>JAQPPZ010013020.1:0-4800000 GCA_028583015.1 Wollemia nobilis | reverse complement strand
TTGTCGTGAAGCATTTTCGACATTAAGTTCAACTTCGTCGAACCAAGCACACGCGAGATGGAGAATTTGAAACATGCTTCGAAAAGCGCGTCGGCAGCAGCCTTGAAAGGAGTACGAAGCGGACAAATTTAAGACAAAAGGGTGGTGGAGCACTTCTCGAGGTAACCAAATTAGAAAAGGGAAAGGAAAAGCTCGCACCAAGGTACGAGGTGGCAGCGGGTTGCATCTCCGATACAAAGTGTAATCATCGAAGCATGCAGCCCTGTGTACCACGTCGCTGCAGAATCGATTTGAGGATACGAAAACCTCTTCTGTCCGAGGTGTAAATTTAATTTTGGTAGGTGCCATAAATTCAGGTGGTTGCTCTTTTTGGTTATAAAAGCGAATTCCTAGCTAGAGGGAAGTTATTTGTCCATCAGTTCAAGCAAAGCTAAGGGCCTTCAGCTACTCTACCACATAGACCAACCATGCTTTAAATAATGGTTAGAGCTCTAGATTGCATGAGGAACTTTGCTTTGAAAGCATGGAGGTTGAGGATTCTTGTCACTCAAATTAAGGAATTATGGAGGGAATTAGATGATGTGATTCCAGTTTATGTGAGTAGAGATTTAAATAAAGTGGCTGACTTCCTGGCTAAGATGGGTGCTGAGAAGGAGGTAGGGGTTCAGTTGCACAATGACATGGCTATTGAGGATGAGGTGATTAGGCAGGGTCTTGAAAGGTCCCTAAGCTAATGATCAAAGAAAAAGCAAAGGGAGGAAAGGTGTCGCGATATCGTGACATGTTGCTTCATCGCGGCCAAGGGAGGAAAGGTGTCGCGATTTCGTGACATGTTGCACCGTCGTGGCCATAGGAGGAAAGGTGTCGCAATATCGCAACATGTTGCTTCGTCGCGACCAAGGGAGGAAAGGTGTCGCGATATCGCGACATGTTGCACCATCGCGGCCACAGGAGGAAAGGTGTCGTGATATCGCGACATGTTGCTTCGTCGTGGCCAAGGGAGGAAAGGTGTCACGATATCGCGACATGTTGCATCATTGCGGCCAAAGGAGAAAAAGTGTCGCGATATCGCGATATGTTGCATTATCGAGGCCAAAGGAGAAAAATGTCATGATATCGCGACATGTTGCATCATCATGGCAAAGAGAGAAAAAGTGGCATGATATCGCGACATGTTGCATCGTCGCGGCCAAGAGAGAAAAAAGTGTCGCGATATCATGACATGTTGCATCGTCGCGGCCAAAGGAGAAAAAGTGTCGCAATATCGCGACATGTTGCATCGTCGCGGCCAAAGGAGAAAAAGTGTCGCGACATCGTGACATGTTGCATCATCACGGCCAGAGGAGAAAAAGTGTCACGATATCGTGACATGTTGCATCGTCACGGCTAGAGGAGAAAAAGTGTCACTATTTCGCGACATGTTGCATCATCGTGGCCGAAAGAGAAAAAGTGTCGCGATATCGCGATATGTTGCATCGTCGCGGCCCAAGGAGAAAAAGGGTCGCAATATCACGACATGTTGCATTATCGCGGCCAATGGAGGAAAAAGTGTCATGATATCATGACATGTTGCATTTTCGTGGCCAAAGGAGAAAAGTGTCGCGATATCGCGACATGTTGCATTTTCACGACCAAAGGAGAAGGAAAAAGTGTCGCGATATCGCGATAAGTTGCATCAACAGACCAAACCAATCCCCCTGACAACATCTCACATTGTGTGAACATTGAAACTTGTAGGATCGTGCCTTAGGCCATTGGGGAAGGAGTCTCTCCACTCTTGAATGTCAGATTCGTCGTCTCCCCTGTTAGCTAGTTAATGGTTTAAGAGATTTGGCTCCATTGGAAATCTTCTTTTACTGTTGTAAGCATGTGTTCTCTCTGCCACACAACAACATATTCAAGGTGCTCTCGGACCATTCTCTCAACACCATGGAGGGTTATACCATGGAGGGTTGCTAGAGCAACAACATATTCAAGGTGCTCTCGGACCATTCTCTCAGACACCATGGTATTTCATTAGGGTCTTTAGGGTACTTTCAAAAATCTCATGTTGAATTTGGAGATTTAGAGGGCCAGGATCATCCCATCTAGAATAGCATACCTATGTCATTATAGTAGTGGTCCTCAGAGATAACGGTCCTTGCCACTGAGTCGAAGTCGTTAGGCAAACATTCTTTTCTCCACTTATGAGGTCAAGGCTACTCATCAAACCTTGGGTCCTCTGAGGTGTCTTCTTTTAGCACACAAGGCATCCACCGATCATGAGATCCAGATCTTCAGCTCAACAGAGTCGCCAGGTGATTTTGCTAGATGAAGGAAAACTAAAGATTCACCAAACTCGAGCTCCCTTAAAACACATAGACTATTCATCCCACCAAGTGTGCCAAAAACATTTTATTGTGAAACTCTCTAAGTTTAAACATTTGCATTGATTCAAAGACTATTTGGATCTAAGTTCCTTATCATTTTATGTATGTTTATATTTTTTGCTCTGCATTTCTATTAGATTTATATTGTCATTGGTGGATCAAATTCTGAATCTGGATTTAATTTTCAACAGGGAATGAATGTTGGAATGACATTGGAAGTCATGCTTTATGATATGATCTGAGTTTAGTTTTTGTTTTGTCTTTCTATTGAATATTGTTAGTTTAAACTGAGTTGTTAATATTTTTGTTAGTTTATCCTTGCATTATCTCTCTGGCTCATAGTTATATTTCCCATTCATTTTAGTTATTTTCCATTTCTTTATGTTATTTTCCATTCCTTTTCATTAATTTCTTTTCCTAAACTTCATATTAGTCTTAGAATAGCAAGGGAACCAACCCTCTCTAGAGATTGGTCTGAAGGACATTTATTTCCTTCAACCTTTCAATGTTGGTCGAGTCTAGGGTGCACATACATTTTATTCTAGGGTAGACTCTTGACCAACAGTTTTTGGCATGCTTGATGGGATAAAAAATCTCCATGTTTTAAGGGAGCCTGAGTTTGGTGAATATTTGGCTTATATTCATCTGGCAAAATTACTTAGCAACTCTGTTGAGCTGAAGATCCATATCTCATGACTGGTGGATGCCTTTTGTGCTGAAAGAAGACACCCCGAAGGACCCAAGGTTTGGTGAGCAGCCTTGACCTCACAAGCAGAGAAAAGAATGTTCACTTGGCGATCACCTGCCTAGGCCCACCTGTACTAAATTTGGGCTTTCCATCCGGACATAAGCCTCCTCCTACAACAATTTGGGGAATAAATATTGCCTCAAGTCTTTCAAGAGGTAGTACAAGCAAAGCGGATCCTGCTCCAAGCAGGAAAGTTGTAGTGGAGAGAACTCGCTTCCCATCACTTCTTTTAGTGGTTGCTAGTCTCGTCTATCGCATAGTACCCACCATCATGGTCATCATAAACTATGCAAAATTTCATAATACATTTGTTTAGAGTGCAAGGTGTGGATATCTCCCACCACCGACAAAAGGAATATGCAAGCATTACCCCAATAATGAGCAATATGGTAGCTTGCAACTTCCTTCAAGAGAAGGCCCGAGAAGAAGATAAGGGTCTAACGATAAGCTCTAAGTGTGAAGAGAACATAATTTTACATCCTTTTGTATCCCTAAGCATAACATGCAAGTACTCGATCGAGATCCAATAAGCATACCTCCTCAAGAGGCTGGTATTGAGGAGATTCTAATAGTAGGTCTATCACTATAAAAATCCTACTATCACATCAAGGAGTTAGAGGAGCACGTACCCAAGACCCCACAACCAGTGGAATCTCAAAAGTGATGATATTGGGGCTAGCCATCATCACAACCAGTACTTGAATAAGGCTCCCATGTGGTAAATCTCTTTGCCACATTATTCATTAATTGTATGAGTACTAGCATGCATGATAACCTACCACGTTACATCTTGTTCGTAACCTGGCAAACTTTAGAAAGAGTCCAGTCAAACTTCAAATATTGATTGAAGTACAATTATATCTGTTCTGAACACTGCAAATTCATCGGGTAGGCACCCAACACCATATTTGTGGTGGCGGCATGCCAATAATGTCATAAAATTTTATGTAAATAATGTAAATAGGTCGACTGATAAATAAGGTGTGGAGAGCACAGAGTGGTGTGATTTGGCATCATCAAATATGGATGACTCAAAGTGGAAGGTACTCTCTTTGTTTGTGTTTTATTGTATCTACGTTTTGTTGTGACTCCGTTGCCCAATGGATAAAAACCCTAGGGTTGATTTGCATTCAGACAAGCTAAATACCTCGTGAGCCGCTAGAAGTGTTGGTATTTTTGCCACACTAAAAATAATTTTTTAAATTCATCCAAGTATGAAATGCATCCAGTGGTGAAAGAATCACCCCAATATCTTGAACGGTTTAAGAGATATTAAAGATTGTCCCAAGAAATCTTGTCAATGAAGTTTAAAAATAAAATTTAAAGACTTTAGAGACCCTGTAGAGGGATAAAAATGGATGAAATAGATGTTTCATCAATTCAATAGCTATAGATCTCTTCCCGAGATTTCCAACAATATATTACAATAGTCAATCGGGTCAACGATTCAAAATTTATGGCTCCGAGAAGTTGTACCACCAAAAATCATTTTCGGGGTGAAAATCCATTTTTGGGACTTTTCTGGCAAAAATCCATTTTCAAGCACTTTTTTGGCGAAAATACATTTTCGAGCACTTTTTTAGCAAAAATCATTTTTGGGCACTTTTTGGGCGAAAATCAATTTTGGGCAATTTCTTCAACGAAATTGATTTTCAGATAGTTTCTTTAGAAAAATTGATTTTTGGGCAACAAAATTATTTTTTCAAGCATTATTTTTGGTAAAGACTAGTTTTGACAAATGACCAGGGGGTAGCCAAAATTAAATGTTATCATTTCCCAAAATGATCTGCTCTTATACGATGTTGCTGATTTTTGAGGCACCACCCATGAAGGTGAAAATTCTACCGATGATTCTTATTGAGTCCCAATATGCTACCAGTTGTAAATGCTCGCTGATTTTTGAGGCACCGTTTGATTGGTTCATTGCTACTATCGAGGAAGAAAATACTGCCGACCATGCCACCGACTTGCCACCATTACCACCATTTTATTTAATGCTTATTAAATTTTAGGGGTGAAATCCTCTATAAATACTATAAAACTTGATAAGTTTGAAGGATGGACATTTGCTTGTGAAACTCTTTGAGTTTAAACATTTATTGTGATATAAAAACTATTTTGCTCTGAGTTCCTGATAATTTTGTGTATGTTTATACTTTTCGTTCTGCATTACCATTAGATTGATATCGTCATTGATGGATTAAATTATTGAATCTGGATTTGATTTTCAATGAAGAATGAATGTTGGAATGCCATTGGAAGTCATGCTTATATGATTTGAGTTTAGTTTTTGTTTTGTCTTTCTATTGAATGTTGTTAGTTTAAACTGGGTTGTTAATCTTGTTGTTAGTTCATCCTTGCATTATCTCTCTGGCTCACAACCATATTTTCCATTTATTTCAATTATTTTCCATTTCTTTCTGTTATTTCCCATTCCTTTTCGTTAATTTCTTTTCCTAAACTTCATACCAGTCTTATAATAGCAAGGGAACTAGCCCTCTCTAGAGATTGGTCTGAAGGACATTTCTTTTCTTCAGACTTTCAATGTTGGCTGAGTCTAGGGCACACATACATTTTATCCTAGGGCAGACTCTTGACCAATAAGGAGATAAATTTTGGACATGATCATAGTAGCTCATGAAGTTATACATTCAGTAGCTTCAAGAAAAGAGAAAGCAATGATCTTAAAACTTGATATGAGTAAAACCTATGATAGGGCTAAATGGGATTTTCTTTTTGCAATTTTAGAATAGTTTGGTTTCAAGAAGAAATGTGTTAGATGGATTAAAGCTTGTGTCTTTGTAGTTTCTTATTCAGTGTTGGTCAATGGGTTGTAACAGAATATTTTAAATCCAAGAGAGACCTTAGACAAGGAGATCCTTTATCTCCTTATTTGTTCATTATTATAGCAGAGGTTTTGAGTAGGAACTTAAATAAGGATTACAAATATGGGCTTATAAGTGGACTTAAGGTTAGTAATAACATCGATAACATCACCCATCAACAATTTGTAGATGATACAACCCTTTTGGAAGGGCAAGGATAAATGAGGCCAAAGCTTGAATAACTTTTTAAAAGAGTACGAAAGAGCTTCAAGGCAAAAAATTAATAGGACTAAATCCAAATTTTACTTTCTTAACACTCCTGCTAATATCAAAGCAAGAATTTGTAGGTTGCTTCAAATGGAGGAGGCAATTTTACCAACTTATCTAGGGATACCTTTATTTTAGGGGAGAATGAGGATAGATTTATGGAATCCAGTTATTAGTAAAGTTCAAAATAAACTTCCAGCTTGGAAAGGTAGATGGTTATCTTCTTCTTTTTTTGTGGAAAACATCCTAGAAGGGATGCCACTTTCAGGTAAGAAAGGTAGATGGTTATCGTTAGTAGGAAGAGTGCAGTTAATTTAGTCTTACAAGCCATTCCAATATATTATATGTCATTGTATTCTATGCCAAAATTAGTTGAAAAAAGTTTAATCTATATTATGCGATCATTTTTATGGTCGTGTACATGATAAAAATAATTTTCCTTTGGTGAAATGGAGCAAGTTGTGTGATGATAAAATTAGGGGAGGTCTTGGTTTAAGATTTTTTGCATATGCTAACTTAGCTCTTAAGGAAAATTACTCTGGAGATTGTGCAAAGTGAGTCAAAGACAATGGGCAAGAATTCTTCTAAGTAAGTATGTTTATCCTAATGACCCAAGTTTAATTTTTATTGCATTTTCTCTACCAAATGGTTATGCTCTTTGGAATGGTTTAAAAAAAATCTATTGATCTTATGATTAAAGGTTTAAGATGGGTGGTGGGAACTAGAGAAAAATTCTATACAGATGGATACTTGATGTGATAAAAAACCACTCAATTTAGATCAAATTTTGAAACCTTGGATGGGATTGCTTCAAGACAAATATGTTGATAGAGTTTCAAATATTTTGTACAAGGATCAAGAAGGAAGATACAATTGGAAAGAAGATTTTTTTACAAGTATACAAGACATTGATGCTAGGAGGCAATTGAGTAGAAAGATAACAACTGTGATTATTCCAAGGGGAGCCAAGGATAAATTGAATAGGGAGTTGAATAGCTCAAGAGAATAAACAACAAAAAATGGATATAATGTTCAACACCAACAAAATAATAATGTCACTAGAATATGGAGAGATATTTAGGATAGCCCAAGCATTCATAAAGTCAAAATATTTGTTTGGCTAGTAGGTCATAGAAGAATTTTATTCTGTGATAACCTTATGAAGAGGGATTTTCATGGCCCCTCTCAATGTATAGACCACCTCTTAGATCATTGCTCAATAGTTTGGAATCTATGGCAATGGATTCTTAATATATTTGGTAAATACATGGTGTTGAATAGCAGAATTGCAGATTGGTTAAAGCATTGGCAAAGCACTTATAAAAGTGAGGCTTTACTAACAATATGGGATATATCAAAAGATACAATACTTTGGACTATATGTTTAGAAAATAATAGAAGAAAATTTAAAGTAAAGGAAAGTGGTTTAGAGGTAATAAAAAAGAAGACATGTTTAGCCATAGGGGAGTCTAAATCAACCCTATCAACTCACCCAGTCCCTAATCTAGAAATAGAGAGCCTGAATAGATGGAGTCAAGTCATTAAATGGAATTATGATATTGGGTACAAGAGAAGAAAAATGAAGGCAAATAATATAAAGTGGAAACCACTAGATGTGGAGTGGGTCAAATTGAATTTGATGGAGCATCTAAAGGAAATCTAGGACCAACGAGGAGGAGGAATAATTAGAAATACTAGAGGAGAGATTTTGTCTCATTATGCTTTAAATAGTGGATTTAAGACTAATAATGAAGTTGAAGCTTGGGTAGTTTTAGAAGGGTTAAAATATGTAAACAAATGAAGTGGAATACAATATGGATGGAAGGTGATTCTCTCATAGTAATAAATGCAATTTTGAGGAAAGCAAAGGCTCCATGGAACATACAAGAGATAATTATGGAAATTCAAGATCTTGCTAAAGAGTTTAAAGAAATTAGGTTTACACATATATTAAGTGAAGGAAACAAATGTGTAGAGGGGTTTTGATTGAAGATCGTGAAGTTAAATTATCCTTTCCATGGTTAGAGGAAGTAGTAAGTTTAGTTGAAGCTGATAAGAATATGTTGATTGTTTGATTCAATTAATTATTAAGATTTACTTTAATAATTTCATTGGTAATATTTGCTTTATTTTGTAACAATAACGTGTTTTCATTTAGACTATTTATTATAATTTTTGTGGTTGCACTTGTGTTTCAGGAAGGAAACTAGCAATCTAGATTTGGTAAAGCAGACTATGATAGTGCGATATTTTGGAAATATTACTCTACTAAGATGCAAGGCATAGATAGTGGAGGTGAAGTTTTGGTATTGTGAAGGTTGCTATAGGAAAATATCAAGAAATATGCTAAATTCTGAAATAATTGTATTCATAGAGAAAATTGAAAAGATCTAGAAAATGAAAATAAAAAATTTAGACATTTTATGTAAAATGATGTAGGTTTCTAGCTATAGCATCTCAATTGAGATGAGAAGTGTATTTATTTATAAAATTTCAAGCTCTAAAGAAGAGAGTTGTAATTTGTCAAGGGTTGGGGACCCGAGTACAACCCTTATTATCCAACAAAACAAAAATCAATTATTATAAAAATTATTAGGGAATAAAATATAGTTTTTTTATTAGGATAAATACAATATTTTTTAAAAGGGTTTATACATTTTCTCAACTGGGTGCACATCGAGGACCACCCTCCTCGTGATTCGAACTTGAGTTTCCTAGATGAAAACCCAAAGACACCAATTTGGTATCGCGAGAGGGACAAACTAAATAAAATAAAAGTTATATACATTATTGCTTCAAATTATCCTTATGAAGGCTTATAACATTAGATCTAATACACTTTGTTAGCCCTCAAAACTATATAGCTTATGCACTTCTTGATATACTAAAAATACAAACTATCAAACATTTTAGGCTTATAATTTGACTCTAAATTAAACCTATATAAACTAATTACTATAAAGATAAACTCAAAAAACAAGCATCTACATGTAACATATATTAAGCATAGAACCCAACAAACATTATGTCAAAAATCATGATTAGTCATGCACATGCCTGATGATGCCATCCACCATGTAGTGGATGCATCTGAAGAACACTTTCTCAATTTAGAGAAATTGGACGACTCTTTTTAAGTGCTTGCATCAATGGCACATAAGAAATTTTTTAGCTTTTATAACTTGATTATAGTGCCATTTGTCATGATGAGAAAACATGGTTTTGCAAGTATGAATTACAAAATATTCTTCCAAATTGATATCATTCAAGTTTTGTTTGTTATACTTTTCAATTAATAAGAAATCATGGTTAAAATTCTATCCTCTAAGCCAACAATTCTCCATTTACTTAGTATGATCACCCATCATCTTAGTAACTAATTTAATTTGCAATGTCTAAGTCACTACTAATTAATGAGCTCACCATTGAGAAGGAACTATACATATAATAGTACTATGTTTTAGCCTACTTAACCCTTTCATCATAAGATAATCATTGTTGCTTGAATCAATATTATTAGGAGGTACAACCACTAGAAATGCCCCATATTAGACAATAAGAAGTTCTTTACTAGTAAGATAAATAGTGTCTTAAATCCAAACATGTTGATATCAACTACAACATTGATTGTTTGGGGAAGAATCGATCCTCTTTCCTTGTTGTCTTCTTCCATATTGACAAAGAATGTAATTAATCAATATGGAGGCCTTATTAATCTTCCTATAAACTAAGAGTTACAACCTTGTGAAGTTAGTCGTCCAAGACAAGGACAGTGAGGATTTTTTCAAATTGCAAAAAATAAATTTACAGATATCACTACACTAGCGCTTATAAACTGCCCTTAAAGACCTTTAAAGGCAATTATTCATCCGCTGTCTATGAAGGCATCATAAAAAGTCTACGATATATGACAACGGCTAAAAACTGCCTTAAACAACCGTCATCTTAGTTTGAACCCTAAGATGACGGTTTATAACCGTCGTCTTAGTCCTACGAGGGTGGTTTATAGCTGCCCTCTTAGGGTGACCCTAAGAGGGTGGTTAGAGAATAGTTTTTTACCGTCGTAAAAAACCACCTTATTTTAGCCATCGTTAAAGCCCTTTTTTGGTGTAGTGTATCTCAATTAGTTAGGGTAAGCAAATCAATTGCAATTTAATTTATTTTTGAAGAAAATATATAAAATTATTTGTTGATAGTAAGGAATAGAGGAGATTTAATTTTTTTTTAAAACCTAGTTTTTTTCATCCCAAACCCTAGTTGCTTTAGAAAATTTTAGGGGGTAAAGATCATGGGATTGGGGTTAAATATCATAGAGTTACTAGTTTTCACTAGAAATGATGACATGGATGCTCGAGAATGGTGGAAGAAGTTTAGATCTCTATATTTTGGTGACCATTTTTGGCAAATCCAACTTATGAAAATTTTAAGAGAAAAACTTATGTTTGGTGGGCAAGTGTTTTTAAGGAAAGGAATTATAATTACACTTGGGATAAAATGAAGCATGCATTCTTGAGTCAATGGGACCCATATAAAAATATAGCTAATTTGAAGGTCACCATCAAATGATATGAAGAAGAAATAAAAAGACTTCAAAGGGAACTAAAAGAAATAAATAAAGATGATATAATAAAAGGAAAAAGTACAGAGCCCAATGACCCAAGCTTAATTTTTACTGCATTATCTCTGCCAAATGGTTATGCACTTTGGAACAATTAGAAAAATTAATTGATCTAATATCTAAAGGTTTAATATGGGTAGTGAGATCTGGAGAAAAATTTTCTATCTAGATGGATACTTGGTGTGATAAAAAACCACTCAATCTAGATCCAATTTGAAACCTTGTATGATATTACTTTAAGACAAATATGGTGATAGGGTTTCAAACATTTTGTACAAGGATCAAGAAGGAAGATACAAATGGAAAGAATATTTTTTACAAGTATACAAGACATTGATGCTAGGAGGCAGTTGATTGGAAAGATAACAATGATTATTCTTAGGGGAGCAAAGGATAAATTGATTTGGGAGTTGAATAGCTCAAGAGAATACACAACAAAAAGTGGATATAATATAAAGAACCAACAAAATAGGAATATCACAAGAATATGGAGATATGTTTGGGATAGCCCAAGCATTCCTACAGTCAAAATGTTTGTTTCGCTAGTAGGTCATAGAAGAATTTTATTATGAGATAACCTTATGAAAAGGGGTTTTCATGGCCCCTCACAATGTGTTCTTTGTAAAAAGGAGGAGAGTATAGACCATCTCTTGGGACATTGCTCAATAGTATGGAAACTATGACAATGGATTCTTAGTATGTTTGGTAAATGGATGGTGATGAATGGCATAATTGAAGAATGGTTAAAGCAATGGCAGAGCACTTTTAAAAGTGAGGCTTTATAGACAATATGAGATATATCAAAAGATACAAAAAGGCTAGAAAGGAATAAAATAATATTTAAAGGAAAGCAATATATAGGTAATGAAAAGGAAGATTTGTTTAGCCATAAAGGAGTCTAATCCAACCCTATCAACTCACCCACTCACCCAATCCCTAATCTAGAAGTAGAGAGTCTTGATAGATGGAGACAAGTCATCAAACACAATTATGATGTTGGATAAATGAGAAATAAAAAGAAGGCAAAGAATATGAAGTGGAAACCACCAGATGTGGAGTTGGTCAAATTGAGTTTTGATGAAGCATCCAAAGGAAATCTAGGACTAAGAGGAGGAGGAGGAATAATTAGAAATAACAGAGGATAAATTTTATCTCGTTACACTTTCAATAGTGGATTTAAGACAAGTAACGAAGCTGAAGTTTGGGTGGCTTTAGAAGGGTTAAAAATATGCAAACAAATAAAATGGAACAAATTATGGATGGAAGGTGATTCACTCATAGTAATAAATGTAATTTTGAGGAAAGCAAAGGCTCCATGAAACATACAAGAGATAATTATGGAAATTCAATATCTTGCTATAGAGTTTGAAGAAATAAGGTTTACACATACGTTAAGGGAAGGAAACAAATGTGCAGATAGGCTAGCCAATAGAGGGGTTTTAATTGAGGATCATGAAGTTAAATTCTATTTTCCATGGTTAGAGGAAGTAGTAAGTTTAGTTGAAGTTGACAAGAAAATGTTGACTACCTGAATCAAATAATGATTAAGAGTTACTTTAATATTTTCCATGGTAATATTTACTTTATTTTATAACATTAATGTGTTTTCATATAAACTATTTATTATAATTTTTGTGGTTGCACTTGTGTTTTAGGAAGGAAACTAGCAATCCAGATTTGGTAAAGCAGACTATGATAGTGCGATGTTTTGAAAATATTACTCTACTAAGATGCAATGCATAGATATTAGAGGTGAAGTTTTGGTATTGTGAAGGTTGCTATAGGAAAATGTCAAGAAGGATGTTGAATTTTGGAATATTTGTATTCACACAAAAATTTGAAAAAATCTAGAAAATGAAAATCAAGAATTTAGACATTTTATGTAAAATGATGTAGATTTCTAGCTATAGCATCTCAATTGAGATGATAAGTGAATCTATTTGTAAACTCTCAAAGCTCTAAAGAAGAGAGTTGTGATTTTTCATGAGGGGACTCGAGTACAACCCCTTGTTCTCTATCATATTCATATATATATATATATATATATATATATAATTTGGTATATGAGATTAAAACGACTCCCATTCTTATTACATCATGACTACATAGTAGTCTTACAATAGTTTTACAATTATTCCTCGACGATATTTGAACTTATGTCTCCTTGGAAGTTGAAAAATATAACCTATTGTTTGAGCTAATATCATTTGATTGAATTTGATTAGTTATATAAGATTGAAATGGGTTCCACCTATACTACATTATGACCACATAGTGATATTACAACAATTTATCAAATTACTTAAGTCTTCTTAAAAGTTGAAAAATATAATCTATTGTTTGAGCTAATATCATTTGATTGAATTTAATTAGTTATATGAGATTAAAATGGGTTCCACCTATACTACATTATAACCGCATAGTGATATTACAACAATTTGTCAAATTATGCATGTATCGCTTCACAAGATTTAAACCTAAATTTCTTCCTTGAAAGTCGAGGAATATAATGAGTTGAACTAATACCATTTGATTTAATCTGTTTATATGAAAATGAAATGGCTCTTACCTATATTCATGATCATATAATGGTATTATAACAAACTTGATAATTATATATAATTGACAAGATTCTAACCTAATATTTTTAAAAACTAAAAAATCTAACACATTAAACTAATACCATTTAATTAATAATAAACTATAATAATAATAAAAACATAAAAAAATTAATGTAATTTTTTTAATTTGGTTATTGTGAGAAACGTGCATAGAAAATTTAAACTTCAAACTAAATATTAAATTTTATTATTAAACTTGACATTAAATCAAATAAAATAAATTACAAAGAATAAAAATATACTCTCATTCCAAACCTTACCAAGTCATTGACTAACAGTTACACTAAAAATATACTCTCATTCCAAACCTTACCAATTCATTGGTGTAGTGGCAGTTACCTAGTTATTATCATCCATGTGGTTGTGAGGTCGATTCCTCTTTTGTGTGTACTCGTAAATATTTGTAAACGATGTTCAATATAAAAAAAACCATTGACTAACAACCAATATCATGTATGCTTTCAAATCCATTTAGAGTATTAAAATATCAATATACAAATTTTAATGTTTCAATGCTCTTTCATTGTGAGGGGTGCTCTTAGGTATTAGTAAGTTCTTGGGTTTTTAAACAAAAAGATCCAAATTTAGACTTTGATACAAGAGGACCAACATCCTTTGAATGAATGAAAGATTTTATACAAACATGTAATTTACCTTATATTATTTTAAAAATTGTAAGGGATATTATAATGGTATGTTTTTTGGGTTTTCATCTAAAGATTCAAATTAAAACTTTAGTACAAGGAAACCAAACCCCTTTTAAAAACTTATAGTTTATATAAAAAATTTAACTCCAATGTGAGGGACCGAACCCTTGTAAAAACTCATGCTTTACCTTAACATTTTTTTATTTATTTGTAACTTCTTATACATAGCATTTCCGCAATATGTGAGGGAAAAGATTTGAACCTGAGGCCTCTCGATTTCAACTGGAAAGTTTTACCTTAACATTTTTAATCCACAAGGATAACGGTAGGATAGGGGCTTTGGCCTTTCTTTGGAGCGAGTGTTTGCTAGTTGACTGCCCCTGCTTTACTTTAACATTTTTAATCCACAAGGATAACTTCACGGTAGGATAGGGGCTTTGATCTTTCATTGGAGCGAGTGTTTGCTAGTTGACTGCCCCAACGTCTTTGAAGATCAAAGTCTCGTTGACTTTGTCTTATTATCCAAGAAGCTAAAATTTAGAGTGGCAAAGTTTAGATTCAATCCGACATTCTACTCCATTTCAGACAAAGGTGCTACCGATTCCTTTTATATATATAAATAAAAAAATATACATGTGATGTTCTTGATGTAGAACTTTCTACTCGTCACTTTGTCAAGACATAATTCATCACTTTGTCCAAACCTTATAGACTATATTATAAGTCATAAAAACAATTAAATTCCATTCCTATATGTTTGGGATGGATCTAAACCGTCCATTCAGATAAGTGATACCCCACTTTTTCACTCCCTCTCCATCCGATGTACCTTAACAAAGACACCAACAAGAATATATAACCAGTCAAAGGTCAAAGTATGGCTCCAACAATCCGTCAATTGACATCCCTTTCAAATTAAATTAAAATTAATTAATACTCAATATCCTGTCTGTTAACAGAATCCCAAACCCAACGCAGTTTAAAAAAAAAACATAAATACCCATAATTACCACACACAATGAACGAGTAGTTACTCTTTTACCAACGATGAGAAATTCACCCGAGGGTCAATTTGGGATCCGCCGGGTTAACCCTCCCATTTCACGTCTCCCGACGCCGTGATTTCCGTCACGGGACAGAACAAAAATTTCCCCGGTGGTCGTTGGGCGAGCAAGATTTTTTCCACGTTGGGTTACCCCCGTCGGTTAATTAATACACACCCACTACGATTTTTATCCATATTCGTCACGCAGGGGGCATGGGCCTGATCATGGATGGATATACACTGTATATACGGCAGTGAACGCATCCGACATCGAAGGAGGATTATTCTGCGGCAGTTTCGAGCTCCGAGGCCTTTCCAGACGTCACCTGCGGCAACCCATTTGAGATTTCCGGACACCCTCTTGAGTTTCCGGGGCATCCACTTCTCTTAGGGTTTGAGGGATCCGGGTATATACATCGGAATGATGCGTGGATTGAAGGATTCGAGGACCCAATAGCGATAAAACATCGGAGCGAGCAAATCGGAGGGCACCCATTTTCTAGCTGTGTGCACCCATTTTGGCTTCCTTTTTATAACGTGAACTCAATTGGGCATGTGATGTGCTGAAATCGCAGGGGAATGGCGGGTGGTGAAGAGAATAACAAGATGGGGATGCTTGATTGGGGGCCATTGCATAGCCCAGCAAGCCTGTTTTCCACATTAATGGGCGAGGACTTTAATTCCCGGACCTTCTCTCAGCTACTGTCAGTTCAGGGGATGGAATCCCCGCAGATTCAGGAGCAGAAATTGAAACCTTCCTCGCCTGGGGGTCTTAACTGCAGGAACAGGGGCATTGATGAGACCGACCCGTTTAATGTTTCGGGGGGTGTTAGCGCGAGTGGGGGTATTACTGGTACCCCCGGATCGATTGGCGGTTTTGGGCAGGCGCAAAGACCGCCTTCCAGGGCGGGCGGTGGGGGACTGTCAGAAAGATTGGCTGCCCGAGGGGGGTTTAATGCACCCAGATTAAATACCGCCCGGTTTAAGGCTACGCCTCCTATTTCGTCGCCCAGTGGGGTTAGATCTCCTTTATTGACCATCCCCCCTGGTCTCAGCCCTACAACCCTTCTGGATTCTCCTGTTCTGCTATCAAATTCTCAGGTATGAAAATGGTGTAAATAATCGCCTTTGTTTTCTATAAGGATTTTGACAGACATCCACAATACCCATAGCTAGACCCACAACCCTTAACAGCCACACCCATGTCAACTATTGCCTTTGTTGTTAGCTGATGGATTTTCTAATGAACTAAACATTGTGTATTTTTGGACGTTCTTTGTGAATGCTCTTATGGTTTGGAAGGATTACTATGAAATTAAAAGGCGAAATTAGAGGAGGATTAGATAATAGGATGAATTTGAACATTGTGTATTTTTCCTTGTTCATTGTGAATGCTTTTATGGCTTGGAATGATTACTATGAAATACGACGGATTCCGATCCTAAGATGTTTTAAGAAAATGCCTACCTTAGTTTCAATTTCACACCCACGCCCACATCCAAAATCCCCACCCCCATTCACACGAGTATTGCCTCTGTTTTCATCTGATAGATCTTGTTTCACCCGGTTCATTGTCAATGCTACTTAGTATGGTTGGAATTAAAGGAGAATTAGATTAAAGGATTGCATGTGGCCTGCAGAAATTTAGTAAATGCCCATTGTAGTTGAGTTCCGATAAGGGCCTGAGATGACAAGCTACACTCACTACCATTGATTACAGCCACTCCCATGTCACCTATGGTATTTGTACTTGTTAGTATTCCTGATCCCTGTTTTGTGGCAATGGTGGTTTTGTCTGGTTACAATTGTCATGAATTGCTAAAAAGTAAATTACTGAATTAGATTATATAACGGCTTGTGATTCTGAGGGGGAAAAACACTCTGAGTTCCAACAAGGGACTGAGATGATAAGCCCCATATGCCTCTGTACTATGTTTATATATGTTCTCCTCATGAGTAAACAATTGTGTATTTTTCCCTGATCAGTGTCAATGTTCTTTTGGTTTGAGAGGAGTTGTTATGATTTATGAATCAAATGAAAAAAATAAAAGAAGAATTATATTAGAGGAATATGATTCTGAAAAATTTAAGAAATGCACATTTTGGTTGATTTCCAGTAAGGGGCTGGCATGATAACACACACTTGTGAAAATCCACACTCATACTCACACCTATACCTAGGACAGCCATGACCACTGTAATCAGATGGTAGATCTTTTTGTGATGAATACAATGTTGTGTATTTTTTTTTCTCGTTCAGACTCTGCTGTTTTAATTTGGTTATGAATTGGGGAAAAGGAATCTGATGAAGAATTAGATGTTAGAATAACTTAATATTCTGATAAAAATAAGACATGCCTGTTTTAGTCAAGTTCATGCTGACACCCACATTCTCACCCATCTCAACTAAGGCCTCTGTATTCAGCTGATCTATCTATGGAACTACCTATTTATATGCGTGACAAGTAAAGCATTGCATATTTTTCCTCTGATAAGTTTGGGATTGTTATGAACTGGCAAAGAAGAAAATCAAAGAAGGAATGTAATCCTGAAAAAGTAAGATGTGCCTACCTTAATTGAATTTCAATTAGGAATTAGAATGACAGACACGATCACATTGACACCCTTGTCAAACATTGCCTCTGTTCACCAGCTCATAGGGCTTTCAATGATTACTACAATAGTAAATAAAAGAAATGCTTGTTTACTGTGTGAGTGAGAATGTGAATACTGTTTTAGCTTGATTGGATTCTTATGAATTGGAGACAAGAAATTAGACAAGAATTAGATTATAAGATTGCTTTTGTGATCCACATCTTCTGGCCGAGGATGTGGTGTGGAGAACAAATCCCTAGTTCAGCATGTGATCATCAAGAGTTATGAATTAGAGCTGCACAATAGGACGAGAGACATGAGACATGAGAGGGAATCTTTCCATAAACAATACACACTATTATTTACAAAAAGTAACACATGGAAATCAGAGGAAATATGCTTTGCATCCATGCTGCAAAGTGTATGGCAAATGCCAAGATTATATACAGCCGAGTGCAGGTGCAGTTGACATTTTGGTAACTAAGTGAGATGGTGCATGAGCACTGATGCCAAGTGCTGGGCTGAGTGCTCATGCTATGTGCTGGGTGTTGGCACTGGCTGCACTGGTGGTTGCAGTTGCTGCAGAAAGGATCACTGTATGGGTAAGTGCTCCATAGATGAGCCTTATGTGGGATGATGCACAAGGCATGTCAGCGTTTTGGCGGCTAGGTGGCACAATGCTCATGGTGATGGCAGTTTGTGTTTTCAAATTTTCAGTTAGGAACGTATAGCTGGTCTCAATGATATTCTGAGACCACTGCAACAATGAACTAGGAAGGTTGGTGTGACTTGCACTTCCATTTTGGCTGGATAGCAAGTATAATACGACTTGACCATCACTAGGAATGAAAATAGCTTTACTGCATTGTAATCCGTCCCTTGTGCTTAACTTCCATAGAAAATATCTAGCTAATAATAATTGCTATATTTATGGTCTGAAGATTATGGGAAACAAAAACGAAGTTATATTATCTTTTCAAAGATCTTCTTGAAATATGAAATGCATGTTAATCAGTCAACAATTTTTTTTATGGTTCTATTGTTGGCCTACAATTTAATTACTTTTGGCCTAGATCAAGCATGGAAAATTTTGTATATTACACAGGTAACTTCTCTGCTTTGATGTTCCATTCCAAAGAGTATTTGCTATGATTGCTATGATTCATTAATCTTGTCTTCTTAACAGTGGAGATTTGTTACGGACATCTAATTGGCCTTTTTGGTTTGATGTTCCAAGACTGAACTTTCTATGAGTTCATTCAACTCACGAACCTAGGATTTGGCTGTAAACTAAATTTTGTTACAGCAATTGAACTCCTATCTCTTTTCTGGATAATCTGAAGATAGTATAACAATCCACATTCAAGAGATGGACATACTCTGTAACTGTTTATCTCAAATTATCAGTGGGAATTCTAGAAACTTATGTCTTTCTGTTTTTTTTTGTAGTAGGAAGTATTATTGACTGTTTAATCTTTCTCCTTCTCTGCCTCTCTTTTCCAACATCTCTTTCTCTAACTTTAGTTAGCATGATGCAGGTGGAGCAATCTCCAACAACTGGAACCTTTCCATTGCCTCCTTTGTTTTTTGAAAGCGGTGAATCTCCTCCACCGAATTGTGGTTCAGATTGTTCAAAGGAGAAGGGTAATGAGAATGGTGATTCATGCTCTTTTGCTTTCAAGCCCTATGTGAAATCTGGTCCTTCTTCGTCCTTCTCACGTCTTGGAGACTTGGTAATGCTATTCTTCCTGCTTCAGCTTTAAATATTGTGTTTTGCTTAAGATTGAATGCACTTAATGAAATGAAGTACAAAATTGTCTTCATTGTGGTTTGACATAAAAGACTATTTGTCATAACTGTGCACATTGAAGTATTGCTTATAGCAGGGTTTTTTTTTAAAGAAACACCCAAGGAAATACAACTGAAACCTTTAGTCTTATTATAAACACACCTGAGCTAAGTAAATGTAGTTGATATAGATACTTTGTGCTATTCTAGAGGAACAGTACAAAGAATTACCAAGATAATATGCGGGAGAGTAAAGGCTAATGTATTTCCAATCCTGTTTTGGTATTGGAATCATTTTTTGGTAGACATGCCTTCAGTCAGTAATAGATACCATTGAAATATAATACAATCCAAAAAAACAAAAGAAAAGCTTGTTTGTTTTGTGCTTATTTAATATGATGAGCTAGATCCTGATTATGAAATAGAATAAGCAGGAAGGATCTAATGAGCTTTCTCATGTTGTCCTCTGCATATGTAAATATTTTAGTAGTTTAGAGCATTATAATTTAATTATTGGTCTGGTTTTTAAGACCAAGTGATCTGTCAAAGCATTTTAAGTTAATGAAGTTTTTTTACCCTGTCAAGGCTTCTTTTTGCCCTAGTCAGCAGCAAGCTTTAGCTGGATTCCAGGTTCAAGCAGAGTCTCAGTCCCGGTTTCATGAATCTCAATCTCAGGCCCAAGGTCCGGCTCAGTCCTTCTCACAGTGCCAGGCACAACCTTATGCTCAAGGTCAAAACCAGGCACGAAATCTTGCTGATGCTCAACCTCAAATTCGAGTTCAAGGTCAAGGTGATGTTCGTGCTGAAATCAAGCCCCACACCCAAGATTTTGCTCAAGCTGAAACTCAACCACATGTACAGGGTCAAAGTAATTTGCGAGTTCAAGGACAGTCTCAACTTTGGATGCAGCATGCACCACTCTCTACTACAAAAGAGTTTGTGCAACGTTCTGTGCCTGAATCAGCTCTATCTAATAATGTTCAAGAAGATGCAAAATATAACAGTCATTTACAAATTGTTCCACAGAGTTTTACTTCTGAACAAACTACTCCTACAGAGGATGGAGTGCACAAGCAAGATGCTGATACTGAAATGCAGATTGCAGAGGGGGAACAAAAAGCTCCAGTTCCCCATGTCACTATAGGAAGACCTTCTGAAGATGGGTTCAATTGGCGGAAGTATGGGCAGAAGCAGGTGAAAGGTAGTGAATATCCTCGGAGTTACTACAAGTGTACCCACCCAAATTGTCAAATGAAGAAGAAGGTAGAACGCTCTCATGATGGACAAATTACAGAGATTGTCTACAAGGGTGCACATAATCATTCTAAACCCCAGCCTAGTCGTCGATCTGCTGTTGGTGCTGCTCACATGATTCATGAAGGGGCAGAAAGTATGGAAGGATCAACTTCTACGATTAAAGTTGAAGGTGGGAATGTCTGGAGAAACACAGAATTAGGGCATAAGGATGCTGCAGATTGCTCCAAGCCATGGAAGAATGAACATCTGGAGAGGTCTTCATCTGCTTCTGTTGTAACTGACCTTTCAGATCCATCATCAATGGCCCAAGTGCAAAGCTCTAGTCACCTAGAGTCACTAGGTACTCCAGAGCCTTCATCAATTCTAGCGAGTGATGATGAAGGGGAAGATGGAGGGACACATGATAGCAAATCACTGGGAGATGATGGTGATGATGATGAATCTGAGTCAAAACGCAGGTGAGTCTTCTGTTAATTTAAATTTGTGAATATATTAGATAGTTATGATTCCAGCCTGTCATTAAGATTGTTTAAGATGGCAGGAAGAAAGAGAACAACACAGTAGACATCATTGCAGCATCAAGAGCTATTCGTGAGCCACGTGTAGTGGTACAAACAACCAGTGAGATTGATATCCTTGATGATGGATACCGATGGCGCAAGTATGGACAGAAAGTGGTTAAAGGAAACCCAAACCCGAGGTACTGTTTTGTGCAATTTTTATTTCATCATCCTGTTGCTTTTTGGGCCTCTAAGAAGCAATTCTATATGTCAAGTCTTCTTTTCTGTTTCTCGTTCGCTTTTATGAAGAACATATTTTGCATGGTATTTCATCACTGTCAATAAAATAATGAAGTTGTAGCCAATGATTTTCAATTATATCATATATGTTTAAGGTGAAATATTGCCTGAGTGTTAATATGGTCATGGAACTGTGATAGCAGTCTCCTCTCGGGTGTTAATTATCAAGCAATGGGCATTTTTTTTCCTTGTCAGCCTAATTGGTGCCAGTGTTTGGCATCTGAGACCCCCTTTAAAGCAAACATAAGCACCTTTAAAACAATGAGGCTTTCAAATGCTTCTTTAAAAATTGAGAACATGAGCTGTTAAACTGGAATGGAATGCTTTACAACAGAGATAGACAAAGTTTTTAACCTATAGATAAATTATAAGAATGGGTTCAGCACCTGTCATATATATATTCACTAACAAAGAACAGATTTAACAATGAAAGCATGATGTTTTCTCTTTTGGCTATGTTTTGCTATCACAATGTATCCAGTAGGTTTGTAGCTTGGACTTATCGAGTGTCCACAATTGTAACAAGTTCTTGAGAGACACTGACAATTTTCAGTGTGCTGTATTGCATTGGTGTTCAAGAGCTTGAGCTAATATGGGTTAGGCTTGATTTGCTCTTTCCTAATTCTTTAATACTATTGATGAATGCAGTATCTACGTGTATAGGTTGTAGAAAGGGCTATGTTGCCTTCCATGTTACATGCAGCAGTATGCTCCCAGTTTGCAAGCGTTTTATAGATGGGCTTACCAAGATTTTAGTTTTATTTTGTTCATCTATGTTGCCATCAACATCCCTTGATGATGACGACCTCCTCTTCTTTTAAGCAACATATTGGGATGAACAGGAGGTTTTCATTTTTCTGGATTTCTTCTCTCGACTATATCTTAACAGGACTTTTTCATTATTCTGGATTTGTTTTCTCGACTATATCTTAACAGGAATTTTTCATTAACACTGTCTTCTGCATTTTGTTGTTGTAAAATACACGTTTACAGTTACTGTCTTGAAACATATAATATGTGTTTTGAATGAGAAGCATCTAATGTTTTGAGCATCTGAAATGTGTCTTGATCTGCAGGAGTTACTATAAATGTACAAATGCAGGATGTCCTGTGAGGAAGCACGTGGAAAGGGCTTCACATGATCTTAAAGCAGTAATCACAACATATGAGGGAAAACATAACCATGATGTTCCTGCTGCTCGAAACAGCAACCATGACAATGCTGCAAAAGGGAATCCTGTTGGGACACCAGCTTCAGCTATGCCAACTAATGTCTCATCATCTATGACTACCATACCACGTTCTGTTCCTCAAGTACAAAATATTGTTTCCCAGTTTGATAGGCATTTAGATTCAGGGAATGAATTTGGGAAACCCACATTTTATGGGAAGGTCACGGATGAGAGCCTATGCTTGCAAGACAAGAATGCAGCAAGTCTTGACCTGAGAATGGCAGGAGGGTTCAATTTCCGGATGTTTGGTCTGGATAATAATTTTTGTGACAAACAGCAATTAGCAGGGCGTTCCATACTTCCAATGCAGATGCGCATCCCTCCAAACCATGGATTATCTGCCCCCCCAAACCATGGATTACCTGGCATGGAACTTAATACTGCAAAGTCCATAATTCCCCTTCAAGCCTATTTTGGGCAAGCTAAAGAGAATGAAATGAGACTTATAACACCAAAGGAAGAAGTAAAAGATGATACTGCCTTCAGAAACCCATTACCTATGCACCATACATCAAATTCAGCCCTGTATCAACAAATTTTGGGGAGGCTACCAATGGGACCTTGATTGTTAATTTTTGCTTTTTTCTTTTTCCCTGGTATACTTGGTATAAGGATGTGGTAAATTTTTTTGAACATGAAATGCGTTTTGTGCAGAGTATCGCAAACCATTTGCGGTTGCTCTACATATTTGACAATAAAGAAGTATATATCTTTGAAGGCCTGTAAACATATTGTGGCCCTAGACAGATCTTAAATCTTATCCGTGTAACATTCTTAAATTTAACATTGTGCAGCAAGTTATGCTGCTTCATGTTTTTCTGATCTTGTATTCAGAAATTATTCCTATGTAATTTATACTTCAAAGTTTCAAACTAGTGGCATGTCATGCATCGAGTTTAATGTTGAGGATTTGTTTTCTATGATTTATGTTTCCCTCTGAATGTTGTATGATGTCCTAGTGTTAGAAGTTTAATACTTTATATGTACCTGAATTGACTTTGTTATACATTTTACTGTAGTAATGTATAGTCTGTCTTCTGTTTTGTAATCAACTACATGTGTACAAATGGCTATTGAAGACTTCTTGCGTGCTCTCAACTGATTTATGCCAGTACA
Organism: Wollemia nobilis; assembly: GCA_028583015.1. Classification (NCBI taxonomy): domain Eukaryota; kingdom Viridiplantae; phylum Streptophyta; class Pinopsida; order Araucariales; family Araucariaceae; genus Wollemia; species Wollemia nobilis. The sequence continues at coordinate 4,776,072 of JAQPPZ010013020.1, read as the reverse complement.
TACATTTGGGTGGGGTGACATGAATGTGCTCTCAACTGGTTTATGCCAGTACATACATTTGGGCGGGGTGACATGAATGTGCTCTCAACTGGTTTATGCCTGTACATACGTTTGGGCGGGGTGACATGAATGTGCTCTCAACTGGTTTATGCCTGTACATACGTTTGGGCGGGGTGACATGAATGTGCTCTCAACTGGTTTATGCTTGGATTTTCAAAGTCACCTGCTCATGGAATTAATGCCTGTGAGAAATATATGAGGGTATAATTGAACATATATAATCTATATTATAAATGCAAGTTTGGCTAAAGCCGAATTAGCTCTTTCAGATTATGGTCATACTAAATGCATCAGAAGAGTGTGCAAGTTAAATATTCCATGATGGTAATGCATTCGTCTTTGTGATTTTTGGTGCCTTCTTGACTCTGGGCTATAGACTCGAATACAGTGCTTTTTGGTAATTATATTAGGCTATCTATTACAAGTCCATATATTAAAACTTGATCCTGCAGAAGAATGAGAGCCCAGAATGCCAACTGGCTTCCTTAGGAGAGTTTCTACTCTGCTAATTAATGGAAATTCCTAATGAAGAATTAACCATGCCTTGTACCTCCAGCTTACATCGAATGGCAAGATCCAGTTTGTAATTAACTTTGTTGAAGGGTCAGAAATTAGAGTTACTAATTTATAGCAATATATAGGGTAAAATGATAAACTTGTCTTTTTATTAAAGGGGACCACGTACCTCGCTGGATTGCTGACTAGGTGGGGACCTAGAAAAGTCATTTTTGAATTTTTCCTAAGGAAACATTGTATCTTTGTTATTAATGGAAGAGTTTTGCTCAGTGAAAATTATTACTTTTGTAACACATAATCGTGAAGATCCACTCTTTCATGGCCAATAGGTTTGGGGCAAGCAAAAGGTGGCAAAGAGTTTTATGCCATAAGCCAGTTTTTAAATCCTGTGGGTAGGTGGGGGTGGGGCATCTTTTAAAGCCATGATAACACTTGAAAGTAGGGGTTGAACTCATGGCAATGCATTTACCTAAGGTTTATTTTCATTGATGTTGTCATAATACATTTTGTTCTTGTACCATTTTATTGTTTGGTGCAATGCCACAATAACATTGTCATACATAAGAGGCTGTTTCAGTCTCATATAACCAATTTAAACATACTAGGATCCACGATTTTGCCCCATTTAAAACTGTAAAAACATCCTGATAGTCTACAATTCTTTGTGGAAATTTCTGGCAAAGCATTGTTTGATTAATGCAAGATGCAAAACATGTTTACAAGCATGTCTTCAGATTGTGAGAACCAGGGACATGGGCAACTACCTTGTAGGTTACTAAAAATTAAGTGTACCATATTATTTTATTGGGTTGTTTACAACTTGAAGCAAATTGTGATTACAATACTACAATCCATGAGCTGCAACTTTTGACTGCCAATGGCCCTATTGCAAAACATTATTTTTGCAATGTTTAATAATGTGAGATAGTCTTCAATTCGACCATCATTATGGTTGCTTTTTATTTGATGTTTGCCCTTGTATATACATGATGATAGTATGTGGGATCATGCGGTCTCCTTGATTGTTTCGGGAAAGACCTGTATATACTTGTAGCTCAGTTAATATTCCACCCATCCATTTATTTGTTGATATTTTTAACAGTTAACTTTATAAAAAAATTTAATATCAACAGTTAACTTTATAAAAAAATTGTAACAAATTCTGTTATACGTATTTATGTAACAAATTCTGTTATACGTATTTATATTAATTTGTTTGTGATCAAACACTCTCAATACTGTTAGACCATACCTTCACACCCATAGAGTACTATAAATACATTATTTTAAGTCAGGTGAATGATGGCTTTTGCACCGACCTATAACAAGATTTTTGTTTACTTTCTTGCAAAGTATAAAATATTTTAAAATCTTAACCCAATTACTTTTGTGTATAAATTTATGAAATGACAGTTGGTTTTGTTAATTAAAAAAATACGGTGGTATAACTTTTTATTAATTTTTTATATAATGTTTTTTCCTTTTATCAAGTTAAAATATTGTAAGATAGTACATAAAGTTAAAGTCCAACTAATTCCCATATCCCGACCATAAAACTTGTTTGTGATATAATGCTTTGGATAATTTTAATAATAATTATTTGTTAGAACATGTATTGATTTATTATATTATTTTTAAAATTAAAACTGATTTACAAGTGTTTTTAAGGTATATTGTTTTCTCGATGTTTATTTTATTGTTTAGAAACAGTTAGTCTTTACATTTATATAGTTGCATTTTATTTATAATTTTTTTTTTTTAAATTGGTTATATGAGCGCTTTAATGAACCCTATTCATATTAGATCATAGACCACAATGAGATTCTAATGAGCCCCATTCATATTAGATCATAGACCACAATGAGATTCTAATGAGTCTCGTTCATATTAGATCAAAGACCACAATGATATTATGATAGTTCCTTAATTATATTACTTATAATATGTTTATCTTTTTCTTTCTTTTTTAAATTGTTTATATGAGATTTTAATTGAACCTCACCCATATTAGATCATAGAACACAATAATATTATGATAGTTTAGTAATTATACATGTATCATTTGACAAGATTTGAACTTGAGTGAACTTGAAGAATTTAACTAAATGAACTCATGTTATTTAATTAGGTGCAACCTGCCTTGCTAAATTAAAGATTCAAACTTAACTTGTACCCTTAAACTGCATATAAAGGTTAAGTATTGAAAGGTGTACATTATTTTGAAGTTGCTTGAACTGCATATAACGGGTAAGTATTAAAATGTGTAAATTCTTTTGAAGACGCTTGAGAGAAGTTTATGTTTTCTAATATATTTTTTTTTTTGAATTTACATCCGCCACGGGCAGGTTGTCCAACTTTTTATGTCTGCCACAGTATTCTGCGTTGTCCGCCCCGGAAGCCGTCACACAGATCTTCGCGCAATCCGCCCCTATAACCACCATGCCACAATCATTTTAAACTTTTTACACCGCTGAAAGCACCAGGAAAAGGACACGCGTTCAGTATGGCGAAGCCCGAGATTTGAATTCTAATATCTTTTTAATCAGCATAATATATAAATAAATAACCACTATCGTTCCTAAGCATTAGGATAGACCCTTAGATTTAGGGTTATGATAGGGTTTTTATTTTAATCTTATTAGTGAGAAATCATTAACTACCTATCATTAGTTCTAGTTGGTTAGAGGTTCAATTCTAGTTGTTACCATTATAACTTCTACCTACTCAGTAGATAAGTGGTGACTATGTGCTTTTAAGTGACATAAGGTGGGCCATGGACCCATGGGAATAAACTAAGTTTGCATGGAATCAATATGGAAATAAACTGAGTATACCAGCTAGCAAGCACTGCGTTACAACCAATCGATCTACTCTTAAAGCTCATTGTGGATTTTTAATAAATTGATTATTTAAAAGTGTTTACCGACCATATCTTTTTCAAAAAAAACTTATTTGTTACCACTATAACTTTTACCTATTCTATAAATAAGTGGTGACTATCTGCTTTTAAGTGACATAAGGTGGGTCATGGGCCCAAGGGAATAAACCGAATTTGCCATTATGAAAATAAATCGAGTATGCTAGCTAGCACTCAGTTACAATCAATTAACCTACCTTGAAGGTCATTGTTGTTTTTTAATAAGTTGATTATTTAAAAGTGTTTGCAGACAATAACTTTTTAAAAAGGACTTATGACTTATGTGTATAAAAAAAAATCAAATAAACTATTATATTTTATGTAAAATATATATTTTAACAAAATTGTCTGTCTAAAATACTAAGAAGCAATGGTTAATGAAATGGAATATGTTGTACACTCTATAATAAGAAAATTCATGAGAATGTGATTTGTTGTAATACCATATAATTTTGTAGAAACACCTACAATAAAAAAATCCATGAATTTGTTGTAATATTATATAATTTTGTAGAAACACCATCTAATGTAATCATAATATAAAATTGAAGGTTTCAACCCTTTGTAACCAATTTTAAAAAATTATCACTATTTGTGTAAGGCATTGTTGAGCAACAACGAATTGAATGCAATCATATGAACGTTGTCATTAGTTGTTAAGGCATTGTTGAGCAACAGTGAATCAAATGCAACCTGTGTTCAAATCCATATAACCATTTCAAATGATGATAAATGTGTTTTAAACTTGTATAAACATTTATTACGCCTCTCGGTGTTCCTACAATGGCAGACAGGGGGTGGAAGGCAAAGAGGTCATACATGTCACACCGTAAACAATTTTTTTTTTTTAAAAACCGACATTAATAAAAACATATTTTAAATATATTTTTAATATTTTAATATTAAAAATATTTTAAAGCCTATCTTGGAGATCATACCCCCAAGAAATGAGATAGACGCCTTGAGATTGATAACTTTCGGCGTTTTTAGATATATATCCTTTAAGGTGTTATTTTAAATGAAAATCTGTTTTATATGGAACATTGAGTACTTCAAAACTCATGATCTCATCTACTCCAGCTCTCCCTCCTTCGTCCATTAAAAATGATTAGAAACACATTTACATCGTATAATATTGGTGCAAACTAAATCTCATCAATATGTTAATTTCCAAAATAATATTAAAAATAAACTTTGTAAATCTCATCAATATGTTAATTTCCAAAATAATATTAAAAATAAACTTTGTAAGTGAAATCTTAGTTTGACAATGCTGGACAGACTAATGAGTGAGTGGAGTGCTTGTCATACAGAAACCCAGGTAAAATCTATCAGGAAGCCCTTGGATTTTTGAGTAAATGCTGAGATTAACATGCCACCTAGTAAATTTCTTAAAACACTTAATATAAAAAAACTTAAAAAAAATTTAACACTTAATATCAAGACTCAAATACTTGCAAAGTTTAATAAACTGTATTTGAAAAGGGGAAAAAAATCTCTATTTAATCCCCCAAAAAAAAAAAAGAGAAGTTCATTGTGTGTTAAACTATGAAACTTTTGCTAGCAAGTAAACATGGTTGAACAATAAAAGCTTTCAAATTTTGTTGAGAATTAGCTTAACCACTTGATCCTTTGACTATATTCACTCGATGTCTTGAACAGAGTAACTGTAAAGACTTTTAGATCAAGAGACTAACCTATCTTGTATACTCAGGAAATGTTTTGTAACTCTAGTTAGTAATGGTTGGCGATACTGCTAAAAATATTTAAAATGCATCTTTGTATAACTGCTTGGATATAGAATTGCAACTGGTACTCTAACAAAAAATAATAATGAGAAGTTGTAGTGGCAGTGTCTTGTGGCCAAACACTTCCCCCAAACTAAACTGCAATAATGCAAATTGTAGATGCAAGCCTTTTTAAAAAAATTGCATCAAAATTTTGAATACTGAATACATCTTAAGTCATGGGTCAAAAATAATTAACTGTCATAAAATGGAAATTTAGAAAGACATTTTGGTTCACTCCATGATCCACCGCGGGAAAAAAATAAACTCAACTTTACAAATACCATCCTCTTTGAAACATTTAGTACATTCTGCCCAGCTCCTAAACATTACATTTCTTTAAAATTTAGCTTTCAGGCAGTTAATTTAATAGAGAATTATGCAGATGCACATAACAAATTTATTATATGACAAAGAGAATCTTAATAAAAATTCCAGCATTTCTGGTTTAAGAAAAAAAAAGTCACTGCAAGGACCTCCAAAATTGTTTAAAAGGATTTGCATCACTTTATGAGACACAGGAACTAACACACTTACTATAAGGAGATGTCTCTTAGCATTACAGGAACATAACAAATTTAACATGAAACAAATCCTAAATCTGTAACTTTGATGTGATAATTGAGAAGCAAGGTAGGATTTTTGTACTCTAGAGGCACATAATTATGAAATGACAAAGAGAAAATTATGATCAAAACCACACACAACTTGAAGAACACTCGAACACTTTGGATTTGATAACTGAAAAGCAAGAAAGGATCTTCTGGTACCATAGAGGCACATAATTATGAATCAGTTAAGAGAAGATTATGATCAAAACCACACACAGCTTGAAGGATGCTCAAACCTTCAAGGGTCTCCACTGGATATGGTTCTGGTTCATCAACATTGCTTCCCAAACCGAGCCTTCCATTTCTTCCACAACCCCACACCCAAAGTTCCCTCTTAGATGTAATAGCAATAGAATGTGCACGCCCACCAGACACAGCCACTGGATTCTCTCCTTCCAGTCCCATAATTTTGCCAGGCTTACAGAAGCCTTCTCCTTCTGGCCTCCCAAGTTGAGAAAATGAGTTCCACCCCCACGAGAAAACACTTCTATTCAATTCCTTGGCATAGCTTTCACTTGTGCTGCTCTCTTGTCCACAAGGATTTGGTGGTTGATCCAGTGCAATTCCTAGAGAGTGGCCAAGGCCTGCAGCAATTGATACCACCTTTGAATTCAAGTTCACTGGCTGTAAATGAGAACCTTTTGATGATCTCCCGAGTTGACCATAGGTATTTTCTCCAAAGTTAAGGAGCAAACCATTATCTGAAAATGCAAAAGCCACAGGGTCACTATACTAAGCTATAGCCCAATATATTTTATTCCATAAAAAATACAAATTGAATTTTGGTTATTCAAGGTTGAGAAGGAACGCCACTCTGACATAATTTCTTCCTGTTAGTTGTGCATGCTTGAATCTATAATAAAGTGACAACTGGTCTGTTCTATCCAATGAGAAAACTACGAGAATAGACCTCTCATACTATTGATTAAGGCACCCTTACAAATTGTGACTGTGACTACACCAAGATATGGCAAATGTTTGATGATAATTCAAACTATGTAGAAAATAGATATAATATTCATAAAAAATTATATTCTCCCTCCCTTGAACTGAACATACAATATTCAGAATAACATAAGCTGATATATGCAACAGAAATATCTCACAAATTCAGCAGACATGTTTGTTACAGCGACTGTTAACACCTTCAATAAGAAAGAAAAACTATCATTAGAAGCTAATTGTCAAAGTCTGGTGATGGAAAATTGCGAGAAGCTCATTTAAAGCTTATACTTGAAAATGATTGCATCAAAAATTAATATCATATTCATCTTTTACATTATGCACTTGTTATTACTTTTATTGGTAAGCCTTAGTTTGGTGGTTGTAAAGATGCTATTATCAATGAAAACAAACTAGCTAATAAAAGCGAGAGAAGAGCTCTTAGAACTGGAAATACAAACTTGAATGTTAGTTGACCTTATGATGAAAGGATCCAGGGCACTAAATTTAGCACCCAAATGGCCACCATGCTATGGCAGGGTAATGGAGTCACCTAGCAAGACAGATGAGAGAGGTGTCATGATGACTTTTACTATGGGTGGATTATAGTTTGAAAGCGAGAGGGTCACAATAATGTTTTCGGTGATGCAGGAACAATCATTAAAATGGTAAAACTTAAGCATCATATATGCTTCAATTTTATTACAATGCATGCCTTCAATTTTATTACAATGCGTGCTTTCATACTGAAACATATAACATAATGTTTCTAGATGATCTTCCTTGCAAGTACAAAGAAATTGGAGCCTTAGCACCTAGTTTTTGACTAATTAAGTATTAAAACTAAACTTACAATAATAACAGTTTTATATTTATCTGCGAGTGTAAATATCAGGTTGGTGATCACTAATTGCTTGTTAGGGCCAATCATTCTTCGATACTTTATTGCACCAATTGATGTTAGGGATCATGATCACAAGGCTTTGACAATAGACAACTTGTGACATTGAGAGGTTTTCTTATCATTTAGACAAAAGTAAAAGGAGAATACTGCAGGCAACAATTGTGCTCGATCACAGAGATAAGAAAGCTTTTCACCCAAGTAGAGTAAAGCAAAGATTACATATAAACGACACTAGTCTCTCCTTGGTAGAAGATCAATCAGAACTAACGCTTCATACACTACTATACTACAGCCCAATAAACTAGCCTTGAACATCTCGGTATTTCTAAAATGAGCCAAACGAGTCAATTCAAGTTCTAGGAGATAAATTAAAAAATTAGACATCTCAAACCAGACAATCAAGTGTGAAGTATGTGCTCATCTGTTACAAGTAGTGTAATATCCATGAATTTAATATATGTAACAAACAAGGTACTTATAAAAGTACCTTGGCCAAAGCTGCAAGCTTACTGCAGTGGTAAGGGCTTTGGCTTCTCTTTGAGAGGTCCAAGGTTCAAACCCCACTCAGTATGAGGGGACCATGACCCCTCATAAAAACATGTGTAAACTCATTGGAAAAAAGAACCTTGATGAAGTATTTAGTCACTACGGGTGTTTGGTGGTCTATAGGGTGCCTAGATAATAAAACTCTTAATCTTACACATAGTATGTAGGCGAATAGACTTGCTCAAACGGGCTATATATTGATGTGTTGCACTCATTTTTCATCATTATGAAAAGAAACTGGAGATTTCTTTCTTGGGAAAAAAGGGACGAAAACCCTCTCCAGATTTGGAAGAGGAAACTCCTTTTCTGGCATGTGTTTGTGCTGCTTGTATTTTATGATTCCAGTTTAAATATTTTTTAGGATGCTATAGTGGTATCAGAGTTGGTTTCTTGCCAACCTGTGATTTTTTCAAAGATTTGAGGGTTTTATACTGTATTCAAGGACAACTTTTACCCCCCAGCAAATTGTCCATCAATTTGCAGGCACATGACAGAAACTCCGGGTTGATTTTGAATCAAAATTTATTGGAAGAGGCTGAATTTGTGCAGATTTGGAGAACTTCCACTAGTGTTCATATGTTACGTCTGTATGATACATTCAGTTTGTCCATACAGTTGTATGGAATCTGCATGGAAGGGCACGGGAACCCTTGCCATGTGTTGATCTATAATTCTGACAGATCAACCATCAAATCAGTTTTGAAACAGTGTTTTTTCTGAGTGCAAAAAATTCTGCTTTTTGGGTACTGAAAATTTTGATATTTAGGTTCAGCTGTATATTTTCTAATCTGGGATTGAACCAGATTTTTGATTGCCGTCTCTGATTTGTGTGTATTTCATTTTTTGTGTTTCAAACCCTAGTTCACTGTTTCAACTGTGTGTGTATATATACATATATGGAATATTTTTTCCTCGTTCTAATCAATTTTTGCAGCGACCTCTTTTCATCACTGCTAGCTCTATTGAGGATCCTTGAATCCCCTGAGAAACCAGCGTATGAATCACTCAACTAAATTGGGTATCATTCCAATACTCAGGCCTTACACAAATTCGAGGCTTTTTCACGTGCCTTTCTACTTCCACATACCACTCTTCTTTTGCGTATCATTTCTCTTCCACGTAGCCACGGTTATATTGGAACGTTTTGGCATATAGATAGGTTTGGTATATAGGAGGCAGAGTGATAAGGTTGAAGTCATAAAGGTTTCTTCTATACCTCAGTTACTTACCACATGTACTTAACCTCTACATCATGGCCAATAGAGATGAAGGTCTCCAATTGATGTTGCCAGCACTACAATAGTTGAACACCATCGTTTAGACATGATTTGCTAAGTTGAGGGCGAACATGACCAACAAATAGTCGGTAGAGTTTGTAACTTTACGTGGGCATGATGAGGCTATTGGGCATCAAACTTAGGGCCAATAGCAGAGCATAGAGTTAACCACAATGTGGAGCACAAATATGGGCATACTAAGCACCATCCCAAGCATAGTGGTCTTGAGGTAGTCACAGACACAACATCCCAAGCTACTCAAAGCTTGAACAAGTAGGAAGACATGATAAGAGTCACTACTACCTGCTATAGGAAATACTTGACTTACAAGGAACACATTCATGACAAGATCTCCTTTGCCAATTATTGTAGTTTCAAGGAAAAAAGAAAGAAGAAAGAAAATAAGGATAACAAGAAGAACTTAAACAAATACAACAAAGTTAAAATCCTAATGTTTGAGGGGAAGCTTGATGGCAAACCCCAATAGAGTGCTTGGCTTGGTTGTAGCAATTAGGGCCTTACTTCCAAGTCATTGATTATTCCGATGCGGGGTTGTTGACCTTTGTTGTACTACATTTGTCTGGTATGCCACATGATTGGTGGCACCAAGGGATGGACACCTTGGGGCATGGTTGAGTTTGAACGTACACAGAGTTTCACTAGAAGCCCCTAATAACTTTGAGGATATTCTGACAAAGCAATAGCTCATGGATTTGGCTCATCTTGTATAGTCAAGCATGGTACAAGAGTATATAGATGTGTTCCACAGGTTGACAGTTACGATGCATGGAATAGAGATGCCAAAACTCATCTACATGTTCATGGATGGGTTGAAGGACTCATTACGTCTACCTATGAGTGTTTGCTCCACCAACACTCGAAGATGTTATGGTGAAGGCAGTTTCTATGGAGACATCAATGTCGGTTTCCTCTATTAATAGATGGGGACCATCACAATCATATACTCATTGCAATACGTCAACGCAACCCAACCATAAACCCTTGATCACAAACCAAACTCAGTTTAGGGGAACTCAAACGTACACTAGATGATCATAGACCATACAACATACACCACGAGTACTAAGTACCATACCACACTATCATTAGACAGGTGCACAACATCCTCCTAGACAAGAGAGGAGTGGTGGTAGGAGAGATGACATGTCAAAGAATGAGCTCAGGCAAAGGTCTCTCTATTTCACCTATAAGCAACCTTGGCAATTAGGACACGCATGTCAAAGATGAAGCCAAGTGCATATGTGAAGATTATGCCATGGGATGAGGAAGATGAGGAGGATACACCGGAGGTGCTAGAGGCATTTGATGCCTCTATGATTAGGGATAATGTTGGCATTAAGGGCATTGTTGATGAGCAGCCACAAGCTTCGCTTTCAACATTATTTAGTGTTCCCCTTTATTTGGCATTGACAACTAGGGGACAAATTAGGGGCCAATAGATTACTATGTTGATTGATGGTAAAAGCACCCATAATTTTGTTGATGAGAGGGTAATTACACAATTAGGCAATGCTATGGAGGAAATCACAGGATTTGGTGTTCCCATAGCTGACGGATTTACCATGCCTTGTAACCAAATAGTGCGTCAATTGAGGGTTTGGATTGGAGCCATTTCCATCACCACTCACATATGCATGTTGCCCTTAGGTTTCAAGGATCTTATTCTAGGAGTGCAATGGTTGCTGAGTCTTTGGAGACTTCACCCAAAACCTTTAGGGGCATACCCTTAAATTTGTAGAGAATGGTCAAACAAGGGTAACTAAGGGGATACCTCCAAAACTAGTTAATACAACCTCTTCTCATCAGTTGGAGGGTCTTTACCAAAGGGGTAGCTATTAGTGGATTGCTCACCATTGGGCAATCAAGGGTGTGTTTAGACAACATGATAACTGGGCATACCATCCAAATAGCAAGGCCTTATTGGACAAGTATGAAATGGTATTTGGAGATTTGCCACAAGGGTTACCATTGGATTGAGGGTTCTAGCATACGAAAGAGCTTGAGTTGAGTCATGGATCGGTCATTGTGCCTCCTTATAGGCATCCTCGAGTCTATAAGAAGGAGATCGAGAAGATCATCCACGAGCTTCTTGAAATGGGTCACATCGCACACAGTTCTAGTTCGCTTGTTTCTTAATTGGTGCTAGTAAAAAACAAATATGGAACAATGTGCATGTGAATTGATTATCGAGCACTAAACAAGAAGACTATTAACAACTGATACCAAGTTTTGTGCACTGATGAGCTTCAAGGTGCAACTTATTTTTCAACGACAAACTTGTGATCAGGTTACCACAAGACCAAGGTTCGGCCAAAAGATGTGCCAAAGACAGCTTTTCGATGTCATTGTGAGTATTATGAATTCTTGATGATGTCATTTGTCCTTATAAACGCACACACTACCTTTCAATCCATGATGGACCACTTATTCCAGGATCATTTGAGGCATTTTGTATCGATTTTCTTCGATGGCATCTTCATTGACAAAAAGACCTGGGAAGAACACGTGCAACACGTAGACATGGTATTGAGAACCTTAAGAGATCAATTGTTCTTCGCCAAGGAGGCGAAGTGAGTTTGGGCTCATGGAAATCTTATATCTTGGCCATGTTATTAGTGCATCAAGAGTGCAAGTTGACGAGGCCAAGATAGCAACAATCCAACGATGGCACATTCCCACTACTACATCTAAATTGAGAGGATTCCTTGGTTTATATAGTTATTTCCAACACTTTGTATGAGGATTCTCTCAATTAGCCACTCCATTGACAAAATTAACAAAGAAAGGAGCCCTTGAATGGTCAAACATAGCTCAACAGACATGAGCACTTCAAGGATATTATGTGCACATGCCCAGTATCATCCATTCTTGATTTCACAGCTCCATTCATAGTTGAGGTGATGCTTCTAGCAAACGGATTAAAATAGTAAGAAAAAGGTTCACTTGGAAAGGATTTAAACACTTTCTAGTAGAATATATTTGTATTTGTGATACCTGTTAGTGAACCAAGCATGAACTTCCTTTCCAACAAGTCTACTACAACCTCTCCCCATTCCAAGAGGAAAATAAGGGTCCATTTTCGTGGATTTTGTTAATGGACTTATGAAGTCTAGAAGTCATGATTGCATCATGGTGATCATGGATAGGCTCACCAAGAATGCCCATTTCTTGCAAACCACAGCCAATGTCAAGGCTCAACAAGAGGCTGAGTTGTTCTTTCCGGTGATCTTTAGGCTCCATGAGTTTTCCAAATCGACTGTGACAAGGAAGTCAGGAAGTCATGATTGGATTATGGTGATCATGGATAGACTCACCAAGAATGCCCATTTCTTGTAAACCACAACCAATATCAAGGCTCAACAGAAGGCCGAGTTGTTCTTTTTGATCTTTGGGATCCATGAGTTTCCCAAATCGATAGTGATAACGATTCCAAGATCATGGGAATATTTTGGCAGGATCCTTTTCATCTTGCTAGCACAAAATTGACTTCCAACACTAGTTACTACCCCCAAGATTGTCAGACCAAAATAGTCAATAAATGATGGAGGGATATCTTCATTGTTATTATTTAGATATACCATAGGTGAATAGCCTATATTTAGTAGAGTTTGCTATAACACCACCTTCCATTTCAGTATTCATATGACACCATTTAGGGCTTTACCTGCTTATGACACCCCTTCACAAATGGACTTTGCCCTAACAAACTCTAGAACCCCTACAACCTCAACCACTTTGGAGAATCATCAACAAAAAGTTTTTGTGAATCAACACAAAATAGGGAGGACCTTTGAGATTGAAAGGGTAAAGGTAAAGTAGTATTTGACATCCACGAGGCCATAGGCCATATGAGATGGATACATGGTATACCTTCAACATTCAACCATAAAGATAGTCTTCATAGAAGAAATATGGCAAGGAAAAGCTGAAACCACATTTCTATGGTCCATATAAGGTGACATGACATGTGGGTGAGGTCACCTATGAGCTAGAATTGCCTATGGGTTTGAGACTGTACTACGTATTTTATGTATCCAAACTAAAGAAGGCAATTGGACTACAAGTTCAAGTTTCACTTGATTTATTGCCCATTGACAAAGAAGGAAAGGTTGTGTTAATGTTATGAACCTCTCTTCTCATGAACAATAAATCATTCACCAATATCCAGAAATATCAAACATGCATCCACAAATAAATTTCACAATAACAATCCACACAATAAAATAGAGATAGATAATACCCTTGAGGTATGGCAACACCAATAATACTCCTTAAGGAAGGAATCACTCCACAAGATATCCTACTCCACGAGCCAAGACTCTTACCAAGAATACTTCCTATGACTTCCTTTACAATTGGGGTACACCTTTCTTTTTACAAGAATGTGGTGGTTCACCTTCCATGTGTTAGAAGGTCACCCATGTGGTGATTCACCTTCCATGAGTTACAAAGTGCATAATGTTATAATATGGCACTATGTTATATATTATTATAATTGTATGGGTGACCCATGCCATTATAAAATATTATATTATATCCCCACATTCATATACTTAGGTACCTAACATTCCATCCCCCTTACAAAAATGTTTTGTCCTCAAAACATAGGAAGAAACTAAATAATATGATCTTCTAAGTGATGTTGATAACTGGTACCAATCTTGATTATCCCTCCATCCAAGTGAAATCTTGATTGGTGGTAATCTATGATGATGCCAAGTTGCCCTTGTGCCATTTGAATACCCATAGTTTTTGCTCTTCTGGTTCCATGTATGTCCCTCATATTTCTTTTGTTGCCTTAAACCCTATTTCCATGATTGTTGCCTCTCATGGTGATGTGGATGACGATATGCTCCAATATTTTGTGCCTCTATTTTATGCTCTTCTCTCTTACTCCTCTCTTTTGGTTCATTTTTAGACTTTGGTTTAGCTTCATCTTTGATCTCTGCCACTGCCTCCTCAGATTCTATTTCAAGTTCTTTTGCTTGTTCTTCAATTTGTTCTCCTACAATGGTTTCCTGGTTTTCCCTTGATCCTTGCTCTCTAAGTTGAGAAATATCTTGCAAAGTTATCTTCTTTTTTCTATACCATAATTTCATAAATTTCTTTTGCACATTTATGTTAATAGTGCCCAAAGAATGCAACCAAAGATAACCAAAAACAATATCCATATCACCCATCTCAATTGAATAAAAATGTGAACGTAAAACATATTTATCCATGGTGATCTTTAAATCTTCAAAAATTTGACCCTCAAGCTGTATGTTTTTTATTTTCTTTGCCTAAACTTGTAACCCCTTAGCCAAAGCAATATTAATGAAATTATATCTGTTGCTAGGGTTAATGGAAACAATAACTTTTTTATTTTGAATGCAACCATGAACCTCTAAAATAGAATTTTTAGATTCAAACAATTCCTTTTGACCATTGTTTGACACAAAAGGTGTGGTTTCCTTACCTTATTATTATCCTTTTCCTTCAATCCCCATTTGCTTAAAAATGCAACTTGAAATTCTTCCCATTTGTATATACAATTATGAGCACTAGACACCACTTTGAAGCTTCCCCTTGCACAAAAGCATAAAGATTACATCTCCATTCTAGCTCAGAAAAATTTGTTGTTGTAGTACTCAAAACGATCTACATGTTGGAACAAAAATGTTCTGAAAATGACTGCTGAAAAAAAAGATATGGCCTCCGCAAGATGTGACATTTTTCTGAAAAAATGTGCTTTAGCTTTGCAAAAACAACCCCACTTTGCCAGAACTTGGCTTTGATACCAAATGTTATGAACCTCTCTTCTCATGAGCAATAAATTATTAACCAATATCCAAAAATATCAAACATGCATCCACAAATCAATTCCACAATAACAACCCATACAATAAAATAGAGATAGATAATACCCTTGAGGTAAGGCAACACCAAGAAAAATCCTTAAGGAATCACTCCACAAGATCTCCATCTCCACGAGCCAAGACTCTTACCAAGAATACTTCCTATGACTTCCTTTACAATTGGGGTAAATCTTTCTTTATACAAGAATGTGATGGTTTTCCATGAGTTAGAAGATCACCCATGTGGTGATTCACCTTCCATGAGTTACACAGTGCGTAATATTATAATGTGGCACTATGTTATATACCTTTATAATTTTATGTTTGACCCATGCCATAATACAATATTATATTATATCCCCACATTCATACAGGTACCTAACAGTTAATACCCAAATATGTATTGGATCAGAAAGAGAAGTAGCTATGAAACCCAGTCATCCGAGAGTACCTAAATCAATGGAAGGGCTTACCAATTGAGGATGCTACTTAGGAGCATGAAGACATTCTACAACATATATAGTTGGCAAAGGGCTCTGATTGCTCGGGACAAGCAATTTCCAACGAGGCAGACTTGTGATGTCCCCAAATATGAATACAATTAACAAGGTACTTGTAATCATAAAAGTACCTTGATGAGTGTGTTTAATCATTACAGGTTTAGGTAGTCTATAGAGTCCTTAGATAATAAAATTGTTAATCCCACATATAGTAGGTAGGTGAATAGACTTGCTCAAAAGGGCTATATATTGATGTATTGCACTCATTTTTTATCATTATAGAAAGAACTTAAAGATTTCTTTCTTGGGAAAAAATTGGGACGAACCACACGCGCCAAAGAGGAAGGAAACCCTCTCCGGATTCAAAAAAGACAAAAACCCTTTTCTGGCATGTGTTTGTTCTTCTTATTTTTTATTATTCTAGTTTAAATATTTTTTAGGATACTACAAGTTGCCACTCATAAATTATTTAATTGTAAAGCACAAACAGGCCAAGCAACTGACTAATCCCTCATCCTTTTCCAAAGCACAAATATCACTGCATCAAGAATTGTATTCCATTAGAAAGACACAAAAATGGCTTTTACAATTATCCATATCATGGGTCAGATATCCTTCAATTGTCTGTCATTGTATATGAAAGTAAATTCAACAAAGACAAAGTTCCCAACATGGTTTTCAAGCCAAAATCTTATGAGTATGTGAATGAACATTTCCGTTCTACTTTTATATTGAAATTGGAGGAAATCCGAATAGGTCCTTAAGAATACTAGCAGATCTGACTCTACAATTATGGCATCCCTTGATTGCTAAACAAAACAACACATATCTTACTTTAAAGGCTCTGCCAATAACCACCACAATTGCACACTAGATATTTTGACCAGCACATATCTTACTTTATGGCATCCCTTGTTTTCCTCTATTTTGCTGTCCTCCTCTATTCTGTTGTTCACCTCTGTTTGAGAATCCTCCTCTGTTAGGAGTTCCACCTCTCTGATTATTTCTGCCTCTACCTCTATACTGTCCTCTGCCACGGCCTCTACCTCTGCCTTCTTGAGAAGCAAAGGCTTTATCATCTCCTCCGTAACTTGTGGAAGGAGTTTGTTGTAACCTCTCTTCATGTGAGAGAAGTGAGCCAATGAGGGCTTCAAAAGACAGAGAAGTTAGGTCTTTGGATTCTTCTATAATTATTGCAACTGAATTCCACTTAGGAAGAAGTGTCCTCAACACTTTCTTCACTATAACTTCAGGCTTTACATCTTCTCCTAAAGTGACCATCTTATCTACTACGACTTTCACACGCATGCAGTAATCACCAACCTTTTCACTCTTGCATTTTAAGAGTTTCAAACTCTCGTTTCAAGGTTTGTAGTTTAACTTGTTTGACTTGGTCACTACCCCTATAACTTTCTTTTAAAGCATTCCAAGCAGATTCAGTTGTTATAAAAGAAGCTATTCTAGGGAAAATAATTCTATCAAGGGCAGCTTGGATGTGATAAAGAGCGGAAGAATTATTCTTCTGAGATTCCTTTTTAGCCCTTTTATCGGCAACATTCAAAGCTGCCCAATCAGCAGCAGTAGGTTCAATATATCCCTCTTCAATCACATCCCAAAGACCTTTGCCTATCAAAAGAGTTTTCATTTTAATTGACCAATACTCGTAATCACCACGATTGAACTCAGGGATTGGTAGACTAGAATTGGATGCCATTTTAGAAAGCAAACTTTATTTCAACTTCAAACAAGTAGTACAGAAAAGTACAAAATAGATCACTGATTTAAATCAAATCTAGCTTTCTTAAAATGCTCACTGATTTGGCGTTCTTCTTGAGGATCACCCAAAATTGGAAAGGTGAAATTGTGCCTTCGTCGTCACTAATTATAATGATTTCTTGTGCTGTTGCTGCTGGCTCAAAACGTCTTTTGAGAACATCTCGTTCTTCAGTTGCAGGTTTCACCTCCACTGGTTCTTCTTCCTCTTCTTCTTCTGCTTCTTCTTTTTCTTCTTCTGGTTCTGAATCAGGAAAGCATGGTGTATAGCTCTCACTTGTTTCTACTTCAGGCACTGCAGGTGTATAACTATCACTTGATTGTCCTTCAGGTACTGTTTCAACCATCTTGGATTCAACTATCCTTTTCCCGAAGATATTATCTTCAGAATCCACCTCGTATCCAGAGTCTGGTTTCCTCAGATGTGCAATCACTTAGTTTTCTAATTGGCAAAACACTGTATGAAGTCCATACCGCTGGACTTTCCCGTCAAAGGAATCAAGTGTCTCTCTTCTCAACAGAGAGAGTAATGCATTATAGCATCCGGCTTTTTTTTTTGTTGTGAAATCCCCGATGGGATTCGAACTGCTGACCTCCGCCGTCTACCCGGAAGGCTTAGCCGCTGCACCACGCGGCTGCTGTGGTAGAACAGTGACAAAATGAGTTCATAAACCCTCGCGTTGTCGACGATTACAAAAAAAATAAAACCTTTGTATTTTGACCCCGGCGGGATTCGACCCCGGGTCTCTGCTCTGCAAGCGGGTGTCCTGACCGCTAGACCAAGCTAGCCGGACGGGAGGAAGACGGGAACAGGGTATGTTTGTATTTAGCGGCTAAAACAATTTAAAAAAAAAATGTTTAGTCCCACATGCAGTGGGAGGAGGAAGTGTTCAGGCTTTATCAAAGCCTGCAAACACTTAGTAAGTCGATTGCCTTCGGGCAATCGACGAGCCAAACCTTTTGTTCCTCTCGGCCAGTTAACCTCTGCCACATGGCACACTCTGCTCGCTATGCCACGTCAGCTCCCGGCTTGCCCAGTCAGCACTCTGCCAGCTCCGTTCCACGTCAGCTGCCTCCTTGCCAACTCAACCTGCCACGTCAGCACTTGCCACGTCAGCGCTGTCTGCGTCCAGTCAGATCCTCGGGATCCGTGCGCTCCTCGGGATTCGTGTCGTGCGCTCCTCAGGATTCGTGTCGTGCGCTCCTCAGTTTCTGTGCCTCACCTCGGCCTCCGTGCCCCCCTGGAGCTCTGATACCAGTGTAAGCCCTAGACTGTAGTGGACTTAGATTTAAAGTGAGCCGAGATAAATTAACACAGTAAAATAACCAGAGCAGAATATATTAATCAAATTAACAAGCTAAAAAACATTACAATTAATTAAACCTTATATAGGCTTAATACCAGCGAAAGAGTAGGGAAGGGAGGTTGGAGGGAGATCGGGAAGATTAGAGAAAACGTAGGAGTAGGAAGTGGAGAGGGAGGTGGCAGCGGACATGGGGAAAGGAAGGAAGTGGAGTGATAAGGGAAAATGGATGGCAGGGAAGGAGAAAGGACATTGGAGGGATAAGGGGAAGGTTAAATAAACTAATTAAAAATCATGCCGACCATCAAACAGGTTTAGCCGACAAAAGGTAAGAGAGTTCACACTTGCTTAGAAAAACAGGATTTTTCTAAGCCGTTTACAAATAAACCTTGTTCACACTTGCTACAAATTAAGGCACTGTCACCCTGGAAGAAAGGGGGTAGTGATCATATTTGAAAGCTTTTTTCTAACACATCATTGACTCGGGTTAAATATATTGGAAGGCTAATTTATTCTTTGTCGGTAATTTCTATTTTTGTTTTAGAATAGTTAAGTGTGTTTGATTAGGACTGCAAATAGCACTTTCAGCTACTGAATATTGATAAATGCCACTTAATGGAAAATGCCTGGTCTTCCATCATGTGAGAATATAGGAAAGAAAATTGTAAAAGCTGAGGCATCAAAGCATGCAAGTCTGCAGAGAATCTTACGTGTTTCTTCAAGATAGAGACCTTCAATCTTGCTTTTCTCCTTGCACATGTACATCCTTAGTAATAGCTTCAAGTTCAAAGTTGAATTGGCAAGCACAAAGATATTAAAACCCCAAAATGTTAAAAAGGTTTGTTTGATATCCTCTCTTAGGCTTCTTTGAGGGGGAACAAGATCCCTCTTAGATCATGACTTATCGCAAGAGTACAACCAGATCATGTCTAAGAACGATCCTTAAAAATTAAAATCTACAAATCAACTTGAAATAAATTTAAAGTACATTTTCTATGATTAAAATACATTTTTTGGTTTACTTAGAGACAATAAATGCCCTATCAATTCCATATAAGGCAATTCAGACTAGACACCATTTTAGTAAATGATTGAGATGAAGTCGGCAAGGAGACTTTTTTCAGTCCGCTTCTTTTCAGTCCACTGGAGACTAGACATCAGCTTATGCAGAACCCCTATGGACAAACACATATCAAAATGTATTTCTACAACAGCAGACAAACAAAATATGAAAACAAACAAGCGAATCCAAACTGATTAGATTATCAATCTCTGAAAATGCACTAAAAAGGCTTCAAGTCCGGATAATATTTGTACTTGTCCAGCTAGTATTCATAGAAAGTTGGGGACTACCATACAGCTTGGCCAAACATGATATTGCAACTCTCCATCTCTGCATCATGGGACTCAGCTTGCTTGACGTCCCCAGCTGATCTTTCTCAATAAGAGACCTTTCACACTTGTGTGCAACTTTCCAAGACATAACATTAGCCATAACACCTTTTGTTATGTTATGATAGTTCTCTTAATACACTCATTCTGTGTTGTCTTACATGTTCAGATCATTGTATAATCCCCACTTTCCCCCCACCCCTTCCCTCACTGTTTTATTTATTTTTTTCTTTTCTCACCAGTCTCCCATCTGTGCTTGTGCCCACAAATCAATGATAGAACCTTTTATCTGCTAGAGATAGAAAGCACGTCTTCAACTCTTATAGGTCCTGCATATCTATGGTTACTAACAACTTCAAGGTGCTATATTCTATAGTCTAAAGGTTTGTACTGTTTCATAGACTTGGTAATTTGTCACATTTGGTCATCTCCATACTCAGTTATACATAGCAAATCAGCCTTACACTCATAAAGGCAATCACTCTACTTTGAAACTGAGTCTTTCTTAAGATATGGACTGCCTCTGAAACTAACTGCAGGTTTAAACCAATCATGGTATAACAACAGATACTAGCATGAATAACAGGAGCATGGAAAGGTATAAAACCAACTCAAAAGGCCTCAACAATATGGCCTCTCAGAAAGAACTGCATAAAAGAATACAGGAGGACCATCAATACCTTAGTTGGAAAACTCCCAAGAAATTGCATTCCAGACACTCCAGCAAGTTATTCAACCATTTACTTCTGCCACATTTTTGCCAAGAAAACTCATGAATAATTGGCAAAAACTAACCAAAATTTAGGCCTGGCATGTCATTCCCAAGTCCAAGTTTTCCAACTATGATCAATACAAGCTTTAAATAAGCACACCATTAATAGATTTCATCAAATGTAAACTCCCCAAATAAAAGTGGGTCACCTCAGCAAAGCTAGCTTTTCACAAGTATTATGAATAATAAATCTCACATGCTCTTTTCTCCTCTTTGCCTTATTTCTCATTAAGAGACACATAAATGTCCATATTCATGTAGTTTCTTTTCTTATAGAAGTTGTAGCCATTGCCTTCTTGTAGGTCTTGGTGATAGGTGCCCCATGGCATGATCTCTCTCTCTCTCTCTCAAAGTGAGTAGCAACAGAAGCATCAAGATCAGAAAAACAGAGAAAAATACGTACCCACCCACTTCTTTCTGCACATTTCAAGACACAAGGCTCCACCATTCTATATTAAACCCTGAAGGAAAGTAGTTGCTAACAAAAAATGGATTGTAAAATACTGGTTTGAAAACAGATCAAATTTTCCAAATCAAGGCCAACAGAGGGAAAATAGTAAAACAGGCCAAGTGCAATCTCAGCTTGTCCCTAGGAGGCATTACAGAAAAAATGACAGAATAATATAGATAGTGAGAGGGTTCCATGGACCTTGAATATTGATAAAAATTGGGCAGCCAATATCCCTTACAGAATAAAGGCAGAAAATTGTTGAAGTAGACTTTAAGAGTAGTCCTTATACATGCTCTAAATACTCCTGAACCTTGTTGAATCATGAAAAAAATCTTGAGCAATGTGATACAAGCTCATAAGAGAAGCTCTGATACTTCTTGTCTGAACTAAATCAACCCCTAACATAAAGGGAAACAATAGAGCTTTGGTTTCCCAGCAACGGAATCAACTTTCACATCATCATTCTTACCTAGCATCACAGCATCATGTATGGTCACAACACCCATTCATGGATAAGAAACAGAAGGAAAAGGAGAACATCATCAAAGGCATCTGAACTTAAGTTGCAAATTGTTCATCCCATATGGTATTCATTAATTTCTTATATAATCCAATTTGTCGTCCAATTTATTGTTTAACCTTATGTTCGTGGGGATGGAGGCTTTGCTCTCCCCTAATGTTATTAAAGAAGACACTGTATATAAAGCATGAATGTCATTGTATTGGCATCATAAGTTGTGAGTTATCCAGTATTGAAGTGCTGTTATTCTTTGTGCTCTCACATCAAGAGATTTGTTATGCAATTCCTTGCTTAAGGAACTCTGCATGGTGTCATCCTTTCTTAAGGGTCTTTTCAAATATATCTCTTGTGTGGGCCTCTTGCATGGTGATTTTATTTCAATAGTTTAAATTGGTTGTATGGCATTGAAACACGCCAAACCCGTATTAAATCGTGACAGTGTTTCTATGATACTTCGACAAACTGCATAATGGTATTACAACCATAGTTAGAAAACTCACAACTCGGAAAAAACTCATTTTTCCAATTTTGGGGATTTTATCAGCAACTTGGGAAAACTTGGCTAAAAGAAAAAACAAAGAAAATATTTATAAAAAAAAAAAAAAAAAAACACACATTTTAAACAACAATTGGAGAGCCAGAACGCCAATTTTATATTAGATGTTCATAAAAATAGTGCAATTACAGTTCTTGATTATGAAAACCAACAAAATACATCATATAAATTCAAATTCCAAAATTTAAAGCAATTTTTAAACTACTCTTTGTTTTCCCCTTCTCCCCCTCCAACTGGAAGGTTGGACTTGAATTTGGACAGGTGGTTGAACCGAAGGCTCCTCAAGTATGGGATCATCATGGAATATCTCCTCCAATCCTCTCACATGTTCCGCTTCTGCCTCTAGTGCATAGATGTCCTTTGCAGTAATGTTGGTATCTAGGACTTTCAACAATCCAATCTAATAGTGGATCTAGCTCATCCAAGTCAATCGCCTCACAGGATTCATTTGCCTTGTCTAGTGCGAAGCCAAATATTGTATTGTATGAAGACAAGCTCATTGACTCACTCATGGGTCAACCTAATGTGCTTCTGGGTGTGTATGGCCTCAAATAGAGACCAATTGCGCTCACACCTATAAGAGCTACAAGGTTGACTCAAAATGCAGATTGCAATCCTCCTCAAATTAGGTATTCTTGAACCATAATCCTCACACCATAAATCTACAAAACAGAATTTTTCAAATTATTAACTTACATTTGTAATTGTGTCATAAACTACAAGAAAAAATGTTTAGAAGTTTAAATTATTTAACTGGTTGCAAACTCAACATTGACGCTTTACTGAAAGGGGATGAAAACAGGCTCACCTGTGCCTCCTTATAGGCTTGCAACTCGATAGTGATGAGGTGATGTTTGGCAGGGTCATCTATCATCCTGTCAGCATAAGTATAGAACCCCCTAGACCTCTTCATCAACATTAAAATTGCCGATGAAAAAGAATTTAGGGTTCAAGTACCCTGTTACATGAATAGGTCGATGAAGTTGCATCATCCATCTATTATCAATGATACACAAATAGGTTCATACTTGTGTTGATTGTCACCGTAATAGTGTTGGATGGCCTCTTTTGCTCTATTTATCATATAGATACCCCATTACTTACTTTTCGCTATCTACAAGGCAAAGAACCCTTACCAAGGGTTTTGTGACTGCACTTGAACAACAAAAATGATTTATTGTAATTTACTTTATATATTTAATTGAAAATTCTAAATCAAAATTTATATGTAAAATAAGATTTTAAAATTTAAATAGCCAATTACCTTGAGAATTTCTTGCATGCTCACCCAAATGAATTATCAAAAACTTGCCTCCAAACCTGCTCCCCCTCTTTTGAATGAAATAGTGAGGCATATCATTCCTTGCTCACAAACATTTGCTTCAAAGCAAGCAATGCCGCTACAAGGCTCTGCAAGGTGATGAAATTTGAGGCGAATCAAGTGATCCTTGGGCGAAGAAAGTCCCTCACCTCATTGAACTCCTTCATCAAGCTAAGAACCTGTTGTCACATTTTTGCACGGGGTGCAATGTCTTCAATGTTGTTTTGTAACAGTGCTGCTCTTCTTTTCCTCCTTCCGTTTTTCTCGCTTCTCTCCCTTTCCTTTTCTTTCCCATTCTCTTTCTCTCCCCCTTTTTTCCATGGAGTTCCCCAGTTGATTTTCCAGCTTTCCAGCGAGTCTATCCGAAATTGGCTAAGTGCGGGTGCGAAGTTCGCACTTCGCCCGATTTTGGTGCGAAGTGCGCACTCGCCGCCCAGTTTTGGTGCGAAGTTCGCACTTCGCCCAGTTTTGGTGCGAAGTTCGCACTTCGCCCCACCTCCTGGGCGCACCTTGCACTAGCAGACTGACAGGTCAATGCAGAAAAAAGGTAAAATGCCGGAGCAGGTCCATATGGCGGCAGACACCAGTGTTCGCACGTGCGCGATTCGACTTCTCAACGGAGCGGGAATGCGCCCTTGACGAGTGTACGGTAGGGGAACAAACCCGGAATTTGACCAAGGCTTGAAGGCCTTCCCCGACTGCACTGATTTTTGCACGCATCCCAAGGAGCCCCGATCCCAAGCAAAGATGGATAGAATGCCCTCTAAGGCAAGCATGTGTCACACGGCATAACCCATCATCAGACAAGTGTCCGACTTCGGGATTTGAACCAAGACTGCCGACCAAAAGGGATAAGCATGGGCTGCCTGCACCGCCTGCGTTAATAGCCACATTCAAAGCTGATCTGAGGTTTCACTGCTCCGGCTACTAGCAACCTGCCGACTTGAAGAATTACCCAGGCACTCCGCCACGTAGCTGTCCAAATTCCGAGGAAGACCATGCTGCGGGTACAGCCCGATCCGACAAAAGGTCAGCATTTGCGGCTCTTTCGCCGCTTACGTCGGCTCATGTTTGGTCGGGACTCCGTGCCCATTAATGTAACAAGTGGGACTCGGGCTATAAAAGCCCATCTGAAATTCATTATAAAGGGTGGAAGGGGAATGTTTGTTAGGGAACTGCTGTGCTTACTGTAATGCGTACTTCTGCTTATAAATACAATCGTATGCACTGGTTCCGTTCTACTATCTTTATTCTTTTATCTTGTCTTTCATTATATGCCTTAGGCCCACACTGTCGTTGCTCGTTAATTCACTTTGGCATTTGGCGATCGGGTTCCTCTAGCATTGCTTGCTTAAAGCACCTTACGTACTTCATTCTTTAAAGCATTCATTATAAATTTGGTAGCAGTTCCATCAGTTGTGTGTGACGTTGCTGGCCCGTATCTGGTGATTGATGCGATCCCCTGCTGTTAGTTCCTTGTAGGGAATGTTTGCTAGGGAGCCATTGAAGCCGTGCGGTTAAACTCTCTACCTAACACATATACATGGCTCTGGCATCTCTAGGTTTACTTTCTACCCCTGTCAGTGTATGTATCTGGTGATTGATACGATCCCTACTTGTTAGTTCCTTGTAGGGAATGTTTGCTAGGGAGCTATTGAAGCTGTGCATACGCTGCTGGTGTATCGGAAGTACGCCTAGGTTTTGCAATTCCTTGTCATGCTCTGTGTTTGTATGCGGTAAGTAGCGGTGATTGGTGTGTTCCCGTACTGTTAGTTCCCCCCCACCAACCTTTGGACATATTTGTATCTCTTTCTGTACATTTGTCTCTTTCCGTTCCTTTATTTCTTTCCTGTTCCCTTTAGCTTAAATCAACCCCCCCAAAAAGGAGCCGGCCTTCTCCGGAGATTGGCTCGGAAGGCATCTCTTCCTTCCGGCCTTTCATGTTTGAGTGGGCGAATCTGGGCGCATTAACCAAAAATCCTTTCCTCATGGCAGATTCGTAACCAACAGTTTCTCTGGCACGCCCGGTGGGACGCTTGTCCCACGATTTAAAGAAAGAGTACCCATCCAGTTTCCACCTAGCGCAACAGTTTCTCTGCCACGCTCGGCGGAACACGGGTCCCACATCTGACGAGAGATTTTCTGATCAGTCTCCACCTGGCGCTGACAGTTCCTGAGCTCTTGGTGAGACAAGGAAGTTTCTCACCCCCGACAGAATCGAAGCACCGGTGTTCGCTTCATTGCTGTTCCAAATCTGAACACCTGGCGACTCTGCACGAACAAATCCTCTGAGTCTAGAAGACCGGTCCGGTCACCTTCATGCACACGAGAAGGTGGCGAACAAGAAATCCGAGAAGCCCGCCTGAGTTCTACGAACTAGACATCCACGCTCGAGGCGAGATACCCAGTGGCTGATCCACGAGCTCATTTCGACGAAGCCGAGGTCGAGATCCAAGAAGAGGCCGAAGGCGAGGTCGGAAGAGCCGAGTACGAAGTAGAAGAGGCCGAGGAAGAGGAAAATCTTGTATCCTCGGAAAGTACCGATACCGAGTACACAACCAACGGCGGAGAAGAAGAAGAAATGGCTGATCAACAGCCGAATGACGATGATCTCTTCCCGGCGGTGGACTCTACAAGGCCTTTGGCCCTGATCGGTCAGCAAGCTGTGCCCCCTGCTGCTTTAAAATCTATTCCCACATACGACGGCTACGGTAAGACGGCGTACGAGCACATCCGGGACATCCTTGCCACGGCCTGCACCGCATACCATCACCGATGAAAGTGTGAAGACCCGTCTGCGGCCCTTTCCCCGAGGGGAAAGCTTCTCTCTCGGTGGAGATCGTGCGCGAGAGGGATCCATCATCGGTTGGCCCTGGCTTGCCGGGAGGCTCGTAAAAGGATGCAACGAGTCCGCTGATCCTACCTCTCTATTGCATCAGTTCCAAGCAATCCAGAGGCATCCTCAAGAGGAGGTGTCTGATTTTAACATTAGGTTTGCGAGATCCTGGAAACGGGTACCTCGCGAACTTCGGCCTTCAACCGGCATGGCTGCTCACTACTATCTGAGGTCCTTCAACTCAGACATATGCCTGCTGCTGAAGATTGCCCGAATTGACGAGTTCCCTGCACTGTACGAAGCTGCCCGACAAGTGAAGGCGACATTATCTCCATCGGCGAGGCTTCCGTCCGAGTGCGGGAGCCGATTCATCCCGACTTTCCAAGATCGCGAGTATCCTTACGCTTCGGTGGTGTGCCGTCTACTTGAGGCAGCAGCCCCGACCCGCAGTGGAATCCGGCGCCGGTCGTAACTCAATACGGCCCGCCTCAGTTGCATTACCCTCATCCGCCTCCTCCCGCTCCGCATTTTCCAGCGCTTCCTGCTCCCCCGCGGTATGCGTCTTATTCTAACCCTCCTCCATTGGCCGCTTTGCCTCCACCGGCACAGTTGCCGCCTCCCGACAATGACATCCAGAACATGATTCTACAAGAAGTGCGGGCTTTGGCCTCCGGATATCATGCCATGTCGAATGACATGACAGCTATGAAAAAGAAGCAGGCCCAAATGGACTTTGCTCCTAGAAGGCCGTATGCGCCGCCGGCATTGACAAAAGATAAAGCCCCCGGAAAACCAACCGCAGAGGCGTCCGCCTCCGAGAAATCTTGCTATAGATGACCCACCTGGTCCTCCTGACCAGGTCAACTGGTGCACTACTTGCAATGACCCGCATTCGGAGGAAGATTGCACTTTGCACCAGCACTACATCCAGACCTTGGCCGGCAGCACTATAGAAGATGATGAGCTGTACATGATCTTGGACGGTGAGGCCAATTTTGCCCTGCCAGAAGAGAACCCAGTGACGCCCGCCAAGGAAGAAAAGAAAGCTGCGGACACGGCTAAACCTTTGCAGGTATACACGAGAAGAGAAAGACCGCAGCCCAATGGGCTGCCACCGTACAAGCGGCTGTGGCCTTACACAGCCCGGGAGAAGGCATCCAAAGATAAAGCTCCCGCTAAACCTTCTCCGACAAAGACCGACTGCTTGTTCCACCTAAGCCTCCAGACAAAGGCCCCAACTCCCGCTAAGCTCCACTGTACTTCAGCCCCCGGCCGAAACCAAAGAACAAGCCCGGGGAGAAGGCGAGGTACCCGTCTCCGACCAAGAGACAGCGAGTTGAGGCCACCCAACGATCACCGGACCAAGTATGAACCAGCTAAACCAGCGAGAAGGAGCTAGTACCTCGGGCTACGACATTGTGAGACGAGTTAAAGAAGACTCCTGCCAGAATCAGCATGTACGATGCCCTTCTGCTTCCAGGCCAGGTAGATCTGTCGCAAGAATCACTAAAAAACATGAAGAACGGCAAGCAGATGCAGCCTGCTGTCCTGGTTCAACCTTTGACAGTCTCCACCACTGGGAAGAACAGACCGCCACCCTTTTATCTGTCTTTGCGGATGCAAGGGCACATAGTTCACAACTGCATGGTGGATTCTGGTGCTTCCTCGACTGTGATGCCGAAGGCCGTCTGCGATGAGATCGGGATGGAATACACACGGAGCAGCCAAGGTGTCGTTGCAATTAGACGGCACCCCTGTCAAGACAGTTGGTGTCATAAAGGACATCCCTATCCGGCTGCACAAAGCTCTCGACATTGTGGTCATCCAAGAGGTCGTGATTGTTGACCTGGAGCCTTACTTCGGCATGTGTCTCTCTCGGGAGTTCACTGCGAAGTTGGGCGGGTACCTGTCTCTAGACTACTCGCACATGGAAGTGCCTTTCAAAGGAAGGAGACTGAAAATTTTCAATGAGAAGCCTTCTCCTTTTCTAGTAGACAAGATACCCGGCGGAGAGATGGACTGCATGGTCCAGTTGTCAGAAGAAGAACTGGTGACAGTAGAACTGACCGAGCAAGCTCTCGAAGTGCTACAGCTAGAAGACGAGTTCTCGTTGCGGGATTTTAATGCCGTAATCGGGACAGAGCAGGGCTGTTATTCCATTAAGCACCCCGAGGAGCTTGACGTGTCCGTTGCGAAGGAGGTAGGACCTGCACCCGAAGAGCTGTGGAAGCTTTTCTTTGACGGCGCCCGTTGCAAGAATGGCGCCGGTGCAGGGGTCCTCCTGGTTTCTCCAACCGGAGTCCAGAGGGACTATGCCTACAGGCTGGCCTGGAGCTGTACTAACAATTCGGCGGAATACGAAGCCCTGTGCTTAGGTCTGCGAAAGGCGGAAAGGCTCGGAATCAAGCATCTCCAAATTTTCGGAGATTCAGAGTTAGTGTGTCATCAAGTTACGAATAAATGCGCGTCTAAGCATCACTATCTTAGAGCGTACCGCAATCGGGTCTGGGACCTGATGGAATCGTTTGACTCATTGAACGTTAAGGCAATATCGCGTGAGAGAAACAAGCACGCGGATATTCTGGCGTCTGTTGGAGCCAGGTACGTTCCGGCTGAAGACGTCGTCCAGAAACTGAAGCCGGTCCGCACCATTTACAGGCCTTCTGTGCCTGATAGGGATACCTTCTGGCAGGTATTCAGTTGTGACGAGGAGATCGTCACATTCCTGGTTAACGAAGTGTGTGTAATCGAAGGTAGAGACCCTGATGACGAGCAATATGAGGGGTTGATACGATTCTACGGAATAATCACGTCCCAAAAGGACTGATTACATTAGAAAGTCTCTTTGATCGGAATGACGAGCCATATCCCACGGGATCAAAGTAGACCCGAGGCGATATGCTTGACACGGAGCTCGAACCTGATAAAACCATCAAGGTCGGAACAGACTGCACGTCGGAGGAGCGGGTGCAGATTAGATCATCGTGCCAGGAGTTCCCCGACATCGTGGCCTGGTGCTACGAAGATTTGAGGGGGTATGACAGATCTGTCATCGAGCATACCATCGAGCTAGAGGATGGCGCCAAGCCGTTCCGACAAAAGCAAAGGGCCGTAAATCCAAAGGTTGAGGCCATGATGAAGACCGAGCTCTTGAAGATGCTGGAGGCCAAGATCATCTACCCCATCAAACATTCATCCTGGGTCGCGAATCTGGTGCCCGTGAGGAAAAAGAATGGCGACATACGTCTCTGTGTCGACTTCAGAAACCTAAATCAGGTTTCCCTCCGGGACCACTATCCGCTTCCCCAAATCGACCAAATTTTGCATATCGTTGCTGGAGCCCAGAGATTTTCACTTTTAGATGGATTTTCCGGCTACAACCAGATTTGGGTTAAAGACGAAGACCAGCATAAGACGGCGTTTACCACCAAGTGGGGGACGTTCGCCTATCAGCGCATGCCGTTTGGTTTATCCAATGCTGGTGCCACGTTCCAAAGGGCCATGGACCTGGCCTTCCGAGAGCTGCTCAACAAGATTATTGTCATCTATCTTGATGACATGACTGTTTTCTCTCACTGACGAGAAGATCATGTTTCGCACCTGCAGCAGATATTTGAAAGTTGTCGAGAATTCGGCATCTCTATAAACCCGAAGAAGTCTGTCTTCGCGGTAAAGGAAGGAAAGCTGCTGGGACATGTCATCTCCGAGGAAGGCCTCGCCATTGACCACGACAGAGCACAAGCCCTCGTTCGCTTGCCACATTGCCGATAAAAAAGGTCTGCAGTCCTTCTTCGGTCAGATTAACTTCGTGCGGAAGTTCATACCGGACTTCGCACAAGTGATTAAGCCTATGGCCGAATTGTTGAAGAAAGATACACCTTACGAATGGACCGATGAGAGAGAGCAAGCTTTCGAGGAAATCAAGGCTCGAATTGCGCAAGCTCCGGTGTTGACAAACCCGGACTACTCCAAGGACTTCATCCTGTATGCGGTGGGAGAACCCGAAAGTTACGCTGCAGTCCCGACTCAGAAGGGAGACGACGGTGAGGAGCGCCCCATTGCGTTCCTAAGCCAAGTGATTCTGCCACACGAAGAGAAGTACAATTTTATAGAGCGGCAGGTCCATGCGGTCATGAAGTCCCTTCGAAAGCTCAGGCACTTTGTCTCCCAAAGTAAGACCACTGTCTTTGTGATTCATCCCGATGTTCGCAGTTTCATCTTGCAAGGGGAACCGGGTCACAAGAGAGCGGGATGGATTGCCAAGATCCAGGAGTTTGACATCGAAGTACGGCCCACCAAGCTTATCAGAGGCCGAGCCTTGTGTCGGGAATTGGCCCGAAGCGCCGTAGCCGGCATCTCCGCTTTGTAAGTGGGAGGACACGGCGACACGCGTCTACCTAACCAACTCCTTATCGGAGGGGAGTGATTGGACAGATGAACTGGTGAGATACTTCTGCACCGGAAGATGTCCCGATCACCTGAACGCCTCACAACGAAGGAGATTTCGGCTAGGTGCACTTAAGTACACTCTTCGCCCCGAGGGGCTTTACTTCAAAAACATTGACGGCATCCTGTTGCGGTGCGTCTTAAAATCTGACCAGCCTAGGGTCCTCGGAGAATTTCATTCCGGGATGCCTGGAGGTCACCATTCTTCAAGGCCAACGGCCTTAAAAATAATAAGGGCTGGATACTATTGGCCCACTCTGTTCGTGAGACGCGTATGCGGTCCGTGCCAAGTGTGATCAATGCCGAGGTATGTCTGGCCGAAACAGAAAAGCACCCCTGCCCCTTCAATCGATTCAAGCCGAAGCTCCGTTCCAGCAATGGGGTCTGGACTTCATTGGGGTGATTTCTCCTAACTCCTCCGCCGGCCACAAGTTTATTCTCACAGATATCGACTATTTCACACGGTGGACGGAGGCGATCCCGACCAAGAACGCCGACCAAGAAACGGTCATCAGGTTCATTGAGATCCCGATTACCCGCTCGGGGTTCCGAGTCGATTGTGACAGACAACGGTCCGGGATTTGTAGGCGCTGTACTCACGGAGTACACCGGCGGCCTTGGCATCTATCACAAGATGTCTTCTAATTACTACCCGCAGGGGAATGGCCTTGCCGAGTCTACTAACAAGAACCTCCTGAAAATTCTCCGGAGGACCATTGAAAAAAATAAGCGGACTTGGCACTTGCTCCTGAACCGGGCGCTATGGGCGGACAGAGTTGCGTTCAAGAAATCCCTCAAGACGTCCCCATACGCGCTCGTCTATGGCAAGCAAGCTGTTATGCCATCACACATTGAAATCCCCGCCCTGTGGATGATTGACGAAGACAGGAGCAGCGGAGACCCGTAGACGACAAGTTGTGCCAACTCCTGCAGTTGGAAGAAGACAGAGAAAGTGCATACCAGGCCTTCGCCGATCACATTGCAGCCACTAAAGGCTGGTTTGCCAAAGGCACCACTGCCCGAGTTTTCAAAGTCGGGGACCTGGTGCTGAAGTGGGACTCATACAAGGCAAAACCGGGTAATCATGGAAAATTTGATGCTCTCTGGGAGGGCCCTTATCAGATTGGCCGGGTGAATCAGTTCAATGCCTACATACTTTCGGATATGGAGGGTCAGCTCCTCCCCATCCCCGTCAACGGGTTCCACTTGAAGCTTTATCGCTGTTGAAGGCGCCCGAGTGGCCCTTCCCTGTAAAAATTTTGCCTTGTGTTTTTATTTTTCCCCGAATGTATAGTTTCCAGTTTTAGCATTCATTTTATTTTTCCTTCTTTGAGCTTAAATGCGGCATGGGAGAGAAAGACAGGACTTCGCAACGAAGTCTATCGTTGCCCGCGGGAGGGGCGAAGTTCGGCTATGCGAGAAAAGAGAGGAGAAAAAGAGCAGAAATCGACTAAGTGTTGACCGAAGTCCGACTTCGCAGCGACGCCGGACTTCGGCCCAGCCGAATTGCGAAGTTTGTCCCAGCAAGCTGAAGCAGACTAAAGTTCGCACTGCGCAACCCTTCGTGCGAAGTACGAACTTCGCGCAAAGTTTGTGCGAAGTACGAACTTCGCACCGAAGTCCGACTTCGGCCAGCGCCCGTGCGAAGTGCGCGCTGCGCTCAACACTTGGGCGAAGTGCGAACTTCGCGCGAAGTTCGCACTTCGCCTCAAGTTTCGGCCGAAGTCCGAACAAAGCGGCCAGCGCCCGTGCGAAGTCCATCTAAAGATCAAAGGCGGCAAAGACCCAGATCGCGCCCAAACCTTGGGCGCAGCTAAAAACAGAGGTAGAACAGTTCAAGCACGCGCTTCGCGCGAAGTTCGTACTTCGCCCAGTTTTGGTGCGAAGTGCGCACTTCGCCCAGTTTTGGTGCGAAGTTCGTACTTCGCCCAGTTTTGGTGCGAAGTTCGTACTTCGCCCGAAATCGGCGAAGTCCGACTTCGTCGGCGAGGTCGGGCCGTGCCCAACTTCGGGCGAAGTCCGGCTGTGCCTAGTTTTCCGGGCCAGTATTGGGACGCGGTTTAAAGAATAATAAAAAAAAAAAAAAAAATTTCAAAAACCCCAAGCTGGGCCCAGGGCGCGTTTGCACTTGTTTTAAATGTGGGTTTCCGCACCGAAGGTTTTGTCTTGATCAGCGTGCCCAAGTGGTGGCAGCAACGTCAACCATGGTGCAGTCCCCAACGCCGAGTTAATGATTGCGCGTTTTTCAAGCGAAACGCAACTAAAAAAGCAAGGGACGGCTGCCGGGCGCGTCTTTTCCTAAACGTTCTTCTGCGCGGCCACCAAGGGTTTTAACTCAGCCGACCTACCCCTCCTGCGTTGCATTAATGACGCTGTTTTTATCTAGAAAAGGGGGTCGGAATCATGCCAACATTCCAGTTGCGAGAGATTATTCCTCGGACGAGTGCTAATTATTCTTCCGATAGCGAAATTTGTTGCAGACGACTGAACTCGTCATTATTGCTGACTCGGAGAGATGGACAAGGGAAAAATGCCCGTGTCGGCGCGATCCAGTGAGCAATGAACCGGGGGATTTGCCGCGGCCGGGGAGTTTTCAAAGGCGATCCTCCGCCAGAGAAAAAGTCAAAGGCCCGGACGAAGAAGGTACAGCGTGGGCAATCCCCACCACCTCCGGTGAATTACCAGCGAGGATATGTGGACGGCTCGTTTTCCATGAGCCTAACTCAGTCGAGAGCGAATGTGGAGAGCTGGGTGACAAGGTTTCGCCCTCCCATCATTTCGGAGCGGCGTACAAATCAAACCTCTTCGATTCATGTGCCCTCCTGTCCACCAATGCCCGGAGTCGATAGACTTAATTGTCGGACACTATAAACCGAGCTTCCGGCAAATCTGCAGTTCCAGCGGCAAACCCTTGTTCGCACTGCGCAGGGAGACTGTGCAGCCAGCTTTTGCCCCAGGGCTGGAGTACGACTCCAGCACCATCCTCAGAAAAATCAATTTGGGCGAACAAGCGGGACGTTTCACGCACACCAAGCGAATGAGGGATTTCCTCAATTCAGAGCTGAGCGCCCCGCTTCCAGCCGGACAATGGCCGACGGCCCCATGCCTTTGGTAAAATTTCCGAGCAAGTATCTATATACCATCTTGGCATGGATCCTCGGTCGCGACTCCGATGAGCTGGTACACCCGTACCGGTTGGCGCTGGCGAGAATGCCTCTGTGTGGAGAATCTTACGAACCGGCGGCGCAGCGGAGCGGAAAACGCCCCATCTCTTTCGGTCGGGCAGATCGGCTGGCTTACGCCATTCATTCCGATCTGTCGAAGATCCGAAGCGCCGATCAACCAATTTTCGTTTCGGTTCGTTGCAGTGCGGCTCTGCTTGTACCATCCGCACCCCCAAATGCCGATCCCGAACACGAAGAAGGTTAACGAGAAGGGAGAACCCGACCCGTCTATAAGCTGGACGGATGACTTATACCGGAAAGGGTCCTACTACAAGTTCAACTTCAACTTTCCGGGATTCGTCATGTCAGTCTTCACCGAAAGTGAAATCCCCCTTCCCCGAGAGAAATGACGAGTGCTTTGATAAATCAGAAGCTCGGGGACGTTTTGAGTCGACGCGAGGGGATTGTGATCGGAATCTACGGATTCAAGGGCAAACCCTATTTGCTGCCCTATTGGTGCTCAGAGCATCTGTTCGGGATGGAAGTTGCCCGACAGATGGACTATGTGGAAGAAGAGTTCGGCCTAGGGAAGAAAAGAGGACAGATTTTTCAATATCCTCTTTCCTGGGCCAATGTTGAGATTATTGAGGTAGGACAACATGTCTACCTAGGGCAAGCGCTGTCCCGGATTGGCCTGGTTTTGCTGCCACAGCGCTGGAAGTATGACCCTCATGGGATAAGGGGAAAGTTTGCACATCTGTGCCCCCGGACATAACCGAAGATAGATGCGACATGGTCCATGTGGACCTTGGCCGGGAGATTGAATTAATGGAAGCTTCTCCCCCTTGGCAGGATTTCTTCTGCGAGGAGGTGACATATGACCCCAAGAGAAACCGGGACCATCACTTCTCATCTCCAGGGTTCAAAAAATTTTTGTCCAAGATTGCGAGGCCTTAAGCTGGTCTAAAGAAAAGATTATTGAATGCTTGGAAAATGAGATGCCGCACACAACGACGATAAATCCACAAGGAGAAACCCGGCCGTAGATGACGACTTCTCGGTTCTCTATGACCAGCATCATGACAGGTGGCGGCCGTTCGCATATCAAGGTTACGTTCCCCGAGGCCCCTTTGAGGATTATAAAAGTGGGTCTCCTCCCAAACGAGTTGTACACTTCGGCAGTCGCCGGCGCCGGCCAGACAAGTACCCGAGCCGATCCAATGCGGTTCGTAGCTCCTAAGGCGGCGCACGAAAAGGCGAAAAAAGTTAGCCGAGGCAGCGCCAGAGGCACTTCCTCAGGCAAGAAAAGCACCAGCACCGCCAGAACGCAGACCGGTTGCGGCAGACCTTCTGCAAGTCAAACCCCGGTACAAGTTTACCGTGGGGGCATCAGCGCCTGCTGCACCTGCTTCGTCTCCTTCCCCTGATCCGACAGTTGTTCCAGAAGAAAAGAAGCGGAGGAGAGTTGAGAAAATCAGGCGACCTAGCCTGATAGTGCAGCGACCGGTCGCGAGCCGCGGCCGCGTCTCGCCGCCGCAGAGGCAGTTCCTTTGGGCAGTCCCAAGCCAGCCGCCGAGACAATAAGAGAAGACATTCACCCGGCATCGGCTCAGGCGGAGCCCGCAGGTACGTTTGCTGTCCCTGTCTCTCTTGTCTCACCCAGTTCTACTTCTACTCAGTCCCCCGCTCAATCTGGGCGAGCCATGACCACATCCTCCTCCCCGTCTCCGCGCCCTTCTAGCGGTCCCCATTCTTTCGACCAGTTTGCTCAGAACCCTAACGTCTCTCTTTCTCTGAGCACAACTCCAAACCCTTCGCCCGAGGTTAGTGCTGAGGCTGTCCATTCACCATCACATCCTCCGCCTCAGCCGCTTCAAACCCTCACAATCTCAGCCTCTCCCATTTCCGTTTCCCGGTCGCCCCCACAAGCGACCGATTCTTCCAAGGTCTGTCCGGTTCCTCCTGATCCCATCCCCGGCGGAGAGACGTCTCGGCGAGATCCCTAAGTCGGGGGAACCAAATTTTATGGACGACCTCCGAACTCGGATGACTTGCCCACGGCAACGAGAGCCGTAGAGTATTCAGTCTCTTTCCGCCAAGACCCGAAGCGGAGGAGACATGAAGAGATAGCCGCCCCGGCAAAACGCGCAAAGTATGATTTCGGAAGGAGAGTGATTACAACGGAGAAAATAATCCCAATAGTGAAGAAGCCTCTCCGAGAAATGACTAAGGCGGACTACGTGCTCCAGACAAAGGAGAAAAGCTTTGATGACATTGATAAACAGTATGAGATTCAGACGATCATGCGCAAAGCTGACAATCTCTTTGTCAAGAGTCTGGAGGAGCAGGAAGAACTTTTTCCGTTGCAGGACAAAGTAAGGCAACTTGAAGAGGACCTATCTAGGTCCACTGAGCAGCTGGAAGCGGCGCGGCGAGAAACCGATGAATTCAAAGCCCAGCTAGCCGCTTCTCAGCAACAAGCCGCAACCGAAAAGAAAGCAGCCTCGGAGCAGATTTCTCAGCTCCAAGAGTCTTTGAAGCAGGCACAGTCGCGCTTGCAGAGAAAACATCTCAAGCGGCTGTCTTTTCAAAGACAAAAGTTAAGGAAATGAGGGCTGGTTTGTTGAGGGAATGCAAGCCCCATACCTTTAAGGCGATGGCAGTCCTGGACTTCGCATCCAGGATTCAAGAAGTTTCTGCCCAGGGAAAGCCTGTGGTAGAGGAGGCCGAGCGCCAGGCAAAGCAATGGCTGGACCTGGCGATAAACCTTCAGGAGCGCGGCGCGACGACGTCCTTTTTTCCCCCGTGTCCTCATTCGCTGCAGAATGGGCAGGTGCAAGGGTGACCTTGCACAAATATTTTAGAAAAGTTGAAGAGGTGAGAGTGGCCAGACGAATGCTTGATGCATTCGGGCATGAAAAAGATATCTGTCTGGCCCCCTTTCACGCTCTTACAGAACTTGGGTGTCCAGGTTTTGTTGAGAATGGCGAGCTCCTTACCCTAGATCGGGTAAAGAGGAATTGGCAGTCCTTTGAAGCAGATACTGACTGAAATTGATAGGCTGGACAGAGCCAATTCAAGACAGTCGAGTCACTCAGATGGTGTCCAGATATTCCAGGATCCGCTCCTATTTTCAGGAGTTAGAGAAAAGATACCTCACCATCGACCTGCACGCGGTCGCTGCTTTTCACGGAGCATTAGAAGACATAGCTGACCGCAAGCCATTCGAAGCGGAAGCCTGGCGCTCAGCCCAAGAGGCGTACACTCGCATGTGCGAGGCAGAAGCAGGAAATGGAGACCTTTCGGAAGGAGATACGATGAGGCGACGACAAAGATGAATACGAAGAACGGTTGCCGCAAGGAGAACGATTAGAGCAGAAAAAGGCAGGGGAGGCAAGTTCCTCTGCACCCAAAGGATGAAGGCATGGATTCTTTGCGCCGAGGCGAGCTCGACACCCTGCGAGCCGCCAAAAATGTTGTCACATTTTTGCACGGGGTGCAATGTCTTCAATGTTGTTTTGTAACAGTGCTGCTCTTCTTTTCCTCCTTCCGTTTTTCTCGCTTCTCTCCCTTTCCTTTTCTTTCCCATTCTCTTTCTCTCCCCCCTTTTTTCCATGGAGTTCCCCAGTTGATTTTCCAGCTTTCCAGCGGGTCTATCTGAAATTGGCTAAGTCTGGGTGCGAAGTTCGCACTTCGCCCAGTTTTGGTGCGAAGTGCGCACTTCGCCCAGTTTTGGTGCGAAGTGCGCACTTCGCCCAGTTTTGGTGCGAAGTTCGCACTTCGCCCCACCTCCTGGGCGCACCTTGCACTGGCAGACTGACAGGTCAATGCAGAAAAAAGGTAAAATGCCGGAGCAGGTCCATATGGCGGCAGACACCAGTGTTCGCCTGTGCGCAGTTCGACTTCTCAACGGAGCGGGAATGCGCCCTTGACAGGTGTACAGTAGGGGAACAAACCCGGAATTTGACCAAGGCTTGAAGGCCTTCCCCGACTGCACTGATTTTTGCACGCATCCCAAGGAGCCCCGATCCCAAGCAAAGATGGATAGAATGCCCTCTAAGGCAGGCATGTGTCACACGGCATAACCCATCATCAGACAAGTGTCCAACTTCGGGATTTGAACCAAGACTGCCGACCAAAAGGGATAAGCATGGGCTACTCGCACCGCCTGCGTTAATAGCCACATTCAAAGCTGATCTGAGGTTTCACCTGCTCCAGCTACTAGCAACCCTGCCGACTTGAAGAATTACCCAGCACTCCGCCACGTAGCTGTCCAAATTCCAGGAAGACCATGCTGCGGGTACAGCCCAATCCGACAAAAGGTCAGCATTTGCAGCTCTTTCGCCGCTTACGTCGGCTCATGTTTGGTCGGGACTCTGTGCCCATTAATGTAACAAGTGGGACTCGGGCTATAAAAGCCCATCCGAAATTCATTGTAAAGGGTGGAAGGGGAATGTTTGTTAGGGAACTACTGTAGCTTACTGTAGTCGTACTTACGCTTATAAATACAATCTGTATGCTCGGTTCTGTTCTACTATCTTTATTCTTTTATGTTGTCTTTCATTATATGCCTTAGGCCCACTCGTGTCGTCGCTCGTTAATTCACTTTGGCATTTGGCGATCAAGTTCCTCTAGCATTGCTTGCTTAAAGCACCTTCTGTACTTCATTATTTAAAGCATTCATTATAAATTTGGTAGCAGTTCCATCAGTTGTGTGTGACGTTGCTGGCCCGTATCTGGTGATTGATGCGATCCCTTGCTGTTAGTTCCTTGTAGGGAATGTTTGCTAGGGAGCCATTGAAGCCGTGCGGTTAAACTCTCTACCTAACACATATACACGCTCCGGCATCTCTAGGTTTACTTTCTACCCCCGTCGGTGTATGTATCTGGTGATTGATACGATCCCCTGTTGTTAGTTCCTTGTAGGGAATGTTTGCTAGGGAGCTATTGAAGCTGTGCATGCGCTGCTGGTGTATCGGAAGTACGCTTAGGTTTTGCAGTCCCTTGTCATGCTCTGTGTTTGTATGCAGTAAGTAGCGGTGATTGGTGTGTTCCCGTACTGTTAGTTCCCCCCCACCAACCTTTGGACATATTTGTATCTCTTTCTGTACATTTGTCTCTTTCCGTTCCTTTATTTCTTTCCTGTTCCCTTTAGCTTAAATCAACCCCCCAAAAAGGAGCCGGCCTTCTCCGGAGATTGGCTCGGAAGGCATCTCTTCCTTCCGGCCTTTCATGCTGGTGGGCGAATCTGGGCGCATTAACCAAAAATCCTTTCCTCATGGCAGATTCGTAACCAACAGAACCCGTGTGTGGTTATATATAAACATTGTAACGTTCTTCACCTCTTCCACCACGGTCTTCACCCATGTCAATTTGCCAATGTCCTCAAGCATGAGGTCAATGCAATGAGGGGCACGTGAGCTCCAAAAAAGAGGGGTACTTCTGCTCTAGAAGCCTACCCACAAACACATGTTGTTGTGTTGTTCATCACTACTTGGACAACATTCTCTGTTGAAGGCCCTAAAACCAAGCCATTAGACAAGACTCTGCAACATAGAAGTGAGGTCCCACGTACCTTGCATATATCAGGAGACCATTATTAGAAACCTTGAGCCAAACATTAAAACATAGGAAGTCGATCGAGTCATCCATGCATTTATCCATATTGCACAAAGAACAACACTCAAGAAGATTACCCTCAAGTACTGATCAAAGGTGAGTAGTGTGCCGAAGGGTACTCTTATGAACCTCTCTTCTCATTAACAATAAATCATTCATCAATATGCAAAAATATCAAACATGCATCCACAAATAAATTCCACAATAACAATCCACACAATAAAATAGAGATAGATAATACCCTTGAGGTAGGGCAACACCAAAATTACTACTTAAGGAAGGAATCACTTTGCAAGATCTTCAGCTCCACCAACCAAGACTACTACAAAGAATACTTGATATCACAGTTGAGAAAATTGCCAAAATCGTGATTCTTTGAAATGTCGAGTCGAATTGCCACGAATCATCAAGAAAATTGCCAAAAAATCGGCAATGAATCGGCCGCAGCCGCACGGGTAGAGGTTGTGGCCGATTTAAGGGGAAAGTTCATTTTTTTCCCCTTTTTTCACCCTGAGCTCTTCCAAACAAGGAAAACACTCTGCCTACCTGCTACCACCCCAACCCAAACACGCTAGGGCATCCTAAGAGCGAGCGATTGCGGTTTGAAGGAATCCGGCAACCAGCAACAACCGCCCAAAAGATTCATCCGAGGTAAGAAAATCTTTGAAAACTCTTTTTTTTTCTCCAACTTGAAACAAGGTTTAGAATCTAGATTAGGGCTGTTTGCAAATAGTTTTGTGATTTGTCAATGTTTGAACTTTGAAATTTAAAACTTTAAACCCTAAACCCTAGTCTAGGGTTTCGGGTTTAGGGTTTTTTTTCCCTCCTTTTAAGTAGATACTAAATTGATATATGCAAGCCAAATTATTAGCTATCAATATTTGTTAAACTTTAAACCCTAAACCCTAGTCTAGGGTTTTGGGTTTAGTTTTTTTTTCTCCCTTTAAGTAAATAACTAAATATTGCTTAAGGCTGCTTGATAACTATGTATGCAAGCCCATTTTTCAGTTGTTAATGTTTGAACTTTGAAGTTTAAACCCTAGACTAGGGTTTCGGGTTTAGGGTTTTTTTTCCTCCTCTTTTTAAGTAAATATTGCTGCCTGATAACTATGTATGCAAGCCCATTTTTCAGCTGTTAATGTTTGAACTTTGAAGTTTAAACCCTAAACCCTAGTCTAGGGTTTCGGGTTTAGGGTTTTTTTTCCTCCTCTTTTTAAGTAAATATTGTTGCCTAATAACTATGTATGCAAGCCCATTTTTCAGCTGTTAATGTTTGACTTTGAACTTTGAACTTTGAAGTTTAAACCCTAGTCTAGGGTTTCGGGTTTAGGGTTTTTTTTCCTCCTCTTTTTAAGTAAATATTGTTGCCTGATAACTATGTATGCAAGCCCATTTTTCAACTGTCAATGTTTCAATTTTAAACCCTAAACCCTAGCCTTTTGGTTTAGGGTTTAGGTTTTTATTTTATTTTTTAAAGTGATTGTTTGTAACTTTGTTGTTACTTGTTTCCATGTGCAGGCATATAAAAAATGAAACCAAAAGATGCAGCATGGGCGTATGGAACGCCAGGGGCAAAGAAAGGGGATGTTACATGCAATTTTTGTAACGAACATCTTACTGGAGGCGTTTATCGCCTCAAATTCCATTTGGCAAAGAGATCTCACAAAGATGTCAGGATATGCCCTAAGGTGCCAAAAGAAATGAAAAATAAAATAGAGGCCATGATCGCTGAGTCAAAGGAAAAAAGTAATCTCAAAAGAAGTCATACCGATGCCATCTCAACCCCCCCTTCCGAATTCCCCGTACCGGCAGCAGCTTTAGCCGGTTTCAACAGGGGAGTTCGAGTCCATCAGGTGCACAAGCAGCTAGTGGGACGGGAGAGTCCTATTTTGTAGACCGTTCCGTGCCAAGGGCACAATCCACGCTTGAGGGTATGGCCGCGTGGAACCAAGAGAAGCACAATGCAGCGAGGACAGCCATTGCCACTTTTTGGTATTATTCTGACATTCCCTTCAATGTGGCAAGGTCTCCATATTGGCGGCGCATGATAGATGTCATCGCAAGTTGCGACGCAAGTTTTAAGGCGCCGACTTATGATGACCTTAGGGGCCCTCTCCTTCAACAATCTGTGGACAACATTCAGGTTGTGCTTGACTAAATTTATATATATATGGCATGACTAATTTTTTATATATATATGATAATATCAATATGCAATGTGCATGACTAAATTTTTTTTATACTTCAGGTTGTGCTTGAAGACCAGCATAGGGTGTGGAGGAACAAGGGTTGCAGTATAATGTCTGATGGTTGGACGGATGGGAGGGGAAGAACCCTGATTAATTTTTTGGTTGCTTCTGCAGGAGGAACTGCATTCCTCAAGTCAGTAGATGCATCGGCACATGTTAAGAGTGTCGAAATGCTTGCAAGGTTGTTGGAGGAGGTTGTGTTGGAGGTTGGGGAGGAGAATGTTGTCCAAATCATCACGGACAACGCAACAACATATAAGGCAGCCGGTAGGATTTTGGAGCAGAGATTCCCCACTATTTTTTGGACCCCATGTGCAGCCCATTGTCTCGATTTGCTCCTCGAGGACATTGGGAAATTACCTTGGGTGGCAGAGGTTGTAAGGAAGGCTAAGGCTATCACAAAATTCATTTACAACCATACATGGGTCCTTAGCCTCATGAGGCGATTTACTAATGGGAGGGAGCTAGTGCGGCCTGGCATTACACGCTTCGCCACAAACTTTGTGACATTGCAAAGCATTTATGATGCAAGAGGGTCACTGAAGCAAATGTTTGTGAGTGATGATTGGAATTCTGAAGCAACTGCAAGATACC
The DNA here is from genome assembly GCA_028583015.1 of Wollemia nobilis. Taxonomy (NCBI): domain Eukaryota; kingdom Viridiplantae; phylum Streptophyta; class Pinopsida; order Araucariales; family Araucariaceae; genus Wollemia; species Wollemia nobilis. Next base: position 4,733,157 of record JAQPPZ010013020.1, on the reverse strand, counting down.
GAACGTCACCTGAGGGGCATAATGTATATACTTATTTGTTTGAGGAGGACTTTTGGATGGCCATGGATGAGGCCATCAAGGTACAAGACTACGCTTATTAATTTATTTTATTTTATTTTTGTTGTAAAATATTTTCCTTTAAATTATTTTTTCTTTTTCAGGTCTCAAAGCCTTTGGTGAAGGTTCTTCGTCTTGTTGATGGAGAACAATTTCCAATGGGATTTGTATATGAGGCTATGGACAAGGCAAAAGAGGCAATTGTTGCATTTTATGGATATGCCCGCACCAAATACGATGCCATTTGGACTATCATTGATAACCGATGGACATCACAAATCCATAGCCCTCTTCATGCAACGGGTTACTATTTGAACCCCCAAATTTTTTATGATGCTACATTTCGTGTTGATTATGAGGTGAAGGTTGGCCTTCAAGATTGCATTGACCGCATGTTCTCAGCTAGTAAACAATTGCGCGATAAAACGCGTGCAGAGATACAAGATTATAAGGAATGTCGTGGCCGCCAATTCCCATCTGAGCAATGCAAGAGTGCTAGGTCAACATTGAGGCCAAGTAACCCTCATCGAATTATTATTTATTGTCTTTTGATTTTGTTTTAAACTTTTAAAAATAATCTCAATTTACTATTTTACTGTTACATGTGAAATATTAATTTTTTTTTGTTGTTGTTTCTAGATTTATGGTGGGACGACTTTGGTGATTTTACGCCCAATTTGCAGCACATGGCCGTTAGAATCTTATCTCAACCATGTAGCTCTTCAGGTTGTGAGCGCAATTGGAGTATGTTTGAGCACATACACTCCAAGAAGCGCAACAGACTTACACAAGAAAAGTTAAATGATCTTGTGTTTGTGCATTACAACCTTCGTCTCCACCAAAGAACTTTTGAAAAAACAAGTACTCAGCCCATTGACCTAAGTGACATTGATCCATCATCTGAATGGATCACAGATGCAGTGCAGGAGCAGCAGGAACAAGAAGAGCCTCTATTCTCCGTGGATGAATTACAAAACTTTGAAGACCTAGCGGAGGAGATAGCAGCCAAGGACCAACAAGAGGCACATGCACAAGAAGCGACAAGCGCACGTCAACAAAGAGAGACTAGGTCTTCTGTTAGGGCAAAGGGCAAAGGAATTGCAAGACATTAGATAGTGGGCCTATTGAGGCATTTTGACACATTTTGTAATTTGTACCTTTTCATATTATAAGCAATACAAGATGTGTTTTGTCACTTTCATGTGTAGTTAAAGCTTGAGCCTTGTATGATGTCCTGACATGAATTATTGCTTTTATTGCAATATTTGATTTGCATAATGTTAATTCATTGTAATATGCATGAAAAAAATTTTTTCAATGAAAATTTGCGTTTTCTTCGTTTTTTTTTTGGCCGATTCTTTCCCCAATTGTTTTCGCTAATTCTCGATTTTTTCCCGAGTCAATCATTTGGCGATTTTTATTTTCTCAACTATGTTTGATATGACTTACTTTTACAATGGGGGTACATCTTTCTTTATACAAGAATGTTATGGTTTACCTTCAATGAGTTACAATGCATAATATTATCTTAGTTGAGAAAATCTGCAAAAAATCCTGATTTTTCCCTATTTTGTCGATTCTTGCCCTTGTCAATTAAATCTTAATTTTTTGTAGAAAAAATCTACTGCGGCAGCATGGGTAAAGGAAATGGCATAAATAGCTTGTTTTTTTATTTATTTTGCCTCATTTTGCTTGTTCCAAACTGCAGAGAGAGGTTTGCCTACTTGCTACCACACCAAACAAAACACTAAAGTGCATTTTATCAACGGATTTTTTGCAGTTTGAAGGAATTCAGCATTTTGTTACGTTTTTTTTTTTGCTGATTTTTTACCCATTTTTTGCCAATTCCCAATTTTTTCCATTTTTTTTGCCTTGTTGATTCCAATTTTCTCAACTATGAATATTATAATATGGCAAAATGTCATATATTATTAAAATTTTGTGTGACCCATGCCATAATACAATAATATTATATTATATCCCCACATTCATATACTTAGGTACCTAACATTCCATCCCCCTTACAAAAATGTTTCGTCCTCAAAACATAGGAAGAAACTAAATAATATGATGTTCTAAGCAATGTTGTCAATTGGTACCAATCTTGATTATTCTTCCATCCAAATGAAATCTTGATTGATGGTAGTTTGTGATGATGCCACTTTGCCCTTGTGCCACTTGAATATCCATAATTAAGTTCCATGTATGTCCATCATAGCTCCTCCGATGCTCTTTGCCCTATTTCCATGATTGTTGCCTCTCATGATGATGTGGATGGCGATATGCTCCAATATTTTGTGCCTCTATTTTATGCTCTTTTCTCTTACTCCTCTATTTTGGTTCATTTTTGGACTTTGGTTTAGCTTCATCTTTGATCTCTACCACTACCTCCTCAAATTCTATTTCAAGTTCTTTTGTTTGTTCTTCAATTTGTTCTCCTATAATGGTTTCATGGTTTTCCCTTGATCCTTGCTCTCTAAGCTAAGAAATATCTTGCAAAGTTATCTTCTTTTTTTATACCATAATTTCATAAATTTCTTTTGCACATTTATGTTAACAGTGCCCAAAGAATGCAACCAAGGATAACCAAGAACAATATCCATATCACCCATCTCAATAGCATAAAAATTTGAATGTAAAACATATTATCTATGGTGATCTTCAAATCTTTAAAAATCTGAACATCCTCACCCTCAAGCTTCATGTTTTTAATTTTTGTTTCTGGAACCTAAAAACTTTTTGCCAAGTCTGAGCAGCCTAAAAACAGCATCAACTTTCAACTTTTGTAACTCCCTTAATACTTATCAAAATTTAACAAGTGAGAAGTCGTTTTTGTAGTACTCAAAATAATCTACATGTTCGTGCAAAAATCTTATGAAAATGACTGCTCACTTTTGGAAAAAAAAATTGGCACAACCAAAAAACAGCACAAATACCTCAACTTCAAACAACCATAACTTTCTCAATACTTATCAGAATTTAACAAATGAGCAATCGTTTTTATAGTACTCAAAACGATCTACATGTTGGAACAAAAATATTCTGAAAATGATTGCTGAAAAAGAAAGATATGGCCCCCGAAAGATGTGACGTTTTTTTTTAGAAAAACGTGCCCTAGCCCTGCAAAAACAACCCTACTTTACCATAATCCCTGCTCTGATACCGAGTGTTATGAACCTCTCTTCTCATTAACAATAAATCATTCACTAATATGCAGAAATATCAAACATGCATCCACAAATAAATTCTACAATAAAATAGAGATAAATAATACCCTCGAGGTAGGGCAACACCAATAATACTCCTTAAGGAAGAAATCACTCCACAAGATCTCCAGCTCCACGAGCCAAGACTCTTACAAAAAATACTTGATATGACTTCTTTTTACAATTGGGGGTATATCTTTCTTTATACAAGAATGTGATGGTTCACCTTCCATGAGTTACAAAGTGTATAATATTATAATATGGCACTATGTTATATATTATTATAATTTTACATGTGACCTATGCCATAATACAATATTATATTATATCCCCACAAGCATAGACTTAGGTACCTAACAGATACAGTCTAAATCCTCCTTGGGCAGTGGCCTAAAATATTGGTCCGACTACCGATTGCCGCTACAAAATATTAGATGGCTATGGGAATACACACATCTCAGTCTAGACTACCTCCTTTCCCTGATTTTTGCTCGAGGTAGTTTCATAATTGCGCTGGCCTTATTATTAGTAGGGCAAGGAAAAGCAGAGAAATAATGGGCTAAAGGTCTCAATCCAATTAGGGGAAGTGCAATCACAGTCGAGTTACAGTTGCACCAAAAAATGGGGGTTTCAATTTAGAGCATTTTGGAAGAAAGAAGCAACATAAAACCACTTTCCAATAGAAAACAAAAAGTGTTGGTACCTGAAAACACTAATCCAATATATACGTCATTTCGATCCCCTCAACAAGACGATCGTTTTGGTATAAGTCACCACAACAGGATTCCGGAGTAGGACCCTTCCTAAAAATAGTAACCTGCTAAAAATATCAATTCTTTTTTTTAAATGCCACCAGAGACTAGAACTCAAGCAATGGAGGCCAAAATGCACAAGATGGAGGAACAACTCACTAAGTTGGATGCCATAAATGAACTTACTGCTCAGATGTCTACCCTCACTAGCATGGTTGCAGATTTCAAGCATATACAAGACTCGATGATCCAGGACATCGAATTGCTTAAGCTTAAAGATCCAAATTTTGATGGACACACTGAAAATAGCCCCATAAATGCAAAAAGACATAAGGGAAAGGCTCTTGATAGGTCAAACTTTTCCAAGGCCATTATTGAGGATAACTACCAACAGTCAAGAAACCATAGAGGCATGGCCCCAAGACTCCCTAAGATAGATTTCCCAAGGTTCAATGGGACAGATCCACAAAGTTGGTTAATTAAGGCCGAACAATGGTATGAGCTGCATGAGACACCCATCAACCAACAAATTTTTGTGGTTGCCTTCCATTTTGACCTTGAAGCACTCCATTGGTATCAATGGTTGCGAAAACAAGTACCAAACATTGGTTGGACATAGTTCAAGAATGAACTCCTTGGCCGTTTTGGTCCTTCTAAGTTTGAAGACTTTATTGGAGCCCTCACCAAGCTTCGACAGACAAGTACAGTACCTGAGTACATTACAACTTTCGAGAAGTTAGCCAATAGAACAGAAGGCCTTCCCAACATCTTTTTTAAGAGTTGTTTCATCAGCGGCCTTAAGGAGGAAATCAGAACTGAGGTGCAAATGCTCAAACCAGCCACATACATGACTGCAACAAGGTTAGCCAAACTTGCAGAAATTAAATGGAATGCCCAATGAAAGGTCTCCAAACCCACAACATTCCAAAATAAAACCTTTGCACCCATAAACAGTAATGCTCCAAAGACTCCAACAGTAAAGAGGCTAACACTGGAGGAGATGGCAACCCGCAGAGCCAAGGGACTTTGTTACAACTATGATGAAAAATGGGCCACTAGGCATAAATGTAAAACACAATGCCTCTACCTTCTAGACATGAGCAATGCTTCATTCTCTTTTGCAGATATAGAGGAGGAATTTGTGGATTTAGTTGAAGAACTTGATTTAGTGGATGACAAAGCTTTACCCGACGAATCTATGGAGGAAGCACCTACATTTTCCTTGAATGCCATAGTAGGAATCTTGGCACCCCAATGCATGATAGTCCAAGGTTTCCTCAAGGGGCACAAGGTGTTGATATTATTGGACTTTGACAACATAGATAACTTCATAGATCCTAGTGTAGCAAAAAGGGCAGATTGCTTCATATATGGCCGAGACCAAATTAGACAACATGATCTATAATGGGAGTGTCTTAATACTCACACGTCCATAGGCGATTACCAATTTCAAACTGATCTCTATGCAATTCCCTTGGGAGGTGTGGACATTGTGTTGGGATGCCCTTGGTTGAGGACTCTAGGGCCGGTGCTATGGGATTTCTCAAAACTTTGGATGAGGTTCACCATCAACAATAGGACACACCCTCCAGGGAATAAACGATGGGAACCCCAAGGTCATAACATCCCATCAAATGCAACAACTAATAAAATAAAAAAGGGTCACAGGGCAGTAGTTGGAAGATTTTGTCGAATGCAGTTGTGTGCTATGCAAATTGAAAAGGTACCCCCCGATTTGTTAGCCATCCTCACCAAGAATCAAAAAGTCTTCAATGAGCCAACTCAGCTACCTCCCAATCGACCAGAGGACCATAGGATCAGTTTGGTACTAGGGAGTCGGCCCCCAAACATACGACCATACAAGTACCCCTACCATCAAAAGAATGAGATCGAGAAGATGGTGAAGGAATTATTGGATGCAAGACTTATTTGCCCAAGCACAAGTCCCTTTTCAACCCTAGTATTGTTAGTTCGGAAGAAAGATGGGTCATGGAGGATGTGTGTGGATTTCCATGAACTTAACAATATCACTATCAAGGATAAGTTCCCAATACTAGTGATCGATGACTTACTAGATGAACTACATGGGGCCCAATATTTTACCAAGTTGGACCTCTGGTCAGGGTACCATCAAATCCGCATCCATGAGGAGGATATAGCCAAAACGACCTTCAAGACTCATGAGGGGCACTATGAGTTCTTGGTTATGCCTTTTGGCCTCACAAATGCACCTTCAACTTTCCAAGGTCTGATGAACAAGGTTCTCAAGCCATATCTACGAAAGTTTGCCTTGGTCTTCTTCAACGACATTTTGGTATACAGTAAGACATGGGATGAACACCTCCAACATGTCGACCAAGTCTTGAAGCTACTACAGGAAAATCAACTTTATGTCAAACAATCCAAGTGTACTTTTGGGGCGACGGAAGTGGAATATTTGGGACACATTGTGGCTAGGGATGGTGTGTGTGTGGACCCTACAAAAATTGAGGCCATGAAGGAATGGCCCAAACCCAAAACATTGAAGAGCCTTTGGGGATTCCTCGGACTCACAAGGTACTACCGCAAATTTGTCAAGGATTATGGTAAGATTGCAGTGCCCCTGATAACTATGCTCCGCAAGGACGCGTTTGTGTGGAATAATGAAGCAATATAGGCTTTCCTTACCCAAAAATGCTATGTGCCACACCCCAGTTTTGGCAATCCTTGATTTCTCCAAGACTTTCGTGATAGAGAGTGATGCCTCAAGGGTTGGATTGGGGGCCATACTCATGCAAGAAGGCAAACCCCTTGCATTCATCAATAAGGCATTATCGGGACGAAATTTGGCCAAATCAACCTATGAAAAAGAGATGATGGCCATCGTCTTTGCGGTTCTCCATTGGTGACCATATCTGATAGGGCGACATTTCATCATCAAGACGGATCATCGCAGCCTAAAATATCTTTTGGAACAATGGGTTTCTTCCCTTGAGCAAGAAAATGGGTAACTAAGCTCTTAGGGTTTGACTATGAGATAGTCTACCACAAGGGTAAGGAGAATGTGGCAGCAGATGCCCTCTCTAGACTTCCAAAAACATAGGACACTCTCTATGCGGTGTCCATTCTCCAGGCTGATTGGCTAGAGGAGCTCAAGTCAAAGTGGCAAGGCGACCCCACACTCGCAACAATCATTCATGACCTCTAGACAGAAACAAGGGATCATCCTAACTACACATGGAAGGAGGGGATACTCCGCTACAAGCAGAGGGTTGTCATTCCATCCACTTCGAGACTCAGGTCTCGAATTTTAACGGAGCTCCATTCTTCACCAATAGGACACATTGGCTTCTTGCGTACCTATGAATGGGTCAAACACAATTTTTACTGGCTTGGTTTGAAGACCGATGTGAAGCAGTTTGTGGACACCTGTGGTACATGCCAACATCAAAAGGAGGAAACGGTTAAAACACCAGGCCTCTTTCAACCCTTACCCATTCCTAATTCACCATGGACAGATATTTCCATGGACTTCATTGAGGGGCTCCCTCCATTGGGTGGAAAAATGGTTATCATGGTGGTAGTAGACAAGTTGACCAAGTATGCTCACTTTTGCCCCTTGGGTCATCCTTATACTATGAAGATAGTGGCACAAATTTTTATGGACTAGATCTTTCGGCTCCACGGGATCCCTCACTCAATAGTTAGTGACCGTGACAAGGTGTTCACCAATAAGTTTTGGGAGGAACTCCACCACATTCAAGGGACAGAGCTAAAAAGAAGCACATCTTATCATCCGTAGACTGATGGTCAGACTAAGGTGGTCAACAAATGTTTGGAGACATACCTTAGATGCTTTGTCTTTGACCAACAATCCAAGTGGAGCCAATGGCTTCCCCTCATGGAATGGTGGTACAACACCACTTTCCATACAACCACTAAGATGACTCCCTATGAGGTAGTCTATGACCAATCACCTCCGACACTTACCTCTTACCTTCCAAGCAGTTCAAAGGTCGAGGCATTTGATACAATCCTCACTCGTCAATAGGAGATCTTAGCTACCTTGAAACAAAACTTAGCGACCGCCCAAAATCGCATGAAACAACAAGCGGATCAACACAAGACCGAGAGGGAGTTTGCAAAAGGTGACATGGTTTTCCTTTGCCTTCAACCCTACAAGCAAATGTCCTTGAAACAAAAGGGTCGACACAAGCTGGCGCCCAAGTTCTACAAACCTTATAAGGTACTCCAATGGGTGGGAAAAGTTGCTTACAAATTGGAGCTACCAATGTCATCCAAGATCCACTTAGTTTTCCACATGTCTTGCTTGAAGAAGGTGGTGGGGAAACATACCCCAATGTAGATGGTCCTCCCAAAACTAGATGAAGAAGGATATATTCTTCTCGAACCAGCAGCCATCCTTGATCAACGAACTCGACACCTTTGCTCCCGTGACATCACTGAAGTCCTTGTACAGTGGCATGGGCTCCAACCAAAAGATGCCACATGGGAGCCATTGCAAGAACTCCAGCAATAGTTTCCCACTTTTCAGCTTTGAGGACAAAGCTTTTCTAAGGGGGGTGGCGTGTTACGTACCCCATGAATGTAATCCATGTTGGCCTATGTTATTTTACCATATGGAGTATATGAAGAGGGCCACATGTCAAGTTAGGAATAGGTAGGTAGGATATGGAGTATATGAAGAGGGCCACATGTCAAGTTAGGTAGGTAGGTAGGAGAATAGGTAGGTAGGAAACTCAGGGAATAATGCTAATTTTAGATCATAGGAATATGCTTGTAAGCCTTATAAAAAGGCAAGGATGTAACCTTCACGAGGGGGGAGAGAAGACTACAATATATTGTAAAGGAGGTTGCCCCCTCAAAGAGGCAAGAAATATTAATAGATTTGTTCTTGTCAAAACAAGTATGAGTTTCTATGTTTCGCTTATTTTAACGTTTTTGTTATTGGAAATGCAATATCAATCATATTTTTGTCGTCAGTCCTTGTATTGTAGTTAAAATTATTCTTAGTACAGAATTTATTGTCTTAGTACAACTCCAAACTAGGAACTTTCAGGTGATATACTCACATCCTCGGAAGAGGTTCATTCCAACATGGTTTATGTTTTGGAGTTATTGTCGAAGGAATTGAGCAAATTGTTGTGGGGCATTCTGCGCAAACTATTGCAGTTGGTTTTGAACACCCTTCTGTGATTGGTACTGTTGGAAAGGGAGAATTTGCAAGGGCTGTCCCATTTGCACTTGTGGATTGTAAGCAACATTAAGGTTCTAAAATGTTTGTTGATATTTGTATCAGTGGATTTCATAGTATGTTGTATGCCATCTGTTGTTGTGTGTTCTACGCAACTTGTTGCTACATAGTATGAGAGGCTTGTGATAGCAAGTTTTGGGCCACCGATTGTTGTAGGTTTTGCACAACTTGTGATAGATTTTGTGCAATTTGTTACTGCAGGTTTTGCACACCTTGTGGATGTTGTGAAGAAGTCCCCTATTGCAAGTGTGGGGTCATGGGTCCTAGAGAGCTCTAAGGCATAATTTGTATCTACCTGCGAAGGCTTGTAGATTCTATCCAACCGTTGTTTGTTGACCTTGCAGCAGCTACGGGTTTTGGGATTATTGTAATGTTTGTTGCATGATCTGCTGCCCATGGTGTTGGAATTGAGGATTTTGGATTGGCTGCAACACAAGGCCCCTGTGTCACATGCTAAGACATTGGGGTTTGTTGACCCACTGATCCTACTTGATGTTGTGGCCCACTTGCAGTGGGCGTACCCAAAAGGCTACAAGGAAGACTAAGCAAGGGGGTTTCGACTGCCTTCATATCTAGTGGTGAGTTTTGTGACCCACTTGTTTGTCCTTTTTGAGGGTAAGGTTGCACTTGTTCCACAACAAGATTAGGGTTTGGATCTTGTAAAATAGTTTCTACAGGTATCATGTCTGGGTTTGATGCTTTTTGTTCCTCCTCTAAGTCTAAATTAACTTCAACCTATGATTCCTTTGAGGGGTGATCCAAATCTTGTACCCAAAACATTGTACCTATCTTCTTCAAGTTCTAGTAAGTGAGGAGTTTGACAAGGTCATTCCATTTCCTCATTAAATGTGATTTTGATCTTGTATTCATAAATGGAGCCAAAGAGAGGACATTGAAATTTTATTTAGAAAGGCGATGAGTCGACATAGTTTATGGGACAGGTTCATGCTCCATGAATGGGGCACTCGAAAAGAGAGGTCGCTCTAGAGAGCGGATCGCTCGAAGAGCAAAGTGCTTGGAGAGCAGATTGCTTTGGAGAGTGAGGAACTCAAGGAGCAACATTGCTTGGAGAGTGGGTTGTTTGGGGAGTGAGGGCGTTTGGAGAACGATTTGCTATTTTTTTCTTTCTTTTTTTAACACAGTCTTGCTCTCGCTCACTCCTATCTTCACTTGTTGCCGCTTTAGTGCTTTCATAAAAAAGCGAGATTCACAAATCAAAAGTTAGGCAAGATTCTAAATTAAAAATGGAGCCGCCATTTGCATGAAAAGTTACAAAGTATGAAATTTGAAACAAAAAACATCTCAAATTTTAATGCAAAAAGATTTGCGGATTTCATGTGTGTTAGTGTAACTCAACCCTTTTCACAAACCTGAAAGAACATGAAGTATATTCGCACAAATTTGCAAAATTATGTGCGTGTGGGGTAAGATCGATTTTGAACTGAAATTGCACTTGTGGGTCCCACTAGGCGTGCCAAAACTATTGAATGCATAAATTAATGTGTGATTTGTGCCCATAACCGAGTTCAACAAATGGATGGGAAGGTTTCTACCCTCCCCGACCTCCAAATCGTGTGTCGATTCTCTTCTACCTTCTATCTAATGCTGAAAATAAATAATGAAAATTGATTTAAAACATGCAAAAACCAATAAGCAAAATAATGCAAGAAAAACAAATCTAATCTACTTTTGTTTGAGTGTATTAATAAAAGAGAAATAAAATGCAAAATATGGCCAAGACCATAGCGAGGTTTAAAGTTGGTGCAATCAGCAACTCCAACAAATACTGAATAACTTCACTATGATGAGATCTCCAAAGTAATCATTCATATCACAAAGAAAAACGACTAATAGAGGGAAGAAGAGTAGTGCTACTAGTTCCACACATCCATAAATTAAAGGTTAAACACAATAATTCATGAATGTCAAGCACAATCCTTTGTTTTATTGATTTCAAAATGTCAAGTACAATGATCTCCAGAGAGTAGCTTTGGTATGTTGGGTAGCCAAAAGACCCTTACAATGAGCATTTAGCTCTTATTTATACTTGAACCTATAGCCACAAAATGGACTACATACAATGTACCTCGGTGATAATTACAAGGTGATTACATCATCCTTATTTGTTTACTAAAGATAGACATAGAGCAAAGCGCCCTAGTAGAAAGTCACTCTAGCGAGGCGCTCCAGTGTGCAAGGCACTCCGATGAGCAGGGCACTCCAATGAGCGAAGTGAGCGAGGCGATCTGGTGAGCGAAGTGTGCAAGGCGCACAACAAGCAGGGCACTCCAGTGAGTGAGGCACTCAATGAGCAAGGCGCTCCGATGAGCGAGGAGCTCAAATGAACGAGGCACTCAGCGAGCAAGGCACTCAGCGAGCAAGGTGCTCCGATTAGTGGTGCTCCCTCTTACAAATACTTAGCCAATTCTTGTTGAATTCTCCCCTGCTCTGTGTTTTGCCTTGGCCTATGCGACTCTGTTTGGAGCATGATGGTAGAAGAGAGCTACTATAGCACCAAATATATATGTCGTGGATTTGGGCAAAAGGCTTCTTGGAATGGGGTGGTTTTGTCATAATCCAAAAATAGATTATCAAAGCATTGAATTCAAATGTAAGACATATTTTGAATATTGTCATTTAGCTATTGCATGTCCAAACATTTTGAACCAACCCCAAATAAGCCAATAGATAAGGATCTTAAATCTCCAAATGACTTTTAAGTAGTAATTAGGAGATGCAAACAAAAAACAACCTAGTGAAAAGGAGTTTCAAGAGAATATTTCTATGTGGAGCATTACAATCGAGTTGAAGGAGGCTCTAATGAACATCAATCCTGTGATTCCACAAAGAAACAACAAGAAGACAAGAATGAGAAAGTAGGTGAGGACTCACGTGATATACTTGCCCTAGATATGATTATTGAAAGACAAAATTGTTAGTGCCCATAGGGAAGAGTCTAACAACAATGGAAGCGAGAGATGTTGACAATATTACATTATTTGGTCATGTAATAGTTTAGGAAGTGTGTTTATTAGTTTAGGGAGTGATTAATATTTAGGAGTGAGTTTATAAGTATGTGTCAATGTGTGAAGTGTGTGAGGTGTCAAGTGTGCAAGTGTGAGTTGTGAGTTAGTGAAGAGTCATGTAAGGTGTCATGTGTGAGTTATGTAATTATGAGTGACTTTATCATTATGAGAGAAGAGAGAAGGTCAAGAGACATGCATATGAAGAGTCTCATGAAATTATATATTGATGACAAAGCATTGTAAAAAGTATTGAACTAGCATAGCTTCATGCATGCTATAGTAGACTTTATTAATAATATTTTCAGTATTTTGTGTGTGCATTATTGTGAGTATTATTATTTAATCCTCAAAATATTTACCTGTGAGATAAATAGGCACATTTGCCAACAAGAGAAAGCAAATGTAGGAGTCTTTCTTTTACTAGAGATTTTTTGTCTCACAATGTAGATGAATCTATAAGTTTTCAAACTTTAAATCTAAAAGAAAAGAATATAGGAGGTATGCAATGGAAAAATAATTCTTGCCAACTAAATGAAGGATTTAACTTGCAAGAACAATTGAGATAGTCAACATCCATGCATTATAAAAAGCATGCATGCAATGAAAAAGAAGATGTTAAAAAGTTTTTATTTTAAGGTATGCTTGTTAAACAATATTTAGGGTGAAAGAAGTCAAGGCGAAAAAGCCAAAAAAAAGGGGTAAGTTTATTTGTTATATGAGGCATATCTTTTTTGCAATTTGCACCAAGAACTGGATGATTTGGATTCATACTCCAACTTCCTAGTTTACCTCTAATATATAAGAAAGTTATATTAGATGAAATAAAAGGTTACAAAATTATAGATCCCAATAAAAATAAAATAAAAATCTATTGACTGTTCTAACCAAATTTATAGATAAATAAAGATTGGCATTGTTTCTAAACCTATATTTTAAATAAATTAAAAATATATTGACTGTTCTAACCAAATTTATAGATAAAAAAAGATTGTCAAAAAAAGATTGTCATTGTTTTTAAACCTAGATTTTATCTCATATGTACATGTGTAAGCATCTTCTCTTCTTAATAATAAGAACCTCTTAAAAAGCACACCCAACTCATCGGTACACATGGTAATTGATAAAGGAGGATAAAGAACCTCCAATTCCTCACAGCAAAAGATACTATCTACCCAAAATCTTCAGAGACAAAGAAAACTCCTATTTTCTTGCAGGAAAAAAATTAGAATTAAAAACTCAACTTGTGACAAGCCTAGGGTCTCAGGCACACAAATAGAAACGCAAAAATATACTGTTGGTATAAATTGAATAGATAATGATCTTGCAATCTTTTCAAAGTTGCAGTCTAACATCTGAAAATGATGAAGAAAATTTGCACTTTGCTACAAGGACAGAAAAAAGAGATAAAAAGGGTTACAAATAAAATTGAGTTAACCAAACTGATAAGTTTTATGAGATATTTTAGCTGCACTTGTTTCTCGTGAAACCATTGTTAGTGTTTTAGATCCCATATTAACCATGGTGTTACCAGAAACAACAGTTGCCAACATACCGCAAGGTGGAAGCCTAAGATTGTTTAACATATATGTTGTTATGTATAGAGGAAGTGCAAGTCACATCATTCCAACATCAGGAAAGGGCTAAAAGATGTAAGAAATGAAATGATTTAAATTACGTCCACATGACCAAAACAGTCTATGTGACCAAGAGCTTTAACACAAGATGAGGTATGGTGTACAACCCTACTGCCTTTTGGATTCAAACCTTGGACATCCTATTCAGAGTTCCGAAGTTTAACAACATCCAAAAAATAATAAAAAATTGTTCAAGAAAGCCAAAAAGCTCAACATCCTCTTATCAGCTTTTGGAGTGTGTTTCTTCTATTCTATTCTCAATTCTTTGAAAAGTTCCATTAGTGAGTTTACTTTTAGAGTGTCCTCATATGCAATCCTAATGTCCTTGTAGGTTTCACATTCCATAACAAAATGTTTTTCAGTCTCCACTACTCCTGTTGTGCAAAAGACACATTTGTTTTGATCATGCCTCTTGAGAAATTGTCCATCTCCAAGTTTCACATCTAAGATGATGTGAACTGGATCTTAGTTGGGCTATAAGCATTTTTTCCTTCCATTTGATGTTTGTCCAGAATTTGTAAAAAAGGCACTAACATTTGCAAGGCAGGTATCATGCAATTTGTCCCGTTTAGCTATCATTATTAGCATCCTCAATTGAAATGTGTAGCATTTAACAATATGAAAACTGCAATCTGGTATTACACAAAGAAAAGATTTTAGGGTAGTACATTTCATTGTAACCAAGCTCTTATCAAAATCCACTTAGGAATAATCTCACAACACTCCTTGCCAAGAAAGGGAGGCCAAAAATGACAAAAATATCAAACTTAATATACAAAAATACTCCTTGGAATCATTGCAAATTCCATAGATTTTGAAGTCAAGGCTAATGTCGTCCGAATGACACAGATAGACCCTCTATTTATCAATATTTTATAACATAAGCCAAAAAAAATCTGAAAAATGACCAAAATGTGAAACAAATACATTTCTCTTGTTAATACAGCCCTAGCTAATTGGTAGGTATTTATGCATGGCCTTTGCATTCTAATGAAATTTCAGTCATTTCTCACAGGGAACTCTCCACTTTCTTGCCCTGGAATAAGTTTGTACTTCATTCAACACATTCTGCGATATCGAAACAATCAAGTTTCCCTTGTTAAAGGTATCCTTTTTCCAAAATCCATGAACCTAGGAGAGCACTTCTCGTGAATAAGACTTGGAACTAATCCCAATATTCACAATGAAAGTAAGGATGTTTTTCTTAGGCATACAAGAAAATCATTGGGATTTGACATTTGGCAATATTACATTTATGATAGAATAAAAGGGCAAAAGCAAATATTTGTTTACAATCAAAAGCAAAGTTATGAGCAAATGCATTCTTGCCCTGGAGAAAAATTCTGCACATGTTGGAACAATCAAATTTCCATGTTAAAGTTATTATTTCCCAACATCCATGAACCTAGGAGACCACTTCTCATGAGTGAGACTTGGCACTAGTCCCAATGTTCATATGGAAAGTGAGCATGCTTTTCTTAGGCAACCAAGGAAATCATTTGGATTTTAGCTTTTGCATTATTATCTTTATGATAAGTTAAATCGGTCAAAACAATTTGTTTGTTTCTGATTATAAGCAAAATTATGAGCAAGAGTCTTTTGACTAAATCGTAATGCTTACTAATCTCCTTTCAAAGTTTAGATAGTTAGGTCCATGTAAACTGTGCCTCCATGGCACATGGAATGCATCATATTATGCATTGACTGGATATTCAAAATTAAATACTCTGCCAATTAAGCCTGACAATTTACTACAGCCTTGGAGATGAAGTTGGAAAAAATACTCCTGAAGAAACCAATGATGCAAATGTTGTGGACAGCTGATGATCTGTTCTGCTGCTTTAAATACTTGAATTCTGATATAGTCCGTTATGCTTAGAATAAGAACAGCCTTGGAGATGATCCTTTCTGGCCGCTAAGCCTGTTTAGAGTGCTCAGTCTCTGTTTGTTACTTGGCTAATGTAGTCTGTATGTTTGGACGATGCCATCTTTAATATAATAAAGAGCTTTTAGTCACCAAAACAAAATAGGAACAACAGAGAATAGTATAATACCAATATTAATTGTCATTTCATATAGCTAAATGAATCCTTTGATCCATAACAGCTACTATTAATTTAAAAATGATTAGAATATCCTTATGATTGAAGAAAGAAAGCTAACAATATTACCACAAAGTACAAGGGAATGGTCAAGTCCACAGGCAATATCTGTTATGTGCAAAGGATTCAAATCCTTTACAAGACATGGCTCCCAGATGACAGGTGGGTGCTTCTCCTTCTCTAGTTCTTCAAGAACAAGCTTTTCTGCAATCTCAAATCTAGAAGCATTCCTCTCTGGATTTTCTGCAACTGATGATGCATTTGAATGGTTTTGAGACTTTGACTCTTCTGCAGATGCTGCAAGGAAGCCCAACCTTCCATCTGCAGCATATCCCCAGCTATATAATTTCCCTTCTTTTGTACGTGCCAATGCATGACCCCATCCAAGAGCTACCTGCAAATGGTCAATCAATGCCAGTATTTATGAAGTGATCAGTATCCAATGTACATCATTCTTGTGATGTATCATTTGTTAAATGTACCAAAACCAAGAGTTCCCCTGCAAAAGGTACAAACATCCTTGCATACAGGAAAGAGACCTGCTGCTTCAAGCCCATGTAAACGAATCTAAATTATTTAGTAAATCAGGTTTAAAATCAAAATCCGTATACAGGAAAGAAAATTATTTTAGTTCATATTCAGAATTTAATAAGCAAAGCCTCCAAAACTTAAATCAAGGTTTATTATGTCCCTTTCTTCTTATTTTTAGCCATCCCGTACTTATGTGGTTGAGATCACAGCCACATTCACAACAGTATCTACTGTGGTTGTTTAGCAATGAGTGCAACATAAAAACAACACTTCTAACTACTTATTGATGATGTCATGTCCCTTGGAATGTTAATTATTGTTTCCTGTCTGGGTCATAGTTTACAAGTCTTAAACCAGAATTCTCGTGAACAAAACCCCAGTTCTGGTAGGCCTAGAACATTCCAAAGCAACAAATAGATGTTTGATGTCAGTGCTACATACACGAATATAGAAACATAGTGCAGCCAAATAACAGAAGTATGCTCACTGGGAAGGGCTTAAAGATCCACTAGATCATATATGAGGGTAAAAATCAAGCAAAGGCGCTTTTTTTGCCATCTTCAGCTTAATAATATGACAATATTAGTAGTTTGCCTTCTATTAAGGCAAACAAATCTATCTTGGATGTATTTATGATAACATGAAGTTTCTAGTTACCTCACTGCCTGCATATATGAGGTGTTTTTTGTTATCTAACTTGTGTTCTTAAAGTTCTCCTATCAGTTCAACGCTCATTTCCAGCATTCTGATGAATCTCAAAACAATATAAATATTACCACTTGTATAGTCTCTTAAAATTTATGCTGCTGTCCATCCTGCAACTAATCTGCTACTCAATACCAAAGAATTCAGTTCCCAGGAGCAAATTGGTTGACAAAACATTAAATTGCAGTTTTTAATGTGCTATATACTGAAGCAAATTTATGTTGCTAAGTTGTTAACTGTAAAAAACTAGAAAGAAAATTTGGCATGGATTCATAAACCCAGAAAGCAACATAGACAACAAGAACTGAAACCAACATTGCATTAGTCTGAAAGCTTTGAGCATGGCAAAAATCTCTATGAACAGATGTAGAAATGTGTGTATCTCCAAGATAATACTGAATACTCTAGTTTCAGGCATATATTGCAAATGTACTGCAATGGATATTGAATGGAGAAAAACAGACAATGGGAAAGATGAAATCAATTATCTCCTGACCATTAGAAGAAAGATGCCATCATGCTCGCGAAACTGGAGTAGTTGGCACTTGGCACCAAGCTAACTCCAAGTTGGCATTGGCACTAAGCTGGAACATGTGTGGAACTGTTGCCACTCCTTGATAATGCAACATAAGCAAGGGAAACAAACATAAGGTACTTTTGTCAGCCTGGCCACACATTTCAAGACAACAGTACATAGGACTCCTAAGTTAAGCTGCCACTTAAATCAATTTAAAAAGAATTTTGACTCTAATTAACAAGCAAAACTATGTAATTAAACATGAAAGTCAATTATTTGGCTATTAGAAAGTTAGATTGATGTAAACAAAAGATAATAAGAAGGATTTTAGAAGATAATTCAAAAGGGAAGCAAAATTTCTCCAAGTCCAGTCAATCATGACAAACACGTTTGATGAATGACCAAAGTAGGTCAATGGGTCTCAATGTAAATACACATATAAAGATAAGAATTATATATACAATAATACAGGTAGAGAAAGAGAGGAAGATAGAAGCAAAGGTAATAAATGGAATAGTAATGTTGAGTACCACATATGACATGAGGGCGTTTGACAAGGGCAGAATGCAACAAATGGAAAGCAAAGCCCAGTCTCAAATGTACCTGAGCAAGCATATCATCTTGGAGAACCGGTTGTCAATTAAGTGTTTTCCCAAATATCCTGAAGCGTGTATCCCTAAACATGCACATTAGGCGTTGGCATCAAAACAGTAAGTGATACTGATGCTGTCAATATCTCTCATTGCACACCAATTAGAGTTTTAATATTTGACCTCTTTCATGAACTCTATTATTGTAATAACAAAGATGCAAGATAATAAAATGCATTGGTGTATATCAACACAACACTGCTGTGATTTACTCGCCAGTAAAATTGCACTTTTTTTAAAATAGTTTGCATTCAAACTGATCTATACAATATGTGAAAGTTCTAATGCAATTCATCCTTGCTTCAATTATAAGTACTGCCATTTTGCTTTAGAAACACTTCCTTTGTGCCATGATCTACTAGGTAAATGACACTGTTCAAGGAAAAATATATACATGTGCGGTTCTCTATCCATACAGCCCATAGGGCAATCTAATACAGTGAGAATCTACAAAGCAAACTTCCTGCAACAACCTCAGTACCAAATCAGCATATCAAAAATTACTAATTTGCAATCCATCAGTCTCTAGTGCTTTATCAAACCATTCCAATCACATTCTGTTTGCAAAAAGTGAGGATGAAATTGACAATGTTTTCTCCTTTCCATATATTTTGCTGACCAATGTTACTGTATAGTCAATAGAATATATGTCAAAGTCAGGGTCTGGCTGTCAGCTGGTTCTAGAAGATGTCATTTTTGTGTAAACTAATGCAATCTATTTGTAAAATATTGTAAAATTATGTGCATAAGCCTTACAGGTCTTATCCTCACCTTAACCATTGCCATTTGCTCTATACAATGACGAGTAGGTTGGGAATAGCAGACAACTCTTGGTGTGCCTGAAGGTCCTTTTCTAATGCCAAGCGGATGATCCATGTACATAACATTCTAGCATGCAACTAAAGCAAATTTATACTTCCATTCCCATAGTCTCATCTTCCATGCATGTACATTCTTCTTTACATAAATAGTACTTTGTCTCCCATCCATAGACGACTCTGAACTATGGAGAGGGCAAAAATATTATCTGTTGGAATGAGAACAAATTAATAAAATTAATACAGGGGCTTCAGAATAGAAAGAATGAAACAAGATGTCTATATCGTACTCAGCTTTATTGCAATCTCCTAGATTGTGATGCTTCTCCAATAGACAAAATCATCTGATGGACAGAAAACCTCATTGATGAATACCCTATGCAAGCACATTTTTTATATTTCATTTTTTTAATTGGTTGTATGGGATTGAAACAGCCCCGCCCCTATTACATCATGACCACATAATGGTATTACAACAGTTTGGCAACTATGCATGTATCTCTTGGCCAAATTCGAACTTGGGCTCCTCCTTGAAAGATGAGGAATATAACTGTTGGTCACGAATCTGCCATGAGGAAAGGATTTGTCGTTATTGCGCCCTAGGACCCGCAAACCAACATTGAAAGGCCGGAAGGAAGGAATGCCTTCCGTGCCAATCTCCGGAGAAGGCCGGCTTCCTTTGGGGTTTTGAGGTTCAAGATAAGAGTGCAGGGAAAGAGATAAAAAGTACAGAAAGAGATCCAAATTAGATTGGAGTTGGGTGGGGGGAACTAACAATACGGCAACGCATCAATCACCACTACTAACACCAATATAACCATAACACACCACTATGGATGCTGTCACTCGCCAATAGAACAGAGCCAGGTATATGTTTTGTGTTAAGAGCCAGAAGCACAGCTACAATGGTTCCCTAACAGACATTCCCTCCAAGGAACTAACAGTACGGCAACGCATCAATCACCACTACTAACAACACTATAACACAAAACATAACCAGAAAACTGCCGCTAACGTTTGCCCTATATATCCTCTGATTTATGCACCTTAGGCATACCTGACCACCAAATGCCGAAATGAATCAACAAGCCATGACACAAGAAAATGTAAGGCAGAAATGCAAAGGAGAGGCAAAGATACGTAATAAAAACAAGATAACAAGCACCAAGTGTATGTATTATATTAATCGGCAGAAGCACAACTACAATGGTTCCCTAACAGACATTCCCCTTCCACCACTTTACAATGAAAATGTGGTGGGTATTTATAGCATGAGAACCCCCCGATTACATTAATGGGCACAAAGTCCCAGTCAAACATTAGCTGACAAAAACAGCCGCGGAACTGCTGATGCTGACCTTTGTCTGGCAGGTCGTACTTGCAGCATGGTCTCCCTGAAGGCTGTACAGATACGTGGCAGCGCGTTAGGTAGAACTTCTCATCGGCAGAAATGCGGGTAGCTGAAGCAAGTAGAACCTCCAATCAGCTTTAAAGGCAGCAACTGGCATAAGTAGTGCATCCCATGCTTGTCCTTGTGCTCGGCACGTCTCGGCTCGGATCCCAAAGTTGGACACTTGTCGGATGATGCTGCTTGACACGTGTCTCGCCTTGAAAGGCGCTTTATCCAACTTCGCCCAGGATCAAAGCGCCGTCGGGTTGCGCAGTGAAAACAAGCAGTTGGGGAGGCCTTTCATGCCTTAGTCAAATTCTGAGTTTGTCTCCCTACTGCGCACCGGTCAAAGGGCGCACTCCGACTTCGCCGCGAAGTCGGGTTGCGCACCGGTGGAAGCTGATTTACACCGCCGTACGGACTTCGCTCGGAAAGGGGCGCACCCGACTTCGCCGCGAAGTCGGGTTGCGCCCAAAGACTTAGTCATTTTTCCCGCCACCGTTACCTAGTGCGCTCGAAAGAAGGGCGCACTCCGACTTCGCTCGCGAAGTCGGATTGCGCCCTGAACACTTAGAATTTCTGGCTGATTCTGTCACACTGCGCAGTTTGCATTCCTGCTGCGCTCCAATCGGAGGGCGCACTCCGACTTCGCTGCGAAGTCGGATTGCGCCCTGACACTTAGCCATTTTTCAGGGCAACTGCTGTCATTTTGAGATTTTGACTGAGGGGCTCAAGAGAAAGAGGGAAGAATGAGAATGTAGGGAAGAGAGAGAAAGGGAGAGAAGAGAAAGGGGAAAGAGAGGAAGAGGGAAAGGGAAGAGCAACACTCTTACAAAAATTGAAAACATTGCACCCCGTGCAAAATGTGACAACATTCTTGGCGGCTCGCGAGGTGTCGAGCTCGCCTCGGCGCAAAGAATCCATGCCTTCATCCATTGGGTGCAGAGGAACTTACTTCCCCTGCCTTCTGCTGCTCGCCGTTCTCCTCGCGGCAACCGTTCTTCAGATCCACTTCCGACAGCCGCCTCCTCGGATTCGCCTTCCGAATGCTCTCCACCGTCGGCTTCTGCCTCGCAGATGCGCTTGTATGCGGCCTGGGCTTGGCCCCAGGCTTCTGCTTCGAAGGGTCGGCGGTCAGCAACTTCTTCTAACGCTGCGTGGAATGCAACGACCGTGTGCAAGTCGATGGTGAGGTATCTCTTTCCCAGCTCCTGGAAGTAGGAGCTGATCTTGCAAAGACTTGGACACCATCTCGGGTGACTCGACTTTCTTGAATTGGCTCGGTCCAGCTATCGATTTCAGCTGTATCAGCCTCAAAGGACAGCCAATTCTTTTTCACCTGCTCATGGGTGAGAAACTCACCATTCTCAACATAGCTCGGGCACCCTAGTTCAGAGAGAGCGTGAAGGGGAGCCATACAAATATCTCTTTCATGTTCGAATGCATCCAACATTCGTCTGGCAACCCTCACCTCTTCTGTTTTCTTAAAATATTTATGCAAGGTTACCCTTGCATCTGCCCATTCTGCAGCGAATGAGGACATGGGGGAGAATTGGAGGCCATCGCGCTCGTGTTCTTGAAGTTTTATCGCCAGGTCCAGCCATTGCTTCGCCTGGCGTTCGGCCTCCTCTACCACAAGCTTTCCCTGGGCAGAAACTTCTTGGATCCTGGATGCGAAATCCAGGACCGACATGGCTTTATTCATGTGGGGCTTGCATCCCCGCAGCAGATCAGCCCGCATCTCCTTAACTTTGCTCTTTGAAAAGACCGTCGCTTGAGATGCTTTCTCTCGCAGATTGCGATCGCGCTCGTTTCAAAGACTCCCGGAGCCGAGAAATCTGCTCCAGGGCTGCCTCGCTTTCCGTTGCGGCTTCTTGCCGAGAAGCGGCCAGCCGGGCTTTTAATTCATCTATTTCTCGCCGCGCCGATTCCAGCCTGCTCGCTGGACCTAGACAGTCCTCTTCAAGCTGCCTTGCTTTGTCCTCGCAACCGGAAAAGCTCTTCCCCGTTCCTCCAGCATTTTTGACAAGGAGATTATCCGCTTTACGAAGGATTCCATGAATCTCGTATTGCGGGTGGATATCGTCAAAGCTCTTCTCCTTTCTCTCGCAGCTCGTAGTCCGCCCCCGGTCATTTCCCGGAGAGGCTTCTTCACTTTTGGAGTTATCTTTTCTCGTCGTGAGCACTCTCCTCTCGAAGTCAAACTTGGTGCGCTTTACCGGGGCGGCAATCTCCTCAGGTCTCCTCCGCTTCAAGTTTTGGAGGAAAGAGATAGGATATTCTACGGCTCTTGCTGCCAGAGGCAAATCGTCCGTGTTCTGGAGATCGTCCATGAAGTCCGGTTCCCCCAGCCTAGGGTTCTGCTGTGACATCTCTCCTGCGAACAGGGAAGTAGGAAAAACCGGGAGGACTTTGGAAGGAACGGCCGCTTTTGAGGGCGACCGGGGAGCGGAGAGCGGAGCGGTTGATGCTGGAAGGGTTTCAAGCGGCTGAGGCGATGGATGCAACGGTGAACGCGCAGCTTCAGCACTAACCACGGGTGAAGGGTTTGGGGTTTGACTCAGGGATAGGGAGGCGTTGGGGTCCTGAGCAAACTGGTCGAAAGAATGGTGGCCGCTAGAAGGCTGTGGAGATGGGGAGGAAGATGCGGCCACGGCTTGCTCGGATTGAGCGGGAGATGGAGTCGGAGTAGGGCCAGATGGGATCTGAGGGAGCGGGGCAGCGGACGTACCTGCGGGCTCCGCTTGAGCCGATGCTGGATGAATGTCTGCGGTTCCGGTTCCGGCGGCTGGCTCAGGACTATCCGGAGAAACAACCTCCGGAGCGGCCGGACGCGGCCGCGGCTCGCGATCGATCGCCGCACCGTCGTGCTAAGGTCGCCTGACCCTATCAACTCTCTTCCTCTTCTTCTCTTCTGGAGCAATGGCTGGTCTGGAAGAAGGAGATGAAGTAGGTGCAGCGGGCGCTGATGTTCCCACGGTAAACTTGTACCGGGGTTTGACTTGCAGAAGATCTGCCGCGGCCGGTCCGGTCGCTGGCGGTGCTGGCGTCTTTTGTGCCTGAGGAGTCACCTCGGGCGCTGACTTGGCTGATTTTCGCGCCTTTTCGGGCACCACCTTGGAAGCAACAGCCGCATTGGGTCCACTTGGATATCTCGTTGGCTCCGCACTGGCAGTTGTAAAAGTGTACAACTGTTGGGAGGAAGACCCCCTTTATAACCCTCGAAGGGACCTCGGGGAACGTAATCTCGGAATGCGAAAGGCCGCCAGCTATCAATGTGCTGGTCATATAGAGCTGAAAAGTCATCATCAACGACCAGATTCCTCCTGATGGATTTATCGTGCTGCGTGCGGCACCTCATCTTCCAAAATTCAACAACTTTTTCTTTTGGCCAGTTAAGGCCTGCTAGCTTGGTGATGAGTTTCTTAAATCCCGGAGAAGTGAACTTGTGGTCCGGGTTTCGCTCGGGGTCATATGCTACCTCCTCGCAAGAAAACTCCTGCCAAGGAGGCCATGCTTCCATCGAGTCAATCTCCCAGTCGAGGTCAACATGGACCACATCGCATCTGTCTTCGATTATATCCGCCCGGGGGCAGATATGTGCAAACTTTCCCCTTATCCCGTATGGGTCGTACTTCCAACGCTGCGGCAGCAGAATCAGGCCAATGTCAAAGAGCTCCCGCTCGAGATAGACATGCTGTCCTATCTCTGATATTTCAACGTTCGCCCAGGAAAGAGGATATTGAAAGATATGGCCCTTTTTCTTTCCCTGGCCGAACTCCTCTTCAACGTAGTCCATCTGCCGCGCAACCTCCATCCCAAACTGATGATCCGTGCACCCGCAGGGGCAGCAGATGAGGCTTGCCCTTGAATCCGTAGATTCTAACCACGATCCCCCGCGTCGCCTAAAAACGTCCCCGAGCTTGTGATTAAGCAAATAGTTTGTCATTTCCTCGGGGGGGCGAGGGATCTCACCATCGTTGAAGACTGACATGACCAAGCCCGTAAAGTTGAAGTTGAACTTGTAATAAGACCCTTTCCGGTATAGGTCATCCGTCCATTCATAGACGGGCTGTGGCTCTCCCTTCTCATTTACCTTCTTCAGGTTAGGGATCGGCATACGGGAGTGCAAGTGATACAAACATAGCCAAGCCAAGAAGGAACTGAACCGAAATTCAGCTTGACTGCTTTTTCTGTAGCTTCACCAGCCGGGAGTGAATGGCGTATGCAAGCCAGTCCGCCCAGTCGAAGAAGATTGGGCGCTTCCCACTTTTCTGCGCCGCTGGTTCATAAGATTCTCCGCATAGGAGACATTCTGCCAGCGCTAGCTGGTACGGCCGTACCAGCTCGTCAGAGTCGCAACCGAGGACCCACGCCAGGATGGTGTATATGTATTTGCTTTGAAACCTCTCCAGGGGTATGGGGCCGGTTGGCCATTGTCCAGCTGCGAGCGGGGCGTTCAGCTCTGAGTTGAGGAAATCCCTCATCTTTTTTGTATGCGTAAAGCGCCCCGCTTGCTCGCCAAGATTTATCCTTTTAACAATCGCTGCTGGAGTCATATTGCAACCCCGGGCGAAGGCCGGTCGGACGGTCTCTCTCGCGGAGTGCGAACAAGGGTTTTCCGCTGCAGCTTGCAAATTTGCCGGTAGCTGGCCTGTAATGTCTGACAATGATGTCGACCAGCTTCGGGCATAGGTGGACAGGAGGGCACAAGAACCGATGAAGGTTCGACTTGTACGCAGCCCCGAAATGGTGAGAGGGCGAAACTTTATCCGCCCAACTTTCCACATTTATCCGCAGCTTAGTAAGGCTCATGGAAAACGAGCCGTCCTTGTACCCGGACAAGTAATTAACCGGTGGTGGTGGGGCTTGCCCACGCTGTACTTTCTTTGTCCGGGATTTTGACTTTTGATCCCGCGGCGTCTCACTCCTGAAAACATCTGACTGCGGGAAATCCCCACTTTCGCGCCCTTCGCTGGACTGAGCTTGTACTGGCAACTTTCCTTTGTCCATTCCTTCGAAAAAGCAATAATTATGACCTCTGGACGTCTGCAGAAGATTTCGCAGTCACAGGAATAATTTGCACGATTTGGCATGTCTGGGCGCACCAGACCTCCTTTAAATGATAATGACAGCGTCATTAATGGTGCACAGGAGGGGGTAGGTCGGCCGGTTTGTGAAGAAGTTATGTTTTTAGGTGCCTGCGCAGGAGAATGTCTTGAAAGATGTACCCTGATTACTGCGCCATGCCTCCTTGATTGCGTTTTCTTTGAAGGTTGCGCAATCATTAATTCTGACTTTGAACGCTGCGCCATGGCTGACGTCACTGCCACAATCCGGGCACACTGCTCAAGGCAAAAGCCTTTTGGTTCGGAAACCCATCTTCACAGCCGTTGCGCGCCCTGGGCCCACACTTGGAGTATTAATTTTTATTTTTATTTTTTATAAACCATCCAAGTTGCGCCCAGGAAACAGGGCGCAATCGGACTTCGCCCCAAAATTGGGCGCAATCCGACTTCACCCGCGTAGTGGACTTCGCCCCAAAATTGGGCGCAGTCCGAACCGACACTTGCTTATTTTCTTTGCTGCTTTCACTTCCCAGCTGCGCCCCTTGGATGGGCGCAGCTCGAACTTCGCCCGCAAACCGGGCGCAGTCCGAACTTATACCTAGCCCTTCTGCAGCCTTTGCTCTTTTCTTTGGTGAACCACCCGAGCTGCGCCCGGAAAACGGGGCGCATCTCACACTTCGCGCGAAACTTGGGCTCGCCCAAACTTCGCGCGCGAAGTCAGACTTCGCTTTGAAAGTGAGCGCAGTCCGAACAGTTAACTCCCTCTTGGTGCTCTTTCTCCAACTGCGCCCTTTGGGTGGTGCGCAGCCCGACTTCGCTGCGAAGTCGGGTTGCGCACCCGGACTTAGCGGATTTTCACTGTTTTCTTGCGTCTTTTTTACGAACTTCGCTCCTTTTCAGGGGCGACCCCTGACTTCGCCGCGAAGTCAGAGCTTTCTCCTTCTGTCCGACTTGGGCTTACTAAACTGGAAAAACTGAAAGCTGAAAACTGTACATACTGAAATTTAAAAATGCATAAGGGAAATATGTTACAAGGAAGGGCCCGTTAGGACACCTTCAACAGCGATATATTTTCAAATGGAACCCGTTAACGGGAATAGGCAGGAGCTGACCCTCCATATCCCGAAGTATGTAAGCGTTGAGCTGGTTCACCCGGCAATCTGATAGGGGCCCTCCCAAAGAGCATCGAATTTTCCGTGGTTGCTCGGCTTCGCCTTTAATGAGTCCCACTTCAGCACTGTGTCCCCGATTTCAAAAACTCGGGCAGTGGTGCCTTTCGCAAACCAGCCTTGAGTGGATTCAACATGCTTGGTGAAGGCCTCGGTATGCTTTTTCCCCTGTCTTCCTCCAACTGCAGGAGTTGGCACAGTCTGTCATCCACCGGATCTCCGCTGCTTCTCTCTTCGTCCAACATCCAGAGAGCGGGGATTTCAATGTGAGATGGCATGACAGCCTCTTTGCCATAGACGAGCGCATAGGGGGACGTTTTAATGGACGTCTTGAACGAAACTCTGTCCGCCCACAACGCCCGGTTCAGGAGTAAATGCCAAGTCCGCTTGTTCCTTTCAATGGTCCTTCTGATGATCTTCAGAGGTTCTTGTTAGTAGACTCAAGCAAGGCCATTCCCTCGCGGGTAGTAATTAGAAGACATTTTGTGATAAATGCCAAGTTTGCCAGCTGTACTCCGTGAGTACAGCGCTCGCGAACCCCGGACCATTGTCCGTTACAATTGACTCTGGAACCCCGAAGCGGGTAATCAGGCTTTCAAGGAACCCGATGACCGTTTCTTGGTCCGCGTTTTTGGTTGGGATCGCCTCTGCCCACCGTGTGAAGTAATCGGTGGCTGTAAGAATAAACTTGTGTCCGGCAGAGGAATTAGGCGAAATCACCCCAATGAAGTCTAGACCCCATTGCTGGAACGGAGTCTCGGCCTGAATCGGCTGAAGGGGCAGGGGTGCTTTTCTGCTTCTCGCCAAAGAAACCTCCGGCATTGATCACACTTGGAACAGACCGCATAAGCGTCTCAGAAATAGAGTGGGCCAATAGTACCCGGCTCTAATTATTTTCAAGGCCGTAGGCCTTGCGTAATGATGACCTCCAAGCATCCCGGAATGAAAATCTCCGAGGACCCCGGACCGGTCTGATTTCCTGACGCACCGCAACAGGATGCCGTCAATGTTTTTGAAGTAAAGCCCCTCGGGGCGAAGAGTGTACTTGAGTGCACCTAGCCGAAATCTCCTTCGTTGTGAGGCGTTCAAGTGATCCGGACATCTTCCGGTGCAGAAATATCTCACCAGTTCATCTGTCCAGTCACTCCCCTCCGATAAGGAGTTGGCCAGGTTGATGCTTGTTGCTGTGTCCTCCCACTTACAAAGCGGAGATGCCGGCTACAGCGCTTCGGGCCAGCTCCTGACACAAGGCTCGGCCTCTGATAAGCTTGGTGGGCCGCACTTCGATGTCGAACTCCTGGATTTTTGCAATCCATCCTGCTCTCTTGTGACCCGGCTCTCCTTGTATGATGAAGCTTCGAACGTTCGGGTGAATCACAAAGACAGTTGTTTTGCTCTGGGAGACAAAGTGCCTGAACTTCCGGAGCGATTTCATGACAGCGTGAACCTGCCGCTCTATAAAGTTGTACTTTTCTTCATGCGGCTGAATCACTTGGCTCAGGAACGCTATGGGGCGCTCCTCGCCATCGTCTCCTTCCGAGTCAGGATTGCGGCGTAACTTTCCGGTTCTCCCACCGCGTACAGGATGAAGTCCTTGGAGTAGTCCGGGTTAATCAACACCGGAGCTTGCGCAATTCGAGCCTTGATTTCCTCGAAGGCTTGCTCTCTCTCATCAGTCCATTCGTAAATTGTATCTTTTTTCAGCAGTTCGGCCATAGGCTTGATCACTCGTGCGAAGTCCGGGATGAACTTCCGCACGAAGTTAATCTGCCGAAGAAGGACTGCAGCCCTTTTTTATCAATTGGGGCCGGCAAGCGAAGGAGGGCTTCCGCTCCGTCAGGGGTCAATGGCGAGGCCTTTCTCGGAGATGACATGTCCCAACAGCCTACCTTCTTTTACCGCGAAGACAGACTTCTTCGGGTTTATAGAAATGCCGAATTCTCGACACCTCTCAAATATTTGCCGCAGGTGGGAAACATGATCCCCTCTTTGGTGAGAGAAAATAGTCATGTCATCAAGGTAGATGACAATGATCTTATTGAGCAGCTCTCGTAAGGCCAGGTCCATGGCCCTTTGGAATGTGGCACCAAAGCATTGGATAAGCCGAAAGGCATGCGCGGATAGGCGAACGTCCCCCATTTGGTGGTGAACGCCGTTTTATGCCGGTCCTCATCCCCCGACCCAAATCTGGTTGTAGCCGGAAAATCCATCTAGAAGTGAGAATCTCTCGGGCTCCAAAGAACGATGTGTAGAATTTGATCAATTTGGGGAAGCGGATAATGGTCCTTGAGGGAGGCCTCGATTCAGTGTTTCGAAATCGACACAGAGACGGATGTCGCCATTCTTCTTCCTCACAGGCACCAAATTCGCAACCCAGGATGAATGTTTGATGGGGTAGATGATTTTGGCCTCCAGCATCTTCAGAGCTCGGCTTTCATCATGGCCTCGATTTTCGGATTTACGGCCCTCTGCTTCTGCCGGAACGGCTTGGCGCCATCCTCTAGCTCAATGGTATGCTGGATTACATCTCTGTACCCTTCAAATCCTCGTAGCACCAGGCCACGATGTCGGGGAACTCTTGGCACAGTGATCTGATCCGCTCAAGTTCCTCCGAAGTGCAGTCTGTCCCGACCTTGATGGTTTTACCAGGTTTGAGTTCCAGGTCGGCATACTGCTTCGGGTCTACTTTGATCCCATGAGATATAGCTCTGTCATTCTGATCAAATAGACTCTCCAATGTAATCAGTCCTTTTGGGACATGATTATTTTTCAACTGTATCAACCCCTCATATTGCTCGTCATCGTGGTCTCTACTCTCGATTGAACATGCTTCATTTACCAAAAATGTGACGATCTCCTCGTCACAATCGAACACCTGCCGTAGGTGTCCTTATCGTGCACGTAAGGCCCGTAAATAGTGCGAACCGGCTTCGGTTTCTGGACAACGTCGTCACCGGAACGTACCTGGCTCCAACAGACGCCGTAATGTCGCGTGTTTGTTTTTCTCACGCGATATCGCCTTGACATTCAACGAGTCAAACGACTCCATCATGTCCCACACCCGGTTGCGGTACGCCTTGAGATAGTGGCTTTTTGAGGCGCACTTGTTCGTAACCTGGTGACACACCAGCTCTGAATCTCCAAAGATCTCGCAGTGTTTAATCCCCAGCCTCTCCGCCTTTCGCAATCCCAAGCATAGGGCTTCATACTCCGCCGAGTTGTTAGTGCAACTCCAGGCCAGCCTGTAGGTATAGTCCTTCTGGATCCCGGTTGGAGAAACCAGAAGCACCCCTGCACCGGCGCCATTTTTGCATCGCGCGCCGTCAAAGAAAAGCTTCCACAGCTTCTCAGTGCAGGTCCCACTTCCTTTTCAGCTGACTTGTCAAGCCTCTCGGGCTGTACAATGGTGTAACAACCTTGCTCTGTCTCAATTACGGCATTGAAATCCCGCAAAGAGAACTCATCTTCGAGCCGTAGCACTTCGAGGGCTTGCTCCGTCGCCTCTACCGTCACCGCTTCTTCCTCCGACAGCTGGACCATGCAATCCAACTCTTCTCCGGGTATCTTCTCTACTAGGAAGGTGGAAGGCTTCTCATTAAAGATTCTCACTCTTCTTCCTTTGAAGGGCACTTCCATGTGTGAGTAGTCTAGAGACAGGTACCCGCCTAGCCTTCGCAGTGAACTCCCTGGAGAGACACATGCCGAAGTAGGGAGCCAAGTCAACAACCACGACCTCTTGGATGACCACGATGTCGAGAGCCTTATGCAGCCGAATAGGGATGTCCTTTATGACACCAACTGCCTTGACAGGGGTGCCGTCTAGTTGCAACACGCCTTGGCTGCTCCTTGTGTACTCCATCCCGATCTCGTCACATACAGCTTTCGGCATAACAGTCGTGGAAGCGCCAGAGTCCACCATGCAGTTATGTACTATATGCCCTTGCATCCGTAAAAACAGATAGAAGGGAGGCGGTCCTGTTCTTCCCAGTGGCCGAGACCGTCGGAGGTTGAACCAGGACAGCGGACTGTATCTGCTTGCCGTTCTTCATGTTTTTCAGAGATTCCCGCAGCAGATCCACCTGGCCTGGGAGCATAAGAGCATCGTACATGCCGATTCTAGCGGGTGTTCTTTTTAACTCGTCTACTATGTCGTAGCCCGAGGTGCTAGCTCCTTCCGCTTCTTTTGCCGGCTCATACTTCGTCCGGTATCGCCGGGTGGCTTCAACTCTCTCGTCTCTTGGTCGAGACGGGTACTTCAGCCTTCTCCCCGGGCTTGTTCTTTGGTTTCAGCTGGAGGCTGAGGTACGGGAGCTTTAGCCGGAACTGGAACTTTTGCTATAGGAGGCTTGGCTGGAATAGGGGCTGCCTTTACCGGAGGAGGCTTGGCCGGAGCTTTGTCTTTGGATGCCTTCTCCCTGGCTGTGTAGGGCCACAACCGCTTATACGGTGGCAGCCCACCAGGCTGCGGTTTTTCTCTTCTGGTGTATACTTTCAGAGGCTTTTCCGCAAAGATCTGCAGCTTTCTTTTCTTCCTTGGCGGGCGGCACTAGATTTTCCTCTGGGAGGGCAAAGTTGGCTTCACCGTCCAGGATCATGTAGAGTTCATCGTCCTCTATGGCGCTGCCGGCCAAGGTCCGGATGTAGTGCCGGTGCAAAGGTGCGCCTTCCTCCGAATGCGGGTCGTTGCACGTAGTGCACCAGCTGACCGTGGTCTTCTATAGCGGTGGTCTTCTTAGCAAAGGGCATTTCTCGAGGCGGACGCCTCGCAGCTTGTTGCTCGGAGGCCTCGTTTTTGTTAGCGCCGAGGGCGGATATGGCCTCCTAGGAGCGAGGTCCATCTGGGCCTGCTTCTTCTTCAAAGCGGTCATGTCATTGGACATGGCATGATAACCTGAGGCCAAAGCCCGTACCTCCCGGAGGATTGTATTCTGAATGTTATTGTCGGAGGCGGCAATTGTGCCGGTGGAGGCAATGCGGCTAATGGAGGAGGATTGGAATAAGGTGCGTATTGCGGGGGAGCAGGGAGTGCTGGAAAATGCGGAGCAGGAGGAGGCGGGTGAGGATAATGCATTTGCGGCGGGCCGTAAGGAGTTACGACCGGCGCCGGATTCCATTGCTGCTGGGGTTGCTGCCCTGATGTGGACGGCGCATCACCAGAAGCTGATGGATATTGGGATCTGGGAAAGTCGGGACGAATGGGTTCCTGCACTCTGGACGGGAGTCTGCCGATGGAAATGATATCCGCTTCAGCTTGTTGGGCAGCATCGTACAGAGCAGGAAATGAGTCTATCCTGGCAATCTTCAACAACGTGCATATGTCCGAGTTGAAGGATCTCGGTAGTAGTGAGCAGCCATGCCAGCCGAAGGCCGAAGTTCACGAGGTACCCGTTTCCAGGATCTCGCAAACCTGATGTTAAAGTCAGACACCTCCTCTTGGGGGTGTCTCTGGATACTTTGGAACTGATGCAGCAAAGAAGTGGGGTCAGCAGACTCGTTGCATCCTTTCACGAGCCTTCTGGAGAGCTGGGGCCACCCTATGATAGATCCCTCTGGCAGCGATCTCCACCAATAGAGAAGCTTTCCCCTTAGGGAAAGGGCCACAGACGGGTCTTCACACTTTCGTCAGTAATGGAGTGCAATGCAGCCAGGGCAAGGATGTCCTGGATGTGCTCGTACGCCGTCTTGCCGTAGCCGTCGTATGTAGGGATGGACTTTAAGGCAGCAGGGGGCACAGCTTGCTGTCCGACCAGGGCCAAGGGCCCCGTAGAGTCCACCGCCGGGAAGAGATCATCATCATTCTGCTGCTGGGCAGCCATTTCTTCTTCTTCTCCTCCGTCGGTTGTGTACTCAGTGTCGGTACCTTCCGAGGATGTAGATTCCTCTTCTTCCTCGGCCTCTTCTATTTCGTTCTCAGCTCCTTCGACCTCGGCTTCGGCTTCTTCTTGGATTTCAGCCTCGGCTTCGTCGACACGAGCTTGTGGATCAGCCAACTGGCAATTTCGCCTCGAGCGTTGATGTCTAGTTCGTAAAAGGCAAAGCGGGTTTCTCGGATCCCTTGCTCGCCACCTTCTCGTTTGCATGAAGGTGCTAGGACCGGTCTTTCGGACTCGGAGGATATGTTCGTGCAGTAGTCGCCAGTGTGTTCCGATTTTGAACAAGCAATGAAGCGAACACCGGTGCTTCGATTCTCGTTTGGGGGTGGGAAACTTCCTTGTCCCACCGGCGTGCCGTAAACCGTTGGTCACGAATCTGCCATGAGGAAAGGATTTGTCGTTATTGCGCCCTAGGACCCGCAAACCAACATTGAAAGGCCGGAAGGAAGGAATGCCTTCCGTGCCAATCTCCGGAGAAGGCCGGCTTCCTTTGGGGTTTTGAGGTTCAAGATAAGAGTGCAGGGAAAGAGATAAAAAGTACATAAAGAAATCCAAATTAGATTGGAGTTGGGTGGGGGGAACTAACAAAGACGGCAACGCATCAATCACCACTACTAACACCAATATAACCATAACACACCACTATTGATGCTGTCACTCGCCAAAGAGACAGAGCCAGGTATATGTTTTGTGTTAAGAGCCAGAAGCACAGCTACAATGGTTCCCTAACAGACATTCCCTCCAAGGAACTAACAGTACGGCAACGCATCAATCACCACTACTAACAACACTATAACACAAAACATTACCAGAAAACCGCCGCTAACGTTTGCCCTATATATCCTCTGATTTATGCACCTTAGGCATACCCGACCACCAAATGCCGAAATGAATCAACAAGCCATGACACAGAAAACGTAAGGCAGAAATGCAAAGGAGAGGCAAGATACGTAATAAAAACAAGATAACAAACACCAAGTGTATGTATTATATTAACTGGCAGAAGCACAGCTACAATGGTTCCCTAATGGACATTCCCCTTCCACCACTTTACAATGAAAATGTGGTGGGTATTTATAGCATGAGAACCCCCCGATTACATTAATGGGCACAAAGTCCCAGTCAAACATTAGCTGACAAAAACAGCCGTGGAACCGCCGATGCCGACCTTTGTCCGGCAGATCGTACTTGCAGCATGGTCTCCCTGAAGGCTGTACAGATACGTGGCAGCGTGCTAGGTAGAACTTCTCATCGGCAGGAATGCGGGTAGCTGAAGCAGGTAGAACCTCCAATCAGCTTTAAAGGCAGCAGCTGGCATAAGTAGTGCATCCCATGCTTGTCCTTGTGCTTGGCACGTCTCGGCTCGGATCCCAAAGTTGGACACTTGTCGGATGATGCTGCTTGACACGTGTCTGCCTTGAAAGGCGCTTTATCCAACTTCGCCCAGGATCATAGCGCCGTCGGGTTGCGCAGGTTAAAAACAGCGCAGTTGGGGAGGCCTTTCATGCCTTAGTCAAATTCTGAGTTTGTCTCCCTACTGCGCACCGGTCAAAGGGCGCACTCCGACTTCGCCGCGAAGTCGGGTTGCGCACCGGTGGAAGCTGATTTACACCGCCGTACGGACTTCGCTCGGAAAGGGGCGCACCCGACTTCGCCGCGAAGTCGGGTTGCGCCCAACGACTTAGTCATTTTTCCTGCCAGCCTATTACCTAGTGCGCCTAGAAAGAAGGGCGCACTCCGACTTCGCCGCGAAGTCGGATTGCGCCCTGAACACTTAGAATTTCTGGCTGATTCTCGTCACACTGCGCAGTTTGCATTCCTGCTGCGCTCCAACTGGAGGGCGCACTCCGACTTCGCTGCGAAGTCGGATTGCGCCCTGACACTTAGCCATTTTTCAGGGCAACTGCTGTCATTTTGAGATTTTGACTGAGGGGCTCAAGAGAAAGAGGGAAGAATGAGAATGTAGGGAAGAGAGAGAAAGGGAGAGAAGAGAAAGGGGAAAGAGAGGAAGAGGGAAAGGGAAGAGCAGCACTCTTACAAAAATTGAAAACATTGCACCCCGTGCAAAATGTGACAACAATAACCGGTTGAGCTAATGTCGTTTTTATCTATGCAAGCACATTTTATTTAGAAAGACCAATTTCTTTTTAAAAGGCATGCAGTGCCTATCTACGGAAGCTCAAAATCACTTGGAACAAGTTAGCTCCCATACAGGACCCAGCGTACAGTATAATCAACAAATAATTTATTTAGCAATTACAACTTTAGCAAGTATACCAAATGTCAATAAAGAAAAGTATACTTGAAAAGGGTTATGAAAGTAAGCAAGTCCTTCTCAAACAAAATAAAAAAATATCCCATGTTAGCACTGAAACCCATGCATGTAATTCAGAAAACATAACACCAATTTTTCCTATCTAGTCAGTGGCAACAAGGCATGTGTACCTATGCACCTGAACTACTTGTTGCCCAGAGAGAGATTCAACACGTTGTGGAATCAAGACCTCTGTTATTCCTTTACCAAGGCCAAGTTGGCCTCTCTTGGACTTGCCCCATACCCATAAATTACCATCATTGCTGATTGCCATTGACACAACACCTGACGCAGCTGAACTTATAACCTCCACCTTATCCAGGCCCTCCACCTTTTGGGGTTGATTCCAATTCTGTCTGCAAGCAAGTTAACTTAGCCCAGTAAGCTACAATTACACTGCATGCTAAATTGGGCTAATTAGTTCTTTAAAAAGCCTTCAATAAACTATTCCATAAATCATTTTTTTTCTTAACCACAGCACAGACCCCTTTTAAATTTTAAAAATGAAATGCAGATTAATTTGTTAAACTATTAAGATTTAATGATACCTCCAGACTCGCTTGTACGTAATTGCTTCAAGGACATAATACTTTAAGATGTATTAACATTTACAATTTTATTTTGCTGCTGGATTTACTATTACAAAATGTGAAGTTTCCTAAACTCTATTTATTATTCTAGTATGCGATAAATTTGCTAACTTGTGCAAAGACTACCATGCTTCGTGTCCACCAATTAAAGTTTTATAATAGCAGACCAAATAGTTGGTCAACTTGCCCTCATCCTTCATGTTAACAATCCTAAGATGGATTTGAGCATGCTACCAGACCTAAGTCAGCTTAAGGGGACGGTCAACCTCTAGATGTTGTTCAGCAGGCACCCACTGGCAAGAGATGCATTCAATAAACTGCACAAAGTCCATCAACAGGTTCACTCCAAAAAACCAAATAGGCACAAGAAAAAAAATTATTGATATATACTAGACGACAAATATCAGTTATTGATTATGGAACTACCTTTGTTTCAGTTATAAAGGTCAGTATATCCATTATAATTCGTGTATTATATTAATTGCTTTTAGGTGAACTAATTTAACTTCATCTTTAAATCTGTAAATATAATATTTGCTTCGTATCTACATATGTTATTATCAATTTAGGCACAATTTATGTTACAGGATTGGTCTGCAAAAGATTGATCCACAGCATTTTAAAGAGCTCATTATAGAAAATACTAACATGCAAAAGCAATCAATAAAAATAGACCTAAGGAAAATTGCAAGCTTCAGTTGGCATGCCTCCTAAAGCACCCAATTAGAGACAGACTTATGGCCATGACAATCCTTCCAAAGTGAAGCCCCTCCAAGGTCAGTGTCATCTAAGTTTGTTTATACCCCTTAGCATGCATTGACTCATTAATGCTCTACCTCTACACCATAATCCTAAATCACATGAGGTTTTCCATTAGTGCTTCCAAACCCCTAAAACACACTCTGTTACTAGGACACCAACAAGGGATACCAGGCCAAAAGGTGCAAGGCTCCTTCCTATCATATTTGACTAGAATTTATATGTATTCCTGCAAACCTCCTTACAGGTCCCACCGCGTAAAACACCATAAATACCAATATAACATGAAAAATGCAAATGTAATCTTGAATACCTCACTGTTATTTAAGTGTAACATTCATATGAGTCCATGTATAGTGTGTCTTACCCGCAAAACTACATGCAAGAAGGCCAAAAGATCATAAGCTCATCATTACCATCACAGAACGAGCAAAGGGTGGGCCAACATCAGATAGAGAACAACTCTCTTCACTGCACAAGGAGCTACTGTATTATATCCTAATAAATCCCCTCATTGTCTTTCTTAAGTCTTATGGACTGTCCCATCTAATTCCAACACCTAATACAGAAATACAAGGCCAAAATTTAATCATCTGCATATATTTTATACAATTCAGAAACTAAAAGACAATTGGTTTGTATGAACAAGGACCCTCACCAAAGCAAGTCATGCATGCAAATGTCCCTTTATTTTCATTGCCATAAGG
Organism: Wollemia nobilis; assembly: GCA_028583015.1. Taxonomy (NCBI): domain Eukaryota; kingdom Viridiplantae; phylum Streptophyta; class Pinopsida; order Araucariales; family Araucariaceae; genus Wollemia; species Wollemia nobilis. Next base: position 4,696,034 of record JAQPPZ010013020.1, on the reverse strand, counting down.
CATCACTAATTTGAACTCCAAATAACTTTGTCTCTGTCACCTAACCATAAAAGAAAGGTAAATTATTCAAATAACTACTAAAAGTACATTTCATCATTCGTGACATTCAAACTTTAATATATTTCCATTCAATCATTGCCATCATCTCTTACACGACTGCTAGCTCATCCTCCCACAATCTACAGGATTAATGGCTGTTATTCATCATGCCATCCATAAGACTATTGCCTTATTCAACCATGTCATCCTCCACATCAATATTGGCTCATGTTCAATCAGACCAACATCCATAAGACTGTTGGCTCATAATCAATCAATGCCAGCATCCACAATACTGTTTGATCATAATCAATCATGCCACCATCCACAACACTGTCCATTAATCTATTAAATCATCACAACCTTTATATGATTAAAGCATGATATGAAGAATGCAATGAATCTAAATGAGACATGGGAGAGACTCTATCTCTCTCAAAAAAAAAAAAAAAATTAATGGCTTGAACATTTTCTATGTTTTTTCCCCCTTTTCTAAACCTATCTTTTTTTTTCTAATTTTTATTTTAAGCAACATGGCTACTATGGTAATCAAATGGCATGAACTAAAGTGGTTAAAAATATGGCTCTCAACCTAGAGACCCAGGTTCAAATCTCGCCAAACAATATGTGCATAGTTGTCAAATGTACTACCACTATGTGGTTTGTTAAAATATCACAAGACATGGTCGTGATATAAGGCAAGTGGGGCCCATTTCAATTTCATATAACCAATTTAAAAAATGGCTACTATGGTGGAAAATGATAATATAAGCAATGTTTCTTTTATTAAATTTAATTTTAAGAAAGGATTATGTACTTGTTGTTAGGAAATTATTATCATCATAGTTTGTTAGCATCATAATAAGTTGAGTGGTTGCAACCACTCAATGTAGGATTCATGAGTTAACTATTAGTTATGGGTGGTTGCAGGTAATTGTCTTATTACAAGTTGTTATGCCATATTGGGCATACCTCAAGTATTTAAATAACCTTTGATCAATGAAAGAAATCATTGAAGCATTTCCCCAAAAGTGGTGTCAGAGCAACAGACGGAAGAGCCAACTCTCCTTCTAATCCATCGGGTCTCAATACCTTTGCAAGGAAGAGCAACAGGCCTTCCTTTTGCTTCGACATGGAGGGGCTCCAAAGCACTCCATTAACAAATCGCAACATTGCACTGGACTCAGAATGAACAAATCTTGATTTTGCCCAATCTGGATTCAACACTCGTTTACCAAAGACAAGATCCATTTGTATCAAAATTCAAGGAAGAGTGACAAGAACTATCTTGGCCAATATGACTAGACCAATAACTCTCACCCACCCACTCTGTTGTAAAAAGGATCAGATCCTTGACGTCCTATAATTATAGCACAAACCGGCCTCTTGAATAGTTGGCATTTGTCGCTCTAGAATGTAGAGTATATGGCCACTTTATCGTTTGACCCGGCAATAGCGTGTCAATTGGACTGTCAAAGCTTTGCCATACGGGTTGATTCGAGGCATCTAACAATACAAAGTTGCCATTATCTCTAATTTAGTTGCAGATACACTTTGACATGGAAGCTCAATGCTTTGCCTTACCACTAATTGGGAATTAGAAAATTGGAGCCTCACGAAAGAGTGCTCAAGAGTGGAGTCCTCTCTAACAAGACCTTTGTCTTTGGTAGCCATCCAAACCAGCGTTTTTGTTAGATATGTTGTCAAACCATACGCCCACCAAATACAGACTTGGCATTACTTTATAAAAACCAAAGGCAAACTCCTCATTGGGTGAAATCCACCATCACCTTGTTCTCCTTGCTCTTTTGCAGCAACCCTAGCCTGCTCGTGTCAATCGACACTAGCTTAAACTCATATCTAAGGGAGCAAAATTTGGTGGACGAGGGGGTGTTGAGAGAGGAGTCGAGCACAAGAGTGTACCATTTGTCTACCTACGACGCCATATTGGGCTCCTTCATGTTTGCAAACTTTCTAATTGAAGACAACTTTAGAACAAGATTTCTTATATTATGAGTCAATCCATCCCAACCTAGATCTACTTGTTGCTTGGTAGTTTGCCAATGATTCCTATCCATGAGAGCTTAAATTTCTTATTTGGTGATCAACTCCCCCAAAGCGTCCTCCCTTGACCTGCATTTGCTGGTAAGAGGCCTTTCCTTGCGGTCTCTATCAATCGACGTAACTGCATTGCTGGCCACGAGAGCACACCAACCAATCCATTCCCGATCAAGTTTGCTAGGGCCGAACGAAGAAAATATAGACTCCCGAAATCCAATGGGGTTGGCCTTCAGGGTCTTGGTGTAGTTGTGCTGAAAATCAAAGGGTAGATTGCAATGCAGGGGTTGTTGACCAGTTCTATCAAGTGACAAGGCATGCTTTTATCTAATTCGTGCAACTCCTAAGAAACTTGTGGCAGTCTATAAGGCTCGAGAGGAATCGAACCTACGACATAGTTGTCATTTGCACCTTCATCGTGGAACTCAACGATTGCACATGAAAAACAAGGAGATTCACCTAATATTTTAAAGCACTAGAACATTGAAGGAATATTCCCTGGAGACTATGGTTGGAGGAAAAGACCTCAATCTCCTACACCTATTTTTTGCCTGATGAGACATTGTTGATTTCTCACAGTTCAAGGCATTGATCAATTTGCGAGTATAGGCTTATATATAATTGTTGGAAAGCTCTTTTCGAGGCCGATCCAGCGCAATTTAAATTTTACAGCTTTGTGAAGATTGAACATGGCTAGTAGTGAACCAAAGTTTCTATTATTGCAAGGAAATAATTATTTTGCTTGAAAAACTAAACTCAAAACTCAACTTGAGTTTAAGGAAGTGTGGGAAGTTGTAAATGGATCCACTACCCGTCCTAACATAGATGATGATGAACAACTAAAGTTTGACAAAGCAGATAGGAGGCTCGATTGATCATCATAATTTTTGTCATCGTTGGGCAATTTTCGTTTCCTATTGAGCCATTACTCGTTTCCCATCCAATTGTACGAGTGTCGCAAGCCTCTCCTCTAGGCTCTCCTGGTTGTCCAAACAATGTTGTACCGCCACACTCAAACTAGGTACTAGGAATTCTACTAGAACTACCACTTCCTGTCTGTACATTACTGAAACGGCATTTGGTTCGTTGTTGGCTTAAACGTTGTCTTGTACGCCTATAGAACCGTTGGCAATCTCTCTTCCCAATTGGCTCCATCCACACCACAAGATTTATAGATAATTGAGACCAAGACTTTATTCATCTCCTTCGCCTACCCATTTGCTTTGGGGTAATACGGACTTGACAAGGAATGTAAAATCTTGAACTCTGTGGTTAAGTTCTGAATAATCTTGTTGACAAAATGTCCTCTATCTCTTGTCAACTGCAAGGGGCTTCCAAACCTTGTAATCACCTATCCATACAAGAATCGAGCAGTACTCCTTGCAAAATTATCCAGCAATGCCCATGCCTCTACCCATTTTGTCAAGTATTTAGTTGCTACCACAATATACCGGTACTTCCTTCTTTAGCTTGTTCTTAGTGGTCCAACCAAATCAAGACCCCATCGTTCAAACAACTCCTGCAGTTGTGATGGAGGCAACAACATGAAATCTCTTTATGGTTATCGGAGTGTTGCAATTCTTATCTACAGATAATATAGTGATTATTTATGGTTATATTTCTTATACACTTTTTGCATAAGATTTGAGTGGATGGATTGCTTTTGTTCATTTCTAGAAATAGGTGTAGATTCCAACACCTTTGACAATGCGTTCATGCTAAGACAACAACACTACAATAGGGAACAAGTGGGCATCCCAAAGCTCGTTAGACACCTCACCTTTGGCAAATTTTGGCAGCATTCGGTAGGGGATTTTTGCTGCGTTCGGGAGGGGACTTCTGCTGCCTGAGGTGGTTTTCTGCTGCGCTTGGTGGATTTCTGCTGTGCTCGGGAGGTGCTTTTCTGTTGTGCTAAGGTGGTTTTTTGCTGCACTCGGGGGTTTTCTGCTGCACTCAAGAGGGGATTTCTACTGCGTTCGGGAGGTGGTTTTCTGCTGCGTTCGGGAGGTGGTTTTTTGCTGCGTTCGGGAGGGGATTTCTACTGCGTTCGGGAGGGAATTTCTGCCGTGCTCGGGAGGTGGATTTCTACTGCGCTCATGTCACATCCCCACCACTTGTGATTAATTTGGAAGAATATGATTCTGCGTCAAGTTTTTGTAATGCAGGTGCAGGTTCACGTGTGTGGCAAAGGAAACCACCCACCCCTGACGGAGATAGAATTTGGAAAGCGTCAGGTAAGTGAGATAGAAAAGAGGCTCTATCTCATCTCCACTTCTCTTTCAAGGTCGGGAGGTCGAGATCACCACCTCTTATGTGTACTTGGGGGTTCTTTTCACCGGTCCCACTTTTAGTATGAAACCCACCGCCCAAGCCCGGGTGTGTAAGGGATATGTAGCTTTGTCTTTGCTAGAGAGGAATTGCTTCAAAGCACATTTTCAGGATATACCTGTGAAGATGAGGATTTTTGATGCCTTGGTCAAGCCAACTATTACTTATGGGTCAGTGGTTTGAGGTCCTAGCCTTGGCCCGATTGAGTGGTCACGGGTTGAACGAATCCAGACACTCTTTCTTCGACGATTCATTCGTTGCAAGGGCACAGTCCCCCGCTCTATTATTCTGGCACGCGTTTGGGGCTTCTCCTCTCCAACTTGAGATTATCTTCCTGATTATCGGTTATCTTCATAGGATCCGTACTTTCGAAGATATCCCTGAGGGTTGCAGGCGGTACCCTTACCTCGCCCTTCGCTCCTCAATGTAACTCTCTCCAAGTTCTCGGGGAGGCCGAAGGAGCTGGTATTTTCAGGTTTCTGCTCTCCTGGCTAGCATTCAGATACGGATAGACAGGCTCCCGCCTTATTCTTTGGGAGTTCTCCCCCCCTTTCGGCTTAGTAAGGAGAAGATGCTCCATGAGATTCGGAAGGATGTTAGTCTCCAGTACACCATATGCACATGGATCTCTCCTGTTGCCCCTCTTTCCCCCAAGTTGTCTTTCTACCATGAGCACTTTTTACAGATTCAAGAGGGCAGAATAGTTCCTCCACAATACCTTCAGCAACACACAATGCATAGTCTTCGGTGTGTTCTCGCTATTGGGCAACTCAAGGTGTGTTCTCACCAACTTCGGATTGAGTCAGATCACCATCTTCCGACGGAGGAGCGGATTTGCTTGTTTTGCTCCTTGGGTGAAGTTGAAACCCTTCATCACTTTATTTTTTGTTGTCCCATTTATTATGAGATCCGAGGTAGGTTCCATTGCCTTTTCAGGGACAACTCTCGATCTGTTTCTACCTTTTTCAGATACTCGAACCAGCTTTGTCTCGCACTCTTTCTTAGGGAGATAACTCAGCTTCGAGGACATAAAAGTTCTCCACATGGTTCTCACCCTCCTCGACATCAGCTCATCCAAACATACTTCACCAACTCCAACGGACCAGGTGACTTCAATCGGAAGCGCCCCACATCATCCAGTTCGGGCAAAAGCAAGGTCACTAGACAGCGCACCAATAGTTTGTCAGGGTTCGAACTAGCAATGGGCAGAGACATATCATGGACTTCTTCAGCTCCGGTACTTCGGCCTTGACTGTTAGGAGAGATTAGTTTCTGGAGGGTTCTTGGAGCTTGCCCCTTTTGGGCTGCTCCCTCCCCCTCCTCTCTCTCCGTTCTTCTTGGCGTGCACTCCTCTCTATTGGATTGCAGCCCTCCCCCCCTTGCTCTCCCTTTTCTTTTCTTTTCCCTTTCTCTTTGGCCCGTTTGTCGGGTTTCATCTTGTATTTATCTTAGTTCTTTTCTTTGTTGGGCTTTTTAGCCTGCTAGCTGGCAGTCATTATTGTCCTTCTTATAGTCCTTTGGGTTTTATTTTGGCCCACCGCGAACATTAATAATATTTCATTTCATTTCTTTTGAAGACTTCCTAGCTTGCTGGCATGTATCACATGCTTTCACATATTTTTTCCCTAGCATCGCAATAAAGAGTGGGCCACCATAGCCCTACCAGTAGTTGTTCCCTTATTGTCAGATCTGACCCCACGTGCCCTCCTACCAATCCTTAGTGAGCCTCTTTTAGTGGTGTGTTTACTTCATCCATCACACATCTCTGCAAAACTCCATTAGGTTCGATTTTATATAACAAGCTTGCTATCAACTGGAATGGTGCCGACTTGATAATGATGCATTTTCCTTCAGCTGACATCATCTCCTTTAGCAGCTCTGCCTTTGACAGATATTCTCCAATGTGTCTATACCATGACAGTATTGTACTCACCACCAATAAATGAGCGTCCAAAATTTCATTTGGCACTCCCCCTTCAACAGGTTTTCCAAAGCAAATCCTTGATAGTCGATCCACTATTAGATGCCTCTTCCTGGGTCTCACCACTACCCAAAACACAAATTCTTGTAACGTGACGAGCCACCTGCTAACTCGTCCGTGTATTGTCGACTTGTTGATCAAGTACAACAACACTTGATGATCTACATAGAAGGCAAAGGGATTGGCAAGCAGGTAATGTCTGAATTTTTGTACTGCATACACCATCCCTAAAGCTTCTCTCTCCATGGTGTTGTAATTCTTCTCCGCCCGAGACAACAACCAACTCGAAAAATAAATGGGCTGATCCAGCCCAAACTGCCCCTCCTGGGCCAACCCGCATCCAATTGCAAAATTAGATGCGTCTACATGGACATGAAATTCTTTATCCCAATCCGGAAATACCAAAATGGGCATGCACACCAACTTTGCCTTTAACTCCTCAAAGGCCTTTTGATGCTCCTCTGTCCACTTGAAAGGAACATTCTTGCGTGTTAAGGCATCCAATGGGTGGGACACTTGCACGAAGTTCTTAATGAATCTCCGATAATACCCAATAGTTCCTAAAAAGGACTTCACTAAACTGACATTGTACGGCTCCTCCATGCCCATTATGACTCGTATCTTGTTGGGGTTTGTCTTCAAACCTTCCTTATAGACAATATGTCCCAGTAACTTTCCATAAGGAACCAACAATTTACACTTCTTAGGATTTAACGCTAGACAAGCCTTCCTACACAAACTCATGCATTCCTCCAATGCTTTTAAGTGCTCGTCTTTTCTTCCATACAATGACCAATCATCTAAGAAGACCTTAAACTTCCCAATGGACATTTGTTCAAATATGTATAAGATTATCCTTTGAAATGTAGTTGGAGCGTTGCATAAACCAAAAGGCATTCGGTTATATGCATATATTCCATTCTCCACGACAAAGGTAGTCTTCAATTTATCCTCCTCGGCGATGCTGATCTGATTATAACCCGAGAATCCATCCAAAAATGAATAGATCTTGTGTCCCGCTACTTCTAGTATTGAATCAATGAAAGGAATGGGAAAGGGATCCTTGATCGTTACAGCGTTCAGACTCTAAAAATCCACACAGATGCAGATCTGACTTGCCTCCTTCTTCAAGGTGATTACTATTGACGACACCCACTCACTGACCGTCACCTTGAAGATTATACCCGCATCTAGCATTTTTTGTATCTCCGTGTTCACTAGGGCTGCATACTTTGGTGTTATGCCTTCTTCTCACTAGCTATGCACCCAAAATCAATGGGATTCGGTGTACACACAACTTTGGTGGGATCCCCTTCAAATCCTTATATGTCCATGCAAAAACATCCTTATACTGCAGGAAATTTTTGAAAGTAGCGCCTTCAACACTAGGTCCCAATCATCTCCACACTGGATGATCTTTTCTTCACCTTGTTCGTTGAGGTTTACCTGCACCATCTTTGGACCTTCATACTAGATGATGTCAGGTTCATTTGTTGCCTTGAGTACATCAATTGGGTGGGCTGGTTTCTCATCAATTACCGCGTCATCGACAATGTACTCTGCAAAATTTTTAGGAAATGTCCACTTTTCTTCTTCTTCTTTCTTTGGTGCAGACTTCTTCTTCTGACTTGACTCGTTGACCTCATACACAATGTTTCTCCTTTCATCATGGCCATCTTCTTCAGCTTGAATACACAAACAATGTGGGAGAAAAATTTCATAGTCCTCCATTTGCCAATGGAGAAGTCCATTATCAAAATCTTCATCATCTTCTGTACAATCTTGAAGTTTCAACACGCCTTCTTCATTTGGCTCATGTCTATTGTCCTCATCCGATGATGAACTCCCCGATTCATCAGATGTTGCAATATCTTGACTTACGGACTGGTTTTTCAGATTTATCATGTACTTGTGTTGTCCCTTCTTAAATGTTAGACGGTCTTTCTCCCAGTTGTGGTTCACCTTCGCCATTCGTAGCCATCCGCGCCCCAACAATGCATCATAGGCCGGTTTTTGCATGGCTATTACTACAAAATCCATGATGAATTCTTGGTCAGCAATCCTTACTTTTTGGGCAGTCAATACTCCCTTCATTTCAATACCATATTGGTCTGCACCATATAGTCAAAAGTTTGGAGACCACAAAAATGGTGCTCCAATGTCTTTCCAGGTCTTCTCAGGCATGACATTCACACTAGACCCTCCATCAACGATCACTTGTGTCAGCTTATGATTCAACAACTCCATATGAATCAATGCTGGTTTCTTCCTTGCTTCAATCATCAACATTGTTGGATCGATGAACTGATCCCTCCTTATCGTTGGCACTTCCTGACTTCGTGGCTCCACAACCTTCCTCGTTCGTGCCATCTCCCCTACCTTCGCATAAAGCTTAGGTATTGTGCCAAGTAGACTAGACACCTTTACCTCAACCGTCGTGTTTAGTACTTGCACTACTAATTGCTCTGTTGATGATTGTTTCTCCAGAACTTCCTCTAACGTGATCGGCTTTTTCAGCTTTTTCTCTTGGAGAAGTCTCTCTTGTTTCATCTTCTACATTTCTTCTTCAATCAAATCATGTGCTTCCTGCCACTTCTCCTTCTCCTTGGCAGGATTTGGATATTGCTCAAGTTTCCTTGCCTGAGCCCTTGTCACCGCAAGCACATGTTTGTCCTTATCTTGTTGGTTCATAACAAGTTCCTCTATGTCAATAAAATTGACATTTTGTTGTCCACTGGAACTTGCTTTTTTTGGGCAATTCACCTCCTTGTGATTGCCTGGTCCGCACCATCTACACATAAGTTCATTATTGCTATTTCTGGTATTGCCTCCTACTGGTGGGTTTTGACAATTCCTTGCAAAATGCCCCCACTCCTGGCATCTTCTACACTGAATAATGGGCCTTCCTTCCAAGTCATACTGTAATCGACTCTGCCCTCCTTGTTGTCGATTACTCTGTTGGGGTTGCCTTCCACCGCAACGATTATTCCTGTAGCCACCACTCGTCGCTCCTTGTCCATTCTTGGAGGTGCTGGGTTTTTCTTCTTTTTCTTCTTTCTGCACTATCATTGTTTGGTGCCTTGCACTCCTTAAATTAAATGGACAATCTCCTACTGCATGCCCCATAACTTCACAAATATTACAATATGCATTCCTCGGACAATTTACATTTGTGTGCCCTTCTGTTTTGCAATCTGAGCACCAAATATCTTTCTTCTTTTCGCCTTTCACCTCATCAATCATTTTCTCTAATTCCTTCATAGCTTGAATTGCTACATGCAAATCCTCTCTATCACTATCAGAATCGTCACTTCTAAAATGACTTAGCCCTGTCTGCTTCGCTTCACTTTCCAGATTTCGGGCTCGTTCATATGCTTCTTGGTACGAGGTAGGTGGTACTACCTTCATCTTCTTCTTGTATCTGGGTAGCAATCCATCAAGGAACCACCACTTCTGCAAACCATCTGCTGGTTGCACTTCCATTTTATCAATTAATTCCTTGAGCCTTCTATTATAGGACTTCACATCTTCATCTTTCTTCTACTTAGTTGAATATATTTCACCAATAATCTTGGTATTGTCTCTCAACAACTTGAATTCTTTCTTGAATTCATCTCTCAAATCTCGCCATGTGATGAAAGGATTGTTTCTTTTCCTCTTCAGATGCCAGTCCATTGCAATTCCTCGCAATGTGGCCGGAAACAACCTTAACCATGCGTCTTCATCGTCCATGCCATTGGCACGCCATATCGTAGTACAGGTTCTGATGTGACAGTCTGGGTCCTCCTTTCCATCTCCCAGAAAAGGTGGGCATTTTTGTCTTCTTGCCACTGCAACAATATTTGCCATTGGTGGGTTATTCTCTTCTCCTAATTCCTCCCCACTCAATGATGGCTCACTCAACACTTCTTCTCTTGGTGCTTCTATTCTTGGCACTTCTACTCTTGGTGCTTCTTCACGAACAAAAATTCTACAAGCAACTTTTGGTTTGTCAATACTTCGCAACCTCCTTCACGAATACATGAACATTGGTTCCGGTCTCATTACACACACAGTATCATGCGGTTGCCTTTGTGCATGACTCCCGTCCTCTGCACCTATTGGCAAACTCCCCCACTCTTGTGTCAACGTTGCCAGTTGTTCAACCTCATCTCTCTATGAAGTCTTCACATTGGGTCATCTTACGCGAATGTCTCCCTTGGTCCTCGCTTCGTTTGCTCATTGCAACTCACCGGGCACCTCGTCTTTCATTGTTAAAAAAAGTGCATGCCACCTTCTACCTTCATCGCTAGAACTATCCTCCTCCTAAGAATCCCAAACTCGTTCCACCTCCGGTTGTTCTAGTTTTGTTCGCCTTGACTACAATTCTTGATTGGCAATTCTTTGACTTCATATTACAGGCTAGTCTTGACTTCCCCCGCAATTTTGTCTCCCTCGTCTTCGCAGTAAGGAATATATCACCCACCTCTCCAATCTTCACGCGTGCTATGTTCTGCTAAATGTAGCACAGCGGTGGGTATTCCAATGGTTGGAGGAACAATTGGAATAATAGATTCTAGGAGCCAACTAAGACTGTAGTCATTGCTGGTCCAACTCTTGACATGATCAGCACTTGTATGGCAATTCTACTAATTATTTGTACGGCACAATCATAACGACAATCTTCCTTCGACCTCACATAGGTCAGCAATGCCCTTGTACGACAATAGCTTCATCACCTTCCTTGTAAAGCAACCTTCTTCGTATGACACTTGTGACATCCCTCATATGGCACTCCAACTGCAATGATTGTACGGCTACTTGTACAGTTATTCCAGACTGCAACATCTCCCTACAACGTCCTGCACATACACAGAACTTGGCAAACACAACCTAATAACTACTGCAACAATGTCATTACACAAACATGCACACACAGATGGAAATGGAATGTCTTTGCATTATATTGCCTGTACGGCACTTGCATTACAGGTATGACTGCACTTGCAATACACAGACACAAGACACTTCCTGGAACCCTTGTCCAATGCACAGTACTCTCTCAGGATGCTCTATGCTCGCTCTAGCATTACCTCTGCATACCATGGATTACAAAACAATGAATGGGGGGTCCTTTTATGCTTGTGGGATGGCAGTTGCAAGCAACTGCCTCCCCGGACACCTCACCCCATAACTACCATTTCCCTTATGCGACTTAAGACTTTAGCCATACCTTTACAAATTCTTAATCAATCTTATGAGGTCACATACCCAAATTACATTTCATTTGACATTACATTTCATTTCCATTTGTCTTTCATTTACATTGAATTTACATTTCATTACAAAACTTAGTGCATTCTTGCACTTAATCTTCCTATTTACAATGTTTACTTCGGCTGCTTTGGTGACTGTCCAGAACTAGCTCCTACAAGAAGTCTTGTCAATGTATGCTATTAGGCTACAGTGATGAATCAAAAGCCTATAGACTATTTGATTCAGCTACCATGAAATTTTATATTAGCTGTGAGGTCATTTTTTATGAGAAGAATGAGTCCCTCTTATCTTCTCCACGGGAATCTTCATCCAATTCTGTTCCAGTCGTACTTCACAGTAATGAAGAATATGAAGATGCTAATGAAGAAGTTTTGGGGGACAACAATGACGAAGATAATAATGATGGTGATGTGGACCAATCTGCTCCACCACATCACACACAAAAAATACCCAAGTGGTACACTAGCACATTAAGAGCTTCAAGGATAGATGAAGTTCCAAACACATCTACCACAGGACCAAGGACATGTAGCATGGCTCGTGACGAGATAAATGTGGCCCTAATGAGTATTGTTGTATAAATTTTTGAACCATCCACAGCTCAAGAAGCTCTCCAGTCTAAGTCTTGGAAGGATGCTATGGACGCTAAATATCAAGAATTAATGAAGAACAAGACTTGGCAGCTTGTTGATCTTCCACTAGGGAAGAAGGCCATTAGACGCAATGGATATTCAATACCAAATTTAAGTCAGATGATAGTATTGATAAATACAAGGCGCAACTTGTAGCCAAAGGCTATGCGCAAAAGGGGGGCATCAACTATGAAGAAACATTTGCACCTATAGCTAAGATAATGATCATCAGAATAATTTTTTCTCTAGTTGCACAGTTTTGATGGAGGATTCATTAGATGGATGTCAAAAGCGTCTTCCTCAATGGAGACCTAAAGGAAGAGTCTACATGGCTCAGCCAGAGGGATTTATTACACCTAGACAAGAAACGAAGTTATGTAAATTGATTAAATCTCTCTATAGTCTCAAACAGGCTCAAGGAGCTTGGTATATAAAAATAGATGAACATTTTGAAGAACATGGGTTCAAGAGAAGTCCATATGATCCAAATTTGTACCAAAAAGAGCAAGGGAGGGATGTTGTGATCATTATAATATATGTAGATGATTTGGTCATCACAAGTAGAAACAATTCTTGTTGCAAAGGCTGACTTGAAAAACTCATTTGACATGATCGATCTCAGGCTATTGCACATTGCACTATTGTCTAGGATTAGAGGTGTGGCAAACACATCACCACATATTTGTCTCACAAATAAAATATGCCAAGACACTTCTTGAGAAATATCGCATGAATGATTGTAAGCCCATGACGACTCCTATGGAACCAAGGCTACAATTCTAGCAATTTGACTCCTCTCCACTAGTCAATGCAACTCTCTATCGACAGTTGGTTGGAAATCTCATTTTCCTATCATACACTAGGCCAAATATCATCTTTGCAGTAAGTTACCTCTCACAATTCACACAAGAACCGAAAGTATCTCATTGGAAGGCAGCAAAGCAGATATTAAGGTATGTATGTGGTACCATTGAGTCTGGTCTGGAATATAAGAAGAGCGATCAGTTCTTCTTTACCGGGTCCACAGATGCAAATTATGCAGGATGTATCGACGACCAAAGATCAACTTCTGGTTATGTATTCTTTCTAGGATCTGGACCTATATCATGGGGAAGTAAGAAACAATAAACAATTGCTTGATCTTCCACAGAAGCAGAATATCGTGTTGTAAGAGGAGTTGTTTGCGAAGCAATATAGTTGAAACAAATGTTAGAAGGCATAGGAGTACCACAAACTAAACCAACAACCATGTACTGCGACAATCAAGGTGTTTTGAAGCTTGTTCATAATCCAATGTTCCATGAGTGCACCAAACACATTGAAGTTCAACGTCATTTTATACATGAACATGTTCAACAACACATTATTCAGCTTCAATTTTGCCATACTCAAGAACAACATGCAGACATCTTCTCCAAATCACTTGCACGTATTAAGTTTGAGACATTTCGAGATTTCCTCTCCAAGAAACTCTAAACTATAATGTAATAAGAAGGAGAATGTTAGGAAATTATTATAATCATAGTTTGTTAGCATCATAATAAGTTGAGTGGTTGTTAGAATTCGTGAGTTAACTGTTAGTTGTGGGTTATTGCAAGTAGTTGTTATCTTATTACAAGTTGTTATGCCATATTGGGCATACCTTATGTATTTAAATAACCTCTGTTCAATGAAAGAAATCATCGAAGCATTTCCCCAATACTTTCAACAACAATACTAACTCGAAGCAACTACTATTTGAAAAGTCTTATAAGCCATTTTGTGGAATTATAGCTCATTCAGAGTATCAAGTTTTAAACAGCCTTCATAATGTTAATTCGCAAAACTATCTTGAATTTTGTATTATGTCTAAAGTGTCAAGAGGTTTTGAAAGATATACACAAAGAGGCCTGCAATGATCAATTTAGAAGCAAATTTTCTTCTAATCTAACATCTTCAGATATGGAAGGGGAGTGTTGTAATATTTGCATTGTTTAGTTTTAAATTTCTGTTAGATAAAGAAAAGAATGGTGCTAAGCTCCATATGATGGTAGTATTTACTACAGTAAACAAAGAATTTGATGTCTTTGAGAATCCAAACATTCTATTAATTAAAATCGAGATTACATGCTTTATAGTTCTTGGATAGAACTAAAATAGATAAGTGGTTGAGAGATATTCTCAACCCTTATTGCACTCCAAACGAATAGCACCTAATCCTAACAACTTTGCTAATCTTGGACTTTGGTCGAACAATGACCAACCAAGCTCAAAACTAAATATGCTATTTAATAAATACTAAACTTTAGAACTTAGGATAATGTTGAATATTCCAACATTCTCCCCCTTGATGCTAAAGGAACTCATTCCAAGAGTTCTTAAGCATCACTAAGTTGGAAGAAACACAATCGCTTACGTTTCCTCCAATCTATCAACAAAAAATCAAAAATTGCAAAATTTTGCCTTGGGCACTCCTTCAACTTCATGTGTGGGATCTCCTCCATTTCTGATGCTGCTCCTTCTTGCAGATGGTTGAGTGCCTCCTTTTGTTGATCAGCTCCCCCTTCAACAAAAGTCTCTTTACTTGTGGTTTTGAATAACCACTTTCTCTTTTCTTCTTTATGGTCTTTAAACCATGCTTTCAAGTCTCCATTTACAAAGCTTTATTCATATTCACATGGCCTTGGGCCCATTACAATGCGTTTGGCACAAAAGGGTGCGCACTAGCTGGGACTTCCCACCCGATCACCCTTCCCAATCCTACTCTCTCGAGCCTTGCTTAAATTTGGCTAAAACCCGGAACCAAGCCTTTCCCAAGGCACAACAATGACAAGCTCTGGCACAAATCCCCCTCAGCGATGCCCTTCACATGGATTTGCAACCTAACAAGTCCCTTCGTTCATCGGAACCTCACTGACACCCTCCTCGCCTTTGCACATCCCATACTGCACAAAGGGGATCCATGGGCGTGGCAGATCCTGTTTGCCACCATGTCTCATCTCGCCTTGCCATTCTCGCCATGCACCCACTCATGACAATGGCAGCTTAAGGCCTTCTAGGGTGTGGGACGAATGTGAGACTAACCATTCGCCCTATCTTTGAACCCAGTACACTGCCTGGCCGATATTGCCGCACGCCTACTTGTAGCACCGGATCCTTGCAAGCAACACTTCTTCATAGGCATTGATGATGAACAGTTGGGTTCATCCCTGTTCACCCATATTCTCCCCCACTTAAATTAGCGACGCCCTCGTCGCTATGCACTCCTCTGCACTTAGCATCGACAAAGCTCTTCAACTTAGCTCCCTCTGTCTTCTCTTCGTTTTGATCCTGTTCGCTACATCGCCTATTCGCCAGAACACGGCCCGCTGCATCTTGCCCAAGACATAGACCCACCTGGCCCTTTCCTTGTCTTCTCTGGCTCAACCAATGACCAACACTTTGACGCTCGGCACAACACACACGAACATCCACCAAGGAACATCAATCTTGCGGCCATAGCACTTTCCTTCCACGCATGAGCAAACAAGGAGCACTACCAAGACTTCCCACTTGGTCACCCTTCCAAGTTATACTCCGTCGGATCATGCTTAACCTTGCTGCCATCCTCAAGAGCTCTGCACCTTTACCCTGCCAGGTTACCACGGCCATTTCCACGGACCTTACCCTGCTCCAAGACATCATGCAACACCTCCTGGACGTCTCCGCACTTACTGCCGTCTTCTTCATGAGCAAACCCTGTCCTCTTTGACCCCACTGGCCTTCTACTCTGCTCTTGGTACTACCTACCGCACAACATGCGCACCAAGTCTCGACCTGTGGAGCCAACACCCTAGGACTCACGGTCGCCAAAGCCTCGCCGGGACTTACAATATTCACCTGCCTTTGGTGTTAGTGTCTCCACTTGAGAGCTTAGCCGCCTTTGTTGCTACAGTCCTCTCTTTCTCTCACCCCTTGAGGCTGCTTCCCCAAAGGAACGGTATCACTGCCTGCTTGAATCTGCCATCTTTCACTACTGCACTGCATTGCAGCCATGGGAACCAAGTTCCCCTTTTGCACAAACTACCTCGGGCTGGAAGCCTTTCTTGCCGCTACTCCCCTTCACGGTTACTCAGCCTACCTCCGAGACCTTGCACATCCAAGGAACTTGCCACACATCCATTCTGCTTCAAAGACTGGCCAGACTCACAACAGACCAACACTTGACTTGGTCCCACTCCTTGGACTCACCGAGCCAACACCCTATTGCTCCCAAACCCAACCTAGACCTCCCTCGGACTACACATGGGCACATTGGGACACAACACACCTGGACACTCCGATTGCAGAGTTGGCACACACAACTTGACGTACCGATTGCGGCGACGTCACACACGCACAAGCAAGGTGAACGAACAACTCGCTCATAAGCGAACCTCGCTCTGATACCAAATGAGAATCCAAACATTCTATTGATTAAAATCGAGATTACATGCTTTATAGTTCTTGGATAGAACTAAAATAGATAAGTGGTTGAGAGATATTCTCAACCCTTATTACACTCCAAACGAATAGCGCCTAATCCAAACAACTTTGTTAATCTTGGACTTTGGTCGAACAATGACCAACCAAGCTCAAAACTAAATATGCTATATAATAAATACTAAACTTTAGAACTTAGGATAATGTTGAATATTCCAACAGTCTTAAGTTCAAAAATTTCTCCTCCAATGAATGTGCTTTACCAAACTGAATTTGAGAAAGACATCTAGTCTTTAGTGAAGACAATTACCATATACATCTTTGTTTTAGAAGATTTTTCGTTGAAAGATGTAAATCTAGATAGTATGTGTGTGATGCTTGAAGGATTTTGTTGGTTTTAAAGAAAGAGCAGGATTGCCAACAAAGCCACACTTCAACAACTTCAAGAAGTTACTTTAAATTATATCTACCTCCTTTCTAGTGAAACTGCTAAACCTTGCCCTCCATTATTTGCTAGAGAATCTGATCATGGAAGTTGGCAAAAACATTGGAAAATCCATCTCCTGTCCAAGGCATTGTGAAGTAAATGTAAATGGTATACATTCATCAAGGCACAAACCAGGTTCACATTCCCAC
Organism: Wollemia nobilis; assembly: GCA_028583015.1. Classification (NCBI taxonomy): domain Eukaryota; kingdom Viridiplantae; phylum Streptophyta; class Pinopsida; order Araucariales; family Araucariaceae; genus Wollemia; species Wollemia nobilis. The sequence continues at coordinate 4,678,664 of JAQPPZ010013020.1, read as the reverse complement.
ACTGTGATAAGGCAGCCAACATTTATGTATACTTCTGCAATAAAGCAGCCTGTGATAATGCAGTTACGTCATAATGCAGGAGGCTAACCATTTCAACCTCCAATTTACCCTTCCACAAAAAAAAACATAAATTAAAAAAGGGGAAAATTTCATTTCCATCTGAAACAATTTAAAGAATCAGAAAATTGCTGCCACTGTATTGAAAAACAATGTTAGAAAACGTTTCTGGGAGGGAATTTTATTGGTCTATTTAAGTTTTTAATGATGAGATTGAAACAAATCTTAGATTGTGAATATGTATCCTTTCAATGCAAGGACTGTAATATGGAAAATTTCATTTCCATCTTCAGACAATTTGAAGAACAAGATTCTTTGCTAAGTGTGGCTGCATTTGTGAGGAAGTATAGTTTAAAAAAGGTTTCTTAAGAAGAAAACCCCCTTATTCCTAAACTGATGAAAATTGAAATTAAATAAAAGCTTAGATTGCATTTACAAGGGATGCAATGCTGAGAAATTCATTTCTATCTTAGATAATTCGAAGGACAAGTCTCCTGCTGCTATTTGTGGCTGCAATTGTATAGAGCTACAATTCATTTTCATCTTCAGACAATTTGAACAGTAAGATTCATTGCTACACGTGGCTTCATTTGTGAGGAGTTATAGTTTAAAGAGGTTTTTACAAAGAAAACCCCCTTATTCATTTACTGATGAATATTGAAATTAAATCAAATCTTAGATTGCATTTTCAAGGAATGCAACACTGGGAAATTCATTTTGATCTTAGATAATTCAAAGGACAAGTTCTCCTGCTATTTGTTACTGCAATTGTGAAGAGTTGCAATTTAATAAAAAGCAAAGGAATTTCTTCAAGGTCATCTCCTTGGATCATATCACAAGGAGATTGATGTAAATCTTAGATTGTAAAATTGCAGGCTTCATATGCAAGAAATGCAATAGAGGTGACCATTTGGCAACAGTTTGGCTAAAAAAGAAAATTCCAAAAATCATGTAAAGTGTAACAGCCCTAATGTAGCTATGTTGGCTATCTTTATTTGACAGGCTCAGGCCCCTAGGATAGGATAATTGGCCCTTGGGCATTAGAGTTAAGTTTTGTTACTTCATTAAACTATAAAGAGGAAGCAATGTGATGTAATTGGATCATCATTCATTTGTCTAACTTCTACTGCCTTGCACATAAGAGACTTTGCCCTCTCTAAATGGCTTGGATTGTTTCTGAGACTTAGAATCCAGATCTGTATACTTTACTAAATTTGCTATTCTGGAATCTGATTCTGTTGCAAATATTCTGGTGTATGTTGTTTCTGTTGCTGTCATTCTGAAATTTATTGATGAAATTGTTGTTTTCTAGAAGTAGTTTCCTTACAAATAGACTATAAAGCATCCAGGGTAAGAAATTGGTTGATCAAAGGCCCTAATTATTCAAATTCAGAAGTGCAATGAAGAAAAACAAGAAAGGTTTTTACATCCACAATGACAAAACAACCTATGGGACAACAAAGCTTTGTTATCAACCATAATATTTTATATTACTTGTTCCTTTAAACTGGGAAATAAGTTTCTGTGGAAAAATCAAAGTTGAATCGTCATTCTCTCTTTTTGAAGAACTGATCTTTGCTTCTAATCTTACTGATAAATTCTCCCAGCATCTCTATTATTGCTTCTTCAAAAAATTAAGACAGAATCCACTGTTAATGTATCAGCATAACTATCTCAAAAATTACTATAAGGTTTTGGATTGCAAGAAAAAATGTTACCCGTGTGCTGTGGTGATGTGACCTGTTGCCACATTTTGCACGGGGTGCAATGTTTTCAGTTTTGTAGCAGTGCTGCTCTTTCTTTCCCCTCTTCCTCTCTTTCCCTTTCTTCCTCTCTCCTTTTCTCTCTTTTTCCTACATTCTCTCTTTCCCCCCCTTTCTTGGAGCCCCTCAGTTGAATTTCAGAGTTGACAGCAGTTGCCCTGGAAAATGGCTAAGTGTTGGTGCGAAGTTCGCACTTCGCCCAGTTTTGGTGCGAAGTCCGCACTTCGCCCAGTTTTGGTGCGAAGTCCGACTTCGCCCCTCTTTCTGGGCGCACCTTGTAGCAGGCTGGCAGGTTGGCAGAAAAACGACTAAGTGCTGGAGCGAAGTCCGTACGGCGGCAGAGATCAGCTTTCACCTGTGCGCAGTCCGACTTCGCAGCGAAGTCGGAGTGCGCCCTTGACAGGTGCGCAATAGGGAAACAAACTCGGAAATGCACCCAAGGCATGAAGGCCTTCCCGACTGCGCTGTTTTCTGCCTGCGCAACCCGATGGCGCTCTGATCCCGGGCGAAGTTGGATAAACTGCCTTTCAAGGCAGACACGTGTCACACGACATCATCCATCATCTGACAAGTGTCCAGCTTCGGGATTTGAGCCAAGACGTGCCGAGCAAAAGGACGAGCATGGGTTGCATTACCTATGCCAGTGACCTCATTTAAAGCTGATTGGAGGTTCTACCCGCTCCAGCTACCCGCATTCCTGCCGAGAAGAAGTTCTGCCCAACACACCGCCACCTAGCCGTCCAGCTTCCAGGAAGACCATGCTGCGGGTACAGTCCGGTCCGACAAAAGGTCAGCATTTGCAGCTCTTTCGCCGCTTTTGTCAGCTATTGTTTGACTGGGACTTTGTGCCCATTAATGTAACGGGAGGGACTCGGGCTATATAAACCCACCATGATTTCATTGTAAAGGGTGGAAGGGGAATGTCTGTTAGGGAACCATTGTAACCGTGCTTCTGCTTATAAATATAATTTGTATGCCCGGTTACATTCTGCTTGCTTTTATTTCTTTATGCTTATGCTTTACGCTTCCCTGTGTCACGGCTCGTTGATTCATTTCAGCATTTGGTGATCAGGCGCCTTTAGCATTGTTTGTGCCATGGCTTGTTGATTCATTTCAGCATTTGGTGGCCAAGCACTTTTGAACTTCATAATAGATGTGGTAGCAGTTCCATCAGTTGTGTGTTACGTTGCTGTCCGTAGTGGTGATTGATGCGTTGCCGTGTTTGTTAGTTCTCCTTGTAGGGAGAATGTTTGCTAGGGGACCATTGTAGCTGTGCGTATAAATTCTCTGCATAACACATATACCTGGCTCTGACATCTCTCGATTGCTTTTTATATTTATGTTGTTGTACGTAGTGGTGATTGATGCATTGCCGTGCTGTTAGTTCTCCTTGTAGGGAGAATGTTTGCTAGGGGACCATTGTAGGTGTGCGTACAGGTCTTTATATAAGAAAGTATACTTAGGTTTTGCAGTTCCTGGTCATGCTTTGTATTTATGATGCAGTAAGCAATGGTGATTGATGTGTTGCCGTACTGTTAGTTCCCCCCACCAAACTCCAATCACATTTGTAAATTCTTTCCGTTCCTTTATCTCTTTCCTGCACTCTTAGCTTAAAACCCCCCAAAGGAGCCGGCCTTCTCCGGAGATTGGCACGGAAGGCATCTCTTCCTTCCGGCCTTTCATGCTGGTGGGCGAATCTGGGCGCATTAACCCAAAATCCTTTCCTCATGGCAGATTCGTAACCAACAGTTTCTCTGGCACGCCCGGTGGGACCAGGGTCCCACACTTGAAGAGAGATTTTCTGATCAGTCTCCACCTGGCGTTGACAGTGGTTTCTGAGCACTTGGTGAGACAAGGAAGTTTCTCACCCCCAACAGAATCGAAGCACCGGTGTTCGCTTCATTGCTGTTCGAAATCTGAACACCTGGCGACTCTGCACGAACAAATCCTCTGAGTCCGAAAGACCGGTCCCGGCACCTTCATGCAAACAAGAAGGTGGCGAGCAAGGGATCCGAGAAGCCCGCCTGACTTTTACGAGCTGGACATCAACGCTCGAGGCGAAATTCCCGAGTGGCTGATCCGCAAGCTCGTGTCGACGAAGCCGAGGCTGAAATTCAAGAAGAAGCGAAGCTGAGGTCGGAGGAGCTGAGTACGAAATAGAAGAGGCCGAGGAAGAAGAAGCACCTGCATCCTCGGAAAGTACCGACACTGAGTACACAACCGACGGAGGAGAAGAAGAAGAAATGGCTGCCCAGCAGCAAAATGATGATGATCTCTTCCCGGCGGTGGACTCTACAGGGCCCTTGGCCCTGGTCGGACAGCAAGCTGTGCCCCTTGTTGCTTTAAAGTCTATCCCTACATACGACGGCTACGGCAAGACGGCGTACGAGCACATCCAGGACATCCTTGCCCTGGCCGCATTGCATACCATTACCGATGAGAGTGTGAAGACCCGTCTGCTGGCCCTTTCCCTGAGGGGAAAGCTTCTCTATTGGTGGAGATCGCTGCCAGAGGGATCCATCACAGGGTGGCCCCAGCTTGCCAGAAGGCTCGTGAAAGGATGCAACGAGTCTGCTGACCCTACTTCTCTGCTGCATCAGTTCCAAGCTATCCAGAGACATCCTCAAGAGGAGGTGTCTGACTTTAACATCAGGTTTGCGAGATCCTGGAAACGGGTACCTCGCGAACTTCGGCCTTCAGCTGGCATGGCTGCTCACTACTATCTGAGATCCTTCAACTCAGACATATGCCTGCTGCTGAAGATTGCCAGAATAGACGAGTTTCCTGCTCTGTACGAGGCTGCCCAGCAAGCTGAAGCTGACATTATCTCTATCGGCAGACTCCCGTCCAGGGTGCGGGAACCCATTCATCCCGACTTCCCCGGATCCCGGTATCCTCCTCGCTCTGGTGGTGCGCCGTCCACATCAGGGCAGCAACCCCAGCAGCAGTGGAATCCGGCGCCGGTCGTAACTCCTTACGGCCCGCCTCAATTGCATTATCCTCACCCGCCTCCTCCTGCTCCGCATTTTCCAGCACTTCCTGCTCCCCCTCGATACGCACCTTATTCTAACCCTCCTCCATTAGCCGCATTGCCTCCACCGGCACAGTTGCCGCCTCCTGACAGTAGCATTCAGAATACAATCCTCCAGGAGGTGCGGGCTTTGGCCTCAGGATATCATGCCATGTCCAATGACATGACCGCTCTGAAGAAGAAGCAGGCCCAGATGGACCTCGCTCCTAGGAGGCCATATGCGCCCCCGGCGCTAACAAAAGACAAGCCCCCGGAGCACCAGTTGCGGGGCGTCCGCCTCAGAGAAATGCTGCTATAGAAGACCCGCCTGGTCCTTCCGACCAGGTTAACTGGTGCACTACGTGCAATGACCCGCATTCGGAGGAAGACTGCACTTTGCACCAGCACTACATCCAGACCTTGGCCGGCAGCGCCATAGAGGACGATGAGCTCTACATGATCCTGGACGGCGAAGCCAACTTTGCCCTCCCAGAGGAGAATCTAGTGCCGCCTGCCAAGGAAGAAAAGAAAACCGCAGATGCTGCCAAGCCTTTGCAAGTTTATGCCGAGAAGAGAAAAACCGCGGCCGGTGGGCTGCCACCGTACCTAAACGGGCGTGGCCCTACACGGCCCGGGAGAAGGCATCCAAAGATAAAGCTCCGGCCAAGCCTTCTCCGGCAAAGGCTGCCCCTGTTCCGGCCAAGCCTCCTATAGCAAAAGCTCCGCTAAAGCTCCCGTACCTCGGCCTCCGAGCTGAAACCAAAGAACAAGCCCGGGGAGAAGCTGAAGTACCCGTCTCTGACCAAGAGACAGCGAGTTGAGGCTACCCAGCGATACCGGACGAAGTATGAGCCGGCAAAAGAAGCAGAAGGAGCTAGTACCTCGGGCTACAGCATAGTAGACGAGTTGAAAAGAACACCTGCTAGAATCAGCATGTATGATGCTCTTCTGCTCCCAGGCCAAGTGGATCTGCTGCAAGAATCCCTGAAGAACATGAAGAGCGGCAAGCAGATACAGCCCGCTGTCCTGGTTCAACCTCTGACAGTCTCAGCCACTGGGAAGAACAGACCGCCTCCCTTTTATCTGTCTTTGCGGATGCAAGGGCACATAGTTCACAATTGCATGGTGGACTCTGGCGCTTCCACGACTGTGATGCCGAAGGCCGTTTGTGACGAGATCGGGATGGAATACACACGTAGCAGCCAAGGCGTGCTGCAATTAGACGGCACCCCTGTCAAGACAGTTGGTGTCATAAAGGACATCCCTATCCGGCTGCACAAGGCTCTCGACATCGTGGTCATCCAAGAGGTCGTGGTTGTTGACTTGGCTCCCTACTTCGGCATGTGTCTCTCTCGGGAGTTCACTGCGAAGTTGGGCGGGTACCTGTCTCTAGACTACTCACACATGGAAGTGCCCTTCAAAGGAAGGAGACTGAAAATTTTCAATGAGAAGCCTTCCACCTTCCTAGTAGAGAAGATAGCCGGAGGAGAGTTGGACTGCATGGTTCAGTTGTCGGAGGAAGAACTGGTGACAGTAGAGCTGAATGAGCAAGCCTTCGAAGTGCTACAGCTTGAAGACGAGTTCTCTTTGCGGGACTTCAATGCCGTAATTGAGACAGAGCAGGGCTGTTACTCCATTGTACAGCCCGAGAGGCTTGACATGTCAGCTGCGAAAGAAGTGGGACCTGCACCTGAGAAGCTGTGGAAGCTTTTCTTTGACGGCGCGCGATGCAAAAATGGCGCCGGTGCAGGGGTGCTTCTGGTTTCTCCGACCGGGATCCAGAAGGACTATACCTACAGGTTGGCCTGGAGCTGCACTAACAACTCGGCGGAGTACGAAGCCCTGTGCTTGGGTTTGCGAAAGGCGGAGAGGCTGGGGATTAAACACCTGCAGATCTTTGGAGATTCAGAGCTGGTGTGTCACCAGGTTACGAACAAGTGCGCCTCCAAACAGCACTATCTTAGAGCGTACCGCAACCGGGTGTGGGACCTGATGGAGTCGTTCGACTCGTTGAATGTCAAGGCGATATCGCGTGAGAAAAACAAACACGCTGACATTCTGGCGTACGTTGGAGCCGAGTACGTTCCGGCTGATGACGTTGTCCAGAAACCGAAGCCGGTTCGCACTATTTATAGGCCTTCTGTGCCTGATAAGGACACCCACTGGCAGGTGTTCAGTTGTGACGAGGAGATCGTCACATTTTTGGTTAACGAAGTTGGCTTAATCGAAGGTAGAGACCCTGATGACGAGCAATATGAGGGGTTGATACAGTTAAAAAATAATCATGTCCCAAAAGGACTGATTACGTTGGAGAGTCTGTTTGATCAGAATGACAGAGCAATATCTCACAGGATCAAAGTAGACCCGAAGCAGTATGCTGACCTGGAACTCGAACCTGGTAAAACTATCAAGGTCGGAACAGACTGCACGTCGGAGGAACTTGAGCAGATCAGATCACTGTGCCAGGAGTTCCCCGACATCGTGGCCTGGTGCTACGAGGATTTGAGGGGGTATGACAGAAATGTCATCCAGCATACCATTGAGCTAGAGGATGGCGCCAAGCCATTCCGACAGAAGCAGAGGGCCGTGAATCCGAAGATTGAGGCCATGATGAAAGCCGAGCTCTTGAAGATGTTGGAAGCCAAGATCATCTACCCCATCAAACATTCATCCTGGGTCGCGAATTTGGTGCCTGTGAGGAAAAAGAATGGCGACATTCGTCTACGTGTCGACTTCGAAACCTAAATCGGGCTTCCCTCGGGGACCACTATCCGCTTCCCCAAATCGACCGAGATTCTACACATCGTTGCTCTGGAGCCCGAGAGATTCTCACTTTTAGATGGATTTTCCGGCTACAACCAGATTTGGGTCAAAGATGAGGACCAGCATAAGACGGCGTTCACCACCAAGTGGGGGACGTTCGCCTATCAGCGCATGCCTTTTGGCTTATCCAATGCTGGTGCCACATTCCAAAGGGCCATGGACCTGGCCTTCCGAGAGCTGCTCAATAAGATCATTGTTATCTACCTTGATGACATGACCGTTTTCTCTCACCAAAGAGGGGATCATGTTTCACACCTACGGCAAATATTTGAGAGGTGTCGAGAATTCGGCATTTCTATAAACCCGAAGAAGTCTGTCTTCGCGGTAAAAGAAGGAAAGCTGCTGGGACATGTCATCTCCGAGGAAGGCCTCGCCATTGACCTTGACAGAGCAGAAGCCCTCCTTCGCTTGCCAACCCCCATCGATAAAAAGGGCTGCAGTCCTTCTTCGGTCAGATTAACTTCGTGCGGAAGTTCATTCCGGACTTCGCACAGGTGATCAAGCCTATGGCCGAACTGCTGAAAAAAGATACAATTTACGAATGGACTGATGAGAGAGAGCAAGCCTTCGAGGAAATCAAGGCTCGAATTGCGCAAGCTCCGGTGTTGACTAACCCGGACTACTCCAAGGACTTCATCCTGTATGCAGTGGGAGAACCCGAAAGTTACGCTGCAGTCCTAACTCAAAAGGGAGACGATGGCGAGGAGCGCCCCATAGCGTTCCTGAGCCAAGTGATTCAGCCGCATGAGGAAAAGTACAACTTTATAGAGCGGCAGGTTCACGCTGTTATGAAATCCCTCCGAAAGTTCGGGCACTTTGTCTCCCCGGAGCAAAACGACTGTCTTTGTGATTCACCGGACGTTCGAAGCTTCATCATACAAGGAGAACCGGGTCACAAGAGAGGAGGATGGATTGCAAAAATCCGGGAGTTCGACATCGAAGTGCGGCCCACCAAGCTTATCGGGGGCCGAGCCTTGTGTCGGGAATTGGCCCGAAGCGGCGTAGCCGGCATCTCCGCTTGTAAGTGGGAGGACACGGCGACACGCATCTACCTAGCCAACTCCTTATCGGAGGGGAGTGATTGGACGGATGAGCTGGTGAGATATTTACTGCACCGGAAGATGTCCCAGATCACCTGAACGCCTCACAACGAAGGAGATTTCGGCTAGGTGCACTTAAGTACACTCTTCGCCCCGAGGGGCTTTACTTCAAAAACATCGACGGCATCCTGTTGCGGTGCGTCAGAAAATCAGACCAGCCCAGGGTCCTCGGAGATTTTCATTCCGGGATGCCTAGGGGTCATCATTCTTCAAGGCCTACGGCCTTAAAAATAATTAGAGCTGGGTACTATTGGCCCACTCTATTTACAGACGCTCATGCGGTCTGTTCCAAGTGTGATCAATGCCAGAGGTTTGCTGGCAGAAACAGAAAAGCACCCCTGCCCCTTCAGCCGATTCAGGCCGAGACTCCGTTCCAGCAATGGGGTCTAGACTTCATTGGGGTGATTTCGCCTAATTCCTCTGCCGGACACAAGTTTATTCTTACAGCCACCGATTACTTCACACGGTGGGCGAGAGGCAATCCCGACCAAGAACGCGAGACCAAGAAACGGTCATCGGGTTCATTGAGAGCACGATTACCCCCTTCGGGGTTCCGAGTCAATTGTGATGGACAATGGTCCGGGATTCGTAGGCGCTGTACTCACGGAGTACACTGGCAAACTTGGCATCTATCACAAGATGTCTTCTAATTACTACCCGCAGGGGAATGGCCTTGCCGAGTCTACTAACAAGAACCTCCTGAAAATCATCCGGAGGACCATTGACAGAAACAAGCGGACTTGGCACTTACTCCTGAACCGGGCGCTGTGGGCGGACAGAGTTTCATTCAAGAAATCCATCAGAACGTCCCCCTATGCGCTCGTCTATGGCAAAGAGGCTGTCATGCCATCCCACATTGAAATCCCTGCCCTATGGATGTTGGACGAAGACAGGAGCGGTGGAGACCCGGTGGACGACAGATGTGCCAACTCCTGCGGTTGGAAGAAGACGAGAGAAAAAGCATACCGGGCCTTCAGCGATCATATTGCAGCCACTCAAGGCTGGTTTGCAAAAGGCACCACTGCCCGAGTTTTTAAAATCGGGGACCTAGTGCTGAAGTGGGACTCATATAAGGCAAAGCCGGGCAATCACGGGAAGTTTGATGCTCTCTGGGAGGGCCCATATCAGATTGCCCGGGTGAACCGGTTCAATGCCTATGTACTTCGGGATATGGAGGGTCGGCTCCTACCTATCCTCGTTAACGGGTTCCACTTAAAAATTTACCGCTGCTTGAAGGTGCCCGAGTGGCCCTTCTTTGTAAAAATTTCCCTTATGCATTTTTGTTTTCCAGCATGTACAGTTTCCAGCTTTCAGTTTTTTATTATTTTTTGAGCTAAACTGCGGCATGGGAGAGAATACAGACTTCGCAGCGAAGTCTGTTGTCGCCCCTCAGAAGGGGCGAAGTTCGTGAAGAGGCTGCTTGAACGAAGAAAGCAAAGCAAAAAACGGCTAAGTGTTGGCCGCTGCCCGACTTCGCAGCGAAGTCGGGCTGCGCGCCAGCCAAAGAGCGAAGCTCGAAGGGAGAAAAACTGCAAAGGCACCAAGAGATCGGACTGCGCTCAGTTTTGAGCGAAGTCCGACTTCGCGCGCGAAGTCCGACTTCGGCCGGCTTGCGCGCGAAGTGCGAACTGCGCGCAGCTCGCGCGCGAAGTGCAAACTTCGCGCGAAGTTCGAACTTCGCCCGAATTTCGGGCGAAGTCCGAACGCGCTTCATTGTTTAAGCGCAGCTCGTGCGCCCGGTCCAAAGAGGCAGTAAAATTCTAAGTGTTCGCCTCTCTTCCGAAGTTTGTAAAGGGCCGGACTGCGCTCAACCCTCGGGCGCGGTAAAGAAAAAGAAAAGAAACAGTCTCAATGCAAGTCGCAGCTCGCGCGCGAAGTTCGAACTTCGCTCGATTTTGGGCGAAGTCCGACTGCGCTGGCGAAGTCGGATCGCGCCCAACTTTGGGCGAAGTCCGATTGCGCCTTGTTTTCTGGGCCAGCTTGGACAGTTGTTTAAAAAAAATGAATAAAATATTCTAAAAGCTCCAAGCCTGGGCCCAAGGCGCATTGCGACCGTTTTGAGATGGGTTTCCGCGCCAAGGGGTTTTTTCTTGAGCAGTGTGCCCAGATTGCGGCAGTGACGTCAGCCATGGCGCAGCGTTCAAGGTAAATTTAATGATTGCACAGTCCTCAATGAAAAGTGCAATCAAAAAAGCATGGCACGGCAGCCGGAGTACCTTTTTGAAAACATTCTCCTGCGTAACCACCCAAGAAACTTAACTCCTTCACTTGCCAGCCGACCTACCCCCTCCTGCGCGACATTAATGACGCTGTCATTATCTAGAAAAGGGGGTCAGATGCATTCAAACATGCCAAACTGCGCAGATTATTCCTGTGACTGCGAAATCTTCTACAGACGCCCTGAATTTGTAATTATTGTTGTTTCGGAGAGATGGACAGAGGAAAGATGCCAATGCCAGCGCAATCCAGCGAAGGGTGCGAACCCGAGGATTTACCGCGACCAAGTGTTTTCAGAAGTGAAACACCGCCGGAGCGAAAGTCAAAGTCCCGGCCAAAGAAAGTACAGCGTGGGCAAGCCCCACCACCTCCGGTAAATTACCTGGCGGGATACAAGGACGGCTCGTTTTCTATGAGCCTGACTAAGCTGCGGACAAATGTGGAGAGTTGGGCTGACAAGGTTTCGCCCTCTCACCATTTCGGAGCGGCGTACAAGTCTAACCTTTTCCGGTTCTTATGCCCTCCTGTCCATCAATGCCGGAGTTGGTAAACCTGATTGTCGGACACTACGGACCGGCTACCGGCAGATTTGCGGCTCCGGCGGTAAACCCTTGTTCGCGCTGCGCAAGGAGACTGTTCAGCGACTTTCGCCCCAGGGTTGGAGTATGACTCCAGCACAATCGTCAGAAAGATAAATCTGGGCGAGCAAGCGGGACGCTTCACGCATACAAAACGGATGAGGGAATTCCTCAATTCAGAGCTGAACGCCCCGCTTGCAGCTGGACAGTGGCCAACCGGCCCCATGCCCTTGGCGAGGTTTCAGAGCAAATATTTATACACCATTCTGGCATGGATCCTCGGCTGCGACTCTGATGAGCTAGTACAGCCGTACCAGCTAGCGCTGGCAGAATGTCTCCTGTGTGGAGAATCCTACGAACCAGCGGCGCAGAGAAGTGGAAAGCGCCCCATATTTTTCGACTGGGCGGATTGGCTTGCATACGCCATCCACTCCAGCCTGGTGAAGCTCCAGAAGAAGCAGTCCACTGAATTTCGGTTCAGTTCTGTCCTAGCTTGGCTATGTTTGTACCATTTGCACTCCCGGATGCCGATCCCGAACCTGAAGAAGGTCAACGAGAAGGGAGAGCCACAGCCCGTCTATGATCCGGACGAATGACCTATACCAGAAAGGGTCTTACTACAATTTTAACTTTAACTTTCTGGGATTGGTCATGCAAGTCTTTAGCGAAGGCGAGATCCCTCGCCCCCCGCGGGAAATGACGAACTCTTTGCTGAGTCAGAAGCTCGGGGACGTCTTTAGGCTGACGCAGGGGATTGTGGTCAGAATCTACGGATTCAAGGGCAAACCTCACCTGCTGCCCCTGCGGGTGCACGGATCATCAGTTTGGGATGGAGGTTGCCCGTCAGATGGATTATGTTGAGGAGGAGTTCGGCCCAGGAAAGAAAAGAGGCCAGATTTTTCAATATCCTCTTTCCTGGGCGAACGTTGAGATTTACGAGGTAGGACAGCATGTCTACCTCGAGCGGGAGCTTTTTGACATTGGGCTGATTCTGCTGCCGCAGCGCTGGAAGTACGACCCGTACGGGATAAGGGGAAAGTTCACGCATCTCTGCCCCCGGGCAGATATAACCGAAGATAGATGCGATGTGGTCCATGTTGACCTTGACTGGGAAATTGACTTGATGGAAGCTTCGCCTCCATGGCAGGATTTTTACTGCGAGGAGGTGACATATGACCCCAAGCGAAACCCGGACCACAAGTTTTCTTCTCCTGGGTTTAAAAAATTCATCTCCAAGATAGCAGGCCTTAACTGGCCAAAAGAAAAGATTATTGAATGCTGGAAGATGAGGTGCCGCACGCAGCACGACAAATCCACTAGGAGAAATCTGGCCGTTGATGACGACTTTTCGACTCTATATGACCAGCATCATGACAGCTGGCGGCCGTTCGCATATCAAGATTACGTTCCCCGAGGCCCCTTTGAGGGTTATAAAGGAGGGTCTTCCTCCCAACAGTTGTACACTTCGGCAACTGCCAGCGCGGGCCCAACGAGACATCCAAGTGGACCCAATGCAGCCCGTGGCTTCCAAGGTGGTGCCTGAAAAGGCGCAGAAGCCAGTCAAGTCAACGCCTGAGGTGACCCTTCAGGCACAAAAGGCGCCAGCACCACCAGAGAGCAGACCGGTTGCGGCAGACCTTCTGCAAGTCAAACCCCGGTACAAGTTCACCGTGGGAACATCAGCGCCTGCTGCACCTGCTTCATCTCCTTCCCCCGATCCGGCCATTGTTCCAGAAGAGAAGAAGAGGAAGAGAGTTGAAAAGATCAGGCGACCTAGTCGACGGTGCAGCGACCGGTCGCAGAGCCGCAGCCGCGTTCAGCCGCTCCAGAGCGTGTTTCTCTGGGCAGTCCCGAGCCAGCCGCCGGAACCAGAATCGCAGACATCCATCCAGCATCGGCTCAGGCGGAGCTCGCAAGTACGTTTGCTGCCCCACTCTCTCTGGTCTCATCTAGCCCTACTCCTACTCCATCTCCCGCTCAATCCGAGCAAGCCATGGCCGCATCTTCCTCCCCGTCTCCACACCCTTCTAGCGGCCCCCATTCTTTTGACCAGTTTGCTCAGAACCCCAACGTTTCCCTATCTCTGAGTCAAACCCCAAACCCTTCACCTGTGGTTAGTGCTGAAGCCACGCATTCACCGTTACATCCACCGCCTCAGCCGCTTGAAACCCTTTCAGCGTCAGCCGCTCCCATTTCCACTCCCCGGTCGCCCTCAGAAGCGGCCGATCCTTCCAAAGTCCGTCCGGTTCCTCCTGATCCCATTCCCGCAGGAGAGACGTCTCAGCAGAACCCTAGGCTGGGGGAACCAGACTTCATGGACGACCTCCAGAATACGGACGACTTGCCTCTGGCAGCGAGAGGCTGTAGAGTACCCTATCTCTTTCCTCCAAAACCTGAAGCGGAGGAGACCTGAAGAGATAGCCGCCCCGGTAAAGCGCACCAAGTTTAACTTCGAGAGGAGAGTGCTTACAACAGAGAAGATAATCCCGAAAGTGAAGAAGCCTCTCCGGGAAATGACCAGGGCGGACTACGAGCTCCGGACAAAGGAGAAGAGCTTTGACGATATTGACAAGCAATACGAGATTCGGGGAATCATTCGTAAAGGCGACAATCTCCTTGTCAAGAGTGCGGAGGAACAGGGAAGAGCTTTTCGGGTTGCGAGGATAAGACAAGACAGCTTGAAGAGGACCTGTCCGGGTCCACTGAGCGGCTGGAAGCGGCGCGGCGAGAAATAGATGAACTAAAAGCCCGGCTGGCCGCTTCCCGGCAACAAGCCGCAACGGAAAGCGAGGCAGCCTTGGAGCAGATTTCTCGGCTCCGGGAGTCTTTGAAACAGGCGCAGTCGCAATCTGCAGAGAGAGCATCTCAAGCGACGGTCTTTTCGAAGAGCAAGGTTAAGGGGATGCGGGCTGATCTGCTGCGGGGATGCAAGCCCCACACGTATAAGGCTATGTCAGTTCTGGATTTCGCATCCAGAATTCAAGAAGTTTTTGCCCAGGGAAAGCCTGTGGTAGAGGAGGCCGAACGCCAGGCGAAGCAATGGCTGGACCTGGCAATAAATCTTCAGGAGCGCGAGCGCGATGGCCTCCAATTTTCCCCCATGTCCTCATTCGCTGCAGAATGGGCAGATGCAAGGGTAACCTTGCATAAATATTTTAAAAAAGTAGAAGAGGTGAGGGTTGCCAGACGAATGCTAGACGCATTCGAACATGAAAGAGACATTTGTATGGCTCCCTTTCACGCTCTTTCGGAACTTGGCTGCCCGGGCTTTGTTGAGAATGGTGAATTTCTCACCCATGAGCAGGTGAAAAAGAATTGGCGGTCCTTTGAGGCAGATACAGCTGAGATTGATAGCTGGACTGAGCCAATTCAAGAAAGTCAGGTCACCCAGATGGTGTCCAAATGCTGCAAGATCAGCTCCTACTTCCGGGAGCTAGGAAAAAGATACCTCACCATCGACCTGCACGCGGTCGCTGCTTTCCACGCAGCATTAGAAGAAGTTGCTGACCGCCGGCCATTCGAAGCCGAAGCCTGGGGCCAAGCCCAGGCCGCATACAAGCGCATACGCGAGGCAGAAGCAAAAGCTGGAGAGCCTTCGGAAGATGGTTCTGAGGAGGCAACTGATGAAGGTGAATCTGAAGAACAGTTGCCGCGAGGAGAACAGCTAGAGCAGCAAAAGGCAGGGGAAGCAAGTTCCTCTGCACCCAATGGATGAAGGCATGGATTCTTTGCGCCGAGGCGAGCTCGACACCCCGCGAGCCGCCAGAAATGTTGCCACATTTTGCACGGGGTGCAATGTTTTCAGTTTTGTAGCAGTGCTGCTCTTTCTTTCCCCTCTTCCTCTCTTTCCCTTTCTTCCTCTCTCCTTTTCTCTCTTTTTCCTACATTCTCTCTTTCCCCCCTTTCTTGGAGCCCCTCAGTTGAATTTCAGAGTTGACAGCAGTTGCCCTGGAAAATGGCTAAGTGTTGGTGCGAAGTCCGCACTTCGCCCAGTTTTGGTGCGAAGTCCGCACTTCGCCCCTCTTTCTGGGCGCACCTTGTGGCAGGCTGGCAGGTTGGCAGAAAAACGACTAAGTGCTGGAGCGAAGTCCGTACGGCGGCAGAGATCAGCTTTCACCTGTGCGCAGTCCGACTTCGCAGCGAAGTCGAGTGCGCCCTTGACGAGTGCGCGATGGGAAACAAACTCGGAAATGCACCCAAGGCATGAAGGCCTTCCCGGTATGTTTTTTCTGCCTGCGCAACCCGATGGCGCTACGATCCCAGGCGAAGTTGGATAAACTGCCTTTCAAGGCAGACACGTGTCAAACAGCATCATCCATCATCTGACAAGTGTCCAGCTTCGGGATTTGAGCCAAGACGTGCCGAGCAAAAGGACGAGCATGGGTTGCATTACCTATGCCAGTGACCTCATTTAAAGGCTGATTGGAGGTTCTACCCGCTCCAGCTACCCGCATTCCTGCCGAGAAGAAGTTCTGCCCAACACACCGCCACCTAGCTGTCCAGCTTCCGGGAAGACCATCTTGCGGGTACAGTCCGGTCCGACAAAAGGTCAGCATTTGCAGCTCTTTCGCCGCTTTTGTCAGCTATTGTTTGACTGGGACTTTGTGCCCATTAATGTAACGGGAGGGACTCGGGCTATAAAAACCCACCATGATTTCATTGTAAAGGGTGGAAGGGGAATGTCTGTTAGGGAACCATTGTAACCGTGCTTCTGCTTATAAATATAATTTGTATGCCTGGTTCTATTCTGCTGCTTTTATTTCTTTATGCTTATGCTTTACGCTTCCCTGTGTCACGGCTCGTTGATTCGTTTCAGCATTTGGTGATCAGGCGCCTTTAGCATTGTTTGTGCCATGGCTTGTTGATTCATTTCAGCATTTGGTGGCCAAGCACTTTTGAACTTCATAATAGATGTGGTAGCAGTTCCATCAGTTGTGTGTTACGTTGCTGTCCGTAGTGGTGATTGATGCGTTGCCGTGCTGTTAGTTCTCCTTGTAGGGAGAATGTTTGCTAGGGGACCATTGTAGCTGTGCGTATAAATTCTCTGCATAACACATATACCTAGCTCTGACATCTCTTGGTTACTTTTTATATTTATGTTGTTGTACGTAGTGGTGATTGATGCATTGCCGTTCTGTTAGTTCTCCTTGTAGGGAGAATGTTTGCTAGGGGACCATTGTAGCTGTGCGTACAGGTCTTTATATAAAAAGTATACTTAGGTTTTGCAGTTCTCAGTCATGCTTTGTATTTATGATGCAGTAAGCAATGGTGATTGATGTGTTGCCGTACTGTTAGTTCCCCCCACCAAACTCCAATCATATTTGTAAATTCTTTCCGTTTCTTTATCTCTTTCCTGCACTCTTAGCTTAAAACCCCCCAAAGGAGCCGGCCTTCTCCGGAGATTGGCACGGAAGGCATCTCTTCCTTCCGGCCTTTCATGCTGGTGGGCGAATCTGGGCGCATTAACCCAAAATCCTTTCCTCATGGCAGATTCGTAACCAACATGACCCAGGTTCAACCCCCACGGCGGATATGTATATGTATAAGAAGTATTTACTCAAAAAAAAATAAAAATGTTTCTCTATTTCCAGTGCCCCTGAAGTGCAAGAGGTGCATATCTTATCTCCCATTTCTCTTTAGGTCTCTTGCATCTACCTGTCTCACGTCTAAGTCGATGCAAACTAGTACTCATTTTCGCTATAATAGTCTTTCCTCTCAATTTGATATTTGCATCTATATATGCTTTTTGATGATGCTCATATGTGAGATTGAACTCAGCAAGGTAATGCACCTTCTTTCTTCCTCAGTTTCCTTGTCTATATTGCTGCCCTGAATGTTTCCCTTACATAGACTTTTATATCCTTGTTGTTTGAGCATTCAATTAAATCAATACCCACTTATTTATCTATTTGATATTTTGTTTCATCCAAGCATTCTTTTTTGTATTCAGCTCATCTCCTACTATAACTTTAAGCCACATAGATACATCCATTTGTCCTAGAAGAAGAATCATTGTGGCTGCCTTTATGGAAAATGTACCCATTTCTACTAGGAGTATTTCATATGGAACTGAAGCTTTTATTTTGAATTTGCTTGTAATCAAATGTTTTTGGATCCTCTCTATTTGCCTCCATTTCAAGCTCAATGTAATATTGTCCATACATCACACTCATAAAGCACCACTGGCACTAAAAACAATCTAGATGTTCATTCAATCCTATAGTTTTGCTTCCCTACATTTATTTTGCAATGCAAAGAGTGCTCTCCAGCCTTGCATTATAGTTTTCAATCTGCATGTTGTCCAAATAAGTCTGTTGTTGAAATCATCAAGATACTTGTATTTTGTTACTTCTTTTGAAGACCCCTTTCAAATTAGCAGCTTAATTGTTTTCTTTTCTTTCGGTTGGAGATAACTTGTTGGTCACAAATCCGCCACAAGAAAGGATTTTTGTATGTCTAAGCGCCCTAGACCTGGACCAACATTGAAAGGCCGGAGGGAAGAGATGCCCTCCGTGCCAATCTCCGGAGAAGGCCGGCTCCTATACTAAACTACTGGGGTTTTAAGATAAGAGTGCAGGAAAGAGATTTAAAAAGGTTGAGGGTGCAGGAAAGAGATTAAAAGATACAGAAAGAAATGGAAATAACTTGATATTGCAGTGGGAAAGAACACGCAACACAATAACTCATCTATATCTAAACTAGCAGCATTCAATAAAGAAAATGTAACAGAAACTGAAACTGCATATGCCTCTCTATGTATCCTCTAACAGAATTCCAGACACATTCATCTTCTCATGCTAAAATCCAGATATCAGAATTACAGCAACCAGAAAGCTAAATGAAAGCAGAAATACTTGCCAGAGGCAGCATAAAAAGAAGGCACAGATTCAGAGCCAAGGATCTTCAGTATTGATAGCAAAATGTTTAGCTACAGCAGCTTCTTTAGCAAAATGTTCCCCCCCCGTTTTCATTACAATGCTTGGGTTTTTATAGAGGACCCTCCCCTCTGTGCCATTAATGAACCCGATTTACAAGAATGCTAGGGCGGATCTGGTAATGATGCTCGCCTACTTTTCACAATTGAACCCTCCCATCCAATTACCATAACTAGTTACAGGGCCGCATTAGGCGGGGAAAGTTGCATTTATGTGCCGCGGGCGTGTCTCGGACTCATACCCAGTCTTGGAATGTGTGCCCCTCGGGAGGAGCACTATCGTCAGATGCGCCTTGGGTGAAGCTTCGCTGGATTTTCGTCCGAAGCGCTGCTTCGCAATGAGTTCGGGCCGAAGCGAAGGTCAGGATGGGAGGCAAAAATGTGACGGTTCGCTGGAAAATGGCCTTGAAGATAGCTTCGCCAGATAAACTGGCCGAAGTAGCCAGTCTGCTTGTAGAAGGCATGGTCACTTAATTCCCAGCTACGCTGCTTCGCCGAAATGTGCTTGCTTCGCTGAGAAACGGGGCCAAAATGCTACTTCGGCAAGGAACTTGCCCGAAGTGGCTGGTTGCTGGCAATATGTTACAAAATCTTCTCCCTTTGCATTTGGATAGACGCTTCGCAGCGATCAAACCAGAAGGTGGCAGTTCGGGGGAGCATCGACCGAAGTTTACTCCCTGCCTTAGACATTTTCCTATTCTTCCAGTAGCGCTTCGGCAAAACAGTGACCGAAGTGGGAGGTTCGCCAGGGGAATGGCCGAAGTAGCCAGCTCGCTAGACTAAGGCCCGAACTGGCGCCCGTCTAGGTGACAGTTCGCTGGGAGGATGGGCCGAAGTAACACTTCGGCAAAGATTTTAGCGAAGTGACCCGGCTAACTAAAAAACATTCTCGCTCAACTCAAAATTGCAGCTTCGCAGCTCCTCTGCCCGAAGTGGCTACTTCGGCAGTCTTGTGAGCGAAGTGCCCTCCATGCCTTAGAAATATTTAGGCCAAAACTGGACTTATCTGATTTCCTTTGCGAAGCTGTCCTTTTCTCTCTGTCTTCAGCGAAGCTGTCTATTTTTTCCTGTTTTCTGCTGGCGAAGCTCTTTATATACATGAATTAAATACAAGGGGGCCAAAAAATGGGAACCAAAATTGCTGCAATGCTATGAAATACAAGAAAAGCAAGGGAACAAATTCATGAAAAATAAGAAAACACATTACAAAGCCAACTTATACTTTAAATTTCTTTACCCCTCCAAGCAATGTGACAGAATTGTCAACATTCCTGGCGGCTCGCGGGGTAACGAGCTCGCCTCGGTGCACGGACCCTCAGCCTTGATCCATTGGGCCAGAGTTACCTCCGGTTCCTGCTTCAGTTTGCTCTTCTCCTTCTGGGGGTTCCTCTGCAGCTACCTCTTTCTCCTTTTCTTCTCCTCCTCCTTCCTCATCGGGCGCTTGCTCCTGCTCCTGCTCAGGCGGTGGGGGAAGACGGTCACGGATACGCTCCATTGTCCGGCGGATGTGAGCCCAAGCTCCCTTCTGGAAGGGTTCGCGATCTTGAAGGGATTTGACCAGAATGTGGAACTGGTCAATTTGGCCTATATCGGCATGCTTGGCTCGTTTGCTCAAATCGGTCAGACAAGCTGCAATCTGGCAATATCTGAGGATAAAATCCGTGACCTGTTTTTCTGTAATGGGGTCAACCCAATTATCAATTTTAGAAGTATCACTTTCAAAATCGAGCCACACGGGCTTGAGTTCTTCCTTAGATAAAAGGTTCCCGTCATCATCAGTGAAACCCGGGAAACCCAACTGCGAGAGATCTTGAAAATACGCCAAAGAGGTGCGTTGTTCCTGTTCGAATACGTCCATCAGCCGTTTGGCCTTCTGAGCTTTCTTCAATTTTGAGAAGAAGGCATGGACTGTGGACTGAACGGTGGACCAATCCCTTGCTGTCCGACTCATGGCAGGCACCTGCAAATCCTGATACTTAATGCTCTGTGCCTCAAAGGCCAAATTCAGTCGGCGCCGTATTTCGTGCATCACTTCATCAATAATTGGCCCACCTTGCGAGGCTGCACTCTGGGCTTCTGTAATATACGAAAGGACTGACAGGGCACTGGAGGCCCGAGATCTGAAGTTTCTTAACAAATGGGCGCGGATGCTCTTGATTCTGCCCCTATCAAACAACTCCATGTTTTCCTTCTCATATAGCTGTTGCTGCATCTCAATGATTCGGGCTTCAAACTTCTTAGCCCTCTCCTCTGTTTCCGCTTGTGTTTTATCGTGGCTTCCTGCAGCATCCTGGAGCTGAGCCACTTGCTGTTTTAGGGCAGTCACCTCCTGCTTCATTTGTTCACACTGTTTCTGAGCGTCTTCCAGCTGGGCGCGAGTCTTTGCAAGGTCTTCTTCCAGCTTCATGTTGGCATTCTCCATTTCATAGCGGCGCTCATTAACTAGCTTGGCGTGAAAGCTGATCGAATCAATTCTAACATGCATGGACTCCGATTCATCATCCACGTCTAACTTCTCCAGGTCCTTGACCTTCTCATGATAGGTGTAATCTGAAGGTGTCATTTCATCTAGGGGCTTCTGAACCTTCGGCACCTTCTTTACTTTGTGGAGCTTCGCGTTTTTCGTGTCAAAGACAGCACACTTCTCCACTTTCGCCAAGGACCGCCCTCTCTTCTTCCTGGCCTCCTTGAGCAATTTGTCCGTATTCTGCCTGGCTCGGAGTAACCTTTCCGCCAGAGGGCGTTCTTCGATTAAAGACAATTCGTTATCCAATGAGGTTGGATTGCCAGCCAAAGGGGTGAACAAATACAAGGACTGATGGGGGGATGCTTCGCCCGATGGGTTGGTGACAAGTGTGGTAGGGGATTCGGCGGGTAGGGGCGAAGCGACGGGTTGCACTGCCGTGACTGGGTTGTTGGGGTTTGGGAGCGAAGAGTCGCCCCCGGGTTGTTCAGATGTTGCGGGGTTGGGGTGGATGGATGGTGGTTCGCTGGTGGTGCCCCGGCCAAGTGACGCAGACGATGTAAAGGCATTGGGGGACTCAGCGAAGGTGCCGAATGCGGCTTGTACGGTCTGGGGGGCGACGGCGAGTGAAACCTTTTCAACTGGTGATTGTAAAACATCAAGGGAGACTGTAGTCCGCGAGGGACTGCTTGCTGACAATGATAATACTGCAGGCCTTTCGGCCGGGGCAACTATAGATGCGATTCCAGAAGAGAGAGAAAGGGAGAGAGGGCACGTACCTTCGTGCTTTGCTATGAGGGCAGTAGAAGTTAAGTCCTGCGTGTTGGGCCCTTGACCGCTTTCCTCCTCCGTTCTTTCAGTATTTTCAACTCCTTTCTCTTCTACATCCCCTTCTTCCTGGAGGTGCTCCTCCACATCGATGACATTAACATCAACAATTTCCTTTTCCTTTTGCAGCGGAGGCTCGGGTGCTGCTTCACTAGCGTTTGTCTCAACTGGGCTTTCAGAAGGCCGTTCGCTAGCAAAACCAGAGGGTTTGGTGCGAGGCCGCTTTGGGTGCGGAGGGGGCATCTGAACTTCGTCGACCTTCTTTCTCTTTTTCTTTTTCTTCTTCTCCAGCTGCTGCGCACCCTCCTCGGCAGCTTGGCTGGAACCCTCGGCAGGCTCGTTCTGCTGCTCTTGTTGTGCCACCGCCGGTTCTTCTTCTTCCTCCTGCTCAGGCACTTCCTCGATCCTTCTTGGGCTCTCACCTGAGCCCGGGACGCTAGGAGGCACGAAATCCGCGAAGGAGATGGGTTGCCAAGAGTCAACGTTGGCGTCATATATTTCGCAGAATTCCCCATCGATAATGAGGAAAGTGCTAGACTTCTGCTTCCGGCGGTGAACTCTCATTATCCACCATTCCCTCAACTTCCCTTCGGGCCACCCTTTCAATTCTTCTTTCATTTTTCTCCAGAATGCTGAATCGGGATCTGGAAAGGGGTGTCGGGCAGGGACGTATTCGGCTTCGATTGGGTAAAAATCATGCCACAGGAGCAGAGCTTGCATGCGCTCGATATGCCACTCCAGATCCCTCCCGTTTGGGTTGTTGCGTTGTTCAACTATCTCTGGGTGGGGGCAGTTGTGAAAATTCTTAAACCTGAGGAAATCCCTCATTACTCCCAGGGGATCATAGAACCATCGTTGGGGGATCTCCAGCAGGCCGAAGTCGCTAAGTTTCACCTCAAGGTGAGCACACTGCTTAGTGGCAAAGACTTCAATGACCCCCATCTTGAAAGGGAAGTCGCATGTGTGCCCCCATTTTCGGCCGTGCCCATAAATTATATCTGTGAAATCGCTCTGGCGAGCAACCTCCAGTGAAAACAGATATTCAGAAGTATAGAAAGGCAGCAGGAAGGGTTTACCTGTAAACCCGAAAATGCGAACTACGAGCCCCTGCGTCAATTGGAAAACGTCGCCCATCCTTTTGTTGACGACCCTATCTCTTAGTGTTGCAGGCACCCGAGGGCAGGAGCCACACATGAGCTGTAGGGCGCGTCCCAGGAACTGTTGATTAAAAACATAATAGGACTCGGTCTTCGCCAGGATAGGAGTCCACTGGTAGACCGGCTGCGGGGCTCCATCTTTGTCAACACAGTTGACAGCAATATGCGGAAAGTGACTTTGAGTATAGTAAAAGAAAATCCAGACTAAAAAAGAACACGGTCCGAAGTACCGATCTGGCCCTGAATTCTTCAAATTTGTCAATCGAGTATGCAGGGTCCTGGCCACCCATTCTGCCCAGTCAAAAAACATTGGGTTGGTGTTCGGCCTTGATGGGTCAGGGGCGTAAAACTCTCCGTGAGAAACACATTCCGCGAGTGCCACTTGCCAGGGATACACCGCAGCGTCAGAAGACAGGCCCGCCACCCATGCAAGAATGGAGAAGATGTCCGGGTATTTGAAATCGTCGAGGAGCAAAGGCATCTTTGGCAATTTGCCAGAAGGGAGCCCGTTTACCAACTGTTCCCCCAAGAACTTTATTATGTTAGGGGTGGGAGTAAATCTGCCCGTCTGCTCACTCATATTGACATTCCGAACTGTGTACCCCTTGGGTGGCCCCTGCCGAGGAGCGAATGCCTCCTGTATATCGTCACGATAGATTGAAAACAAATTGTTCCCCTCAGCGTCTCGGACCTGCCTGGTCAGAGGCTGGTAGTTCTGGGCGATTGCATGGACAAGTTCGGGGCAATGGTGCACCGGGGGACACAAGTACCAGTACAGTTGAGAATAATAAGCGACGGCCCTTTTATGCTCTGCAGACAGTCGGCTCCGCATAAAATCAATTGTTTGCCGAAGCTCGGCAACACTCTTAGTGAGCACGGTGTCCTTAATATTTTCCCACCCGTCAATGGGAGGTTCTACGGGCTCTTCTTCTTCGGAATCCACTTCTTCCATTATTTGCTTCTCAGGGCGGACGTTGAGGTCGACCTTTTTCGGCCTGTGCTTTTTCTCCTCTTTAGACTTCTTGGTCTTCTCAGTGCCCGCCTCCTTAGGCGCCTTCTCTCTTTTCTCCGTAGCTTTCTTCCCCATTACAATTTACAGAATGCAGCAGAGTTACAGTGCTCAAAGAGGTGGAGCGGCGGAACTGCGGCAGAGTTTTGGCAGGGTTTCAACAGCTCGTAATTACTCTGCCCAGAATTAACCAGAAGGCAAATAAGCTTTCGTTGAAGACGCTCCGCTTTTATAGGCAAAAGCCGAGGTCGTTCCTATTAATGGCGCCCACTGGAAATAAATGCACGAATCGGGCCGGAGGGGATCGCACTGTCATCTGATTGGTTTCCTGGCACCGTCTACGAGGACCGAGGTACTTTGAAGATCTTACCCTGCTTCGAAACCTTAAATTCCCGTTGTCTTGCACCTGGGCACGAGCCTCCATTCTAACTAAATTCTCTTGGGATGTGTGCCGCCACCTTTGCATTAACTTTGTGTGCTTCGAACGTCTAACTAGGCCGCCATTTGGCACGCGCCCCAAGGCACGTTTTAAATTCGCTCGCCCCCCCCCTTTTTAACGGTTCAACTTGGGTATTTCGGATGAAAATCGGGCGAAGTCCCACTTCGGTTTTCCTTTTGCCCGAAGCGGATAAGCATGCGCTTTGTTGCTTCGCTGGAATCGAGGGCGATCGAGAAGTTCGGCGTGCTTTTCGCCCGAAGTGGCCCTTGCGCATAGAAGTTAGCGAAGTAAAACTTCGCCGAACCTGTTCCTTTAGACCTGGCTTACGCCCTCCCATTACTCCTTTGCAAGGAGATGTCACCTCGCTGGATCTCGGAGCGAACCGGAGGTTCGGCGTCTCCTTGGCCCGAAGTAGACCTTTTAATGGCGAAGTGATCGTTCATGACTTACGTCCCTTCAGCATACTTGGCAGAGAAAAGGTCGTTTACTCCTGTTGCTTCGCCGAGTGGCTTGGCGATTCGCAAAAGTTGTGGGCCGAAGTGTGACTTGACAAGTTTGAAGAGCGAAGGAGCTCATAACCTTTTACCTTGGTGGATGGCTGCTTCGCCAGGAATGGGCCCCGAAGCGGAGGTTCGGCCACCTTGTCGCCCGAAGTGGATACTTCGCCCATTCTGAGGCCGAACTGGCATTCTGAAAAGGAGTGGTTCGTTAGAATCACCGGCCGAAGTGTAACTTCGGCAATCTTTTGGGCGAAGCGAACAAACTGCCTTGAAAATTTTTTTAAGCCGGGAAGGGAAGTTCGCTAGAATTAGAGCCGAGGTTGTGGTTCGGCGATTTTAAGACACGAACCGGCTGATTTTGGAGATTTTGGCTGAACTGACCTTTATGTCTACCCCTTTCAGCGATGATGCCCATTAACCGTTCTGGTCCTTTCTTTCTTGATCTTAACCATCTTAGGTTGGGAATGATTACTTCTTCGGAGATAGTCTTTGACATTTCTCCTTTTTCGTTGAGGTATTTTACCTTCTAATTATTGTACTTAGCTGGGGAAAATTTTGTTTTGGACAATCAAAGGTGGATCTTCTAATTTTAATAAAGGCCTTAAAATAGAGGAAGAAAAAAAAGTATTATGTACGGAAATTTGGTACTCCTTAATGGTGATAGGCTTGGTGAAGACTTGGGATGGGAAGTTTGGTCATGTCTTTCGGATGAAGTTGCTCTTGCTAATTCAAGGATCCAAGGCCATTTCTGTTCTTGCTTCCTGGTCCTTTCTACGGTCTCGCTGGAGTGGGGGCTTCTTTGAACATTTGGGTCTCTGTGTTTCAGACTTGGCCTTTCTGTCTTCAAGTGCGGGTCTCCGATCAATCTTTGCTACATCCAAATTTTGGAATCTTTCCATCGTGGGAAGCTATTTGGGGTCGTTGCCATGCGCTTGTCGAAGGCAACTTGTTCCTCTTATTTTTGCTTCTAACCCTGGGGATTGGTTTATTAGCTCACCTAAAGGCCCTTTTTCCCCCCCTTCCTTTTCGCCCCTCTTCCCTTTGCTCCTCTCCCGTCTCTTCTTTAGGGTTCTAGTTCTTTTTTTACAGGGACCAGATTTGCGACCCAAGAAGAATGCTTTATCGGATAGATAATCTTAGCTTCAAGCATTTTCAAGAGCTCGGCCTTCATCAGGACTTCGATCTTTGGATTAACCGGCCTCTGTTTTTGTCTGCAGGGCCTGACTCCTTGCAATTCAATTGTATGTTGGATAATATCTCGGTCATAACCTTTCAGGTCTTGGTAACACCATGCCACGATGTCTGGGTACCTCTTGCATAAAGACCGGATCTGTTCAAGTTTTGTTGAAGTGCAATCTGTTCCAACCTTTATCACTTTTCCTGGTTCGAGCTCAAGGTCTCGGTATTGTTTTGCGTCCACCTTGATCCTGTGGGAGATCGCCCTGTCATTCTGGTCAAACAGGCTTTCTAAAGTGATTAATCCCTTCGGAACGTGATTGTTCTTTAGCTGTATCAGCCCTTCGTACTCTTCATCTTCAGGATTCCTTCCTTCAACGGTGGCTGCCTCTTGAACCAGGAAGTTAATAATTTGTTCATCGCTGTCAAAGACTTGCTAGTGAGTGTCTTTTTCGGGCACAGATGGCCTATAAACAGTCCTCACTGCCTTGGGCTTATGCACCATCTCATCGGCTGGGGAGTATCTGGCTCCAATAGATGCTAAAATATCAGCATGCCTGTTTTTCTCCCGTGGGATGGACTGGACGTTCAGCGATTCAAAGTGCTCTAATAAATCCCATACCCTGTTGCGGTATGCCTTAAGGTAGTGCTTCTTGGAGAAGCATTTGTTGGTGATTTGCCTACAAACTAGCTCTGAGTCCCCAAAAATCTGGAGCTGCTTGATCCCTAACTTCTCGGCTTTCTTTAATCCCAGGCATAAAGCTTCATACTCGGCTGCGTTGTTGGTACAACTCCAGGCAAGCCGGTAGCAATAATCCTTTTGTTCGCCGGATGGTGATATCAGGAGTACTCCTGCCCCGACGCCGTTTTTACACCGGGCGCCATCAAAAAACAGCTTCCATAATCCGTCTTGGGCAGGGCCTTCATTCCTCTGAATCTGCTCAGTAGGCTTTTCGGGTCTGGTGATGGAGTAACACCCCATCTCTGTTTCAATCATAGCATTAAAATCCGTTAGTGAAAACTCGTCCTCGACATACAACTCTCCCAAGGACTCTTCTACTAGGTCCACTTGCTCTAATTCTTCGGTCATCAAGTGAACTGAGTCATCACGTGCTCCTCTTCCTCGGCCATCTTTTCTACGAGAAACGTGGAGGGTTTCTCATTGTAAATCTTGACTTTCCTTCCCTTGAATGGGACTTCCAAGTGCGAGTAATCCATAGAAAGATAACCGCCGAGCTTAGCCGTGAACTCCCTCGAGAGGCACATGCTGAAATATGGCTCAAGATCAACAACTACCACCTCTTGTATTACTACGATTTGAGGTACCTTGTGCAGCCGAATGGGTATATCCTTAATCACACCGACTGTCTTTACGGGAGTACCGTCCAGCTGAAGCACGCCCTGACTACTTCGCGTGTATTCCATGCCTATCTCCTCGCAAACGGCCTTTGGCATGACTGTGGTTGCGGCACCGGAGTCGATCATGCAATTGTGAACGATGCACCCTTCCATCTGCAGGGACAGATAAAATGGAGGAGGCCTGTTCTTTCCGGTGATCGAAGTGGGCAAGGGCTGAGCTAAGACAGGTTGCGTTGACCTCCCTGCCTTCGCTGATTTTAACGATTCTTGCAACAGGTCCACCTGTCCCGGAAGTTGTAGAGCATCATACAGACTGATCTTGGCGGGAGTCTTCTTTAGCTCTTCCACGATATTATATGCCGCAGTAGCAGGTATCTCTGGTTCCTTCGCTGCCTCGTACTTAGTGCGATATTGTTGCGTGGCCTCGACTCTTTGCCGTTTCGTTAATGAGGGATACTTCAGTTTTTCTCTAGCCTGCTCCTTGGTTTCAACTTGTGGTGGAGCTGCAGCGGTTTGCTGAGGCTTTTCCTTCGCTGGTGGAGGCTGAGGAGCTTTATCAGGAGCCTTGACAGGTGGTTGCTCCTTTTCACGGCGGGTATACACCTTCAAGGGGCCCATTTGAGTTGTGTCTACTTCAATTGGTTTCTTCCCACCCTTGGTGAGAACCGAAACTTGCTCTTCCTCTGCGATCACTAAATTATGATCTGCCTCCATAATCATGTTAACTTGGCCGCCAGAAGTGCTGCCTGCCAGCGTTTGGACATAGTGTTGATGCAACATGCAAGTGCCCTCTTCATGTGGGTCGTTACATGTGGAACACCAGTGCACATAATCGGAAGTGCTCGGCTCCTCATTGATGGCGGCGTTCCTCGCAGGAGGTCTGCCTGACTGTGTTGCCTGGTCTTTTGTGAGCTGGTGGAGGATAGGGTCTCCTCGGCAGAAATTCTTGCTGTGCTTGTTTCTTTTTCATGACGGCCATATCGTTGGATAAGGTTCGCACAGTAGAATTCAAAGACTGAACTTCCTGTAGTAGCTTAGCTTGCACATCTACGGTTGCGGGTGTTGATCCTGCCGAAGTCGGCAGTGGGGCTATTGTCGGGACTGGAGGTAAGGCAAGATACTGAGGTGGTGCGGGTAATGCCGGAAACGGTGGAGGGACCGTAGGCTGTGGTGCCTGAGGTACGGGGAAATGTATCTGTGGGGCAGAGAGCTGGGACACGGTCGGATTTGGATTCCAGGAGGGAATCGGATACGTAGAAGACGTTGAAGTCTGTGCAGCAGCGCTGGGGTATTGCGATTGGGGGAAATCCGGGAATATTGGCATCGGCATCCTCGGGGGGAGTTTACAAATGGTGATCAAATCTATTTCTGCCTTTTGGGCCAACTCATATAGCTCGGGGAATGTATTAACATTTGAGAATCTCATCACCATGCTGATATCAGAGTTGAAGGCCCTAAGGTAATAATATGTCGCTTGTTCAGCGGTTGGTCGCAGACCAGCGGGTACCCTCTGCCAGGTTCGGGCGAACCTAACATTAAAGTCGGATATCTCCTCCTGTGGGTGTCTTTGGATTGACGTAAACTGATGCAGTAGGGAGGAAGGATCGGCGGATTCATTAAATCCTCTCATCAACTGTCCTGCTAACTGATCCCATCCGGTGATGGTGCCTGGCGGCAGAGATCTATACCAATAAAGAAGTTTCCCTCGGAGGGACAAAATTAACAGCCGAACCATAACTTCCTCCTCTGTGATACTGTGAAGCGCAGCCAAGGAAGCGATGTCCTGGATGTGTTCGTAGGTTGTCTTCCCTGTTCCGTCAAACGTGGGTATTGACTTTAGAGCAGCAGGTGGAATTTGCCCCTGCCCAGCTAGATTTAATGGTCCAGCAGAATTCCAGGCTGGGAATAGCCTAGGTGGGGGCTGTGGAAGCGGTTGTTGTTGCTGCTGCTGTTGTTGTTGTTGTTGTTGTTGTTGTGCCATATTTGCACCTTGGTTTGGCTGGTTGGGGGTGAGCAACAGCTGATTCGGCTGAACCGAAGTTCCCGAAGTGCCCAACTGATTGCTAGGTAGAACAGAGGTGCCTTGGTGATCTGGAGAGTTCGGGGGATTAGGAGGGAGACTGGTCGTTGTGTTGTCCGAAGTCGGACCTTGTTCGTCAAAGACAGCCTCTTGCGATGACCCTTCGTTGAGAGATGGATTTGGCCTAACTAGCCTAGGACGTTCCCCGAAGGCGTCAATGTCGAGCTCAAAGAACTCGGTCTCTTCTCCAATATTCCTAACTCTCCATCTCGTATGCATGAAGGTACGGATATTTCAGTACCGGTCTCTAAGGCTTAAGATTTTCACGTTGAACAGAGTCACCAGATGCTTGAGTCTTACAGTACTGAGATGAGCATCAGCTCTCAATACCACTCACAAGGTGAGACTGACCAAGTCCCACCGGGCGTGCCAGAAACTGTTGGTCACAAATCCGCCACAGGAAAGGATTTTGTTTGTCTATGCGCCCTAGACCTGGACCAACATTGAAAGGTCGGAGGGAAGAGATGCCCTCCGTGCCAATCTTCGGAGAAGGCCGGCTCCTATACTAAACTACTAGGGTTTTAAGATAAGAGTGCAGGAAAGAGATTTAAAAAGGTTGAGGGTGCAGGAAAGAGATTAAAAGATACAGAAAGAAATGGAAATAACTTGATATTGCAGTGGGAAAGAACACGCAGCACAATAACTCATCTATATCTAAACTAGCAACATTCAATAAAGAAAATGTAATGGAAACCGAAACTGCATATGCCTCTCTATGTATCCTCTAACAGAATTCCAGACACATTCATCTTCTCATGCTAAAATCCAGATATCAGAATTGCAGCAACCATAAAGCTAAATGAAAGAAGAAATACTTGCCAAAGGTAGCATAAAAAGAAGGCATAGATTCAGAGCCAAGGATCTTCAGTATTGATAGCAAAATGTTTAGCTACAGCAGCTTCTTTAGCAAAATGTTCCCCCCCGTTTTCATTACAATGCTTGGGTTTTTATAGAGGACCCTTCCCTCTGAGCCATTAATGAACTAGATTTACAAGGATGTTAGGGCGGCTCCAAAAATCGCGCTCGCCACCTTCTATAATTGAAACTTCCCATCCTATTACCATAACTAGTTGCAGGGCCGCATTAGGCGGGGAAAGTTGCATTTATGTGCCGCGGGCGTGTCTCGGACTCATACCCAGTCTTGGAATTTGTGCCCCTCGGGAGGAGCACTATCGTCAGATGTGCCTTGGGTGAAGCTTCGCTGGATTTTCGTCCGAAGCGCTGCTTCGCAATGAGTTCGGGCCGAAGCGAAGGTCAGGATGGGAGGCAAAAATGTGACGGTTCGCTGGAAAATGGCCTTGAAGATAGCATGGTCACTTAATTCCTAGCCACGCTACTTCGCCGAAATGTGCTTGTTCCGCTGAGAAACGGGACCAAAATGCTACTTCGGCAAGGAACTTGCCCGAAGTGGCTGGCTGCTGGAAATATGTTACAAAATCTTCTCCCTTTGCATTTAGATAGACGCTTCGCAGCGATCAAACCAGAAGGTGGCCGTTTCGGGGAAGCATCGACCGAAGTTTACTCCCTGCCTTAGACATTTTCCTATTCTTCCAGTAGCGCTTCGGCAAAACAGTGACCGAAGTGGGAGGTTCGCCAGGGGAATGGCCGAAGTAGCCAGCTCGCTAGACTAAGGCCCGAACTGGCGCCCATCTAGGTGAAATTCGCTAGGAGGATGGGCCGAAGTAACACTTCGGCAAAGATTTTAGCGAAGTGACCCTGCTAACTTAGAACATTCTCGATCAACTCAAAATTGCAGCTTCGCAGCTCCTCTGCCCGAAGTGGCTACTTTGGCAGTCTTGTGGGCGAAGTGCCTTCCATGCCTTAGAAATTTTTTTTAGCCCAAAATGGACTTATTTGGTTTCTTTTGCGAAGCTGTCCTTTTCTCTCTGCTTTCAGCGAAGCTCTCTATTTTTTCCTGTGTTCTGCTGGCGAAGCTCTTTATATACATGAATTGAATACAAGGGGGCCAAAAATGGGAACCAAAATTGCTGCAATGCCATGAAATACAAGAAAAGCAAGGGAACAAATTCATGAAAAATAAGAAAACACATTACAAAACCAACTTATACTTCAAATTTCTTTACCCCTCCACGCAATGTGACAGAATTGTCAACAATAACCACTATTTTGGTTTTGTTAGTACTTCCTTTCATACCAACTTCCTTGCATAAGTGTTCTAAGGCCTTTAAATGCACTCTTAGCTCTTGTGTTGTCTTTGAAAGCAAAATGAGATCATTTGCATACAAAAGTAGGTTCACCACATAACTACTCAACTAGACACCCCTTCCCCTCACTCACATTAGTCATTCTTTTAACTTATCAATATATAAGCCAAATAAAGTCAAGATAACAAACATCCTTGTTTACTCTTATGTCACTTTCAAGAATTATTAGAGACATTCTTGTGTCTTGATTTTGGCTCAACCCTCTTCATACAATCTATGAACTATTGCCCTAAATTTTTCCAACATCCCTCATTCTTCCATCCTACTCCATAGTTTACTTCTACGCACTATATCAAAGGCCTTCTCAAAGTCAACAATTAGGCAATATGCATCCTCTTTTACCTCTCAAATTTTTTCAATGATATACTTAATGTGATGCAATGATCTATTGTTAAGTGTTTTGGCCCAAGACCTGCTTGTCTTTTTGCCTTCTTTCATCGTTCTTCTTTGCACTTGCTGATTTTGTGTTCAACCATACTACCAAAAAGCTTTGCAAATCAAGGATTAACTATTATGGTTTGATAATTTGAAGGGTTGTCTCCATCACCACTTTCGAACAGTGATATAGCTGAACTTGTCTAATCTTTCAGAAAACCATGTTGAAAGACACCATTAAATAACTTTTCGATATGTGGTGCTAGGTTTTCTATTCCCCATTTTAAACATTCTATTTGCAGGCCATGCACATCTTCGGTTTTACCTGTTCCCAACCTCTTAATACCCTCCTTAAGCTCCTTTTACATGAACAAATCTGTTGTTCTGTTGATTGTGGGAGAAGGATCATTTTCTTGATCACACATGGTGAGAAGCGAGTTTCAAACCTAGATAAAGGATCCATTCATACAAACTCTTTGACCCAGATAACTATGGGACAACTAGAGGTAGGGCATAAACTTAAACCTACATGTAAACCATCTAACTATATTACAATCTTGATCCAATTTTAGACTCCTTACAGTAGTAGCCCATAATGGACTATAGGTAGGGACTGAACTTATAAAATTGCTTGTATGATGCAGCTAAGTGATGGACCCACCACCAATAATAATTCAAGTTCAAGTTCAAATCCCTAGAAGCCATAGGAATCCCTGGAGTTGAGGGTTGAACTTATAACAATGTGTGATGCTTGTAAAAATATTCCAGACCGAGGTCCAACAGCAATTCTAGCTCAAAACCCTTGTAGCCATGGTAACACCTAGAGCTAGGGGTTGACCTCATAAAAGGCATGAAGACCAGACATATATGATAAACACCGAAGCAACGATCATTCAAGTACGAACACCGGGAGTAGCTATAGCATACCTGCAAGGAGAATCTCAACTTATAGCAATGTATAGACCTATTCCAGATTTGAAACCAACCACCATCCAAGTTCAAACCCCATGAACTTGGACTACATTGGTGTTGGACTACATTGGTGTTAGGTTTCTGCTTATCCTTTCACTTTATGTAGTAATTATTAAAATTTTGGTCACATTTTGATAGTCAATTTTTTATTTATTACCGTTTGAATTATTGAAAGTTTATATCAATCCCGGTTATTTTTTTTTAAACATATAGAGGAATCATTAACTATTATCCTCAACTTTGCAGCAGAGAACCAGCATGTAGAGGAATCATTAACTATTATCCTCAACTCTGAAGCAGAGAACCAACACATTTATAATTGTTAAGCCATTTTAATACTACAACTCTCTCATGATATAAAACAGTTTATATACCCAGGTATTGTAGGTGAGTTGGAGAGGAGAGGGCAATCCTCCAAGGGAGGTCCCAGGTTCGAATCTCCACCCTACCAAAAAGTTGAATTGGGTACCCAAAATCCAATTGATAATGTTGGTGCGGGCAGGGCTGGGTGCGACCCCCGGGTGACTTTGACGGTGTAGAACCCCTGTTCAGACCAAAGCGGCCCCGTAAGAGGTTTTTCACTTTAAAAAAAACAGTTTATATCATTATCCTCAACTTTGAAGCAGAGAACCAAGACATTTATAATTATTAAGTTATTTTAATACTAGAATTCTCTCATATATCAATTGTTTAAAAACATAGACACTGAAAATTCAAATTCAAATCTTGTATAACAATATAATATAGTTTATTATGGTTAAAATAAATAGAATGATAATACAATGATATGATTCATTGAAATACTATAATATTTCAATATTTTTGTAATTTAATAAAGTTATTTTTTATAATCAATTAAAAAATAATTAATAAAATTATATATATATATAACAACTCAGCTTACATGGAAAATAAGGAGGGTTTTAACTTGTATGAACCTAATTATTAAGAACTAAAAAAATGTAGTTATACACCATACCAAAGAATGGGTGGATAACCACCTATAAACAACATATTTTCATATGACCTACTCTAAATTATTAAAAAATTATAAAAGTGAAATAAGTAAATAAAATAACATATAATACATAAATAAAGTACCTTGGTATGTGGAGGCCCCGTCCAAGCTGGCCTTCTTCATTTCTGCCCCATGCCCATACCTCTCCACAGGAGGTAACAGCCAATGAGTGGTAGTGTCCAGCTGTCACACTGGTGACATGGCGGGGAAGGCCCTCCACGTGGGTGGGCACGTATGCATCTCCAGCGAAGGGCAAGCCCAGAGCCCCGTGGCTCCCATCTCCGAAACTCAAAACCGCTTTGTCGTTATTCCACCTGGTATTGGAAATCCACCTTGTGTTGTGTTTGAATGCACATGGTGGGAATAACAAGGTTTGGGTTCTTTTCAGTACAAATATTTTGGCTCCACAAGGGAATCCCATTGCTTCTTTTCAATTTACCAATAACAGATGCAGAGCTATATAAATAATTAAATTTCTCGCATTGGTTGGGTTATAATTAACCTAAGTAAAAGGTTATAAAGACAATTTTAAAGATTTAAATTTAAATCTAATAATAAAAAATTGATAAATAAAAATATATGGATGATATGTGATCCTAACTCATAGTAGATGTGTATAAAAAATATTATTCAATAAATAAAAACACCAATTCTTTAAAATAATTTAAAATACCTTTTCCTTATTCTAAAATTTTTCATGGAGCAGGTATATGCTAGCCACTTGTGGACTGGATAGCTTTTCCATAGGTATAACCTTAGGGCAAAGGCCATGCGCAAGTCTGAATAATTTTTATAGAATAGAAAGCTCTGCGGTCTTTCAGTACCCTCAAAATTTTCTAAACGATATATCAAATAACTTAATGAAAGTATATAGTTTTTGTTGGTAATTAAGTATTACATTTATAATCTATGTTAGTGGAGATCTAAGTTTAAAAAATTCATGTTCAACTCACAGGGAGGTGGCTTCCAATGTACCGAGCGTTTAAAAATAAATAGGTAATTTACATTTAAATTAACCTTAAGTCTTATATGCATGACTTAAAATAAATAAATAAATAATTTACATCTGAATTAGCCTTAGCCTTATATGCATGACTTAAAATAAATAAATAAATAATTTACATCTGAATTAGTCTTATGCATGGTTTAATCTTGAAAAGAAGTATTTTACTTATTAATAAAAAGTATATTTGTTATTTTTTTTAACAAGTTCACTCATATCTTGTACCTTATAGAGTGGTTTGAACTTAAATATTTTAAAAGAGGGTCCAAACCACTACGGTGTTCCATAAGGACATTGAAATCTAAGATTATAGTTTTTTTATTATTAATTTTAATAAAAATAATGAAAGAAGAAACTAATGAATAGTTATATGAAGTGTCTACAATTGAGTTTCTTTAATGGTGGGTTAGGGATCATTTAAAAATAATATTTTCAAATGTAATGTTTAATAAACTATGAGTTAAAGGGAGCGTGAGTGAGGAGACAGTGTTATTTCTTTTTGTTCTAAATTTTAAAAGGAATTAAAAAATTAAATGATTATTGTAAAAAAAATCTAGGTAGTATAAGAGGAAAATTATTTTTGAAAGTTTTCATTTGAAGTAAGGATGTTGTAGTTAAAAGTATAAATGTCTTAGTTAAGAATAAGAGGAAAGATGAATTTATAGCAAACTTCATTTAGGTAGCAAATATTATACCAAAAGTGATTATCAAGGATGAGATGATTAAGCATGATATAATGGTTCTTAAAAGCATAGGGTTAATATATAAGGTTTATAGATATTGGTCAAGTCTTTTAGAGATTCAAAATTAGATCAAGTGGAAGTGTAATTGAATTTAAACTATTCCATTAATTTTCTTTCAAAAGGACTTTTCCTCATCGTTTTCTGTAGTTCATAAACAAGGGATAAAATAATAGATGGTAGCCCTTGGTTTAAGGCTAATGAGATTTTTTGTGTGAAGACAAAAACTATTAAAATATTTTTATTGTAGATTAGACCTTTTGGAATTCTTTATCAACTTGTTAGTAAGGAAGTTTAGAAGAAAATTGGAAATACTCTAGGGGAGTGTTGGAAATATTAAGTATATTGGTTGTCATTGATGTCAAAGGCAAAATGGTTGAGATTTATCTTCAAGGTTGAAATAATAAAATGCAAGGCAAATATCATCAAAGGTTTCATGAGGCAGAAATATTGATGTCAAAGGTACAATAGTTGTCAAGGCAAAAAGATTTTTCATGGTTATGTCAGCAAGAAAAAAAAAGGTTTCATTTGATTGAAAAAAAAATTGTGGTTACGTTAGCAAGAAAAGACAAGACTGTATTTGGTTGAAAAGAAAATCATTCGACAAAGGCTCACAAGCAAAATATTATAATATATAAAACCAAGGTTTAAATATTATAATAAAAATAAATTTGAATTTTAAATGGCGCCAAAATTCAACTTCAAATGATGGAAATAAAAAGGACAGTCGATGTCTTCATAAAGTTCGAATTGCATATTAAAGGAAGAAAAAAAATTATTTGCCATGGTCTAGAGATTAAGCACAATTTGTGCCATTCGTTGAGGGCAGAGAGAGGAAAAGATAAGCGCACGTGTTTCGAAGCAAGGGCAACGATTTAAAAAGGAGGCAATGCACGAGGTTTTCAATTGGGTAACTAGCCCAGGTGGTATGCAGGTCTTGTGCAAGTCATGGCAGGCGAGAGGTCACGTGTTCGAAGCACAGCAAGTTTATTTTTCTTGGAGTTTTATTAAAAAACAAACTGTCTATGATAGAGGACGTCAAATCAGAGTTCGTGCATTATAAGTCTTGTGTGGGGAGCTAGCCCACGTGGTAGCCTAGCTTTCGCTAGGACGCGGGCTAGGAAGAGGTGGCAGGTTCGAGTTGCAGTGGCAACATGTTGGCAAGACAAAAAAAATTGATTAAATTTGAAAATATTAAGGTATGCATAACGCTTGACCTAGGGAGACACAAGGTTTAATTTTTGCATTATTAGGTATGCATAGTGCTTGATCTAGGGAGACATAAGGTTGAAGGTTTGCATGATAAATTGAAATCAAAAGTACTGTGTGAGTAATGATATTTCAGATTTTGTGTGTGTGGCTTTATAAGGTTGAAATAATTTTTGATATAGGAGGTATAAGGTGTAAGAAAGTGGAATTAAAATTGTATTTTGCACTTAGGGTTTTGGATGATTATAAGGTACATTATTGATATTGAAAATTAGTTGTGCCTTTTACAAGTAGGAGTAATAAGGTGTTATTGTGGTTTAATTATTGTGTGTATTCCTGCATGGTGAAAGAAATTTTGAAAGGTTTTGTTCCTTTATTAAAAAACGTTTTTTGGGGAAATTAAAAGGAGTTGTAAACCATTATCTCTGTGCACATTTCTTGAATAAAAATCTAATGTGGAAGATTTGAAAGATAATTCTACTAACCATTTTTTGAAGTGGCACTTTGAAAGAGAAATTCTTTTAAGACAGGTTTTGAGGGCTCATCTTCATCAAAGCAAGTTAAGAGATATGGTGATATCATTCCTTCTTTAAGATGTTTGGTTGAGCAAATATTTTTGAATCATAAGGTGGAAAAATAAGGATTATATATATGCATTGTTGGAAATATATGTGCTAGGGTTGAGAGCAAGTTTTGTGCATAATCTTGATTGATATTGGGATAAACTAGCAAAGGTCAAAAAGGTATTTTTGTGAAGTAATTTGTGCATTGACCTTGAGTGATATTTGGAAAGAACATATTGTGAAATTGTATTGCATATCATTTTCTATGTGTTCTTGAACAAGAATTTTGGGTAGAATATGTCTAAAGTACTTTGATCAAAGCATGTGTTATGAGCAAGTTTTGAGCATGTGTTATGAGCAAGTTTTGAGCATGTGTTATGAGTAAGTTTTGAGCATGTGTTAGAGTAGATTTGAGGCAGATTTGAGAAAATCTTGTAAGAAGACTTGAAGAAAGTTTGGGCAGAGTTGAGCAAGTCTTGTAAGAAGACTTGAAGCTAGTTTGAGGCAAAATTGAGCAAGTCTTGTGAGAAGACTTGAAGCTGGTTTGAGGCAGATTTGAGCAAGTCTTGTGAGAAGACTTGAAGCAGGTTTGGGCGAGAGTTAAGAGAATATTTGATCAAGCCTTGTGAGTAGGCTTGGCATAAATTTGGATAGATTTGTGAGTAGGTTTTGTTATAAATTTGAGTAAGCCTTGTGAGTAGGCTTGGTGTAGATTTGGACAATTTTGTGAGTAGGTTTTGTTGTAGATTTGAGAAAGCCTTGTAAATAGGCTTGGTGCAAATTTGGGCAGATTTGTGAGCAAGTTTTGTTGTTGATTTGAGCAAGCCTTGTGAGTAGGCTTAGTGTATATTGGAGTAGTGAGTTGAGCAGATTTTGTTGTATATTTGAGCAAGCCTTATGAGTAGGCTTGGTGTAGATTGGAGCAGTGAGTTGAGCATATCTTGCTACAGATTTGAGCAAGCCTTGTGAGTAGGCTTGGTGTATATTGGAGTAGTGAGTTGAGCATATTTTGTTGCATATTTGAGCAAGCCTTGTGTGAAGGCTTGAAGCAATTTTTGAGTAGAGTATTGAACTAGATTTGGAGCAGACCAGATCAGAGAGGAGAGGTATCTCTTGTGGATAGAGATCCACAAACTAAAGCTAAGAGGAGATGTGTCTCCTGTGGATAGAGATCCACGAACCAAAGTTGAGAGGAGAGGTGTCTCCTATGGATAGAGTTCCATGAACCAAAGCAGAGAGGAGAGGTGTCTCATGTGGATAGAGTTCCATGAACCAAAATTAAGGGGATAGAGTTCTCCTGTGGATAGAGGTCCATGAACCAGAGTTGAGGGGATGGAGTTCTCCTATGGATAAAGGTCTACAAACCAAAGTTGAGGAGATAGAGTTCTACTATGTATAGAGGTCCACAAACTAGAGTTGAGGGGATAGAGTTTTCCTATGGATAGAGGTCCACGAACCAGAGTTGAGGGGATAGAGTTCTCCTATGGATAGAGATCCACAAACTTGAGCATAGGGGATTGGTGTCTCCTTTGGACAGAGGTCCATAAACATTGTAATAAGGATTTGGTTCCCAAGATATTTGTTGAGAAAATTTAGAAGAAATATTTTCTGCGTGGATGTAACCCACATTAGGTGAACCATGTTAAATATGTGTCTCTTGTGTGTTATGA
Organism: Wollemia nobilis; assembly: GCA_028583015.1. Taxonomy (NCBI): domain Eukaryota; kingdom Viridiplantae; phylum Streptophyta; class Pinopsida; order Araucariales; family Araucariaceae; genus Wollemia; species Wollemia nobilis. The sequence goes on along the minus strand of JAQPPZ010013020.1, from coordinate 4,639,395 downwards.
TATGTGCATTACTTTACTACTGCTATTGATGATATTGGTTAACTTTGCTTTGAAAATATATTACAATTGATAACATTGGATAATATTGTTTTAGAAAGAAAAGCAAAAAGTTATCTTATAATATTCACCCCCCTCTCAGTATAAGCTTGTGTTCTTCAAGCTGTTCCTCCAAATGGGACCACAAAGAGAAGGTATGGTGTATACACTTGAATATGTGTTGCCTTGGATATTTCAAAACCTTTACCCTAGTGCATTAGGAATAAGATAATGGGATCAACAAGTGGATTATGTAAACATTACATTTTGATGCTGCAAATGTCATAACACTAGACACATGGCAAGAGATTGCAAAATGAAAATGATGGAAAAAGAGGGAAAATTTTGGGCATGAGAAAAACTTCAATATGAAGCAAGGAGATCATATCATAGTAGAAGCTAGGTCAATTCAAGGATTTTCCACTCTTAAGAAGTGGTAAAACAAGCTCCTATGCATCGTCAAATGGCAAAGGTCATTATAGTTTACTTGAATCAACCATTAGAACAAAAAATTGACATAAGGGATGAGGAATTGTAATGCACAAGTTAAAATTTAGGAGTTAAAGGTGCGAAGGAAGATGTGGAAGCAAATTTTAAAGCAAATGAGACAAAAGAGATCAAGGTTAATCTAGGTAAGTTATCTTCATTTTCCTCAAGTGTCATAAAATCCTCTCTTTGCAATAAAAATGAAAGTAGTAAAAAGTGTATTTGTTGCACTTATGGGTTTCAATATCAACCTAATAAATAAATGCTTATGGAGTATATCCATGGAAATTTAGGTTTTTTAGCGCAACACGAGAAAGTAATTGCTCTAGAATATCATCCTTGTACTCTAGGGTTTTGAGGTAATATAAATAAGAAAGTGTTTGTGATGTTATTCCTTGCATTTCAAATTCTCTAGACAACATAAATCTTTATAAGATAGGTATTATTATGAAGAGTATGGAAAAACAAAAGAGATTGATGAAGATAAAAGTCTTGGCGAGAATGGAAAAAGGAGAGGAAGGTTGTCAAAGTAGGAGCAAAGAGAAAAATAAAGTTAAGGGGATATCAATTGAGGAAGCCATAAATAAATATTACATGTGTCAATAAAAAGTAGGGCTAAGCCCACTAATAAAATAAAAAGTGATGATGAAAATTATATCATGGAATATAAGGAATAGAAATAAGACCCCCAAAAAAAGTTATTGAGGAGTTAATAAATTGTTATAGTCTTTAGTTTATTTTAATACAATAAATTAAATTAAGTAGTGAGGAATGTAATAATGCTTTCAAAAAAATTTAAAAGATAAAGGATTGTCTGGCAGTTTCTTCTAAAGGTGCTTTCAGAGGTAGTGGTATAATATGTGACAAACACAAATGGGATGGACAATTGCTAGAAGTAAAAAGTAATTAGGTGCTTGGATTATTATGAAAGAAATAGAAAAAATGTCAAATTTGGGGTTATAAATGTATATATTTCAACTATAATTACTCCTCGTGAAAGATGTTGGAAGGACCTAAGCATAATTTTGTCAAATACAATGATAATTCATAATTCTGATCTATAGATTCTTGGGGTGACTTTAACACAATTCTATCTCCTTTATAAAATAAGTGTGGTAATTTTTGATAGTCCAAATCAATGCAAGATTTTGCTTCAATTGTCAATTCAAATGGCCTTTCAAATGCTATTGGTGAAAGTGTAATATGATTCATGGCCAAGACTGATAGTGTATGATGTAATTTTGAATAAGGCATAAGGGAAATCATTGCACAATGTATTTAATAAGCCTTATGGGTTGCAATTAACCTTGTTGTGGTTAAGCCCATCTTATAGACTTATAATTACCCTTAAGTATCTTGTTATGTTGACTTAGATTAAGTTCATTTATGTAAATGGGGTTTTGGTATTGGTATAAATACCCCCTACCACTCCATCATTTTATTATTTGAGTGTTATGATTATTATCCACGGATAATATGATGATTATTTACAATACCTATGGGTGGCCAAAAACTTTTGTGTTTCTTTTCCTTTATTTTGTCCTTTTTGTATATTGCTTTTGTTCATTTTTTGAAAACAATGTTAAATCTAACATTGTATTATACTAAGTTGCAAGCTTACTGCAATGGTAAGGGCATTGGTCTCTATTTGAGAGGTCCAAGGTTCAAACCCCACTCAGTATGAGAAAATCGGAACCCCTCATAATACATGTGTAAACTCATTGAAAAAACATGGTATCGTACTAGGTATGGAGTGACATTGCTTAGTCATGCAAGAAATTAACTCAAAGTCTATGATATTTCTTTCAAGTTTTAAGGTAAATTTTCCTTTGGAGCTTCATATACCCTTATAACACAAAGAGCAAATAAGGTTTTCTCTTCCATGATTTTCCATCAAAAATTCCTTCTTCTCTTGAGAATTTATCCCTTCATTATTGTTGGGCAAAAATATTGGTTAGTTTTCTATGTTCAAATTCATTGCCTCATTTAATTTGTCAACCCGGGGTAGCTCGTAGACTTGTGAGCAACCTTGCACAATATATGCTTGTAATTCCCTCCAATGAGATGAGTCCCTCAGATTTATGGTTTGGGGGGTGTTGGTGTTTCGTTGGAGTTCTGATTTAGTTTTCAAACCACTAATCTATCCTACACTATCAAAGACATGACTAATTTATATTCATAAACTGAAACTACACATTTACTGGAAATTATAGAAAACAAGGGAAATAACAGAAATTGAATTTAAGCTACAGGAAATAAAATAGAATTGAAAAAGATAGAAAAATAGGGGAAAGGTAAGGGAAGAACACTATTGAGAGTGGGCCCACGCTTCTAGTAGGTTCTACCCACATTAATCATTCACCGGATGCAAGTCGATTTAATCAGAAATGACTCAGAAATATTTTATTGAAATTGTAGTAGGATAGGTATAGGAAAAATTTGGGATCACGTTTTTAGGGGTGGCCTGCATATTTATAAGATATGCGACCATCCCTATTACATATTGGAAATAAATCAAATGTTTGATTCTATTTTACAATAGTATGCATGAATAAAGGGAATCGAGTAAAATATCAAGCTTTGTAGACTATTTCAGTGTATCCTGTTTTATCAAAATATGTCTGATATTTGCTTTACTCAATTTACATAGATTTTTACATAATAGCTAAAAAATAGGTAGTTAATCATCTTTGACTTTGTCCCTAGGTCAGATTCAATGCTAAGACTCCATCTACATCCTTTGCTGATATCGCGTTCTATTTTATCGATAACAGAGTTTTGTTGGAATTCGACTTCAATGGGAATCGGGCGCCTTATCTATAGAAGTCGAGAAGCAGGTGCCAACATGGGAGTCAGGAACCTAACGGGAATCAGGCACCCGATAGTCAAGTGTCAAATGGGAATCAGACGTCCTTCAGTCAAGCGCCAAATGGGAATCAAACGCCTAACTTAGCGCTTCACACCGATGTACTACAGATGTTTTGCCTTCATGAAATTGAAAGTGCTAGGTCCGAGTGGGACCTCGATGTAAACATGCTAAACACAAAAAATTCTATGAAATCTACACAAAAATACACTCAAAAACAAATATTAAATATCATGCAAAATAAATTGTTAAACATATATAAAATTCTCATAAAACATATATATCTATAAAAATAAGTGTCATAGTTCATAGGGAAAGTATTACAAAAAATGAGCATTTTCAAGGCTCATCATCCCCCATGCTTAAGGGTTGGCACGTCCCTATGCCACTTTATACTGGTAATTACTAGTTTCATTTACAACCTTCCAGTAAGCCCTGATTATTTCTTTCCTCTTCTTTGTAGCGGCCTTAGATTTTTCCTTATCTCTGGGCTTTCACCCTTTTGGTGCTTTGGGAGTGGCTGCCTCCTATTTCTACTATCTCTGGTGCTTGCTGCATCGAACTGGCTGACTTGGACCTACTCTTTTACTTGGTTGTTCCCTTGTCCAGGCTACCTTACCTTTCTCAATTTTTAAGTAGTAACCAGTAAAACTGGTGGTATCCTTCTGGAATGCGGGCTCAACCATCTTCCAGTATTCATGGTGAATGGGTAAATGTTCTCCCATGGGTACTACAGATTCATCTCCAAATGGGATGTTGGACTTCTTAGCAACCTTGGTTGTGGGAAAATTGGCCCTTATTGGGTCGAGTTTAGCATTATCCTTAGACTCTGTTTCTTCCATCGAAGGGGTTTTGTTGCTTGTTGCTTGATCTGCAGGTGGTACAAGACCTAAAAATCCCATCTTCATGAAATATTCCTTCATTTTAGAAGGATATTTACCATCAGATCCATACAAGCCCCAAAACTAATGAGGTTGGGCAAATGGAATTTTCTTGGGAGGCTTCTTGGCCTTCTTTTTGCCTCTTTTTTAGATTCCTTGAGTGCCTTCTTAGAAGCCTTTTTCCAGTTCTTTTTATCTGCTTCTATATCTTCCTTAAGATTTTCAAATTTCTCTTTTTGTGCAGCAAATAATTTCTTTGATGCCTCCCATTCCTCATCGAATTCATGCCCGATTCCTCATGGAATTCATGTCTGATTCCTTATCAAAATTTATGCTCGATTCCTTTAATTGTGTAGTTCTTGCTCTAGTTCTAGGTCTTCATTGAGATTCCCTTACAACCTTTCTCTTTGGTCTCAGATTTTTGGGTTGTATTTTAGGGTATGTTGGTGTTGTTGTTACTTCCTATTTTTTAGTAGATATAGTCTGTTGAGTCTCTTCTACCTATCCTAAAGGTATGGGCTTAGGTGACTTCTCAATTTTTTTGTGTAGTAGATTTTTGCTCTATTAGAATTACCTTTTCCTCCTGAGGTTGTTCAGCCCTTGCATCCACTTTGAGAATGTTTTGGCTCAACCCTTGTATCTTAGTTAGGTTTTTGATCTACAGAATGGGTAGACTCCTAAGGCTTTTCAACCTCCAAATTCCCTTCTTCACCCTTGTCTAAAATTTGAGGCTCTTCAACCTCCACTTCATCCTTCTTTTCATCTTCTTTTTCTATAATTTTTTGAATTTTGAGGTTCTTCAACCTCAACTTCATCTTCTTGAGTTACCTATTCTGTAGAGTGAGATGATGAACATGGCTGCTCCACTTCCATTGCAACATCCATCCCTTGCTCATTTTTTGTGTGAGAGTGTAAGGAAGTACTTTCAATTATAATTATGGGGGACCTCTTCTGAGATTGAGGGCTCCCCTGTTCAGATAAATTTTGAGCAAAAGCCATAGAGTGGTCTCCTACCTCAGCCTCTTGGTTGGCATTTTTGGCATCTGACTTCCAAGCACCAAATGATGCCACCTTCTCTTCAGAATCTATAGAGGTAGTGGGCACATCCATTGCCCAATCAGTTTGAACCCCTGCATCCACTTTAGTCGATTGCTTAGCTTTCATTGGCTTGCCCTGTAGTGTAATTCTCCTATTTGCCCCTACATTTGTCGAATCATTTGATATAATTCATGCATTTTTAGTGTAGCTACTTTCCTTGACTCTTGAAATAGAGTTCGTTCTTCCTTATATTTGGCTTCCCAAGTGGAAGCCTATTCTTTTAATAATTGTAGTTGTTGCTACAAATCCTCCATCTGGTCCTCTTATTGTAAATCTTTTTACCTCCTATTGAGGAGTATGCCCCCTAGAAATATCCTATAAAATTTGGGCTAGATACTCTTCCTTGTTTACTTCTTCAATGTGTCTTCATCATCTGGATGAGTTAGAAACCACCATAGACATCTTCATCCTTCTACTTTTGGTTCTGGTGGAAATTGGCATGAAAGTAGGGCTTGGTGGATCCTGCCTTACCTCATCATCAAATTGAGGGTCAATGGGGACAAAGTCTGTCCTCTTCCTCATCAAATTAGGGAAAAATAGGGGATGAGGCTTGTCCTACTTCTCATGTATTTTCCTTAGGTGGGGATGTAGGCGTCATCTCTGCTTGCTCTATCACCTTATCAATTGATTGTTCATTCTATTCTAGCACCTCCACTTCTTCTTGTGCCCTAGGAATTACATTATTGCCCTCAACTTCCTCAATCATCACATTTCTATGTGACTCTGCATATCGTACCAAGGCTAAAATTAGGCCATGGTGAGCCAAGGTAGATGTTGTGCCTGCCTGGTACCATCTGGCCTCATCTTTGAGTGCACATGTAAGGTAATGGGGGATATTGATCTTGTCCCCATGTAGTATATGGTTTAGAAATAAAAAATGATTTGAATTTAGCTTGGAGTACCTACTAGAATAGGTGAAGAATCATGCGATCTGTTCAAAAATTACCCTCTAGAGCTTGAGGATGTGTTTCTTGGGTAAACCAATGCGTATCATGTGCTCTGTCGAACTTTCAAAGAATATCTATGCATAGAGAGTTGGGTTATCTTATTTGTACGTGTGCTCCCCTATTAGGGGAAGGCCCATCACTATGGTAATATATTCTTCGATGACTAGGATCTCTAGTCCTCGCATATGAACAACCCCATCCCTCATGGATGTTATAAACTCATTAGCTACCTCTATGTCTTGGCCTTGGCTGACCAGTCGATAGTACTCCATCCAACCTGCAACATCAAATTGTGTTTGGATATCCGTAGAAATACTTGAGTAGTCGGTAGGTTCACTTTTCTTTAAATCATGGTTCTTAGACTTTCCCCCCATAGCTTTGAGCATAAATTTCCCCTCGGCTCAAGATTCACTCTGTAATTATTTCACACTCTGGTTCTTCTGGGTTATGACACTCTGTAATTTCCCTCCTTACATGGTAATTTTTTGGTAAGTAGTTTCTAAAATTGGTTGCTTCCTTGGATGTAGGTGGTTAACTACCATAATCAAAAGTGATTACGTTTATCCATGTAAAATTTCCTTAGAACGTGTGTCAGATCTTGCGTAGGTGATAACCATAAGCGTTTTACCAATCAGAGCTATGACACATAGAAAAGTGCCAAGTGGAACAATATGGGTGGCTAGGACTATAATGGGGGTTGTGCTGACACTTTTCCATAGACACACATGCGTATGAAAATAATATATACATAAAATAGAAAATTTAATCATGTACCTAAATTTGTTTCGTGGGTGTATCATGCGTAGATATCCATGGTGCATTGTTATTGGTTGGTAGATGATGACTAGGCAAACCATAATGAAAAATGATGGTCATATTTCCCATGCAGTGAATTTCTCTCCATGTGATTGGTTCTTGATAACTACAATATGATACATTCGAGACATCCTACATGGTTTCAAAACAAAGGTTAGAAAAAACATATCTTCATGGGATGACAAACATCCCCTCCTCAAAAGTTGTTTGTTGATAACTTTTAATTTCATCCATAATAGATTTGACTTTGTGCATGAGTGGGGTGCTGACGTGGCTCGGGCCACTTCCCAATGCTAAAGTTTATTTTTATGAGGCATAAACACCCATGAAAATAGAAAGTAGGTACCTTTTTCTATGTGGAAATCAGGCACCTTCTTTCGAATCAAGGTATGTAGGTGCCTAGAAAATAGAAAGTAGGTACCTTAGCAATTGGGCATCATGCTTAACATGGAAAGTAGGCACCTTTTGTTGGCAATCGAGTATCGTACTTAAAGCAAACTTTATACAAAACTCAAACTTTATATACAACTTTTTTTTATATGTTCAGGAGATTAGGTGTCACTTTCCCAAAAAATGGGAGTCGGGTACCATCTCCTTGGAAAAACTAGGAATCAAGCATCGGTCTGCTAGAAAATGGGATGTAGGTACCATCTCCTTGACATACTAGGAGTTAGGCACCTTGTACCATACAAATGGGAATCAGGTGCCACCTTCCCAAAATATAGGAATCAGGTGCCTTCTTTCGTAAAATGGGAATCGAGTACCATTTTCTCTAAAAATCGAGAATCAGGCACCTTCTTCATCAAAAAATGGAAAACATGTGCTTCTCCCTTATTTCAATATCTTCTTGATATGCCCACTTATATACGCTTAAGGTTGATCAGGCCTTTAGCACTCTAGTTGAAGAACAAGGACAAAATCAGCATCCGCTACCTGAACCAATAGTTGGGTGTTTTATTGTCCATAAAGACCAATCCAAACACTCCTGTACAGATTCAGGTATAGTATTCCCCTTTCTAAGTGGGGATAAACTACTCCTACTACAAATAATTCTTCTAGAAATCTGGGAAGGTGCAGGTTCATGGATCCTGTGCTTGTTAGGCCTAGGTTTCCTAAGCTACCTAATAACTACACTCAGGGCATCGTTCCTGCAAAATAGAAATACAACTAAAAAAAGAAAATTTTGAAAGAATAATTATTTTTGGGACTATGTGGACTACGTCCACATATTACTGACTCAATTTGAAATTAGAATCAACTAGGGTCTCCCCCATGCCTAATCTAGACTTCATCATGTATGTTTCAGACACATGGTATGGATGCAGGTGGTGACCATTGACTGTTAATGTAATGTTGCTACCATCAATTATTCTGATCCTAATAACTCCATTGTTGATGACTTCAGTCACTTCATATGGCCCCATCCAATGCTGCATGAGCTTACCTTTCCTTTCTTAGAATCGAGAGTCATATAGTAATGCCCATTCTCCCACTTTGAGCTGCTTTGGCCTGGTGTGGCGGTCATGCCACTTGGCCCTTTGTTTCTGGATGACCTCTGTTCTTTGCAGAGCATCAAGGTGGTATTCATCCAGCTGGTTAAGCTATTGAATTCATTCTTTCTGCATCATCCAGGTTTATATTCAACTCTACTATAGTTCTAAGTGTCTTCACTTCAAACTCTATAGGCATCATAGCATTCTTCCCATATACTAGCTGGAATGGTGTGAAACCAGTAGTAGTCTTCCAGGTGGTCCTGTAGGCCCACACTACTTCTGGTAATCTAGTGGCCCAGTCCTTCCTATGTTGTTGTACTATCTTTGTTAGGATATTTTCCAACTCTCTGTTGGTTACCTCAACTTGCCCATTTGCCTGTGGGTGGTAGGGAGTGGTTTTGTTATGCCTGATTTTATATTGTTGCATGAGTTCTTGAATCATATTTGAAGTAAATTGAGGTCCTTGATCAGTTGTGATCTCCCTTGGAACCCCAAACCTTGTGAAAATAGATGAGTACAAGAAGTCTACTACAGTATTCTCTTTTGAATCATGCAAAGCCTACACTTCAACCCACTTGGTCACATAGTCAGTACAAACTAAGATATACCTCTTACCTACTGACTATGGATTAATGGGTCCTACAAAGTCCATCCCCCATTTATCAAATGGCTCAATGTGAACATGTGGTTGGAGTGGCATTTCATCTCTAAGAGTAGGTCTGCCCATCCTCTGACATTGATCACACTAGCTCACATGCTTGGCTACATCTTTGAATAGTGTAGGCTAGTAATAACCAACTTGCAACACTTTGTATGCAGTCCTTTTTCCTGCAAAATGGCCACCACAAGGTTCATCATGGCAAGCCTTCAATATTTCTATTATCTCATTCTCAGCAACACACCTTCTCATGATCTGATCAGGCCCTATTTTAAATAGGCACCCATCAATCCATGAGAAGTCTGCACTTTTCTCAATTAAAGTTTATTTTTCATGTGGTGAAAGTGTAGGGGATACTTTACCAATGGCTAAATAATTAGCCATATCTACGTACCATGGTATCTGTTCATTTAGAGCAAACAAATGCTCATCTAGAAATTTATCATCTGTAGTTGCATGATCTAGAGGTGTCAACCTGGACAAGAAATCAACTACCACATTGTCTTTACCTGGCTTGTCTACTATTGTCACATCAAACTCCTATAGAAGCAACAACCATCTAATAATTTTACCACTAATCCTAGGTTTGTTTGTCAGGTATCTGATAGTTGAGTGATCAGTATGTACAAAAACCTGATATCCTATGATATAATGATGAAATTTGTTAAGAGCATGTATAACTACAAGAAATTCCTTTTCTATGATAGTATAATTGAATTCAGCACTTGTGAGGTGTTTACTGACATAATAGATGGCATAGAAATCATCACCATCCTTCTATCCCAACATTGATCCTATTGCATTGTTAGATGCATCAACATATATGTGAAAAGGTATGGTCCAATTTGGACCTCTCAGTACTAGGGTAGTAATCAATTTTTCCTTTAAGGTGTTAAATGCTTGTTCACGTTCCTCTATCTAGATAAACTCTATGTCCTTTGATAACAATGTGCTCAGGGGTTTAGCAGTTTTTCTAAAATCTGCTATAAACCTCCTATAGTAACTAACTGATCCTAGGAAACTATGGATATCCTTCTATGTTTTGGGAGTAGGTAGGTTTTGGATAACTTCTATCTTCTTCCTATCTACTTTGATCCCATCTACAGAAATATGATGTCCTAAAACTATCCCTTCCTGCATTAGCATATAACATTTCTCATTGCTTAGGGATAGGTTAGTTTCCTCACACCTCTTAAGTGTTTTCTCCAAATTTTCTATGGCTATTTCAAAAGTTTCACCATATATAGTGAAATCATCCATGTATACCTCCACAGTTTCTCCAATCATGTCAGAGAAGATGCTCAAAACTACCCTCTGAAATGTGGTAGGTGCATTGCATAGACCAAAAGGTAAAACTTGGTAAGCAAAAGTCCCCCAAGGGCAAGTAAATGTGGTCTTGTCTTGATCTTCTTCCCCTATTTGAATCTGATTATATCCATTGAACCCATCTAGGAAATAAAAATACTTCTTACCTGATAAGGTGTCAAGGACCTGATCTATGAAGGGTAAGGGGAAGTGGTCTTTCTTAGTTGCTTTGTTCAACAACCTATAATCCACACAAATTCACCACTTGCCATTTTTCTTGGGCACCACCACCAAAGGTGATACCCATTCACTATCTGAAATGGGGTAAATGAACCCAACTATGAGGAGTTTCTACAATTCAATCTTGATAATTTCCTTCATTGTTGGATTCATTCTTCTCTGTGGTTGTCTTACTGGTTTAACTTGGTCTTCCAGATATATCCTATGAGTACAGGTTTTAGGAGCTATTCCTCTCATGTCCGAATACTCCCAAGAAAAGGCATCTTGATGTTTTACCAATGTTTCTTTCAGTTTGATTTGTTGTTCAACTATCAACTTGTCATCTATGTTCAACACTCTACCAGGTGCAACCTCTATTTGTTGAATATGGTGGTCTTTTCCTCCCACTAATGGCAACTCAGGAGGAGGACATGAGGGTTCTCCTTGGAAAATTTTTGATATTACCCTATCCTCATCACTCTCATCTTCCAATTCATCAAGTGTCATGATAGATTGGATCATTGATAGACCACCAATGTTTTGATTTTCATTTTTAGGTTCTCCCAATAATTTTGTAGATTGTGCAGGTGGATGGATGATCAGTTTTTTTATGTTCTATCCATCAAAAATGGTCATCTGGCCATCTCTACAACTTATGTAAGCATCAACTATTTCCATCCAAGGTCTACCTAAGATTAATGGATATCCACCCAACCTAGACTTGGATTGTAACACTAAGAAATCTGTTGGATACTCCCATGCATCCATTGTAATTGTGATATCCTCTAGTATTCCCTCTGGGAGCACTGTAGACCTATCTTCCAACTGTAAAATAGTCTTGGTTGGCTTCAGGTTAGATAGTTTAAGCTTTTGCATGGTTTCTTTGGGCATGACATTAATGGCAGCCCCCAAATCTACTAATGTATTGGGTAAAACATAACCCTCTATTTGTACAGTTAGGATAGGGCTTCTTGGATCTGAGTATTTTTGGTTGTAGGTGTTCCCTAACATAAGATCAGCTAACTGACCCACCAAACTGATTGACTTTGTAGGTTTTCTTCCTAGTTTCTTCAGGCACAATTCTCTTATGGCCTTGCCATAGATAGGAATATCTCTGATGGCCTGAAAGAGAGGGATTGTGACTATCAGGTTCTTTAGACTAGAGAGAATATCAAATTCTGATTGTACTGGATTTTTGGGTTCTTGCAACCTTTGTGGAAAAGGTGGAACCTCTTCTCTGTTATTTACAGGTGTTGATTCTTCTTCTACTTCTACTATAAGAGGTGATTCCTCTTTTCCTAATTCTATGTTTTCCTCCTCTTCTACTAGAGGAGTGACTTCTACACCTACTTGTTTCCCTGACCTTAATTCTATTGGACTACAATCTACTTTAATATTGTACATGGGGTACATCTCATTCTCCACTTGATAAGTTGGTTGTTGTTTGTTATTTGGATTGGTTGTAGGTTGTGCTGGTAGTTGAGCAGGCCTAAAAGTAGGAGGAGCTAGCAGGGTTGGTTGTAGTGGAACTGGAGCAGCCTATTGTGGGTTTTGATTCCAAGCATTCTGGTTCCTCCACTACTGCCTAGGCTGCTGGTATTGCATCCATGGATAGGGGTTGTAAGGATTTTCTCCTTGGGGATATTGATTCCAAGGTTGTTGTCCCCACCAACCCATGTTGGGTGGTTGAGCTTGACCTTGGTTCTGAAAATTGCTGCCCCCATAAGATGGCATTCCTATTGGCATGTTGTTTCCCATAGGAGACTACTGCCAGTTTCTCCTATTACCCATGAAGTATGCTTCTGCTACCTCAGGTTCCTCTCTAGGTTTTGATAACTATGGACACAACTTTATTTTGTGATATTTTGAACATACAACACACACTCAAACTTTGTTTTTAGGACATTCATTTCTAGGGTGTTTTCCCCTGCATTTGGGATAAAAGTAGGCCAATGCTACCTCATTCTCCTACTTCTTTTTCTGAAGCAGAAGGGTGTCCATTTGAAGATCCAGAGATGATAACATCTCGCTCTTGAGGTCTTCAAGCATATTGCCTATTTCTATTTTAGTGATAGTGGTTGATTGTTTGATATTTCTAGGGGTCAACTTACCTTTCCTTCTTGAAAAGTTTTGACACAAATATCGAATATCATCCATATGATGTTGATAAATATCCCCTCCAAAAATCATGTTTAAGGCTTCCAAAGATTCATTTGTAAGTCCCTTTAAGAAAATACTTCTTAAGGACCTATCTCCTAGTTTCGAATGGGGTGATCTTTGCAAATTAAAGTTGAACCTATCCCAATATTCCTCCATAGATTCCCCTTCCTTTTGTGTCATGTCTAGGACTTCTTCCCTTGCATCACGTGCTCTACCAAAATCTTGGTACTGATCTAGGAAAATTTTCTTCAATTCTTCCCAGGTAGTTATCTGTTTATCCCCCAAACTGATGAACCAACGTAAAGTTGAATCATCAAGAGTGGAAGGGAATAATTTTAGTTTTTGAGCATCAGCTGTATAATCCACAGATCTGCATAGGACATCAAATTTAAATAAAAATAGATCTGGATCTTCTATTGGTAGTCCTCTAAATGTTGGAAGGTGGGTAAGGGAGATATGTTTCATCTTGTGGTCTCCTCCTACCTCTCCTATGGGAAAATTAAAACTAGTGGATGCTTCCTCTGCATCAACCATCTTGTCTGTGAATAGGGTATCTACACCAACTACGTTCAAAGTAGCTTTCAAGGCTTCTAGTTCATTTCTCTTATCCTACAGAAGGATTACTAAATCTATGTTTGATATAGTTCCTTCTCTAACTACTTGCCAACATTGAAAGTTCAATAAGTCTTCCTCAGACTGAACTCTACTTATCTCCGATCCTTCTCTAAGATTTTGTTGATTTGTTTCAGAAGGATCTTGTGCAAATAATGGATGTTCAAGCCAATGCATAGGTGGAGATTGTGGAGAAGAGGTTTCAGTCTCAAGATCAGGTACAGTTGAAGCAGAAGACTTTTGAGAAACATCTTTGTTTTTAACAAAATGACCATCTGGTCCTCTATTCTTAGGCGGACTCATACAAAGCTAAAAATGGAGGTTCTGTAGGTAGCAACCTAAACTACTACTAACATGCTTCCTTCAAAATAAGAAATTACAATAGGCTACTCCTCGACAATGATGCCAAAATATTGGGCAAAAACATTGGTTAGTTTTCTACATTCAAATTCATTGCCTCATTTAATTTGTCAACCCGGGGTAGCTCGTAGACTTGTGAGCAACCTTGCACAATATATGCTTGTAATTCCCTCCAATGAGATGAGTCCCTCAGATTTATGGTTTGGGGGGTGTTGGTGTTTTGTTGGAGTTCTGATTTAGTTTCCAAACCACTAATCTATCCTACACTATCAAAGACATGACTAAATTATATTCAAAAACTGAAACTGCACACTTGCTGGAAATTATAGAAAATAGGGGAAATAATAGAAATTAAAATTAAGCTACAGGAAATAAAATAGAATTGAAAAAGATAGAAAAATAGGGAAAAGGTAAGGGAAGAACATTGTTGAGAGTGGGCCCACGCTTCTAGTAGGTTCTGCCCGCATTAATCATTCATCGGATGCAAGTCGATTTAATCAGAAATGACTCAGAAATATTTTATTGAAATTGTAGCAGGATAAGTACAGGAGAAATCTAGGATCACGTTTTTAGGGGTGGCCTACATATTTATAAGATATGCGGCCATCCCTATTACATATTGGAAATAAATCAAATGTTTGATTCTATTTTACAATAGTATGCATGAATAAAGGGAATCGAGTAAAATATCAAGCTTTGTAGACTATTTCAGTGTATTCTATTTTATCATAATACGTCTGATATTTGCTTTACTCGATTTACATAGATTTTTACATAATAACTAAAAAATAGATAGCTAATCATCTTTGACATTGTCCCTGGTCTGGATTCAATGTTGAGACTCCATCCACATCCTTTGCTGAAATCATGTTCTATTTTACTGACAACAGAGTCATGCTAGAATTCGGCTTCAATGGGAATCAGGTACCTTATCTATAGAAGTCGGGAAGTAGGCACCAACATGGGAGTCAGGCACCTAATGGGAATCAAGCACCCGATAGTCAAGCACCAAATGGGAATCGGGTGCCCATCAGTCAAGCACCAAATGGGAGTCGGGCGCTTCAAAGGGAATCGGTGCACTGACTTAGCGCTTCACACCGGTGTACTGCAGATGTTTTGCCTTCATGAAATTGAAAGTGCCAGGTCCGAGTGGGACCTCGACGTAAACATGCTAAAACACAACAAATTCTATGAAATCTACACAAAATGCACTCAGAAACAAATATTAAATATCATGCAAAATAAATTGTTAAACATATATAAAATTCTCATAAAACATATATATCTACAGAAATAAGTGTCACAGTTCATAGGGAAAGTAGTACAAAAAATGAGCATTTTCAGGCTCATCAATCATTGTTTCTTCATTAAATTATTTGAGTTTGATTTTGCACCAAAATCCTTCTGTTCCTAGGTGAAACGTGTTCCAAGGCTTTATAATGTAGAAAATATTTTGGCAAAAAAAATTGAATAATTTTTTTTAATATGGTGCATGCGCATAACTATCAATTGATTGGTGCCATTCTACGAGTTTTATCATTGTGAATGGGTGTGCCCAGTTGCAATGGTAGGGAACATCAGCATGGCTAGCATGACATGCATGAAGGTGTAACATGGAGGTAGCAGGTTCAAATCGAGGCTATATAATTTTTTATGCTACAAAGAAAATAACATGTCTAGTCAATGAAGTATCAACATTTCAAACACCAAAGCACATGTGGCTTGTGGTGAAAGTAATATGGATAAGTGTGTGAGTGGGGGGAGGTGTAGAGTTTAAGACTTGTGCCTATGTCGTTTTGCATATGCTAAGAAACCTTGCTTTCCTAGATGGCCTTTTAAAAAAAGGGATCGACAACCTATGCATGAAGATGCTCATTGTTGTAGTGGTTAACAAGAGTGTTTTTGAAGCTAGGCATTGCAAGTCCAAATCTCATTGGTAAAGCACTTCTTATTTTTTTTTCTTGAGTTAACACAGGATAAGTTAAAAATGAAATTCAATATTTTTATGCTTAACGCTCATCATGGAATCTTGGTTATTATGAAAGCCTTGGATTTTGGTCAACCCGAGATCAAATCCTCACCTTGGATATGGATGTTGTTGGTCGATGTGGCATCATCATATGTTGCACATGACATTTTTTTTTCACATAGATGATATCCTAGTCAATCAAAAGAGAACAAATATCAAAATTGCACAAGTCTAGAGGCACCAAAGTGGTGAGACATAAGTGGAGGATAACAATAAATCTTAAAATACCAAGTGGTGGCAAGCGATCAGATTTTTTCTAAGGTTTGGGGGTTTGACTTTTCATTTTATTTGGTTTATTAGGGAAAACTTTTGGAGGCTATAACTTTTGTATACGTAAGTGTTTTGAGACCTTTTAAAATTATATATTTTTTCAAGCTCTATGCACTAGGGGTATCAATTCAAGGACCTGTTATAGTGTTATGGGTCAAATTACATAAGATGGATCATCAAACCCTAGTTACTTGTCTCAATAGGTGAAATTATAGCATTTCATCAATCCAAATGATTAGCATATTACACAATAAAAACTGATGGTGCATCTTTCAAGAAGATAAAGCAACAACTCTTGATAAAGAAACTCACCAACATAAGTAAGAGGAGTCTCTTGGCCTGATCTCCTTGTTGGTTGAACCATAATTATTTTTTCGTATCAAATAAGAAAGCAAACCTATCAAGATATCGTCAAAATTGCATTAGTTATTTGGAAAAGTAAATACAACTAAAGGAAGTCGCTTGGAATTGGAGCTTTCTTCTATCAAATTGTCTAAATTGAATGATGTTGAGAACTATATTACCAAATTTAAGATATTAAGAGCAGATATTGCATCTTCTAGAGGCAAAAAGAAAGATGATGCAAAATGTGTGAATATTGTCCTTTCTAATCTCTCTACTTCTTTTCAAATGTTGAACCTCACGGTTTATACGATTCTTATGTTCTTGGAATATTAAAAAACTCTTACTCTTGATCAACTTTTCTCTCTTATAGTTTATTTTAGGTGGCAACAAGGAATTGTGGTGGTACTTCACAAATATAGACTCATACAAAGGAATTATAATCTAAGGAGGCTAAGACCCAAGAGCCCAAGGGCTAGGCAAAGTCTTAAAAAAATTCAAAGACCATTTGTAGATATTGCTAGAGGGAATGACATCCAATAAAAAATTGCAAAGGAATTAAGCTAAGTTTTTAAATATGGGTGGACTTCTTCCAGATGATGAGGGCAATTCAAAAGGATCTACCTCAACTATAAGGGCCCACTAGAGCATCCATTATGGGGGGGAAGATACTATTTTCACTAATGTCTTCTCTCCTTAGCCCCTTAATTAGATTATTAGGGGATGTTGAAAGTGTAATCTGATTCAGGGCCAAGGTTGACATTGTATGATATTATCTTGGATAACACTAAAGGGTAATCATTGTAGACTGTATTTACTTTATTGTAATATTTTATTATGTAAGCCATGTGAGTTGCAATTAATCTTGTTAGGGCTAACACACCTTGTAAACTTGTAATTAACATAAAATCCCTCTTGTTATATTGGCTTAGGTTAAGTTCATTCATGTAATCAATATTTTGGTATTAGTATAAATATACCCTCCACTCCATCATTTTATAATTGAAGTGTTATGACTCTTATCCACAAATAATACAATAATTATTTATGATGACTATAGGTGCCTGATAATTTTTGTATTTTTTTTTATTTCTCTCATCCTTTTATGCTTTCTATAGAATAGTTTATTGGATGGATTGCTTTTGTTCATTTATGAAAAATATCATGAATTCCAATAGTTATTCCTTCATGTTTCTTATATAAATGGGATAATAGACACATTGGAAAAACTCAAATAGCAAATAATTTAGATAGATATTTCTTATCTAACACATGATTGCAAACAAAGTTTATAATATCCCCAAGTATTTATTATGAGTAGGATCAAATCATAAACCCATTGTCTTCACTTGTAATATCCTCAATAATGGTCATCCAAATCCTTTTCAATTCTAGTCTATGTGGCTCTAAGATCTTGATTTCTTTTAGATGGTTATGTTATGGTGAGATGAAGCAAATTTTGAAGGATCGTGTATGTAAAGGTTTCTTCAAGATAAAATATCTAAAGGGGTAAATGAATATTTTGAATGCTAAACATAATTTAAAAAAAGAAGGAAACTAAATCCAAGCTAAAAAATTTACAACATATAATGGAAATCAATAGAATGGATCATGACTCTTATGTCAATAAAAACAAAAGATATATTTATTATCATAATGTATTAAAGAAAAGTCATATTGGTTTCAAAAATATATGGAGAAATGACTCAATGAAGGGAATAGAAACACCTGACTTTTTCGTGCTTTCGCAAAAACAAAATTTTATTTTTGTCACATTAAAAATATTTTGACTCCAAATGAAATAAATATTGAGGAAGAAGAAGATATTAAGATGAAAGTAATTAATTATTTCAAGATACAAATTTTGATATGTTGGACAAGATAAGGAGGCACAAGATAATATTTTACAAAGCTTTCCATTGATTCTAACATAGGGATAAAGTGAAAGCTTAATGAAGAAGATATCTATGGAGGATTCTCTTTCCATCTTAACAAAGCAACTGGCCCCAATGGATTTCCTACACTTTTATTTCAAATATTGTGGGATATATTGAAAAGTGATATGTTGGTTACAATTAAAGAGGCCTAAAACATAAAGGCTACAATAAGCAAGATCAACGTCACCTTTATTACATTGTTTTCCAAGAAAGGCAAGACAAACTATCTTGATAATTTGATTTCAATGAGAATGTATAATATTATCTATGATATCATTTCAAAAATTATGGCAAACATGTTAAAAATCATTCTAGATTATGTTATCTCTAAGGAACATAGTGGTTTTATTCGTGGTAAGCAAATTCTTGATGATGTAATCCTTGCATGAGAAGTCATACATTCTTTTAAATCCATGAAAAAACTAGGTATGCTTATTAAATTACACATGAACAAAATATATGTTAGGGTTTGCTAGAGTTTTCTATATGTTATTCTCAAAAAATTGATTTAGATCAAGGTTGGTTTGAATGGATGAGATGTTGCTATAGCACTCTAAAATATTATATTTTGATCAATGGATTTCATGTTGGATGCTTTAAGTCATCTCATGGACTTCACCAAGATGATCCACTATCTCCTTATCTATTTATTATTTGTAGAGGCATTAGGGAGAGATTTCTCACAGGTAAAAATGGAAGTTAAGATAAGAGGTATTCAAGTTGCAATAAATGATCTCTTTGAATCTCATCTCCAATTTGTTGACTATACTTTTTTTTTGGGTTATCTTTCATCTAGTGAACCCATGGAGTTTAAATCAATATTATCATGCTATGAGAAGGCTATTGGACAGTTCTTTAATACTATAAATTCCAAGATTTTTTCATTAACACTATGCTAGATTTAAAATGTATTATTATGGACATTTTAGGGTTTACAAGTAAAAAATTCCATCAACCTACTTGGGTATTCACTTATCTCATAAAGAAAATAAAAAAGAGCTTTGGGACTCAAGATTGGATAGAATGAAATATTGTTTCACAGACTAGAAAGGTAAGTTCTTAACCATGGTTGAAAGGCTACAACTAATAAATACTAAATTGCAATCCATCCCTATTTGTATGATGTTACTTTCAAGATTATCAGTAGGTATAACATTAAAAAATTCAAAGAGATGTTCTTTGAAAATAATGCAAGGAAAAATTTAGGTTTCCTCTTTGTAAGTTAGACAAGGTTTATAAAAAAAATAATAATATTGTAAGAGAGGCTTGTAAAAGTAGATTTACGAGTTTTACCTTAGGGGCAAAACTTGGTTGGATATTATTCAAATATTAAGAAAATATTTGGACAAAAATGTTACTTGAAAGATATACAAGTTCGTTTTATGCAATGAAATTATTTACGAAATGAACATTACCCAAAATATTGAAACTTCATATCAAATAGTTTACAATTTATAAAAAAATATATTAGATGGTCCTTCAATGAGGGGGATTATACAAACTATTGGTATGATGATGATTGGTTAAAGCCTAATACTCTTATATTTGATACAAAATTATAACCATTGGCTTGGGCATGTCTAGCTTGTAAAGGTCCAAAGGCCAAATATTGTATTAATGTGACCAACAACTTCAAATCATAGGTTTTAATTAATAACCTAATTGAAGGAGAGGAACTCAAATAACTAGTAAATGAGCTTTAGAATATGTTTCAAGTGTTTTATTTGTCTGTTTTTACGCTAAAGGATGAGTTCGATCGAAATATTAAAAGATGGTGAATACTTAGTCAAGTTGGGATATGAGGATTTAGAGCAATTGAAATTTCCTACTCCCAAATATTTCCCTTGGAATAATGTTTGGTCACTAAAAGCTCTCCCTAAGGTATCGACATTCCTTTGGTTAGTAGTCCAAAGTAAGACTCTACAAAAAAAGAAGATAACATTGACCTTTTTTTTTTAAAGCAAAAAACCCCTTGCGGAGCCGCCTTGGTCTAAGAGACCACAAACAGGGGGTTCTACACCGTCAAAGTCACTCGGGGGTCGCACCCGACCCTGCCCACACCAACATTATCAATTGGATTTTTGGATACCCAATTCAGATTTTTGGTAGGGTGGAGATTTGAACCTGGGACCTCCCTTGGAGGATTGCCCTCTCCTCTCCAACTCACCTACAACACCTGGGTAACATTGACCTTTTAGATGAGCCTTGTGTGAGAAGGATTTATAAACATCAAATCATTTACTGCTTTATTGTCCCTTTGCTTATAACATTTGGGCTACTTTTCAAGAATATGAGAATATATTTGATAGCTCCATCAACATTAAAAGAGTTGATGATATATTGAATTAGTTTTTCAAAGCTAAAAAATTATGTATTCTATGGAGGATTGGTCCTACTAATATTTGTTGGAATTTATGGCTTGAAAGAAATAATATATATTTTTTAAATAAATCTTAAAATCATACCTAAGTCTGGAACTTATTATTACCTCTCTTGTAGAATGTTTACATATATGGTGTTCATCGTGGGAATTATCAAGTGTAGAAAAAGAGGTGCTAGCAACTTAGTCACATAATTTGAATATATATGGAAAAGGTCATCTGTGACTGGTATTAAAACAAAGAATTTAATTTGATCTATGGTAAAACTGGGTTTATTAAATTAATTTTGATGGTGCTTCCAAAGAAAATTGGGAAAAAATCGGTTGAGGTGGTATTTTTCAAAATAACGATGAAGGCATAAATCTCCTCACTTACTCAAAATCGTATGGAACTTCAACTAACAACTACAAAGAGGTTAGGCCACTTCTTAAAGGATTAAAATTGTAATTGAAAAATGATGAAAATATATTTCAATTGAAGGGGACTAAAAAATATCATTAATGCTATCAACAAAAATCGATGCGAGGATTGGATAAAAATAACATTGTTGGCAATGTTCACCGACTATTGCTATAGGTAATCTCTTGGAAATGTGAGCATATATAGAGAGAAGAAATCAATTTGTAAATAATTTATCCAATCATGGCATTGATCTTCATCTTGGTGAAATTCAAAATTTAGAAGGTAACTCATAAAGACTTTATATCTTAAAATGATATCAAGGACTAGTTTGCAAAAACATAACACCTTGAGGAAAATGAAGAATATATGATAAAATGACAAGCTTGATATGGCTTAATAACATAATAACAAAAGTAACATTTTAGTATTTTTTTGGAAATGGTGCCTAATAGAAGCCACATATAGCTTACTAAAAAAATAAAAAATATATATACAAGTTGTCTAATATAATTGTATTGATTGCACTAATTATTCATTTTGTATTATATATAAGTTATATTATTTTCAAGCACTTATTATCATAAGTTTGAAATAGTAGCCAATATGTTTTTAATTTTGCTCATAAATTCATTTATAATTATTAATTTCCAAAAGTTTTTTTTTTTTTTAAATAGTTCATAGTTATAAGATATAAAATTGTATCAAGTGGTATTAGCTCAACCGATGATTCCTCAACATGTGAGGAGACCAAGGTTCGAATCTTGCCAAGCAATACATGGATAATATCAAAGCTTTGCTATAATTCCACTATGTGGTGATGATGCAATACAGGGGGGACTTGTTTCAATCTCATATAGCCAATTGAAAAAAAGATATAAAATTGTATTAGGAGCATGAGTTGGAAGCGAGCGGAGCAAGTAGGAAGCGTGAGCAAGAAGCAAGAAGTAGAAAGTAAAATGCAATCAAGAAGCAAGTACCACTTCTTGTTCCAAATATTTAGGGAAATGTAAAAACTAAAGATTCATATGAAGAAAATCTAGGTAACGTGGCAAGAAAGTCATTTTTGAAAGTCCTTGTTGAAAGTAAGGATGTCCTAATTAGAAGTAAGGATGCCTTAGTTGGACGTATATATGTTTTATGAGGACATCTACTAGCCTAGGTACCAACTTAGGTATGTTGTTTTGTTACACCTAGGCTTATTATTTAATGAACCTATGTAACCACATGAAGCTTCTACAATATGAGGTTGGATTGTTTGTTGTGGACTTAGTTGTAATTAGTTAACTTATTGGTTAGCTAAAGTTAGTTTAGGTTCTAAGATTAGCTTGTGTGTTAGCTTTTTTTTTTTGGTAATTAAGGTACAATTTCATTACATCCGGGTTTTCCGAGTTGACCCAAAACCTTTTACAAAAATCAGCACTATGCTATTACGGATCAAAACCTCAATAGGGACAATCTGTCCTTCGCTACTAGTACCCTTCTGAGGCCACCCTGCCAAGAAAGAGCACAACCCCTTACACATATTTAACAAACACCTTAGAACACAGGCAGTGGCCCACCGCATTGCTTTCTTGCTGCCCTAGCCGTGAAAATGCGACCTATCGCGAAATCACGACGTCCTTAAGTCTTCTCCTTCATTTGCTCTAGAGAGTCACGAAACGGTGACATGTCGCGAAAATGAGACATGTCACAAAATCGTGACATTCTGCCTTCGTTCTGCTCCTTTGCCGCTATAGGTCACAAAAATGCAACATGTCACGAAAATGAGCCATGTCGCAAAATCGCGACATTCGTCTCCCATTTTGCACTCTTTCTGCTTCCAGCCGCGAAAATGCGACATGTCACGAAATCGCGACGTCCTTAAGTCGTTTCCATATTTTACTTTGGATAGTCGCAAAAATGTGACCTATCATGAAAAAGAGACATGTCACGAAATCGCGACATTCTACCTTCGTTCCGCTCCTTTGTCGCTGCATGTCGTGAAAATGCGACATGTCGCGACAATGAGACATGTTGCGAAATCGTGACATTCGTCTCCCATTTTGCACTCTTGCCGCTTCCATCCGTGAAAGTGCGACATGTCACAAAATCATGACGTCCTTAAGTCTTTTCCTTCATTTGCTCTGGATAGTCGTGAAAATGCGACATGTCGCGACAATGAGGCATGTTGCAAAATCGTGACAATTTGCCTTCGTTCTGCTCCTTTGCCACTACCTGTTGTGAAACTGAGACATGTCGCGAAATCGCGATATTCATTTCTCGTTTTGTTCTCTTGCCACTTCCAGTCGCGAAGAATCGACAAGTCGCGAAATCGCGTCGTCCTTGAGTCTTTTCCTGCATTTGCTCTGGATCGTCGCGAAATTGTGACATGTCAAAAATGCGACATGTTGCAATATCGCAACACACTCGCCTCCTTGCTCCTTTTCTTGGCTTTTACCCGTAAAAATCCAACATGTCGCAATATCGCGACACTTTCGCCTCCTTACTCTTTCTCCTCTCTTTTGGTCGCGAAAATGCGACATGTCGCTATATCGCGACACTTTTTCCTTCCTACTCTTCCTCTTCTCTTTTGGTCGCGAAACTGTGATATGTCGCGATATCGCAACACTTTTTCCTTCTTGCTCAACATGTCGCCAAAACGCGACACTTGTTCCTTCTTGCTCAACATGTCGCGAAATTGCGACACTTTTTCTTTCTTGCTCAACTTGTCGCGATATTGTGACACTTTTCCTTTCTTGCTCTGCATGTCGCGAAATCGCGACACTTTTTCTTTCTTGCTGTATTTTGTTTTTCCTTCTTTCTTGCGATATCGTGACATTTTTCCTTCTTACTCTTTCTCTTCTCTTTTGGTCGCGAAAATGCAACATGTCACGATATCGCGACACTTTTTCCCTCTTGCTCTTTCTCTTCTCTTTTGGTCGTGAAACTGCGACATGTCATGATATCGCGACACTTTTTCCTTCTTGCTCAACATGTCGCCAAAATGCAACACTTTTTCCTTCTTGCTCAACATGTCGCAATATCGCGACACTTTTTCTTTCTTGCTCAACATGTCGCGATATTGCGACACTTTTCCTTTCTTGCTCTACATGTTGCGATATCGCGACACTTTTTCTTTCTTGCTCAACATGTCGCAAAATCGTGACCCTTTTTCCTTCTTACTCAACATGTCGCGATATCGTGACACTTTTTCTTTCTTGCTCAACATGTCGCGATATCGCGACACTTTTTCTTTCTTGTTGTATTTTGCTTTTTCTTAAACTACGACATGTCACGAAATCGCGACATCGGTCCTTGGCAGCTACCTTTGCCGCTAACCCCATAACATGAGGCCACAATGCCACCTGGATCCTTCCCCCATTGCAAAGAAAACTAAAGCCGTCACAAGAAAGACCAAAGCAATACTAACAAAACAAAAATGAAACTCCTCTCCCTTTTTTCGAACCCCACAGTTTCATCATCATTGGCGGTCATTTTGAATAATTTTGTCCACATCACTTGGGACCCCATGTTCCTAAGTGACCAGCCCATCGACTTCCACCCCTATATTGGCCAAGATATCAGCTATTTTATTTGCTTCCCTAAACACATGTTGGGCCTTCCGATCATTCCTGGCTTGGTAGATGATCCTAGCCTCTTCAATGACAGTATTAATCTGCCACGAAGGATTTTTCCCATTGCTGAGAAGGTTTATGACATGCATCGAATCTCCTTCGATAATTAGTTTACCTTCAATCTCCTGAACCAACTGAAGACCCCTCCATAACGCTCTTGCTTCTGCCTCGTTGTTAGTCCTTATTCCCAGCTGCTCATAAAAGGCCATCACCAGCTTGCCTTGATGGTCTCTCATTGCTCCTCCAGCCCCTGCTTTGCCAGGGTTACCTTTAGAGGCCCCATTGAAGTTGAGCTTGAACCAATCAAACGGGGGCGGTTTCCACTTGACATCTAATATGGGATTGACCTTGGTAGACACAGGTTTCTCGCCCAGAGTAATATTTAAGGATTGAGCGATCAACCTCTCCCAGGGGGAAGAATTTCGAGCTTCATGAGGAATAAGACTGACGTTTTCACAGGCGAAGGTAAGAATATTATTGGTGATGGAGGTGACATCATGGCTCGACTCATGGAAAGCTCTATGGTTTCTTTCTAGCCAAACCTGCCAAAGAAAATGGAGACAAATCTTCCAAAAAAACCTCAATCTAAGGCTAACAAAGGGATTTGGCCATTTGTGGAAGAGGTCAATGATGGTGGCTGGTCTGATCCAGAAAATTCTAAAGGCTTGAAATAACTCATTGAGGATACTTAGAGGGACCGAGCATTCAAGGAAAATATGGAGGGTGGACTCCCAATTGGCGCTGCATAAAAAACAATGGTTAGCAACTATCATACCTTTCCTTATTAAGTTGTCAATAGTAAGAATCCTGCCTTGGATCACCAGCCATGAGAACATAACAACTTTAGGAATAATATTTTTGAACCACACCAGCTATGTCTGGAGTGTGGGGTCCTCAAGTATCTAACATTAGCATGTATGCGATTTGACTGAGAACTGCCCATTTTTGGTAGCTGCCCATATTACATGATCCTACTCAGGTCTCATAGAAATGAATTGTTGATGCAGGATGCTTTGGATTTCTTCTGATTCAACTTCAAAACCTTTAATCCTTATCTGTTTCCAAATAAGCCTTCCTCTATCCTATCTCATGAAATCAGCTACTTTCCTTCCTATGATATCCTCTGTGATTCTTTTGATCCTCGCTAGGTGAGGAACCTGAGATAAAGCTTCATCCTTGGCCCACCTGTCATCCCAAAACCTGATCTTCTGCCCATTACCTAGAACCCATCTTAGTCCTTTCTTTATGACCTCTCTGCTTGTTAAGATTGCATTCCAGAACGCAAAACCTCTACTGTGCACCATGTCATTTAGGAATTCGGTATCTTGAAGATATTTTCTTTTAATTATGGCAGTACACTCATTATCCTCATTGTTAATGAGACACCAAGCTTGTTTGGCTAGCAAGGATGTGTTTAGGTGAGCAAATATTCTCAGTCCTAGCCCCCCATTTTCTTTCAGCCTGCAAACTTCGCCCCAGCCCACAAGGTGGATCCTCTGTTTTTCCTCTGACCCAGACCAGAGAAAATTCTTTTGGAGCTGTTCAATTTTTTGGTATACTCTGGTTGGGGCCTTAAACACAGATAGAAAATAAACTGGAATGCTTTGTAAGGATGCCTTAGTGAGAGTAAGTTTCCTGGCGTGAGATAAAAAATGTCCTTTCCAGCCAGCCAGTTTCTTTTGGATTCTTTCTACCACTCTATCCCACATAGATTCTCTCAGAGAACCATAGAAAAGGGGAAGGCCTAAATAAGAGGTAGGAAGAGTCGCTATCGAACATCCCAAAATCTTTGCTATTCTAGCTTGTCTCTGAATTGGGGTGTTGAGGAAGTAAAGCTTACTCTTGTTGAAGTTCACCTTCTGTCCCGCCACATCCTCGTAGAGTTGGAGAATGTGCTTAATCCTTCTGGCTTCAACCACTGACGATCTGGGTCAACATCGAGTGTCATCAACAAATTTTTTGTGAGTAATAGGGTTGGTGAGAGAGGTGGCTTTAATCCCCAAAATTAATCCAAGCAGTGCATGCTTGTTTTAATAGTTCTACCTAATGCCTCTGCTACTATAATGAACAACATTCGGCTAATCGGATCTCCTTGTCTGAGCCCCTTATGGCTCTGGAAATACCCAGCTGTCGTACCATTGACCAACACTGAGAACCAAGGTTTAGATATGCACTCTTTTATCAGCCTAACCCACTGAGGATGAAATCCGAACTTCAAAAGAACAACTGTCAAAAAATCCCAGTTAATGCGGTCAAAAGCTTTATTCATATCAAGCTTTAAGGCAAAGACCTCCTTGTTGGTTTGCCTAGCAGAGTGCAGAGCTTCATGGACTGTGATCGCACCATCCATAATTGATCTCCCCTTAACTGAGCTTCCTTGACCAAGGTCAATAATGAGGGGCAATATTTCTTTCATCCTGTTAGCAATGGCTTTTGTTAAGATCTTGTAGGATACATTACATAAACTAACCGGTATGAAATCTGCCATTGTTTCTGGTGTTGGGCCCTTAGGAATCAGGGCTATAAAGGTGGACTTGAACCCTCTCGGGATATGTTTTGAAGCCTGAAACTCTTTGATAACAGAAATGAAATCCTCTCCCACAATATCCTAGAAAACTTGGAAGAACCGAGGAGGGAACCCATCAAGGCCAGGGGCCTTCTCAGGTTCCATACTAAACAAAGCATTTCTAATTTCTTCATCAGTGAAGGGAGCAAGAAGCTTATCATTAATGGCCTCATCAACCAAGCTAGGAATGAACTAGAGGAGAGTGTCCTTGGCTTCCTCTATACACTGGGATTCATCCTCGAGAAGGGAGCTAAAATAAGCAATTGCTTCCTCTCTGATCTCAATCAAATCCTGGGTTTTGGATCCATCAGCTTTGGTTAACTCTCTAATTTTGTTATTACTTCTGTTCCTCAAGGTTGTGACGTGAAAGAACTTTGAGTTCAAGTCACCATCCTTTAGCCATAACGCCCTGGATTTTTGTCTCCAGTATATCTCTTCACAAGCCAAAATATTATGATATTCTGAAAGCTTGGCTTGCTCCTCCTTCCTAGTAGCTTCATCACCGATACCATTTTGTATCGAGTTTTCAATGACCTGCATCCTTTCTCCCACTTTTTTCTTATTCTCAAACAGGTTCTCAAAAACCTCCTTATTCCAAGTTCTAAGATTATCCTTTACTAATTTCAGCTTTTGAGCAAGTTTGAAACCTGAACTTCCCTGAAAGGGTTGTTGCCACCATCTGGAAATATTTTCTTTTAACTTCGGGTGCCTGATCCACATTGACTGGAATCGAAAAGGTTTTTTGTGATCAGAGGAAATTCTAGGATGGGATTGTGATCAGAGGAAATTCTAGGAAGAGTTTGCAGAGTAGAGTCTCCAAACCCAGCAATTGCCTCCTTAGATAAGAAAAACCTGTCAAGTCTTTCCTAGATAAGTTGGCTTCCTGTTTGCCTGTTGCTCCAATTATACTTGGCTTCTCTTAGCCTTACATCCATTAGTTGGTTCGAGTTTACGAAGTCATTGAAGTCTTCCATACTTCTGGTTGGGAGTCCTGTTCCACCCTTTTTGTCTGATGGGTATAATGGCGTGTTGAAGTCGCCAGTCACCACCCACAGGATGTCATGGAAAGCATCACCCAGTTTACCCAAGTACTCCTACAAATAAGCTCTCCCTTGAATAGAATTAGGAGCATAGACATTTGAGAAGATCCACGATCTATTGTTGTCAATATCATGGAAAAAAACACTCAGTACCCTGTCATCATCTTGGATAATGTCGCCTTCCACCACCCGAGGATCCCAAAGAACCATGAGCCCCCCTGAAGTTCCTCTAGCCGGTTTGTACACCATGTCCCCTTCACTCCACATATTTTTTGCTATTGTTTTTGACTGGGCTTCATCTAATTTTGTTTCTTGCGACATCAAAATTGTTGGATTGTATTGCCTTCTTAACGAGCTAACCACCCTCTGAGTGGGTCGGCCATTGAGGCCTCTCACATTCCATGAGAGAACCTTCATTTAGATTTTTTAGAGTTTTTCCCCTTCCCCCTCCCTTGAGGAGGTTTTCCCGATTTGTTATCTTCATACCCCGAGATAACTTGTTGTATCAGTGTTTTCTGTTTGCCACTGGCAATCTCATTGTCAATCCTCATTCTGTTGTGCTCTGCATTTGACATCCTCCCCTTCTTTCTCTCACTGCCATAGTCAATAGGTGACTTAGTAGTACTCCTGGTCTACTTGGGGCTAAAATGTGGATGAACTATCTGTTGTAGAACTAGACTAACGCATTTCTCAAAATCATTCATTTCTACCACCTCAATCCATGATTCTAACTCCTCCATCTGTTTCCTATATTCTCCCAATTTTTGTATTGAACCTTCTAGATGGTTTGACGGGCTTCTAGCTATGATGTTGGGAAGGTTTGTTTTCGAATACTCTATCTCCTCCACCCATTTTCTATATTCTCTGGGATTTTGCCTTACCCCTCCCTAGGGACTTGAGGGGTTCTTGGTTATGGGGTTTGTAGGACCTACCCTTGATGGGGATTCTAGGGTTTCAAGGATTTCACCTTGCAGGTTTCCTTCCTCTAATTTCTCACTCTCCCCTTCTACCATTAGATCATCTAAAATTTTGAACTTATTTGAGCTTGGAATTTTAGGGCTTACCTGATTTTCCTGTTCGTCGATGAGATGTTGCTTGTCTTGACCTTGCCCTGCCCCTTGTTTTATCTTCTCCTGATAAAAGTGGTTATTTTTAGATGGCCTAAACCCTCCTTTGCCCATAGGGCCTCCTTTTAGAGGAAGGTTCCTAGGAAACCCTTTCTCATTTGCTCGTTTGCCTTCTGTCCTTTGGATTTCTTTGCTAGCTGCTAGATTAGGGCACTAATTTTGCAAATGGCCTTGGGTTTTGCACTCAGGGCAAAAAGCTAGCCTGTTTTCATATTCCATTGCCTATTTTCTTAGGTAGTTGTCGTACCCTAGCTCCATAATATTTGGCAGCTCAGAGTCTAAATTAGCGTTGACGCATATTCTTGCATGTGTCATCCTTGTCCTAGCCAAGGTTGCATGATCTATGGAAACCAGTTCTCCAATCGCTCTGGCGATGCCTTGCAGCCAGTACTCGTTGAAAAACTGAGCTGGTAGGTTAGGAAGTCAAACCCAGATAGGGGCAGTATTGATATTCTATTTTTCAGGGTCGAAATCCTCCCCCCACTTCCTAAGGAATAGATTGTGTTTCCCTAAAAACCAAGGTCCTCCAGTTAGAACGCGGTTTGCATCCTCCTTGTTATTAAATCTTATGATGAAAAACCCCTAGACAGGGCAACAACCTCCATAATCCCTACCGTTCTCCATTTGGATAGAGCCCAGGATCGTATAGTCTCTATATCCGGCCTTCCACCCAGAAACTTACCCACTAAAGAAAAATCTTCCATGGATAAAAAAGAACCCATCGAAGCAGTAGGAGCCATTATCCTATTATTCACCGGAATGAGGGGTGGGAGTGAAATGAAATCACTCTTTCTCCCCTTAATAGTTTTTGCAAAGGACCGACCTCCTCTGGGACCTGCATCACCCTTCTGGGTCCCTTTTTTTGGATCTTTTTGAGGAGGGTCGAGCCCTCTTTGGACAGCCCCACCTATCGTCGAAAGCCTCCCTTCCTCTAGATCCTCACCTAATTCCTTCTCGAGGTTCCTTCCCAAACCCTCCGTGCCTTCTCTGGTGTTCCTGCCCGAAAATTTCAAACTTCCTCCGTTGCTTCTCTCCTCCATTCCTCCCTGGTGATTCAAACTTGTTTGTTATCTTAGGTTGTTATGGATGTTCTCATTTTCAAATGGGATGCCATATCCTCTTTCTTAAATATATGTTATGTGTTTCAATAAAATGCAACTAGAAGTTGAAGTCAGATTTCATATCAATAGTATCAAAGCAAAATGATATGTGGATTGCTCCTGTCATTGCACTTTGTTTTACTTGTGAGATGGTTTTGGGTTATTTTTGACCATCATTCATGCATAGTGCTTGAAGAAGCTTTGGTAGACTCTAGTTTGCATCAAAAAGTGATTAATCATTTTAACCTTGTTTGGAACAAAGAGCTCTTGCTTATCGGCTGAGAGTTCCTTTCCATTGTACATCATAGTTGTTACTCACTAGTCTAAATTTGAGAGGAGCAAACATAAAGTTTGTGTGACCTTCAAACCAATAGGTCGTTCAAGAAAACTTTGAAGAAGATGTGCTAAAAATATGTAATGCATTAAAGGGAGTCAACGTGATTTCAAAATAGAGTATATATATTTATTACATTTTACTTGATTGCTTGGTCATAGAGAATAATTATTTTGGCCTCAAGCCAACTGACTATAACTTGAGTTAATGCAAACCTTTTGATGAGTTGGACAATAGATATTTTTTGGTGATATGAAAAGCCTATCAAATTAAAATCATTCAAACACATTGTGAACTAGATGACCTTTGGAAAGCAAACTTGCAGATCATATGACGCCATGTGGAAACGTGTGAGTGTATCGACAAATCAAACTACTATTTGATTTTGAAGCAATTCTAGATGATAGGCAGTGAAGGACCTTTGGCCAATAGCATGCCTACATGATACAACTCAAATTAAAGTGATAGGCAGTGAAGGACCTTTGACAAATCAAACTACTATTATGATAGTTGAAGCACGTTAAGGCATGATGGTCAATGGGGAGGAAAATTTTAAAGCAAAGGAAGATGGGGAGGCAAATTTTAAAGTGTAGGAGGTGAAGAAGTTTAAGCTTAGTTCATGTAAAACATCATTTTTCTCAAGTAGCTGAAAATATTATCCTTACAATAAAAATAAAAGTAGTATAAAGTGTATTCATTGCACTTTAGGGTTTCAAGAGCAACACAATAAAGAAAATTATATGGAGGATATCCAAGGAAATTTAGGGTTTCCATGTCAACATAAGAAAGTAATGACTATGGAGGATCATATGTGCACTTTAGGATTTTTAGGGCAACATAAGGAAAAAAATATTAATGAGGTATTCCTTGCATTTTAGATTCTTTAGGGCAACATAAATCTTTAGTAGATAAGTCTCGTTATGAACAATATAGAAAAATATAAGAGATTGATAAAGATGAAAGTGCTTGTGGGAATGGAAAAAGGAGAGGAAGTCCATCAAAGCATGAATAAAGAGAAAAATAAACTCAAAGGAATATCGATTTGGGAATCCAAATAAAAATATCATAGGTGTTAACAGGAAATGGGGATAAGCCCAGTAATAAAAATAAAAAGTGATGATGATGAAAATGATATCATGGAAAATTAGGGATATGAATAAGACCCCTAGAAAAAGAGATATTAAGGAATTAATAGGTTGTTATAGTCCTAAGTTTATTTTAATACAAGAAACAAAATTAAGTAGTGAGAAGTGTAAGGATGCTTTAAGAAGATTTGGAACATGGGTGACTGTCTTGTAGTTTCTTCTACATGAGCTTCAGGCGATATTGCAATAATAGAGGATAAATGAAAATGGGATGGGCAATTATTAGAAGAAAAAATTAATTGGGTTCCTGGATTATTTTATAAGAAAGATGAAAATGTCAAAGTTGAGATTATAATTGTATATGCTCCAACTATAATTACTCCTCCCGATAAATGTATATGCTCCAAAGTTTGATTGCACTATTTATTTGTTTTGTTGGACTATTTTATAAGAAAGAGGAAAACATCAAAGTTGGGGTTATAATTGTACATGCTCCAACTATAATTACTCCTCATGATAAATGTATATGCTCCAAAGTTTGATTGCACTATTTATTTATTTATTTTGTATTATATCTAAATTATATTGTTTACAAGCAACTTTTATTATCATAAGTTTGAAATAGTAACCAATATGTTTTTATTTTCCTCATAAATTTATTTATTTCCAAAAGTTTATTTTTTAAAAAATTTATAGTAATAATATATAAAATTGTATTAAGAGTGAGTTGAGAGCAAGTAGGAAGCATAAGAAAGAAGCAAGAAGTATAAAGTAAAGTGCAATCAAGAAGCAAGTTCCAGTTCTTGTTCTAGATCTTAAGAGAAACTTAAAAATTAAAAGATTCATATGAAGAAAATCTAGGTACATGGCAAGAAAGTCATTTTTGAAAGTAAGGATGCCTTAGTTGGAAGTATAGATGTCTAATGAGGACATCTACTAACTTAGATACTAGCTTAGGTATATTATTTTATTGAACCTATGTAAACATGTGAAGCTTCTACAAGCTCGCATTGGATTGTTTATTTTAGGCTTATTTGTAATTAGTTAACTTGTTTGTGTTAGGAGGGAAAACTAAAGGGGATTGAATTATTCATAAAAATGTGTTACATAAATAGGCACAAGGCCTATATGATGAACATGACACTTGTCAATGAAACTGACAAGTGTCAAACTGAAGGCATAGTGCACTTTAACTCTAACATTCCCCCTTAAAGTGCACTATCCTAACTAAAGAAAAAACAAAGCAAGTCAACATTAGGTAACATTCCCCCTTAATGTTGACTTCTCGAAAACAACCTATCATCCTCCTTATTGCTGATTTGGTCTTAGGCTCGTGCTTTGTGCTCTTGGCTCTCCAACTGTGAATAATGCTAGATCCACTGTGTATACATCTCGGTCTGTTGCCTCAGGGTCAGCCACTTCAACGGGTCTTTTGCCACTGGGTCAGCCGTCTAAGTGCCTCGGGGTCATCATGGGTGCCTCAGGGTCAGCCACATCTGGGTCTGTTGCCTTTGCAGGTCATCCTCAGAGGATGTTGCCACTCATAGGTCACTGACTAGATTCACCACATGGTGAACTCAATCTAGAAGGTGTCGGTCTCTGTCGAAAATGCACCTAATGAAAGGAAAAACGAGCCATATAAGAGTGTCGGTCTTTGCCGAAAATGCACTCAATACAATAAAATGAGCCATAGATCCAAATAGGAGGAGAGAAGAAGAAAAGAAAAGAATCTTCTGAAGTGTCTTCGTCTGTAGTCTTCAGAAGTAGATCCAAAAAAAACCTCGGATAGAGTCTAGGGTGTCTTTGTCTGTAGTCCCTAGAATAAGTGTCCTTATGGTGACCATGTCATCCCACCGAAATGCATGGGTAACCAGCCGCTGCATTCGCCAAGTGTATAGAAAGGATCACTAGGTACAAGGATCACATATAAAATTACCTTGGGAGTGTCGGGTACAACCGAGAGTGCACTCCAAGGTATAAGAACTTTGAGGCTAAAAAACTGAAATGAAACAGCCTCAAAATTACAATATGACACCACCATTGTGTCCGTCGTGGAAAAACATTTCCAACGACTATAAATACCCCTATATTCCACCATCAAAGGGGCCTTCAATTTGCTGAAAAAACAATAACAAGCTTCTCTAGGCAGCAAGATAAATAACATCGCTCTTTGGCGGCATCGCTCTCAGGCGGAATAGAAACAGTCTTAAAATTCCCTCGCAGGAGAATTACAATCCCACTTACACTCTTCATTAACATGTAAAGACAAAATACTTGTCGGGCAATAAAGAAATAAAATCCATGTGGGATGGCATGGATTGTGAGCATATTAAAAAAAACTTAAAAACAAATCTCCCAACACTTTGATTTTAAAAAAATCACCATGTGACATTTCACGTGGTCCACCTCTAGTGGGCTGGAGTGCAATGGCCACGTACTCTATCTTCAATAGCTACTTTCAACGGGTAGATTTAACCCATAAATAGTGCCAATTTTATATTTCTCCTTCTTGCCTCCACTGTATGTGCTTTTTCAAATCCCTTAACATACCATAATTATCGCCAAGTACCACTTAGTCCACCAGATCGCTGCCAGATCACTGCAGCAAGCATGATACCGCGCACAAATAACAGAAAAAACACATCCACGTGGTGCCCTACGCCGGGGTTTGCAGGACGTGGAGGGGAATCAGGAAGGACATTGTGAAGCCACCGTTGCAGTCCGGGTACGTCTCTTGACGGGAATTTGCCCATCACAAACACTGCCACCGCCTCCAATTCCGTCGAATGGCTTGCCAGAAAACACCTTCCCCGTGGCTTGGCGGGTTTCGACAGCAAGTTCACATTATGGTTCTCACAGACAGATACGTCGAACACACAGAGAATCAACAGCATCGACAGTTTTTCAAAATTTTCCTCTTCCTGATTGGAGAGATTCTTCCCACCCCTCCGGGTGAACCTGGAGCACATGATTGACCGACTGTGGATAGAAACAAGTCGTCGGTGTCACAGGAGGAACATCTAATGCAGCAGTTTTGGCCTCAAGTTTGGAACCTCCATCATCCGACAAAAATTCAAAATTCGCAGGAATCGGGTACCCCGGGTAATGAATATCCGTCACTTTCTGCGCCGCCTCCCAGAAAAAAGTGCGCGACGCCCATTCGATCCCCAGCGGCACCAACTGTACGAACACGGCTTGAAATTTTCAGAAAAATGGCGCCCTCCATACACATGGCGGTGAGGCCGAGCACCGGGAGGCGGAATCCGGAGGCGGAAAGAAATTTCCCGATCATCTCGTGATCATGGCGAATGGCCCATCTTCAACATGAAAACACTCCTGTCAGTATTCGCTGCTACGACTGGCAAGGGTGGGTCACCGATTTCCCTCCCACACGTCAGAAAATTAATGGGGCAAGATTTTTTTCCCATATGTATATGTTCGCTGTGTTATGGACAGATTGCTGTGTTATGGACAGATTGCTGTGGCTGGAAGAAGGACTGGTTCTTCGTGGGATATTCGTGGGATATTAGAGTTTTCATTACTTGGGCAGCAGTTCACTCGTTATAGTTCTGCTGCTGCTGCTAAACACCCGGGCCAATCTTCCCAGCAAGGTTCAGCATCTATGGGTTTCTTGTTAGTGCCCTTGATGCCTCAAAATCATGTTATGTCACATACCCAGATGCCAACTTCCAGCCATCGTGGAAGCAGTCGTCGGAATAGTCGGTTGAGAAACCCTGTTGTTGGTTTTGCCATTGGGGTTATGAAGGGATAGTGCACTTTAACTCTAACATCCCCCTTAAAGTGCACTATCCAAATGTTGGGAGGAAAACTAAAGGGATTGATATTATTCATAAAATGAGTTACATATATAGGCAGAAGGCCTATATGATAAACTGACAAGTGTCAGTATAAACTAACAAGTGTCTAACAAGTGTCAAAATAAATGCATAGTGCACTTTAACTCTAATAATTTGTTATCTAAAATTAGCTTAGGTTATAAGATTAACTTATTTTTTAGCTTAGGTTATTATAGATTATCTCTTTTCGAAATAGGATATGGCATCTCCTCTTTGTTATGTATGTGTATATGTTATGTATTTCAAGTTGAAGTTAAAATATCAAAGTATAACAATTTATGGACTGCTCATGTTGTTGCACTTTGTTCTGCTTATGAGATGGTTTTGGGTTATTTTTGGCTTGAAGAAGCTTTGGTAAACTCTAGTTTGTATTAGAAAGTAATTTATCATTTCCATCTTGTTTGGAACGAAGAGCTCTTGCTTCTTGGCTAAGAGTTCCTGCCCATTATACATCATAGTTGTCACTCACTAGTCTAAAGTTGAGAGGAGCAAATTAAATTTTATGTGGCTTTCAAATCGACAAGTTGTTTAGGGAAACTCAAAAGGCGATGTGCTCAGAAGTGTGCCGTGCATCGAAGGGAGTCAATTTGTTTCAAAATAGAGCAAACACATTTATTACCTTTTACTCGATCGCTCGATTGTAGAGAATGCTTGTTTTGGCCTCAAGCTAGTCGACTACGACTTGAGTTGGTGTAGAGCTTTGGATGAGATGGACAATAGACATTAACCGGTGACATGAAGTGGCTTGTCACATTGAAAGCATTAAAACACATTGTAAACCAAATGAACTTTGACAAGGAAACTTGTGGACCATATTATAACATGTGGAAACGTGTAAGTGCCTCGACATAAACAATTAGAGGATCTTCGACCAATAGCATGCTTACATGATACAACTCACAATATAACGTTGCAATTATTTGGATAGTTGAAGAACGTTAATGCAATTATTTGAATTTGGACATGACACGCGGTGGATCATGGTTGGCGCAATGCACTATCTCTTGAAATTCTTCATATGCAGTTGACCGTGGAAGTTTTTCGCATGAATGCGACCATTGGAAAATCAAAATTTCCTAACTGCGCTGTAAAAAATGAAAAATCAAAAGGGGTAAAACCTTTTTAATTAATTAAGTAATTTTACGTAATTAACTTTTTTATATTGTACTATTTTTTTTTGATGAGGAACCTTTTATATACAATATATCCGCAACATGTGAGGGGAGAGATTTGAACCTGGGCCTCTCGATAACTGGAGAGTTTTAACTATCCACTTGCTCTCCAACTCCTCTACATGAGCGGAATATATTGTACTATTCGATCACTTCACTTTTTCATTAAAATAAATTATAATTTATGAATTGGTAATTTTCAAGGTTTTACCTGTGTAATCACTTCAAGCTACTACAAGTTTATTATTCTTTCTTATAAATTTTTTTGGTCCTTTAGGGATATTTCATCTACAAATCATCGAATCTGCTATGGCGACCAATTTAGTGGAGCAGATGACTAAACTAGTCAATGTTATAAGCACCTTGGTCGATAAAGTTAATGAAATAACAATCAAAAGTGGCCCTATTGATGTCAAAATTTACAATAATGGCCTTCACTCCAAAACAAAATGAGAGGTAAATATTTATGATGAACCAAGGGATCCTAAGGTCCTAAATAATTAGATCCTTGATATGGATACTTGGTTTGCATATAGCCAAAGTTATTAAATATGATAGAGTTCCATTTGCAAAACTCAAATTGTCTAGAGTAGCTAAAGTGTTGGTAATTGAATGCCAATGTACTCAAAATCCTATTGGAAATTGGGATGAACTAGTAAAGGCATTGAAGGATACCTTTTATCCTTCAAATTATAGTGAAGATCTCATCATCAAATGGCTTCGCTTAAGGTAAGGAAACAACATGAGTGTTCAAGATTATATTTACCAATTTAACAAGTTGAGAATACTAATTGGCATGTAGGATTCAACTAATGGACTCATCATCAAATTTAAGAGTGGTTTGGAAGAGCCACTGGGAGTTTAAGTATACTATCGTAACCGCTTTAGATGCAACCTTTAATCAAGCACAATTTGCAGAAGACAAGTTTGTTGCTCAATAGAGGGGTTTTCAATATTCATTTTCTATGGGATCTCCCAACTCTCAACAACAACCATACAAAGCGAAGAAGCCTTCTTCTTCTCCTTCTTCTCATTCTTCTTTTCCTTCTTATTCTCCTTCTTATTATTCTTCTTCTCCTCCTTTCAACAACAATAAATTGTGTACTCGTAATAGGAGAGGTCATGTAGAATCTGATTGCTTTAGGAAGAAGAAGAATCTCATTGTAAAATCTCAAGGTGAGGAACCATAAGATGTTCCCATTGAGATTATAGGAGAGGATAGGGAGTATGATGAGCTCAAGGGTAAGTTCAACAATGTAACACAAATGTCTCATTAGATTTTTTCAATGAGTTTACACAATTTTTTATGAGGGGTCCTGGTCCCCTCATACTCAGTGATGAGACAATAAAATATCTCATTGTTTCAATGTTATTTCACATAAAACTGTCTATTTTACCTAAAATACTATAGTTTAATGCCAAGTAGTTTAATTGTTATTTATGTTTATGTTGATGTTAACATAGTAAATTATAGAAAATGATAGGTTGTTGTTTAGATAACTTTTATGTAGTTTTTATGGTTATTTTGCATGATTTCAATATTTATTAGGCATGTAATAAAGTGAAATAAAAAGTTTCATAAGTGGAAAATTTGGTCATAGGGTTTGAAGACATATTGCATTCACATGTTTGAACTATTTTTTGCTTAAATTTTGTATTTTTATGACAATCTGGGTCAAACTGTGCATTTTGCACAAAAGCTGAAAATTACAATAAAATTGTAGGTTGCTCTGGAAGGAGGATGAGTTTGTGCATATAATATGGGTTATAAAACACCTTTGGAGCATGAAATAAATAAAGGGAGATATGACCAATCACCAAAAGTTGACTCAACACTTAATTTTCAATGCATTTGCACAAATCACATTTTCGACCACATGCTTCGGGGCTACTTAAGGTAAGGTAACAACACGAGTGTTCAATATTATATTTACATTTTATCCTTCAAATTATAGTGAAGATCTCATCATCAAGTGGCTTGGATTAAGGTAAGGTAACAACACGAGTGTTCAAGATTATATTTACCAATTTAATAAATTGAGAATACTAATTGGCATGTAGGATTCATCTAATGGACTCATCATCAAATTTGAGAGTGGTTTGTAATAGCCACTAGGATTTTAAGTATACTATCCTAACCACTTTAGATGCAACCTTTAATCAAACACAATTTGCAGAAGACAAGTTTGTTTCTCAATAGAGGTATTTTAAATCTTCATTTTCTATGGGATCTCCCAACTCTCAACAACAACCATACAAAGCGAAGAAGCCTTCTTCTTCTCCTCCTTCTCATTCTTCTTTTCCTTCTTATTCTCCTTCTTATTATTCTTCTTCTCCTCCTTTCAAAATCAATAAATTTTGTAATTGTAATAGGAGAGGTCATGTAGAATCGGATTGCTTTAGGAAGAAGAAGAATCTTATTGTAAAATTTTAAGGTGAGGAACCATAAGATAGTCCCCTTGAGATTATAAAAGACGATAGGGAGTATGATGAGCTCAAGGGTAAGTTCAACAATGTAACACAAATGTATCATTAAGTTTTTTCAATGAGTTTACACAAGTTTTTTTATGAGGGGTCCTAGTCCCCTCATACTCGATGATGAGACAATAAAATATCTCATTATTTTAGTGTTATTTCACATAAAACTGTCTATTTTGCCTAAAATACTATAGTTTAATGCCAAGTAGTTTAATTGTTATTTATGTTTATGTTGATGTTAACATGGTAAATTATAGAAAATGATATGTTGTTGTTTGGATAGGTTTTCTGTAGTTTTTATGGTTATTTTGCATGATTTCAACATTTATTAGGCATGTAATAAAGTGAAATAAAAAGTGTCATAAGTGGAAAATTTGGTCACAAGGTTTAAAGACATTGCATTCACATGTTTGAAATATTTTTCGCTTAATTTTTGTATTTTTATGACAATTTTGATCAAACCGTGAATTTTGCACAAAAGCTGAAAATCACAATAAAATTGTAGGTTTCTCCGGAACATCCAAGCAGTAACCTACAAGATAATAGGAGGATGAGGTTGTGGATTTGATATGGGTTCTAAAGCACCTTGGGAGCATGAAATAAATAAAGGAAGATATGAACAATCACCCAAAGTTGACTTAACACTTAATTTTCAATGCATTTGCACAAATCACATTTTTGACCACATGCTTCGGGGCTGCTGCAAAATTTCCTGCACTAAAAACAAAATTATTTTGACCGTTTTAAAGGTGCAAATGGTGAGCTAGCAAAGTGAAATTTGGCACAAATATTCTTAAGATTATTTCAAAGCATCCCACAATAATTGGACACGCAAAGATGAGGGAATCTACCTATTCCAGCTCATTGTCTTAAAATTAAAAAAGTCATTTAACTCCATAATTTCCTGCACAACTGTTTTGACTGACCTAAAGGAGAAAAAGGTAAGCTGACACATTGGTAATCAATATAAAAAAAATTAGAACTATTATAAGCCTTATCCATGGCATTTGTAGGTGAGGAAAATAGGACAACTAGCTATAGCAAAATTCTATCCTAATTTTAGATAGAATTTGTTGACTACAACATAACAAGGAACCAAATAACAAGGCAATCATGATGTAATTTTCAACCGTAGACAAGATAAGTGGAAGAATTTATATACATATTCTTGTTTGCCTATATTGAAAAGAAGAATAAAGAAATAGGAATAGAGACTTCAGTAGAAATCTGGAATTTGTTAGCATTTATTGCAATAAAATAGTAAAGTCAAATAAAGTGCAATTTTCATAATTAGTTTATATGTTGATTTGATTTTATAGTTTAGCTTAAATTTGATGTCTTCTTCTTTCAGTTGGACCTAGAGCAAGGGCCCACTCCCGAGGTTGGTGGAGGGAAAACTGTAACATAAAATTACAGGTTTTTATTTGTTGTTCTTATTGTCATTTTTTGTAGTAGACTAGATACACTATTTTTCCCTTGTTTTTGCCCTGTTTTCCTCTGTTCCACAAGTGCATGTTGTGTTAT
This sequence comes from Wollemia nobilis, assembly GCA_028583015.1. Lineage (NCBI taxonomy): Eukaryota > Viridiplantae > Streptophyta > Pinopsida > Araucariales > Araucariaceae > Wollemia > Wollemia nobilis. The sequence continues at coordinate 4,598,200 of JAQPPZ010013020.1, read as the reverse complement.
GTTTTGTAGCTAGCTAACCTTCATTCATTTTTGCATTTGTCATTTTTATCATAGACATTTTTGTTGAGCATTGTTTTTATTATTTTCAACATTTATTTCCTGTTTTCAGCAACTTAGTTTAGCAACATATATTTCCAACATTTTTGTCATTTCAATCTAAGAACCTTTTTTTTTGTCATTTCAATCTAAGAACCTTTTTTTTTGTCATTTCAATCTAAGAACCTTTTTTTTTGTCATTTCAATTTGGAAAGAGTAACTTAGTTTCATTGTTTCTTCAGAAAGTTGATTTTTGCAAAGTAGTTAGTTTCCTTCATTTAAAAGTGTGCAAATTAACATAGTTTCCTTTCTACAAAGATTTCCAACTTTCATAAAATAGTCTAGTGTCTTGATATCTAAGTTGTAGTTCCAAGGTCTCTAATGTATACAATCTTAGGATGCCTCCTCGGATTTGACAAATTAAATTAAATGATAAGCATTAACGACATCCATCATTGAGTGGGATTAGAATCTTAGACCTTCCAAAGAGAGGCTAAATCCCTTACCACTACAATAAGCTTGTAGCTATTTTAATGTCTCATTAGTTGTCGAAGGGTGCTATTGAATTTTTTTTTGTCATGAGAGCCCACCTAACTCATAATTTTCTTGTGGATTATATAATTGAAAAGGACTCGTAAAATAATTTTATTGTGATAGCATAGTTGATAGGCTCCAAATGAGTTTGGAACCACATCCTTATCCATATTCACTTGGATGGAAGGATAATGACTCCACCTCTTACATCACAAAAACTTGCACGGTTTCCTTTGCACTTGGCTCACATATTATGGATAGAGTCACCTATGATGTGACTCTGATGGATTATTGTGATCTACTTCTTGGAAAACCATATAGAATGATAGGAGAGATTAGTATGATGATTTTAACAACACAAACCTTGCATCACAAGCATACAATATTTCTCATTCATTGCATCAAGAGTACCACAATTATGCTCCATTCCATAGCCACAAAAGACTATTTTAATCTCTATTAGGCCACACGATACACCAGCACTAGTGGCACCTCTTCCTCCTCGCATGGAGTTGATCCCTCTAGCAGTGACATCCCATCTTACTCCTCCTACACCTCTTACTATGCTTCCACCTAATATTCAACCACATTCTCTACAACCTCCTTTAGCCAGGTAAGTTCTTATTTTTCAAAAGATTCAACAGGAGGCCATTGGTCCTTGTTGACTTTCTCCTCCTTTCTAGGTTAGCGATCTATTTTTAACCAAGCATTATCGTATAGATGAGGTAAATATTGGCATTTAGACATCATCAATTCTTTTATCTGCTAAGTACCTAATTTGCCACTTTCACCTAATCTTGATTGAGTTCTAGGTTAAATTTTCTATTGTAAAAGCATTGGAGTCTAATGCTTCTATTATGGGAAGGTATGATGAGGACATCTACTAGCCTGGGTACTAGCTTAGGTATATTATTTTCTTACACCTAGGCATATTATTTTATTGAACCTATGTAACCACATGAAGCTTCTATAAGCTCATGTTGGATTGTTTGTTGTAGGCTTAGTTGTAATTAGTTAGCTTAGATTATAATATTAATTTATTTGTTAGCTTAGGTTGTTATGGACAATCTAATCTCCAAATTGGATACACCATCTCCTCTTTGTTATATACATGTTATGTGTTTCAATAAAATTCAACTAGAAGTTGAAGTTACATTCCACATCAATGCCCTCATTAGCGATAATAGGAAGAGCAAATCTATGGAAAACCCTATCCAAATGGTAAATACTACACTATAAGTGATTATTAAGGATGATATTATTGAGCATGATACAATGGTTCTTAAAATGAAAGGGTTAATATGTAAGTTCCTTGGATTTGGCTAGGTTTTTGTGATATTCAAAATTGGGTTAAGTGGAAGTGGGGATTGAATTTAAATAATCCATAACTTTACTTCCAAAAGGATTTTTTCTCAAAGAGAGTGAAAGACAATGGGAAAGAATTATTCTAAGTATGTTGAGCCCAATAATCTAATATTAATATCTACTACATTTTCTCTAACAAATAGTTCTACACTATGGAACAATTTAAAAAAATCAATTGATCTAGTGACTAAAGGTTTAAGATGGGTGGTGGAAACTGGAGAAAAAATTCTATTTGTATGGATACTTGATGTGATAAAAAACCACTCAATATATATCCAATTTTGAAACCATGTATGGGATTATTTCAAGATAAATATGGTTATAGAGTTTCAAACACTTTGTACAAGGATTAAGAAGGAATATACGAATTGAAAGAAGATTTTTTACAAGCATACAAGACATTGATGCTAGGAGGTAGTTGAGTAGAAAGATAACAACAATGATTATTCTGAGGGTAGCCAAGGATAAGTTGATTAAGGAGTTGAATAACTCGGGATAATACACAACAAGAAATGGATATAATGTAAAGCACTAACAAAATATGAATGTAACAAGAATATGGTGAGATATTTGGGATATCCCAAGCATTCCTAAAGTTTTATTTTTTGTTTTTTGAGTAGGTCATTGAAGACTTTTATCCTGGGGTAGCCTTATGAAAGGGGTTTTCATGGCCCCTCACAATGTGTTCTTTGTAAAAGGAGGAGGAGAGCATATACCATCTCTTGGGACATTGCTCAATAGTCTAAAAACTATGGCAATGGATTCTTAATATATTTGGTAAATGCATGGTGATGAATGGTAGAATTGAATAATGGTTAAAGCAATAGGACAACACTTTTAAAAGTGAGGCTTTACAAACAATCTAGGATATATCAAAAGATACAATTCTTTGGATTGTATGGATAGAAAGGAATAGATGAATATTTAAAGGAAAGGAAAGTAGTTTAGAGATAAAGAAAATAAATATTTATTTAGTCATTAAGGAGTCTAAACCAACCCTATCAACTCATTGAATCCCTGATCTAGAAGTAGAGAGCCTTGATAGATGGAGTCAAGTCATCAAATGGAATAATGATGTTGGGTACAAGAGAAACAAAATAAGGTAAATAATATAAAGTGGAAACCATCGAATGTGGAGTTGGTCAAATTGAATTTTTATGGAGCATTTAAAGGAAATATGAGGCCAACAAGAGGAGAAGGAATAATTAGAAATAATAGAGGAGATATTTTATCTCTTTACACTTTCAATAGTGTATTTAAGATAATTAACGAAGTTGAAGCTTGGGCAAATTTGGAAGGGTTAAAAATATACAAACAAATGAAATAGAATAGAGTATGGATGGAAGGTGGTTCACTCATAGTAGTAAATGCAATTTCAAGGAAAGCAAAGGCTCCATGGAACATACAAGAGATAATTGTGGAAATTCAAGACCTTGCTATAGAGTTTGAAGAAATCAGGTTTACACATACATTAAGGGAAGAAAATAAATGTGCAGATAGGCTATCCAATAGAGGGGTTTTAATTGAGGATCATGAAGTTAAATTCTCTTTTCTATTGTTAGAGGAAGTAGTAAGTTTAGTTGAAGTTGAAAAGAAAATGTTGACTACCTGAATCAAATAATGATAAGATATACTTTAATGTTTTTCGTTGGTAATATCTGATTTTTTTTATGACATTAATGTGTTTTCATATAAACTATTTATTATAATTTTTGTGAATTTAATTGTGCTTCAAGAAGGAAACTAGCAATCCATATATGGTAAAGTGGACTATGATCATACGATGTTTTGGAAATATTACTTTACTAATATTCAATACATAGATAGTAGAGCTAAAGTTTTGGTAATGTGAAGGTTGCTATAGGAAAATGTCAAGAAGGATGCTAAATTCTAGAATAATTGTATTCACACAAAAAAATCTACAAAATTAAAATTAATAATTCATATCTTTTATGTAAAACGATGTAGTTTTCTAGCTATAGTAATTCAATTGAAGTGAGAATTGAATTTATTTGTAAACTCTCAATCTCTAAAGAAGAGAGTTGTGATTTGTCAAGGGTGGGGTACCTGAGTACAACCCCTTGTTCTTCGAGAAAAAAAATCCTTATTATCATCTCTAGTTCACAAATAAGGGATAAAATAATGGATGGAGACCCTTAGTTTAGGGGTAAAGATGCATTATATTTAAGACCATGGAGTGAGATTTTTTTTATGGAGACAAAGACTATTAAAAGGTTTTTGGTGTGGATTAGGCTTTTTGGACTTCCTTATCAACTCATAAATAAGGAGGATTTGAAGAATATTGGTAATACTCTAGGTGAGTTCATCCAGGAGGGACCAACTATTAAGGAGAGAAGGCATGTTGTATACACTCAAATATGTTATTGTGAAACCACACAATTATTTTAATATCCGCAACAACACTTCAATATTGAATTATTATTAACAACATGCAAACAATAATAATTTTGATTCAAACACCATGGACAATATGCAACATCGGATCTAATCTAGCCAATAAGCAAAAACAAATCCAATCAAATCAATGCCAAAACAAATCCATAGCTACTTAGAGAGGGTAAAGTCTCATATCCATTTTGAGAGGGCGAAGTCTCTTATGTGCATAAGACGTGAATTAAATCCAAATTCTTCAATGATCCAAACTAAAAAATATTCTTCCTATTTATAAATGAAATGGCCCATGATAACAAAAAATAATTAGCCAACATGGCCATATCAGAACCATTACATGGCTCCCTCCCTCAGAAAATTTTATCCTCAAATCTAGAAAATACTGGAAAATGCTCTAAGGTTCCCATGTGGCATCTTCTTTTAGAAGGTATTACTGCTAGCTTTTGATGCAGCATGTAATGGGAAATAGCAAACATAAGATGCAGAATGAAATGACATAAATTAAATCTGCAAGATGACTAAAAATAATATATATATAAATGATGGAGATGTTTACAAAATAGCTCTAGAGGAAATGAACACTCCATGAATAGAGCTACTACTCAAGAATGGGCATTGAGCATATTACACCCCATCACACTACAATGCTACATCATGTCACTCTGACTCTATATGCAACTATATGCTCACTATCTATGTTGCTCTATATCTCTCTATATATATGATCTATACCTATGGCCCTTTATATAGAAAATAGGTTCCTTGGCCAAAACTCTACCTAGATGTGCAAGGGACAACTTGCACATATACAACTTGCACTTTAACACTTGTGCAGTTATTACAATGCATGAAGTAACTAGATAACTTCCCCCTAAAGTAATCTAATGTTCTAAGTATGTACCAAGGTAAAGGTACATCTACATGATCCAAATGATGTAATAGCCTCTATTTTTTACACCTCCCTGTATTACATTATTTGGATATTGAAGACTTCAGTCTTCAATGTGGATCTTCTTCCATCGGATAATGGAGGTTGAATTCTCCTTCATTGCTCACTGTGATCAGGTTCAGTAGATAGTTTGTGTCTTCATATGATGTAAAGTAAGTTGTGACTGGAGGTTCTTCTGACTATTGCATGTGTTCAACTGGTTCAGTCTTCATGATGCCAAGTTTCTTTTTGGCATGTCTTTTCTTCCTTTTTCTTCTTCTCCTCTTGTGATTCTGCATTGTAGCTGGTAGAATTTATGCTTCATGAAAGGTTAGTTTATCATCACAATAATATTGTTCTTTATCTTGTTCCTTGTGTTGAGTAAGCACAAACACAATTAGTGATAGATATATCATCAGACATCCTTTTGGTGAAAAATAATCAGTCTATGAATTCCACCATGCTGTGAAGAGAATATCATGAAGATAACTGATCAATGTTATAAAGTTACCTTTTTTTGCTTCTTTAAGAAACAAGAAAAAAATTTCTTTGTCACTATTGGATAGATACTCATATCCTTCTAGAGTTTCTATTAAGTTTTGGGAGTAATATTCTACTTAGTAGTTCTTCATTATTGAAGGCATTTCTTAAGATATCATCCATGATAGATCCTTCTAGATTTTTCAAGAATCTTAGAAGTCTACTTTATGACTCCTTATGATAAGATATATGATTCTTGAAGAATATAAGCTTTATTTGATAAAACCTTTATTGATCCTTGATTTGTAGACTACCTTATGTCTCCCAAGTAATGTGAGTAGTTACTCCTAAGAATATTTAGGTTTTGAGGAAAGCTTATATTTAACTTGATAATATTTGATTGAAGTTGATATTACGAAGTTTGTAGAATGACTCATGACTCCCTAGTTTGCTATGGATACGATATAGTGCTTTTTGTATGTTTTTTTTGGTAGATAAGATACTATAACATTAATATCGGGTTTTACAGGTTGACCCAAAACCTTTTATAAAAATTAGCCTAGGGTTGTTGATGAACATGTCCTTACTAAGGATATTATATATGTAAAATTTACATTCCGCCAAAGACATTACATCCGATAAGGCACATAGCCTGTTATCAAAAAGAAAATTTTCATACAACATTTTGGGTATACCCCAAGAAAACACACCTGCATCATAATTACAAAAAAATAAATAGACACAGATCCCTTCCTTGAAATAGTGCAGAAACAAAAAGCTGCAGACACACATAGCAGAGTACTGAAAAAAACTCCCACAAGCTCTGTATTGACAATTACTCTTAATAATTCTTTGGTAATTTATTTCTTTCGTATATGACATGCTTTGGGACCACATCCCGTCTTGGCCAATCAGCCTTGGAGAAGTGAACCTGCTGGCTAGATTTATGGCGGTGGCTATCTGGTGGTCCACGTGGCTCTAGTTCGAAGTCTTATATTGTTGTTTCTTTCCTGCCCTATGATTATCAACCAACCTAAAATTACTAAGATGACTAGGAGCCATGTTATCTGACATGTGACTATCCCCATTAGTCTTTGTGGTATTTCCAAGCAACATCCACCAAGAATGACAACTCGTATAATTTTTTTTATGTCCATTTCAAAAAAGAGATGGGAATACTCATAGCCTTCAAAATTATAGTGTCTTCCCTATTGGTAAATTCGACTATCATTCTTGGCATTCTTGTTGAATAAGCTCCTCTACTTCGCTCGAGACATCGTGTTCCCATTTGAAAAGTTTGTCACCATCGACACCCAAATTGGCCTGCTTATCAACAACTTTGTTAGCTTCCCGAAAGACATGTTGGGCTTTTCTGTCCTGTCTTCCCTGGAAAAGGATCCTAGCCTCTTGTAATTTATAGTTCAATATTTGATTGATTTTGTAAAGGTTTTGTAGATGCCAAAATCAATTCTTATTAGTCCTTATTACTCCTATTAATCTAAGCACTAATCCCAAATTTTAAAGAGGTAGTATTTTTGGATCTTTTGTCTCCTTTTGATAGATTTGAGACAGTAATAATATATAAAACCAACCTTTGAAAATCTTTGATAAATCTCTCTTTATAAATAACCTATTGTGAATTAGGTTTAATGTATCTAATTTTCCAATTAATTAATTTGATGTAGTAGCCCTTATGACTCCCTAATCTTTGGATAAATTAAATCACAATAATATTTGCAAATAATTACTATTCATTCTTGTAGAAATCCTTATAGCTCCTAGGATTTATATTGCAAATATTATTTCTATATGATAAATTTTTCCCTTTGATAAATTACTTTCAATTAATTAAATTCCTTTAATTACAACCTTATGACTCCCAAGGAAAGAAAGCATATAATAATGGGAATTAAACTTTACCTTTCACCAAGCAATATACGGTGTTGTTCTTGCTAAGAAGCTAGGGCTGCATGTAATTTACGTAGACATATTGATGTTATGACTGCACCCTCCAATGGAATCGCTTGGAGCTATATGCATTCCAAAATCGATGTTGCTTGGACTCTTACTTTGACCTCGCTTGGATTGAGCATTGAAGGCTCTAGCACCTTCTTTCCATGCTACAATTTTGCACTGTGCATGCATAGACAATGAAGTGTAAATGTTGAGATGAGAATTTACTTGCCCTCTCCTTTGACCTCGGTCATTGATGTCCTTAATATGGAGAATATTCTTGTCTAAGGTGCCAAGTGGCACGTCCATTTCACATTGAGTGCTTGAGAGGAGTTTGGTGCAAATGATACGTTCATCTTCCTTCTTGTAACGTTCGAACGTTACACTCTTTAGCAAAATGTTCGATCTTCCAAGAGACAAGTGTATCCCATACACTCATTGCACCAACCTGTTTTAGTAACTCCTTTCTTGAATATGAGCTCTCTCTTGACTTGAGCGTTAGGGTTCTCCTTTGGTGATAAGTGTCACATTCTTCTCTGCATGGATGTCCTCCCTTTCGCTAGTTCAAATGGACCTTTTTGGAGATCCTTTAAGCTTTCAATAATTCCCACTCCTCTTTCATTCACTTGCACTTGCTTTCAGCTGGGATATGGAGCAATAATATGGAGGTTTTGAGCATCGATTTTTTGCAACGATCGTGGAGTGAGTGATACTCCAATGGTGCTTTGTTTTCCTTTCTTCCTTTATTTCTTACGTCCTCCTTCCATAGATGTTATTGCTCTTTGATTAACATTGTTCTCCCTTTGTTTTGCACATTGTATCTTGCAGGTTTGGCCATCTTGGATGTGAGGAGTATGAGCCCATTGATTGGCTCCTTGAGCTAAGCTTGATTGCTACTAGCATATGACCGCCTTTGGCTTATTTTTTTTAGCAAGTGTAGTGCCTCTAGAGCACCTTTAAATCTGTATTTTTCTTCCTGTATAACCATATTAGGATTCATGCAATATAATGTAAAATAGATTTACATAAAATATTCTTATTGCACCTTCATTTTGCACTCTTTTTTCACATCTAAATTTTTGGTTTTGAGGCAGAATATTTGAGTGCAATAGGGGTTTTGAGTTTGTCCTTTAGAATGGACATCATCCCCTTTTAGCTTGGACATTTTATGAAAGGTTCCAAGCTTGTAACCACATGATGGAAGCTTTATTTTGTTGTATTTTTTTGCACTATTATTGTGCTTTGAACTTGAGACTCACCAAGTCTCATTCAATGCTTCCTTTGATGCTATTTTTTTGTGGTTACATTCTTCTCCAAAACTTGGAGGATAGAGCTTATTTTGTGGCTTCCTTAGGCCACCCAAATTTGCAGATCTCTGTGCACTAATAGTGTCTTTAGACACTTTGAATAATTTTTTTTTGTGCCCTTCTCAAGAACACAAGCAATAATATTTTTGAGAGTAATCTAATAGTGCAAATATAATAATATTTTAATGCACTAATAATATCACCTTATTACTCCAATTAACTCTCAAAAACTAATGCACTTAATCAATTTACTGCAACTTAATCAAGAATAATTTGAAATGAATCTTCAAGAATTATTTTGAAATTTCTTTAACAAAAAGGTAATAGGAGCTAGTCTTCATTTTCTTTTCCAAAGTAGATAATAGGTAGTTGATAGATAGTTTAAGATTTCTAAAATCTAATCAACTCCTAAAGTGCAAATGAACCTTAAAGAATATTTTCTTTTTGCACCTTTTTTAAGACTCTAATTTAATTCTCCTTTTTGCAACTTCAATCTAGTTAAGGTGCTTAAACAAATCTGATAAGTAGTCCACTTAATGAATCTACTTGCACCAATAGTTGCTTACCTTTTTCTGAAAGCCCTTTTCGCCACTTTTGTAGAGGATGTAGATCTTGGTGTCTATGATCACCAAGTTGTTATCTTAGATGAGATCTTGCAGCTCTTTCTATAGGCTGCCTTGAACAACTTTATCTTCACCAAAAGATGGTCTCCCTTTCACGAGCCTGGAATTTTTGGTGGTTTGTTCTCCTCTTGTAGTCTCCTTCTTTTTGCTATAGATGTGAAGAGATCTTTGATTCTAAAGTGGTGCCTTCTTTTTGTGAGAGGTAATCTCTAGGTCTCCTGGATTTGGTAGGCTTCTTCTCAAGATTTTGTATGTCTTGAGGTCTTATAAGATTTGGCACTCCTTGCCAAATTCTTCTTCTTGGGATTGTTGTCGAATGGCAACAATTGTCCCAAATATTTCACTATCTCCAATAGTGAATTTCTCCAACGAGTTCTCCTTGGAACTCCTTTGATGAATTCTTCAGCAAGGTTCACCAAGCCTTTCACTGGATGCTCATAGAGACCTCTCCAAGGCCTTTGATCCTGTAGCTTCTTCTGGTCTTCCTTGAGACCTTATCTTCAACCTTATACTTCTGGAAGTGTTGGTGGTGAGATCTTCTCTTGGATCTCTGATTTTACTGCCTTTGTATTCGAGTAGGACTCTCCTAGTCCTTCTTCATCAATGAGATATTCTCCTGATCTCTTTTGCTTCAGGTGTTAGATTGATTTTGAAGAAGATACTCCTCCTAACCTTCTTGTAGGAAGCTTTCCCAACTCACTAAATCTTCCTATTCCTACAACAAAATATTAGTACTGAAATATGCTTCTAAGTTAGATACTTTCTTTTGAAGTCTTCTTCAGGATCAAGGCTTATGTGGCCTTTTTTAGTATCAAGGTGTTTGTGGCCTTTTTCAATACCAAGGCTTCTATGGCCTTTTCAAGGCTTCTATGGCCTTTCCTTCTGGATCAAGGCTTATATGGCCTTTTCTTCTGGATCAAGGCTACTATGGCCTTTTAAGGATTCTATGGCCTTTTCTTCTTGTGAAGTTTCCAATCTAGCAATGGAGATCTCCTATCTCCCAACTTAACCACAATTATGCTCCAAAAGTTTCTTCTGTAGTATTCTTCTCTTGTAGTAACTAATCTATGCACTATGAAAGCACTTCGACTTTTAGGTAAAAAAGTTGAAATCTCCTAGCTTTCTATTGTAGGAGGTGTCCCAATAATTTGAGAATCAATTCCCTACAATAAAAGAAAATTTAGGTCAATTTCTCTAGATCTCTTTGATGAGCTTCACTAGTTGTCACATCAAACTAGTGGATCAAATGTTGAGTCCTAGTCTTCACAAGTTTTTCCTTGAAACTCTGTGGAAATACTCCAACCATATGCAATCTTAGTATTCCATAATCTAAGATTTCTTTCAGTCCTAATCTTGTGGCTCTCCTTAATTCTACCACCTAGACTCTCCTAAGTATTTTTGATAGTGACTGGTCTAATGGCGTGTCAAGTTGACAAAAACTTAGGGTCTATGACAATGGTGGTTTTCCTATTGACCTATCGTAGCTCTAATACCACTGTTAGCTTTTGATGCAGCATGTAATGGGAGATAGCAAACACAATATGCAGAATAAAATGACATAAAGTAAATCTGCAAGATGACTAAAAATAATATATATAAATGATGGAGATGTTTACAAAATAGCTCTGGAGGAAATGAACACTCCATGAATAGAGCTACTGCTCAAGAATGGGCATTGAGCATATTACACCCCATCACACTACAATGCTACATCATGTCACTCTGACTCTATATGCAACTATATGCTCTCTATCTATGTTGCTCTATATCTCTCTATATATATGATCTATACCTATGGCCCTTTATATAGAAAATAGGTTCCTTGGCCAACACTCTACCTAGATGTGCAAGGGACAACTTGCACATATACAACTTACACTTTGAAACTTGTGTAGTTATTACAATGCATGAAGTAACTAGATAACTTCCCCTCGAAAGTAATCTAATGTCCTAAGTATGTACCAAGATAAGGGTACATTTACATGATCCAAATGATGTAATAGCCTCTATTTCTAACACTTACCACTTGATGACAAACTCCTGAATTTGTCGAGATCGAAGATGACACACCCTAGACTACAATATTGCTTTAGGATAAAGATTTATTCGACCTTATTCATCAAGTAATAGAATTTTTGTATGGAATTGCACCTTTTGGCCAATAACTTGTTTGAGACAAGATACATGAAAAACTAGATGGATGCAGGAAGAGAATGGAAGCTCCAATTGATATGCTACTTCACCAATGTGATGAACCACCTTATAGGACCCATAAAATTGAGGAGCCAAATTTTGATTAGACTTGGTCTTCAAGGACAATTGTTTATAAGTTTGTAGGTGCAAAAATGCCATATCTCCTACGCTGAATTATTGTTGAGAATGGTGTGAATATTTTTGTTGCTTCATATGGTTTTGGGCCTAGGTCAAATTATCTTTAAGAATTTGAAGCGTAATTTTAAATTATTGTAACAAATCATCTACCTAATGAGCGAAGGTGGGCTATAAAATAAAATAAAACAATTTATTTAATTAATTTAAAACATTACACTCACTCTTCAGCGCTTAGTAGGGAGATAAGTATTTATAGGAGGGGAAGAAGGAGGAAGGGAGAGAGTGGAGGAAAAGGTGGAGAGATAAGGGAAATCAGGGGAACGTGGAGGGATAAGGGATAAGGAAGGAGGTGGAGGAATAAGGAGGATGAGGAGGAGCGGGAAATAGGGAGCGGGAGATATGGAGAGATAAGGAGGAAATGGTGGTGGGAGGAAAGAAGGAAAGGAGGTGAGGAAATGTAGGAGAGAATGTAGGAGAGGGGATGGAGGATTTTTAAAAAAATTGTCGACAAAACTATGCCGACTATTACAGCCATGTTCACACTAAGCCTAGAAAGATCTAAACCCTCTTCATATTTGCAACATTCTCCCCCTTAAAGTTGAGAGGACTGACTACATAGTCTCTCAGCTTTATAAATTGAGCTTTAGCCATCACTTTGGTGAAGATATCTGCAACATTCTCCAAAGTGCGGCAAAATTTAAGCTCAACAATTTCATGCTCCACCATATCTCGGATGAAGTGGTACTTCATATCAAAATGCTTCGTTCTACTATGGTGGATTGGATTGTATGCCAACTGAATGGCACTGATGTTGTCACAGTAAATCCTATTTGGACCACTTTGCTGCTCTCCAATCTCTTCCAACACTTTTCTTAGCCATAAGGCTTGAGTACTAGCATAGGTGACTGCTATATACTCAACTTCTATAGAAGACAAAGCTACCACAGTTTGCTTTTTGGAACTCCAAGTTATTAGTCCTGATCCCAGACTAAAATAGTTCCCTGAAGTTGATTTTCTGTCATCAATGTTGTTGCCCCAATCACTATCATTGAAGCCTACAAGCTTGATAGTGTTACATTTATGGTATTGGATTCCAAAATCCAATGTACCCTTCACATATCTGAGAATTCTCTTAGCTTCTTGCAAATGCAGCTCAGATGGGCTAGCCATAAATTGAGAGACAAGAGAAACAACATATTGAATATCAGGTCTGGTGTTGGCGAGAAACATCAAACTCCCAACCATGCTCCTGAAAGTGGTCACGTCAACTTTTGGTGCTCCATCATCTTTGCTTAATTGGATCCCATGTCCAACTGGAGTTGCAACTACTTTGCAATGCTCCATAGCAAACTTCTTGATCATGTCCCGAGCATACTTATGTTGACAGATGAAGATCCTTGTATCTGTCTGATGGACTTCCATTCCAAGGAAGTAGTGCATTAAGCCAAGATCTTTCATCTCAAACTGCTTCATCATGGAGCGCTTGAACTCCATATTCACTTTTTCATTACTACCCATGAATATGAGATCATCCACATACAAGCAAACTATGAGGATGTCATTACCTTGCTTCAGGTAGTAAAGGGTGGGTTCATTTATGCTTCTAGTGAACCCAAAATCTTTAAAGTACCCATCAATGCATGAGTACCAAGCTCGTGATGCCTGCTTGAGGCCATAGAGTGCCTTTTTCAGTCTGTAAACAAGGTGCTCCTTACCTTGCTCTTGAAATCCTTGAGGTTGCTCAACATACACCTCCTCTGTCAAGTACCCATTGAGAAAGGCACTTTTCACATCCATGTGTTGGATTTTCCAACCCTTGTGAGCAGCTAAAGCAAGAACTGTTCTGATGGTCTCCTATCGGGCTACAGGAGCAAATGTCTCCTCATAATCAATACCATACTTCTATGTAAATCCTTTTGCAACCAATCTTGCTTTGTGCCTTTCAATGCTTCCATCAACATTGAATTTGGTCTTGAAGACCCATTTACATCCAACACATTTCTTGCCTTTAGGAAGCTTTACCAGCTCCCAAGTGTCATTGTTTTTTATAGAGGTTATCTCCTCTTTCATGGCATCTTGCCAAATTTTTTGAGTACATGCCTTCTCATAACTAGAAGGTTCAAGTTGTGCACTAGTTAACAAAGCATAGTTAACTACATCTCCCCGAGGTTCTTGGGAGTCATCATCACCATACAAATGCATATTTTCAAGTCTTTGCAAAACAGAACTCATTTCACTAGCTTGACTTCTAGTATATCTTCTTGAAAAAAATTTATCCAACATCTGATAAGATGGATGATGCTAGAGAGTTCTCTTACCTCTGGATGGAGAATCAATATCCATTGGTGAGGAACTGACTGAACCTTTGTGGAGAAGGACTTGGTGAAGAAGATGATGAACTGGATGTCGAATGTCTGCTTGGGCTTGGAGGAGGAGACTTCTTGCCTTTCTGTGGTGCCTGTTGAATTTGTGAAGAACCTGCATCATGAGATTCAACATTACTATAAATTTGGGGATGTCCCCATTCTCCCCCTTCATCAAAAATCACATCCCTGGAAAGTATTATCTTTCGAGTCCTGGGATTGTAGAGTCTGTAAGCTTTTGTGGTCTCACAGTACCCTACAAAAATGCATGCTTGACTCTTGGGATCGAGCTTCTTCCTCTGCTCATCAGGAATGTGTGAGTAAGCCAATGAACCAAACACTCTGAAATGCTTGACATTTGGTTTCTTACCATACCATGCTTGGTAAGGAGTTTTCCCTTTCAAACTTGAAGTAGGGCTCCTATTCAAAATATACACACTGGTCTTGGCTGCATCTGCCCAATACATATTGCTCAAATGCTTCGTTTGAAGCATAGATCTTGCCATCTCTACAATGGTGCGGTTCTTTCTTTCAGCCACACCATTCTGCTGTGGAGTATAGGCAACAGTGAACTACCTCTTTATTCCATGTTCTTTACAAAAATTCAAAAAATCATTAGAGGAGTATTCTCCTCCTTTATCTGATCTGAGACACTTAACAAAATATCCACTTTCTTTTTCAACTCTTGTTTTAAATTCTACGAAGCAATCAAATGCTTCATCTTTATGCTTCAAAAAATATATCCAACACATTCTTGAAAAATCATCAATGAAAAGAAGAAAGTAAGAGTTGTTACCAATGCTCTTGGTCTGCATTGGACCACAGATGTCCGAATGCACTAGCTGAAGTGGATAACTGGCCCGCCATGCTTGCCCTTGAGGAAATTTGGTTCTAGCATGCTTGCCCAAGGCACAACCTTCACAGACTTCCTTATTATCCTAAACTTTAGGAAGTCCGGTTACCATCGCTTGTGAAGTTAACATCTTCAAACTGGCTGAATTCAGATGACCGTATCTCAAGTGCCACAGTACACTTGGATTTGCAATAGCAACATTTGCCAATTTATCTCCTCCTGGCTGGCCAAACTTCAAAGGGAATAACCTGTTCTTAGTCATTGGAACCTGTGTAATGACTCTATTACTATCATTTTTATCAAAAATGATACATTTACCCTCATCAAATAGCAACTTATAGTTTTTCTCCAACATTTGACCAACACTAAGAAGATTGTGTTGGAGATGAGGGGTGTAATAGATGTCATTCACCTGTTTGACGCCCTCTTTTGTTGGAACCTCCAAGGCTCCAATGCCTTCAACCGCCAATGACTTGTCGTCTCCTAACTTGATGCTAGATTTGTAAGAAGAATCCAGGGTAGCAAAGAGTTCTTCTTTGCCACTCATATGATTTGAACACCCAGTGTCCAAGATCCAGGTGTCATTCAAGTTCTGATCTGACTTGCCATATGAGAGAAAGAGATTTGAGGTCCCTTCCTCTTCTCCAAAATTGCCATACTGATTGCTCTAGTTGTTGTTGCTCCCTTGTGAGGGTTTTGACCAACAGTCATGAGCGAAGTGGCTAGGTTTGCCACAATTGTAGCAAACTTGCTTTGACTTGTCACTTCCTTTTCCTCGGCCTGGATGCTTTCCTTTGTTCTGCTAACCACTTTTGTTTTGACCTCCACCTCTGTTTGAAGATCCTCCTCTGCTTGGAATTCCACCTCGTGGACTATTCCTACCTCTTCCTCTTTGCTGACCTCTTCCACGACCTCTACCTTGGCCTTTTCCTTCTTGTGAAGTGAAGGCTTTGTCATCGCCACCATGGCTTGTGGAAGAAGATTCCTGCAATCTCTCTTCATGTGAAAGGAGAGAACCAATCAGTGCATCAAAGGAAAGTGTAGTCAAATATTTTGACTCTTCAATAATGATTGCTACATGATTCCACTTAGGAAGACGTGTTCGCAACACTTTCTTTACCACAACTTCTGGTTTAACTTCTTCACCTAGAGTGACCATTTTATCTACCATGACTTTGACTCGCACGTAGTAGTCTCCTACTTTCTCATTCTCCTGCATTATGAGATTTTCAAAATCTCTTTTCAGAGTTTGAAGCCTGACCTGCTTCACTTGATCACTCCCTTGAAAACTTTCCTTTAAAGCCTTCCAAGCATCTTGAGTTGTTACACAGGATGCTATTCTAGGAAATATACTTTTATCTAGAGCTGCTTGTAAATGGTACAGGGCAAAGGAATTGTTTTTCTGGGCTTCTTTCTTGGCTTTTCTATCGACAGCACTTAAAGCAGACCAGTCAGCAGCAGAGGGTTCTGTGTAACCCTCTTCAACTATTTCCCATAAACCTTTACCAATCAACATAGTTTTCATCTTTATTGACCAGTATTCATAATCACTACCATTAAATTCAGGAATTGGGAGATTTGAATTTGAGGCCATTTCTACTACTTGAAAGCAAACTTTGATTTGACTAAAAATAGGAAGTACAAAGCAATTATAGATTCAAATCAAATCTAGATTTCTTAATTCTCTCACTGATTTCTTGTTCTTCTTGTTGTGGATTGCCTAGTACTGGAGGTCCAAAATTATCTGCAATGGAATCCTCATCGTCACTGATGATGACAATTTTAGGAACTGCTTCTAGCTCGGCCTTAGCTGGCTCAGGCTCTGCTGGCTCAGACTCTGTTGGCTCAGGCTCAAGCTCTGGAGAGCATGGGGTATAGCTCTCACTGGATTGTTCCTCAGGCTCAAATGCAACTGAATCGGACTCCTCCACTCGTTGTCCAAAAATATTATCTTCTGAGTCAGCCTCGTATCCAGAATCGGGCTTCCTCTGGTGGGCTATTACTGAGTTCTGCAGTTGACTAAATACCACATGTATTCCATCTCTCCGGATCCGCTCATCAAAGGACTCAGCTGATTCTCTCCTCAGTAGAGAGCATAGGGCGTGGTAACATCCGGTTGACCGGATCATCTACTCATCATGGCAAAAATTTAGCTGAGTTGCATATATCAATTTTCAGGTGCTCAAGAAATTTTGAAAAAAAGTTTTCCAATTTCCCTTTCCTAAAATGTTTTAAAAGTTTTCAATAATTTTTTTATAAAGTTTTCATAAAAAATTTAATAATTTTTTTATATCCTTCATTATTTTAAACACAAATATATTTAAAAAAAAATGAAGAATATAAATTTTAAAACTATTAAATTAATTAAAACTTTAATAAAAAATTAAAAACTTAAAAAACTTTTTAAATTTTTTTTTAATAAAAAACCTTTGTTTTGGAGCGGAGGGGAATCGATCCCCCGACCTGCCGCCAGGTAAGTCTTCGCGACGGGCGTTCAACCAGCCCGTCTACACCTTTGGATGGGAACAAAGGTGGGTAGCCTTTTATTTAAACCTTTTTCGCCAAGAAAACAAGAAAAAAAAAGTGAATCGGTGGGTTTCGAACCCAGAACCTCCGTCAAACCACTCGAAGCCCTTGCCAACTACGCTATGCGCTCGAACGGGAGGTAAGTGCAGGGAATGAATATTAAACACGTCGCGTACTAAGTTTTTTTAAAAAATAAAAACATACCTCCTTTATCCCACATGCACTGTGAGGTGGGTGAGGGAGGATTTAAAATTGCGAAGTCGCGCATTACAAGTTGATTGCCTTCGAGAAATCGGCCAACCGACATTTTTCCAGTGAAGGACCAACTAGAACTTGCCACGTGGCATTCATGCCACTTCACCGTGTTATGTCGTCGCTACGTCAGTGCCTGCCTCGCTGCCACATCAGCGCTTGCCTTGTCGCCACGTGTCACCTCCTCGCCAGCTCAGCTTGCCACGCGTCCACCAGCTCTCTACCACGTGTCCGCCACCTGTGGTCCACGTCACTGCCACCTGGCACCTCGGGATTCATGCCCAGGTCCTGTTGGCTACCACCTCAGCCCTGCATCAGCCACCCAATCAATGCCACCTCACGTGCACCTCGATCCACGTGTTGTCTCTGCATGGACCTCAAAAACCATGCCAAACTCCTACCTCAAAAATAGCCTCTGCCTCGATTTTTGTGCCCTTGGCGCAGTGCTCTGATACCAGTGAGCGAAGGTGGGCTATAAAATAAAATAATTTATTTAATTAATTTAAAACATTACACTCACTCTTCAGCGCTTAGTAGGGAGATAAGTATTTATAGGAGGGGAAGAAGGAGGAAGGGAGAGAGTGGAGGAAAAGGCAGAGAGATAAGGGAAATCAGGGGAACATGGAGGGATAAGGGATAAGGAAGGAGGTGGAGGAATAAGGAGGATGAGGAGGAGCGAGAAATAGGGAGCGGGAGATATGGAGAGATAAGGAGGAAATGGTGGCGGGAGGAAAGAAGGAAAGGAGGCGAGGAAATGTAGGAGAGAATGTAGGAGAGGGGATGGAGGATTTTTAAAAAAATTTGCCGACAAAACTATGCCGACTATTACAACCATGTTCACACTAAGCCTAGAAAGATCTAAACCCTCTTCATATTTGCAACACCTAAGCCAATTTGGAGGATCCTGAAATATAGTCTATGATTGATGGAGGCTTTTGACCATACAAAGCTTCAAATGGAGACATCTTAAGGTAAAATGGTAGTAAGTATTGTACCACCATTTTGCTAATTAAAGCCATTGAACCCAATGACATTGCTTGTCTTGAGCACAACAACGAAGGTAAGTACCCAAACATTTATTAATGATCTCAGTTTGACCATCAGGCTAGGGGTGATATGAGGAAGACATGCTCAACTTGGTACCACTAAGATGAAACAATTTGTTCCAAAAGTTGCTAGTGAAAACAGGGTCACAATCACTCACAATGGTTTTGGGCATACCATGTAACTTAAAAACAAAATCAAGAAATATCTTGGCCACCTTACTTATTGAATAGGGATGTTGTAGTGCACAAAAAGGAGCATACTTGGAAAGGTGATATACTACCACAAAAATCATTATTTTACCCTTTGATTTGGGAAGACCCTTAATGAAATCCATGGATATGTGCTCCCATTGGCGGTTAAGGATAGGCAAAGACTGCAATAATCCAGGAGATTTGATTGTTTTCCCTTTGTTACATTGACATACTTGATACTCATTTATAAGCATCTTAACATTTGCTTTTAATCCTTTCCAATAAAATGATTGCTTCACCCATTGGTATGTTTTCAATAATCATGAGTGTCCTACCAAAGGAGATGCATGCAAATCTTGGAGAACCTTTGAATTAATAGTTAAATATTGAGGAAGATAAATGAGATATTTTTTGTGAAGCACTCCATTCGAGTATGAGAAGTAAGAATGCAATGATGATCCTATTTTCATATCTTGAATTATTTGGGTAGTCTTTGAATTAGCAAGCCAATCTTATTTAAGTTGAGAAAATCATTGTGGACAAGGACCAGAGATGACACTGATAACCACATCATCCTCATATTTGCAAGATAAAGCATCAACTGCTAATTTTACTTACCTTTTTAATATTCAATGACAAAATCATAACCCAAGAGTTTTGTCATCCATTTATTTTGTTTAGGACATGAGATATGTTGTTTTAAGAAATGCTTCAAGGTACTATGGTTAGTCTTAATGATGAAATGACTACTCAAAAAATAATGCTTCAATTTCTCTATGACATGTAAAATAGGTATCATTTACTTCTCATAAGTGGACTATCCCAAATTCTTGCTTGAAAGTTGCTTACTTTCAAAGTCCAATGGGTGACCATATTACATTAAAATAGATCCAATACTTGTACGAGAAGCATCATACTCAATGATAAAAGGCTTGCTATAATCAGAAGTGAACAAAATTGGAGTGCAACACATAACTTCTTTGAGAGTTTGGAAGGCCTGGGAAGTGGCTTCAGTCCAAACAAAAGCATCCTTTTATGTAAGAGTAGTGAGAGGCATGGCAATATTTCCATAGTTACTGATAAATTATTTGTAAAACATGTGAGTTCTAGAAATCCACAATTTTTTTTTAAGGAATTTGGGTAAGGGCCAATCTTGAATGGCTTTGATTTTTATTAGGATTTACCTTGACTCCTTTGTGAGATACTGTGTCCCAAATATTCTACCTCTTGGACCCCAAAGTCACATTTGGACCTTTTAACAAATATATTTTTTCTTTTGTAATAGATGGACTTTGTTAATATAAACTAGATGATCCTCCCAAGATTTGTTGTATATTTAAATATCATCAAAGAAAACTAGAACAAAATTGTGAAGAAAATATTGAAAGACATGGTTCATGAGACTGTGAAAAGTGTAAGGGGCATTAGTGAGACCAAATTGCATGACTAGGAACTCATAATGATCCTCATATGTATGGAAAGCAATTTTAGGGATATCCTCTTCTCTAACCCTAATTTGGTGAAAACCATAGTGCAAGTCTAGTTTAGAGAAATATCCAGAACCATGCAATTCATCCAATAAATCATCTATAACATGGATAAGAAACTTATTTTTGATAGTGATCTTGTTGAGAGGACAAAAATTAGGACACGTGCCATGAGTTATCCTTACATCGTACCATCACTATCGAAGAGGAATATGGATTGATGCTTGGATGGATGATTCCATGCTCTAACATTTCTTGGACCAACTTCTCAATCTCTGACTTTTGGGGTTATGGGTAGTGATAAGGACACACATTAGGAGGTTGACTACCAAGAATCATCCTATGCTCACCAAAGACCTCCTCATAGCTATCCATAATGTTTTGGGGATCCATTAGAATAGCTCGAAGAGACGGATCCAAGGATTGAACCTCTATGAAATTCACTTGGGCAAGGATTCCATAACCACTTTACTTCAATATATTCTCCATGCTATATGAACTCACCACCTTGGAGGGAGGGGGTTTAAATCCGTAGAGACAAATTACCCTTCTATTCTCTGTCCACTTAACATATAATTTTTATAGATTGATAGTAACATCGCCAAGCTGAGATAGTCATTGTGCTCCTAAAATGACATATGAACTTCTAAGGTTCATAGCAAAGAGATTACCCACCCAAGTATAATACCCCATTTGTATTGTTACTTTAGTCGTTCAACCCACACATTGAGCAATACCCCCATTTGCAATTGAGACTTAAAATTTATCTTGATTTGAAGTATTGATATACAAGCCCAAGTATTTTGTTGTCTTACAATCTATAAAGTTATGTGTACTACCTGAATCAACACATCAACAAATTATCATTTAGTGAATCCTTGTATCTTGATAGTGTGATGAACCTGAATATCCATAAGTGCATGAGAAAAAGAGAGCCACATTTTCATACTCTTGTTTTATTTTATCTACTTTTATTGATTATTGTCCTAGTTTTGCTAATTAATCATATTGTAATGAATCTTCCTCATAAAAAATATATGCATCTCCATAATCCAAGAGAAAGCTACGACATTCTTCACAATATTGATCTCGAGGATGGTTGGCCAAAATTTAAGGCCTTATCCATTTGTATCATGTTCCTAAAATAGGTTGTGTCATATTAGTAGCTTCCAAGTCAGGTACTCAAGCTTATCAATGGTTTTTATGGCAACTTCACTAGCAGGGTGGTCCTCTTTTGTGGCTTGACTTCAAGGAATGATTTCTTCAAATATTGGCAAGAAATATTCCACATCATATATGGTATGTCTAATGCAAACTAAAAAAATAGAAACAACGAGTATTGCTCTGAGTTCACAAGTCTTCTCACATATACCCATCAATTGAGTCCATCAATGGTGGTCTCTGATTTCCGCTATGGTTTTAAGGATAAAATTCAAAAGGAATTTGATATGCATGATATGTAAACTCTTGACAATGCACAATATATTTCTTGAGAAATTGAAAAAAATCTCTAATATTAAGGTCTTTCATATAGACATGACTTCAAATATCATTGTCCTTATCACAATTTTGAGGTTCCACAAGTCTATTTCAAATATCGTTCACACCATCCCTGACATAAAAAATAATTAGCCAACATGGCTATATTGGGATAATTACATATGTGTTGCCATGGATATTTTAAAACCTTTACCACAGTCTATTAGGATTAAATATGAATCAAGAGAATGATATGAATAAGTGGATTATGAAAACATTACATTTCAATGTCACAAATGTTATGAAATCGAACACATGAAAAGAGACTATAAAGTGAAAATGATAGAGAAAGAGATGGAATATTTTGGGCATGAGGGTAACTTCAACATAAAACAAGGAGATCATATGATAGGAGAAGTTAGGTCAAATCAAGGATTTTCCACTCTTAAGAAATTGTTAAGAAATACCCCTCTACATCATCAGATGGCAAAGGCCATTATAGTTCACTCAAATCAACTATTAGAAGAAAAAATGACATGAGGGATAAAGAAGTATAATGTGCAAGTACAAATATAGGAGTCAAAGTTGCAAAGGAAGATGGGAAGGCAAATTTTAATGCAAAGGAATATAGGGAGGGAAAATTTAAAGTGAAAGAGGTGAAGGAGGTCAAGCTTAATTGAGGTAAATCGTCTTCATTTTCCTCAAGTAGCATAAAATATTTTCTTTATAATAAAAACAAAATTAGTATATAGTGTATTCATTGCACTTTAGAGTTTCGAGAGCAACACAATAAATAAAATCATATGGAGGATATCCTAAAGAACACAAACTTATACTAAGAGGGGGGTGAACAATATAAGACCATTTACTTTTCTTTGAAAATGATAACAATAGTAATATCAATGCAGTAAATGAAACAATGCACAAATCATCACATACATGAGAGACACAAATTTAATGTGGTTCACCCAATGTGGGCTACGTCCATAGAGAAAATATTTCTTATAAATTTTCTCAACCAATATTTTGGAAACCAATTCCCTATTACAATGTTTATGGGAACCAACCCAAAGGATACACCAATCCCCTCTCAAGTTCCCTTTGCTTTAGATTTTGTGGATCTCTATCCACAGGAGATACTAATTCCCTCTCAAGTTCATGGACACCACTCCACTAGAGACACCAATTCCCTCTGCTTCAGGTTTTGTGTACACCACTCCATAGGAGACACCAATCCCCTCTACTTTAGATTTTTTGGATCTCTATCCACAGGAGAAACCAATTCCCTCTAAAGTTCATTGACACCACTCCACTAGAGACACCAATCCCCTCTGCTTCAGGTTTTGTGTACACCACTCCATAGGAGACACCAATCCCCTCTACTTCAGGTTTTATGGACACCACTCCAGAGGAGATACCAATCCAATATTCTTTTGGTTTTTTGGATCTCTATCCACAAGATAACTCTATCCCCTCTACTCTAGTTCATGGACCTCTATCCATAGGAGACATTTGTCCCCACTATTCTAGTTTGGGGATCTCAATCCACTAGATACCTTTGTCCCCACTACTCTGTTTTGTGTACCTCTATCCACAGGATATCTCAATCCTCTCTGATCAAGTTCTCTTCAAGCCTTTTCATAAGGCTTGCTCTAAATCCTGCTCTCAACTCTGCTCTAATCTGCTCCAATTATACACATAAGACTTGCTAAGGTCTTCTTACCAAAACCTGCTCTAATCTACTCCAAGTCTATAAACAAGACTTACTCACATTTTCTCACCAAAACCTGCTCTCAACTCTGCTTGGATTTGCTCCAAGTCTACACACACGACTTGCTAAAATATGCTTATAAAACTTTCTCAAATTACTTCAAGCCTACACATAATGCTTTTTCAAATATGCTCATCAAACCTGCTCAATCTGCTCCAAGCCTACTCACTAGGCTCACCCAAATCTGCACCAAGCCTACTCACTATTCTTGCTCAAATCAGCTCAAAAACATTCTCCTAACTCTGCTCATATTTGCTCACACACCCTGCATGAATCTGCCTCAAACCTGCTCACTCAACCGATACAAATCTACCTCAAACCTGCTCACACAACTTGATCAAATCTGCCCACAAGCCTTCTTAAAATGCCTGCTTAAAATAACTTACAACTGCTCACAATATAGCTTACTAACCTACTCAAATATTTCCCACAACTTGCACACAAATAATGCTCAGAACAATAGTTATATCTCTTTCAAAAATGCTTTCTTCAAACAGACAATTTTGACATATTCTACCCATAATTTATTTTCTTCATGAACATATAGTAAATGATATGCAATGGAAATACTCAATGTGTTCTTTTCACATTCATTAAGTTTATCACTTGCACTTGTCTCATATGCATTCAAATCAGATCTCTAATGCTTGCAAATTTCTTTTTAAATCAAACAAGGCTAGTCTATAAATTTGTTTCACAAAACTGGTTTATATCCTTTGCAAATTTTCTCTCAAAAATCAAACACAATAATGCTCAAATTTGCTTCACAAATTAATTTCAAACACTTGCATAAACACTTCCAATGTCACTCAAACCAATGCCCAAATGCTTCACAAATTATTTCAACAAGAATGCACAATTTGTTCTCAAAACCCTAGCACAAGTGTTTCCAATTTTCTTCAATGATAATGCAAAAACCCTAGCACAAGTATTTCCAATTTACTTCAATGATAATGCACAACTTGTTTTCAAAACTTAACATAAGTTTCCAATTCTTACTCAACAATAATGCACACTTTTATCCTCAAAACCTATCTCTTATATTTCCAACAATGCACTTATATCTCCACCTTAAGATTTCAAAATACTTTTCTCAAAACACAACCACCTTGGAAATAATTTAAATCAACATACCTCAACAATACCTTGAAGATGTTGTGCCTCTTAAGAACCTGTCTCAAATAATATTATTTTCATGCACTTCAAAATATTAGCAAGACCCTTTTCACATGAATGTCTTCTCAAAATATGTGCACAATAATTCCTGAAAATAATCCTCTATAACTCTCCTTTGGTTTCACAAGATAATGCCTTTAATTATAAACCAAACCCTCAAAAATATCAATTGAATATTACAAACAATAAAAAGACTCAATACACCTTGGAACTCCCTCTTTCAATATTGTCAAACTAAGCCCTTCTACACTTAGATAATAATACAAATATCAAATAACTTTATACACCATAAAACTCCTTTCAACAACACACCTTTCTCGGAGATTTGTTCTGAAAAAGACGTGGTTTTGGAGCTCTGGCGTTTTGGCGGGAATTCCTCTGCACTGTCGACGGCCGTGGCTCTAGGGTTTCAGTTCGGAAACCTCCTTCAGCGTGTTTGGGGTCTGTTGCAGGCCTCTGGACAAGGATCTTTCGGTTTCCTGGGAGGGCCCAATGGGGTCTCTTCCTGGTTCTCGCGAAGGAAAAAATACCTCTTATGCGGAGATTCTTCGAGAGACTCCTGCGTCTTCCTCTGCTGAAGCTCAACGCAGTGCCTCCCATCTGCTAGCCAAGAATGCGGGCAAGGGCTCTCCTGGGCACAGAATAAATGGTTGTCTCCCGCAATCTACATTAAGACCGAAAATTGTCATCGAACCAGAGCTGGTTGAAGACACGATAAACTACCGGACCACGCATGATCTGATTTGCAAGTTCATGGGCATTCGACCCACCCTGCACTTTTTGCATTCCTGGGTGAGACAAAGCGGGAGCCAATCGGTGAGTACTCCTTATGGCCCATTAGCAATGGGTATTTCATTATTAGTTTTTCTTCCCTAATGGATAGAAAGCAGAGCATTTGAATCAGAGAAGAGGAGCCATGGCCGGCAGGGTTATTTGTCCAGCCATGGAGAGCGGGTTTTGATCCTCGCATTGAACCCACGGCTGTCCCGGTTTGGATCCGGCTGTACGCGCTCCCGATGGAGTTTTGGGGTGAGCGGATTCTTGAATTGATAGGCAACTCTCTAGGTAGATTTTTGGGAGTTTCTAAGGATACCATTGAAGGAAATACTGCCGTTTATGCAAGAATTTGTGTAGAATTGGATATTAGTCAATCGCTACCAGCTGAGATGGAATTGGAGCTAGCAGGACATTCTTGGGTACAACAGATAGACTATGAAGCCCTACCTTTCCGTTGTAGAGTCTGCCATTTGCATGGCCATTTGGCAAGGTTTTGTCCAAATATCTTGAGCTCCAATGCGGATGCTACACAGGGAATGTCAAATCGCTCCCGAGGAGGTAAGTCCACTTCGGCCAAGGAACCATCTGTCATTCCCACTGGGTCTGAGGGCCAGAATGATGGCTTTGAACAGCGAGAAGAGGAGAAGAAACAAAAAGAGAAATGGTAAGGAGCAAGCTCTCCCCAAGCCAACAAATCGGTATGAAATCTTCAAATCTCTTGTGGATCAAGAAGACCAACCTATGGATGGAGCAGATGGGATCCTTGAGGACAATATTATCCCAACTCATGCTCCTCCTTCCTCAACCCCTGTCCTTGAACAGGCTTTTGATTCCTCTGAGTCTTTGCACCATGAAAACCTTGGGACTCTGGTTATCCACGCCCCAGCCCAGCCCGTTATCAAAGATGTTTCTATGGGAATTGCAGAAAAGCTCGAGAGAAAGACCGGCTCTTGGAATTTCACGGGTGGAGAAGAGATCGAAAAATAGTAATTCCCAAGGGGTGGGCGGGGAAATCCAATAAGGATCTAATCGCATTGCAAGGGGATAAGCTAATCAATGGAGGGGTGGCAAGAACAATTGATTCGTATTGCTCCCAAGGTTTCCAATGATTATACAATCTTGGAATGTGAGGGGTTTAAACGGTAGAACCCATCAATCTGCTTGTTCAAAGACTTTTAGAAAGAAGTAAAACAGGACTTCTGCTCATTCGGGAAACAAAAATGTCATTAGACCTCATGAGTAAAGCTGTCGGCCGAATACGGAGGGGTGCTTGGCCATATGGCGATGGCTGCTCTTGGTGCCTCGGGAGGGATTGCTACTCTTTGGAATCCTTTGGCATGGATAGCGGTAGATCATATAGCACTGGAGAGGGGGTCCTAACATCTCTTTTCAAGAATATAGTTACTGGTGAACAAGTCTTAATTACAAATTTTTATGGGGTACGAGAATACCGAAGGTCGGCGGTCTCAATGGAAAGCTGTTCAAAACATGAGGTCCTCCCGGGAAGATCTTGATTGGATTTTAGCTGGGGATTTCAATGCTAAATTATCCGCTAGAGATCAGGAAGGTGGCATCCCTGTTCTGGATACAGGGGATAGGCTGTTTATTGCCCACGTTCAGGCCTTTAACCTTGTTGACATCAAAGGTCCTGGTACAAACTTTACATGGACTAATAAGAGAAGAGAGCCATACAATAGGAGGGTTAAGCTTGACAGGTTTTTTGTCTCGGAGGAAGCTTATGTTAGATGGAATATCAAATTCCGGATCTTGGAGGGCCCGGTTTACGATCACTCTCCCATTTTCTTTGGAGGGAGGGACCATGTCGGGGAAAGTATTACAAACCTTTTAAATTTGAAAATTTTTGGTTGCAAAAAGAGGACCTACGAAGGAAAATTCCACGGTGGTGGAAAGAAGGCCGTCCCCCTTTTGGAGCGACTATGTTCAAAATTCACAAACGACTTCTCTATGTTAAGAGTAAGGCGAAGCAGTGGAAGCAAACTAACAAATCCGATTTCCGGCTCAACGGGCCCCCTTCTTTGGATAGATGGAATGAGGTGCAAAAACAATTCGAGAGAAGGAATTATTTACGAGCATCTTAAATTTGAGGATGACGCCTTACGCAAAGCGGTTGAGGACATTGATAATCAAGAAGAGATCTCTTGGAGACGAGAGAGCGAGAAATACTTGGCTATTAGAAGGAGGCAGAAATACTAAATTTTTTCATCGTTCTGCCTGTGCTAGAAGGCAATTGAATAACATGGAGCTCCTCCAAGATGAGTTTGGAAATTCTTTTGACACTCTTCCTGACATGCACTCCATTTCTATGGAGTACTTCTCAAACCTCTTCAAGGAAAGTCTGCAGCATGATGTGGAAGCACAAAATGAAGTCATTGACGGAATTCCCTCTATTATTTCTCATGAAGAGAATCAGTCCCTTCTTAAGCCCATAGATCGTGATGAACTCAAGAAGGTAGTCTTTGGGATGTGCACAGGAAAGTCGCCTGGCCGGACGGTTTCCCTATTGAGTTCTTTCAGGCCTTCTGGGACATCCTGGAGGAGGACGTGTTGGCTGTCATTGAGGAATCCCGAATTAACAAAAGAATGCTCAAGGCTCTAAATCATACCTTTATCTCTTTAATTCCGAAAGGAGAGGGGGGCTCTCATTTCTGATTTCGGACCTATTGCTCTATGTAATGTGATCTACAAAATTATTTCTAAACTTATGGGTGAAAGACTAAAACCCCTCCTTCAAAAGTTAATTTCCCCTGAGCAAGGGGGTTTTGTTGAAGGAAGACAGATCTTGGATGGAGTGATCTTGGCTCGGGAGGCTATCCATTCTATGCATAATTCAGATAACAAAGGAATGTTCATCAAATTGGATATGTCTAAGGCTTATGACGAGTAGAGTGGGGTTTCTTGGTCAAGATGTTGGCGGCCTTTGGTTTTTCTCGGAGTTGGATTGCACTGGGTCATGAGTTGTATCTCTACGCCTTCATACTCTGTTTTAATTAAGGGGCTTCCCTCGCCACCTTTTGGAGCCTCTCGGGGTCTCAGTCAAGGAGATCCCTGCTCTCCTTATCTCTTTCTTATCTTGGCTCGAAGGTCTTGGCGGACTCTTCTCGAGAAGAAGACGTCAGGGACAGTTACGGGAATTAAAATCGGAGCCGAAGTTTTGACTCATTTACAGTTTGTGGATGATACGGGCTTGGTGGGAGTTGCCAGTCTCAGAGAAGCAAGAGGAATCAAAGATACTCTTAACGTCTACCTTCGGGCTTCTAATCAAGCCATCAATGATTCAAAATCAAAAGTGGTCTTCTTCAACCTTGATCAAAGGTCGCAAGAGAGAGTTATGGAGATTCTGGGCTTCACTCGGACCTCCCTTCCTGTTGTTTATTTGGGGGTTCCTCTGCACTTTAAAAAACTGACAGCTGATTTCTGGAAGGACCTGCTTGATGGCATCAAAGAGAGAATGAATCATTGGTCCCATAGATGGTTAAGCTATGGGGGCCGATTAACTTTTTTGAAGTCTGTTATTCAGGCTATGCCTATTTACAAATTTTCAATTATGGCCGCCCCTCCCTCAATCCGGAAAGAGTTGGACAAAGCGGCTAGAAGTTTTCTTTGGGAAGGTGCCAATGGAGAGAGGAAATGGGCCTTGGTTGGTTGGGATAAGGTCACCCAGCCCAAGGAAAAAGGTGGGTTGGGCTTGAGAAGCTCCAAGTTTAACAATCGGGCCCTGGTTGGAAATTGTCTTGGAGGTGGATTTCTCGGCCTTCGTCTCTCTGCGACGAGAATCCTTTCTAGTAAATACTTGAGTCTTGTTCCTCCCAATGACTTGGGCCGCTATCCTCCGGAAGGTAATGGTTCTCTTGTGTGGCAGGCGCTCAAGCTTGGTTCTTGCATTATCAAAGATCAATTGTTCTGGAAAGTTGGGAGAGGGGAGAAGGTCCGGTTCTGGACTGACTCTTGGGATCAGCATCCTCCTATTCTTGCAGTGTTTCCCGATCTGCTTCCGCTAAAAATAGCTCTTGAAGACAAAGGTTGGATTCATATTCAGACCTACTTCACTACCAGCCCTCTGGGGAATATAAGGTTAAAAAATTTAAGCGGCTGGGTGAATGGCCTATTCCAATCCCCCGGAGGCGAGGCCCCAACTACGGAAAAACTTTTGGGTGAAAGGTTTCTATGCGGGAGTGATGAGGAGGATGAGCTTGCTTGGGGCTTTGGGAACCTTGGGGTTTATTACGTGAAGGAGGGCTATGCTTCGATCCTACGAGCCCCCCACACTCTTTTCCTGTTCATGAATGGAGGAAGATTTGGCATCCCAAGGGCTGGCCGAAAGTGAACTTCTTTGCTTGGCAACTGATGCATAATGGTATTTTGACCTTTGACAACCTTAGAATTAGAGGCATCATTGGTCCTTCCCAGTGCGTCTTATGTTATAGGAATGAGGAAACTGTGAACCATCTTCTGTTTGATTGCTCTTTCACCACAGCAGATTTGGCAACGTTGGTTCTCCCACTTTAAACTTCAGGTGCTTGGAGATCTGTCCCGGACCAATTTATGGGAAAGCTGGAAGAGAGGTAGATTTATTTCTAAAGCTCTTCGTACTGGTTGGGAGATCGGTTTCCTTTTTATTTGGTGGCGAGGTTTGGTTGGAAAGAAATGCTCGTATTTTTCGTGAAACCTTCTCTTCGGTGGAGGGGATTTGGCAGATCATTTGGAGCAAAGTTGTGGAAACCGTTGCTATCTATGCTGAGAAGGAAAACCAACCTGCTTCTAGGTCTTTGAGTGGGAGAGGTGCTGATCTGGAGAGACAGGTAAGAAGTGGTTGGAAACCTCCCCCAGAAGGCTGGGTCAAAATCAATACTGATGGAGCTGCTAAAGGTAATCCGGGCAATGCTGGCAGTGGTGTTATTTGCCGTGATCATGCTGGGACTGTGCTATATTGGGAATTGCAAGGTCTGGGATATGCCACTAACAATGAAGCTGAGGCCTTTGCTATTAAATCTGCTTCCATCTGGGCCGTCAAGCATGGCCATAGAAAGATAATCATTGAGTCTGATTCTCAAATCTTGGTTGGTGCTCTTGATTGCATGCGGAACTTTGCCTTAAAAGCTTGGAGGCTCCGGTTTTGGTTGCCCAAATTTTAGAGCTTTGGAAAGAAATTGAGGATGTGATTCCTGTTTATGCTAGTAGATCTCTTAATAAAGCGGCCGATTTCCTTGCTAAGTTGGGTCTTTGAGAGAGAGGTTGGGATTCATCTGCATAGCAATTTGACTGTGGAGAATGTCGAGATCAGACAAGGCCTTGATCAATTCCTGAAATAATGTGCAAAAGTTTTTTTTCTAAGGGTCCTTTCTGTCGCGATTTCGCGACATGTTGCCCTGTCGCGGCTGTTGGTTGGCTTCTGTCGCGATATCGCGACAGGTTGAGTCTTTGTAGTCTCCGGTTGGTTTCTGTCGCGATATCGCGACATGTCGCGTTATCGCGGGTCGCGATTCCGCGACATGTTGCGCTATCGCGACATGTCGCGTTATCGCGTGACGCGATCCCGCGTCTTGTTGCGATATCGCGACATGTCGCGATATCGCGACATGTCGCGTTTTTGCGCCTCGCGATTCCTCGACATGTTGCGATATCGCGACAGGTCCTGCCTTCCTGGCGTCTGGGTGGTTAGCTGTCGCGATTTCGCGACCTGTTGTGATGCTGCTTCTTTGTGCTGGTTTTTGTCGCGATTTCGCGACAGGTTGTGCCCTCCTGGTCTCTGGCGTTTTTCTTGCGCGATTTCGCGGCATGTTTGGCTCCTTTGCGACTGGGTGGTTTTCCGTCGCGATTTCGCGACCTTGTTGAGGCTTGTTAGTTGCTTTCTTTTTCTGTCGCGATGTCGCGACGCTTTCTGCGGGTGGCTGTCGGGGGCCTTTCCTGTCGCGATTTCGCGACATGTCGCGATTTCGCGACATGTCGCGTTTTCGCGCCTGTTGGTGCCTTAGTGGCCGTGTTGGGTTTTTCTGTCGCGATTTCGCGACATGTCGCGGTTTCGCGACCTGTTGCTGTTTCGTGCCTTCCGTTCTCTGTGCCTTGCGGTTCTTTGCCTTGCCTTGGTGCGCCTTCCTTGTTGTTTTGCTTGTGGCTCTGGCTCGGGATGTGTTCTCTCCCGCTTGTATCTGGTTCTTGTTTTAATACAAGTTTTTCATTTTTCAAAAAAAAAAAAAAACAACACACCTTTCTCACAATAATATGCAAATTATAACAAAAACCAATATATTACACAACTCCCACTTCTCATAAACCTTATAAAATATTTTTCATATTAATCCAATGCATGCACCAAATGTCTCCCATTAGGCTCTTTAATAAAATTAAATCAAACACCTTTCTTCACTGTCACGAATGCATGTATGTTTAATAAAACAATTTTTTTGTGTACCTTAACACTATTGCAATTCGAACCCACAACCTCCAAGAGCTAGCACTCACACAAATGCCTTCAACTAGCTGTGTTACCATAGTAGGTAGCACCATATATGGAGGGCGTCAAATATATCTACGATCTGCATTACCCAACCTTCAATGCTCACAACCAAAAGGACATTAGAGGATTTTGAACCCGAAACCTCTGTTGTAATAGCGCTCACACCAACCAACTAACCGCTGGGCCACCCCAAGTGGTTGGAAATGTCTCAAGCAGATGGAGCATATCAATATTCAGCACTTGCACCCTACTCAAAATATTGTCCTTATACCGTTCGCTGTCCTTCAACCTTAGCACAAGATAATAATCGATTTTCGCATCAAAATATTAAAGCATAAACATTAGTACACACTCGAGTTGGGAGAAATACAACCATTTGTCTTTCATATATATATATATATGCACTTCAATGTTATTAGTTGAGTCGGCTCACGTGCTTGAATTGGAGTTTAGACCTTGCTTTCAAATTGACATTGGCACCAAAAACCTTATGACAATATTATAATATTTAAAAAAATATTATAATAAGACTTTTAAAACTTTGGCCCACAAGGAAATATTAAACCTTGGTCTTCTTTTAAAATCCCTTTTAGAAACATTGCCACCTTGTCCAAAATTAAACCTTGCTCTTAAACCTTTGGCCTTGGTCTTCCTTTTTGCTCTTAAAGAAACTTTAACCCTACCTTTTCTTTAAACCTTTTACTCTTAAAGAAATAATAAATGAACCTTGAGTTTTCTTAAATCCAAACAACTTTAAACCTCTTGGACCTCTTCTATAATATTTAAAAATAAATATTATAGACCATTTCTTGCTTTTTCTTTGAGCCAAACAACTTTAAACCTCTTGGACCTTCTTTATATTATATAAAAATAAATATTATAAACCATTTCTTTTCACCAATTTTCTTTTGTTGTGAGATAAACCTTGCCATGCATAATTGTTTGACCAAGCTTTATTTTGACATCAACCCTTTGACATCAATGACAACTCAATATGATTGATATTTCCAACATATTCAAGGAAATTTAAGGTTTCTAGGACAACATAAGAAAGTAATGACTATGGAGGATCATCTATGCACTTTAGGGTTTTTATGGCAACACAAAGAAAAGTGTTAATGAGGCTATTCCTTGCATTTTAGATTCTTTAGGGAAACATAAATCTTTAGAAGATAAGTATCGTTATGAAAAAATAGGAAAAATAGAAGATATTGACAAAGATGAGAGTGTTAGTGGGAATGAAAAAAGGAGAGGAAGGCCATCAAAGCATCAATGTAAAAAGAAAGTCAAAGGTATATCAATTTGGGAAACCAAATAAAAATATCATAGGTGTTAATAAGAAGTGGGGGCAAACCCACTACTAAAAATAAAAAGTGATGATGATGAAAATGATATCATAAAATATATTTTGTTTTTCTAGAACGAAGAGCACTTAGATCTAGTGCAATATTGCTTTTCTTGTGTGCTAGGATTTCCTTGTTTTTCCTCAATGAAGTCCCTTCTATTATTTATGGATTCCAACCTCGATGAGCCAAACGTTAGCTCTAGTTTTGTAGGAGATAAACATGGTGAGAATGTCACCCATCAAATGCCCATGGAAGTTCATATTGAAGGTGGTTCATGACATAAGGTCTCCTCCCATGATGTTGCTTTCCCTACACATCATTTAGAGTTTGCATGCAATTGGCTTGAGTCATACACATTGGTAGGTTACTTTGTTGATCATATCCCTAATGAGTATTTTTTGAGGGCTTGGGTTAATTTTCCCTAGGCCCCTCATGGTGTTCAAGTCTCCCAGGTTCGAAACCTTACCAAGGGTTTCTTTATTTTTTGCTTTTTAACTTTGTTCACGTGAAGAATATCTATCAACGCGGTCTATGGCACATATGCAATTCTCTACTTGTTCTCTCACCATGGACCCATGATTTTATTGTGTTTGAGGATAAAATGAAAAAAGTCCTAATATTGGTGGATTTCCTTGACCTTACAATTCCTTCACAACCTAGTTTATCCTAAATTATGTGTGTTGGGGCATCTGGATATGATCAAATAGGAAAATTTTTAATGTTCGTCCGAATAGGCAAGTCTGTGTTGAGGTCGATCTATCTAAATATTTCAAGGATACCATCAACATTCAAGTAGGCGAGACCTTCCTCTCATAGAGGGTTGTTTACATCAATCTCTCAAAGAACTATTTCTAATGCCAAGCATTTGATCATAAGGTGAAATACTGCCCACTTATATCGCATAAAAAGCCCAAGTTAGTTCTTGCACCCTCCACTGGGGCAACCTCTCAGAACAACAAGGAAGATTGTACCACTATGAGAAGCCACTAAAATTAGCTTGTTGGTGTTGCTAAATGCTAGCCCCCAAGGCACCTGCAAAGGCAGGGGTTGTTTCTAATTCATAGCCTTTAGTAAAGGTGATAGACCCAACAACAAAACAATCGGCTAGTGGTCCTTCAATAATAGAGGTGGGAAACAAAGAGGTCTTGCCACATTTCTAGAGTCATACTTTTAGCTCCAATAGCATGGGTCACAGAAATAGAACAAAACCAGTCTCTCTCAATATCCTCATATTTTTGTGGGTTGCTTCCATAGCCCTAGGAGGGATATAGAGGTGGGAGAGTTTCTACCAGAGAAATGACTTCACCTTCAGTTAGGGAGATTTAGCAGTGATCCTGAAGGCTCCAATAGTTTCCAAGAACTAGAGTTTCTTGACAGTGAAGATATGTTGTTCAACTCCTCACCTCAATGAATCTTCTTTTATAGAATGTGTGGGGCCTCACCGACCCCAAACACAAATACATTGTGTGCTCAATTCATCAAAATTTTCTCAATATAGATTTCCTGTACCTTAAGGAAATTAAAAACATAGGTCTTGTTGGTAGCCATATGTTGGGTCATCCAGCCTTATAGTTTCTTCATAGTGAGCATGGACAAGGACATGGTGGCATTGCCACCTTCATATTTCCTAGTTGGTGGCCTTACTTGGTGGTGCATGGGTGTGACCCAACCTGTTATGCATTATGAATGATATTTTTAGTCAACAATCATGCATTTGGGATAGTTAATGTTTATGATTTGAATGATGTGATGGAGCATGCCCAACTTTGGGGTTGGTTAGTTGAGTCACTCCCTACTTCCACTTGGTGGGTCTATGGTGATTTCAACATAATTAAGACTGCTATAGACAAATGCAATGGACACCCAATGCATTGGACCATAAGAGAATGGGCAACATGGTTTCACATGCACAATATATTAGGGCTTTATGAGCCCAATACTAGTCACTCTTGAGACAACCACCCTTGGTTCATGTGGTCCAATTTGCATGCTAGGACATACTGCATTGTTAAAATATTGGTTAGAGCCTTATTATCAACAAAACCAATCTTTACTTTTGCGAATAATTATTCTATTTTAGTATTTATGCTTCCCGAGGTGGTCTTTTCGGACCACTCCCCCATATGCTTATACATTGAATACGCAGGATATGACAAACCCATGCATAATAGTCAATTTTATTTTAACACATCACTGCCTAGTCATCAGCCTATAGTTACTCACATTCAACAAATTTAGAATATAGAGCCACACTTGTCCATGTGTGCTGGCTAGATTACATGGTCGAATGATGTGTTGTAACACATCACTTGTTTCTATTGTATCTTTGATCACCAACTAGCTGTCTTCCATAGGCATTCAGACAAGGTCATTGCCTTGGAACTCTAATGTTCCATGTTGGCATTGGAGGCATAACCCCTCTTCCCTACACTACAAATTTATGTGGCTAAGCTACTCCAACGATAAATTACAAATGCTTATGTCGTAATGGGGTGCCCAACTCAAATCCAGACGCCATTGGCTTAATATTAGAGATCGAGTCTCCAAA
Organism: Wollemia nobilis; assembly: GCA_028583015.1. Lineage (NCBI taxonomy): Eukaryota > Viridiplantae > Streptophyta > Pinopsida > Araucariales > Araucariaceae > Wollemia > Wollemia nobilis. The sequence continues at coordinate 4,561,940 of JAQPPZ010013020.1, read as the reverse complement.
TAATTTTTTCAATCCCTCAAAGGGAGGAACCTAACCCAAAAAAATAAGTGCATCAATGAAGGACACACCAAATTTACTAAGCTTCTAGATATTTTGTATGCTTTTTTCAACCATCGCCATAAGGATTTTCATGCTCAAGAACCATCTCCAACCTAGGAGCAAGCTCTCCAATAGTGTGTGAGAGTGGTTCCTCATCACCTCTCAACTTCCCAACAAGCCCTTTGTTATAGGACAAGTTGAGAATTACAACCTTCTCCATGACCATTGATAAAGCCCCCAGTTGTTGACTAAAGAGGCTATCCAATACCTAGTTTTATAAAAGGTTACACAAGAGGTTCTAGAAGGATTCCAACAAGTTAGAATTCCCCTGCCGCTCCTTCAAAATACGTAGGATCCCATTCACATTTTGTACAAACTACTTTCATAGTTTTTGAAACTTCTTCTTTTGTCATTTTAGTTTCCTGGATACAAAGAATATCAAGTTTATTACTTAAACATAGGTCCCTAATACACCTATGCTTTGAAGGGGCATTAACACCCCTTATATTCCATGAGATAATAATTATGTCTCATTAGGGTATTTTGGCCCCTCTTGCGTATTACCAATATAATTTTGTTGTTTTGTAAAGAGAAGTTCAACCAACTTAGTTTGTGTTCCTTTATCTATATTAGCTCTTGCTTCCCTAGATCCTATTTGATAATTTGAGGATTTTCCTCTTTTTGCCTTGTCTATATCAGGAGTAGGTCTTATTATTCTATTCCTCAATATTCTTTCACAATTTTGTTTTTCAACATATGTATCCTCTCCTGGTTCTATTATAGAAGCTTTTGACTTGTCCTGCTCATTTTATGGTATTTCCTTATTAATGACAAAGGTATTAACTTCTAAAACTGCATTTTCTTTACCAATTATTTTTTCTGAATGGTGCATGGTACTTCAAGAGAGTCTTCAAAATCTGATGAGACACATTCCTTAGCTTCATCGAGAATGTTCTTCCTTAAATTAGGATCATATTGAATAGACGGTTCCTTGCTAATATGTTGAAATTGTTGTACTGTGTCCTCTAAGTTTTGATCTACTTTTTCTTCATAGGCTAAAGCCTTAAAAGACTTGGTATTTCTTTCAATATCCTATTTATTGGTCTCCACTTTTTGTTTTCTTCTATTTTTCTAGATCTATTTTTTGGAAGTTGAAAACCATCTTCATCCATAACCATTTGTAAATTTCTCTTACGATTTTCTACAAATGATTATGTTGGGCTCTTCTTAGGGCATGATCTCTCAATATGCCCCACCTTATGACATTTTCTACATCTAATATATTGTAAACTTTTTGAAAATATATATAACGATAAATTAAACATTTTACTAAATATAATAATTTTTTCGTTGTAATCATCCAAAATCTTAGGTACATTTTTTTGATTTAAAACTAATCATTTTTTTTATAAGTTGATTTTATATACAAGCTGGGTTTTTTAAGAGGATACCAGAACCTTATGACAAAAGGGACTGAAGCACAGGATTTTAGGTATAGCCTTGAAACATAAGAAACAACCTACGCATATAAACAAAATAGAATAGGCCCTTGGCCAAACAAAAAGAACTAGGTAACATAAATAGACGCAGAACAACACCAGAAGGGCAAACCCAAAAAACATCCATTCTTACAAAAACCAGTCATACGTAACAAAAATAGCCTAACTAGAATCCACCCAGGCCCAGCCAAAGCGCGTCAGACTTTAGTCGTATCCTCCTGATCAGTACCCTCACACTATTTGCGGGCCAGCTTCTTGAGGATTCTTATGGTGGCATTTGCAGAATTCACCGTATTAGTCATAGTTTTGATAGCCATCTTCAACAGGAGCTCGGTTGGGGAAGCCTTGAAGTCACTCTCGAAGTTTGGGATAATTTTAGGGGAGGCCTTCTTCTCCTTTTTAGGCTTCTTGAGATGGGCTGAAGACCTAGGACCATCGGGGGAGTCATCTACCACTCTTTGATTCCTTGTCGGGTTGCACCTTACGCTCTTGGGAAGAGAGGGTTTACCACATTTCTCTGGGATGTCATCCCAATCCTTAGAATTACAATTTTAAAAAATGGTGGAGGATTCGGGGGGTATTAGATGATAGGGAGGGGGGCGGTTGGCCACTATGTGGTGGAAGATGACCGTCAGAAGCCCCTCGTGCAGGGGCTTGGCTTAAGATTTTTGGGATTTTTTTAATGGAAATAAAAATTGAGTATAGCAGGTAATCAGGTATGCAAATCTACCACGAGTCCTGAAGGTGGTTAATAAAACTAAGGTGGAAACTATGGAGGGGCTTTTTAGGATCATCGCAAGTGATGAATTGCATGATGGGGACCATGGCTTCATTCCAAGGGGGCAGGGCTGAGCGATACAAAGTCGATTTGTCCCACCTGTAGCCTTTCACTCTATCTAAGAACTGCTTGAGTTCCTCCTCCCAGTTATGTTTATCCCATCTGATGAAGTGTCCATCAATAGTAAGGTTAGTAATCTCGTAGAGAAGCTCTCATGAGAGCCTGAAGTGAACACCATGGACCCTGACTTCACCATTTTGCCGTGACTCCACGAAGTCCTTGGTTATCTCGTCATCGAGGCCAAAAAATTTATGCAAAAAAGAGGTAAGCTTTTTCACATTCATGAAAATGAGAGCGGTGTCATCGATGGAGAGGGAGTTCGGTTCTACGTACGCAATAGCCATCAGGGTGGGAGGGGAAGGTCGAAGCCACAAGGAGCTATAGGGGAAGGGGCCAGAGGATAGAACAAATATAGGACTCAGAGAGGGGATGATGATGTAAGACACTACCACTCGACTAGAGGGGAATAAATAGGCCAGAGCTGGCAGAGGGGTAGGGAAAACGTCTAGAAGATATCACCTCTTGCATGGGGACGCTGCATTGAGAGTTAAGGCCAACACGCTCAAAAGGTGGCAGAATAGGAAATAAATTTGTGGCTTGGTGATGATGAGGAGGGCTGCTATGACACGCATGCCACTCGAAGTTCGCACTGTGATGTGGCGGGGAGAGAGGGGGTCATTGGAAACTAGGGACCGCCCGATGGGAAATAACCACATCGTAAGCAATGAGAGATAAGGCCAAAAATTCCATGGGTTTGTGAAACAAACCCGTGTAACAACTCTCGATCCTATTGAAGGGATCGACGCAGCGGCTAAGGGGGCTATCAGGGGCCAAAGATTGGTCGGAGCTGGGGTTAATGAGAATGGATTTGCATGAGCCACCTGTCAACTCCCTATGGGTGGAGGTCCCATGGGGGAGATTTGGTATGCGTAGGATAGGGGGAGAGCCCATCACCTTGCTTTGAGTTGACATGGCCCATGACCCTTTGACACTAGTAGACAAGATCTTGGGACTTAGCATCTCGACATTTGGACTTTTCTCGATTAGTCGTATCGGATAGGTCTTTAGGGAAATTACCTCTCCATATTTTGAGACCCCTTGATGAGGTTGTTATGTTGGCCATGGAGTCTACGAACTTGTTACCTTCTCTATAAGTGTGGCGGATAGACGTCTGGGGTAGACCCTAAAAAATATTTCTAGCTTCCTGAATGATTTTGAAAATCTTCTAGGACGGGGCCTTCTGCCTGGTCATGAGATTGATGATGTACAGGGAGTTCCCATCAATGATGGCTCTTCTAGGATCCTCCTGGAGGATGGATAGCCCATGCCAAAGTGTCAAGGCTTCTATGAAGTTGTTGGTCTAGGTCCCCAGGAACTCAGCGTAAGCAAGGATAATATTTCTTTCATGGTCGCGGATGACCCCACCTCCTCCTAAGATACCAGGATTACCTTTGGAAGACCCATCAAAGTTTAGATTAACCCAACCTTATGGGGGTGTCGTCCACCTGATATTGGATCTGGGGTTGGTTTTGGGAAGGGGATCTGGGATATCTTTGAGAATGCCTAGAGAGCTGAGCAAGCTAGCTCGCTCGCCTGTGGGGTGGATGGGGAAGGGGGGAAGAGGTAGAGGTTATCAAAGCCATAGGCAATGGCTTTGCTCACCACGACCAAGGGGTCCTTGGGATGGAAGAGAAAGCTTTGCTATTGCGATCCAACTAGATTTGCAAAATTAGGTGGTGGAGGCAGAGGGTCCAAAGGGAGCGAAGCTTGGGGTGGCGAAAGGGATCAGGCCATTGGAAGAAGAGATCTATGATGGAGTTGGATTGGACCCATTAGATGTGGAAGGATTACAGTAGGTGATCGAGGGCCTCGAAGGAGAAAGCACAACTAGTAAATAGGTGGTTAGTGTATTCCCAACTTGACAGGCATAGGTAGCACCGGTTTGGTATCATGAATCCCCTTTTGGCCAAATTTTCAATTGTAAGAATTTTGTTTTGGATGGCTGTCCAAGAGAAGAAATTTATTTTGAGGATGAGCTTCTTTTCCCACACTAGGTTGAACGGGATGAGGGTCACCTAAGAAGTATCTTGGAGGGAGTAGGTTGACTTAACCGAGAAGGAGCCATCGTCAGTGCCTTGCGAGATGGACCTATTTTTTGACTCTCGTGAAGGGATTAAGACTATATTGAGTAAGGAAGAAAGGTTGGCCGCTTGGAGGGGAAACCTAAAATCTTCAAAGAGACACCACGCAAGTTTTTCTTTGAGCCTAGTGATGAAGTTTGCGGCCTTGCATCCTTTGGTGGTATCCAATGAGGGTTTGAGGAGCTGTAGGTCTTTGTCCTCGCTTAGTGGTTCATGTTGGAGCCATCTGTCCTCCTAGAAGTCAATGGTGCTCCCATAACCTAGGATCCATCTGTTGCCTTTCTAAATGAGGTTTCTAGTCTAGGACAAGGCTTTCCAGAATGTTGATCCATTTCGACGTTGTTGGTCACTAAGAAAGGGATGGTTTTGAATATATTTCCTCTTAATTATGTGGACCCACTTGGTCTGGTTACTGGTGAAGACTTTCCAGGCATGTTTGGCCAGGAAGGCAAGGTTGTTGGAAATTTGAGTTAATTTGACGTATTTTATGTTGTCATTGATGTCACATGGATCACATTTGGTTTTGGTGGCCAAAATATTTCATAAATAAGCATTTATGATATTTTGGAAAGCATGGCTATTTACAGGGTTTTTTATGAAAACTAAGGCAGGTAAAATAAAAGGTTTTATTTAAAACCATGGTGGGCTTATATGGAAAGGGATTTTTTTAAAAGCCAAGGTGGAATTTTGTTTCATCGAAAAAGAACCTCCGATGATGAAGATATTAAAGTTTAAAGTTTAAGTTTAAATTAATGGAGGGCCGACCTATGTGCAATTAATGGAGGTTGGCATATATATATATATGTAAAGGTTTCAATTTATTTCGAAAATTCGGCATATTATATATCTTCGGAAATCTTATTTCGAGGGCTATTTGACTAACTTATTTAGAAGGAGAAATAAGGTATGTGTAAAGAGATATTTTTGATTTTGCAAAGGGGTTCTAAAAGTGAAGTTTGTCTGTTTTTTTTCAAGAGGATTAATTCTTTCATGAGGTGACAAGGTATGCAATATTGTGATTTATTTTATTTTATGGTATAAGTGGTTTTGGGAGTGAAAAGGTTGTGCAATGTTTTAATTTATTTTATTTTATGGTACAAGTGGTTTTAGGAGAGATAAGGAAGTTGTGCAATTAAAGACCTTGGTGATGATTATTGAAAAGTGGAGTAATGTTGATTATTTTGTGATCTACTAACCCTTGTGAAGATTGGTAAAAGAATTTTGTGATTGTGGCAAATTTACAAAGAGTTTTTTTCATATTTATAAAAGGTATGGGCACATTCTCCTATTGACTATTTATGGCGGTTGATTTCTGAAATATCATTGGGGAGAAAAGGATTTATTGTGGTTTTCTATTTGAAAGTGGTTGGTTGAATGCTTCAAGGTTTTTTAGAATTGAGAGTTATGTATAAACCTTGTTTGATAAGCATAGTTGTTGAATCCCATTGGTTGTGAAATAACTTGAGTTAGAAAAGAACATGAGTATCATTGTTATGTGAGATTTGTGGTTGAGCATTGTTGGAAACATTTGAGTTGGTTGATACATACTTGGACTAGGATTGTGTGAGAGAGAGTTGTCCCTTGTGAGATTGACTTGACTTGACTTGAGATTGAGATTAGAACATATTGAGTCTCTAACAATTCTCTTTATGCTTCTATGATATTGACTTGAGTTGAGTTGAGATTGATTTGAGTTGAGTTGAGTTGAGATTGAGATTAGAACATATTGAGTCTCTAACAATTCTATTTATGCTTCTATGAGTTGATTTGAGTTGAGTTGAGTTGAGATTGAGATTAGAACATATTGAGTCTCTAATAATTCTCTTTATGCTTCTATGAGTTGAAGTGAGTTGAGATCATTGTGGATCATTGTTGTCATTCATTGAAGAGTACATTGCCATTTATTGTTGAGTTCATCTTTGAGATTTGCCATGATAGATTTGTGGATGAGATTTGAGTGCTACTTGAGCATGATTGATTGAGCCTGTGAGAAGGCATTTGTGGATAATTTTGAGAAAGCTTTGTGGACAGTTTTGGGACAGATTTGTGGACAAGTTTTGGGATAGTTTTGTGGATAGATTTGTGGACAGAGTTTAGAGCATATTTGGGCAAGTTCTTGGTGAGCTTGCTAGAGCATAATTGGGCAAGTTCTTTATGAGATTTCTAGAGCAGATTTGGGCAAGTTCTTGGTGAGCTTGCTAGAGCATAATTGGGCAAGTTCTTGGTGAGATTGCTAGAGCATAATTGGGCAAGTTCTTGGTGAGCTTGCTAGAGCATATTTGGGCAAGTTCTTGGTGAGCTTGCTTGAGCAGATTTGGACAAGTTCTGTGTGAGATTGTTAAGCAGATTTGACAAGTTCTATGTGAGCTTGTTAAGAAGGTTCTCTGTGAACCTATTGAGCAGGTTATTAGTGAGCCTATTTATAGAGCTTCGGAGGTGACAGAGTACAGGGGACAGAGTCTTAGTGGATAGAGATCCAACAGCTAGCACAGTTGAAGATAGATCTGAGTGAGGAGTCTTCAAGTGGAGAGAGGTCCACCAGTCAATGTAGTAGAGAGACAGAGTCTTCTAGAAGATCACATAGCCAGAGCAAAAGGGGAAAGAGTTCTCTTGTGGAAGAGATCCATGAACTTGATATTAGAGGATCAACATCTCCTTTGGACATAGGTTCATAAACATTATAATTAGGAGTGATTCCCAAAGAGATTGATTGAGAAATATTTTCTCTGTGGAGTAGCCCACATTGGGTAAACCACGTAAATTGTGGTGTCTCTATTGTGTATGGTTTCTGTGCATTGCTTTGATTATTGCTATTGATACTGCTATATTTACAAAACATAATATTGATTTGAAAGAAAAAATAAAAGTGGTCTTATACTATTCACCTCTCCCTCTCAGTATAAGCTTATGTTCTTCAATTGGTATTAGAGCGGGTTCCTTTAGAAAGGCTAACAACTTGAGGGTAGATTCTATAAGAACACAAATGGCTTCACAAAAAGGATTTTCTTCAAATAAGGCTCCATTTTTTGATGGTAACAATTATGCATTATGGAGCATGAGGATGAATAACTACTTGATATCACAAGGATATGAGGTATGGTAGATGGTTGAAAAAGAGTATAGGGTTGAAGGTGATCCCGAGGAAGATAAGACTATCAGGAAATTGGTTGAGATCAATGCAAGAAGAATGAATTGTATTTTGAGTGGGCTACGTGAGACAGATTTTGCAAAGGTCAAGGTATGTAATTCAGCTAATGAGATGCAGACCAAGTTGAGGAATACTTATGAAGGAGATTTCAAGGTAAAATTAGCAAAACTACAAACTCATAGAAAAAGATTTGAGGAATTGAAAATGGAATATTCTGAAGATGTTGCAATGTTTTTTTACTTCGAGTTGATGAAATCACTAACACCATGAGAGGCCTAGGTTTTGAGATGAAATAATTAGAAGTTACTCAAAAGGTTTTGAGATCACTTCCCATGAAATATGATTCTAAGGTTTCAGCAATAAAAGAGACAATGGATATAAATAAGCTAACAATGGAAGAATTGCAAGGTACTCTCACAACTTATGAGATGAGGGTAAGTAAGCATCATGTTCCAATAAAAGAGATTGCATTCAAGGCTTCAGAAAAAGAGAAAGAGAAAGTTTTAGAAATAGATAGAGTTGTAGAAAATGATGAGGAAGCTAACTTCATCAAGAGGAATAAGGACTCAAGGAATTTTAGGGACATAAGGAAAGTTAGATGCTACAAGTGTGGTGATATTGGTCAATATGCACACAAGTTTCCACATGAAGAAAACAATGATAATGAAAAACAGGGTCACAGAAGAAAAGAAGATGGAAAGCATAAGCATGACAAAGATGACATATACAAGCAAAACAGGTATGAGAACAAGAAAATTTGTTGTAAGGCAAAGAAATATTACTACATTGTAGAGGCAAGTGATAGCTCAGATTACAATGATGGAGACAAATCATATGAAGAAAAAAGTACATTCTTTGGACTAAGTGAAGAAAGGCAAGAACACCTATTCCTAGGCATTGAAGTTAAAGAAGAGGATAGATCTATTGAAGAAATACATGAAGAGCTTTTCGTAGCCATTGAGCAAGAAAATAGGTACAAAAAGGGTCTAAGGATACTAAAATGTTTCATATGCGGAGATTTTGGGCATATAGATGATGATTGCACATACTACAAAAATTGCAACAAGGAAAGTTTATTTGAAAAAGAAAGCAGTAGTTCTAGTGATAATCTCAGTGATAGTGAAAATAAAGAAGTATCACTTTTGGTAATAGAAAAATAAGAGGATGAGCTAAGTAAAAAAAAATCAGAAATCAAAAGGCTAAAAGAAGAATACAGGAATCTTGAAAACAAGATTCGAACAAATGTCAAAATCAGAGAAGAACTACTTCAAACAATCAGTAATCTCATAGAAGAGCTTCAAAATGCAAAAAGGATAGAAGAAAGGATGAATGAAGAACTAAGGGTAACCATGACAAGACATGATATATTAGATGAAAAGGTTCAAAAAGGAGTGGAAACTTATTTTAAGGTTGTATCTTATCTCCAAGAAAAGTTACACTCAAAAGAAAAGGAAGTTCTAAAATATGAAAGCAAGGAAGCACCTAATATTTGTGAAGAAAGTTCCTATGGCTCCAAATATTTAGTTTAGATCTTGCTTTGAGATAGGTGAATCAAGCTCAAAAGGAAAATAAAATCTTGAAGAGAAATGCAAGGAAGAGGTTTTAGATACTACAAAGAAGGTTCAAGAATACAATGTACAAGTTGAAGATGATGATAAGGATAATGGTCAAGAAAGGGTTTATGGATCAAAGAAGTTTGATTTTTCTAGAATAAACTTCAAGAGAATAAGGTATGGTTTTTAGGGACATTGCTTCTCATGTAACAAGATTGGTCATAGAGCTTTTCAGTGCAAAGGAAACGAGCAACATGGTTTTGGTTTTAGAGCTACACAATTCAGAAGTCATGGTCATAGTGGTCATGAAAATAGAGCTTCACAATACAAGGTTCAGGAAAGGAATGGATATGGAAATTATTTCAAGAATGATTTTAGGACATGGGGATCAACCAAAGCTACAATATCAAGTGTTTTAATTACAATAACTTTGGGCATATTGCAATATGGTGTAGGACTCAATTCTAAATAGGTTCAAGGCAAGAAGGTCAAAAAGGTGCTAGACAAGAAGATCAAGTAAGTCATCAAGAGAAGGATATCAGAAAAACATGGAAGGCATTTGATAGAGGAAATAAGTAAAGTGAGATGGGAGTAAAAGTACTCCCACCCCAAAATTAATCACCTCAAAATAAAAGGGGGTGAGGAGGGCTAAGATTAAGAGTCATATCTTTTAGCCCCATAGGTGTCCCTTTTGCCATTGATGTCAAAGGGGGAGAAATTTGAGTAAGGGGAGAGCATTGAGTTAGGGGGAGCAGCCTCCAAAGAGAGTATTGAGTTAGGGAGAGCAGCCTCCATAGAGATTATTGAGTTAGGGGGAGTAGCTTTGATTCTCAAAGATGGTTTTTGCAGTGATTGTGGTGTTTTCATTAGAGGTGTTGCCAACGATGACAAAGGGGGAGATTGTTGGAAATTTGAGTTAATTTGAGGTATTTTATGTTGTCATTGATGTCACATGGATCATTGATGTCACATGGATCACATTTGGTTTTGGTGGCCAAAATATTTCATAAATAAGCATTTATGATATTTTGGAAAGCATGGCTATTTACAGGGTTTTTATGAAAACCAAGGTAGGTAAAATAAAAGGTTTTATTTAAAACCATGGTGGGCTTATGTGGAAAGGGCTTTTCTTAAAAGCCAAGGTGGAATTTTGTTTCATCAAAAAATAACCTCCGGTGATGAAGATATTAAAGTTTAAAGTTTAAGTTTAAATTAATGGAGGGCCGACCTATGTGCAATTAATGGAGGTTGGCATATATATATGTAAAGGTTTCAATTTATTTCGGAAATGGGGCATATTATATATCGTTGGAAAGCTTATTTCGAGGGCTATTTGACTAACTTATTTAGAAGGAGAAATAAGGTATGTGTAAAGAGATATTTCTGATTTTGCAAAGGGGTTCCAAAAGTGAAGTTTGCCTTGTTCTTTTTCAAGAGGATTAATTCTTTCATGAGGTGACAAGGTATGCAATATTGTGATTTATTTTATTTTATGGTATAAGTGGTTTTGGGAGTGAAAAGGTTATGCAATGTTTTGATTTATTTTATTTTATTTTATGGTACAAGTGGTTTTAGGAGAGATAAGGAAGTTGTGCAATTAAAGGCCTTGGTGATGATTATTGAAAAGTGGAGTAATGTTGATTATTTTGTGATCTACTAACCCTTGTGAATATTGGCAAAATAATTTTGTGATTGTGGCAGATTTACAAAGAGGTTTTTTCATATTCATAAAAGGTATGGGCACATTATCCTATTGATTGTTTATGGTGGTTGATTTCTAAAATATCATTGGAGAGAAAAGGATTGATTGTGGTTTCCTTTTCGAAAGTGGTTGGTTGAATGCTTCAAGGTTTTCTAAATTGAGAGTTGTGTCTAAACCTTGTTTGATAAGCATAGTTGTTGAAGCCCATTGGTTGTGAAATAACTTGAGTTAGAAAAGAACATGAGTATCATTGTTATGTGAGATTTGTGGTTGAGCATTGTTGGAAAATTTTGAGTTGGTTGATACATACTTGGACTAGGATTGTGTGAGAGAGAGTTGTCCCTTGTGAGATTGACTTGAGTTGAGTTGAGATTGATTTGAGTTGAGTTGAGTTGATATTGAGATTAGAACATATTGAGTCTCTAACAATTATCTTTATGCTTCTATGACATTGACTTGAGTTGAGTTGAGATTTATTTGAGTTGAGTTGAGTTGAGATTGAGATTAGAACATGTTGAGTCTCTAACAATTCTCTTTATGCTTCTATGAGTTTATTTGAGTTCAGTTGAGTTGAGATTGAGATTAGAACATATTGAGTCTCTAATAATTCTCTTTATGCTTCTATGAGTTGAGTTGATTTGAGATCATTGTTGTCATCCATTGAAGAGTACATTGTCATTCATTGTTGAGTTCATCTTTGAGCTTTGCCTTGATAGATTTGTGGATGAGATTTGAGTGCTACTTGAGCATGATTGATTGAGCCTATGAGAAGGCATTTGTGGACAGTTTTGAGAAAGCTTTGTGGACAATTTTGGGATAGTTTTGGGATAGATTTATGGATAAGTTTTGGGATAGTTTTGTGGATAGAGTTTAGAGCAAATTTGGAAAAGTTCTTGGTGAGCATGCTAGAGCAGAATTGGGCAAGTTATTTGTGAGCTTGCTAGAGCAGATTTGGGCAAGTTCTTGGTGAGCTTGCTAGAGAATAATTGGGCAAGTTCTTGGTGAGCTTGCTAGAGCAGGTTTGGGCAAGTTCTTGGTGAGCTTGCTTGAGTAGATTTGGACAAGTTCTGTGTGAGCTTGTTAAGCAGATTTGACAAGTTCTATGTGAGCTTATTAAGCAGGTTCTGTGTGAGCCTATTGAGCAAGTTCTTAGTGAGCCTATTGACAGAGCTTTGGAGGTGATATAGTACAAAGGACAAAGTCTCATTGGATAGAGATCCAACATCCAACACAGTTGAAAACAGATATGAGTGAGGAGTCTTCAAGTGGAGAGAGGTCCACCAATCAGTGCAGCAAAGAGACAGTCTTCTAGAAGATCACATAGCCAGAGTAGAAGGGGAAAGAGTTCTCCTATGGAAGAGATCCATGAACTTGAGATTAAGGGATCAACATCTCCTTTTAAAGAGGTCCATAAGCATTGTAATTGGGAGTGATTCCCAAAGAGATTGATTGATAAATTTTTAGTAAAATATTTTCTCCATGGAGTAGCCCACATTGGGTGAACCACGTAAATTGTGGTGTCTCTATTGTGTATGGTTTTTGTGCATTGCTTTGATTATTGCTATTGATACTACTAACTTTACACAACATAATATTGATTTGGAAGAAAAAATAAAAAGTGGTCTTATACTGTTCACCCCCCCTTTCAATATAAGCTTGTGTTCTTCAGAGGTTCATTTGGGAGACCCTTCTCAGGTCGATGCCCCCCTTATTTTTAGTTATGCAAACCAAATTCCAGGACACCAGCAGGATCCTCTTATTGTCTTCGCTTCCAGACCATAGGAATCTCTTTTGAATCTGCTCTATTTTAGCATTGACCGAGACGGGGATCCCAAAGATCGACATGAAGTAAACTGGAATACTCTGCAAGCTGGCTGAAGTGAGGGTTGTCTTGGCTGCTTAGAAAAGGAGGTGGCCCTTACAGAAGGTCATATTCTTCTAGATTCATTCAATGACGTTGTTCCACATGGATTTGGAGGGCCATCTCTCGAGAACATGAGGAGACCAAGGTAGGAAGTGAGAAGGGCCTCTGGGGAACACCCAAGGACCTAAGTTATTTTCACCTACCTAGACTAGGGGTGTTGATGAAGTAGATTTTTCTCTTGAGGAGGTTAATCTTCTGCCTTGTTGTGTTCTCGTAAGCTAGAGGATGTATTTGATAGTTTTGGCCTGGGCCATTGAGGCTTAGGTGGCCAAGATGATGTCATCCACAAATTGCTGATGAGTGACTAGGTTGAGACCAATAGCCATTTTGATCTCAGATATGAGCCCACTTTTGGTCACACTTGTGATGGTTTTCTCCAGAGATTCATCCAAGATGATAAACAGGATCAGGGACAGGGGATCACCTTGTCTGAGGCCTCTAGAGCTTGGGAAGAACCTTGTCGGGGACCCATTAACCAAAATGAAGAACCACGGGGAAGAAATACAGATTTTTATTAGACCCATCCAAGATGGGTGGAATCCAAACTTGAGGAGAATCTCAATCAAGAAATCCCAGATGACTTTGTCAAACTCTTTATTCATATCCAGCTTAAGGAGGAACACTGGTTTCATAGCCAAACAGTGCCTCGTGAATTGTGATAACCTTGTTGATGATAAGTCTCCCTTTGAACGAGCTTCCCCAGTAGGTGTCTATGATGAGGGGGAGGATCTCCTTGATTCTAGAGACAAGAGCTTTGGTTAAGATTTTTTTAATGACATTGTAGAGGCTAATGGGCTAGAAGTCTGAAAGGGATTTGGTGGCTTGGATTTTGGGAACCACGATAATGAAGGTGGATTTTATGCCATGGGGGATAGCCTCAATAGACTTGAGGTCTCGAACAACAAAACAAGCCTCAGCCCCGACCATATCCTAGAAATCCTAGCAAAAGTAGGGAGAGAAGTCGTCTGAACAGGAGGCAACGTTAGGCTTCATGGAGAACAGGGCTGCTTTGATCTCTTTGGGAGAGAGAGGGCTAATGAGCATTTTGTTGGTAACAAGGAAAATGGAGTGAGGGATGTGCTCTAGGAGAACCTTGGCCTCCTAGGGGGGATTGAGATGAAGTGCCTAGGAGGGATTGGAAGAAATTGGCAAACTCATCCCTGATCTCAAACAGGTCCTTGGTGGTTCTACCATCGCTGCAAGAAAGTTTTGAGATTTTATTGGAGCTTTTGTTTTTTAGAGAAGAGGCATGGATGAACTTGATGTTTGAGTCACCATCCTTAAGCCACAAGGCTCTTTATTTCTGTCTCCAGTAAGTTTCCTCCCTAGCTAGAGCATTGTGGTAATCTGCTAGGAGTTTGCTTTCTTCCTCCCTAGAGCTATGATCATGGGTGCCTTCCTGGAATTTTCATTCTAAGATCTCTAATTTCTCTTTTATTATTTTTTTGTTTTCAAAAATGTTGTCGAATGTGTCCCTGTTCCACACCCTAAGATGATCTTTGAGGAACCTGAGATTTTGATGAAGTTGCTCGGAGGGGGATCCCCTGAATGGTTGATGCCATCACTGCACCACTTGCAATCTGAAGTTTGGGTTGTGAAACCACATTGACTCAAATTGGAAGGGGCGCTTGGAAGGGGGGGTTTGCCTGCTTCAAAGATAAGGGGATTATGATTAGAGCATGTCTTGGGAAGGGATTGGAGGGTTACATCTACGAACAATGGGATAACTTCTCTAGATAAGAGGACCCTATCTAATTTGACTTGGATAAGGTTTGGGTCAGCCCTTCTGTTGCTCCAAGTCAACTTTACCCCTTTCAGGTGGACATCCATGAGCTCATTTGAGTCTATGAATGATCCAAACTCCTCCATGCTTCTAGTGATGAGGGAGGATCCCCCTAGTTTGTCTAAAGGGAACATGGGGCTGTTAAAGTCTCCTACGAGGATCCATGGGAGGGCTTTGAATGAGTCTCACATGAGGTTAATCTCATCCAAAAGGGAGGCCCTTTCCAACGGGTTGTTGGGGGCATAAATATTGGAGAGGATCTAGGTGTGGTTGGAAGCTAAGTTGTGGAACATCATGTTGATGATTTTGTTAGAAGACGAAATTAGTCTCCCTTCGACTATGGTCGGGTCCAACATGCACAACAACCCTCCATAAGATACTTGGCTTGGGGTGAACAAGAATTTACCATTGCTCCAAATTGCTTTGGCGACCTTGGGCAAGGAAGTCTCATCTAATTTGGTTTCCTAAATAATGAAGCCTAATTTTTGGTAGTATTTATGAAGATGGGCAATCATGCGTCTCTTGGGGGTTCCATTGAGCCCTCCCACATTCCAAGTGAGAATATTCATCTAACATATTTGGGGGGCTTTTTGCCTCCCTTCCCCTGGTGGGAAGGAGGTTTGGATTTCTTTGGATCTTCTTTAAGCAATTTGAGGGTATCAGACAGTAAGGTGGATTGGAGCCTGTTAGCAATGTCATCTTTTGTCTCTTTCTTTATCTAATCTCCTAGTGTGGGCCAGCCTCTCCTTCTGTCATTGCCGAAGTCAATGGGGAATATTTTATTGTGGGTTCTCCTAGGACTGAAGCCTTCCGAGGCTAACTGGTAAAGGGTGGGACTTCCTTCATCATCTCCATCAGACTGCTCAAACAAGGGATCGAAGATGGCCAAGAAAGATAAGGGGGGCCCAGAGGTGGGCAGATAATCAGAGATGGCAGTTTCTAGATGGGGTGTCAGGAGGGGGGAGGGGTTCACAGGGGGACCTGACATGACCTAGCCAAGATCAGGACCAGTTTATGTATTGCCTTGGTCAAAAATAGGAGGTGGGGAAGGGTCCATAGGGGAGACTATAGGGGAAGCAGGGGAAACAGGTATCAAAGAGGGATCCATAGAGGAATCTAGAGCTGGGGGAGGTTCCATCAGGGAAACTGCCTTATCAAAATCAACATCAGGGATAGGATCGGGATGGGAGCATACCTTGTCAAAATCTGACTTCGGAGGAGGATCAAATTTCTACTTTCCTTTATCAGCTAGATGATGGATATTTGCTTGCCACATTGGGAAGCCATTCACCCAGGGTTGGGTCGGTCGTTCCTAGGGAAGGAGGATTGGTTGGGAGGGAACCAGATCCTAGGGGGAGCGTTTGCAAAGGGGGCGCCATACGCGGGATCCTCTAAAGGCTTGAGGAGAGGTCACTGGTTCTGGAGATGCCCTTGCATGCAACATTGAACATAGAAGGTTGGTTTATTTTTATATTCTAGCGGTTGGTGCCATTTAAAGGATTCAAAGATCAGGTTGACAGAGGATGGGAGCTTGGATTCTAGATTTACGTTCAAATAAATACTAGCGTGGACCATTCTGGATCTAGCCTTGGTTGTAGAGTTGAAACCTACCAACTTGCTAACTGCTCTTGCAATCGCTCTCAAAACATCCTCTTGCCAGAGGTGTAAGGGCAAGTTTGGGATCCAGACCTAGATAGGGGCAAAATTTATGCTCTAGGTATTAGGGTTGAAGTTAGTCGCCCATCACCCAAGGAACAGGATCCTCTTGCCTAGAAACCAGGGCCTTCCTGTTAGGATCCGACAAGTGTCATCTTGATTGTTGAGTTTGATGATCAAGAAACCCCTTGAAAGGGCTATGATTTCCATATTCCTTGTCGTTTTCCATTTGGGGAAGGTCTAGTGCCTTATGGTCTCCATGTCAGGATTTCCTCTGATGAACTTCCCGACTAGGGAATAGGAGGCCCTAGATAGATAGTTAGAGAAAACTTCTAATGGTATGATGATATCAGTTCCCACCAGGGATAGCTTAGCATTTGAGGTTTTGGGAAGGATTGTCTTGCCTGAGGTGATTTGGGAATATAAGGTTTTGCTAGGGCTCCTAGGTATGGGACCCTCGATAGAAGGTTTGTCGAGGGCTCCTTGTCCTGAGGACCCACCTGCATCATCCCGTGGGAACTCGCTACCCTGTCCTCATCCTTACCTGAAGCTAGTTCCCCTGCATCCTGCGTCTACCCTATCTGCTGGATCCTGCTCCCGCCCTTGCTGCTCTCCACCTCCACCATCGCTCCGATCAATGTTCAGGATCCGTGCACGAAATATAAAACTAATCATTTTAAATCTTTACATATCATGTGAAATAAACATAAGCAAAAATTCCCTTAAGATTGGGTTTTATAAAATACAATTCATTGTAGCGAATAAATAATTGTTTAGATAATTTTTTTTTTTAAAAGTAGTTAAAATCAAACAACATTTAAAAGTAAAACATAACTCCTTAGAGAAATATATACTCCATCTACATTGTTCTCAATGAAAAATATGGTTTTAAATTAATCTACACAACATAAAATAAATAATTTCTAATGCATTAATAGAGATTTGAGTTGAATGTTAGATGGACATCATCGAGAGAAAAGAGGATTGTTGTACCTACCATTCACCAAGCCCTTTTGTGTATAATTAGCTTTTAATTTTTCCATTCATGAATAGGATAAGTAATAACAATAAAATCATGAAGAATTATTATTCAAATACCATTTACATAACAAGATCACACAAACCCTCCCTTGAGGTTCCTTGAAACCTAAGTAGGGTGTTAAGCTTCGTCGAGGATTTTAGCTATGTTCCTCCTAATGAACTAAAGGGAAGATCGAATGTAACCCTTTGGATCCAGTAAGAAGTTTCAACTTAACTCTAGGCATGAAAGTAACTTTATTTAACTCTAAATAATTTAATTCGTTAAAGGGGGATATGCTATAGATACACCACAAGAGAAATCATTCCCACTTATTCTCTAGGAAGAGTCTTGAAGATCATTCCTAGAGGAAAATCCATGCCATAAGGAAGTTACCACTTCACCCTATGACGTTCCATCACAAGATGTTTGTACATTTTGTAGCTTCACACCACTCTCAATGTAACTTTGAGGTACATCCTGTTGAGCATGCAAATGATATGTTGTCAAGGGCAAGCCAACATGCTTGGAACAGGGTATGTTCCCTCTTAAAAGGGAAATATTTTTTCCCTCAAGGTTCGGGTATGCCAAGTGTTGGCCAATGCATGTAAACTTAGAGGTCATTGATATTTGTTCCTTTAAGGGACTTTACTGGTGATGACTCAAAAATATAAATTTCCTAGGCACAATATCTTTGAATCAAATGCTTAATTGTCTAAAAATAATTATACTACACTGATATTGCAACATACATGAGTTAAGCTAAATTAAAATGGGTAAAAAAAAATTAAGATCTACAAACTATGGTTGCCTAATCCATATCATTCATTGCACTTATGATATATTACACATATAACAATAATTATTGTTTTGAAGTTGTATGAAAATTAAAATGCACTGCAGAAAACTAGCTTTAGCGATTTGAAAAAAAATTAATCTACTCTTAATATATTGAAGTTCCAAAGAAAAGTCAAAGGTTTAAGGGAAAGAGAAATAATGAAGCCCATATTGCCTTTAAAATCCATTCTGATCGGTTGGTGCATTGCAACAAGATATAACCAAGATAAGGGAGAGGGAAGAAAGTAGAGAGGGGAGGGCTCTGGTCCCTCCCCTGCTCCCCCTCCCATGGCTCCTGGTTCCTGCCCAGTCCCTGGCTCAACCCAGGTCATCCCTCCCGGGGAGTGGTTGTTTGCAGATGATCTCCTGGGGGAGATCCTTCTCCACTATCTGCGCCCCTCCCGGTCGGCTAGGGTTTCCTTGGTTGTTTTTTCGGATCGGTGCTTCCCAGGGATCCCTGTTTGGTTGGGGATCCCTTCCCTTTTTCCCTTAGGCTTCCCCCTGGGGTTTTTTTGCAGGTTATTCGCGTGGATCTGGTCCCCTGCATTTCTCGGTGCGGTGGAGGTGACGATTTAGGGTTTGGATAGCTTCCCCCTTTTTCTTGTGAATCCTCGGTGGGCTCTGTGCTTGGACGGGATTCTTGGTCCCTCGGCGGGCTCTGTGCTTGGACGGGATTCTTGGTCCCTGCTGCTAGGATCCTCTTTTGTTTTCCCGAGGCGGGTTCCTTGTGGTGCAACTCTCTGGTCACTTCTTGATGGGCTCTCGCTGAACTGAATGTTTTACTGGTGGGCGGGATGGTTTCTCCACAAGGCGGGATCCGCCAAATCCACCGGTTTTCCTGCGAGGCGGGATCCTTTCTTTTCTGCTGGTTTTCCGGATGGTGGGATTTCCCTGTTGCTTCCCGCTAGGCGGGACTGTTTGTGGTGGTTTTGACTGCTTCCCGCGAGGCGAGATTTTATTGTAACAGTTTTTCTGTGCTTCCTGCTGGGTGGGATCTTCTCGATGGTGGTTTTTGGCTACTCCCTGCTGGGCGGGATCTCCAAAACTACTTTATTTCTTATTTGTTTGTTTCCCACTAAGAGGGATTGTTTCATGCTTACTGTTACCGTTGGGCTGGATTTTTGTTTTGGTGTTCAGTTTCAAGGGATTGATGCCCTAGGCCCATTGCTTATGTAATCAGGTTTTGGGATCCTTGTTAAAACCCGCTATAAATACAAACACTTATAACTATAAAAAAAAAAAAAATCCATTCTGATCCAGTATTGCAGCAAAGCCAATTTAAACCAATCTCGGCCTAACTTGTATTCGCACAACTTGAGGTCTACGATGGTGCAATCTTCAGAGGAGCAATAGACTATGAAATAGATTGAGTGAAACCACCATCAACATACATAGATTGAACACAATAAATTTCAAAAGTCATTTATTATACATATATTTGTTGAGTACATAGATTCATATTTGTCCACATCAGTGGATTACAAGAACAAAGCTCAGAACAATAGCAAATTGGTTCAAAAACACCATTTGACTACAAAAAAAGGTTGAGAAAAAAGAAAGCTAAAGGAACCAACTAATATATGGTTTTTTACCCTTGTAACAAGCTGGTGAGCCACTATTTATACAATTTTTGGCCTTCACATAGTGTTACATTTTTTAATAAATGGTGTGCACCTAGGGAATGCTTTCAACTATACTATGGCCATGCTTCATTAAATCTCTAATGTGATGCTTGGACATGACTCATTATATCTTCATCATCAGATTTGTTTACTTTCTGTTGTTATTTAGTGTTGTGCTTTTACCTTCGAATGTTCCCCATCCATCATCCCATATTTTGCTTAATTTTTCCACAAGAACAAGCGGACCCACCTGGAAATCCACCTTGAGCCGCACACATCAGCCAAGAATTGTAACATATGTACATATTTCAAAAAAAAAATCAACAAAACAATTAAAAATATATATATGTGTTGCTCTCATGTTAATTTCATGTCCATTATTACAGGGATAAAATGACTCGACATCGGTTCAAATTCAATCGTTCCATCTACCCATTCATCCATGCCATCCTTCCTTCCGCTAGGTCAATATGAATCCTATTGACTTATTCACCCTGCTCTGCAATCCATACGATTTGGCTAGGCCAATTCCAATTGACATTAGCCTTATTTACTTGGACCGAATTTCTTCCCCACCCTCCTTTTCGGAGCTCATCCTATCCTAGGAATTTCTAAGAGCTTCGGCCAACTACATTCCTCCTTCACCACCACCTTTGCATCCATCATTTTCCACTAACGGTACCGAGTTCTTTCATGTAGAGTTAGGCAGAGATAAACAAGAAAAGTTGGATGACATCTTAGATGACATAAATCTGATCCCAACACCACATCAACTTGAGGAAGGCTCACATATGTCCATTGAAGATACCATCGATGTGAACCTTAGTGCAGATCCTGACAATCCCCAAGTTGTCAAGCTTGGAAAAAGTTTAACACTTGATGAACAAGAGCAATTCCTTGCTCTCCTCAAGAAAAATAAAGAAGTGTTTGCATGGTCCTACAAGGATATGTCTGGCCTTGACCTGAACCACTTAATGTTCTTCATTTAAAGGTATTCTATTGTTAAAAGTGACACTTTATATGTATATATACATGGCTAAAAAAAAAAACAAAACAAAACAAAAACACAACAAAAACAAATTTTATTTACATAGGCATGCTTTCATATAAGCATCTTTACATGCATTTTTCACACTTACATGCATACATATAGGCATGCATTTTACTCACGCTTGCATTCATAAATATAGACATTCATACTTGCATTCATCACGTCATATTCATACATTGTACAAATTACATTAATCCCATCCCATGTTCGATGATCTAGCATGGTAATGATGATATGGCCATAAACAAAAAGTCAAGTTATAATAATTGGGGTACCTAGTTCAAAGAAATCATGTGATTTTCACAAAAGACATAAGCCAACAAAACCATATGTCAAAATCACAAAGCCTAGATTTTCAATCACTCAGCCAGTACTAGTGTAGCAAGCAACCTCCAAATGGATGTTCGATTTTATTTACGACAAAAAACATACTTTACATACTAAGAAAGTCTTGAGCATTGTCGATTGATTCTGAATACAATCCTAAACCAACCATATTTCCTCACATCTTAAGAACATTTTGAGTTAAGAAGGGTTAGTACCATACTTGGGTAGTACCTTGAGGCGAAAAGGGATATTCCTCGCTTGTCCCATTATGCAACATAGTCCAAAAATAGTGGTTCTCACCACTACCATAATTGGTCTCCAAAACATCAACATAAAAACATAGAGTAGTAAGGATAGGGTCAAAATTATCATCATACTTCGGTTGAGAATCTAATTCCCCAAAGCTCTATATAAAATTAACAAATAAAATCCCAAACACCCCTGATCCCTAAAGTTTTAAGTATCGTACTACATATCCCTGACAAGGATGGGTAGTCATCCCCAAGGCCTAAAATATCAATCCCATTGGACTATGGAGTGAATCTCCATCGGGGCTATAGACGCTTGACTGGCAGTGGAGTAAGCTCATGTGAGGCGACATGTATCTCACAAAAAGAGAGACCTATGACCACACATAAAGGCAGGCTATCCTCGGGTCATCCCCATAATAGGTCACGCCTAATTTACTCATAATGGGTTAATGAACCGCACATGCATACACATTGGTGATTTATTGGATAGGGTCATGGTCACACTCAATATTTGGTGCATGAACCACACTTGCACACACATTGGTCCTAAAGAAAGTTAGACAACCTTAGCGATTTTGGTTGAGGATACTAGTATGTTTGAGTCTTTGAAAACTGTGTAGTACTCATTCCACATCAACATCCATGTCTTCTTCCATGTCAACATCCATAAGTCAAGTTACATAAAACCACCAAATTCGGTACCCCCGATTTCTAAACAATGGACAACAAAACATGGCCAATAAAATTTTTGAACTATAAAATATCATTCGAACACCATGCATTCCTCTCATATAGTTTAGATTCATTATACATTTACTTGCATTAATCATCCATAACACATATCATTTAGCTTGCATTAATCATCCATATAAACACCATTCATATACATGTCATTTCGCCTACATTAATCATCCATATAAGCATTATGCATACACATCATGATTAGTGTGCATTAATCATCAATAAGACATGCATGCATTCCATAAACACATTCACTTAAAAGCACAAAAATAAAAAGCCATGTATGTATATATATAACTCGCATATGAAGAGATCGCTAAAAAGTGCAAACATCATCACAAACTTGGGGGTGTAAGGTTTCACACCTTTCCCTCAACCAAGCAAATAACATCAAAACTTGGGGGTGCTCAAGATATCACGCCTTCCCTTAATTCAATATACAATTCAATCATTCAATCACATCACATCATCAACAAATTCAATGGCCAGGTTCAAAAGGTTGCGTCCTTTTGTCAAAGGTTGCACCCTTTGCCTTGCATTCACATCATCCACATCAATTGCTAGGTTCAAAAGGTTGCGTCCTTTTGTCAAAGGTTGCACCCTTTGCCTTGCATTCACATCATCATTCATCATCAAAAATCCCTTTATTTGTTAAGGGCAACGAACAAACACAAATCATTTCATTTCAAAAACCCCTTTATCTGTTAAGGGCAATGAACAAACACTTTTTCATTTTTTTTATCATAAAAAACCCCTTTATCTGTTAAGGGCAATGAACAAACACTTTTCATATATGTTTTCTAATCATTAAAAATCCCTTTATCTGTTAAGGGCAAAGAACATACACATTTCATTTTTTTCATCATAAAAAATCCCTTTATCTGTTAAGGGTAAAGAATAGACACAAGTACAAGTGAGCCTTGTATTTAGTGGTTTACCCTATTTTACCTAGCGGTTGCAGTGACTGGTTATCCATGCAATCCGATAGGATGGATAGATCACCATAAGGACACTTACATCATCAAAAACCCCTTTATCTGTTAAGGGCAATGAACAGACACAAATAATTTCATTTCAAAAACCCCTTTATCTGTTAGGGCAAGAACATATACATTTCATCACATTTCCAAATTGCAAAAATTCCTTCATTTGTTGGGGCAAAAATAGAATTAATCATTGAATCCACATACATTGCATCCATCAACACATTTTTCATCACCATGTCTTCATGTCACCATATTTCAATCCATCAATCATTTTATCCACCATGTGTTCAGTTCATTCAAGCGAACCTCGTATCTAGTGGGTGATTTTATAAACTTGACGATTACAGCGATAGTAATCCATGTAATTCGGTAAGATGAACAAACCACCATAAGGACACTTCACCATGATCATCCTCACTTATCTCCTTGATCAAAATCACAATCACATTTGGCACCTCATATTTTGAGTGCAACCTTGGCAAGAACAATTTGCTCAAAGGTAGTCATTGATGCCCTCTTCCATGGGGCACGAAAACATGGATAATCAAAATCATAAACACTCATTCATTCAACAACAGTCATAATACAGGCTATATTGGTAGGTTTATTGGTTCCATTGTGGAATTGGCGAATAATTTTCCATAGTCACTACCCCACCCCTACGTTGACTTAGTCATCATGCATCTTCATACCTTGCATACTCAATGATGCCACTGCGACATCTTATTCAACAACATCAAATCATCCCAAAATTTGGGGCAACCACAATTTGATTATGATTTCCCACAATGGGATACATCTCACATGATTATGATATTGGACAAAACTCCCATTCCATCATTACGGCAAAAATGGTATCACATTTTACATCATTCATATCATCCACAATCACATTGCATTTCACACCATTCATTCATCAATTGCACATATTCACCACATCTTTCATCACTTGCACAAATTCATTTTCAATTGGCTTATGAGAATTTTCTCATTCGCCAATTGAGGGGGTAAGCTACAAAAATTCTAAAAAAAATTTGTTGTCTTCAACATCAATGCTCAAATCCCACAACAAAGAGAAGTTGCTTCTGTACTCGCAACCCAGGCAGGTGTCTCGTATTTTTGCACCATATTGTGTTTCACGCAACATGGTACAAAAAGGGGCATAAGTAGACACCAAATTACAACCATTAATCCTCCATCCTAACCATCCCACCACCCACTTGTCCACCATACACCTTTCCCGTCAATTATTTGGCCCAATTCCACCTTTCCTGCCATTATTTGGCCCACATCCACCTTTCCCTCCATTTCCTAACCCAATTGGGCTTATTTTAATATTAATTTATATTATTTTAATTGGGCTCTGGTGCGAGCTTCGCAGACTCTGGTGCATACCTGTGGGATACGGCAGGCTCTGGTGAGCGCCTAGCAAGCTCAGCAATGAGCTTTGTAGGCTTTGGAGAGCGCCTGTGGGTGAGGGTTAAATCTGTAGAATCAGATCACGAGGATGTGAAGGTTACGACGAATGGGGGATAATGACGATAATGGGGGATGGATGTGGAGGTGGCTGGAATGGTGAAGTCCTATGACAAGCTAGGGTTTTGGATCTTCAGGGCTCTATAACCTTATGCTTCACAGGGGCTTCTTTCACTGATCTCTCTATGTGCGAATATCTTCCAAGGTATTCCAGGGTTTGGGTATTTGCACATGCCTTTACTTATAATCCAACCTTAGGGTTTCTTAGGGTTTTAGTTCAACACTTTAGATCATGTGGCTAAGATTAAATCACATCCTAGGGCTGAGATTGCATTTTAGATGTGGCATGGATTAATGAAGATGGACGGTGGAGATTAGATTGGATCGGACAACTATGGTTAATTGGGTTTATAAATACATATTTATAATAAATATATTATAATATAATATAAAATATTATATTAAATATAAAATAATATTAAAATAAGCCCAATTGGGTTAGGAAATTGAGGGAAAGGTGGATGTGGGCCAAATAATGGCGGGAAAGGTGGAATTGGGCCAAATAATTTGCGGGAAAGGTGTATGGTGGACAAGTGGGTGGTGGGATGGTTAGGATGGAGGATTAATGGATGTAATTTGGTGTCTACAGGGTTATCTATTAATTTCATCATGTCCATCATGCTTGTACCCGCCTATTCAACATTAACATCCCACATCCAACATCATATCTTCCATATTTTAAATTTAAAGTAGACCTAACAAAAATATTGCAAAGCAAAACAAAAGATGCAAGAGTTGGAAAATATTATTACAATTAAAAATTCTTATTTTTATTATTGTTATTTTATTTCATTTATTATTGTTTTGTTACATACACACACACATACACAGATATATATATATATATATATATATATATATATATATCACGTATTATTTACTTTAACATGTTATTTTTAATAAGCTATTTATGGCTTCTATTGGGGTTACTCTCGTTACAAAAAAAAATATTACATTGCTCTCATTACATTTTATATCAAATTAATCAAACCATATCCAACTTGCCTTTCTATAAAAATATTCTTCATCTATCTTTCTTATTAAAAAGATTCATCGTCTTCCTCCTACTAAGTTTCCACAATTAACTCCTATATATCATTTCATATAGATACCTTTCGAAATTTAAATTTTATCAAGATAAAATTCAACACCATGAATGGCTAAAATATTAGTTGCCTAGTTTCCATATTTATAAATATAAATATATTGTCTATAGCAATATGAGATTTTCTTAATAACTTTTTTAGGGTTCTTATTCATGCCCCTAACATTCCAAGATTTATTTTTTTAATAGGTTGAAAAGCTAGGGGCACATCAAGGGCCACCCTCCCCATGAATTGAACTTGGGTCTCCTTTAGGAGAGCCAAATACCTTTTGTCATTGCAATGTCCATGTTGGGACTATAAAAATATTAATTTTTTTTATCAAGATAAAAGGGGTTTTAGGGTCCCCAAAAATGCACATCAAGTTGTGTAAGATAGTACAATGCTGGAACAACCTTAGAATGGATTAGACGTTTTTCGCAGGACTGCCCAAAATACCAAACTCGTTTCGGTTATATCTCACTCATTCGGACTCGGATTGAGCTAAAATTTTGAGGATAGATGCCTGAAAAACCCTAGAACGTTTCCACCAATTTTCATATCATTTGGAGCAACAAAGATCCTAGCGCATCCCTATGTGTAAACAAGATATTTGGCAAGCGACTATGCGAGGGTTTCATCTGGGTTGAGTGCAAGCAGCTCCAAAGGTTGGTTTTTAGGGCCTTCGAGCCCTAGCGGCCAATATTTTTGTGGTTTATGCTCAATATTTTAGTAGGAATGTTGCAGGGGATCCAATATGGGTTATAAATTTGTCTTTCAACATATCATACTGTGAACTTGAGTGACAACGACTTCCAATTTGATGCACAAAAGAAAAGTGAAAACCATACCTTTCCACGACATCTAGGGCAAGGATTAAAGAGATCATAAAACAAGTTTCAAGCAGTTGATCAAAAAATAGCTCATATCTCAAGTGAATCTGGTGCTAAGGTGCACCCACAAAAGAATTTCGAAGACTTAGTCCCAAAAATGAATTTTAGGGATGCCCTTCATGGTGGACAGCCTCAGCCCAATGCTAATATCAATCTTAGGGCTTCCCATAAACCTCTAAGAATTCCTAATATTGATCCCAGGAAATTGGAGTCAGGATGTCTTAAAGCAGCTGATGGAACTCCTATTGTTAAGCTTGATATGGGTAACATTCGGATTGGAATTGAAGATTTGGAAAAAAGAGGACTAATTTGTCGGTTCATGGGTTTTCATCAAAGTCTATCTGCTTTCAAAGTCTGGGCTGCAAAAAGCTAGAAAACTAAAGGTGAGTTACAAATCTCTATTTATCCAAATGGTTATTTTCTTTTTCATTTGCTAACAATGAAGATAGAGAGAAAACTTTTCAAGGGGGTCCTTGGTTTTTTGGAAGGGCGGGGTTTAAGAAGCCCTGGCATACTAAATTTAAAGTCGAAGAAGAGATGCCTTCTATAGCTCCCGTGTGGGTTAGACTCTTTGGCCTCCATATTGAATTTTGGAATCCTACTATTTTTTCTTCAATTGGAAACTCTTTAGGAACTTTTATGATGATTGCTGATTGTACTCAAAATTTTGAACATATTATTTATGCTCAAATTTGTGTTTTAATGGATTTTGACAAACCCCTACCTAAAAAGATCACATTACAATTTGGGGAAGACACTTGGGAGCAAGTAGTGGACTATGAGAAAATTCCTTTTCGTTGTAGAATTTGCCATGACTATGGTCATTTGGCCAGTGCTTGCCCAAATAAAATTCCCGATCAAAAGAAAGAAGATATAAACTCAGTAGGTTTCCAAATACCTAAGAAGAAGAACACTCAGAAAGAACCAGTTATGAAGGATCAATCAAAGTCATCTGCTAATATGTTTAAAATCCTTAACACAAATGATGTCCCAAGTGAGGAAGAGGAAATAATGGAAACTGAAATCTTAGAAACACATTTAAATATGAAGGGAAGAACTCAGAGACAACCCAACAAATCAAAGGTTTTCAACAGAAAAAAAGGAGAAAATTTACACAAGAAAAATAATCTTTCAAATGTAAAAACTTCAAATAATGCAAGTCCCACAATAGAATCCGTTGAACCATCTAGTAAAATTTTGGTTGTGTACGAGCATTCTTCAAGGTTAGAAGCCATCTCAGATTCAATTGGAATAAGTCAAGAAACAGGGAAAAAAAATTGAAGATTGATTCTAATCAAAAAGCAGGTCGCAAGACCAATCAATATCATATGGTAAAAGAAGGTGAAAAGCTTGTAGAGGAAGGTAAGATTAATGCCCTTCCCAACTTTTTTAGCCCTGGTATTAATGAAGATCATCACTTGGAATATTAGAGGACTCAAAGGGAGTCTTTCAAAACAAAATGATATTAGAAGAATGATTCGGATAAATCATCCACATCTTGTCTTCCTTCAAGAAACAAAGATGTCAATGGAGGATATGGACTCAATTGCCAGTAAAATTTGGCCAGCTGGAAAAGTGGTTTCCCTCAGTTCCCAAGGGACTTCGGGTGGCATTGCTTGTCTTTGGGACCCAAAAGAGGTAGTTATTCACCATATGGTTGGCGGTTGGGGTTTTTTGGCTATAGCTATTCAAAGTAGACATTCCAACCAGATTATGCTATACATTACTATTTATGCTTTGACTTATTTGGAGGAAAAAAGAAGGTAGTGGAAGGATATTACTCATATTATCTCTCATTTTCCTAAATCTTGGATTTTGATCGGAGGAGATTTCAATACCATCCTCTCTTTGGATGAGAAAATGGGGGGAAATAGAAATTTGGACAAAAGCACTGACCTCATGAGCGAATATATTGCAAACCTCCATCTTGTCGATATCCAACCAGATAATGGCCTTATGACTTGGTCTAACAGAATGCAAGGCTTAGCTTGTATAATGGAGAGATTGGATAGGTTTTTGCTCTCCGAAAATTTCTTAATCCATGGTCACATTCCTAAAGTGAAGACTCTTAACAATGCTAGGTTCGGATCATTGGCCAGTCATGGTGGAAATGTGGAAAACCAATGTGAGTTTCTCTCCTTTTCGTTTTCAATTAATGTGGCTTAGAGACATTTTCTTCAGACCTCGTGTGCAACAATGATGGAAGGAAGGTAAACCTAGGCATGGGACTAAGATGTTCTATTTTGCAAAAATGGATTGGCACTTCCTTATCAAAGTTTTGAGGCAATTTGATTTCTCTAAGGATTGGATTATGGGATGTATCTCTTCAATTTCCTACTTACTTCTTATCAAAGGCAAGCCTTCTCAGTCATTCCTAGCTTCCAGAGGTATTAGGCAAGGTGACCCGCTATCCCCTTATTTATTCATCATTCTTGTTGAATGCTTGGGTAGAACTATAACAAAAAATAGGGAAAACAAAACCCTTGAGGGAGTTACCATTGCTCATGGAGCTATACCTATCTCTCATCTTCAATTTGTGGATGACTCTACTCTTTTAGCTAAAGCTACAGTTAAGGAAGCTTCTAATATTAAGCAAATCATTAGTTGTTTTTCTAAGGCTATCGGGCAATTGATCAATGAAGACAAATCTAAAGTTATTTTCTTTCACTACTCTGCTAGACAGGAATCCATGGTCTTGGATAAATTAAGATATAAGAAGACCTCTCTTCCAATCGCTTATTTAGGTATTCCCATAAATATTCAAAGGCAGAAAAATAAAGATTGGAATTGGTTGTTGGACAAAGTCAAGAAGAAAATTGGAAAGTGGACCAACAAGTGGCTTTCTTCTGGGGGTAGAATCACCTTGGTAAGATCAGTCCTTCAAGCTATTCCTATTTATGTTTCTTCTGTTTTGAATATCCCAAAGGCTGTTCTTCGAGAATTTGATCAAATTAGTCATTGCTTCCTTTGGAGTGGTACTAAGGAGAAAAGAAAATGGGCCTTGGTGAAATGGGATACTTTATGTCTTCCTAAGAGTGAAGGGGGGTTAGGATTCCGGTATTCTATTAATAACAACAAAGCTTTAGTTGCTAAATTATATTGGAGGATGTTGCATAACCCCAATGCTCTTTGGGCCAATAATCTCCATGTTAAATATGCTGAGAACAAAAGTCCCGAAGACCTTGTTCGCTATCAACTTCCTACCAAAGGTTCTCCCATTTTAGCAGTTCTTAAGACTGGTGAGGATTTGATAAAGAAAAAATTATTTTGGATCATTCATAATGGTCAACAGGCAAATTTTTGGATAGATTCTTGGGATGGTCACAAGCCTTTGATAACTCATTTTCCCGATTGGAGGCCTTGGATGGAGGAGCTTCCTCGAGCTAATTGGATAAAGGTGGCTAATTATTGTCGGTACCATACTGGTAATTCAAAGGTTTGTAGATATTGGATCCCTATTGAGAACTGGCCTATTCAAATACCAGAAAGGCAAAGACAAGATATCCAAGGCATCCTTCATATGAGATCCCTCTCTTGGTCCCATGAAAAAGATTATTTTGGATGGAACAACACTACTAAGGGTGAGTATTCAGTTGCTCAAGGTTATTTGACCTTATGCCATAATAATCCCAACCATTCTTCTCACATCTTTTCTTGATTGTGGGTTCAAAAGCTCTGGCCTAAGGTGAGGTTCTTTAATTGGCTTTTATTGCATCGTAGGGTGCTTACTGGTGAGCAACTTATGAAGCGTGGTTTTCATGGCCCTTTTAGATGTGAAATGTGTGAAGAGAATGTAGAAAATATCAACCATATTTTTATTGAGTGTACTTTAGCATCTGAGCTATGGAGGAGAATGGAAACTTTACTTGGCTTACAGTGGTCCAATTTTTTACTTTTGAACAGCTTTGGAGGGATTGGCCTAATCAATGGGGTGTTGATCATTTTATTAGGCAGTTAGTTTGGATGGGTTCTACCATTCTTCTTTGGAATATTTGGAATGAAAGGAACAACCGAATTTTTAATCAAGATAGGAAGGATATTCACTATATTTGGCAAAAGACCATAGCCAACTTAGTTGAATCAGTCCATCAACTCCTTAATCACCCCCAAAACTCCCACCAAATATGGGATCGAGTGATGCAAAGATTGAAGATTAAATCTTCTAAGGGCAACCAACTTAAATGGAATGTGAGTATTAGTAAGATGGATAGGACTAGAAATTGGCAACCTCCTCCTAAGGATTTTGGAAAAGTCAATACCGATGAAGCCTCTAGAGGGAACCTTGGAAAAGCCGAGTGTGGGAGGAATTGGTAGACTTTCAGATGGTTCCCTGGTTTTTACTTTTGCTGAGAATTTGGGTATTCTTTCCAATAACCTTGCTGAGGGGTATGGTATCCTCAGAGGCCTTCAGGAGGCTACTAAGGTTGGATGCGAAAAGGTGTTAGTTGATTTTGACTCTCAACTTATGATTAATCTCTTGAAGACTCCTTCTAAGAATCATTAGGTAGATTGGAGAATAAAAAGAATTATTGAGAAGATTCAATTAATCTAGATGGGATTTTTGAAAGTTGATTACAATCATGTGATCAGAGATCAAAACAAGAGTGTTGATGCTTTAGCTAATTGGGCTTTGGACAAAGGTGATCTTGCTTGTTATGGTCACCCTCCTATATTGTGGGCTTCTCAAATTAGGGAAGCCCTTCTTTCTATTATTTCTTTGGATGGCTACAGTTCTGAAGGTACCTAGTTTCTTCTTGGTTTTTTTTTTTTTTGCTTCTCTTTGGTTCATTCAGTTTTTTTAGTTCCCTAGCTCATTCTATTATTTATTTTGTTTCCTCTGTTGATTCTTGCCTTAATAGTCTTATGGTCTAGATAGGTCATTGTTATGTTCTATTTTTTTCTGTTTAGTTTTTTAAGGTGGGTGGGTTCTTTTGTTTTGTTTTTTTTTGTTCATGTGTTTTTGTTGTTTTGTGTTTTTTTTTTTTATGTTTTTTGTTATTGTTTTTGTGTTTTTTTCGTTCTTGTTCTTGGGTTTCTCTTTGTTTGTGTTATTTCGTCTTTTTATGTGTGTGTTTTCTATGTTTTTTGTTTTTGTTTATTGTCTGTTGTTGGTTGTTTTTTATTTTTATTTTATTTTATTTTTATTTTTTAGGTTTTGGTTGTGTTTATTTTTCATGTTTTTTTTGGGTTATGTCTTTGTAGTGTTCTGTTGTTTTTGTCTTGTTTGTGTTTTGTTATGTGGTTCTTGTGTTTTTCTATGTGGTTTGTGTTGTGGTTTCTTTTATCTTATTGTGCGTGTTTGGTTGTGCTTTTGTTTTTGACACACTCAAGGAGCATGTTTTTTATTTTATTTTATTATTTTTTTTGTTATTTACTTATTTTTAAATTGGTTTAGGGTTTAGGGTTTGCTCCTTGAGTATGTCAAAGGTGGTAGGCCAGGTCCGAGTCCTGGGCATTTTTGGCAGAATGGATACCCCTGCCTCATTGGGTCTTAGCCGAAAGTGGCATCCCCTTTGGGATGTTTTCCACAAAAAAAAAAAAAAAAAAAACTAAACCTTAGAATATCACATATCAATAAAAAAACTTCCAAAACATGACAAATTAGTAGACCACTTCCAAAATAGAAACTTAAAAAAAAATTGTAGCTACCACCCAATCATAACAAAAACGACAGTTCAAAACCATTGGGGTTGTTACAAACTTCGTAGTTGATGGATCTTTTGATTGTTTTTCTTCTATAGCATAGGTTATTCCTCCTTCAAAGTGGCCAAATCTGAGAATACATTTTTGCACTTCAAGCTCCTAAGGTAATATCTAGTTGTAACACATTATGTATGATCTTCATTTTTAGAAAATTCATTGTCACCAATTGTTTCATAATTAGCTTCAAGAATACTATCTGAGGTGCTAATATTTTCCATGGAACTGATTGGATGGTCTTTAGTAACCATTTGTCTTTTATCAATGATCTGATTTGAATTCTCCTTTCGGGGTTGAGTCTTCAGTTGCTTGCTTGATTCCTGTTGGACAATTGGTGTAGCTGCAGGATGACAATTTTCTTATGAATTGGGATGTTTGAAGGTTTGGGATCATTCACGTGTAGGGCCTTCTCCTCCTAGTAGGAATCCATATTGCTAACAATCATAAGAAACTGAATGATCCATAAGAAACTGATTGTATCTCTTCTTTAGGTGGCCATATTGCTAACAATCATAACATCTTAGGAAGAAGTTTTCATATTCAATATTTTGGATTAATTCCCCTTTGCTTGAGGAGATAGTAATGGATTGAGGCCAAGGAACTAAAACATCCATCCAAACAATCGATCTTGCTTTACACATGTTAATTTTACTAGATAATTTTTCCTTAGTTTGAGCATCCATATACTAGAATGCACCAATGGCATTCCCAATTTTGGTGAATATTTTATTTCCCCAAAATTCCATAGGAAGAGCATATAAATTCACCGAGACTGGGAATCCATTAACTTATTTTGTAAGGAGGTTGAAACTAAAAGTCCAAGGTTGTAAATCGACATCCCTTTGTCTAAAAAACAAATTGTATCTATAATAGATTACCCTATCTCTATCCGCTAAATCAAAAAAGGAAACATAAAAGAAATTTTTGGGTAGCAGAGTTACTTGGAATTATTGGACCACCAAAATTTAATGTATCCTTTGAGCTCCTCTAGATTGGGTCTTTTGCCCCTGAGTTTATAGATAATTGTTCGTGCCTCATGATCAATCGGATCCAACCCAAATTAATCCTTCAAAATCTTAATAGAGGGTAAAGATTCATTAGAAAGCACCACCCACGAACCCAAAGATCCTTGAGAGACATTTATTCTTATTGAAGAGGCTTTCTCACAGACTGAAGAGCGACTAATATCCTCTTAAGTACATCGAGCAAGCTGCGAACAACTCTCTTTCTGTAATGTTTGATTGTGCCTAGGATTTGCACCCCTTTTGCTTTGTTCCATTCTCATGTCCTCCTTAGTACAAGAAGTGGGCTGCAAACAACCCGCTTCTTGCAACTATTGACTACACCTAGGGTTTGCACCCCTTTTACTTTGTTCCATCCTCTGAGTACAGTGAACGGGCTACAAACGACCCTCTTCCTACAACTCTTGAATCATGAAAATACCTTTCTAATATTTGAAGATATTATTTTTGTTGAGATATTTGCTTTTGTTTTTCCATATTAATATCCCTTTGGGTTTCTTTTTCTCTTTGTTTTTACTTCTTAGGTCTTCCTCTATTTTTCTCATTTCCACCAATACTTTCATCTTCATCAATCTATTCAATCTTCTCACACTGCTCAAAGTAAGACTTTTCATCTATAGGTTTGTCTTGTTGTGAAATATTTGTAGAGCAAGGAATAACCTCAAAAGTACATTCTTATTTATATTGCCCTAGAAAACCTAAAGTGCAAGGACTCTCTTCCAAAGCAATTACCTTTTTATTCTACCCTAAAACCCCTAAATTGTTACAGACTTTCTCCATCCTCATTTCTTTATTATGTTGCTCTTAAAACCCTAAAGTGCAAGGAATAACCTTGATACCAATTTCACTTTTATTGCAACAAGAGCATTTTATACTACTCGAGGAAAATGAAGATGATTTACTTGAAATTATCTTGACCTCCTTTGTCATATTTGTGTTAGGATTTTCTTCCACATCTTCCTGTACTCCTTTAATTCCTTTTGAACTTGAACTTACATATTGAACTTTCTCATGTGTTGTATTTTCTAACAATTGATCCAAGTATGTTATGGTGGTATGTTCCCTAAGATGTAGATAGGCTTTATTTGCCCCTTCTTTAGGAGTGGAATATCTTTGATCTAATATAATTTCTAATAATTTATGATTCCCATGCTTTTCTTGAAGTTTATCTCATGACCAAAGTTTTTCTTCATAGTTTTCACTTTGCAAACTCTTGCCAAGTGGCTAGTCTCATAACAATTATGGCAACGAAATGATATGTTTTCATAATCCACTCGTTGATCCCATTCTCTTGATTCATATTTAATCTTAATGAATTATGGCAAAGGTTTTGAAATATCCATAGCAACACATATTCTGGTATAAATAACATGTTTTCATTCCTTAATAGTTAATCTTTCCTTGATGAGTTATCCTTGGGTATTTCCAATATTCTTCAAAACATCTTATTGATAAGCTGATATGGAAGTCCAAAAAGCCAAACCCAAATCGAAAGCTTCTTAATAACATTTCTCTCAATAATTCTTTTTTCATTCTATGGTATTAAATAAAGGGCATCTCTCCCTCTAAACCATGGGCCACCACTCAATATTTTGTCCTTGATTTTTGAATTAGAAAAGATGACAAAAAACGTTTAGGAAGAAAAATCATTGAGTAATTTGAATTCAATCCCCACTTCCACTTGATCCAATTTTGAATCTCCAAAAACCTTGGCTAGGATCTATAGAACTTACATATTAACCTTTTGATTTTCATAATCGTTATATCATGTTCAATCATCTCATCATTGATAGTCACTTCTGGTGTAACATCTACTACCTGGTTTAATGTTGTCATATATTTGCTCTTCCACTTATCTTCAACTTGGGCATCCATATTTCTAGATGCGGCATCTTGACTTCCCATAATGGCTTTCAAATATGAATTTTCTTCCTTACTAGCTATTGATGCTCACTCTTGGCATACACTCCCCAAGGCTAACACTCCCTCTCAGATCTCACTCGCTCCTCTCACTCGCTCTTGACTCGCGCTTTCTCCTAGTTCACACTTCCTCCCAACTTGCACTCCCTCTCGACTTGCACTCGCTTTTGACTCTTCTTTCCCCCAACATTCCTTTGATTTGATAATTTTTTTAAAATAATATTCATCACATTCATGGTAAGGGTTAGAATCAGTGATACACTTCAGATGAATTTGCTACTCTTCTACCATATTTGAAGCTCTCAAGATTGCAAAAAGAGTTGAAACCTCCTTCACTCTAAGCAACGTGGAATCCTTCCACTGAACTCTATAGCTCCTAGGGTTTGTTGTTTGTGAATTAACCTTTTTTTTTGGGTCTTTGTGTGATAGTGTGACTTTCCATGCGACCTTAAGATGACCAAACTCTCTAGTTTATGCTTAGTGTCTCCAACTTCACCCACAGTTCTCCTAGCAAAAACCACATAATTTTAGCGTTTCGCTCTTTGCATCAGTGCTAACACTTCTTTCAGCACTAGGATTTCATGGCATGCAATGTCAAAGGCTATTTAAAAATTAAAACATGGGTTCATTGCACTCTACCCTAGACAACCAGGCTCCAACTTCACCGCAATTCCTCTACCATATTTTTCTTTTCTTTTTTACGTTGTTTTTTTTTTCTTTATTGAAATACCTTGCCCTTTATGAATATGAGATTTTAATATATATTTTTAAGCTACTTCTAGGCTAATTTTTATATTTTTAAGCTTACTTTTATGTTCCTTGGGCTTTTAGGATGACTTTTATATTTTCTGGGAGTGGTTAGGCTTCTCCAATTACCTTGGCTCTAATTTTCTTATGCTTCGCGACAAGTGGCCATGACTTCCTATTGCTATTCTTTATTTTTCTTTAGTTATGCTTTCGACCACAAGTGGTCAGGGCTTCCAGGCAAATTAGCTTTCAATTGTCAGGGTAATTACCATAGTTTTTATTTTAATTTGTGAGTAGCCGGGGCTTTATTTCGAATGGTCAGGCTAATTTCCACTTGATTTTTTTTTTTAATTTCTCCACGCGTGACAAGGTTTTGACACGGGAAGTGTTGACATCATTGCTAAAAAGATTTGGCATATGGCACTTATTTTTTTATAGCGAGTTGGGGTTTTTAAAAAACCATTGTCGATGTCATTGTTAAAAAGGTTCGACGTTTGGCAGACAATTTTTTACACTTAGCTTTTTTCTTACCGAGTTGAGGTTTTAAAAAATTCATTGTTGACATTATTGCCTAAAAAGTTTGGCATCTAATATTTTTTACACTTAGACTCATTGTTATATCTCTTGTTTGTGATGTATCTGGGATTTCAGGCAAGGCAATTTCTTTTTACTTAGCATTTCTCGCGGGTGGCTAGGTGAATTTTTTCCATTGTTGGGGCTTAATTTCCACTTGTCGAACTCCATGCCTTAGTTCAATTTTGAGTGTTGTGTTAATTTCCAATTGTCAAATCTTAATTTACACTTGTCGGACTCCATGCCTTAGTCAAAATTTGAGTTCGGCTTTGTGTTGTGTCGAACTTTTTTCTTTCCTTGATGATGATGACATCAACGTCTCAAATGTTCGACCATGCCTTAGAAAAATTTTAAGATCAACTCTTGGAAATTTTCCACTTAGAGTATTGGGTTATGGTGAGGAAATAATCTAATCCCTTCTATCTGTCTTATGCCTTAGCCAAATTTTGAATTTCTTCAATGCCAGGATTTTTTACTCCTTAAGATGATGTTAACATTTTTAAAAGTCTAGTCTCATTTTTTTCTTAACCATATTTTGAATCTAGCACTTGTGGCAAACTGTGAGACCTTCTTAGCTTAACCAAACTTTAGGTGAAAAGTGATTTCCCTTGAATACTGGGTTTCAGTTGGGCATAGCATTTTGAGTTGTTAGTAGTCGGACTTCCAATAGGGGTAATTTCTTCAATTATTTCCTAGGCTTATAGCCATTTTATTATATGTCCCCAAAAGTGACCTTGGTCATAATAACTTGGATAGCCTACAAAAAACCAGCAATCTCAGCCCTCAAATCTCCTTATAACATATATACTTTTTGGGGAGCTCTTTCTGAGAGGCATCTAATGAGAGTGGTTTCACCAAAACTTATTGAGTGGTAAAAGAGATACATGGTCTAGAAATAAAACCATTTGTGTTGTCGAGAGGAAATTCATGTTTGCAATACCTAATTTTAAGCAATTTTAGTGTGCTAAAGCCATGGGAATATAGGCAAGTGGGTACTCGTTGGAAAGCTTATTTTGAGCATGATCTAATGGAAGAGGTTATTTTTCATTTTAAAAAAGTTTTCCATACACAACAATTATAATAAGTATTACAACAAACTCAAGACAGACAAAAATTTGGCACCTATAATAAAAACTTTCAATTCAAAAATTGAGTTTTTTTGAATGATCAACTATCATGCATAAGCACAATAAAACAAGAAAAAAATTCACTAAAATGTAAAAAAAGTGGGTCCCCAATCCATGCATACTGAGGTGTGTTGTGCAAGCACAACAACAAACACATCCTAAGCCTCACATATAAATTTAGAAATTGAACTTGAGGATATTCCACACTCATGGTAGTTTTTTCATCCACGGTCCAATAATGAGGAGTGGCACTTAAGGAACAAACAAGATAGAGATATTACCATTGCATTGATTACATAAACATGAATTTTTTTATATGGAATTTACATTAATGGGTTTATTACATTGGTTATTTCCAAGATTCTTACTTTAAACAATTAAATGTGTTATAGAAATTAATATTTCTTTTTCTTGGTTATGTTGAGGTAGACTTAGTGTTAAGCTTTATAGTTTCACCATGGTTCTTTCTCCTCACCTTGTCCTCTTGTCTCATTTTCTTACAAAATTATATTTTTTTCTCTCCCACTCTCTCCCCATATATGTTATCCTCCTTCAATTCTATCTCCTCTTCTCTCTTCCCACTCCCAATTTTGCACTTGCTCATCTTTCTCCATCTATTTGTCACTCACTCTTCACTTATGCTACCAACTAAATTTCTACTATCTCCTTTTTCACCCTCATGGGTTCCCACCTCTTTTTGTTCATTTCAATTTTGTTAATGCTAACTATTTTACATTGTCCTTTGTTTTAATGATTATATCCTTAGTGTATTATATTATTTTAAAACCAAGAGCATTTAAGGTGTTGTTGAAGTTAGTTTGTTTCTTATACCACAAAGTAAACTTTGTGCATGAATGACCATAGTGGACTAACATCAAGATTCAAGCATGTGACTTAGACAATAGAAGCAACTCACAATCTAGTACCATTCATTTTCATATTTGGCTAATCTTATTTAGTGTTGATGATAATGGTTACCTATAATCACGTATAGTAGTTTTTTTTCTAAAGTCGTCATTGATAATCAATCTAATGTTGAATAAAACTAATGCAATCAATCTTAATTATTAACAATAACTTGAATAAACATAAAAAAATTCAACTTATAGTGTCCTCGATTATTATTGAACACAAACAAGTACATTCAAGTGAATAAATCATCACATGAAAATGACTATGTAAAATACAATGGCTTGCCTTTGGCCCACATTTGTGGGTGAAATAAATGTACCATGTCTTGTGCGACATGTATGGTGGTGATGTCACATTTGGTTTAGTTTCCACGATTTGCTTCCCTTTATTATCAACTTGTAGATGTGTATGTCATGGTGTAGTGGATGTAGAGGGTTGCATCTCAATAAATAGTGATTGAATTGCTCACTATTCCTCTATTGAATGCCAAATTCTCTATGGTAATTGCACCATGTATTGATCTTGGTCTTTTAGGGATTTTTATCTTGTGACTTTTTTTTCTACTTTCAATTTTAGTTTTGGGGCTGATCCTCTTTGTATTGTTCCTTTGGATCATCGATATTTCCTTTCTTGGGCTAATACTTGGTATTTTTATTCTTGTCATTTGCTCTTCCTCCTTTCTTGGTTCTATTGTTTTGGCTACCATTCTAATTTAACAATAAATTTGTATGTCTCTCTAAAAATATTGAATTTGAAGAGGTCCATGTTCTCTCAAACGTACTAATGTAGCCCAGTACAATACTTAAAAATTTGATACCTTTTGATATCTTGAATACATGATTTTGTTGTCATAAAATGGAAAGCATCTATATAAATCTTGAATAGACTAGTCTTTACCTTGACACAAATATTGCAATTAAATAATCTACATAGTTGTCACATCAACAATTACATAGTCTAACTTGCATTATAACCAAACTAATATTTTTAATTAGTTATATAGGATTGAAATGGACCCCACCAATATTACATCATGACTACATAGTGATATTACAACTTGACAATTATTCATGTATTACTTACTTGGATCTCCTTCTTGGAAGTTGAGGACTCCAAAAGTTGGGCTCGTGCCATTTGATATCATTGAACTAATAATCACATGCCTCTAACTTGAATTAATAAGTTAAATAATATTATAAAACATAAATAATAATATTCAAGTTAGTTTGAAAAATAATCTAATGACATTATTTTTTTCCAAATTTATAAAATAAAAAAAATATCTTAAAAACAAGAAAGCTAGTTGAATAATATGTGTTAATTGTTTTTTTGCATAGGGGAATTAGTAATATCTTTTGTCTAATCGGGCTTAGATGGTGCCACTATAACCCTAGTCCATTAGGCGATACGAAGCCAATGAAACCCCCGACTCTTCAGAGCATTGAATTGAGGTAGCCAATCGAAAAACACTTAGCCATGACCATCAAACCTCTCCTCTTTTGGGCACATTGTGGTTTGAACCTTGTACCTCCCTAAAGAGGGGCCAAAGCCCTAACTGATGTCCTTATAGACATTAAATGTGTTAATTTTTTTTTTGGTTAGTGTGAGAAACCCCTACGACCGACACTCAAGGCTGGGTATCCCCATCCCACCATGACCTATCATAAGGGGGAGAGTTGAGCTTATCAATAGGGAATTTAACACATAGCCACACACATGGCACTGTTTGAAATTTTGACATAGAATGTGTTAATTGTATTTTTTTGGATACATAGGGGAGTTGGTTACATCCACACTATTTTTAGTAACTACCAAGTGCAGGGTTCAAACCATAGGGGCTGCTCCTAACAAGCCTATACCACCTTGTTATTGTTAATCCAACGTGAGGGGACCATCGGTCGCTTGGGATTCATACCATTGTTGTCGATCTAGTGCGCACTCAAAGGATTTAGATCAAACTACTACATTTGCAAACAAACATGCATGTCCCCAAGGTTTGAACCTAGGTCTCTTTTTGGTAAGTGCCTAGCTAGACAGACAACTACCAATCCACCTAGTCCTTGGGGGCCAAAACTTTTAGGTTAGAAATAAACCTTGAGAGCTGCTCTTAGGTGGCTAACAATACCATCCCATTCGGGTATACCACTATCTAGAGGGAAGCCACAAGAGATTTTTTTGTGTCCCCCTTTGTACCACACAGGTTCAAACCCATGGACATCCCGTTCAACGAGACCAGGCTTGCCTTCTCCACTTGCACTACAAATATATTAATTGTTATTACTAATATTTTTAAGTTGTTATGAGTTACTTGAAGAATTCCATGTCAAAAACCTTTTATTTATTATTTTTTAATTAAAAATATATTTCCTTAAAAAAGTCCACTTGAAGTTACAATTGTTATATTCATTAAAAAAATTAACTTACATTAAAAAAATTAACTTACATTGTTTTTTTTGTTGGGATAATAAGGGGTTGTACTCAAGTCCCCCACCCTTGAAAATTTACATCTCTCTTATTTAGAGCTTGAGAGTTTACAAATAGATACACTTCTCATCTTACTTGAGATGCTATAACTAGAAATCTACATCATTTTACATAAAATGTTTGAATTCTTGATTTTCATTTTTTGGATCTATCTCTGTATGAATACAATTACTCCAAAATTTAGCATCTTTCTTGACATTTTCCTATAGCAGCCTTCACAATGCCAAAACTTCACCTCTACTATCTATGCCTTGCATCTTAGTAGAGTAATATTTCTAAAACATCGCACTATCATAGTCCGCTTTACCAAATATGGATTGCTAGTTTCCTTCCTGAAACACAAGTGCAACCAAAAAAAATATAATAAATAATCTAAATGAAAACACATTATAGTTACAAAATAAAACAAATATGACCAATGGAAAATATTAAAGTAAATCTTAATCATTAATTGAATTAGGAAATCAACTTGTTTTTGTCAGCTTCAACTAAAATTTCTACTTCCTCTGACCATGGAAAAGAATTTAACTTCAAGATCCTCAATCAAAACCCTTCTATTGGCTATCTTATCTGCACATTTGTTTCCTTCCCTTAATATATGTCTAAACCTGATTTCTTCAAACTCTTTAGCAAGATCTTTAATTTCCATAATTATCTCTTGTATGTTCCAATGAGCCTTTTCTTTACTTATATTTGCATTTATTACTATGAGAGAATCACCTTCCATCCATACTCTATTCTATTTCATTTGTTTACATATTTTGAACCCCTCTACAGCTGCCCAAGCTTCAACTTTATTATTTATCTTAAATCCACTATTGAAAGCATAATGAGACAAAATCTCTCTTATATTATTTCTAATTATTCCTCCTCCTATCGGTCCTCAATTTTCTTTAGATGCTCCATCAAAATTCAATTTAACCCACTCTACATTTGGTGGTTTCCACTTTATATTCTTTACCTTATCTCTTGTACCCAACATCATAATTCCATTTAATGACTTGATTCCATCTATCAAGACTCTCTGCTTCCATATTAAGGACTAGGTGAGTTGATAGGGTTGGTTTAGACTCCTCTATGGCTAAACATATCTTATTTTTCATTACCTCTAAACTGCTTTCCTCTCCTTTAAATATTCTTCTATTTCCATCTATCAAGACTCTCTGCTTCCAAATTAAGGACTGGGTGAGTTGATAGGGTTGGTTTAGACTCCTCTATGGCTAACATATATTTTATTTCATTACCTCTAAATTGCTTTCCTTTCCTTTAAATATTCTTCTATTCCTTTCTAGCCATATAGTCCAAAGTATTGTATATTTTGATATATCTCATCTTCACTTTTATAAGTGCTCTGCCATTGCTTTAACCAATATTCAATTATGTTATTCATCACCATGCATTTACCAAACATATTAAGAATAAGTTGCCATAGATTCCAAAAAATTAACTTACATTGTTAATATATATATTTTTTATTACTCAAAATTATGTGAATTTTAAAGAGGTTATTGCTCATTTTTCAAGAATAATACTAATAATAAAAAATATATATTTTATTAGAATTTTTTTTATCTTGGTTAGAGTGAGAAACCCTTATGATCGATGCCTCCAAGGCGGGGCATCCTCATTCCTACCATAAGGGCGAGAGCTGAATTTATCAATAGGGATAAAAAATAGAGCCATCACACACCCAACCCTTCACACACTCACCCACGCCGTGGTTTGAACCTTAGACCTCTCGAAGAAGAGCCAAAGCCCAAATCATTGCACTGTCCCCTAAGGACAAAACTTTTAAGTTAGAAAAAAACCTTGAGAGCTGCTCATAGGTGGTCAACAATGTCATCCCATCTGGGTATATCACTATTTAGAGGGAAGCCACAAGAGATTTTTTGTATCCCCTTTGCATCGTAGAGGTTCAAACCGTGGACCTCTCGTCTAATGGGACTAGGCTTGCCTTCTCCACTTGCGCTACAAAGACGGACAAAACTTTTAGGCTAGAAAGAAACCTCTAGAACCGCTCTTAAGTGGTTGACAATGTCGTCCATCTGGATATACCATTATCTAGAGGGAAGCCACAAGATATATATTTTTTTGTTCCCCTTCATATCATAAAGGTTCGAACTGTGGACCTCCTGCTCAATGGGGTCAAACTTGCCTTTTCCACTTACGCTACAAAAAATAATTATAGAGAAAATTATTCTCAAAGAATTAAATGGATTGTCCATGTTGTAAGAAATTTTTATTTTTAGATTTTAAAGGGATGGATTCCTTATAATGGTTTATAGATAAAACATTATTCCATAAACTTGTTAGATTTCTTTTTTAATCCCTTTTTTTAATGACTTTTTTTTCTTTCGAAAAATTTATAGAGAAGTTATAAACTTTAATAATAAACTTATAATTCATTTTCAAACTATCTTTAAACAAAAAATGTATACATATTTAACATTGATTGCTAAAAAATCTATAAGATAAACCATATATGTAATAAATTTTTATATATACAACATTTCGATATATACATACCTTAGAACAAAACACTCAAATTACTATTGAAAGGCTTATGATTATGGTTAAACAAATGTGTTTGTATATTAGAAAACAAACATTGAAATAATCTTATAATTTTTTTATTTTTGTTACATAGGAGAGTTGGCTACAACCACTATTTTTAGTAACTAGCAGCGCAGGGTTCAGACCACAAGGATTGTAACC
Organism: Wollemia nobilis; assembly: GCA_028583015.1. Taxonomy (NCBI): domain Eukaryota; kingdom Viridiplantae; phylum Streptophyta; class Pinopsida; order Araucariales; family Araucariaceae; genus Wollemia; species Wollemia nobilis. The sequence continues at coordinate 4,518,113 of JAQPPZ010013020.1, read as the reverse complement.
ACCAAATCTATCTGTCTTATTAATTGTTGACCCAACATGAGATGGGGACTGCCAGTCATTCAAGGTTCGTATCATCGTCGTCAGTTTGATGCACACTCAGAGGATTCAGAGTAAACTACTTCTTTTGCAAACTGGCACCACCAAGGTTTGAACCCAGGTCTCTTATCAGCAAGTGCCCATCCAGACTAGCACTTACCAATCCACCTGCCCTTGGGGTAAAATAATCTTATAATTAGGTTAATTGTTTGGAACAAGTTATGATATTATTAAAATCTTAAAAAAAACATAAAAATATAGATTAAAGCCTATTTCATTGAACTAACTCAAATTTCTTAATTAAGGAAGAAGTATGTAGAGGAAGGGAGGACTTAATAAGTTTGACCAAACCAGTCTGCGTGATGTGATCTACCGGCAAGGATGCCGCTTGCATTATTGGTGATGTGGCCGGGTTCAATCCCCACGGTGGATGTGTATAAGAAGTATTTACTCAAAATAAAAATTGACCAAACCAAACACGATTATTGTCATAAAAGTATTTAAATGAGAAAATAACTTCATAATTGCAATAGAATCAAGATTTTGCCTCAAGCCAACATTTCTTATACAACTTGATCTATAATGAAATCTTGAATGCTATATAAAATTGACAAACATATCATATATATGGCTAAAAATTTCACAATAATTAATCCCCGTCACCATGATAACAACTTACATATCTTTCTAACATGTTTATAGGTATAAATATCCTTGAAAAAATGACATAAAGGAGATGTATAATTTAATATATTTTAGTGTTCATAAGATAACAAGTGATAAGGAATGAAGAGTTTCATACCATTAACTAAGGTACAAATCTCATGGACAAACCTTAACATTTAGTCCATGAGGTCTAAAGAAAATAGTCAAAGTGAATAGTTTCACAACATGAACTCAATCAATTAAATACCTTAACTAATCCTCATTGCCATGATAACAACTTACATATCTTTCTAACATGTTCATAGGTATAAACATCCTTGAAAAAACAACATAAAGGAGATGTATAATTTAGTATATATTAGTGTCCATGGGATAAGTGATAGTGAATGAAGAGTATTGCAGCAGGATACTATCCTTTATTGTTATTAACTTTTATTCTTATACGAGCTTTATTATTTATCCACCTAATTTTATATTTCTTGCTGGTGTACAATGTTAACACTATATTATATGTTAACACCATATTATTATAATGCTAATATTATAATATTCTAATTAATGACAATCTAATATATATTTTACTTTTAAAAATTGGTTATAGTCAAATTTATTTGTTTATAGTAACACCTAGATTCATATTTTAAAATATTTCATTTATTTTTTATTTTTATAATTGTCGTTTCACACCTTCAATTAAGGTGCACATCTAATGGACAAACCTTAACATTTAGTTCATGAGATCTAAAACAAATAGTCGAAGTGAATAGTTTCACAACATGAACTTAATCAATTAAATACCTTAATTAATCCTTGTCACCATGACAACAATTTTCATATATTTGTGATATATCCATAGGTATAAATATCCTTGAAAAAATGACATAAAAGATATGTATAATTCAGTATATTTTAGTGTCCATGTATAACAAGTGATAGAGAATGAAGAGTTTCACACCTTTAACTAAAGTGCACATCTCATGGACAAACCTTAACATCTAGTCCATGAGGTCTAAAACAAATAGTTGAAGTGAATAGTTTCACAACATGAATTTAATCAATTAAATACCTTAACTAATCCTCGTCACCATGATAACAACTTACATATCTTTATGACATGTTCATAGGTATAAATATCCTTGACAAAATGACATAAAGGAATTGTATAATTTAATATATTTTAGTGTCCATGACATAACGTTGCTATGTACACAAAAACTAAAGCTCAAAACATACAAAATTACACATATACCACAATTTTAACCTTGGACCTCCCAAAAATATGTCAAAGCCCAAACCACTAACCACTACAATGTCCCCACTTGTTAAGTGAGACATACACAATTGTGAATGTAATACCACTATGATTATAATGTAATTTGGGTAAAGAGTGTTTCAATGTAATTACATATAATCCAAATACAAACTACATCAATTTATAAATTACTTCTACTTTTATGAATTATCACTTCATCATAATGCAATGTAAGCAAGGTCCATTTCAACATACTATACATGTAATTAATTTATGTGCTATCATTCCATAAATAATTTCATTCAATATAAGGACCATGACTTTAGAAGATGAGCATGGGCTATCACGCAATATGGAGAAGAGTTGTTAGGCCTCTGCAACATAAACAACTTGATTATTTGCAATGATATGAACAAATGAAAAAATTCAGGAAAGTATACATGCAAAACATATAAGGGACAAAGTGTAATAGACTATGTAATATGCTCATAAAATTACATACCAAAAATAGAGGAGCTAGAAGTGGAAGATTCTCCAGTGGAACTTAAGTCAGATCACAACTCAATTGCTATGAAACTTCGAATGCATGGAGACAAACCAAGGGGAAAACACTTGCAAGGCAATCAAAATAAATATCCTCACAAGAGAAACATTATCTTAACAGATGAAAATCGACAAAATTTTAGAGCAACATTAAATAACAGGAAAGGGAAGAACTACCTCACAGTAGCAGAGATTACAGTAAGAGTAAATGGTTAATGCACATTATCCAAGAAACTCTAAACAAATGCAAGAGATCTAAACCTAAAAAGAAATAAAGGAATAACTTTCCAACCAACCCATGGTTCGATGAAGATTGCAAAAAATGAGAAGATTACTAAAGGAACCAACGGGTAAAACAAGAGCAAACAGAAAAGCATATGAGAAATTGGTAAGGGCAAGAAAAGAAGAATACACTAGAACAAGAAGAAAATAATTGATTTACTTAGGGAAGCGTGAACCAAAGAAATTTTGGAAGGAACTAAGCGTGAAAAGGATGCAAACTAAAAATAACATAACATTTAAGGAGTGGTTGGAGTATTCAAAATAATTGTATCAGCGTAGTAACTAGCAGGAGACACCCCCTACTATCATTGTCAAGAAATAACTTTTCACAAATGAAGACATTATTCAAGGGATAAAAAAGTTAGCAACTGGTAAAGCTCGTGACATAGACAATATTCAGACAAAGCATATAAAATGAGGGGTAGATATCTTGGCACCGCAAATCAAAAAAAATTTCAATGAGGTCATACAAAATGGTTTCCCTACCGAGTTGACAACTAGCGTGACCATTCCTTTCTTTAAAAGTGAAGATGCAAATAATCCCTCAAACTATCGAACTATCATGATCAACCCTCTCTTTGCAAATTTGTTTGGGAGTATGATAGAGCGTAGGATCAACATATGGGCAGAAGAAAAGGGAAAGAGAGCAAAGGGGTAAGTAGGTTTTAGGTCCAAGCACTCAACTATTGATCACTGTATCACGCTCAGACACACAGTGGAAAAAATATGGGACACAAAATAGGAGGCTTTTTGTTGTTTTGTAGACTTCAAAAAGGCATTTGATATAGGGCCAATGAAAAAATTATGGAGCAGAATGGAAGAACTAGAGGTTCCAATTCACTACAGGGCAATAATTCACAGATTATATGAGCATGTAAAGGCTAAAATCATAACACATGAAGGGTTATCTAAATGTTTTGGTAGTGACATAGGTGTCAAACAAGGTTTCCCTCTATCTCCAACCTTATTTGGGTTGTACATTGACAAGTTAGAAGAATGAATAAACAAATTTGGGGGAGAGGGTGTGCACTTAGCCAAATATGTGGTAAAACTCCTCATGTATGTAGATGATGTAATTCTTATGACCAAAACAACCAAAGATCTAGAATATCATCTTCGAGCTCTAGAACTCTTTTGTGAGGAATTTGGGATGCAGGTGAACACGAGCAAAACAAAAATTATGATTTTTTCAACAAAAAAGAAGAAGCAACAACTCGAATTTCAGTTTGCAGGAGAACCGCTTGAGGTAGTAGTAGAATACAAATACCTGGGCATAAAATTTCATGACAAACTTAATTGGAATACATGTAGGATGAAAATAACTCAAAGTGGTCGGAGAGCACTATATGCACTTCAATACTGGTGTAGGAATGTCGAGTTGTGGGACTGGAAGATCACCAAGGTCTTATTTGGCCTACTTGTTACACCTGGGACTGGAAGACCACCAAGATCTTATTTGGCCTACTTGTTACACCGATTTTGTTGTATGGTTGCGAGGTGTGGGCTAGTGACACAACAAATGCAAAATGGAGGCAAATAGAAAGGATTCAAAAATATCTAATCACAATTTTTCTCAAAATTAAGGCTACAACCCCTTATGAAATTATTCTAGTTGAAACTGGAATGTTCTCTTTAGAAGCAATTGTTATGACCAAGCTATTATGTTACTTGAAAAAAATAGAAAACATGAAAAACGACAGATGGCCTAGGGCAACTAGGGACGAAGAGTTGCATAGGCGGAAGAAAACATGGATGAAACAAAATAAGAAATGGATGAAACGTTGAGAAATCAACATAAATGAATGCCCAAATGTCAACAAAGACATACAAAATTATGTGAATGAAAAGTTCAAAAGTGGAATGTGGAAAAATGTAAACGAGGAAAAGACAATATTATATTGCAAAGTTTAACCCAACGTATGACCACAAGGAAAAAGCGTATATAGGTGCTGAAATCAAGTGGAAGGAAAAAATCCTCATTGCTCATATAAGGACTAGCTCTCATAGGCTTAGATGTGAAACAAGGAGATGGACAACGCCCAAAGAACAATGGGAAGAAAGGATATGTACTCTATGCAACACAAGGGTAGTAGAGACAAAGGAACACTTCATTTATAAATGCCTGAGTTTTTCAAATATTCGTGGCAAATACAAAAAAACACTTGAGAACGGGTCTATGGCAGAATTATTTGAAGACAGTAAAATAAAAAAAATTGAGGAATTGCTAACCCAAATCAACAGGAGAAGGAACAACCTTCTCAAAAATATTAAAGATCATATGATATGACTTGAGTAATTGTACTTCCATATTTGAGGTCCCATAGACCATATTTGGATCTCGCGGATGTAATTAAAATCTTTCATTTCATTCATAAAATTGTAATTTCATAATTTTTATATAAATATTTATTTTAATAATTATGTAAGCCAACTTTTGTTTTCCATGAACTGTATATATCTTTAACTTAAACAAATAAGATAGACTATAAAATAATATTCAGATAATAGATAATAGTTATGTCCTCTAACTTAAATTAATAAAATAAATAACTATATATATTTGAATTGGTTTCACTAGTACTTTAATAATTTATTTATTATTTTTTAATTTTATTAGGATATAAGTTGCTATGTTTTAATACTCTCATCAAAAAGACCCAAATTCAAATCACGGAAAGGTGGTGGCTTTGTTATACCTTAATTTTTTTTTGAATTTATACGTGGAATCATTAGCAACCACGAATTCGGGTAGGCTGTCCGACTTTATGGTCACCACAGTATTATGCGTTTTCGTCTCAAAAATCGCCATATAGATCTTCGTATAATCTACCTTTACAACTAACATGCCACAATCATTTTAAACTTTTTACGTCGCTAAAAGCACCAGGAAAAGAACAAGGGCTTAGTCCAACGAAGCCTGAGATTTGAACCTTGGACCTCCGCCCCCTTACGGGGTTTGGTCAACCAATTAATCTACACCTCGGATCTTGTTATCCCTTAATTATACTTTGCATCTACCTTTAGATATACATATTGCATATATATATATATATATATATTTTGATATATAGAAGCAATGGTTACAATCACGATTTTTAGTAACTACCAGCACAGCTGGTAGGGTTCAAACTATCTACGAAGGCTCCCAGGACTTCCACCGTCTCGGTACATGGTAACCCGGCGTGAGATGGGGACATATTGCATATTGTAGTACATGGTTTTTATAAATATTACTTTAATAATTATATAGTCTAGCTTGTATTGTCAATGAACTAATAATTGTACATCTCTAACTTAAATAAATAATATTAAAAAATAATATTTAAATAATAATTAACATCTCTAATTTAAATTCATAAGATAAATAATTATATATATTTTTTGTTTTTTTATATACAGGGGAATTGGCAACTGCCTTTCCTATTTAAAGAACTGGTCACAGGGTCAAATCACATTGCCTCCGGTCGTAGCGTTAAATTATGAAGCTACCACTATAACCCCCACCTCGCCTCGGTAAACATGGCTCGGAGTGAGGGAGACCCCTCGTGGGTCGAGGTTAGTACCACCGTCATCAACCTGACGCACACTCAGTGGATTCTAGTTAAACTACTACCTTTGTCCTAGAGTGGGCATGCCCGTAAGGTTTGAACCTAAGTCTCCTTCAGGTAAGTGCCCGACGGCTTACCAATCCACTGCGAGGCAATTATATATATATATATATATATATATATATATATATATATATATATATATCTTAATACCTATCTATCTATCTCCTTGTACTTCAATTATTTAATTATTATTATTTTTATAGCTAAAATTAAAAAATTATCTTTAATTTAAGCTTTAAGCTTTCATTAAAAAAAAACCAAATTCAAATCATGAGAAAATAGTGATCGTGTTATATCCTAGTTATATCTTACCTTTAAAAACAATAAAATAAAGTTAAGGAAAGGTGGTGGCTCAATTATACCAAAATTATATATATTTTAAAATAATATGAAAAAATTATATTAAAATAGAGATCATTTGGATGAAAACTCAAAGACATACTACTTCATATCCTGCATGAGACATCTCACTACAACACTAAAAGAAGATTTGCATTGAGTTAAATCTCCTAAAACATGAGTCTAAATGAAAATTCAAAAACATATTAATTTGGTATCTAGTAAAGCCCATTAATATTATTTATAAGAGGTGGTAGCCCACTTATACCATAATTATATATTTTAAAAGAATTTGAAAAAATAATATTAAAATAAAGATCATTGAGATGAAAACTCAAAGACATACAACAATAGTATCCACATGAAACACGGATTACAACACAACAATAAAAAAAGATTTGCATTGGAACTAAATCTTTTAAAACATAAGTCTAAACGAATTCAAAAACATATTAATTTAATATCTAGCAAAGCGGATTAATATTATCTATAACACCTTTTAGACTTAAAAAATTAAAAACAAGCCGAATGACATTTGGTGTAATGGCAGCCTAGTTAGTATCATCCATGTGATTGCTTTGATTTTTGTAAATATTTGTAAACAATGTTCAATCTTTGGGTCTCATAGACCATATTTAAGTCTCGCGGACGTAATTAAAATCTTTCATTCAATATAAAAAAAAAAAAAAAAACTTAAAAACAATTCAATAACACCTTTTACTTATTTAAATATAAATAAAAAAATTAAAAAAAATTAATATTATTATTTTAAATTGTTGCATCCTATTGATGGCATCACTGTTACGAACCTTTTATTTTATATATTTTTATATTAAAAATACACTTCCCCAAATACTGACATTACTGAATATACCTTACTATAACATTTAAAAAATTATATTAATATTAGTAATAAAATTAAATAATATATTGTAGCTGAACTAAAGACAAGGGGACCTTTTATGTTACGCATTACATGTAATGGACTGCCCAACCAGCTGTCATTTCATTGGTAGTTTCTGAAACTCCGTGCCTCTCCTAATTCCTCGAAGGCCCCACAATCTCAGGCACAAGTACATATGTAATGTATATATGTCTACATGGCTCTATACCGTGTATATGTATATATACATATCACCAATTTAAGAGAATATTCGCAGCAGGTGCGGTACGGCAAGAAGAACAGTAGAGAAAAATTCATACTTCGTTTCCCCGCGGAAACAATTTTCCAGTATGGTGGGATCTCCACGGTTCCATGCCGCAAAAATTTAAGATATTTTGGGGCTGGTTTTGTATGAGCTGGGGCTTATTTAAGCAGCACTCCGCCGTGGCCAGGGGCTTAGTTAAGCACCCAGTTTGCAGCTGTTGTCAGTCGGAGGGGAGAACAGGTCCATTTGTCCAATTTTACTGTCAAAAATTTTCCGGCCTTTGATGAATTTTCTGAAGAAATTGAAACCCTAGGTAAGATCACGGTTAAGAAACGCGCCGAGGCCCGATCCAGGATATGGTGGCAAGATTTTTTTCAGGAATTTGGTCAGATTGGAGGATTTTGCTTTTGATCTGACCCTAATTGAGGTAGGGTTAGATCAGGATTAGGGTTCTGGTCTTTGCAGGATGTCTGGGGATCATCATAGTGATCACAAGGCCCTGCTGAGGTCGCAGTCCTCGGGCTCGGACTCTGATTTGGAGGCAGCGCTCCGAGGGGGCAGGGCGGGGAGTGATGGGGATTTTGCCAGGAATTTGGACAGAAGGAAATCTAGCTGTAGGAGGGGATTGATCAGGAAGATTTTGTTGAGGGAAAGGCTGCCTTCTTCGGGGAATTTGGGCTCCCAGGACAAGCTTGTCGAGGGTGCCCCTCCAGAATGGGCTCTGCTGCTGATTGGGTGCTTGCTTGGAGTGGCTACGGGGTTGTGCGTGGCTGCCTTCAATCATGGGGTAAGGAATTGGGCTCTATAGATATTATTGGAATTTATGAATAATCTTATGTGGCAAGGAAATGATCTACCCAATTCGTGGTTTACCCAATTCATTTGGGTGTTTTTAATTAAAAAAAAGAAGAATAAAACAATTATAAAATTGGTTATATGGGATTGAATCAGTCACATCTGTATTACACGTGACCTGTCTATTATAATAGGCATTTTATTGTTTGACAAGATTTTAACTTGAACTCTCCTTTCAAATCAAGGAATTTAATGTGTTGAGCAAATACCATTTGATGATTATTTTGGTACCATCTAATTTACAACTAATAGAATTTTGCAAGAAATTATATCATTGAATTTAAAATTAATGGAATTTTGCATATAGTTCGTGGGGAGACATTGGATGTTACAAGTAATGCACTCTGTGAGAATTTGGTAATAATATTTTCCTTTTTCTGTTTGGAGTCATTACATTCTGAAAGGAATGGAGTTTGGCAAAGAATAGACGAACATACATATACTGTCTAGATTGGTATAGGTGTGAAAACTAATGCAAGCTAACAAGGACATGGTTTTTGCCAATTATTTTGGGTGCAACTAGTGCAATCTTCCAGGGATTCATTTGTTCTGATTGACTTTAAACAATAATGAATTTTCCAAGGACAGGAGGTTAACATCGTCTAATGCTAAATTTTATATTCAGTTGAAGTTTTTGCAACAGACTGCAAGTACATCTGTAAATCCATAAATCTGTTGGATGCTTTCCATGAATAGAATAGAATAGAAGTCTTTTGAAGGCCGCCAGGCCAAAACAACCTATGGGACAACAAAGTTTATCATATGCAATATGTTATTTTACTTGTTTCTTTAAAAAGAAAACAAGTTTGTACGGAAAATCAAAGTTGACTCATCACTTTCTCTTTCTGAAGAACTGATCTTTTGCGTTGATCTTGCTAATAAATTCTGCTAGCTTCTCTATTCTTTTTTCTTCAAACAATTCAGACATAAATTTCATTGCCAATGTAAGAGTGTAACTATCCCAAATAGCATTGTAAGTTTTGCATTTCAAGATAAAGTGTCTCTTTATTTCTCTTTGGAAAAAACTTTCATACAGTCCTTTTTCCTATGAATTAAGGTAAATGATATTCAAATTTACCAAGGTTCCACAAGGCTGGGGGACAACCGGGCGGATGGCAAGTATAATAATATTAAATTTTTTAGAAATTTAGAATAATTTACACAACAAAAATACTAAATACTAATAGTTTACAACAAAAATAGTTAGAAGCCATTAGAATAATTTACAACAAATGTCAAAAATACTAATAACTCAGAAAATACAACACCAAAATCATAACTTGATGTAAAAAATCAACTTTAGATATTCTACTGGATCAATGGCTTCACAAAACAGCAGTAAAGTTTTGCATCCTGCAAGAAATTAAAGTCAAACAGTTGTTTGAAAATCTTGAATTCCCATAGACTTTACAAGTGCAATCAAAATTATAGCCGCTGCTGAATGAATTGAAATTACAGCTACAGATTGGAATTCCTCAAGATGCTGACAAAGAAAACATACTGCTGTCATATATAAGATTTGTGTAATATATGCTCTTATCTGACATTGAAGATCAACTTAATCAGGCTATCCCTGGGTTAGAATAAGATATAATGTTACAACTTGCTGGAGCATTAAATTTTATTTCAATGCATTATTTAGTGTGTTTAATTCTCGGCCATCCACCCACTCTGTTACTATTCAGTATTAGCCAGGTGCTTCACTTTCAAAAATATCATATTCCAGGAAACTCATCCCCCTGTCCCACCCCCCCCACCCCCCTCATATTTGTTTTTTTAAATTAAAAAAAAATGACCTTTTAATTTTTTTAGTGAGAAAACACCTAGCCGTGGGGAACGACTGGGCATCTTTGGGGACGGGCGGGGGAAGCCTATGTGTCCCCCAGGAGTACCCGGGGATGGTTGGGCGTCCTTGGGGATGTCCTCCGTCGTCCCTCTTTGGGGGATTGTGGGAAAACGTCCTCAATGCTGCCCCCCCTGTTGGGGATTGAGGAGACCGGAGGACGCATCCCCATGGAACACTGAAATTTACATACTTATGTGACTTTTAGAGTCCCACTTTAACTTGGAAGTCTCGAGAACTTGCTAGTCTCACAAGTAGTGGAGTCCATGAGTTGGGTGATTCTAGTTATTTTGACCCTGGGTGAGTCTTTTTGGCTGGATAATAAGGGGTTGTACTTGGGTCCCCAACCCTTGACAAATTACAACTTTCTTTTTTAGAGCTTGAGAGTTTACAAATAGATACACTTCTCATCTCAATTGAGACGCTATAGCTAGAATCCTACATCTTTTTACATAAACAGTCTAAATTCTTGATTTTCATTTTCTGGATCTTTTCAATTTTCTGTATGAATAAAAATATTCCAGAATTCAGCATCCTTCTTGATATTTTCTTATAGCAGCCTTCACAATGCAAAACTTCACCTCTACTATCTATGCATTGCATCTTAGTAGAGTAGTATTTCCAAAACATTGCACTATCATTGTCCACTTTACCAGATCTGGATTGCTAGTTTCCTTCCTGAAACACAAGTGCAACCACAAAAATTATAATAAATAGTCTATATGAAAACACATTATTGTTACAAAATAAAGCAAATATTATCAATGGAAAACATTAAAGTAAATCTTAATCATTAATTAATTTAGGCAATCAACATTTTCTTGTTAGCTTTAACTAAACTTACTACTTCCTCTAACCATGGAAAGGAAAATTTAACTTCATGATCCTCAATCAAAACCCCTCTATTGGCTAGCCTATTTGCACATTTGTTTCCTTCCCTTAATATATGTGTAAACATGATTTCTTCAAACTCTTTAGCAAGATCTTGAATTTCCACAATTATATCTTGTATGTTCCATGGAACCTTTGCTTTCCTCAAAATTCCATTTATTACTATGAGAGAATAACCTTCCATCCGCATTCTGTTCCATTTCATTCGTTTGCATATTTTTAACCCTTCTAAAGGCGCCTAAGCTTCAACTTCATTATTTGTCTTAAATCCACTATTGAAAGCATAATGAGACAAAATATCTCCTTTATTATTTCTAATTATTCCTCCTCCTCCTACTGGTCTTGGATTTCCTTTAGATGCTCCATCAAAATTCAATTTAACTCACTGCACATCTGGTGGTTTCCACTTTATATTCTTTGCCTTCTTTTTGCTTCTATTGTACCCAACATCATAATTCCATTTAATGACTTGACTCCATCTATCAAGGCTCGTCCCTTTCAGATTTGGGACTAGGTGAGTTGATGGGGTTGGTTTAGACTCCTCTATGGCTAAACATATCTTCCTTTCCATTACCTCTAAATTGCTTTCCTTTCCTTTAAATATTCTTCTATTCCTTTCTAGCCATATAGTCCAAAGTATTTTATCTTTTGATATATCCCATATTGTTTGTAAAACCTCACTTTTATAAGTGCTTTGTCATTGCTTTAACCAATCTTCAATTCTGCTATTCATCACCATGCATTTACCAAACATATTAAGAATCTATTGCCATAGATTCTAGACTATTGAGCAATGTCCCAAGAGATGGTCTATACTCTCCTCCTCCTTTTTACATAGAACACATTGAGAGGGGCCATGAAAACCCCTTTTCATAAGGTTATCTCGGGATAAAATTCTTCTATGACCTACTAGCCAAACAAACATTTTGACTTTAGGAATGCTTGGGCTATCTCAAATATCTCTCCATATTCTAGTGATATTATTATTTTGTTGGTGTTGTACATTATATCCACTTCTTGTTGTGTATTCTCCTAAGCTATTCAACTCCCAAATCAATTTATCCTTGGCTCCCCTCGGAATAATCACAGTTGTAATCTTTCTACTCAATTGCCTCCTAGCATCAATGTCTTGTATACTTGTAAACAAATCTTCTTTCCATTTGTATCTTCCTTCCCGATCCTTGTACAAAATGTTTGAAACCCTATCACCATATTTGTCTTGAAACAATCTCATCCAAGGTTTCAAAATTGGATCTAAATTGAGTGGTTTTTTATCACACCAAGTATCCATCCAAATAGAAATTTTTTCTCCAGTTCCCACCACCCATCTTGAACCTTTAATCATAAGATCAAATGATTTTTTTAAACCATTCCAAAGAGCAAAACCATTTGGTAGAGAGAATGCAGTAAATATTAAACTTGTATCATGAGGTTCAACATACTTAGAAGAATTCTTGCCCATTGTCTTCGACTCTCTTTGTACAATCTCTAGATTACTTTTCCCCTAAGAGCTAAGTTTCCATTTGTAAGAAATATTAAACTAAGACCTTTCCTAGTTTTATCATCACACACCTTGCTCCATTTCACCAAAGGAAATTTTCTTTTATCATGTAAACTTGACCATAAAAAAGATCGCATAATATAGATTAAATTTTTTTCAATTGATTTTGGTATAGAATACAATGACATATAATATGTTGAAATGGCCTGTAAGATTGACTTAATTAACTGCATTCTTCCTGCTAACGATAACCATCTACCTTTCCAAGCTGGAAATTTATTCTGAACTTTACTAATAACTGGATTTCATAATTCTATCCTCATTCTCCCCTCAAATAAAGGCATCCCTAGATAAGTTGTTGCCAAATTTGCCTCCTCTAGATAAGTTGTTGCCAAATTTGCCTCCTCTATTTGAAGTAACCTGCAAATTTTTGCTTTGATATTAGTTGGAGTGTTAAGGAAGTAATTTTTGAATTTTGTCCTATTAACTTTTTGCCCTGAAGCTCTTTTGTATTCCTTTAAAAAGTTATTCAAAGCTCTGGCCTCATTTATCCTTGCCCTTCCAAAAAGGGTTGTATCATCTACAAACTGTTGATGGGTGATGTTGTTGATGTTATTACTAACCTTAAGTCCACTTATAAGCCCATCTTTGTAAGCCTTCTTTAAGTTCCTACTCAAAACCTCTGCCATAATAATGAACAAATAAGGAGATAGAGGATCTCCTTGTCTAAGGGCCCTCTTGGCTTTAAAAGATTCTGTTACCAACCCATTGACCAACAATGAATAAGAAACTGTAGAGACACAAGCTTTAATCCATCTAACCCATTTCTTTGTGAATCCAAATTTTTCTGAAATTGCAAAAAGAAAATCCCATTTAACTCTATCATAAGCTTTACTCATATCAAGTTATAAGATCACTGCTTTCTCTTTTCTTGAAGCTGCTGAATGTATAACTTCACGAGCTACTATGATCCCGTCCAGAATTTGTCTCCCTTTCACAAATCCTCCTTGCTCTTTTGAAATGATTTTGTCTAACAATGGCCTTAATCGATTTGCCATCACTTTGGAGATAATCTTATATGCCATATTACATAGGCTTATGGGTCTAAAAGAATCAAACAATGCAACATCCTTCTTTTTTGGAATTAGAGTGAGATCTGTTGCATTTATTTTATAAGGTATGTATTGTTTTACCCTAGACTGTTCCACTGCCACCAATAAAGAATCTTTCACTATATCCCAATTATGTTGGTAAAAAGCTACAGAGAGCGCATCTGGACCTGGGGATTTATTCTTATTAAAAGAGAAAAGAGCTAAATGGACGTCTCCTAGAGTAATAGGCTCCATCAATTTCTTATTGTCTTCATTCGTTATAACTGAAGGAACATCTTGAAGAAGTTTATCATTAAGAACTTCAGTCTCCTCTGATTCTAGAATATTCTGATAAAAAGACTTTGCCACTTTTCTAATATCATTTTGATCTTCAATCCAAACCCCTTCTATTGATTTAAAAGTACTAGTTCTGGATGTTCTTCTAGAGTTATAGGCTCCATTAGTTTCCTATTGTCTTCATTCATTATAACTGAAGGAACATCTTGAAGAAGTTTACCATTAAGAACTTCAGTCTCCTCTGATCCTAGAATATTCTGATAAAAAGACTGCCTCTTTTCTAATATCACTCTGATCTTCAATCCAAACCCTTTCTATTGATTTAATTCTACTGATAATGGATGTTGATCTTTGTACTATAGCCATCCTATGAAAAAACTTTGTATTTTTATCTCCTCCTTTTAACCACGTCTGCCTTGATTTTAGTCTCCAAAATTTCTCTTCCTTACTCAAAATATTATGATATTCACTAAGCAACTCCTTTTCCTCTGAGCTTGGATTATTATGATCACCTTTATGGAATTTTGAAAGTTTATCTTTTAGTTCTTCTAAAAAACGTTTCCAAAAGTGTTCTTGTTCCATTCTTTTAATCTAGATGTCATAGATTTAATTTGATTTGGAAGAGCATACAACCCATCATTACCTAAAGAATTCCATGTTTGAGCTATCATATCAACAAATTGAGGATGGTCTTCCCACATCTGCTCATATTTAAAATATGATATTTTTTTGAATTCACTTACCACCATTTTAATTCTTATTGGCCAATGATCTGAACCAATCCTTGTTAAGGTATTAATTTTAGCACAAGTTCCTTCATATAGCCAATGATCAAAGAGTATGCATCTATCTAACTTTTCTGCTATTAGGTTCTGGCCTCTTCTGTTGATGGTCCAAGTATAGTTGTCTTCTTCAAACTCAACCTCCCATAGATTATTGTTTTGAATAAAAACTGAGAAATCTCTCATACTTTGGGTTAATTTCCTAATTCCCCCAAAATTTTCATCTAGCTTAGTTATGGCATTAAAATCTCCTATGATCATGAATCGGGTTTCTTGGTCTTTACTTCTTATAAAGGCTTCAATCCCACTCCAAACTTCTAAACTACCTGACGAGTTGTAGGTCCATAGACATTGATAAGGATGAAATGATAATCTACAAAGTAGCAAGTGACTAAAGAGGCTATCCAATGCCTAGTTTAATGAATGGTTACACAAGAGGTTCTAGAAGGATTCCAACAAGTTAGAATTCCCCCCACCGCTCCTTCAAAATCCATAGCATCCCATTCACATCTTGCCCAAACTGCTTTCATAGTTTTTGAAACTTCTTCTTTTGTCATTTTAGTTACCTGGATACAAAGAATATCAGGCTTATCACTTAAACATAGGTCCCTAATACACCTCTGCTTCGAGGGGGCATTAGCACCCCTTATATTCCATGAGATGACAATCATGTCTCATTAGGGGCTTTTGGCCCTGCTTGCGTATTACAAATACATTTTGTTGTTTGGTAAAGAGAAGTTCAACCAATTTAGTTTGTGTTCCTTTCTGTATGTTTGCTCTTGCTTCTTTGGATGTTGCTTGATAATTTGAGGGTTTTCCTCTTTTTGCCTTGCCTATATTAGGAGTAGGTCTAATTATTCTATTCCTCAATATTCTTTCACAATTTTGTTTTTCATCATATTTATCCTCTCCTGGCCTTATTACAGAAGCTTTTGACTTGTCTTGCTCATTTTCTGGTATTTCCTTATTAATGGCAGAGGTATTAACTTCTAAAACTGCATTTTCTTTACCAATTTTTTCCTCTTGAATGGTGCATGGTACTTCAAGAGAGTCTTCAAAATCTTATGAGACACATTCCTTAGGTTCATCGAGAATGTTCTTCCTTAAATCAGGATCATACCGAATATACGGTTCCTTGTTAATATGTTGAAACTGTTGTATAGTGTCTTCTAAGTTTTGATCTACTTTTTCTTCTAGGCTAAAGCCTCAAATGTTTTGGTATTTCTTCCAATATCCTTCCTTATTGGTCTCTACTGTTTATTTTATTTCATTTTTCTAGATCTATTTTTTGGAAGTTGGAAATCATCTTCATCCATAACCATCTGTAAGTTTCTCTTGCAGTTTTCCACATATGATTCTGTTGGGCTCTTCTTAGGGCATTATATCTCAATACGCCCCAACTCATGACATCTTCTACATCTAATAAATATGTTTTTATAATCTATGGTTTGGGTCCACATCTTATCCCCATTCTTAAGAATGATTGATTTTGGTAAAGCTTTATTTATATCAATCATGACCAATATCCGAGCATAAATAGCCAAGAATCCATCTTTTGTTATATTTGAAATCTCAAGGAGTTCTCCTAGAGTGTTGCCTATTGCCTTTAAGATATCTATTTCCCAAAATTCAATGGGTAACCCAAATATCCTAATCCAGACTGGTACTAGGGATAGATTTATATTTTCAGGTGAAAAACCTTCATACCAGCAAGTAGGGAAGAGTCTTGCTCTTTCCATAAACCAAGGACCCTCTTTTAGTATTTTTTCTCCTTCTTCCCTAGAACAAAAAATGGTTACGAAGAAACCTTTGGAAAGAAATGATATAATCACTCTTGGAGACTTCCAACTCTTATCAATCCATTTTCTCAAGGCTGAAGCCCCTGGCCAATACCCATTAAATTTACCAAAAACCACCCTATCTTGGAGCAACAAGGATCTCTCTGAGGTGCGGACAGATGAAACATCGAGTCAGATTTGGAACTGTTCAAAGCATACAAGCACACACAAACAGAAATAGACACATCATTCTCCCAACTCATATTCTATTCTTAAGCTGGTTAAAAACAAGTCTAATTCCTTAAATCATGGAAGAGTTAATGATATCTGTTGCTTTTATGCAGATAGGTCAAACCAGTTATGTCCAGGCTAGATTCAAGGAACACATTGCAGATGGTAACCATGATGGAACTAATAGATCTGCCTTGGTTGGTCATTCTAATTTAATGCACCAATTTGGTTCAAGAGAACCAAAGTTTTTCCCAAAATTCTATCTTTTCACTTTTAGAGTCAAAAGGAATTGCTGCAACCTTAACAAAGAAGAGGGTCTTAATGTAAGCCAAACTTGGGAAATACTTATTGGTAAATTATATGAGCAAAATGAAAATTAAAATCGTTTCTCCTTTTACTTTTATTTCATTCAATATGGGATTAAAACGGACCATACCCATATTATATCATTTTACCATGTTAGCACGATATTTCAACAAACCACATAATGGTATTTTAATAACATTTTTGCAATTGTGCATATATTTCCTAGCAAGATTTGAACTTGGGTCTCCATTGTCCACACTTTTAACCACTTGAGCTCATGACATTTGATAAAATGTTAAGATTCACCCAAAGGATTCCAATCTTGGTTTATGATGTGAAACTCCTTGCTCCTTACCACTTGTCCGGAATCCCTTAGAGATAAATGTTAAAGTTCACCCATGTGATTGAAAACTTGGCTTTCAATGTGAAACTCATTGCTCCACATTGCTTGGTCGAAACTCCATGGGCAACTGTCAATTTGATTTATATTATTTTATTTTTGTATTTATATTTATTATGTTGTTGTTTTTTTTGGTCTAAGAAAAAGGGGTTGTACTAGGATCTCCTGCCCTTGACAAATCACAACTCTCTCCTTTAGAACTTGAGAGTTTCCAAACAGATTCAATTCTTATCTCAATTGAGTTTGCTATAGCTAGATAGCTACATCTTTTTTCATAATAAGTCTGAATTCTTGGTTTTCATTTTCTGGATCCTTTCCAATTTTCTTTGTAAATACAAATATTTCAAAATCCAGCATCCTTCTTCCTGACATTTTCCTGCAGCAGCCTTCACAATAACAAATATCCACCTCTATTGTCTACGCACTGCATCTTAGTAGAGTTATATGTCCAAAAATTAGCACTATTGTGGTCTGCTTTACTAGATCTGGACTGTTAGTTTCCTTGCTGAAGCATAAGTGCAACCACAAGAATTGTAATAAATGGTTTATATGAAAACTCATTAATGTTATAAAATACAACAAATATTACCAGTGGAAAACATTAACATAAATCTTGATCGTTATTTGATTTAGATAGTCAACATTTTCTTGTCAGCTTCAGCTAAACTTACTACTTCCTCTAACCATGGAAAAGAGAATTTAACTTCACGATCCTCTATTGGCTAGCCTATCTGCACATTTGTTCCCTTCCCTTAATGTATGTGTAAACTTGATTTCTTCAAACTCTGTAGCAAGGTCTTGTATTTCCACAATGTTCTCTTGTATGTTCCATGGATCCTTTGCTTTCCTCAAAATTGCATTTATTACTATTAGTGAATCACCTTCCATCCATACTCTGTTCCATTTCATTTGTCTGCATATTTTTAACCCTTCTAAAGATGCCCAAGCTTTAGCTTCATTATTTGTCTTAAATCCACTATTGAAAGCTTAATGTGACAAAATCTCACCTTCCTTATTTCTAATTATTCCTCTTGCTCCTGTTGGTCCTGGATTTCCCTTAGATGTTTTCATCAAATTCCAATTGACCAACTCCGCTTTCGATGGTTTCCACTTTATATTCTTTGCCTTCCTTTTGTTTCTCCTGTACCCAACATCATAATTCCATTTGATGACTTGACTCCATCTATCAAGGCTCTTTGCTTCAAGATTAGGGATTGGGTGAGTTGATAGGGTTGGTTTAGACTCCTCTATGGCTAAACAAATCTTCCTTTTCATTACTTTAAACTGCTTTCCTTTCTTTTAAATATTCTTTTGTTCCTTTCTAGCCATACAGTGTAAAGTATTGTATCTTTTGATAAATCCCATATTGTCTGCAAAGCCTCACTTTTAAAAGTGCTCTGCCATTGCTTTAACCATTCTTCAATTATACCATTCATCACCATGCATTTACCAAACATACTAAGAATCATTGCCATAGTTCCCAGACTATTGAATAGTGTCCTAAGAGATGGTCTATACTCTCCTTCTCCTTTTTAGAATGAACACATTGTAAGGGGCCATGAAAACCCCTTTTCATTAGGTTATCTCAAGATATAATTTTCCTATGACCTACTAGCCATACAAACATTTTGACTTTTGGAATGGTCAAGCTATTCCAAATCTCTCCATATTCTTCCGGTATTCCTATTTTGTTGGTGCTTTACATTTTATCTGCTTCTTGTTGTGTATTCTCCTAAACTATTCAACTCTAAAATCAGCTTATCCTCGGCTCCCCTCGAATTAATTACAGTTGTTATATTTCTGCTCAACTGCCTCCTAGTAACAATGTCCGATATACTTGTAAAAGGATCTTTTTTCCAATTGTATCTTCTTTGCAGATCCTTTTACATAATGTTTGAAACCCTATCACCATATGTCTCTTGAAGTAATCTCATCCATGGTTTCAAAATTGGATCTAGATTAAGTGGTTTTTTATCACACCAAGTATCTATCCATATGAAATTTTTTTCTTTAGTTCCCACCACCCATATGAGACCTTTAAGCACTAGATCAGTTGATTTTTTTAAACCGTTTCATAGTGCAAAACCATTTGGTAGTGAGAATGCCGTAAAGTTTAATCTTGGGTCATTGGGCTCAACGTACTTACTTAGAAGGACTTTGGCCATTGTCTTTGACTCTCTTTGTACACTCTCTAAATTAGTTTTCCCCTTAGAGCTAAGTTTGCATCCGTAAGAACTCTTAAACCAAGGCCTCTCCTAGTTTTATCATCACACGCCTTGCTCCATTTTACCAGAAATGAAAATGAAAATGAAATATTATTAATGTCCGCGGTGGGCCAAAATAAGACCCAAGGGACTATAAGAAGTACAATAATGACTGCCAGCTAGCAGGCTAAAAAGCCCAACGAAGAAAAGAACTAAGAAAAATACAAGATCAAACCCGACAAACGGGCCAAAAGAATTTCTTTTTATCATGTAATCCTGACCACAAAAATGATCGCATAATATAGATTAAACTTTTTTCTATTGAATTTGGCACAATATACAAGGACATATAATATGTTGGAATGGCAAGACTGATTTAATTAGTTGCACTCTTCTTGCTAGTGATAACCATCTACCTATCCATGCCGGTAGTTTATACACAACTTTTCTTATAATTGTATTCCACAATTCTATCCTCATTCTCCCCTCAAATAATGGCATTCCTAGATATGTTGTTAGCAAATTTGCCTCCTCCATTTGAAGTAACCTACATATCCTTGCTTTGATTCTAGCTGAGTGTTTACAAAGTAAATTTTGGATTTTGTCCTATTACCTTTCTGCCTTGACGTTCTTTTATATTTATTTAATAAGTTATTCAAAGCTCCTCATTTTTCCCTGCCCTCCCAAAATAGGTTGTATCATCTACAAACTATTGATGGGTGATGTTGTCGATGTTATTACTAGCCTTAAGTCCACTTATTAACCCATATTTGTATGCCTTCTTCAAGTTCCTTCTCAATGCCTCTGCCATAATAATGAACAAAAATGGTGATAGAGGATCTATCTATCTAAGACCCCTCTTGGCTTTAAATGATTTATTACTAACCCTTGACCAGCACTGAATATGATACTGTAGATAAACAAGCTTTAATCCATCTAACCTATTTCTTCCCAAATCCAAACTTTTCTAATATTGCAAAAATAAAATACCATTTAATAGCTATAAAAGAAAAAGGGTTGTGTTGATTCATAATTGGGAGGGTTGGGATGAAAGAGCTTTGCTTTACTTTGCTCAAATAGCTAGGCTTTCAAATTGGGGTACATTAGATGATTGTATGCTGAGTCAGCCTGGATGATTCTCTGGTTGAGTTTGGTTGTGCAGGTGGGGCTCTTTTTTGTTGGTGATGGCAATCTAATTGAGCCTTGACAACATAGAATTTTGTCTAGGTGGTTTCATTCGTATTGATAACACTATGGGATAAGAGGTTATAAAAACCGGATGGATTGTTTAGTGAGTGATCAAACTTGGTGGAGCTCTAGAAGCTTGTACTGATTTCAAATGTGGACGTGGAGATGTGATTGAAGACTTGAAAACTTGTTGATAATTGTGTTTAAAATTAACACTTGTGAGCATGTCTTAAAGTATATATTTTTATGTTGGTGTGGGGTTGTTAAGAATGTAACATGAAAAATGGAACAGGTTCACGACGTATGTTAGTCTGTTAGACATGTGACCAAGATAACATTCAATTTTAGAGGTTAGGTAGGTGGATAAACGAGATTCATATGAATTTATTGCAGGTCACTTGCAACCATGAAAGTTTATGTCAAGAAAGAACGGTCAATTCAGGTTGACAATTTGACCCGACAACCATCTAGAACAGGGAAGCATCATATTTTGGCCATAACTCCTTTAAATGAAGTCATTTTTCAATGCAACTTTGGAGGGAGGTTCCTGACCAAAAAAAAAAAATGCTTAGAATTAATTGAGCTCAAAATGCATTGAAAGAACAGTGAAGGCCAACAAGTAGTATTTTTGGCATATGTCAAACAAATTACAGTCCAAATTGAGTGATTCTTTTTCAAGTAAAAGAAGACTAATAAAGGTATGTGTGATATAAATTTTATGTCAAAATACATCCATTTGGTCAGTCAAAATGACAAAACTCAGTATGATGTACAGTCCTATTTTCTCTCTCCTGAGAGCTCCAAATGAGACGCAATTTTGCTAAAGGTTCTCGACATATTGCACACGTGCGTATCAATTTTATTTTGACTCAAAACTCATCCATTTGGACTAAAAAAGGCCAAAAATACAGCCCTGCCAAAAAGCTGGCAGGGGATGGGCTTATTTTGCATGTGCAAGGTGACCTAAAACTTGATTGGGTAAGTGTCAAGAGGAATGTTTGTAGGGAAGGCATGACACATCATCTCCATGCATGTTTTCCACTTGGAAAGCCATCAGTTATCAAGAAACATCAATTGCACTCCCAAATTTGGCAGAGGAAGAGGCAATATTAGACATATTTGGCCCAAGGCAAGCAAGAAGAAGGGGGATTTTGAGAGCCAGGAACAGGGGCAAGCCATTTTTAGCATTGAGAGAGCAAGGATACCATTGTGAGGCACTATGTGAGGCTGCAAGCAAGGGCATGGTGGATGTACAACTCAGTTATGGCCAATTTGTAATCTCTCTTTTTTGCATGGAATAAGAATATTGAATAAATGTATTCTGGGTTTTCTTCCTGGATGGGTTTCCCACATTAGGTCACTGTGTCATTTGTTGTTGTATGTGGGTTCTTTCTGAGCATTTAAGTAGTCTTACTTGCATTATCTTCATTATATGAGATGTTAGCAAATTTTATATGCTTTTAGTGCTTGGACACAGGCTAGTTTAAACTAGTAATGGACAGTAGTTTGGTGCAGCAGCAAAATATTGGTTCTTCAGGAGATTTTTTGGCTTTATGAACATTGCATCAGTGTCGTTGTGGACTGACCATACTCTGCTATTTTCTTATATGAGTGCCTATGAGCATGGAAAGAGTAGTTTGATGCATGTTTAAGGGTTTCACTAGTAACTAGTGACTAGTTTCACAAAAACGTAAGTGAAACTAAGCCAAAGAAGACTACAGTCATTTAAAAAGGATCTGTTTAAGGTTCCATTGGTGGAAATTACAGATGAAAACTTCTATAACCATATGTGGTGTTGTAAATGTCCTATGCAAGAAGATGATCGTGAGGGAGTATCATGTCCATGATAGCTTACTTTGTGCTAGCCTTGTGTGTAATGTTTGCTTCAACATGTATTATGGATACATATTCTTTTCAATATTATTTGTCTATTAGAACCTTATGAATCCAACAATTGGGGAAGTTGTAGGGCATTATCTTTTTTTTTTTTTTTTTTTTGAATTTAGCGAAAAACCCCTTGCGGGGCCGCCTTGGTCTGAGAAACCACGACTAGGGGGTTCTACACCGTCAAAATCACCCGGGAGTCGCGCCCGGCCCTGACCGCACCAGCATTATCAATTGGATTTTGGGTACCCGATGTGCGTTTGGTAGGGTGGAGATTCGAACCAGGGACCTCCCTTGGAGGATTGCCCTACCCTCTCCAACTCACCTACAGCACGTGGGTTAAGTTGTAGGGCATTATCATTAGACTGATACTTTTGCGTATGTGAATTTTGTCAGCTATAAATGAGATGAAGGTAGCCAATGGGGTTAGTTCAATCTTGATGGATCTTGGCATCCTGCATACAAACATTCTAGCTCCGTTCTAGTGTTGCCAAAACTCTACAGGAATTAAAAATCTACAATGTATATTGATATTATTTACAATCCATCATGACACATGAATAGTGTGCATTGTTTCTAGCTGATAATAAGTTCCAAGAATCAATAAAGTGATGTGGAAAAAAGAGGGGAGAAAAAAAGTGGTCCAGACTGTACTAGAAAGGCTAATATACACCTGGAGGAGACACCGAAAGTTGTGCAGACTAGAAATAAGTGAACTTAGAATATGAGGGTCGATAAAGCTGTGTAAAATTACATATCCCCATGTAAAAGGTCCTTACCTATAAAGAGGAATAGTAACCATAAGTGGCTCCTTAGGATAATTTACTCAGAAGAGAAATAATCTCACATGCCAATGACTTTTATTTGCAACGGAGATATAATTTAAAACCTTTAGGTAGAGTTTATGCTTGGTAAATGTTATTTGGCCAAGCGCAGTACTAACACATAATGCTTCTGGAGGTTTTTAAGGACCAAATTGATGCCCATGCTTTTTCATGGAAGTTTTTATGTCACCTTAAATACCGTCTGAATTTGTTATTTTGACAACCATGAAGTTTTGTTAGGTGGTCCGAGTTATTTTGCTTTTCTTCTCAACTGATACAGTTTGCAGCTTCTTGTGTCTGCACCACTACAAGATACATTTTGCATCTTTCATGAAAGCACTCTTCCTGTGAAGATTGCACAATCTATGCAAATGTCAGTGCGATAATATTATCTATTATTTCTGCAGTCTGGTTGATGCTGAAACCCGAAATGGATTTCCCTTGGGAACTCTTTGTATGAGCATCCGAACAATTCAGACACGTCTCTTCCACAGGTTTCAGTCATCATATTATCCCAAATAATAAGCATATTATTTGTGTTCCATGCTTCCACATGTCTCTGTGGCACTCTTTTAGTTCTGTGCTCTCTATGTCTCTTCAACAAATGCTTGCTTGATACGACTTCCTGACATAGAGTTTGCTTGGTATGCCTTTCTGACAAAAACTTTTATTTTATTCTATATGTACAATCATGGCATTACACATGTAATAGTCATTGTGTACTGTCTGGGTTGAATGTCAATGAAAAGAGAGACAGTAAACATGGTATTTGGGAGACTTCTGAGCTTTGCATCAAGAAGGTGTGTAATGTTGGTCATCAAGTGTTGACTGTAATGAGTTACTCACGTCAGATTATTGTCCCCTGAGGAATCTTCATGCATATGTAATTCATATATATTTGTTTGTTGTTGTCTTATGAAGTCTTAATCCTTGAACAGGTGGAAGTAGAACTTAGGAAGAAAAAGTCTACTTCTCTATGGAAGACACTTGGAAGTAGAACTTAGTAAGAAAAAGTGGGCGGATGAAAGAAAAGCCCTACGAAGAGTAAAAAGTTTCTAATCTACTTCTCTATGGAAAACACTTGGAAGTAGAACTTAGTAAGAAAAAGTGGGCGGATGAAAGAAAAGCCCTACGAAGAGTAAAAAGTTAATAATCTACTTCTCTATGGAAAACACTTGGAAGTAGAACTTAGTAAGAAAAAGTGGGCGGATGAAAGAAAAGCCCTACGAAGAGTAAAAAGTTTCTAATCTACTTCTCTATGGAAAACACTTGGAAGTAGAACTTAGTAAGAAAAAGTGGGCGGATGAAAGAAAAACCCTACGAAGAGTAAAAAGTTAATAATCTACTTCTCTATGGAGAACATTTTTAAAATTATGTATGTGCTATGTTGTAAATGTCTTGTCTTGGACACTATGGAGATGCTACGGGGCTTAAGTAGCTTGATGGCTAATCACTATTTGGAAAACATGTTAGAGTAATATTCCATTCTTTGGTATATTTACCCTTTTACTCTGATAGGTAAAATAGGTAGTATATTGCATTACACTACTTAGGTAGATTATTACATTTACTTTTCTACTTTCTACCATGTAGATATTTACTGTCTTAAATATCTAATGGTTAATTTCCTAAATATCCTAGGTGTAAGAGTTCTAAACCAAACTCTCTTCCTCTTGGCAGATTGTTTGGCGTGATCTCCTGTTCATTCAGTTTGATTACTATTTTGTAACCTATTTAAAGGCTATAGTTTCTAAACTATATGTTAATGCAAATATTCAATTATCAAACTGTTTTGGATCTCCTGGTCACATTGGCATCAGAGCTGGAGGAGGGAGCTGGGAGGAGGAATTGAAATTCACGCTCGTTGGAGAAGCCGAGCGCAGGAAGCACCAATTTTCAATTTGGTGACTTATTTTTTTCCTCTCATATTTCCTAATAATCCTAAGTTTTTTAATTGTTTATCATGTTCATTGCCCGGAGGCAGAGGAGGTGGAGAATTCCCAATTTTGTTTGGGCCACCTCACTCCATCTCGACGGGCGTTGAGGTCCGCAGGCCAGGGTCAAGGGAGGGCCCACAGGAGCTTGACCAGCCAGGTCCACCTCCCCGACCCGGCCCAACCCAGCCCACGAGGTCGATAGACCAGGCAGCTTTGTGCTACCGACGATCGTGCTCGCTCACAGGCCCACAGGACCTGCGTCAGGACCCGCGTCCTCGAGGCACGCGTAGGCCCACAGGGCCCGTGCCCCCAAAGCCGACCAACGGGAGCGCCTTGAGGGCAGGAGCACCCTCACGCTCCTACATGGCCTCATTGACCGGGAGTGCTTCGAGGGCAGGAGCGCCCTCACACTCTTGGTGGAAACGAATTGGCGGCTTACACCTTTGACATCTGGATAAACCGCAACAAGACACGCAGGTGACAAGTGGCGCAGACAGGACGGAGACATGTGGCCCCAACCGGAAGGTGACACGTGGCGTAAGGCGAAATTTTTTTGGTTTGGCAACAAGCTGCCATGTGGCGAGGTTTAATTGGGTGTGCAGGTAACACATGGCGGAGGCAGGTTACACGTGGCGACGAGCGACAAGCACAGCGGGCTACGTGATTGCCCGTAGGCAATCAAGCGCTTAATAGCGTTGCCAGGTTTTTAAAGCCTGGCTTCATCCCTCATGGGATGAATGTGGGATAAATCCCACAAAGGCCAAATTGTCGCTTGCCTCCTCCTTAAGTACTAGCACGCGGGGCTAGCTTTCAAAGCCGCCCCAGCAGTGCAGTGGTTAAGCTTGAGCTTGACGCGCGCGAGGTCGCGAGTTCGACCCCCGCGCGCTCTATTTTTGGCAAAGCAAGTGCATTATGAATTAATTTGGTTAAGTTTCCAATTATTAAAACAAATTTTTGCTTAAAATTTAATTTTTTTTAGATAATTTTTAATAATTTTTCTATTTTTTGCCTAAAATAATCATTTTTTTTAGAAAACTTGATTATTTTTTGTCAATTTATGTTAAATTATTCAAAATTAAGTCTTTAAAATTATTTTTTTAGCATTTACATTGGAAATCTATTACAAACCAATTTTTTTTTGCAACTATAACAAATTTATTTCTTTTGTTTTCTCCACATTTGGGGATAAAGAGACAAAGAACCAAACAAATTTTTGTTGCAAACCATAAAAAAACTCTTCTCAACCTTGTTAATTTAGCATAAAAGAAAGGATCAAACTTGAATTCTTTTTGCAAATTAGAAAACAAGGAGACTCCAAAATTTGCAAAACATCAAACTTGACATTGTGCATTTGTTTTCTCCAAGGGGGGATATAAGACATAAAATTGCACATTTTTTTTGCAACATTGAGAAGAATTTGAAGCCTTGGGCCCATAAAAACTAAGTCGTGTGTCGACTAGTTCTGGAAGCCTTTCAAACGCGGGTCGTGTGTCGACTTGTCTTGAAAGGAGTGCTCGATTTGTTAATTTTGCAAAATAAAGGGGGAAGACAACATTGTACTTCTTTTGCAAAATTGTAACACAAAAGTGAGGAGCACTTACAAACAAATCAAACTTGTTTATTTTGCAAAATTAGGAATAGAGAATTATTTATTGCCACATTATTTGCAAAATTGTAAGACAAGGAGGAGACAAAAACATATCAATTTTTTGCACAACACACATTCATATTTTGTTGCAAAAAATTAAAAGGTGCATTTTCGATTTTACTCGACACCTTCATTGGCAAATTAGGTGCATTTTCGGTTGCATCCGACACCTAGGTGATAAGAATTTTGTGGGCATTCTTGTTTGATTATTGCATTATTTCTTTTGCAATTATAAGTCATAGAATCAAGAACACTCCTACCCCAAAATTTCACTAATAATTTGTGTAAATCCTTGCACAAATTTAAAGCCAATATTCACTTGATATTCTCTCCTACAAACAAAAACCCCTAATTCACTCTATTTGTTTGGCTTAATTTCCTCAAACTGATTATCCCTCTTCAAGAGGATTTTCAGGCAGGTGCCATTAAATATCTTTTTGAGTGAATTATCTTTCATCTCTTATTTGTTTGGCTTAATTTCCTCCAATTGATTATCTCTCTTCAAGAGAATTTTTAGGCAGGTGCCATTAAATATCACTTAAGAGTGAAAGAAAGATCATCTTAGTACATATTGTAGGACCTCTATCATGGCAACTATCAATAAATACTTAAGTGATACACAATTGCTAAAGGGTCCTAACTATTCAGCATGGAAAACTAAGATGAAAGCCATCTTGACTGTAGAGGACATGTGGGATTTAGTTGATGGCACTGAATCAAGACCCGCATCACCAGGAGTAGATCAAAAAGCATGGGACAAAAAGAACAATCGTCTTCTCATGTTGATACTCCTTGCAACTATTGATGAGATCCAACCTCACATAAGTGAAGCTAAAATTGGTAAAGCTGCATGGGATGCACTTAGTACCATTTTTGAAGGCAAGAATCAATCAACTGTTCTAAACCTTCAAACACAACTTCATACACTCCATATGAAGTTAGGTGAATCAGTAGAACTATTCCTCTACAGAGTGGCAGATCTGAAGTCTAAGCTTAATGCTTTAGGGGCCAAAGTTGAAGACACCATTTTGACTTCAGTAATCTTGAGAGCTCTTCCCGAATCCTACAAAATGTTGATTACATCCCTTAATGTTTCACAAAGAGTTGTCACCTTTGTGGAGTTAGTCAATTTGCTTCAAATTGAGGAAGCAAATCAACTCCAAAATGATGAAGTGTCGAACAATGCACTTTATTCAAACTATAAGGGTGATAAAAAGAAAGGAAACTTTCAAAAGGGAGGATCATCCTCAAAAGGTAAGGGAAAACAATCTCAAAAGAGGTTTTGCTCGCATTGTAAAAAGGACAACCATGACACCAATCGGTGTTGGTTCAAAAACAAGCAAAACAAGAAAGACAAAGGCACAACACAGAAGCAAAACCAAGGCAATATTGCTAGTGAAGTGTCTAATTCCGATTCTGATTCTGGTTCAGAGAAAGCACACAGAGTGCTCATTGCTAAGACAGTATTGTAGAGGGAAAACACATTTTGTCACCTTAAGCAAGCACCATTTCCTCTCTCTCTTTTTAGGCTTCATAAATAGCATAAGTTTTTGTTTGAAGTACTTGTAATAAAGGGGTGTTTGTACCTCTTTTAGGCTTCATAAATAGCAAACTCTCATTGTTTGAAGTTCTTGTAACAAAAGGAGGGAATTTTCTGGTGTAAAATTGCCTAGGAGGCAATATTTGTAAAATCCTTCACAAAGCTTCTTTAGTTGCACATCTTTTGCAATTAAGGGGGATATACATTTCTTTTCTTCACAAATTTTTGTAAAAAGGGAAGAAGACTTATAAGGGTGCATTTTCGGCAGCGACCGACACCTTAGTCATACTTCTTTCAGAAATTAATTACAACATGTTTTGCAACAAGAAGGGGGAACTTATAAGGGTGCATTTTCAGCAACGACCGACACCTTAGCTACCTTATCTTTTGCAAACTCATATTGTAAATGAATGAACCTCGTATGAAGTGATCTATTCTACTACACCTAGCGATTGCAACGGCTGGTTACCCATGCAATTCGGTTGGATGACGAGATTACTATAAGGACATTCGTTGGTGCGAAGATAAAGTGAGGAATGACCCACTTTTTGCTTAGAAGCAGCAAGAGTACTGTGACAGAGCAAGAACCAGCAGATCGACATTTTTCTCCACTGTATTGGGGCAGTTATATACTTTACCCAAATATTGTTGTATAGGAGAATAGGTATGTATTACCCAAATAATGTAATAAGGGGGGATGTTAGAGTAATATTCCATTCTTTGGTATATTTACCCTTTTACTCTGATAGGTAAAATAGGTAGTATATTGCATTACACTACTTAGGTAGATTATTACATTTACTTTTCTACTTTCTACCATGTAGATATTTATTGTCTTAAATATCTAATGGTTAATTTCCTAAATATCCTAGGTGCAAGAGTTCTAAACCAAACTCTCTTCCTCTTGGCAGATTGTTTGGCGTGATCTCCTGTTCATTCAGTTTGATTACTATTTTGTAACCTATTTAAAGGCTATAGTTTCTAAACTATATGTTAATGCAAATATTCAATTATCAAACTGTTTTGGATCTCCTGGTCACAAAACACTTGGAAGTAGAACTTAGTAAGAAAAAGTGGGCGGATGAAAGAAAAACCCCATGAAGAGTAAAAAGTTAATAATCTACGTCTCTGTGGTCATGATGTAAGTGGGGCCCATTTCAATTCCATGAAACGGATATATAAAAAAAAAAAGTGGGTTTAAAAGTGGAAACCCATGTTCAATTTCCAGGCACCATGTGCAAGAATTTAAATTGTGTAACTGGATAGTTGTTGTGGAGGTGTAACTGTTGATCAGTTAAAGTACTGCATGCAAGTCTGGTTGCTGCCTACCTCTGTGGTTGTGGTTTAGCTACAAGTCTTGGGTGAATTTGGCAGAAGAGATACTCCATGGTTGTGGCAGCAATGCTGAAGGTTACCCCCACCTATGGGAGGATTTACCAATAAGAAAAAAAATTACAAAAAATTGATAATGAAAGAACTTAATATGATAGGATTCAATTAAATCTTTTGAATAACAATAATCTAAAAGAACAATATGACATTGATTTTGGCTAGGATTGAGGAGAAACGTGATCATGGAAACAAAATTACAACAATATGAAAAACAAGAAAAAAGATTTAATGGACATTATAATTTAAATTCAACTCAAAAGCTGCAAGCTTACTGTAGTGGTAAGGGCTTTGGCCTCTCTTTGAGAGGTTCAAGGTTCAAACCCCACTCAGTATGAGGGGACTGGGACCCTTCATAAAAACCTGTGTAAATTCATTGACAAAAATTTAAATTCAACTCAAAGCAATGGAAGGAAGAGATAGCAACCATTTAAAAATTTATAGAAAAATGTGATAAAACATAGTTTTGAGCATATAAGTGCTTACTGTCCTTGAAGCCATAGGCCATATGAGAGTTTCTCATAGAGGATGTTGTTTATCTAATATGTATGTATTCAACCAGACTCCAGCTACTAGAGCATGGTGTACTACCTTACCCCCATCAGATTTGAACATTGGACCTCCTATCTAGAGTTTCCAAAGTTGAGAAGATAGAAGTAACATGGAGTGTCACCTTAGGATGAAGGTTATAGAAGAAAAAGAAGAAAAAAAAAGAAGCATTTTGAGAAAACAATGGGAGTTAGATTTCCAACCTGTAGAGAGGTAAGCAGATGAATAAGAAAAGTCCTTTATCTCTCTGTTGTACAATTTCCTTGTCATAATGGGTTGACTTAAAATTGTTTGCTTGATTTTAAAGGTTGCTTGCCAGTGTCCAATATCTGCCGGCTGTTGCCTAAATTTTGTTTTTCTTCATAAAATCATAAGGAAAATATTTGTAATAGAAGAACCCAGAATTCAGCAATTTCAGTTTTGTCAGTTAAGGTTGAATAATGTTAAACCTCTAGATTGTTGCAATTGAAAAAAGTCTTTATTGTTTTAAGAAGTGAGTACCATTTAGAATTCAAAGTTTGTGAGCTTATTTCAAACATATACATTCTCGATTGTTTTTTGATTATCTAATCGTCTCAGGCCATTCTGGTCAAAATTTATCTGGAATAAAGATTTTCACTTTCCAATTTCAGGTACATATAATACATGAATGGGCATGGGCGGGGACACCCCAGGAAGGTGCTGCTTGGTTTCGATCACAAAGACTTGCAGATACGTGGCACCGTATTTTGCTGATTCCATTAACTGGTGGAGTTATTGTTGGTGTGATGCATGGTTTACTGGAAATCGTTGACCAGATTAAGCAGTCAAGGCCTCATCAAAGGCGGAGCTTTGATCTATTAGCAGGATTATGCCCAACAACTAAGGCAATTCAAGCTGCCGTCACTTTAGGAACAGGTTGCTCATTAGGACCAGAAGGCCCAAGTGTGGATATAGGAAAATCATGTGCTTATGGATGTTCTGAAATGATGCAAAACAACAGGGAAAGAAGAATAGCTCTTGTTGCAGCTGGTGCAGCTGCTGGAATTTCATCAGGTACAGTTACTTCAGCTTATTTCTCTGTTTGGAGATTAAAGCCTATCTTTATTCCTAGCAATCACCCAAATATCCCACTGGAACAGTTAATTTTATTTGGCCATTAATAAACACTTTTGAATCTGATTTCAAAATGTATTTCATTATAGTTTGCCAATCAACATTTATAGTGCTTGGCATCCTATCTTCTGCACAAAGGATTTTTGCAGTGCAGGCATTTCCATTTGCTTTCACATTTTTTTGTCTCAAGGTACATACCTAATGCAGTCAATTTTCTTTTTATTTTTCACTATTTTCCAGTAGTAAAGGAGGAAACAGTGTTATTTTTTTTTTCATATTAATTTAACTGTGACAGAAGTTCTTGGTATCAAAATGCTTCATATTACTCGCTATTAGTTGGATTTGGAAATTGGCTTAGTTATATTATTATAATGTTGGCTCATAAGCATTTAGCTAAGTTACCGGTTCGTTTTGGATACGGGTTCAGGTTCGAAGAACCCGGTACGCGGGTACCGCAAATTTTTTTTGTATCTTGGGTTCGTTTTGGGTTCGGCCGTACAAAAATTAATAAAAATTATATATTAATTAATATTAATTATAATAATTAGTTATCTTAATGGGCTCAATTGTACAAAAATTAATAAAAATTATATATTAATTAATATTAATTAGTTATCTTAGAAGTTAAAATACCTTAAAATATATTAATTAATATTAATTAATTATCTTAGAAACTCAAATACGTTAATAAAAGGTGTTCCCATCTTTTAATTTAGGAAAGGAAAGAAGCGTTCTTTCTGTATAAGTCAAAGTCAAACAGTACAAATAATTAAAATCTAATAAATTATTTAAAAAAAGCGTACGCTCTTTTCACTTAACAAAGGAAATCTAATTAATTAAGAAAAAAAAAGCGTACCCATCTTTTAATTTAACAAAGGAAAGAAGCGTTTCCTCTTCTCAATAAAAGACAAACAATAATATAACTAAAATCTAATTAATTTTAAATTGGGTCAACAATATAAAGCCAAAATTTAACTTTGTTCACCTTGATTTATGTGGCCATTTTAACCCGTGGTGAAATTTTATATTATAAATATTAATAAAATATATTTTTATATTATATATTTATAATTTATTTTGAACTTATTATATACATCCACCATGGGAATGAACCCGGGTCACATCACCGATAATGCAAGTGGCGTCCTTGTAGGTAGACCACACTCACGGGATATTTATAATTTATTTTTGTTTAATTTAATTTTTTTTAAAGCGAAAAACCCCTTGCGGAGCCGCCTTGGTCTAAGAGACCACGAATAGGGGGTTCTACACCGTCAAAGTCACCCGGGGGTCGCACCCGACCCTGCCCGCACCAACATTATCAATTGGATTTTGGATACCCAATTCAGCTTTTTGGTAGGGTGGAGATTTGAACATGGGACCTCCCTTGGAGGATTGCCCTCTCCTCTCCAACTCACCTACAACACCTGGGTTATTTTTATTTAATTTTATAAACAGTAAAATTATGACTTTTCCTTTTTGATATTTATTAATGTATTAATCTGTTAATTTAATGTCTTCAATCCATCCCCCGTACCTTTTAAGATGATATTTGCCACACATTGAACACTTCCACTTGGGTCTGTTAAACAATGGCATGGTCGGCGATATCAAATTTTATAACAAAAAAATAAAGTTTTAAGAAATAAAAAGCCAATGGCAAAAGCATTAACAGAAACGGGAGTACAGCGAGCCATGATATCCAGAACCACCGTGTACGGCGAGTAAGGCGACTAGGCAGAACCTTGGACGGACCCGAGGGCGTACTGGACCCGAAACCGGACCGGATACGACACGTACTAGGATCCGGGGGTCCAGGGAGCCGAACCGGTAACTTAGGCATTTAGTTATAGTATTGAAATTATTCTTTATTTTGTAATCATAACCTTTCACCAGGAAGATATGTATTGAACAGTAAGTGTTTGGTTTCCCAGATAGCAGGTAGCAACTAAAAGAATAATGACTTGAATCCAGGCCTTTAGAAGTTGAAAATTGCTGTATATCACATAAATCCTGAAAACTGAGGCAGATCAATGGGTTTCATCTCTAATCCTGTATATTTTGAGTATACGTTCGGTCAATCCTGTAATTCTTGATCAGTCATGTATTGTTTCTTTCGAAGTGGATATCAGACAAGGCTAACCCTCTGAACTACATTTTACTTTACTAGTATTTGTATATTCAATGTTACATTGGCATGATGAAGCAGTGCAAAGAAATTCACTAGGGTCAGATAACTTCGTTTTACACAAGCATAAGTGATTCCATTACATGAAGGCTGGGATTAGTGAACAATGCAGGTTAATGAGACTTAGATGTAGGTCCCGGTACAATAGAAAATTCACTAGGGTGTAAGGAAACATAGGATCTGAAAAGTAATTAAGAACAAAAAACTAAAATGATGTAAACATAACTATAGGAGCGAAACTTCAACTGGGTAAATGCAAATCTATAATTCAACATAAATTCAAATAGCCATGTGGATGGGCAAATCTATAATTCAACATAAATTCAAATAGCCATGTGGATGGGCGACCCTTTAAGGGTAACGGGAACTATAGGAAGACAAATGTTGGAGATTGAAGTGAGAGACCAGAGCTGTCACATGTCTGCATCAATGTCCAAAGAGTCAGAATGGAAGGAAAGCAAACAACATCATCATGCTGAAGTGAAAGGCCAGAGCTGACACATGTCTGCATCAATGTCCAAGAGTCAGATGGAAGAAAGATGAACAACATCATTATACACCACCACAACATTGCCAATACAAGATTTGATAATGTTCATAGGATGATGTACTAGGCTAAGGGGGAAGCAGAATACCTTACCCAGAACCTCTCCTAATAACCAAAGGCAGTGAATTGTTAGAGGTAGGAGAGAAAACTGGTGATATGTGCTTGTCTCTATGCTTTGGGCTGTGGTCCAGGAGATTTGGATCTATGAAGCTTCAGTATGTAAACAAGGGACATCTAGTACATTCAATATCCTATACCAACATGTAAAGGAGACATTGTCTCACTGTCCTTCCACCATGTGTGTGTGAACTAGTCACATGCAAGGGACATCTAGTACATTCAATATTTAATCAGCATAGTAACCCTGGAGGTCCCTTGCAATGGTTTTTTCCTAACAGCAAGAAACTCACAAGGGAAAAGGGTCAAGTACCTTTGGTTAGGATGATGGAAGAAGGTGGATAGAAAATCTCTTGAATCTCTATACAAACAGTAATACGTCTTTCCGATTTCATACTAGATGGGGACGTTTGAAAGGAAGTGATCCTTATCCTCAACTCACGGATAGGACAGAGACAAGAATTTCGATAACCATAAGACTATGGTGATCTGACTCAAATTGGGATTAGTAGAAGTAAACCCTTAGCCAGCCAAGAACCCTGAGGCCATGTGACCAATGGCATTGGAGATTATTGAGGTGGAAGACAATGCCATTAACAATTTGTAAAAAAAAGATGTTTGGGGTAGAAAGCTATCTTAAGGGTGTGTGGGGGAGAGGTTAAAGTGACCTGAATATATTGACCAGATAAGAAGCTAAGGCAAAATGTATGGTTGATTCTAACCAGATGATGTTAATGAGCTATGCAACTTGTTGAGTATGAACTGGAATGGCATTTACTGAACAGAGATTGAAACTTTGTAGATTATAAAGAATGCTAATCTAAGATCCAGCTTAGTTATGCCCAAAATATGATGGCTTTATTTTGACATCTAATGCATGTACATGTACCTGTTTCTAATTTAAAAAACAAGGGTTTAAATTTACACTAATCTTTGAAAGGGAGTCTATGCAAGTAAAACTGTCTTTGTGGCTGAGAACATTGAAAAGCACTCTAAATATGAATTAGAAGAGGGTATGGATAGCAATTTGTGCCTAACTTGGGGAACTTTTTTGTGTTGTGTTCATTGGAGAATCTGATTTATTGAGACATTTGATAACATTGTCCTGTTACTTATCCTTTTTTCTGGTTGGAAGATGTGTGGAGGTGAAATGTTCAAATTGTTTGCTTGGTGCATTGAGTCACATTTTTGATGTCAGATTGAAGATTGTGAGATACTTATATAAACAAATAAATGAGGAATTCAACAGGGTTAGGAGAGTAGTGGCATGCAACGCCAAGATGATGACTGCTTTCCTTGTACTAGCATGTAAACATGGAGACAACAAACAGGAGTACGTATCTCTGCATGCATGCATGTGTGCACATGCACATTTTGTGGATTGTCCCTCAGTGACGTGGTACAATCATGTGAAAATTGTTTGGTGAAATGATGAATAAATATAATGGTAACTGCCTTTAGTGTATACATGTATAGAATATCTTACCTGACAAACAAGGCAGGATATGGAGTATGAAATATAGTGTTCAATGTTATGCTTGAATTCATTTTTTTTTTCGAAGTTTCTGAAAAGAGCAAAAATACTACATGAGCTTATGTGATCAAGGTTCTTAAGTCGTAAAAACATCCATGTGGGTTCATGACTCTTGCCCACTAACAATTTAGCAATTTACTTCACCATCACCCAAAGTTGTTTTAAGGTTTATGAGATGGATCAAGAAGCACACACAGCACAGGTGCACTTTATTGTGAATGATATCAACAACAGTGAAAACATGGACATGTCTCTTGAAGGTAGGGAAAAGTAGTGCACACACAGAAACATTAATTCTATTGGAGATGAAGATCATTTCTAGGAACCTCTGCTCACCTTCCATGACATATCATCTTCTTGTATTGCCGCAAGTGATCCTTGTCATACCTTGGAATGGTACATCAAAAAACGCATACACAAAGAATATTAGACAACAGATAAATAAAACTTAAGAATGGTACCTCAAGGAACACATGTCAGATAATAGATAAATAAAACACCACTCCTTATAGAGTTACCATATCCACAAGTACAATGTGTTCGTTTTAACATTTTAAGAAAGTTTAAAATTGTTAAAGCAAAAATTGTTCAGCTTATTTTGCCAAAAGGAGTTGGATGAAAGATTGAAGTGATTGTTCAAGTTTGAAGAAAGGTTGAAGGATTCAAATACAATCGATCCAGGATTGAAGTATTTTGCAGCTGCTGCAATTTGAATTCAAGCTTTAGTTCAATGAGTTCATTTGCTGTCATGAAAATTATGTCAAAATCTTCTGATTTATCAAAATCATACATGCTTGAAGATTTTCTCAAAATTTATGAGGTTCTCAAATAGTCTTAAAGGAATTTTTGAGTGCAAAATCAAATAAAATTGTTTGGATCTGTTTTCTCTAGTGAGTTATAAAAGAGTTTCTCTAGCATCGCTGAACTTGTTGAAGTTTGTTATTGAGATCAGGTCATTTTAAAGTGTGAGCACACTGAAACTTACATATATCTAATGCATGGACAAAATATACACATATCCACATAGCTAAGTATATAGAATCTATATATACACAAGAGAGTACTTACTTGGATTTACTTGGATTCTGATGCATAGATTGTCTGTACTTGTACTTGTTGGTTACGAATCCGCTATTAGGAAAGGGTTTTAATCTTTTGCGCCCTAGATTCGCCCAGCAGATTGAAAGGCCGGAAGGAAGGGATGCCTTCCGTGCCAATCTCCGGAGAAGGCCGGCTCCTATACTACACTACTTGGTTTTTTAGATAAGAGTGCTGGAAAGAGATTAAAAATGCAGAAAGAAACATAAATGTCATGTGTTTCTGGTGGGGAAGAACAAGCAGCACGGTCACTAACTTATCACTAAACTAACAACAATCAAAACAATGTATGTAACAGAAACCACTACTGTGATTCCTTCCTATGTATCCTTCATTCGGTATTCCAGGTCTACTTAATTGCCAATGCTGAGATCCAGAATGCAGAATGACAGCAATCAGAAAAATAAATGACACGATGCAGAAATACCTGCAGAAGGCAGCATAAAAGAAAGAGACAAATAATGGAGCCAAGTATACTTTGATTCAGAAGCAAACGTTTAGTTACAGCAGCTTTCCTAGCAATATGTTCCCCCCCTTTTACAATTAAGTTCATCTGCTATTTATAGCAGGATTTTCCCCCCAGATTACAATCATGCACAGATCCCGAGGACTGGCAAAAGCTGTAAAAGCTGCCAAAAGGTGCCTGGATTGGACTCCTGTCGGCTGTACTTGTACTTGTGATATGGCTGTTCTGAAAACTGTACATCTTCGGACAGGTCTGGTGGGCAGGAAAATCAGGTACGATTGAATGTGGTAGATGGGGTACAGTTTGTTCTTTAATGCTCATTTACCCTGTACTCTGGCAGCACACCTTCTGTCTCATCCAGTGAGGAACGAATCCAGAAATCTGTGTGTGCTAGGCCCAAGTCTGAAGTTTACTGATGAAAGGGGGAACTGACCGAAGTCGCCTGCTGAAGAGAGCGCTTCCGGGAGTCGCTCCAGAAGAGAGCGAACTTGGGAGGCACCCAGACTTAGAGTTTTCAGCGACTTGGTTTTCTTTCTTACGTTTGCTGGCTGGGAGGGGGGCGACGGCGGTCGCTGAAAAAAGGCAGCGACGACGGGCGGCGCTTCCTTGAGGACTTAGCCAAATTTTGGGCCTTCTGCTTGCTGTCGCTGAAAAATGACAGCGACGCCCGGCGGCGCTCCAAAATGGAGCGACGACGGACGGCGCTGGGAAACCTGAGCGACGACGGGCGGTCTACACTTAGAATATTTTGGCCTCTTCTCTTCGTCCTCCGTCCACGGTCGCCCGAAAAGGGGAGCGACGACGGACGACGCTAAAAAACCGTCTTACACTTAGAAAAAATTTCAACTTTTTGCTTCCCGCCGAGATTCGCTTGAAAAAGGGAGTGACGTCGGGCGACACTCCAAAATGGAGCGACGACGGGAGGCGCTCTCTTTTTGACACTTAGAAAAATTTTACAATTTTTACAATTTTGCCCTTTTTTCAAACAGATGGGATACTTGAAAGTAAAGCAAAAAAACAGAAAATGGAAGACATGAAACATGGAAACTGCAGGAGGAAAACTGTAAAGAAAAGGAGGGAAATAGCAGCAATTTCTTGAATTTTCAGAAATTTTACCCCTTTACAAAATGTGACAACAGTACTCATGCACCTTGAAAATTGTGATCAACAATTTAACATCATAAATGAAAATAAATCTTTATTAACATTATTCCAAGGCAAGTTTACCAGGTGTGCGGGTGCAGCAGCGACCCCCGTCAAAAACAGGGTTCATTGGGTGCGGATACGGGTACAGATGTGGGTGCGGTTGCGGTTGCGGTTGCGAATATATATTTTTATCGAAAAAAATTTAAAAAGTAAAATAGATCATACACATTGCAAAATAATTAAATAAATCATATACATTGCAAAATAATTAAATAATTCATACACATGGCAAAATATAATATTTTATCATATGTATGCTTTTTATAATATATTTTATCATATATTTTAAAGTTTAGACTTTAAAAAATTTAAAAATGTTTTTTAGTTTTTTATGTTTTTAGGCCCGTATGGATTGGGTGCGCCCCTAGGGCCCACTTAAATAAAAAAACATCAAAAAAATATTTATTTTTTATTTTTATGCCCAAAATGGGTTGGGTGCGGCTGGCCAAACCCTACGACTTGTCGAGGTACGGACGACCTGCACTTGTGCACCCAATGCATGTGTGGGTAGGCTGTGGCCCTTCAGGTTTCGGCCGACCCTGCACAGGTGCACCTGGTGCATGTGCGGGTATGTGTTCATGCCCCTGGCCTGTCAGGTGTGCAAACCTTGTTATCTTGGTCAGAGGCATTGATGAGCAGCAGTAAAAGGAAACCAATCAAATGAGTGTGACTCGAGTTTGTGATGGACACTTCTGCAATAATGTGGCCCGTTATAATATGGTTTGTTGTAATACCATGTCTATGTGGTTTGTTGAAATCTTTGTAGTCAAACTCGGCCGAGTCTGAGTCCGAGTGGACTCCGCCGCATCAAGTCCACTCGGACTCGTTTTTTCTTTGGACTTGGCTGGGTCTGGTTCGAGTCCGGGCCGAGTTCGAGTCCGAGTCTGAGTTTACCATTAAATGTTTCCAAAAAAAACTCAGAGTTTTCTCAACATTTAAATAATAAAAAATGATTTTTAATTTATATGTTTTTTTTTTTTTTAATTTACATGGTGGAATCGGTAGCTGCCACGAATCTGGGCAGGCTGTCCGAATTTTATGGCCGCCACAGTATTCTGCGCTGTCCGCCCCTATAACCACCATGCCACAATCATTTTAAACCTTTTACGCCGTTGAAAGCACCAGGAAAGGGACGAGCGTTTAGTCCGGCGAGGCCCGAGATTTGAACCTTGGATCTCTGCCCCCCTTACGGGGTTTGGTCGAACCAATTGGTCTACACCTCGGACCTATTTTTAATTTATATGTTATATAGTTTTTTATTTAGTATTTAATATTATACAACTTCAATTCTTTAATTTTAAAAATAACAATATATTTGTTCAAAACATTGGGATCTAAGTTAACTCAATTAATCAAAGTTCATAAATGTTGTATGAGTTATTTATTAATATGTGCATATTTTTTCCATAATTTTACTTTCAATTTATACAAAAAATTGATTTGTGGTTTCTTTATTATTTCTTATTTGTATAATGTTGAATGTTGAGTAAGTGTGTTAGAATATACTAATAAGTAATATGCATGAAAAAACTTATTTTTTCAATGAAAATTTGTTTTTTTTTTTCATTTCGAGTTTTTGCCAAGTCTTGCCGAGGCCCGAGTCCGATCCTCGAGTCGACCTTGCCGAGCCTGAGCCGAGTCCGAGTTTTGCTACTATGGTTGAAATACCCCGGTAATATGGTAAAGATATCATATGGGGAGGCTGTTTCAACCCTATATAACCAATAAGAAAAAAAAAAAAAACAATCCTAATTACCAGGAAATTGTAGACTTAAAGCCGTTTATATGGATTGACCCTAGTGTTTTTACCTTCAATGGTAAGTTGATGCATGAACTTGGATTCAACCATAAGTGATTGCATAAACTTGGGGATTGTGTGAAAAATCACTTTAGTTTGAAGAGAAACAGTGGACTTATTAAACCATCTCCTAAAGGTCTGTGAACTTCTGGAGGGGGAAGGCTAATATAATGAACAGTGTACAGGAAGTGAGTCCTGGCAGGTGAACAAAACAGGTTATATCATAACCTAGGCAGTCTCGGTTGTAGTGCTAATCCTGGATAAATTTGTGAGATAATGGCCCCTTTGACTGTTTCAGTACCTAAGCGGCTTCTTATTATAGCAAGTTTGCCCTTACCTCACTTACAGTGCCTATATTTCCAGTGGGTTACCTGTATTTTCAAAAATTTAAACACCTGTGTTGTAAAATACACACACAGCAAGGAGGGGAAGAGTGAATGGGGGAGATTAAGGAGAGCTATGTGTAGGTCGCCAAACAGATCAGAATCAATCGAATGTGGTGCCACCTCAGTGAGTTACAAATGCATTTTGTACTGTATATAAATAGTTTTGTCATGTTTTGTTAGTATGTTGATCAATGGCTTGTAATGAGCGTTGATTGATCAAGTGTTGACATTTTGCACACATCATGACAATGTGTTGTGTTTGTGATTAGTTTGTGAGTAGTTGGAAATTTGGTATGAGAGGGTGATGGTTGGAAGTTGTAATTGTCTATTCCCTTTCAAATTTTGTATATATTCCATGTGTGAATAGTGGAATGGGATCATTGGATTGCCATTTGTGTCATTGTGCTGTTTATAGTGAAGACAAGAGAACATCTCATAGTGTTGATCATATTGATGTAAGTGATGTATATATTTATTGCACATAATGAAATGGTTCTGTTCCTAAATCGTTGTTACTGTTTATTTCTTGTTGCTTGTTCTGTTTGATCTGTTCACTGTTATTGTTGGGAATAAAATCTATATTATACTATGAATGCATGATAACCAATTTTGCAGCAGTTCTTCTATGTAATATCCTGACACTTACACTTCATAGAATGATAAGTAAACATCATAGACAATACTATCAGCATGTTGTCTGACAGTTATTGCAGAAAGAAAGCAGGATTGCAATTAGTGTGCTTGATGTTTGCAATGTTCGCAATCTTCACTATGATTTTTTTCTGTTTGATCAGAAATTAGTTTAGTATTTTAGCTAGTCTATGACGACAATTCTAATTTCTTTCTTTAAATTGGCAGGCTTTAATGCAGCAGTTGCAGGTTGCTTCTTTGCCATTGAAACTGTATTAAGGCCTCATCGTGCAGAAAATTCACCCCCATTTACAACTGCTATGATAATTCTGGCATCCGTTTTATCATCAACTGTGTCTAATGGTATAATTGGTGGAAGACCGGCATTTTCAGTGCCCACATATGAGCTTAAATCTGCTGCAGGTTTTCACCTTTTTTCCCCTTGTACTAAACATTTGTGGTAATTATATATTGGAAAACAATATGGACTATTTTTTGGGATTGTGCTTTTGGCTCTCATTATTATAGGCCATTTGCATTACCGGTGTTCACTTGTTGGTTCTTTAATATCCATATGTACAACATTTTATAAGGCTTTTGTTCAAGCCTCCTTATTGTATGAACCTCACACGTCT
The DNA here is from genome assembly GCA_028583015.1 of Wollemia nobilis. NCBI lineage: Eukaryota > Viridiplantae > Streptophyta > Pinopsida > Araucariales > Araucariaceae > Wollemia > Wollemia nobilis. Next base: position 4,475,398 of record JAQPPZ010013020.1, on the reverse strand, counting down.
AATGTTTTTCTTCTTGCCTGACTACACTTGGAGCACTATTTATTTAAAATAAGGTCTGGACTGAGGATGGTTCAAACACCTGAAGTTGCAGACACCAATATGTTGTTAGTGGATTAATTAGTGGTTGTTTTTCTGAAAGTAACAAATAGTAAGGGTTAGTTATATATTCAATCCAGAAGGAACATATTTTACTTCTATGAAACACGTTCAAACAGTTCTAATTGAAGATTTTCAAATGTGAAACTTATGATCTTCTTAGTGTGTGGGCTTTTGTCTGAATTTTGTCTGTTCCAAGTGGCAGAATTGAACCATGGGATTGTACATCTCTTCGTCACAATTTGAATTAATATATTTCAGTAAAACCAAAGATGAAGCTATTTGCATTGCCAATCTGACATATGTATTTGATTAGTCAGCGAGGAAGTTGTTGAAATATCAGTTTGATTTCTAATCAGTCTGGAGGATTTATGTTTAGGATGATTTCTTGCTAGAAGTGGCTGTTACAAATTCGACTCTGAAGCAAGGAATATTCCACATTCCACTATCATGATCTTTTCGGAAAACCCAACTTTATACTTATTTTTAATGATCTGCATCCTTACTTCAGAATTAGATGAGTTTGTGCAATTAACATTTCTTATAGATAAGGTATGATAATTCCTTGTGGAGTAAACATGCTAATGTTTGGTCATCTGCCCCAAAATAAATGGAGACAGAAATTTGATGTCCTGCTTAACACAATATGAAGCCGTTGAGAACTGGTTCGAGGAAAATAATTTTGACATGGTGTTCATGTTTCTGTATGTCCATATATTGAAACTAAAGTTGAGACTCTGTCAGAATGCATGGATGCTCTTATCTTGCTGGAAGTTACCCTGTAAGAGTCACCTCCTCTTGCTCAAGGGGTTGTTGGGTCAAATTTATGATGTTATTGCCTATCGGTATTATCATCTAAGCCTGTAATACTCATAATCTTGTCTCTGAAGTTTCTCAACTATACCTCTGAATTTTCTCTACTCTACCACTCTTCTTTGAGCATGAACTCCACCTTAACTTTCACTGCGTGTCAGCTACCTACTATATTGTTGCTTTTTCTTCTGCTTGTTAATTTTCTAAATGCAATTTCCACGTCAGTGATCAAATCTGAGCTAGTGTCCACATGATAGTATTTGAGTAAAGAAATTTTGCACGGAACTATTTATGCATAAAAAATGTGTTAACTAAAAGGCCACATAAAGGTAAAACCAAATTTTGGGAGTGTATCCTATAGGTGCTAAAGGCAGCAAGCTTAACTTAGCCATGGAACCTTAAACATCACATGATGATATAGGGAGTTCAATTGTTTTTCAAGGCTCTTTAAAATTTAAGAACACACCCATACTCCACTTTCAAGGCCTCCAAAATGAATATTTTTATTTGTTTACAAAGGATTCAACAATTCCCATAGAAGAAAACAATGCGGTCAACTTCAATAGTATTTTAAGTGTGTCTACTGCATGCATGACTAATTCAAACATGGCTATCTGTCATCTCATTAAGTGTCATCGGTGTTTACATCACACTCTTTGTAATAAAAATGACAGATCTGTGTATCCTTGTCTGCATCCCATAGTAGCTACTAGGGCTTCAGTGCAACCTTTTCTTTCATGTGACTGGACAGGGTTGTGACTTTATGGTGCCGGGTGGTAGCTAATAGTCACTTGCATAGGAGCTGTAGACAGAAACAACTTACCAATTTCTTGTCTTCTTCTATTGGTTCCTGAGCCAATGGATTTTAGGAGAATTTTGAGGGTTCAGACTCTATTCTTTCTAATAATTATTCAATCAGGTCCCTTTACTCCCGATTCCTGACCATTCTCCTTGGAGCATCATTAGATCCTATGTTGGCTCTTTTGGGACAGCTGCTGATGATGACAATTTTGTTTCTGCTTTGCATTCCACTACCAATTAGAATTGGTGCATGGATGCACTTGAATTCTTCATCCTTGGTTTGCTCATTCCCTTGCTTCTTCACTACTAACATTTTTTAGGGCTTGCCCATTTTTGGATCCGCTACAGATGTTGAGATCTAATGCCGTACAGTAGTTTGACTTTAGCACAACCTTCTTTAGTTTTTTAAATCTCTAGTTTGGTTTATCTTGTTAGTTTTTTTGGTTGCTATAGTGCATTATAGCATATTATTTCTGGTGAGTCCTATTAGCCTAATGTGGTCATCTATGAACATTAGTAGAATTATCTTATCTATACTTCTGAGTTTATGCAACCTGTCAATGATGGTCTCCTGAGGGATTCAAAAACCTGTAGACATTGCATTGAATTTTGACATGGTGTTCTAGATATAATGAGTACTCCTTAAATGGGTCGAACTGGGGACAAATCTTGCCTGAGATTTACTTGTCATGATATAAAATTAGCAACTTGCTTTCCGTGTAGACCATGGACTTCTCATTATCAATTATAGTGTACACATGGGTGTTTAGAGTGAAGCATTAACTAGTGCTTGCACTATGATTTGATTGCAGTGGGAACAGGGCTTTATTTATTATAGTTTGAGGAAGTTAAGGAAAAGGGCCTCTTTTGAGAACTGGGATTTAGGACTGCTTAATAAACCAGTGTTACCAACGTCTCTGATTAATCGTGACTATAAAATTAGCAACTTGCTTTCCGTGTAGACCTTGGACTTCTCATTATCAATTATAGTGTACACATGGGTGTTTAGAGTGAAGCATTAACTAGTGCTTGCACTATGATTTGATTGCAGTGGGAAAAGGGCTTTATTTATTATAGTTTGAGGAAGTTAAGGAAAAGGGCCTCTTTTGAGCACTGGGATTTAGGACTGCTTAATAAACCAGTGTTACCAACGTCTCTGATTAATCGTGACTATAAAATTAGCAACTTGCTTTCCGTGTAGACCTTGGACTTCTCATTATCAATTATAGCGTACACATGGGTGTTTAGAGTGAAGCATTAACTAGTGCTTGCACTATGATTTGATTGCAGTGGGAACAGGGCTTTATTTATTATAGTTTGAGGAAGTTAAGGAAAAGGGCCTCTTTTGAGCACTGGGATTTAGGACTGCTTGACAAATCAGTGTTACCAACGTCTCTGATTAATCATGACTTTTTGATTAGCAATTGCAATTTAGTAACATCCCATTTTTTTCTCTACTTTTTAGAAAAGAGATTTTATAACTGTTTTGTTTTCTGAAAAAGGTTTCTGGGATATTTGTTAATTGATTGTGGTTTGCAATTTTCTTTTCATTGTAATAGACCATTTGTTGCAAAGTACTGAACCTTAAAAACCCACTATATATATATATATATTCAATAAATTTTGGATGACTATGGCAATAGGTTTACAGGTCCAATTCTGAGCATACCCCTGGTGAATAATGCTTTTAAATAACTGCTGTTATAAATTGCAAGGCACATAGTGGACTGCTTTCTTGATGGCTTTTTTCAATGCAAACATTTTCTTAATTGTCAATGGGGCAGAACAAGAAACAAGCTTATGTTTTGTTTTCAGACACACTGCCTATATTCCTTGCTCTTTGACTTTCTATCGTCTAGATTGTGAGTTGTTTGAAATAAAATGTTTCTTATACAATTTTATTTATTCTGCAGAGCTTCCTTTGTATCTTATATTGGGGATGATTTGTGGAGTGGTAAGTGTGGTGTTTTCTCGGCTAGTGTCATGGTTCACAAAGTCATTTGAATTTGTAAAGGAGCATTTTGGGATACCTGCAGTTATCCATCCTGCTTTAGGTGGCTTAGGAGCTGGTTTGATAGCTTTAAGGTATCCTGGGATCCTATACTGGGGCTTCACAAATGTTGATGAGATACTGCATACTGGAAAGAATGCATCAGCACCTGGAATATGGTTGTTGACTCAGATACTTGGTGCAAAAGTAGTGGCTACAGCCCTTTGCAAGGGATCTGGTCTTGTAGGAGGTTTATATGCTCCGAGCTTGATGATTGGTGCCGCAGTTGGTGCTGTGTTTGGTGGTTTAGCTGCAGAGGTAATCAATGCAGCTATACCAGGTAATGCTGCGGTGGCACACCCGCAAGCTTACGCACTTGTAAGCATCTTTGTTCCAACTATTTTGCCCTTGGAGAATTGTATTTATCTTACGAACTTTTAATATCGATGCATGTAATTGGATCTGCTTTGTTAATTTTATAGAACTAGTCTTAGCAACCCTCTGTCTTTGATTTCATTACAACTTCATACTAACTACGATGTGTCTCTGGTTCTCTTACAGGTTGGAATGGCAGCTACTTTAGCTTCTGTTTGTTCAGTTCCTCTTACTTCAGTGCTACTTTTGTTTGAACTGACCAAAGATTATCGGATCTTGCTTCCACTTATGGTATGCATAAGATGTTGATTATTTGATTTCAAGTCTGAATTTTATTTTATTTTTATAGTTTATGTCTGCAAAGAGTTTTCTGAATGATCATGTACATAGAGTATGAGGAGTAGCATGTACAGGCATTTTCATGTTGCAAGTTAAGAAGAGACTTAATGGGGTAGATATTGTATTTACATGGATGGAAGCAAGACAGTAACAAAATTATTTGGAAAACTCAAAAAATAAATTTAAAAATATAGAACGACACCTTTTTAAACGAGCACAGCATGTTGGTGTTGCATTGGAAATGGATATCGTATATGTAATGGCAAATTTTCAAGACCTCTTAATGTGGTACGGCTGGATACGACATTAAAAAAGGATATATATCATTATAGTAAATAAAAAAGGAAAGGAACACACATGGAACATAAAAATGTTTATACAAATATATGTTACAAGTAGTATATTTTTATCAATGGGAAGATTTTTCATTGTTTTTTCCTTTGAATTTTTCTATTTAAAAGTTAGTTTTAAAAATAATAGTATGTTTGTTCTTTTTTTGGTTTACAATCGAATGTTGGGGATAAGGCTTCAAATATGTCTGGGATGTATTAAATATGGCCTCGATATGGGCAGCCGCTTGCATACTTTCAGATATGGTATCTGTGTATTCAGATATTTTTGGATACAGTATTTGGGCAATATCATATTCTACTTGATGTGTGGATATGTTTATCCGAGCAAGAGGGGTGCCGAATACGGTACCTCTGTAGCATGTTCATAATGGACTCAAGTGATAGCTCAAATCAGAGTTACAACGCCCAACACCTGTGAAACACTACAAGATCTTAGGGGGATGTATTTGTAATCTCTGTACAAGGCATTGTCATTGGCGTTTTTACATAAATTCCCCATCTGTAAGTTTAAGGTCATCAACTTGGGACATTATACAGGCATACATAATTCTAATCACAATATAAATAACGTCAACAAACTCCATCACGTAAAGAATATAGAAATGACAAAATCATGGGTGGTATCCTTGACCATTTCAGACCAAGTAACCTGGTTAAGGATAGAAATTGTAGGTGAAGCTGTAAGATTTTGGGACCAAGTGTTTTACATTTCTTTCATTATTTTACGTTTCTTAATTTTTTAGTCTTTACCACAGTGCCTCACATGGCATCTCGAAATGTTTTTGGTTCTTTCTGTCCCTTATCATTCTCCTCACTTTGTTTTCTCTGTTGATTTTTTTAATTGGCTCTATGGGATTGAAACAGCCCCAACTGTATTAAATCAAGACCACAATGGTATTACAACAGCTTGCCAATTATGCATATATCACTTGGCAAATTTCAAACCTGGGTCCTCTCCTTGAAAGTCAAGGAATTTAACCAGTTGAGCTTATGCCATTTGATGTTCTGCCATGCTTGTTGGTTTCCTGTTGATTTCTTCATTCTTGGTATTATCTAGTCTAGTTCTGATATTTTGAATGTTGCCACCTATTCTGTATTCCTTGCAACATCATATAGCTTGTCTACATAGAATCTTGGTAATCTTTTGTACTGTTTTTTTTACATCTTTGTGAATTATATATTATTGTCGTGTTTGGGACTTGTTGGCCTGAAAATTGGATTTCCAGAACAGATTGGGGAATTTTTATTCCCTCCTCTATCTAGGGGTTGGGCTACCTTCTGAGAATTTTCTTTTTAACTTTTCTTTTTGGGATAAGTTTCAAAACACAAAAATTAAGTATTTATAAAACTGAAGTGACAGAGTTTCAATTTATGGTTGTACAACAACAATTTAGGGGTGTAATTATGAAAGTTTTTGTGATACTCAATTTTTATAAATCTGTGTTTGGTGCTTCAAGATTGAAAATAGAGTTGCATAGATAAACAGGAAAAGAAGAGATCCACTGGAAACTTCTTCAACACCTATTGAATATCATGCAAGATAGAAAACATGGCATAATATATAACTGACAAATGAAAAGTGAAAATTATTCAATCAGCTAGTGAGCATGAAAAATAGATAAAATGGTAGAAAGTGCCATCCGCAATAGATTCCCAGTTATTTGCTATAGAATATTTTGGAGCCTCCTTCCTCTACATTTTAAGTTTCTACTTATCTGTTCCAGAAAAGGATCCTTAAAACGGTACAAGAAAGATCTCAAAAATCCTTCTCCTGTTTTCTTCTAACAATTTAAACACAAAGAGAGTAATTTTCTTCTCCTAACTTCCCACTGGTTCAATTAGACAAAAAACAAAGCTAAAATTAAGAGCAATATCCAAAAAAGGGGTCAGGACTGATGAATGAAATGCATCTTTCTGGGTCGCATGTAACATTCATTTTATATTGTGCCTTCGATAATTTGATAGTTTAAAATTTGTGCTGTTTGAGCAAGCCTGTGCCATTCAACTTAAATTCTCAACAAATTTGTAGGGACGAACAAGAATATTTCATGTGAAGGATGGGTATTGGTATGGGAGACATATTATAATATTAAATACTTATCTTGGGTACCTAACACAATTGTGGTTTTGAGATTGATACTGACCGTTAGATTGCTTGTGATGAGAGAGTTTGTCACATTTGCTCCCTCCATGAGGTGGAAGATGAGGCTTATTTCATTTTTAGGTGCCTTGACTACTATAAGATCTAAAGGATGTGAAATTTATTTTGTGACTCGGAAGGGGTTGCGGGTGGAGGGGGGATGTTCCACTCTCAGCCTTTGTTACCTTGATCAGGGATGTTTTGTACTTTTCTCTGTAAGGCATTAGCCCGTACCTCTTTTTTTAAAAGTTAATCTTAGACATAGGAGGAATTGAACACCCTTTGAGTCTGACAATCACAGTGTCAAGGACTCTGTAAGGTGATGCTGTTCCTGGTGAGTTGTTAATAGAGTACTATGTCCCTCTCATCCTTAACATGGGCAATACATCCTGTTACGAACTCAACATTACAGACTTAATGGATCTGTTAACCAGTGTCCCAGGCCATGCGGGCACTCCCATATTACTTATTTTTCTCTCCGGTTTGAGTCTGTCAAGCTTGGGTGTTAGGAGGGTTTCCAATGGAAGGACACCTCTTACCATTTGTATCATTCAACTGGCTTCTCAGCTTTGAGCACTTATTACGATCATTTGTTTTTGCGTTGTTCCTTTTGGTGTAGTTGATGACTTCAACCCTTTGACCCAAAATGCCATTTAGGCTCTTGATCGCCTTCTTTGTGTAGCAGTCAGTTGTGATTCATCCACCAACTGTGGTGGCATCTTCTTCTTTTTTCTTTCTATTGTACTTGGTGCATCTGTTTGTAAACCTGTTTTGGGTTCACTGATATCCCTTTTTGCTTTTATGTTATTGTTCCTTCCCTCATTCTTTGCTGGGCCTTTTTGATTTGGACCCAGAGTTCATATTTACATGCTTTTGTGCTTATCGGTCCCATTGACCTATTGGTAGTCATTGTGGACTAAAATAATTTCAAACTTTTTTTTAATAAATTTTTTGTTGGGAAAAAGAGACTTATGCCCAAGGGGGACATCAAAACAAAGTCTTCAAAATAGTATTGTCAAAACACATTCTTCACAGTGGAACTTAAAGTGTGCAACAGCCTAGATCATACACAAATTGAAACAAGAAGCTACAGCATAAAAAAAATTAAAGAACTAAGGAGGCTTTATTTTTGCTTTTGTTTCTTTTGCCTTTTTGCATGGAGACATGGTCCTCAACATCGTCAACTTAGTGTCACTAGCGTTACTCTTGAAGCCTCTTGAAACCAAATTGTGGATACACTGTAAACAACTCCAGTTGCTTCATTCTTGATCTGACCAAAGGACCCAGACCTTCAGAGCAGTAGCACCTTTGACAAAATATTGTGCACTTTAAGGAGAAGTTGTCATTTGTGTAGCCTGTGAAACATCCAGCTTGGAAGAGCCAACTGCTACCAAATCACCACAAGCTCCTTAAGTCTTATTAACTCTACCCTGCAAACCAAAAGGGACGTAAACAACATCTTTAATACCTACTAAATCAGCTTGCCCAAGAATAGAAACATAGTGCTGGACTTTGTTAGTGTGCCTCTTTGAAGAACCTGTCACTGTATCAGGTAACAACTCACCATGCTTTCCAGTCAAATTAGCAGCCTTCTGTGTACAAGGATGAATCTCACCTGAAGCATTATCACAACTCTCTGTGAATTCTCTGCCTTGAAGGACTCTCACACATGCGAATCAACTGATGGCCCTTTGAATTTGCTTACAGTATCTACAAGATCATTCTTCACTGTCAACCTCTGAGAAAAATCTAAAGGAAATTGTTTACAGTACCATTTCTTATATGCATCAGAAGAGTACTGGTTTGCAGGCAGCATGAAATTAGAACCAGTTTCATAATCTTGTTGTCGTACCTGGCACAAAGAGGAATATCTATTCGAACAGAACTTGAAACAAAGTAATATTTAACTGACTTGGAAGGAATCTGAACAGCAGCATGAGAGCACACTGTACCCAGAGCAGTTAAGAAGGGACATGTCTTTTGAGACAAAACTCGTATTTACCTTATGTTTCTAGAGGGGAAGAAAAGAGCCACTGTCCACCTTATCATCATCAAATTGGGGCATACCATTGTGAGTTCTGCACCAATCTCATGAAGAACCATCCTCTCAATATGGCCTGCATGCTGATCAAAACCAAACTTTGTTCTGTCTACAGGACTCTACAGTTACTAGAGTTGCTGCACCGAACACCAAAAATGCACCTTTTCAATTAACTGCTGTTTCTTTAGAAAGGCTTCATCTTCAGATTCCTTACAAGCTCCTGCTGGAAGGACTTAATTAGATTCAACTAAACATGCCTCTGCTTCACAAGGTTGGTCCTATTCAACTTCTGTTTTGCCGCTCATTTGCATTCCGAAAACTTTGACTGGAGGGATTATCTTGCTCATTTAAGGCCAAAATTAAAATATTGAAGACTCTCAAGAAATTTCCTCAGCCTTTGCTTGTCCTGTTTCTGCCAACCTGTGATCCAGTCACCAGAAATTAAGCAAGTTTTTCTTTTACATGAAGTCAAGATGCTACCTGCATAAAAACCAAGGGGAAGGTGATGGTTATTACAATATTCCTAGAGAAGCCAAAGAACCTTAGAAGAAATGATAGGCAACATAATACAAAAATGTAGAGGTGGAAAATAACCCATCGTGGACGATTCTTGACGGATCCACTAGGAACCGAGGTAACCGCAGGGCTATTGTTCTCCACACTTGGGGGCTTGGGGATCGAAGGGTTCACTAGGAGTGGTTTAAGGACTCACTCCAAGTCCAGGTTGGGGTGTTTGATGTGTTTATTGAGCAAGCACCTAAGTTTGGTCTTGACTAAGATTTAGAAAGAATTAAAGAACGATGCAAGGCAAACAATAATGTAAGCAAACAAAGAACTATTCTTAAAATGATTCTTAGTTTCAATGAAAACTATCCCTACAATTGCGAGAAACAAACCTTTCTCTATCTTATTTTATCCTTTCAGCTATAGAAAACAAATGGGAGACACAAACCCACAACAAACAACCTAAAGGAGCTATCAGAACACTTACTTGATCCGGCGGTTGGTCCTAGCTGAATTCGCGCTCCAGACTCCCCGATCGCGAATTCAATCAATTCTGAAAATCAACAATAGAAACTTGGAAAACTTGATTAGTGTTTGGAGGCCTTCTTAGGCCGCTATATGACTGAGCTTGGAGGTGCAACAGTCAAGCCCCCTTGGTCCTTTTAGCTGACTGTTCGAAAAAAAAAGATTGTTGACCTCTGGGAATAAGCAAAACAAAAACATGGAACAAAGTGTGGACAAAATGAATGAAATGGAAAACAAGCATGCAAGAGATAACCTAGGGTTTGGGAGAAGAGTTTTGCCCCTAAGCTATTGCGATTGAATTCATACCCTGTAATTAACGGTTGCGAATTCGGAAACAAAGAAGAAGATGGTGAAACCAATGGTTTTGCCGAATTCGCACCCCGTAAGGACGAGGTGCAAATTCGCAGAAGGATGTTTAAAACTAATCTATGAATGCAAAACACAATGAAAAACTAAGAATTATTGATCTAAAGAGCTAAAAATGCACAGAAGGAACCTGATAAGCCTATGGAAGAAGCAAGAGTAAAGGCAACAACCAAGGTGGAAGACCTTTCCTCCTCTAGAAGACAAATGATGTACACAACCAGTCATGAAAGCTTCTCCACATGCTCACCCAAAAGCAGTCAATCACAAGAAGCGCAAAAACCAGTGTAACCGGGTTCTCGCACCCACTTGGTTGGGTTCGTGCACCTGCAACCGCACCCGCACTCGCACCCGGTTCGCGGGTTCACGGTCGGGTATGGCTGGGCCGAACCCTATCAGTCAGGGTTCAATTTTGACCGAACCTTGTCACTCAGGGTTCACCCAGTCGAACCCAGCCCAGTTTGGGCATTAACATAGGAAAAAAAAACATTTATTATTATTATTATTATTATTCTTTTAATGCAGATTCTGAATGTCTAGGAGAGATATATGAGGGTATAGATTCTATGTGTGAGAAAATCAAATCCATTACTGATGTCAAATATGTTAACTTATACCCTCAATTACAGACCATCATTCATCGGAGGTGGAATGCCCTCAACTCACCACTTCACATGGCAGCTTATGCTCTTAACCCGAAGTGGTATGATGTAGAAAAAACAAGGAAGAGGGCACCAAATCAGGATCCAAAGGTGACTGCAGGGTTTCTACAGGCAATCAAGGACATATATGGCATTGGACAGGAGGCAGCAGAGATTAGAGAGCAGTTTGCATCTTTTGTTTGTGCACGAGGTACATTCCAGTCTATTGAGGCCTTATATGACAAGAGTCTGAAGAACCCCATATTTTGGTGGACATTGCACGGACATGGGACGCCACAGTTGCAGCGACTAGCATGTCGTTTGTTGTCTCAGGTGGCCAGTTCCTCAGCTTGTGAGAGGAATTGGAGTACATATGGATTTATCCATTCAGCGAGGAGAGGTCGATTAGAGGCGAGTAGGGCAGAGAACCTCGTGTATGTCCATAGTACTCTTCGACTTATGTCTCGTAGGGACAAGGGTTATACAGAGGGGCCTTTTGCACGTTGGGATGCAGTTCCTGATGACACCGGAGATGACTGTAGGTATGATGGCTTTTCAGATCTACCACCACTAGATCCACAGGAGGAGGGCCTAGAAGATGATGATGAGGAATATGATGAATGAGAGTCAAATATAAGATATTTGATGTTATCTTTATACATGTCCACTACTATATAGTATATTGTTATCTCTTCACTCTTTATGACTTGACATCTTGTCATTTTTTTTACATGAATATGAAATATCATATATCAATATGCTTTTATGATGCCATATTTAAATATTTATTATTTTGCAATGTGTATGAATGATTTATTTTATTTCACAATGTGTATGATTTATCATTTATTTAATTATTTCGCAATGTGCATATTTATTTTATTTTTTAATTATTTTGATAAAAAATACACACACACACACACACATATATATATATATATATATATATATATATATATATATATATATATATATATATATTAAAAATTAGCCGCACCCGCACCCGGCGAACCCTATTTTTGATAGGGGCCGCACCCGCGATTCCCGCCGCACCCACACCCCCGCACCTGGTAACCTTGGCAGAAACAAAGCAGCAATAGAGCATTCCTAAAGCACTTTAGATAGATCAGATCACTTGTCGTTTCTCTTCTTAAAAAAAGGGAGTCCAATCCTTCTATTTATAGGAGGTTTGGAGGGGTTTAGGCGGGAAAATGAAAAACAACTTTGGCCAAGAATCGATGTCACGGAGGTCGGCCAAAAACTTGGGCTTTTTAAGAGAAAAAGACCCAAATTTTACGAATTCGTGCCCCGTTTTGGATGATCGCGAATTTGGCAAGGCTAGGAGAAAAAACAAAGCAAAAAGAGAAAAAGAAGCTCAAACTTGCACTTAGCAACTTTGAGTGACTTCTTAGGGATCTAAGGGAAAAATGACTCATTTTGATGGGTCAATTTTCTATGTCTACATTTTGCTCCCTCTTTGATGCATTTATGGCCTAATAAATGATAAATGCGTCAAAGAAAGATGTAGACACCTACGGGTGAAAAACGACAAACACAAAAAGGGGTGGCAAGTTTAGATGGAGGGATGGTGCAAAAATGGTGTCATTCCGAACACTTTGAAATTTTGCATACTAAACGAGGCATTAATGACATTAATGCCCTTAAGGCTAGGGTGCCCCCTCGAGTTTCAAAAGGAATGTGGAATTCTTGAAGAAACTCGAAACGACAGACACAAAAGAAAAGAGAAGCAAACAGAGAGGAAAAAGAAAGAGAGAGAAAAGGAGGGATAAAAGGGGAGGGAGGGTGAAAATGAATTTATTTTCACCGCATGAAGGAGACAGGAGCTCTGGAGAAAAAGAATAAAATGGCCCTTCCTACACACTAATTAGCCGTTGCGAGGGCTGAGGCCAGCGCAGCAACGGAGTGAGCACGAGTACGGACCTAAACCGAACTTCTAGGTTAGGTTAGATTAGATTCTTTAAGCATTTATTTATTTTTTTAAATTTTTTAGAGGAAGTCGTTGCGCAAGATCTGACACAAATTTGGGGGTCAACTGCGAATTTGGCGGAAATCCGATAGCGACCAAATTTGCGCCCTAAAAATACAGGGCACGAATTCGACAGAAAAGAAAGAGAGAAAAAAGAACACAGAGGGAAAAAAGAAGAGAAGAAGAAGAGAGCTGATTTGATTATCTTGATTATGAGTTTTTATTTTTGTATGTTAAAATGATGATGAAATTGATTAAATTTTTTTTATTAATGGTTTTCCTTGTAGTATGATGTACTCGAGAGCAGGGAGTGGTGGCCAAACTCTTTAAAGGAGGCTATGCAATAGCTCACAGTGGTAGAGAGATACTCTGCAGGTAGTGGGGCTACTACATTTGGCAGAGATGCCTCAGGTGGAGGCAGACAAAGCACTACTGATGGCGTTGGCAGAGAGAGAGTACTTGGAGTCGTCTACCTTCTGGTTATCGACACGGGAGATGATCGTCACATTAGAGGATGTGTGGTGGATCTTGTGCATCTCCATTAGGGGGAGGGCAGTCTATAGGGCACAGGTGCATCGGGCAGTGCTACAGAGATTGTCAGGAGATTTAAACGCTTGGACACGCTTCTCGTCCAACAACTCCAATTGGTTTAAACGATCTAAACGGTACTCATCGCTGATCGAGGCATCTTGCAACATGATATGCAAGGACGGGACCTCTAGCTCAAAGGGGAACACTGCCTCAGTGCTATAGACCAAGACATAGGGAGTTGCACCTGTAGGAGTTTGTATGCTAGTATGATAGGCCCACAGGGCAGGTTAAAGTTGGATGTGCCAATCACGACTATTGAGAAATGTAGCTCGGACAGGAACTTCTTGCACAGGCTTGAGTATGAACATGCTAGAAGTGGTTTGAGACATTTCGAATTCTATTTTGTAATTCACTTAAGTGATTCTATTTTGAAATTCACTTAAGTGATTCTATTTTGAAATTCACTTAAGTGATTCTATTTTGAAATTCACTTAAGTGATTTTCTATTTTGAAATTCACTTAAGTGATTCTATTTTGTAATTCACTTAAGTGATTTTCTATTTTTAACCATACATCTCAAGATGAGATGAGATCTAATCTTAGGGTTACCTTTTCAAGGATAAAAGGAGAAGGTCAAGAGTGTTTTACACACAGAAAGAAAATAAGGTGAACAGATTGCGGAAGGAGAACTGCAAGGCTATTGTGCAGAGGTGAAGAGTGATTTGTTGGCCAGAAAGGCAGCAAGAGAGCAGGCTGTCCTGCTGTAACTGTAACCTCCTCCATTATATAAAATATGCAGGTTTTGTAGTATATTTTCTGCTGTTCATTCTCTTTATTTTTCCAGCCATCTGTGTGACTGTTTTATGTTCAAAATAAATTCATCTCTGATCTGATTTTATTTAGAAATATAGGGCAGCAATTATCTAGGGTTAGGAAAATGTACAACGACCGGTTTTACTAACCAAATTCTTAAGGATCTTAACCAAGGACTTGTTGGATGCTTCGGCTTGACCATTACCTCATGGGTAATATGGAGTTGACCATTTGTGCTAAAGCTTGTACTTAGCACAAATTTTATAGACATCCTTGTTCTTGAAAGGAGTGCCATTGTCAGAGATGATTACTGGAGGAATCCCATACCTACAAAGGATTTGGTTGAAGATAAAATTGGAGACTTGGGCTCCAATTATCATGGCCAAGGGCATGGCTTTTACCCACTCGGTGGAGTACTTTGTTGTCATGGTGATAAACTTATGACCATCAGACGACGTGGGGTTAATCTCCCTATAATGTCCAACCCCCATATGGAGAATGGCCAAGTGAAAGAAATAACCTGAAGGTTTTGAGAAGGAGCATGAACAAGATTTTTATGGCGTTGACACTTGTCGCAATATCTAACATAGTCATATGCATATTTCTCCATGGAAGGCCAATAATATATGATCCGAAGGAGCTTATTGGCAATGGCATTGCCGCTAAAATGGTCTCCACATGATCCTTCATGAGCTTCAGTAAGGGCTAGCCGGGCTTCATTGGAGTTAAGGCATCACAAGAGGATGCCCTCGAAAGAACGTCGATATAAAGTATCGTCAATTATCATGAATCGACACGTTGTTTTTCGCAAAAGTTTTGTTGGTTGCAATCTAAGTTGGCGGGCGTTGAACCATCTTAAAGTAAGTTAAAGATGTCCGTGTACTAAGGCTTAGACTAAGAAACTCCAATGTTTAGGACATCTAACGAAATGAGGCTAGAGTTAAGGGTTGCGGGCTCTCAGAATTGTTGGATAATAATAGTCGCTTGATCATCTTCTAACTCCAAGGGGATAAGGGATGCAACAACGACCATGGCATCCGCATGGTGGTTAGAGGATCTAGGGATAGACTCTATGGTTACCTTTTCTAAGGGATGAACTAAGGTTATCATATTGCAAAACAATATGTTAGATGGAGGTGTTCCCTCATCCTCATTATTCTACTCTAAGTCATGATGATCCATGAAATCGACAAAGGTGACAACTTAATCATCATAAGTTGGTAAGGGCTGGTTTTTGTTGGGGATATAGCCTATGCCACGTCTCCTAGGCCATAGGTCAACTTCCAAAGACTTTTGAATGCATTGTTGTTTTGGCCCTAAACCTTTACCTTCATATTCCATACTAGATAGGATCTGCTTAGGGAGTGGGTAGTCATTGGATAAGTAGCAATGCACAAAGGCGCATTCTACCAGGGAGGGATTGTTACCACAATTCTTTTCATCACGGGACGTATCCACGTAGACAAAGGTACCCATGCTGATGTGTACTACTTCACTTTTTTTATGGGGCAAACCCATAGTTTGGGGTGAAGGTGGTATTTGAGCTAAGTATTTAAGAGGACTTTCAAACAAGTGATTGGCTTGATCTTGTGATGAGATTATGATTGATGGTTCCTCACTTATTTTGAAATTCTCAAACTTCTTGGTGATTTGAGAATTTTTATGAAGAGAAACAAATGGACAAAAATTGATGTTAGATTGAGCTCGCTCAACTATTGAACAATATTGGAATGGATGAGGGTCGCCTTGGATGGTGATAAGCTGATTTTTAAATTCATACTTCAAACATTGGTGAAGAGTAGAAGGGTTAGCCCTCATTGCATGAATCCAAGGTTGTCCGAGAAGAAGACTAAAATATGTTGGGCAAGATACCACATAAAACAAAGTGTCTAAGATCTTGGGTCCTATTCCAAGGGGAAGGGATAAAATGCTGCAGGCCTCTTGGGACTAGTTGTTGAAAGCCTTTGTGATAACATTTGGTTAAATCTTCTTCCTTTAGTCCAAAATTTTGGAAAAAATTATAAGTGCATATATTGAGGGAGGAACCATTGTCCACCAATATTCTCTTGATGAAATTTTCCCTAATATATCCAATAATGTAAAGGGGAGAATCCCCTTGTAAATTTGAGGAAGGAAGATTGTCATCATAAAAAGATATGTGATTTATCCCAAGAGTACCCACATCATTGGCTAGGTCACTAGGGGGAAGATCTTGCAGGACAAATTGTTGACTTAGAAGCTTCAACAAGGCTTCCCTATGAATAGCAGAAGTCCGTAAAAGCTCTAAGAGGCATATCTTGGCAAGTGTATTACTTAACTGTTGTTGGATGTCAAATGAGACTTTTGGTTGTGGCTTCAAAACTAAGGTTGGTTTTTCTAAACTTGTGCTCCTTTTTTGGGTGCTTTTAAGAACTAAGGGTGGTCGAGAGGGTTGGTTGGTTGGTGGTCTAGGGTCGGTTGAGCTTGAGCTTGTTGCCTTGTAGTAGCTGCTATCATACCCACCATGTTCTAGGGGGGTGGCATATTATGATATGAAACTTGATTTGTTGTTTGTTGCCTGTGATTGGGTAGGGGATTTAGGAAGATTCCCATATCTTGATTAGTTGTGGATGTCTGTTGAGTAGGAGGTTGATTAGTTGGAGGTTTGTAGGTAGGAGTGGGTTGGGAATCATCCACAACAAGGTGACCTTCGTCTATTAGGTCTTGAATCATGTGTTTCAACCTCTTACTTGAACTCGTCATGTGCCCCTCCACTCTATGATAATCACAATGTTGATTAGGCTTATACCAAATTGCTGTGGTGTCGGGTTGTCTTATGGGAGGCAGTTTGATCATCTTAGCTTCCAAAAACTGCTTAAGGACCGATGAAATGGATTGGTTGAGTTTCGTGAAATTCCTTGGTGGGGGTTTTTGGGGTTTGGTAAGTACCAACTTCTGCAAGGTACTAGCAACATTGACATTGTTGGTTTGCTTGTTATCTGTTACCCCATCACCATCGACATGCTTATTGTTGTACTAGATTTTCGTGGCCCTTTCGTCTTCTTTCTTTGGTTTGAGCTGACCTATTCGAATAAGAGCCTTCTCTACTCTCATTGCCAAATCTATTGCTTGTTCAAAAGAGGTAATGGTTGTTATTTCCAACTTATATGAGATCTGATCTTGTAAGTTACCAATAAATATCTCTAGCATGTCTCGAGGAGTTAGGGTGTACCTTAATCGTCCAACTAAACTTCTCCATTGAGACAAGAATTTCGAGATACTTTCATCTTTTCCTTGCTTTTGGAGATACTAGTCTTGAATGGTTACTCTTTTCTCCACATAAGCTCGAAATTGCTGAATAAATAACTCGGTTGTTTCCTCAAAGTTTCTCAAAGAAGTAATTGATAATACCATTCCAATGTCATACCAACAAGGCTTTTAGGGAACATTTTTAGCAACAACATATCATCATATATAATATCATGGCATGTTGTTCTAAACATCCTTAAATGTTCTATAGGGTCCTTTGTTCCCTTATAAATAGGTAAAATTGGCATTGGAAAATGCTTGGGGTAGGGCCTAGAGGCTACCATAGGGTCTAAAGGTTGATTGCACATTTCCTTGTAGTTATAAGTGAAACTTGGAGCTTGAAGTGTATCCATTGTTAATGCTAATTTTTTCACTATAGTTGTGAAAGTTTGCATGTTTGGATTGTTGCTATGCAATCCCCCTAGATTCCCTAGAGGTGGGTTATAACTGTCATAGAGCATAACACTGTTATGGTATGGGTTATGGAAGGGGATGTGTTGTGTAGCATCTTGCCGTGGGAAATGATTTGCATTTGGAGGAACAAAAGAAGGAATATTAAGAGGAGGAACATTGTTGGAAGAAGGAAATTGAATGTTATTTTTAGGTATGCTACTAGTTGGAGGAGGTTGTGAAATTCCCCCAATTTTGGTGGTTTTCGTAGTAGCATATGTAGGTTTATGAAATGGATTAACATTATGAGACGACTCAAACAAAGGATTGATGCGAATATTTTGAGGATAATTGACTTGACGATGAGATGTTCCAGCTTCTTCGAAGTGGATGTCTCTATCCAAGGCTTCATTCAGAACTTGCTTGTTTGCCTAAAGAAATTCAAGATATGTTTATGTGATTTGAAGGTCAGTTGTCCGTTAGACCCCTCAATAGGATCAAAGTCATCACCAGTTTCTGCCCTCTTCTTCTTCTTCTAAATTGGGATTCTCCCTATCAACCTAATCATCCTAATGGCATAGAAGATTCTCTTCTGCCTCTATCTTCTTTCGCTTACTCCTAAGGCTTGGAGCCATAGGATTAATAGAAAGAGAAAGGGAGAAAAGCTAACGCAAAAATACAAAGGACACACAAGAATTTATTAAGTTTTTGTTTAGTTTTTCTAATCTATGCAAACAAATTTAAAATGGTCTTGTTTAAGGTGTAGAAACAAAAACAAAAGAGAGGCAAAAGGCTTCCTAGATGACCACTAAGGACGTGTTTCTCGTCGGGTTCACCAAAGATGTAGAGGGGGAAAATAACCCACCACGAACGATTCTCAGTGGATCTGCTAGGACCCAAGGTAACCGCGGGTCTATTGTTCTCTACACTTAAGGGCTTGGGGATCGAAGGGTTCACCAGGAGTGGTTTAAGGACTCACTCCAAGTCTAGGATGGAATGTTTGATGTATTTATTGAGCAAACACCTAAGTTTGGTCTTGACTAAGATCTAAATTAGAAAGAATTAAAGAACGATGCAGGGAAAACAATAATGCAAGCAAACAAAGAACTATTCCTAGAATGATTCTTAGTTTCAATGAAGACTATCCCTAAAATTGCGAGAAACAAACCTTTCTTTATTTTATTTTATCCTTTCAGCTATAGAAAATAGATGGGAGACACAAACACACAACAAACAACCTAAAAGAGCTATCAGAACACTTACTTGATCCGATGGTTGGTCCTAGCCGAATTCACACTCCAAAATCCCTCGCGAATTTGATCAGGCTGCTATATGATTGAGCTTGGAGGTGCAGCAGTCAAGCCCCCTTGGTCCTTTTAGTTGACTTTTCGAAAATAAAAATGATTGTTGACCTTTGGGAATAAGCAA
Source organism: Wollemia nobilis (assembly GCA_028583015.1). NCBI lineage: Eukaryota > Viridiplantae > Streptophyta > Pinopsida > Araucariales > Araucariaceae > Wollemia > Wollemia nobilis. Next base: position 4,455,980 of record JAQPPZ010013020.1, on the reverse strand, counting down.
AACAAAGTGTGGACAGATTGAATGAAATGGAAAACAAGCATGCAAGAGATAACCTAGGGTTTGGGAGCAGAGTTTTGCCCCCAAGCTATTGTGACCGAATTCATGCCTCGTAATTAGCAGTCACGAATTTGAAAACGAAGAAGATGGCAAAACCAATGGTTTAGTCGATTTCACGCGTCGTAAGGGCGGGGTGCGAATTCGCAGAAGGATGTTTAAAACTAATCTATGAATGCAAAACACAATGAACAACTAAGAATTATTGATCTAAAGAGCTAAAAATGCACAGAAGGAACTTGATAAGCCTGTGGAAGAAGCAAGAGCAAAGGCAGCAACCAAGGTGGAAGACCTTTCCTCCTTCTCTAGAAGACAAATGATGTACACAACCTGTCATGAAGGCTTCTCCACTTGCTTACCCAAAAGCAGTCAATCACAAGAAGCACAAAAACAAAGCAACAATAGAGAATTCCTAAAGCACTTTAGATAGATTAGATCACTTGTCGTTTCTCTTTTAAAAAAAAAAGGGAGTCAAATCCGTCTATTTATAGGAGGTTTGGAGGGGTTTAGGCAGGAAAACGAAAAACAACCTTGGCCAAGAACCGATGTCACAGAGGTCAGGCAAAAACTTGGACTTTTTAAGAGAAAAAACCCCAAATTTACCAAATTCGTGCCTTGTCTTGGACAACCACGAATTTGGCAAGGCTAGGAGAACAAACAAAGCAAAAGGGGAAAAGGAAGCTTGATCTTGCACTTAGCAACTTTGATTGACTTCTTAGGGATCCAAGGGAAAAATGACTCATTTATATGGGTCAATTTTCCATGTCTGCAATTACAATATTCCCAGAGAAGCTAAAGAACCTTAGAAGAAATGAGAGGCAACAAAATACAAAGAACTTGTCAATTTGCTATCATGAAAAGTCTCAGTCCATACATCTATTCAAATGAAAGGTCTTTTAATCAGGAATTCTGAGCCGTGAAAAATTTAGACCAAATCAGCTTAGTAAAATGACTGTGAAAAAGAAAATTCTGAATAGATTCTTCACAAGAACAAACAAGGCAGCTAAAGGAATCTGCCAAACTAATAACCATCTAAAACATGACTCTCTAAGCCCTAAACAGGGAGAGCAGAAGATATAAAATATCAAAATTGATGCTCTGGAAGAAGCCAATTACCTCCATCCCAATTTATATCTTCCCAACAATCATCATCTCTGCTTAAAAAGACATCACTAAAGACCTTATACCAATTCTTTTGCAGCAAAATAGAGGCTCTTTTTTCGAAGTCTAGAATTTTAAATTCATTTTGAATTCTCTATCAACTAATAACATTACCATTTTCATCAAGTCTTCAAACGTTTTCAGCCCTCTTTTATGCCAATTTCTAGTTGAGCACCCTCTTATTTGAACCAGAGGCTTTATGCCCAAACACAAAATCTCTCATATATACTTAAAGACCTGATACCTTTTCTTTAGGAGGGTTCTGAACCAGCACTAGTCAGAGACATATCATGGACTTCTTCAGCTCCAGTACTTCGGCCTCGACTGTTAGGAGAGAATAGTTTCTGGGGGGTTCTTGGAGCTTGCCCCTCCTGGGCTGCTCCCTCCCCCCTCCTCTCTCTCCGTTCTTCTTGGCGTGCACTCCTCTCTTCTGGACTGCAGCCCTCCCCCCTCTGCTCTCCCTTTTCTTTTCCCTTTCTCTTTGGCCCGGTTGTTGGGTTTCGTCTTGTATTTATCTTAGTTCTTTTCTTTGTTGGGCTTTTTAGCCTGCTAGCTGGCAGTCATTATTGTCCTTCTTTTAGTCCCTTGGGTCTTATTTTGTCCCACCGCCGACATTAGTAATATTTCATCTCATTTACATATAGAAAAGCAGAAGAAGAAACACTTTTTTTTTTTACCATTGCCCACCCCTTGACGCAGCTAGCAGAGTCTTAATGAAGCTCAAAAGCTTGTCACTTAAGCTCACTTGCAGCCCATCATTCTTCTCTCTGGGGAAGCATGTCTCAATGTTCTTCCTAATCAACACTTGCCAAGAGGATTTTCCTTTAGTAGCTCAAATAATCCATTTTGCTGCAAGGGATATATCTTGCAGCTTCAAATTCTTAAGCCCCAGACCCCCAAGTTTTTTAGATTTAGCACAATATGCCAACCTACTGTGTGCCTCTTGGAGTTGCCCTTTCCATCAGACCAGAGGAAATTTCTATCTGCTCTATCCAAAGTGTCAAACTGATAATTCCTGATAACCCAACAAGAAGAATAAAACTGCAAAAGATACTATACAATTTCAATTTGTTGCTCAACATTGTAGCAAAGGAGGGCCTAGTGTGTGTAGAGTTTATGGAATGCTACTAATAAACACATTTCTGTAAAATAATGTGCTGGTAGTGATATTTTCATTAATTTCCTCAGTTGATCAATCAGTAAGGTCTATTGTTTACGTAGAATTATGAAGTCACAACCTTATCGAAGAGGAAGACAATAAATGTTTCTTACATGTATTTTTTATTTTTTCTTTGTTGTGGAAGTGTGTTAAACATCCAAGTAACTTGTTCCCTTCCTTACTTATTCTTTGCTTCGAAAAAGTTTATGCAATCTGAATGTTTTTTTTTTAATTTTTGTGTGTGGTGATTGTATAAAGTTTGTGCCAGTATTTATTAATTTATCTGGAAGATTATTATACTCTGTGAGGCTACTAAGTTTGTTTTGACTTAAATAGTTCACTGGTATCGATTTTAGATTTGAAAGATGAATAGAAAATAAAAAATTATCTATTATGATATGAAATATATTTTGACTTAGAAGGTTTGAGAGGTCCTGCGGACTATCTTTGTTGGTGCTGAACTTGGAACATTCTTTTTGTGATTTCTTGGTACCATCTAGTTTTGGCATAGTAGCGAATGATTATTTGATACATGTTACTCAGGGTGCTGTTGGTTTAGCGATTTGGGTGGCATCTGTAGCAAATCAAACAAAGGATACCAATGCTAAAGACAAACAAGGGTCTGTTCATGCATATTCTTCTTTAACTGAAAATGGGGTTCAGCAGAATGTCCAGGACATTTTGAAGAAAATGTCTGATGGAACTGAATTAGAACTGTGTGTTTTGGATAATGGCACCGGCCTTGCAATAATTCCTGAGGATGATCTCCTACATGAGTTGAAGGTATGGTGCCGGTTATTAAAAATGTCTTCAAAGTTTCAGTGTCAGTTCTTTTGTTTTTTTCCAGCCCCTTAATATCATTGCCTTTACGTTATAACTACTGTCTGTTTGGCAAATTTGTATGCTAAGCATGGACAGGAAAATTTTTATTTATCAGTCTTTTTCCTTGTTTAGTCAGCTGGACTAATGGTATTAATTTATAACAATTTTTTATTGGCATTCACCAGTAAGCATGTCACTTGACATTTTGCAGGTTGCGCAAGCAATGTCAAAGAACCATATAAAGGTCTCTGCAAATTGTACAGTAAAAGATGCAATACAACTAATGATAGAATACCAGCAAAAATGTGTACTTGTAGTTGATGATGAAGATTTATTAGAAGGCATCATGACTTTCGGAGATCTCCAAAGAGAGGTGCAGGGGACTACTGATGTTAATGCACACAGTGAGATGACTCATTTTGATGTAAGTGTGTTTTTCTCTTATGGTAGTGATAAGTTCATACCAAATTTTTTTGTATATATTGAACAATGAACTGGAATTTCCAATTGGTTGATTATGTTATCTCTGGTTTGCCCAAAAGATCCTTATCAAGAGATGCCTTAAGATTAAGACTTGCATATCATATTTTGTCATGTTTGCATTTTTTGTTAATGACTACTGATGGTAAGCATAGAGATCTGTGAGTGTCCAATTGTATGTGTGTGAAAGTAGCCAGTTTTATGCACACATTTAACAAGTAGAGATCAAGAATTATCTACGCTTGATTTGCTGTTAAAACATCATAAAGTTTGTTTTCAACATTATGCCAATACTTTCCCTTTCAGCTATCTCCTCTGCTTCACTCTGAAGACGTGTATGTAACCGTGGAAATTTCTAATCTGGTAATGACCTGTATCAAAATCAGTGGAGTGGGAAAATGATGTGCCTACCAACATGCAAAGTTTTTAACAGGAGCAGGGTCTTTCTAATCCTTTTTTTGTTTCTGTTCCCTTTTCTACGGGGGTTTTGGGGTGGGATTGTTACTATGCATAATTATAGGTGGAAATAGGGTGTGTTCCTTTGTTCAAGCGTTGATGTGTATAATTTATCCTCAAAAACAATTCATTCCTCTTCATGTTTTATTCATTTTCAATTCCATGTACTTGTTTGTAAGGGTTACATTGTTTTGCGTCCTTCTTTATTTTGTCCCAGCATTCTTGTACTTCACAATTCTGTAGCTGTCTATATTTCATTTGGCATTTGCTCTAAGAATCCTTCTTTTCCCCTGTTTCATTCTGTTGGCATTGGTTTGCACTTTGCAATTTCCCATGAAAATTGTCTGCAGCAAATCCTGAGCGTATTTCAGTTTGATAGAAAGATCATGTACCTTTTCCGGCATATTTCAATACCAGGGTATTAGTGTAAACCAATACCTGGCCGTTTGAAGAACTTCCATTGTGAAAATGCTTAAGAAAATATAGGATAATTTTATTAATATCCACTGATGACCAAAGTAGGTCACTGGGACTCACTGAAAGAGCTGTTAAAATGAACTGTAGTAATTAAGAAAGAACAAGTGGAATAAACCACACTAAACTGTTTGATCATTTCTGTCCATCAGAATAGAGAGACCATAGGTGCAGAGTAACTTGAATTGGTCTCTTTATTCCCCTTATCAAGACTGCTGCCAAATCTCAAAATGGCTCAGAGTCTCAGACAATGCCACAATATCCAGCCCCAAGGGCAACATGTGTCCTTGTTTCCCTCTCCCCTCTTTGGGCATTTGCCTAGGCCTCAACAGATGGCCTTTGCACAAATGCTTCAAACCCATTAGGTCAAAACATTGTTTTGCACAAGATCCTGATTCTATACTTAGCTCTCTTTTCTTTTGTGGCTTGTGGGGGGGACTCTAATTGGGTCAAAATTGTTTGCATCAAGGCTTTGGATGAGGAGCCTATCATTGATCCCAAAATTGAGAACATTTACCCTGTGATCAAAGACCCCTGCTGCCATGACCTCTTATGTATATTTGATGGGGAATGTTTGAAGGAGTGGGCGCTCTGTGGATGGGTCTCCAAAACTTGGAAAGCAAAAGATGGAGTTGCCTTCAAGCCCTCATGGGCTCTTTAGTTCGGTTTTCTCTTTTGAAGAAGACACGGCATCTGGCTACGAAGTCAGTCTCTGGTTCTATGGTAGCAGCAGATTGTTCCAGAATCTGTGGTTCCCTTCTTCAACTTCTTGTAGAAGCTGCCTCTGGATATACCAGTCAAGGAATGCCTTGTGAACATGCCATGGAGTTGTGGCTAACTGCAGCTCCTCTACCACCCAGAAAAAAAAAACCGTATGCCAGAATTTGTGTTTAGCTAGATTTACATAAACAATTTCTTAGAAGGATTAGGATTCGGACTCCTGCATGAACAAGCCCTACACTTTGAATGCCTCCTTTTTCTGTTGAAATTTCTGAGAGCATGGTGATGGGGCCTGTTACTGCCCTCTTGCAGCTTCTATCACTCCAAACCTACCCTTGATATCTTCCATTGAATTGCAGGAGAAACAGAAACCCTAAGATTTCAGCCTAGTGGGAAAAACCTCCCCTTCCTGACAATCACTTCTTCCCATTTGTCCCTATCTCAGATAACAATAACTTTGGCAAGAGCCCTTTGAGGAAGAAGGTAAGTGAAGGAGCTCTTTGCCTAACCTTCCCTCACCAATCCTCCTTTAGCAAAGTCTTTTCCAAGTTTAGGATTATCTCATCCGATAAGGCCCCTCTGAAATGGTCAAAGACACCCTCTTCAATGATGGTGTGGTGCGAAAGCAAGCTAGGAATAGAAAAGATTACCTTATGTACTATACCTCTAGGGAAAAACATTCAGACGAAGCTCTCAACATCATGGCCACAAATTAAAAGTTGAGATCCTAGGAATTAAGAATCCAAATTTTTTAGTCTGTCGTTCATATTAAAATAGAAGATTTATTAGACTAAGAAGAGACTGCGGATGATAAAAAAGAGTAACAGTGGATATTCTTATCTATCTTCCACCTAGCTGTTAGTTTGGAAGGGAAATTTGAAGGGCTTCCCATCCTTTGTGACTATAGCATCTTCTTCTGTTCTTTTGTGGAAAGCATCAATTGTATTGGCACCTAAATTTATGCCCTCCAAAATAAGATGATAATTCTATTAATGTCCACAAATGGCCGAAGTTGGTCTATTGGACTCACTGAAAAGACCTGTTACAAATTACAATGCATTGTAGTAACCACAAACTACTATGAAAATAAGCTAAAGTAGAGTAAAGAATCTAGTGTAAACTATTCTAAAGTGGAACAACTATATGGCATAAAATTACAGCCTTGAGGGTTACCCAAAATGGATAAACCCTAACATGCTAAAAGTAATGATTAAGATAGATATAGAAATTGAAGTACAACAAAGATAGGAAGGACCTCCAAGACTAAGAGGGCCAGGTTCGATAATCCGAGGAGGACATGGAGTTCGACCCCTTAAGATTCTTCTAGCATCCATAGGTGTGGAATCAATAGAAGAGGACAAGAAACTAGTAATATGCGCTTGTCTACAACTCGCCAGTATGTGAGGGGTGGTCGGATCTTGATGCCTAAGAACTACAGTCTTGTCCTATCGCAAGCAAGAAGAAAGAACTGAAGCCCTAGTAGCCACTTTTGAATGTAGACAAGGGTGCATAGATCTGTCCTTAATATTTTGGATGGTTGTAGCTTCCAAGGAGTGCTTATTACTTTAAATTGCATAGATAGGATGAAAGAATGAGGTGATTATTTGAGTCGTAGTTTGTCTCCCTTGTAATAATTGACGCCAAAGAGTGATAACTTCCTTGAGGTGAAGAGCCAAGCATCTTTGGTCATAATAACTGAAAAAAGTGACAAGCGATCCACTTGAGTCTCTATACAAGAAAAAGTACAATCTCATAATAAAAAGGACACCTGAAGATGAAATGTTCTTCAATCTACATCTCCCAAATAGAGGAAAGACGACATACCCTATCCTTTTGAGGAATATGGCAGTTCATATCCATTTGCAACTAATGTGAGCATGCTCTAAGTTGACCAAGAGGAATCCTAAGGTTGTGTTTCCAATGTTGCTCGACATAATTAGGACGAGTAATATTACCTTTCTAAATCCTCATGAAATGCTTAGAGTAGAAGGCCAACTTAGTGTTGAGGTTGAGATGGAGAGACCCAAGTGGTCTGAATAAGTTGTCAACAAACATCATCTCTAACCGCTTGATTAATTACCCACTTATCAAGAAGAAGGTAGGGAGGAGCATTTAAAGAGTATTTGAAAGGAGGTAATTGATCTATGGAGATGCCAACTGATTGAAGAAGAGAAATAACTTCTGAGTACCATCCATGATGAGGACCAAAAGAGCCCCTAGAGGTAATGCATTCTAAGGAGCAAAGCACCAAATATGGGTATCTCTCTTGGCCTGAGGTGTAGTCACCCATGGATCTAAGGCGATGAAGTTGAAAAATAATTCTGAAGATGCTCTCAAGACGAAGAGGATGAGCACCAAACTCAGCCTGAACAATACATTGTGAAATTGTTCTTTTACATTGGATAAATTGCGGAAGCAAAATAGTTTGAACCCTTTCAATGCAAGCCCAATCAACATACCCTAGACTTTGACTCCAAATCTCAGATCCATAAAGGACTATGGGTTTGATGATGCAATCAAAGATGTGCATCTCTGTCGGTATGTTTTGAAACTGTTGTTGGAAGCATTGGCGCTCCAAGAGAGAGAGATGTGTACCTCTTGCAAAGATGTGACTGTGGAGTTGGCCAAAAATTAAAGGAAGTTCCTGTAAACTAACCCCCAAGCAATGGTGATCTAAATGGACTCGACCTTATAGAAGAATTGAAACTTAGATAGGGTACTCTTTAATATGTTAAATATCATCAGTTAGTCTTGCTAAGATTGACCACCAATTGTTTTAAGTCACAAAAGTGAGCAAGAGCATCCAATTGTCTTTGGAGGACCTTAGGAGTATGAGCAAGAGCATCCAATTGTCTTTGGAGGACCTTAGGAGTATGAGCAAGAAGAACAACATCATCTGCATAAAGCAATATAACTATCAAGACATGATGTAGAAGGCAACCATCATCAACATGTGTGTATTGCCGAATAAATTCTTCAAGCTCATCATTGTAGATACCAAAAAGTGAATGAGAAAGAGGATATTTTTGTTATATGCCAATGGTGCTATGGACATCCTTTGAGAAACCAAAAGCTGTCCGAAATCGGCTAACGACTACCTCATATAGTGTCTTGATGATAGTGATAAAGAGTTCCATGATGTCGATGTCATGTAGTCTTTGAAATAAAGGATGCTTGTGAACGGTATCAAAGTCTTTTCTGAAGTCCACAAAACAATAGAACACTTTAGAGGACCGTTGGCATGCTGCCTCAATAATAGCCATGAGAATGAAAACATGGTCAATAGTTTGATGAACCCTATTTAAACCAGCCTGCCCTCTCGCTCTAAGTTTGCCCTGATCCAACAATTTTGGGAGTTTCATATTCAAAATCGTTGCATAAAGCTTAGCAAACATGTGCTCAATCATGATAGTTCTGTTGTTATTTGGATCTGAATAGTTCCCAAATTTGTGGATGGGATGGATAATATGTTGTGACGAGGAGGTAGGGAACCCAAAACAAACAACCTGATCGAATATTTCTGCATTGCTTTAAATTTGCTTCTTTCATATCACAGCATTAGAATGCTCAATGGATCATAAATCATCAGATTTCAGCACGTTCTTGAATTCCCAGAAAAATATGGAGGGCCCCTCTCCCTCCTCTCAGCATGAAAAGGATTGATATGGTTGGCATCAACAATAATCTCCCCTTAGTCATCTTTAGTGTAGGGGTACAATGATAGGAGTGATGAGAGCTTGTATGCTTCTTAATAAATTGTCATCATCATTATACATTGAAGGAAACCGATCATTATTTCAAAAATGTCTTTGCAGATCTAATCGTGACACCTCACACTAGTGAACTAAATGGAGTAATAAGTAAAGAGTGTGGATGAAATCATGATGTGATTGGGTTTAGCATCAATTTAAGCTAGGGAGGACACCACATTTCACAAGTTGGGGTGAAAATGTTACTAGTAGAGCAACAACTATTGGTATGTACAACATCAAAGGAACAATAAGTATGAATACACAAAAAATTGAAGGAGCAACAACTATGGAGGATAGCACCTACAACAACCATAACATGTGAAGGCCTTGTGTATGTATGCAGTGTTACTAGATTCGGCAATTTTTATCAAAAAAATGAATAAATTTTGTGAACATAATCAGATAGACGAAGATTCAATGGAAAATAAAAATTATATATATATATATATATTAAAAAAATACTTGTACCATCTATGTCTTTCATTTCCATGTCTACTTGACTCCATTCTACATTTATAGAAACTAAATGCCAAAACAAAACAACCAAATAAAAAGTTCAAATGATCTTAGGGCAACTCATTCATAGAGGTGTTTGCATGTCAATGTCATTTTTGTATGAAATATGAAGTTCTTCATAATTATTTATATTTATTTTAGATATTTTCTTAAGTAAAAATATTTGTTTTTCTTTCAACTTCATGGCAAATTTTATAGCTAATATTTGTTGGAATTCACAATATCTTCTAGAAACGAATAGAAGCAATCCATCCACTCAAATCTTATATAGAAAGCATAAAAAAGGATAAAAGAGAGAAAGATATGGTGGGTGCCCATAGGCACCATAAATAATCACTATTTGTAGATAATATTGCACAACACTCCGATGAAAAAAGAGTGTGAGAGGGGTATTTATAGCAATACTAAAACCCCAAATTACATCATAAAGTTTAACATAAGCCAACATAACAAGTAGGCTTCAGGTATCAAGTGGCATTAGCTCAACCGGTTAGATTCCTCAATATCGAAAGAGGAGACCAAGTTTCAAATCTTGCCAAGCAATACATGGATAATATCCAAGCTTTGTTGTAATACCATTATGTGGTGATGATGTAATACAGGTGGGGCCTGTCTCAATCCAATATAACCAATTGACAAAAAACAAGTGGGCTTTAGGTTAATTACAAATATTAAATAAGGTTAACCATAACCCATTGGGCTTACATAATAAAATATTACAAAATAATAAATACATTGCATAATGAAATGCCCTTAAGCCTATCCAATACATCTCACAATGTCGGTTCTTGGCCATGAATCAGATTACAAATTCAACGCCCCCCCATCATCTGAACTGAGGGGCCAAGGAGAGAAGACATTTGTGACAATAATATCATGCCCCCCCTATAATGGATTTTTTAGTGGGCCTTTGTAGTTGAGGCAGATTCATCTGAATCTCCTTCATCATCTAAAATATGTCCACCTTGATTTGAGAACTTAGCTTCAATCTTTTGTAGCTTCATTTAAGCAATTCTTCATTGGATGTCCCTCCCTTTTACAGTATCCGCAAGTGGTCTTCAATTTCTTTGAAGTCTTAGCTTTACCCGTGGGCCTTTGGGTCTTAGCCTTGTGAAATTTGAATGACTTTGCGTGAGCCTGTATTTGAGGAGTTCCACCATCACAATTCTGCATTGCAACTTGGAAGTGAATTAGGAGAGAAAAAAAGCTAATTAAGAGTAAGAGTCTTTTGGGATTCCAAGAACATAGGAATCATAACCATTAGGTACAACATCTGTAAGGAGGGAAAGAGATTAGCAAAGACAATATTAATGCATTCTACATCATCTTGCTCTTTGCCTCCAAAAAATGCAATATTTGCCCTAAAGCCTTGAATCTCGCAATATAGACCACAAGATTGTCAAACTCAGCTAGCTTAAGAGAAGAAAGCTCTAATTCCAAGTAACTTATTTCAGGAGTATTAACCTTTCCAAACCTAGGGCTTCTTTTGCCTTTTGATGCTGAATTTCATCATCAAGAACTGTTGCTTTATCCTCCTGAAAGATACACCATAGTGTCTTACTTTGTAGCAAGACGATCATTTGAGTTGACCAAATACTATAATTTTGCCCATTAAGGTGAGGAACTAGGACTTTGTGCTCCATCCTACACAATCCGGTCCATAACACTGCAATAGGCTTGTGAAGCGATGCCACCAGTGCGTAGAGCTCGAAAAATTGTGCTATTTGAAAAAAAATGATTTTGAAATTGTACGCAAAAGTTGTGGCCTCCAGAATTTTTGCCGTAGTGGACCCCAAGTAATACAAAATTAAAAGCTCAAACCTTAGGAATGGAAGAGCAAATTTTGGGTTGCCACTTGTCAATCTTTGATTTGTTGATGCACTCCACTTATTTTTCGCCATCTCAACTGCTCTCAACTAGTGCGATGTCGACACTTGCCCTTTTGTGATTGGTTGAACTCGAATATATATTGAAACGTTGGTTTGACATGGCATGAAAGAAGGCCACGTCAGCCTCCATGCCAATTGGAATATTTGCCTCACTTGAAAAAATAATTGAGGATCGAAGAGACTTGAACCATGGTCTTTTTGGCGCTAAAAACGACACTTTAACCACTATACCATTGTGATCTTTGGGAAGAAAAAGACGTTTCCACTCATAACACTTCTTTTCTGTCCATAACAACAAAAACTGGGTCGTAATGGTGATTTGATCTCAAGACCCTACCTTCCTAAAAACTTGTTGGACATCTATCCACGAGACGTGATGATGCTTAACAATTCTGACCTCCCTTAGACAACCAGCCACTTGTTCAACTGTAAAGAGAAGGGGTATGGTTCAAATGTGTGCCCTCTTCTCTCTAATGCACAACACAAACTACCACACCACGCTAGTAGACAGACAGTGGCAATAAGCTCTAAATTGCAATTCCATTGCTTCTGGCTCAACAACAAACGTCATACTGCCCTTTTTGACCAAGAGTTACTCGCGTGGAGATTTGAACTTGGGCGTGACGTGATCAAATGCCCTATCCTCCAGCCCTCTAGCTGCAATGGTCGCCCTACGGACTGCCTAGGAGTGCACTCCTTCTAAGTGAAGAAGGGCGCTATGTGCTCCCGATCATTTAGGCACCAAGACCAAGCACAAAGTTGGGGACCGCCTTATTTTGAAATTCATATTTTAATGGGAAAGTTTCACCCTCCATGGCAGCATGTAGAACAAGGAATTAAAGATCGTTTTTGGAAGAGAAATCAGGGTTATTTTCCAATGCTCTTGGGAAGGAGAATCAAAAGGTAAAAGCTTGTTGAAGAGACATAGAAATCGTCCTAATTCAGAAAAAAAATCGGAAGTTTCGAAACGTCTTTCTGTGGGACCAAGCAATGCTAGTTCATGCCTGCTATAATACCATGTTGGAATTTACAATATTTTCCAAAAACAAACAGAAGCAATCCATCCACTCAAATTCTATACAAAAGGAGTAAAAAAGGATTAAAGAGAAAGATATGGTGGGTGCCCATAGACACCATAAATAATCACTATCTATAGATAACATTGCATGACACTTAGATGAAAAAAGGGGAGTGTGAGGGGTATTTATAGGAATACCAAAACCCCAAATTACATCATAAAATTTAACCTAAGCCAGCATAACAAGTGGGCTTCAGGTTAATTACAAATATTAAAGAAGGTTTAACATGACAAGTTTAACCATTGCCCATTGTGCTTACATAATTAAATCTTACAAAACAGTAACTACATTGCACAATGAAATGCCCTTAGGCCTATCCACTACATCGCACAATATCAGCTCCTGGTCGTGAATTAGATTACAAATTCAACAATATTTTCATTGATTTTTTTATTTTCTTAAAATTTTTAATATAATCCTCATTGAACTCAAACCTGAGCCTCGTAACTTTGTATGTATGGATGGATGACTAACCTTGGTAGCATCTGTTAAATCAAAATAATGACCCAAAAAAATTGGTTCTTTCATATGCTTTGAGGGTGAATGATGCTAAGGGCAATGAAACCTTTTTTCAATGAGTTTACACAGGTTTTTATGAGGGGTCCTGGTCCCCTCATACTGAGTGGGGTTTGAACCTTGAACCTCCTAAAGAGAGCCCAAAGCTCTTACCACTGCAGTAAGCTTGCAGCCAAGGACAATGGAATCTTATGTGCTAAAGGGAGTGGAATATTACCTAACTTGGCCCAGGGTATTATGATGCTTATTGGAGTTATATGGAGTAGCCAACATGTGGTGTACTTAACTGTTTAATAAAATTATAGTGCATCAAATGGTTAACCCATGGGTTAAGTTTTACCCTCTATGTTATTTAATGAAATAGTATCTATGGAGAACTTGCATAATTATGTTGGGAGGATGAGCTATGAGATATTGTAATATTGTGGTTGTCTTTAGGTTTTATTGAGATGGATTGCTGAGATCCTTTTTGAATATTTTATGGTGTTGTACCTTTAGGGTGTTCCTATGAAGTTAGTGATTATTTGGCTATCCTACGTGGATATATTTTCTTTTCAATTTTGGTATATTTACTGTTTGATTTCATAACAAGTGGTATTGGAGGAAACCAAGTTACAATAGTATGCCAACATTTTAAAATTCATGATGATACAATGATATGATTGTAGCTCATCTAATAATAATATGGTCGATGCATTCACAACTTTCACTATTAGCTTTGTCATGCTATATTTTATGTTTTCTTTTGCTGTCAATTTCAGTTTTTCATCTAAGAAATCATTTTAGATGATCTTTTTAGTATTTGGTTTTGGTCGTCAATATGAAGTCTTATTTTCAAATGTTTCTTGTTAGGATCACAAAATATCTAGTTTGACATCGTCAATATAGTTTTTTTAGCATATTTTATGGTTGGTCTTTCAAACATTATTAAGCTCTCTCTCTCTTTGAGTCTTGTCGTAAAATTTGATGTATAGGAAGGTGGTTGTAGTGCCTAAGATGCCCCTTGCACAATATATGCATTGCACCCAATGATACATCGAGGCATTCAACTGCATTGGCTGCATCAAAGGCTTACTGGTTGCATTTGGACAATGTGCATGTCCAACTACAACACACACACACAACATTTCCTTGGGCCCCCCTCTTACTATGGTCATTTCAATAGATGCATAGTCTTAGGCTAGTGATGTTATGTTACCATACGACTCATGCACAAGAAAACATTAGCACATCATGAAAAATAAGAAGTTTATGGAAGCACAAGAGATGTCACAATGCAAACAGACTCCACCTCTTGTGGACTTTCCCAACAATTGTGCTCCACACCCTCACTTTGACACTCTTGGACACACGTTGGACAAAGAGACACTCTTTCTTAGCTGGCTTGGCTTGCTAGCTCTCACTCACACCCTAGACTCTATTACTTTCTTGAGCTCATACTTGCTCAACTCAACTTGATTTGCTTTCCATATGGGTCTCTCCCCTATTTATAGGCTCATGGAAGCTAGATATTACATGCATGGAGAACTCTAGATGGACACATGGCAACACTTTCTAGAGATCTCCTTTTTGGACTCTTTCAATAATATCAAGATATTTGAGATATCTTTCTTGGACTTTTCCTAGGATAATTTATAATTACATGAGATAGTCTAAATATTATATGTTTCTAGAGATTGTCCTTTTGGACTTTTCCTATAATTACATAGTACTTCCAAAAGTACTTTTGATTTCCTTTTTGGACCTTTTCTATAATTACATAATACTTCCAAAAGTGTCTTTTGATTATATTGGATTTCTAGAGATTTTATTGTTTAAAACATATCTCGTTATGACAAAGATACTTGAAAACGACAGTTTACCATGACCATGACACTTCTACTCATCACTTTTACTATTTGCTTTGTACTATTCATTGTGACCTGTCCCTATCACAATATACTTTTTAATATTTTATACATCTTTGGTACAAATATTCCGTTATTATTATTATTTTTAAGCGAAAAACCCCTTGCGAGACCGCCTTGGTCTAAGAGACCATGAACAGGGGGTTCTACACCGTCAAAGTCACCCGGGAGTCGCACCCGACCCTGCCCACACCAACATTATCAATTGGATTTTGGATACCCAATTCAGCTTTTTTTGGTAGGGTGGAGATTTGAACCTGGAACCTCCCTTGGAGGATTGCCCTCTCCTCTCCAACTCACCTACAACACCTGGGTCAAACATTCCGTTATTTAACAGTCACCACAACCTTCTCAATGAAGCTACTCCGCAAAAAGGGTCTCGAACAAGCTACCAAGTTGTGATCTTCTCTAACAAGCCATCCCACTATATATTCTACATGCTACTGCACATGCAAATAACCTGAAAATTTTTGTTGTTAACATCTCTCCTCCTAATTTCTACTCTGTCCTCACAGTAGGCCCGATCTCTTATGGAGAATGAAATAGCTTGAGTTTATCATGGTTCACCCATTTCTTGATAGGCCTTCCATCCAACTCCTCAAGCTTGTAGGTCCCATTGTCATGCACGACTACTATCCGATAGGGGCCCATTGTCATAGCAGCATTGGATCAAGAAACTCATCTGCACACTCAGAGGCAACTCCTTATGCTCTTGAAAGAGAATCTGCATTGATATGCTTCTTACCTGGTTGGTCAACAATGTCAATTCAAAATATTGCACTAGGAAAATCCATCTAGCTATCGTTCTTGGCGGATTGAGCTTATTGACAATATATTTGAGGGCACATGGTCTGTAACAACAATGAACTTCTGCCCCAAAAGATAGTTCCTAAACTTCTTGAGAGCAAAGATGATGGTGAGTGCTTCTTTCTTTGTAAATATATAGTTTACCTTTGCACTACTCATTTGCCTACTTCCAAAGTGGATAGGATGATCATGCTGATTATCATCCCATTGACTCAATGTGCTCCCAAGTGCTATGTCAAATGCATCTATGTACACAATAAAGCGCTTACTCCATTCTGGTTCTTCAACATTGGAGTAGTAATTAGGGCCTTCTTCAATTCCTCAATATCAGCCTTAGCTTCTTTCCTTGGTTCATAGGGCATATCCTTCTTGACGAACTTTGTTAATGGCAGTGCAATCCTTGAGAAATTCTTTATGAACCTCCTATAATATCCCACATGGTCCAAGAATGATTGCATCTTACTCTTGTTGCTCGGAAATGGTAGCTCCTTAATCTTGGAAACCTTTGTAGGATCAGTTGCAAGCCCTTGTTGGGAGACCACATGACCCAACAAGACACCTTTGGTGCATCCAAATATGCATTTTTCAGGATTAAGTGAGGCCTTGGCCTCATCCAAATGCTGAAATGCCTTCTCAAGAGCAACTAGATGATCCATCTTCCTTCTATAACTAGTAAATTTATCTAGAAAAACTTTGATAAAAGTTCCAACATAAGATTCAAACGCCTTATTCAACAATAGTTGGAAAGTTGCAACTGCATTGCACAACCTAAACAACATCACTCGATAAGCAAAGGTGCCCCACGGAGTGGTGAAGGTTGTCTTCAGTTGGTCGTCCTCTGCAATGCGAACCTGATTGTAGCCACTATAGCCATCCACAAAGCTATAGCACTCTTGTCCTACAACTTCATCCAATATCTGATTTGAGAACAGGAGCAGATAATGGTCTTTCTTTGTAGCCTTATTTAGCTTCCGATAATCAACACAGACCCTCAACTTCCCACTCTTCCTTGTAATGACGATTTGAGACACCCACTTTGAGTTGTCTATTGGAAAAATGAAGCCTGCATCCAACAATGTATCTATCTCTTCCCTAATAGACTTGGCAAATTTGGATTCCAATGATATGGCATTTACTTCATAGGTTTAGAATCATCGATCAACTCTATTTGATGCTGGAAGTAATCCTCTTTTTCATGCTTTTCTATTGTATCCCCGTGTAACTTTTATAGCTAGTTCTCCACCTCTTCCTCAGAAAATTGATGTGGGTGATCTACTGGAGCATCAAGAAGGATGTTAGCCACTAAAACATCCACCTTACTTTCTTCATCTTTAGTATCCACCTTGCTTGTACTGGCATAATCTAAGGTTGTCCGCTCGCTCTCTTCCTCTATTTTTGTTGTCCTCAATGTATGAGATTGAGGTATCACATTTATCTTCACTCGCTTGGGACCCTTCATCGATGTTCATGTACCCTTCACGCAAATAATTACGAGCATGGGATTTTCTTAACCATGGCCTTCCTAACAACATTGGATAGGCTACTGAACCATCTTTCATGACTTGAAAATATACCACATAGGTGACTCCCATGATTGATATTGCTACATTAGAGACTACTCCTATTGGCTTTGTTTTTCCTTTATTCAAGGATCTCAAATTTAAGTTAGATGGACGATCTATCTCTAGTCCTAATGTCTTCAAAGTAGATTATGTCATTATATTAACAATGACTCCACCATCTACCATGACATCAGGAATAGAAATACCTTTGCACAAGACTTCATCTTGTGGAGCATATGGATCAACCTTTGCATCAAACACAGTGATCTCATCTTTCCTCCATCTAGAACTAAGTCCACTATGTAGCTCACTTTGCTTTTTGGATGATAATGCCAGTAGCTGCCCATACGTGATGTTGGCGGTTCGCGTCGACAAATCTTCCATAGTTGATTATGGTGCCTAGCCCGTTGAGTTTGGAAAATATTGAATTCCTAGTTTTCTCCTCCTCTTTTTAAGCTCTTCTTTCTTCTTCCTGGTCTCCTTTCCTTCATTGGGAGTCCTATCATGAGTTTGCTTCATTGCCATAACATCAACTTCTTCGTTATCTTGAACAAGATCAACAATGTTAACTAGAGGTTTGCCCTTCTCATTACTTTGTCCCTGAAGTAGATGCCTTATTAGGACAATTTGTCTTGTAATGCCCTTTCTCTTTGCACTCATAGCAAACTACCTCAGACAAATTCTTCCTAACACCTTTATCTCCAGATTGGGCTTGTTGAGTTCCTATGTCCTTTCCTTGCAACAAATTGATTGTAAGTTGTCCCATATTTTTTCTTAGATATTCTACTTCAGTTGTAGAAGTAGAGGAAGATGAACATATTGTTGCTATTGGTGTTTTTGGTTGTGGAACTTGGCTAGAAGCTGTCGAAGCAACTGGTGCTGGTGGAACTAGCTCCTCCTCTAGACTCTCCTCTTGCAGTTTTGCAACCTCATAGGCGCATTGGGTAGTGGCAGGTTGCTCATACTTGACCCTCGGCCTAATCGTTACCTTCAAACCTGCAATTAAATACTTACAAAGCATATCATGCACACCCTCCATGAGGCCATTAGGCAAGTTTTTTTGTAACTAGATCTCCACCTTCTTATGAAGCTCCTCCACTCGTGCATAGTAGTTACGAACTTTTGCTTCAGGTCCTTGAACCAACTTCATTATCTCTAGCACAGGTTGTACTCCTTGATCATCTTTTCATTGATCTCATCCCATGAATTCTTGATTTGCTCCTCTTGCGTCTTGTACCATTTGAAAGTAGCACCATCCAAAAATGTTGAAAGGAACTCTGCCCATTGCTCCCTTTGTGTTAAGCTGTTACAAATGCACACTCTCGTATATTCTCAAATGAAGGGCTTGTCATCTTCAGAAGATTGAGCTGAAAAGACAAGAAATTTCCCATCTTCACTATGACCTTGGAATCCCAAGTTGAAATCTTCCTAGTGAAAGAGTCGAGGGCTCGTGAACAGGAAACTGAATCTGCCTGTAGAGTACTGCAAATACCCAATTTACCAGATTTTGTCTACCATTTCCTTACTCTTATGCCTCTAGTATAGACATACAAATAAGTATAAGGCAAACCAAATGTTAGACTTTGATGGGGTAATTACAAACTATCCACGAGATCACCAAAAACATACACTTCTTGACCATACTTCACTGGACAAAGCGGAAGATATTGTCAATAAATAATAGTACATCTTGCTTATTGACATCTCGGAAATATTCCGCCATGGTTAAAGCAGTTAACCCGACTCTCATACGAGCTCCTAGTGGTTCATTCATCTAACCATAGACCAAAGCTACTTTGGATTCTAAGATATTTTGTTCCTGAATGACTCCCGATTCTTTCATTTCCATATAAAGATCATTTCCTTCACGGGTACGTTCTCCTACCCCGCTAAATACAGATACACCCCCATGACACCAGACAAGTACACCTATAAGTACAACAAACCAGGTCTATATGAAGGAGACCAACTTGTGGGAGCACTTAGTAAGGACCCCAGTAAATAGACTTTACCACATAAGATGGGCTACACCACCACCAAAGAGGAGTATCTTGGCAAGGGAACCAAAAATGTCAAACTGCACCACGTACACAACACTTCATCGAGCCCTCTTATTACGGTTGTTTTGATAGACGCATAGTCTTAAGTTGGTGATGGTATGTTACCATACAACTCTCATGCACAAGAAAACATTAGCACATCATGAAAAATAGGAAGTTTATGGAAGCACAAGAGATGTCATAATGCAAATAGAACAAATTGTATTATACATGCAAATTATGCAAATTATAATAGTACAAAGATGCTCACGAAATTGTCTTGTGAGTGACCACGACCCAGCCTCCACCTTTTGTGGACTTGCCCAATGACTGTGCTTCACACCCTCACTCTGACAATCTTAGACACATCTTGGACAAGCGGACACTTGTTCTTATCTAGTTTGGCTTGCAAGCTCTTACTCACACCCTAGACTCTCTATTACTTCCTTGAGCTCACACTTGCTCAACTCAACTTGACTTGCCTCCCATAGGGGTCTCTCCCCTATTTATAGGTTCATGGGAGCTAGATATACATGCCTGGAGAACTCTAGATGGACATATGGCAACACTTTCTAGACATCTTTTGGGACTTTTTCAATAATATCAAGATTTTTGAGATATCTTTCTTGGACTTTTCCTAAGATAAAATATAATTTCATGAGCAGTCCAAATATTATGTGTGTCTATCCAAATATTATGTGTGTCTAGAGATTGCCCTTTTGGACTTTTCCTATAATTACATAATACTTTGAAAAGTACTTTTGATTTCCCTTTTGGACTTTTTCTATAATTACATAATACTTCCAAAAGTACCTTTGACTATCTTGGATTTTTAGAGATTTTATTATTTACAACATATCTTCTTGTGACAAAGATACTTGACAAAGACAATTTACCATGAGCATGACACTTTTACTATCCACCTGTCCCTATCACAATATTCTTTTTATACTCCTTCCATACAAGCATTCTTCTATTTAATAGTTGCCGCAACCTTCTCGATGAAGCTACTCTGCCGCAAGTGTCCCAAACAAGCTACCAAGTTGTAATCTTCTCTAACAAGCCATCCCACTATATATTCTTGATGCAGGAGCATCCGGAGGTGGCAGAGCAATCTTGCATCATCCCAAAAATATATTTTTTCTAAGTGCTGGCGAGGGAATAAGCTGTCGCGATATCGCGACACTTTTGGAGAATAGGCGCCAAGGGGCAAAGTCGTCGCGATATCGCGACACTTTTGGAGAATAGGCGCCAAGGGGCAAAGTCGTCGCGATATCGCGACACTTTTGGAGAATGGGCGCCAAGGGGAAAAGTCGTCGCGATATCGCGACACTTTTGGAGGATAGGCGCCAAGGGGAAAGGCTGTCGCGAAATCGCGACACATTTTGAAAAGAAGCGCCAAGGGGAGCAGCTGTCGCGAAATCGCGACACATTTTGAAAAGAAGCGCCAAGGGAAGCAAGTTGTCGCGATATCGCGACACATTTTGCGGATAGGCGCCAAGGAGAAAAGTTGTCGCGATATCGCGACACATTTTGCGGATGGGCGCCAAGGGGAAAGGTTGTCGCGATTTCGCGACATGTCGCGGTTGTCGCGACCCGAAGGCGGAAAACGAGTGCGGAAGGCAAAGACGTCGCGATTTCGCGACATGTCGCGATTTCGCGGCCCGAAGGAGAGAATAGAGGCCGAGCACCAAAACGTCGCGATATCGCGACCGAAGAGGAGAGAGAGAGCAAGGAAGCGGAAATGTCGCGATATCGCGGCAGGTCGTTCACGACTCCACACGGGCAGGCGGTTGCAGAGGTCGGTGCAGAAGGGCACGTGGCAGCAAAATACAGGTGTCTACAGAGCACTCTTGGGAATGATGATTCAGAGGGTCGATGGACAGAGGGTTGTAGAGCACTCCGCCATTCCATGCCATGATGATTCGAGGCACCTGGCAGCAATATGCAGGCGACGACAGAACATTCGTGTGGGCGGTTACAAACAAACTCCGCAGTCTGTGTAATGATGTCCGAAGGGGGTCGGGTCCGATATAAGAAGCGGCTCATGCATTGTAAAGGGGTTGGCCATTTTGTAACTTCTGTAATTCGGATTTTAAGAACATTGAATGAAATTCTCCTGGTTTTTCTGCGTGTAATCTCAGTCCTGCGTCAAGTGGTATCAGAGCTAGAAGGTTCTGAGTGCGCGAACAGATCGCCGGCCGTGAGGCAGTTTGCGCCAGGACCTGTGGTTGGGGTTTGTGAGGAAGTGAGCAGGATGCCTCCGCGAAGGAACCGTGGTGGTGCGAGGAATAGGGGAGCAAAGGTCGATCTCAGAGCCTTGCAGAGGCAAGTGCAAGCCCTGCAGGAGGAATTGAGAAGAGGAGTTGAGCCAAGAAGAGAGGACCACAGTGAAGATGAAGTTTGGGAAGACGAGGGTCCATCTGATGAGGAAGAAGCGTTGGATCCAGCAGAAGCTAGGCTGTATAGGGCCATATCCCAGATCGGGAAGAAGCCGAAGTTTGACGTCTCCACCTATTCTGGGAATCTCAATCCCGAGGAGTTGATAGATTGGATCAACGACATGGAGGAATATTTCGAGTATGAGGAGATCTCAGATCCAAATCGGATCAGGTTCGCAAAAACAAAGTTGAAGGGACATGCTAGCATCTGGTGGAAAGGAGTACAGCTGGAGAGGAACAGGGAGGGGAAAAGAAAAGATCACCAGGTGGGATCAGATGGTTGAGAAATTGAAGAGGCAATTCATCCCCGCCGACTATGAGTTGGATCTGTTGAGGAGGATGCAAAGTCTAAGGCAGGCGAGTAAATCTGTCAAGGAGTACACGGAGGAGTTCTACCAGATATCGATTAGAATCGGCCATTCTAAGGCAAATAAGGAGAAGGTTGCCCGCTACATCAATGGATTAAGAACCACTATTCAAGAAGAGCTAAGTCTGGTTTGGATGAGCACGGTTGAGGATGCGTACCAGTTTGCCTTAAAAGTGGAAGGGAAACTAAATAGGAGGTTTGAAGGTAAGCAGAGAGGAAAGGATCGTGGTGGGAGAGCTAGTGGAAGGACCAGTGGAGGAAGATATAGAGATCTGAGGAAGACTGGTGAAGCAAGCAGTAGCCAAAACCAAAAGAAGAGAAAGAGGAGAATACCCAACGCCCACGCAATCAGAACAACAACTACCCGAGAGGAAGAGGTAGGCTTGGGCGTGGGTATGGGAGAGGTGTATTTCGTGGAACCTGCTTCAATTGCGGGGAGGAAGGACATCGGGCATACAACTGCCCGCAGCGCCAAGAAAGGCCAAATCGAAGACCTGAGGGTCAGGCCAGAGCTGCTGTAGCAGACGAAGGTGTCGAATCTGAGCACTCTGAGGAGGCAAAACGAGGGGAAGCGATGGTCATCAGGAGAGTCTTGTTGAATGAGGAAAAGAAGGCAGACCAGAGGAACAGCCTGTTTCGCACAAGATGCAAGTGCTCAGGCAAGGTCTGTAACATCATTATCGACAATGGTAGCACTGATAACTTGGTCTCTGAGGAGATGGTTGCCAAGTTGCAGCTGGAGAGAAGAAGACACCCGCATCCATATCGGATTGCGTGGTTACAAAAGGACCATAGGGTGTTGGTCAGTGAGCAATGCCTGGTGAAGTTTAACATTGGGACTTACCGTGATGAGGTCCTGTGTGACATCCTGCCTATGGATGCATGTCACATGTTGCTTGGGAGACCATGGCAGTTTGATCGGAGTGCAGTACATGATGGTCGAGCCAATACGTATTCCTTGTCGAAGGATGGAGTTTGCCATAAGTTGAAACCCCCGAAGGAGGCGGACGAGAAGGTATGTAGCGAGTGCTCGAGTCTGTCTAGTTGATGGAAGAAGATTTTTAGATGGCTCGAAGCCAGATCATATGTGCTATGCAATAATCCCTAGGGTTAGGGAAGAAGAATGCAAGGAGACCCCAGTGGAAGTCATGGGTCTGTTAGAGGAATTTCCAGATATCATTTCTGATAATGTTCCTGAGGGTTTACCACCTGTAAGGAAGATCAGTCACCACATAGACTTGGTGCCAGGGTCTAGCTTGCCCAATAAGGCCGCACACAGAATGACTCCTATGGAAACTGAGGAGCTGAATAGACAAGTTCAAGATCTGCTAAAGAAGGGGTTGATTAGGGAGAGTCTTAGCCCGTGTGCAGTACCTGCAGTACTAGCACCCAAGAAGGATGGAGAGTGGAGAATGTGCACAGACTCTCGGGCAATTAACAAGATCACTATAAAATACAGATTCCCATTGCCAAGGATGGATGATATCATGGATTGTTTGAGTGGAGCTGAGTACTTCACGAAGATTGATCTGAAGAGTGGCTATCATCAGATCCATATCAGAGAAGGGGATGAGTGGAAGACAACCTTCAAAACCAGAGAGGGTTTGTATGAGTGGTTGGTCATGCCATTTGGGCTAACCAATGCACCGAGTACATTCATGCGGTTGATGAATGAAGTCTTGAAGGAATTTTTAGGCAAATTTGTTATTGTCTACTTGGATGATATCTTGATATTTAGCAGAACCCTGGAGGAACACCTGATGCACATCAGGAGGGTTTTTGAGAAGCTGCGGGAGGAGCAGTTGCTGATAAATCTGAAGAAGTGTAACTTCGTAAAGAGGGAGTTAGTATACCTAGGATTTGTCATCTCAGCAGACGGTCTAAAAATGGACCCAGAAAAGGTGAGGGCTATCATAGAATGGCCTGCTCCAAGAAGCGTGACTGAGGTAAGATCGTTTCATGGTCTAGCCAGTTTTTACAGAAAGTTCATTAGAAATTTCAGCAGTATTTGCGCGTCCCTTACGGAGACAATGAGGGGAAACAAGAAGGAATTTAAGTGGACAACCGGAGCAGACAAAAGCTTTGCTATGTTGAAGAAGAAGGTCACAGAGCAACCTGTCTTAGCACTTCCAGATTTCAATAAGGTATTTCAGGTAGACTGTGATGCTAGTGGTAGTGCCATAGGGGCTGTATTGAGTCAAGAGGGTAAGCCTGTCGCTTATTTTAGTGAGAAACTCAATGATGCCAGGAAGAAGTATTCGGTGTATGATCAGGAGTTCTATGCCATAGTTCAGGCTCTGAAGAAATGGAGGCATTATTTGTTGCCAAAGGAGTTTGTTCTGTATACTGATCATCAGGCACTACAGTATATTAACAGTCAAGGGAAGTTAAATCAAAGGCACCTGAAATGGGTTGAGTTCCTGTAGAGCTATACCTTTGTGCTGAAGCATCGGAGCGGAAGGTCCAATAGAGTGGCGGATGCCTTAAGTAGGAGGCAATGTTTATTGATGGAAATGAAGGTGGAAGTTGTAGGGTTTGCTGAGCTTAAGGGTTTGTACCCTGCAGATCCCGACTTCGCAGAAGCTTGGAAGGCCTGCACTGCGCCTGTTACTTTGGACAGGACTAAGTGGCTAAACTTTCTGATCCAAGATGGAATGTTGTTCAGGGGAAACCAATTATGCATTCCACGGAGTTCAATGAGGGAGAATCTGATCAAGGAAAAGCACGGTGGAGGTTTGGTTGGACACTTTGGTCGAGACAAGACCATTTCCCTTGTTAATGAAAACTACTACTGGCCGCAGTTGCAACAGGATGTGACAAAATTTGTGCAAAGTTGCAGGATATGCCAAATGGCAAAAGGTGTGAGGCAGCATACTAGTTTATATCAACCACTACCTGTACCCGAAAGGCCATGGGAGGATATTAGTATGGACTTTGTTCTTGGTTTACCTAGGACACAGAGGGGAAACGACTCCATACTTGTGGTGGTTGACAGGTTTTCGAAAATGGCTCACTTTATCCCTTGTCAGAAGACTAGTGATGCGGTCCATGTGGCAGGTTTATTTTTCAAGGAAGTGGTACGACTTCATGGGCTGCCAAAGAGTATTGTGTCGGACAGGGATTCCAAGTTTGTGGGGTATTTTTGGAGAACCCTTTGGAAGAAGTTGAAGACGGATTTGAAATTTAGTTCTGCATACCACCCACAGACGGATGGCCAAACAGAGGTGGTAAATAGAAGTTTGGGCAATCTGTTACGATGCCTGGTCGGAGACAAACCGAAGGGATGGGATTTAGTTTTGCCACAGGCGGAATTCGCATACAACAACTCTGTTAACAGGAGCACCAACAAATCTCCATTCCAGATAATTTATGGGAGCAGCCCAAGAAACGCTTCTGAGTTGAGAAGGATGGATACAAGAGAAAAATGCAATGCTTGAGGCCGAAGACTTTGCTGAACACCTGAAAGGCTTGCATGAGGAGGTGACAAGGCACATCACTAAGATGAATACTCAGTATAAGACCAGGGCAGACCAGAAGCGCCGGGCTAAGGAGTTTGAAGTAGGAGATGCCGTCATGGTCCATCTAAGAAAAGAAAGGTTTCCCGCCAAGACCTATAACAAGCTGAAGATGAAGAAGTTTGGGCCATGCAGAATCATTGGAAAACGGGATTCGGGTAATGCATACGAGGTGGAGTTGCCGAGTGAACTTAACATCTCACCAGTTTTTAACATTTCGGATTTGGTCGAGTATCATGAAGGAGATAGCAGTGAAACACCAAGCCCGGATTTGTGGAGCATTCCAGCAGCCACCCCAGTCGCAGACGAGATAGAAGAAGTCCTTGATACGCGTGAGGGCCGAAGTACTCGGAATAGGTGCTATTCTGAATATTTGATCAAGTGGAAGGGCAGACCCGTAGAAGATGCGACTTGGTTGTCGAAGGTAGAGGTTGACCGCCTGGGTCTACCTCCCATCGAACATAAGTGAAGGTCACTTCTCAATTCACCCCGGGTGTCTGATGCAGGAGCATCCGGAGGTGGCAGAGCAATCTTGCATCATCCCAAAAATATTTTTTCTCTAAGTGCTGGCGAGGGAATAAGCTGTCGCGATATCGCGACACTTTTGGAGAATAGGCGCCAAGGGCAAAGTCGTCGCGATATCGCGACACTTTTGGAGAATAGGCGCCAAGGGGCAAAGTCGTCGCGATATCGCGACACTTTTGGAGAATGGGCGCCAAGGGGAAAAGTCGTCGCGATATCGCGACACTTTTGGAGAATAGGCGCCAAGGGGAGCAGTCGTCGCGAAATCGCGACACATTTTGAAAAGAAGCGCCAAGGGGAGCAGCTGTCGCGAAATCGCGACACATTTTGAAAAGAAGCGCCAAGGGGAGCAGCTGTCGCGAAATCGCGACACATTTTGAAAAGAAGCGCCAAGGGGAGCAGCTGTCGCGAAATCGCGACACATTTTGAAAAGAAGCGCCAAGGGGAGCAGCTGTCGCGAAATCGCGACACATTTTGAAAAGAAGCGCCAAGGCGAGCAGCTGTCGCGATTTCGCGACACATTTTGCGGATAGGCGCCGAGGAGAAAAGTTGTCGCGATTTCGCGACACATTTTGCGGATGGGCGCCAAGGGGAAAGGTTGTCGCGATTTCGCGACCCGAAGGCGGAAAACGAGTGCTGAAGGCAGAGATGTTGCGATTTCGCGACATGTCGCGGTTTCGCGGCCCGAAGGAGAGAATAGAGGCCGAGCACCAAAACGTCGCGATATCGCGACCGAAGAGGAGAGAGAGAGCAAGGAAGCGGAAATGTCGCGATATCGCGACAGGTCGTTCACGACTCCACACGGGCAGAGGTTGCGAGAGGTCGGTGCGAAGGGCACGTGGCGAGCAAAATACAGGTGTCTACGAGCACTCCCGGGAATGATGATTCAGAGGGTCGATGGACAGAGGGTTGCAGAGCACTCCGCCATTCCATGCCATGATGATTCGAGGCACCTGGCAGCAATATGCAAGCGGCGACAGAACATTCGTGTGGGCGGTTACAAACAAACTCCGCAATCTGTGTAATGATGTCCGAAGGGGGTCGGGTCCGATATAAGAGGCGGCTCATGCATTGTAAGGGGGTTGGCCATTTTGTAACTTCTGTAATTCGGATTTTAAGAGCATTGAATGAAATTCTCCTGGTTTTTCTACGTGTAATCACAGTCCTACGTCAATTCTACATGCTACTGCACGTGCAAATAACCTGAAATTTTTGGTGTCGACATGCACATCCTTCTAACACACCTCCTTGTCTTCATAATAGAAAATCAAAGTAACTGAAAATCAAATAAAAAAATGAAAAACAAATGAAAAGATGAAAACGAAAATCAAAGTAACTGAAGTCTATAATAAAAGAACAAAACTTCATTTATGTTTTGTTTAAATCAATCCATCTTTGTTCTAGAGTTTTACTAATGCATGGATATATAACATGTATATTCATATTTTAGCCTTTTAATTTATAATGTACTCTCATGGGTGAACTGAATGTTTTGGGAGTCTGCATAGGGTGCTCCATACCTCCATGTTGCTTACTTCTGCACATGCATTGATGTAAACCTTGCTGTAGATAGTTCTCTCTTGACATTTTTGGTCCATTTTACATTGCTCCTTGGCATTATCAATGAGATTATTACAACGCCACCTTCAGCTTAGATAATATGTCAATAACCTCTCTCAACAGAACGTTTGGGCACCTTCTTGTAGATGACTTTTGCAAGAATGCCATTAAAATAGGTACTCCACATCCATTTTACCTCTTAGATCTTTGCCATTAGGCTCTTGTTCACTGCTTTCTTGTAATTTGAGGATGTGATAATATCAAATTACTTTGTTGAACTACATCACTGACTTCCTTTAACCAATACATTAATATTTTTAGTATTATTGATGTTCTGCCTATGCATTGTTTGTAAAGAAAACAGCAATATGATCCAATTAGGAGAATTTGCTCATCAAACAACCAACATGGATATTCTAGCACCATTGAATACTTGAATTAAACTCCATACATTTAAAGCTAAACTCTAACAAATTAGTAAAGGACCCCTTTCAAATCAGAGACCCGGAACATCCAAAAGGAAAAATCAGAGAAGCTATAAAGGGTCCTTATACTAACAGGCATACAAACCAGACTTCAAAATATTTCTCAAGCAGGCTATTATTTAACGACTTTTTATATTGATGTTTACATTTTCACAGTTAAATTTAACACAAGCAATAGAAGTAGGACCAAATTGAAAATGCATTGTCTAAATCTTCTTTTGATTTCTTTACCCTGCTTTGGGGATTTGACACAAAAAAAATGAAAAACTTTATGTGAACTTTGGAAAGACTAGTTAATTGAATGTTGCTATTCACATTATCGAAAATGTGTTCTAGAAATCGGGTTTGATGATTTTGTATTACTGCAAAAGATTTAAGCTGTGTTTACACCTGCAATTAAAATTTTAGGATATGAAGGTTATTTAAAACTTACAAGAGCAATACCAGGAAAAATTCAAAAAGAAATGATAACAAGGAGAGATATAAGTGGTTATCATGAGTTTGGAAGGAAGATAAAAGAACTACTAATAATAACTATAAGTCTGATTGAAGAACAGTAGTAGGAAGTTACGGAATTGTGTCAACAAAGATGATGAAGAATGAATTTGTGATGTAGAATTTGCCCAGAAAGCTAATTCAATAAAGATAAATGATCTCTTGAAGAGATTTCAAATGTTAATGAAACCTGTTGTATTCAAAAAAATCTTGAATAATTTACTTCAATTGTTATAGAAGATCTGTTGGCATTGTCTGCATCTGGACCTTGTAAATGAATGGAAAACAAGATTTGGATTGTTGAAGATAGTTGAAGATAGGACAGCACAACTATTATCAATAATGTATTTCAGTAGCAAATTCCATAAATAATGCATGTTGCACCTACAAGACATTATCTTACTGAAAATAGTGTTGGATCATCCTGTTGAAGTTAGAGAGGAAATGACAAAAATAGTGTTGGATCATCCTGTTGAAGTTAGAGAGGAAATAACATTGCTTAGTCATACTTTGAGATTGAAGCATCTAAATATGGAAGGATATTTAATACACCAAATTTATAATGAGTTGAACAATGATATGTAATTATTTGTCAGTGGTCAAAAGGATAACATATAACATTGGTCTTTGTCATTGTATATCTTAGATCATGATTAAGTATTTGATATTGATACCAAAAGGCACATTTATTCAAGAAGTTATATTTCATTTTCTCTAGTTAGGGATTATTTTAATCAAATGTCAAGATTCCAAATAGCTGAATCATATGTCGTTATTTGTTCATGCTGCAATTTCTCTTAATAATTTGTGTTTCAACTTCTATTTTATTCTAAATTTTTGTAAACTTCTACTTTATTTTATATTTTTAGTGATAGTTCAAAAATATATGTTGAGTGAATTCTTGAAAATGCAGTTTTAATCTTTTGTTTCAGCAAACTTTCATATTTTCCCATGGCAAGAACTAATAAGGATTATGCACAGGTAAATACAACGCTTGTTTCATCTGTTTGCACCCGAGGGATACATTATCGCGGGCATGAGCGTGGAATTCTGATTTGTTATCCAGACACAGATCTTATGATGGCAAAGGAAGTGATGGAGGCAAGGGAAATAAAACAGCTGCCTGTTGTTTTTAGGGTTGGTGAGCGACGGGAAGAACGTTGTCGTAAGCTTGTTGGTTTACTATATTATGATGCGATTCCTGATTGTCTCAGGTTAGATCCTTTTGTCCATTTTTTTAATGATATTACAGATTTATTTTTTAAGCCAGACATTTATTGCATGTTGATTAATATTCATTCTGTAACCTTGTCAAACATTTGTTCGAATTGATTTACGAGCACAGCTGCTTTTTGAATCGAACTTAAATCTTTCTGTTTTCATTTTTGTTATTCAGAGAGGCAAAACACAAACAGGTTCTTGCTCTTGGTGGTCAGTCGAGAATAGATAAAAATGATGAAATATTGCTTACTGGGCACTGAAAGTCTGCATTTCAAATACTCAATCACCCCCTGAAAAATTACGACGCAATATCTGCCATTTAGGCAGCAGACCTGCTCCTTTGGCAATGCAAAAGTCAAACCATTTTGGGTGGCATTTGACAGTTCCACAGGTTATGTGTGATTTTTGGAGCTATCCTGGATTGGCAATTGTTTTTCTCACATTGCCAAACTTGACTTTGTATGCTATCAGAGGTCACCATTCCTCCAAAGTATCAATAGAGCAACCAACATGCAGCACAAATTCTTTTCTGTCCTTTGCATTTGGTATTGTTCACATATGATGATGTTTTTTCTAGAATAGGCAGCAAGGCAAGTCATTATTATAATTTACCTTTACAATAGTGCATTGTTATGGCATACAAGGCCTTCATATCAAAAATATGTGGCCTTTTCATTCATGTCAATAAAGTATTCTCATCTCAACTCTTGTTCTTGATGCCTTCCCTCTAGCCATAAGACAATCATGGCGTGGAGGTGTCATTACTTCCATCCATGGATTGCTACTTGTTATGTTGACCATTCAAATTTGGCTGTCAGAAGTTCCTTTCTGTTTTCTTTTCTATCTTCTTCACAAAGTTCATAGTCAAATTTAAGTGCAATGAAGTCATATAGAAGCTATTGGTAATCAAGCTGGGGATTGTTCACATTGTGGCTGGTTTGAACTTGTGTCGATACCAAACCAGAGGTGCTTGTGCATAGTTCTGACCTCCTTTTCAGTGCCATCACATTAGCAATTTTTGTGGTGGTTTCTTATATGGGAAGCGTGTAAGCTCATTTATGCAGAACATAATTAGCAACATGCACTTTTGCCTAGATTGCAAAGCATGAGATAGCAAGAGAATCTGAACTCTATGTTAAAGGAAATATGAATAATCGCAGATCTTAATATCTTTCCATTTGAGATGTTAACAAAGGATATAGACATGCTTATGTTGCACTATTCATAGTATGGCCCTCCAGAGAGACAAGATAGGCAATTGAAGAATCAAAGTCATGACCTTGTCCTTGTGAAGAGAAATAATTGTTGACATGATACTTAATTTGGAATGGAATTCTGTGGGATACGGGGATTTGTTTCATAGGTTATCATAGCAGAAAATTCAAACTCAAAGTTCACTTTTACTGGAACGTTGAATTTTGCTTTTATTAATATATAAGCTGAGTCAAGCTTAATCTGTGTGAATATAACCAGTTAGAGGTACGTAGCAGTCACTATGCATTGTCACCTGCTAGTTGTATTCCATCTCCCAATGCCATAAATTATCCAATGAAATGGCTGATGGACAACTTGTGTTTTGCATAAATGTGAATTTAGAAAGACACAAATGCATATTTATGACTAATTTATACACACCACACTTTTACTTCCATACATACATTGTATTTGAGATCACATCATGCATTATTTAGCACATTTATGAACATAGTGATGTTGGACAACCATAATAATTGATTTAACAAATTCATACTGGGTAGACTGCAAACTACTAAATGAATACCCCTAAGTTCATCATGGCAGA
This sequence comes from Wollemia nobilis, assembly GCA_028583015.1. Lineage (NCBI taxonomy): Eukaryota > Viridiplantae > Streptophyta > Pinopsida > Araucariales > Araucariaceae > Wollemia > Wollemia nobilis. The sequence goes on along the minus strand of JAQPPZ010013020.1, from coordinate 4,424,180 downwards.
TTTAAAAGTTATGTGTGAGTGTAAGTTTCTCACATGCATAGCCTACAGCGACCTATAGCTTTGTATAATAAACTGAGATTGTGTTGTCCAGTTCATCAGACGAGTTTGGATTGTTTTGTCCAAATCTTGCTTGGACTGTTTTGTCTGGATGTTTTTGAGATGTAATTAGTAAATCATGAAATTGAAGATGTCACCTTTTTTTAATTACATCATGGTTGTTTTACTGTGGTATCAATGAAACACGTAGTGGTATTACATCTGACTTTATTATCACAACACCCTTAGAAATTGAACCTTGGTAGGCTCTTTGTGAGTGAAATGTTTTTGTCAGTCTGACTTCAATCCCATGGGTGAAACTAAAGATGTTTTAACTGTGCTGGAATTGTCATAAATGTTTCTTCAAAGACTGTTATTGCAGAAAATCAATCTGATCGGTTTTTACAATGCGTAACATGGGAATAAGAAAGCCATTAATTTTTGAGTTCATTAAAGAAACATGCGTGAACAAGTAGATACAAGTACTATGGCAAATCTAAGGGGCTATGTAAGGGTCAATACCCATCGCTAACACTAAACAATATAATGCTTTATGTCATATGATTTATCCACGAAGACGAGGTTGAATTGAATATGCAATGCGATGAACAAATTTGTAATGTCACATTGAGCATCGATTTCATAAATAACAATTTAAATGTGCATGCATTTTATAGGACATGTTAACTACCTGTCAGTATGTAATAGAACCAACATTAACCAGTAGTCACAGAGGTTTTGAAACAAAGTATGCTAACATACACACATCAATGAAGTTTGCGATGTGAGAGAGGACATTGCCTTAATTGTAGGGTGCATGTAGTGAGCTTCCTTTAACCTACATTTTGTTAGAATTTCCCAAGAGTAGAACTATAAAGCATTACAAGATTTGAAGAAACAAAATAGTATTTGATTGATTATTCTATGGATCAACTTTGTATAAATAACAAAGTTGATAATTGAGAGCCGTTGGATTACAACAACTCATCAAACCTGATGTAGACTATATCTGAGAGTTCACCTGACTCATGAAGGACTGGAAACTCAAGTAAGTCTATTCTAGTAGAACTTAAGAGAATAATTACTTATTCTAACACCTCCTTAAGTGATACTAGGGGTGTATTGTGCAAATGAGTCCTGACAACAGAGCCTGATGAGGTACTCATGTACAATGGTTTCTTTTCTGAAGAGATGGTAAAAACCCCATGGGGAAAACTGTCTATCAAAAAAGAAAAAAGGAAGAGGCATGTCTTCGTTTTGCAAAGATTGTCCTCTTAATACAAAAAAAAGGTGAGTCCCGACAACATGGCTTGATGAGGTACTCATTTATAATATATATGAGAGATGGTGATAAAACCACATGAGAAAAACCATCTGCTATGAAATAAAGAGGCATGTCTTCGGATGGCGAAGATTGTCCTTAATAACGAAAAAAAGGAGTCTCGACAACATGGCCCGATGAGGTACTCATGTATAATATGTAAGGGAGAGATGATAAAAAAAACCACATGGGAAAAAACCATCCTCCAAAGAATACAATAATAAAAGGAGAGGTGAAAGACCTCTGTTTCAATGTTGTTGTAATACTCCAAGTTTCTTTTGCAACTGTATGTAATGCGGAGAAGGAAATGACTTGGTGAAGATGTCTGCAACTTGATTTTCAGTTGGAATATAGGCCAAGTATATGTCCCCGTTTTGAATATGTTGTCGAATGAAGTGCATGTGTATCTCAATGTGCTTGGTGCGCTGATGCTGAACTGGATTGCGTGCAATATGAATTGTGCTCTGATTGTCACACCAAAGAGTAATAGGTTTGTCATGGGAAAAACCAAATTCTCTTAGAATTTGACGAAGCCAAAGAGCTTCCTGACTTGCTAAAATTGCTACCCTGTATTTTGCCTTTGTAGATGATAAGGCCACTGCTTGTTTTTTGCATAACCAAGCAATTGACGAAGAACCAAGACGAAAGACATAGCCAGAAGTTGAACATTTGTCTTCTAGTGAACCTGCCCAATTTGAATCCGTGTAGCCAATGATATCCATGGATTTAACCTCATATAAGAGCCCAAAGTGAGTAGTTCCTTGCAAGTAGCAGAGGATTCTTTTTGTTGCTTGCCAGTGACTGAAATGAGGTTGATGTGAGAATATGGATATTAAGCCAACAACATATGAGATATCTAGACGAGTATGAGTAAGGTATAACAGACCCCCTACAAGTTGACGGTATAGAGTTGCATCACATAGAGAGGATGTGCATGAAGTACTTAGATTGACTCCAGACTGAAAAGGTGTAGGAGAAGGTTTGCAATTTGTCATTTTAAACCTTTGAAGAAGATTTAGAGTGTATTTTTGTTGACACAATGAAATTCGTACATCTGTTTGATTTATTTGGATCCCAAGGAAGTAATGAGCTAGACCCAAGTCAGCCATATCAAAATTTTCAGAGATGGGAGTCTCTTATAGTCTGAATGTGAGCGAAGTCACTACCAGTGAGTAGTAGATCATCAACATATAGAACAAGTATGGTGATTTTTCCTTCATCTCTCCAAATATAGACTGTGTTATCAGAATCACAATGAGAAAAACTTGAGGAAAGAATGAAGGAGTCCATTTTTTCATACTAAGCTCGAGGAGCTTGTTTGAGGCCATAAAGAGACTTCTTTAGCCTACAAACAAGAGAGGAGTCTTGAGTGAAACCAACAGGTTATTCCATGAATATCTCTTCCTTTAAGTCCCCATGTAAGAAAACACTTTTTACATCCATTTAAAAGACATGCCACTTTTGGGAAGCAGCCAGAGCAAGAACCAGTCTAACAGAATCCATTTTGGCAATTGGTGCAAAGGTTTTAGCATAATCAATTCCTTCAATTTGAGAGAAACCTTTGGCTACTAGGCGAGATTTGTGTTTGTCAATTTCTCCATTAGGCCCATATTTTGTTTTGTAAATCCATTTACAACGAATTAGTTTCCTTCCTTTACGTAGGGGAACTAAATCCCACGTTTCCTTTTTGATTAAGAGAATTCGTTTTCCATGGCATTGTCCCATTCTTTAATACCAGTTGCTTCTTTGAAGGATTGAGGATAAGAGGAAATAGACTGACAAACAAGACCAGTGCCTATGGAGTTGGTTAATCTGGATGATGGAAGATTTTGGATGTAAGGAGTAGCTTCTTTAATAATGGTGCGGGCCCATTTTGGCATAGTGGAAGGAGTAGGAGTGGAAAGACTTTGAGTTGGAGTTATAGGTTCCTCATCTTGATCATCAATCTCTAAATTAATCTCTAAAGTTGGTTCTTCATTATATTGAGGTTCTACTATAGGAGAAGGCTTAATAGAGGAAGAGGATGGTTGAGGATATTTTTGAGGGAATGTTTCATCAAATTGGACATTCCTATGAAAAAAGACCTCATGAGTTGTGGTATCAAGGAGGCTGTATGCTTTCATTTCCTCATAATAACCAACAAAGATGAGTTTTTTGTTTTTCTTATCTAGAGCCTTCATTTTCTTCTTTGGGATGTGCGCCCAAGCAGTACACCCAAATTTTATGAAGAAGGAGACATTCGATTTTGAGCCAGTCAATGCTTCTTCAGGAGTTAACTGGTCAAGAGCTTTATGAGGTGTGCGGTTTTGAATATAGTTTGCACAGTTAATAGCTTCTGCCCAAAAAACTTTTGGAAGATATCTTGAATGGAGCATACAGTTTGCCTTTTCCTTCAATGTTTGGTTTTTCCTCTCTGCAATGCCATTTTGCTGTGGATTATGGGAGACAAAATGTTGATGAATGATGCCATCACTTGATAAAAAGATTGAGAACTCATTGCTGCAGTATTCCCCGCCATTATCTGTGCGAATTTGCTTGATGTTGCAAGAGGCCTGATTTTCAACTAAGGCTTTGAAGATTTTGAAGTGGGATAGAACATCACTTTTGTATTTTAGGAAGTAGACCCAAGTTCTTCTGGAAAAGTCATCAATGAAGGTTAGAGCATATTTTGCTATTTTGAAAGAAGGCTCTGGGAAAAACATCAAGTCACTATGGATTAACTCTAGAGGGGATGAGGCTTTTAGAGAACCACTTGGGTGGAAAGGATCTTGATGTTGCTTTCCAAGAGCACATCCAGGACATATGGATTCCTTCATGGAGATTTTGAGGAAGAGATCTATATGAGGTAGCGTGAAGGTTTCATTGTTGCAGGAAAGGAGCATCTTGTATGTAAGTTAAAGAAATCTCTGTACGGACTGAAACAATCACCTAGAATGTGGTATCAAAAATTTGATACTTATGTCTTAGGAGTTGATTTTGTTCGTAGCAATGCTGATCACTGTGTATATTCAAAGAAAATTGGTAATGTAATTGGCATTATAGTTTTGTATGTTGATGACATGTTACTAATTGGAAACAGTAAGAAAATGATCAGGGAAGTGAAGTCTCAGTTAGCATCACAGTTTGACATGAAAGGTCTTGGCCCTGCAAATTTTATTTTGGGTATGCAAATAAACAGAGATTGTTTTAACATAAAGTTGTGGTTGGATCAGAAAAAATATGTTGAGACAGTATTGAAGAGATTCAATATGCAGGATTGCAAACCAATGAAGGTACCTATTCCTTTGGGGGAAAAATTATCTGCTGAACAATGTCCAAAAACAGAAGAAGAGGTAGAAGAAATGTCCCATGTTCCTTATGCAAATGTTGTAGGTAGTTTAATGTATGCCATGGTTTATACTAGACCAGACATTGCCCATGCAGTGGGAGTTTTGAGCAGATATATGTCTAAACCTGGTAAAGAGCATTAGACTGTTGTGAAAAGGGTTTTCAGATATCTGTGTGGTACTTCTGATTTTTCAATCTGTTATGAGGGTATAGGTAAAGAAGACAAATCCTTGGATATAGAAGGGTTTGTTGATGCAGATTGTGCTGGAGATTTGGACAACAGAAGATCTACTAGTGCTTATGTATTCAATTTGTTTGGAGGAGCTGTTAGTTGGATGAGCAAAAGATAAACTGTTGCTCTTTCAACCAATGAAGCTGAATACATCGCAGCCACCGATGCCAGTAAGGAAGCAGTATGGCTACAAAGACTATGTGCTGAAACTGGGTTCTTTCAAAGAGCTGTGAAGATAAATTGTGACAGTCAAAGTGTTATATTTCTAGCAAAGAACCCTGCTTACTATTCCAGAATGAAGCACATTGATACAAAGTTCCATTTCAGTAGGGACATGATTGAACAGAAGAAAGTGTTGCTGGAAAAAGTGGATACAAAGGAAAATGTTGTAGATGCTTTAACCAAGGCAATTAAAGCATCTGCCTTGGTTAAAGCAACTGCAACATTTTCATTTTTTCGGGGTGATTTGCGGAGCGGAGCGACTTTCGAGATTCCCACGGTTGGTGGGTGTGGGTGGTTTAGCCCACGGTGTTGTGCCCATTGTATTCTAATACCACATAGTGGTTTAGGGTTGGAAGAGTTTCCTTTATATTTATTGTAATGTCCCATTTTCGGGCAAGGAAGTGAATAATAATATCAAGGAGGTGTGGCTCTTGTTTTGTTGGAGTAGCCCATATCGGGTGAACCAGGGTAAATCTCGTGTGTTCTATGTGCATTGTGTGGTGTCATTTCTTCTAAGTTGTTTATTTCTGCATTATTTCTGGAATAAGTTTTTGTAAATCTCTTCACTATGGATTAACTCTAGAGGGGATGAGGCTTTTAGAGAACCACTTGGGTGGAAAAGATCTTGATGTTGCTTTCCAAGATCACATCCAGGGCATACTCCATAAATATAATAGACTAGAGGTAAACTTGTTACCATTTCATGGGTGTTCAATTTATTTAGGTAGTTATAACTGAGATGACCAAACCTTTCATGCCAAATTTTGCTTTCAAGATCTCCATGAGCCACGAAACAGGAGGCCCCTTCTGGAATTTTGAATCCTTTGAAGTGAAATAGGCGAGTGTTGTGATCAATATCTCCTTTGGCTATAAAAGAGTGGGGGTCTTGAAAGTCTCTTATCTCAACGAACAATTTTCCCCTTTTCAGAAGTACAAATCTGATAGACGGAGAGGAGATTTGTTGCAATGTTTGGAACATAGAGAATATTATTGATAGAGCCACCATCAATGGATATGTCACCCTTTCCTTTGACTGGGATAAAGTAAGAGTCACCAACTTCTATGCTAGATGTTGAACATGAGGAGATAGAAGAGAATGAATCATCTGAAGCAGTCATGTGATGAGTTGCTCTAGAATCTAGGGCCCAGTAATTAGATGAAGTATTGGTGGTCTTCCCTTGAACATTTAGGGCTTTTCCTATTTGCTTTTTATTGTCTATCTTTTGATCCTTCATAGCTACCTCTAGTTGTTGTAATCTCTTCTACCATTTGTTTGTAAAATGACAATTCTTTTTGCAGTGAGTACAAGTTATGGGATTCCTTTATTTCTTTTTGATTTTTTCTTTAGTAGAGGTGGAGGCTACTAAGGCTTTTGAGGAAGAGGAAGAGATCTCATATTTTGCAAGTTTTGTTTCTTCCCTAGTTAGTCTATCACAAAATTCTTCTAAGGAGGGCATTTTAAAAGTTGCACCAAGAGCATCTTTTGTAGATAGAAAGGTGGTTGCAAATATTTGAAATACACCATTTAGTTTATAAAAGAATTAGATAAATGCATTCTTCTTCAGTTTTATTCTTTCCACTGCCTTTGTATTGAGTGAGGACTTCTTTGAATTTGATGAGAAAGTCAACAACATTTTTGAAGTCTTTAGGAGATAATGTTGTTAATTCTGCTTCTAGCTGCATTGATCATATTTGATCTACTTTCCCAAACAAGTTCTTTAGTTTCTCCCAACTTTCATAAGGAGTTTTACAATCTGTAATGTGAAACCATAAGCTTTCATTTACATTAGATCTTATAATACCCATTGTTTCATACATCTTCCCTTTATGAACAAATTTTTCATATTTTTTTTCAAACTCAGGTTGTTTTTCTTCTAATAGGTGTATGAGCTCTTTTTGATAAATGAGATTTAATATTTTGGGTTTCAATGTATGGTAGTTATGAGGAGTGAGAGGATCAATTGTATTTATTGAATTCATTTTGCCAAAGAAAATTGAAGTGAACCCAAACTTCCCCCCTTTAACTTTAATTTAGAGAATGCAATGGATATTAGTGAACATAAGCCTTTAAGAAACACCAAATATCTCAAAATACCTGCCCTAACGAGAGGGAAACTATAAGTAATTTTGAGGAGATTTGATATTAATCTTAGGCTAATGAGAACAAATATGCCAGGCCTATATATCTTTTCTCCTCAAATACCCGCCCTTACGAGAGAGAAACTATAAGTATTGAGTAGATTTGATACTTGGAACATAGGCTTTTAATCAACCAGACTCCTATATTGGTTATCTTAATAACCCGCCCTTACGTGAGGGAAACTATAAGTTATTTAAAAATTCCAATATAAGTGCATAGTTGATTTAATATTTTGCTCTTTTAGAAATTTTTAGGAAAGGAATATTGAATTGAGAATAAAATAGATTAACATGGGTTAATTAAAGAGATATCCTCACTTAAATTCCTTTATCAATTTTTTTTTTTATATAAATTAAGAAACTCTTTGTAAAAAAATTAATGATAATAAGTTCATTAATATAGAGACCTATTGCAAGAAAGGAAATAATGAATAATATATATTAATGATATATCCTCACTTTCATCTACTAAAAAAATCTCTATATAATATTAAAGAACTTTGGAAAGAAAATTAATTAGAACAAAGTAAGTTGTCTAATATAGAGATTTGCTTTAAGAAGGAATTAAAGAAAGAATAAAATATTTTTATTTAAGATCTTTAATGTATTAAGAAATGTAATTTGAAATCAATTATCCTCACTTATATTTCATTACCAAGATATATAAACAAATGACTTATAACAAAGGTAATGAGGCAAAAATAAAAGAGGCAAAAATTGACGCAATAACAACCCCCTCGATGTTATGATAGGTGCAAAAAGGCACCTATAAAACCCTCGAAAAATTATATTATAGAGATTACAATTGTCGTTTATATCTTCGGGCCAAGGAGAGGCCGGAAAGAAAATGATAGAAACTTTTGAAGGCTACAAATTTAAACAGAGATCAGATGTATATTTTTATCTAAAAAAAACTTAGCAGATCTGAGTCGAAATTTAATTGACGTCAGATAGAGGACAAGAGGCAGCGAAGAAACGTTGATGCTGTGTCTGTCAACGAACAAGCGACGCCAATGGGCAACGAGGAAGGAGCTTTGAAAGGCTACGATTCGTTGCATTGAGAGTTGAGTAGGGTAGAAACATAAAATATTATAACGATACTTGAAGGGTTGGCGTCCATGATAAGCTTGATTGGAGATTCGAAAAACGTGAACTTTTAAAGGTTTGCTTCTTATCACTGCACCTGAAAGGTTAATAAAGGAAGTGAAATTTATAAAAAATAAAATAATTGAATACCATCTCTTGTTGCAATTGCAATACATAGGGAAGGCGTCGTAGCACGCAGAGAAGATGCTGAGAAGAGAGGCTTCCCGAAAGACGAGACGAAGGCAACGATGCCACACAGAGATATTCCTTAAAAACAGAAGACGTTAGGCATCAAAAAAACCTAACACAAAGCACAGAACGAGTTCTGTTGAATATCCATCTATGGCACACTTGCAGAGATCCTCAAAGGATATAAGACAATAGGCACCACTAAAAAATCATCAGTATAATGCTTAAACGAAGAAACACTATTCAAAACAAGAGAATAATATTATTCAAACATTGTTAAGATGATTATATAACAAAAAAATTGAAGTTCTTCCTGAGCGCTGAAGGAACAAAAAAACAGAAGAAGTTCGAGTTGAATGAAGATTTGGAAATCACAAGATCTTCGAACGATTGATATTTAATTAGGAAAATGTCCGTTTTATGAGATGTAGTCTCTATGCGCACCAATATAAGCGGTGGCCAAAAGCCATGTTTCTAAAAAAATAAATGGACTTTGGTCTATTCAAAGTTAGACCAAAAGTCCATTCTATTTTGACGCGAGGAGCGCTGCTTTCTCTAATTAAATATATCACGAAGATATAACGAAATCCAAATTTCAATTAAAAAAAATTTATATTGCCCACCAAAATATTAATGCCTACGAATGTTTAGTCTCTACTTTTGAGTGATACGCAGTGATGGCTAAATGGAGCCGAAGCGAGCTGCGTTCGAGATGGAGAATTTTGTTTTTAAAACATAGGCATACGAGGACTTAAAATTGCAGAAAAAAATGAGGAGAGTATTTGCATAACAAGGTAAAACAATATTTATCTAGATATTACCATAAGCAAATTCCTCAAAAAAGTTTGCAAATTTAAAAAAACAATCTAAAATAGATATAAAACCTCTTTCTTTTAAAAAAAACAAAAGATAAGAGAGTAAGAACCAGTTCGAGAGGTTGCCTTCAAGAGAGAATGCCTAACAGAATCTATCCTACTCTGGTACCATGTTAGAATTTCCCAAGAGTAGAACTACAAAGCATTACAAGATTTGAAGAAAAAAATAGAACTAATTGATTATTCCATGGATCAAATTTGTATAAATAACAAAGTTGATCATTGAGAGCCGTTGGATTACAACTCATCAAATTTGATGTAGACTATAACTGAGAGTTCACCTGACTTATGAAGGAGTGGAAACTCAAGTAAGTCTATCCTAGTAGAACTTAAAAGAATAATTACTTATTCTAACACATTTTGATCTTAGTTCAGAATTCTCTGTACTTTATGTTTGTTGACCATTTATATATAATGGAAGAAACTAGAGAGATCTAATGGGGCTAATGCCCCCTAAAAAGGCACTTGTGTTGAAAAGCTACTTGGAGTAGTTACAGGAGTTGATGATAGAATACATGCGCGAGGAAATGGTACTTTATATCATCTTGCTTGCCTTCAAACTTTTTAATGAATGTTATTAACTGCAATCTCCTTTGAGGCACAATTTTCCCAACACCTGCAAATGGTGTTAGCAAATTATTAAACCTTTTGTCATTCTAGTTGCCTCCTCTTAATAAATATTATCTCCAAGTTTTAGCTCCTTAGATAAAGTTACAAGCATATTAAACAATCCAAAAAAATAACATTGTATTTCTTAACATTATAGTTCTTTTATTTTATGAGACTCTTGTCAGTTTGGCCACTTATGGCTTCTAGTAAATACTGATAATATTTTCCTCTATAATAGCTTTGCACATTAACAAAGTAGAACAGATCATTGATTATTTTTAAAGCCTTTTAGATCATTTTTGTTAGCTTTCCTTTGTCAAAACATAAATTTTACTTCTAGTAGCTAAATTATAATTCCTCGTGTCTTCTTTGCTTACTAGATTAAGTTTTGAGATTTATAGGTTTTTCCTCATAAGATTACCAATGTAATTTCCTTAAAAGGTGAGAGTCTAACTCTATTATCCGTTAGGAGTTATTACATCATGAATAATGTGAATGTAAGTTGAGTAACTACTCAACACAAGGTTTGTGAAGTTAACTAAAGAAAAGGATAGTTGTAGGATTAGTTAAAGTTTTCTATGCCATATTTGGGCAACCATTGTATTTAAATACCTTTCATAATACGACAATCAAAGCATTGAGTTCTAACATGTGATATTAAAGCAAGTAGAAATAAGAAAATCTAACCTTCTAATACTCCTCTAGCTTCGACGCATAGAAGTCACAAGGAGCACTCTCTTTGATAAAATAAGTTTCAAGGGTAAAACAACCCTATCGAAGTTTGATTAAGGTTAACCTCAAAAGAAGAGGTAATCAATTTTGTAAAACAAAATTATACGAAAAGTTTCTTAGAAACCACTCTTGAAAGGTCTCAAGGTGAAAAACCCTTGCCAAATACTAGAAAGGCAAAAGCCTTGAAGTATTAAAAAAAGGGTCTAAATCAAGCGGGAAATATAATTAAGCGGCCAAAAAAAATCCTTTCGAAAGGTGCATAAGCATACTCTAAAAAGGAAAAATCAATTATTTCTAAAAAGAAACAAGAAGGAATTGAAATAAAACAATTTGTTAAGGAGCAATCATTCATGAAAGTCTACGAATCTTATACAAATAACACAAGCTCAGAATAAAAGAGCTATAAGAGCTCACAAAGGATAAGAAAAATAAAGAATGTTCTTCAAAGGATAGGCATAGATGCATAAAAATTAAGTTTCAGAAGCACCAAAAATCTTAAAGCACACAAGAGAGCATTGAAGGATATTGCAAGTATGTTAGACGTGGAAGATAATTGGTGCATAAGTCATTAAACAACCAACAACAATTTCATTCATAGTATTAGTGTGAATGTTCCAGTTGGAACAACTAGATTCAATTTCATTCCTAGTATTAGTGTGAATGTTCTAGTCAGAATGAATATTGATAAAAGAACAAGGCAAGAAGCGCATGATTGAAGAAATAAGAAAAGACAAAGGCACTTCAGAAAAATTAGTTCTAAAAGGAGAACGTGATTTATCGATGGTTATAAAATAGAATTGTTCAAGGTTTGCATGAGTTTGACAAACATCCAAGCTTGATAATTGTAGACTCAACAAGTACTTGTGTGGGAAACAAGGAATTCAACCTTATATAAAACAAAAGTGTTCACTTTGAAGTGAAGAAGAATCGTTTAAGAAGACTGAAAACTTGAATTTGAGAATATAAGAACTTGCAAAAGAAAAGCAAGAACATTACTTATCATCCCACAACAATCGAAGGAATATCTCGAAGACGTGATCAAACAAAAAATCATAGGCACAATCAAGAGAAACAATTAAAATGTCGCTTTTGTAAACCCTTGCAATAAAAAGTTCCAAGTCTAAACTCCAATCAAACTGTAATTGCAGAAGAAAAAATAGCTAATTGATCGACCTCCTCATAGAAAGTGCACCAACATTATAGAATCTTGGAACGCTACATCCAAAAGGAGACTTTGGATAGAAGAAGCATGCTTTAGCAAAAAGAAATTTAAAACAAAAGCTTACAAAGAAATCCAACCTTGCATTTATCATTCCATTACGTGAACACAAAATCAAAGGAGAACCATCAAACAGATTGTGGAAAGGTTTTTACAGTAGACAAAAGGATCCATTAAAAAACAAGTCATCAAGAAAGGAAAAACAATGTCTATGAGATGTTTAGTTTGAAGATGACTTAAATTATTTGACAACATAAGTAGCAACTTTATCCAAAGATGTTATGAAGATGTCCCAAATTATTTGGTTGATGGTCAAGTTATTTATATGCAAGTAGCTTTGGTTTGACACGTGGACGTGCACAGTAGAAGCCAACTTGGCCATATACAAAAAGAAATAAATTGTTCCACATTGATGGTGGGTAAACCAACTAAAGACAATAAAATATTGCTCTTTCTTCTTGTTTAATTCTAGGTAAAAGAAATGCGTCATTAAAGGTATTACATTATTTGGTACCTTGAGTACCATTGTAAATATTTAGATTAGGAAGTGTGTGTCAATAGTATGTGTCAAGATGTGAAGTGTGTTTATGTGTCATGTAATCAAGTGTGAGTTATGAGTGAAAGGTGTCATGTGTGCAAGTGTGAGTTATGAGTGAAAGGTGTCATGTGTGTAAGTGAAGAGTTATGAGTGAAAGGTGTCATGTGTGTAAGTGAAGAGTCATGAGTATGATGTGTCAAGATTAGAAGTAGGGAGATATAATCATGAGAGGCTTTATCATTATTTAAGAAAGGCATATGAAAGGTTGCATCTCCTGTGAGTTAGAGGAGAGAAAAAGTTAGGTACACTAAAGAGTCGCATGAAAGGCTATATATATATATTATTTATTTATTTTATTTAAGTGGTGGAATCAATAGCCTCCATGATGATCCGGGTGTGTTGTTCGCCTCTATGACCGTCACAATATTTTGTGCTATCTGCCTCGAAAGCTGCCACAGTACTTTGCACAACCCGCCCTTATAACCACCATGCCACATTCATTTTAAACCTTTTACGTTGCTCAAAGCACCAGGAAAGGGACAAGCGTTCAGTTCGACGAGACCAAGATTTGAACCCTAGGCATTTGTCCCCCTTAACGAGGTTTCACAGTACCAATTGGTCTACACCTAAGACCATGAAAGGTTATATATTGGAGACAAAGCATTATGCTATGTAATGAAGTTGTAATGATTTTGTTGGAATATATTACATTATTTGGTACATGCTAATGTACCACCTTGGGTACATCTTTAGATTAGGAATGTGTCTTAGATTAGGGTTTGAGTATTTACTTTATGCAATGTAATAAATGCACAAGTATTGTTAGAATGTGCAAAGTATTTAATGATGTAAATGTGCATGTTAGTCCATGTGCACATGAGTCCATAGAATAGGAAAGTGAAGAGTCACAGGAAGATAGAAGGCCAAGAGTACTCCATATGAAGAGTCACTTCTCATTATATAAATAGGCATATATGTAAGTGTGATACACACACATACACACAATGTAGAGAAGTAAGGTAGAGATACAATGTAGAGCATGTATGAAGTATGGAGAGTTTGAGATCTCCATTCTATATCAAAATACTATTTTCGTGAGCTTTTGTTAATGGTAATTTTTTGAGTTATTGCAAAAGTCTTTCATGAGTTTTATATGCTTTAAATATTACCATTATCTTATATTTGATATAGCATGCTTATTCTAGATCTTGTGGTTGCTTTTCATTAAGTATTTAGTATCAAAAGCTAACAATGGTATCAGAGCCACAAGGGAGATTGATAGGAGATAGGGAGAGCCACAAGAGATATTGAGAGGAGATAGGGAGATCTCATTTTAAAAATTTTAAAATTGCTTTTTGGCTAGAGTCTTTCCATAGGGTTGCAGGAAAACTCGTGAAGACTAGGACTCAACAAAGATTGCTTTCCACTAGATTGGAGGATATCTAGTGAAGGGATTAGTTGCAACAATAGCATAGAATATTGAATATTGAGGAGACCCAAGAAGGAGGTTCCCATAGAATATTGAAGATTGCATATTGCAGATTGAAGAAAGAAGAAAGCAACTCTATTGCAGATTGAGAAGGAGGAGACCCAAGAAAGAGGTCTCATTGAAGAACTTCTAGATTTGGAAGATAGAAGATTGAAGATTGAAGATAGAGGAGGACTAAGAAAAAGTCCTATTGAAGATTTGAGAAGCTACAAAATTTGAAGACCCAAGAGAAGAGGTCTCAAGAAAACTTGGAAGGAGAAAGAAGAAGAAGGCTAGAGAAGCCCTATTGAAGAAGTTGAAGAAGTGGCCATTGGAGAAGATTTGAAGAAAGCTCAAGGTAGAAGATTGCAAGCAGGAGAAGCTCCTGAAAAGAAGAATTTGGGACAATTGTCACCATCTGACAACAAGCCCAAAAGGAAGAAGGATTTGGCAAGAAGTTTGCCAAATTTTGGAAAGGATTTTTGAAGATCTCAAGACATTCAGATTCTTGAGGAAGAGGCCAACAAATAGGCCAAATTTGAAGTCAGAATTCGACAAGAAGATTGAAGGAGAAAGAAGATAGAAGAGGCCACCAGATTTGAAAGTTTTGAAGACAACCATAAAGGATTTGAAGGTTGATTTATGGAGAAGAAGATTGCTGATTTTTGTAGCAGAAGTTGAAGAGTCACAGGACAACAAATTGAAGGTGACATAGAGCTACAAATTGAAGAAGAATTGGGCAGATTTTGAAGTGCCCTTGAACAACCAATTGAAGGAAGGCTTGACAACAAAAGAAGGCAACAATTTGGAGGAATTGAATGTTGTTTTTGGACAACAAGATAAAGAAGAAGAAATCAGATTTAGAGAGTAGCAAATTGAAGGCTTTAGCACTGCAAAATTGGTCAGCATTAGAAGGAGAAAAGAGGGCTGCGATTTGGAGAAGTTCAGGGTAGATTTGAGAGAGCTTTGAACAACAAAGCATAGGAAGATTTGGCAGCATTTGAAGGAGGATAATTGCTGCAAATTATAAAGACATTTGGACAGCAAGAAGGCAACATTTGTAGCTACAAATTTTAGAGGTTGAGAGAATACATTCGAAGGAGAATTGAAGCTGCAACAATCAGATTTTTAGGCAAAAAATTTGGGTAGAAATTAGAGCTGCAAAATTAATGATTTTAGGGCAGCAAAGCAAAAGGAATTGAAGCTACAAATTTTACAAATTTGGGACAACAAAAAGGTGAATCAAATCACCAAGAAGAGGAGGCCAAAAGGTATGCAATATTGGTGCTATAAAAGTTCATTATTTGAACATTCACATTAGCTTATTATAAAGTTTTTAAAAGCACCACATTTGAGTTTTTTAAAGTAGCAAAAAGAAGGCTTCAAAGTTGAAGAAGATTGCATCATTGCTATCTTAGAACCTGCACAATACAACAGAAAATATAGAGTTAAAAGTTAGCTTGAAAGGGAGTAATAAGGAGAAAGGAAGATCATATATATAAGTGCAGAATCTATTGAATGAAAGAAGGTCAAATAAGTGCTCAAAAACAATAGGCTTAAGGTGTCTAAAGACACCAAGTAAGGCACTATAGATTGAAGAAGATAGTGGTAAGAAGCAGCCACTAAAGAAGTGGTAAAACCACCATATTGAAGGAGATAGCCATTTTCACCATTCGGCCAAACGAGGAGCATTGGAAACCACCATCAAGTTTTGGTGAAGAATAGCCACCAAAGGAGTGGTAGAACCACCAAGGAGAAGTGGAGCCACCATGTTGAGAAGGGTAACCACCAAGTTAAGAAGTGAAATCACCTTACAAGCCAAGGAGGAGGAGTGTCATTTTAGTCAACCACTAGAGGAGCCACTAGAAGCTCCATCTTGAGCCATTGAATCATCATCTACGTATGCAGGAGAGCATGCAAGTGAAGAGACTTTGAGAGGAAGTTGAAAGGATATGGAGAAGACAATAGGGTCAGTTGGAATCACAATAACCAAAGGAGAAGCAAATATTGGCTTCCATAACCACCAACATACTAAAGAGAACATGGTGGTTGTTGCATGGTGAGGTAAAACAAATGCTCAGCTACTCGGGCATTGTCTTGAAAGAATTCGTAGGAGGTTGAGTGCAATATTAAGCATTACAAAAGAACAAGCATTGCAAAGAAGGAGAAGAGCCATTTGAAAAGGTCATTGAAAATATTCTTGCCACTTGGCACGTCGAAGGAGAAATGCCAAGGGTTATTGGTAGGTGCAATAACGCCTTACGAACAACATTAAATACATTGGAGGAGGTTACGTTATAGAGGGTAGAGTGAAAGGAAGAACGTAGCCTAAAAATATTGAATCTCGAGCTTGTAGTTGAAGAGCGCCTGAAGGAGAAAACTATTTTGAGCGTGAGAAGCTCATAATTGAAGGTGAAGTTATTGCTAAGTCTGAAGAACATATTCAGAGCCCATTCACCAAGGAGACCAACATGTTCGAGGAACGTAAGAAAGGCAAAGGCGTTGTTGAGTTTGGAGAAGATCATTCACCAAGGAGACCAACGTGTTCGAGGAGCGCACACGTGGAGAAGATTGAGAGCTTTAAAGCTCCTACGTGGAGGATGTCAAGAGCCTCAAACCTATTCGCAAGAGGAAGTGAAAGGTCATCGAGAATGAAGGAGTCGAGAACATAGATTTCATGGAGAACGTAGCCTACAATATAGCGTGGCTGTGTAGAGGAATTAATTGTTGCTGATAGAGAAGCCTGCAAGCAACTAGAGGAAGGTCAAAGCATTGAAAAATAATATTAGCATGCACCATTCACAAGGAGGTACATAAAATTTGATTTAATTCAATTATTGCAAAGGTTAAGGAGCCATAAGGGATATTACTTCTAATTATTCTAAGGTTGAGATTAATTAATCTAGTACATTTTAGATTAATTGAATTAATGGAGAGATAAGGCAACAAATTGAATATTTAAAACCTTAGAAACTATATTGATCAATTTTGAAGTATTTTGGAAATACAATTTAAAGGTTTTAGAATTATCTCATTCTATTTGAAATTCAAGCCACATTGAAATATTTGCAAATAGTTTAACTTGGAGGAATAAGGATTTCTACATAAACTAGGAATATTAAAATTTGCAAATATATTTGTTTTCTAAATTTCTTATTTGGGAGTTATAAGGACTTCAACATCAAATTAGATTTTTGAAATTTAGAAACCATATTGAAAATTTGAGAGATATAAAGCTTACAACATAGAGCTTTTTGAAAGTTGGAAAATTACATTGATATTAGTCTCTTGTTCAAATTAACGAGACATAAGGAATCCAACTTAAAGTTCTTGAAAGTAGAGAGTCTTATCAAAATTGAAATTGCATTAAAATTATCTTTAAGCTTTCTATTCATAATTAGGGAGACAAAAGGAATTCAACTTAAAGGAAAATTTAGAAAGCTAAGTATTTTATCAAAGACATATTATATTCAAAACACTTGGGAGATACAAGGTATTCTACAATTTGAGAATTGAAAATATTATATCAAATTTGATCCCATACTCAAATTCCAAGTTGGCCAATAGATCTAAAACACTAGGGAGACATAAGGGGTACAACAATAAAACTATTTTCTTGAAGATAATGGATAAATTAGCAAGAGGAACATATCATCACAAGGTATACTATGAAAGGATTCAAGATCAAAACTCATACAATATTCCATATCAAAAATGCAAAATTACTTCAAGCACAAATAATTCTACAAGTCAAAATGGAAAAGACATTTGGTTTATTGATTCTGGTGCAAGTCATCACATGATAGGAAATTTACAATGGTTTGATTGCCTTGAAGTCACTAACAATCTTAGGTTGAAAATTGTAGATGGAAAAACCTATCTTATACATGGATATGGATGTGTAACACCTAGTACATCATTTCCAAATATTTTATTACATGAAGTAATGTATGTTCTTGGATTAACATCAAATCTTATTTCAGTAGCCAAATTGGTAGAGAGCAAAAGGATGATTGATTTTAGATATATAAATGGAGTCAATAAGTGTCTCATTATAAATCAAAATGAGATAGAAGCTATAGGATCAATTCACAATGATATATATGCTCTAGACTCAATTGGGATTTCACAAGATATTGTTGTAGTTCAAAACAACACTAATGGATTTTTTGAGGAACAAATTGCAGGAAATGAAAAATCTATTTATCATAAAAGTCGACGAGGAAATCAAAGATTCAGAATGAGAAAGATGAGAGGACAACAACACTTTGGACTACTTGGCCATATTCAGATTAAATAAGAAGAACATGAACCTGATCAAGTTGAAGGACATATGAAATATGAAGATCCATATTGAAGACTAAAGTCTTCAATAACCAAATAATGTAATACAGGGGGGTGTTGGAATATATTACATTATTTGGTACATGCTAATGTACCACCTTGGGTACATATTTAGATTAGGAATGTGTCTTAGATTAGGGTTTGAGTATTTACTTTATGCAATGTAATAAATGCACAAGTATTGTTAGAATGTGCAAAGTATTTAATGATGTAAATGTGCATGTTAGTCCATGTGCACATGAGTCCATAGAATAGGAAAGTGAAGAGTCATAGGAAGATAGAAGGCCAAGAGTACTCCATATGAAGAGTCACTTCTCATTATATAAATAGGCATATATGTAAGTGTGATACACACACATACACACAATGTAGAGGAGAAGTAAGGTAGAGATACAATGTAGAGCATGTATGAAGTATGGAGAGTTTGAGATCTCCATTCTATATCAAAATACTATTTTCGTGAGCTTTTGTTAATGGTAATTTTCTGAGTTATTGCAGAAGTCTTTCATGAGTTTTATATGCTTTAAATATTACCATTATCTTATATTTGATATAGCATGCTTATTCTAGATCTTGTGGTTGCTTTTCATTAAGTATTTAGTGTCAAAAGCTAACACTTTTCTATGCAATATTGGTGTTATTATTGAATGAGATTATATATGTGAGATTATATAATCATAAGAAACATAGACCTGTGATATATGGGTTTATTTTCTAACAATGGTATCATAACCACTTTAGTGAGCTCTATTCAGGGTGGAAAAAAGAGAAAAAAATTGCAGGACCCTGAATTGAATTTAATTTAAAAGGCTCTGCCCCAAAAATTTTGAGATTGAAGAGAGATTGGAGAATAGCTAGCACCATAATATTTTGGAATAGAGGAAGAATAAGCTAAGAGAACATGAGATTTCTAAGGAGCTACTAGAGTTGGGGACTAGAGAACATTTGAAGGACGAAGAACAAGAGCTATTGGAGTTGAGGAATGAGAGAATGTGAGTTGGAGGAAAAGTTGTAGATTGGAGGAGAGTTTGAGTGGAAGAAGAGTTGACAATTATATCAAACTTGTGGAACATTGACAAAGTGAAATATTGAGGAGCTTTGGAAAAGTAGAGGATCGATGGAATGTTGAAAACAGATTGAAGGAATGATTGATGCGCAACGATTTGGAGAGCAAAGAAAAAGTGCTTGAGTTGAGGAGAGTTAGTAAGCAGTAGAACATTGACTAAGGACATCGAATCCTTAAGACAGTGAAGAAAAAATTATGAGAAAAAGAGCGTTGAACAGAAGCAACCTTTGAGCAAACAAGAAATAATGTCTAGAATGCAGTCAATATTAAGGCAAATTTATTGTATAATGCTTCATATGGTGTTTTTTTATTTGGACATTGTTTACAAAGTATGTGGAGAGAATTTAGTGCCTAAGCTAACGCGAATGTGGATAGAATAAAGAATATGAATGATTGGTGTGTTTGTATAAGTGGAACACATTAAGTTATCTCTTTTGACTTTAATTTTGAGGAAAAAAGGTGCGTATTGTTTGGAGAGAGTATATATTTTTTTAGTTTGAGAATTTGGGAAATATAAGGTAATTAAAAGGAATTTAAGGAATGAAATGAATGGGAGGTATAAGGAAATTAAATATTTAAAATTTGATTTGGATATTGATTAATATTTTAAATAAATTGAAGATTGAGATTGTAATTTGAAGAAGAATTATGAAATTGAAAATTAGGGAAACAAAAGAAGAAATTTGAAATTTAAATTTGGTTGATGATTTTTTTTTAATTAGGGAGTTATAAGAAGAGGAAAAATGAATTGAAGTTGACTAACGTTGAATATTGAAGAAAAATAAGATATTATTTTAAAGAAGGAAATTGAAAGAAATTTCAACATTCGAAGAATTTTTGAGAAAAATGGCAACTAAGAAAAGGAAGGAAAAAATAAACATTCAATATGCATCATCAAAAGTTAGTCAATCCATTTATCAAAGAACTAGTGAAGGAATAAAACATAGGTCAATCAGATAAAAGGAGCATCAATAATCTATCCAAAAAAAATCTTTTGATACTTAAACATTGCATAAATGTTTGTTTTAAAGATGCCAACAACTGTAATGTATGGAAATAAGTTTGCAGTGCAACAATTGCTTTCAATATTTCAAAAACAAAAACACCAAGAAAAAATGAAGATTCAAATAGGTCTATGAATGCAAATGGTCAACATTCAAGACCCATAAAAGTCCATACAAAATGTGGAATAAGAAATTACAAGTGCAAATATTGTAATAGATATGGACACAAAGTTAAAAATTGTTGGGATCTTTTTCATTGTAAAAATTGTGGAAGCAATAATCATTCTCAAAAGAATAATTAGTACAAAGGAAATAATGTTCATGAATGGAGAAGTGTAAAAGGCATATTAATTATGACACTAGAACTTCTCAAATAAATTATTTCAAAGGAAACTATGAAAATAGTCAAAATCACAAGTACGAGAGACAGGTCAGATTTAGTACCAGAAAATATCAAAACCAAAGACAGAGGATGAAGACAAGAGACAAATATTGAATGCAAAAGCCTTCACACAAAATAATGTAACGTTGGAGGTATACCATTATTTTGTACCTTGAGTACCATTGTAAATATTTATATTAAAAAGTGTGTGTCAAGATGTAAAGTGTGTTTATGTGTCATTAATCAAGTGTGAGTTATAATTGAAAGGTGTCATGTGTGAGTGAAGAGTCATCATGAGTATGATGTGTCAATATTAGAAGTAGGGAGTTATGTAATCATGAGAGCCTTTGTCATTATTTAAGAAAGGCATATGAAAGGTTGCATCTCCCGTGAGTTAGAGAAGAGCAAAATTTAGGTACATTGAAGAGTCATGTAAAAGGTTATATATTGGAGATAAAGCTCTATGCTATGTAACAAAATTATAATGATATTTGGATTGAATCAATAAAGTTCTTTTTTATGCAATATTGGTGTTACTATTGAATGAGATTATATGATCTTGGAAAACATAGACATGTGATATCTGGGTCTATTTGCTAACAGAAAATTATACAATTTTGAAGAAATTAGGACTATTTTGAAGAATATTCCTTGAAAATACAAGTGAGAGAAAGAAACTCTACCCATGATCTCTTTTTTTACCTAACGAGACATTAAATTTTTGTAATTTGAGGCAACTATCAAAACATGAGTATAGGTTTATATATACTCATTGCAAAACATTTTTTGAGGCTTATTTAGTGAAATTTTATTATAGCTAGTGGAGCACCAAAGTTCTTGTTGCTTTATTCCCAACTACTAAGGGTAATGCTTATATTGCTTGGAGAATTAAACTCAGAATGCAACTTGAGTTTGAGGAAGTATGACAAGTAGTATATGGAACTATTTCTCCATACTAATAAAGATAATTAATATTAGATAAAGTTTTATAAGGCAGGAAAAAAGGTAAGATTAATCACCATGTTCCAAGTAGTAGATGAAGTCCATGCATATATTCAAGATTCGACCGCAACCAAAGATGCATAGGAGAAATTACAAACAGTATTTGAAGCGAAGAATCAAAATCAAATTCTATTTCTCCAGAGCCAACTCCATTGCTTGAAGATGAAGAACAAAGAGAAAATAGAACCTTTCACGAGGAGAATTGTTGAGTTACAAGCATCATTACAAACATTGGAAAACCAGGTTTGATCATTTTGAGATCTCTCCCTCCAAAATACAATGTTTTTGTGACAACATTAAATATTATTGAACAAATATCAAGTTTTGAAAAGCTAGTGAATTTATTTTAAAAAGTAGAGGCCTCACATACAACAGATGAAGAAGAAAAAGTATCTATTTCAAAAATAAAGCAATAATTCAAAAAATATATAAGACCTTTACAACGCTTCCAACAAAGAAACAATTCTCTTCAACAACAGAAAAAATCATCAATAAATTTAGGTTGGAAAATGAAACATCAACAAAATAACAATGTTGCCAAAAATGATTGTACAAAAAGAAAAGAGCATGTAGTTGCTACATAATAAAGTCATCTCAATGATGTTTGGTATGTTGAATTTGGAACAATTAAGCACATGATAAGACAAAAATATTGGTTTCAAAATCTAAACTATTCTAGATATACAGGAAAAGTCTCTTTGGGTAAAGACACATCCTATGATATAAAAGACACAAGTGATGTAAAATTATGGCTTGGATCACACATGCAAAATCAAAAAAGTCTTATATGTCCCAAGACTTGCCAAGAATTTATCCTCCATAAATCGATTACAAGGTTGAGTTCGATAAGTAATAAGGAAACAAAATATTCTTCATTTGTGGTAAAAATAAGAATTGTAAGATTATTGCATATGTAAAAGGAAAAGAAAAGATGTTTGAAATTCATACAATTCATCATGACAAATTAGATTTAGTTGTCAACTCCAATATTTGTGCATCACTTTGGCATCGACAATATGGACATCTAAGTTATGACTACCTTATTGCATTACAAAATAAAAATATGATCGAAGTTTTTCCCTCTTTAAAGAAATACATACAAATTTGTTCTTGTTGCTTAGCTGGGAAGAAACATCGAGATCCTTTCAAGTCTTCAAAATATTGGACCAAGGCACCTATTGATTTGATACATACCGATCTGTGCAAACCCATGGCTATAAATTACAATAGGTCTAAATATTTTCAACTATTTGTTGATGATCATACTCAAAAAATGTGGGTATATTTTTTGAAGAACAAAGATGAAGTTTTCTTCTACTTTTAGCAATTTAAGGCCCAAGTAGAGATTTCCATAGGAAGAAGGATCCATGTCCTCCGTTCAGATCGAGGGTGGAAATTTACTAGTAATGAATTTTTAGCTTTTCTTAAGGAACATGACATTCAACGATAGTTGACAACTGCCTACTCACCACAACAAAACAATATTGCAAAACATAGAAATATAATAATTATTGAAATGGTATGAAGTATATTGAAGGATTCTCAACTTAGACACTCGTTTTGGTCAGAAGCAATACATATAGGAGTTTAATTCCTCAATCATGCTCCCACTGCATCACTTGAGCACATCACTCCAAAAGAAGCATGGAGTAGAACAAATGATCAATATCTTATATTCAAGTATTCGGTTGTATAGCATATATGCACATCCCAAAGGAGAAGAGAAATTGGATGAAAAATCTCAATGATGCATCCTACTAGGTTAAAGTGATGGATTAAAAGCCTATAGATTATTTTATCTAGATACAAAGAAATTATATACTAGTCAAGATGTCATCTTTGATGAAGAAGAAAAATTTATTTCTTCAGCACCACAGGAATCTCTATCTAACTCAATTCAAGTAATGCTTGAAAGCAATGAAGATGAAGAGGTTACTAATGAATACATTTTCATCAACATTAATGATGAAGGGGATCAATCTACTACACCACAACACACAAGGAAAATACATAAGTGGTATACTAGCACATTGAGAGCATCAAGGATAGATGGAATATTAAACACTTCTTCCACTACACCAAGAACACAAAGTATGACTCATAATGCACAATATATGGCTCTTATGAGTGCAATTGAGGTATCTATAGTACATGAAGCCCTATAATCTAATGCGTGGAAAAATGCCATGAACATTGAATATCAAGCACTATTGTAAAACATGACTTGGAATCTTGTTGATCTTCCACCAAAGAAAAAGGCTATTGGATGCAAATGGATTTTTAAAACAAACGAAAATCACATGGTGGTGGTATTGATAAACACAATGCACTAATTGTTGCAACATGATATGCACCAAAAGAAGGCATAGATTATGAAGAAAATTTTACCCCTATAGCAAAAATAAAATCCATCAGAATTATTTTTGCTCTAGTTGTGCAATTTGGATGGAGAATTCATCAAATGGACATGAAAAGTGTCTTTCTCATTAGGGATTTAAAAGAAGTTTATATGACTCAACTAGAAGGATTCATCATACCTGGACAAAAAACAAAGGTATGTAAATTGATAAAATATCTATATGGTCTCAAACAAGCACCTCGAGCATGGTAAACAAAAATAGATGAGCATTTTTGAAAGCATTGCTTCAAAAGAAATCCATATAATCCAAGTTTGTATCACAAAGAGCAAGGGGGCATGTTATAGAGAAATTTTTCTTCCCTTCCAGAAGTGTCACTTCACAAAAATCCTCAAACTCACAAGCAGTTTGTAGACTTTGGTGGATCTACCTATTTGATCTAGAAATAGATTATGAACTTGACTCTAGATAGACCAGATCAGGTAAGGACACCCTAACAGTGAGCTTAAACATTAATTATTGAAGTTCATTCTCGTTTAGATTAGTGAAAATTATTTTTATATTTAATTATATTTGACCAAACTTGATAGCAACACCCAACCTAAGCTTAAAGTGGTAGACCGATGCCTTGTTCATTGGGCAATTGTAGCACAATTTATAGATCTCATGATTTTAGAATGAAAAGAAAAGGAGAACTGATATTTATTCAAATTATGCAACAAACATAAGTGATTAATCTAGAAAAGGAAAATGTCATTCATATATTCAGATATTGTAACATATAAATGAATAACATACACATGACTAACATAGGAATGCAAGGAAGAAGTTGGAATTATATTTCAAAAAAATATACATATCAGATCCTATGGGTGCAATTTTGTTTCTTTGCACCCACCTGCTTTTTTGCAGGATGATACCTCTAAAAGGGGCGTGCCAAGTCTTGAAGGACATCGATGGTCGGGCATAAGATATCAAGTAGCAACAACAGTCATGGGCGGACCAAAGTAGCAGGCGAATGGCAGATGGAAGCAAGGTGGGTGATAAAGCGGGAAGACAATCCGCCCTTGACCTAGGGTGAAACTTCCCAAAATACCCATCCAACTTGTTGGGTAGACAATTCAAGGGGCTAGCAAGGGTGGATGAATTGTGCAATCCTGTCCTTGGGGAGGAGAAAGACTCTCGCCCATATCGGGCAGGAGATACAAAGTGCAAATGGGAAAAAACCTCGAATAAATGCCCTCCCTATCTCCCCAATGCCTCCATGGGAAAAAAAGTGTACAAAGGAAGCACCAAATTTCAAAGCTAAAGATGTACACGCTACTGTAGTAGTCCAAGTACCTGACATTGTGCATGAAAGTGATTGGTTTTAGGCGCACTGCTTCTAAGGTGCTCCAATACCTGTTACGCACTACCTAACCAAAGGATCGCCAATCGAGGACGAGGACCGCCAATCGAGGACGAGGACGAGGTAGCTAAGAATTTAATAACTAGGTAGAAGAGTCAGAGGATCCAAAGTTCCAGATTGATCTAGATGCATCTACCTCCTAGAAGATCAACATTTTCTTATGGAGCAGTGTACTAGTGCAGTACCTATCAGCTATAAGAGTTATTTTCCTGTTTATCGCCATTAATGTCCAAATTTTGAAATCAATGTAAAAATACCTATAAATAGTGGAATGCTAGTCATTCCTAAGGGTGACTCTTTAGCCATTACAATTCATATGTAAGGTTTACCATAGTGTAAATACAAATCCTTCACTATTTGGTCTCTGGTTTTGCCTTAGCATTTTCTTATTAAATGTATGAATGTTCATCTCTATTTGATCGTTTAAGTTTTCATGGGTGATTATATCCAGATGGTAAACATCCAAACCCATTGTCTAGGGTTTCCTTACCCGACCTGGTCTATCTAGAGTCATTTAGATAATATATTTTTAGGTCAAAGAGGTAGATTCACCAGAGTCTACAATACTTGTGATTTTTAGGATTCTTGCGACGTGACAAAGCTTAAGAAGGTAAGCAAGAAATCTCCACAACAAGTCCAAACAATGCCAATGTTTAAATTTGTCCCCTTGTGTAAAGTCATGTTGTGATTTGGGTTACTACCTCTGTGTGGGTTATTTTATCCTCTTTTTTAGCTTGGCTACTGTCTCTGCCCCTGTGTGGGTTTTAAAAGTTTTTTTTATGATGGTTTCTCTTCTAATGATAGTTTGTTATTGGATTCCCAGATAGGGTTTTTGCTCCTATTTTTTTTGTCTCCGTAGAGTTTATAAATAATATTACTCTCTTTGTAAAAGGTTGCGGGTCCTTTCAAAACCCCTTTTTACCAATAAAAAAAAATATTTTCTATCAATAGTATATTTGCTAAAATATAAATTAGAATGCAAGTATTTTGTTGATGTTATTTTAAAATCCACCCACCTAAGATCTTGATTTTAAAGTATAATTTGAAGTAATTTTTTTTATTTAAGTGAAAAAAATAGTTTCTTAAATCCTTAACACTCATGACACCAAGCTTACCAAGAAGCTTTCCTAAGGGGCACACTTATAACTATGGGACCAATGTAATCCTTCACATAATATATTTGCATTGACCAATGATGATATTTTAGTTCCCACATTAGCACCAACACTACATGGTGCTAACTCTAGTCATTATTGTTGATGCTAATATTGAACATGTCATTAGAGCTTATGAAAATATTTTATAGGTACCAATAGTTTCCATATCCTAGTGCAAGTTATGATCATCACTTCATCAAGTAAATCTACATGCATAAAATATTGATTAGGTGGTAAACTAGATCATTAGTTTACCTCTCCATCCTATGTCATAAGAAGACCAAGGTTTGAATTTGTATCTATCACATTTTTAAAGTCTTCTTACAGTTACTTGTAAGGAATCCCTATTGAAGAAATTGAAGAAGTGGTCATTGGAAAATATTTAAAGAAAGCTCAAAGTAGAATATTACAAACACGAGAAGATCCTAAAAAGAAGAATTTGGGATAATTGTCACCATCCTAAATAAATACCAAAAGGAAGAAGGGTTTGGTAGAATTTTGCCAAATTTTGAAAAGGGTTTTTGAAGATCTCGAGACATTCATATTCTTGAGGAAGAGGCCATCAAATAGGCCAAATTTTAAGTTAGAATTTTATAATAATATTGAAGGATAAAGAAGATAGAAGAGGCCACCAGATTTGAAATTTTTGAAGATAACCATAAAGGATTTGAAGGTTGATTTACGAAGAAGAAGATTACTAATTTTTGCAGCAAAATTTGAAGAGTCACAGGATAGCAAATTGAAGGTGACATAGAGCTGCAAATTTAAGAAGAATTGGCATATTTTGAAGTGCCCTTGAACAACCAATTAAAAGAAGGCTTGACAGCAAAATAAGGCAGAAATATAGAGGAATTGAATGTTGTTTTTGGATAGCAAGATAAAGAAGAAGAAATCAAATTTAGATAGTAGTGAATTAAAGGCTTTAGCACTATAAAATTGGTCAGCATTATAAGGAGAAAATATGGCTATTATTTGGAGAAGTTTAGGGTGGATTTGAGAGAGCTTTGAGCAACAAATCATAGAAATATTTGGTAACATTTGAAGGAGGATAATTGTTGCAAATTATAAATATATTTGAACAGCAAGAAGGCAGCATTTGTAGCTGCAAATTTTAGAGGTTGAGAGAATACATTTGAAGGAGAATTGAAGTTGCAACAATCAGATTTTTAGGCAGCAAGTTAAAGGCTAAGAGGCAAAAAATTTAGGCAGCAATTAGAGCTGCAAAATTAATGATTTTAGGGCAGAAAAGCAAAAGGAATTGAAGCTGCAAATTTTACAAATTTGAGACAACAAAAAGGTGAATCAAATCACCAAGAAGAGGAGGCCAAAAGGTATGCAATATTGGTGCTATAAAAGTTTATTATTTGAATGTTCACATTAGCTTATTATAAAGTTTTTAAAAGCACCACATTTGAGTTTTTTAAAGTAGTAAAAATAAGGCTTCAAATTTTAAGAAAATTGCATCATTGCTATCTTAGAATCTATACAATACAATGTAAAAAGATAGAGTTAAAAGTTTTCTTGAAAGGGAGTAATAAGGAGAAAGGGAGATCATATATAATTGCAAAATCTATTGAATGAAAGAAGGTCGAATAAGTTCTCAAAAATAGTAGGCTTAAGGTGTCTAAAGACACCAAGTAAGGCATTATAGATTGCAGAAGATAGTGGTAAGAAGCAAACACTAAAGAAGTGGAAAAACCACCATATTGAAGAAGATAACCATTTTTACCATTGGGCCAAACGAAGAGCATTGGAAATTACCATTGAGTTTTGGTGAAGAATAGCCACTAAAAGAGTGGTAGAACCACCAAAGATAAGTGGAGCCATCACGTTGAGAAGGGTAACCACCAAGTTAAGAAATGAAATTACCTTACAAGCCAAGGAGGAGGAGTGTCGTTTTAGTTAGCCACCAAAGGAGCCACTAGAAGCTCCATCTTGAGTTGTTGAATCATCATCTACATACACAGGAGAGTGTGCAAGAGAAGATACTTCAAGAGAACATCAAAAATATGTGGAGAAGATAATAGGATTAGTTGGAATCACAACAACCAAAAGAGAAACAAACATTTGCTTCCATAACCACAAACAGACTAAAGAAAATGTGGTAATTGTTGCATGGTGAGGTAAAATAAATGCTCATATACTTGAGCATTTTCTTGAAATAATTTGTATGAGGTTGAGTGCAATATTAAGAGTTATATAAGACCAAGCATTGCAAAAAAGGAGAAGAGCCATTTGAAAATGTCATTGAAAATATTCTTACCACTTGGCACATCGAAGGAGAAACATAAATGGTTATTGGTAGGTGAAAAATACCTTACAAATAACATTAAATACATTGGAGAAGGTTACACTACAGAGGGTAGAGTGAGAGAAAGAACGTAGCCTAAAAATATTGAATCTCAAGCTTTTAGTTGAAGAGTGCATGAAGGAGAAAACTATTTTGAGCATGAGGAGCTCATAATTGAACGTGAAGTTATTTCTAAGTCTGAAGAACATATTCATAGCCCATTCACCAAGGAGACCAACATGTTCTAGGAACGTAAGAAAGGCAAATGCATTATTGAGTATGGAGAAGATAATTCACCAAGGAGACCAACATGTTTGAGGAGCGCACACATGGAGAAGATTGAGAGATTTAAAGCTCCTATGTGGAGATGTCAAGAGCCTCAAACCTATTCACAAGAGGAAGTGAAAGGTCATCGAGAATGAGGGAGTTGAGAACATAAATTTTATTAAGAACATAGCCTATAATATAGCATGACTGTGTAGAGAAATTAATTGTTGCTGACAAAGAAGCCTGCAAGCAACCCAAGGAAGGTCAAAGAACTGAAAATGATATTGGTGTGCACCATTCGCAAGGAGGTACATAAAATTTTATTTAATTCAATTATTGCAAAGGTTAAGGAACCATAAGTAATATTACTTCTAATTATTCTAAGGTTGAGATTAATTAATCTAGTACATTTTATATTATTTGAATTAATGGAGAGATAAGACAACAAATTTAATATTTAGAATCTTAGAAACTATATTGAAATATTTTGGAAATACAATTTAAAGGTTTTAAAATTATCTCATTCTATTTGAAATTCAATCCACATTGAAATATTTGTAAATAGTTTAACTTGGAGGAATAAGGATTTCTACATAAACTAGGAATATTAAAATTTACAAATATCTTTGTTTTCTAAATTTCTTATTTGGCAGTTATAAGGACTTCAACATCAAATTAGATTTTTAAAATTTAGAAATCATATTATTGAAAATTTGAGAGATATAAAGCATACAACATAGATCCTTTTGAAACTTATAAAATTATATTAATATTAGTCTCTTGTTCAAATTAACGAGACATAAGGAATCCAACTTAAAGTTCTTGAAAGTAGAGTCTTATCAAAATTGATATTGCATTAAAGCTTTCTATTCATAATTAGGGAGACAAAAGAAATTCAACTTAAAGGAAAATTTAGAAAGCTAAGTATTTTATCAAAGACATATCATATTCAAAACACTTGGGAGACACAAGATATTCTACAATTTGATAACTGAAAATATTTGATCCCATACTCAAATTTCAAATTGGCCAATAGATCTAAAACACTAGGAAATATTAGGGGTACAACAATAAAACTATTTTCTTAAAGATAATAGATAAATTAGCAAGAGGAACATATCATCACAAGGTATACTATGAAAGGATTCAAGATCAAAATATGTACAATATTTCATATCAAAAATGTAAAATTACTTCAAGCACAAACAATTCTACAAGTCAAAATGGAAAAGACATTTGGTTTATTGATTCTGGTGTAAGTCATCACATGATAGAAAATTTACAATGGTTTGATTACCTTGAAGTCACTAAAAATCTTAGGTTGAAAAATGCATATGGTAAAACCCATATTATACATGGATATGGATGTGTAACACCTAGTACATAATTTCCAAATCTTATATTACATGAAGTAATGTATGTTCCTGGATTAATATCAAATTTATTTAGTAGTCAAATTGGTAGAGAGCAAAAGGATAATTGATTTTAGATATATAAATGGATTCAATAAGTGTCTCATTATAAATCAAAATGAGACATAAGCTATAGGATCAATTCACAATAATATATATGCTCTAGATCCAATTAGGATTTCACAAGATATTATTGTAGTTTAAAACAACACTAATGCATTTTCTGAGGAACAAAGTGTAGGAAATGAAAATCTATTTATCATAAAAGTTGACGGGAAAATTAAATATTCAGAATGAGAAAGATGAGAAGGCAACAACACTTTGGACTACTTGGCCATCTTCAGATTAAAGAAAAAGAACATGAACCTGATCAAGTTGAAATACATATGAAAGATGAAGATCCATATTGAAGAGTAAAGTCTTCAATAACCAAATAATGTAATATAGGGGGTGCTGGAATATATTACATTATTTGGTACATGTTAATTACCACCTTGGGTATATCTTTAGATTAGGAATGTGTCTTAGATTAGGTTTTGAGTATTTACTTTATACAATGTAATAAATGCACAAGTATTGTCAGAATGTGCAAAGTATTTAATGATATAAATGTGCATGTTAGTCCATGTGCACGAGTCCATAGAATATGAAAGTGAAGAGTCACAAGAAGGTAGAAGGCTAAGAGTACTCCATATGAAGAGTCACTTCTCATTATATAAATAGGCATATATATAAGTGTGATACACACACATACACACAATGTAGAGGAAAAGTAAGGTAGAGATACAATATAGAGCAAGTAGGAAGTATGAAGAGTTTGAGATCTTCATTCTATAGACAGGCAACTTGATATATTCATAATTGGTGAATCAATTTTGGATATTATGTGTTATTTTGTAATTGTACACAAAGTGTTTGACAAAATGTGCGTACATATATTTAATAATGTTATAAAGTGTAATTTAATATTGTACATAATAATAAAATGATGTTAAGTCATATAAGTCAAGAAAGTCATGTTATAAACTAGTTTGTCCTATAGTGGAAAATGTCGTGTAAATGCAAAGACCAAACGCATATGAAATGTAATTTAGGGAAGTTATGAGGTAGTTGGAGGGTAACTACTTTTTGGGTGTATAAATAAGTCCTCCCCTCATTCATTCATGGTGTTCAATGATTCGGTCAAGACATTGAGTTGTTCAGTCATTTATTCAGCTAGGGCATTGAAGGTAGCCATGCAGGTTGAGCATTGGTATGTGAGAATGCTGGTGCATATCTACGTAGGGCATGATGCAGTCTAGTCTTGTATGGAACCATGAAGAGTATTCTACCTAGGGTTTACAGAATGCATATTGTAATGTTAAAATTATAATGATGTACTATAAATGCCATTGTAAATATAAAACTTCTTGTATTTATGTATCATTTCTATTGTTATTATTGCCATTGCTATTGTTGTTTCTTGTGTATTGCTAAGATTGCAGATCTATAAAATTATTTATGTAGAAATGGAATTGTGTGTAAGCATTTTAAATTTTATATCTACACATTCTATATCAAAATATTATTTTTGTGAGCTTTTGTTAATTGCAATTTTTTGAGTTATTGCAGAAGTCTTTAATGAGTTTTATATTCTTTAAATATTGTCATTATCTTTTAATTGATATAGCATGTTTATTATAGATCTTGTGGTTGCTTTTCTTTAAGTATTTTGTATCAAAATCTAATCATTTTTTATGCAATATTGGTGTTATTATTGACTGATATTATATTTGTGAGATTATATAATCATAAGAAACATAAACCTATGATATTTGGTCCCATTTGCTAACAATGGTATCAAATCCACTTTAGTAAGCTCTATTTAGGGTGGAAAAAGAGGAATATATTAAGGAAGGAGATTGAAGAGAGATTGGAGAATAGCTAGCACCATAATATTTTGTGAATTTGGAGGAGAGGAAGAATAAGCTAAGAGAATGTGATATTTCTAAGGAGCTACTAGAGTTGAGTACTGGAGAACATTTGAAGAAGAAAGAACAACAGCTATTAGAGTTGAGGAAGGAGATAACATGAGTTGAAGGAAAATTAGTAGATTGAAGGAGAGTTTGAGTGGAGGAAGTTATAACAAAATCGTGGAACATTGATAAAGTGAAATATTGAAGAACTTTGGAGAAGTAGAGGATCGATGAAATTTTGACAACAAATTGAAGGAACGATTGATGTGCAACGATCTAGAAAGCAAAGAAAAAGTTCTTGAGTCGAAGAGAGTTAGTAAGCAGTAGAACATTGAGAAAGGACATCGAAGCCTGAAGATAGTGAAGAAAAACATGTGAGCAAAAGAGCCTCGAAAGCATCCTATGAGCAAAATATCATTGAATAGAAGCAACCTGTGAGCAAACAAGAAATAATGTCTAGAATGTAATCAATATTAAGGCAGTTTTATTGTATAATGCTTCATATAGTGTTTTTTTTATTTGGATGTTGTTTGCAAAGGACATGGAGAGAATTTAGCGCCTAAGTTAAAGAAAATATGGTTAGAATAAAGTGCCTAAGTTATTGGTGTGTTTGTATAAGTGGCACACATTAATTTGAATTTATGTTTTTGAGGAAAAAGGGTGCATATTGTTTGGAGAGAATATATTTTTTAGTTTGAGAATTTGGAAGATATAAGGTAATGAAAAGGAATTTAAGGAATAAGATGAATGGGAGGTATAAGGAAATTAAATAAATGAAATTTGATTTAGAGATTGATATATATTAAAATAATTGAAGAATGATATTGTAATTTGAAGAAGAATTATGAAATTGAAAATTAGGGAAACATAAGAAGAAATTTAAAATTTAAATTTGGTTGATGATTTTTTTTTTAATTAGGGAGTTATAAGAAGAGGAAAAATGAATTGAAGTTGACTAGGGTTAAATATTGAAGAAAAAGAAGAAATTATTTTAAATAAGGAAATTGAAAGGATTTTCAACATTGGAAGATTTAAAAAAAATGGTAACTAAGAAAAGGAAGAAAAAATAAACATTTAATATGCATCATCAAAAGTTTGCCAATCCATTTCTCAAAGAACTAATAAAGAAAACATGGGTCAATCGGATAAAAGGAGCATCTACAATCTATCCAAAAAAAATCTCTTGATACTTAAACATTGCATAAATATTTGTTTTAAATATGTTAACAACTGTAATGTATGGAAATTAGTTTGCAATGTAACAGTTGCTTTCAATATTTCTAAAACAAAAACACCAAGAAAATTTGAAAATTCAAATAGGCCTATGAATGCAAATGATCAGTATTCAAGACCCATAAAATTCCATACAAAATGTGGAAAAATAAATTACAAGTGCAAATATTGTAATAGATATGGACACAAAGTTGAAAATTGTTGGGATCTTTTTCATTGTAAAAATTGTGGAAGCAATAATCATTCCCAAAAGAATTATTGGTACAAAGGAAATAATTTTCATGAATGGAGAAGTGTAAAATGCATATTGATGATGGCACTAGAACTTCTCAAACAAATTATTTTAAAGGAAACTATGAAAATAGTCAAAATCATAAGTACGAGAGACAAATCAGATTTAGTACTAGCAGTAATATCAAAACTAGAGACAGACGATGAAGACAAGAGATAAATATTTAAGGCAAAAGCCTTCACACCAAATAATGTAATATGGGGGGGTGTTGGAGGTATTACATTATTTGGTACCTTAAGTACCATTGTAAATATTTAGATTAGGATGTGTGTGTCAAGATGTAATGTGTGTTTATGTGTCATGTAATCAACTGTGAGTTATAAATGAAAGGTGTCATGTGTGAGTGAAGAGTCATGAGTATGATGTATCAATATTAGAAGTAGGGAGTTACGTAATCATGAGAGGCTTTGTCATTATTTAATAAAGGCATATGAAATTTTGCATCTCCCGTGAGTTAGAGGAGATAAAAATTTAGGTACATTGAAGAGTCACGTAAAAGGTTATATATTGGAGACAAAGCTCTATGCTATGTAACAAAATTATAATGATCTTTGGATTGAATCAATAAAGTTCTTTTTTATGCAATATTAGTGTTACTATTGAATGAGATTATATGATCTTGAGAAACATAGAAATGTGATATTTGGGTCCATTTTCTAACAGGAACTTATAAAATTTTGAAGAGATTAAGAATATATTGAAGAATATTCCTTGAAAATACAAGTGAGAGAATGAAATTCTACCCATGATCTTTTTTTTGTCTAACGAGACATTAATTTTTTACAATTTGAAGCAACTATCAAAACACGAGTATAAGTTTATATATACTTTTTGGAAAGCATTTTTTGAGGCTTATTTAGTGAAAGAAAAATATTCAAATTTGAAATTTTATTATAGCTAGTGGAGCACCAAAGTTCTTGTTTCCTAATTCCCAACTACTAAGGGGGAATAATTATATTTCCTGGAAAATTATACTCATAATGCAACTTGAGTTTGAGGAAGTATGGCAAGTAGTAGATGGAACTATTACCTCTTCCTAAAAAAGAAAATAAAAATTAGATAAAGTTTGACAAGGCAAGTAAAAAGGTAAGATTAATCACCATGTTCAAAGTAGCAGATGAAGTCCAAGAATATATTCAAGATTCAACCACATCCAAATATGCATAGGAGAAACTTCAAACAATATTTGAATCAAAGAATCAAAATAAAATTTTATTTCTCCATAGCCAACTCCATTTCTTTAATATGAAGAGAAGATAGAAACTAGAACCTTTCACGAGGAGAATTGTTGAGTTACGAGCATCATTACAAAAATTGGGAAACCAGGTTCAATCATTATATCTCCCTCCAAAATACAATGTTTTTGTGACAACATTAAATATTATTTAACAAATACCAAGTTTTGAAAAGCTAGTGAATTTACTTTAAAAAGTAGAGACCTCACATACAACATATGAATAAGAACAAGTATCTCTTACAAAAAGAAATCAATAATTCAAAAGAGACATAAGATCTCTACAATGCTTCCAACTGTAGAGGAGGAAAACTACTCTACCGTGTATAATTCCCAAAAGGCTGGATCCACAAAGATAGAAAGTCTTATGGGATGAACCACATGGGTATGTTGTTCTCTACACTCGGTGCGGGGAAGGGTTCACTAGGAATAGTTTAAGGACTCACTTCAATTCCTCTAGATATTCAAGAATGTTTGATGTATCTAGTTTCAAGCAATCACTAAGTTTGGTCTTTCTAGATCTATGCTATGAAATACAAAGGATAATGCAAAAAATAGAATGCAAGAATACAAGAGCTAACTTAATATGATTCTTTCTTTGAATTCTTGCTAACTTAGGGTTTTATCCAAAAAACCTTTTAAGCAAGGGCTCAAGAGAGAATGCACAAACAGAATAAACCCTAAGTGCACACTATATGTTGTTTATCTTTCAATACCTAGAAATTAATCAAATATATTTCTTTTAAATTATATCTAAGGGTTTACAACAAAAATATAAAGTTCTCAGCACACAACCTAAAGATTAATCAGAACACTTAGCTTATCTGGTATCCTTGCTTTTATCCTTTTATCCAATGCTATCAATAATTCTTGTTCCTGCAAGATAACTTAAGAAACACTTGAAAATATGATTAGCATTAGGGGGCCTACTTAGGCCGATGTACAATAATGCTTGGAGGTGCAACAGTCAAGCCCCCTAGGTATTTTTAGATGACCTTTGAAAATAGAAGAGAAAATTGACCTTTGGAAGATGAACAAGCATAACAAAATATGGTAGAACATAATAGAAAAATAGAATACATAATGCTCTAATATGACCTAAATGCAGTCTATAACATAAATATAGGATTTGGGGGTAGAAGCTTGCCCCCAAACATGGTCTATGTGAAATTTTGCCTCGTATGGAGCGATCACGATATCGCAAAAGGTAAGAGAAAACTTAGAAAATTTGAATTAATGGATGCATAATTAAAAACCTAACTAATATGCAAAGTACAGAAGAGCAAAAACAACCTGGCAGTAGTGAAGATGTTAGGATCCTCAATCCTAACATTATTAGTTAGTATTAGTTAGTATTATTAATCATTTAATTATTATATTATTAACTTATAAAGTGAACCATCACAACCCTTCATAACGTGAACCATCACGTCTCTTCATACGTGAACCATCATGTCTCTTCACCAACGTAGCTTTAGGGTAGATATATATATATTAGGTTGGCCATCCATATCAAATCATCCAAGAAGTAGAATAATAAGCATAGATTATAAGGAGGGAGCCCCCTATAGTGGCAAATCGATTACAAGGAAGCCCCCTATAGGGAGGTCTTATTTATTAATTTTGCAATAAGACCTTGGGGTCTTACCAGAAGAAGCAAGCAAAAGGGATGGAGACCTCCAAGTAGTATATTCCTCCTTAGGACTTCAACACTTGTCCACCAATAGTAGCAACACACAATCTAATGCAGCAGAAAATAAAGCTTCAATAGATCACACTTCACACTTGCGAGTTAGCTTGCTTGTGAAATAAGAAGAAGTCCTCAAGAAAATAGAGTTAACATGAAATTGCTTGGTAATACTTGATGAGAACTTGGTTGGGAAGAAATGAATTTCAAACCCTCCTTATATAGTGGATTTGAAACAAGAATGGGTGGGAAAAACCAAGCACAGTCAACCCTAAAAAGATCAACTTTGAAAATTAGGGTTTTCTTAAGAGGAAACCCTAAAATACAAAGTTGCACTCCATAAAAATGGGGCACGACATTGCACTAGCTAGACCCCTGTGCGGTTTTAATGCATTTTGGAGGGTCAAAGAGAGTCAAAATGGAGCATATCATATACTATTGAAAAGATACTTTTGAGCTCAATCCAATGGTATAGGATTTAGGAATAATGGATAAGATTTGGTAGGGGAAAATAGACTCAAATATGACCCTATTTTTCCAAGGAGAAAACAAGGGATCTAGGGAAAATTACTCACATTAGTGGGTCAATTTGTCATGTCTACATGTTTCCTCTTCTTTGATGTATTTAAGGCCAAGTAAATGCATCAAAGAAAGACGTAGAATCCTATGGGTAAGAAGACAACAAACACAAAGAAGAGGGTGGCCAAGTTTGGGAAAAATGATGAAATATTACTACCATTAATGCCTCTATGGCCAGGGTACCCCCTCGAGTTTCGGAAGGAATGAACATTCCTTATGAAACTTGAAAAAGGCAAAGAAAAACAAAATATAGAAACATGAATAATCAAAGCAAGCAAACAAACAAGAGAGCAAAGAGCATTGGGTACAACATGAATCTAATACAGCTAGTATGAAATGCATGGATGAATAGAAGAAAGGGAAAGAAAGAAGAAGGGAAGAGAAGAGAAGAAGAAGAAGAAGAACAACAACAAGAATCCAAAGGTAAACCATAGAAATTGAGAGAAGCTAATAAAGAATCCTGAATAAAGGGTGTTATACCCAAAGAGAAGGTCCAGATGTGGAGTGAAAACCCACTATGGGTGTATTACTCGCTAAGATGGATATATGGAAAAAATATGGAGTGTAACCCACTATGGGTAATTGATCAAATGATCAAATGATGGAGCATAACCCGTTATGGATTATTTCTCACTAGTGACTACTATGGGGCGATTATCCACTATGATGTATGTTAAAGCCTACTAAAATGGCCAAGGAGCTTATCCTGTAATGGGGTGTTGAGCTCGTTGAGTCAAAATAAGTGTAACTCGATAGGGGAAATATGCTATTGCTTATGTGAATGATGTATTAGAAATTACTACTCGATAGGGGTGTGTAAAAATGTGTATATAGACCAAGAAATATGATCATAACATAATTTGAGTGTGTGCATGTGCTATAAGAAAAGAGAGAAAGAAAATGAGAAGCAATGAATTGTGCGTGTGTGCCCCCAGTTTGAAGTTTCAACTAGAGAAAATTCAAGAGGGAGGAAATGTGTAATCAAAAAAGAGAATAATATATATCCTTATCTAAAAAAAGAAGACAAATGAGAAATAATAATCATGCAAAAAGACAAGGAAATACCAGAAGAGGATTGCATTTCTTGACTTGGAGGAGAAATG
The DNA here is from genome assembly GCA_028583015.1 of Wollemia nobilis. Taxonomy (NCBI): domain Eukaryota; kingdom Viridiplantae; phylum Streptophyta; class Pinopsida; order Araucariales; family Araucariaceae; genus Wollemia; species Wollemia nobilis. The sequence continues at coordinate 4,385,415 of JAQPPZ010013020.1, read as the reverse complement.
ATGATCATTGTAAAACTTTCAAAGTCAAGGAATACAAGAAGAAGAGAGAAGAGAAGAAATAGCAAAGGAAGCAAAGAATAGAAGAAGGTATGAAAATGCATGGGCCCTAGGTTGGGGCTTATCTAGGCATCATAACCCTAGTGAAAGTGTAATGAACTATGACCTAAATAGGTATCATCACATGCCATTGTCATGAATCCTCAAAAAGCTATATGATCAAGCAGTCATGAGCAAGCAAAAATACAATTATGACAAGAAAAAGTGAAAGAAAATAGAATGTCAGGCAATCATGCAAAGTATGATAGGTAATCATGTAGTATGAGTAAGCAAATAGGTATGATGGAATGAGAATGCAAATGCATACCTAATTAATGATGGATTTTATTTTATTTTATGTTAAACAAGCAATCATAAAAATAGTCAACACATTCTAATTGTGCCTCCTATCTTAACAAAAAGAACAGGTATTCAAGGGTCTGCTTAATCAAAGCAAACTCTAGAAGGTAAGCCATATCGATGATTATAATCACATAGAGGCTCCTTATTATCTCTTTATTTGGCAGCCATAACATGATAATATATACATTCTTGAACAAAACCATCATTTTTAACATGGGGAGGAGCAATACCTAACTTTGCAAGATCTCTATGAGAAGCAAAATATTTACCATTAGAACACATAGAATTTATCATATTACAAAAAAAAAATGTTAGAGGGATAAGGGGGATCCTCATCCTCATTACCCTGCTCCAAATATTGATGAGATATATCCATAAGAGGTTCTTGAAGAAACTGATTGTCTTGATCCCATGATGAATTTATTAGAGGTTCCTCACTCACTTTTATATTGTTGAATTGCTTAGATTTTTGAGATGAGGAACTTGGAGAAATAGATGATGAAACTAAAGGACAAGCATTGAGACAAATTGAGCTTGTTCAACTATTGAACAATATTCAAATTGATGAAGGTCACCTGGAATGGTAATAACATGACATTTAAATTTGAATTTCAAATATTGATGAAGAGTAGAAGGTATGGCCTTCATTGCATGGATCCAAGGACATCCAAGAAGTAGATTAAAATATGTAGTGTAAGGTACCACATAGAACAATGTATCTAAAGTTTTAGGTCCAACTTTGAGGGGAAGTGATATGGTGCCACAAGCTTCTTGGTACTCATTGTTGAATATTTTGATGATTGCATCAAATTTAGTTAAATATTCCTCTTTTAATCCAAACTTTTAGATAAATTGATATGTGCATAAATTGATGGAAGAACCATTATCAATCATAACCCTTTTGATAAGGGTTTCCCGAATAAATGCAATAATGTAGAGAGAATAATCCCTACGTAGGTTTGAGGAAGAAATATCGTCATCCGAGAATGTGATGTGATGTGTCCCAAGAAAGCTTACAACATTGGCCATATCACTAGGGAAAATATATGGAGGGATATATTGTTGTTTTAGAACATTTATTAAGGCTTCTCCATGAGTAGGAGAATTTTGCAAAAGTTCTAAGAGGGAAATATTTGCTAAAAAACTCATCTCCTATTGAGACAGCTAGATCTGTCGATTTTGCACCTGTTGTTTTTAAGTAGTTGTTACCATATCAACCATTTTATTATCATAATGATGTGGTACATTTTTACAAGATACTTGATTAACTACATGTTGTCCTTTCTTAGGTATATTTTGGTTGGTAGTGGACTTTTTTTGACTATTTGAAGATTGAGAATTTCTTACATCAAGACGTCCTGCATCAATTAAATCTTGAACCACATGTTTCAACTTCTTACAATAATTTTTCCAATGTCCTTCTACTCTATGATATGCACAATGTTGTCCTACCTTGTACCAACTAGCTATAGTATCTAGTTGCCTTATAGGAGGTAACTCAATTGCATTGGCTTCTAAAAGTTGCTTTAGGACTTCTTCCATAGGTATGCCAAGTCTTGTGAAATTCCTTTGTGGAGGTTTTTGAAGTATTATTTTTTGTAGGTTATTAACAATATTATTAACAGGCCTACTATCCGTTACACCATCACCTACCACATCCTTATTCATATACTGTGATTGAATGGTTTTATCTTATTTCACTTTGAGTTGTCCTCTTTTGATAAGAGCTTGTTCCACTTTCCTTGCTAACTCAATTGCTTGATCAAAATATGTGATAATAGTAGTCTCTAATGCATAAGATAAATGTTCTTGCAAATTTCCAATAAATATGTCAATCATTTATTTCTGATACACGGGTTGTCTTAATCGACCAACTAAACTTCTCCAACGAGCTAATAATTCTAAAAAATTTTCTTCCTTATTTTGCTTTAAATCATATAGGTCTCTCATTGTCACTTCCTTTTCAATATATGCACTAAACTGATGAACAAATAATTTTGCAGTCTCTCCAAAATTCCTTAAAGAATGGTTGGGTAACCGATAATACCATTCTAATGCCATGCCAACAAGACTCTTAGGAAACATATTTAGTAATAACATATCATCATAGATGATATCATGACAAGCTATTCTAAATATTCTTAGATTCTCAATTAAATATTTTGTTCCATTATATATAGGCAAAACCAGCATGGAAGAATGCTTAGGATAAGGCCTAGCAGAAACTATAGGGTCTAGGGGTTGATTGCATATCTCGTTATAACTATGAGTAAAACTAGAAGGTTGAATCATCTCCACTTTTGAAACCAATTGTTTTACCATATTTGCCAAATTATGAATTTTTGGATTACTATTGTGCAATACCCCAAGATTCCCTAAGGGATGGGTATAAGTAGGTTGTTGAAAATGCACTTGGCTTAAGTTGGAGGTATTGATACTATTGTGATATGTTATATCTTGTTGGAGAGGATAACTAACATTTGGTGGAAAAGAAGCAAGAATATTGAGATTAGTAGATTGAGGAGGAAATTGAATATAATCATGAGTGATACTACTAGTTGGAGGAATTTGTGGATTTCTTCCAACATTGGTGGTTACAGTAGTGGCATAGGTCGGTTGATGGACCAGATTACCATGATTCAAAGATTCAAAAAAAGGATTATCATGAACATGCCTAGGAGAGATAACTGGAGGAGGAAGAAGAGTCTCATCTCTTTCAAGTTGAGCTTTATGTTCCATAGACTTAAGTAAAGCCTCCTTATGGCGTTCCATGAAACCCAAAACATGATCAAATTATTCAAAAATGTAGCGACCCTTAGGGTCTTCAAGGGGACCAAGACTATTATCAACCTTTTCTTCTTCAATATTATGATTTTTTCTATCAATTAGATCATTCTCTTGGAAAATCTCATCAAACCTCAAAGGCCTTTGCTCACTCCCAAGGTTGAAAGCCATTAGGATAAGAGAAAAAGACTAGGGAAAAAAGGAAGGAACTAAAACCAATGAAGACAAAGCACAAGAAATTATGTTTTTAATTTTTTTTTATCTAACACAGAATTAATGATCTTGATTAAATTTTTAAAATAAAAGGAGGTGTTCATGTCGGGTTCACCAAATATGTAGAGGGGGAAAAATACCCTACTATGTACAATTCCTAAAATACTAGATCCACAAGAGATAGAAAGCCTTATGGGGTGAACCACGGGGCTGTGTTGTTCTCTACACTCGGTGCTAGGGGGAAGGGGGTTCACCAGGAATGGTTTAAGGACTCACTCCAAGTCCTTAGGATATTCAAGAATGTTTGATATATCCAGTTTCAAGCAATCACCTAATTTGGCCTTTCTAGATCTATGATATGAAAGAAAAAGGACAATGCAGAAAACAAAATGCAAGAATACAAGAGCTAACCTAATATGATTCTTTCTTTGAATACTTGCTAACCTAGGGTTTTATCTAGAAAACATTTTAAGCAAGGGCTCAAGAGAGAATGCACAAACAGAATAAACCCTAAGTGCACACTATATGCAATTTATCTTTCAATGCCTATAAATTAATCAAATATATTTCTTTTAAATCATATCTAGGGTTTACAATAGAAATATAAAGCACTCAACACATAGCCTAAATATTAATCAGAACACTTAGCTTATTCGGTGGTTGATCCTTTCTTTTATCCTTTTATCCAATGCTATCAATAATTCATGTTGCAGCAAGATAACTTAAGAAACACTTGAAAATATGATTAGCGTTAGGGGGCCTGCTTAGGTCATTGTACAATAATGCTTGGAGGCATAGTAGTCAAACCCCCTAGGTCATTTTAGATGACCTTTGAAAATAGAAGTGGAAATTGACCTTTGGAATATGAACAAGCATAACATAATATAGCATAATAGAATAGAAAAATAGAGTACAAAATGCCCTAATATGGCCCAAATGCATTCTATAACACAAATCTAGGATTTGGGGGTAGCAGCTTTCCCCTAAACATGGTCTAAATGAAATCATGCCTTGTATGCGATCGCAATATTGCACGACGAAATTGTGCCCCACAGAACCCGGGTGCAATTTTGTAGAAGCTAAGAGAAAACTTAGAAAATGCAAATTAATGGATGCATAATTAAAAACCTAACCAATATGCAAAGTACAGAAGAGCGAAAACAACTGGCGATAGTGAAGAATCAAGCAAAAGGGATGGAGACCTCCAAGTAGTAGATTCCTCCTTAAGGCTTCAACACTTGTCCACCAAGAGTAGCAACACACAATACAATGCAACAGAAAATAAAGCTTCAATAGATCACACTTCACACTTGTGAGTTAGCTTGCTTGTGAAAGAAGAAGAAGAAGTCCTCAAGAAAATAGAGTTAACATGAACTTGCTTGGTAATACTTGATGAAAACTTGGTTGGGAAGAAATGAATTTCAAACCCTCCTTATATAATGGATTTGAAACAAGAATGGGTGGAAAAAACCAAGCACAACTGATCCCAAAAATATCACCTTTAAAAATTAGATTTTTCTTAAGAGAAAACCCTAAAATGCAAAGTCACGATCCATAAAAATGAGGCACGACATCGCACCAGCTAGACCCCCGTGTTGTTTTAATGCATTTTTGAGGATCAAACAGAGTCAAAATAGGTCATATCATATGCCGTTGGAAAGCTCTTTTTGAGCCCGATCCAATGGTATAGGATTTAAGAAGAATGGATATTATTTGATATGGTAAAATAGGCTCAAATATGACCCTAATTTCCAATGATAAAACAAGAGATCTAGGGAAAATTATTTAACTTAGTGGGTCAATTTTCCATGTCTACACCAACAAAGAAACAATTCTCTTCAATAATAGAAACAATCATCAGTAAATTTAGGTTGGAAAATGAAGGATCAACAAAATAACAATGTTACCAAAAATGATCATACAAAAGGAAAAGAGTGTGTAGTTGCTACATAACAAAGTCATCTCAATGATGTTTGGTGTGTTTATTTTGGAACAACCAGGTACATGATAGGACAAAAATACTGGTTTCAAAATCTAAACTAGTCTAGATATACAGGAAAAATATCTTTGGAAAAAATACATCCTATGATATAAAATGTATAAGTGACATAAAATTATGGCTTGGATCACACACATGCAAAATATAAAGTCTTATATGTTCCAAGACTTGTCAAGAATTTACTCTATGTCAATCAATTACAAGGTTGAGTTTGATAAATAATAAGGATCCAATATATTCTTCATTCATGGTAAAAATAAGAATTCTAAGATTATTGCATATGTAAAAGGAAAAGGAAATATGTTTGAACTTCACACAATTCATAATGACAACTTAGCTTTAGTCATCAACTCCAATATATGTGCATCACTTTGGCATCGACAATATGGTCATCTAAGTTATGGCCACCTTATTGCATTGCAAAACAAAAATATGGTCAAAGGTCTTCCTTCTTTAAAGAAATCCACACAGATTTTTTCTTGTTGCTTAGTTGGGAAGCAACATCAAGCTCCTTTCAAGTCTTCAAAATATGAGGCTAAGGCACCTCTTTATTTGATCCATATCGATCTGTACAAACCTATGGATACAAATTACAATAGGTCTAGATATTTTCAACTCTTTGTTGATGATCATACTAAAAAAATGTGGGTATATTTTTTGAAGAACAAAGATGAAGCTTTCTTCTACTTTTAGCAATTTAAGACCCAAGCAGTAATTTCCATAGGAAGAAGGATCCATGTACTCCATTCAGATCGAGGGTGGGAATTTACTAGTAATGAATTTTTAGCATTTCTGAAGGAACATGGCATTCAACAATAGTTGACAGATGCCTACTCACCACAACAAAACAATATTGCAAAACATAGAAATAGAAAAATTATGAAAATGGTATGAAGTATATTGAAGGATTCTCAACTTGGACCCTTTTTTTAGGTACAAGCAATACATACAAGAGTTTACTTCCCCAATCACACCCCCACTGCATCACTTGAGAACATCACTCCAAAATAAGCATGGAGTAGAACAAACGATCAATATCCTCTCTTCAAGTATTTGGTTGTATAGCATATATGCACATCCCAAAGGAGGAGAGAAATTGGATGAAAAATCTCAATGATGCATCCTACTAGGTTAAAGTGATGGATTAAAATCCTATAGATTATTTGATCTAGCTACAAAGAAATTATATACTAGCGTAGACACTAAAATCATGTCAATCCGATTAGGCGACCAAAATCAATGGCTAATTGACATCATATGGCCCCCTTGGGCAACCCTCAGAGGTTACATAGTGGTCCTAACCACTCTTGGAAGGCTCTACCCCACTTTTGGGAGGTTTTGGGCCATATAGGCATGACCGTCCCACCCTGGGATGGTCATAGTTCATGGCCATCCCACCCAGGGATGGTGGCATAGCCACCATCCCTGGGTGGGACGACCAAGGACTTTGACCCCAAAAAGTCAAATTTGGGACAAATGGCACCCAAAAACTACCATTTATCCTACCTATTCAAGCATGCAGACCTAAGGGCATAGAATCCTTATGACATGCTACATAATGGAGGCCAAAAAGGGAGATTCTCTTCCCCTTCCAATGCATGCCAAATTTTGGACAAATGGCACCTCTTGCCCTGCATGCCCTTGCATGCCCATTTGCCCATAGGCCTCCTTTGGCTATAAAGTGGATCTATTTTCCACCCAAAATATAGAGAGGAGTTTTGAGACATAGCAACGAAGTGCTACCAAGATTTCCCCTCACCCTTTTGTGCCTTTTTCCCTCAAAATCTCTACCTAGCGAAGGAGGTTCTCGAGTGATTCAAGAGGCATAATTTATTTACAAAACTAAACCAATTGAGTGAATTTCACCATAAAATTTTATGACAACACTATTGAGAGGGTTTTTGACCAATTCATAGAGGAATTGGTGGTAAAATAAGAGCAGAATTGGTGGTCATCCCACCCCAGGATGGTCCCCATTCTGTGATAGTCACCACCATCCCTGCAAGGTATGGTGATATATTTATGCATGATTTTTCTACTATTTTTAATTAGGTATATTCTAGGTTAGATTATGAACATGTTGTCCAAATTTCATGCAATTTGGAGTTATATTGAGTGAGATATTGCATTTTTAGTGTTTTGTAGGCTTACGGGGCCCATCTGAAGATGCACATGAATCTGTGATTAATTTTGCTAATCTATTCATATGGGTTCTCTTAAAATATTATTTTATATATTCTTTCCAAGTTTGGTTTGATTTGGAGATGTTTAGGTCTAGAAATTGCTTATTTTGGGTTTTGTAGGCTTCGTAGGTACACTGCAAATGCGACATGGATTCAGATGCAATTTCTATTCTATTTTCAATTATATCTTCCCAAAATCATATTTTATGCATATCTATAAAATTTGAGATCATTTGGAGTTGTTTTAGATAGTCGCATTGCATATTTACACTTTCTAGCCTTTCATTGCATGTATTGCTTTTGCATGTTTCACAATCCGCACTTGCTATTGATAAAATCTGGTTTCCTTGTGTGTAGGTGCAGGTTTTACAGTGCATGAGGAAGGAGCATAGGATCATAACATCAAAGAACAAAGTGGCAGCATCATAGGCCCACCCACCTCAATTGTGGGTACGAGGAAGAACATTGGAAGTGCACACGAGCTTATTTGAAAGGATTTGATCCTTGGGCACCCCATTTTGTAAACAAGTGTATCAATATAGAGCCCTCAAGGGGACATCTATGTAACCATGATTCTGATTTATCAAATTAAATAAAGAGAAAACTTCATTTTCTTGCATTTATTTGTCTTATCATGCTTACTTGAATGCTTCCTTTGTAATGCTTATTCAACACTAGCGATAGATGCATATTGTTTAGCATTCTTAGGTGCACCATTTTTCCCATACTTTAGTGGTGATCATGGTGGGACCCTATCCCTATTGATTTGGTTAAATATTTGACCTTATTTTTGCCTTTGTTCTGTTGTAGGAACTGGTCGTTCTGGCCTGAAATGGCCTCTAGACTGCTGACCGTCCCACCCTAGGATGACCACACAACCATCCCACCCTGGGATGGCCATCAAACTGGCAGCCATCCCACCCTAGGATGGCCACAAAATAGAAGCTTTTCTGCTCAAAATTCTAGAAATAACAAGCTTATAGGCCATTAAGGTAAGTGCCTAAACCTTTAGTTTTCATTTCTACTATTCAAATTTGCTGAAATTTGGTTTTTCTTGCCTCCCTTGATTGCTTGAAAGGTAGAAAGATAGGTTTCACTTTTCTATAATTGCAAAAACAACAAAAAAAGAAGAAAAACTGAAAAGGAACTAAGTAGAAATGCATCTCTATGGTTTGCTTGCTTGTAGCCTACCTAATGGGTAGGTTATCATTTAGGGTTTGCATTTTGTAGGTTACTTTTTATCTAGCATTTTTGAAAGTAAAACATCCTTTTCTTGCATTTAGTGAAAGATCATTGAGTGCTTTATTGTTTTACTTTATTTAAGCATAAAAGGAACCACACACACTTGCACGTATCACAATAACATTGGTAAGGTTGGATTTCATCACCAACCTCCAATTCAGATCGGTGACATTGGATTTCACCTCCTTCCATCGGCTTGCCCCCTCGACACCTTAGATAGAATAGGGCACTCTCTCAATATGGAATAGGTCACTAGTGTTCAAACTCCCTCCCACTATTGGAAACACTTGTCGTTTCAGAGTGGAAGAGCTAGGCGAACCCTCCACTCATTATGGGTTTTAAGCGGTGTACCCTAGACTCTTTTGAGAACCTCATGTTTGGCACTAGTGTTCCTAGTCACCACTTTGGTTGAGTTCCCTCATTCTAAGTCCAAAAAATGAACAAGAAAGCAAGAGCAACAACAAATCTAAACACACCAAACAACTTAGGGATTCACATCTAAAACTTAAAGGAGATAATCACATTGTTTTCTTGTGTGCTTCTTTGATCATTTGATTGTGTGTTTCTAATATTTAAAAGAGATAATCATACACATCTAATCCTTAAAAGAGATAATCATATTGTCTACTTTGTGTGTTTCCTTATTGTTTGGGTAATCAACATAAGATCCTTGATCTAGGACCAAACCCTAATTTTTAAAAAAATCTACTTTTTTATTCTGCATCCAATGGATCGAGAATCATGCAAATCGGAGCTATAACAAAAAATTTATGTTGGTTTTATGATTACTCTATTTTTGAAGCCAAAAATAGGGAAAAACTACACTAAAATAGTCATAAAATGGTCTAGACAACCCCAAAAATTGCCAAATTTATTTTGTTGTCTTAGTTAGCCCCTTCTGCACCTCTCATAGAAATTTTGAGTCCTAACTCTTTATTTCTCAAAATTTCCCAAAAATTCCTAAAATTGGGCATTTCCCCACGAGCCCCGGTTGGCCAAATATTTCAAAAATACAAATTTTTGACCCAAAAGTCAAATTTTGGAGCCCTAGCCCATTGTGATCAGCTCATCACACTGATAATTTTGGTATATAACACCCATAACCTTTTTTGGAAGTCAAAATTTTCTTTAGTGTGGGTTTCCTTCAGGGTTTGCCTAGTCAACACATTATGACAACTATGCATAGCTAAGCTCAATCATGAGCTAATGAAGTAAAAAAATTTAGGAGAGGCCTTGAGCATCATCATTATAGGTATGAGGATCTCCTCATTCCTACATGGTGCCTTGATAGTAGTCACCTTCGCTATTCTCTAAGGATCTCCATCGGCATACACCTTCGCTATTCTCCTGAGGATCTCATCATTCCTACATGATGCCCTGAAAGCCATCATGAGGTCAACTCCTCACTCAGAGGACCCGACCACCAAGGTACCTCTACCAGGAGAACACCAATGGGTTATCCACATGATCAAGTGGATTATTCGGTTAGCCAACATCGATTCTAGTCCCAAACCAGATATAATCAGCCTTCCAAGGGGCCTAGTAGGGAGGTCTACACTCCCTCTACATCATGGTCTTCACCACCTAGAACTCCCATCCAACAAGTGTTAGCAACCCAGAGTAGGCCTGTGCGAAGTTCGCATGCACCATCAGCCAATATGACCATGAGCGAGCTTCTACTACAGTCCTCCAAACATTGGGAAACTTTCATGAGGATCTTGGATTCCATCGAGGTACAACCTCATGACTCTGATGCTTTCACCAACTTTGTGGGATACATACAAATGCACAAGAATCCTGTTATATCCTTTCAAAATCATGAGGTCAAACCCGTGCCTACCAATTCACCAGATCCTACTTTGCACATCATCGTGAGTATCAATAGGCTCCCCTATAAGTGAGTATTGGTTGACATAGGTTCCTCAATAAACATTATTACCATAGCTTCACTAAAACATCTCAACCTTCCATCCTCGTGCATTGTACCATCCAAGTTCACCTTGCAAGCATTCAATGATGCTTTATCCTCCACTATGGGCATGATAATCCTACTTGTTGAAGTTGGACAAAATATTGTGCCTACATTGTTCTACATCTTGGAGGGTGCAAGATAGTACAACATACTACTTGGAAGGCCATGGATAAGAGACATGGAATGTGTTCCATCTATAGTGCATCAATGCATTAAATACATTGATGAAGGTAAGGTCCATGTGGTTGATGTCGACCCAGACCCCTTCAAGTATTATAAATAGGTGGATCATCCATAGGAGCCTACTGTATCACCCATGCACTTGGACACTAAACCCAATGACCTTATCTAGAGTCCAGATTCAACCCCACGGTTAGTCATGAAGCTACCTTCACCATCGCTAGTACCATCCTCTATTTCTTCGAGTGAGGAAGAGTCAGAAGAGCCAGCTATAGAGGCTCCCACAACTATCATCAATACATCTATAGAAGACCTTCCCACTCCTACTAACAAGGAGGAACCCATAGTTGATATGGATGAATCAAATCATATCATGCTTGAGGACACAATTCAATTGACCTACCCAAAACTCGATGAGTGCATAGTACCCAATGTTACATTCATGCCTATCATCGAGTCGATCAAGGATCTAGGTCATCCTCCTACCAAGTCACCACCCATTGATAGCATTTTTGATGCACCCCCAAACATGGGGGCCAAGCAGATCACCTTGGACAAGTTGATGAGGTAGCCATGACTTGTCCAAATGCAAATGCATCTTCTCATGAGTTTGTGGGAATGATCAATGTGATGATAGAGAACCAAAGTCCTCTGAATCCATCTATGCCACTTGTGACTCCATCCAACATTCCATCCATACCATAAGAGATACCATTGATGGATTTGGTCACACCTACTCCATCTCACTCAACATCTCCACAAAATCAAGAACATGTGTACCCCCTACACCAAAGTGGGGGTAATCCAACTACCACAGTTGAACACTCTGAGTTGGAACATGAGCATGAGCTAAATCAAGAACAAGAACATGTGGATATACTCACTAGCCCCAATCATCATGAAGCATCCACATCTACTCAGATATTGAGGACTTTTGATCCACCTCTACTCAATTGTCTCCTGGCTCCCACACCCAATTCACCTCCACCACCTATCAGTTGCCATCCAACTCCCTCAATAACCATCCAGTCATCACCTCCACTATTTTCACAACATATCTTGGATAGGCTAGCCAATGTGGAGTTACAAGTGAGTCACCAACACAATGATTTACAACAAATCTTGAATCGACTCACAAGCATTGAGTTACAGTTGAGTCATCTAAAACCTCAACCCCCTGATTGTCAAGACCAACCCACTCTTGTGTAGTCCAATGTTAAGTCTCAAATAAATCAAGGGCAAAACCAACAACATCACCCTAAGCGACAATTTATGCCCATTTTTGAGTCCATGGACTCTTTATTTGAGCACCTCTATGCAGCTAAGGTAATTAATCTACTTGAGAGTCGACCTATCGATCCAAATGCACCAAAGCCCAAAGGATATCGTGAAGACCTATACTGCAAGTACCATAGGCAAAATGGGCATGACGTGCATATGTGCTTCAAGTTCAAACACCTAGTACAGGATATGATTGATAGGAATGATCTTCAAATCAATAATCAACAAATTGACATATTTCAGGATCTGTTACCTACATATGGGAGTCAAGAAGAGCAACCTAAATAGGTGACTGAGATGCATACAACCTCATCACCTCATAAAATGAGTCCATGTTCACCTCATTTAAGATATCAACATCATACCTGGACTCCATTATCTGAGCCCATGTCAACCATCTTTCACAACCTATAAGAAACAAAGATAATCATCTTGCCAGACATACCCCTGTTCAACCCGAATAGGCCTAGATCTAAATAATATAGGGAGGATCATTCTTACCTCTATCATCGAATGAGAGGGCATGACATTAGTGATTTTCATATTTTTAGACATATGGTCCAAGATCTTATTGATAAGGAAGCTTTATCCATAAATGGGGCACTCATTCTACCCCATCGAGACATTGGCATTACCTAGAATTCCCTACCACAATAGGGGGGTCAATCTCTATCACTCCTCCTAGCCAAGCCAATAACATTGCATCAATCATAGTACATACTAGGGGTATCCAAGGTGTCACACCTTCCCCACTATTTACATCATAAGAAATGAAGCAAATTGGGGATTCTAAAGGTATCGCACCTTCCTCACTTCCTTTGATCACCACAAATGTTGGGGGTACACAAGGTATCACACCTTCCTCCTAAGAACATAAAGTAATCAAAGTTACAAAAAGCTCCAAGGGTATCTACATCCACTTGGTCAACCTAAAATGCTCCAAGGGTATCTAAACTCTTGGTCACCTCAAAATGCTCCAAGGGTATCTAAACCTTGGTCAAACCTAAAATGCTCCTAGGTGTTTAGTATCTTGGTCACTCAAAATGCTCCAAGGGTATCTACAAACTGCTTGGTCAACCCAAAATGCTCCTAGGTGGTCTATGACCATCTAGGTCACCCCAAAATGCTCCAAGGGTATCTACAAACCACTTGGTCAACCCAAAATACTCCTAGGTGGTCTATGACCATCTAGGTCACCCTAAAATGCTCCAAGGGTATCTACAAATCACTTGGTCAACCTAAAATGCTCCTAGGTGGTCTATGACCATCTAGGTCACCCCAAAATGCTCCAAGGGTATCTATAAACTTCTTGGTCAACCCAAAATGCTCCTAGGTGGTCTATGATCATCTATGTCATCCTAAAATGCTCCTCGGTGGTCTACGACCGTCTAGGTCACCCATATATATCCCAAAAAAAACTCAAAAACATCATCAAAACATCAAAAATACAAAAATATTGCATCACATCACATTGCATACCATTGCATTATATAATCACTTGCATTAGGTATACTCATCATTGCACTTTGCATTTTAGAGTTGCTCATACATGTCTAGCACTAAGATTGTACACTAGTCATCATTCAAAATCAATGTTGTTAAAGTCATCATTCACATCATTTCATATTTCACTTATCATTTCCACCTACATTTCCCACTTTTCATATTTGTGTCCATTTCCTTCACCTAGCCATTTGTTCTAGAATGTCATTAGGGTTTTCGGTCACTCAACCATCTCTAGTTTTCTTTTCAGATTTTGTAGAAAGCTATCCTAATTTTTAGGAGGTAGAGTCTTGCTTAGATTGTACCTTGTATACTTCAAAATCCCAACACATTTTCACACTAATAAATCCAAGTTTTGCACAAGGAAATATGAAACCTACAAAGTGGTCTAGGTTACCTTAAGTGAAAAGTTTATCTTGCTCATCCCCCTGTGTGAATGGTTCAAAAATGCTGAGAATTGACAAAAGGACAAGCTCCTCCTTACCCAATTCCCCAAAATAAATAGTGGTTTTCACCACTATCAATAAGCAAAATCCCAAAAAGAAAAAATCAAAAGCAAAATAAATAGTGATTTTCATCACTACACAAATCCCTTGCTCAAAGAAAACAAAATACAAAATAAACAGTGATTTTCATCACTAAGTATGAGCAAGTATCCCTGAAATCAAATAAAAGAAAAGAAGGGAGTATTGAACTTGAATCCTTGGAATTCTCAGCATTTGACAAACCATAAGGTGATCCTCATTACAGGTTAGGTGGCATCAAGCCTTCCTGGCAATGGTGGTATCCTTACGCATGATGATATGTCTATCACATTAGCATCTTGTGTGTGTACAGACCAATGTTTGCATGTGGATGAGCTAGCTTTTGGTAGCCTATACTACCTAGTGGTCTAATCCAACTACGTACAAAACCTAGGATCATGATACTCATAGGGTGATCTTCAGTACAGATGGGCTGCATCAATCTTGTTTGGCATTGGGGTAATCTTATGCTTATCACAAAAATGAACTCACTTGCACACATAGGGATATTGAGTATCTTGGTCATCCTAGCAGATTCATACCTTGTCAAAAAGTCTTGCATGGTTAGTATATAATTTTTGATCAGTTAACTAGAGTGTTTGAGTCTCATGAAAACCTCAAAGACATCCTATAACATCCTATTATTCATTCCATTTTATCACATGTATGTCAGTTTACATTTTCACAAATCCATTACATAGTCTCATGACAACATTACACATGAATTGATGAATTCTATATAGTCTATGGTGCTAACATAGTATGTCATATAGTATTCATATTCCATCAATACATATCAATAAATCATCCATTTCATTATGCATACACACATTGCATATCATCAAATAACATCATAGTACAACACATGCATCCATTAATGCATCCATAAATCATAACACATAATGCATCTAACGGTCCAAAATCTCAAAATTGAAAATCAAACAAACATTTTTTAAACATCAACTAGGGCATTATTGGTATCATACCTCCCCTAATAAGCAATCAAACAGTTAAGCAATCAATCTCAAAAATCCCCAAAGGTATCCATAAACCCTTTGGTCACCCAAAAATCCCCAAAGGTATCCATAAACCCTTTGGTCACCCTAAAATGCTCCAAAGGTATCCATAAACCCTTTGGTCACCCAAAAAGCCCCAAAGGTATCCATAAACCCTTTGGTCATCCAAAAATCCCCAAAGGTATCCATAAACCCTTTGGTCACCCAAAAAGCTCCAAAGGTATCTATAAACCCTTTGGTCACCCAAAAAGCTCCAAAGGTATCATAAACCCTTTGGTCACCCAAAAAATCCTAAAGGTATCCATAAACCCTTTGGTCATCCAAAAAGCCCCAAAGGTATCCATAAACTCTTTGGTCACCCAAAAAGCCCCAAAGGTATCTATAAACCCTTTGGTCAACCCAAAAACCCCAAAGGTATCTATAAACCCTTTGGTCACCCAAAAAACCCCAAAGGTATCCATAAACCCTTTGGTCACCCCAAAAAGCCCCAAAGGTATCCATAAACCCTTTGGTCACCCAAAATGCCCCAAAGGTATCCATAAACCCTTTGGTCACTCAAAATGCCCCAATGGCATCCAATAAGCCCATTGGTCAAATATATATACATATATATTAATCAAAAACCAAAAGAAAAACATCAAAACAACCCAAAAAGATCCAAAAAGGGTCCAAAACCCACCAAAAACAAGTCAAATCTGATGGAATTCACTCAGGATCAAGATGGAACCCAAATTACTCATGGATGAATGGAAAATTCCTTACTTCAATCCCTAAGAAGGCCATTGTGGCTGGACCACCCCACGGGAATGAGGTTTTCAACTCCTTTCTTCCATGAAACATCAACAAAATCATCAAAATCCTCTCAAAAATGCTCCATTTTTCAATGGGTAAAACTGGAAGAAACCCCTAACCAAGTCATATGGGTCAAGTGACTCATCACTTTTATCACTGGTCATTCCCTCATCGACTCATCGCTTGAGGGGGTAGTCATACTTAACAAATTCATAATCAAAATCAACAATCAAACACTCAATCATGCAAATTGCGTTCATCCAATGAATCATTGACAAAGACAATCATGCCCCTACTTGGGGTAGCAAACAAGAAAAAAATTTCAATTAAAAAAATGCTTGGCATTATAGAATCATGAAGGAATTCAGGCTTTATTGCTTCATGAATGAAAAATTTCCAAGGTCAAGTAAACCTTACAGGAGAGGTTGTACTTGAAGCAAGTTCTTTACTGAGTTAGAAGCAAGGATTCAAGAATGCATGCTCTTTCCATGATTAGGGTATCTAAATTTGGTTAGGTTACTGAATAACCTTAATAATTTGACATTTTAGTCATCTATTTTTGCTCAGCACTGTTGTAGCACCCTAAAATTGGCGCAGTAAAATTATAAAAATTACATTCATCCTAGTAAATAATTTTAAATTCAAATTTAACCTCCCAAACCACCCGTTAACCGTCGGGTATTCCGTTTCCCCTTTTTTCGTGCCAATTTTAGAGGTTGTTTTGACCGTTTGACGATATCGTCGCCGATCAGACGATATCGCCCCAGATTTGACGATTTCGTCTGGACTAGGACGTCCAGACGATCTTGTCGCAAAACTGAATTTGCAAAGTTGGAATCTGTTCCAACGGGTCTCCAATCTGGGCAGAAGCGTGTCTACGCCGTTGGGACCCTCCCCCGTTGGAGATCTCCCAAATTGGGAAGATCTCCAACCTCCTAACAACTCCCCTAAGCCTATTTAGTCTCTAGGATTTTCCCTCCCCAACCCCTGGCTAAAATTATCTGCAAATTGAATCCCTCTACGCTAAGACATCTTAATTTTGCTTTTGCACTAGTCCCATAGCCATTTTGTTGCAGGTACATCATTATTTTTCAACCGGAGCCAGCACCCATCGTCGTCGACGAACCTGTCCAGATCGGAGGCGATCCTGTCAAATTCGAGGCGATTTCGTACTGATGCGAGACGATCTCGACTGCAGTCCACATCGAGGCAATCAGTGCCTGAAGTTTGCTTTTCTCAACTTTGTTTCTGTCATTTTATTCTGCAAATCAGATAGGCTATTCAGTTTTTATGTTATTTTGCATTTGGAGTTCACCCATTTAGCTTAGATTGCATACTAAGATCATGATTTGCCATTAAAGTACAGTAATTTGCTTGAATTTCTATTCTTAAATATTGTTCAGTATTCATACTACTATTTGGTATAATTTGCCTCTGTTTGCACAGTAGGACTTCTTGTATTTTGCATCTATTTTTTGTCTTGCAGGTCTCTGACGAATTCGTCTGACGAATTCGTCAGATTTCAGACGATTCTATCAGTATCAGACGATTCTGTCAGATTGCAGGCGATTCCGTCGAATTCCAGACGATCCAGACTGCTTCAAACATCAGAATCTTCTTCAGACATCCGGATCAGGTACTCTTCATTTGCATTCTATAAATTCTCTGTTTTCTGCTTTTTAATCTATTTTCTGTATTCATGGAAGTTGCATTTTCATGTAGATTAATTTAGATTCATTCGGCCAAACCTAGGATCTGAATGCTTAAGGTTAAAACGAACTCATCAAAACACATTCCAAAACCTAGGCGTGGAAACTACCGCTAAATGTTTCCTGGTGAACCCACCATCCGTCGAAAAATCATCAAAATACACCTCCCTTGAGAGGCGGGACCTTCGCAAAGTCCTCTCAGTCCGAGGTACCGCGCCATCCTTTTCCCATCCTCCTTCCGGGCATGGATCCTATAGCCTGAAGGTAGGGATGCGAAAAATTTGGAGCGATACATTTTGGTGAACCCGACGTGAATGCATCATAACCTTTTGAAAACAAAAACAAAAAACAAAAAAAAAAAAAATTAGAACAACTAAAACTTAGATGCATTTTAAAACATTTAAAGTTTGAAATCATGTTTAGATGGTAGCTCCTAAAAAGAGGTTAGCAGTTACTATAAACGTAGAAAACCAATTGGCAGCCATAGAAGTTAATTATGTCCTTAGTGTCCCTGAAACGAGTAGAAATCAATCCTTGTGGGACGAACTTGACAGGAGACTTAGTATCATCTCATCTAGGTCCACACAACTTAAACAGATTAAGAGGCTAGTCTTGGATAGAATCCTGGATCCTCATCAATTAGTTTTTTATCATGAACTTCAGAGAGCCTGCCATAGATGGTTAGCCTATAGGAGAGCTTTAGTATCTTCAGAATTATTCACCTTCGAGGAATACCTCGAGAATGCAGCCATTGTGCACCAATTCCTAGGCCTTGTAGAAGACCAAGAGGTTGTTCTTATAGATAGGGAAATATGGAATAGAGTTCCTCGTGTTGTGTTATATCGAGAGTATTGCCACGAGCTTTACTTCTATCAACCAACATCTGAGACAGATAATATCACCATAGCCCTTTTCATCAAATTCTTAAAAGAAAACTTTCAATTTGAAGAAGAACATTTCATGACCCCTGAAGAACTAGAGCCTATTAATGATGTTTATAAATTGTTTATAGAAGACTAGTTCATTTACTTTCAGTCTTATTATTTCTTGCATTTATTGTGTTATTTGCTGCTTTTATCATATTGTTTCAAAAAACTAAAAACTAAAAATCAAAAACTTAGCAAAAACTTAAACATTTCATTTTCAAATATTGTAGTAGGTATATAATAAATATATACCTCTTAATTTGTTGCATATATATATATATATATATATATATATATATATTTTCTGAAATCAAAACTTAGCACCATGCCTAAACTTAGGAATGGTAAAGAAACTTTAGGAGAAGGAGAAGATTGGTTACAAGATACAACTGAAAACCCAAATGTCCTTCTTGGAGATACAAATCCGGAAGGAGAAACTCTAGGTCAATCAGATGAAGACTTAGGTGAAGATAAGGAACAAGAAGGAAGTGTTAAAGAGGATGAATCCTCATCCCCTAGAGTAGCTCCAAGTGGAACTATTGCTTTTGACAACGCAGAACATTTTTGAAAATTTCTCAATGAAAATATTGACATCCTTAATGTGGCAGTTCGTATTGATAGAGGAGAAATTAGTGACGCTCAAGCAGCTATAGAACAGGCGTTTAATATACACACTAATCCTTTATCTTTCGTTGATCAAGAAAGTGATAAGGCTGGGCCATCCAATACAGATTTGGTCACTATGGTTCAAAAGATGTCAAAACAACAGGTTACCCAACCTCCTAAGGGACCTGTTATTCAACCTAAAATCACTCCCACACAAAAGAAACCTTCCTTCACTACTTTATTTCGCCAAACCATTGAGCAATATGCTTCAAGTAAACAAAAACCTAAAACAAAGCCAAATACAAATTTTCAACAATCCGAAATACAACATAATCCAACTTCAAAATTCCTCCATAATATTTTTCCTACCAATACTTTACACAATAGCAACATGGCATCTAATCTGCATGTTCCTCCATCCTATGCCCATAAAACTCATGTCAATGCCCTACCGAACCAATATGGGGGGCAAACTAGTAATCTGGAAGCCATGGTGAAACAATTAGCTTCACGTATGGACCAGATAGATCCCTACCGTCCCTCGTATAATTATCGAGAGATCTGTAGTCAACCTTTGGATCCCATAGTTGTGGCTCAACCATATCCTAAGCATTTTCCCATGCCCGTCCTGCCTATATATAAAGGAACCGAAGATCCCATAGAGCATCTTCGCATGTTTAGGATAGCATGTCATGACATATCGCATGATGACTTGCTATTACTAAAAATGTTCCCCAAAAGTTTAGGTGGAATGGCATTAGAGTGGTACTATCGATTGCCCACTCATTCTTTGAGAAACTTCGAAGAAACAATTTGAATCATTTGTCCATCAATTTAGTGCCTACATCGAGAGGCATGTAACTATTAAAGACCTATACAATTTAAAACAAGATAAGGATGAGTGTTTTGCTGATTTCTTAGCTAGATGGAGGCAATTGACAGGAAAACTGCACTTTGTGCTACCCTATAGGGAAATGTTAGACATTTTCATCAATAATTTACAAGAACAAATTTCTTATGAGCTATCAACAGCTACTTTGACTACCTTCGATCAAGCTATAGATTTAGCTCGAAGAGTAGAAGATGCCCTCATTAGAAGAGGCCAACTTAGGAAGAAGGATGATGAGAAAACATCTAGAAATCAATATAAAAACAAACAGGTTGTCGGTGATGGAGTCACTGACAGCAGAAATGTTGCTAATGTCAATGCAACAAAGACAACAAAAAATTTATATTGAAACCTCCTGATAAACCTCCCCGAGAATTCACTAGATTAAACCAACCCTTATCAACTATTTTACCTCAATTACTTGAAAGAGGTTTAATCCAACTGCCAGCTATCCGGGAACCTGATCCGACTATACCCGGATATAGAGCTGACTTACATTGTGAGTTCCATAGAGGACCTGGACATTCTACCAACGCTTGTAAGAGGTTGAAACATAAAATACAAGATTTGATTGACAATAATGAAATGGAAGTGCAAGCCTTCCAACCTAAACAAAACCCTCCTAATAATACTCAAAAGACCGTTCCCCAAAATCAAAATCAAAATGCCAATCAAACTTTAGACATATTTCAACACCCTTTACCAAGACATGGTAAAGAGGTAGCCAATCAAATCGAACATCATAATGTTCCTCCTCCTACCCGATATGTAGGAACCATTAGCGGACAATTACCTGTTCAGGATTCTCAAATATTTGACACAACCTTATCCCTGGTTACAACCAGGCCCTTACATAATTTTCAAACTTCTGATTCTAGTGATATAGAGTCAGATAGTGAAAGTGAAGTAGACATTACTTCCAACCAATCGAATAGTTCTGAAAATGAATCAGATCCTATTCAACCTGTCACAGATGCTATGGTTCCAGAAGAACCATTTCCTAGAAGAGTCACTACTCGACCTTCTTCTAATATAGTCCTTCCTTATGAACAAGCCATAAATTCTCAACCGAGACCGTTTCAACGTCGTCACTATAACATTGTAGGTACCATCGGAGTCGTCACCCGACAACAAGCTCAAAATTCCCAACAAGAACCAAACCAGAACGATGGATCAGCTCCATTCATCCTAAAAAATCCCAATAAAGGGAATCTTGCTTCTAATGCTCAACCTAAACCCCCTTACAGTATTAACGAGCAATTGTCCAATACCACGGCCAGAATCTCCCTTTTAGATTTATTAAGATCCTCTCCCACCCATAGGGATGAGTTGATGCTTACATTGAGCCAAATGATGGTACCTCAAAACATCCAACCTGAAGCTATGGCCAATACTATCATCACTCGAGAGATTGATTGTATTGACTTTCGGGATAGAGATATCCCACAACACAGTTTACATAAGGACAATCCCTTATACATTACTGCTCTCATTGGAGATGTAGCTATCAAAAGAGTTTTGATTGATAATGGCTCATCTCTAAACATTTGCACCTTTGACTTCTACCAACGATTTGGTTTTAGAAGTGATGAAATGAAGAAAACTGATATGATTATCAAAGCCTTTAATGATGAAACACAAGAAACATGTGGAGTCATTACCCTCCCATTGCAAGTTGGTCCTAGAACCCTAGAAACAACCGTGTTTATTGTACATTGCCCAGCATCGTACAATATACTTTTGGGTCGCCCTTGGATCAATGCCATGCGAGCGGTCCCATCAACTTTACACCAATGTGTTAAATTTGAGTTTAAAAATCAGTTGGTCACTATTCATGGTGACCCTAGACCTTTTGATATGTGTTCTTTGGCAGAACCAGTTGGAGTGCAATTTTGCCCAGCTCTGTCATCCACACATTCTAGTTCTTCTTTTTCATCTAAAACTATGAAACATAAACCCATAACTTCCCCTATTCCCCCTCCATTGATTTCATCCTCCTATATAGATCAACAACCCTCTAAACAAATTACTTTAGAACCTCAAAAAGATCTTAAATCTACAACCAATCCTTCAAGTTCTACCTCTATAAAACCAAATCCTATAGACACATCTATCATACCTTCCACATCTAAGGATATAGGTAATAAGCCTTCTACATCTTATGCCCTTTCTGATGAACTTTTACCAGATTTATCTACAACCTTAATATCAGAAAACATGAATGATTTCATGCGAGATTCAAACCTCTTAAATAAATTACCGCCATCTCCTCGTACTTTGGGCCTCCCACAACCTATGGGAAGCACCTACCAAGTCGGGAGTTGCGCCTTCATTTATAAAGGATATGACTGGGGAAGAATCCCTCGAAATATCAAAACTCATCATGAGGGATACGCTCGGTGCTATTTTACCAATGATTATATTAAAGCTAAACCCATGATGCTTAAAATGGGATATAAAGGGAAAGGCTTAGGACCTTTCCAAAATGGCATGAAAGAACCTTTCGAGGTAGAACCGTGGCCTGCCCGCTGTGGTGTGGGCCTATTTCCTAGTAAGGGACAACCCTTTCCTTTTGAAGAGGATGATCACCTCATATGCTATCAAGATTATTTGGATAGGCATGTTGATTTGCCTCTTAAAAATCAGTCATTTTCATGCAACATGCTATCCATAGCCTACCCTGAAATGATTGCTGACCCCGATGAAGAGTTGGAAGGAGATATCTTCCATGATGTCTCTGTTGAAGAGATGTTACACAATGGATTTTATTTTGATGGTTCTATACCAACTATAGCTCAGCTTGAGACCACTAATCCTCAAGATGACTTATCTAAATTAACCTTACAAGAATTACAAGAATTGGGTGTTTCACCCGCCCCACCTAACTTTGAAAGAGATCTACACATGGAGGTAGAAAATGTCATTAAAATTAATATTGGAACTGAGGACAATCCTCACATAATCAATATTGGATCAGAATTAAGCCCAGACAAACAGGAACAATACATTGCATTCCTTAAAGAGTATGAAGATGTCTTCGCTTGGACATATGAAGATATGCCAGGTCTAGACCCTTCTGTAGTCATGCATCATCTAGTGGTCCATCCGGATGCTAAACCGGTTAAACAAAAACTTAGAAAAATGCATCCCAAAGTGGCTCTGCTAGTCAAAGGGGAGTTAGAAAAACTCCCGAATGTTATCTTTATACAAGCTATTGATTATGCTGAATGGATCTCAAATGTAGTTCCAAGTCACCAAGAAAGAAGCTACCAAAGTTAGGGTTTGCACAGATTTTAGAGATATTAACGTTGCATGCCCTAAATATGACTTTCCCCTTCCAAACATGGATCAAATCATCGACTTTACTGTCAGGAGTGGGATGATGTCCTTAATGGATGGATTCTCCGGCTATAATCAGATCAGGATAGCTCCTGAAGATCAGGCTAAAACAGCCTTTATTACCCCTTGGGGTACCTTTTGCTAGAAAGTGATGCCATTTGGCTTAAAGAACGCAGGTGCAACTTACCAACGCGCTATGACCTACATTTTTCATGATATGATGCATGATATCCTACATGATTATGTAGACGATATTATAGCTCGCTCTATTATTGAAAATAATCATTTAGATGATTTGAGAAAGGTTTTTAATCGATTACGAGAATATCTCATTCGATTAAATCCAGCAAAATGTATATTCGGAGTTAAATCCGGCAAACTATTAGGGGTTTTAGTTTCTTTACGTGGTATTGAAATCGACCCTCTCAAGATTGCGGCTATCACTAATATGCCCGCACCCACTAATATATCTGAATTACGAAGTTTACAAGGTAAACTTCAAGCCATCCGTCGCTTCATCGATAAGCTGGCGGATAAAACCGGTCCCTTTCTTAAACTCCTTAAGAAGGATGTCCCTTTCAATTGGGACACAGAATGTAGAGAAGCTTTTGAACTTCTCATACAATATCTCCTTAACCCACCGGTGCTTTCACCACCTAAATCCGATCACCCATTTCTCCTATATATTTTCGCCTCAGATTCTGCCTTAGGGGCTATGTTAGCCCAACTTGATGATGAAAAGCGAGAACGTGCTAATTATTATATTAGCCAAACTTTCATCAGTTATGAAACCCGCTATACAGCGTTGGAAAAATTATGTCTAGCAGTCGTGTTTGCTACGCAAAAATTACGACATTATATGCTTAGCCAAAAAACTTATGTTATTGCTAAATATGATCCCTTAAGGTATCTCATGAGTCGACCTTATTTATCGGGTCGCACATCCAAGTGGGTTCTTGCTCTAAGCGAGTTTGATCTCACATTCATAGGACAAAAGTCTGTTAAGGGTCAAATCATAGCAGATCAATTAGTTGCTGCACCCTTAGAGTCTACTCATCCCCTCATTATCGAGTTTCCTGATGAATGCCTTCAATTAGAGGCAGACCTTGTTGAACAATGGTCCTTATACTTTGATGGAGCCCGATGCATGAGTGGGGTTGGTGCGGGTATTATTTTAATATCTCCACAAAAACATCTTATTCCTCTGTCCTTCAAACTGACCTTTGCTTGCACCAACAATACTGCTGAGTATGAAGCTCTAATCCTTGGATTACGAGCTGCTCTAGCACTCAAAATTAAACATCTTTTAGTTTTTGGTGATTCCCAATTGGTTATAAACCAAATTAATGAAGTTTATCAAACCAGAGATGATAAACTGCGCCCATATAAGGCCTATGTTTTACAATTAATGTCCTTATTTGATCAAGTTACCTTGGAAGCTATTCCTCGAACTAGCAACCGTGCAGCTGACGCTATGGCCGCCGCTGCATCTCTCCTGCCCTTGGAGTTAGATGACGAATATGCGACTATCATTATTCGTCGACTCCAGGAACCCGCTTCAAATAAGTCATGCTTAGAGCCTTTGGATGTGTTTCTAATCAATGAAACT
This sequence comes from Wollemia nobilis, assembly GCA_028583015.1. Taxonomy (NCBI): domain Eukaryota; kingdom Viridiplantae; phylum Streptophyta; class Pinopsida; order Araucariales; family Araucariaceae; genus Wollemia; species Wollemia nobilis. The sequence goes on along the minus strand of JAQPPZ010013020.1, from coordinate 4,360,249 downwards.
ACTCCCCGAACCTTGGTATACAGACATATTTGATTTTCTCCAAAATGGGACTTTCCCTGCCAATTCTAATAGAAACCAGCGTCGGTTATTACGTCGACGAGCCAGTCGATTTGTAATAATTGGCAATACTTTGTATAGGAGATCTTTTGAAGGTATCCTATTAAGATGTCTAAACTTAGAAGAGTCTAAACTAGCCTTGAGTGAAGTCCACGATGGATCTTGTGGAGGACACTTTAGTGGTAGCGTCATTGCTAAGAAGCTCCTTCGGATAGGATACTTTTGGCCTACCATGGAAACGGATGCACATGAGTATGTGCGCCGTTGCGACAAGTGTCAAAAACATGCTGACCTTGTCCATGCGCCTGCACAAGAGTTGCAGGCTATTTCATCTCCTTGGCCCTTTTCTAAATGGGGCTTGGATATTATTGGCAAAATCAATCCTGTGTCATCTGATGGACACAAGTTCATCATAACCGCCACTGAGTATTTCACGAAGTGGGTTGAAGCTATGCCTTTAGCTTCCTGCACTGGCTCACAGGTCTCTAAATTCATTTTTAATCAAATCATTTGCAGGTTTGGAGTTCCTGCGAATCTCATCTCTGACAATGGAACATGTTTCAAAAATAAAGATGTTAAAAAATTATGCCAAAAATACAAGATTCAACACCGCTGGTCCACTCCCTATTATCCTCAGGGTAATGGTCAAGCAGAAGCTTCTAACAAAACTTTAATCAAAATCCTCAAAATATTGGTCAATAAAACTGGCCGTGACTGGCACATCCAGTTATATCCAGCCTTGTGGGCCTATCGAACTAGTGTTCGAACCCCCACGGGAACTTCACCATTTGTTTTGGTTTACGGTGCTGAAGCAGTTTTTCCATTTGAATTAGAAGTTCCTTCTTTGGCTCTGCTACTTCAAGATACCGAAGTAGGAGATGAATATCGTGCTGGCAGACTCAGTCAGCTGGAACTCCTAGATGAAAAATGCATCAATGCTTTGGAGCATCTCCGTGCTTACCAAAACAAGCTAAAAAGATCATATGCCAAGAAAGTTCGTCATCGATCCTTTGAGATAGGCGACCTTGTTTTAAAAGAAAATCAAAAAAATACAAATGCAACTAAGGACCTTAAAGGTAAGTTTGAGCCCAACTGGCTCGGACCATACATTATTACTGCTAAATTTGAATCAGGGGCATACAAATTGTCTACCTTAGATGGTAAAGAACTTAAAGAACCCATGAATATTTTACATCTTAAACGTTACTATGCATAAATGTGATTATTTCATTCTTGTACATACATATTTATTTAATATACTTCAAAACCACTCTCTTGTTTTCTTTCATATTTATAAATTCAAAAACATCAAAAACATTCATAATCACCAAAATTTTCAAAACTATTTGTTGCATTTATTTTGGCACTTGTTAATTTTTTGTTCACAAATAAAAATAAAAATGATAAAAACCTAAAAACAGCAATATCCTTGACTCTTTCGAAACCAAAACAAAATAAAGACGAGAGAGAGTCAACATTCTCAAAAACTTATCAAAACAGTATCTATATCTATATCTTCTTACAATTATTGCAGTTATATGTTTCACATTATCTTGGATAAATTAGCATTTATTTGGAATCCCTCACTTGCACACTCACAAAAATAAATATCTTGATTTTATCTGGCATGATTACTAATCTCTCTTATATCAAAGTCCACAAAATTCAAATTAAATAAAGTTTGAGCATAGAGAATTGATCTTGTTATTTACTTAAACCAAGCACATCTTTTCACAATAAAATGATTATATTTGTAATTTCCATGTTTTGCTACATAGTAGAAGTGATTTCTTGAGTGAAAAGTTTCCCCTGCTATCCTATCATGCACATGGTCTAGAATCTTTGAGAATTGGCAAAAGGACAAGCTCACCCCTACCCAGAATAAAAATCCCTTGCTCTACAGCTAATCCGAGCAAGTATCCCTAGCAAAGAAAAAGAAAAGAAAAGAAAAGTTCAAGAAAAAGAGAAAAGAAAAAAAAATGTGTTCTTTTATCATTACAACAATGTTCCAAGCATTATCAAGCAAAAGAAATACAAAAAGAAAAATAAGCAAAGTTCAAAAGAAAACAAGAAAGCAATAAAATCCCTTTCCCTACCCTTTGAAAAGAAAAGAAGGGTTGATGAGCTTGAATCCCTGGAATTCTCAATTATTCGAAAAGCGTGAGGTAAGCCCCATAACAGGTGGTTTGTGCCCAACCCGCTTGGCCTTGGGTAACTCCTAGCGTGGCGATATGTCCGTCACATTAGCGACCTTATTTTGTACTAGACCTATGTCTGCTTATGGATTAGCTAGCTCTTGATAATCCGACCTACATAGTAGTCTAATATGGTTATATGCATCTACATCATGGTTAATGAACACTTATTTGGTTTCTTCAAATCACTTGTATCATATTATCTTGCTCAAAACTGGTAAATGAACAATGCAATTGCACACACATTTGTATTTGAGAGATTTTGTGTATCATTATGATAAATCAAGATCGGAAATGAATTCACATATGCACATGGGATTCCTTATAAATCTAACTTTTGTCTTCAAAATAATTTGAAATATTATTTTTGCAACTTGTTTGGAATAAATCAAGTACAATTGTTTACCACAAAGATAACTATATAATAGAAAAATCAAAAATTTCTTTCAAACTACACAAATCAAATACATATATATCTGGTTGACTTTCACGACGATGGTATAGTTTCAAAACCAAAATTGGAATTTTATGCCTAGCGCAAGTCCTCATTTTCATATTTTATGTTCATCAAAAATCAACCATGCAATAAAACTATCTTTTTTGGATTTTCGCGATGATGGTATAAGTCTATACCTACATATTCTATGCCTAGCGCAAACCATTGTAACAATTTTTATTCCCCATTTATCAAAAATCATAAAAACCATATGACTTCATTTATTATGTTACACAAATTATGCTTTTCAAAAGCAAACCCAGTTTTTTTTCACTATTTTTATGTCATTATGTCAAACCTTCAACTTTGCAATGATGGTATAATTCCTAAGGAATTATTCACAAATCTTATCACACTTAGGAATTTATGCCTAGCAAAAATCATTTTAAACATTATTTCATGCACAAATATTTTTCATGAAAATCTGAAAACAAACCAACCATCATCATCATCATTAGCACTATTGCACCAAAGTCTTAAGACAGTTTCTTAAGCACTCTTTTACTTTTAACAATATTTCTATACTAGGATTAGCTTGACGACCGAGTGAGCAGCGACTCCATGAAATGGTCTATAATAGCGACAATGTCCTTTGAAATTATTGTTAGAAGTCTCTTTTTATCTTTTATCACATTGCATCACATACAACCACTTTGTTACATCAGATTATTTCATTTAAAATTTTACAGCATGACATTCAAATTATAATATTTCCAACGACATAATTACATGAATTATCAAATCAATCAATCAAACATAAAATCATCATAAACATACTCAAGACATAAGTCATATGATCAAAAATATCTCATCTATATATATATCACATATATATGTACATCATATCAGCTAGATTGGTATGCCACAATCTATATCTTGGCATACTCAATCAAATGTCCTCCGAGCAGTGTCTCGAGAGCCCCTAGAGCTCTCAGCCTCATCTCCTCCCCCGCCTTACGGAGGACGAGGTGGCCCCATCGTAGTATGTGTGGTACTGCGAGTCCTCGTCGTCGATCGGGATGAGCTCCTCGATGACCCTGTCCTGATCGGATCTGCAATAGCAGCCGGCAGCTGTACCCTCTGGCCCTCGGGCACCATCTGAAAATAGATACCCTGGTAGAATGCGGTCTGAGCAACCGACCGCATCAGCTCCTGAGTGCTCGCCCCTCCGCCCCGTGCCCTGAGGCGTGCAATCTCGTCTCTGAGCTATGTCACCTCAGCTCGGTGGCGTGCAGCCTCGTCCTGCAGAGTCTGCACCTGTGCTTGGAGACGGATGTTCTTCATCCGGAGAGTAGCCATCTCGCTACTCTCTCCTGTGTCAACGCCCTTGCCCTTATCGGGCGATGGTGGTCTCTCTCTCTATGGAGATGGGGGTCTCTCCTCCCTCCTCTCCCGCTGCCGTGGCCTCTCCTGTGCCTGTGGCCTCCTCTGCTCCCTCCCATCGTGACCCTGGGCCGCCTCTATCGCTGCCTGGCATCGCCTCCCTATCCGATGCACAACCGCGTGGATCGGACCCTGTGCCCTCGTCATCCGAGGAGGGTGGATGCCTACGTACCAGGCATCATAGCCATCGGCTACCCTCGCATCGTCCCCATCCACTGGCTGGATGGGGGCATCATCCGCGTCCTGGCTCCAGAAGCGCTGCATGTCGGGAGCCCCGCTAACCGTGGTGTTATCCCGGACAGTCCAAGAAAACTCGTAATCCCTCAGAGATGGGATCCCCTGCTGTAGACCGAACTGTCTCAAAACTTGGTCATAGCGGTGGAGCTCCACCTCTCCTCTCTCCATCCATAGCCAGCAGACTCTCCTGATGCGAGCCAGCTCCTGTCCATCCTCGGCCCACCCTGGGTGCCCTCTCCATGGTCTCCAGGTGATCTGGTCTGGGACCAAATCATCCAGTAGCCTCCGGGACATCGGTAGGTCGATCCATCGCTGTGACCCTCTCCGGAGCCACCAGTAGAAGACTCGGGGCCTCTCCCCGTCAATCCCTGTCAGAGGAAGCCCTATCGGCCTCCGCACCGCAATGTGCTCCCAGCACCAAACCTGTAGGAGCGATGTCATCACCAGACATCGGCCGCCCTTGTACACGACCCCATACAGGATCCTGTACAATCGGCATAGCACATAGCTGCCCCATGCAAACCTGTACCCGTGGTCTCGCATATCGTAGATCACATCTGCGAGCATCCATGGCACCCTGCACCCGCTCTGGTGGCACAGCAGAAGTCCACCAACCACCCCAGCTAGAACCCGTGTGAGTGTAGATGCCCCAAGCATCTGGCGCAGTGCCTCGATATTAACTCCGCCCTTCTCCAGGGTGAAGCTCGGGTCACCACACAGCCGTCCCATAGCGTGGCCCTGATTGGCCGCAGGTGTAATCAGTCATCCTTGTATGGGGATTCTCAGAATCCTCCATACATCCTCCAAAGTGGGAGTCATCTCCCCTGTCGATAGCCGAAAACATGAGGACCCCGGATACCACCTCTCTGCTAGGGCCGTTAGTAGCCCCATGTCTGTGGATACTTGTGGCATCTCCGCCACATGCTGCAAGCCGGCCTGTGCCAGCAGATCTCGCTCTGCCTGTGTCAGAGCGGCCAAGTCATCTCTCAAACCTCCATACTTCCATTCTCTGCTCTTTAGCAATCCTCTCTGCAAACATAAACAACAAAACAACAAACAATCATTAATAACAATTCCAGTAATTAATAATGCAACTTAAAGATCAATTTCATGTAATTGATGATATCGCCCACTATTGGACGATATCGTCCCAAATTTGAGCATAATCGTCTCCGATTTCGTAAGCCGAAATCGTCTCTAAATTGACGAAATCGTCCCCCTTTCACCGATTTCGCCCTTGGGCGAAATTGACGAAATTGAGACGATTTCATCGAAATCGGGACGATTTCATCTCGACGACGTCGACGGCCCAAAAACGGCCGCGATGCTCAAAATTCACCTAAAAATCTACCTACAAAGCATGTAAATTCAAATTAAATCAGTTCTAGTTAAGTCTAGACTCTTACCCGTAGACCACGTCGGACCTCTGCCGATCTGTGCGTCGTCTCCACCATTTTTTGCTTCAGAGCTCTAAAAACAGTAACAATGAATTAGGGTTTTACCCTATTTTTCTTAATTTTATTCAAAATAATTCAAAAATAATTTTGCTTTTTCCACGTTTTTACCTCAAACGTTCGATTTGGGTAAAAACACTGGAGGGGGCACCATAGTAAGTTGTCGTACGATTCGACCAAGAATCGTCGCCTAAAAATGGGTATAATTTTTTGCTTTCTCGTAGATCGAGAAGAACTCATCTTTAACGCATTTTCTTCGGAAAATTCGCTAAAGAGGGGGCAAAATGTAGCACCCTAAAATTGGCGCAGTAAAATTATAAAAATTACATTCACCTTAGTAAATAATTTCAAATTCAAATTTAACCTCCCAAACCGCCCGTTAACCGCCGGGTATTCCGTTTCCCCTTTTTCCACGCCAATTTTAGAGGTTGTTTTGACCGTTTGACGATATCGTCGCCGATCAGACGATATCGCCCCATATTTGACGATTTCGTCTGGACTAGGACGTCCAGACGATCTTGTCGCAAAACTGAATTTGCAAAGTTGGAATCTGTTCCAACGGGTCTCCAATCCGGGCAGAAGCGTGTCTGCGCCGTTGGGACCCTCCCCCGTTGGAGATCTCCCAAATTGGGATGATCTCCAACCTCCTAACAACTCCCCTAAGCCTATTTAGTCTCTAGGATTTTCCCTCCCCAACCCCTGGCTGAAATTCCCTGCAAATTGAATCCCTCTACGCTAAGACATCTTAATTTTGCTTTTGCACTAGTCCCATAGCAATTTTGTTGCAGGTACATCATTATTTTTCAACCGGAGCCAGCACCCATCGTCGTCGATGAACCTGTCCAGATCGGAGGCGATCCTGTCAAATTCGAGATGATCTCGTACTGATGCGAGATGATCTCGACTGCAGTTCACATCGAGGCAATCAATGCCTGAAGTTTGCTTTTCTCAACTTTGTTTCTGTCATTTTATTCTGCAAATCAGATAGGCTATTCAGTTTTTATGTTATTTTGCATTTGGAGTTCACCCATTTAGCTTAGATTGCATACTAAGATCATGATTTGCCATTAAAGTACAGTAATTTGCTTGAATTTTTGTTCTTAAATATTGTTCAGTATTCGTACTACTATTTGGTATAATTTGCCTCTGTTTGCACAGTAGGACTTCTTGTATTTTGCATCTATTTTCTGTCTTGCAGGTCTCTGACGAATTCGTCAGATATTTCAATCAATTTACGTCGCGTATCAGACGATTCTGTCAGATTACAGAGCGATTCCGTCGAATTCCAGATGATCCAGACTGCTTCAAACGTCAGAATCTTCTTCAGACATCCGGATCAGGTATTCTTCATTTGCATTCTGTAAATTCTCTGTTTTTTGCTTTTAAATCTGTTTTTTGTATTCATGGAAGTTGCATTTTCATGTAGATTAATTTAGATTCATTCGGCCAAACCTAGGATCTGAATGCTTAAGGTTAAAAACGAACACATCAAAACACATTCCAAAACCTAGGCGTGGAAACTGCCGCTAAATGTTTCCTGGTGAACCCACCATCCGTCGAAAAATCATCAAAATACACCTCCCTTGAGAGGCGGGACCTTCGCAAAGTCCTCTCAGTTCGAGGTACCGCGCCATCCTTTTCCCATCCTCCTTCCGGGCACGGATCCTATAGCCTAAAGGTAGGGATGCGAAAAATTTGGAGCGATACAATCGTGTTGCACACAATGCATCTCAAAAAAGGGCATATGTAGACACTAAAATCATGTCAATCGGATTAGGCGATTGAAAGCATTGGCTAATTGACATCATATGGCCCCCTTGGGCAACCCTCAGAGGTTACACAATGGTCCTAACCACTTTTGTGAGCTTTTAACCCACTTTTGGGTAGTTTTAGGGAATGTAGGCATGGTTAGTCCCACCCAGGGATGGCCACCAACGGTCGTCCCTGGGTGAAACAACCATGGCCTTTGACTCCCAAAAAGTCAAAATTGGGAAAAATGGCACCAAAAAACTACCATTTGCCCCACTTATTCAAGCATGTAGACCTAGGGTGCAGAATCCTTATGACATGCTTTTGGTTTTTGCTTTTTGGGATTTTGGTTATGGATAGTGGTGAAAACCACTATTTATTTTGGGGAATTTGGTAGGGAGGAGCTTGTCCTTTTGTCAATTCTCAATATTTTTGAACCATTCACATAGGGGGACGAGTAAGGTAAAATTTCACTTAAGGTAACCTAGACCACTTTTTAGGTTTCATCTTTCCTTATGCAAAACTTGGATTTAATGTGAAAAATATGTTGGGATTTTGAAATATACAAGGTACAATCTAAGCAAGAATCTACCTTCTAAAAATCAGGCTAGCTTTCTACAAAATCTAAAAATAAAACTTGAGATGGCTGAGTGATCGAAAACCCTAATGACATTCTAGAACAAATGGCTAGGTGGAGGGAAATGGACACAAATATAAAAAATAGGAAATGTAGGTGGAGATGATATGTGAAATATGAAATGGTGTGAATGATGACTTTGACAAAATTGATTTTGAATGATGATTAATGTACAATCTTGGTGCTAGACATGTATGAGCGAATCTAAAATACAAAGTGCAACAATGAGTATGTCTAATGCAAGTGTTAGTATAATGCAACGGTATGCCACGTGATGCAATGCAATATTTTTGTATTTTTGATGTTTTGATGATGTTTTTGAGTTTATATATATATATATATATGCATGTGACCAATGGGCTTAGTAGATTCCATTAGGTCTTTTTGGGTGACCTAGACGGTCATTAACTACCTAAGAGCATTTTAGGATGACCTAGATGGTTGTAGACTGCCTAGGAGCGTTTTGGGTTGACCAAGTGGTTTGCAAATACCCTTGGAGCATTTTAGGGTGACCTAAATGGTTGTAGACCACATAGGAGCATTTTGGATTGACCAAATAGTTTTTAGATACCCTTGGAGCATTTTAGAGTGACCTAGACGATCATAGACCGCCTAGAAGCATTTTGGGTTGACCAAGCGGTTTGTAGATACCCTTGGAGCATTTTAGGGTGACCTAGATGGTCGTAGACCACCTAGGAGAGTTTTGGGTTGACCAAACGGTTTTTAGATATCCTTGGAGTATTTTAGGGTGACCTAGATGGTCGTAGACCGCCTAAGAGCATTTTGGGTTTACCAAGTGGTTTGTAGATACCCTTGGAGCATTTTGAGTTGACCAAGCAATTTGGATATACCCTTGGAGTGTTTTAGGGTTGACCAATTGGTTTTCATATACCCTTGGAGCATTTTGAGTTGACCAAGTGGTTTGGAGATACCCTTGGAGCATTTTGGGTTGACCAAGCGGTTTGGAGATACCCTTGGAGCTTTTTGTAACTTTGCTTACTTTGTGTTCTTAGGAGGAAGGTGTGATACCTGGTGTACACCAAGCATTTGTGGTGATCAAATGAAGCAAGGAAGGTGTGATATCGTTAGGATCCCCATTTTGCTTCATTTCTTGTGATGTGAATAGTGGGGAAGGTGTGGCACCTTGGATACCCTCGGTATGTACTATGATTGATGCAATGTGATTGGCTTGGCCAGGAGTGATAGGACTTGACCCCCCTGTTGTGGCAGGGAATTCTAGGTAATGCCAATGTCTCTATGGGGTGAAATGAGTGACACATTTTTGTATAAATATTCCTTATCAATAAGATCTTGGACCATGTGACTAAAAACATGACAATAACTAATGACATGCCCTCTCATTCGGTGATAGAGGTAAGAATGATCCTCCTTGTATTGTTTATATCTAGGCCTATTTGGATTGAACAGGGGTATGTTTGGCAATATTGTTTCCTTTGTTTCTTGTAGGTTATGAAAAATTGTCGACATGGGCTCAGATAGTGGATTCCAGGTACGATGTTGACATCTTAAATAAGGTGAACACATATGACTCACTTTATGAGGTATCGAGGTTGTATGCATCTCAGTCACCTATTTAGGTTGCTCTTCTTGGCTCCCATCTGTAAGTAACAAATCCTTAAATATGTTGATCTATTGATTGTTTGTTGCAATAGTATTATCAATATGAGGATCACTCCTATCGATCATATCTTGTATTAGATGTTTGAAATTGAAGCACATATGCATGTCATGCCCATTTTTCCTATGGTACTTGTAATATATCTCTTCACAATATTGTTTGGACTTTGGTATTTTTGGATCTATAGGTCAACTCTCAATAAGATTAATTGCTTTTGTTGCACAAAGATGCTCAAATAGAGAATCCATGGACTCAGTAATGGGCATAAATTATTGCTTAGGGTGACGTTGCTGGTTTAGCCCTTGATTTTTTTGAGACTTAACATTGGACTGCATAGAAATGGGTTTGTCTTGACAATCAAGGGGTTGAGGTTTTAGATTACTCAACTGTAACTCAATTTTTGTGATTCGATTCAAGATCTGCTATAAATCATTGTGTTGGTGACTCACTTGTAACTCCACATTATCTAGCCTATCCAAATTATGTTGCAGAACTAGTGGAGGCAATGACTAGATGGCTATTGAGGAAGTTGGATGGCAACTAATAGGTGGCGGACGTGAATTAGGTGTGGGGGCTTGGAGACAATTGAGCATAGGTGGATCAAAAGTTTTTAATGTCTGAGCAGATGTGGTTGCTTCATGATGATCTTTCTTAGTGAGTATATCCACATGTTATTATTCTTGATTTAGCTCATGCTCATATTCCAACTCAGATTGTTCACTTGTAGTAGTTGGATTACCCCCACTTTAGTGTAGGGGGTACACATGTTCTTGATTTTGTGGAGATGTTGAGTGATATGGAGTAGGTGTGACCAAATCCATCGATGGTATCTCTTATGGTATGGATGGAATGTTGGATGGAGTCACAAGTGGCATAGATGGATTCAAAGGACTTTGGTTCTCTATCATCACATTAATCATTCCTAAAAACTCATGAGAAGATGCATTTGCATTTGGACAAGTCATGGTCGCATCATCAACTTGTCCAAGGTGATCTACTTAGCCCCCATGTTTAGGAGGTGCATTATAAATGCTATCAATGGGTAGAAACTTAGCAGGGGGATGACCTAGAACCTTGATCGACTCGATGAGAGGCGTGAATGTAACATTGGGTACTATGCACTCATCGCTTTTTTGGCAGGTCAATTGAATTGTGTTCTCAAGCATGATATGATCTAACTTATCTATATAAATAGTGGATTCCTCCTCCTTGTTATATGGGCTGCATCAATCCTATTTGGCACTGGGGTAATCTTATACATATTACAAATGAACTCACTTGCACACACAGGGATATTGAGTATCTTGGTCATCCTAGTAGATTCATACCTTGTCAAAAATTCTTGCATGGGTACTATATAATTTTTTATCAGGTAACTAGAGTGTTTGAGTCTCATGAAAACCTCAAATACATCCTATAACATCCTATTATTCATTCCATTTCATCACATGTATGTTAGTTTACATTTTCACAAATCCATTACATAGTCTCATGACAACATTACAAATGAATCGATGAATTCTATACAGTCTATGGTGCTGACATAGTATGTCATATAGTATACATATTCCATTAATACATATCAACATATCATCCATTTTATTATGCATACACACATTGCATACCATCAAATAACATCATAGTATAATGCATGAATCCATTAATGCACCCATAAATCATAACACATCATGTGTCTAACGCTCCAGAATATAAAAATTAAAAATCAAACAAACATTTTAAAACATCAACTAGGGCATTATTGGTATCATACCTCCCCTGATCAGTAATAAAACAGTTAAGCAATCAACCTCCAAAAGCCCCAAAGGTATTCATAAATCTTTTAGTCAACTCCAAAAAAACCCCAAAGGTATTCATAAACCCTTTGGTCACCCAAAAAACCCCAAAGGTATTCATAAACCCTTTGGTCACCCAAAAATCCCCAAAGGTATCCATAAACCCTTTGCTCACCCAAAAAGCCCCAAAGGTATCCATAAACCCCTTGGTCAACCCCAAAAGTCCCAAAGGTATCTATAAACCCTTTGGTCATCCAAAAAGCCCCAAAGGTATCCATAAACCCTTTGGTTACTCAAAATGCCCCAATGGCATCAAATAAGCCCATCGATCAAATAAATATATATATATATAGATAAATATTAATCAAAAACCAAAACAATACAAAAATCAAAGAAAAGGGTCCAAAACCCACCAAAAACAAGTCAAATCTAATGGAATTCACTCAGGATCAAGATTAAACTCAAATTTCTCATGGATGAATGGAAAAGTCTTTACTTCAATCCCTAAGAAGGCCATTGCAGCAAGACCACCCCATGGGAATGTGGTATTCAATTCCTCTCTTCCATGAAACATCAACAAAATCATCATCCTCACAAAAATGCTCAGTTTCACAATGGGTACAGCTAAAGGGAACTCTAACCAAGTCATATGGGTCAAGCAACTCATTGCTTTTTTCACTGGTCATTCCCTCATCAACTCGTCGCTTGAGGGGATAGTCATACTTAATAAATTCATAATCAAAATCAACAATCAAACACTCAATCATGCAAATTGCATTCGTTCAATGAATCATTGACAAATAAAATCATGCCCCTACTTGGGGCAGCAAACAAGAAAAAAATTTCATTCAAAAAATGCTTGGCATTATGGAATCATGAAGGAATTCAGGCTTCACTGCTTCATGAATGAAAAATATCCAAGGTCAAGTAAACCTTACTAGAGAGGTTGTACTTGAAGCAAGTTTTTCACTCAGTCAGAAGCAAGGATTCAAGAATGCATGCTCTTTTCATGATTGGGGTATCTAAATTTGGTTAGGTTACTTAATAACCTTAATTATTTTACATTTTAGTCATCTATTTTTTCTCAACGCTATGTTGCACACAACGCATCTCAAAAAGGGGCATCTATAGACACTAAAATCATGTCAATTTGATTAGGTGATCGAAAGCATTGGTTAATTGACATCATATGGCCCCCTTGGGCAACCCTCAAAGGTTACACAGTGGTCCTAACCACTCTTGGAAGGCTCTACCCCACTTTTAAGAGGTTTTAGGCCACATAGGCATGATCGTTCCACCCTGGGACGGTCACAGTTCATGACCATCCCACCCAGGGACAATTGCAAGCGATCGTCCCTGGGTGGGACGGCTATGGCCTTTGACTTTCAAAAAGTCAAATTTTAGAAAACGGCACCCAAAAACTAAGCGATCATCCCTGGGTGGGACGGCTATGGCCTTTGACTTTCAAAAAGTCAAATTTTAGAAAATGGCACCCAAAAACTACCATTTACCCTACCTATTCAAGCATGCAGACGTGAGGGTGTAGAATCCTTTTGACATGTTGCAGAATGGAGGCCAAAAAAGGAGATTCTCTTCACCTTCGAATGCATGCCAACTTTTGGACAAATAGCACCTCCTGCCCTACATGTCCTTGCATGCCCATTTGGCCATAAGCTTCCTTTGGCTATAAAGTGGATCCATTTTCCACCCAAAACATAGAGAGAATTTTTGAGACACAGCAACGAAGTGCTGCCAAGATTTCCCCTCACCCTTTGTGCATTTTCCCTCAAAATATCTACCTAGCGAAGGAGGTTATCGAGTGATTCAAGAGGCATTATTAGTTTGTAAAACCAAAACAATTAAGTGAATTTAACCACCAAATTTGACAACAATACTAGTGAGAGGAATTGGTGGCAAATAATTAGCAAAACTGGTGGTCGTCCCACCCTAGGATGGTCCCCATTCTATGACAGTCACCATCATCCCTGCAAGGGACGATGACATATAGAATCATGATTTTTCTACTATTTTTAAATAGGCATATTCTAGGATAAATCAAGAACCTACTGTTCAAATTTCATGTAATTTGGAGTTATATTGAGTGAGTTATTACATTTTTAGTATTTTGTAGGTCTACTTGACCCATATGAAGGGGCACATGAATCTATGATCAATTTTTCTAATCTATTCACATGGGTTCTCTTTAAATATTATTTTATATATGTTGTCCAATTTTGGTTTGATTTGGAGATGTTTAGGGCCAAAAATTGCTCATTTTGGGTTTTGTAGGCTTCATAGGTATACCTGTTAGAAACATTGAGAAGCAATATTGAAACCAGGAAACTAGACATACAAAGCATTCCTGAAAAGCTCAAGAACTGATTGATTTATTCCATGGATTAACTTTGTATAAATAGCAAAGTTGATCATTGAGAGTCGTTAGATTACAACTCAATAAACCTGAACTAGTCTAAACCGAGAGTTCACTTGACTCATGGAAGAGTGGTAACTCAAGTAATTATATCCTAGTAGAACTTAAGAGAATAAATATTTATTCTAACATCCCCCCTTAAGTGATACTATGGGTGAATGTAACAAATGAGTCCCGAAAATAGGGCCTGATGAAGTATTCATGTATAATGAATCTTATTGAAGAGATGGTAAAAAAAAACCACATGGGAAAAACCATATTTCAGAAAATAAAAAGAAGAGGCATGTCTTCGGATGGTGAAGATTGTCCTCATTTAACAAAAAATAAATGAGTCGTGACAACTGGACCTGATGAGGTACTCATGTACAATGTTATTACATATAGGAGATATGGTGAAAAAAAAAACATGGGAAAAAACCATCTTCCAAAAAAAAATAAGAAAAAAGTAGAGGTGAAAACCTCTGTGCACCCTTCTAATGCATCTACTTTACTCCAAGTTTCTCTCACAATTTAATGTAATGCGGAGAAGGAAAGTATTTGGTGAAGATGTCTACAATTTGATTTTCTTTAGGAATGTACTCCAAGTTTAGACCCCCTTGCTGAATATGCTGTCGAATGAAGTGCATGTGAATCTCAATGTGTTAGCCAGAGGTGGAACATTTATCTTCAACTAAACCTGCCCAATCATAATTTGTGTAACCATTGATATCCATGAATACACCCTCATATAAGAGCCCAAAGTGAGTAGTTCCTTGCAAGTAGAGGAGGATTCTCTTTGTTGCTTGCCAATGGCTGAAATGAGGTTGATGTGAGAATCTAGATATCAAGCCAACAACATATGAAATATCTGGGCGAGTATGAGTGAGGTATAAAATACTTCCTACAAGTTGTCTGTAGAGAGTAGCATCACATAGATGGGATTTGCAAGAAGTACTTAGAGTTACTCCATACTGAAAAGGTGTAGAAGAAGGCTTACAATCATTCATCTTAAATTTCTCAAAAATGGAATATTTGATAGTCTGGATGTGAGAAATGTCACTACCAGTGAGTAGTAGATCATCAACATAGAGAACAAGTATGGTGATTTTTTTTTCATCTCTCCAAATGTAAACTGTGGCATCAGACTCACAATGAAAAAATCCTGAAGAAAGAAGGAATGAGTCCATTTTTTCATACCAAGCTCTAGGAGCTTGTTTGAGACCATAAAAAGAGTTTGGTTCTTGAAAATATCTTATCTCAACTCCTGTTGGTGAGAAGAGAACTATTTTGCCTTTTTTAGAAGTACAAATCTGGTAGACGGAGAGGAGATTTGTAGCTATGTTTGGTATATAGAGAACATTATTGATTTAACCACCATAAATGGATATGTCACCTTTTCCTTTGACTGGGATAAAGGATGAGTCACCAACATCTATGCTACATGTTGAACTTGAGGAGATTGAAGTGAATGACTCATCTGAGGAAGTCATGTGATGAGTTGCTCCTGAATCTAGAACCCAGTATTTTGATGAATTCTTTATAGCTCGTAGCACCCTAAAATTGGCACGGTTAAAACCTTAGTAAAATATAAAAGATAAAAATTTGAATTTTAACCCCAAAACCGCTCCAAAACTGCCTATTACCCATTTCCTCGTTTTCCATGCCATTTTTAGGATTTGTTTTGACTGTTGGACAATATCCTCGCAGATTAGATGCGATCATCCCAGATCTGACAAAATCGTCATGGACAGAACGTCCAGACGATTTTGTCCCAAAACCAAATTTTCATAATTAGCTTCTATTTCAACAGCCTCTCCAACTTGGGCAGAAGCACGTCTACGCAGTTGGAGATTTCCCTGTTGGAGATCTCCCAGATTGGTATGATCCCCAACCTCCTAGCCTCCCCCTAATTCTATGTAAACTAGGATTTTTCTAGTTTATCCCCACGACTCCCCTGATTCTGATTCCCCTGAACCCCTTAGCTGGCGAATTTAGATCCTTATTCACTAGAGCATCCTCGTACTACTTTCTGTATGCTGCATTTTGCATTTTCTTGCAGGAACTCTACTAATTTTCAATCGAAGATAGCTCAGATCATCGTAGACGATTACGGATGATTTTGTCGAGGAGCACAGACGATCACGTACGATTGGAAGCGATCCTGACTGTAGTCCAGATTGGGGGAAATTCGAGTCCAGAGTTTGCATCTTCTTAACTTTCCTACATTTTTCCATTATAATTTTGCATTATCTTAGGTTATTATATTTATGCATCTTGGAGTTCACCTCATCTAGTACAAATGCATGATAAAATCAAAATAGATTGTAAATTTGATGCTTGTCCTCTTTAATTACTGTTTGGATCTGTCATTCAGACAAATTTATAGTTATTTCTATCATTTCCCTTCGCTTCTGTAGTTGCATCTTGGGTATTTTGTATTTATTTCTGTGATTACAGGTTTCTGATGAATTCGTTAGATATCAAATGATCATGTCTGATCTCAGACGATTACGTATGAACTGAGGAGATCTGGACTACTACAAAACTCAGAATCCTCATCAGACATCCGAAATCAGGTATGATCTGTCCTAATTTGCCTATTCTCTATTTTTAGCAACCATTTCAGTTTTCTGTATCTATTTAAATCATTATTGGCATATAGAATAGTTTAGATTCATTTTGGCCAAACCTAGGAGCTAAATGATTGAGTATAAAATGAACACATCAAACCCATTCCCAACCTAGGCATGGAAACT
The DNA here is from genome assembly GCA_028583015.1 of Wollemia nobilis. Classification (NCBI taxonomy): domain Eukaryota; kingdom Viridiplantae; phylum Streptophyta; class Pinopsida; order Araucariales; family Araucariaceae; genus Wollemia; species Wollemia nobilis. The sequence continues at coordinate 4,343,443 of JAQPPZ010013020.1, read as the reverse complement.
GCCACTCAAAAGTTTCCTGGTGAACCCACCATCCATCGAAAATTCACCCTTATACTCCTCCCCCGAGAGGCGAGACCTTCAAAGGGCCTCTCAGTCCGAGGTATTGTCCCATCCTTCTCGCATCCCCCTTCTAGGCACAGATCCTATAGCTTGAGGGTAAGGATGCAAAAAATTTGGAGCGATACAAGCTCTTCCTTGAATATTTACGGCTTTTCCTATATGATTCTTAGTGTCTATCTTGTGATCCTTCATTGCTGCCTCTAGTTGTTGTAGTCTTTTCCAACATTTATTCACAGAATGACCATTATTTTTGCAGTGTGTACAAGTTATGGGACTTCTTTCTTTCTTTGTGAATTTTTCTTTAGTAGAGGTGGATGATACTAAGGCTTTTGAGGAAGAGGGAGAGATCTCATACTTTGCAAGTTTTATTTCCTCTCTAGTTAGCCTATCACAGAATTCCTCTAAAAAGGGCATTTTAAAACTTGCACCAAGAGCATATTTTGTAGACAAAAATGTGATTGCAAAAATTTGAAATACACCATTTAATTTAGAAAGAATTAGATAGATGCATTCTTCTTCTATTTTATTCTTTCCATTGTCTTTGAATTGAGTACATATTTCTTTAAATTTGGTGAGAAAGTCAACAATATTGTTGAAGTCTTCAGGAGATAATGTTGTTAATTCTACCTCTAGCTACATTGACCATATTTGATCTACTTTCCCAAATAAGTTCTTTAGTTTCTGCCAACTCTCAAATGGAGTTTTACATTCTGAAATATGAAACCATAATCTTTCATTTACATTTGTGCTTATAATACCCATTTTTTCATACATCTTCTCTTTATGAACAAATATTTCATATTCTTTTTCAAATGCAGGCTGCTTCTCTTCTAGCAAGTGTGTGAGCCCTTTTTGAGAAATGAGATATAATATTTTTGGTTTCCATATGTGATAGTTATGAGGGGTGAGTGGATCAATTGTATTCATTTTTCCAAAAAAACTGCAGTGAACCAATATCCCCCCCCTTAACTACAAGTGTTTTGAAGCAATAGGCAGTACAACTAGAAACCTATTTTATGATTGGTAGCAAAAAACCAGACCTTTATACCGATCCTCTCAAAAACCTGCCCTTATGTGATGGAAACTATAAGTTTTGAAGAGATTGATACGTGGAACCTAGGCTATTGAAACCAAAAATGACTTGCCAAACCTGTATACCAATTATCTCAAAAAACCTGCCCTTACGTGAAGGAAACTATAAGTTTTGTGAGGATATTGATACATGGAACATAGGCAATTATTTATAAGAATAATTTTTGGCTTTTGAAAAAGTTTGTGAAAGTGCTCAATATATTGTGAGTGCTTGCTTTGTTTTTTTTGTTTGAGAAACTCCTTTATGTAATTGTTGGCTTAAAATAAAGAATAAACTCAAAGAATGAGAATGAAGCAACAAGCATGAAGTGGATAATAAGGTGCTACACACAAAAAAGAGTCCACAAGTGACTGCCAATATTATGGACACAAGAAGACAACTTCCTCCCTTCAAGAATCCATCAAAATAATAGGTGCAAGAATCAGCACCATAACCCCCCCTCCAAAAAAAACTTTGTATTACTTGAGATTACAATCTGTCTTATCTCTTGATAGCCTTTTTGAAATAGACGTTGAGAATAATGTTGAGACAAAAAAAGAAATATAATATTACAAAGTATCTTTCATGAAGAGAAAAAGATGGAAGGGAAAGAGCTGAAAAAAGGAGGATGAGTCCCTTTGTTTTTATAAAAACATAAGTTTTTTTTTTTTTTTAATTAAAGGTGAAATTGCCTTCAAAGGCTCTCAAAGAGAAATTAGAATGAAGCTACGTAGATTGCAGAGGAGTCATTGGGAAATGGTGCAAAACGTAGCTCTATGATGCTGCTCCTGAGGCTCTCTTTTAAATTGAACTTACTGTTCATGAAAAGTAGACGAAACATTCCCTCAATGATGTATTGGTCCCTTCGTTTGCTTTGGATTGCACCCTCCATTTTATTCCATGCTCACACCACCAACTTCACTTTGAGAAGAGAGCACCGACATTGATTCGAGGAGAGCCTTTGAAAACGTAAGAGAGATTCCATGATGAATCGATAAGAGACCTACAAGCTTTAGTAGGACAGTGTCAAAAAAAAACTTAATATCACTTCGAAGAATTAAAAATATGAAAAGTGTTACTCCTGGTGAAGCTGAATCGCCCTCTTATCAATCTTCGAAGAACGCAGCAGCTCCTAAAAAAAAAACCAAAACTCGAGCAATGAATAGAATTTGAGAGAGTTTTGGTTGTTTTTTATAGCATTTCACATATGGATAGTCATTTATGGATAGCACTGAGAAGAAGGGTGTGGCTTCTTTTGTGGAGTTAAAGGAAGTACAAGGCTCCAGTGCACAGCAATTGAAGAGAACATGGGTGTCTTGAGCTCCAATGAGGGAAGACTCGTTTTATTGGAGGGAAGAAAGGATGATATTCCTTTGAAGAAGACCATACAAACCAGACAAACGAACCTGTATTTGGCTTCTTAGTTCCAAGGAAAGGAGGACCAAGAATGAGATGAACGAACCAAGATTCATCTCCTCAGTGCCAATTAAAGCAGTATTCACTGCTTTGTAGCAGAATAAAGACACGATCAGAAATACTAGACCTAGATGCTAGTGTAGGTAAGCGATGGTGGCTTCATTTTTTGGCATGAACCTTTGAGATACAATGATGCCAATATTGCGATTATTGGCTTCTCCCTTGGACACGAATATAAAACATGTTCCTCGTAGCAGTCTCCTCGTTGGTTACTATTGTATTTGAAACCACAACACTTTCCTTGCTTTTGAAATGGGGACGTCAGTTGAAGACGTTCTATGAGAGAGTTGTGGAAGAGGAAACACTAAAAAAAATTTGTACAGTGCAATGATAAGGAAGCCAACATATCCAAAAAGGTATTAGTTAAAAAAAAATTCTTTAAAGGGATAGCAAAAATTTCTTGAGAGAGGGCAGTGTGAAGAAAATATTTAAATAACACATTACACAAAAAGGTGAGGCAGCAAATACAGTGTTTGTTTGTTATCAAATATCTTATAACACTTTGCACTTAAAATAATAGTAATGATCTATTGAAATATTTAGTGGATAAACACTCTATTGGAGTATAGATCAAAAAATATGACTATTTAACAACTTCCAAATAAGCTAAAATAAATAGAGAAGACTTATCCAAAAAAGGAAGGACAAGCTAAACCAGATCAATGAAAAGAGTTGAATGCTTGCAAGAAAAGACTAGCCCTACTCTGGTACCATGTTAGAAATATTGAGAATCAATATTGAAACCAAGAAACTAGACATGCAAATCATTACTAAAAATCTCAAGAACTGATTGATTTATTCCATTGATCAACTTTGTATAAATAGCAAAGTTGATCGTTGAGAGTCGTTGGATTACAACAACTCAACAAATTTGAACTAGTCTAAACTGAGAATTCACCTGACTCATGGAAGAGTGGTAACTCAAGTAAGTCTATCCTAGTAGAACTTAAGAGAATAAATATTTATTCTAACAATACCGTAAATGCGACATGGATTCGGATGCAATTTCTATTCTATTTTCAATTATATCTTCTTCCCAAAATCATATTTTATGCATGCCTATGAAATTTGGAATTATTTGGAGTTTTTTTAGATGGTCGTATTGCATATTTACACTTTCTAGCCTTTCATTGCATGTATTGCTTTTGCATATTTCACAATCTGCATTATCTATTGATAAAATCTGGTTTCCTTGTGTGTAGTTACAAGTCTTACAACGCATAAGGAGGATCATAGGATTAGAACAACAAATAAAAATGGTAGTATCGTAGGCCCACCCACTTCAATTGTTAGTACAAGAAAGAACATTGGAAGTGCACCACGAGTTATTGAAAGGATTTGATCCTTGGGCACCATTTTGTAACAAGTGTATCAATCTAGAGCCCTCAAGGGGACATTTATGTAACTGTGATTTGATCCATCAAATGAATAAATAATAACTCCATTTCATGCATTTATTTTGTCTTATCATGCTTACTTGAATGCTCCTTTTGTAATGCTTATTCAACACTAGCGATAGATGTATCTTGTTTAGCATTGTTAGGTGCACCATTTTTCCCATACTTCAACTAGTCAAGATGCCATCTTTGATGAAGAAGAGAAATCACTCTCTTCACCACCACTAGAATCTTTATCTAACTCAATTCGAGTAATGCTTAAAAGCAATGAAGATGTAGAAGTTACTAATGAATAAATTTTCACCGACATCAATGATGAAGGGGATCAATATACTCCATCACAACACACAAGGAAAATAAATGCGTGGTATACTAGCACACTAAGAGCATCAGAGATAGATGAAATCTTAGACACTTCTTCCACTATAACAAGAACACAAATTATGACTCACAATGCACAATATATGGCTTTAGTGAGTACAATTGAGCCATATATACTACATGAAACCCTACAATCTAATACATGGAAAATGCCATGAATATTGAATATCAAGCACTATTGAAAAACAAGACTTGGGATCTTGTTGATCTTCCACCAAAGAAAAAGGCTATTGGATGCAAATGGACTTTTAAAATCAAACAAAAATCATATGGTGGTGGTATTGATAAACACAAAGCACTACTTGTTGCAAAAGGATATGCATAAAAAGAAGACGTATATTATGAAGAAACTTTTGCCTCTATAGTAAAGGTAAAATCCATCATAATTATTTTTACTCTAGTTGTGCAATTTGGATGGAGAATTCATCAAATGGACATGAAAAGTCTCTTTCTCAATGGGGATTTAAAATAATTTTATATGACTCAACTAGAAGGATTCATCATACCTGGAAAAAAAACAAAGGTATGTAAATTGATAAAATATCTATATGGTCTCAAACAAGCACCTCAAGCATGGTAAACAAAAATAGATGAACATTTTGGAAAGCACTGCTTAAAAATAAATTCGTATACTCCAATTTTGTATCACAAAGAGCAAGGGGGCATGTTGTGGAGAATTTTTTCTTCCCTTCCAAAAGTATCATGTCACAAAAATCCTTACACTCACAAGCATTTTGTAGACTCTAGTGGATCTACCTCTTTGATCTAGAAATAGTTTATCAGTTTGACTCTAGATAGACTAGATTAGGTAAGGACACCCTAAAAGTGAGCTTATACATTAATTATTGAAGTCCATGTTCATCCAAATCAGTGAAAATTATTTTTATATTTAGTTATCTTTGACCAAACTTGATAGTAACTCCCAACCTAAGCTTCAAGTGGTAGACTGGTGCCTTGTTCATTGGGTAATTGTAGCACAGTTTATAGATCTCATGATTTTAAATTGAAAAGGAAAGTAGAAGTGGTTCATTTATATATATTCAAATTATGCAATAAATATAAGTGTTTAAACTAGCAAAGTAAAATGTCATTCATATATTCAGATACTGTAATATACAAATGAATAACATACACACGATTGACACAGGAATGCAAGGAAGGAGTTGGAATTATATTTTAAAAAATATACATATTAGAGCTTAGCAGAGTGCTTAGGTCTCTGTAACTATGAATACAATATTTCCTTTGTTCAAATAATGCAACATAGATATCCAACTCTATATTCTAACTGGAGTGATATAAGAGCCTCCAACTCCCGATACGACCACTGGAAATGATCTCAGCTAGTCGAGTACTTCCTTGACAATCACTGAACAACAATGGGGGAAGAACATGAAGGATGGAAATAGATAAAAGGTATAACAAAGAAAAATACAAAAGACCACCACAAAGGCACTATCCTCTACCTTTTACAAAATTTTGCTCTCTTTAGCTTAATGTCTTTCTTGTTCACAACATCTTCTATTTATAACTCCAGGTAGTTAGCTTTTATTATAATAGTTTTGACATGGGTCCTCCATTTATCATCATCTCCTAATTCTTGTAGATTGAACATAGCATAACAAAATAATAATTATTTTACACTTTCTTCCTACGGCTGCTCCCCCTAGATACCAGTGTTTTCGCTCCCCTGAGTGGTGGGCTCCATTATGTCTTGGTCTTGTTGGTCACGAATCTGCCACAGGAAAGGATTTTTATAGAAAATGCACCCTAGACCCGGCCAACATTGAAATGCTGGGAGAAAGAAATGTCTCCCAGACCAATCTCCAGAGTGGGCTGGTTCCCTTACTATTCTAAGTTTGTTTTTAGATCAAAGTTACAGGAAAGAAATTGTAAAGATGCGAAAAGAAATGGGAAATATGGCCGTAGGCCGAATTTATCTGATCGAGAAAGAACAACAAGAGATAACTCTAAGTACGCAAACAACAAATAACAGAAGACAATGACGTGATTCACTCGCAACCTTGCGCAGATGACCTCCAAAATAACATTCCAGAACTCACTCCCTTACTAGCAAATGTTAAAACTCAATACAGAATTAAAACTAAGCAGCAAATAAGAAATGCGAGCACAAATTAGGAATGCAGAATGCAGAAGGGAAAATACACAAAAAATCGCTTGCAAAACCAGAGAGCCGAATGTCTTATATTCATGCAAAGTACTTGAAAAGCTTTCAGCAAAAGTATCTCTCACTCCCGATACTTGCTCTTGAGATTTACATTGATTTATATAGAGGTCTTGCCTCTTTGCAGCATTTAAAATTTGAAACGGACCTCCTCGAGATCTACAAATTATGCAACGGAAACAAGGAGATGATATCCTTAAACAGCCTCGGAGAAACCAGAAATTAAATGCCATAAGGAAGAGTCGGTCATTTTCATTAAATGATGTTCTTGAAAATGTGCATGAAACCGTTAGAAAAATCGTGAACAACAGCTTCGAATCATGGAAATCTTCAATTCTGGTAGCTTGGGCGCGTTCTTCTACCTTGACCGCATCGAAAAGTAGCAACACATTTAATTTTGGAGTGCTTTGAATCATCGAAAATCACAAAACTGCATTGGGCCGTTTGAACCGCTTTCTGGCGCGAAACTGCAACAGGTCGCAAAAACGCGACAGGTCACGAAATCGTGACGTCTTTCTGCTCCGTACGCTTCTGCCGCTTTGAACCCATGAAAAACAAACGTGTCATGAAATCGCTACACATTCGGCTTCTTTATCTCCTTCGCAACCTTGCACCGCGAAAACACAACGCTGCGCGATTTCGCGACGTCCGTACAATTATGCTCCTTCTCTGCTTTGTTTTCGCGAAAATGCGACAATGCGCGATTTCGCTACATCCTTCATCTCTCTGTTCTCTTTGCTGCATCAAATCACGAAAACATGACATTGTGCGATTTTGCTGCATCTTTTCGTTGGCACTTTCATCATTCTCTCCATGTCGCGAAAATGAGACAATGCGCGAAATCGCTACACTATCTTCCCACTGCTCAGTCTTGGCTTTTACATCGTGAAAATCTAACATGTCGCGATTTCGCTACCACTTTTCTGCATGCTGTACGGTCCTGCTTCTAAGCCGTGAAAATGCAACACTCTTGCCTTAGTGTTTCTTCAACTTCCACCATGTCACGATTTCGCTACAAGTTCTGCCTCCTTGGACTTTGTTGTTTGCCAACCGTGAAAATGGAACACTGCGCGATTTCGCTACGTTTCTCCGCACTTAGTCTTTCTTCAACAATGTGTCACGAAATCGCTACCATTTCTTGCCTTCTTCTCTTTCTCACTTTCTGTCATGATTTCGCGACGTCTTTGCCTTGCTTGAACGTTTTCTCAAAAGTGTCGCGATATCGCTACGCCATTCATGCCTTAGACTCTTTTCTTCATCTGAACCGTGAAAATGGAACACGTAGCGATTTCGCTACATCTTTTGCTTGGCTTAGCTTCATCATACAACTGGTGTGAAATCGCTACCATTTTACTCTTTGAGCCTTTCTGCCTACCCATGCCGCGAAAATGCGACGCGTCGCGATTTCGCGACGTCTTTGGTCTTATGTGCCTTGTGCCATATTATGTCACGATTTCGTGACAACTTTGAGTCTCATCGCCCTTGGCTTGGTTTTGTCACGATTTCGCGACAACTTTGTCGCTCTGCCCTCCGTTGACCATTTTGACCGCAAAAATCTAACACGTCGCGATATCGCGACGGTTTTGCCCCTGCTGCCGTTGACTGCGTTGACCGCGATTTTTTGACATGTCGCGAAATCGTGATAATTTGGCGTTTGTTTTCTCTCTCCTCATCCGACCTGCGATTTTGCGACATGTCGCGATATCGTGACGGTTTTCAACTTGGCTCTCCATGCTATTTTTTGTCGCGATTTCGCGACAGTCTTCGGACTTAGTCATTTTTTGCATCAAAACCTGTAGAGAAGTTAGAATTGCAACAACTTAAGCATGAATAATCAATAATCAAAATAAATGTGGCAAAAATGCCAACATTCTTGGCGGCTCACGGGGTATACAGTTCTGTTGTATGCAAGAATCCCAGGCCTGAATCCATTGGGCAACAGAGTCATGAAAACTTAGAACAGAAAGCTAGCTGCTGGGGTTCATCTCGATGGACTGCTGCAACAACTTTTGCTGAATAACTAAAACTTAAAGAATCTGCATTTGGCTCAACTGATCATGGAATGGAAATGAATGGAATGAGATCCTGTGGATGCGTAGGCGGTGAAATGCAAATGGAATAGTGATATGATGGAATGGTGGAATGGGTGAAAGTGATGCGGTAGATACAGTAACATAATGCTTTTGTGCTACCAGCTGCGATGAAAGGGGAATGGAAGTAAATGAAATAATGGAATGGAAGTGGAATAAATGATGAGAAAGGTGTGAACCATGGATAAACTATGATAAATGCTAAAAATGATAGAGAACTTAGAAGAAAGGGATAAGAAGAAGCGGGAATAATAGGAAAGGGGAAAAGAAACAACAACAGTGGCTTTTTCTTTACTACAGAAGAAAAAGAGTAGAAGAAGGAGGAAAATGAAGAAGGGAAGGGAAGAAAAAGGAAAGGGGAAGGAAGAAATTGCTAGAAAGCCACTAACTACTGGGAAGGGAGAAGAAAAAGAAAAAAAACAGGCACCTACGGCTCGCATGCAAAAAGAGCCGAGGTGGAAAAAATAAAAACAATACTTTTTTTTTTTTCTTTTTCTTTTTTTTTTTTTTTTGTTTTTTTTTACTATATACAAGGTAACTCCCGAATTAGATGTGAACTTTCGGGAAAGACACGAACCCAAACACGGTTCTGTCTCCTGGATCCCGGATCCTTGAAAAACGCTCGATAAACTTCCGGTTCTTGATTAGCTCGGAATCACCAAAGGTCCAGTAACTCATCGCACTCCAAGTGTCCCAACCATCTTGAGACCTAGGCATGATCGTTCAGTCCCAGTGTTAGCACCATTTTTGTATTGTGTTCCATCAAAATAGAGCTGATCTGGCAGAGAATCTTGTTCAACTTGATCAGGTGGCAACTTGACTTCAACCTCTTCAGGCTGCATAATGGAATAACAACCAATTTCGGTCTGGATCATAGCATTGAAATTGAGCATTGAAAACTCATCCTCCAAATCTTTAGTTATCATATGAACAGCATGTTCTTCTTCTATCTTCTCAATATGAAAAGTGGAAGGTTTCTGATTGGAGACCCGGACTCGTCTTCCTTTGAACGGAATCTCCAAATGAGAATAATCGAGTGCAAGGTAACCGCCCAACTTTGCAGTAAACTCTCTGGATAAGCACATACTAAAATACGGTTCTAGATCAACCACAACAATCTCCTGGATGACTGTAATCTGGGGCATATTATGCAAAACAATCGGGACATCCTTGATTACACCCATTGTTTTCATAGGAGTACCATCTAACTGCAAAACTCTGGGGCTACTTCGTGTGAATTCCATTCCCATTGCTTCACAGACTGCCTTAGGCATGACAGTTGTAGCGGCACCAGAATCGATCAGGCAATTATGTACGATCCAACCCTCTATTTGCAATGACAGATAAAACGGGGGTGGTCTATTCCTTCCATTGGCTATAGAAGTTAATGTTTGAGCCATAACCACCTGGGCTGGAGCTTTCCCCTTACTTTGTATGGTCTTCAAGGATTCCTGTAAGAGATCTACCTGTCCAGGCAACTGTAAGGTGTCATACAGACTTACCTTAGCTGGTATCCGTTTAAGTTCTTCAACAATGTTGTACTCCATGGAGGTCTGTTCCTTCCCGCCACTAGCAGATTCAAATTTGCTCTTATATTGCTGGGTGGCCTCCACTCGTTGTCGTTTGGTCAATGATGGATACCGCAATGTTTCTTTGGCTTGCTCCTTTGTTTCTGCTTGTGGCTGGGAAGTAGAAGCTTGTTCCTTGTCTTTTACTGGTGATGGAAGTGGATCCTTCGACAAAATAGGTGATTGTCATTGCATTGGGGAATCATGAGCCTTTGTTGGCATTTGTTGCTTCGTTGCTTGTACAGGAGGCACTTTCAATGGCTCCATCTTAGCCGGATCTACCAACATTGGTTTCTTGCCGCTGCGTGTCAGTATTGCTATATGTTCCTCCAGAGACTCCACGAAAGTAAGATCCACCTCTCGAATCATATTTACACGGCTCCCTGTAAGAACTTGCAAATAATTTTGGTGGACCATGCAAGTGGACTCATCATGTGGGTCATTACAGGAAGAACACCAGTAAGATGGCTCATGTGAAACTTCAGAAGGGCCAACCTCTTCACTTACCAGAAATGCTGAGTTCCTTTTGGGTGCTTTCTCCATAGCCTTGCTTGGAGTAGGTTGTTCTCTAGTTACTTTCGGCATAAATCTTCGTGGTTGATAGCTTCTTTCCGCCTCTCTCCGTTCCATAGATGTCACCTTGTCAGTGAGAGATCTCATAGCCGATTGAATTTCTTGTAACATAACCAATTGAGGATCTGGGCTTGAGGACACAGGCGGTGCCGGTAAAGGTAATGGAAACTATGGGGAAGATACTGCAGGAGTTGGAAGTGGAGGGACTAACCTTGGAATGCTCGGTGCAGGCAACTAGGGAACAGTTGGAGCAGGAAGCTGAGGAACTGGGATAGGTGCGATTTGAGGTGCATTGGAGCTCCATGATGGGGTAGGATACATAGATGGCATGGGCTGTGGAAGCGAACCAGAATATAAATACTTAGGCAGATCAGGTATAATAGGCATAGTTACCTTCGGAGGAAGTCTACCTATAGCAATCAGATCAGCTTTCGCCTTCAACGCTTGTTCAAACAACTCTGGAAATGTCGTCACGTTGGACTGTCGGACAGCCCAACCGATATCTGTGTTGAATGCTCTGAGGTAGTAAAATGCAGCCAACTCATCAGCAAGCCGAAGACCATCAGGAATTCTCTGCCAGGTTCTTGTGAATCGAACATTAAAATCAGCTATCTCTTCCTGCGGGTGCCTCTGGATCGCGTTAAACTGATGCAACAATGAAAATGGATCAGCTTGTTCATGAAAATTCTTAACTAGCAGTTCTCCTAGCTGATCCCATGACGTAATGGTGCCTGGTTGCAATGTTCGGTACCAATACAACAATTTTCCTCTCAGGGATAACACCAACAACTTCACCATCACATCCTCGTCAGTTATATCATGAATGGCTGCCAGAGAAGCTACATCATTAATATGTTCATATGCCGTCTTACCCGTACCATCATAGGTTGGCAAAACCTTCAAAGCGACCTGAGGAACTGGATTCTGAGCCTGCAAATTCAAGGCTCCTAAGCTGTTCCATGCCAAGAACTTCCTGGGTGGAGGATACTGGGCCATTGGGACTAATGGAGATGGAAAACTAGTAACAATACCAGGGATTTGTGTGGATATGGCAGATGATGCAAGGGATGGGGAAACCAACCTAGAATGCTCACCACTTCTTGTGCTGTCAAGTTCAAAAAACTCAACAAGATCTTCAACTTTTTTAGACTGTGATCTCGTGATCATGAAGTACAACTTTCATTGCATCCACGTTCAGAGATTTTTGAGTACTGCAGAGTCACCAAATGTTCTAACTTTACGGCATGAAGGCGAACATTAAACCTTCAATACTATGGGATCTTTCTGAGACAGAAGAAGTCTGTCCCACCGGGCGTGCCAAAAACTGTTGGTCACGAATCTGCCACAGGAAAGGATTTTTATAGAAAATGCACCCTAGACCCGGCCAACATTGAAAGGCTGGGAGAAAGAAATGTCTCCCAGACCAATCTCCAGAGTGGGCTGGTTCCCTTACTATTCTAATTTTGTTTTTAGATCAAAGTTACAGGAAAGAAATTGTAAAGATGCAGAAAGAAATGGGAAATATGGCCGTAGGCCGAATTTATCAGATCGGGAAAGAACAACAGCAGATAACTCTAAGTACACAAACAACAAATAACAAAAGACAATGACGTGATCCACTCGCAACCTTGCGTAGATGACCTCCAAAATAACATTCCAGAACTCACTCCCTTACTAGCAAATGTTAAAACTCAATACAAAATTAAAACTAAGCAGCAAATAAGAAATGCGAGCACAAATTAGGAATGCAGTAATGCGAAGGGAAAATACACAGAAAATCGCTTGCGAAATCAGAGAGCCGAATGTCTTATATTCATGCAAAGTACTTGAAAAGCTTTCAGCAAAAGTATCTCTCACTCCCGATACTTGTTCTTGAGATTTACATTGATTTATATAGAGGTCTTGCCTCTTTGCAGCATTTAAAACTTACAACGGACCTCCTCGAGATCTACAAATTATGCAACGAAAACAAGGAGATGATATCCTTAAACAGCCTCGGAGAAACCAGAAATTAAATGCCATAAGGAAGAGTCGGTCGTTTTCATTAAATGATGTTCTTGAAAATGTGCATGAAACCGTTAGAAAAATCATGAACAACAGCTTCGAATCATGGAAATCTTCAATTCTAGTAGCTTGGGCGCGTTCTTCTACCTTGACCGCATCGAAAAGTAGCAACACATTTAATTCTGGAGTGCTTTGAATCATCGAAACTCACAAAACTGCATCGGACCGTTTGAACCGCTTTCTGGCGCGAAACTGTAACAGGTCGCGAAAACGCGACAGGTCACGAAATCGTGACGTCTTTCTACTCCGTACGCTTCTGTCGCTTCGAACCCGTGAAAACCAAACGTGTCACGAAATCGCTACACATTCGGCTTCTTTATCTCCTTCGCTACCTTGCACCGCGAAAACACAACGCTGCGCGATTTCGCGACGTCCGTACAATTATGCTCTTTCTCTGCTTTGTTTTCGCGAAAATGCGACACTGCGCGATTTCGCTACATCCTTCATCTCTCTGTTCTCTTTGCTGCATCAAATCACGAAAACATGACATCGTGCGATTTCGCTGCATCTTTTCGTTGGCACTTTCATCATTCTCTCCATGTCGCAAAAATGAGACAATGCGCGAAATCGCTACACTATCTTCCCACTGCTCAGTCTTGGCTTTTACATCGCGAAAATCCGACATGTCACGATTTCGCTACCACTTTTCTGCATGTTGTACGGTCCTGCTTCTAAGCTACGAAAATGCAACACTCTTGCCTTAGTGTTTCTTCAACTTCCACCATGTCGCGATTTCGCTACAAGTTCTGCCTCCTTTGGACTTTTCTGTTCGCCAACCGCGAAAATGGAACACTGCGCGATTTCGCTACATTTCTCCGCACTTAGTCTTTTTTCAACAATGTGTCATGAAATCGCTACCATTTCTTGCCTTCTTCTCTTCTCACTTTCTGTCGCGATTTCGCGACGTCTTTGCCTTGCTTGAACGTTTTCTCAAAAGTGTCGCGATATCGCTACGCCATTCGTGCCTTAGACATTTTTCTTTATCTGAACTGCGAAAATGGAACACGTAGCGATTTCACTACATCTTTTGCTTGGCTTAGCTTCATCATACAACTGGCACGAAATCGCTACCATTTTACTCCTTGAGCCTTTCTGCCTACCCACGCCACAAAAATGCGACGCGTCACGATTTCGCGACGTCTTTGGTCTTATGTGCCTTGTGCCATATTATGTCGCGATTTCGCGACAACTTTGAGTCTCATCGCCCTTGGCTTGGTTTTGTCGTGATTTCGCGACAACTTTGTCGCTCTGCCCTCCGTTGACCATTTTGACCGCGAAAATCTAACACGTCGCGATATCGCGACGGTTTTGCCCACCTGCTGCCGTTGACTGCGTTGACCGCGATTTTGCGACACGTCACGAAATCGCGACAATTTTGCATTTGTTTTCTCTCTCCTCATCCGACCCACGATTTTGTGACATGTCGCGATATCGCGACGGTTTTCAACTTTGGCTCTCCATGCTATTTTTTGTCGCGATTTCGCGACAGTCTTCGGACTTAGTCATTTTTTGCATCAAAACCTGTAGAGAAGTTAGAATTGCAACAGCTTAAGCATGAATAATCAACAATCAAATAAATGTGGCAAAAATGCCAACAGGTCTACTTTATTTTCTTCTACATTGGGACTCACTTCATCTTGTTTGTCCTTAGTTGTTCCTTCTTGATTTGAACCTTCTTATTTCTCCTCTTTTTCAAAGCTTTGTATTTCTTGGTCAATATACGTCCAAGCTTCTTCATGGAAGTCAAAGTAAATTTTAACATATTTGTATCTTGCACAATTTTATTTACTTGAACCTTGGACCATGCCATGTTATTATCAGAAAATATGTACAAGAGGTCAACTATTTCTTCTAGGAATTTGACTTACCTAGCCAATTCAATATCATGATCTTGATCACAGTCAAAATCTCAAATCCTGTTCATAACTAAATCTTCAATACTAGCCACCTAAAATAATTCTTCCAAAGAGAACCCATAATCACTGATTTCACTATTTATTTCCTATTCTTAATGGGTTAGTTTACTATCCCAACTACACCACTTCGATCTATTATTTAGGAAGATGGAGACATTTACAAATTCTTCAACAAAGAAACTAACTGAGCCATATCTTAATGTAGTAGCTTCCTAACTTATTTCTATGTAGTGTTCTTCAAACTTCCAGAAGATAGGCTATATTGAGTTTACCCTTCCATCTAATTTCTGCAAAATATTTCTTAGAATACCTACAGTGTGTCTAATGGTATAGATATTGTAGAATATTGCACTCAAATTAGGCATCTTGCCTTGAATTTTGTTTATCGTCTCTTTCTTAGATTTCTTAATAAAGTTAGAATAATCGATGTCCTTTGTTATGACTTGAGGCTTTGATTTTGTATTTGTATCATGGGAAGCTAGTAGCTATTGCTTGAGGCTATCTATATCTGCTTGTAATTTCTCTATGTTTAGTTGCAGTCAGTCTGCCTCTGCAGCTTTGGCTTTTAACCCTGTCACTTCTTTTGCTACAACTTCCACTGCTTGCACTTGTGAGACTACATTAGATTTTTTTTATATCAACAGGACCTATTGTAGTCATTATTATTCCTCTGTTCATATATATTCAAGCTTCTTTCAGGCTTGGTATTAAAGGTATTGTGACTATAGCAAAATACACATCACATGTACTTTTTCTCCCACTTTATTAGTCTTATGTTGCTCTTTGTCAGTGTCCCTTCTTTCCCCCATGTCTTGTATTTGCTTTTCTTCTTTAGGAGTGAACTGTATTATTTCTTTTATTTTTGACAAAGTGAACTTTTTCACACCTGAAGTCATGACATCATGCCTAGCCTTTTTTCTTTCTAGTGAATTAGATGGAATCTTAGCTAGGATTTGATACTCCCTAAGTATGTTTGATAGTCCCCCTACTTATTGAATCTTCTTAAGTGATTTGGTTGAAATTGGATCTTCCTTTTTGTTTATGACCAAAGAAGAAAATATCACAGAAGGCTAGCAGAATACAACTTTAATCTTGCTATGTAATGCTTGGGTTAGCATCAAGGTTGCGCTTTGTGCTCGTTCAGAAGGATAAGCTACTATTTATTTTTATTTTGATGTCCTCGTAGAGGGATCATAAAAGGCTTGAGAAGTTTAGGATTGTTCCATCAATGCAGAGGTAACATCTGAGAGCTTTCCTTGTTCCCCTCTAATCGTGTCCGCAAACTTCATAGTCACCTTGAACTATTTTGAATCTTGATCGATGACTTGGAGGGTGGGATATTTGAAATTTCTTAGGAGGTGCAATAGGTACTAATGGAATGACTATTTCTACTAAAAAATCTATGCACTTTTAGGTCAGCAGGGTAACTGCCCATAACTTTTATCTTATTGTGAGACATGTCTTCCATTTTCCATACCAATTCCAATGACATGTCTTGCCTGAGAGTTGTTTGCATAACATCTTCAAAGTTAACTTCCTTATGTTTAACCTATAGGCTTGGTAATTTTTTGCAACAATCTACCTGTGGGAGCCAAAAGGATCGTAAGGTCTCCATGTGACCGTGACCTTCAAAAAGCAATTTGAATCCATATTCCAGATGGCTCTGGGTGGGTTAAAGTGGCCCTTATACACATAATATCCTATTCTATAGGGGATTTGCAACCAAGATATTCTTATTATTTTCATTATGGCCCTAACCTTTACTTCTTTCATGATCTACCTAGTGATTTCTAAGGTGGCTATGGATGTGGGAAAATGCTTAGGTAGTGCCTTTGGGGGAAGCTTAGCCCCATACAGTATAATAAGAGTAAACTCCTATACACGAAAGAAGTCACCCACCTTTGCTTCATGTAAGAATTATACTATTCCAATCGCAACCCTATCGGATTCTTCTCCACACAGCTTAGCATGAATAATTGGGAGAATTTTGTCAAAGAAATATGTGTAACTAGACCAACCCTCTTGGATACAAAGAATTTTATCTTGAACATCAACATCATCAATCCCTCCTAACTAAATTATCAGAGGTTATTCCATCTGGCCTAACACTAGGTGAATTAAAAATGAATAATACGAAAAATGGGATAGCTGCTCTTTTTCTCCCATAATGGCTTCTTGCAATATTGTTAATTCTTGGATCATATTATCATTAATTACATCTTCATGTCTGTACATGGGCATTTGGTTTTTCTTATGGGCATTGGAGCATATAATTTAATTTAATAGAAAGTACATGATTTTCCAGCAACAAGTTGGTAGTGTTTAGCCAAAAAACCTTCCTGATTTTATCCATTGTGATTCTGAATACTATCTGGTTGGCATGGTCTCTAATTGTCCTATTCTTGGGGTCATAGGCCATTGCCATCCATTCCAGGAGATCTAAAGAGTGGTAGACTTTAGGATAGGCTAATTTTTCTATATTGGTGGTCCATATATTGTAGATGGTACTTTCTTCGTGTTGGTCTCTCTGTGCTTTCTTAAAGAGTCCCCTCAGTAATGTTGGGTAGCATTGGTTATTTTCCTCCATAAAGTTGAAATTGTAGATAGCGATGTCCTCCAACTCTACCTATTGACTAGGAGTAATCTCTTGGTTCGATAAGGACTATGCTATGAATGCCTTTAGGTCCTTGGTTCTTCTAGTCCTTTTCTCAACAGGTGAAGCATCTATTTTTTTCTTATGTGTTCTTTGATTTTCATCACCCCAGTCGAATAAATACTCATGGATACCATTCACTTCATAAATTATCCAAGACTAGCTTGCAAGCATTGGAGCTTTGAACCTTCTTTGCTCGCTACTAGCTTGTATCCCCTATGTGTCTCTACAACGAGTCACTATAGGCGAGCTTCAAAACACATTGAGTAGCTATTATTTATTGAAATTCTTGCATTCATCAGTTTAAATGCTTTCATTGAAATGGTTGGTTGACCATAGCCACCTTTTTCTCCATAACTGTGTTAACAACTATGACATGGCATTTTGCTTTGTTATTGGTTGGGGAGGGCCTTTGTTTGGTGTGTCATGGAGATGGGCACACGAAACAAGATAATATCTATTGTAGTGTGTACCATTGGATTTTTGCACCATAAATCTAAGCCATCCATATCTTTATGTCTTATTTTGCTTAATTCAGGTATGGTGGGTTCCATGTATCACCCATGGATTGGAGTGTACCTTGACTTTGGCTTTGAGTTCTTGAGTGCATGAACTTTTTATTAATGATATTGGGCGCACGAGTTTCTTTATACAACATTAAAGCACAAGAATTTCGCACACCCTAAGGACTTTTGTGTGCCCCAAGCTTTGGAGTGCATGAACAAAAAAGGGGTGCACAAAACTATCATGCCCTTAAAGCTTTTGTGCACCCCAAGCTTTGGTGTGCACGAACCAAAGAGGGGTGCACAAAACTCATGCACCCTAAAAAAATTTGCGCATCTCAAGCTTTGGAACGCATAAACAAAAAGGAGGGTGTGTGAAATCATGCACCCTTAAAAATTTTGTGTACCCCAAGCTTTGGAGCGCACAAACCCAATAGGGGCGCACAAAACTTGAGCATCCTTAAAATTTGTGTACCCCAAGCTTTAGAGCGTATGAATGAAATAGGGGTGTGTGAAACTCAAGTGTCCTTAAAATTTTCGCGCATCCCAAACTTTGGAGCGTACAAATAAAAGAGGGATGCATGAAACTCACACACCCTTAAAATATTTGTGCACCCCAAGCTTTAGAGCACACAAACAAAAAGGAGGACGCGCAAAACTTGCACACCCTTAAAATTTTTGTGTGCCCTAAGCTTTGGAGTGCACGAATAAAAAGGGGGTGCACGAAAATCATGCGCCCTTAAAACTTTTGTGTTCCCCAAGCTTTGGAGTGCATGAACATTAAAGGGATGTACGAAACTTACATGCCCTTAAATATTTCATGCATCCCAAGCTTTGGAGCACACGAACAAAAAAATGGGATACGTGAAACTTGTGCACCCTAAAATACTTTCTTCTGCCTGGGTTTAGATGTTGGGAAATTTTGCATAGGATCAGTTTGGGACCAAAATGTAAACAGTGGGCTTATTACAAACATGGACTTATCACCCCTTAAAAATGTAACTCATAGAAAATGGAGGACACTTTTAAGCCTCACTTAGACACTTGACCTAGGTGGTTTTGAAAAATTAGGGATGTAAATTAGGTTGGGATTATTTCAAAACCAACACAGGATCTGTTTACAAAAATTGTGCCATATATACAATTTTTTTTAGGAAGATAAATTTCAGTCTCTTTCAACCCCATAGTGAAGATAAAAGAGTTTTAAGTGTTGGTCATTCACTGGTATAGGAATTTTTTCTCCTTCCAAGTCTTGCAATCTATAGGTGTGTTGGTCTATCACTTGAGCAATATGGTAAGGGCCTAACCATTTGAGCTCAAGATTTCCTTTCTCGCCATGTCTATCGTTCTTAGGATCCTAGTAAAGCACTATGTCACCTTCTACAAATGGCTTTCCTCTTGCCTTCCTATTGAAAAAAGGCTATTTTTTTAGTCTGTAGGATCAATTTTGCTAGAGACTCTCTTTTGTCTTCATCCAGCTTGATGATTTGGTCTAATCTCCTCTATAGAGCATAGGGCTTTTCATGATCTTGGAGAAGCAAATATAAGGCAACTCTTTCTAACTATGGTGGCAAAAGTGCACTTTCCTCATAAACCAATTCATATGGTGATTTACCTGCGATCCTTTTTACTAATAACTTGTCTACCGATAAGGCATATTTCAACTCATTGTCCTAACTTCTTTTGTTCTTTCCAAGTGATCTCTTAATTCGGGTGATGATATTTTTGTTGGAAGACTCAGCTAAGTCATTGCCCTGAGGGTAGTAATTAGCATAATGAGCTAGTTCTATGATGTACTTAGCGCAAAACTCTATCATATCAAATGAAGTGAAATAATTCCCATTGTCTATAATTAGCTTCTTGGGGACCCCAAACCTAGTTAAAATGTTCTCTTCCAAAAACTTGATGATAACCTCCGTTGTTGACTTTTTTAATAGGGCTACCTCTACCTATTTCTTGAAATAATTTGTTACCATGATTATCCACATGTGTCCTCTTGAGGAGTTTGGGTTGATTTCTCCTATCAAATCTATTCCCCACTGAGTGAATGGAGCTTCAATGACTACTGGTTTTAAGGGCATGGTGGGTAAATTTTTCTTGCTTGTGAATGTATGACAATCATAACATCCTTTGATGAATTAATATACATCCTTAAATATAGAAGGCCAATAATACCTATTGTTGCCATTGCACAACATACCCCAATTTGGGGACCCACTTGAAAATTTTGTGGTTAATGTGAAATTTTGTTTGCTTGGAAATTTTTGTTGATTAATTGATACCGAGTAGTTGGAGATATGTATTATAAAGTAGAACATGTGCAACCTTTCTTGCCAATATAGACACTCATGTTGTTGCAATTGTAATATTTTACTATTCGCCATTAAGCTCTTAAACATCTAGAATTGCAATTTTGACTTTAAATCCATTTTGAGACCACTTCTTTGATTATTATGATACATTAGTAGAAATAAAAAATAATAAAAACAATAAAATATAATAAACATAAAAGGTAATTACCATATGGTATAAATGTTTAGTTTTGCTTTATGGTATAAAAAATAGTTTCACTTTATGAAGTAGCTTTGAATTAATTAGAATGTTTACTTTATAAAGTAATTCTTTTTTAATTAATTATTTTTAATAATGTTTACTTTATAAAATAATTATTTTTTAATTGATTATTTTTAGAATGTTTACTTTATCAAGTAATTCTTTTGAAGTAATTATTTTTATGTTCACATGACTAGGTTTCCAAAAAAAATGTTGAGACGACACAATTTTTGGGACAAAGGGCAGGGTAGACCAACGGTCGTAGGGCACGAATTTCAAGGTATCTACATAAGGTATGATTTTCGAGGTAAACCCCTGACCCGACCAACCAGTGGATGCAGTGTCAAAGCACGACCAATGTGGAGGTACAGATTTTGAGGTGCATAGTCAACACAAGGTACAAATATCCTCACCATAGCTGAGTCAAATGACATATGCACATTGGTGTTAATAAAGCTTCCACTGCGTCGTCCTCGACTACATGTAGGATTAACCCACAATAATTTTTTGAAATGCAAGATAAAGGAAGCGATGGACTGTTGACTCAGATTGGAACGATTTTTGAATGTGACATGGTGATGACTCGGATTGGGATCATGATGGACTATCAATATGGTGATGACACGGATAGACCTATGCAGTGGACTACCAAAGTGGCGTAGATGTGGACCTAGACTTGACATACATTATGTAGACCTGGATTGATACACCATATAACTCATATTGATGACCCTAACAACCAGAAGATGAATGACAATGTCACTTCAAGCTTCGGGTGATAATATATATATATCGTAGGTGTTGAAAAAAAAGCTCCTATGGTTTGATGTTTTTCAAATCCTGTACCCACTCCTCTTCAAAAATTATCACTGTGATCATGTGAGGTTGTACAGAATGGTAATTCTATTTGTTGGCTCTAATCGTTGAAGTTTACAAATAGCAAGGTCTACCTCCTATGGTTGCGCTCTAGAAATTTGGAAATGATAAGACTGCTAAGAGAGAGCCTGGATGTATCCATTGAGAAGCTCATCCAAGTAGGATTGTAATATGGAGACTCATATAGACAGAGAAGAGTTTAATATAACACAAAAATGCTTCCATAAAACTATGAAATTTTGAGGTGCTATAAAAATAGATTTTGGCTACTATCAGTAGGTCTGGTTGTCGCGTTGTCATAGTAGAGGAATACGAATAGTAAATAATGAGTGATGGTGGCATTGTTTGTGATCACACAAATATGACAGAAAGCAGATAGTTTTATTGATGAGAAAAATGTATATTTTTGCGGTTTTATGGAGTGGTCAGAGTCTCATTGGATGAAATTGAATTTTAGTATAGAAACATTGAACGATCCCATGTAGACGACATACATAGTGTTTGTTTTGGAGATTTCTTCTCAAAGAGGCAAACGCTGAAATGGTTTATAATACTATCTTGGTATTCAAAAAATAAAGGAAATTTTGAAATGTTTTCATACAACATTCTTGCTGACTCCTTTGTTAGAAACCATTGTCAATAACTTTACGCACACATACCTCAATACATACTGAACTAGGACTAGTGCGAGAGGATACGACCGGAGTTGGGCTTGTAGTCTGCTAATATCATGTGTTTATAGGAAATGGAGGAACGTGTGAAAAGACAAAGGAGAAATAAAAATGTTTTAGATTTTTGAAAATCATAGATGAAA
This sequence comes from Wollemia nobilis, assembly GCA_028583015.1. NCBI lineage: Eukaryota > Viridiplantae > Streptophyta > Pinopsida > Araucariales > Araucariaceae > Wollemia > Wollemia nobilis. The sequence goes on along the minus strand of JAQPPZ010013020.1, from coordinate 4,321,262 downwards.
GGGAAAGATGACCCTTATAATTGCATCAGTATTGGTATTATTTGTAGTGTTAATATATGAAATCATAGAGCACCGAAAGAGTCAAATCCATAATGGAAGGTGTGCAATTAAGGAAGGATGGCTAGTTTTTGTGTATTACGAGGCTATAAAAATAGGTTATTTTATTCCTACAAATTTTATCCAGAATTTGCTAATTTATTTCCATTTTAAATCTTTGGTGGCATTGAAGGCCACTATTTGGTATGCATTTTCATCTAGTCAGATGAACTCATGTTAACGTATGGTAGAGCTACATCGTATAGTGTGACATTGGTTGTAAGGTTTGATAGTTCTCATGGACTATCTCCATAAACGTTACATGTGTTGACTATATTCATAAAATGTTTGAAGTTATCATTGGTTGTTTACATTGATAATTATTAATTACCACATTCACTTTGTATCAAATGACTTGATCGCATGGCTTGAGACTTTATCATGACCTTTTCCTCAAAATACAAGATCAATTCATGAATTCTTCATGTTAAAAAAAATTATTCTAGTAATAGTCATAACGATGATGTGGCAAATGGAAATAATTAATTTATCTATGCAAGATGTAATGGATGGCAAAAGCATTATTGTAGGAGTTTTTAAATAAGTGGAGGACACAGCGGTTATAAATAGAGGAAAAGAAAGCGTTACGAAACCAAAAAGGAGGAAGAGCAAAAGAAGGGTTTTGTTTAAAATTTTTAAATGGCTATTGAAGGTTCACAAGAGGGGTCAAAGAATATTGGCAGTGAGTGCATGTTGGAAATTTGAGTTGTAGAAGAACATCTCCTCCCTTGTTGCTGGACTGCACCAAATTTCACCCATTGTAATCAATTTAAGCAAGGTATTCTGAAGGAACATGAATTCAATATCTTCCATTTTGGCAATATATTGGAATTTTTAATAAGTTTTATGCATGTGGATGGTAGACTTATTTATTTTTTTTAATATATTGTGTTATTCCCTTAGAAGATTGCATCACATTAATTCTGGGTTGTGTGAAGACTGATCGGTTTAATGTTGATTTAGGTTCAGAATATTTGTTTATGCAGATTCGGGTTGAAATTTTAGAAGTTACAACGACTTGTTCTTTTCATTTTATTTTCTCTAACCCTAGCCTTTTTTTTTTTTTTAAGTTTCATCAAATAAAATAAAAAAATTAAAACCCCAAAAAGAAGTATGTCGGTTTCAAGAATTAAATTTCAAATTTTCATGTTTACGTAAATTCACACTTTTGGAGGAAAATTTGAAGTTTTAAACTTTGCATAGTTTTTAAAATAATCATTTAATTTCATTTTATGCAAAATTTGAAATTTCAATAAATTTCAAATTTTCATTAAAGTGAATAATTAATATGATATTCCAAAGTTTCTACATTGCAAAGTTAGATTTAATCATTTCATTTTTATTTTCAAGCAAATCTTAACAATCAAAGATAAAATTTGATTAACAATCAAAGATAAAATTTGGTTAACAATTGAAGATAAAATTGGTTAACAATTAAAGATAAAATTTGATTAACAATCGAAGATAAAATTTGATTAACAATCAAAGATAAAATTTGATTAACAATCGAAGATAAAATTTGATTAACAATCGAAGATAAAATTTGATTAACAATTTGAGATAAAATCAATTAAAATCAAATTTTCAAAGGTTAAAATCAAATATTTATCAAATTTCGAAGGTTGTTAGTTGATCAATAATTTCACCTTTTCATAAATTTCATGAACAACAAAATCATTGCAAATCAAATCAACCCAAAATAGGCCCCTTGTTAATAGGTATATGCAACATTGAGGTATCCAATTAACTTTTAGCATTTCACATTTTTCACTAAGCATCACAAGCAATTTAATACATTAAATAGAACCTTGGGGAAATTACAAATATTTCCTTGCAAGAGAGGATATCCAGGCAGAATCCTGATTGTGAGTATATTCTTGTGATTGGACAAAAATATCACTCAATAGAATTGGTGCTAGAAGGAGGGCCTACTTGAAGGTAATTGATTTGATTTACGAAGTTCTTTTTAAGTTGTTCACATTTATTGTTGGAAATTCTCTAATTTATGATGTATTGATTCTAACCTTTTACAAATTGAGAATATTCCTTATTGTTATGGTTTAATTGATGCATTTTTAATGAACATGATGACTTATCAGTTAAACATTTGAAATTTGGAAGTCGTTTCATTTCAAGAGTACTAAGCACTTGTTGTTTTCATTGTTAAGGTTGGAACCAAAAGTCATAATCACAAGATCTAAGGCTTCTGAAGATACTATTTTCCATAGCATTTCTCCTACAAGGAGGATCAGAAGGTCCAAGAGTCAGTCAATTGTTATTCCACCTAGTAGCAGTTCATCGCTACCCATCATCCCATTTATTCCTCCACTAGTAATTCCAATGGCAGGAGTTGCAGCTTGGTTAGGTGCTCATAGTAGTCCTTTAAACATTGTTGGAGATGCCCATGACATTCCCAAAAATGTAGAAAGGTATTTACCTAAATATAAACATGATGGAATTAGAATTTTTGAAGAGCATATTCAAGCTTACAAGGATACCTTGATTAGACTACAAGTTGAACATGAGGATGTTGCTTGTAGAATGTTTCCTCTCACCTTAGATGAAATGGCATATGATTGGTACATTAGTTTACCTACCAATTCCATTACGTCTTGGGCTCAATTGGAAACAACTTTCGTGAATCAATTTAGGCTACCCATAGATCCTGTTGTAATCTATCATCAATTTGCATCAGCCAAGAGAGAGCCTAATGAACCTTTGAGATTGTTCAATACTCATTTCCATAAGTTGTATAACAGGTTAGTTGCTCCTTATACTCTTCAGGTAGCTACTTCCATACAGATGTACTTTAGGGCATTGGACCCTTTAACATCTATGTTTGTAAGGAGAGCTCCTCAAATCACTACACTTCCCATGGCATACAGTGAGGCTTTGACTATAGAACAATAGTTGATACCACAAGGTTTTGGGATAGGATAGTTGCCTTCCATAGGATAGCTAGGTGCTTATAATCAAGTGCCTATGATCAATCAAGCTTTGTCACAACAAATGCCTATGTTGAATGCCATGTCATTCAATAATTTCAATTTGCCATACAATCCACCTATCACACCCACTTATCCTACCACTCCACTATATTTAGAAAATCAATTCACCACTCATAAAATGGTTGAAACAAATGCTCAAATCATACCTACATTCTTTAATACAACACCCACTCCAAATGCATCAACATTTCATCAAAATAACACAACATTTCCACAGGTTGTCCAAAATCAAAGTTTGCCAAATTTTCAAAATCCCACTACCACTACGAGTAACACAACCAATCAAACTACTGTAGGATAAAATAATGAACCTAATTCTCAGGTAAATGACCTACAAAGGGTTGTCCAAAAACTCAGTAGTGACATGGTTCAAATGCAGAAACAATTGCCTCAAAATTCTCATCAAAATAGAAATTTTAGTTTTCAAAGAAAACAATGGAATACTCATCCGAACAATGGAGGAGTACCTAGTCCCATTGTTAATCAAAACAATGCTACCACTAGTTCCAATCAAACCAGCACTATTGTTAATATTTTGGATTTGGCTTTAAACAATTGGTGTAGGGTACATTCTACGACCCAACATAGTGAGAATGAGTGCCTTGAATTCAAAATAGCACTAGATATTCTACAAAAAGATATGGATAACATGGAAATTGTTTCAGATGAAGATCCTTCCCAATAGGCTAGTACTAGCAAAGGGAAAGAATAAGTGCTAGTAGTTGAAACATTTGAATCAATTGAAGAATATGAAGAAGGGTATGATGGGTCTATAGAAGAGGAAGTTCAAGCTTTCAGATAATTTAAAAAAGGGAATCATAATTACAAGCTTAGGAGTAAGACTAAAGCTCCATTTACTTCTTCTACTCCCCCAAATGACACCATCATTCCTCCTGACACACAGGCTAGTAACAATCCCATGCCTCCATCTAAGGTTGATCTACCTCAACCACCACATGACAAAATTGCATATAATATTGTGGAGGATTTAAAGAAAACAAAAGTGAATATATCTTTATTTGATGTTGCTAAGTTGACTAATCAACAAGAATTTTTTATGCAGGCTTTTGGTGATAAAAGAAAAAATGAATCCCCAAAATCCATGGATGCACAATTTGCCTCACGAAGGGACAAAGGAGAAGCTCCTCCCTTTCTTTTGACCATAAGAATTGTAGGAAGAAATCTGCATAATTGTCTTGTTGATTCAGGAGCATCCGGTAATGTCATGCCTCACATTGTTTGTCAAAAATTGGGTTTGAAACCCATCCCTTCTAACATAATAGTTGTTCAATTGGATAAATCTGAAGTTCATGTGGTTGGAATGCTTAAGAATGTTCACATACAGCTAGCCTCAGAACCTAGGATACAACAGTATATTGATATACATGTTGTAGATATACCTGATAAGTATGGAATGTTGTTGAGCAGAGATTGGTCTAGGAACTTAAATGGATACATGGCCATAGATTGTTCACATATGTGGCTACCATGGAAGGGTGTTGCTAACCAAATCAAAGTTGAAAGAGAACCTAGACTCAAGGATTTGATTACTAAATATAACAAAACCAATAAAAATTTTTACAATGATTCTGAGTTAGGTGTTTACACTTTGGAAATAAAATTAGATGTAGGTGAATCTGAAAATGAAATACCATCTATTAATCCAATTAAGGATGAAAATATTGTTTGGATGCTTAAATTTTATGGATCTAAATCCAAACAAGGTAGTGGATCTGGTGTGGAATTGATTAGCCCTAAAGGTAAGTCATCTCTGGCAGCTTATAGATTACAATTTTCTTGCACTTGTAATACTACAGAATATGAGGCCTTAATATTCGGTTTGCAGTTAGCCTTAAAGAAAAACATTAAATGTTTGAAAGTGCTAGGAGATTCAGAATTGGTTGTTAAATAGGTGAAATGCCAATACACATGTCATGATAAAAGGCTAATTCATTACAAAAATAGAGTTAGGGATTTGATTGATGAATTCCATGCTTTCAATATTTCATTGATATCTAGGAAGAACAATCGAATTGTTGATTCTTTAGTTGTCACAACAGGTACTCTTAAGCCTATTGATAATAGGAGGCTAAAGAAGTTTTCAATTGAGTTGATACCCTGTCCTTCTATACCTGACAATGTGAAAAATTTATAGGTATTTGAAAGTGATAAGCACATTTTTTATTTTGTAACTAATTCAGGCATTTTTGAAAATCAGGTGATCGATGAGGATGAGATATTGCAAGAAGATGAAAATGAAGATCATGAGGTAACAAAGAAAATCAATGTGATTCCTAAAGGTATAGTTTCTCTCGAAAAGATTTTTGATATTGATTACAAAAGCAAAAGTTGTAATAAAACCTCACTCCCGCAGGATGCTTATAATTCTATTGATCTTGGGATTAGTAAAGACCCACATAATGTACTCATAGGAAAGGCTTGCACTCATCATGAACAAGAAGGGATTGTACAGGCTCTTAAATATTACGTTGATGTAATAGCATGGAGTTATGAGAATTTAAAGACTTATAATGAAAACATCATAACACATACTATTCCTTTAAAGCCAGATTCAAAACCATTTAGACAAAAACAAAGACCAGTTAACCCATTGCTAGAGCCTCTTATACAAAAGGAGGTTAAGAAATTGTTGGATGCTAAGATTATCTTTCCAATCAGACACTCTACATGGGTAGCAAACATTGTACCAGTTAGGAAGAAAACAGGTGAAATCTGTTTGTGTATTGATTTTAGGAATCTCAATAAGGCCTCACAAAAATATAACTACCCCTTGCCTTCCATTGATCATATTTTACAAATGGTGAATGGTTCTGAGATGATGTCTTTTCTTGATGGTTATTCTGGATATAACCAAATTCTTATTAACCCAAAAGACAGAATGAAAATTGCTTTTACCATGAAGTGGGGTACCTTTGCTTATAGAAGAATACCTTTTGGATTGCTTAACGTAGGTGCCACATTTCAGAGAGCCATGGACTATGCATTTAGATATTTGATAGGTAAATGCATAGTCATTTATGTTGATGACATTCCTATTTTCTCAAAGAATAGATCTGACCACGTTAATGATTTGAGAAAAGTTCTTCAAAGGTGTAGAGAGCATGGCATTTCACTAAATCCCAAAAAGTGCATTTTTGGAGTAACTGAAGGTAAAATTTTAGGCCATGTCATCTCAAAAGATGGAATTTCCATAGATCCTGAAAGAATCGAAGCCATCCAAAAAATCCCTCTTCCTGGTAGCAAAAAAGAATTACGATCATTTTTTAGGAAAATCAACTTTGTCAGGAAATTCATTTCAGGATTTGCTGAAATAGTCAAACCATTAAATGATATGTTGAAAAAGGATGCTAACATTAATTGGACTGGTGAAGCTAAAGTAGCTTTTCAGGATGTTAAAAATGTAATATCTTCTGCACCTATGCTTGTGAGTCCTAATTACAAGAAACCTTTCTATATTTATTCATTTTCTTCTGAGCATTCTTTTGCTAGTGTATTAACTCAAAAGAACGAAGATAATTCAAAAAATCCTATTGCTTTCTTGATTTCACCACTAAAATATGCATAGTTGAAATACACTATTCTAGATAAACATGTATATGCTCTTTTCAAAACTGTGAAGAAGATTAGACATTATATTTTGCATAGTAGAATTTTTGTAATAGTACCTGACCCAGTTGTCAAAACAATGTTGATGTAGAACAAACTGGGAGAAAGGAGAGGCAAATGGTTGGCTACTTTGTAGGAGTTTGATTTAGAGATCCATTCGATGAAGCTTGTTAGAGGACAAGGTTTGACAAAGTCTCTAGCTGAAATCAATCCTCAAATCGTGTGTCAGCAATACACTACAGAAAGCATCACCACGGATGAATGGTATAATGACATTGTGTATTTTCTTTTGAATGGTAAGTGCCCTGATCACTTTAATGCTATGCAAAGAAGAGCACTTCGATTAAAAAGCTCTAATTTTATGATTAAATTTGGTGTGTTATACAGAAGAAATCATGAAGGAATTTTCCTTAGATGTTTGAGTAAGGATGAGTCTGAGAAGGTTGAAAATCCAACTAGTGTTCTATTATTCATAAACTTAATTTATAGGCTCAAAAGGCCCAAAATACATAACCAATTCCACAAAATCATGGATTGGTCCCAAAATACATAACCACACTAACCAAAGGCTAGAATAGTGGCATAAGAAATTGCACGTAACATCTTAGCCAACAAGAAGATAAGAAGTTAGCTAGAAACATGTGCTTAAGCTATCTTTGAGTTCACTCTTCCTAACTAATACTTATTAGTGACAACTATCTTGCCAAATAATGTGCAAGGAGTCTATGTAACAATGAGACTCACTTACAATATTAATTTGTAAGAAATAAACTATGCAAACCTAGCTAGGAAATAAAGAGGGGTCATATGAGTGATCAAACATCAATCCTCATCATACCTCCCCACAATATAATCATTGGACTCCAATGCTTTTAGAAGAGTAGGAAATTCATGGGATATCTGATGAAAAGAAATCCAATGAGCCTGATGCGACAGCTGTCCTCGTCGAGCCACAAGATAAGAGGTGGTAGACCCTTGGCGAGTCTGTCAAGTGTTCATATCATAGATCTTATCTGAATCTAATGGTAACTGAGAATCAAGAACCATATCCACAGTATAACTGATAGCAGGTGTGATATCCAATGTAGATTCATGATACAACTTCAAAATATCTACATTGACAACGTCATGAATCCCTAAGTGTGCAGGAATATCAAGGCGTAAGGCATTCTCGAACACCTGATGAAGGATAGTATAAGGCCCATAGCGAATCAGTTTGATTTTGCTATGATTCTTATCAAAAAAACATCGCTTGTTGAGGTGCAACCATACTCTGTCACCAACCTGAAATGGATGAGGAACTTGATGTCGGTCCATGGCCTATTTCTGCTGCTGTTGTGTTTTTTACAAAATCTCAATCACCTTTGATTGAAGATTGTGCAAGTGTTGAATAAATGAGTGTGCCTTGTCTTGCTCCTTCTAAATATGAGAAGTGATAGGAGAAGACAAGGACAAAGGTAACTCATAAGGTGCCAAAGGCTGAAATCCTAAAAAAACCTCAAAAGGAGAGTGCCCTGTAGAAGAATGTAATAGATATTTTTCCCAAGTGGATGAGAAAATTAATATAACATTAACATATATGATGACAAACTTGTCAAGTGCATCACGAAATACATCGTACATAAACCTCATGAGTTTTGCAGGAGCATTGGTAATACTAAAAGGCATGGCCAACCACTCAAAAAGGCCCATATTTGTCTTAAAATTCATCTTCCTTGTATCCTCAGCTTGGACACATACTGGATGATAACCACTTTGGGGATCTATTTTAGAAAAGAATTTTGCTCCTTGGAGCTGATTTAATAGATCATTAATTCGTGGAAGTGGAAGAAGAGACTTGGGCTCCTAAAATATATGTGAGTAACTGTGCAACATGTTATCCATAGTAGAATGCCGATGTGAAAGGGAAACCGATGCAGAAGTGTGTTGGGAGTGAATGAAAAGTAGAACAACCTCACTACTTTGTTTGATTGCCTTGTTTATTTTCTTGGAATTTAAAACCATATTAGGAGTGTTGGTGCTTTTTATGAGAAATACCTTACCATCCTTTTGAAATGTGTAGGTTCGGTTAAAAGCATCATAAACAACTTTCCTATCATACTGAAATGGTTGCCCAAGCAAAAGCCCACAACAATCCATAGGAGTCACATCACAAGTGACTTGATCTATGAACTGTGGTCCAAGTACAAATTTTAATGTGCAAGTGTGAGTGATTTCTGAGCCCCTACCACTATCCTTCCAACCCAAAGAATAAGGTTAAGGATGAGGCTTCATTGGTAATTTCAATCTCTCGATAATGGACCTCGCAATTAGATTTTTCTGCGAGCCATTATCCACTATACAATTTGTTGCAAAGTTATAGAGCAAATGAGCTCGAGTGACGAATAAAACATCATGAGCACTCCTTGAGGAATTAACATTTACTAAGGTAACATCATTGAGTTTACCTCATAATTTTGTGTATTCTCTACTCTCTCCTACTGACTCAAGGGGACCTTGCTCTTTGTCCTCTTGAGTTGTTACAACCAAAATTCTTTTCTTAATTTTAAAACATCAAACTTTTCATGGCCCTTTTTATTACAATAGTTGCAAAATGTTTTGGAAGAAGTGTTGGAAGAAGAAGAAGGAGAAGAAGATGAAGAAGAAGAAGATGAAGGAGAAGAAGATGAAGGAGAAGGAGAGGAAGGAGAAGAAGAAAAAGTCTTCTATTGGGAAAAGTTCTTCTTGGGAGAAGAAGAATTATTCCCTTTTGATGAGCTAGCAATGGGAGCTACAACTTTGATGACCCTTTCGATTCCACCGGCATCTGTGCACCCAAGATTTGAACCTGATGCATCGAGGGTTTGATGATAAAGAAGAGCAACAAAACATGTTTTCTTGACTACCATTTGCAGGTTGAGGACCTATTCAAACTAGCAGAATAAGAGACACTGTTTCTTTTTGAGCAAGATCTTTGTGGGCCTGATCTCCTCGATGGGGGTGCTCAAGACCTACAAGAATGATCTCGAAAAGGGTATTTGGGTACATCATAATATCTAAATATAGCCAGATCAAAACCCTCACTCAAGTGCCATTATTGCTGCATAAATTGTTAGGCACCCTATACGATAATGCCATTGCCCTTGAATTTGGTGATCGATCAGATCAAAGGTATTGGTGCACTGGATTTACGACTTCCCATTAGGGATTAAAAAAAATGAACTGGCCATAGCGGATTAATGGGATCAACCCTCTGATTGATGTCTATTTTGGATCCATCGGCAATGCACAATAAGGTTTGATTGATTCCTATGGAACCCAACGGTACTAGGGCAAAACCCAACACTAACTAGATGAGACCCCTTAGAGAAATTATGCACACAAAAAAGTTGTGAAACCAAATGTTGCAAATGGTGATCCATAATCATCAGAGAAAATCAGCTTGTAGAGTGATCAGCTGTTCATTAGAAGAAGGGGTTGTATATTGGCAAGCACAATGATGGTTGGAGAGGTTTTTTTGCTTCTCAAAACGTGGAGGTCATGGATTTTGAGGCTATATTTAGGGAATTAGAAATAGGGTGATGAATTACAACCATTCAAAATTAGCTGCAAGCGATCAACAATGACTAGGGTATGCATGCGATGATGGCCCATCAAAAAACATTAAATTGAACGTCGACTTTCGATATGAATTTGACTTGATAAATGATGTTCACGAGGGTTTTCACTCGCTCGTATACTTGATACTAAATTGGTAATCATTATCTATGGAAGACATATATACCCTTGAGATCGACACCTGTTACCTCATGGTGCGACTGCGTATGAGACCCGCAACACGTGAAATATAGTGGAAAAGAGAATTTAAGCCCGAAGCCACATAATGAGCACATGTCATCAACATTGAATGCCATGAAGGGTTTACTATTGCTAATTCTCTCGATTGCAGACATAAAAAATTCTACTACCATTGAGTATAATCAGTGTTGCACACCACTAAGCACAGTCAATTTATGGAGGAAGAGCATACAGATCAACTCAAGGAGAATGAGTTTTTCCAATAGTGATCTGCAAGGTGGAAGTGACATGATGGAGTTATCCGCATGCCAGGCTAGAGAAGAAACATCATTTGGATGTGGAGCCTTTGGTCACGGGTCTCCATAGAGAGCACATGATAAATGGGGAAGCCAGTTGTCGCGTGAGTAGCTTGACATTAGTGAAGACAAGGAGGCCTTCTCACCTAGACAACAAATAGCAGACCATTGATGCTTGAGCCATGTGGCAATAGTGGCTAGATGTGGCAACAATGTGGAGGTTGGATGCTTACTTTATGGCATAAACAATATTCTTCCCCCTAGTGAGAGAGTGGTCTATGGTTGTTTATGTGCTTTTGCAGATGATAGTCATAGTGGTGAGAGTTTTTCATAGTCGTATCGATGACGTGATGAGACCAAGTTGAACCCACTTTTTTTTTCAGATATATTCTGTAGACACCAAATCCTAGCCAATTTTCCCACTATTCTATTTTCCTGCCATTTCCAATAATTATTCACATTTATTTATATATTATATATATTTAAATATAATATTTTATATTATATTTTAATATATATTTAATAAATATGTATTTATTTAAGTGAATTAATCCCATCCATCCAATTTCATTTAATCCAAACCATCCATTTACAACAATCTGTGCCATACCCTAGATTTATTGTCAACCCTTGGATATAATTTTTTCTCAACCACATGATTAGTATCATTGAAACCCTAGTATGTCTTAGGGTAGATTATAAATAAGAGCCATTTTGATGGCTCAACCCTTGGATTTTTGATACCTTGAGTTCCTGATTCTTGATTCTAAGTTCCCTGAGTTCCCTAAGTGCTTGAGTCTTATATCAAGCCTTTGGTGCCCTAACCCCATTCTATTCATTGCATTTCACCTCCCACGTTCGCCATATCCACTACTGTAACCTGCGTCCTCACTCGATCTGCTTCTGCAGAGTTCCCCATCAGCCTCCAGGCATCCACGAGCACCTCCTCATCAGCCCTAGGTACCCATGAGCATTTTCTACAGTCGCTAGGTGCCCACAGGTGTTTTACGCTCCCATTCCTGAAGTCCCCCTAGCCTTTAGGTGATTTTAGAGCATCGTCGCACCAGCCACCTACATCAGACATCACACATCAAAAGATAGCAAGAAGGTAAAACAAATCAACCCTAAATTTATTTATTTCATTGCATGTGTTTCTATTTTTGTCCATTTTTTTTACAACACTTAGTTAGTGTTTTATTATTGCTTATAGAGGGCCTCACACTGTGGAGCCCTCACATATACTACTAACTATTTTATGTGTAATTATGTGCATATCTGGAGCACTACCTTAGCATCTAGTTTTAGGGGGTTCCTGCATTCATTGAGGGATTTCTCCATCAAATCTAACATGTCCACAATAGCTATGAATGATTTGGCATTAGTTGACGTCCTTTCATGCATACAAGACACATTGCCAATGTTGGTGCTATCCATTGGAAGACGCATTTGGCTATCCCATATCTAGCACCCGTGTCTATCGAATATAAAATAGCAAAAAATCGAGTAAGCAAGTCGTCTTTGCTATGTTTTCTATGAGGTTGTCTTCAATTATGCTCACCATTGGCCATATACAGGTCCTTTGTTGGTTCTTTCCTCATACAATCTTGTGAGGATCTCCTGGTGTTGAATCTCAACAAAACTCCCAAGTTACCTATACTTGGGTTGGAGTAGCACTAGGATAGATGACCACCTAGGAAGTTTCGGTGTTCCACCCATTTTTGAATTCCTAGTTTCATAAATTGGATAACAACCCACATTAAATTTTTGGAACTCCTCTACCACTAATTTTTATCCTTGGGAAGGGCAGGCAACTTGGTATTGTCTCCAACGTTCATAGAAAACACTAAAATATTTTTACCCAAGATATGGCTCCAAGCATTAGAGCTTTAGGTACAATCATATCTTTTCCCATTGGATTACCCATACAACACTCCTCTTTTTCTCCATCAACAATAATCTTTTCTGATAACCATGAACGGTATAAAACTATATGGTTAGAGCATAGTGTGATTCTACTGAGAAGAAGAGATGATGTGTTGCAACAATGGTGGAGGGGAGAATTGCCAAAGAGTCAAGCCTCTCCTCCAGCTTTCATGCAGGAAGGAGTCCTACTCTGATACCACTGTTAAATCAAAAAATATCTTGACTAATTTTATTCAATTCACATATAATTTTATACATTATCATAGGCTAAGATTAGCCTATAACAACCATCTAATTATAGCTCATTAGATATATCAATGTGAGCTTCTAGATAGATAACTATAGGTTATCTAAATAACTAAATAATGTAATAATTGGTTTTCCTAACAAAATAAAATATTGTTAAATAGAAATATCCCTAAATGCTTATTTTGCTAAAAATTGGTTTTAGGAGGTCAAACTATGCAATTGGTTTCCAACAAATCAACCTCTACTAGTCAAACCTCAGCAAGTTAAATCATTCAAACCTAAGCAAGTCAAACCTCAACCAAACCTGGGATCCAGAGGATGGGAGGCCAGCGGCGTCAGGAGGGGTTGTCCAGAGAGAGCGGGACCCTCCCCAAAAAGATCCGGACAAAGGGACCCAGATGGGTGGTGCGGGGCCCAGAGGTGGCCGGTCCTTTGCGGATACTGTCAAGGGGAGAAAGAGTGTTTTTCTTTCTCTCTCACCCCTCATCCCAGTAAAAAATAGGATAAAGGCACCTATTGATTCGATGGGGCCATGTTTAGCCATGGAAGAGTTTTCATTAGTGGGAAAGTTTTTGGGTGGAAGGCCAGATATAGAAACTATTCGGTCCTGGGCCCTATCCAAATGGAGGACGGTGGGTAGCATGGAGGTTTTTTCCCTGTCCAAGGGGTTTTTTATCATAAGATTTAACAATAAGGAGGATGCGAGCCGCGTTCTCACTAGAGGACCCTAGTTTTTAGGGAAACGCAGTCTTTTCCTCAGGAAATGGGGGGAGGATTTTGACCCTAAAAAACAAAATATCAATACTGCTCCCATTTGGGTTCGGCTCCCCAACCTTCCAGCTCAGTTTGTCAATGAGTATTGGCTGCATGGCATTGCCAGAATGATCGAAGAACTGGTGTCCATAGATCATGCAACCTTGGCTAGGACAAGGATGACACATGCAAGAATTTGCGTCAACGCCAATCTTGAATCTAAGCTGCCAAATGTTGTGGAGCTAGAGTACGACAACTACCTAAGATATCAGGCGGTGGAATATGAAAACAAGCCATCTTATTGCCCTGAGTGTAAATCCCAATGCCACCTGCAAAATCATTGCCCTACTCTAGCAGCAAGTAGAGACATCCACAGATCAGAATGCAAACATGCTAATGAGAAAGGGTTTCCTAGGAACCCCCCTCTAAAAAGAGGCCCTGTTGGCAAAGGAGGGCCTAGGCCTTTTAAAAATAACTTCTTATTTCAGGAGAAGGACAAACAGGGTGCAGGGCAAAATTAGAGCAAAGACAAGCAACATATCACCGAAGAACAGGAAAATTAGGTAAGCCCTAAATTTCCAAGATCAAATAAGTTCAATATTTTAGCCAATCTATCGGTAGAAGGGGAGATCGAGGAATTAGAAGAGGGAAACAGGCAATGTGTTCTTCTTGAAACCCTAGAATCCCCATCAAGGGTGGGTCCTTTAGATCCCATTACAAATAACCCCTCAATCCCCCAAGGAGGGGTAAGGCTAAGCCCCAGAGAATATAGAAAAAGGGTGGAGGAGGTTGTGTCTTCGAAACCAAACCTCCCCAACATCATAGCCAGAAGCCCACCAAACCAGCTAGAAGATTCTTCTCATAAATCAGGAGAATACGGGAAAAATATGGAGGAGTTAGAATCAAGGACTGAGATGGTAGAATTGGATGATTTTGAGGAATGCGTGAGTCCGGTTCTTCAACAGTTAGATCCCCCTAAATTTAGCCCCAAGAAGACCGGGAGTACGACTAAGTCACCTATTGACTATGGCTATGAGAGAAAGAAGGGGAGGATTTTAAATGCGAGCACAACGAGAATGAGGACCGACAATGAGATTGCCGGTGGTAGCGAGAAAACTTTGATACAACAAGTTATCCCAGGGCTCGAAGATAACAAATCAGGAAAACCTCCTTAGGGAAGGGGGAAAGGGAAAAACTCTAAACAATCTAAATGAAGGTTCTCTCATGGAATGTGAGAGGCCTCAATGGTCGGCCCACTCAGAGAGTGGTTAGTTCGCTAAGAAGGCAATACAATCCAACAATTTTGATGTTGCAAGAAACAAAATTAGACGAAGCCCAGTCAAAATCAATAGCAAAAAATATGTGGAGTCAAGGTGAAATGGTGTTTATTCCGGCTAGAGGAACGTCTGGGGGGCTCATGGTTTTGTGGGACCCTCAATTAGTGGAAGGCAGTATCATCCAAAAGGACGACAAGGTGTTGAGTGTTTTTTCCATGATATTGACATCAATAGATCATGGATCTGCTCCAATGTTTATGCTCCTAATACTGTTCAGGGGAGAGCCTCTTTATGGGAGTATCTAGGCAATCTGGGTGATGCTTTCCATGACATCCCATGGATGGTGGTAGGAGATTTCAACATGCCACTATACCCATCAGACAAAAAGGGTGGATCAGGGCTCCCTACCAGAAGTATGGAAGACTTCAATGATTTTTTTAACTTGAACCAACTGATGGATGTGAGGCTAAGAGGAGCCAAGTATACCTAGAGCAACAGACGTTCAGGAAGCCAACTTATCCAGGAAAGACTTGATAGGTTCTTCTTATCCAAAGAGGCAATTGTTGGGTTTGGAGACTCTACCCTACAAACCTTTCCCAAAATTTCCTCCGATCACAATCCCATCCTCTTGGAGGTCCCAAAGTCAAACTCTTTCAAAAAACCCTTTCATTTTTAGTCAATGTGGATCAAACACCCGGACTTAAAAGAAAGTATTTCCAAATGGTGGCAGCAACCCTTTCACAGAAGTTCAGGTTTCATTCTTGCTCAAAAGCTGAAATTAGTAAAAAATAACCTTAGAACTTGGAATAAGGAGGTTTTTGGGAACCTATTTGAGAACAAGAAACAAGTGGGGGAAAGGCTACAGGTCATTGACAACACGATACAGAATGGTATCAGTGATGAAGCTACTAGGAAGGAGGAACAAGCCAATCTATCAGAATATCACAATATTTTAGCTTGTGAGGAGACTTACTGGAGACAGAAATCCAGGGCTTCATGGCTAAAGGATGGTGATTCGAACTCAAAGTTCTTTCATGTATCAGGGAGGAAGCAGCAGCTTACTTCAGCTCCCTTCTCAAGGAGGAATCCCAGTGTAGAGAGGAATCCAAGGAATCCCTCCTCCAGTCCATTTCGAGTTTGGTTGATGAGGCCATAAATGGTAAGCTTCTTGCTCCCTTCACTGATGAAGAAATCAGAAAAGCTCTATTCAGCATGGATCCTGAGAAGACCCCTGGCCCTGATGGGTTCCCTCCTCGGTTCTACCAAGTTTTTTGGGACACTGTAGGAGCGGATGTCATCTCTGCTATCAAAGAATTTCAGGCTTCAAAACATATCCCGAGAGGGTTCAAGTCCACCTTTATCACCCTGATTCCTAAGGGCCCAACTCCAGAGACAATGGCAGATTTCAGACCGATTAGTCTATGCAACATGTCCTACAAGATATTATCAAAAGCCATTACTAACAGAATGAAAGAAATTATGCCCCTCATTATCGACCCTAGCCAAGGCAGCTCTGTTTAGGGGAGATCAATTTTGGATGGTGTGATCACAGTCCATGAAGCTTTGCACTCTGCTAGTCAAAACAACAAGGCTGTCTTATCCCTAAAGCTCGATATGAACAAAGCTTTTGACCGCATTAACTGGGATTTTTTGACGGTTGTTCTTTTGAAGTTCGGCTTTCATCCTCAGTGGGTCAGGCTGATAAAAGAGTGCATATCCAAACCCTGGTTCTCAGTTCTGGTCAACGACATGATAGCTGGGTACTTCCAGAGTCACAGAGGGCTCATACAAGGAGATCCAATAAGCCCGATGATGTTTGTCATTGTGGCAGAGGCACTGGGTAGAACTATTAAAGCAGCTTGCAAAGCTGGATTAATTTCGGGGATCAAAGCCACTTCTCTCATCAACCCTATTAGTCACCAACAATTTGTGGATGACACTTTGATGTTGACCCAGTCGTATGTGGTTGAAGCTAGAAGGATTAAGCACATTCTCCAACTCTATGAGGATGCGACGGGTCAGAAGGTGAATTTCAACAAGAGTAAGCTCTACTTCCTTAACACCCCAAATCAGAGGCAAGCCAGAATAGCTCAAATTTTGGGATGTTCGATAGCGACTCTCCCTACCACGTATCCTTCCCCTTTTCCACGGTTCTCCGTGTCTTTCTATGTGGGATAGAGTGGTAGAAAGAATCCAAAAAAAATTGGTTGGCTGGAAAGGACATTTTTTATCTCAGGCCGGGAAACTCACCCTCACTAAGGCTTCCTTACAGAGCATTTCGGTTTATTTTCTTTCTATTTTTAGAGCTCCGACCAGAATTCACCAAAAAATTGAACAGATTCAAAAGAACTTTCTCTGGTCTGGATCAGAGGAAAAATAGAGGATCCACCTTGTGGGTTGGGGCAAGGTTTGTAGGCTGAAAGAATACGGGGGGCTAGGACTGAGAAGAGTTGCTCATCTAAACATAGCTTTAGTAGCTAAACAAGCTTGGTGTCTTATTATCAATGAGGAGAATGAGTGGACTGCCATAATTAGAAGGAAATATCTCCAAGGTTCTGATTTCCTAGATGATACAGCAGGAGAGGTTATGCGTTCTGGAGAGCAATCTTATCAAGCAGAGAGGTCATAAAGAAAGGCCTAAGATGGGTCCTTGGTAATGGACAAAAGATCAGGTTCTAGGATGACAGGTGGGCCAAGGATGAAGCGTTATCTCAGGTTCCTCACCTAGCGAGGGTCAAAAGAATCATAGAGGATCTCTATGGGAGGAAAGTAGCTGACTTCATGAGGTAGGACAGAGGAAGGCTTATTTGGAAACAGATAAGGATCCTTGGATTTGAAGCCGTTTCAGAAGAAATCCAAAGCATATTGCATCAACAATTCATCTCCATGAGTCCTGGGCAGGACCATGTTATTTGGGTAGCTTTCGAAAATGGGCAATTTTTCAGTCAAATCTGCTTACATGCTAATAGTAGAGTCTGAGGACCCCATTCTCCAGACTTAGTTGGTGTGGGTCAAAAATCTTATTCCTAAAGTTGCAATGTTCTTGTGGATGGCAATCCAAGGCAAGATTCTTACGATTGACAACTTGATAAGGAAAGGTATGATAGTTGCTAACCGTTGTTGTTTGTGTAGGGCCAATTGGGAGTCCACCCTCCATATTTTCCTTGAATGCTCGGTCTCTTTGAGCATCCTCAATAGGTTATTTCAAGCCTTTAGCATTTTTTGGGTTAGACCTACCACCATCATTGACCTCTTCCACCAATGGCCAAATCCCTTTGTTAGCCTTAGGTTGAGGTTTTTTTGGAAGATCTGTCTCCACCATTTTCTATGGCAAATTTGGCTTGAAAGAAACCATAGAGCTTTCCATGAGTCGAGCCATGATGCCACCTCCATCACCAATAAGATCCTTACCTTTGCCCGTGAAAATGTTAGCCTTATTCCTCATGATGCTCGCAATCCCCCCCTCTGGGAGAGACTGACCTCTCACTCTTTAAATCTTACCCTAGTTGAGAAACCCTTGTCCCCCAAGATCAATCCTAGAGTTGATGTCAGGTGGAAACCGCCCCCAGTTGGATGGCTCAAGCTTAACTTTTATGGGGCTTCTAAAGGTAACCCTGGCAGAGCAGGGGCTGGAGGAGTAGTGAGAGACCATCAAGGCTTTCTAGTGATGGCCTTTTCTGAGCAGTTGGGAACAAGGACTAACAACGAGGCGAAAGCAAGAGCGCTATGGAGGGGTCTTCAATTGGCTCAGGAGATTGGAGATAATCTTATCATCGAAGGAGATTCCCTACACGTCATAAACCTTATCAGCAATGGGAAAATTCCTCCGTGGCGGTTTAAGACTGTCATCGAAGAGGCTAGGATCCTCTACCAAGCTAGAAATGAGTGAAGGGCCCAGCACGTGTTTAGGGAAGCTAATAAAACGGTTGATATCTTAGCCAATTTAGGGGTGGAAGCTGATGGTTTTGTCACTTGGGAACTCGGGGTTCCAAGTGATGTGGACAAGATTATTCAAAATGATCGCCAATGTTGATGCATCTGTGGGGTTTGGAAAAAGGAAGAGGAGTTTTCTGTCTCCCGAAGCAGTCCTATCGCGATTTCGTGACAAAAAAGACAAGTGCGACCTCGGACCAAAACTGTCGTGATATCGCGACGCGTCGTCTTATCGCAGTCAAAGTAGAGCAGGAGAGGTTTTGATCGAGAATTGTCGCGATATCACGACTTGTCGCGTTATCGTGCTCAAAAGAAACAGTGATGAGCACAGAAGGAAACTATCGCGATATCGCGACGTGTCGTCGTATCGCGGTCAAAGTAGAGCAGGAGAGGTGTTGACCGAAAAATGTCGCGATATCGTGACATGTCGCGGTATCGCGCCCAAAAGAAGAAGTGAAGAGCTTAGAGGAAAATTGTCATGTTTTTGTGGCTTGTCGCATTTTCGTGACCTATCGCGGTTTCGCGGTGCTCAAAGCTGGAAAAGTTTAAGTATGGAAAGTTGTCACGATTTCACGATCGACAAAGGCAGAGGGGAGCGCCCAGCTAGAATGTTGCGATTTCACGACGTGTCGTCGTATCGCGGTCAAAGTAGAGTCGGAGAGGTGTTGACCGAAAAATGTCTCGATATCGTGACTTGTCGCGTTATCGCGCCCAAAAGAAACAGTGAAGAGCTTAGAGGGAATTTGTCGTGATTTTGCGGCTTGACGCATTTTTGCGACCTGTTATGGTTTCGCGATGCTCAATGCTGGAAAAATTTAAGTATGGAAAGTTGTCATGGTTTCATGACCGACAGCAGCAGAAGGGAGCGCCCAGCTAGAATGTCACGATTTCACAACGTGGAGGCAGCGTCGAAGCAGAAGATTGAAATATGTCGTGAAATCACAACATGTTGCATTTTCGTGACTTGTCACGAAATTGTGGAGATGATGAATTTGAAGCTGAAGGCTGTAAGATGTCGCGATTTCGTGACATCTTACATTTTTGTGACTGGTCACGAAATCGTGGAGATGCTGGGATTTGTAGCTGAAGGCAGAAACATGTCACGAATTCGTGACATGTCGCATTTTCGCAACCTGTCACGATTTTGCGGAGGGGCTTGCAGGCAAAGTAGAAGGCATTTGGATGTCGCGAAATCGTGACATGTCACATTTTCGTGACTTGTCGCGAAATCACGGTGTTGCATGAAGTTGAAGCAGAAGGCAGTTTGTTGTCGCGATTTCGTGACATGTCGCATTTTCGTGACCTGTCGCGAAATTGCGGAGTTGTTGGCTAAGGAAGCAGGTGGCTTTTTGATGTCGCGAAATCATGACATGTCGCATTTTTGGGACATGTTGCATTTTTGTGACTTGTCACAAAATCGCGATGATGCCAGAAAATGAAGTTTAAGGCTGAGTTCTGTCGTGATTTCGCAACATGTCTCATTTTCGTGACTTGTCAGGAAATCGCGGAGGTGAGGGTATTGTTTGCTGTTGGCTATGGTGCATGAAGCTGTTTCAGAAGGGGGATCCAGATGGGTTCTAATAGCGTAGGACAGTTTGTCCCTATTGGTTTTTTGATTTGTAACAGCTCTGTGCTAAATCTTGTAAAAGGTTTTGGGTCAACCTTGAAAACCCGTTTACAATGAATTTGATCCTTAATTACCAAAAAAAAAAAAAAAACCTCAACCAAACCTAAGCAAGTCAAACCTTAACCAATGCCTAGAAACTAGTACCCTAGCCTCATCAGCTAGGCTGACCACCATCGCGTGGTCAAGCACCTCCAACTAACGATAGTGGTCATCGCTTGGTAGCCACCATGACCATCGAGTGGTGGTCATTATTTAATGGGAGCATTTACCCTTATATACCACCTTCTATTTTCCCATACAGGGAATGTGGGATAGGTATTTCCCACTAAATAATAAAATGTGTTGTTAATCTCTCCTACAAACTATAGGAAACAACAAGCTAACATGTGGCAATGATGAAACGAGGGCAACATGCTATCAAGTGGCAATCATCAAAGCAAGAAACTAATAAGTGGCAACAACCAAACCACCCATGCGTACCTCCAATGGCATGGGCCAAGCTCCCTTTAAAGGCTTTCATCGCTTGAACATGTCCCATGTGGGACAATGCTCACAAAAGGCTTCTTAGAAGCCTTCCACCTAAGCGAAGTTGAGCGTAATCTAGCACCTAGGCCATTCACAGGCGACCTCATAGAGACCTTGGGCCACATCAGTAGGATTTTATTGATGCCCTAAGGGACTAAAACACCACAGGAGGTGGGGTAAAGCTTATGGATTTTTCCATGGATAATTTTTTTACTTGATCACACGGATTGAACCAACACATTATAGTTCTTGTTTGGGTGACTGTAACAGGGATTTCATGCTCATAACAGGCGGATTAAAAGGTGTTCCATAGCCATCAACACATTTATAAAGGTAGACATCAAGATTTTAATATAATTCTAAAGACCTCCAAATTGCAATAAGGGGCTCATATCAGTCTTGGCTTACGTTTGCACACTAAAGAATACAACAAAGGATGCTCTTCCAATTGAGCACGATATGACTATGATATGGCATCCAAATAAAGCCATAGTACTTTTGGTTTTTAGGCATCTATAACAGATCATTTTGTTCAACAAAACATTAGGCTAAAATATGCTTAACACATAGCAATAGCAAAGGCTTAAAGGTAGGTACGAGGTGTAGACCAATTGGTTCAACCAAACCCCGTAAGGGGGCGGAGGTCCAAGGTTCAAATCTCGAGCCTCGTCGGACTAAATGCTTATCCCTTTCCTGGTGCTTTCAACGATGTAAAAGGTTTAAAATGATTGTGGCATGGTGGTTATAGGGGCATAATGCACGAAGATCTGTGTGGCAGCTTCTAGGGCAGACAACGCAGAATACTACAATAGCCATAAAAATCGGACAACCTACACAGATTCATGGTGGCTACTAATTCCACCATGTAAATTCAAAAAAAAACGAAGGCTTAGAGGTACTAGTCTTTTAGTCTTATTAAATCACAGACAAACTACAACAAAAGCCTCTCCTAAAACCTTTAAACCATTAAAAATTGGTTATTTTCAAAGTCTACATATCACTTGCCTTCTCAGGGTCTAAATCAACCTAAAAGGTGTTAAAATAAAACATTAAAGGAAGTCCAAGATAACAAATATTTATCAACTTAGGATAAGCAAATGATTAGATATTTTAAACAAGCATAAGAAAATTTAATTTTCAACCAATTTGAGCTTCAAAACAAACACAACCAATTGATTTTGCAACTAATTAGAAACTTAAAACAAACATACAAGAAGATAATTAAAAATGCATCAAGAAGCATTCAAAAAAATTAAAGCATGAAAACCCCCAAATTGATCCTCCTGATAGGATTGAACTCCTCAAGCTCTTCAGGCTCCTAGTCTCCTCTTTGCTTGCCCCTAGTCTTTACTAAGTCCCTTCTAGCTCCTTTTAAAGACACTCCTCCCCAAGATAAGGAAATATGCCTTCTATTAAATAATTCATTTCCTCCATGCTAGGAAAGGATAAATTTAATAATATTAAATCATAAGTGGAGATAAGTGACTCATCCCCTTTATTCCTTGCCCCCTCCTTAGGATCATTATCAAATTTAAAATTATCAAAGGAGAAAAAGGAGAATCTCTTTTAAATTTAACTGCTATTAAGCAGCCATGGAGGAAGGATAAATAATCCTCTAATTCAATAAAATATTCACTATATTATTAATTTATCTTAATGCTCTTTTGGTCCAATCAGAACTAGACATATTTTGTGAAGACAAATACCACCTAATTGCATTCTAAAACCTACCAAAATAATGAGGTAACATGCAATTAGATTAATTAAACCATGATTAATTGATTTGCTTTTCTTTTCCCAAAAAAAACATCAATTAACTTCACAAAACATTACAAAACCAAGAATTAGGTCCTAATTCATCATGAAAAAAGGCTTTGCCAAGGGTGGGTCATGACATACTCACCGCCTTGGACTAAACATAGTCCTTTGTGTCTCTTATAAAAGAAAGCATAAAGAAATTATATATTTTCATAAGCATAGCAAATAAGCAATATACTTTCAAAAATCAGCAATAACAAGTATCAAATGCATTCTCAATGTTTCACACCATTGTTTTATCCTTAAGTGGGTCACCTTTTTTTTTAAGATAGACTCAACTACCACCAACCAACTCTAAGGAGACTAGTGCTAGACATCATGGTCCAATGGTGCAAACATGAGCATAAGTAAAATGCAATGCAACTACATGAGGGTAATATTCCATGTTACCATAACCTATAATCATCATCATTTCCCTTTTTCTAGTATCTCGTTCCTGGTGGTCGATCATCTTCTTCCACCCAAGAGAGTACGTGGACCTATAATTTAGCAAGATATCATTAGTACCATATCCTCAATGCAATAAAACATCCATATTGCATAAACATAAAGTATTGAAACATCCATCAATACATAAATCTCATCATAGAGACAAAGCATCAAAACATCTATCAATACATAGTCAAACTATGGTAGAGTCTTGGAATGATAATATAATTACAAACTATTTTCATAGAAAATATATTTCCATAATAATTTAAACACAACAAGTTTAAATAAAATTAGATTTATCAAAACCTCACTTCAGGATACCCATATATCTTGAAATTTTCTTTGGCAAACATGTTTGCCACCACTAGTGCATCATCCTTGATGTGACCTAGTATACATCTTTAGTCAACTTATTGACCAATTCTTAGATGCCAAATGGAATCCTCAAAAGAATCTAAAGTACACTAATTAAGGCCCATAAAATATGGAGGGTTCGCTTAGCTCTTCCACTTGATTCACCAATGGTTCCAATAGTGGGAGGAAAATTAATTATACCACATGCATTATGTTGTAGTATAAACCATTATTTATATAATGTGCAACATGCTATTATACTTGACCATCGCTCGATGGTCGGGTGGCATATTGCTCTATTTTGTAGATGGTGTTGTTTGATGGTGTCTCAATCGTGGTAAAGGTTTTTTTTGCATCTATCTTCAGATGTGATGGGGTATGTCTAAGGTTCATGTTGGCTTTGTCTCAACATTATTTCATCATGGTTGAGATGTTCAACTTCTTCTCCTGGCTAAATGCTAGGTTTGTATTGTAACATGCCCCAATAAAAGAAAATATTCTTTTATTATTCTACCCAACCATAGAATCAAGGGTCACTCTTACTCCACGTAAGGTGCCATTCCAAGAATATTATCATTTGCTAAGTGTCATTTCAAACATTGAGCAACAAAATCCATGCCATTCTTATTCATAGCTTCCTATAAGAAGATTTTTCCATGTTTCTACTCATCCTAGCCCCTCTAAGATAAGTAAAATAAGGAGAACTATGTGCTTCCCACACAACCAATCTCCTTTAATTCGTAATTTTGGGTATAAGTACCCAATTTTTTTAAGACATAAGGGTCCATCCCTTTTGTCTAAAACATTATTCTTTCTAGTATTTCTGTCGATTAAGTTTTTATATTCACTTAGATGCATCCCTCATTTCTTTTTCTTCCATTCCAAGGTATACCACAACTAAGAACTAGTCGTTGTAGACGACACTCAAGTGGTCAGGATGTGGCCTCATCGTATAATACTATGGTTTTTCCCTTATATACCTACATGGTATAAGGATACCTTTATATACCTCTATGGTACAAAGGATGCCTTAATGGTCTCCCCACATTGTCTTACCATTTTTAACGAATGTAAGACTATTTGACCATAGCATAGGGTTCTCCCTTTTAGTCCACCTAAATGGAACACCTTTTCCCTATTCATACATAAGTATGTATATGTAGTATGTTTGGTGTATTTGCCTTGGGCTTATGCTCCTTCGTAGTGAGTCATCTATGACTTAGTGCTTAATTACCATATGGCTAGTTAAGGCTATTATAGCTTGGCCTCCTTCATCCTAAGGTGCCAACACAAACATGTGATAATAGAACTTTCCAAATGCTTTCCCATTTTTTTGGAATTATTTGGGGTACACCACCCAAAATATCACAAGAAATATTGAGTGTTACTTACTGCAACTCCTCTCAAGATAAGATGACTTGGGTGTTGCCTTCCATAACTCCCCTCAAGTATTGGGATCATCTGATCAATAAAGTTCAATATATTTCTATTAAGATTAAATTTTGATTAATATAGTCTCATAATCTGATATATTCTTAAATATCTTAAAGAGAATATCCCATACTCCTCTTAAGAATAGGTTCCCCACCTATTTTTTTCCATTAAGAATGTTCAATAGATTCATCATCCATTATTTCTCATTAAGTATAGTTAGCTTAACTAAGAATATATATTTCCTAAAAGGTGTGTTCATGCTTAAATAGCCTACAAATATATCACAATCATCTATATGAAGCATTGGATAAACATTCCTTTATATATATATGTGTGTGTGTGTGTGTGTGTGTTATATTTGCAAAGTCCACAAGAATACATACCATACATCACTATAGCATAGTAGTGGCTTTTTAGCCACACCATAAAACAAGCCTTACTATTGTTGTCTCTCAGTCCATTCACTACTCTTTGCTAGACTTAGTTCTCTTAGAGAAGTTGTTCGAGCTTTGCCTTACGATCTTGCTCATAGTATATATATATATATATACATACATGTGTATAGGTTACATTTGCAAAGTCCACAGGAATACACACCGCACATCACTATAGCACAGTAGTGGCTTTTTAGCCACACCATAAAACAAGCCTTACTATTGTTGTCTCTCAGTCCATTCACTACTTTGTGCTAGACTTAGTTCTCTTAGAGAAGTTGTTCGAGCTCTGCATTACGATCTTGCTCATATTGCTTGTGTTATCCTACTATGCCCACATTATGTTCTAGTAATAGGTTGTGATGGAGTGAGCAAGTCATAGCTCACTAGCGCATCAAAATACGAAGTCAAATATACAATTTTGAACTCTTCCCTAGCTTGTTGTAGTTGTGAATTCTTAGCCTAAATGGCTAATTATGCTACCCAACCACTTCTTTGTACTATTTCATGTTGGAGTCTATCCTGTCTTGCAATAGAAGTATCCCTTTCAGACTCTAATCTCATATTTTCTTAATCCCAAAAACTTTCTCGCTCAATTTGTTGTGATTCTAGTTGTTGAACTTGTTGCCTCAAAGATTTTACTTCATGTAGTCCATCCATAATGGAATACCATGTCATCTTCTTAACAGTTTTATGGACTTGCTTCTGTCTCTATCAGATGATGCACATGTTGATCAGGAAATTCCTCCTCAACTTCCTTTTCTATACCCTCAAGTATATACTCTTCTCTGTTAACGATCTCAGTTGTCTCTCTTGTTGCTTTGCCACTTTCTTCTTTCATATTTTCCTCTTTTTGATACGGCTATGGGGCCCACCATCTAGTGTATTCCAAAGTTGTACCAGCATCATCCTCATTTGGTACCCATATGACCTCATCTACCTCTAATGTCAATGGTTCCATATGTGGAGGTACTACTTTATTCCTACCTTTTCTTGTGTATATCATAGGTGGATTCGATATTCTTTGTCTAATACCGAACTACCACAATACTCAAGTATATACTCATAATATATGCTTATTTTTCCAATAATCCATCTTTCTCATCGCACACAAGTTATATGTAGTTCATCTTCTGCCCATACCAAGCCTTTCCTCCATGGTCTCCAGATCACGTCTTAAGGTTATAAAATTTTCCAAATAGAGCAATACTGCTCTCTATTGCCTTTAGGTGGTCAGTTGATGTTCAACTCTTTCCCCCTTTTCGATATTAATGCATAAGATACCCCTAATGATACCAAATTATGTGCATCATAAGGTAATCCTCGAGATCTTCCTACAACCACATGTTTCTAGGCCCATACTTGCAATAAGAGGCAACAACTCATTCTTACTCATTTTATTATTTGCACCTCGAATAAATTTCTATAAGTTTGAGCCAACAAGGTTGGTGCCCATGTAAACACGATTGAACTCTCCACTAGGTCCTACACCACTCCTAGCATTTTTTAAAAAAATATGCACCTGGTGAATCATAGAGAATGATGCTTGATATAAGGGCCATCATCATAGCTTGTCTATGTGTCAGTTTGTCAAACACATAGTATAGCTCATACATTATGCTACCTTTTTCAATGTTCACATCTCTCCAATTTGAGCCAACCACTCTTTTTAGAATCCACTCCTTCATTGCTTCATTTGTAGCTATCATCGTAGCTATCATCGTACATCCCTCTACTGGTAACCGATATATTTGGTATACATATTCTAGAGTGATGGTCATCTCTCCAATGGATAATTGGAATGTCCCCCTATTGGGATCCCATATTTCGATCAAGGTCGATAGATAGCATATTTTTACATGCACCAACTCTAGATGTGTTGCTCCTTCTACTCATATTTCTCTCAACCACTTCCAGTCATTAGCATCCAATATATTTCACACATCTCGAAAGATAACTCTAAATGTGTTGCATGGTCTAATAATCTTCAGTGACCTTATTTCTTTTGGCTCTACATTGCCTCCTTGGCTTGTTCTAGCATTGCCAAAATCCATCTTCTCTTCACAAAGTGTAGGTACGAATAGATCGACAATCATAAGTAGAAGAATCGTGAAGCATACTATGGGATTTAATTTAAATATAATCAATTTCAATGTTGAAAACCTTACTACGAATATAATCATGTTAAACACCATGAGTAGTTGACAGGTTAATTCTTTTACTTGGTGTTCAAATATAAAAATCTTCCAAGATTTTTATATACAACCCATTTTCTTGATGTTGTGGAGTTAGAATTACCCTTTAATTAATTCCAAGTGTCTAACCAATCACCAATTCACGATACCTCAATCTTGCTCAACCATCTAGTTGATCATATCTCGATCATCTTGCGACTCCACATTTATTTTTTATGGATTGTGTCTCAATCACCTTAGGCCACCTTATTCCTCTTTTGGTCACCCATCGCCATTCTCATATTAAATAGTTAGGTATGTATCACTTCTCTAAGCCACCTAAGGCTACAAAATTTCCCAACATGATTGAAATCCTATTATTTCTTCACACGTGTCCCTCCTTCATGGCAATTTAACTCATTTAAAGTCATCAAATAATTCCATCAATTTATCCTATATGGATCTATTTATACACCTTATCCTTGGGTGCCATATATAATTCTAACCATTATCACTCTATTGACAACGATCTAGATCATGCTTACCTATCCGTGAGATGCCATCTCAAACAAATTTGATCTTTACTATTCATTCCATGATGATTATGATTACTCTTGCCCCGTGCAATATATTACTCCTAGGTACGCTTATATATTATCACTCACCTGGTAATGATAGTTATACTTGCTTTACGCAAGATTTCATACCAAACTAAAGCTACCTTTCTTAGGATCATTTTTTTTCTAAGCAATCTTTAGCTTATTCATGGAAGCTCCTAGTCCTACTACCTAGAGCTTTAACAACTGAAACGTTGTTAACCTGAAACCCTAATCAAACAACCTCTAATCTTGAACCACCCTTTGGTTCTTTTACCAATATATTTTTACTAGTTTGGATCCTATACTAAAGTTCATTTGCTAGTCCAACTCTGATACCAACTATTATAATCCTAATTTTCCATCCATATTGAGAGAAATTTTTTTTTATATACACATAAGTATAATCTATCATCTATTCTTATGAACATCTCTCCCTCCAAAACCTATATATGGTGTTTATTTAAGTCCATTTACTTAACTAATTTAGCATATATATTTTCCTCATTAAGTCACTTAAATAAGATGCAATCCTTATTTCCATTATTAATCCATAAAACATGATGATTTATACAACATCATAAATCAAAGTACAAAGCTACATCATACATATTTTGAGCATAACTAGAATTTCCATTACTTACATACTTCATAAAGAGTAAAGCAATACATCCATTCCAGATTTACAAAATAATAATCATGTTAGAAGTAACTTTTACAATAAGCTTTCCATCATAAAAACCTTATTTTTGGTGGAAAACACCCCTTTCAGGGTGCCACTTTAGGGTAAGTCCCAAGGAGGTAGGGGTATCTATTTTGCCAAAAGTCGCTCGCACCTTGCTTGCCCCCTTCGGCATACTAAAGAGCATGCCTAAAAACACAAACAAAAACAAAATAAAAATAAACTAGAAACATCAATAAACAAAAAAAATAGATGAGACACATCCAAAAAAAACACGAGAAAATAAACAGAAGACTAGTGCAACAAGTAGCAATCATAAAGCTTTCTCCATCCTACTTTCACCATGACTAGTGCCACCAACACCCTCCTTATATTTACTGATCAAAGAAATAATTCTATGCTTGATGTCCTCGAGAGCATTTATGTCATCAGACTGGTTGATCTAGGTGGTCTCTCTCAAACCTCTATCCACTCCCCAATTAGCAATAGCATCAACAACCTTGTTTGCATATCTCCGCACATGACAGAATTCCAAGGACTGAAACAAGTGACAAAATTATTTAATAGTCTGAATAATATCTACTAACCTCCAATTAGAGGGAGAGGAGGACTATTTCTGGTCTTTTAATTGGTTGATGATCATTTGGGAATCCCCTTCAACACAAATATTTTGCTAATTTTGTTTAAGAGCCCACAACAATGAAGAACACAAGCTTATACTGAGAGGGGGGTGAATAGTATAAGACCACTTTTTACTTTTCTTTCCCAAACAATATTATCCAATATTATCAATGGCAATATCAATAGTAGTAACCAAAGTAATGCACAAATCATCACACAAAATAGAGACACCAATTTAACGTGGTTCACCTAATGTGGGCTACATCCACAGAGAAAAATTTTCACTAAATTTTTTTCAAAAAATCTCTTAGGAATCTTTCCCTATTACAATGTTTATGAACCTTTGTCCAAAGGAGACACCAATCCCCTAATCAATTTCATGGATGCCTATCCATAGGAGACACCAATACCCTAAGTTGATTTGTGGAACTCTATCCATAGGATAACTCCTCTTCTCTGGTTGGTGATCCTCTAGAAGACTATTGCCTCCACTACACTAGCTTGTGGATATCTCTCCACTAAAGACTCCAGTCCTCACTCAGAAGACCTTTGTCCTCACTACCCTGGCTAATGGATCTCTATCTACTGGAGACTATTATCCTCTACTATGTCACCTCCAAAGCTTGTTCTCATATCTGTCTCAAGTATGCACTAAATACAGTCCTTTTGTCTAGCATAAATCTTCTCAATCTCTATCTCAAATATGCACTAAACACAGTCCTTCAGTCTAGCACAAATATTCTCAATATCTGTCACAAATCTGGACTAAACACAGTCCTTCGATCTAGCACAAATCTTCTCAATCTATCTTATATTTGCACGAAACATAGTCCTTTGATCTAGCACAAATATGGTCACTCTTTGTCTTTGGTTTGGCATAAATCTACTCTCAAATTTGCACCAAAATCTGTCCTCAAATATATCCTCAAGCCTTAACACAAATTTTGATCTAATCACAAATAAACTCTGCTAGATCTTCCCCAATACTTAAATCAAGGTTTGAACAAATAAATCAATAAAATCTGCTCTCAAGTCTTCTCAAAGACTTACCTCAAATATGTCCACAAGTCCTCACTATAACTTGTCCAATCTGCTCTCAAGTATTCTTTAAGACTTGCCTCAAATCTGCTCAACAAGTCCTCACTAGAACTTGTCCAATCTGCTCTCAAGTCTTCTCTAAGACTTACCTTAAATCTGCTCAACAAGTCCTCACTAGAACTTGTCCAATCTGCTCAACAAGTCTTCACCAAGACTTGCCTTAACTCTGCTTTGTAAGCTTCCACAAAATCTCACACAAATCTGTCCACAAGTCTTCACTAAGACTTGTCTCAAAACTGCTCAACAAGTCCTCTCTAGAACTTGTTCAAATCTGATTGTAAGCTTCCACAAAAGCTCACACAAATATGTCCTTAAGCTTTCACAAAAAGCTTCCTCAATTATGTCCTTAAGTTCCCTCTAGGACTTACTCAAATCTTCTCACAAGCTTTCACAAAAGCTTATTCAAATCAATTGTAAACTTTGCATATAAAACTCAACACAATATCTCACAGGAAAACCTCTTCAATCCCTCAAACAAGTTTCATTCAAAATCTTGTTTAACTTCATAAACATATAGAGAATGGTTAGAGACTCAATATATTTCACACTCACAAAACACTCAATCACTTCCAAACTCTTTTCAAATCAATTAAGAATAAAGAACAATTTGTTTCATAGAACTTGAACTATCACTCCAACACTTCCAATCAATTATACTCAATCAACTCCACTCAATCAATCACTCAATGAAACACAACTTGCTTACAAACCCTAAACAAGTATTTCACTATACTTCCAACAACTCACACTATGACTTTCAATCCTTGACTCAAGATGATTCCATATTCACATAACAATGGTACTCATGATTTTTCACAGACCCTAATCATTCACATGAAGGTTTACTCAAATATTTCCAACAATGCTTATCAAACAATCTCACATAACAATGGTACTCATGATCTTTCACAAACCCTAGTTCAAGATGGTTCTCAATTTCTCACTCAAATGTTCTCCCAAATATTCACAAATCATGCACATGAAAGCTTACTCAACAATGTTTATCAAACAAACCTTTTCACTCCAACTTAGCATTCACAACATCCAACCCAATCAAAATTTCACTCACAAGGATGATATGCCCATACCTTTTGTTTGATGAAGAATTAACCTCAAAATCTGTCTCAATCACAATCAACCTCTTTGCCAATCTCAATGGTTAGATAGCCAAAAATCTTCTTAAAATTTTCATTCAAATATATCCCTCAAAATATTTCACCGTTCATAAACATTAAATCTCAATTACACTTTATAATCTCCAAGCTCAAAAATATTTTTCAAACCATTTTAATTACCAAAACAAAGTTTTACAAATCCACATAAACTTTTTACACCTTATTACTCCTTCTTAAAAAGATATATCTTTTTAATTTCCACGAAACTCATAAAGTCTTATCTCCCCTCAAACCTTAGAACAAAACATATTTCAATAAAGAAAACCCTTATAACTCCCAAAACTTTAGCAAAATAATTCAACCCTTTTAAAACTCATAACTCCCAAAACTTTAGCAAAATAATTCAACCCTTTTAAAACTTATAACTCCCAATAAAAATAGTATCGAACCGTCTATTTCTTTCATAAGCCAACAACAAAATAATTAAAATTATCTTAGAGCATACCTTAGACCTTAGGAGCCTCTGATTTTAAACAAAAACATTCACGGTTGTCTTCGTTGTGAATTGATCATGCGCCCCACGCTTAGCGTGCACCCTAGCTCAAGTGGGGCAACTAGATGGACTAGTGACTCAAAGGAATCAATTATACACTACTCCCGTCCTATCCTTTCACTAGCGCTTCAACTTAAAAACTTTTAATTCTCTGCTGCCACCAAGTCTCGATCCCGAGCTTTAACAAAACAAATTTAATTCTCTGCTGCCACCAAGTCTCGATCCCGAGACCTTTCTGTTCGTAGGGTGTTCACTCGAAGTGACAACAAACCCTGCTACAACGGCGGGTGTAATAAGTAGGGGCAAATATCAGTTTTATTTCCTATCTTTTTGACCTTCGAAATGTGCAAGACTCCGCCAATGAAACCAAAACGTATGCTATCGTCCAATCACATTCGCTTTCCCACTGAATTGTGCACACCTCGCTCGCTGCTATCAATTGCTCATCAAATTCCGTGCATAGCTTTAACGAGTGCGCAGCCTTTGTAACTCTCATTCGATGTTCGTGCTTCACAAAAATTTCCTCATCACAGGGGTTTTAATCATATGCTTAATAGGTTTATCGCTGCAGCATATTTCATCTTTTTTGTTTTTCGATAGGTAATGAGCGCACAGGAGATTTTTTTTTGATTTCATATCATATTGCCCTTATATTTATATACCATATGGTTTCATTATAACGTCGACAAATTAACTTTGTCTCCATGCGCTCAAGACGTCGGTGTATTTGTTTTTAAATACTTCACATTTAAAACAATTTTAGCCCACAACAATTTAAAATATTTAAATTTTAAATTTTAAATTTTAAATTTTAAATTATTTAAATAAATAATTTAAATCAAATAACTTTTGGCCATGGTTTCAATTTTGGACAATCAACCCCTCTTTTTTTTTTCTTTTTTTTTAGCGAAAAACCCCTTGCGGAGCCGCCTTGGTCTAAGAGACCACGAACAGGAGGTTCTACACCTTCAAAGTCACCCGGGGGTTGCACCCGACCCTACCCGCACCAACATTATCAATTGGATTTTGGGTACCCAATTCAGCTTTTTGGTAGGGTGGAGATTCGAACCTGGGACCTCCTTTGGAGGATTGCCCTCTCCTCTCCAACTCACCTACAACACTTGGGTACAATCAATCCCTCTTTAAAGCTTGGGCCCAAACGACAAATTAAACCCCTCTCTTTTATCCAAATATTATAATATTGTTAATTTATTTTAAACCTACTGTTCTTTCCTCGGGTCTTCAACCTTTTGGGCCTCTCCTCTTGACATCAATGACAACAAAACTCGCTCATATTTCCAACAAACCAGTCCTTCCAAGAGGGCCTGAGCCTCAACATGATTATTAGTGGTATCTTCAAGGCTGAAGAAAAAATAGCCTCTCACATTCCCCTGGTCATCACGAAAAATGCCACCCCCACCAGCTTTTCTGGGGTTCCCCCTGGATGCACCATCAAAGTTGAGCTTGACAAACCCTTTATGGGGAGGTTGCCATCTGATATTAGTATGATTCCTAACATTTTTATTATTCTTGATTGGGCACCAAATGCTTTTATCATATAAATGTTGGCCCAACCATTGATTCTTGATATCTCTAAGATTGCTATCCAAGGGTTTATCCCAATCCTCCCACTTCTTGACCAAAATAGATTCGGCTACCACCCTCTGAATAGAAAGCCAAGTTTGGGATTGGGAAATTCTTTCTTCCTTAAAAATAATTTTATTTCTTCGAAGCCAGATCATCCATATAATGTAAGCGGGGTCCACTCCCAAATGGCTCTCATATAATCAGGATCATATTTTCGTCCAACCCACTCCACTATCTGATCCCTAATAGATTGAAAATTATGGAGGGGTTTTCTCCAGGAGTTTGCAAAGTCTTGCCAGAGAGACTGAGCAAAGGGGCATGAGATGAAGAGATGGTTGGTGGTTTCAGATTCAGCTTCACAATTAGGGCATCTAAAGGGGCCAGAATAGCCTCTCTTCATCAAGTTATGACCAGTTAGGATTTTGTCTTGCACCACCAGCCAAACAAAAATAGAGATCTTGGGCCACACTCCTTTCCTCCAAATTTTTTGCCAAATTCTATTCCAATCCCCATTGAAGTTAGCCTCCATAAGGAAATTATAAGCTTTCTTGGTAGTAAAGTTTCCATCTCCACTACTCCCCCAACACAACACGTTTGGGCCCTTACAGAAGGAAAGCTTCCTTCCAGAGATGATTCCCTAGAGATTACATTTATCAACATCCCTGATTTGACCAGGCCAGGATCGAGGATCTTTCCAAACATGCAACGCGACCCTACCGATCTCATGGGGAATGGGATGGTCCTAAAAATAGTCCTTGACTCGGCTCCAACCCTCCTCTTCAAAGGCCTCCTTCAAACCAGACAAGGAGTTATCTTCTCTTAAAGGAGCATATTGGTTCCACGCATCCTCCCAAAAGAGAGCTTGGCTGCCATCCCTGATCTTCTAGAAGGTAGCAGAACGCACCCACGCGCTATGGGACGTCAAGCTAGACCAAAGAGAAGACCCCAAAGGAAAATTTTCAAGCCTGATCACCTCTTTCCAGTCCACCTCAGGGATATATTTTTGTCTAAGAATTTTGGCCCAAAAGAGGTTCTCTCCATTGCAAAATCTCCAAAATAGTTTTCCATTAAGGGCTTTGTTGAAGATTTGAAGATCTTTGATACCAAGGCCCCCCTCCTGGAGAGGTTTACAAATTTATTTCCAAGCAACAAGAGGCCATTTCCTTTCAAGAGAGGGACCACCCCAAAAAAGTCCTTTTGAAGTTTTTTGAGTTGGTTTAAAACCTTTGCAGGTGCTAATAAAGCAGAGAAGAAGTAGATCGAGAGCGCTTGAAGAACAAACTTGAGAAGGGTTAATCTACCTATCGAGGAAAGCCATTTGAAAGTCCATCCCTGCAACCTCTTTCTAAATTTGGAAAGAATTTCATTCCAATCTAGTATTTTAGGATTAGAGTCAGATAAAGGAAAGCCCAGGTACTTAAATGGAAGAGAGGACCTCTCATAGTTGAAAAACCTAGAAATATTCGCTTGGACATGAATAGGGGTATTGAAGAAAAACACTTTCATCTTCTGCACATTGATGGCTCCTCCAGAGGCATCTAGATAATCCTCTAAAATTTCCTTAAATCTATGAGCCTCCCTAAGAGTGGCTTCCCCCATAAGCAAAGTATCATCCATGAACTAGAGGTGGGAAATCGACTGCTCATCCCTTGCCACAAAAACACCCTTCAAGAGACCAAGGCTCTTATCTTTTTGGATCAGTCTCCCAAGACCTTCTGCCAAAATAATAAAGAGGTAAGGAGAGAGAGGATCTCCCTGTCTTAGGCCTCTAGATGGAGCAAAGAAACTAGTAGGAGAACCATTAACCAAAACTGCCATTGTGATCGAGGAGATACAAGCTTTCACCCACTCAATCCAATCATGACAGAAACCAAAGCTTTCCAAAATATTTAAAAGGAAGGTTTGATTAACTCGATCATAAGCTTTAGCCATGTCTAGCTTAATAAGCATCCCCCTATCTCTGTTGTACTTCATGGAGTGGATAGTTTCTTGAGCAATGAGGATGCTATCCAGGATTTGTCTACCTTGCACAAATCCACCCTGCTCCCGAGAAATGATAGAGTCGAGGATCTTCTTGAGTCTATTAGCCATCACTTTAGCAATAATTTTATAAGTAGTATTACACAAGGATATGGGTCTAAAGTTCTCCATACGAGTAGCATGATGGGTCTTAGGGATAAGAGTTAGGAAAGTGGAGTTAAGGGTTCTCAACATCTGCTTAGAGTGACGAGCCTCCTCCACCACCTGATGGATGTCATTCTTAATGATGTCCCAATAGCATTGGTAGAAATCAATGGGAAAGCCATCAGGCCCAGGAGATTTCCCTTTCTTAAAGCTAAAAATAACATCTTCCACTTCTTCCAAACTAACAGTCTTAGTAAGACTTTCATTTTGCTCATGGGAAACCTTCATGGGAATGGCAGACATGACTCTTTCTCTAGCTTGAACTCTATCAATCAGAGGTTCAGTTAGGAGGCTTTTGAAATAGTTTTCTACCAATAGGCCAATCTCTTGAGGATCCTCAGTAATATCTCCCTCAGAGTTAGTCAATCTAGAAATTCTATTCAAATTCCTATGATGGATAGTGGTTCTATGGAAGAAGGTAGAGTTCCTATCTCCTTCCTTCAACCAGTTAATCCTTGAATTTTATTTCCAAAATAGTTCTTCCTTCAACTCTTGTTCATCCACTCATCTACTGAGATCCTTCTCATGGCTAAGAAGGGCCTCTGTAAGCCCTTGGGACTCCACCTGACATTGAAGAAGAATGACATCCTTATCCAGGGCTTCTCTTTGTTTGAAGATATCCCCAAAGACTTGCTTGTTCCAGATCCTAATTTTCATCTTGATAAAACTGAGTCTTTTAGCTAGCAGATACATGTGAGTTCCCCACTTTGGCTTCCCTTCCCTCCACCATAACCTAACTTTCTCTTCTAGGTCAGGGTGAAGAAGCCACATGCTCTCAAATTTAAAGGGAGACTGTCTAGGGCGAGTAGAAATATGCATACTTATGGAAATGGGCCAATGGTCCGAGAGAGAGCCTGGTAAGATAAAGGACTCAGTGACAAAGGATACCTCAAGGCAACTCTCCGTAACAAGGAATCTATCCAATCTCTCAGCCACAAAGGCCTTCCCAACTCTTCTATTATTCTAGGTGAACTACCCCTCTTTTGGGATCACATCAGTTAAGTTGAGGCTAGAAATGAAAGAGTCAAAGTCTTCGCTACTTCTATCTAGTTTCCTAACCCCCCTTCTTCTCACTGAGGTTATGAATAGCATTGAAATCCCCTCCAATGATCCATTTATCATTTCTAGACTGATCATGAGAAGAGATAATATTATTCCAACATTCAACTTTACTTCGGGCAATAGTAGGACCATAAATGTTTATGACCCAAACTTGGAGAGGGGATGAAACTAATCTAAACTTAATAGAGATCCACCACTTGCCTACAAGGGAATCCATCACCATGCATTTTCTAGGGTTCCATAGAATCGCCAAACCCCCTACCTGACCCTTAGCTGCAATTGCCAAACATTCTGCACCCTTCCAAATTTGATTAGTTTTGAGAGCCATCTCTGCTAGATTCAGCTTGGTTTCTTGAAGAAAAATAATGTTAGGGATATTCAGGCCAATCCTTCTCTTAAGGATTCTACATTTACTTAGAGAGTGTAACCCATGGATATTCCAAGAGAGGATCTTCATTGTAAACCACTTGTGAAGGGTTTCCCTACCAAAAACTCTGTAGTCAAGGGTACCACCAGTCCAGAATCCATGAGGGTCTTCCCTGTGTCTTCCAAGAGCTTGATGAAAGGTTTCCTTCCTTTCCTGAGCTGATTAAATTTATGAGTCTTACTTTTGGTATGAGAGGTAGGCTTTAGTCCCATACGACAAGTCTTAGGGGAAAAGTTCCCTAAGTCTTTTGATTTTTTCCTCCTCTTAACTTTTTCCTTTACCTCTGCTTTATTTCCTTCAAGATTCAAGGACTTTGAGAGACTATAGTTGAAAGGGATAGAAGAAATGTCATTAACATTAAGAGTTAAGGAGGGATTGGCGGAAGAGGATACTACAATTTCATGACTAGGTCTTTGTTGCAGGATGGTTTGACCACTCTCCTCCCTCTCTGGTTGGCAAGGCCCCTTCAAGGGAGGGTCCCGGGTCTTTCTTCCAAAATATTCTTGTGTTGAATAGGCTCACTAGCATCCATGGGGGTATCTTCAAGGCTCAAAATTTGTTGGGGATTCCTCTGGATTAAATCCCCTTCATCTAGGTTTTTTGGACCTTTCATAGATTTCTCAACAAGAATTTCCACTACATTTTTCCTCTTACTCCCTTCCTTGTTAGTTTGTTCATGTTCCTCTACGGGGATATCCATGATTTTCTCCATCTCTTGGTTTGTCTCTTGTAGAACCACAAATGTATTAGTTTGTATATTTTTTTGTTCCCCTTTCTTCTTCCAC
The DNA here is from genome assembly GCA_028583015.1 of Wollemia nobilis. NCBI lineage: Eukaryota > Viridiplantae > Streptophyta > Pinopsida > Araucariales > Araucariaceae > Wollemia > Wollemia nobilis. Next base: position 4,282,815 of record JAQPPZ010013020.1, on the reverse strand, counting down.
TCTTGTTTATCCTTTTTGTTAGACAATTTGGGACGTTGCCACTCTTCCTTCTTCCCTATTGTATCCTTCTTCTTATCTATCTCCTCCACTTCTTGCTTAAGGGTAGGGCAGTTTCTAAGGATATGACCATGAGCATGGCAAAATATGCAACGAAAGGGCACATTCTCATAATCTAGGTCTTGGGTCCATTCATAATCCCCTACGCTAAGAATAATTGCCTCTGGAAGAGGGCACGATAGGTCAACATGGATACAGATACAGGCAAAGGTTGTAACATGAGCCTCTTTAGTTATTTGGGACATTCCTACATATTCTCCTATCGTATTTCCAATTCCTTTCAGGGTTTCCTTATTCTAAAATTCTAGAGGGAGAGCATATAGTTGGACCCAGACTAGGGCTTTGGTTGGATTTTCTTTGTTGGGATCAAAGCCTATGGTCCAGTTTCACATAAAGAGACCTACCCTTGCCATGAAATAAGGGCCCCCATCTTGAATCCTCTCTTTATCCTCCATGCAACTAAAAATGGCTATGAAGAAGCCTTTAGGACAAAGTTTAAGTTCTACTTCTCCCTTTGGATTCCAGACTTCCCTTATCCAATTTAATAGAACCTGCTCCCTCGACCAGAAACTAGTGAAGCGATAAATTAATGCCCGCTCAAAGAAATAGGAAATTTCTTGTTTAAAGGAATCAAGTTTGACACAGAAGCGCGATAACTCTAAAGTTTTATCCAAGCATTTGTTGAAGGCTAGGGGTCGGGAAACCTCTTGATTTTTTCCCTCTTTAGAAGCTTCATACTTAAAACCTCTCGATGAACTCCCACTTTTGTTTGAAGAACCTTTGTTCAACACCACATCTCAAAAAGAGATTGATGGCAAGCCTCTCGAAGAGGCTGCCATCGAAAGGAGAGAAACCACACACAAAAAAAAAAAAAAATTGGAGCAAACAAATACTAAAAGTATCAAAAGAGAAAGAAAACTGCAAGATCACGAGTATGGGACCCTTACCTCACTTGCCCAAGGGAGAATTTTTTTGCGAAGATAGGGATGCTTCCAAAGGCAAATGGATACAACTAGGGTTTCAACAGGCCCGTAATTTGCTTCCTTCTACAATTTTTTTTATGCTGCACTGATCACGCACTATTTTCAATTCTCCTTCTTAAATAAAACTGTAAATCAATATAGTTCCTTCACTGACGTTAAGTTTTGGCTTGTTACACAACAATAAATCTATAGAGCTCTGCAATGAAGATCCCTAAATTTAGAGCCCTAGAAAAATAACAAAAACTGTTATAGACATAGACTTCCGGTATTCCTCTTGTTACTTGCACTCCAATCATTCAAAATGCTACTGTAATACCGTAGACCTCCGACATTCCTCCTCTAAAACCCTAGTTCTCCATTGCCTTCTCAGACTCCTTTCAGAGTCTCGAAAAATATCTTCCATCATAAAAGCCTTAATACAATACATGCCAAAGGAATCAATATTTTAATTGTATAAGTCTTCACTGTCCTTCCTGCCTCTCCATCGCTTGCTTGTTGGTGGTAAGGGATCAATACAACTCCTGATATTCATGTAGTTTTCCCTTAAATGCACTTTTGCTAAATATCCTATCATAAAGCAATGTATGCATATTTTCATTTGAATGCAACCATGCAACAAACATTCACCATAATGTAACCATGCATTATACATTTATATCAACAAAGGAAGGAAACCCCATAATTTTCCAAGAAAGAATTCCACATTCAAACTTTTATCACATACCCTTTTTCCCACAAAAAGATGTTCCTTTGTTAGATTAATTACAATAACAAACACTTCTAGTCCAAGTAAGAGAGAACCCCATAAATTCCTCCAAAGAATAGGTTCCCACTCATTCTTTCTTGTTCTTAACTAAGAAGATGAAATTATAATTAATTTATAATATTCTTTAATTCAAGCATTCACTTCTTGTCCAAGTAAGAGATAACCCCATAAATTCCCCCAAAGAATAGGTTTCCCACCCATTATTTCTTATTCATAACTAGAAGGTGCTTTTATAAATCAATTTCCTTTAATTATCATTCACACAAAATTAGCATTTAACAAATGATTCAAACATTTTATCTTTACTAAGATTTTAATCTATAAACCATCCAATATACATTCAATTTTTCCACAAAGCATTCCTTTAACTAGCATTCAATTTTTCCATAAAACATTCCATTAACTAGAATTCAACTTTTCCATAAAACATTCCATTAACTAGCATTCAATGTTTCCACAAAATATTCCAATAACTAGCATTCAATGTTTTTACAAAACATTTTATTAACTAGCATTCAATGTTTCCACAAATTTTTCCATTAACTAGCATTCAATTTTATTAAAAAATATTCCATTAACTAGCATCCAATTTCTACACAAAATTGACCTAAAGTTAACCTGCAATTTCTCCACAAAATTGTTCTATTGTTTCCCTAAATTTTCTCCATGAAATTATACTATAGTTCCCTACAATTCCCCCACTTAATTGTACTATGGTTCATCTACAATTTCTCCATAAAAATGTCCTAAGTTTACCTACAATTTCCCCCCAATTTTGTTTTGTAATGCTATCAAAATTTTCCCTAAAAATTGGCTTAAAGATGTATTCAATTAAACCTCCTATCTAGGATGTCTTAGCGAGTTCAAATATCCTCTATGTTGAAAGGTACTTTGACAAAAATAAAAAATTATTAAATAGAAATATCCCTAAATGCTTGTTTTGCCAAAAATTGGTTTTAGGAGGTCAAACTATGCAATTGGTTTCCAACCAATCAACCTTTGCCAGTCAAACCTCAGCAAGTCGAATGAGTCAAACCTAAGCAAGTCAAACCTTATTCAGTGCCTAGCAACCAGTGCTCTAGCCTCATCAACTAGACTAACCACCATCGTATGGTCAAGCACCTCCAACTGGCACTAGTGGTCACTACTCGATGGCCATCATGACCATCGAGTGGTGGTCACTACTTAAAGGAAGCATTTCTCCTTATATGACATATTTTATTCCTCCACACAGGTAATGTGGGATAAATATTTCCCACTAAATAATAAAATGTGTTGTTAATTGCTCCTACAAACTATAGGAAACATCAAGCTAACACGTGGCAACGACAAAATGAGGGAAACAAGCTATCAAGTGGTAATCATAAAATCGAAAAACTGATAAGTGGAAACAACCAACCACCCATGTGTACCTCCAACTTGTATGGGTTGACCACCAAGTAGCTCGATATTTAACCACCACTTGGTGGTCGATAAGCCTTAGGGAGCCAAGCTCACTTTAAAGGCTTTCATCGCTAGAGCATGTCCCATGTGGGATAATGCTCGCGGAAGGCTTATTAGAAGTCTTCCCCCTAAGTGGAGTCGGATGCAATCCAGCGCCTCAATTGCTCAGGGGCTACCTCACAAAGGCCTTGGGCCTCACCAATAGGGTTCTATAGATGCCCTAAGGGACTAAACACCATAATAGGTGGGTTAATACTTATGGATTTCACTATGGATGATTTTGCCACTTGATCACATGGATTGAAACAACATAGTATAGTTCTTGTTTGGGCGACTGTAACAGGGATTTCAATTTCATAACAGGTGGATTAGAAGGTGTTTCATAGCCATCAACAAGATTTAAATATAGCTTTCAACATAATTCTAAAGACCTCCAAATTACAAGGGGCTCATATTAGTCTTGTCTTATGTTTACACATAATAGAATACGATAGAGGATGCTCTTCCAATTAAGCATGACATGATTATGATATGGCATCCAAACTAAGGCATAGTACTTTTGGTTTGTAAGTATCTATAACAAATCATTTTATTCAACATAATACTAGGTCAAAACATGCTTTACACAGAGCAATAACAAAGGCTTAAAGGTACTAGTCTTTTAGTCTTATTAAAGCACATACAAACTATAGCAAAAGCCTCTCCTCAAACCATTAAAAGGGGGTTCTTTTCAAAGTATACATATCACTTGCCTTCTCAGGGTCTAAATCAACCTAAAAGATGTTGAAATAAAGCACTAAAGGAAGTCCAAGATAACAAATTTTAATCACCTTAGGATAAGTAAACGATTAGATCTTTTAAACAAGCATAAAGAAATTAAATTTTCAACCATTTTAAGCTTCAAAACAAATACAACCAAATTGGGTTTGTAACTAATTAGAACCTTAAACAAACATATAGAAAGACAATAAAAATGCATCAAGAAGTATTCAAGGCAATTAGAGCATGAAAAAACCCAACCTAATCCTTTTGATATGATTGAACTCCTCAAGCTCTTTAGGCTCCTAGTCTCGTCCTTTCTTGTCTCTAGTCTTTACTAAGTCCCTTCTAGCTCCTTTTAAAGACACTCCTCCCTGAGACAAGGCAATATGCCTTCTAGTAAATAATTTGTTCCCCTCATTCTAGGAAAGAAAAAAATTAATAGTATTAAGTCATAAGTGGAGATAAGTGACTCATCCCCTTTATTCCTTTCCCCCTACTTAGGATCATTATCAAATTTAAAATTATCAAAGGAGAAAAAGGAGAATATCCTTTAAATTTAACTGCCATTAAGCAACCATGGAGGGAGGATGAATAATCCTCTAATTCAATAATCTTAGTGCTCTTTTGGTCCAATCAGAATTAGACATATTTTGTGAAGATAAATATCACCTAATTGCATTCCAAAACCTACCAAATTAATGAGGTAACATGCAATTAGATTAATTAAACCATGATTAATTGATTTGCTTTTATTTTTTCCAAATATATTTTCTAAAATATATCTTTCACAAAAGCATCAATTAACTTCACAAAATATTACAAAACTAAGAATTAGGTCCTAATTCATCATGAAAAAGGTCTTTGCCAAGGGTGGGTCATGACACCAATGCATACAAAAGGGTGAACAAAAAGGAAAAGGAATATCTCGAATGAGAAGAACAATTGGAACCAAAGCAATGGTAACAACAGGAACAAGAATAAAAATAAGTGAAATAATTATTAGAGCAAGATTTATAGCAACAAGTGGAATCAAAGCTAGAGCAACAATAGCAAAAGGTGCAAAATCAATCAAAACAACAACCAAAACATGAGGAACATCAATAGGAGCAGCAGCATGAGCAGGATCAAGAATAAGTGCTCGATGAGTATCCACCTACAAAGGCACAACATACCTAGTGGACAATAAAGCTTTGGTTTGAGAACAATGAGACTACAATCAACTAAATATTTATGCAATTTTTGGTGACTAAGGTGGAGGATGATGAGGTTGTGGATGACTACAAATGAGAAAATAGTGATGCTCATGCTATAAAGTATAAGTATTATGATATACATCATATTGAGCCTTCTTATCATATTTATAAGATTTACCTAACAACAAACCACAATAGGCCATGAGAGTGACATCGCAAGTAACAATATCAACATGCTAAGGGCCAAAAACAAAATACAAAGTGTAAGTATATGTGATCATGGAAGTAGTATGACAATATTTCCATCCAAGTGAGTATGGGCAAGGACGAGGATGGATAGGCAACTACAACTTATTGATAATAGACTATAAAATCAAGTTTTGTTGTGAGTCATTATTGATGATACAATCCACAAAAAAATTGGTCTAATATGAGTAGGGGTAACAAATATATGATCACAACCTCATGTAAGAGGTTGATGTGTTAGTAAGGAAACATTATTAAGTTGTTCCTCTAGCTCGGGATAGATTTGATCATTGTTGGAAGTCAATAGAATTTTATGAAGTTCCTTCCTTCGAAGCATTATCTTTGGGGGATTGTACAAATAATTGTTTCTTTTTCCTCTTTGGACAATTACTAATTATATGTGTTGGCTTTTTATAATGATAACACATTATTTGAGAAGGAGATGAAGAATAATAGGAAGAGGAAGTAGAAGAGTGAGAAAAATAAAAAAGAGAAGAATACTTCTTCATATAGGAAAAGGGTTGCCAAGTTTGAGGTCTTCGAGGTCAAAATGTGTCTGCTTACTGAAGAAGGAGATTGAGGAGTTGTTGAAAAAGATGATCAAGGTGCATTAGCTGGAGAAGATCGAGGTGCACAAGATCGAGCAAAAAAATTATCCTCTACAAGCTAAGATTTATTAAAAGTTGCATCAAGTGTAACCAATGGAGTATATTTCAACTCTCAAAACAAGCGTATCTAAAGGCCACTCTTAAACTTAGCAATAAGAGTAGGTGTAGGGTCTTGAACACGAAGCAGAATACACAGGCAATTAAAATGGTAAATATAGTCCTAAATGGACATATGGATTCCTTACCTCAAATGAAGCCAATGGATGATCAAATATTCATCATAATTTGATGGATATAATATAGCCTTCAAGGTTGTGACCAATTCATCCCAAGTGGTGATGGGATTCTGAGTAGTTCATCACTCAATAATCAAAATCTTAGCAACAACATAAAGTTGCAACTTAGTAAATGGGACCTTATCATCATCAGGAATTTGACTATAGATAAACCAAGTATCCATGTCTAGGATCCAACTATTGAGAACTTTGGGATCTCTAGACCCATCATAGAGCTTAACCTCATATTTGATATGAGATTGGGTGTCAAGACTATGGACCTCAGGTCATGGGGACTGGACTTGCATATTATTCACCTTATCAACCAAATTACTAACTATTTTAGCTAAGGTTGTCATTTTTCAATGTTTCAATGAATCGTAGCTTGTCTAGTGAAAGTTAGGGGGAGTGGTTGACCAGATTTTCATGTAGACCACTTCTTAAGTTCAAGAGTGTCGATTACAACAAAAAATACACTTCTTTTTACAATATCATATTTGAGCTACAAGTAGGCATTTTAAACAATTATAAAAGTGAAAAGCATCATTTCCAATGGATAAAGCTCAAAATGAGCCTTCCAATGCCTATAAACAAGGCTATACCTGGACAATAACAACTATGTCATCACAAAATATCTCAATGTAGTTGAGAGTTAGGTGGAAATTGTGTCCCCTCATGTGTGTATCAATATATATTCAATATACATGTAAACAAAAAATTTTAAATGTTTTGTTGCCCCCTTTACATACAAATATAGAACACAAATGCACCCCAAATACCTAAGTGACTAACCCTCACTAAAAGATAAAGTTCCACAAAAACCCCACTATAAGACAAAAGGAAACAATAGTGTTGCCCTCATTAAAGACAAACAAAATTTAATGGTCTTTGTTATACCTTGGAATTGTCATAATTTCCACAACTCCTTTCTCCAACACATGTACTTCCAGATCATCGCCTAGGACATCGCATGAGAGATAATGAGATAATGTTTTGTGTGAAAGGCAACCCACTAAAAAGGGTAGCTTGATGCAACTTATAGCCTTCAATAAAATTGCAATAAACTAATGTATCCAAGGATGTGTTCCTAATCTAAGATGTGGAGTTCCATTCACACTATCCAAAATCACAACTCATGTTGCAAACGTCAGGTGAGGAGCTTTCGTGTGTGACTACTAGCATTTGGTTTCAACTAGTTTGAGATAGGTGCACTCTAGTGATGTAAAGCAAGTACATGGCTAAGTTGTTGTCTGGCCTTACAATCTCTACAACCACATCTAATGTAAATACATCTAATATCTAGGATTATGGCTAATTAAATTGCCTTAAGGACTTTGATTCCAATGTCGAATCCCTCAACTTTAGTCCATAAGCCACAACTCAAGCTCATTTGAATCATGAACAAGCTAACGTTAGCAATCCAAATGTTGCCTCAAAATGTAATCATCAAAATATTCAATTTTATGGAAATTGTAGACACCAAAATCCAGCCACTTGTAAGTCATCTATACCTTCCTGTTAGCCACGTGTCAGTCATCCACCTTCCCGCCATTATTTGGCCCAAATCCACACCTTCCCGCCATTATTTGGCCCAATTTCACCTTTTCCTGCCATTATTTGGCCCAATTTCACCTTTCCCGCCATTTTTCATTCCCAAATTTATTTAAATTAATATTTATATATATTTTTTAATATTTTAATATATATATAAAGATACTTTAAGTGATTTAATCTGAGCCGTCCATCCTTCATTTAATCTCATCCGTCCATCCATCTTAATCCGTTTCACAACCTAGATTTATTCTCTACCCTTGGATCCACTTTAATCTTAGCCACACGTTCAAAGTGTCGTTAAAACCCTAAAGTGTGCCCTAAGAGTAGATTATAAATTGAGTCACCTTGATGGCTCAAAAGGCTGGATCTCTTTTACTATCTCTCTTTTGTTATCTATCGCTATCTATCTCTTCTTCAGCTAAACCTACCCATCCATCGTCGTCCCTTTTCGCCGCATCCATCGCCACATCCGTCGCCAACTTTGTCGCCATCCCTTCTGCAGCATTTTGCAGAATCCCCCATTCTTGTCGCAAGTGCCCGCGGGCGTTTACCCGCAGCCACAGACGCAGACCGGCGTCTGCAACCCCGATCCAGAAGCACGCGGGCGTTCAGCGATCGCACCAGGGCACCTTTCGCAGTCGATTTAACAATTACATCACTTCCAGGTGCCGCCTGGTCTCGTCGCATTAACAGAAAAAGAGGTATAGATTCTAAATCAAGTAATCTTTTTATGTATTAATCTGTCGTTAGATTCTGCATTCTATTTATTTCATTTCTAGGGTTTTAGACTATTTTTTGAGGGCTCACACAGTGGAGCCTTCTTACTAGTTTCTAACCTTTTTTGTAGTTTTAATGCGTGCAGGATTTTAATGGCAGATTTGTTTGGATGATAAGAGCTGCTTAAGCAGGAGTGGTCCAAGCCAAAGGCTACAACAAAGCCCACTCATTCTGTTGAGGTTAAGGATACATTCTTCGGAGACACCACCATATTGTGCCAGCTAGGGTTTCGGAGAACCCTAGCACAAATTGTAATCTTGTATCACGGAAAGGGTTACAGGCCCTGTTGTACTCAAAAGGAGTTTCTAAATTCCATTGATTAATAAAAATCGTTTGTTTTGTGCAACTGTGTTCCGCATTACTTTTTATCGTGATTTCTTTATCTTTTGTTTGGCGTTGTATCTTTAATCTACAGAAACTTAGGAAGATGATGTTATCAATTCAACAGACAGATTGACGTGGTCGTATGTCAACTCCACAACGTAAAACCTCTCTCAAACCTTATTTTCTCCAGCTAAATATATTATTAACTATTGATGTTTGTTGTCTCCAATGGTGCATCCCAATATTTTATTTTCCCTATGAATTTGGTTCACTATGTATTGTGGTGGCTAAAGCAACTCAATAAGCCAATTATCTTCAACAAATTTCAATCAAACCATAAGCTCAAATACATTCTTTCAAGCTCAATATACGTACAAAAACTATTACCTTTCTTACTATTGCTTTTCTCCATCAAATTAAATTGTGTTGCTTAATAATTGAGTTAATGATGTCGAGTTGCTCCACATTAGTGTACTTGGTATTTGACTTTTCCAAATATCACATAATATGATAATTTCTTAGTGTCTTTGCTTGTAATCTCCATAAGAAACCATTCTTTGATGTCCAACATGAAAGAATCAAATCATATCCATCATGATTCCACCTGATTAATATGTATGAATCTCTATTTTTTTACTTCTTATTTCTTCACATACAATTTCTCCTTCCAAGCGTCACTTTCATTATCGCACACTTGCAAAGTCCTTTTATTTAGATGGTAGAAAATTTGAAATAAAGTGACATAGGGGTTATAGGGGCAGTCCTAAGATTTGAACCTTGTTTAGTAGTAGAAAAGGACTATGGATGTAACCGATTCCCCTATGTATAAAAAAATTGAAACAAAGCATTTTTTGTTTAATTTCTCCAAATGAGCAATTCAAACAAATAAAATTGGAACATGCCTTTAGGCAGAATTATGTGGCAATTGGTACATGTATGTCGAACATGTCTCCAGGCTAGCTCGACATCTTTAATATCATATCCCACAGCTGAAGCTTATTACCATGATCACAAGTAGATGTTTTTATCTTAACGAATAGTTACCCCTGTCAAACATAAGGAGCCAAATGAGATACTAAGATATCCAAACCAAGAAAATATGGAGACTCGATAAACCCAACTCATTCACCAATTCAAGGACCAACTGGTAGGAGATTTATCATTCCATGTCTAAACTAGATTGGTCTAAGGGAAGAAGATATACTCTCCCGGATTTGTAAAGAGCCAAAACTTGACTCTTTCCTCAAAAAAATTAAATATTTTGCTTAATCCTTCAACTTAGGTTAGTTAAATATATCCATGCTTAGACTTTATGCTTTAGATTGTATGTGATATTTGATCTACTTATCAAATTGAAATTAAAATTTAGATATTGTAGAAATGAAATCGCACACACAATCATATAAATTGGACAAATTGTTATTAGGATTCAAAATTGATATAAATTCTTATTGATATTAAATTAGTTGTATCCTTCAACTTATTCTCCCCAATCTCTGTTGTTGCCTCTTTTCCTCCTCTACCTCTCAGTTCTTCCATTATAGATGTAGCAATCAAACCCTCATAATGTGTTGTTCAAAAAAGCCCTCACAATGTGTTATCCGAAAAAGCCCTCACGATGTGTTGTATAAAAAAATCCTCACAATGTGTTGTGCAAAAATCTCTCACAATGTGTTGGTATTTAAAACCAATCCCTTTTCTTAAATGAATGTTTGTATTTATAACCAACCCCTTTTCTTAAATGAGTGTTGGTGTTTATAACCCACTCATTGAATTCTGGAAGTTAAAGCCAATTTTTTATCCTTATGAACAACCATTTTTTACTACCATAACTTTTTCTATTGACCTCCATTTTTTAAAAACCACTCTAGAAATATGCTCCTTGAAACTAGATTTCTAAAGGTACTAGTTTCATCCAATTTGGCCTAGTAACGAAGAAGTTACGACCTTTTAAAGATGCCCTTGTAAGCAATTTTGAACACATCGACCCATACATTCTAGGACTTTGAAGTTCAAAAATTTGACCATAACTTTGGCCTCCGTTGTCCATTTTGAGAGATTCAAAAAGTGTTAGGAAGCTCTTTATAATATGCACATCATGGAGCCATCCATATTTATCCAAATTTCTTGAATTTCACCCATAATTTGAAAACATAAACCTTGTTGTATTTGTCCTTCATATTATATTCCAACAAGTGTTGATTGCTCCAAAGTGAGGATTTTATTCGGAGCTCCTTCCACACTTCTTATAGATGATCTTTTAGTTGGTCTCCTGATCAAGACCTCTCCCATAGGAAAATTTTGGTTCCTCAAAATCATCTTTATTCAAATGGAGATATTGTTTCATCGCTTACTTCTTAGAGATCCACTTTGCCTTGCTTAGCATTTTCCCCTAGGACATACCAGTCATAATTCCTCCTATCCTTGGTGTGTTTGCATTTTCCTATCTAGAATTAAATATTTTTATGCCTCCTCAAACTTAGCTGAGACTAAATCATCCAACTTAGGCAATATTAGAGCATCTTCTCTCTCATCCAACAAAGAGGGCTCAAACAACTTTAGGTTTTCCACATTGACAACAAAGTACATTTGCATATAACTTGGCAGTTTGAGTTGGAAGGCATTTGGTCCAACCTAACCTAAAATTTTAAATGGCCCATATTTGATAGGATTCAATTTTCTACCTTCTCCCTTTAGTCGTTCCTTGTTTAAATGCAACCATATAAGATCTTCCACTTGGAAATCATGAGCTACCATGTGTTTTTCATGGCGTTCTTGTCATGACCATCCCTGACATGACTTATGGCATATAAAAACTATGTGATGACCAATAGTAAATTAATACTTAGTTTTGTTGCAAAAGAATGACTATAAAATGCTTATATTGATTTATCTTTGAAGAACATGGTACTATTGACAGACTGTCAATATGCAGGATCAAGTATGCTTGTAGGTGGAAGAGATAGAATCATCCACTAGAAATGGGGTACTTAAGGTTGGGGAAGCGATGATTAAGGCAAATCAAGGGTAGCATGGATGAATACCTTCATATAGGCATGCATTATCGGTTATGGGATAATCATCAAAACCAACCACCTAGAGTCGTAGTTGATAGACTAGTAGCTATCGTAAATTCTTTGACTAAGATGGGTAACTGGATTGATGAAAGACTCCCTCTATGTTTGTTTCATATGATTTGGTTGTCTTTTACTTCATTACGTTACTCCATTTTGGTTTGGAAAATGTGCATAAGTTTGGCTGCATTTTAGTCCATTGAATTGTTGTTAGTATAACATTTTGTTAGTTGTGTTAAAAGAACTTATTAAGTTGATGAAAAGAATCTATTATTAAATAATAATGGAGCTTTATTTAAATAGATAGTAAAATCTATATTAAATAATAATGGAGCTTTATTTAAATAGATAGTAAAATCTATTTTAAATAATAATAAAGCTTTACTTAAATTAATAATAAGATCCTATTCAAATAATAATAGAATTTTATTTAGATAAATAATAGGTCTTTAGTTTTAAATAATGATAGATTTTCATTATTTAAAATAAATGATAAATTCATAATTTAAAATAATATTAGGACTTTATTTAAATAATAAGAATTTAATATAAATGATATGATAAGTTTCATTTAGTAAGAATATTTCCCTTTAATGAAAATAGAGGTTCGTTGTTCATTAAGTTTTAAACTATGGAAATGACCTCCACTTAAATAATTAATGAAATTTATTATTTAAGGAAAGGAGGTTGTAAACTCTTGCTAGAAGCTTCCTGTTGTCTTTAGGAGGAGGAAAGCCTCTTTATGACGAATTTCGAAGAAAGAAAACAATGGGTTTTTAATCAAAATATCTTTCTTGGATGAGGAAGAAATGAATTCAGGTTGGTAAGAAGTTATGGTGAATGTTGAGAAAGTTGAGGGATGTGGTGACAAAGACTCCATCCTTTAAATTTGAGAAAGGAGAGTTGAGTTGGGGTTGATTTTTGGCTCATTGGAAAAATGAAAGAAGACGATACGAAACCAGAGAACATATGCCTTGCGAAAGACAACATTCTAGAATAGTGAACATGCCTTTCGAAGGGACACACAGGATGGTATGATTGCACCTACCCTTATGGCTAGTTAAACAATAAGAATGCTTTAGTTTAATGGTATTTTTGTTGAATCTTCTTGAGATTTTGTGTTGCCTCTTTTCTTTGTATCTCCCCTGGTCATGTCTTTTGTTTGCACCCTTCGGGTTGGGATTCCTTTGAGTGGTCAACTAGTCATTGGTTCTAGACTCCTATTGAAACCCCACTATTGCCTCACCTCTTTGTTAAGTTAGTACCATCGAGTGTTAAGTATCTAGTTGCATCGTGGCTATCACTATGATATATGGGTGCTATGTTGGTCTATCTGGTTTGACCAACGTCGTGTTGTTGAGTGCCACACCCTTTAGAAGATGCTTGTGATTCTTGTTTGTCTTCCTTTCACCCTATTCATCAGTGGGTCTTTGACCACATTGATAGTAGCCTATAGATTTTTGTAAGCCCCCTCCAATCATAGGGTTGTAGTTTTGTTACCGCTCTTGGTTAGGGGATGTCGAAAGAACATAATTGTCCTTAGGTGAGACCTTTCTTCTATGTTCCCTATTGTGTTATCACCCTGTGATTAAGAGATTATTATATGCATATCCTTGATGGTCGTTGTTGGTTACTTGTGAGCGCATGCTATATAAGGTGGGAGTGTATGGATTTTAGGTTGTAGACCACATCCCCTAAACTCTCTTACTTGGGCTTTCCTCTGTGTGTGCCACATTGCTTTTCTTGGAGGCTCCTTCCTTAAGTCGTAGGTTACTGTAGTTTGTTGACACCCTATGTTTGTTGAAGGCAGAGTCTTGTTATTTTAATCGGAGCTTTTAAGTTTGCTTTTATATTTTATAAAAGGACAATAATAAAAGGTATTTATTAAAGGAATGGAAATAAAGAATTCATGGTTATTTAGTTAATTAAATAAGATGTTATTTGATTAATGTAAATAAGGAAATATAGTTTATTTAAATAATTAAAGGTATAACGAAAAAAAAATTGCTAAGTGCAAAGGAATAGGTTTTTTTCCCTAAAAACATCTCATCATTTAGGAGCCATATCTTCACGAAGAGTTATCTGATTCATCTAATTCTTGGACCAACTTGTGCAGAATTTGAATAGCTTTAATTTGAGTGGTCATATGCAAAAATCTGAGTAATATTGAGGGAGAGATGACCCTCTGAAGTCAACCATTCAGTAGTGATGATTTTTCAAGTCATGAAAAACAAAATTGCTAAGTGCGAAGGATTAGGATTTTTTCCATAAAAATATCTCATCTTTTAGGATCCATATCTTCGTGAAGATTTATCCGATTCAAATTATTCTTGGACCAACTTGTGTAGAATTTATTAGCTATAAAATGAGTGGTCATATACAAAAATATAAGCAATATTGAGGGAGATACGATCTTGTGAATTCAACCATTCAAAACAAGGGCAATGATGATTTTTCAAGTTGCGAAAAACGAAATTGCTAATATTTGCCAACTAGGGTTCAAACAATGGGAAGAGCAATGAAGGGCTATAACTTCAACGAGGTAAGAAATTCTATTTGGACAAAGAATTTTGGCTATAGGAATTTCAAATAAATTTAATTAGATTTTGAGTTTTAGTTTCCTTTCCATGGATCGATTTATAGTTAAATTCTTAGATTCATTCCTAGTGATAGATGTTAGTGAGCACACCTTAGAGAGATCCTCATTACTCCAAAATAGGGAAATTTTTGATAAATTTAATGGGTGTTGGCCAGGGGCTTCAACCTTGAGAAAATAGATTGATAGGAGTTGGAAGTCTCAAGGAGTGATTTTATCATTTATTCTCAAATGTTTCTTTCTAGCCATTTTTTGTTCTAGAGAAGAAAGAGAAAAAATCCTAAAAGGGGGTCCTTGGTTTATGGGAATAGCAGGGCTTTTCCTTACCCGCTGGTATGAAGGCTTTTCACCTGAAAATGTAAATCTATCCCTAGTACTAGTTTGGGTTAGGATGTTTGGGTTGCCCATTGAATTTTGGGAAATAGATACCTTCAAGACAATAGGCAAAACTCTAGGAGAATTCCTTGAGATTTTAGATATAACCAAATATGGATTTTTCTCTATTTATGCTCGAATATTGGTCATGATTGATATAAGTAAAGTTTTACCAGAATCAGTCATTCTTAAGTATGGAGATAAGATGTGGATCCAAAATATAGATTATTAAAACATGTCATTTAGATGTAGAAAATGTAATGAGGTGGGGCATATTGAGAGATCATTCCCTAAGAAGAGCCCAACAAAATCATTTGTAGAAAATCGTAAGAGAAATTTATAAATGGTTATGGATAAATATGGTTTTCAACTTCCAAAAAATAGATCTAGAAAAATAAAAGAAAATGAACAGTGGAGACCAATAAGGAAGGATACTGGAAGAAATTCCAATTATTTTGAGGCTTTAGCCTATGAAGAAAAAGTAGATCAAAATTTAGAGGATACAGTACAACAATTTCAACATATTAGCACAAAATTGTCTATTTAGTATGATCCTAATTTAAGGAAGAAGGATGGAAAAAAAATTAGTCAAAATTGATTAGACATTTTTCGCAGGACTGCCCAAACTTCCGAACTCGTTTCGGCTATATCTCACTCATACGGACTCGGATTGAGTTGAAATTTTGAGGGTAGATGCCTAAAAAACCCTAGAACATCTCCACCAATTTTCATATCATTTGGAGCAACACAGATCCTAGCGCATCCCTATGTGTGAACAAGATATTTGGCAAGCGACTATGCGAGGGTTTCATCTAGGTTAAGTGCAAGCAGCTCCAGAGGTTGTTTTTTAGGGCCTTCGGGCCCTAGCGGCCAATATTTTGTGGTTTATGCTAAATATTTTAGTAGGAGATGTTGCAGGGGATACAAGATGGGTTAGAAATTTGTCTTTCAATAGATCATACTGTGAAATTGAGTGACAACGGCTTCCAATTTGTTGCATAAAAGAAAAGTGAAAACCATACCTTTCCACGACGTCTAGGGCAAGGATTAAAGAGATCACAAAATAAGTTTCAAGCAGTTGATCAAAAAATGTCTCATATCTCAAGTGAATCTGGTGCTAAGGTGCACCCAAAAAATAATTCTACTGTGAAAACCCCTGTCAAAGGTAAGAATTACGAAGACTCAGTCCTAAAAATGAATTTTAGGGATGCCCTTCATGGTGGACAGCCTCAGCCCAACGCTAATATCAATATTAGGGCTTCCCATAAACCTCTAAGAATGCCTAAGATTGATCCCGATGAAAAGCAGTCGGGATGTCTTAAAGCAGTGATGGAACTCCTATTGTTAAGCTTGATATGGGTAACATTCAGACTAGCATTGAAGATTTGGAAAAAAGAGGACTAATTTGTTGGTTCATGGGTTTTCGTTCGAGTCTATCTGCTTTCAAAGTCTGGGCTACAAAAAGCTAGAAAACTAAAGGTGAGTTACAAATCTCTATTTATCCAAATGGTTATTTTCTTGTTTTATTTGCTAATAATGAAGATAAAGAGAACTTTTCAAGGGGGTCCTTGGTTTTTGGAAGGGCGGGGCTTTTCATGAAGCCCTGGCATACTAAATTTAAATCTGAAGAAGAGATGCTTTCTATAGCTCCCGTGTGGGTTAGACTCTTTGGCCTCCCTATTGAATTTTGGAATCCTACTATTTTTTCTTCAATTGGAAACTCTTTAGGAACTTTTATGATGACTTTTGATTGTACTCAAAATTTTGAACATATTATTTATGCTCGGATTTGTGTTTTAATGGATTTTGACAAACCCCTACCTAAAAATATCACATTACAATTTGGGGAAGACACTTGGGAGCAAGTAGTGGACTATGAGAACATTCCTTTTCGTTGTAGAATTTGCCATGAATATGGTCATTTGGCCAATGCTTTCCCAAATAAAATTCTTGATCAAAAGAAAGAAGATATAAACTCAGTAGGTTTCCAAATACCTAAGAAGAAGAACACTAAGAAAAAACCAGTTATGAAGGATCAATCAAAGTCATCTGCTAATATGTTTGAAATCCTTTCCACAAATGATGTCCCAAGTGAGGAAGAGGAAATAATGGAAACTGAAATCTTAGAAACACAATTTAAATATGAAGGGAAGAACTCAGAGACAAACCAACAAATCAAAGGTTTTCAAAAAAAAAAAAAGGAGAAAATTTACACAAGAAAAACAATATTTCAAACTTCAAAACTTCAAATAATGCAGGTCCCAATATAGACTCCGTTGAAGATCATCACTTGGAATACTAGAGGACTCAAAGGGAGTCTTTCAAAACAAAATGAAATTAGAAGAATAATTCAGATAAATCATCCACATCTTGTTTACCTTCAAGAAATAAAGATGTCAATGGAGGATATGGACTTAATTGCCAGTAAAATTTGGCCAGTTGGAAAAGTGGTTTCCCTCAGTTCCCAAGGGACTTTGGGTGGCATTGCTTGTGTTTGGGACCCAAAAGAGGTAGTTATTCACCATATGGTTAGCAGTTGGGGTTTGTTGGCTATAGCTATTCAAAGCAAACATTCCAACCAGATTATGATTTGCATTACTATTTATGCTTCGACTTCTTTGGAGGAAAAAAGAAGACAGTGGAAGGCTATTACTCATATTATCTCTCATTTTCCTAAATCTTGGATCTTGATCGGAGGAGATTTCAATACCATCCTCTCTCTGGATGAGAAAAGGGGGGAAAATAGAAATTTAGACAAAAGCACTGACCTCATGAGCGAATATATTGCAAACCTCCATCTTGTGGATATCCAACCAGATAATGGCCTTATGACTTGGTCTAAGAAAAGGCAAGGCTTAGCTTGTATAATGGAGAGATTGGATAGGTTTTTGCTCTCTAAAAATTTCTTAATCCATGGTCACATTCCTAAAGTGAAGACTCTTAATAATGCTGGTTCGGATCATTGGCCAGTCATGGTGGAAATGTGGAAAACCAATGTGAGTTTCTCTCATTTTTCGTTTTCAATTAATGTGGCTTAGAGACATTTCCTTCAGACCTCGTGTGCAAAAATGGTAGAAGGAAGGTAAACCTAGGCATGGGACTAAGATGTTTTGTTTTGCCAAAAGACTGCAATACATTAAATCCAAAATCAAGACTTGGAACTGGAAAGAGTTTGGGGATGTTCATAAAAAAACATGAAGTTATTGCTCATCTTGAAAATTTGAATAAGAAAATCCGTTTAGATGGCCTCACAGAGAAGAGAAGTGCAGATGAAATTAAACTCACAACTCAGTTAGAGGAATGGGAAAAAATAGAAGAAATATTATGGAAGCAAAAATCTAGAATTCAATGGCTCAAAGAAGGAGATCGAAACACAAATTTCTTCCACAAATCTCTTCTAGCTCGAAGATCTCACAACTTTATTTCTTCCTTAAAAGTCATATTCTGGAGATGTTGTTTATACTTGGGATGGCATGAACTCTATTGTTATTGATTAATTTTCCAATATTTTTGCCGCTACTCCTCTTGACTCAACTTCACAACAAAATGTTCTTCAAAAAATCCCTTCTCTTATCACTTTTGAGAACTCTATTTTGATTGCTCCTGTTACTATCAATGAGCTTCAACAAGTAGTTTTTAAAATGCAAAAAGGGAAAACCCCAGGTCCTGATGGTTTTCCCATTGAGTTCTACCAAGAGTTCTGGGATATCCTTCATGTTGATTTATTAGAGGTGGTGGAAGAAGCCAGGAAAGCCAAAGAAATTTTGAATGTTATCAATAAAACTTATATTACTCTTGTTCCAAAAGCTCAAGAGGTTGATCATATCTTAGCTTTTAGACCTATTGCTTTATGTAATGTTATTCTCAAAATCATTACTAAAATCATGGCAGAAAGGTTGAAGCCTCTTTTGCATAAGATTATTTCCCCGAGCAAGGGGGTTATGTGGAAGGACGTCAAATAGTAGATGAGATAGTTCTTTCTCAGGAAGCCATCCATTCCATGGATATGCAAAATTCTCCTTCCATGTTCATTCGGTTAGACTTATCCAAAGCTTATGACAGAGTGGATTGGCACTTCCTTATCAAAGTTTTGAGGCAATTTGGTTTCTCTAAGGATTGGATGGATTGGATTATGGGATGTATCTCTTTAGTTTCCTACTTAGTTCTTATCAATGGCAGGCCTTCTCAGTCTTTCCCAACTTTCGGATGTATTAGGCAAGGTGACCCGCTATCCCCTTATTTATTCATCATTATTGTTGAATGCTTGGGTAGGACTATAACCAAAAAGAAGCAAAACAAAACCCTTGAGGGAGTTACCATTGCTCATGGAGCTAGACCTATCTCTCATCTTCAGTTTGTGGATGACTCTACTCTTTTAGGTAGAGCTAAAGTTAAGGAAGCTTCTAATATTAAGCAAATCATTAGTTATTTTTCTAAGGCTACAGGGCAGTTGATCAATGAAGACAAATCTAAAGTTATTTTCTTTCCCTGCTCTGCTAGACAAGAATCCATGGTCTTGGATAAATTAAGATATAAGAAGACCTCTCTTCCAATCACTTATTTAGGTATTCCCATAAATATTCAAAGGCAAAAAAATAAATATTGAAATTGGTTGTTGGACAAAGTCAAGAAGAAAATTAGAAAGTGGACCAACAAGTGGATTTCTTAGGGGGTAGAATCACCTTGGTAAAATCAGTCCTTCAAGCTATTCCTATTTATGTTTCTTTTGTTTTGAATATCCTAAAGGCTGTTCTTCGAGAATTGGATCAAATCAATTATCGTTTCCTTTGGAGTGGTACTAAGGAGAAAAGAAAATGGGCCTTGGTGAAATGGGATACTTTATGTCTTCCTAAGAGTGAAGGGGGTTAGGATTTTGATCTTCAATTAATAACAACAAAGCTTTAGCTGCTAAATTATATTGGAGGATGTTGCATAACCCCAATGCTCTTTGGGCCAATAATCTCCGTGCTAAATATGCTGAGAACAAAAGTCCTGAAGACCTTGTTCACTATCAAATTCCTACCAAAGGTTCTCCCATTTTAGCAGTTCTTAAGACTGGTGAGGATTTGATAAAGACAAATTTATTTTGGATCATTCATAATGGTCAACATGCACATTTTTGGATAGATTCTTGGGATGGTCACAAGCCTTTGATAACTCAGTTTCTCGATTGGAGGCCTTGGATGGAGGAGCTTCACCGAGCTAATTGGATAAAAGTGGCTAATTACTATCGGTACCATATTGGTAATTCAAAGTTTGGTAGATATTGGATCCCTATTGAGTACTGGCCTATTCAAATCCCAAAAAGGCCAAGACAAGATATCCAAGACATCCTTCATATGAGATCCCTCTCTTGGTCCCATGAAAAATATTGTTTTGGATGGAACAACACTACTAAGGGTGAGTATTCAGTTGCTCAAGGTTATTTGACCTTATGCCATAATAATCCCAACCATTCTTCTGAAATCTTTTCTCGATTGTGGGCTCAAAAGCTCTGGCCTAAGGTGAAGTTCTTTAATTGGCTTTTATTGCATCGTAGGGTGCTTACTGGTGAGCAACTTATGAAGCGTGGTTTTAATGGCCCTTTTAGATGTGAAATATGTGAAGAGAATGTAGAAAATATCAACCATATTTTTATTGAGTGTACTTTTTTTTGGTAAGTAGTGTTTGTATTTACAGCGGGTTTTAACAAGGATCCCAAAACTTGATTACATAAGCAATGGGCCTAGGGCATAAATCCCTTGAAACTGAACACCAAAACAGAAATCCCGCCCAGTGGTAACAGTAAGCATGAAACAATCCCTCTTAGCGGGAAACAAACAAATAAGAAAGAAAGTAGTTTTGGAGATCCCGCCCAGCGAGGAGTAGCCAAAAACCACCATCGAGAAGATCCCGCCGAGCGGGAAGCAAAGAAAAACCGTTATAATAAAATCCCGCCTCGCGGAAGTAGTCAAAACCACCACAAACGGTCCCGCCTAGCAGGAAGCAACAGGGAAATCTCGCCATCCGGGAAACCAACAGAAAAGAAAGGATCCCGCCTCATGGGAAAACCGACGGATTTGGCGGATCCCGCCCTGTGGAGAAACCATCTCGCCCACCGGGAAAACATTCCGTTCAGTGAGAGCCATCCTGCAGGAAGCCGACAGCCAGCACAGAGAGGATCCAGCCCATCAGAAAGTGACCAGAGAGTTGCACCACAAGGAACCCGCCTCGGGAAAACAGAAGAGGATCCCAGCAGCAGGGACCAAGAATCCCGTCCAAGCACAGAGCCCGTTGAGGATTCACAAGAAAAAATGGGAAGCTGTCCAAACCCTAAACCGTCACCTCCACCGCATCGAGAAATGCAGGGGACCAGATCCACGTGAATAACTTGCAAAAAAACCCAGGGGGAAGCCTAAGGGAAAAAGGGAAGGGATCCTCAACCAAACAGGGATCCCTGGGAAGCACCAGTCCTAAAAAACAACCAAGGAAACCCTAGCCGGCCGGGAGGGGCGCAGATAGTGGAGAAGGATATCCCCTTAGGAGATCATCTGCAAACAACCACTCCCCTCGAGGGATGACCTGGGTTGAGCCAGGTACTGGGCAGGAACCAGGAGCCATGGGAGGGGGAGCAGGGGAGGGACCAAAGCCCTCCCCTCTCTATTGTCTTCCCTCCTACTCATTATTGAGTGTACTTTAGCCTCTAAGTTATGGAGGAGAATGGCCACTTTACTTGGCTTATAGTGGTCCAATTTTTTTACTTTTGAACAGCTTTGGAGGGGTTGGCCTAATCAAGAGGGTGTTGATCATTTTATTAGGCAGTTAGTTTGGATGGGTTCTACCATTCTTCTTTGGAATATTTGTAATGAAAGGAATAGCTGAATTTTTAATCAAGATAGGAAGGATATTCACTATATTTGGCAAAAGACCATAGCCAACTTAGTTGAATCAGTACATCAACTCCTTAATCACCCCCAAAAATCCCACCAAAGATGGGATCAAGTGATGCAAATATTGAAGATTAAATCTTCTAAGGGCAACCAATTTAAATGGAATGTAAGTATTAGTAAGATGGATAGGACTAAAAATTGGCAACCTCCTCCTAAGGATTTTGGAAAAGTCAATATTGATGGAGTCTCTAGAGGGAACCCTGGAAAAGCCAGTGTGGGAGGAATTGGTAGACTTTCAGATGGCTCCCTGGTTTTTACTTTGCTGAGAATTTGGGTATTCTTTCCAATAACCTTGCTTGAGGGGTATGGTATCCTCAAAGGCCTTTAGGAGGCTACTAAAGTTGGATGGGAAAAGGTGTTAGTTGAGTCTGACTCTCAACTTATGATTAATCTCTTGAAGACTCCTTCTAAGAATCATAAGGTGGATTGGAGAATAAAAAGAATTATTGAGAAGATTTAGTTAATCCAGATGGGATTTTTGAAAGTTGATTACAATCATGTGGTCAGAGATCAAAACAAGAGTGTTGATGCTTTAGCTAATTGGGCTTTGTACAAAGGTGATTTTTACTTGTTATGGCCACCCTCCTATATGGTGGGCTTCTCAAATTAGGGAAGCTCTTCTTTCTATCATTTCTTTGGATGACTCCAGTTCTGAAGGTACTTAGTTTCTTCTTGTTTTTTTTTTTTGCTTCTCTTTGGTTCATTCAGTTTTTTTTAGTTCCCTAGCTCATTCTATTCTTTATTTTGTTTCCTTTGTTGATTCTTGCCTTAATTGTCTTCTGGTCTTTATAGGTCATTGTTTTGTTCAATTTTTTTTTCTTTTTTTGTTTAGTTTTTTAAGGTGGGTGGGTTCTTTTGTTTTGTTTTGTTTTTGTGTTCTTTGTGTTGTTTTTTGTTGTTCTTGTGTTTTTGTTGTTTTGTTTTGTTTTTTTTTTATGTTTTTTGTTATTATTCTTGTGTTTTTTTCGTTCTTGTTCTTGGGTTTCTCTTTGTTTGTGTTATTTCGTGTTTTTATGTGTGAGTGTTTTCTATGTTTTTTGTTTTTGTTTATTGTCTCTTGTTGGTTGTTTTTTATTTTTATTTTTTTTAATTTTTTAGGTTTTGGTTGTGTTTATTTTTCATGTTTTTTTTGGGTTATGTCTTTGTAGTGTTCTGTTGTTTTTGTCTTGTTTGTGTTTTGTTATGTGGTTCTTGTGTTTTTCTATGTGGTTTGTTGTGGTTTCTTTTATCTTATTTTGCATGTTTGGTTGTGCTTTTGTTTTTTACGCACTCAAGGAGCATGTTTTTTATTTTATTTTATTATTTTTGTTGTTATTTACTTATTTTTAAATTGGTTTTGTGTGTTTGTTTGCTCCTTGAGTATGTCAAAGGTTGTAGGCCAGGTCCGAGTCCTGGGCATTTTTGGTGGAATGGATACCCCTACCTCCTTGGGTCTTACCCGAAAGTGGCATCCCTTTTGGGATGTTTTCCACAAATTAAAAAATATATATATTAAGGAAGAAAATTCTCGATGAACCTAAGGAATGTGTCTCATTAGATTTTGAAGACTCTCTTGAAGTACCATGCACCATTCAAGAGAAAATAATTGGTAAAGAAAATGTAGTTTTAGAAGTTAAAACCTCTGCCAATAATAGGGAAATACTAGAAAATGAGCACGATAAGTCAAAAGCTTCTATAATAGAGCTAGGAGAGGATAAATATGTTGAAAAAAACAATTGTGAAATAATATTGAGGAATAGAATAATAAGACCTACTCCTGATATAGGTAAGGCAAAAAGAGGAAAACCCTCAAATTATCAAGCAAGATCCAGGGAAAAAAGAGCTAACATAGAGAAAGGAACACAAACTAAGTTGGTTGAAATTCTTTTTACCAAACAACAAAATGATATTGGTAATACACAAGAGGGGCCAAAAGCCCCTAATGAGACATGATTATAATCTCATGGAATATAAGGAGTGTTAATGCCCCCTCAAAGCATAGGTGTAGTAGACCTATGTTTAAGTAAAAAAACCTGATATTCTCTGTATCTAGGAAACTAAAATGACAAAAGAAGAAGTTTCAAAAACTATGAAAGTAGTTTGGGCAAGATGTGAATGGGATGCTATGGATTCTAAAGGAGCAGTAGGGGGAATTCTAACTTGTTGGAATCCTTATAGAACCTCTTGTGTAACCATTCATAAAACTAGGCATTGGATGACCTCTTTAGTCACTTGCTACTTTGCCAATATTCGCTTCATCCTTATCAATGTTTATGGACCTACAATTCAGTTAGGTAGATTAGAATTTTGGAGTGGGATTGAAGCCTTTATGAGAAGTAAAGACCAAGAAACTTGATTCATGATCATTGAAGATTTTAATGCCATAACCAAGTTGAATGAAAAAATTTGAGGAATTAGGAAATTGACCCAAAGTGTGAAATATTTCTCAACATTTATTCAAAACAACAATCAATGGGAAGTTGAGTTTGAAGAAGACAACTATACTTGGACCAGCAAAAGGAGAGACCAGAACCTAATTGCAAAAAAAATTAGATAGATGCATTCTCTCAAATAAATGGATATATGAAGGAACTAGAACTAAAATTAATACCTTAATAAGGATTGGTTCAAATCATTGGCCAATAAGAGTTAAAATGGTGGTAAGTGAATTCAAAAAATTATCATATTTTAAATATGAGCGGATGTGGGAATACCATCCTCAATTTTTTGATATGATCGCTCAAACATGGAATTCATTAGGTATTGATGGGTTGTATGCTCTTCCAAACCAAATTAAAGCTATGCCATCTAGATTAAAAGAATGGAACAAGAACACCTTTGGAAACATTTTTGAGAAGAAAGAAGAACTAAAATATAAACTTTCAAAATTCCAAAAAGGTGATGAAAATAATACAAGCTCGGAGGAAAGGGAGTTGCTTAGTGAATATCATAATATTTTGATTAAGGAAGATAAATTTTGGAGATTAAAATCAAGACAGACTTGGTTAAAAGAAGAAGATATGATAGCTTAAACATGGAATTCTTTAGGTAATGGTGGGTTGTATGCTCTTCCAAACCAAATTAAAGCTATGACATCTAGATTAAAATAATGGAACAAGAACACCTTTGGAAATATTTTTGAGAAGAAAGAAGAACTAAAAGATAAACTTTCAAAATTCCAAAAAGGTGATGAAAATAATACAAGCTCAAAGGAAAGGGAGTTGCTTAGTGAATATCATAATATTTTGAGTAAGGAAGAGAATTTTTGGAGATTAAAATCAAGACAAACTTGATTAAAAGGAGATAAAAATACAATTTTTTTTCATAGGATGGCTGTAGTGCAGAGATCATCTTCTAGAATTAGTAGAATTAAATCAATAGAAGGGGTTTGGATTGAAGATCGAAGTGAAATTATAAAAGAGGTAAAGTTGTTTTATCAAAATATTATAGGTTCAAAGGAGACCGAAGTTCTTAATGATAAACTTCTTCAAGATGTTCCTTCAATTATAACAAATGAAGACAATAGAAAATTGATGGAGCCTATTACTCTAAAAGAAGTTCATTTAGCTCTTTTATCTTTTAATAATGATAAATACCTAGGTCCAGATGGACTCTCTGTAACTTTTTACCAACATAATTGGGATATAGTGAAGGATTCTTTATTGGTGGCAGTGGAATAGTCTAGGGTAAATAAATGCAACTTATCTTACCCTAATTCCAAAAAAGGATGTTGAATTGTTTGATTCTTTTAGATCCATAAGCCTATGTAATATGGCTTATAAGATTATTTCCAAAGTGATGGTGAATAGATTAAGGTCATTGTTAGACAAAATTATTTTAGAAGAGCAAGGAGGATTTGTAAAAGGGAGATAAATTTTGGATGGGATCATAGTAGCTCATGAAGTTATACATTCAACAACTTCAAGAAAAGATAAAGCTATGATCTTAAAACTTGATATGATTAGATCCTATGATAGGGTTAAATGGGATTTTCTTTTTACAGTTTTAGATAAGTTTATTTTGGGAAGAAATGGGTTAGATGGATTAAAGCTTGTGTCTCTATAGTTTCTTATTCAATGTTGATCAATGAGTTAGTAATAAGTTCTTTTAAATGCAAGAGAGGACTTAGACAAGGATATCCTCTATCTCGTTATTTGTTCATTATTATGAAAGAATTTTTGAGTAGGAACTAAATTAAGGCTTACAAATATGGGCTTATAAGTGGACTTAAGGTTAGTAATAACATCGATAACATCACCCATCAATAGTTTGTAGATGATACAACCCTTTTTGGAAGGGCAAGGATAAATGAGGCCAGAGCTTCGAATAACTTTTTAAAAGAGCATGAAAGAGCTTCAGGGCAAAAAATTAATAGGACTAAATCCAAAATTTACCTCCTTAACACTCTTGCTAATATCAAAGTAAGAATTTATAGGTTGCTTCAAATGGAGGAGGCAAATTTTCCAACAACTTATCTATAGATGCCTTTATTTGAGGGGAGAATGAGGATAGATTTATGGAATCCAGTTATTAGTAAAGTTTAAAATAAACTTCCAACTTGTAAAGATAGATGGTTATCATTAGCAGGAAGAGTGTAGTTAATTAAGTTAGTTTTACAAGCCATTCCAACATATTATATATCATTATATTTTATGCCAAAATTAGTTGAAAAAAGTTTAATCTTTATTATGTGATCCTTTTTATGATCAGGTTTACATGATAAAAGGAAATTTCCTTTGGTGAAATGGAGCAAGTTGTGTGATGACAAAACTAGGGGAGGTCTTGGTTTAAGAGCTCTTATAGATGAAAACTTAGATCTTAGAGGAAAATTTATCTAGAGATTGTACAAAGAGAGTCAAAGACAATGGGCAAGAATTCTTCTAAGTAAGTATGTTGATCCCAATGACCCAATTTTAATATATATTGCATTCTCTCTTCCAAATGGTTCTGCTCTTTGGAATGGTTTAAAAAAATCTATTGATCTTGTGATTAAATATTTAAGATGAGTGGTGGGAACTGGAGAAAAAATTATATTTGGATGGATACTTGGTGTGATAAAA
The DNA here is from genome assembly GCA_028583015.1 of Wollemia nobilis. NCBI lineage: Eukaryota > Viridiplantae > Streptophyta > Pinopsida > Araucariales > Araucariaceae > Wollemia > Wollemia nobilis. The sequence continues at coordinate 4,255,814 of JAQPPZ010013020.1, read as the reverse complement.
AACCACTCAATTTAGATCCAATTTTGAAACCTTGGATGAGATTACTTCAAGACAAATACGGTGATAGGGTTTCAAATATTTTGTACAAGGATCGAGAAGGAAGATACAAATGGAAAGAATATTTTTTTACAAGTATACAATACAATGATGCTAGGAGGTATTTGAGTAGAAAGATAACAACAATGATTATTCCAAGGGGTGCCAATGATAAATTGATTTGGGAGTTGAATAGCTCAAGAGAATACACAACAAGAAATGGATATAATGTTCAACACCAACACAATAATAATGTCACTAGAATATGGATAGATATTTGGGATAGCCCAAGCATTCCTAAAGTTAAAATGTTTGTTTGGCTAGTAGGTCATAGAAGAATTTTATCTTAGGGTAACCTTATAAAAAGGGGTTTTCATGGTCCCTCTCAATGTGTTTTATGTAATATGGAGGAGGAGAGTATTGACCATATCTTGTGATATTGCTCAATAGCTTGGAATCTATGGCAATGGATTCTTAATATGTTTGGTAAATACATGGTGACGAATATTAGAATTGAATATTGGTTAAAGCAATGGTATAACACTTATAAAAGTGAGGTTTTACAGACAATATGGGATATATCAAAAGATACAATACTTTGGACTATATGGATAGAAAGGAATAGAAGAATATTTAAAGGAAAGGAAAGTAGTTTAGAGGTAATGAAAAAGAAGATGTGTTTAGCCATAGAGGAATCTAAACCAACCCTATAAACTTACCCAATTCCTAATTTGGAAGAAGAGAGTCTTGATAGATGGAGTCAAGTCATGAAATGGAATTATGGTGTTGGGTAGAAGAGAAGCAAAATTTAGGTAAAGAATATAAAATGGAAACCACTAGATGTGGAGTGGGTTAAATTGAATTTTTATGGAGCATCTAATGGAAATCCAGGACCAGGAGGTGGAGGAGGAATAATTAGAAATAATAGAGAGATTTTGTCTTGTTATGCTTTCAATAGTGGATTTAAGATAAATAATGAAGTTGAAGATTGGGCAGCTTTAGAAGGGTTAAAAATAAGTAAACAAATGAAATGGAATAGAGTATGGATGGAAGATGATTCTCTCGTAGTAATAAATACAATTTTGAGGAAAGGAAAGGCTCCATGGAACATACAAGAGATAATTATGGAAATTCAATATCTTGCTAAAGAGTTTGAAGAAAACGGGTTTACACATATATTAAGGGAAGGAAACAAATGTGCATATAAGCTAGCCAATAAAGGGGTTTTTATTGAGGATCGTGAAGTTAAATTTTCCTTTCCATGGTTAGAGGAAGTAGAAAGTTTAGTTGAAGCTGACAAAAAATGTTGATTGCCTAAATCAATTAATGATTAAGATTTACTTTAATTTTTTCCATTGGTAATATCTATTTTTTTGTAACAATAATGTGTTTTCATTTAGATTATTTATTATAATTTTGTGGTTGCACTTATGGTTCAGGAAGGTTACTAGCAATCCAGATTTGGTAAAGCATACCATGATAGTGCGATGTTTTTGGAAATATTACTCTACTAAGATGCAAGGCATAGATAGTAGAGGTGAAATTTTAGCATTGTGAAGGCTGCTATAGGAAAATATCAAGAAAAATGCTAAATTTTGGAGTAATTGTATTCATACGAAGATTTTAAAAGATCTAGAAAATGAAAATCAAGAATTCGGATATTTTATGTAAAATAATGTAGGTTTCAAGCTACAACATCTCAATTGAGATGAGAAGTGTATCTATTTGTAGACTCTCAAGCTCTAAAGAAGAGATATGTAATTTGTCAAGGGTGGGGGACCCAAGTACAACCCCTTATAATAATAATAATAATAATTAAATTTACGAGACTTTAATTATGTTGAATAAAGGAAATATAGTTTATTTAAATAATTAAAGGTATGGGACTTTGATTATGTTGAATAAAGGAAATATAGTTTATTTAAATAATTAAAGGTATGGGACTTTGATTATGTTGAATAAAGAAAATATAGTTTATTTAAATAATTAAAGGTATGGGACTTTGATTATGTTGAATAAAGGAAATATAGTTTATTTTAATAATTAAAGGTATGGGACTTTGATTATGTTGAATAAATGAAATATAGTTTATTTAAATAATTAAAGGTATGGGACTTTGCTTATGTTGAATAAAGGTTTGAAATGATTTGATTAAAGTAAAGCTTGTGATCTAGCTGTATCTTTTGAAAATACTCTCTATGGATAATTGAGAGAGGAGAATACTAATGAGAACATTCTCATGATATCAACTATATAGTAGATGGTTAAATGCTTTGATTTAATTTGTATAGTTACAATTTGGTAAAGTAAACAATAAATGCATTGGTTTCATGTTACTAGTAGATGCATTTAGAGGCATGTCTATCATAGAACCATGAGTTGCCTTGATCCCCTACTATCCTCAAACGAACGATGGAAAGACAAGGAGGACCAAAGATGGTAGTTGGAACCAATGCATCGGTTTGATTTATAATTGCAATAATTTATTCATGTTCAAGTAGACTAGACTTGTAGGGAGAAATCCCTAAATGGATATGGATGTATTACTTTATTCTTTTAAAAGTGTGGAGATTTTACCATGCATGGATTTATGTAATAAATACTGAACGAATGGAAAATGTATCTTTAATTTACTGTATTGAATTATTTATGCTTTGTTATCTAGCTTTTTCTTTTATTTAATGGTTATCTTCCTTCAAATGTTGCTTCCCTTTTTAAGTAATTCTATTATGCTTTTGGATTTTACTCTTTAGTTAGTTAAGTAGATAGAACTATTTATTGTCTTCTTGCTAAACATAAAAGTAATCCAAGAGATTGAGAACTTAGGGTGAACATAAAGGGACCTAAGAGATTGAGACCTCTTAGGGAGAACATAGGAAAAACCTAAGGGCTTGATACCCCCTTAGGGTGATGGTATCTAAGTAAACTGATGGAGAATTGGAGTTAAGATAGCTCATCGTAAAGATGAGAGGGATAGCTTAACTCATAATATGCATACCACACCTACACAAACGAACTTGTGTATGGTATAATGATGGGTGTATACCTTCAATTGTATAGAAGGTGATAAGTTTAGCTCATCAAGAAGGATGAGAGTGATAAACTTATTTGTGGTACACATAGTATGCCTACACAAACGAGCTTGTGTAGGGTATTGAATGCGATGTGACTCCTAGTGAAGTTGGAAAACTTAGTAGACTTAAAACAATAGATTAACCAAGTGTTGGATAGGGATTTATGGATCCCTCTCCATAGTTTAAAAAAAAAACTTTATTTTATTTCTTGTGTTTTCTTATAGCTAGATTTTGGGATTGTTACAGTTCCTTATAGTGCTATTGAGTTTGCTTTAGTTTCTCCTCTATTTTTTGTTGTATCAACTGAATACGTTGAATGAACTTCAATGCTTTCTCTCCTTATTTTGAGCTACTTGGATCTTGCCCACTCTCAAAGGCTCCATCAAAAGGTGAATGAGGTAGAAACCCATAACACACCTCAAATGGTGATAATCTTGTAGATGAATGTATTACCTGATTGTAGCAGTATTGGACATATGCTAGACTATCATCCCATGTATTTGGATTTCATTGATTATAGCCCCTCAACAAGTGCACAATTGTCCTGTTGACCAACTTTGTTTGTCCATTCGTTTGTGGATGAAATGTTGTTGATCTCTTTAGCTTAGTGTCCAACATTCCCCATAATGCAAGCCAAAATTTATTGAGAAAGCGAGTATCTCTATCTAAAATGATACTCTTAGGCAATCCAAAATGAACAAAAATATGTTCAAAAAATAGTTTGGTTGTACCTTCTACTGTAACAGTTTTCTTACAAGGCACAACAATTGCCATTTTACTAAATCTATCCACTATAACAAATAGATAATCATTACCTCTCCGAGTGGTTGGCAATCCACCCAAGAAGTCCATTGAAATGCTCTCCCATGGCCGATTAGGAATTGGTAAAGGTGTGTACAGTCCCAATTTATGGTTGTTGGGTTTGCTTGTGCTACAATTTGCACATCCATGGATAAAGTTAGACACATCATTCTGCATATTGGGCCAATAGACATATCGTTGTAGGTTAGCTACTATTTTGTGCACGCCAAAATGACCAACTAGTGATGTGTGAGCTTCCCTTATCAGTTGTAAGCATTTGTCTCCCTTGGGCACACATAATTTTCCCCCTTTGAATAGCAAGTCATTTTCCAAATGAAAATCCTCATTGGATTTGCCCTGCACTCCATTTTTCACCTCATCTGACTCAATTACAGACTGCCTATATAGTCCAATATTAGGTAGAGGTGAATCAGGTAAGAGTTGAATTTCATGCTCCACTTCTCTCTTTGGTGGTAAGCCTTTTGGTTCTTGCATCAGTTGGCTAAATGTTTGTAGCAATCCCTCCAATTCCTTATTTTGTTGGGGAGTACAGTTGGTTGCTTCCACCTCCTTACTGATCTACACATTACTATCCATACCCCTTATCATCAATAGCATGAATCTCTTGCTTACATTCACCAAATGCTTGGCCTGTTGCACTATCACAAGCTGGAATTTCTTTTCCAACCTATTGGGATTAATCACATATGTGATTCCACCTTTCTTCAACTCCCAAACATTGCACCTCCACTTAAACAAAGCATCTATTTCCCATAAATATGGGCTACCAAAAATTACTTGGAAAATATCAAGAGGTACTACATCACAAGTAATTACATCATGGAATTTATTTTTGATAGAAAATTGTAAAGTACATTGCTTGGTTACCTGTAGCTCCACGTCCTTCTGCACCCATCCCAATGGATATGGTTGTGGATGATCCACAATCTTCAATCCCAACTGCTTCACTAGATCCTCAGAAATTAAATTCCTTTGGGATCCATTGTCAAACAATGTTGTAACTTTCATCCTCTACACTTGTATGTAGACCCAAAATAATTCCTCTTTCTTGGCCTCTGAAGCTTGTTCCTCCTTCTTAGAGGTTTTCTCCTACCTTAAAGGCTTAATTCTAGTAGCACACACTACCTTTCCTTCATCCTCTTCCTCAAAACACCCTTCTTCCTCCTGCTCAACCTTTTTGGTAGAATTAGCAGATTTCTTCTTTCCCTTGTTCCACCATTTTGGCCTCTTTTCAAGGTGTAGCTTCCAATAGTCCTCACTTGAATGAGTGTCAACATTACATTCCTTGCAATATTTTTCACCCTTTTATGATTTGGTGGTTGTAGCCCCTAATTTCTTCTTGCCTTTACTGTTGGAACCCTTGGTTTTCTCTACAGGCTTGGAGGGTTTAGATGAAGTTGATGCCTTATTATCCTTTATTGGATTTTTGACCCTCATTTCTAGGTATGTGGCTTTAATGCATACCTCATCAATGTCCTTGGCATCAAATAATGCTAGTTTTATCTTGATCTGATAAGACAAGCCACACTTATATTTCTTAAAAAATTGAGGATCTCGAAGATTAACACCCATTAACACGACTTGTTTTCTAAATTCCATGGTGTATTCTTGGACTATTTGGCCCTACCTCTATCTCAGAAATAACCATCTCTCCTCCATATTCTCTTGATAGCCAATAGGATAAAATTGAGCTCTTATAGCCTTCACAAATTCTACCCATGTTTCTACAGTTAGCTATTGATTTCTTGCCAATCCAATTGAGTATGCCTCCCACCATGTGAGAGCATGGCCACCCAATTTCAATCTAGCAAAGTTGATCTATTGTACCTTTATATAAGACTTAGTACTAAAGTAAACCTCCAATTTCTTCAGCCACCCATCTAATTTTTTAGGATCTAACTCCCCTTCATAGGTTGGAATATCAATTTTGACCTCCATTTTAAATGGATCTGCTATCAAGGGTTGTGATGAGATATTCTCAGGCTATTTGGAGTGGGATCCTTCAACCTCCTTTTCTTTCTCACCATTGGAAGCACTAGACTCAATTTCAAATTCTGAATCTAATTTCTTCCTTCCCTTCCTTGATTTCCTTTCTTCTTTAGAAAGCATCATCTCCATCAAGCTTTGGAGAGTGTCTTCCATTTCAAGAAATCTTCTCTAGAATTCCTTATTGGACATTGTTGGAGAGTTAGGTTTTGATTGTTCTACCATTTTCTCAGATCTGATCCTTCTTCTCCCAATATCTAGGTTGTATGGGGTTAAGTCCTTTCCTTGAGATCTTCTACCTTGCATACACAATTCTTCAGGAAAATCTACTCTAATACCAAACTTGATCCGTAAAGAGCCAAAACTTGACTCTTTCCTCAAACAGATCAGAGATTTTGCTTAATCCTTCAACTTAGGTTAGTTAAATATATCCATGCTTAGATTTTATGCTTTAGATTGTATGTGATATCTGATCTACTTATTAAATTGAAATTAAAACTCAGATATTACAAAAATGAAATCACACACACAATCATAAATTGCAAGAGGACACAAGATTTTTATGTGGAAACCCCAAAATGGGTAAAACCATGGCCCAAATAAATTGGATAGATTGTTATTAGGATTCAAAACTAATACAAATCCTTACTGATATTCAATTGGTTATATTCTTTAACTTGTTCTCCCCAATATCTACTCTTGCCTTTTCCTCCTCTACCTCTCGGTTCTCCCAATGTAGATGTAGCAATCAAACCCTCATAATGTGTTGTTCAAAAAAACACTTATAATGTGTTGTACAAAAAGCCCTCACAATGTGTTGTCCAAAAAGCCCTCACAATGTGTTGTGTAAAAATCCCTCACAATGTGTTGTTCAAAAAGCCCTCACAATGTGTTATGCAAAAAGCCCTCATAAATGAGTGTTGGTATTTATAACCAACCCCTTTTCTTAAATGAGTGTTGGTATTTATAACCAACCCCTTTTCTTAAATGAGTGTTGGTATTTATAACCCACTCATTGAATTTTGGAAGTTATAGCCAATTTTTTATCCTTTTGAACAACCCTTTTTTGACTACCATAACTTTTTGTGCTGACCTCCATTTTCTAAGAAACCACTCTAGAAATATGCTCCTCAAAACCAACTTTCTAATGGTACCAATTTCATCCAATTTGGCCTAGTAACAAAGAAGTTACGACCTTTTAAAGATGCCCCTGTAAGCAGTTTTGAACACGTCGACCCATACATTCTAGGACTTTGGAGTTTAGTAATTTGGCCATAACTTTGGCCTCAATTGTCCATTTTGAGTGATTCAAAAAGTGTCAAAAATATCTTTTCGAGACGCACGTCATAGAGCCATCCACATTCACCCAACTTCCATGAATTTTACCCAAAATTTAAAAATATAGACCTTACTGCATTTGTCCTCCATACTTTGTTCCAACAAGTGTTGATTGCTCCAAAGCGAGGATTTTATCCGAAGCTCCTTCCACACTTCCTGTAGATGACCTTTTAGTTGGTCTCCTTATCACTCCCAATCCAACATAGCCACTTTGATACTAAATCTGATGCAGATCCCACACCCACTTAGACCAAAACTAATAGCAAAATCCAACCCATAAATTTCATTAATCAAACTGGCTACAAGTAGCCATTTATATTGTTGTATGGATGGCCATGTAGAAACATTACAAGGATGATTTACAAGCAAATAATGGCCACATATACTATATGTTTGAAAATTTCTCTGCATGTCTAATTGCATAGTGATTAGAGGCATAGCCATGGAGGAAATATTACTTTTAATATTTACAAATGTGGTCGTGTTTATATTACAAAAGTGGTCCCCTATATATAATTTATTATAAAACATATATTATCTATTATTTCCTTATCATTCCAACATGTTAGAATACCCCTATCAATCCTTTTGAATCCACAACATCCCATTCACATGTTTCCCATACTACTTTCATAGTTTTGGAAACTTCTTCCTTTATCATTTTAGTTTCCTATATACAAAGAATATTAGACTTGTTACTTAAATAGAGGTCCCTAAGAGACCTATACTTTGAGGGGGCATTAACACCCCTTATATTCCATGTGATGTTAATCATATCTCATTAAGGGCTACTGACCCCTACTATGAATTACCAATATCATTTTGTTGTTTTGTAAAGAGAAGTTTAACCAACTTAGATTGTGTTCCTTTCTCTATGTTTGCTCTTACTTCCCTAGCTCTCACTTGATAATTTGAAGGTTTTCCTCTTTTTTTCCTTACTAGTATTGAGAGTAGGTCTTATTATTCTATTCCTTAATATTCTTTCACAACTTTTTAAATTAGATTTATTCTCTCTTGGCTTTACAAAGGAATCTTTTGACTTATCTTGCTCATTTTGTATATTTCCTTGTTAATGGTAGAGGTATTAACATCTAACATTGTGTTTTCTCTACCACTTTTCTTCTCTTGAATGGTGCATGGTACTTTAAGAGAGTCTTCAAAATTTGATGAGGCACATTCCTTAGGTTTAGTAGGAATGTTCATCCCTAAATCAGAATTATACTGAGTAGACTGTTCCTTCTTAATATTTTGATCTTGTTATACTATGTTCATTAAAGCTTTGATCTACTTTTTCTTCATAGGTTAATGCCTTAAGAGAATTGGTATTTCTTTTAATATTCTTGGTGGTTTCCATTATTTGTTTAATTTCATCTATTTGGACTTATTTTTTAGAAGTTGAAAACCATCCTCATCCATATCCATTTATAAGTTTCTCTTGTAGATCTCTACAAATATTTTTGTTAAACTCTTATTAGGGTATGATCTCTCAATATGCCCCATATTTTGAAATCTTCTACATTTAAAAGATATGTCTTTATAATCCATGGTTTGGGTCCAAAACTTAGCCCCACACTTAAGAATGATAGATTTTGGTAATGGTTTATTGATATCAATCGTGACCAATATCTAGACATAAATAGCCAAGACTCTGTCTTTTGTAGTTTTAGAAATGTCAATAAATTCTCCCAACACTAGGGTTTTTTTAGAAGCTAGGGTTTTTTTTTTTTGCAGAAAGAGGGCTCTCAAAGGGGTGCAACATGGAGATTGATGTGAACAATGTATCTCCAAGATATTTGTCAAATGATGGAAATTCATCGTTGGGTGTTGCAGGTGACCATTTACCCAAGACAAAGACTGCAACATTGTCATTTCATGCCAAAGAGTCTAAAACAGTAGTTGACTCAGGGTTTTTCTCTTTAGAAGATGCATCGCATGCTAGTTATAGTGGGATTCACATAATTTCACTCAACAAGAAAGAGAATGAGCTCAAGCCACCAATTTCTAGTTCTATCTCTCACCCCCATAGAGAGGACAAGTCACAGGATGAGGAGCTCTTCATTTCACATTTCAGCAACATGCTAGCAGATACCCTATTTAATTTAAGGAAGAAATCAACCCAACAACTAGAATGGGAGGATGATCATTTGATACCTGAGGTATTATCTAGTCTTTCTCGTGGATTTTCTTCCATATTTGAGCCATACCGCTACCGTGACATGCAAAACAATGCAAATCTAGGAGAGGAACATGATAGAAGTGGTATTTCCAAAGGCAATAACCCACGCTCCTGTTCAATCTCCCCCACCAAATTTGGTGCCAAGTTGTAGGGGGGAGCCAATGCTAGCTCCTCTTATGCCTATGTGTTGCTAAACAACCTGACTTTCAATGGTAGAATTTCTAAAGCATCCCCAACAACTCAACTCGAGGACCTTCATTCCAACATAAGAAAAAATAATGGCGATCTTGTACCCTTAGTCCATGGACCTGGAGAATCCGAACAAGGAGGTGGTGACCAAAATGTATCAAAATAGGAAACCCTTGAAGCTATATATGTAGGAGGAAATCAAAGCTCTAAATAGGCAAATCAACAAGCAAAAGAGTCAGGTACCTTTGAGTTTGAATTACAAGATGATTTTACTGAAGAAATAAAAGAATTAGAAGAGTGAACTGTTGTTTTATTTTTTTCCAAAAGAATCCCCCTGATGAAGAGCTCAATCGATGGTTTGTCAAAGTCTAGGAATCCAAGGGTTGGATGATTGCCTCTCATCGTCGCCTTGGTCAATCCTTTGTTTCTATCACTTTCACCTCCAAAGACTCTTGCATAAAATCCCTAAGACTCGACACTTGGATGATTTATGGTCAACTGGTCTTTCTTCAACATTGGGTATTCCAATTTGACCCTGAGAATGTGTCAAACATGAAATACCCCCTTTGTATTGAACTCCCTTTCTTAAACTTGGCATGCACAAAGTATTTACCTCAAATTATTGCTAGGTTTGGAAGGCCATTATTTCTCCCATCCGAGCCATCACACTTCATGCGCTCCCACCCGCGCATCTTGGTTGAGACTGATGTCTCGAAGGACCTCCCGAGTAAGATCTTATTCAGAGCCCTCGATATAAAATTTGAACAACAGATTAATTATCTCAACTTGCCAAACTCATGTTTCTACTGTAGATAGTAAGACCATATGACTAAAAATTTTCTGTGAGACCTCCCAAACAACAAAATCAGCCTGCTAGTACTCCTACTACTGCTACTCAAAATGCAAGCAAAACAATTTTTCATGTTCATCCTTTACAACCTTCTAGTTCTCATGATGTGACCTCTTTCCCTGCTCATTCAGTACCCCGAGATTCTAACTTGGTAGTTACCCACATCTCCCTTCATCGCCCTCTAGCTTTTGAGGCTCCTATGGAGCAAAATCCTCATGAAACAATCGAGGAGGGTTGGGTAACCCAACATAACAAGAAACATAGGCGCAACTCATCACATGATGCCTCTCCCCCTCCTTCTAAAGGTGTCCCAAAAGACCAACACATAGGAGGTAAGGAATGGAGCCATAATCCCACCAACTCTTACTCCAACAATACCTCCTTAACCACACATCCATCTAAGGGAACAGGTACTCTGCATGATTATATGCAATTTGTACCCACCCAAAATGCCTATGGTGCTTTAGCTGACAATATGTCAGATTGATGTCTGCAAGAATCATGTCTTAGAATGTGCGTGGCATCACGCTATGAAAGCGGTTTTTTGCTATCCGAACAGTCATCAAGAGAGTTTGCCCGCAGATTTTACTGTTGCAAGAAGTCAAAATTTTAGGTTTTAGACTAAAAAATGCCCTTAAGACCCTATGGGGGGTTGGGGGGGCCTTGTGTATAAGTCATGATGAAGGGAGGGGGATTGTCCTATGCCTCTCTTAGGAGTTGTGGGACTCTATTTTTTTATCAGGATAGGATCTAATGCATAGAGTAGTGTGGTGTACAATAATGTTTGGTAGTAGAAAATTGGGTATTGCAGGTATTTATACGCCCAATGATGCAGTTGGAAGGGTAGCCCTCTAGGATTGGATGTGCTTCAATTTACCTGAAGCAGATTGGATAATAGGAGGGGACTTCAATATGGTAGAGTGGGAGGGAGACAGATTGGGGGGTGGCACTCCACTCAAATAGCCAGAAGAGGCTAGATCATGGTCTAGGTTTAGAAAGGCCTGGAATATTTATGATCCCAATTGGAACAAGAGTGCTAAAAATCATGGGGCTTGGTTTACTTGGAGCAATGCACGATGTGGGGATGCTCTCAAAATGACAAGATTGGACCACTTCTATGTAGCAAAAAATATTGATATACTCCAAAATTATTTATCTCATCCAATCTATTCAGTGGTAACTTCATATCATCTCCCCATTACCTTGAGTATTGGGCATGCCTCCATAAGGAAACCCAAAAACAGTTTGCCTTTCAAGTTAAACACTTCCTTGCTCAAGCGCAAATATTGTGTTAATGGAATCAAGAAAGTGTGGAATCCCTTGCCAAGGTCCTTAGGAGAGAGAGGGTGGATTATGTGGTGGGAGGAAGCCATCAAAAGAACAATGGATTACCTTCGAGGTTTTGGAAAAATCTTAGCCTCTCTTTGCAAGAAAAAAGAGAAAGAATTGGAGTAAGAAGTTGACCAACTCAGCCACCACCTTAGTCGAGAATATTAATAACATCACTTCTCAAAAGCATTTGGGTGAAAACAGGCAGAATTAAGGCAACTCCAAGCCTATAAAGCCCATGGGGCATAAATCAAGGTACATCTTCAGTGGATTCGCGAGGGTGATAAAAATTCAAAAAAAATATTTAATGCCAATAAGAAGAAGAATAGATCAGAGAGGATAGAGGTTATTAAAAATCCTACATCTGGCCTGCAAATTCTGTTGGAGGACCTCCCATCCTTCATCCAAGAGCATTTTGCAGCCCTTTTCAAAAGTGAAGGGCCCAACACAAAAGTTGAATTTTTTAGAGATTGTTGCAAACAATGCATATCTCCTAAAGTATCTGAAGAAGATAGAGCATTGTTGGACAAACCTATTTCATAGGATGAACTTCATTCTGTCCTCCTCTCTTTGGCAAATGAAAAATCCCCAAGCATTGATGGGCTTATGAGTAAATTTTTTAAGACCATGTGGGAGACTATAGGAGCTGATTTTCTGCATATGTGTGAGGAGGTTATTATTGTTGGAGGCCTTGGGGAGGCCACTAATCAAGGATTTATCAGACTCATTCCCAAAAAACATAAGTCATATTTGCTTATGGATTGGCATACCATTACTTTACCCAATTCATCTTATAAAATTTTGGTCAAGGCTCTGGCCAGAAGACTCCTCCTAGTGGCTACAAATTTTTTTCGCCCAAAAAAAATAGGATTCCTTAAAGGTCGCTACATTTTGGATAATTTTCTTACAGCTTGGGAAGGGATGGAGTGGGCTCGAGCATAGGGGCTCAAGGGACTTTACCTTAAGCTTGATTTTGATAAAGCTTATGATCGATTAAAGTGACCCTTCATCTTAAGCATGCTCCACTGGCTTTTTAGCAATAGATTCATCAATATGGTAGCTTCCCTCTTTCCAAATGCTTTTGCAATAGTGGTTATTAATATAGAATTATCTAACATCATTCTTGTGGAAATATCAGTTAGGCAAGGTTGTCCATTGGCCCCCTATCTATTTGTAATTACGAGATGATGCCCTTGGTTATCTATTGGAATCTGCAATTAAAGAGGGGAGGATAAAAGGTATCCCCCTTCCAGATGGCTCCCAACTTATCAACTCTCACTTTGCTAAATGATTCTATGCTTTTTCCTTTGGTAAATCAGCAAAATCTTGTGAACATCCTTGAGATAGTTCACACCTTATGTAGGGCCTTTGGTGAAAGAATCCAAGAATCTAAGAACTTTGTTATTCCTTTTGGATTTGATGATAAGCCATATTGGATACCCATAACATGGAAGTGGGTGCAAAGAGGATAAATATCTAAGTATTTGGGATTTCCTTTTGGTGTTGACCTTTCACCCAAATCTATGTGGGATTGGTGTATGGACAAATTTACCAAAAAATTGGAATACTGGAAATCTCTAGAATTGTCTCAAGTAGCTAAAATCCAGATTACTAGAAAATTTTTAGCCCCTTCCATGTTTACTTCTCTTCTCTTTTGACTCCTAGCAAGGATGGGTATGATAAGATGAATAGTATGCTTCGAGACTTTTTTTGGGTAAAAAACCTAGCCAAACGAGGCCTCCCAATGGTCTCATGGAGCAATTGTTGCAGACCAATTTCATGCGGTGGGCTAGGAATCCCCAACCTTCAAGCACAAGGTTATACACTCACAGCTAAATGGATGCAAAGTGTGATCGTAGGGAATGGAAGGTGTTGGTGAGGGAGCATTTGAAAAACCCCCGAGTGGATGGTAAATTTGGGTAAATATGTCATACACCGATGTTATTTTACAAGCCCCTTATTTATCTATAAAAGGTTGTAATATTCTCAAAGGGATTTGGAAAGCCTGGCAACAAGTGCAACAATTTAATTCATGGCAGACACCTCCAGAGCAAGGCCCTACATATTTCCTCCAGCACAACTTATGGTGGTCACCCCTCCTCACCCTTGATGCACAACCTCTTGGCATGAATTCCTGGTTTCCTACTAGGCGACACTCCACTCAAATAGCCAGAAGAGGCTAGATCATGGTCTAGGTTTAGAAGGGCCTGGAATATTTATGATCCCAATTGGAACAAGAGTGCTAAAAATCATGGGGCTTGGTTTACTTGGAGCAATGCACGATGTGGGGATGCTCTCAAAATGACAAGATTGGACCACTTCTATGTAGCTAAAAGTATTGATATACTCCAAAATTATTTATCTCAGCAAATCTATTCAGTGGTAACTTCATATCATCTCCCCATTACCTTGAGTATTGGGCATGCCTCCATAAGGAAACCCAAAAACAGTTTGCCTTTCAAGTTAAACACTTCCTTGCTCAAGCGCAAATATTGTGTTAATGGAATCAAGAAAGTGTGGAATCCCTTGCCAAGGTCCTTAGGAGAGAGAGGGTGGATTATGTGGTGGGAGGAAGCCATCAAAAGAACAATGGATTACCTTCGAGGTTTTGGAAAAATCTTAGCCTCTCTTTGCAAGAAAAAAGAGAAAGAATTGGAGCAAGAAGTTGACCAACTCAGCCACCACCTTAGTCAGAATATTAGTAGCATCACTTCTCAAAAGTAGTTGGGTGAAAAAGCAGTGAGAATTAAGGCAAATCCAAGCATATAAAGCCCATGGGGCATAAATCGGGGGCACATATTTAGTGGATTTGCAAGGGTGATAAAAATTCAAAAAAAAATTTTAATGCCAATAAGAAGAAGAATAGATCAGAGAGGATAGAGGTTATTAAAAATCCTACATCTGGCCTGCAAATTATGTTGGAGGACCTCCCATCCTTCATCCAAGAGCATTTTGCAGCCCTTTTCAAAAGTGAAGGGCCCAACACAAAAGTTGAGTTTTTTAGAGATTGTTACAAACAATGCATATCTCCTAAAGTATCCGAAGAAGATAGAGCATTGTTGGACAAACATATTTCATAGGATGAACTTCATTCTGTCCTCCTCTCTTTGGCAAATGAAAAATCCCCAAGCATTGATGGGCTTATGAGTAAATTTTTTAAGACCATGTGGGAGACTATAGGAGCTGATTTTCTGCATATGTGTGAGGAGGTTGTTATTGTTGGAAGCCTTGGGGAGTCCACTAATCAAGGATTTATTAGGCTCATTCCCAAAAAACATAAGTCATATTTGCTTATGGATTGGCATACCATTACTTTACCCAATTCATCTTATAAAATTTTGGTCAAGGCTCTGGCCAGAAGACTCCTCCTAGTGGCTACAAATTTTTTTCGCCCAAAAAAAATAGGATTCCTTAAAGGTCGCTACATTTTGGATAATTTTCTTACAGCTTGGGAAGGGATGGAGTGGGCTCAAGCATAGGGGCTCAAGGGACTTTACCTTAAGCTTGATTTTGATAAAGCTTATGATCGATTAGAGTGGCCCTTCATCTTAAGCATGCTCCATTGGCTTGGTTTTGGCAATAGATTCATCAATATGGTAGCTTCCCTCTTTCCAAATGCTTTTGCAAGAGTGGTTATTAATATAGAATTATCTAACAATATTCTTGTGGAAATATCAGTTAGGCAAGGTTGTCCATTGGCCCCCTATCTATTTGTAATTACAGATGATGCCCTTGGTTATCTATTGGAATCTGCAATTAAAGAGGGGAGGATAAAAGGTATCCCCCTTCCAGATGGCTCCCAAATTATCAACTCTCACTTTGCTAAATGATTCTATGCTTTTTCCTTTGGTAAATCAGCAAAATCTTGTGAACATCCTTGAGATAGTTCACACCTTATGTAGGGCCTTTGGTGAAAGAATCCAAGAATCTAAGAACTTTGTTATTCCTTTTGGATTTGATGATAAGCCATATTGGATACCCATAACATGGAAGTGGGTGCAAAGAGGATAAATATCTAAGTATTTGGGATTTCCTTTTGGTGTTGACCTTTCACCCAAATCTATGTGGGATTGGTGTATGGACAAATTTACCAAAAAATTGGAATATTGGAAATCTCTAGAAATGTCTCAAGCAGCTAAAATCCAGATTACTAGAAAATTTTTAGCCCCTTCCATGTTTACTTCTCTTCTCTTTTGACTCCTAGCAAGGATGGGTATGATAAGATGAATAGTATGCTTCGAGACTTTTTTTGGGTAAAAAACCTAGCCAAACGAGGCCTCCCAATGGTCTCATGGAGCAATTGTTGTAGACCGATTTCATGCGGTGGGCTAGGAATCCCCAACCTTCAAGCACAAGGTTATACACTCACAGCTAAATGGATGCAAAGTGTGATCGTAGGGAATGGAAGGTGTTGGTGAGGGAGCATTTGAAAAACCCCCGAGTGGATGGTAAATTTGGGTAAATATGTCATACACCGATGTTATTTTACAAGCCCCTTATTTATCTATAAAAGGTTGTAATATTCTCAAAGGGATTTGGAAAGCCTGGCAACAAGTGCAACAATTTAATTCATGGCGAGACACCTCCAGAGCAAGGCCCTACATATTTCCTCCAAGCCACAACTTATGGTGGTCACCCCTCCTCACCCTTGATGCACAATCTCTTGGCATGAATTCCTGGTTTCCTACTAGGCGACACTCCACTCAAATAGCCAGAAGAGGCTAGATCATGGTCTAGGTTTAGAAGGGCCTGGAATATTTATGATCCCAATTGGAACAAGAGTGCTAAAAATCATGGGGCTTGGTTTACTTGGAGCAATGCACGATGTGGGGATGCTCTCAAAATGACAAGATTGGACCACTTCTATGTAGCTAAAAGTATTGATATACTCCAAAATTATTTATCTCAGCAAATCTATTCAGTGGTAACTTCATATCATCTCCCCATTACCTTGAGTATTGGGCATGCCTCCATAAGGAAACCCAAAAACAGTTTGCCTTTCAAGTTAAACACTTCCTTGCTCAAGCGCAAATATTGTGTTAATGGAATCAAGAAAGTGTGGAATCCCTTGCCAAGGTCCTTAGGAGAGAGAGGGTGGATTATGTGGTGGGAGGAAGCCATCAAAAGAACAATGGATTACCTTCGAGGTTTTGGAAAAATCTTAGCCTCTCTTTGCAAGAAAAAAGAGAAAGAATTGGAGCAAGAAGTTGACCAACTCAGCCACCACCTTAGTCAGAATATTAGTAGCATCACTTCTCAAAAATAGTTGGGTGAAAAACAGGCAGAATTAAGGCAAATCCAAGCCTATAAAGCCCATGGGGCATAAATCAGGGCACATATTTAGTGGATTCGCGAGGGTGATAAAAATTCAAAAAAATTATTTAATGCCAATAAGAAGAAGAATAGATCAGAGAGGATAGAGGTTATTAAAAATCCTATATCTAGCCTGCAAATTCCGTTGGAGGACCTCCCATCCTTCATCCAAGAGCATTTTGCAGCCCTTTTCAAAAGTGAAGGGCCCAACACAAAAGTTGAGTTTTTTAGAGATTGTTGCAAACAATGCATATCTCCTAAAGTATCTGAAGAAGATAGAGCATTGTTGGACAAACATATTTCATAGGATGAACTTCATTCTGTCCTCCTCTCTTTGGCAAATTAAAAATCCCCAAGCATTGATGGGCTTATGAGTAAATTTTTTAAGACCATGTGGGAGACTATAGGAGCTGATTTTCTGCATATGTGTGAGGAGGTTGTTATTGTTGGAAGCCTTGGGGAGTCCACTAATCAAGGATTTATTAGGCTCATTCCCAAAAAACATAAGTCATATTTGCTTATGGATTGGCATACCATTACTTTACCCAATTCATCTTATAAAATTTTGGTCAAGGCTCTGGCCAGAAGACTCCTCCTAGTGGCTACAAATTTTTTTCGCCCAAAAAAAATAGGATTCCTTAAAGGTCGCTACATTTTGGATAATATTCTTACAACTTGGGAAGGGATGGAGTGGGCTCGAGCATAGGGGCTCAAGGGACTTTACCTTAAGCTTGATTTTGATAAAGCTTATGATCGATTAGAGTGACCCTTCATCTTAAGCATGCTCCATTGGCTTTTTGGCAATAGATTCATCAATATGGTAGCTTCCCTCTTTCCAAATGCTTTTGCAATAGTGGTTATTAATATAGAATTATCTAACATCATTCTTGTGGAAATATCAGTTAGACAAGGTTGTCCATTGGCCCCCTATCTATTTGTAATTATAGTTGATGCCCTTGGTTATCTATTGGAATCTGCAATTAAAGAGGGGAGGATAAAAGGTATCCCCCTTCCAGATGGCTCCCAACTTATCAACTCTCACTTTGCTAAATGATTCTATGCTTTTTCCTTTGGTAAATCAGCAAAATCTTGTGAACATCCTTGAGATAGTTCACACCTTATGTAGGGCCTTTGGTGAAAGAATCCAAGAATCTAAGAACTTTGTTATTCCTTTTGGATTTGATGATAAGCCATATTGGATACCCATAACATGGAAGTGGGTGCAAAGAGGATAAATATCAAGTATTTGGGATTTCCTTTTGGTGTTGACCTTTCACCCAAATCTATGTGGGATTGGTGTATGGACAAATTTACCAAAAAATTGGAATACTGGAAATCTCTAGAATTGTCTCAAGTAGCTAAAATCCAGATTACTAGAAAATTTTTAGCCCCTTCCATGTTTACTTCTCTTCTCTTTTGACTCCTAGCAAGGATGGGTATGATAAGATGAATAGTATGCTTCGAGACTTTTTTTGGGTAAAAAACCTAGCCAAACGAGGCCTCCCAATGGTCTCATGGAGCAATTGTTGCAGACCGATTTCATGCGGTTGGCTAGGAATCCCCAACCTTCAAGCACAAGGTTATACACTCACAGCTAAATGGATGCAAAGTGTGATCGTAGGGAATGGAAGGTGTTGGTGAGGGAGCATTTGAAAAACCCCCGAGTGGATGGTAAATTTGGGTAAATATGTCATACACCGATGTTCTTTTACAAGCCCCTTATTTATCTATAAAAGGTTGTAATATTCTCAAAGGGATTTGGAAAGCCTGGCAACAAGTGCAACAATTTAATTCATGGCAGACACCTCCAGAGCAAGGCCCTACATATTTCCTCCAGCACAACTTATGGTGGTCACCCCTCCTCACCCTTGATGCACAACCTCTTGGCATGAATTCTTGGTTTCCTACTAGGCGGCTCTTCAAAAGGGGATTAATTATGGTGGGTGACATTTGGAATTTTTCTCAGTCATCATGGAAAAGTGGAAGTAAATCAAGTCAAAATTTGGTCTCTATCCTACTTATAAGGCAGTGATTATGTGGATCCTTTCCATCACCTACCAGGCACCCCAACCTCTATCTTCTCCACTAGAAGCTAGTCCCCATTGGTCTCATTGGAAATGGTTTGACAATCATGACTTTGAGTAGCCAATCCTTAAGTTTTGGTACCAAGCCTTGCTTCCTATGAACTATCAACAGTTTGCAGATATGCTCAATAAAAAATGGAACTTAGAGCTTAGTTGGGTTACTTGGGCAAGTACCTTCAAGCTTATCAACTCTGCCCCAATTCAAGGAAAGTTCTATATTCTTCTTTGGAATGTCGTCCTTCAAGTTCTACCTAATCGAAGCAGACTGAAATGGATGGGCCAAGGGCAAGGTGATTGCCCTTTTTGTGATTTGGAAGAGACAATACAACATCTATTTTGGAATTGTGCTCGTGCCCACCATATTTGGTGTGAAGCGCATCAGTTGCTTTATCCCTTACCACTGCCTATGACAAAGGATCAAGCCTTATTAGGGATCAATTTGATGCCCAATCAAAAATTTCTTCTCTCCATTACCAGGGCAACTATCATCTTTCATATATGGAAGACTCGATGCAAATCTATTTTTGAAATTGATCAAGAAGATATCCCTAATCTCTCAGTAGCTAACATATTTGCTATTGTAAAATGCCAATTGCAGGCTGAGTTAACAGGTTGCACTCGTAAGGAGAAAGCACTTCAAGAAGAAATCATAGCTCTTAAGAGGCATATCTATGAGACCTCAGCTCATAGATTAGATGGTATTTACAAAATACAAAATGTGGTCGATGAAATAACTGAGCAACATAGCTCGATGATGTATAATCAGACACACTTGATGAAGCATTTGGGTCAAGTGGAATTAGAAGCCAACAACACTCATTCCAGTCCTCATATTAGGCTTCCATCACAACATGAGGTGGAGCGGGCTCACTTAGACTCATATCCTTAAGCAAATGTTTTCCTAGCATGGTAGCTCCCTTGCAGTTTTTTGTTTTGGCAGTGTAGTAGTCTCTTCTCAACAGATAGTGTGTAGGTTGTCCATTAGAGGGAGTAACCCAACAATCTCTAGTCATTTAGTTTCATGTTAGCACACCTTTTTAGATTCTTGGTGATGACATGCTTTTTCATCCCTATAACAACCACTAGGGATGTCATTTGTGTGGTTGTTCACTTCCAATGCTTGTAGTCGAGTGTCCTAACTGTCATAATATTTCGTATTTCTCCTCTATGTTGGTTCTTCATGGCCTCATATTGTAATATAATAGTGGAGGTCTGTGTGTGGTCTCTGATGTGCTTATTTTTGGTGTTGGGTGCCCTGCGTGGCCCTGTGAATGCACTTGTGTTTGTTTTATCCCTACTAGAGGGAAGTCTATCATGGTTTCGATGTTGTTAGGTGTTCAGGCCTGGATGTAGGTACCCAGACCATGGTTTACCTTTATATTGTATTTGTTCTCTTAAGATTTTGGCTAATATGAATTTGGCAGCAATTTCAATAAATAAATAAATAAATAATTCTCCCAGAGTGTTGCTTGTTGCCTTGAAGGTATTCATTTTCTAGAATTCAATGGTTAACCCATACATCTTAACCCATAATTGTATTGGGGATAAATTTATATTTTCAAGTACAAAACCTTCATACCAATGGGTAAGGAAGAGTCTTGCTCTTCCCATAAACTAAGGATCCCCTTTCAAGATTCTATCTTTTTCTTCGTGGAACAAAAAATGACTAAGACAAAACCTTTGAGAAGAAAGGATAGACTCATTATTAAAGATTGTCATATCCTATCAATCCATTTTCTTAGAGTTAAAGTCCTTTGCCAAGACCCATTAAATTTACCAATGGTTGCTTTATCTTTGAGCAATGAGGATTATTGTTCTATGAA
This sequence comes from Wollemia nobilis, assembly GCA_028583015.1. NCBI lineage: Eukaryota > Viridiplantae > Streptophyta > Pinopsida > Araucariales > Araucariaceae > Wollemia > Wollemia nobilis. The sequence goes on along the minus strand of JAQPPZ010013020.1, from coordinate 4,234,794 downwards.
GTCCTCCCTAATCTCTATTGCTAGGAATGACTCTAAGGATTTAGCTATAAATCAATTCATGGAAATAAAACTATAACTCAATATCTACTAAAAATTACTAGTATATCCTATAAAAATTATATTATTTGAAAATAAAGCTATAATAATATGCATGGAGAACTTCTAAGATAATGAAAGCTAAATGAAACTTAGCTAAAACATTATACGCCCAAACAGAATTTCCTGCCTCGTTGATGCCCTAGCATTCCATTGCTCCTCCCACCATTTAAACCCTAGTTGATATATATCTTAAATTTCGCTTCCCATGACTTGAAAAATATTTATTACCCTTATTTCGGATAAGTGACTTCATAAGGTTGTATCTCCTTTAATACTGCTCAAATTCTTTCATATAACCATTCATTTTAGAACTCTTCAAATTTCACACAAATAGGTTCAAGAATCATCTAAATCAAACAACCTTTTATAAAGACATGGCTCCTAAAAGACGACATTTTTTTGAAAAATTTACCCTAATACTACGCTTGTTTTAGACAACTGTCCTCGCATGGTTATATCTCCCTCAATTTTGCTTGGATTATTTTGTATAACCACTCATTTCAAAGTTCTTCACATTCTGCACAAAATGACGCAAGAATCATTTAAATTAAACAACTCCTTTCAACTGAGCTATTATAATTTGATAATAATATTATTTATTTATATGAATTATATAAATTTAAAAGAGTCTCATCCATATTGCATTACTATATAATTGTAATAATTACTATATAATTGTAATAACTTAACAACTATGCATGTATCTTTCACAAGATATAAATCCCAACCACTTTAGTTAAGTATGGATCCCTTAATAATTCAAACCTAAGTTTTCTTCTTACAAGTTAAAAAATTTAACTAATTAATTTAATGCCATTTAATTTGATTTTATTAAATATTACTTCTCCATCCCTAAATAATTGAACTCAAAATTTTCTTGGTAAAAATTAAAAAAAATTAACTAATTTCATATGATTTGATTTTGTTGAATATTACTTCTCAACGCTTTCTTTTTCATCCAACATATAATTATTTTTTTTGAGTAAAAGGTACAAATTTTATTTAAAAAAAACTGATCAATTTGTACAAATCTATTTTGATATTCTGCCTTTCTTGGCAAGGCTCAAAATGCAGTTTTTCTGTTTTCTTTTATCTTCCCAGGATCTCTGAATCCCCTATTCTTTAAACTTTACCTCCTTAACTGTATATGTCCTCTTCCAACAAAGATTACTAAAGCCCTCTTTGTTATTTTTCTATTCTTGATAGCTTTCATGCTGCATTTGATTCCATAGTTGTACTTAAATGTCTAATTCTACCTCTATCATCGAAGATTCTTCTTGTACTTTGGTCTGCACTGTTTCTAATAACTTCCTTAATATAATCCCCCAGGTCGTCTCTTCTAAGCCGAATTCCTCTTTAAAAATTTTGTTGTTCCATTTCAACCATATTTGCCAACAGATGAAGCCAATCCCTAAATTCCAAGTTGTGCTTAGTGTTTTGGATTTGAAGGTGTTATGTGACCAATAGTCCCAAAAATTACTATCGTTAGGAGGATACCATTCTGTTTGGCTAAATATGGAGTACCACCAATTCTAGATTGTGTGAGCATAGGAGCAATAAAAAAAGAGGTGGTTTATAGTTTCTACCTCTTGGAAGCACATTACACATCTACTGGGTCCAATGAACCCCTTTCTCCTCATATTGTCCTGAGTCATAATGCTTTTGTGAACAACCTGCCATATAAAACAATTAACCTTCGGACAACCTTTTAGTTGCCATATTTCTTTCCAAGGATGTTGTTGGGGTTGGTTCTTGCTTCTTTGGTGAGCCTTTTGGTAGCCTACTTTCACTGTGTAAGTGCCTTGTTTCCCATATCCCCATGCTAGTTGGTCAGGTCCATATTTCCATAGCCATGTTCTTTTTTCTAGAATTTCTTTCAGTTCACATTTTTCAGCTTCCCATTATTCACCTAACCACTGGTCCAAATTTTGCCATATTCCTAAAGCTGCTAGTTGTTGGCTTGGGGAGATGAGATACTGAGATATAAGACTTTGGCCATGACTATGAAGAGTCTCTCTAATGCCACTAAGATGAGGGTATTATTTGATAACGGAAGGGGAAAATTCTCAAGAATCATCCCACAAATTGACTTTTCTCCCATCACCTACTTTCCAATATAAGTCTTCCTTAATCAGTGAGGCCCCTCTTTTGAGTGTTTTCCATATCTTTGATCCCACACCTATAACTGACAACCGTGGGACGTCATCCATTTCGTGTGCAGAGTAATATTTAGCTTTTAGAACTTGACTCCATAACTGATCTAGGTTTGTGATACACCGCCAGTATAACTTCCCTATTAGTGCTAGGTTGTTTGTTGATGCAACTTTGATTCCAAGACCTCCCTCTTAGTTTGGTTGATAGACTTTCTCCCGGCTTACCAAAGCATTTTTTTGATTTTCTTGTGCTCCTGACCATAAGAATTTTCTCATTAGTTTATCCAAATCTTTGAGTATCCTCTTTGGGGTTGCTAATATGGAAAATTTGTAAACTGGCATTGCTTGTAACACTGACTTCAAAAGTGTGACTTTGCCTCCAAAGCTTAACCATCTATGAGACCAGTGTGACAAATTTGAGAAAATTTTATCTTTTATGGATTTCAAATCTTTCTTTTTTAGGATTTTTTTTTTCTGTTAAGGGAATTGCCAAGTAATCTAATGGACACGACCATTGAGAACTTAAGAATTTTTGCTATCCAATCTCTGATTCTCTTATGAACATCAAAGAAGACAACTTTAGATTTTTCTTCATTTAGAAGTTGGCCAGTGACTGCACTGTAGCAGTATAATATTTCTCTGATACTGGTTGTTTCTTTTATTGTTGCTTCCCCCCATAATCCTGTATCATCTACGAATTGTAGATGAGTGATAGTTATATCTCTGTTTATTTGAATTCTTGTAATGTTGTTCTCTGCTTTTTTATTTTGTATGAGTCTTCCCAGATCCTTCGCAAAAATAATGAACAAATATGGAGAGAGAGGATCTCCTTGTCTAATTCCTCTGCTAGCCTTGAACAATGGGGAGGGGGTTCCATTGATGAGCACTGAAAAGGAGATTTTGGAGATGCATTCAAGTATCCAATTGATCCAATTTTTTTGGAATCCAAATCTTTGCAACATTTGATCTAGAACTTCTGAACTCACTCTGTCATAGGCCTTGGATAGATCTAACTTTAGGAAAATTTATTTGGCCAATATGATGTATAATTTCTTGTGCTATTATAATCCCATCTAATATTTGTCTGCCCTGCACAAATCCCCCTTGTTCAAGAGATATGATATTTGGTAATATAGCTTTTAGTCAGTTGGCTATTACCTTGGTGATGATCTTGTATATCACATTACAAAGGGCTATTGGTTTGTAATTGGTTAGATTCTCCATCTCTCCTTCCTTTGGAATCAAAGCTATAAAAGTATGGTTGAGGGATTTGAGAATCCTACCACTAGATTTGGCTTCTTCTACTGCTCTAGTTATATCTTCTCCTATAATATCCCAAAAAGCTTTATAGAATTCTATTGGTAATCCATTAGGACCTGGGGCCTTACCTGATTGCATGGAGAAGATTATTTCTTTCACCTCTTCTTCTTTGATCTCTTTCATAAGCTCCTCATTCTGCTTTTGAGAGACTAATCTAGGGATACTTCCCAAGATTTCCTCCTGGGATTGTTTTGACATATGTGAATTTGTAGTAAACAAAGTGGAGAAATACTCATTAGCTGCTTTTTACATACCTGAAGCGGTGGGTCCAAGGAGTTCTTATGCATTTGTTAAAGGATCAATCCGATTATAGTGTTTCCTAGCTGTGGCTGACTGGTGAAAGAACTTTGTATTCCTATCTCCTTCTTGAAGCCAAGTAATTATAGATCTCTGCTTCCAATAGGTTTCTTCTTTCTTATCTAGCACCTCTTCCTCCTGCATTAAGATCTTTTCATGGGAGAGTAATTCTTTTGAAAGGGGTTTCGAACGAATTCTTTCTACAACTCCTTGCATTATCTCAACTAGCTCTGCTCTTTGTTGTTGAAAATCTGATCTTTGGAATTTGCTCCAATTTTTCAATTTATATTTGATATATTTCAATCTGGAGTGTAGCTGAAATTGTGCCTTTCCAAAATTTTGGTTTTCCTTGTTGCCACCATTGTTGAACTAACTCTGGTAATTCCTGGTTTAGAAGCCAAAAGTTTTCAAATATGAAGGGGCGATTTTTGGATTGGGGTATTCTATTTGTGATATTTAGATGTATCGAGAAATGATCTAAAGATAACAGGTTTATGATTTCTGAATGACAGCTCCATAACTGGTGAGTTTCTTCCTCTATAAATATCCTATCTAATCTTGATTTTATTGCTTGGTCTCCTTTCCTTTTATTGGTCCAAGTAGTATCACATCCTGGAGGAGAAATGCCAATCAGATTTAGATTATTAGCTTGGACAATCATGAGTTTGTCCCTCTCATTGAGATGATTTAGGCCTCCCTCTTGATCATTCACTGACATATTAGCATTGAAGTCTCCACCCACCAGGAACCTATCTTATGGGTAAGCTTCTCTAATAGCCTGGATTGACTTCCATTAGGTTTTTTGTTCCTACACTTCCTTCATCCCATAAAAGTTAATAATCAACCAAACAGAGTTTGATTCTCTATCTCTCAATTTGGTCATCAATATCCCTATAGCTGATGTTACTCCTACCTGCTGAAAAGTGTCTTTATTCCACAAAATGGCCATTCCCCCAAAGAAACCATGGGATGCTTGGGCCTCATAATCTCCATTCCTCCAACATCTCTTGGATATTGTTTACATTGCTTCCAGTGATGCTCCAGTTTCCTGTAATAAAACCACATATGGATGGTTATCTTCATCCAACATATAATTATTATACAATAATAAATGAAAACAATAAACTAAACCTATAAATATATTTATTTTTTAATAACCATAGTCTAGGATACTTTTTTTTTTGAGTAAATACTTCTAATCCACCATGGGGATTGAACTCGGGTCACATCACCAATAATGCAAGTGGCATCCTTGCCGGTAGACCACACTCACCGGGATTATCAAGAATACTTTTAATATTTTAATTTTTTATTCAATTCATGCAAGCAAATCTAATTTTATTTATTTTTATCTAGGTAAAGACCCTTTTGTAATATGTTTATTAGTAGGGGATTAACACACAAATCCACACATACGCTAGGTTTTGAACCTTGAACCTCAAAAAAAAAAAAAAAAACAAACAAACATATGTTTATTAGTAGGGGATTAACACACAATTTTGCACATACGCTACGTTTTGAACCTTGAACCTCAACAAAAAAAAAAAAAAAAAAAAACCAAACCCATGTTTATTAGTAACACACAATACTACACGCACACCAGGGTTTGAACCTTGAACCTCACATACGCTAGGTTTTGAACCTTGAACCTAAAAAAAAAAAAAAAACAAACATATGTTTATTAGTAGGGGATTAACACACAATTTTGCACATAAGCCACGTTTTGAACCTTGAACCTCAAAAAAAAAAAAAAAAAAAAAAAAAAAAAACCAAACCCATGTTTATTAGTAACACAATACTACACGCACACCAGGGTTTGAACCTTGAACCTCCCAAAAAAAACCAAACCTTAAACCCTTGCACAAATCTAACTTTATTGATACTAAAGTGAGTCTTCTGTTTTCTTTTTCAAATTTTCAATTCGCGAGATTGAAAGATAATGATATTATATGAGTTTATATATTATTCATGTATCATTTGACAAAACTTGAATCTGATCTCTTTATTAAATATTAAAAAATATCAAACTATTATTATTTAATAAAATTAATTTTCTATTTAATTAATATTAACGTTCTTTTAACTTTTTCTCTTTACATTTTGTATATTGTATGATGTTTAACTAAAATATAATTTAAAAAAAAAATATATATTATTTATTTTTATTTTTTTGGTTAAGTAGTGTAAGAAACCCTTAGGACCTACATTCAGGGTTGGGCATTCCTATTATGACCCCTTATAAGGTCGAGAACTAAGCTTATTCCAGGGTTGGGCATTCCTATTATGACCCCTTATAAGGTTGAGAACTAAGCTTATTCCAGGGTTGGGCATTCCTATTATGACCCTTTATAAGGTGGAGAACTAAGCTTATCAATAGGAGTTAAACACACAGCCACCCACACCTCCCTGAAGGAAAACCAAAGTGCTAAACTTTGTGATGTAATTTAAGACTTAAATAAAAAATAATAATATTTTATGGGTCTAGCATCATGGACCTTAACCGATTAAACTTTTTAAAACGAGGTATGATGACATTATTAAAATATTTAAAAAACCAAAAAATGAACCAAGTGCATGACCAGTGCGATCGAAGAACTGAGACAAGTGAAAAACAAAAAGGAGGCATTTGTTTCTTCTCCTGTGTGGTTGCGGAGGTCGTGGGATCAAAACCGCAGAGGAGCAAATTTCGAGAATTTACCCACGGCCATCACGGAGGTATGTTGCATGCTCGCGCCATTAGACCTTAAGTAAAATGTAGTCGATTACTCTGGAAATCTAGGGGTTAAATTATTAGAATGCGGCCAAAAATTAGGATTTGACCGCTCGTTGCATGAAATTAATAGTAAAAATGTTGAGAGGCGATGAACTCTGTGTAGGGTTCGTAAGGATTTTGTAAACTATGTGGAAAGAGATTTTGTGGTTTGCAGTGCAAATGTGGCAAAATTATGTTTTGTGTAAAACAAAGTAGGGTTGAAATATGAGCTGATTAGGGTTAGAGTAGTAGGGTTTTGTAAAGATCATGGTATTGAGGGGATACGGTCGAATGCCTGGGCCGTGAGGGTTTTGCTGGAAATGCAGTAAAAGCTAGTGAAAATTGTAGGGGTTATATTTGTGTCTGGAAAGGGTTTTATTAGAATTTTTTGTGAATTTTAGTTAGATGAAGTATAAAAGTTAGTAGGATGCTATAGAGTAAGCGGATCAGGGGAAGGGTAAATTTCAGGGATTTGCATTCATGATTATGAGCTGGGTTGAGGAAGGGTTGTAAAGTTTTCAAGGATTTGTAAAGCTAAGGAGGGTTAGGTTTGTGGTCAAAATTAAGAATTATGAGCTAAATGGGAGGACATTTTTTTATTTTTTTCAGGATTCGATCGGAGGAGGAGCACTAATTTTTTCAGAATTTTGCTTCACAGTTGAGAGCTATGATCTGAGGAGGGGGAGGCCTGGGCTTTTTAGGGTTTGATCAGAGAAGTTCTTTGAAGTGGAGGGGGTGGGAGTTGGTCATAATGCATGCCAGACACCGAAACCTCGGTGGTGACGGGGTGCGGGGGAACAATACCTTTGGAGTCGGCCCGCCCTCTCTACGTGTGCATCCCTCTGAGTACAAGGGTTCTGGGCGTGGTGGGGTTGGGCGGGGACTGACCAAACCATCTAACTTGAGTCGGAAAGCTGACATTATGATGGAGGCTGGGAGGCTTGCGGCGGAGTATCTGATCTCACAGGGGCTTTTGTCACCCAACAATTTGGTTCACAAGGGTCAGAATGGTAGCATTACGAGGTTGGCCAAGGAAGGTCCCGAGGTTAGGAAAGAATTGGAAAATGAAAATGGTAGTTCTAACAGTGGTGGTAGGAATGGTGGCAGTTCGGCAATGGAGGTGTCTGGTTCGTCCTCCTTAAGTGGAAAGGAGGAAGAGGGTGCGAGAAGGGGGTTGGGGGCTGCTGAAGTGTTAGCAGGTGGGAAGCGCAAGCTTGATGATCCACTGGATGGCAGAAGCCAGTTTAAGGAGAGTCGAAAATTTGGTAACTTCAAGACTACTGAGCCAGACTGGAATAGAGACAGTAGGTCTGGTCCCTTGGGTGTTGAAATTTGTAGTAGCAAGTTAAATGTTAATGACTTGGCTCGCTGTCAGGCAGAGAATATGGTCACTGTAAATTTTGGGGGAGCACCCAAATCCACGGATTCGATATCTTGCAAAAGTGGGGTTGATGGTGATTCAGACTCTGATCTGGAAAATTTTGAGTTTCCTGATACATCAGATACTAAGCAAATTTGTTCATCAATGAGCAAGACCGAGTCAATGGAAGATCCTTTTGAGAGGAAAGTGGAGAGGTTTGGACCGCAAAATCCTGCAGCTATTGACAAGGAGGAGAGACTTCCGGATGCTGGAGATTTAAGGGATTCGTTGTACTGGAACGAGAAAGAAATGCAAACTTCGCAACAGCATCGTCTTTTAAAGACAGGTGCTGCTTGTAAGGACTCACGAGGTTCATTGCTTGCAGATTCAAGTAGAGGTCATGCTGTAAGTGACGACGATTTAAGAAGTAAAATTAGCGATCGGAACATTAGCGGGGTCTCTACTAGCAGTATTGATCTGGTCCAATTATGTAGTCAAGGACAAGTTCCCACCAAAGCACGCTCTATAACAAGGCAGAAAGTAACTGACGCTGGACATTGTTTCGATCGGCGTTTCTTTCCCATGCATGGAGGGAGGAACAGTGGGGAGTTATTAGCTGGTAGAAGTTCAAACAATTGCAGGGAGGATGATCTTGTTGAGGAATCTGGTAAGTCATGTTGGAATCTGAGGGGCTTTGGTTCTGAGTCCACTAGGATTCGGTCAAACAGGTCTGGTGAAGGAGGAGCGGAGATGGATCCATCTTCAGCTGCTGAGAAGGATATGTTTGCCAGATCTTATTCTTTTTCAGATAGATCTTCTTTCATGCATCAACAAGAATCTGTTAGATGGCCTCCAGGGTTTGGTGGTCCTCATGGGTGGGATACTGTTTCTCAGGATGGAAGGATGTTACCTTATAGAAGGTCTGGGTCAATGTTTCAACAAAGAGACACAGACAATGTGATGCATCGGGGTAATAGATGGGAAGGAACAAAAAGGCTGAGGGAATGGCCTCCTGGTCGAGTTTCCCAAGCAGATGAATATTTTCGATTACACAATCTTAAAGCAAAACAATCAAGTGCACAGCTGAAGGGAATGCCTTCAGTGAGTGAAGAGGTTTCTGAGCTTGCTGAGCAAAAGGAGTTGCTGGATGAAAAGATGCCAGTGGAAAAGTATCCAAGTCCTGTCGCGGCATCAAAAGTTGTTGTGTCTGATGCTGGCTCTAATGATGAGAGAGGGACTTTGTCTACTGGTAGCAAAATCATAGATGAAAAGATAAATCTGAATAGTATTACAACTGAAGAGAGAGGGACTTTGTCTACTGGTAGCAAAATCATAGATGAAAAGATTAATCTGAATAGTATTACAACTGAAGAGAGAGGGACTTTGTCTACTGGTAGCAAAATCATAGATGAAAAGATAAATCTGAATAGTATTACAACTGAAGAGAGAGGGACTTTGTCTACTGGTAGCAAAATCATAGATGAAAAGATAAATCTGAATAGTATTACAACTGAAGAGAGAGTGACTTTGTCTACTGGTAGCAAAATCATAGATGAAAAGATTAATCTGAATAGTATTACAACTGAAGAGAGAGGGACTTTGTCTACTGGTACCCAAATCATAGATGAAAAGATTAATCTGAATAGTATTACAACTGAAGAGAGAGGGACTTTGTCCACTGGTAGCAAAATCATAGATGAAAAGATTAATCTGAATAGTATTACAACTGAAGGGATAGACCATCCAGATTCCTTTATTATTGAAAAGCAAAAAGCACGTGCGCAAATTTCTAATATGTTAGCAAATATTCGTAAAGGCAGTGCAAATGAATCTACCGTGCCAGTCCTTGAAGAGGGACTTTCAACAAACTGCACTCAAAAGGATGAAGGAAAAGTTGTTGTTCCGGAGTCTCAGCCAAATGCAGCTGAGCAAGAAGAAGAAGTTTATGCTTTTTTCCAAGGTCTTCTAAAAGATTGTCCTCTTTTGCAGCAGCTTTATCAATCTCATGACAGCTCTAGAGAATTTGATTGTCTTGTATGCCTTAGTTCATCATCTGTGTAAGTCAGGAATATAGTTTTCTGCACTTTTTTTCCCTCACTTTTCCCTGGGTTTAAAGCACTCCATTCATCAGAAGTATTTCAATATTTGGATAAACTGCTGGGATTCAATCTTGAGGCATATATTCTTAGCTTTATAGCGACAATTGTTTCTTTTATCTAACTTGCAATTTTCGAGTTCTTGCCAGGGCAAGGCGGTTTTCAAACTTGGTGGGCCTTTTAAAGCATGCAAAGGATGTCAAAGAAATGCCTGTACTGCACAAAGGCTATGGTCGTGCAATTCTTGATTTGCTGGATATGGACAATTCCAATGGCAGATCAAAAGATGTTGAAATCACTGAACAACAGTCTAACGAACCACTTCAGACTGATGAGGTAAGAACAACCAAGCTATTTGCAGCCAATGTTACTATGTAAGGTTATATTATATAGGTACAGCCAAATAAGTTAATAATTAGTACATATAGAAATATTTAGCACTCTTATCTGTAAGGATCATATGTTTTAGATTCTTTGTTCTCAGGGTGTTGATGATGCTACTGAACCAACAACACTATCTCCAGATGGAGTGGAAAGCAATATTCCTTTGGATTAACAAGGGTATTATACGTTCCTAAACATTTGTTTCCATCTCATGTTGAGACTCTTGAACTGTTTTGTAAGATTCTGCAATGCAAATAGAGTGGATTATCTTTCTAAACTTCTTACTTCTTCAGTAATTACTTGACTGTCTGATCTAGTTTAAACATAATTATGCTTGAGCTTTTTTCCCCTTATTGAAGGGCCTCAAACATTCTTAGGTGAATATGCTTACTTTTATTTTTTTTATTTCTCAAACTGCTGCTTACTTTTTTTCTCTTCTCCAAGCATAAGTTGTTGCATGAAGCAACTTTAATAGGGTTAGAGGCTTAAGCATATTTTTGCATTTCACTTAGGCTCATGAAGATATGGGCATTTTCTATAAAATTGTTTTTGGCATATATTTGTGATGAAGTACATATTTTTGTCTGGCCTGAGTCATTTTAGCCAGTGCATTATGTTAGACCAACTTTAATTTTTGTTAGCTGTGTATAAATATAGAAGTTCCATTTCTGAAAGTTCATCCTAGTTAAAGTTTTCCCATATACTATTTGTATAGACTAACTACTTATTCCAGATTTCACATGCATATATTTTTTCCCATGATAGAACTTGCATTGACTTCAAGTGTACTATTTGTTATGATGTAGATCTTGCTTAATCCTCTGACTGTCATAGAAGCTGATATGCTGAGCTTAATCTTCCTGTTTTCTTATTCCTTTAAATTTTGACCTTACACAAATCCATCTATTGAAAACCTGTCTGTGAAATTATTTCATTGTTTTTAGATTTATAAAGAAATGTAGCAAGGATTTTAAGTTGTCTTAAGCATCTCTGAATATATGCAGATTTCTATGTCAAGTGGAGCTTCATGATAAATGTAGCATGTTTGTGAATATGCAGATTTCTTTCTCAAGTGGAACTCCATGTTGAATGTAGCATATGTTTGTATATTACACGAAGAAAACTGAAAACCTTGGCAATATTTCCATTTCTTTGAAGTGAGACCTGCTCTTGTCTCTCCTTAGTTCGTCCTCAGAATGCAGAAACACTGTTCTTGACTACAAATGCTGCATCAGCTATTCCAGTAGTCTTCGGGAACCATCAAAACAGAAGAACACAGCCACCCAAATGGGCTGTAGAAAAACAAGGCGATCTTCAGATTCTTTCCCAAAGCAACTCATATATATATGTACTTGGTAAACTGTCATCCAATCAAGCCAGATTATAATCAAAGCCCTTTCAAATACAATGCAACAGCATAATATTGAAAATGGGGTGTTGAGAAACAGCTATTGCAAAATTGACAATTCTTTCTGTACAAATGCTTTGGAAGACAAAGGGGTTAATAAAATGTAGTAAATAGTCTAATCTTTGACAGGATAATCTCAAAAGTAAATATATTAAGTCCATGGTTTGAAGCATAATTGTTATGCCACTGAATGCAAACATTGTTATATTAAAGCATACCAATTGCAGATCAAGTAAAAATTGTTGTTCAATATAAATTGTGATAGAGCTTGAAATTGGATTAATAAGTTGAAATCCAAATTTACTATCAAATTTGACAAATGAAATTGAAGATGTGTTCAATTACTTAATTGATTCAATGCTTAAAACATTGAATACCTTGCATACTTTTGATTAACCTTTATTTCCTCCTTTGGCTGCAGCTATAGGCTGTTGCTATCCAGTCTAAATTCTTTAAATGGATTTATAGACTTCAACATATGATTTGCCACCCAATTGCATAGAGGCAATAGAGAGGATGGCTTTAAAGAAACTTGGAAACACTTTTGTCAGTAACATTATAAACTACCAAATTTGGCCAGATATATCTTCTATAAACTCTCCATTCAACTTCCCAGAGAGCTCTTACAAAGACTGCACATGATCTCGGACACACATGTTCCCATTAATGGACAAACGTATGCCTACAATGGCCAAACAATTGCCCCAGAAAGAGATACAAACTGTGATGTTTTCTGCAATTTACCATGAAGATGAAAATCTGGACCTAATTTGCATAAACTCAAGGCACAATAATTGGAAGTAATACAATTTTCAAATTGATCGAATACAGACATGCTATTAACAAATGTAATCCTAACTTGACCTTCCAAATTAGATGAAGAGATATATTTCATCTAAGACAATCCCCATAACTTCACACCTAAGTAATCTCTCCACAACTTCAAGGCTAACGTAATGCATGCAATTACACAGCTTTTTCCAATGTAAAACCTTTGGTGAGATGCTAACTTGCTTAAATGTAAGAGATACATGGCCAATTATGACAGGTTGCAGAGATTTTTGACACGTTATTGACCTGTTATTTGAGTTCAAAACAGGTCGATAAAAACTTATATTCCAAATGTAGATCCTGGTGCGTACTCACATTAGTAGATACGCTATTAGTGTTAATAATCCACATTTCAACAAGAATGCAATTTAGGAATGCACAAGTTTTCTAATTTGGGTATGGGGTATGGTGATTGTGTATGTGGTGGTTGATCTGTCCCTGTGGCATATAGAATGAACATTACAAATGACAACGTATTCAAGCTTCAAATTGGGTGTGGGAATGGACAGTGCATCTGGGATTTTTCATCTCTCTCTCTAGGGCTTATAGAGAAATGTGTTTAGAAGGTGTGGAAATTAACAATTTATGAATGAACCTAGACATAAATAAGGATTTGTAGTGTACAACTAAATGTGATGTGAATGTTTTCACATGGTCTTGTCTTTATAGCTGAAAAAAGGAGGACCTTTTTGATTAATTAGTATCATATGGAAGCTAACTTTTGATTAGAAGGACCTTTTTCCATGGTAGAATTTGGTTGGCAACTTTCAATCTCATTGAAAGCCATTTACATTTGAAGTTAGGACTGCAACTGTTGAGTATGTTATGTTGTAGCATTGCCCTTGTGCTATAGTGATTTTTTTTCCCCAATTGTGAAACGGCCACACCCATATTACATCATCACCATGTAGTGGTATTACGACAGCTTGGATATTATTAATGTATTTCTTGGCAAGATTCAAACCTGGGTCTCCTTCTTGAATGTTGTTTATGCCATTTGATTCACGCTATAGTGTAATTATGATGGAGCATTTTGGACTTATCTAGTTGTCATAGGTAATTTAAAATTTTTTCTGCAGTTGTTCTCATACAGACCGGTCATAAATTTGGATCCATGTGTTTCTATTTATTAAAATTGTTTAATGTATTTTACAACATGTTAGGATGAACAGAAGCATAAATATATTTTGTTTCACAAGAATGCAAGGCATGACACTATAGAGTTACTGATAGAATATACTTAACTATATTTATCAAGAGTCAAACTATACTTGTCTTTTGTGGGAACAATTTCAGAAGTGTTGTGTGTTGAATGAAATGAAAAGATCTTGCAGATTTTTTTCTATGTAAAATGCACAGGTTTGGGTTGTATATAAGTTAATTAGGGCGACTTCAGACCCGCGTATATGATAATTGTAAGGAACAATGAAAACAGGAAGAATATCCCACATGCAAACTGTAGGAATAACTCAAATCGCTTTCCATGTGTCAGCCAGCAAAGATAAACTCAAGCACATTGTTAAGTGTGAAGGTGCTATGTCATTGTTGACAGGAACTGGAATTTTGACCGAGTCCACAACAATGCAGAGCATAAAAGTTTCAAAGGCAAAGCTTGTTTGAATTTTTTGCCCAGAAAGATGTTTTCACTCTATGCCTTGTGTTGCAAGATATGGCACAGAGCACAAAAACCCAAACTGCTTGCTTGATTTCATGGGAGGATGCAACGTAGTCAATCAAGCAATTGGGAGTTTTCATGGCTTGTTCTCCAATTCTCCAAGAAACTTCAGTATCTGGCTAAGTACACAACATCAAATGCAAGTTACCATGAGGCCATGAAACAGATGAAAGAGTTAGCTGAGTTAGGAAATCTTGTGTTATTTTCTGCATGCTGAAAGGTACCAGAACACAAAAGAAATACCTGGCATGGGAAGATGCAAGGTTGTCAAGGAAGCAATGCCAAATGAATGAAGATGGACGTTAATATAACATGAAGAATGGATAACATGAGAACACAAAAGCTGAAGGTGTGTTGTTGGAGCTAATAACGATGAATATGTATCTAGTTTAAAGTGATCAGCTTTTTGAAAGTTGGAGGTTGAAAAGCACTAGGACTATTTGAGTGTAGGGAAAACGTTCAGTTTTGTAATGGAATGTGTGTGTTTGATTACTACAATTTTTGTGTTTGATTCCTATGTTTTCTTATTGAACACTAAGTATTGTGCATTCAAGTTATTTGTATGTCTTATGTGGAGGTGAAAGATGTTGAGCTGACAGAGTAAATCAAGCAAGAATGAGAAGCGAGGGAGGAAGGAAGAAAGGAAGATATTTTATTAATGTCCATGAATGACCATAATAGGTCAATGGGAGTCGAAAAAGAATATGGTATGATAAAATACACTGCCAAATTCAAAGGAAAAAAGTGGTTTCACAAATAAAGAAAATTTAACTTGTAACACAAAAGTTGAAGGTGTTGTTGGAGCTGATAATGATGAATCTGTATCTAGTTTAAAGTGTTCAGCTTTTTGAAAGTTGGAGAGGTTGAAAAGCGCTAGGACTATTTGAGTGTAGGCCTTCAGTTTTGTAATGGAATTGTCTGTGTTTGAATACTACAATTTTTGTGTTTGATTCCTATGTTTTCTTATTGAACACTAAGTACTGTGCATTGGAGTTATTTGTATGTCTGATGAGGAGGTGAAAGATGTTAAGCTGACAGAGGAAATCAAACAAGCATTAGAAGCGAGGGAGGAAGGAAGAAAGGAAGATATTCTATTAATGTCCATGAATGACCAAAACAGGTCAATGGGACATGAAATAACTTGTAAGTAAACAAGAACATATCAACATAAACTAATGTCTAATAAATACATTAACCCCACAATATCCCTGGACATAAAAAAGAGCAAACCCTAAATAAAATATGTAGAAAAAGTGGATCTCACATGCCACCAAAAGTGGATCTTCACTGAATAGCTATTTAGTGAAGAATTAGCAGATGATAAAGAAAGATCTCAGGCGGAGAATGGAAACCAACTGCAGTCTGTAATGGAAAGCAGAGTGGCAGTGATGCCACCATCATCATGAACAGTCATAATTGAATCAAAACAGGATCTTGTAATGCTTGTAGTAGAATGCCCAGGAATAAGCAGGTCTAGCTGGGTATTTGTGGAAGGATGCAGTTGTTTGTAATCTTGTTATCTCTTGTGGTTGATTCTATGGGCTTTCACATGATCTGGATCATAATCAGCCACTTTGCTGTAAAACAAGAACCAAGGGGAAGGTGCTGAGGTGAACCTTTGCAAAATTGCCTGCTACTCAGGCACATTAGATTGAATCCTTTCTTCAACTGCCTCTTCTGACAGGTTCCTGAGTCTTTCTAACTAGGGCCTTGGCTGATGGTCATAGTTGACTACAACACTCAGCCCTTAAAACTCTTCTACCATCCATAAACAATGGACTTATAGAAGATGACAAAGAAACCATTAACATGTGTTTGCGCATCTGTCTTGAGCTGCAATTGAGAAGAGGCTGATACCCTGTGATGAAGAGCAACACTCTCATCCAGGTTCATGTGAGAAGCAGAGGGTGCCAAAAACCCTACTAGGTACTCTCTTAGGAGGACATGGTCTCATGGATCTCCCATCACTGTTCTGGAATGTTTAAGCCTTTGATAAATGCTTATTGCCCTCTCTCTCTTGATGATGACTAATTGAGTGGTCATTGATCTCTCTTGAAGTACTTGATGCTTATGAGTGATTGTTTCATAAAGGTACAAAGACAAGCATATCCTGTATATATAGCGGAAAAGGTGGCAAGAACCCTGAATGATTCATATAAGCAGTAACATATCCTTTGGATATCATAATATAGGAAATAATTAAAATAGCATTTCTGGACATTCGTACCAAGCCAAAGTGGAGGATCTGTCAAGAAGATCTTGCGGAGAAACCTTCAAGGAGAGTGACAGTATTGTTTGAAGAGAAGGCATTGGTAGCAAGAAGACATTAAGAAAGAGAAACTTGTTCTTCTCAAGAAGGAAAACTTTATGCTGTCTGCAGGCATGTGCCCAACCTTTTTTGCTTGCACCTGGGATGCACTCAAGGAGGTGATGTGCCAGGTATATTGGCCCTCCTTTAGGGACACATCCGAGTCAAAAAAAAAAGAAAGAAAAGAAGAAGTAATGGAAAAGAACACCTTGAAAGATATAAAATTCAAAAGGAAAAATTCCCATGGGGTTTAGAGCAATTGTTTGGGAGTGAAGAGTTTCACATCTTAAACCAAGGTTCAATTCTCATGGGTGAACTTTAGCATTTAGCCCCATGGAGGTTAGGGCAATTGTTTAGGAGTGAAGAATTTTACACCATGGGAGAACCTTAACATTTAATCAAAATACATTAGCTCAACCAGTTAAATTCCACAACTTTCACAGAGGAGACCCAGGTTTGAATCTTCCCAAGTGATAAATGCATAATAGCAAAGCTGTTGTAATACGATTAGCTCAACCATTTAAATTCCACAACTTTCACAGAGGAGATCCAGGTTTGAATCTTCCCAAGCGATAAATGCATAATAGCAAAGCTGTTGTAATACCATTATGTGGATAGAATATAACACGGGTGGGGCCTGTTTCAATCCCATATAACCAATTAAAAAAAATAAAACAAAAGAAAAAGAAAAAATAAGACAGACAAAGGAGAAAGAAACATACCATTCACTCTCTCCTGCTTATGGAAAAAATCTTTGCTCTAATTCCTACTGAACTCCTCTTAACACTTGTATTTGGTTTTAGTTTACTGTTTTAGTGAGTATTGTTTATGTTTGAACTTCACAATTTTATTGCAGCATTCTCTAGTTCATCTTCCAATTTTAAGCTTTCATTACACCATACCACGGTTTCCAAGGTCAACCCTGTGTACTCTTGCACCTGCATACCACAGTTTTGGGGTTGCACATTGGGTAATCCATGACCACAACTTGCTTAACCCTGCACTTGCCAACTCATACAACCTTTGGGATTAAGAAATGAATCATAGTTTTTAGGGGAAGAGGATATCAATGAAGAGCAAATCTATGAATAATATGATCGTAAAGGAAACCCTTTTTGAGCATGTACAACTTGAGGATTGTGCATTAAAATGTCATAAATAAGAGAAAGCTAGATCCAAGACCCAGTATGGCTGAAGCAAAAAAGGCTGTAGAGGTCAAAGAAATAGCCCAGCTGAACCAGAAGAAGGAGAATTTTATGTGAAGAAATTTTTTAACTATGCCTTTGCAGGGAAAGGAGGATACAAAACAAGATTTTGAAGCCATGAAAGAAGGAAACTGTTTCAAGTGTGTAGAATTTTCCCAGGTAAATGCCCTAAGGTAAACAAAAGGAGGCAAGAACCAAGAGCCAATATGGGTGAAGGAAAAGAGGCTGTACCAGTTGAAAACACAACTCTAATTAGAGGAGAACAAGGAGAAAATCTGAGGTTCTGGAGAGTGTTGTTGAACCAGACAAGAAGTAAAGGATAGCGACAAAAAAATGGAACTTGCAAGGCATAATGCAAACCATAGTTGAGAAAATCAGCAAAAAAATCCCGATTTTTTGCCGAAAAAATGTTGTGGCAGCATGGGTAGAGGAAACAGCATAAATAGCTTGTTTTTTTCATTTTGCCTCATTTTGCTTGTTCCAAACTGGAGAGAGAGGTCTGCCTACCTGCTACCACACCAAACAAAACACTAAAGTGCATTTTAACAGCGGATTTTTTGCTGTTTCAAGGAATGCGGTATCTTTTTCCCGATTCTTGATTTTTTCCGATTCTGTTGCCTTGCTGATTTTTTGCTGATTCCGATTTTTTCAACTATGATGCGAACTGTTTGGAATATTACAAGCTTATCGTAGATGGAGGATGCATGGAAAACTTATTTTCATTGAAATGGTGCAAATGTTAAATTTGAAGTGTGCAACTCATCCTCATCCTTATAAAGTCAATGTATGGTTGGAAGGTCATCACATGACTATTGGTGATCACTTCAGGGTGAACTTTTATATCGGAGACTACCATGATGAGGTTATGTGTGATTTCATACCAATGTATGCTTGCCATGTATTGAAGCAATTGATATATCCATTTACACAGAAGGATCTGATATATTTTAATTTGTGATATGTCAGAAGTATGGATCTAGATAAAGTGAAATTTATTGTAAAATGGCCGGTTCCAAGAAGTTTTATTGAGGTGAGAATCTTTTCAAGTTGGTTGTGATTATAGTGGTGCAGCAACTGGAGCTGTCTTTAATCAAGAACACAGACACTAATTTTATTAATGAGCATACTTGGATTGTTATATTCATTAATGTTTTTTGTTTAGGAGGATCATGAGTGATAATCTGATTTGATGGAAGACTAAGTGGTCAGACTTGAAGGAACAAATTTCGATATTTGTCAGGAAATATATTATTTTCCAGGCCTAAGAAGTGACCCAAACACGTGGAGAGGTGCAGCATTTACCAATCGATGAAAAGGAGTCAGAATAGTAGAGTATATAGGCCATTTCTAGTGCCAATTGGATCATGGGCAGAATTAATTGTAGATTTCGTGTTGGATTCACAAGAACGTGGAAGCTAAGTAGGGTGGTTGCAGGGCTGCATACATCGATTTTGTTAAGATTGACCGTGGGAAGGATATCCTACATCAACACAATAGGAATGAATGTGTTTATAAACCTAGAGGGGTTTCCTATGTGGTAGATGGTGAAAGCTTGCTTATACACAATATTAAATATCTGAGGTATGTCCCATGTCACAAACAATATTGCAAAACACTGAAGAGGGGAAGGCAAGCAGGCTTCATTTTTGTGCCTAGCAAGAGTTTTTGTGCTTTGTGCCCCATGGTCAAAGTGAAAAGTGTTTGAGTCCTCAACTTAAAATGGAATAACAAATGTTTTGGTGAACAAGCAAGCAGTTGGCGACGACTTGTGTTTCATGGCCCATGTTTGGAAAGAAAATTTTGTAATGACTTAACACGAAAATATAGATGTGAAGTTTAAGTCAGTGGTGAGAGTTTCCTTGCTATCTATTACATCAAAATCTAATTTAAGTCCACCATAGTACATAATTGTTAGCTCTCAAGTTCTGTAACTGGTCACTGTCTATAATCATTCAGCAGATAATGAAATGACCAAGCTTGCTTCAGCTATATAATGATGCATCTTTAGCCAGTATGGTTGATGCAGTTTTAGTATGGTTGATGCAGTTTTTGAAAAGTTGGATGTTAGGAAAGGTGTAGACACTGTCCCTGGATTGTAAAGGAAAACTAAATTCTGTAAATGAAACAATTGTTTAACTTCCATTTTTAATGTTTGATTCTCTTGTTTTTCATTTAAACAATGAGCACTGCAAACTGCACTGCAAAAACTCAACTTTCAATGGCACCCTTAATGTTAGAACTTGAATTTCAAAAATCTTATTCTTGTTTTTGGTGTTAGGTCCTAGTGCTTAATGTTAAATTAGTTTTTATTTTCACTTGTTCTTCCAAAAACATTTCTGTAGGTTGGATCCATTTTTTTAATGAGTTTACACATGTTTTTATGAGGGGTCCTGGTCCCCTCATACTGAGTGGGGTTTGAACCTTGGACCTCCCAAAGAGAGGCCAAAGCCCTTACCACTGCAGTAAGCTTGCAGCTTTAGCTTGGATCCATTGATTGCTTTGTCCATGGAATTTATCTTAGGAGGATCTAAACGTCCAGTCTAACCCAAGAAGAAATTGTCTTTAAGGATTAGAAGTTATAGCTTCATGTTCAAGTGCCTTTTTGGTTAGGAGTTCTATAAAATTTATTAGGCAGGGCCATCTCTCCTCATGGATAGGATTAAAATTAAGCTACAAACTCCCGGTGTTTTGATAGTTTTGCATATAACATTCACCTATGGGCATTTTCCTTTTGGGCAGAATCTTTCTTCTGGACCTGAATTGGAAGCTTCATTGATGTGCTTGTTTATAAAAAATGAAAAATAGCCAAGGTTTTAAACTTTCTGATTTCAAAGGGAAGCAAATTCTAATCATTGGTGTTCTATATTGGGGGATAAATCATGTCAGTATTGCAAGACTTTTTACACGCATGTTTGCTTTTTTGCAGAAGTTGTCCCATTTTTCTGTAGGGAAAGGAGGCAAACAGTTCCCTGAACAAGGGAACAACTGAAATCTTATGGTTTTATAGTTGTATTTTCTATCTATTTGAACAGATTATATCAGGTAGATTAATTGTTAGGAATTTGTAGTTACATATCTGGGAACACTTTCGATACAGTCAGGTTTAAAGCTCTAGCTTTCTGGACTTAATTGTTCAATAACATATATCTTTATCGGTTTTGCTTTGCCTTGATTACCTGATTCTTGTCGAACATTTCTTCTAAACTACGTATGTTTACAATTGAATGTTTCATTGCTATCATGTGCTTCTACCTGTACAAATCATCATCCTGCCCAGCATAAGTACGTGTCGATATATTGCTTTGTGAGGCTGGTTCCTTTCGTGGATTTGTCTGTTGTTGAGTAGTTTTGGCTCACTCATTTTATATGTTCTATAGTTGTCTTATCTATTTAGTTCTATAAAGTAGATAAACTACTGGGAATGTACTTACTGTTAGGAAATATTACTATCATAGTCAGCATGAAGGTAATTTGAGTGGTTACAACCACTCAACACAGGGTCCATGAGTCCTCTATTAGTTAAGGTCAGTTGCTGTCCTTATTTGGAGGTTGTTATGCCATATTGGGCAAAGCCTTTGTATTTAAATACCTTCATATCAATGAAGCAATTCATTGAAGCATTCCTATTAGCGGTATCAAAATAGGATGATCCATTGGAGGGATGGTGGAAATCCTCCCTTCTTGCTCTGTGGTGAAAAAATCAAGCCTGGTTCTCTGCCTCCTGAACTCTTTGTTGCAGTTAATGGAGTGGTGTTTTGCAGAACTTTAGCTAGACAACTCTTCTTTGGCTAGCTTGGCAAAAAAAAAAAATTGGGACTAAAAAAAGTTTACAGGTTGACGCTCGTACTCACAGTTACGACTTCCATTTGGTCCTCAGTCGAATGCTCAAACTTTTCACATACAAAAGAGGTTGGACGTTTCATGGTTGTAAGTTGGATAATCTATTATCTTAGCAGGTTGGATCCTATTAATTTCAATTATTAACGAATATTCTTTAGACATTTGTCACATGTCTGTCTACTTAGGAGGACCTGGTGCAACACTATTTGTAGCAGTAGGTATTTGTTAGTTCACGAGGAAAATGAGCAAACAACTCGGTCCTCTAGTTTTGAACTGTAACTGAATTTTCTTTTATGTTTTCTCTATTCTGCATAAACACAAGTAATAACTTGTTGCAAACAACCTTTGGAGTTCCTTAAAATAGAATGCTGATACAAAATTAGTGAGATGTTTAGTAATTCTAATTTATTTTCATACTTTGTCCATAAGCAGCTTAAAAAATATACTCTAGTATTATAAATAAATTAAAAATAGAATTGTGATTGTGGCTGCACTCATAAAATGGAATAAGAATCAAGTTAAAATCTGAAGTGGACTAAGCATTGTTTGATGTGGAAACCTCATGTTTGGATGGTGGAACCTTCTTTAATCCCTGCTGCAGTCATACTTTATAATTAAAGGCAAGCCAATGAAGAAAACAGAAACACTTTTGTCATTTCAGTTGCAAAACCTATCAGAAAACAGAAACACTTCCCACACTACAACAATTGGCTATTTATTCCCAATGTGGAAGATCTTCTATACTTCACAAAATTCTCGGTTACTAAATATATGGAGCATTTAACTGTATAATCAGCTCATAGTAACTGAAATGGAAGAACTGATTCGAAGGATGACTATTGTATTAGTGCAAACCATCAATTAAGAGGCTTCTGAAATGGAGTGTTATTATCACTAGAAAAAGTTAGCCTGATGTGAACTATTCTTGGCATTCATGTACTACACTTGAATTCAGGCCTCCTATGGTGGAGTCAAACCACCACTGGACGCAAAAGACATTTAATAACTTGGGAAGACTTAAAATTCCAATTGATAATTGCTAACCAAACAAAATCTAACAGTGAAAACTTGTACAATCTGAAGTGACAAATATATGTTTTTAAATATTCAAAGGTTGCCCAATAATTTAGAAACTTCCAAACAAACATTTAATGCTGGAAAGCAAGTTGTGATCTTTAGATCAAGGTTACATATGTAAATGTTGATGTTATGGAAGTATTTGTGTGCAGTAAGTATTTGACAAAACACCGAAAACAAAATCCAATACTGTGAGAAAGAAAATACTAAGCTAATCATGTGAAAATGTGAGTGGCAGCAAGACTCACTTTACCATGATATTGGTCAAAGGGTTGAAACCCAAGGAAGTACTCTATTGAAATAATAATAAGTGAAAACTCTCTTCTTCATGCAAGAAGATTACGTCCAACAGGTATGCTGCCTTGGGTGTGACATAAATGAACAGCTCCACTTTCACACATACCTTATAATTTATAATTGGTTGATGGAAATTCATAAGGAAGAACTCTAGTATAATAGCCATTGAGATGTGAACCATGAAATATAAATTTGATCAAACTACTGGAACAAAGTGTGATCAACCAAACGACACGTACTAGACACTTCAAGAGCTATGCAGAGAACAAACAGCTATTAAAGCTTGGATTGAATAATAATTTTATTAATTATATTTAAAGCCAAGACATTTTTGTTATCTCTTACCTCAAAAGGCTTTCCTTGGGTGATATTGACCGATGGACATGAGAGAGATCCTTTGCTTCTCTCAGGTCACAAACTCAAATCCTATTAATGCAGAAATATCGTATCTCCTTTAGAAAGTCAGGTATTTACAAGTCTAAAAGTCTCATTTTACTGTTTAAACATCTCTTAGGATATTTCCAAAAGCAATAAAGGTGCATGATTCTCAGATTTCTAACTTGTATGTCATGTTTGAACAGGTTTGCAAGGACTGCATACTGACATATGCAACAGGTTTCAATATCGTTTCTGTTCTGACTTCTAATTGAAATGGATTACGAGAATTATCCAAAGATGTATCTATGAAACTTTTTTTTTCAAATTTTACTCGGGTCTGTGTACAGCTGGATGCATTGTAACTTGTATAACTCCTAAAGGTTACATTCCCGGTGCAGGGTTGGGAATCATTGTACCACTTGAGTAACATTGCCTTGATGTCTTCTAGCGTGTAAGTGTTAATGCATTCGCATATCTGAAAAGTGAAATATGATGAATCCACTTATTTAATGGGATGACATGCACATCAGCTTCTACTGTCCAATTTTTTTTTTTTAAATGTTATAAATAATCCCCTTCAGTTTTTTCTATGTCATACATGTTTTTCATGTTACACTTTTGTTCCAATGTTTGAGGACAATGTTTTATATCAAAGTTCGTGGAAGAAGAGAGAGGATCAGTGTATCGAACGGAGCTTTAGATAATGTAAGATATAAGTGAGGCTTGCTTAGTTCACATATAATTGCCAAATCTAGAAGTTTGAAGTCACTATACTAATTGGTAGGACTGCTAGGATGTCATGCATGGAGACTTATTGACAGATTTCTATGAGTTACCATACGAGGAAGAACTAATAATCTTAAAGGCTCAAGCATCAACTCTCATTTTGATCCCCATGTCTGTGGAGTTAAACCCCCAGGGATGCCTGAGATGTTCTTTTGGATGAAAGATTGATTAGTAATTGGTACTTGTTTAGAAGTAAAAATCCTCAAGCAAATTCAAATATTAGAGTTAGTTAATCTAGAATTTGAGAATGCTAGTGATGGTGTTCTTATGCTTTCTATAAAAGAGAAGTTATGCAGGATAATGCATTTTCCCAAATATAAGACTTAGAGGTGCAAGTCTTCGGTCACTCTTTAAATGGGATCCTCACTCTTATTAATGTCAAGTTGCCGTATCATGATGGAGAGCAGTGGAGCCTCTTGACTTGTAGTTGGAGTCTATGTGATGTATTCAAGCGTTGTTAGCAAGTTCATATCCAAGTGGCATATTCCCAAATGAGAATTAAATCTTGCACCAAATTTAAAAAAATCAACATATGTTCTAAATTCATCAATTAATTGTGTTATTTCTACTTTAAATGAGTTCTTCTAGCTGCAATGAGGACTGATCTCTCTGAAACTATAATAAATCTTCAGCCATAATAAATAACATGTAGATGAACTTCACTGGTCTAGGGGAGATGTGATTCAGTTTGTCTACTACCCTGAAGTGTGTGTATTCACCTAAAACGGATTTGGATGTGAAGCAGTGAAAACTAGCAAATGTGGTGTTATATGAACTTCACCACTTATTGTTAAGATTGCCAATTCAATAACATGACAACCTGGTTACATTAAATTAAACTATAAATAATGAATGTACACGTGCTTGCGGAGCTTGCAGGACTTGATATTAAAAATTTTGTTATGTTTACCTTACAAACTTTTGGGACGATAATGTTCTTGCGATGTGAATGAAAAGCAATACCAACTGGGTACAAAACTTTCTATGATAATAGCATTCTTGCTATGGGAAAGAAATGCATTACCAACTGCTCGCCAATTTATGTCATTCTTAATGTAACACTTGAGAATGAATCAAATCATTATAAATCTGCATCTGTAAGTTGTTCCTCTTAACAGATTTACCCAGATAAACAATACAAAATGGGCTATACAACTATAAAAAGAGTCGTTATCATGTTCTTAATGAAGCAAAATATAAACAATCTAGCAACATTTACAAGAAACCAAAATGGACAATATTACCATTCAAATGAACAAATCTAAGGGGAAAGAGATTGATGTGCCTACATCCGAACGAACAATTCTATTAATAAAATTTGTGCAATAATTGTTTGTGTGCTTGGCTTTGTTTGTCACAAATAAGTCATAAACCTATTGCAAGATTATCCAAATGATTTTATACTTCGTCAAGAAAGGAAAATCATAACCAAATGTCATACTTGTCAACATTTTCATCTGTGGCTTGTTGGCTTTGTTTACTGGCCAAGGTCATGGTTCAAGGTTTCTGAATATGGTATCCACTGGCCACATTAACATGGTGTACAACCGACTAAAAGAGATGGAAGGAGCTTTTCATGTGCAAATCAGAATTCATGTAACATACATTTCAATTTTTAAAAGGATGGGATTTTATTTCAGGAAGTAAAAATTAAATCTTCAAAATTAAGATATATAAATTAATAACATTTTTTTTTAGGATTTGCTTATTGTGAGAAACCCCTATGACCTATATACAGGGCCGAGCAGTCTCCTCCCAACCATGACCCCTCCTAAAGTTCAGCTATACTTAATAACATTATTTTAATTATAATACAGGGCTGAGCAGTCTCCTCCAACCATGACCCCTCCTAATGTTGAGCAATACATAATAACATTATTTTAATTATAATAACGTAATTTATTATATAGAATAATTAATTAATTAAAGCATGAAATTTTGCTTTAAAAGCACAATTATTTATAAATTGTTAAAAATTGTAATTGAACAAGTCAATTTATTGGAGTGAATTGAATATCATATGAACTTAGTAATGAAGCATGTATCACTTGGCAAGATTCAAATATTTTGAACTAATGTTAATTGATCAGATTTTATATTTAAGTTTCAAATAAATTTTAATTTTAATTTTTACATATTAATTTATGGTTATATATATTTATATTATTAAATTTAATGTGTGGCTTCTATTAAGGGTCACTCCCATCAAAATACGAACATATTATATTGTTTAGTCAATTAAACCATATCCCACATGTATTTTTTTAATAGATTATATGTGGCTTCAACCATATCCCACATGCATTTTTTTTTAATAGGTTATACGTGGCTTCTATTGGGATCACTCCCATCAAAATATCAAACTATTTCATTTGTTGCAACATACCTTTTTATCATTATTTTTTCATTTATTTTAAATATATTTTTCAACTTCCTCTAAGTGCTATGTTTCCACAATCACCTCCTTGATATCATTTTGATTAAGACATAGAATCTCACTTGGCTAGTTGTCTTCTAAAATTTTATTTTCATCGAGATGAAGATCAATGTCACAATTCGCTAATTTATCTGTTACCCAATTTCCTTCTCTATAAATATGCTCACACTGCCAAGAGATTGCCTCTAGTAATAGATGATGAACAGTATTAAAATCACCCCAAGAGAATACCAAGAGAATGCAACCATTCTTTCCAAAGGAGATAGAACAATATTAAAATCACCCCCAAGAATCCATAAAACACAATGAATCATTATTGTATTTGACAATAATATGTTAAGGTCCTTCCAATATCTTTCACAAGGAGTAACTATAGTTGGAGCATATACATTTAGAACCCCAACTTTGATGTTTTCCTCTTTCCTACAAAATAATCCAACAACCCAATTATTTTTTGCTTCTAGTAGTTGTCCATTCTATTTGCATGTGTCCCATATTACTACAATACCACCCGAAGCTTCTATAAAAAATACTGCTAAACAACCATCTATCTTCCAAATCTTCTTAAAAGAATCCATACATTCCTCGCTACTTAATTTTGATTCTTGTATTAAAATAAACTCAAGGCTATTACAACCTATTAATTTTTTAATAACTCTTTTTTTAGGTGTTCTATTCATACCCCTAATATTCCATAATATCATTTTCATCATCAACACTTTATTTTTATTAGTGGGCTTAGCCCCACTTCTTGTTAACACCAGTGAGTTTCTTCCATTCCCACCAACACTCTTATCTTCACCAATCTCTTCTATTTTTTTATATTGTTCAGAATGATTTATCTTCTAAAGATTTATGTTGCCCTAAAGAGTTGAAAGTGCAAGGAATAGCCTCATTAGCATTTTCTTCTTTATGTTGCCCTGAAAACTCTAAATTGTATAGATGATCCTCCAAAGTCATCACTTTTCTATGTTGGCCTAAAATCCCTCAATTTCCTTGGATATCCTCCATAAAAGTTTGTTTACTATATTGCTCTTATATCCTAAGGTGCGAGGAATACACTCTATACTATTTTCATTTCATTTTTTAAGGAGAAGATTTTAAGCTACTTGAGGATAATAAAGGTGATTTACTTGGATTAAGCTTGACATCTTTCACCTCAATTGCTTTAAAATTTGTCTCCCCATCTTCCTTTGTTTAAAAATTTGTTTTCCCCTCTTCCTTCACACCTTTAGCTCCTATATTTGAACTTGTGAATGGTACTTCCAAATCCCCCATATCAATTTTTTCTTCAAATGGTTGATTCGAGTGAACTATAATGGCCTTTGCCATTTGATGATGTAGAGGAATTTTTCTAGCCACTTTCTTAGAAGTGGAAAATCCTTGATTTGACCTAGCTTCTCCTGTGATATGGTCTCCTTGTTTCAAATTGAAGCTACCCTCATACCCAAAAAAATCCATCTCTTCCTCCATTTTCACTTTGCAATCTCTTGCCATGTGCCCAGTTTCATGACATTTGCGACATCAGAATCCAATGTTTTCATAATCCATTTGTTGATCCCATTTTCTTGATTTAGATTTAATCCTAATCAACTGCGATAAAGGTTTAGAAATATCCATGGCAACACATATTTGAGTGTGTACAACATGCCTTCGCTCCTTAGTAGTTGGTCCCTCTTGGATGAATTCACCTAAAGTATTACCAATATTCTTCAAAACCTCCTTATTGATGAGTTGATAAGGAAGTCCAAAAAGCCTGATCCATACTAGAAGTCTTTTAATAGTTTCTATGTCCACAAAAATAATCTCACTCCAAGGTCTTAAATATAATGTATCTTTGCCCTTAAACCACTAGTCCTCATCCCTTATTTTATCCCTTATTTCTAAACTGGAGAAAATAATGAGGAAAAAACCTTTTGGAAGAAATGTCATGGAGTAATTTGAATTCAAACCCCACTTCTACTTAATCTAGTTTTGAATCTCATTAAAACTTGGTCAATATCCATGAAACTTACATATTAACCCTTTGGTTTTAAGAACCATTATATCATGCTCACAGTCTCATCCTTGATAATCACTTTTGGTGTATAATCTGCTACATAGATTTGTTCTTCCTCTTAATGCTAGCTAGGGCATCCACACTTCCAACTTGGCCATTCATACTTTCGATAAGGACTTTCACAAGTGAATTTCTTTCCACGTTACCTAGATATTCTTCAAATAAATCCTTTAAATTCAATGGAACAAGAAGTGGCACTTGTTCCTTGATCACATATCTCACATGCATTTTTATATCAAATATGTTTTATTTTTTCTATCAAATTTATTTATCTTCCTCAAGGTGCTATGTTTCTACAATCAACCCCTTGATATCATTTTTATTAAGAGAGAACCTCACCCAACTAATTGCCTTCTAAAATTTGAATATATATATAAGGCTAAAAATTTTAAGTTTACACGGGTTTTTATGAGAGGTCTTGGTCCTCTCATATCGAGTGGGGTTTGAAATTGGGTCTCCTGATTGAAAACCCAAGAACTTTACCACTATGGTAAGCTTGCAACTTTCTAAATTTTGAATATTGACATCATTTCTAAAATCTTTTTTTTCCACATTAATTTTTTTTTCTTAGTGTAGTTTGTGCTTTACATTAATAATCTCACATTAATTTGGTTGTGGGACTTGAGTGGTTTATGAGCCCCACCATATCCAACATGCATTTTTATCTCAAATATGATTATTTTTTTGCTATCAAATATATATCTTCCTTAAGGTGCTATGTTTCCACAATCAACCCCTTGACATCATTTTTATTAAGAGAAAACCTCACTCGGCTCTTTCTAAAATTTGAATTTTGATACCATTTCTCGAAAAAAAAATTGTTCTATTTTAATATTTTTTTCTTAGTGTAGTGTGTGCTTACATTAATAATCTCACATTGATTTGGTTGGGGGACTTGAGTAGTTTATGAGCCCCACCTTGACGAAATCCATACCAATGGGATAGTAGGCTTAGATGTGCAAGCCCTCAATCCCACTTATGTGGGATTTCTCTCACCCCTATTACTATCAAGTAATGGAATGTGGGCATGGTGGAGTTTGTTGGGGGAGTTTCCCCTCTTGATTTCTAATTAGTTCATTATGATTCTCTTCTTCTTATACAAGTTGTTTCAAGTGGCATGTCCTCTCTTTTTTAAGTGAGGTTTTGAAAAGGTCACCCCTTCACTTTTACATCAACTTAGTCACATCAAGCTATATAGCCTATTTGGTATTGTCGGGATTTAAACCTTGGTGTGATTTATGTCACCTATGTATCTCAACCATTGAACCATGGCCTCATTGGCCAGTGGCATATTTTTATGATGGAATTTTGTTCCACTTTAAAACTAATATATTTAATGGAGTGTGTTCATGCATTAATAATCACACATAGATTCGATTATGGGACCTTAATGGTTTATGAGCCCCACCCCTTGTCAAACTCTTTATGAATGGGGTAGCAGGCTTAGAGGTGCAACCTGCTGGTCCTACTTATATGAGATTCCTCATCCCTATTAACATTGAGTTGACACATATGTATGAAGGGTAGTTGGCCCTCTTACTTTCTAACCATTTCGTTGGGATGGTCTTCTTCTTATATAAGTTGTTTCTAGTGGCATATTACTATGATGTAATTTTATTCCAAATTGTTTCTAGTGACATATTAATATGATGGAATTTTGTTCCACTTTAATGTTCTCCTCAGTGTAGTGTGTGTGCATCAACAATCCCATATTGATCAGTTGTGGGACTTGAGTGGTCTATGAACCCCACCACTTGTCAAACTCTTTGCTAGCAGGGTAGAAGGTTTAGAGGTGCAAGTCCTTGGTCCCACTTATGTGGAATTCCTCACCTCTATTAACATCAAGTCATGAAACATGTGTGGGGTAGTTGGCCCTCTTACTTTCTAGTCATTTCATTATGATGTCCTTCTTCTTATACAAGTTGTTGTTTCAAGTGGCACATTCCGATGATGGAATTTATTCCACTTTAATATTGTTCTCCTTAGTATTGTGGTTGCATGTGTTAATAATCCCACATTGATTCATCATGGGACTTAAATGGTTTATGTCACTTTCCAAACTCTTTGTCAATGAGATAGCAAGCCTAGAGGTGCAAGTCCTCAATATCGCTTATGTGGGATTCATTACCCCTACTAACATCTAGTTATGATGTGTGTGGGAGGTAATTGGCCTTCTTGCTTTCTAATTGGTTTATTGTGATGCTCTTCCTCTTATACAAGATGTTTCTAGTGGCATATTCCTATGATGGAATTCTTTTCCATTTTATTATTGTTCTTCTTAGTGTAGCATAAACATGTGTTAATAATCCCATACTGGTTTGGTTGTGGAACTTTAGTAGTTTATGAGCCCCACCACTTCAATCCCACTTATGTGGGATTTATCACCCTTATTAACATCAAGTTGTGAAGGATAGTTGACCCTCCTACTTTCTAATTGGTTCACTGCGATGCACTTCTTCTTGTATAAGCCATTATTTTTAATGGCATATTCATATTATGGAATTTCATTCCACTTTAATACTTTTCATTTGACTTTAATATTATTCTCCTTAGTGTAGTGTGTAGGTGAATAATTTCACATTGATTTGGTTATGGGGTTTGATTAGTTTAAGAGCCTCGGCACTTGCCAAAATCTTTGTCAATGGGATAAGAGGTTTAGAGGTGCAAGACCTTGGTCTCACTTGTATGGGATTCCTCATCCCTATTAACATTGAGTCATGGCAAGTGTGTGGGGGTAGTTAGCCCTCTTGCTTTTTAACTAGTTCATTATGATGTTTTTCTTCGATCTTCTTCTTATACAAAATGATGTTTCCTTCTATGATGGAATTTTATTATTTTTCAATATTGTTCTTGTTGGTGTAATGTGTGCATGCGTTAATAATCCCATATTGATTTGGTTGTGGGACTTTAGTGGTTTATGAGCCCCACCACTGTGATACTCTTTGCCAATGGGGTAGAAGGCTTAAAGGTACAAGCCCTTGGTCCCACTTATGTGGGATTCCTCACTCCTATTAACATTGAGTTGCAACACGTATGGTTGGTAGTTGATCCTCCTCTTGCTTTTTAATTGGTTCGTTGTAATGCTCTTCTTATTATTACAACGATTCAATGATCTTCTTGTAATCAGTGTTGGATTCAGTGAAAGCACAATCCTTCAGTTTTGTGAAATTTTAATCAAGATAATGGTGCATCAAAGTTCTTGATGTAGATTTGGGTTTCTTTTTTCCAATCCTCTAGTTTGGAGTGCATTATCAATGGTACTTGATACTCCACAAAACAATATAAATTGTCCAAGTTAGAGAACAACTTTTGCCATTCCATTAAATATCTAAAGTTGAATATTTTAATAATGAATTATTCCACAAAGTGTATATTCAAGGTGCTTATTCCACCAACCAATACCTCTTATTGGAATAGACATTGATCTTATAACAATTGGTATTCCTTCCACAAGGCCCTTTGATGCTTGTATGCTCTTGGGTGCAATTTGTATTACCCATTGAGCCACACCTCGTGTGTGTCCTTATGCTTTCATGCATTCCCATGCCTTTGTGCATCTCTATCATCTTCTTCTTCATTCTTTGTGTTGCCAGTTAGGCTTGGAAGATTTTGATGACTTTGAGGTTGATTTCCACCTCCTCCTTTTGTCAATGGCATTTTGACACTATGTGAAGTTCAATATATTGCAAGTGAACCTCGCAAGCAATGATCTTCCTTATAAATAAACGAGACTAGACCTTTGAATAAATTATTAAAGGAATATGAAAGAGCATTAGGACAAAAAGTTAATAGGACAAAATTCAAAATTTACTTCCTAAACACTCCAACTAAAATCAAAGCAAGAATTTGCAGGTTACTTCAAATGGAGGAGGCAAATTTGCTAGCAACTTATCTAAGGATGCCCTTATTTGAGGGGAGAATAAGGATAGAATTATGGAATCCAGTTATAATTAAATTTCAGAATAAATTACCAGCATGGAAAGGTAGATGGTTATCATTAGCAAGAAGAGTGTAGCTAATTAAGTTATTCATATAGGTCATTCCAACATATTATGTCATTGTATACATGCCCAAATCAGTAGAAAAAAGTTTAATCTATACTATGTGATCCTTTTTGAGGAAAAGTAATTTGGAGATTGTACAAATAGAGTCAAAGACAACGGGCAAGAATTCTTCTAAGTATGTTGAGCCCAATGACCCAAGCTTAATATTTACTGTATTCTCTGTACCAAATGGTTCTACACTTTGGAATGGTTTAAAAACATCTATTGATCTAGTGATTAAAGGTTTAATATGGGTGGTGGGAATTGGAGAAAAAAGTATTTGGATGGATACTTGGTGTGATAAAAAACCACTCAATCTAGATCCAATTTTGAAACCTTGGATGAGATTGCTTAAAGAAATATATGATGATAGGGTTTCAAACATTTTGTACAAGGACTAGGAAGGAAGATACAAATGGAAAGAAGATTTTTTTACAAGTATACAAGATATTGATGCTAGGAGGCAATTGAATAGAAAGATAACTATGATTATTCTAATGGGAGCCAAAGATAAATTGATTTGGGAGTTGAATAGCTCAGGAGAATACACAACAAGAAGTGGATATAATGTAAAGCACCAACAAAATAGGAATATCACAAGAATATGGAGAGATATTTGGGATAGCCCAAGCATTCCTAAAATCAAAATGTTTGTTTGGCTATTAGGTCATAGAAGAATTTTATCCTGAGATAACCTTATGAAAAGGGGTTTTCATGGTCCCTTTTAATGTGTTCTTTGTAAAAAGGAGGAGGAGAGTATAGACCATCTCTTGGGATATTGCTCAATAGTCTGGAAACTATGGCAATGGATTCTTAATATGTTTGGTAAATGCATGGTGATGAATAGCAAAATTGAAGAATGGTTAAAGCAATGGTACAAAACTTATAAAAGTGAGGCTTTATAGACAATATGAGATATATCAAAAGGTACAATACTTTGGATTATATAGCTAGAAAGAAATAGTAGAATATTTAAAGGAAGGAAAGCAATTTAGAGATAATGAAAAGGAAGATATGTTTAGCCATAAAGGAGCCTAAACCAATCTTATCAACTCACCTGGTTCCTAATTTGGAAGTAAAGAGCCTTGATAGATGGAGTCAAGCCATCAAATGAAATTATGATGTTGGGTACAAGAGAAACAAAAATAAGGCAAAGAATATAAAATGGAGACCACTAGATATGGAGTTGGTCAAATTCAATTTTGATGGAGCATTTAAAGGAAATCTAGGACCAACAGGAGGAGGATAAATAAATAGAAATAATAGAGGAGAGATTTTGTCTCATTACTCTTGCAATAGTGGATTAAGACAAATAATGAATTTGAAGCTTGGACAACTTTAGAAGAGTTAAAAATATGCAAACAAATGGAATGGAATATAGTATGGATGAAAGGTGATTCACTCATAGTAAAAAAAATCAATTTTAATAAAAACAAAGGCTCCATGAAACATGCAAGTGATAATTGTGGAAATTCAAGATCTTGCTAATGAGTTTGAAGAAATCATGTTTACACATACATTAAGGGAAGGAAACAAATGTGCAAATAGGTTAGCCAATAGAGGGGTTTTAATTGAGGATCGTGAAGTTAAATTATCTTTTCCTTGGTTAGAGGAAGTAGTAAGTTTAGCTGAAGCTAACAAGAAAATGTTGGTTGCCTAAATCAAATAATGATTAAGATTTACTTTAATGTTTTCCATTGGTAATATCTATTTTATCTTATAACATTAATGTGTTTTCATATAAACTATTTATTATAATTTTTGTAGTTATACTTGTGTTTCAGGAAGGAAACTAGCAATCCAAATTTGGTAAAGCGGACTATGATAATGTGATGTTTTTAAAATATTACTCTATTAAATGCAATGCATAGATAGTAGAGGTGATGTTTTTGGTATTGTGAAGGTTTCTATAGAAAAATGTCAAGAAGGATGTTGAATTTTGGAATATTTGTATTCATACAGAAAATTGAAAATATAAAAAAATGAAAATCAAGAATTTAGACATTTTATGTAAAATGATGTAGGTTTATAGCTATAGCATCTCAATTGAGATGAGAAGTGAATCTATTTGTAAACTCTCAAGCTCTAAAGAAGAGAGTTGTAATTTGTCAAGGGTGGGGGACCCGAGTACAACCCCTTGTTATCCAACAAAAAAAATGATCTTCCCTATAACACTTGGTGGTTTTGAGACTAGTTATCCATGAATTTTGATAGGATGGAAATGTTACCATAAGGACACTTGGAAGTCTTCATGACCCGTGGCTTGATAGAGTGCTTCAAAAAAGGTATTTGTATCGAACTTCATTTTTACCATCAAGACATTTGTAATTGCTCCATAACCAGGCTTTAGCCTTTTGTCCTTCCAATACAGTCATCTAAAGTATCTGAAATGTTTGATCAATGAGACATTTGTTTGGGAATCCTACCTTTTTTGCTCAAAAAGACATTTGTTTGGGAATCCTACCCCTTTTAATAAAATCGACTACATTTCCATGTTGTTCGAACATCAAGATCCTCTAGATCTTTTCTTCCTCTTATTTTGAACACATTGAGGTCCAATGCACATATTGTTGGAATAAATAATGAAGAATTCTATTTTGATTAAAATTGCTCATTAATTATTAATTATTAATGACCCTCTTGGTTCATTGTAATGTTCTTATTCTTATATCGGCCATCTTGCTCTCTAATTGGTTCATTGTGATGTTCTTCTTCTTATACAAAATGATGTTTTGAGTGGCATATTTATATGATGGAATTTCATTCCCTTTTAATATTGTTCTCGTGAGTGTAATATGTGCATGCGTTAATAATCCCACATTGGTTTGGTTGTCGTACTTTAGTGGTTTATGAGCCCTACCACTTGTTAGACTCTTTGCCAATGGGGTAGCAAGCTTAAAGGTGCAAGTCCTTGGTCCCACTTATGTAGGGTTCCTCACCCCTATTAACATTGAGTTGCAACACATGTGTGGCTAGTAGTTGATCCTCTTGCTTTTTAATTGGTTCCTTGTAATGCTCTTTTTATTATATAAGTTGTTGTTCATAATGGAATATTTTTGTGATGAAATTTTGTTCCACTTTAATACTTTTCTTTCCATTTTAATATTGTTTTCCTTAGCATAGTGGTGAGGAATTTTAATTAGTTTATTGTAATGCTCTTCTTATTATATAAGTTACTTCCAATGAGATATTCCTATGATGGAATTTTGTTTTAATATTTTTCATTCCATTTTAATATTTTTTTCCTTAGCATAGTGACGAGGAATTCTATTTGATTAAAATTTCATATTCATTATTAATTATTAATTGATACCTAATCAATATAATTCTATAAAAGTTTTCATTGTAAAGGCACGTTTCAAATATTGTGTCTATTCAAGTAATATATTATTTGTATTAAAATAAAAGCACATTTTGTCTATTCATATAATGTATTATTTATATTGAAATAAAGGCACGTTCCGAACATTGTCTCTATTCAAGTAAAGTACTAGATTTTACTCAAGAAAATTTCCCTCATGAAAATTCCCCTCCCACACCAACACATTGGAATGAGTCTAACAGTTATTCATTGATAGTTTATCACATTGGAATGATCTATGTTTTACCAACTATGATCTTCTCTTGTCTTAGGTTTGATTCTCTCCATAAATACTCAACTCAAAGGTGGAAGAGCTTCTTCCCCCACGATGGTGGTGCTATCTCATGTTGCCTCGCAATCGTCAATGGTACCCGTCGACATCCACGTAACCGTCAATATTGTTTTCCATGATAATAATGGTCTCTTAGTGAGACGAAGACCTCGATTCATTTAAAAAAAAACAAGACTCAACGAAGAACCAATCGAATATCGCACGTGACTAGTTGATAAAAAGTTGATCATGTTATACCTCAAGCTTTGAAAACCTTTCAGACAATTCCATTGGTTACATGACATGGCAAATTAAATAATTATCTGTCGTTCCTTAAAACACCAAAGGAAAAGCATAAGCATTTTTTATACAGTTATCCCACATGTTGCATGGATAGACTCACCAAGCTCTTATAATTACTTTCTCCATGTAGACAATATTAAAGAGAAAATGAAGGGCATATGAACTTTTAAAGACAAATGCATATAAGCGAAAAAGAGCCCATATAATAATTTAAAGACTAAAATATTCTAAAGAATCTTCTCCAATATTCATGGAGAAAATATTAATATTCTTACAAATATTTTGCTTGGAGGGATATTACCTATCCCTTTTTTTTGTTCGATGAGATTTTATTTTTCTAGCACTTTCAGGTATTAAATCAATTACGAGTATAACTTTATATATTTGTCATAAATCTT
Organism: Wollemia nobilis; assembly: GCA_028583015.1. Classification (NCBI taxonomy): domain Eukaryota; kingdom Viridiplantae; phylum Streptophyta; class Pinopsida; order Araucariales; family Araucariaceae; genus Wollemia; species Wollemia nobilis. The sequence goes on along the minus strand of JAQPPZ010013020.1, from coordinate 4,197,656 downwards.
GTTTCAAGTTGGATCCAGTGAAAGCATAGTCCTTCAGTTTTGTGAAGGTTTAATTAAGATAATGGTGAATCAAAGTTCTTGATGAATATTTGGATATCTTTTTTCTAATCTTCTTGTTTCGAGTTCATTATTGATGGTACTTGATACTCCACAAAACAATATGAGATGTCCAAGTTCAAGAAAGACTTTCGCCATTCCATTAATTCAAAGTTGAAGACTTCAATTAATGAATTATTCCACATAGTGTATATTCAGATGCTTATTCACATGCCTTCGTGCATCGTCACGTCTATGTGTGTCTTCTTATTCATTATTTCTATTGTTAGTTAAGCTTGGAATGATTTTTATGACTTGGAGGTTGATTTTCACCTCCACCTTTTGTCGATGGCATTTTGACACTATGTGGAGTTCAATATATTGCAAGTGAACCTTGTAAGCAATGGTCTTCCCTATAACACTTGGTGGTGTAGATGTTGGTTATCCATGCATTTAATAAGATGAGAAGGTTACCATAAGGACACTTGGAAATATTCAGGACCCATGCCTTGATGGAGTACTTCAACATAGGCAATGGTATTGGACTTTGTTTTTACCAAAAAGAAACTTGTAATTGATCTATAACCAAGCCTTAGCCTTTTGTCCTTCCAATATGGTAGTCTAAAGTATCCAGAATGTTTGATCAATGAGACATTCGTTTAGGAATCCTACCCCTTTTAATATGATCGATTACATTTTCATATCGTTCGAACATCAAGATCCTCTAGATCTTTTCTTCCTCTTATTTTGAACAGATTGGGGTCCAATGCACATATTGTTGGCAGGAATGATGAGGAATTATATTTTATATAAAATTGCTCATTAATTGATTAATAATTAATAATTATAATTTTATGAAAGCTTAATTGTAAAGGCATGTTCCAAACATTGTGCCTATTAATGTAATGTACTATTTATTTTGAAATATAATGAATAAAATTATTCAGCATTGATTTTACAATTTAATATCTTTTGTGCCCATTGTCTTTGTATTACATGGTGTATGGGTTAATAATCCCACATTGTTTTGGTTGAAGGACTTGATTAGTTTATGATCCCCACCACTTGACAAACTCTTTGCCAATAGGATAGCAAAATTAAAGGTGCAAGCCCTTAGTCCCACTTATGTGTCATTCCTCACTCTTATTAACATTGATTCATGACATGCACGATTGTGTTGGGGGTTTATTGACCCTCTTGCTTTCTAACTGGCTCATTTGGGATGCTCTTATTCTTATACAGGTTATTGTTTCCAATGGCATATTCCTATGATGGAATTTTGTTCCACTTAAATATTTTTGTTGTTGGGCTTAAGGAACATACATTATTTTCCAATGAATTTGAAATTTGTTCATGGGCTTTGACTACCATTAAGAATATATTTATAAGAAGGGGGTTTAAACTTTTTAGCCATCTTATTGAGTATTCAACTTGACTCCAATTAGGTACATTTTTTTTTTTGCTTGATAATAAAGGGTTGTACTTGGGTCCCCCACCCTTGAAAAATTACATCTCTTTTCTTTGGAGCTTTAGAGTTTATAAATATATATACTTCTCATATCAATTAAGATGCTATAGCTAGAAACCTACATCATTTTACATAAAATGTCTAAATTCTTGATTTTCATTTTCTAGATCTTTTCAAATCTCTGTATGAATAAAATTACTCTTGACATTTTCCTATAGCAGCCTTCACAATGCCAAAACTTCACCTCTACTATTTATGCCTTGCATCTAAGTAGAGTAATATTTCCAAAACATCACACTATCATAGTCTGCTTTACCAAATCTGGATTGCTAGTTTCCTTCCTGAAACACAAGTGAAACCACAAAAATTATAATAAATAGTCTAAATGAAAATACATTATTGTTACAAAATAAAACAGATATTACCAATGGAAAACATTAAATTAAATATTAATCATTAATAAATTTAGGCAATCAACATGTTTTTTCAGCTTCAACTAAACTTTCTACTTCCTCTAACCATGGAAAGAAGAATTTAACTTCACAGTCTTCAATCAAAACCCCTCTATTGATTAGCTTATTTGCACATTTGTTTCCTTCCCTTAATATATGTGTAAACCTGATTTCTTCAAACTCTTTAGCAAGATTTGAATTTCCACAATTATCTCTTGTATGTTCCATAGAGCCTTTGCTTTCCTCAAAATTGCATTTATTACTATGAGAGAATCACCTTCCATACATATCTATTCCATTTCATTTTTTTACATATTTGTAACCCTTCTAAAGTTGCCCAAGCTTCAGCTTTATTATTTGTCTTGAATCCACTATTAAAAGCATAATGAGATAAAATATCTCTTATACTATTTCTAATTATTCCTCCTCCTCCTACTGAAGCTAGATTTTCTTTAGATGCTCCATCAAAATTCAATTTAACCCACTTCATATCTGGTGGTTTCTACTTTATATTCTTTTTTGCTTCTCTTGTACCCAACATCATAATTCCATTTAATGACTTGACTCCATCTATCAAGACTCTTTGCTTCCAAATTAGGTATTGGGTGAATTGATAGGGTTGGTTTAGACTCCTCTATGGTTAAACATATATTTTTTTCATTACCTCTAAATTGATTTCCTTTCCTTTAAATATTCTTCTATTCCTTTCTAGTCATATAGTCCAAAGTATGAGTTTTTACAGATTGCAAGAGATGGAAAGCAGAAGAGCGAAGATCGGGAGGACAAATATCGGGAGGACATAGCAGGGTGCAGGAGGAACCAGCAATGACAGTCATGCAGGCAAAGGGGGTCCCAAATCTGACAGGTAAGGTACCAACGGATGGGTCATCCGGCCACAAGAAGGACCCCCGATAAATATGGTCCCACAAGTAGGTTAACCAATGCTACCAAACCCCTAAAGGGGACCTATTTTGAAACAGTCAGCAACGAAACCTTGGGCAAAGCCCCAACCCAAGAGTTGATCCCTAGAAGCGTCGATCTGGTGATCCCTAAAGACCTAATGGATAACTACCTTGAACTTGAAAAGTTTACCCTGGTAGGTAAGTTCATCGAAGGGCACCCAGACATGGAGACCATCCGAATATGGGCATACTCCAACTGGAGAACCAACGACAATATGGGGATTGTTGCCCTCTCCATAGGATTTTTTGCTATCAGGTTAAATAATAAGGATGATTTCTACAACATCCTCTCTTGAGGACCCTGGTTCCTAGGGAGGAGGAGCCTCTTCCTTCGTAAATGGGATGAGGAATTTGATCCTGAAATCCAAAACATAAACGTAGCCCCGATTTGGATCAGATTACCAAATATCCCCTTCTAGTGCTGGCATGAGGATGTCCTTGAAGGAATATCCAGAACTATTGATGAGTTGATCGTTGTCGAATCTTCCACCAAGGTCCGATCTTGGATGGTCCATGCTTGCATTTGTGTCAATGCCAACCTAGAAACATAATTGCCCACCCACGTGAACCTTTATCGAGGGCCAACCCTCATAAAATGACAACCACTAAAGTATGAGAATAAACCTACATTTTGTACTCAATGCAGCACCCAAGGCCACCTGGACTATCAATGCCCTACTTTGAAGGCTCAGAACCAAGGCCCTAAAGGACCGATCAGAGGGGTAAACCGGAGATAGGGAATCCCGCAACAGGCGAGGCATCACCCTCCAGCACCAGGTCGTGACCACAGGCCCCCTCATTAGGATCTGACTCCACACCAAGGGAACGATGGAGGATCGCTACCAACCCAGGAGGAGCAAGGGAACGATGGAGGATCGCAGTCAACCCAGGAGGAGCCAGGGCCCCCACCAAGCGCAATGAAGGAAATAGAAGAACCTCGCATAGAGGATGCCATAACTTAGGTACATTTCCTCACTCCCATCATCACCCCTAATCCCTACATGGATGAGTATCTTGTTGCCAACAGGAATTTCCCCACTCAGTCGAATAGACCTGGGGCTTCTTACTCCCTTTGTTAGGTTGTGGAGTCCGATCTCGGCTAAATATAGATAAAATAATTATCTATTCCTTAACTGGACTATTGATGACCAATCTCGAACTAGAAGTGGAAAATGAAAAGTTAATTTTAAGATTGGCTAAAATTAATATTTTTCTAATTGTAAACTTTCTAAGTTTGAAGTAGGCCTTAAGTGGGGATTGGGTTAATTATAGGATGCTTGTTTTAGCATGCATGTAACTGGTTTCTTTATTTATGTAATACCTCGAGTAGAGAGGATTGTAAGTTTGAATTAGGACTTAAGTGGGGATTGGATTAATTATAGGATGCTTGTTTTAGCATGCATGTAACTGGGTTTCCCTATTTATGTAATACCTCCGGTAGAGAGGATTGTATCTTGTTTATGGGAAGTGCATAGGATTGTGCATATCTTGTAGAGAGATTAGGAAGCTTGGGGTAGAGCTTGATGCAAGGGTGTTTGCATGTTTAATTACTGTCAGAGTAATTGTGTGGAGATGCTGGTGTTTTGAAGAGGAATTTGCAACTGGTTGTGTTGTAGGATTACTCCCTTCAGAGATTGTATTGGTGTTAATGCAAAAGACTGGTATTTCTTGGTGGATGTAACCCACACTGGGTGAACCACATTATATGTCATGTTTTCTCTTGTCTTGCTTGTTTATTATTGCTCTTATGTATTTTATATTTATGCAGTGAATCCTAACAATTGGTATCAAAGAAAGTTTAGGATTCAAGATTGAGTGGGAGCTTGACTTGAGTGGGAGCTATGGCAGAAGAAGGGAAGTTCAAGGTGTTCCTTCCATTTGGTAGAAAATAACTGTGGAGCTCTTTCGTGAAGTACTGTGATGGAGTTGTTCGGTGTGACATCGAAGACGATAAAGAATTTCCAGGTGTTATGCAACAAGAGCGGAAGGGCCCTGGTTTCTTACCATTGTGGAAATAAGGGGCACCTAAAAAAGGATTGTTGGTCTCAGGATAGAGATGGAGGAGAAAGGTCAGATGTAAATCTAATGAGTAAAATTCTAACACTTTTTGATATGGCTAGTTTTGACATTGACGTTGGAGGACCAGAGAGTTCTCAAGCAGTGAGAACTGGGAGACATGTCCAAGAATATGGACATGGATCAGGATTTATTGTATGATTTTTGGTATGGAACACATAATATGGTTATAGCTTTGGATCATTACGACCCCAAGTTCCCAAGTTGGAAGGTAATTCCACACTCGGGGAGTGTGCTTTCAAAGCTAGTGGCAAAGCCATATTGTGTGTGTGTATTCTATGGGTCATCCATAGTATGTAGATCTTGCCATGGTGGTGATGTTTGATTCACCATGATACAAAGTAATTCTGAGGATGTTGTTATTATCACTGATTTGTGGTAGAGAGATTGTTTGTTTCTTGTTGATCACAGGATAAAAGTGTGTGTATGACACTAGTCCGATGTGATAGTTTAGAGCATGGTTACAACAATCTGGAGGAGTTGACATTCCTTGTTTGGCTTGAATATATTCTTTGGTGGATGCAGCAGCGGTAGAGTTATTGTGGATTAGTCTCCAAGTGGGAGATTCTTAGGTTGTGGAGTTCGATCTCGGCTAAATATGGATAAAATAGTTATATGTTCCTTAACTGGACTGTTGATGACCAATCCCAAACTAGAGGTGGAAAATGAAAAGTTAATTTTAGGATTGGCTAAAATTAACCTTTTTCTAATTGTAAACTTTCTAAGTTTGAAGTAGGCCTTAAGTGGGGATTGGGTTAATTATAGGATGCTTGTTTTAGCATGCATGTAACTGGTTTCCTTATTTATGTAATACCTCCGGTAGAGAGGATTGTAAGTTTGAACTAGGACTTAAGTGGGGATTGGGTTAATTATAGGATGCTTGTTTTAGCATGCATGTAACTGGGTTTCCCTATTTATGTAATACCTCCGATAGAGATGATTGTATCTTGTTTATGGGAAGTGCATAGGATTGTGCATATCTTATAGAGAGATTAGGAAGCTTGGGGTAGAGCTTGATGCAAGGGTGTTTGCATGTTTAATTACTATCAGAGTAATTGTGTGGAGATGCTAGTGTTTTGAAGAGGAATTTGCAACTGGTTGTGTTGTAGGATTACTCCCTTCAGATATTGTATTGGTGTTAATGTAAAAGACTGGTATTTCTTGGTGGATGTAACCCACACTAGGTGAACCACATTATATGCCATGTTTTCTCTTATCTTGCTTGTTTATTATTGCTCTTCCATATTTTATATTTATGTAGTGAATCCTAACACCCTTGTCCTTGAAGAAGTGGGAAGTCTCTAGTCCTACCCTTTTCCAGTTGTGAGAGTTAGCCCCAAAAACACCAGAAGAAAAAAATAGGCCATCAATTTTGGCAATAAGAAGAAAAGATGAAGGTTGTCAACCACTAACCAGAGAAACAAAGAAAAAATAGAGGATATCACCAATGGAACCCAACCGACTCTCTTCTCCGAGGATCCCGACCTCCAGAAAGATGACCCGCGAGGATTCAAACCTCCCCTCCAGCAGTCGAAGGGAGGCAAGAAAAACCAAAAGAGTTTGAAATGAAAATCCTCTCATGGAATGTGAGAGGCCTGAACGGAGCAGCCAAGCAGCGTCTGGTTGCCAACCTCAAAAAAGAAATCAACCCTTCTATCTTCATCATCCAAGAAACCAAAAATGACGAAACTTCCTCCTAGAAGTCGACCAACATCATTTGGAACAAAGGGGAGGCCCTGTTCAGTCCTTCCCAAGGATCCTCTAGAGGTCTCATGTGCCTATGGGACCCAACTTTGGTTGAAGGAAGGTTGTTGTCTTCTTCTAGCAGAATTATCAACATCCTGTTCCACTCCAAGGCAACCAACTAATCCTGGATCCTGTCCAACGTCTATGCCCCAAACTCTCCCATCGAGAGAGCAGAGCTTTGGAATACCATAAGCCAGATGAGGATTACCTTCAATACCATTTTGTGGATCATTGGAGGAGATTTCAATAGCCTCTTATACCCATCCAAAAATAAAGGAGGCCTCAATACCCAAATAGAAGCATGGAGGACTTTAGAGACTTTGTCAATCTCAATGAACTCCTTGATATTCAACTCAAAGGATCTAGGTTCACATGGAGCAATAGAAGAATTGACAGTGGGCTCATCCAGGTGAAGCTTGACAGATTCCTCATTTCCCAAGAGGCTATTCCCACTTTCGAGGATGCCTCCCTTCTTGCCCTCCCTAGGATTGGCTTAGATCATAGCCCCCTCATCCTTGAAGCGGGCAAGTCGCCTACTTTCAAGACCCCCTTTAGGTTTGAATCCATGTGGATCCACCATAAGGACCTCAGAGCTGAAGTTACCCTCTGGTGGTAGCAGACTTTCTCGGGGTCCCCCACCATGCAAATAGCCCAGAAACTCAAAATGGTCAAAGAAAAACTAAAATTTTGGAACAAGGAGGTTTTTGAAAATATTTTTGCTAGCAAAAAATCAATCATAGAAAAACTCCAAGAGATATAAAGACAAATCGAGGCAGGGGATCATAGTAGCTCCATTAGAGATGATGAAAGGAAACTCTTGGCAGAATACCACAACATCCTTGCTAGAGAGAAAACCTTATGGAGACAAAATTCTCGAGAACTTTGAGTTAAAGAGGGTGACTCCAACACCAAGTTCTTTCATGCGTTGACCATGAGACACAGAGGCTCCAAAAAAATTCAAGAGGTCACCTACAATGATGGATCCACCACAAGGGATATCGACAAGATAAGGTCAGAAGTTGTTTCCTTCTTCCATAATCTCCTTGGCAGCCATTTTGAGGGTGATAACCAAGCCAAATCCGACCTCCTAGCCAATATTCCTATTGTTGTCCCTCAGGATGCCAACCTCATGTTAATCAGACCCTTCTCCTCAGAAGAAATCAAAGAGGCCCTCTTCTCCATGCAACCCGACAAAGCCCCTGGGCCTGATGGGTTTCCTCCCCGAGTTTTTCAAACCTTCTGGGATATTGTCGGGGTCGATGTCTGCAAGGCTATTAGAGAGCTCCAATCTTCTAGGGTCATTCCCCGGGGCATTAACTCCACTTTCATAGCCCTCATCCCAAAGTCCCCTTTTTGTAGAACCCTATCATATTATAGACCCATTAGCCTCTGCAATGTCCTCTACAAAATTCTTACTAAGGCTATGGCCAACAGAATGAAGCCCATCCTCCCCCTCATCATTGACCCCAATCAAGGTGGCTCAGTTAAAGGCAGGAACATCTTGGATGGGGTTATTATTGTTCATGAGACATTACACTCAGCCTCCTTGGCCAAGAAGGTTGCCCTCTTCATCAAACTCGACATGAACAAAGCCTTTGACAGGGTCGATTGGGATTTCCTCCGTGATATCCTCCTCAAGTTTGGTTTCCATCCTCTCTAGGTTGATCTCATTCATGGTTGCCTTTCCTCTCCATGGTTTTTCATCCTGGTCAACGGCTCCCCTATGGGCTTCTTCCCAAGCATTAGAGGCCTCCGCCAAGGCGACCCATTGTCCCCCATTCTCTTCATCATCCTGGTTGAGGCTTTGGGCAGAGCATTCAAGGCAGCCCGCTTGCAGAGGAAGGTGACAGGCATCCAAGCAACCTCTGGTACAAGGGCGATCACTCACCAACAATTTATGGATGATACCATCCTATCCACCCAAGCCTCTGTTGGCCAGGCCAAGTCCATTAAGCACATTCTCTCCCTTTATGAAAAAGTTGCGGGCCAGAAAGTCAACTACATCAAAAGCAAGATCTATTTTATCAACACTCCCATGGGTCAGCAAGTCAAGATTACAAGGATCCTAGGCTGCTCCATTGATGCCCTCTCGTACTCCTATATTGGCCTTCCCCTCTTCTATGGCAGACCCAAGGAGGCCATGTGGAATAATGTGCTTGAAAGAATCCAAAAAAAGCTGACAGCCTGGAAGGGCAAATTCTTATCCTAAGCAGCCAAAGCTACCCTCACCATGGCATGCCTCCAAGGAATTTTGATTTACTTCATGTCAGTCTTTAGGATCCCCATGACTGTGTGTCGCAAGATAGAACAGATGCAGAGGAGTTCCTATGTTCAGACAATAATGACAAGGATTCCCTTAGTAGCATGGGACACAATGTGCAGAAGCAAAAAACAAGGAGGCTTGGGCTTCAGGAATATGGTTAAAATGAACATGGATCTAGTAGCAAAACATACTTGGAGGATCCTTACCAATGACCCATATGAGTGGATCCAAATAGTCAAAAGGAAATATCTAACTGACCACTCTATTCTAGATGAAGGGATCCCGACCTTTGGATCGACCTTCTGGAAATCCATCACTCAGACTCGTCAGCTGATCCAAGATGAGCTGAGGTGGATCCTCGGGGACAACATCAACATAGATTTTTGGAGGGACAGGTGGATTCAAGATGAACCCCTGATAGAAAGACCTGAGTTGGCGAAACTCAAGACCATAATGGATAATAATATGGGCCAGAGAGTGGATGATTTCATTACATGGCAGAATGGCTCCCCCCAATGGAAGACCCTCTATGCCAACAACCTGGATGAGGCAACCGACCTCTTATCCTCTACGCTCCATTCGACCACCATTCCTACCAAAAGAGGACCAGACAGGCCCATTTGGAGAGGCTCAAACAACGGTGAGTTCTCAGTCAAATCAGCCTACGACATACAGAGCCACTGCCAAGAATCACCCTTTCCCTACAACCTGGTCTAGAGGAAACTCTTGATCCCAAAGGTAAACTTCTTCTCATGGATAGCCTTTCAAAATAGAGCCCTCACTATTGATAATATCCATAAATGAGGCTTCTCAATCCCCAATAGGTGCTACCTATGCAAAGCAAACTGGAAGTCCATAGATAATTTGTTTTTACACTATGATTGCTCCTTTCTATTCTAGGAATCATCCTCTCCTCCTTTCAAATTTAGTGGATCCTCCCTAGGTCCATCAAGGATGTCTTCACTCAGTGGACTAACCCTTTCCACAACCCTAGGCTCCATTTCCTGTGGAATATCAGTCTTCATCACTTCATCTAGCAGATTTGGCTCAAGCGTAATAGCAGAGCCTTTGGCAATTCCTCCAGGGATCCTCCCTCTGTAGCTTCAAGAGCCATCTCTTTTGCCATAGAAAATGCTAATCTTATCCCCTGCCCCTTTAGCCCTCAGGTGATCAAGGAAGATGCTATTTTTAGGACCCTAAATATCCCCTATGGGCGAGGGAAGCAACCCACTCCCAACCTCACCAGAGAGAAGGTCAAGTGGAAGTGACCTCCCAAAGGGTGGATAAAGCTCAATATCGATGGGGCGTCAAGAGGCAATCCTGGTCTAGCTAGAATAGGAGGAGCGATCTAAGACCATAATGGTAAACTTATCTTGGCCTATTCTGAAGGCTTGGGAATACAAACTAACCATGTATCCCTAACCTTCATGAAAGCTAAAGGATCGGTCCCTTTCTTGCACAAGTTCCAGGGAGCTGAAGAAGACATTACTAATGTTTTTATCGAGACGTAGCAGAGAGGGGAGGTTCGCATCCATGAGATTCACTTCAAAGTAATGTTGGAGTTAATGTGCAAAGTTACAGGATTGCTAGCAACTGGACGTAACATAAGGAGAGACAAGCATAATTGGGAGGAGGAACTAGAGCAGTTCCCTGAGAGGGGTAGGAATCTAGGATGGGATAAATCGGCCCTGCTTCGCACTGCCCTCCCTAAACCTTGGAACTTAGCTATGATCCCTGTAATGCAGTATATTACTTGTGATGATCCCGAAAAGCCCTTGAGGAGCTTCCACATTAGCTTTGTCAACCACCTTAGGGACACCAAGCAAGTCTGTATCCCTAACTACTTAGTGTACTCCCTCACCATTTTTGTTGAAAAATGCAAGAAAACACATCTTAAACCCATCCACCAGGGCCTTATGGTTGTGATTTACTGCTATGTCATCGCCAATCGTCCTCCTACCCAACCGATGTTGCCTCTGGACTTCCAACCTCTGCCAAGCCCTCCTAATATCCTAGAAGATCAACCTCCCAGTTCTGCTTGATCCAGTCTACCCAGCCTTGTCAAAGCATCTCCCTACAAGGGTTTCAATCGTAGTCGCCCCAGTAAGCGTGGGTAGCCCAAGGAAACTCCTCCTCCTCCTAGATCATCCAAGCGTCTGAAGAAGCCCAAGCTAGAAAAGTCTACCATACCGCATCACATAAGCTCTGACACCAAAAGTGAGGCAGAGACGAAGTCCTACCAGCTACTCCTAGACATGGCCACAAACATGATGTCCAGCATTACTAGCTCGACAAACGCAATGATTAGGATCCTAAAGCAGCTGTGCAGTAAGGGTCAAGAGGTCCCTAACAACCAGGAGGATCCCAAGAAGACCTAAGCTCACGCGAAGGACGTGTCCAACCTGCAAAATTTTTGATAGTTTCGGTTGTGGTGGGATTTGCTCTTCTTTGTTGTTTCTATGGGGTTACTATCGACCTTTAGTGTCTGTGATCCTGTTATTGGTTTTTTGCTAAGCATAATGTTTCTGGATGTATCTTGGGTTTGGGTATTATGGCCCAATGGGCTTTTTCATGTTGATGTATGTTGCATCATTTAATGTTATAAGGTTTTGGGATCCTCTCAAAAAAACCACTTTTGTATATAAAATCTAATTTACCAAAAAAAATATAGTCCAAAGTAGTGTATCTTTTGAAATATCCCATATTGTCTGTAAAGCCTCATGTTTATAACTGCTCTACCATTGCTTTAATCAATCTTCAATTATGCTATTCATCACCATGCATTTACCAAACATATTAAGACTCCATTGCCATAGATTCTAGACTATTGAGCAATGCCCCAAGAGATGGTTAATACTCTACTCCTTATTACATAAAACACATTGAGAGGGGCCATGAAAACCCCTTTTCATAAGGTTATCCTAGGATAAAATGCTTCTATGACCTACCATCCAAAAAAACATTTTAACTTTAGGAATGCTTGGGCTATCCCAAATATCTTTCCATATTCTAGTGACATTATTATTATGTTGGTGTTGAACATTATATCCACTTTTTATTGTGTATTCTCTTGAGGTATTCAACTCCTAAATCAATTTATCCTTAGCACCCATCGGAATAATCATAATTGTTATCTTTCTACTCAATTGCCTCCTAGCATCAATATCTTGTATACTTGTAAAAAATTATTCTTTTCATTTGTATCTTCCTTCTCGATCCTTGTACAAAATGTTTGAAACCCTATCACCGTATTTGTCTTGAAGCAATATCATCCAAGGTTTCAAAATCGAATCTAAATTGAGTGGTTTTTTATCACACCAAGTATCCATCCAAATATATTTTTTTCTCTAGTTCCCACCCCCCATCTTAAACCTTTAATCATAATATCAATATATATTTTTAAACCATTCCAAAGAGCATAACCATTTGGAAGAGAGAATGCAGTAAATATTAAACTTGGGTCATTAGGATCAACATACTTATTTAGAAGAATTCTTGCACATTGTATTTGACTCTCTTTTCCCCTAAGAGCTAAGTTTGCATCTATAAGAGCTCTTAAACCAAGACCTCCCTTATTTTTATCACCACACAACTTGCTCCATTTCACCAAGGGAAATTTCCTTTTATCATGTAAACCTGACCATAAAAAGGATCGCATAATAAAGATTAAACTTTTTTCAACTAATTTTGGCATAGAATACAATGACATATAATATTTTGGAATGGCTTTTAAGACTGACTTAATTAACTGCACTCTTCCTGGTAATGATAACCATCTACCTTTCCAAGTTGGAAGTTTATTTTGAACTTTACTAATAATTGGATTCCATAAATCTATCCTCATTCTCCCCTCAAATAAAGGTATCCCTAGATAAGTTGTTGGTAAATTTGCCTCCTCCATTTGAAGCAACCTGTAAATTCTTGCTTTGATATTAGCATGAGTGTTAAGGAAGTAAATTTTGGATTTAGTCCTATTAACTTTTTGCCCTGAAGCTCTTTCATACTCTTTTAAAAATTTATTCAAATATCTGGCCTCATTTATCTTTGCCCTTCCAAAAAGGGTTGTATCATCTACAAACTGTTGATGGGTGATGTTATCGATGCTATTACTAACCTTAAGTCCACTTATAAACCCATATTTGTAAGCCTTATTTAAGTTCCTACTCAAAACATTTGCCATAATAATGAACAAATAAGGAGATAGAGGATCTCCTCATCTAAGGCCTCTCTTGGCTTTAAAAGATTCTATCACTAATCCATTGACCGACACTGAATAAGAAACTGTAGAGACACAAGCTTTAATCCATCTAACCCATTTCTTCCCAAAACTAAACTTATCTAAAACTACAAAAAAGATAATACCATTTAACCCTATCGGCTTTACTCATATCAAGTTTTAAGATCATAGCTTTCTCTTTTCTTGAAGTTGTTGAATGTATAACTTCATGAGCTACTATGATCCCATCCAGAATTTGTCTCCCTTTTACAAATCCTCCTTGCTCTTCTGAAATGATTTTGTCTAACAATGGCCTTAATCTATTCGCCATAACTTTGGAAATAATCTTATAAGCCATATTACATAGGCTTATGGATCTAAAAGAATCAAATAATTCAGCATCCTTTTTTGGAATTAGGGTAAGATAAGTTGCATTTATTTTATAAGGAATGTATTGTTTTACCCTAGATTGTTCCACTACCACCAATAAAGAATCCTTCACTATATCCCAATTATGTTGGCAAAAAGCTGCAGAGATCCCATCTGGACCTAGGGATTTATCATTATTAAAAGAGAAAAGAGTTAAATGAACTTCTTCTAGAGTAATAGGCTCCATCAGTTTCCTACTGTCTTCATTTGTTATAATTGAATGAACATCTTGAAAATTTTTATCATTAAGAACTTTGATCTCCTATGAACCTAGAATATTCTAATAAAATGACTTTGCCTCTTTTCTAATTTCACTCTGATCTTCAATCCAAACCCCTTCTATTGATTTAATTCTACTAATTCTAGAATATGATCTTTGTACTATAGCCATCCTATGAAAAACTTTGTATTTTTATCTCCTTCTTTTAACCAAGTCTGTCTTGATTTTAATCTCCAAAAATTCTCTTCCTTACTCAAAATATTATGATGAACACTAAGCAACTCCCTTTCCTTTGAGCTTGTATTATTTTCATCACCTTTTTAGAATTTTAAAAGTTTATCTTTTAGTTATTTCTTCTAAAAAATGTTTCCAAAGGTGTCTGTTCCAATATTTTAATCTAGATGTCATAGCTTTAATTTGGTTTGGAAGAGCATACAACCCACCGTTATCTAAAGAATTCCACGTTTGAGCTATCATATCAACAAATTGAGTATGGTCTTCCCACATCTGCTCATATTTAAAATATGATATTTTTTTAATTCACTTACCAACATTTTAACTCTTATTGGCCTATGATACGAACCAATCCTTGTTAAGGTATTAATTTTAGAACTAGTTCCTTCATCTAGCCAATGATCTGAGAGAATACATCTATCTATTTTTTCTGCTATTAGGTTCTAGCCTCTCCTATTGTTGGTCCAAGTATAGTTGTCTTCTTCAAACTCAACTTCCCATATATTGTTGTTTTGAATAAAAGTTGAGAAATCTTTCATACTTTGGGTCAATTTTCTAATTCCTCCAAATTTTTCATTCAGCTTGGTTATGGCACTAAAATCTCCAATGATCATGAATCAGATTTCTTGGTCTTTACTTCTCATAAAGACTTCAATCCCACTCCAAAATTCTAATCTACTTGACTGAGTTGTAGGTACATAGACATTGATAAGGATGAAATGAATATCTGCAAAGTAGCAAGGGACTAAAGAGACTATCCAATGCCTAGTTTTATTAATGGATACATAAGAGGCTCTAGAAGGATTCCAACAAGTTAGAATCCCCCCTGCTGCTCCTTTAGAATCCATAGAATCCCATTCACATCTTGCCCAAACTACTTTCATAGTTTTTGAAACTTCTTCTTTTGTCATTTTAGTTTCCTAGATATAGAGAATATCAGGTTTATTACTTAAACATAGGTCCCTAATACACCTATTATTTGAGGGGGCATTAGCACCCCTCGTATTCCATGAGATGATAATCATGTCTCAATAGGGGCTGTTGGCCCCTATTGCATATTACCAATATCATTTTGTTGTTTGGTAAATAGAAGTTCAACCAACTTAGTTTGTGTTCCTTTCTCTATGTTAGCTCTTGCTTCCTTGGATCTTGCTTGATAATTTGAGGGTTTTCCTCTTTTTGCCTTGCCTATATCAGGAGTAGGTCTTATTATTCTATTCCTCAATATTCTATCACAATTTTGTTTTTCAACATATTTATCCTCTCCTATCTCTATTATAGAAGCTTTTGACTTATCCTGCTCATTTTATGGTATTTCCCTATTAATGGCAGAGGTGTTAACTTCTAAAACTGCATTTTCTTTACCAATTATTTTCTCCTAAATGGTGCATGGTACTTCAAGAGAGTCTTCAAAATTTAAAGAGACACATTCCTTCGTTTCATCGAGAATGTTCTTCCTTAAATTAGGATCATACTGAATAGATGGTTCCTTGCTAATATGTTGAAGTTGTTGCACTGTGTCCTCCAAGTTTTGATCTACTTTTTCTTCATAGGCTAAAGGCTCAAAAGAATTGGAATTTCTTCTAGTATCCTTCCTTATTGGTCTCCACTCTTCATTTTTTTTTTTCTAGATCTTTAAATTAGGTACATTTTGTTGCCCTACCTTGCTTCTATACTTTGATTCATGTTATCATCACCTCCTTATTCCTTTTGGAATATCATCATAATCCTTTTGTTTAAGCTATATATATATATATATATTATCATTTTCATAGATTTCATAAATCCATCCTCCTCCTTGGTAACCTCGTCACCCTTTGCCATCTTATTAAGTACTCAACTTGCCTTCGATTAGGTACATTTTGTTGCTCTTCCTTGCTTCTATACTTAGCTTCATGTGATCATTGCCTCCTTATTCCTTTTGGAAGATCATCATCATCCTTTTTTTAAGCTATGTATATATTCAATTTCATAAAACCACCCCCCTCCTTGGTAACTTCATTCCTTTATTGGCCAACATTCCTTCCTTTTTTATTTTTAAATCTTTTTAGGATTGTTTTTCTTAGGTGCATTTAGGATAATCTTTGATAAGTGATTCATCTCATGCTATACCCTCCATCCAAATGCAATATTTTCATAGTCTAGATATTAGATATGCCTTTTCGCCTTCGTCTTAATTACAATTATTTACAACAAAGGTTTAGAAAGATTCATCTTGACACAAATTCAAGGTTAAAATGTCACTTTCCTTTTTAACGAGGTATAAACAAATTGTTTCCATATTTAGGTTTATGAATTTAAATGAAAGCCCAAAAAGATACTCATAAATACTTAGAATAATTTTTATTTGTGTTAAAAAGTTCTTGTTCTAGTATCACATATATAATTTTCTCTTACCTATAAACCATAATTCTCCTAAAAAAAAAACTCATCTCTTTCCATTTTAAAGGAGTAAACAACTAGGAAATAAACCATTAGGTAAGAATGACATTGAGAAGGGATTTTAAAGCCTCCAATCTACACCTTGATCTCCATAAGACTTGGCTAGTTAATGTTAAACATGTAAATTAAAGCCCTAGCTTTGAGGATGAAAACATCTTGTTTAGTGATTTTATAGTGAAATTATTTCAATCATGGATTTAGATATATTTCATTCTATTTTTTTTTTGGTCAAATTAAGACGAAGTACAATGGGTGATACAACTAGGCCCACACTCCCTAGGGGCACAATGGGGGCCTCCCTCCTCGTGATTTGAACTTGGGTAGCCTGGATAATAGTCCAACGACATACCACTAGGGTGTCCTTGCAAGACATAACTCTTTATTTATCTTATGACTGGTGAGTGGGCAGTCGAGTTGGTGTGAAGTGGCCAGCTGAGGTCTGCGATTCGTATCGCAGGTCCATTCAACTCCAATTCAAATCACACTGGCTACCATAAACGCTTTTAGTCCCAAAGGGCTAGGTGGATTGGTAGTTGTTTGTCTGGCCAAATACTTACCAAAAAGAGACTTAGGTTCAAACCTCGAGGGCATACTTGTTGCAAAGGTAGTAGTCTGATCTGAATCCTTTGAGTGCACACCAAATCGATGATGAGGATACGAACATGATTGATCGTAGTCCTCCTCACACTAGATCAACAATAACGAGGTGGTATAGGTTTATTGGGAGTAGCCCTTGTGGTTTGAACCCCACACTTGGCAATTACTAAAAATAATGTGGATGTAACCAACTCCCCTATGTAATATATATATATATATATATATATATATATATATAATCTTTTTCTTTGGAGGTAGGTATATTTGGGGTAAAGGTAGTAGATTGTCCTGACTCCATTGAGTGCACACCAACCTGATGATGGGGGTTCCATTCCCAAGTCATCGGTGGTCTCCCTAATGTGAGGTTGCTAACAATGAGGTGAGGTGCCCCCAAGGGCTATGTGGATTGGTAATTGTTTGTCTCACTAGGAACTAGGTATTAGATTGTCCTAACTCCACTGAGTGCATGCCAACCTGACAACGATGGTTTCATTCTCGAGCCATCGGTGGTCTCCCTAATGTCGGGTTGCTAATATCGAGGTGAGATGCCCCCAAGGGCTAGGTGGATTGGTAATTGTCTATCTGGCTAGGCACTTACCCAGAAGAGACCTAGGTTCAAACCTTGGGGGTATGCCTTTTTGCAAAGGTAGTAGTCTGCTCTGAATCCCCTGAGTGTGTGCCATATTGATGATGATGGTATGATTCCCGAGCAGTCTATGGCCCTCTTCCCTTTGGGTTATAAAATAACGAGGTGATATAGGCTTGTTGGAGGCAGCCCCTATGGTTGGCAGTTACTAAAAATAGTGTGGATGTAACTAACTCCCCTATGGTTAAAAAAACAAAAACAAAAAATAAGGTGAATGAAGTGAAATGAAATGAAAGATTTTAATTACGTCTACGAGACCCAAACATGGCCTATGGGACCCCCAAATATGGAAACACAATTATTCAAATCATATGACCATTAATATCCTTGAGAAGGTTGTTCCTTCTCCTGTTGATTTGGGTTAGCAACTCCCCAATTTTTTTATTTTACTATCTTCAAATAACTCTATCATAGACCCTTTTCCAAGCGTTTCTTTGTATTTGCCATGGATGTCTGAAAAACTCGAGCATTCATAAATGAAATGTTCCTCTATCTCTATTGCCCCTATGCTGCATAGAGTACATATCTTTTCTTCCCATTGTTCCTTGGGTGTTGTCCATCTCCTTGTTTCACATCTAAGCCTATGAGAGCTAGTCCTTATCTAGTCCTTATCTGAGCAATGAAGATATTCCCTCCACTTGATTTCAGTGCCTATATATGTTTTTTCCTTGTGGTCATACATTGGGTTAAACTTTGCAATATAGTATTGTCTTTTCTTGCTTGCATTTTTCCACATTCCACTTCTAAACTTTTCATTCACATAGTTTTTTATGTCTTTATTGAAATTTGGGCATTCATTGATGTTGATTTCCAATGTTTCATCCATTTCTATTTTGTTTCATCCATGTGTTCTTCCGCCTATGCAGCTCTTCGTCCCTAACTGCCCTAAGCCATATGTTGTTTTTCGTATTTTTTGATTTTTCAAGTAACATAACAACTTGGTCATAGCAATTGCCTCTAAAGGTAACATTCCAATTTCAGCTAGAAGAATTTTATAAGGGACTATGGCTTTAATTCTAAGAAAATTTATAATTAGATATTTTTGAATCCTTTCTATTTGCCTTCATTTTGTATTTGTCGTGCCACTAGACCACACCTCACAACCATACAACACAATTGGTGTGACAAGTAGGCCAAATAAGACCTTGGTGGTCTTCCAGTCCCACAACTTGGCATTCTTACACTAATTTTGAAGTGCATATAGCGCTCTCCAACCACTTAGAGTTTTTTTCATCCTACATGTATTCCAATTGAGCTTGTCATGAAAGTCTATGCCTAGGTATTTGTATTCTACCACTACCTTAAGAGGTTCTCTTGCAAACTGAAATTTGAGATGTTGCTTCTTCTTTTTTGTTGAAAAAATCATGATTTTTGTTTTGCTCATGTTCACTTGCTTCCCGACTTCCTTACAAAAGAGTTCTAGAGCCCGAAGGTGATCTTCTAGAACTTTAGCTGTTTTGGTCACAAGAATTACATCATCTGCATACATGAGGAGTTTTACCACATATTTAGCTAAGTGCACACCCTCTCCCCCAAATTTGTTTATTCATTCTTCTAACTCGTCAATGTACACCCCAAATAATGTTGAATATAGAGGGCAACCTTGTTTGATGCCTATGTCACTCCTAAAACATTCAATAAACCTTTCTTACGTTTTGATTCTAGCCTTTACATGCTCATATAATTTGTGAACTGTTTCCCTGTAGTGAATTGGAACCTCTAACTCTTCCATTCTACTCCATAATTTTTTCCTTGCCATTGTGCCTTTTTGAAGTCTACAAAACAATAGAAAGACTCCTCTTTTTGTCCTATATTTTTTTCACTATGTGTCTAAGCGTGATACAGTGATCAATAGTTGAGTGCTTAGGCCTAAAACCCGGTTGCCCCTTTTCTCTCTTTCCCTTTTCTTCTACTCATATGCTGATCCTACGCTCTATCATACTCCCAAACGACTTTGCAAAAAGAGGGTTGATCATGATAGTTCGATAGTTTGAGGGATTATTTACATCTCCACTTTTAAATAAATGAATGGTCAAGCTAATTGTCCATTCTATAGGGAAGCCATTTTGTATGACCTCATTGAAAATCTCTTTGATCTGTGGTGCAAGAATATCTACCCTCCATTTTATATGCTCTGCTTGAAGATTGTCTAGTCACGGGCTTTACCAGTTGCTAACTTTTTTATCTCTTGAATAATATCTTCATTTGTGAAAAGTTCTTTCTTAACAATGATAGTAGGGGGTGTCTCCTATTGGTTACTACACTCATACAATTATTTTGAATACTCCAACCACGGACTAGCTGTTATGTTATTTTCAATTTGCATTTTTTCACGCTTAGTTTCTTCCAATTTTTTTTGGGTTCATGCTTTTCTAAGTAAATCAGTTATTTCCTCTTTGTTCTAGTGTATTCTTCTTTTTCTCCCTTACCAGTTACTCATATGTTTTTTTGTTTGCTCTTATTTTACCTATTGGTTCCTTTAGTAATCTTTGTGCTTCCTTGCAATCTTCATCGAACCACGGGTTGGTTGGGAAGCTATTTTTTTCTTTCTTTATAGGTTTAGCTCTCTTGAATTTGTTTAGAGCTTCTTAGATAACGTGCATTAACCATTCACTTTTATTGTAATCTCTATTACTGTGAGGTAGTCCCTTTCTTTCCCTTTCCTGTAACTTGTTATTCAATGTTGCCTTGAAACTCTATAAATTTTCTTCTATTAAGAGAATGTTTCCCTTGTGAGGAAGTTTGTTTTGATTGCCTTGCATGTGTTTTTCCCTTGGTTTATCTCCTTGCATTTGAAATTTCATAACAATTGGGTTGTGATCTAACTTAAGTTCCATTGGGGAATCTTCCACTTCTAGCTCCTCTATTTTTGGCATGCAACTTTTTGAGCATATTACATAGTCTATTACACTTTATCCCTTATATATTTTGCATGTATATTTTTCTGATTTTTTCAAACTTTTTATCCCATTGCAAATAACCAAGTTGTGTATGCTACAAAGGCCTAACAACTATTCTCCATATTGCATGATAGCCCCATGCTCATCTTCTGAAGTCCTTGTCCATTGTTGATTTTCCTCTTCTAGCATCCAAAGAGGATTAATCTCAATATCTTCGTTACCTACTAGAATGTTAGCTTGTTTATTTGCTATCCTTGCATTGAAGTCTCTAATTAATATAATATCCCCCAACTTACTATATGTCAAAATGTCTCTTTTTAGAGAGGAGTATGAGTCTTCTTTGTTAAGGTCATGTTTCTTATAGAATTTAGAATTATTGGGAGCAATATAACATGTTGCTATGCTAATAACTGACTTATTTTATAGGATCTTTATCCAAATGGACTATTTGTTTTCATCTTGTTTTTCAATTTTAATGACCCTATCCCACTCTTTTATTAAAATCATAATACCCCCTGCCCCTTGCCATTTTCTGTTGCTTTATTCCATATTGCTATTTTGTTGTATCCCACAAATTCTGGAGTCCTACATCCATCGTGCTCATGTATTTTTGTCAAGATGATTATATCTCTGTCTCTACCAATAAGCCCTAACCCGAGTCCTCTTTTCCAAGGGTAACCTGTACAGTTCCAACTTACCATTGTAAAATGTTCCCAGGCGAGCCATACTCCCTATTTGTTTTGGGTTTGTTTTGATGCGATGTATGCCTTTCCATTTCTTAAATATGCCCATCTCATTCATTCCTTGTTGCCCTCACCTTTTCCCATTCCTTATTTCTTTCTTCCTGCTATAGAAAGGTTAGGTCGTCATCTAAATAGAATTGTGACTCTCTCAACATGCCTTTGTTTCTTAGTAACCTTGTTTTATCCTCACAGCTCATTAATGTGACCCGGATATGCCTATCTATGCCTCCTTCTCTCAGCTTGCCAATTCTGCCTACTTACTTGATCTGACCTTTCCATTGCACCCGATCTGACAAGAAGTCCCTGGTTAAATGGTTTGTGTCTTCTCTATCTCATAATCTTTTAACCCTTTGATGATTATATTTGATAACTTCTCATATTTTTCTTTTTCTTTTGTTATTTGAATTTTTACTTGCTTCTCTATCAACTATTTCTACTAATTGATTGGTTCTTTTACTACTTGAGACCATAACTTTGCCTTTGCTAATTCATGGGTTATAAAGACAACTCTAAGGTTTGAACCCAGGTTTGATAGTAGAAAAATGAAGAGATGTTACTATTCCCTTATGTAGCCCAAAAATATATAAATATATATGTTTTATATAAAATAGTCATTAGTTAATATATGTCTTACTTGTGTTAAGAAGACTATGATTCAATGATTAAGATAAATAATTTATACCAAGGTTCAAATTCCATCATCATCAAATAATATTAAATTGATGTAAAAAAAAAACCAACCTAAATTTTTTTTAAATTTTTTAATTTATAAAAAAAAACTGATATTCAATCTTGCATAACTCTACAACATGCATTTGATATATTCTATTTACTATTTACTCATTTTTCGAAGGCTTCCATTCAAATTAGAACAAAGCTCATAATATAAAACACACGCATCTGCTTTATCTTACTTGATCAGGGTTTTAGCATCAGCTGAAGAAAAACCCTTAAATCTGAAATCAATGAAAATTCCAGTCACCAGCACCGAAATTGCTGGAAGACCCAACATCGAATCCCGGATATATCACGTCTTAAGAAAAACGGTGTAGTTCTACTTCTCGCAAGAAAATGCCACTGCAACATTAACAGGGTAATCCCACCTTAGAAAAAATTACAATGCAGAGGCTTCTCCCTTTCGCGAAAACCCTAGTTTACAAGACCCTCGTTCGACTCCCGCCAGCAGCGCCCTGCACATCAATTTTCCCGCAAATCTTTAGACATTACAGCAGCAGCGGCGGTCGCTTCGGATCAAACGACGGCGGAGGAAAGCCTGGTTCGAGTGGCCCCAAGGACCCCTGGGACGATGCTTGGGAACCGCGGCGAAGCAAGGGCTTCCGATGGGAAGACGAAGACAAAGACAACGACTCCGAGTTGGAAGACTCGGAGCTGAAAGACTCGTCGTGGTCACCCGGAATAAAGGACGAAGAATTTGACGACAAAGAAGTCGTGGGGCGCCGCGTCTCAAAGGACGACGAGGTGGTGGAGGATTTCGAAGAGGAGGTGGAAGCGGAGGGGTTAGAAGAAGAGGGAAAGGATTTAGATGAGAAATCGAAATGGGACGATGACGACAGCGAGGAATGGGCGAGTCTGGAGAAGGCGATTGAGGAGGGCGAGACTTTTCTGGACAGCTTGGAGGAGAAGGAGAATGAGATCCTTACTCTTATGGAGCAGGTGCGGGAGCCCGGGCTGAGAGGCGCATATTTGAAGGACTCGGAGAAGCAGGAGATGTACAGGTACGGAAAATATTTAAGAATAGAAGAGGAAAGGAGGTTTTCAATGCGAGGCCAAACAAAATAGAATAGCGAATGAATACATACTTTTTTGAATAGAGTGGAGAATGGACGCATTATTTTAGGGATAGAATGGAGAATGTACGCATTGTTTTAGGAGTTTGAAAACCGTAGCAGATGGACATTTTCTTTATTTTTTAAAACAAATTAAGAAGTGTGAAATGTCTAGGAGGTGTTTTCGTGGGAAATATTTTTGGTTGAAAAACGCTAGCACAGTTGTTTTGGTTTAAAGTTGGTTTCCCAGTTTGAAGGATTCTGAAAAGCGTTTCTTATGCAGGTAGGGGAATTTAACGAAATGCATGTTTTGGAAGTTCAAATGTTTACAAACTCTACCGATTTTTTCCGTTGAACAGGAGAAGTGCATGTAGGGAAAGTTTTAAGAATGTACACAGGGTTTTTTAGGAGTTTGAAAACAGTAGAAGGTGAAGTCCATGGCAGGTGTTTTCATTAATATTTAAATCAAGAAGTTTCAAACTCCTACCAGGTGTTTTGGTAGAAAATAATTTTGGGTGAGAAACCATAGCACATTATTTATTTATTTATGTCTAAAGTTGCTTTTCTAGTTTGGAGGAGTCTGAGAAGCACTCCGTCCGTGTACAGGCTGAAAATTTTTAGATGTTTAAAATCCCTACCAATTTTATTTTATTTTTTTGTCTGCAATTGCTTTTTAATTTGAGGAATTTTGAGAATCAGGCGATGTACATGTAGGGTAACTTTTAAGGATGTACACAGTTTTCTAGGAGTTAGTAAAATAATAGCAGGTCTATACTTTTTTTTTTCTTTGTTTTTATTTTTAATGTTTTAGTTTTTGAATTATGAAGTTTGAAATCCCTAGCAGGAGTTTTTATTAATATACAATGAAGAAGGAGATGTACAGGTAGAGATGATTTTAAGAATAGAAGAAGAAGAAAGGTGGTTTTTAATCCAAGGCCAAACAGCCAAACATACTAGAATAGAGAATGCACGCATTAGTTTAGGAGTTTCAAAACCCTAGCAGGTGTATGTTTTCTTTCTTTTTAAAAATAAATTAAGAAGTTTGAAATTCCTAGCAGATGTTGTAGAAAACATTTTTGGTTGAAAAGTGCTAGCACATTTTTGGTTGAAAAGTGCTAGCACATTTTTTGTAATCTATAGATGCTTTGCTAGTTTGAAGGATTCTGAAAAGCACTTCGTATACAGGTAGGAATTTTTTAAAGAAATACATGTTGTTGGATGTTCAAAAGTTTAAAAACTCTACCTGATTTTTTTGTCGAAAACTGTTTTTATGATTTGAGGGGTTCTGAGAAGAAAGAGAAGTACATGTAGGGAAAATTTGACGCACTCCTTTATTTTTGAACATGTGTTCTTGTAGAGTTTTTTTTTTCTTATTTGTTTGCTCAAGTTAAAAATGTTTGGGGGAGGATGTTTTCATCTGGAGTTAGTTTTTTTGTTTGATCGATTCTGAGGAGCAGGAAATGTTCATGTAGGAACTTTAAAAGAAGACCCTGGGAAATCTTTTAGTCAGAAAATAATTCTCTGTAGTCAAACATTGTTATTTTTGTTGAATTTGAGGGAGTAATGGTTAAAGTACCAGATACTAGACATCAACATTTTTTTTAATTTTTAAATAAGCTATATGTGCCTTCTATTAAGGGCCACTCGCATCAAAACAACAAAACATTACATCTGCTATTAGGTCAATGAGACCATACATAGTTTGTGTTTCTATTAAAAATATTTTCTGTCTCACAAACCGTTATTTTTCCTCTTTTCATTAAGAGAGAGAGTTTCCCTTGGCTAGTTGCCTTGTAAAATCTGAATTTTGCCAAGGTAAAGATCAAAAGCCATGATTGGCTAAATTTTTTTTTTGAAAAAATGAAAAATATGTTATATTTATAGAAGTTGTATTACAAGGTAAAATGAGCTGGACAGGCATCAAGGGAGAAAGAAAATCCTCCTCCAGTCCCTCCTGGCTCAAAAATTACCCATAAAACATTACCATACATAATGCAGATATCCATACACCTCAACACTACCATAGTTGAATTCCAATTTATCCAATTTATCTGAATTTCGTAAACCATCCATTTATCTTCATGTTGTGTTGCTCTGTGGCCTAACTGTGATAGATTCATTAGACTCACTATCTGCTCTTCCTGTTCTGCTATCTGCTTGTATCACCTCCCGCATCCCTTGGATTCTTTGGCACCAACTTATCTGATTTTCCATCTGAGAGTCCACATATTGCCCTTCCTCCAGATATTTTCCCCATTTTGCTAAATAGTCTGCCACCCTATTTCCCTCTCGCTTGATATGTGTAATAAAAACATCTTGAAAAACCTTCCAGATCTTCTGAACTGCTTCCACCTTCCTTCTCTCTCCAATTCCTAGCACCTGAAAGGGCCTTATCGGATCCAAGATTCCAGCCCATACCTGAGAGTTTGTCTCTATCCACAACTTATGTAACTGTAGATTTGCAACTATCACTGATGTTGACAAGATCGCCTGTCCTTCCGCTTCATTATTTGTTGCCTCCCCCATGCCTTCTGCTCTCCAGTACACCTGTTCTCCTTTCCAATTTTGCATGATAATACCAAAACCAGCTTTCCCAGGGTTTTTAGTAGAAGCCCCATCTGTGTTTGCCTTCACCCACTCTCTGGGAGGCAGCCTCCACTCTATGTTATTCGAGGGGATCTCACCTGTGTATCCATCCCTAAGTTGTTTCTCTGTTACAGTTATTCCAAGGCTCCGTAGAATAATCACTTCCTCCATTTTTATGTTTGTTTCCTCCTGTAATCTGATAGATAGTGTTTCTGTTACCTTGCTCATAATCCTCTCCCATACTTGCTCCCTTGTTCTGTGCTCTGATCTAAATATGCGTGCATTTCGTTCTAGCCATAACTGCCACCATATGAAGCTAGGTCCCAGTTTCCATGCCATTTTCATTGTTTTAGTCTTAAAGCTGCATTGTTTCCATTTCTCATAAAAGCTTTCCTGGCTCTCAAAAACTTCCCAATGTTGTCTCATCTGCCTCCACCAATTGATCCATATGTCTTTAGCAAAAGAACACCCAAAAAAGAGGTGATTCAAGGTCTCCTCTGCCTTTCCACACAAAACACATTTGGAAGGCCCAAAGAAACCTCTTTTTCTCAAATTATCAAATGTCAAGCACTTTCTGTGGTTAATCAGCCATGAGAAAATGTTAATTTTTGGCCATCCTTCCTTTTGCCAAACAAATGTCCATGGAAGTGGTGTTGGGGTAATCTCATATCCACAAACTACCTTGTATCCCTCCTTTGCCTTATAAATTCCCAACTTACTTCCTCCCCATCCAAGTATATCCCTCTTAGAACCATCCTGAATTGGGTGTCTTTGGAGATGTCTCCACAGTTTTTCCGTTAGTTCCTCTGTCCCCCTCACTGGCCATTCTCGGGGATGTTTCCACTGTAGTAAGTCTGGCACATGTTGATTCCATGATTTCATATAGTAAGAGGCTTTCCACCACCCTACTTTTTGGAGCTCTGCTTTCCAACTCTCCATCTCTGGGAATGTCTGAATAATTGGTTGAGATTGATTCCATGAATCCTCCCAAAATAGAGCATCCTTTCCATCCCCTAACTGCCAATATAGGTATGGCTTTATTAACTCCTGGCCTGCTAACATTGTCCTCCATACTGTAGATCCCTCTCCTTCCACTCTGTGTCTTGGAATGTTTTTCTCAGCCACTCCTGGGTAATATTTGGCTTGTAAGAGTCTACTCCATAAACCCCCAGTAGTTGTAATCCATCTCCAATATAGCTTCCCAGCTAGTACCTTGCTGTTGTGGGATGCTGATCTTATCCCCAATCCTCCTTGTTTTTTGGTTGGCATATCTTCTCCCAACCCACTAGTGCTATTTTTTGTTCTTCCCTTGCACCTGACCACAAAAACTTTCTTGTGTGTTTGTCAATATCTTTTAGAATTCTCTTTGGAGCCTGAAGTACGGAAAATTTATAAACTGGGAGAGCTTGTAGCACAACTTTAATCATTGTAAGCCTTCCTCCCAAGCTTAGCCATTTGTGAGTCCAGTTGCTCAGCTTAGCTTGAAGTCTGTCCATCAACCCTTTCCACTCCTTGCTTTTTGTTTTCTTTGCAGATAAAGGTACTCCTAAATATTGTATGGGTAAAGGAGTTTCCATGAATTTCAACAATTGTATAATTTTATCTCTCACCCTCTTCGTTGTATTGAAAAAAACAATTTGAGATTTTTTTCATTAAAAGTTTGCCCAGTAGCTTGAGTATACCCATCTAAAAATTCTTTTATGTTTCTTGCTACTATGAGATTGGCTTGACTAATAAGAGCAGTATCATCCACAAACTGGAGGTGATTTATCTCAATTTGAGAACTTATTTTCAGGCCCCTTAGCCTCCCCTCTTGTCTCCCTTTTTTTAACAGTCTCCCGAGACCCTCTGCGTAAAGGATAAAAAGGTAAGGGGAGAGAGGGTCCCCTTGCCTCAACCCCCTTCCTGCTGTGAACATGGGAGAGGGACTACCATTTACCAGAACTGAGAATGATGTAGTCTGTGTACAGGCTTTTACCCAATCTCTCCACCCCTCTGCAAAGCCCATTTTTTCTAAAATCCTTTGCATAAAGGACCAGTCTACTCTATCATAGGCTTTAGAAAGATCTAATTTAATAAACATACCTGGGTCCTTTTGTTTTGACATTGTGTGTATCACCTCCTGGGCCACTACTATTCCATCTAGAATTTGTCTGCCTTCAACAAAACCACCTTGCTCACTTGAAATCAGATTTGGTAAAAAATGTTTTAACCTTTCTGCCATAAGCTTTGTTAATATCTTGTATACTACATTACATAGTGAAATAGGCCTATAATTATCAATTATCTCACTAGGTGGGCCCTTAGGAATCAAAGTGATAAAAGTATGATTCAAGGCTTTTAACATTTGCTTACTCTGTCTGATTTCCTCTAGTGCCTCCACCACTGCTTGGCCCACAATTTCCTAGAAATTCTGATAAAATTCAATGGGGAATCTGTCTGGTCCTGGAGTCTTTCCTGTTTGCATTTTTTGTATGATCTGCAAGGTTTCTTCCAAAGAAATTTCCTCCATTAATAATTTATTGTGTTCAGGTTTGACTAATTGTGGAATTACCTCTAGTATCTTCTCCTGCCATATTGCATTCAAATTTTCATTGCTGCTAAAAAGAGTATGGAAGTACTGATTTGCTATAATTTTCATTTCACTTCCACTGGTTTTTACCTGACCCATCATATTTGTAAGACCTGTAATTCTATTTTGTTGTCTCCTGGTTGTTGTTGTCTTATGAAAGAATGTTGTGTTTTGGTCCCCCTCCTTTAACCATGTGATTCTGGCTCTTTGCCTCCAATAGATTTCTTCTTGTTCCTCCAAAGCTTCCTCTCTCCTAATAATTTCTGCCTCACGTTGCAACAGTTCTTCCGTAATAGTTCCTTGTCTTATCTCCTGAGCAATCTTCTCCTTTTGATCCTTGATTTCGTTCTTTTGGATTCTAGTTATTTCCTTCTTCTGTTTACTCCACTCCTTTAGTTGGGTCCTTACATATTTCAGTTGTTTGTGGAGTTTGAATTGGGCTATCCCAAATCTTGGTTTCCCTAATTTCCACCATTCCTTTATACGGTCCCCCAACTCCTCATCTTTCAGCCACCATAGCTCAAATTTAAAAGTTCCCGCAACTTTATGATTATCTTCTTCTATGGTTAGGCTTACTGGAAAATGATCTGAAGAAAGCCTATCCATGACCCTCGCTTGATGCTTGGTATGCAAATATAATTCCTCCCCCATGAAGAAACGATCCAAGCAAGATTTGACCATCTCCCCTTCCTTTCTTCTGTTTGTCCAGGTCATGGAGCTATCCACAGTTGGGATATCTATTAGATTCATTTGACATGTTATTGCTGAAAAAAACCTGTCCTTTTCCTCCAACATGGCTCTGCCTCCTTGTTGTTCCTCTATTCTAAGCTTTGCATTGAAGTCTCCTCCCACAATCCATTGGTCCTCCGGGTAGTTGTCTCTGAAATTCTGGATGGCTGCCCATTGATCCCTCTGTAATCTAACTGTCTGTGCTCCATAAAAATTAACTATAGTCCAAATTTTCCCAGTTTCCCTATTTTGTAACCGGACCATCAACACCCCTCTCGTAGAGGCTCCCCCTATCTCTAGGAATAGTTGGTGATTCCACATAGTGGCCAATCCACCTGATTTCCCCTGTGCCGATTGAGTAAGGATCTCTCCTTTTTGCCATATCCTCTTGTTTATTTTTTGTAAGTCTTCTCCTTGCATTTTGGTTTCCTGTAACAAAATTATATCTGGACTCATATCTATGATAATATTTTTGACTGCCTTTTGTCTGGGGCGACTGCCTAAACCCCTCACATTCCAAGTGATTAATATCATTGAGAATTAGGAGAGAAAAAATCAGCCATCGATTTTACCTTTCCATTCTGGCTCAAATCTCTTCCCTGTTCCTCCATCTTTTCCTTGTTTGACTTCCTCCCTGCAGATTGGTTCGGTTTTTGTTTCTTCTCCACTTGATGAATCCCTAGAGTAGGGCTTTCTTTGTTCTTATTTCCTTCTTTCATCTCTATTTCCTGTGTCAAAATTATCCTCTGCTCTATTTCCCCTCCTATGGTCTCCCTCGTGGGTTGAATCTCCTCTTCCATGAGAGAGGTTGTGTCTGGTTCTGCTCCTTGCTTGTTCCCTGACACTAGATTGGAATATTGTTCCTGATCAACTGGTGTGACTTGCTGAGTATCCTCCTCTAACCCTTCCATTTGAAAATCCCCTTCTGTTTCCAAGTTTCCCAGTTGTTTGAATATCTCATATCTGTTGTTTGTTCTTACCACTCTTTCTCCTTGTCTCTGGTTACTGTGCTGATTTCTTTTGTTTGGCCTTCTCATTACTTTTTGAAAGCCCTCAGAGTCTGTTGGGCCTTTCCCTTCCTTCTGATTTCCCTTTTGCTGAAGAGATTGACCCACCATGTTAATATTTGCTTTTGTCCCCTCTTGTTCAGATTGATGATCCTTAACTATTGGGCACATTCTAGCCAGATGTCCATGAGCGTGGCACACCCGACATCTGAATGGAATAGCCTCATAATCCAGTTGTTGGCGCCAGACAAAATCCCCTATTTTTAGGTCTATCTCTGTTGGAAGAGGTTTGTTGAGGTCCATTTCTACACAAACCCTAGCAAACATTGTCGATCCTCCTAAAATTGTTTCTCTTGATCTACCTTGATAATGCCCTAGTAAGTTGCCTATTGCCTCGAGTACCTCCTCTTTCCAAAATTCAAGGGGAAGGGCAAATAATCTTACCCATATTGGTACTGCAGTCGGTTCCACCCTCGGGTCGAATCCCATCTTCCATGGCTGCAAGAATAGTCCCGCTGGCCCGTGATGATACGACCCTCCCTCAAATACTTTTTGTCGATCTGCCACCGATGTGAACTCTACAGAAAAATACCCATTTGGGAGAGTTAGAATTTCGTATTCTCCTTCCAGATGCCATTGTTTCCTTATCCACGTGTGGAGGAAGTGCACGGACGGTCTGAAACCCACGAATTTACCTATCAGGTTGTGTTTTGACTTATAAACAATATCCTCAACTATTTCCAATACTGGTATTTCTTTTGCTTGTGGTAGACATCCGTTCACCCTCCCAGGCAGAGAATCCTCCTTTTGTCGCTTCCCCATGGTGTTTATGATTTTCTTTGCTTGTGTTTGACAGTCGTTGAAGCTATCTTGGGTTCCACATAGCTTATCCCGGAATGAGATTCCTTCGTTTGGAGGATTTGGTACCGAAGTACCTATGTCCCCCATTCTTGGCCGTGATCCTTACTATTGACAGACCTCTGCCCTAGCTTCTGAAACCCCAGTTTGATTCCTCAGATCTATGATTGGCTAAATTATTTGCCTCTTTATTTCTTTTTTTTGGTAGGTAACAGTATATTTACAGTGGGTTTTTTAACAGGATCCCAAAACCTTAGTTACATCATCAGCCAAGACTAAACGATCAAACCAAAAAGCGGGGTTGCACCCAAGGCAGCAAGCCGAGACTCGGGGCCCTGGCCTCGGCCCTACAAAAAATAGCTAGACGTCGACAAAACCATGGCAAGAAGCCACCAAAACGAAAAACCACCCCTGACAGATCGCAGAAGATGGATGCCCGGAACAACTGGGCCTAGCTGACACCCCTGACCAAACGGGGCCCCACGCCGGTCGAGATACTCCCTGTCGGGGCCGTCACCCGGCCCCGCACTCGAGCTCGGCCAAGGCGAGGCAGCCGGAGGAGGCTACTTGGGCAGCCACGTTCAGAGAGCCGATAGCCGCGTCGAGGAGGCCTCCGATAGCCAAGCTTTGCAACTCGTCTCGCTTCGGAACCGATGTCGACGGGCTCGGGGTTTCCCGAGTGGACCTCTTGGTGCTGCCAGCAGCCCTGTTGCTGCCAGGGAAGGGATCCTTGCGGACGCCCCCAGGAGTCGGGGCCCCACCTGTGCCCTGGGCCGGAGTTCTGCACTTTTGGGTTGGCCTGTGGCGCTTCACCCTCCCAGGCAAAGAATCCTCCTTTTGTCGCTTCCCCATGGTGTTTATGATTTTCTTTGCTTGTGTTTGATAGTCGTTGAAGCTATCTTGGGTTCCACATAGCTTATCCTGGAATGAGATTCTTTCGGTTGGAGGATTTGGTACCGAAGTACCCATGTCCCCCATTATTCGCTGTGATCCTTACTATTGATAGACCACTGCCCTAGCTTCTGAAACCCCAGTTTGATTCCTCAGATCTATGATTGGCTAAATTATTTGCCTCTTTATTTCTTTTTTTTGGTAGGTAACAGTATATTTACAGTGGGTTTTTTAACAGGATCCCAAAACCTTAGTTACATCATCAGCCAAGACTAAATGATCAAACCAAAAAGCGGGGTTGCACCCAAGGCAGCAAGCCGAGACCCGGGGCCCTGGCCCCGGGCCCTACAAAAAATAGCTAGACGTCGACAAAACCATGGCAAGAAGCCACCAAAACGAAAAACCACCCCTGACAGATCGCAGAAGATGGATGCCCGGAACAACTGGGCCTAGCTGACACCCCTGACCAAACGGGGCCCCACGCCGGTCGAGATACTCCCTGTCGGGGCCGTCACCCAGCCTGCACCTGAGCTCGGCCAAGGCAGTGGCAGCGGAGGAGGCTACTTGGGCAGCCGCGTTCAGAGATCCGATAGCCGCGTCGAGGAGGCCTCTGATAGCCAAGCTTTGCAATCTGCTGTCTGCTTCGGAACTGATGTCGACGGGCTCTGGGGTTTCCTGAGTGGACCTCTTGGTGCTGCCAGCAGCCCTGTTGCTGCCAGGGAAGGGATCCTTGCGGACGCCCCCAGGAGTCGGGGCCCCACCTGTGCCCTGGGCCGGAGTTCTGCACTTCTGGGTTGGCCTGTGGCGCTTCGGGGCGGGGGAGCCATCGCGCGGGGGGGAGTCTTTGGAGATGGAAGCCGCAGGGGAAGTAGCCAGGGAAGACGCCGCGTCAGGAGGGGGGGCAGCAGACAGAGGGGGAATGCGGTGGAGTTGCGGTTGGTTGGCCAGGGCATGCCTGTACAACACCGCCATGAGGCCTTGGTGGGAGGGCCGGGAATGGTTTTTGCGGGCGCGGTCTATGGAAAGACCCAGAGAGTACAGCAGAAAGCGGGGAGTGCTGACCACCGTGGCCCCTCGGAGGTGATTGAAATAACTCAAGTGAAAACTGAAGAGCCTCTGATCTGGGTCGTCGTAGGTAATGTATTGCATTACCGGGACGATAGCCTCGTCAAAGGGGGCCGGGAGGTTGGAGCGGAATAGATTTGCCTTGTCCCATTGCTGCTTCGGAAAGCGGGACAACTCCTCCTCCCAATTGTGCTTGTCCCGCCTGACAACGCGACCCTTGTCCTCATGGTGGAGGCCTGTCACTTCTGTAAGAAATTCTTTGTTTACTTTAAAATGCAGCCCCTTAACCTGAACCTCACCGTCGCACCAGGAGTCCAAGAAACATTGGGTGATCTCATCGTCCACTCCAACAAACTTGCTGAAGAAGGGGGTGAAATGCTTGGCGTTGGAGAACAATTTAGCCGACTCGCTCAGGTTGAGTGTGGAGGGCTCGCTCAGGTTCATTGAAACCAGAACCCTCTATGGTCTGTAAGCTCAAAATCTAAAACTTTCTATTTCACCCAGTATAACATCCCTCTCTTTGCATTACTCAGAATTTGAATCTTCTCTTCTAAAAAAAAATTGATTGTTCTCTAAGCTCGTTCTGCCAATTGCTAAACGCTTTCTGGATATTGTGCAGCACTTTGTCTGCGAACTCCTCTCAAAATTTCAAAGTGACGTTTTTCACCACTCTCCAAAAATCACGAATTTTCACTCTTTATTTTTCTCCACACACACTTCTCTCTTCACAAAATAAAGTCCCCACTTTTCAATAAAATCCCTTGTCACTTAAAAAACACACACTTGCATTCTTTTTCCCTTTTCAATTTTAAAAATATTTTCTTTAATGAAGCTTCTTAAAACAATATAACTTCTTTTTTATTTTATTTTGAGAAGGCATTTCGTCAAACACGTCACATGCAAAGAATTGACAGCTTACTCGTTCTCTTACTTCGGAGCCACGTGACAATTCAAATAAAAAATGAAAGATGCTCTATTTGATGCCTTGAAGGTGTAACAACACTGAAACCGAAACTTTGGCGACTCTGCAAGGTCGAAACGGCCAACTAAAGGATTTTGCACAAGTGGAACAAATTGACATAAAAGTGACCTGTACCGTTTTTGCAACAATCATAACTCTCACCTTGTAACTCTGTTTTCTTTGAAATTTGAAACGTAGAATCTCTGGAATGCTGACTACATCAAGTCCGAATCTCGCAGCATAACTCCTTACGGTTCGCCTGTACCACCTCCATGAAAACTGCTGCTGACACACTTTTTCCAAAAAGCGTTTTTGTGACAGTCTTGCAACGCTTGTAACATTCGCCTCGTTTCTCCGTTTTGGTGGAAATTTGGAACACATGTTCTTGAAGATAACGACCACCTCTAGTTCGAATTTCGCTATCAAATTCTTCTCGGTTTGCTTGCAGTGCTTCTGACAAAACTACCCTTTTTCGGCCTGTACAACCACTTGCCAAATCATTTGCCAAGGTACCGGAAACGTCACCGATCAATCCAAACACTGTGCTGACACCTCCAATGCTGTTCTGGACTGTTTCTTGACATGCTGGCATGGTCCAAACTGATCTATCCTGTCCAACTGCGCCCGTGACGACTTTTGCAATTTTTTGACAACTTCCTGACGATTTTTCAACTTTTGCAAATTTGCACGAACAACCTGTAACAACTTCACCCGAACATCAAAAACATCCTCATAAGCATTGAACATCACTGTACATACTCCAAACAACCTCCGAACAACTGTCCACTGCATCAACCTGTCCATCTGAGTGTGTTGACAACAATGACAATACTGTCGTTGCACCTTGCTCAACAGAATCCGTGTAATGACATGAAAAGGAATCAGCATATCAGCTCATGCCTTGTGATCCATCTACAGGTTACTTCATAACCGTGTGGATTGCAATGGAAAAGATCCTTAAGTAGGTGTGTCAAATTTTTTTAGCTCAAAAGCTGTGGTAAATCATTTTATCTAAAATTACTTTTCTATTTTGGAAGATTATGAGCAACAAGAGATATACATGCAGGAAAGATTAAATGCCCTAGCAGATATTTCTATCTTGTTGTTACTATTCCTATTATTAATTTTAAAAGTCCTAACAAATATTTTTATCTAATATTGTTTTGCTAGATTGAAGATTTATGAGAAGTGTAGATGTACAGATCATAGTTGGAAAACTCGCAACTCGCAATAAACTTGACACCCCAATTTTGGAGATTTTATTGGCAACTTGGGAAAACTTGGCCAAAAAAAACCAAAGAAATATTTTCAATAAAAAAAAAACATTTTAAACAACAATTGGAGAGCCAGAAAGCTAATTTTATATTAGATATTCATAAAAAAGAGGACAATTACAATTCATGATCATCAAATCCAACCAAATACATCATATTATCATACAAATGCAAAATTTTAAAAATATAAATCAGTTTTTAAACTGTTTTAAATTTTTTCCTCCTCTCGAATTAGATGGTTGGCCTTGGCTTTGATGGGTGGTCAAATTGGAGGCTTCTCAAGGGCAGGATCGTCATGGTATATCTCCTCCAATCCTCTCAAATTTTCCTCTTCCTCCTCAAGTGCCTCAAAACATGAACAAGCTTTCAATGAAAATTACTACCACTCTTAGTTTTGTTATTCCCTTTCTTTGTTTTTTTTTAATAAGCTATGTGTGGCTTCTATTGGGGTCACTCCCATTACAAAAACAAAACATTACATTGCTCTCATTACATTTCTAACAAGTTAATTACAACATATCCAACTTTGCCTTTCGTTCAAAGATATTCTTCATTTGCCTTTCTATCAATCTCCATCACTTTGCCTTTCGATCAAAGATATTCTTCATTTACCTTTCTATCAATCTCCATCTTCCTCAAACTGCTAAGTTTCCACAATTAACTCCTTTTATATCAGATGCCTTCTGAAATTTAAATTCTGCCAAGATGAAATTCAACACTAATGGCTAATATCTTTTTTTAGGGTTCTTATCCATTCCCCTAATATTCCAAAATATTATTTTCATTGTTATTTTTTAATTTTATTTGTGGGTTTAGCCCCACTTCTTGTTAGCACTTGTGATATTTGCTTTTGTTTTCCCATATCAATATCCTTGTGGGTTTCGTTTTCTCTTTGTTTTTGCTTCTTGGGTCTTCCTTTTTTTTTTTCTTTCCCAACAATACTTTCATATTCATCTATCTCTTCAATCTTCTCACACTGCTCATAGTAAGACTTATCATCTTTAGGTTTGCCTTGTTTTGAAGGATTTCAAGTGCAAAGAATAACCTCAAAAGCACAATCTTCCTTATGTTGCCCTAGAAACCCGAAAGTGCAAGGGTGCTCTTCTATAGCAATTACCTTCTTATTCTGCTCTACACAACCATAAATTGTTATGGGTTTCCTCCATATTTATTTCTTTATTATGCTGTTCTTGAAACCTTGAAGTGCAAGGGATAACATCTTCATTCCTTTCATTCCTTATTTATAAGCTGATATGGAAGTCCAAAAAGCCTAACCCATATTGGAAGCTTCTTAATAGTTTTTGTCTCAACAAAAAAAATTTCATTCCATGGTCTCACATAAAGTTCATCTCTTCCCCTAAACCATGGGACACCAACCATTATTTTATCCCTAATTTCTGAACAAGAAAAGATGATGAGAAAAAAACCTTTAGGAAGAAAAGTCACGTAGTAATTTGAATTTAATCCCCACTTCCACTTGACCCAATTTTGAATCTCCAAAATCCTTAGCCAATGATCTATGGAACTTACATATTAACCCTCTACTTTTAAGAACCATTATATCATGCTCAATCATTTCATCTTTTATACTCTTGGTGTAGCATCTCCTATTTGGATCGAACTTGCCATGTATTTGTTTTTTTATTTTATCTCCAATTGGGCTTCCATACTTCCAACTAGGGCATCCCGACTTCCCATTAGGGCTTTCA
This sequence comes from Wollemia nobilis, assembly GCA_028583015.1. Lineage (NCBI taxonomy): Eukaryota > Viridiplantae > Streptophyta > Pinopsida > Araucariales > Araucariaceae > Wollemia > Wollemia nobilis. Next base: position 4,160,787 of record JAQPPZ010013020.1, on the reverse strand, counting down.
AATATGAATTTCCTTCCATACTAGCTAATGGGGCTTGCTCTTGGCTTGCACTCCCTCTTGGCTCACTTTCCTTCTCAACTTGCACTCACTCCCAACTTGCACTCTCTCCTGCCTCACACTCGCTCCCGGCTTGCACTCCCTCTTGGCTCACAATAGTCCTTATCTCTTATTTTTTCTGGCATTCCTTGGCTTCAACAATTTTTTGGAAACAATATTCCACACATTCATGGTAAGGGTTTGAAGCATTGATGCACTTTGAATGAACCCGTTGCTCTTCTGCCATGACTGAATCTTGGCTTGCACTCCCTCTTAGATTGCACTTCCTCTTGGCTTGAATTAGGTTTTCTTCAATTGGATCACACTTTGCTTTTTACTTCCTGCTCACACTTCCTCCTCACTCTCGGCACGAGCCGATTGGACTCACTCCCAGCTCTCGCTCACACTCGCACTTGCTTTTGGCTGCACTCACTCTTGGCTTGCGCTCACACTCGCTTCCGGTTGCACACACTCTCCTTTGGCTGCACACACTCGCTTCTGGCTGCACTCATTCCCGGCTCGTGCCTGCACTCGCCCCCTGCTCGCGCTCGTGCTCGGCACGCGCTCATGCTCGCTCCCGGCACGTGCTCGTGCTCGCTCCCGGCACGTGCTTGCACTCGCTCCCGACTGCACTCACTCCTGGCACGCGCTTGCACTCGCTCCCGACTGCACTCACTCCCGACACGCGCTCGCACTGCTTCCTTTGTTATTGTTCATTTTCTTTCAATTTTCCCAAATTTAAATTCTAATAGTATTATATTAGAAAGAGGTGATAAGTAGAATCTGTTTGGTATAATAATAACAGAATGATGATCAACATTCAACATACTAAAATGCAGTTATAAATATTTAGCCTATTTCATCAACTAGTCTTTTTCCCTAAGGGTACATGGAACTATTAAGAGCTCTATATTTCTAGTGCATTTAAGAATTTAAGCTTACCATAAATACCACGGTCACTTTCTTAGAGATTTATGTGGATTTAGTTATAATTTTGGAACTCCTCTAAATGTAGAATAAACATTATTTTCAAAATTATTAATAATGAAACTCTATAAAAAATTGTCCATAGTTGGAGAGAAGAAAAAAAATGCAAAAATAAGGCCAAATGGCCTTTTAAAAATTTATTTTTCCCGCCATTTTTTGCTAACTGTTCAAGGCTTGCCAAGATTCTCACGAGAAAATGGCGAGAAATTGTGAGAAATATTTTCATGAGTTGGCGATTATTTTTCTATACTGAACATGATAAACTATCATTTTATAGAAATATTCAAGGCACAACAACAAATTGTTCTGCAAAACTCAGATATTGGAAGTTTTTTTTTTAGCTTAATTTTTAAATAGAATTTGATGGATACATTCAATTTCAATTCATGAATGTTTAAGGAATATGTACAGGCATGGAGGAATTTTAAGGAAAAATACATTTTTTAAAGTTTTAGACCTAGTAAATATTTTCTTCATTTGTTTTCTTTTGTTTGAAAATTGTAAATCTTTTCATCTAAAACAGTTTTCTGTGCTGAAAGGTGGTGACTTTTCTAAGAAAAGTTGTTATTTTTAGAAGAATTTGAAAATTATCTTAATTTGTAGTCTAAATAACCTACTTGTTAAAAACAAATCCATGTTTATTTCTAAAAATACTTTCTAGTTTGAGTGTAAAATAATTTTCTAATTTCGTTTGTGGGAGAGTCGATAGGATCCATTTGACCGAAAAGAAAAGAGAAAAATAGATTACAAAATAAGCTTCTAGTTTATTCTGTAGCTCAGCTGCAATTGACTTTAATATTATCACAAGTTAACCCATGAAGATCTTGCTTGTGTTCATTCTGTGATGTTTAAAAACCTCCTTACAAATCGAACCACTCTTATAGATGGAGAACTTTTGATGGTACCTAGGGATAGGAATATGGGGATACATTATTATATTGTGTATGGGTATTCTATAATTTCTAGGTTGAGTGTAATGAAATGTTTTTCTAATTTCGTCCGTGGGAGACCTAATAGGACCCATGTGACAAAAAAGAAAAGGAAAATAGATTATAAAATAAGCTTTTAGTTTATTCTGGAGCTCAGGTGCAAGTGACTTCAATAGTGTTACAAGTTTACCCATGAAGATATTACCTGTGTTCATTCTGTAATTTTTGAAAACCTCCTTACAAAATGCAACCACTCTTATAGATGGGGAACTTGTTATGGTACTTAAGTATAGGAATATGGGGATTTGATATTATATTGTGTATGGGTATTATGGATAGTTGGCATGGGCCACACATAACCCAAAGTTGATTAGAATATAATAATGAATGGGATATGGGTTTAGGAGTTGGCTTCTAAAATTAGCATTAAAGAATGGATATATAAAGAAGGGATATCGTCATTGTAATAATCATCAATCAAAATATCGAGCATTCTCTTGTAACAATCTTGGCTCATGGAGCATATCTCATTTTGGGATATATTGTGGAGTGGCTCCTTTTTTAGTGAATAACATTGGTGTTGCCCTACCGGAAAGGTATTATCACATCTTGTCTTGGCTCATGGAGTGCATCTCTTTTGGGAGATATTGTGGAGTGGTTCCTTATTTAAGGAATAACATTGGTGTTGCCCTACCTGAAGGGTATTATCACATCTTGTCTTGTGTGGATTAATTACCATGGTTGATTTATTTAATATTTAACATATTGTGGATGCCTTTATATTTATGAGAAGCAAATGTTCATAACAAGTGGTATCAGAGCAATGGTTTTGGCAAAGAGAAGAATTTATGCAGGGTTTGTAGAGATTATTTCAAGGAAAAAAAACAAAAAAAAATTCATCATACTTTTCAAAGAGCTATATCTTTTTTCCAAGCAATCATATTTAGAATATTCTTATGCCATCATGTAGATTGTTTTGACTACTACAAAAACGATTGGTTATATGTTAAATTCCGAGCAGTATTTAAGGAGTTATGGTTGTTTGAAGTTGGGCTATTGACACTGTTTTTTGGTTATGTGAAAATTCATCAAAAAAAAAAAAAATCTCTCAATATAGGTAAGCAAATTAGTTATAGTTTATTTTGTTTTGAAGAAAATTTGTAGATCTAATTATTTATAGAAAAAAATAGATGAGATTTGAGGAATTTTATTTTTGAAGAATCCCAATTTATTAAACCCTAGTTGCTTTGGGGATTTTTTGGGGTTGAGGTCATGAAGTTGCCAATATTCACTGGAAAGGATGATATTGATGCTAAGGAATGGTGGAAATTTTTTAAATCTTTAAAATCTACTAATTTTGCATGGAAATGTAAGCTTTAAGGATTCTTTACGTGAGGAAGCTTTATCTTGGTATGTGAAGAATTTGAAGACGCATTCTTAAGCAAATGGGAATTTGAGAAAAAGGATAAAAAGATAGCTACTTTGATGGATACACTTAAAGACTATGAAAAAGAAATCAAATGTCTTAAGGAAGAGAAAAAATAACAAATTTGGATGATAGTTTGAAGGTTGAGGGAACCATAGCTTTGGTGTCAGATAGGCCAAACATTGATCAAAATGATTTGTTTTAATCTAAAAATTCTATTTTGTAGGTTTATGGCTGCATTAAGAGGAAAAAGGTTATTATTTCCATAAATCCTAACAGCAGGTATAATTGCGTTAGTGTTGCTTTGGTCAAGAGGTTGCAGGTTCAACCAACAAAAATTAAAGACATACAAATTGAGGGTGTGAATGTTCATATCTTTGAAGATTCAAAAGATTACCAGGGATAAATATGTTTTACATTCAGATTTTCAAGTTATTGAGATGGATGATGTGGATATTATTTTGGGTTATACTTGGTTGGGTTATTTGGGTATTGTTAACATTAATGTGCAAAAAGAAGTTCATGAAGTTATGGTACAAGATAAAGAAGATAGCACTGCAACATATTTCTCATTTTAAGGAGCAAGGACCCAAGGAGAAACAAGAAGCAATTATGGCAGAGGAACAAGTTAAGGAATCAATATAGGAGTCGAAAGCTAATTTGACAATAGAGGAAGTAGCAGAGTCCGAGGAAGAAGCAACAACAAAATCCAAGGAAGCTTTGTTAGAAGAGCACATAGATGCACCAAAAGAAGGGCACATGAGAGGAGCTTGAGGAAGAATTTAAAATAGTAAAACAAAATGTTGAAGAATCAAAGGAAACAGAACGTCAGGTTAAGTTTACAACATATCACCACACACACCACCATGAGCGACAACAATCTTGGACAGAGGACTTAGGGCATTAATATTATTATGGATCTACATAAAGTCAAAAAGGCATCAAGTATGGTAGTGTTTGTAGAAAAAACATAGTTATTTTAGACTTTACAGTGGTGCAACAACATCATGGAACAATAACCAATCATTGAGAATATTAGAGTAGAGCAATAGAAGCATGTAGCCAACATAGCAGTTATGGATATTCAAGTGGCACAATAGCAGCTTGGCATCATCACAAACCACCACCAATCAAGATTTCACTTGGATGGAGGGATGTTCAAGATTGGTACCAGTTGTCAACATTGCTTAGCAAATCATATTATCTAGTTTTTTCTCATGTTTTAAGGGTGAAACATTTGTAAGGAGGGTGGAATGTTATGGTACCTAGGGATAAGAATATGGGGATATAATATTATATTGTGTATGGGTATTATGGATAGTTGGCATGGGTCACACATAACCCAAGGTTGATTATATTATAATATTATATTATGATAATGAGTGGGATAATGAGTTGGCTCACCAAAGTAGCATTAGAAACTGGGTATATAAAGAAGGGATATTGTTATTGTAATAATCATCAATCAATATATTGTGTATTCTCTTGTGTCAGTCTTGGCTTGTGGAGCGGATCTCATTTTGGGAGATATTGTGGAGTGGTTCCTCCTTAAGAAATAACGTTGGTGTTGCCCCAACCGAAGGGTATTATCACATCTTGTCTTGTGTGAATTAATTACTGTGGTTGATTTATTTAATATTTAGCATATTGTGGATGCCTTTATATTTATGAGAAGCAAAGGTTCATAACAAAACTTAACAACTTGTATAAGCTGCTCTAGTCATCATATTGCAATAAGTGCTTGTCTTAGATGTTGGTGCTTAGGATAATGTAAGCTCACATGTTTCTCATCTTCAACATCTCCTTGCATGTAAAGTAAACATAGGTGTTCTTCTCGATTGATATTTTTCTTTCTTTTTCAATTAAAAGACTATGCAAGACAATGTAAGGTCACATGTTTCTCATCCTCAACTTTTCCTTGCATGTAAAGTAAACATAGGTGTGTTTGTCGTTTGATATTTTTATTTCTTTTTCAATTAAAAGATGAGAACTTGATTTAAATTGATTGATAATAAGCATAATATATCTTATTTGTATTGAAATCTTTTTCTTGGAGGTGATTTTGCTCTTTGTAGGTGACCATTGGATTGATATAACATCTGTAAAATCTATTCTTCTTTCTAGGATCTTGCCAAAGAATATCTATTTTGTTTTTGGTATGAAGTATTGAATTCTTGATGATTCCTTTTGTAAATCACTTTCATCAATATTGAAATGTTGTTTTGCTGATCATTTTTTGAATTGTGAAGTTTTTTAGAGAAAATATGATAGCAGTAGTGAATTGGTACTTTTAAAACCTATAAAATGTTTTCATTTAGAAATATTTTTGAGTTCAAAAACCCTAGCAAATATTTCATTTAAAATTTATCTTCTTTACTAAAGGTTGGTGGATTCTTATTGAAAAAATGTTTTTTGATTGAAAATTATTTGTATCTTCATATTTTGGATTGTGATGGTAATAGTGAAATTGACAAATATTAGCCATTAAATTTATCTCTATGTACAGTTAGGGCAATTCTTGGGAAGCCTGTAATTTTTAAAAGGTTTAAAATCATGACACATCTTTTTATCTTAAAACATTTAGTTTGAAAATCCAAAGTCAAATTGTTATTTTGTAGAAATTGAGGGTTATCTTCATTTTTGATGAAAATGCAACTTTAAAAGTGACAAGTGTTAGCCATTAAAATATTTTCTGTTTACATATTTAAGGATGCACAAGTTGTAAACCCTTAACAAAGCAAATATTTTAATTTGAAACGCTTTTCTATGCTTGGAGGAGGTGGATTTTTGATGATTTTTTTTTGTTTCCTAGAAATCGAGTGTTCTCATTATTTTGAATTGTGAATTAATTGACAACAGAGAAAGCAACAGAAATATTGGCAATATTAGTGGCTAAAATGATTTCCTGTACAGATTGCACAAGGAGAACCCTGAGGTGTATACTGTGGAGAGGCTGGCCAAAGATTTTAGGGTTATGAGACAGAGGGTCCATGCAATCCTGTGGCTCAAGGAGGATGAGGAGGAAATGGAGAAACGAATGGGGCCGTTGGATGACTCTGTGGAGAACCTGCTGGATGCTATTCCTGAGTAAGGCTTTCAGGTTCCTTGGCTTTCTCTATTTATTGTTCTTTAAGATTTAGTTTTTAAATTACCTTGTGGTGGTACCATTTAAGCTCAAGTTTGAATGGCAATTATGGGTGCATAAACAGGATTGAAACATTCCCAGTCTTTAACAGATACAGGTTGGGAACCCACTTCATCCCCCTTTCCACTGCTCTTAAGGGTAGTTTTGGTAAAATATTTCCTTCCATTATTTTTCATGGCTCTGTTGTCTTTTTTTGTTTTTAATTTTAAGTTTGGTTATATGAGATTGGAGTAGGTCCCACCCATATTACACATGACTGCATTGTCAGAGCATTTCAACAATCCACATTATCACTTTATTACAACAAACTGTATTATCATGGGCCATCTTATTGCAGGATTGTCTACCACAATGTGGGAAGTTGAAGTTGGGTCATTCTCATACAGTCGCATTCAAATTTATAGTTGCTCTGCAATGCCTTGGACATGTTGTCTCCCTGTGTTTAATTAGAAGCATTATATAAAAGTTAAAAAAAAGAGATGGGATTAGAATATTTTGCTTTTTATATTTGTATATTAGAATGATTTTCTGCTTTGCAGCATACTTTCTATCCTTGTAAATTAACATCTTTCTAGTTTGTAAATGAGCATAGAAAGATACTAATTTACATGGATAGAAAGTATCCTGCAAAGCATAAAAACATTCTAATACACAAATATAGAAACTAAATGATTCTAATCTCATAAGAAATTTCATATATACACGATTGAAAAACAAGGGAGTGTGACCATATAATAACAGCTTATTAAGGATTTTCAGGGTTCTTGAAATTCTGTGACAATGGGTGAGGCTTGAAGTTGAAAAATGTAGAACCAATAGGTGTACCATGATCTTTGAATAGTATGTAGTAGTTTACAAATATCATTAACTACCACATGGAAAAATTTCAGTGGCACTCCATTTCAAAGAAAAGGACTTGATAAAGAAAATGAAGTAGCAGGAAAGGAAATACTACTGGCCATGCCTTTTCCATTGATCTTCTATTTTATGGTACAGGGATGAAGTACAAAAAATTTATATTTATTTTTCCTGATTTCCTTGGAAAATAACCAGATAAGATGATTTTATTACTGCCCAGTGTCCAAGGATGACCGAAGTAAGCCATCGGCACTCTGGAAATAAAACTGTTACAAAGCACTGCAGTAGCCAAAAAGCAATAGCAAGTTAACCAAACTAGAGTAAGCTATGCTAAAGACAGTGTTCATTCTCTTTCCTATTTTTAGACATAGGAAGATAAGGTAGTCAGTTGGGTAACTAGCTCCTTTTTGTAAATGTGTAACACAACCTTATAAAGTTCTATAAAAAAAAGGTAAATATTTGAATCTAAGTCTTACAAAAAAACATTTCATGGACTATATGTAGTGGGTCCCATGGTCATTGATTAATCTTCACAGAAAATTGCTGGGCTTCTGCTTTCTTTCACACTTTTGTAGCTTCTTTCTTCACCATATTGGTAATCTTATTTATTTCCATTGAAATTATCAATATCTTTTTTGAGCGAATTGTCGAATACAATACGTGTTGAATAGTTTTTCCAAGTAAATGATGTTAGAATCCATAAATATGATTTAATTTCCCCAATCATTCCTTTAATTTCTGTTCCTTGGATGTATGTTATCAGAGATTAGCTCCAAAATCAAGCCATCCTAGCGTTAGATAAAATGGTAAGAGAACTCGGTCATTTGTTTGCTATTATTATGCCGAGAGGCGTTCCTACAATGGCAAACAGGGGGTGGGAGGCAAAGAGGTCATACATGTCATGTCGTAAACAATTTTTTTTTTATTAAAAAAGCCGACATTAACAAAAACATTTAAAATATTTATAGCTGTGTGGCATCTTCATAGTTTTTCTTCCAAGACTTGACTTGGGAGTGTGCGCTTGCTGCAGGCCGGCTCCGAGTTATAGCTGTGTGGCGCAGTAATATAAATATGGCCGCCTTCCTCCCATTTAGATGGTATCGTTCAAGACTTTTCAATATGTGTAAGGGGATTTTTGTTTTTATTTTTTGGCTGAGAAACGCGGAAACAGAGCGATCAATGGTGACTTGTTTGAACGCGGTTAGGAGCGTCAGAACGTCAATTAAGCAGATGATGGGAAGATCTTGTTCAGATGAGAAGTCAGGAACGGGAAATTCTTCTCCCACCTCTGGAGTTAGCAGAAGCTGCAGCAGCTCAGGCGAAGTAGAGGCGCCAAAGGATAATATTGTTGCCAATAATAATTGTCAGGAACGAGCTATGGAGGTCATGACGGACAGGATGAAAAATGAGCCGTGTGAAGGCGAAGGGGGCCACGGCCCAGTTTCGGCATATGGGACTCCGCACTGGTCCGCTTCGAGCTCCTCTCATGGCGGCCATTTTGTTCCCTTCCCCAACCCTAACCTAATTGCCTTCCGGTCGATGGATTTGTTGAGTCTTCGTCGGATCACAAGTCCGTCGCCGTGTGGGTGGATTTCGTCATGAATGAGCTCTCGGAAGCCGTGCCCCACACCTCCGTGGAGGACATTCTGCTCACAATGTCGAACACCTTCAACAATTCCACAATCTCTGACGCCGTTCAGTCCCGGCTCCTGATGAGCAAAACGAACAAGAGGCCGCGCAATCACTTTGAGGGAGAAGAAGTTCCCGAGAGGCAGTATCAGAAGCCGAGGTCCATGTCCCCGTCGGAAAACGGTTACATATATCATAATAACAATAATTATGATAGCAATCCATTTCAGGGCATGGGATACAATCCGTATGTTCAATCGAGCAAAAAGAATTCGATCCCAAGGTTTTTAGCGAATAAATGCCGTAATGCGGTGACCAGCAAAGCGTCGCCGCTGGTGAGGATGACATTTGCCGGCCACGACCAGATTCAGCCGCGTGCACAGATCCAGAAGATCCAGACCTTGCAGCTGAATCTGTCCGTCGAGGTCCAGGGCAAAGCCGGAAAATCAACTCAGCAAACCAAATCGGGTGGCGACGGGGACGAGCAGGGGTTGCATCTGTTGTCCTTGCTGTTACAATGTGCGGAGGCGATTTCTGCAGACAATTTGGAAGAAGCAAACAACATTCTTCCTCAATTGAGCGAGTTGGCGTCCCCCTACGACACCTTGCTTCAGAGAGTGGCGGCATATTTCGCCAAGGGCATGGCCGCGAGACTGATAAATGCGTTCCTAGGAATATGCTCGCCGTTCCCCGGGATGCAACTGGCATGGAGCCACAACATTCTGTCGGCCTTTCAGACCTTCAACGACATCTGCCCCTTCGTGAAATTCTCCTATTTCACCTCCAACCAGGCGATTCTGGAAGCCTTTGAGGGAAAGAGCCGGGTTCACATCATCGATTTCGACATAATGCAGGGCCTCTCTGGGGGGCCTCTGTACGTGAGGATCACAAAGCTGGGAACCTCCATGGACACCCTGGAGGCCACGAGGAAAAGGCTCTCCACCTTTGCCAGAACCCTAAGACTGCCCTTCAAATTCCATGCCGTGGCGAACAAGGTCGGAAAGGTGGACCCTGCGGCGCTGCACTTCAGAAAGGGGGACGATGCGCTTGCCGTGCATTGGCTCCATCACTCTCTCTACGATGTCACGGGCTCCGACGGCCGCACCCTGGATCTGCTCAAGAGATTGGCGCCCAACGTGGTCACCATCGTGGAGCTAGAGATTAGCCAGGCCGGAACGTTTCTCAACAGGTTTGTGGAAGCGTTGCATTATTACTCCGCCATGTTCAATTCTCTTGGGGAGAGCTTTGCCCAGGACTGCATAGAGCGCCACATCGTGGAGCAACAGCTGCTGTCGCACGAGATTAAGACTAGCTTAGATATAAAGGATATATATCTAAACATGCCAAGAGTTATTAATCCTGAGGCGACTATCTTGGAGATCACACTCCCAAGAAATGAGATGGGAGCCTCAAGATTGATAACTCTCAACGTTTTTAGATATATATCCTTTATATCTAAGCTAGTTTTTCATTAGTTCCATGACAGAGGCCATATGCAGGTTTGCTGTCTTTGGCATTCTACATCTCCTTAGACTCAAAATTTTTGATCCTGATAGATGCACTTTGTATCCTCATGATACAAGTAAATTTTCTTTGAAATGTTATCAGAAATATCTTTCCATGCATGCAGTGTCAAAGAGATTAATGTTCTAGCTGGTTTCCAATCATCGAGAGCTTTAATATGCATGGGTAATTTAACTTTTTAGAACATTGATTTATTTGTCTTGTATTCACTGTTATACAAGTTACTTATTCTGTCTTTAGCTTTCAAAGACAAAGTTTGTAGACTGCTATTGCGAGACACACCAGCAGTGCCAAAACCAAAGCCAAAACCAGCAGTCCAGACACTCTTTCTTCGACGATTAATTAGTTGCAAGGGCACAGTCCCTCGCTTTATTATTCTAGCAGAGTTTGGGGCTTCTCCTCTCCAGCTTGAGATTATCTTCCTGATTATCGGTTATCTTCACAGGATTCGTATTTTCGGAGATACCCCTGAGGGTTGCAAGCGGTACCCTTACCTCGCCCTTTGCTCCTCGATGGGCCTCTCCGAGTTCATGGGGAGGCCAGGAGCTGTTTTTTTCAAGTTTCTGCCCTCCTGGTTGGCCAGCATTCAGATACAAATAGACATGTTCCCCCCTTATTCTTTGGGTGTTCTCCCCCCCTCTCGGCTTAGTAAGGAGAGGATGCCCCACGAGATCCGGAAGGATGTTAGTATGCAGTACACTAGATGCACTTGGATCTCTCCTATTGCCCCTCTTTCACCCAAGCTATCTTTCTACCACGAGCACTTCTTGCAGATACAGGAGGGAAAAATAGTTCCTCCACAATACCTTCAGCAACACACAATGCATAGCCTTTGGATCACTATCGGGCAACTTAGGGTGTGTTCTCAGCAACTCCGGATTGAGTCAAACCACCATATTTCGACAAAGGAGCGGACTTGCTTGTTTTGCCCCTTGGGAGAAGTAGAAACCCTACACTTTATCTTCAAATGTCCCATCTACTACGAGATCCGAGGCAGATTTCACTGCCTTTTCAGGGACAACTCTCGGTCCCTCTCCACCTTCTTCAGGTATCCGGACCAGCGGTGTCTCGCACTTTACTGCAGGGAGACCACCCAGTTTCGTCGGCAGAGGGGCCCTCATCCCAGCGGCTCTCATCCACCACAATATCGACCCATCACAACCTACTTTACTAGGTCAGATGGACAACAGGAGGATACCGGACGGGAACGTCACATTTCAGACCGTTCAGATAGAGGCAGGGATACTCGACGGTGCACCCGCGGTTCTTCGGGACTCCGGATCAATGATAGACAGAGACAGATCACCGATTTTTTCAGTGGAGATTCCTCGACCTTGACTGCTAGGAGAGACTAGGGCTCGTGGTTGTGGGTGGATGCCCTTATGGGCAGCCCCCCCCCTTCTCTCTCTCCGTTCCTCGTAGTGTTCACTCCACTCAGCGTGCTCCTCGTGGCTTGCAACTTTCTTCTCTCCTCTCCTCTCTTCTTCCTTCCCTTTCCCCTCGGCCCGCCCCTCGGGTCGTGACTTTGTACTTATCATTGTTTCTTTTCCTTTTGTTGGGCGCGTTGGCCCACTCGATTGTCGTTATGGTTGTCCTTTTCATAGTCCCTTGGGTCATCTTTGGCCCACCATGGACATTAATGATATTTCAGTTCTGAACATTTCCATCTTTCAGGCGTCTTACCATTGCTGTATCACCTTTACCTTATTTTATTTATTTAAGTGGGTCCAAAGTCAAACATGTAACTGGTATATACACAATCTTGTTTACGTCTTAGACTATATGTGGTTTTATCCAAAAAATCTAGTGCAAGCAATTGGCTTATACCTTTATTAGAGTTATTTCTCAGCATCATTTAGTTCCATTGTCATGATCATCCCATATTCCTATAATCTGGGTTCTTTTATGCATCTGCATATAACTGGTATTAGCCTTGGCCTGATCATACTTGAACTCCACTTCTTTCTTAGAGACCCAAAAAAGTCTACGTGTAGTTTTCCGTGGACTACCTCCCCTCTCTTTTCCAAAGACTTTCTGTTGGTGTGTTTATTCTGTAAAGAAATTGTTTTCCATCCAAATGATGAGCTGTGGATTGAGTTTTCAGTGCATTAAAAAAACAAAAATGGCTGAGGTCTGCCTCTGCTGTTACATGAGGCAGCTCTGAAGCTGTACAGTGCAACACATGAACTAAACTGCATGCTGCAATAAACCAAAATCTGGTCTCCATTTTTTATCCTGATATTTTTCAGCCGTGTCTCCAAATTTCACCAAACTTACACCGACATTCTTCCTCATCCATGTGAAAAGGCATTAAATTTCCATGAATTGACCATCCAAGAATATTTACTAATTTCTCAAGCCTGCTTGAGTGCTTCTTCTAGTGCCCCTTCAAAAACATAGAGTTGTCACTAGGTGTTTTGAACGTGAGAATGAGGGGGGGGGGGTTAGGGGAAGAAAAGGTGCTGTACATGTCAAAGGTGCAAATTCTTCTGTAGTCTGCTGTCTGTAAATAACTTGGGAATGATAATGTGTAAGAAATATGGTGTTGGGAGGCTAAGGAAATAGGAGTATATAAAACGTCTAGTGACCCAAGTTTACCCATAAACCTTACATATCTGTTATCTTTACTTTTCTCATTTTTTCATATGCAGGTATCTAGGGAAAAGGAGTGAAATGCATTCTAGACTGCACAATGCCTGTACCCTCCCACAATGATGCATAGTACTAGATAATTTCTCTTCTTACCTTCTGACTCTGGCTTCTGCAGCCTGCAAGAGAGAATGTACTAAGTTTTCATTGGGAGTGTGATGGAGAAAATGATAAAGGACATGTTTGAAAGGTTCATAGAGTGTGCAGAAAAAATTCTTCTGCTTTCTGCAGTTTATTGGCTTTTGAAGCCATTCAAGTTTTTACAAGTCTCTGTGTGGTGTGTCGACTATTAGAGTTTAGTTTGAAGTTAATATTAAATTTCTTTGAGAGCCTGCACTTATCATTTGATCAACCTTCTAAGTCACAATTACATAATTATTTTTCTCCAGGCCAGGATATTTCTTGAGGAGACAGCAGATAAAAGCGTGCTTTTATCATGTGCCATATGCTACTATGGATCAATAGAGCCTCATCAAACTCTTTTTGAAGGTGATCATTCATTTGCAAATTACAAACAGTACAAATGTTGGTCAACATTATACAACATCCTTTCAGAATTATTTTTAAGAGAACCAATATCCAGTCGATTTTCACTTTTACTAAAAATGCGTCCAATCTCGGAATCAGATGCTTCTTTTTTTATTATTTTTTTATTTTGTTTTCTTAGACACAGGCATCAGAAGACTCTCCATGATGTAGTTTTTCAGGAAAAGGAATCTTTATGTTGAGCAGGGAGAAGGAAATCTCTATGTGTAGCACGTCTGCAAATGCTTCAGAGTGGATGGATTTAGTACGTGTAAATTACTTAGTAGTCCCATTTTTTCCTGTGTTTGTTGAATTTTGTGCTTTATTAAATTTTACAGCTAATGTCGTTTGCATTCTCTTTTGCTTCCTCAAGCTCAGCAACCACAGATTCTATTGCTAAATCTGCATCAGAGTTCACCTCACTTGGTCTTTATTTGTGTTCTCAATCTCTGAGTTCACCTCACTTGGTCTTTATTTGTGTTGGAACAGGCTATAACAATCTTGGACTGAGATTCCTTTGCCAAATATAGTTCCTTTTGTAAGTCTCGCGCTTCGTTGTAGCTGGCTTTGCCTCCAAATTCTTTGAAGTGTAAAGTTTCTCTTTCAAAGTATCCACTTTCTTGTTCACTTGCACCGGTCCATTTCAAATTCCTTTTCTTTTAGAATGGCGCTTTAATGTCTGTCTTTACCTTCTCGAACATGGGGGAAGGGGGAGGAGGAGGGAGTGCAATATGAGATGCTGCATTGCTTGTCCTGTTTCCCTATGTTTCCAGTCCCACATGATCCCACCTGCTTCATGCATAGCACGCAAAGTGTATTGATTCTCTTTCTAGAGGGCAAAAGGAGGTCGAACAAATACCACTTTGACAAGGAGTTTGTCACAAGAAATAGTCCCATGGGCTGTTGTATTTAATTATTTAGTAATTGTAGATACATTTGCCAATCGTACATCCTTTGCATAAACTTTTGTATTCTTTATATATACATATAATATGACGAGTAAAAACATGTACAGTTTCAACATACTCTTTGTATAGTCGTATTAGTCTGAAATGATATAGAACTGAGAATAATATTGTCAGCTTTGTTGTTTGAGAAAGTTTTATTTGAAGGTTGATAAAGAAGCTTTGCATTTTTTTCTAATATTAACTACCATTATAGATTGTTATTGAGAGGAGAAGAGAATTTTTTTGAATCTATAGTTGACTTCACATTCAGGAAAGGGAAGAGGTGACCCATGGGCCTTCAGATAAACAATTATTGGCACAAAGGGCCTTAGGAGGTAAGGATTTGAAGCTCACAAGGGATTGAGAAGGGGCCCTCAAGGATCCTTGGGAAAAGAAAGACCAGAATGGCATTGGGGTGTGCTGAAGGGCATAAAGGGAAAGGCTTTAACTCAGAAGAGTCACCATGGGAAGAGAAACAATGGAAGTCAAACCTGGGCAGGAAATTTATCAGACTTATTTATATGGGATTCTGCTAGTTAGTTTTTCTTTTTTATTTATAAATTGCCTGCAGCTTCCTGATCTTGTTGAATTCTTGAATCGTTGATGATATACGAGAAATTTAATTATGATACATGAGTTGTTTGTTATTAATGATTTCTTGACATTAGGTAATATTTTTACTAAAATTTCTATAGTCTTATTCTTTTTCCTTCTTTTTTGTGTGCATGCAAGCAAGACATTAGGTAAACCCATAACAAAACGCAGCATCTTCCTATAGCCTCAAACTCATGCAACCTTTAATGAAGTAATCTGCCCTACATTAATTTATCATGGCTGGCCATAAGTATATTAAGCAGATTTATCCTGTGTAAGTTCTAGATTCCAATCATAAGATTAAATCATCTTGCGGTGTAAAACGAACATCAAATACACACTTTTCCACATTTGTCATCTCTGAGTGCATATGCATGAAGAAAGGAGCTTTACTTTCTGTGCTTCAATAGAGGGAAATTATTTATTTTTATGCTTGACATTCTTCATTGAAGTATCTGTAATTGCGTATTTACTATTTAATTCCATATTGTTTTCAGGAAGGAAAATATCAACTAATAAAGCTTTATATTGTTGTTTTACCATGCAGATTCATTATTTCTGCAGATCGTGAATTTCATGTGGCACAACTACCTGACAATCCAGATTTCAGAGTTATGCCCGAGGACTGGGATGGCACTGTAAAAGACCCAGATGAAATGTTGTGGGAGATATCACAAAAAGAAGATGAAATACTTTATCAAGAATTTGTTCAGCGTATGAATTTCAACAAAGCACAGGTATATTTAGCTTCCACTTTACAGTGCTTAATAACCTTTATGGGATTGGATTCCAGTACCATGTGATAAGTTAATCCTTTGACATTCATGTGTTCATGTCTTGACATTTCAAGCAAGTATGCATGAAAATTGAAAGCGTATGTACTTCTGTCCAGATTGCTGGTAAGGTCAAGTGCCACCCATACAGTCGAAGGCGACCCTCACAAGGATGGAAATTCACAGTAGAAGAACTAGGTAAAAAGGGTAAACGTGGGAGAGGCGGTGGGCGGAAGTTTGTTAGTGAACCAGATGGATCAAAAAGGCCTCTCGATGAATTGGAAAAGATGTTTTTGAAAAGGGAGACAAACAGAACTAGACGCAAATTTATCTAATCTAATGCCACACTGTACTGAGGAGCATTTATAAGCGAACAGAATTATTAATGTGTTTTGGAAACATTAATAATCAAGCTTCCTAACTCGCAGTGATTCATTGGTTTCTAAGCTTCAAGTGTTGTGCTATGTCTCGACAATATTGACATATGCCTTTTGAGAGCGACTTTGTTTTGCATTGGAGTATATTGATGTGTGAATGTTATTCCTGAACTGCAAAGGTTCAGGGTTTTGAATTTTACTCAAACTTGGGATTTGAATAATTCTCTCATTAAAATTTCCTGCTAGTCTACCATTTTGATAATTGCATATTTTGAGCTTTATAACAGTCGGTTGTTGCTATGTTTTGGATATGTGCCTTTCAATACGGAATTTGATTGGAAAGTTTCAGAGATCATAGAGAGCACAAAAACATGTCTATTAGAATATTAAAACCTGAATATCAACTGGAGAAGAGGGTTTGCAGCAGAAAAAAGGCAGAGTTTTCCTGTTTTTCATCTGAAGCAAATTATAGGGAAAAACAACAGCCTGTTGAAATGTATAATAATGCAGGGTTTAACAATAGAAAATCTAAAGAATATGAGTTTGGAATTTAAAATGGTCATGATTTTGTTGGAAAGGGTTTTGACTGTAACTATGTCAATGTCCAAATCACTCATAGGTAGGAAACCACCAAATGGATTTCTTATAGGCAAACAAGTAGAGTGAATTTTGTATTGTCCAATGAAAGTCGTGAAAAAACAGTTAGACAAGATTATATTTTTGGGGTTTTCAAAGTTTCATGGTTAACAGTTGAGGGCGAGATATGGATGCTCTTGTGATAATAAGACATGAAAATCTCTAGACTTGATTGGATGAATGCTGTTTTTAAAAAATTAAATTAAATTTTATTATTATTAGTGTAATTTTAAGTTGATTGAAGAGAGATATACAATCTATGGGATGAGAAAAAAGGAAAAATAGATTACATATGTAAGCTCTATCCTTTTTATTTTTTTTCAGTGAAGTTGGGATTCATGTCAATGTTGTCGCCGCACTAATTCACAAAGGTTTAACAAAACAACTAGAAATACAGCAACAACAGAAACAATTCAACAATGCGCCAAAGGAAACATCCATTGTAATAGTAAATTAGATTCAATACCAGCAAATCAATGCAACTTAAAGAGGGCAAAGTATAATAGATAATTTCAACTACAACGTAACTCCTTTATTTATAAACTAAATCAAACATTAACCCAGTTTAATGGAACCTACAGTGCAAGACAAGTTTGATAAAGAATTTAGTGCCATGTGAGTCATCCAATAAACTATCTATAACAGGGATAGGAAACTTATCTTTGGTGGGGATCTTGTTAAGAGAGAAAAAATCAGGACACATGTGCTAAGAGTTGTCCTTGTGCTGTACCATAATCTCCAGAGGAATAAGCACTGATGCTTGGGTAGATAATTTCTCACTCCATTATCTTCTGAACTTTCTTGATATCAGACTTCTAGGGTTGGGATGGTGGTAAGGACAGATATTCAGATGCTGACTACTTGAAAGTGGGTGGATGGCATAAATCATGTTTGCACTTAGGGGAAGACCCAGGGTTTTGCCAAAGATGTCTGCATTACGATCAACAATAACCTACAAGTCTGAAGGAAGAGTTAGAAGGAGCGATTCAAAAGATTGGGTTTCTATGCAATTAAACCTGGGCAAAGAATCCATGGTCATCTTTCTTTTAGATCTTTTCCATGTTGAGGGAGCTAACTACCTTAGAAAGAGGTTGGATTGCGTAGGGACAAATGACCTTGCCATTTTCCACTCATTCAGTACAGTCCTAGGTTAATAGTAACATTGCTAAGCTGCGAGAGACATGGTGCTTCCAAGATGACATCTACACTGAAAATGATGGTCAAACAAGTGTAATATCCCATTTGGATGTTAACCTTGGCTGTATGACCCACATGTTGAGTCATGTCCCCATTTAAAATAAATACTTGTAATTTTTCCAAGGTTGTAGTATTGAGATATAGTCCCAAAGACGTCATTGTTTGTTGCCAATAAAGTTATGCGTGCTACCTGAATCAAACAACACAATGACGTGATGTTTGATGAAGCCTTGGACCTTGATGGTATAGTGAGCCTAATCCCCATTACGGCAAAATACAAAGAGAGTTCTGGTATCATCCTTATACTTAGAATCTGTTGCTTTGATCGGTCGCTCTTGCTAAGAATCCTAATCTTCATCCTTTAACACTGTTGCTTCCTCAGCTTACACTAAGAAGTTAAGTCATTCTTCACAAGGCTGATCTTGGGAATGATGTGAATGACATTTCTAACAAAAAAATCCTTCGGGATGCATATCATTGCGGCTATTGAAGTAAGGTCGTTGAGGGTTGAAATCACATTAGGGTCGGGGATGGGATAAGTGGAGTTTCTTTTGTCACTAGAGCCACATGTTTAACCTCCTTGAAGGTGTATGGATCATGCATATTAACCTCCCATTGGATTTAATCCTCAAGGCCATGGCAAAAGGATGAAACCACCACCATGGGATCTAGGTATAGGTGAATAATCATATGAACTCCATACAATAATCCTCAATCGTTTTTCTTTGTTTGGTTTGCATCAAACAAACACATATGAAGTAGAATAGTCCTTTTCAAACTCGTGGAGGAACAACACTTTAAACTTTGGCCAAATAAGAGTGCCTGTGTTGATGGATCTCCCATAACAACCGCTAATGAGCATGGTTTAGTGCCTGTGTTGATGGCTCTCCCATAACAACCACTAATGAGCATGGTTTCCCAACTTAGTAGTGACCAATGTGGCATAACCTTCTTTAGGCACATTGTGTAGTTAGATGATGCTAACCATATTGTCTACTCAATCACATGCATCTGTAACCTTAAAGGTTGTGAGGTTGATGTGTAGAATGGGAACATCATGAGGTGAAGTAAGGAGATTAACACCATTTCCAATAGAGGGATCAAGATCAGTAGCAAAACCTAAGTCAAACCCAACCATAACTAGAAGAGTGTCCCTCGTGGCATAAGGATCCATGTGACTACCATGTGAACTTGGAGGTTTGGGACCAAACAACGACTACTGGTGGGTGCTAGTATACTAATATTGGTGACCCTTCGGATCTGGTTCCTATTGCCTACCCTATGGTTGTTGCCTAGAGACTTGTTGAAACTCTTGGTCAAGCGAACACTTCATATGTACAATGATCCAAACAATGTTGGATGGAATCTAGGGTCACCTGCATATTAACCTGAATGTTCTTGATGGAGGAAACCAAAGTCACTAGGTTGGAATGCTTGTTTTCCTAGGTCACAAGATAGATGTGCAAATCAACATCAATTACATTTGGCATATTACTACTAATTGGAGGAGTGGGAGAGATGGTAGAAGATGAAGCCATGGTTGCTAAAAAAGAAAGGACACATGGGTCAAAGCTATTGATATCGAGGGGGATGTTATGATGTTTATTGATATTTTTGGGTTGACGTTTCTTTCTATTTATGCACATAGCCTTGGGTTGACCAATGTATCGGATGATAGGAAGCAAATTTAAAAATTTGAATGTTTAGAATGGTTATCATGTATTTTTGTCATTTTTTCGCATGACTATAGGGAACCAAGATCGTTGCTTTGATACAACTTTTAAAGAAATCACTTTTAGAACTACAACAATAAAAATTCAATAATGTGCCAAATGAAACATCTATGGGAATAGTAAATCAAATTCAACACCCAAAAAATAATAATGCAAGTAACACTTCCTACATAGGCAATAATGTGCCAAATGAAACATCTATTGGAATAGTAAATCAAATTCAACACCCAAATCATAGCCACTTCAAGAGAGTTTGTAATATGACCTTATTAGGCCAAGGTCAAAAGTGATGAAGTACCTACATAGGCAAGTGCTATGTAAGCCTCCAGGCATTTTCTATTTAAGTCTACAAGCATTCTCGATATAAACCTAAGTGCCTTCCTCTATGGAGGCCTACTAGCATATTGATGTAAATCTACATGAAGTTTTGATGTATTCATCCTTAGTGGAATTGGTTATTCACCTCTATGATTAATCTTGGTCAAAGGGTTTAATACATATATTATATTGTAATTTAACCTTCAAGTTATGTTGGCTTGAGATTAACATTTGGTTGGGGATTTGGTATCACTATAAATACCCCCCATGACTAATCCATTGTATTATTTGGTGATATGTGAGACTACGGGGGTGCCTACGAGCATCCACCCCTTAATCCTTCTATCTATTTGATCGTTTATCTCTCTTTATTTTTGTCTATATGCTTTTCTATTTCCATTTTCTTCCTTTTTCTGCATATGATTGTTGTGAATGTATGTTTCAAAATGTGTTTGGAAAGTATTATGAATTACAACATGGTGTGAGAGCCAAAATGAAACTAATTTTCCCAATCATACAAAAAGGTTGTACATGTCAAACCATGACAAATATGTATGAACCATCAATTCTAGTGGATTCCTTGTAAACTTCTAGGGTGGATCCTAGTTCAACACTTATGGCGATTTCATTGTTTTGACACTTGTTTTAGCATCCAAATACTTCCCTCCAAAATTAAAAAAAATGAATGTGTAGAATATTCCATGGAATTTAGTTTGGTGGGAAATGCTGGCATAGGCAAATTCTCTTTTGGCTCAAATCTGAAATGTGCGCCTAATTTTCATGATGTCTTTCACATAGTCCAAATAAACTATGGAGGTTGCCATCCTTACTGACAAGGATCAGTGCAATGGTAGGGCATGAAGCAATTAAGCAAGAAGTCTCCTATTTGAAACCTAGTGAGAGGAAATGACTTTTTAAATTTATCTTTTGCTAATGAAGGAAGACAAATCTAATATTGGGGGATTGTTTCTTTGTTCAAACATGACAACATAATGGTAGCACACTAGATTCAAGAAACTATAGTCATGGATTTGAGTCACATCTCTATAGCATGGGAGGTCAATTTTCCTTTCTTACGTCATAATCAAGCCTTTTTTACCTTCAAAGGCCCTTTTCTTTTTGTCTAGAATGGTTGGCATAGTGGTAAGACTAACACCTCTCAAACCAAAGGTTCCAAGTTTAAACCTCGATGATATGTATGGATGAGTGATGTTGTCATGGCGTTGTTTTTAGTTATATGCAATGGTTCTTTCTTAAGGGGAAGTGCTTTCAAGCACATTAGTGTTGGTGGCATAGTGGTAAATCACATATATTGTGGAAGGTCTTGTGTTCGATTCTCTTTGATAGTATATTTTTTTGGCACATGGCTATACACAAAACTACAAAGCTTCTTAAAAGAAAGATGCACCTTCTCTACAAATGTAAGCTAGTGGGCAACTGGCTATGATGATTTTAGGATGCTCCTCCCCAAATAACCCAAGTTTGATTCTCATTTAGTAAATTATTTGATTTCTTGCTAATAGTTTATGTGGCACCAAAGTGGAAATTCAATTATATATAGAGTCCCTACCAATCATGTTATCTCAAATGTCGATATCTAATTCATCGTTTGTCGTCCCAATTGGCAGTCCTATCAATGAATGATATCAACAGAGGTGGCACTTGGAGGTGACAAGTAGCGTTTTTTGATTGGTTGGATTTTTTCTTTCATTTCTTAGCTCTAGTATTTCTAAATTTTTGCAGGCCATAACTTTTATATGTGGAAAAAGTTTAAGCCTATTTTTTCAAATTGCATAGTTTTTCAAGGTCTACAAATTGGCAATATTAGTTTAAGGGTCCATTACTCTTTTTGTGGAACTTTTCTATGCAAAACCGACTTAGTTGGCATTCTCCTCTTTAACTTCGATGTGATAATTAACTCCAATAGTCCATTGGCATGGCAATTGGAAAATTTATTTGCATCCAAACATATGTATGGTTTAACGACCTTCTTCTACAAGAATGTCAGAGGCTCAAAGCTCATTCTCTCTCATTTCTTTTATCACAACACTCAAGGTTTGATGTCTTTAGGGAACACCAAATATCTAACTCCAACTAAGCCTGTTTGCATAGTGGTTGGCTAATTGTATTATATTTCAGAGACATGCCTATTACTTCATGGTTCAATTACTTGATTGTAGTTATTGTATTGCATGTTGAAGATCTTCTCATGGGAAGCTCAACATCTTGATTTAGAAGATGGAATTATGTCTTCATGTTTGGGGAGAAGTTGATCTAGTTCATGTATATTTGGCAAGAGAAAATGACATGATGTAGTAGCCTATATGAACATTCATTATAGGAAAGATGTATAATCTCTAATGTCTTCTCTCCTTGGCCCACTGGTTTAAATTAGGGGGTAGTGTTGAAATATTTGTAATCTGATCTTATTGGGTTGAGAGAGATAGTGATGAAGTGCCTATTGGTACTATTGATGTAGCCCACAAGCATCTTTTTGTAAGCCTATGAACACTTTTGATGTATTCACCCTTCATGATATTGGTTAAACCACCTCTATGATGCTTACAAGTGCTCTTAATGAAGTTCCTATGGGTGCTCTAGATGTAGCCTATGAACAAGTGCTATTTAAGCCTTTCGATATTTTCTATATAAGAGTACAAACATTCTTCTAGATGTGATCTTAGAAGCATCTTGATGTAAACCTATGGGCATCCTTAGCAAAATTGGTTAGTCCACTTCTATAGTTAACCTTTGTTAAAGGGTTTAATACATGTATTATATTGTAATTTAATCTTCAAGTCAAGCTATGTTAGCTTGAGATTAACATTTAGTTGGGAATTTGGTATCACTATAAATTATCCCCAATAACTAATCCATGATATCAGTTGGTGATATGTGAGGTCATGGGGGTGCCTACGGCACCCATCCCTTATTTCTTCTATATATTCATATTGTTTATCTCTTTCTCTATTTTCATCTATATGCTCTTCTATTTTTATCTTCTTCCTTTTTATACATATGATTGTGGTAAATGTATGTTTTAAAAAGTTTCTAGAAAGTTTTGTGAATTCCAACAAAAGTTTCATTACCACTTGAAGAGGGCGAGGACTTATACATGCAACAAAAGCAACTTAAGATTCAAGTATGAAAGATGATCTCAACTATAACATAACTTCTCTTTCTTTATTTATAGACTACAAACAATAACCCTAACCCTAATGCTTGAGAACCAACTAACCTAATCCTAGGAGCAATTACAAAAGGTCTCAACTATGTTCATTTTGTAATGTTTCAAAGCATCATTAAGATACCTAATCTTGTAGATGATGAACTTGATAATTTGTATAAGTTGCCCAACTCATAATACTGTAGCGAGTGTGGTCTTACATGTTGGTACGCAAAGTTAACCTCACATGTTTCTCTTTCTCATGTTCTTTTTAAACATAGACAATTTTCTTGATTAGTTTTTTTTAACATACTCTATAATTGCACAATGATGAAAAATTAGTCTAAATCGGATGACGATACCTTTTTTGTATCGAGATCTTTTATGGAAGTTGATTTTGCTCTTTGTAGATTATTATGAGATTGATCTCACATTTTCAAAAATCTTATTTTCTCATTATTTTTTTGTAGAAAAATTTATATTTTTTGTTTTAATTGGTTATATGGGATTGAAAGGTCCACACTTATATTACATCATGACCATATAATAGTATTACAACAACTTGGAAATTATACATGTACCATTGAAACCTTGGTCTAGAGGAAT
Organism: Wollemia nobilis; assembly: GCA_028583015.1. NCBI lineage: Eukaryota > Viridiplantae > Streptophyta > Pinopsida > Araucariales > Araucariaceae > Wollemia > Wollemia nobilis. The sequence continues at coordinate 4,136,732 of JAQPPZ010013020.1, read as the reverse complement.
TTAAATGGTTGAGCTCATGTTATGTAATTAAATAATATCTATTATTATTTATATGAAGCCTAAATTTTTTATCTTTTGATAAATCTTTCATCAATTTCCTACTTTTAATCTACTTTCTACTATCTTTGTACCAATCCTTCTCTTCAATTGTAACCATTGCTTGAAATGCTAATCTTCTTTTACCCATATATTTTATTTTGATTATATATAAAAAATTGATACAATACTAGGGTAAAGAGTTTGTTTAAAGTGTAACTCCTAGTTTTTCTAGCAAAAAATGTTTTGAATGAATGAATGAATGAAAGATTTTAATTACGTCCACAAGACCCAAATATGGTCTATGGGACATCAAATATGGAAGTACAATTACTCAAATCATATCATATGATCTTTAATATCTTTGAGAAGGTTGTTCCTTCTCCTGCTGATTTGTGTTAGCAATTCCCCAACTTTTTTTTATTTTACTGTCTTCAAATAAATCTGCCATAAACTCGTTCCCAAGTGTTTCTTTGTATTTGTCACGGATATCTGAAAGACTCGGGCATTTATAGATGAAGTTTTCCTCTGTCTGTACTGCCCCTGTGCTGCATAGAGTACATATCCTTTCTTACCATTGTTCTTTGGGCGTTGTCCATCTCCCTATTTCACATCTAAGCCTATGAGAGCTAGTCCTTATATGAGCTATAAGTATTTTTTCCTTCCACTTGATTTCAATGCCTATATACTTTTTCCTTGTGGTCATACGTTGGGTTAAAATTTGCAATATAATATTGTCTTTTCTTGCTTGCATTTTCCCACATTCCATTTTTGAACTTTTCATTCACATAATTTTTTATGTCTTTGTTGACATTTGGGCATTCATTTATGTTGATTTGCCAACGTTCCATCCATTTCTGATTTTGTTTCATCCATGTATTCTTTCACCTATGCAACTCCTTGTCCCTAGTTGCCCTAGGCCATCTATCATCTTTCATGTTTTCTATTTTTTTCAAGTAACATAACAACTTGGTCATAGCAATTGCTTCTGAAGGGAACATTCCAGTTTCAGCTAGAATAATTTCATAAGGGGTTGTGGCCTTAATTTTGAGAAAATTTGTGATTAGATATTTTTAAATCCTTTCTATTTGCCTCCATTTTGCATTTGTTGTGGCACTAGCCCACACCTCGCAACCATACAACAGAACCGGTGTAACAAGTAGGCCAAATAAGACCTTGGTGGTCTTCCAGTCCCACAACTCGGCATTCCTACACCTGTTTTGAAGTGCATATAGTGCTCTCCAACCACTTTGAGTTCTTTTCATCATACATGTATTCCAATTAAGTTTGTCATGAAAGTCTATGCCCAAGTATTTGTATTCTACTACTACATCAAGCGGTTCTCCTGCAAACTGAAATTTGAGTTGTTGCTTCTTCTTTTTTGTTGAAAAAATCATAATTTTTGTTTTGCTTGTGTTCACCTGCATCCCAACTTCTTTACAAAAGAGTTCTAAAGCTTGAAGGTGATATTCTAGATCTTTGGCTATTTTGGCCACAAGAATTACATCATCTGCGTACATGAGGAGTTTACCACATATTTTGCTAAATGCACACCCTCTCCCCCAAATTTGTTTATCCATTCTTCTAACTTGTCAATGTACAACCCAAATAATGTTGAATATAGAGGAAAGAAGATGCACCTGTTGTCAAAGACCAAGTAGAAAAGAAAGAAGATGATCCTGTTATTGAAGACGTAAAAAAAGAGAAAGATTCAAAAAATGAAGAGAAAGGCACAACTCACATAAAAGAGAGTGTTTTTAAAATATTGAAGGATAACTCAATATTGAAGGTTCAAATACAAGATGATCTCTATGACTTGAAATTTAAGGTTGAAAAGACAAGGAGAGTTGAAGAAGGTATGACTGAGTAGTTAAAGGTAAAAGAGCAAGAATGTGAAAGACTTGTTGTTGATATTAAAAAATTAAAAAGAGAAAACCCAAGATTCAAAGCCTAAGTACAAGAGGATGAGGAAATAAAGGTAAATATTCTACAAGATCTCACTAACTTTGAGGTTAATATTGAAGAGGTAAGAATAATTGAAGGAATGGCTGAAAAGTTAGAAGCAAAAGAGTTAGAATGTGAAAGATTAGAACATGAAGTAGTTTATCTAAGTATGGAAGTGAAATATGCCAAGGATAAGCTATATAGGTTTGATAAAATCTCAAACGATTTGGATGATATTGTCAAATCATAGATATATTTTTTTATGGAGATAAGATTTGGTTTTGAAGAAGGTCAAGAGGTATAGAAAGGGAAGTCAAGCTCAAAAGAAAAGGAAGTCTCAAAGGAAGCATCAAAATAAGTGAATGAAGAAGAACCTAAGACTTATGCTGATGTGTTTAGAGGTGATAGTATCATAGAGGAAGCAAACAATACATCATCAAGAGAAAGATATCATCACAAAAAAAGCAAAGAAAGAATAATGAGATCAAGGTAAGATGAATATTTTTTCCAGGATTTTTATTTTTCATGTAATTATTTTTGTTACAAAGCTATGCATTGTAGGGTTCATGGAAAGAAGGAGTATGGCCTCACTAAATGGAATTTTAACTCATTAATATATGGATACTTCTTTCAAGGGTATTTCTAGTCATGAAATCGCTTTGATCATAAAGTGATCCATTGCAAGATTCATGACAAAATGGATTATGGCTTCACCAAGAGGAACTTCAAATCATTTACACCTCCCAAGAACTACAACATTATGTGTTACAAGTGCAATAATCTTGGGAATACGGCCAAATGGTGTAGAATAGAGTTTATAGAACTTCTAGAGTCAAGCAAGAATAGGGACACTCAAAAATATCAAAAGGGTATGAATACAAATATGTTGATATAGAAGGTTGAAAAAGAAAAAGAGTATTGCATGTTGGGAGTAGAATTACTCCCACCCCAAAATTAATCACCTCAAGGAGAGGAGGCTGGAGGGGGCTGAGCTGAGAGCCTTATATTTAGCCCCAAAGGAGTCCCTTTGCTATTAATGTCAAATGGGAGAGATTTGAGTACGGGGAAGAGCATTCAGTCAAGGGGAGTAGTTTCTCAGGGGGAGCCAATTTAGAATCCAGTGGTTAGAAAAGGAATATTTAGAAGAATTGCCATCAATGACAAAGGGGGAGATTGTTGGAAATTTTGAGTATATTGTTGTCATTGATGTCATAGGTTGATGATATTGGTTGTCATTGATGTCAAAGATAGCTTGGCATGGCAAAAATATAAGGTTTATAAGTTGGTTAATTAATGCAAGGTAAATACCTCCATTGAAAAAGGAAGACAAGGTAGACAAAGCTCCATTGAAAAAGATTCATTATTTGCAAGGTTGAAAAATATTTCAAAGGCAAAAGAAAAAGGTTTTAAAAGATAAATTATAATATTTAAATTAAAGTTTAAATATTATAATAAAATAAATTTGAATTTCATATGGCACCAAAAATTCAAATTTCCAATTATGGGACAAAGCACCGATGTTTTCCTAAGTGTCAAAGTGCATATATAAGGTGGAGGCCAAAAATCATTTCAAGTGGTGTTGAAATTTTTAAGCGACATCGATATCATTTGTCCTTTCGTGAGCACAACACATAGGTTTCAAGCAAAGGTGGCAAGGATTAAAGGGAATGCATGTGTTTTGAATATAGGTGGAAAATGCATGAGACTCAAGAAGGAGCAATGCATGATTAATTTCCAATTGAGCGGCTAGCTCAGGTGGCAGGCAGACCTTGCGTAAGGCGTGGCACGAAGGAGGTCTCAAGATCGAGGCTTGACGGTGATATTTTATTCATAGTTTTTGATGACCAAAGGAACATGATAGTTTTAAAGTAAATATTATGCATTAAGGTTCTTGTGTGGGCAGTTATCCCACGCAGTGCTCTAGCACACACTAGAGCCTGGGCTCCGTAAGGTCGCGTGCTCGATTCCCTGCAACAACAAAAGTGGTAAGGACAATTTTTTTATAAATTTTAGCTTGGTATTTAGGGAGTTATAAGGATGTAATTTTGATAAAGTGTGCCATAAGGGTTAAGTTTAATAAAGTATGTTTATGCTATTAGAGAGTCATAAGGTCTGAATTTAGTAAAGTTTAATTTTGGACTTAGGGAGTCATAAGGGTGTGAATTAATAAAGTTTTAAGTGCAATGATATGTTTTAAAATCTTTCTATTTTGCAAACATAAATTATAAGAGTGATTTATATAGTTTTATTTTATAAAGAGAATAAAAGAAAAATATGTTTTACATGCAAGAATATGAGCATAAGGTGTTATAATGGCTTGATATTTTATTGTAATTATTGTATGGTGAAAAGAGAGTTTGAGGGTTTTGAGTTATTGAATATCATTTCATATTTCTTTGAGCACATATTTTGAGAAGAAAGTTCATGTGGATGTTTTGAGAAAGTATTTTGCTATCTAACCCTTGAAGTGGCACAAGAAGGATTAGTTGTTTGTGAGATAGGTTTTTGAGGACATATCTTCATCAAAGCAGAATAAGAGGTATGGGCATATCATTCCTTATTTAAGGTGTTTTGTTGGGAAAATGTTTCTGAAACATAATGTGGAGATAAAAGGGTTGTTTGGTATGCATTGTTGAAAATATTTGAGTTAGGGTTTGAGACCTACATGTACTTCATTGTTGAGAGAAAGTGGAAACAATTGCATTAGGATTTGAGAACTACTTGTGCTTCATGATTGGAAATACTTGAGCTAGGGTTGACATCAAGTTTGTACATCATTGTAATAAATTTTGAGCAGTGGTTCGAAAGACATTGAAAGTAATTGTGAAGTGTTTGAGATCAATCTTTGAAGGAAATTTGTGCATTATTGTGTGTCATCTTTGAGAGTAAATTTACAAGAAATATTGACCAGTTTTGTGAATCAATGTTATACACTAGTTTTATTTGATTTGAAAGGGATTTTGTAAGAGGTAGAGATTGTATTAATTGAATACAATATTTTTGAATGTGAAGAACATATTGGGTATTTTATAGTACATATCATTTTCTATATTTTCCAGAGGTTAAACAAATTCTAAGTAGAATATGTTTGAATTGCCTAGTTAAAGAAAGCATTTCTGAAAGAGATATCAACATTGTTTGTATGCAAGATTTAGAAATATTTGTGTAGGTTTAGTGAGCAGCACTGTGTTAGATTTGAGCAATTCTTGTGAGAATACTTGAAGCAACATTGAGGTAGATTTGAGCAAGTCTTGTGAGAAGACTTGAAGCAACATTGAGGTAGATTTGAGCAAGTCTTGTGAAGAGACTTGAAGCAACATTGAGGTAGATTTGAGCAAGTCTTATGAGAAGACTTGGGATAAAGTTGAAGGAGATTTATGCATGTAACGTGTGCAAATTTGGATAGATTTGTGAGCAGAGTTAGAGCAGATTTATGCTAGCCTTGTAATGAGGTTTGGTGTAGATTTGAGGTAGAGATTTATGAGTATAATTAGAGCAGATTTATGCTAACCTTGTAATGATATTTGGTGAATATTTGAGGTAAATATTTGTGAGTAGAATTAGATAAGATTTTTTCTAGCCTTGTAACAAGGTTTGGTGCAGATTTGACACAGATATTTGTGATCAAAATTAGAGCAAATTTGTGCTAGCCTTGTAACAAGGTTTGGTGCAAATTTGAGATATATATTTATGAGCAGAATTAGAATAGATTTGTGCTAGTCTTATAACATCGGTTGGTTTAAATTTGAGATGGATATTTGTGATAAAAGTTGGAGTAGATTTGTGCTAGCCTTGTGACGAGGTTTGGTGCATATTTGAAATAGAGTTGAGAGTAGACTTTGGAGCAAACCAGAGAAGAGGGGATAGAGTTCTCCTATGGAGAGAGATCCACAAACTAGAGTAGAGGGTATACAATTATCTTGTGAAGAGATATCCAAAAACTAGAGCAAAGAGGATAGAGTTCTCCTATGGAGAGAGATCCACAAACCAGAGCAAAGGGGATTGAGTTCTCCTTTGGATAGAGGTCCATAAACATTGTAATAGGGAATTGATTCCCAAGATATTTGTTGAGAAAATTTAGAAGAAATATTTTCTCTATGGACGTAACCCACATTGGGTGAACCACATTAAATTTGTGTCTCTCATGTGTATGATGATTTATGCATTACTTTTTTATTGCTATTTATATTGTAATTGATAACATTGGTTAATATTGTTTGGGAAAGAAATGTAAAATTTTACCTTATACTGTTTACCCCCCCAGTATAATCTTATGTTCTTCACACAAATGCTTGAGAGGTGATGATAATTTCAAAGTTAGTTTACTAATTATAGCTTTACATATGGCTGGAGTCTACCCTTTCCCTCCATCCCTTCACCCCTTTCACTACATATATTTTCCCCCTTACATCCCATTAATTCACATTTTCTTTCAAAACCTACCTTCATTCATCCATCTCATTGCATTATCTTTTTCCCATATCATTTTGACTCCCGATACCCAATGGATAAGGTTATGAGTTCTCAAGATTTATGAGCAATACCCCAGGAGGCACTAGAATGTAGGTTAAAAGTGGCCACATACATAGATTTTTTTTGCAATTTTTTCTAAGTCCTAAAGGAAGTGTTCTAAACCACAACAATGGCATAGTGCATCATGTTCTACATTGCAATCAACTCGATCAAACTTGCACTTAGTGTTTTAAAAATCATGGCTCATAGAACAAGGGAGATTCAACGGCTTGCAACAAGTTTCTACCTTGTGCGGCCTAGAACAAGGTTCTACCCTGTAATCAACATAGTCAAATGTTACAAGTTTGTCATCTGAATCATGGTTCATAACCTATGTTCTACACCATGTGGTTTGGTGCATGGTTCTATGCCACAGTCAACATGGTTAAACCCAAAAAATTAGCATTCCAAGGTGTGGCACATGATATGGTTATATCCTACGTAGGCTAGTGCATGTTTTATATTACGCAACTTAATGCAATATGTTCCACTGATGGGGACACAGGAAATCAATCAGATCTCATTCATTAAACTTCAAAGAAATTACAATACTAGCCCACAGGCGTAGTTTCTTCCAGTCCTTCATCCCCCCTTCTATCCAGATTCACCACCTGCTTCTATAGCAATGTCTGCATTTCTTTCGAGGTCCCGACCCTCTAGGCCATTAATGACCCACCTAGAAGAATACATCCTTCCTCTGCCTTCGTGACTGAATCTTCACATCCTTTTCCTCAACTGGAAACTGCCACCGGATTAGCCATGGAAACGTGCATTGATGAGCCGTCTAAACGTCTCTGACTTCTGGGCGCAGCCTTCGAGTGGCCGCCATGCTCAGCAAGCTTATCGGGCAAGAAATCATGCATAAATGCGGCCTGGACCACCTCGGGAAACACCGTCTAGGAACGCGTGCCTTTTTGAATCGAGAACCAGCAGTATGTCGCGATATCGTGACATTTTTCTTCCTCGCTGCCTTCTTCTCCTTCGGGTCGCGATATCGCGACATGTCGCGATAGTTTTCTTTCTCGCTGTCTTCTTCTCCTTCGGGTCGCGATGTTGCGACATGTCGTGATATCGTGACATTTTTCTTTCTCGTCGCCTTCCTCTTCTTCGGATCACAATATCGCAACATCTTTCTTTCTCTTTGCCTTTCTCTCCTTCGGGTCGCGATATCACGACATGTCGCGATATTGTGACATTTTTCCCTTTCGGCTCTTCTCTCTCCTTTTTGGTCGTGAAATCGTGACATGTCACGATATCGCAAAATATTTCCTTTCTGCCTCCTCCTCGTCTCTCGGGTCACGAAATCGTGACATGTCGCGATATCGCGACATTCTTCCTTCCTACTTCCTTCTCGCCTCTTCGGGTCACGAAATCGTGACATGTCGCGATATCGCGACAGCTTTGCCTTCCGCTTTCGCCCTCTGCTTCGGGTCATGAAAATGCGACATGTCGCGATATCGCGACAATTTCCTTCCTTGCCTTCTTTCTGCTCCTTCGATCGCGATTTCGTGACATGTCGTGAAATCATGACATTTTCTCCGTTGGCCCTTCCTATTTTCTTTCGGTCGTGATTTCGCGACATGTCGCGAAATCGTGACATTTTCTCCTCTGGCCTTTCCTGTGTTCTTTCGGTCGCGATTTCGCGACATGTCACGAAATCGCGACATTTTCTCTTTGGGTGCCCTCTCTCTCTTGTTTCGGTCGCGATTTCGTGACATGTCACGAAATCATGACATTTCCTTCGGGCACCTCCCCTTCCCCTACTTCGGTCATGATTTTGCGACATGTCACGATTTCGTGACATTTTCTTCTTATACCTTCGCTCTACTGTTTCGGTCGCGATTTCGTGACATGTCACGAAATCGTGACATTTTCTTCGGGCACCTTCCCTCTTCTGCTTCGGTCGCGATTTCGTGACATGTCGTGAAATCATGACATTTTTGCGCCATGCCTTCTCTCTCCTTCTTGAGTCGCGAAAACGCGACATGTCACGATATCGCGACACTTTTCTTTGTCGCGATATCGTGACATCAAAGCTAACACTTGGAATTTTTTTTTTGTTGATGCAAGATTGCTCTGCTACCACCGGATGCTCCTGCATCAGACACCTGGGGTGGATTGAGAAGTGTCCTTCACTTCTGTACTGTTGGAGGAAGACCCAAGCGGTCGACCTCTACTTTTGACAACCAAGTTGCATCTTCGATAGGCCTACCCTTCCACTTGACCAGATATTCAGAATACTGCCTGTTCCTGGTACTTCTCTTGCTCGAGTGTCTAGTATTTCCTCGATCTCGTCTGTTGCTGGAGTAGATGTTGGAATACCCCACAAATCTGTTCTTGGTGTCTCACTACTACCTCCTTCATGGTATTCTACCAAGTCTAAAATATTAAAAATAGGTGATATATTCAGCTCGCTTGGCAGTTCCACTTCATAGGCATTTCTCGAATCTCTTTTACCTATGATCCTGCATGGTCCAAACCTCTTCATCTTCAGCTTGTTGTAGGTCTTGCTAGGAAACCTTTCCTTTCTCAAGTGAACCATGACCTCATCGCCCACTTGGAACTCCTTGAAATGCCGCTTCTGATCGACCTTGGCTTTGTACTGAGTATTCATCTTACTGATATGTTGTTTTACCTCTTCATGTAAACTCTTTATGTGCTCTGCAAAATCTTCAGCCTCAGCACTACTCTTTTCTCCTTTACCCATCGTTCTCAACTCAGAAGCATTCCTTGGGTTGTTCCCATACACAATCTGGAATGGGGATTTACCAGTACTTCTGTTGATGGAATTGTTGTAAGCAAATTTTGCCTGTGGCAAAATCAAATCCCATCCTTTGGGCTTATCTCCTACTAGGCATCTTAGAAGATTACCCAAACTTTTGTTCACCACCTCTGTTTGTCCATCAGTCTATGGATGGTATGCAGAACTGAACTTCAAATCCGTTTTCAGCTGCTTCCACAAAGTCCTCCAGAAATAACCCACAAATTTGGTATCTCTGTCAGATACTATACTCTTGGGTAGACCATGAAGGCGTACCACCTCCTTGAAAAACAAGCTCGCAACATGAACCGCATCACTCATTTTTTGACATGGAATAAAATGAGCCATCTTCGAAAACCTGTCAACCACAACAAAAATGGAGTCACTCCCTCGTTGTGTCCTTGGTAGGCCAAGAACAAAATCCATACTGATGTCCTCCCATGGTCTCTCTGGTATAGGTAATGGCTGATACAATCCTGTATTCTATCTCACTCCCTTAGCCATCTGACATACTCTACAACCCTGCACAAATTTAGTCACATCTTGCTGCAACTGTGGCCAATGGTAGTTTTCACTAACAAGGGCAATGGTCTTATCTCGACCAAAATGTCCAGCTAGTCCCCCACTATGCTTCTCCTTTATCAGATTCTCCCTCATTGAACTTCGTGGAATGCATAATTGACCTCCTCTAAACAACATTCCATCTTGGATCAGAAAATCCAACCACTTGGTCCTGTCCAAAGTAACAGGTGCCAAGCAAGCCTTCCAGGCTTCTGCAAAATCAGGATCTTCAGGGTACAAACCCTTCAGTTCATCAAATCCTACCACTTCCACCTTCATTTTTGTCAACAAACACTGCCTTCTACTTAAGGCATCTGCAACTCTGTTTGACCTTCCGCTCCTGTGCTTCAACACAAAGGTATAACTCTGTAGAAACTCAACCCACTTCAGGTGCCTCTGATTTAGCTTCCCTTGGCTATTAATATACTGTAAGGCCTGATGATCAGTATATAGAACAAACTCTTTTGGCAACAAGTAGTGTCGCCACTTCTTTAGAGCCTGAACTATAGCATAAAACTCTTGATCATAAACTGAATACTTCTTTCTAGCATCATTGAGTTTCTCACTAAAGTAAGCAACAGGTTTACCTTCTTGACTCATAACAGCTCCTATGGCACTACCACTAGCATCACAGTCTACCTGAAATACCTTATTAAAATCTGGAAGTGCCAAAACAAGTTGCTCTGTAACCTTCTTCTTCAACATATCAAAGCTCTTATCTGCCCCTAAGGTCCACTTAAATTCTTTCTTATCCCCTCTCATTGTTTCTGTAAGGGGTGCACAAATACTGCTGAAATTCCTAATGAATTTCCTGTAAAAACTTGCTAGACCATGAAATGATCTTACCTCAGTCGTGCTTCTCGGGGTAGGCCATTCAATGATGGCTCTCACTTTTTTTGGGTCCATTTTTAGACCTTCGGCTGAGATGACAAATCCCAGGTACACTAACTCCTTCTTCACGAAATTACATTTCTTCAGATTAATTAACAACTGCTCCTCCCGTAGCTTCTCAAAAACCCTTCTGATATGCATCAGATGTTCTTCCAAGGTTCTGCTAAATATTAAAATATCATCCAAATAGACAATGACAAATTTGCCTAGAAATTCTTTCAATACCTCATTCATCAGTCGCATGAATGTGCTTGGTGCATTGGTTAGCCCAAATGGCATGACCAACCATTCATACAAACCTTCTCTGGTCTTGAAGGTTGTCTTCCACTCATCTCCTTCTCTGACACGAATCTGATGATAACCACTCTTCAGATCAATCTTGGTGAAGTACTTGGCTCCACTCAAATAGTCCATAATGTCATCCATCCTTGGCAATGGAAATCTGTACTTTATGGTGATCTTGTTAATGGCTCGAGAGTCGGTACACATCCTCCACTCTCCATATTTCTTTGGTGCTAGTACTGCAGGTACTGCACATGGACTCAAGCTCTCCCGAATCAGTCCCTTCTCCAACAACTCTTGGACTTGCCTGTTCAGCTCTTCAGTTTTTGTAGGAGTCATTCTATGTGCTACCTTGTTGGGTAAACTAGATCCTGGTACCAAATCAATATGGTGACTGATCTTCCTCACTGGTGGTAAACCCTCAGGCACATTATCAGATATAATATCTAGAAATTCTTCTAACAGTCCTAAGACTTCTACAGGGGTATCCTTGCATTCTTCCTTCCTAACTCTAGGAACTAATGCATAGCACATATGCTCATGCTTTAAACTATCCAAAAATCTTCCTCCTTCAACTAAACAGATTCTAGCGCTGTTGCATACCTTTTCTTCCGCCTCCTTCAAGGGCTTCAGCTTATGGCGCACTCCATTCTTCGTCACTGAGTAGGTGTTGGCACGACCATCATGCACTGCACACCGATCAAACTGCCATGGCCTTCCCAACAACAAATGGCAAGCATCCATAGGCAGGATGTCACACAGGACCTCATCACAGTAATTCCCAATATTGAATTTCACTGAGCATTGCTCACTGACCAAAGCCCTATGGTCCTTCTGTAACCACGCAATCCGATATGGATGCGGGTGTCTCCTCCTTTTTAACTGTAACTTAGCAACCATTTCTTCTGAGACCAAGTTATCAGTACTACCATTATCTATAATAATGTTATAGACCTTACCCAAACTTCTACACCTTGTGCGAAATAGGCTCCTCCTCTGGTCTGATCCTTTCTCCTCATTCAACAGGGTCCTCCTTGTGACCATAACTTCTCCCCTCTCTGCCTCCTCGAATGTTTTGATTCAGCACCTTCATCTGCTACAACAGCTCTGGCAGGACCCTCAGGTCTCTTATTCATCCTTTCTCGGTGTTGTGGACACTCAAATGCTCGATGTCCTTCTTTGCCATAGTGGAAACAGGTTCCACGAAATCCTCCTCTTCCAAATCCACGTCCAGATCTGCCTCTCCCTCTCGGATAACCATTGTTCTGATTACGGGGTTGGTAGGTGCTTCCTTCCTTCTACTCTTGGGTATTACTGGTCTCACCAGCCTTCTTCTGATCCTTATATTTTTCTCCACTGGTCCTTCCACCAGTTCTTCCACCATGACCTCTTCCTCTTTGCTTGCTCTCAAACCTTCTATTCAGTTTCTCTTCAACCCTCAGGGCAAACTGGTAAGCATCCTCTATGGTGGTCATCCTGACCAGACTTAACTCCTCTTGAATACTTGCTCGTAACCCATTAATATAATGGGCTACCTTCTCCTTGTTGGCCTCTGAATGGCCTGTTCTGATTACAATTTTATAAAACTCCTCTGTGTATTCTTTAACAGACTTGCTTGATTGCTTCAAACCTTGCATTTTCTTTAGCAGATCCATCTCATAGTCAGCTGGGATGAACTGCCTCTTCAACTTCTCCACCATTCTATCCCATCTGGTTATTCTCTCCTTTCCTCTTCTATTTCTTTCCAGCTGTACTCCCTTCCACCATATGTTGGCATGACCCTTCAGCTTGGTCTTAGCAAACTTGACCCTATCAGGATCTTCAACCTCCTCATACTCAAAGTATTCTTCCAAATCATTGATCCAGTCGATCAACTCCTCTAGATCAAGATTTCTAGAATACGTAGAAACCTCCATCTTCGGTCTCTTTCCAATCTGAGAGATGGCTCTGTATAACCTGGCTTGTGTAGGATCTACAACCTCTTCTTCTTCCTCAAATTGGTCCTCTTCTTCTTCAACTTCATCTTCACTTCCTTCTTCTCCTCTGGGTTCAAGCCCTCTGCGCAGCTCCTCTTGCAGGGCCTGAACTTGCCTCTGCAAAGCTCTGAAATCTTCTGTTGGCACCATATTTCTTCCACCACCATGGTTTCTTCGTGGAGGCATTCTTCTTCACTCTCTTCTCACAACCCTTCCACAGATCCTGGTGCAAGCTACCTCACTTTCGATGATCTGCTCACACACTCAGGAACTCCTGCTCTGATACCACTTGATGGGGACATAGGAAATCAATCAGATCTCATTCATTAAACTTCAAAGAAATTACAATACTAGCCCGCAGGCGTAGTTTCTTCCAGTCCTTCATCCCCCCTTCTATCCAGATTCACCACCTGCTTCTATAGCAATGTCTACGTTTCTTTCGAGGTCCCGACCCTCTAGGCCATTAATGACCCACCTGGAAGAATACATCCTTCCTCTGCCTTCGTGACTGAATCTTCACATCCTTTTCCTCAACTGGAAACTGCCATCGGATTAGCCATGGAAACATGCATTGATGAGCCGTCTAAATGTCTCTGACTTCTGGGCGCAGCCTTCGAGTGGCCGCCATGCTCAACAAGCTTATCGGGCAAGAAATCATGCATAAATGCGGCCTGGACCACCTCGGGAAACACCGTATGGGAATGCATGCCTTTTCGAATCGAGAACCAGCAGTATGTCGTGATATCATGACATGTCATGATATCGTGACATTTTTCTTCCTCGTTGCCTTCTTCTCCTTTGGGTCGCGATATCGTGACATGTCGCGATATCACGATAGTTTTCTTTCTCGTTGTCTTCTTCTCCTTCGGGTCGCGATGTCGCGACATGTCACGATATCATGACATTTTTCTTTCTCGTCGCCTTCCTCTTCTTCGAGTCGTGATATCGTGACATATTTCTTTCTCACTGCATTTCTCTCCTTCGGGTCGCGATGTCGCAATATCACGACATTTTTCCCTTCCGGCTCTTCTCTCTCCTTTTCGATCACGAAATCGTGACATGTCGCGATATCGCGACATCTTTCCTTTCTGCCTCCTCCTCGTCTCTCGGGTCATGAAATCGTGACATGTCGCGATATCACGACATTCTTCCTTCCTGCTTCCTTCTCGCCTCTTCGGGTCATGAAATCATGACATGTCGCGATATCGTGACAGCTTTGCCTTCCGCTTTCACCCTCTGCTTCGGGTCGCGAAATCGTGACATGTCACGATATCACGACAGTTTCCTTCCTTGCATTCTTTTTGCTCCTTCGGTCATGATTTCGTGACAGTTTCCTTCCTTGCCTTCTTTTTGCTCTTTCGGTCGCGATTTCGCGACATGTCGTGAAATCGCAACATTTTCTCAGCTGACCCTTCCTGTTTTCTTTTGGTCGCGATTTCGTGACATGTCGTGAAATCACGACATTTTCTCCTCTAGCCTTTCCTGTGTTCTTTCGGTCACGATTTCGTGACATGTCACAAAATCATGACATTTTCTCTTCGGGTGCCCTCTCTCTCTTGTTTCGGTCACGATTTCGTGACATGTCACGAAATCACGACATTTCCTTCGGGCACCTCCCCTTCCCCTGCTTCGATCGTGATTTTGTGACATTTTCTTCTTATACCTTCGCTCTACTGTTTCGGTCGTGATTTCGTGACATGTCACGAAATCATGACATTTTCTTCGGGGCACCTTCCCTCTTCTGCTTCGGTCGTGATTTCACGACATGTCATGAAATCGTGACATTTTTGCGCCGTGCCTTCTCTCTCCTTCCTGAGTCGCAAAAACGTGACATGTCGCGATATCGCGACACTTTTCTTTGTCGCGATATCGCGACATCAAAGCTAACACTTGGAATTTTTTTTTGTTGATGCAAGATTGCTCTGCTGCCACCGGATGCTCCTGCATCATCCACCCCATGGTTAGTATTATTCAACTTTACAAGTTGTAATTTCAAATCATGGGATATGACATATTTTGAAGTATAGTTCCACATCACAACTTGAAATAGCAAGGAGAATATCTTAATGGTAAGATGAGCGGTCCAGGATATCATTTTACCTCGTGTGGCTCAGAACACATTTTGCATAGAGTGCAACAAAGCTTCCTTTGCTCCTACCTGTGGTAAAAGGAGTCAATATTTTCAAGTGATATCTTCAAAGAGTGGTCTAGAATATGGTTCTACACTTTTGAGGAGTTGAAGAGGAAGAGATGACATCGGTTCTATACGTGTGTGTTGTATATCATAGATGTGTGTGCCAAGATTCTAATGCACTAATCTCAACCATTCAATAAGGGATTGAAGACTCAAGTATATTGTGTTTCAAACCACGTAAAAAGGCAAGAGTTGACAAAATGGTTGATCGTTGTTTGAAGGCATATGATCTAAAATAAGTAGGAAGGCAATGAAATGAAATCAATAACCACAAGTGAGTTCTGTTGTAGATCCACAATGAGATAACATTAATAAGAATGATGGATGGTTCTGATTCCAATTTAACTCAATCTAGGGTAGAAGGCCATGAAAGTTGAACGACTTGTAGAAGCCAAGTTGCAAAGGAGTGAAAGATTGTGAGGTTTCTTCTTCCTCTAAAATAAACAAATGGTCACCACATCAACATCTTGCTAATCTGGCATGTCAAATTCCTTGTAATGTTTCAATTCCTTCAAATATTTAACATGTAAAACTATAAAAGAGGTAGGGTTATGCATATTGGTGAATATTTTCAAATTGGGTGAATATTAGGATTTCCAAACTTTAAAATTGGTGAATATGAGGACGCTCAACGTCGGCCCATTCGCCTAAAATTTTAGGACTAATTTTTTCTTAGGGTCAATTCACCATAATATGTATCCAAACATAGTCATATTTGTACTCGTTGAAAAGATATTTTCAAGCCTGATCTAATGGTGGTGTTTTTATGAAGTTATAGGGTGATTTAATAGGTCAAAATGTGTCCCAAATATGACCTTACATTTTAGGGCTTCAAATACCCCAAGTTGTGGTCTGAAGATGATTGATTTTTTTTTTATAATTTAAGTATTTTATTAATAGCAGGTTTTAGAGGTTGACCCAAAACCTATGTATAAAATTAGCATCTTTACTAAATATCATAAAATAATATCTCCTAAGGACCCTTGGTCCTCTTTCCTAACTAGCCATCTATGACCTACATCAAGCATAATCCAGACCACCTGGATAACCCCAAAAAATAAAGGAACACACCCATATCCATATGCATTACTGCACTTACAAAACAATGGGTCATAACCCAAGGATTCCAACCAGTAGGCAAAAATGTAAAAACCAAAAGCTCTGAAGACAACAAGCAAAAAAGCAACAAAACCCAGGCTTTTCGCACAAGATGTAGATAAAATATGGCATACTTCTTGCCAAACACATTTTTTGTGCAGATAAACTGACTACTCCTTCTCATCCTCATCCTCATTATGCTCATCATCCTTTTTCTCCTCTTGATCGTCAGTATCTGTGTTGGCCTTCATAGGATTTTTGATCTGATATCCTTCATTGAAGAAAACTTTGGTCAACGCCTCATGGATATCCTGCATCTTATTGATTACATTCACCAATAAAATTAGCACAAAGTACTTAATGACCATGGTGGTAGGATCGGGATCCTCATCCTCAAACTCAATTTTGAGGGGTTTAGAGATCCCTTGCACTTGATTTTTCTTCAACCTGAGTGAGGATCTCTTGGGTCCTTTAGGTTCCTCAATTTTTAGTTTTTTCTTAGTCGTTCCTCCCCTCATGGATAGATACATTCATATTTTCTTTGTCGGGGATGCAGAGTGAGGTTTAGGTAATCCAAGGTTGTCATTGCCCCTAGAGCTTTCAATCGGGGTTTCAACTTGAGGAATTGCAGGGGTTCGCATTAGGGTGAATTGTGCATGACAAACTTTTAAATGACTTTGTAGAGCCCTTGGTGTAGAGGCAAGGCAGAACCCTTCTTACTCCGACAATAATTAACTGTGTAATTCATTAAGTTGAGAATAAATTGGGGTATACTTAAAGGGTTGACACCACGAAAGAAATTTACAAAGGTATAATAGAAGCTCAGGAGGACCTTGCTAGGATCCTCAGTAGTAATAAACTCCATCACATTTTTCATGACCGAGTTCCACGGGGTAGGGAGGTCGTTCCTAGTCAAACCGTTCTTTGCCTCCTTGAAGATTTTAGGATTATCCTTGAACTCGTGCAACTCCACCTCCCAATTATGTTTTTGCCTATGGATGGATATACCTTTCACCATCTAGCCAGATATGGTTGCCAGTAAAGTGACGTCAATAACAATATCCCACCCTCGAATCTTGACTCGATCATCTTCCCACAAATCCATAACAACAAGAGTAATATCTTCCTCAGCCCCTAAAAATAGGTCAAAGAATTGGGTGAAACATCACTCAGTGAGGATGGAATGAGTCGCAGGATCAATGACCACCATGCATAGATCAACGTAAGTCATTTTATTTTGAAATTTTGGAGCCTTCAAAGCCTTCATAATTTGCCAGTCAACTTGCAATATGCTCGAAGTTCTTCCACCTTTGAAATAAATAGAAAGGTGGTGTAATCTTTTGGTGCCTTCGTAAATTGAGAATAAATCTTTGTTGTGATGGATGCCATGCCTAGGATGATGTTGCACTCTGCCTACCACCTAGATAAAATGCCACATATCCTTGGTAATCAGTAGTTTGAGTGTACCAGCATGCCCCTCCTTGTGGCTTTAGGGATTCTACCACTTGGTAATTATGGAAAATATGGATCTTGTTGGCTTGGCACAAAAAGGTTGTCCTTCCCCACTACCAATCTGCTGGGCTCGTAATCTGTTTTCTCCCACTCACTTCGAGATCATGATCATCGAAAATTTTTTTCCTTAGAAACATGCTGACTGCTTTTCCACCTTGTCACTGGCACACATCCCTATATCTTTAGATTTTCTTACTGGCCACTCTATTAACATTGGTGTGATTTGATTTGATCAGGACTTGCCATAATTCACCTTGATTTCAATTAGGATTCACCATTTTTTTACAAGTACATTTTGAGTCCAAACTCCTTATGCATAACCCTGAATAGAGGTCAAACCCTTAATATTTTAGGCTCAGCTCTAAAGTGTTTGCTTTCCCTACCATGTAATATTATCTACAAATCAATAGAAGGAACATTACTTGGACGTTTGCCTCAAGTTGGTGTTTTCTATGTTTTATGGAGATTTAATCTGTGAATGCATTTTTGCTACTGCTACTATAGTTAGTCTATTATGCTGATATTGGATTGCTAACTTAGAGCACCTTGAAATATTTCATATCTGAATATATGCTCAAAAGGGATTTATTTTTCTATTATTCTAGGTATTGATCTAATTTTGTTATTTGGATTATTATTACTCTGTATGTTTGAAATAGTTTCTTGAATCATATATCTTATTCTTTAATTAATGAAGTTTACTTATTTTGAGTGCTATTAATCTCAAGTGTGGGTCACTAAAAATCAATTTATGGAGGGTTTTCCTATATATTCCTATACTTTTAGCTTTATCTTATGACTGTTAAACCATTAATTTTCTAACCCTAAACCTATTTTTATCCCTACACTTAAATATTTAATTAAGCTTAAATAAGTCAACATCCAAATTAGTTGACAAGGTATACTGACCTACTCTAGAGGTTGGGTTAAAGTAGTCTTTAACTCATCCAATATTGGGGTTTAGATTGTGATTAACAGGTGCACGTCTTACCAGATAATTGTGGATAATATTCATAGTTTCAAGAATACCTTGATGTCAATTCAGATCCCAATATGCTAAAAGCTTACAAATATGTCATCATTGGATATATTTTATATCAACGCTCCTTTGAAGATATACTCCTGAAATGCGTAAATATAGATGAAGCCCAAGCTCTCACAAAATAAGCCCATGATGGGTAAAGTGGTGGACACTTTAGTGGACTAGCCATAGCTAGGAAGCTCCTTAGGATGGGATACTATTGGTCGTCCATGGAAAAGGATACTCACAACTATGTCAAGAAATGTGATAAATATCAATGACATGATAATATTATTCACGTTCCATCTCAAGAACTTCAACCTATCACATATTCTTGGCCTTTCCCCTCTTGTGTATTAGATATCATAGTTAAAATTAACCCTCAATCATGTGATGTTATTATAGCTACAGAGTAATTCACTAAGTGGGTTGAGATAATACCTCTATCCTCTACCATAGGCAAACAAGTATTAAAATTTAATGTAAATCAAATCATTAGCCGATATGGTATCCCTTCTACTATAATTGCAGACAATGTTACCCATTTTAAAAATAAAAATATTTTCAAGATGTGCGCCAAATACAAAATTCAACAAAAATGGTCCACACCTTACTATCCACAAGAAAACGGACAAGTTAAATCCTCCAACAAAATGCAAATCAAAATACTTAAGAAACTATTCAACAAAAATGGTTGAGACTAGCTCTTACAACTTTATCCTACCTTATGGGCATATTACACAAGTGTACGTACTCCCATTTGGGAAACACCGTATGCTTTAGTTTATGGTACCAAAGTAGTCTTTCCTTTTGAACTTAAGATACCCTCTATAAGGGTCTTGTTATAATATTCTTTGATAGGAGATGAATATCGCTCAAGCTGCTTAAAAAAACTAGAACTCTTAGAAGAAAACTACATCAATACCCTAGAATATCTCATAATATACCATAATATACTTATGCATACCTACAACAAAAGGTGCATCATAGGTCATTTGAAGTCGGGGATTTAGTCCTCAAATAAAATTAACGGAATACTAACACCAACGTTGAACTAAAATAAAATTTTGAACCTAATTAGTTAGGAGCTTTCATTATCACAACCAAATTTGGATCAGGAGCCTACAATCTAGCTGCACTGGATGGCCAAGAACATAAAGAACCAATTAATATCATTCATATTAAATGATATTATGCATAAAAAACATCGATTCATTTTCTTTATCATTTGATTGAATACGTAGAAAAAATCATTATATAATCATAAACACTTTATCCCTTGCATGATAACTTCGCTTGCTTGGTCATACCATCGAGTCAGGAAATTTTACTATGATGTAAAGGCCAATCCTTGTTACAAATATATTTGCATTGCATCCACCTAGGCTAACTATATGTTGAGTAAACTCTCTCAGTCCAAAAATATTATCCTCTAAAAAAATTCTTCTACATCTCGCTTTGTTATTGAAAGCACGAGATTCCGGAAGCAAAAGGAAAACTATAACTATGCAATATAAGACGAAATGTAACGCTTTAATCCTATGCACAAAAACAAGGAAAGGAGATAAATTGGAGACGAAAGAAAAGATGTAAGGAAATCACAGCCCTCTTTATTCAAATTTCTTATCCTCGGTTACATAGACGTCTCCTCCCTTTTTAGGGGCTAGGAGCGTTAAATTGGTCTTTGTTACAATTTGTGACTTAGTCTTCCTCCTTCCGCATGCCCACGTTTGGAATGGGCGGGCCAAATGTTCCCGCCGCTTGCATTGGTAAGGTAGACTCCTCGTTGCTCCTCTAATGCTGCAACTCTGCACTCAAAGAAACAAACAAGAAAGTCAGTAGCACCTATGTATGAAAAATAAAAGATGAATCTAACGATGGTTGAAATGAATCTAAATGAAATGAAAGACTTGACAAAAGCATAAACATGAAACTAAAAGAAATACCACGATTATGAAAGCACAAATCGCCAGTAAGTGAACTAGCAGCACTTCGTCGCTCAAAATGCTCCTTCTCTGTATATTTTGGGTGAGGAAACTCACCATTTTATAGACCCAAGGGGTCTCTTTGAATTAACATGCAAAAGTGTTTCTTTGCATGAATGCTTTTGTTTGTGAAGAGAAGAATTCTTCTTGATCAAGGGCTTCTTAACTGCCTCTGTGCATGTCTTTGTGTGTTTTAAAAAACTCACTTGCACTCCTATGTCATGCATGAAAAGCTGAGTGGTAGTTCTGAGTTGTCATGCGCTGAGGTCTGACTTTTTGCTGGTCAAACCTGGCGTTCGTCCCACCCCGGAGCGAGCGCTAATAATCGTCCCTAGGTGAAACGAGTACAAATCAATACTCATCCTTGGGTAGGACGAGTACAAATTCGCACTCGTCCCTGGGTGGGACGAATAAGAAATAAAGTGTTTAAAAGGTGCCAAACTGATTTTTGACTTGTAAAACTGCTGTGTAAGTGGTTAGAACCACTGTTTAACCTCTGGGGGCTACCCTGGGGGCTGTGTGTTAATGTGATCAGTGTTTTTAGTCACATAATCGGATTGGTGCTGTTTTGGTGTCTACAGTTATTATCATATTTCTTCTCTTCTTCTCCCTCTCTTGGATTAAGTGATGTATGACGCGATAATCCACGATCCTAATGACCCGACCTTCTCCCTTTCTTATATCCCAATATCAGGGTAATCAATAGATAAATAATACTCAATATTCACCTATCTCACTTGTTCTCTCTCTTCAAAATAAGCACTACAGAATAAGCACTACATATAACCTACTTTCCTCTATTTTATACACAGTCACACCATTAATATCAACAACGTTTTACAAAATTATCAACAATACATGTCTAAAATATTTCTAAACAAAATAATTTTGTGCTCCATAAATATTCTGATTATTCAATAGACTCCTCAGTGACACATTTTTCTCTTATATAATGCATCTATGAATTTTTCATCTTGCAAAATGATGCATTGCATAAGATAATTTTAAGAGTAGTCTATCAAATGTGTTGTGATATCTACTCATCACATTATTCACATACAACTCGTTCCATAGACCATCCAGGGATGAGAAATCATATTCAACCAATTTCTCATAAATTCATAATCATTTGTGAGTCTTACTAGTTACTGGTTGAATGGGGTTCTTTTCCATGATTGGCCTATCATTCAAGTTCACAAAATCATACCTAATATATCATCATCTACTTACTCATTCGGTTGGTCGCATGAGCCAAGAGTTTCTTAATCATCCATTCCCATGTAGATTAATAATTACTTGTCAAATTTATATGAGAATATATGGTTAAGGGTACTCCTCCCCGCTCGACATACCATTTTCAGTATGTAATAAAAAATAAATCAAATTCTCACATGCTACCTCTCCAATAGATTATGAAGATCATATGGTTCCCTTGATCCAATGATGTGCAGGTTTTCAACTTCCTCACAAATTTCATTAGGTAATGGATCAATATTATTATTACCTTCCTTATGATTTATTGCATCGACATACTATCACATTTTCAAAAATCTCAATAATTACTCTACAAACCTTTTGCAAACATCTCAATGTTGTATCTCTCGAATTGCAATCAATTATGTAACATCTACAAATAATAGGATGACTTGCAAAATCCATTACAAGCATCCATGAAATTACATTTTTATGAGAATATCTACTTTGCAAAACATTTAAAAATATCAAAACATATCTACTTTGCAAAGCATTTGAAAATATCAAAACATATTTACTTTGCAAAGCATTTGCAAATATCAAAACATATCTACTTTGAAAAGCATTTGCAAAAATCAAAACACCTACTTTGCAAAGCATTTAAAAATATCAAAATACCTACTTTTCAAAGAATTTACAAATATCAAAACATCTACTTTCCTAAAAAATTAATGAAGATAATTTCACTACTTTGCAAAACATTTGCAAATACCATTCTATTACTTCAAAACACATTTATAAAGGTTATTTTCCATTACTTTGCAAAAATATTTGCAAAGAATGCAAAATCAAATCATAAAAGTATTTCACTACTTTGTAAAACATTTGCAATGACCATTCTATTACTTTACAAAGTATTTGTAAGGATCACTCTCCATCACTTTGCAAAAATATTTACAAAGAATACTGAATCAATCACAAATATGTTCTCTTCATTACTTTGCCAAAAAGAAAAATTTGGAAAGGTCTTTTCGTCAAATTGCAAAATATTGCAAAAATTGTACAAGCAATAACAAAATATTTTGCAATCATTGCAAAACATCTTACAATCAGCATAAAAAGAATTCTCAGACTCAATTTTAAAGCTTTGAAAAAGTCTTGCAGAATGAAAACTTTCATCTACATAGTTAAGTGTTTCATAGATTATGGCACTTAAACACTGATGAAAAATAAATCAAAAAATATTATCTATGCATTCAAGTATTTCATAGAGAATGGCACTTGAACATTGATAAGAAGCATAACATTTTCACCTATGCAATCAAGTGTTTCATAGAGAATGGCACTTGAACATTGGTGAAAATCCTAAATCTTATCTATGCAATCAAGTGTTTCATAGAGAATGACACTTGAACATTGATAAGAAGCATAACATTTTCACCTACACAGTCAAGTGTTTCATAGAGAATGGTACTTGAACATTGGTGAAAATACTAAATCTTATCTACACAATCAAGTGTTTCATAGAGAATGACACTTGAACATTGATAAGAAGCATAATATTTTCACCTATGCAGTCAAGTGTTTCATAGAGAATGATACTTGAACATTGGTGAAAATCCTAAATATTATCTAAAAAATCAAGCGTTTCATAGCGAATGGCACTTGAACATTGATAAGAAACATAACATATTCATCTATATAGTCAAGTATCTCATTGAGAATGGCACTTGAACATTGGTGAAAATCTTAAATCTTATGTACACAGTCACGTATTTCACATAGAATGGCACTTGAACATTGATAAGAAGCAAGATAACTTCATCTATAAAGTCAGGAAATTCATAAAGAATGACACTTGAACATTTATTAAGAACATATACCTCATCTACATAGTCAAGTATTTCATAGAGAATGTCACTTGAACACTAATGAGAGGAAAACATATATTATATTTCATGTACATGCTATAAGTACATCATCTGCAGTCAAATGTTTCATAGAGAATGACACTTGAAAATTGATGAAACATTCAATAAACCTTTCTTACGTTCTGATTCTAGCCTTTACATGCTCATATAATTTGTGAACTGTTTCCCTGTAGTGAATTGGAACCTCTAACTCTTCCATTATACTCCATAATTTTTTCCTTGCCATTGTGCCTTTTTGAAGTCTACAAAACAATAGAAAGACTCCTATTTTTGTACTATATTTTTTTCACTATGTGTCTAAGCGTGATACAGTGATCAATAGTTGAGTGCTTAGGCCTAAAACCCGGTTGACCCTTTGCTCTCTTTCCCTTTTATTCTACTCATATGTTGATCCTACGCTCTATCATACTCCCAAACAACTTTGCAAAGAGAGGGTTGATCATGATAGTTCGATAGTTTGAGGGATTATTTACATCTCCACTTTTAAACAAAGGAATGGTCAAGCTAATTGTCCATTCTATAGGGAAGCCATTTTGTATGACCTCATTGAAAATCTCTTTGATCTGTGGTGCAAGAATATCTACCCTTCATTTTATATGCTCTGCCTGAATATTGTCTATGTCACGGGCTTTACCAATTGCTAACTTTTTTATCTCTTGAATAATATCTTCATTTGTGAAAAGTTCTTTCTTGACAATGATAGTAGGGGGTGTCTCCTATCGGTTACTACAGTCATACAATTATTTTGAATACTCCAACCACGGACTAGCTATTATGTTATTTCTAATTTGCATTTTTTTCACGCTTAGTTTCTTCCAATTTTGGAATTTTTAGGAAGATAGTAACATATGGGGTCGAATTATTAGACGTTTTTTGTACGACTGCCCAAACTTCCGAACTCGTTTCGGCCATATCTCACTCATACGAACTTGGATTGAGCTGAAATTTTGAGGGTAGATGCTTGAAAAATCCTAGAATGTCTCCACCAATTTTTATATCATTTGGAGCAACAAAAATCCTAGCACATCCCTATGTGTGAACGAGATATTTGGCAAGCGACTATGTGAGGGTTTCATTTGGGTTGAGTGCAAGCAGCTCCAAAGGTTGGTTTTTAGGGCCTTCAGGCCCTAGTGGCCAATATTTTTGTGGTTTATGCTCAATATTTTAGCAGGAAATGTTGCAGGGGATCCAAGATGGGTTAGAAATTTGTCTTTCAACAAATCATACTGTGAACTTGAGTGACAATGGCTTCCAATTTGCTGCACAAAAGAAAAGTGAAAACCATACCTTTCCACTGCATCTAGGGCAAGGATTAAAGAGATCACGAAACAAGTTTCAAGAATTTGATCAAAAAATGGCTCATATCTCAAGTGAATCTGGTGCTAAGGTGCACCCACAAAATAATTCTACTGTGAAAACCCCTATCAATGGTAAGAATTTCAAAGACTTGTTGGTCCGGCTTTCATGCACACCCCGGGAAAAAGGATGAAGGCAAGGAAAGCTCCGGAGACACCCACGGGACTGATCCCACTCATCTTTAGGATCTAGCTGGTTATCCAAGGTGCGAGTTACATAGTTGGGTCGAATGGCAATTCACTCTTTTCCACTTCGGAATAGATTTCAATATGGATCGCTCTCGTTACCTTACAGGGGGTTCCTGAACTTGTTCGGTAGTTGCAAAAGTTGTTGACAATCAGATTTAACTTGAATTCTTTGATCTAGCTCTCATGGGTCAACAGATTTAAATAAAAGGCAAATAAAGAAAATAAAAATGGATCATTCACGGTAAGCAAAGAGAGGGTAGGGTAGGCGTAAAAGAGAAGTTTATCAAACATCAATCTGTAAACCCAAAACTACCAATCTTATCTATGCTATCACCTTCACAACGGAACAAATCCCAGAAGAAAGTGTCCAGTCAGTCTAAGATCACTTTCAACTAAGAGCACAAGGCAGAGTGAAACAGATCTAGCAGAAAATCATAAATCCAAGGGCAGCTGGTTAAAATCGGTATCTTTCACCGGCAACCTAGCTCGCACAGTGAAGACAGAGCAATTAGAACAAACTTAACCTCAAATCTATAATTTCCCTAGCGCATAATAGAACAACCGAAGCCTAACAAAGATATTTAATCTTGACAATGGCAGATTTACAAGATATATCTAACAAACTTTAAATGGAACGGATAACAAAAGAAAATACACTTATCACACTCGCAAAAGATTAGGCTCCCCGGCCATGCTATCACGTAAAAGCTAAAGCACATCAACTCCAAGTCCAGAAACAAAGGATTTCACAAAATTTGCAAGAAATTGCTTATAAGCCTTTATTTCTAAGTCTCCGCCTCCCTGCGATTACATTTAGAATTTGTATTTATAGACTCAGGACAGACCCTGATCTTTTCCAAAATATCTTGCTCAAACCCTAAATCTTATCGCACTTAAACCCTAGGACCCGGGTTTTACAATAAAAATCCATTTAAAAATCAAAGTCCGGATAGAACTTAACCCTTCTGCAAATCAGTGCAGTTAGCTGCCATAAATGGAGAAGATAAAATCAAATGCAATTTGCATTCATCCGCAGCTGCAAATAAATGCCTCCATTAATTCTGCTGGTGAGCCGGATGAGTCACCACTTCTCTCATCAATCTGATCTCCGTAAATCCATCCCTCGAGTTGAAATGGTCTCCATGCTATCAAGTCTCGCAATAAATTTGCTATTGAATGCATTTACCGGCTTCTTCTCTTCTAGCATGGCGGTCCTTGACTAAATCCGCACTTTATCTTTGCCTTTATGGTCTTTCCCGGTTGTCCCGTAAGTGCCAGGTGGAATCCCGCATGAAAGACAAAAAGATGCATTAGATTAGCATTTTAATTAAATCAGAAGCTTAAAACATTAAAAACAGATTAAAAACCGCAAAATAAGCTTGCATGTCGGCTTCTGTTTGTCCCATTCACGCTTTGACACGTGTCGCTACCCCAGGAAGCCTTCTGTTTCCCGCCGGAATGCACTTTCAGGTCAACTATGACTTTCTCTCTCCTACCGCGATTCCGCGACATGTCGCGATTTCGCGACATGTCGCGAAATCGCGACCCCCGCCAGAGCATCGGCAACTTCCTCCCTCGTCGGCCGCGAAAACGCGACATGTCGCGATTTCGCGACATGTCGCGAAATCGCGACCCTCCTGGCCTCCGTACGCCCATCCCGATTTTCAGCCGCGATTCTAGAACACGTCGCGATATCGCGACAGTTCCCTTACCTGCATGCGCTGGACCGCGCTGGACCGCGATTTTGGAACATGTTTCTGACTTAGCCGATTTTTCATCCCGCAGCCCACTTTCTCTCTCCTGCCGCGAAAATACGACATGTCGCGATTTCGCGACATGTCGCAAAATCGCGCCCTCCGTACAGCTTGCTTCTCTCTCCAAAAACCGTCGCGATTTCGCGACATGTCGCGAAATCGCGACCTTCTCTGGCACTTAGCTGCATTTTGACTTACCTGTCGCGATATCGCGACATTTCCGAAAATGGAAGTGTCGCGATATCGCGACACTACCAAAAATGGAAAGTTTGATTTTTCAGTGAATTTATGCAACTGTTTTCTGGATTTTCTCGGTACCGGTGCAAGATTTTGCTTGTGCATGAATGATTCTAGCATGTAAAAAGTGAATTCTTGGATAACACAGCTAGAATGCAAGAAAAAGCACAACTTTAAAAAGGAGGCAAACAAATTTGGATTTAAAACCCGAAAAGATCAAGAGGGTCCCCGCCGCAAAAAA
Source organism: Wollemia nobilis (assembly GCA_028583015.1). Classification (NCBI taxonomy): domain Eukaryota; kingdom Viridiplantae; phylum Streptophyta; class Pinopsida; order Araucariales; family Araucariaceae; genus Wollemia; species Wollemia nobilis. Next base: position 4,109,058 of record JAQPPZ010013020.1, on the reverse strand, counting down.
TGGAAGTTCATAATTTTCTAAGGATGGAATCTCATTTTTCAATGGGGGTGTGTTGCTTATCAACAAATGGCGATATCTCACGGGTAAAATAGTAGCACTATTTTAGAACCCAAGACTCCGGTTTCAAAACAAAAAGACCATGCATCATGCCTTGCCACAGACATTCTTCACAATAAATTGACTACTAACTGCCAACTGTTAAAATTTCCCAAGGACATACTAGGCTGGATTACTTCAAGGAAGATTTCTGATGTGCAATTACAAAGGGTATAGAACTTTCTTCAAGGATGACTGAATTGAATGATAAACTTGGATTAATCAACTTTTCTAGATTGTAAAAGGGGAAACCGAGTAGAGCTCTGTTTACTAGTTTAGCCTTTTACAGCCTAGACAGAGTTACCCTTTAGATTTACACGACCCAATTTACAACTGTAGGGCAGAATCTAATATTGGCTGCCTCTTTTAATCATATAACTCTTTTTTTTTCTTTTTTTCTTTTTTTTTCTTATCTCTTTTTTTTTATCTCTTCTTTTTGAAATATATCACTATCTGGAAGACCTTAGAGAAATTACAATTTTCTTTTAATATTTGATCAATCTGGAACTATTTCAGTCTAGGCATTGATAGCCTCTGTGGATACCCAAATAATTGCATGAACCATAGTCCCCTCTTATAACCAGCTTTTCTTGGATTCCCCGGGAGTTCCTCCAACTAAACAACATAATAGTTTTTCTATCATTAAAACAACTGTGGCAAGTAAGACACAAGATCCAATCATCTCTCTACCTTCATCCTGGATAACAAAATAGTTCCACAGTTTAGAGCAAGCGTACTATCTCAATTAGAATAATGAGCAGAATGGGGAGGCACTGGATTGAGGATTTATCAGCTAGGAATAAAACAATTTTCAGCAGGCTGACTTTTCATTGATTGCTCAGGCAGAGGCAAAGGACAAAAAATTTTAGAAGCCAAAGGACTTTATACAGAGCTTCCAAGGACAGTGCACATAGCTTTAAAGCAAAACAAAATAAAACCGCATAGACCGCAAATAAAATAAACTAAACACCGAAAACCGCACAACTGTACGTACAAAGGAATAAAACAAACCGCAAGGCTATTTACAAAGGATGCAAAGCACAGCTGTACAGCAAACAAAATTAAGCTAAAACAAATAAACTAAGAACTGAAGCAAATAAATTAAAACTGCACAGACAACAAACAAAACTGCACAAGCAACAAAATAAAACTAAAACAAAAGACTGTACAGACAACAAAGAAAAGGAAAAGCAGGGAAGAAAATAAAAACTGTACAGGCAATAAAAGAAATAAACTAAAAGAACTGAAGCAAATAAAAATTGCTGAACTGCAAAGAAAGCTAAATCCGCAACAAAGACCGAAATAAACTAAATCGCAAATCGAAATAAAATAAATCGCAATCGTAATCGTACAGACAAGAAAGAAAAAGAAATGCAATAAAGAAAAGACTGTACATACTAAAATAAAAGCAAGCTAAAATAAAAAGACAAAGAAAGGAAATAAAAAGCACTGACAAAAGAAATAAACTGCACAAGCTAAAACTGAAAAACAACTAAAGAAAACCGAAAAACTGCAACTGTACGTACATTTAAAAATAAAACTGCACTGACAAAGAAATAAACCGAAAAACAAATAAATTAAAACTCGCAGAGCATTAAAATTAAATCGAAACAGATTAAAACCGCACGTACATTGAAATAAAAACTCGCACCGACAAAGAAATAAAACCGAAAAACTTCAAAGCTTATTTACAATGCATACATATGTTACAACTTCCCTTCATACTCAAAAAATGCAGCAGCTTGGGAAAGCAGAGAAATGGTGCTTTAAAAAATTTTGACCATGCAAGTAATTTAAAAAAAATTACCTTTCGAGTCCCGTTGACGAAATGCACTCCGCACCGTGCTTCAAAAATTTGCTATCTCGGGAAAGACTTGGGTTTATCGTCTTCCCCGTCCCATTTGAAAAACAAATCCGCAACTCCTTCAAATTAAACAAATCATATAATAACAAATCATATGATAACATGTTTATGCTTCTAATTAAAGGGTTTGCAGTAGTTCTTTCAAAAGGACCGAATGTAAAAAACCCCAGGATCAAATACTTTAAAACCTTGACAGACCTGCACCACCACATTTTCAAATTGATGTGACAACCGAAAGAAATCATGTTTTATCTCGTATGCCCCGGTTCTTAACAACTTGAACATTTTGTGGTTGCCGCACTACTTCAATATCCAGGACTTCAATTTTTATCCCTCTAGCATAATGCTTACAATTTTCCTTTTCACCCGAGCCTTGCTTAGACTTAACCTCATCAATGTGCAATGTCCAAACATCATTGTTGTTATTGATTAGGGCTATAATTGTTCTCACCTTTTCAGTTGCCAAATCATAAACTCCAATATCTGCATCAACACGCTTTATAGCCTTATCTTTGATATTATGTTCGAAGTTGCGTGCTTATGTTGAGACAGCTTCATCAATTCCAAGTTGGCTGACCACATTCATATTTACCATCTTTTCCTCCTTTTCTTGAAATTCAACAGGTGGTCCAGAGTAAGCCTCAATCAAGTTAATGTTTTGTCCAACAATCTGAGGCAGTTCATAGAGGGTGATGTCAGCTTTAAGTTCCCTCATATCCTCAATGATGCTATCCTCCTCAGTTACTTCCGCATAGTGAGATTGAATCTCACTTTCATCATCCTCTGATGAGGAAGGATCATTATTAAGTTCGGACTCTCACATTTCAAGTCATAACCGTCCATTTTGAACTCGTTGAAAATCTTGCATTTCATCCACATAAGTCTGTACAAGACTTTCTGTCTCTTCGGGAAAAGTGACAGAATCTGAAACCCTGGTTGTACTATTTTTGGGTGAACTAGAAAGATCAATATTTCTTTGATCTCTAGGAAAATTTAACTCACCAGGAAAAACTTCAGATTTGGGTGGTGCCATATCACAACTGTTCGGCTCAAGCACCTCGCACTTTGAATTTGTCGAAACTTTTCTCTGTATTTTGCACATGCTGAGTGGATGTGACAGTTAACGGAGTCTCCTTGGGTAGAGCATGACATGTTGGCACTAACTCATGATGTGGAATGGGGTCTGGAACAGGCATGTTCTGTGTAACATAGGATATCAAAGGACTGCTCAAAATTTGAGGCCCTAGCTGTCTTTCAAGAATTAAGGCTTCTTTATAAGCCCCTGCCAGGGTTGTGATATTAATGTCTCTCTTGAGGAAAATAGAGGTCACCGAATCCAATGCATTCTTGTAGATTTCTAAGGCCAGATTTGCATTTGGGATGTAATGGCCAGTCATTCTACCGTAAGCTCTTTGGAACCTCATATTGAAAGACCTGACGCTTCTCCCGACTCTCTCTTGATGCCGGAAAATTGCCGATATAAAATGTCGGGATCTATCACTTCACCGAACCGTGATATAAAAGCTTTCTCTAGATCATCCCAACCTAGTAATGGAATTGCCGGTGAGGTTTAAAAACCAATCATAAGCTCCCTCCCCGGAGAGTGAACGGGAACAATCTGCAGGCAACATCTTCATGCTGTATATTCAACAATCTTAAAGCATTTTTAAAAGCTAGCAGATGTTCTTCTGCAGTTCTTGTCCCATCATGTTTGTACCTAGGGAGATACCTTTCTGGACTTCTGGGCAGGTCATGGGCTATACCCGGAATGTTCAAAGCGGTGGAGCCCAACCAATTTGCCATTATTACTTGGCTGACAGTGATGTTCTGATTTGTAATTGGATAACTGCAAGTGATGATAGAACTGTTCTTAACAAACCACTGAACTTAAGGCCTTCTCTGGCAATTTCAAAAACTGCACTGACAACTTTCAAAAATTGCACTGACAATTTATGAAACTGAGCCACTTTTAAATGTTAAAATGGATTGATAAAATAAGAATAAACTTTTAATAGTTCGCATTTGGAAATTTAAAACACTGTACTGACAATTTATAAAACTGTACTGACAATTTATAAAACTGTCCGGAGTTCACTGTGGGTCCTTCAAATGTTGCTGTTATGCCCTTACAATACTTGAACTGAGTTCATGCCCTCCTTCTAGCGCCAATTAGATGTTGGCTGAGGAGGAGGGGAAAATTGGCTACCAGACTTTGGATAAAATACAGTTTTACAGTTCCACATACAGTCGGATTTCTCAACTCAAGTGCACTAAGAACAGATGTTCTGGCCCTCCTTCTAGCGCCAATTAGATGTTGGTCCGGCTTTCATGCACACCCCGGGAAAAAGGATGAAGGCAAGGAAAGCTCCGGAGACACCCACGGGACTGATCCCACTCATCTTTAGGATCTAGCTGGTTATCCAAGGTGCGAGTTACAGAGTTGGGTCGAATGGCAATTCACTCTTTTCCACTTCTGGAATAGATTTCAATATGGATCGCTTCTGTTACCTTACAGGGGGTTCCCGAACTTGTTCAGTAGTTGCAAAAGTTGTTGACAATCAGATTTAACTTGAATTCTTTGATCTAGCTCTCATGGGTCAGCAGATTTAAATAAAAGGCAAATAAAGAAAATAAAAATGGATCATTCACGGTAAGCAAAGAGAGGGTAGGGTAGGGCGTAAAAGAGAAGCTTATCAAACATCAACTGTAAAACCCAAAACTACCAATCTTATCTATGCTATCACCTTCACAACAGAACAAATCCCAGAAGAAAGTGTCCAGTCAGTCTAAGATCACTTTCAACTAAGAGCACAAGGCAGAGTGAAACAGATCTAGCAGAAAATCATAAATCCAAGGGCAGCTGATTAAAACTGGTATCTTTCACCGGCAGCCTAGCTCGCACAGTGAAGACAGAGCAATTAGAACAAACTTAACCTCAAATCTGTAATTTCCCCTAGCAGCACAATAGAACAACCGAAGCCTAACAAAGATATTTAATCTTGACAATGGCAGATTTACAAGATATATCTAACAAACTTTAAATGGAACGGATAACAAAAGAAAATACACTTATCACACTCGCAAAAGATTAGGCTCCCGGCCATGCTATCACGTAAAAGCTAAAGCACATCAACTCCAAGTCCGTAAACAAAGGATTTCACAAAATTTGCAAGAAATTGCTTATAAGCCTTTATTTCTAAGTCTCCGCCTCCCTGCGATTACATTTAGAATTTGTATTTATAGACTCAGGATAGACCCTGATCTTTTCCAAAATATCTTGCTCAAACCCTAAATCTTATCGCACTTAAACCCTAGGACCCGGGTTTTACAATAAAAATCCATTTAAAAATCAAAGTCCGGATAGAACTTAACCCTTCGGCAAATCGCAGCAGTTAGCTGCCATAAATGGAGAAGATAAAATCAAATGCAACTTGCATTCATCCGCATCTGCAAATAAATGCCTCCATTAATTCTGCCGGTGAGCCGGATGAGTCACCACTTCTCCATCAATCCGATCTCCGCAAATCCATCCCTCGAGTTGAAATGGTCTCCATGCTATCAATTCTCGCAATAAATTTGCTATTGAATGCATTTACCGGCTTCTTCTCTTCTAGCATGGCGGTCCTTGACTAAATCCGCACTTTATCTTTGCCTTTATGGTCTTTCCCGGTTGTCCCGTAAGTGCCCGGTGGAATCCTGCATGAAAGACAAAAAGATGCATTAGATTAGCATTTTAATTAAATCGAAGCTTAAAACATTAAAAACAGATTAAATCCGCAAAATAAGCTTGCATGTCGGCCTCTGTTTGTCCCATTCACGCTTTGACACGTGTCGCTACCCCAGGAAGCCTTCTGTTTCCCGCCGAAATGCACTTTCAGGTCAACTATGACTTTCTCTCTCCTACCGCGATTCTGCGACATGTCGCGATTTCGCGACATGTCGCGAAATCGCGACCCTGCCAGAGCATCGGCAACTTCCTCCCTCGTCGGCCGCGAAAACGCGACATGTCGCGATTTCGCGACATGTCGCGAAATCGCGACCCTCCTGGCCTCCGTACAGCCATCCCGATTTTCAGCCGCGATTCTAGAACACGTCGCGATATCGCGACGCTCCTCTACCCGCATGCGTTGACCGCGTTGGACCGCGATTTTGGAACATGTTTGCGACTTAGCCGATTTTTCATCCTGCAGCCCCACTTTCTCTCTCCTGCCGCGAAAATGCGACATGTCGCGATTTCGCGACATGTCGCAAAATCGCGCCCTCCGTACAGCTTGCTTCTCTCGTCAAAAACTTGTCGCGATTTCGCGACATGTCGCGAAATCGCGACCTTCTCGGCACTTAGCCGCATTTTGACTTACCTGTCGCGATATCGCGACATTTCCGAAATGGAAGTGTCGCGATATCGCGACACTACCAAAAATGGAAAGTTTGATTTTTCAGTGAATTTATGCAACTGTTTTCTGGATTTTCTCGGTACGGTGCAAGATTTTGCTTGTGCATGAATGATTTCTAGCATGTAAAAAGTGAATTCTTGGATAACACAAACTAGAATGCAAGAAAAAACACAACTTTAAAAAGGAGGCAAGCAAATTTGGATTTAAAACCTGAAAAGATCAAGAGGGTCCCTGCTGCAAAAAATGGAAGTTCATAATTTTCTAAGGATGGAATCTCATTTTTCAGTGGGGGTGTGTTGCTTATCAACAAGACTCAATCCCAAAAATAAATTTTAGGGATGCCCTTCGTGGTGGATAGCCTCATCCCAATGCTAATATCAATCTTAGGGCTTCCCATAAACCTCTAAGAATGCCTAAGATTGATCCCAGGAAAATGGAGTTAGGATGTCTTAAAGCAGCTGATGGAACTCCTATTGTTAAGCTTGATATGGGTAACATTCATACTGGCATTGAAGATTTGGAAAAAATAGGACTAATTTGTCGGTTCGTGGGTTTTCATCCGAGTCTATCTGCTTTCAAAGTTTGGGCTACAAAAAGCTGGAAAACTAAAGGTGAGTTACAAATATCTATTTATCCAAATGGTTATTTTCTTGTTTTATTTGCTAATAATGAAGATAGAGAGAAAAATTTTCAAGGGGGTCCTTGGTTTTTTGGAAGGGCGGGGCTTTTCATGAAGCCCTGGCATACTAAATTTAAATCGAAGAAGAGATGCCTTCTATAGCTCCCGTGTGGGTTAGACTCTTTGGCCTCCCTATTGAATTTTGGAATCCTACTATTTTTTCTTCAATTGGAAACTCTTTAGGAACTTTTATGATGATTTGTTGATTGTACTCAAAATTTTGAACATATTATTTATGCTCAAATTTGTGTTTTAATGGATTTTGACAAACCCCTACCTAAAAAGATCACATTACAATTTGGGGAAGACACTTGGGAGCAAGTAGTGGACTATGAGAACATTCCTTTTCATTGTAGAATTTGCCATGAATATGGTCATTTGGCCGGTGCTTGCCCAAATAAAATTCCTGATCAAAAGAAAGAAGATATAAACTCAGCGGGTTTCCAAATACCTAAGAAGAAGAACACTCAGAAAAAACCAGTTATGAAGGATCAATCAAAGTCATCTACTAATATGTTTGAAATCCTTTCCACAAATGATGTCCCAAGTGAGGAAGAGGAAATAATGGAAACTAAAATCTTAGAAATACAATTTAAATATGAAGGGAAGAACTCAAGAGAAAAACCAACAAATCAAAGGTTTTCAACGAGAAAAAAAAAGGAGAAAATTTACACAAGAAAAACAATCTTTCAAATGTCAAAACTTCAAATAATGCGAGTCCCAATATAGACTCCGTTGAACCATCTAGTAAAATTTTGGTTGTGTGCGAGCATTCTTCAAGGTTAGAAGCCATCTCAGATTCAATTGGAATAAGTCAAGAAACAGGGAAAAAAAATTGAAGATGGATTCTAATCAAAAAGCAAGTCGCAAGACCAATCAATATCATATGGTAAAAGAAGGTGAAAAGCTTGTAGAGGAAGGTAAGATTAATGCCCTTCCCAACTTTTTTAGCCCTAGTATTAATGAATATCATCACTTGGAATATTAGAGGACTCAAAGGGAGTCTTTCAAAACAAAATGAAATTAGAAGAATGATTCAGATAAATCATCCACATCTTGTTTTCCTTCAAGAAACAAAGATGTCAATGGAGGATATGGACTCAATTGCCAGTAAAATTTGGCCAATTGGAAAAGTGGTTTCCCTCGGTTCCCAAGGGACTTCGGGTGGCATTGCTTGTCTTTGGGACCCAAAAGAGGTAGTTATTCACCATATGGTTGGCGGTTGGGGTTTGTTGGCTATAGCTATTCAAAGTAGACATTCCAACCAGATTATGCTCTGCATTACTGTTTATGCTCCGACTTCTTTGGAGGAAAAAAGAAGACAGGTGGAAGGATATTACTCATATTATCTCTCATTTTCCTAAATCTTGGATCTTGATCGGAGGAGATTTCAATACCATCCTCTCTCTGGATGAGAAAAGGGGGAAATAGAAATTTGGACAAAAGCACTGACCTCATGAGCGAATATATTGCAAACCTCCATCTTGTGGATATCCAACCGAGATAATGGCCTTATGACTTGGTCTAACAGAAGGCAAGGCTTAGCTTGTATAATGGAGAGATTGGATAGGTTTTTGCTCTCTGAAAATTTCTTAATCCATGGTCACATTCCTAAAGTGAAGACTCTTAATAATGTTGGTTCGGATCATTGGCCGATCATGGTGGAAATGTGGAAAACCAATGTGAGTTTCTCTCCTTTTCATTTTCAATTAATGTGGCTTAGAGACATTTCCTTCAGACCTCATGTGCAACAATGGTGGAAGGAAGGTAAACCTAGGCATGGGACTAAGATGTTCTATTTTGCCAAAAGACTACAATACATTAAATCCAAAATCAAGACTTGGAACTGGAAAGAGTTTGGGGATGTTCATAAAAAAAACATGAAGTTATTGCTCATATTGAAAATTTGAATAAGAAAATCCGTTTAGATGGCCTCACGAGAGAAGAGAAGTGCGGATGAAATTAAACTCACAACTCGGTTAGAGGAATGGGAAAAAAGAGAAGAAATCTTATGGAAGCAAAAATCTAGAATTCAATGGCTCAAAGAAGGAGATCGAAACACAAATTTCTTCCACAAATCTCTTCTAGCTCGAAGATCTCACAACTTTATTTCTTCCTTAAAATCAGATTACTGGAGATGTTGTTTATACTTGGGATGGCATGAACTCTATTGTTGTTGATTACTTTTCCAATATTTTTTTTGCTACTCCTCTTGACTCAAATTCACAACAAAATGTTCTTCAAGCAATCCCTTCTCTTATCACTTCGAGGAGAACTCTATTTTGACTGCTCCTGTTACTATCAATGAGCTTCAACAAGTAGTTTTTAAAATGCAAAAAGGAAAAACCCCAAGGTCCTGATGGTTTTCCCATTGAGTTCTACCAAGAGTTATGGGATATCCTTCATGTTGATTTATTAGAGGTGGTGGAAGAAGCCAGGAAAGCCAAAGAAATTTTGAAGGTTATCAATAAAACTTATATTACTCTTGTTCCAAAATCTCAAGAGGTTGATCATATCTCAGCTTTTAGACCTATTGCTTTATGTAATGTTCTTCTCAAAATCATTACTAAAATCATGGCGAGAAAGGTTGAAGCCTCTTTTGCATAAGATTATTTCCCCAGAGCAAGGGGGTTATGTGGAAGGACGTCAAATAGTAGATGAGATAGTTCTTGCTCAGGAAGCCATCCATTCCATGGATATGCAAAATTCTCCTTCCATGTTCATTCGGTTAGACTTATCCAAAGCTTATGACAGAGTGGATTGGCACTTCCTTATCAAAGTTTTGAGGCAATTTGGTTTCTCTAAGGATTGGATGGATTGGATTATGGGATGTATCTCTTTAGTTTCCTACTTAGTTCTTATCAATGGTAGGCCTTCTCGGTCATTCCCAGCTTCCAGAGGTATTAGGCAAGGTGACCCGCTATCCCCTTATTTATTCATCATTCTTGTTGAATGCTTGGGTAGGACTATAACCAAAAAGAGGGAAAACAAAACCCTTGAGGGAGTTACCATTGCTCATGGAGCTAGACCTATCTCTCATCTTCAATTTGTGGATGACTCTACTCTTTTAGGTAAAGCTACAGTTAAGGAAGCTTCTAATATTAAGCAAATCATTAGTTGTTTTTCTAAGGCTCTTGGGCAGTTGATCAATGAAGACAAATCTAAAGTTATTTTCTTTCATTGCTCTCTGCTAGATAGGAATCCATGGTCTTGGATAAATTAAGATATAAGAAGACCTCTCTTCCAATCACTTATTTAGGTATTCCCATAAATATTCAAAGGCAAAAAAATAAAGATTGGAATTGGTTGTTGGACAAAGTCAAGAAGAAAATTGGAAAGTGGACCAACAAGTGGATTTCTTAGGGGGTAGAATCACCTTGGTAAAATCAGTCCTTCAAGCTATTCCTATTTATGTTTCTTTCGTTTTGAATATCCCAAAGGTTGTTCTTCGAGAATTGGATCAAATCAGTCATCGTTTCCTTTGGAGTGGTACTAAGGAGAAAAGAAAATGGGCCTTGGTGAAATGGGATACTTTATGTCTTCCTAAGAGTGAAGGGGGTTAGGATTCCGGTCTTCAATTAATAACAACAAAGCTTTAGCTGCTAAATTATATTGGAGGATGTTGCATAACCCCAATGCTCTTTGGGCCAATAATCTCCGTGCTAAATATATTGAGAACAAAAGTCCTGAAGACCTTGTTCGCTATCAACTTCCTACCAAAGGTTCTCCCATTTTAGCAGTTCTTAAGACTGGTGAGGATTTGATAAAGAAAAAATTATTTTGGATCATTCATAATGGTCAACATGCAAATTTTTGGATAGATTCTTGGGATGGTCACAAGCCTTTGATAACTCAGTTTCTCGATTGGAGGCCTTGGATGGAGGAGCTTCACCGAGCTAATTGGATAAAGGTGGCTAATTACTGTCGGTACCATACTGGTAATTCAAAGGTTGGTAGATATTGGATCCCTATTGAGGACTGGCCTATTCAAATCCCAGAAAGGCAAAGACAAGATATCCAAGGCATCCTTCATATGAGATCCCTCTCTTGGTCCCATGAAAAAGATTGTTTTGGATGGAACAACACTACTAAGGGTGAGTATTCAGTTGCTCAAGGTTATTTGACCTTATGCCATAATAATCCCAACCATTCTTCTGACATATTTTCTCGATTGTGGGCTCAAAAGCTTTGGCCTAAGGTGAGGTTCTTTAATTGGATTTTATTGCATCGTAGGGTGCTTACTGGTGAGCAACTTATGAAGCATGGTTTTCATGGCCCTTTTAGATGTGAAATGTGTGAAGAGAATGTAGAAAATATCAACCATATTTTTATTGAGTGTACTTTAGCCTCTGAGCTATGGAGGAGAATGGCCACTTTACTTGGCTTACAGTGGTCCAATTTTTTTTACTTTTGAACAACTTTGGAGGGATTGGCCTAATCAAGAGGGTGTTGATCATTTTATTAGGTAGTTAGTTTGGATGGGTTCTACCATTCTTCTTTGGAATATTTGGAATGAAAGGAACAACCGAATTTTTAATCAAGATAGGAAGGATATTCACTATATTTGGCAAAATACCATAGCCAACTTAGTTGAATCAGTCCATCAACTCCTTAATCACCCCCAAAACTCCCACCAAAGATGGGATCAAGTGATGCAAAGATTGAAGATTAAATCTTCTAAGGGCAACCAACTTAAAGGGAATGTGAGTATTAGTAAGATGGATAGGACTAGAAATTGGCAACCTCCTCCTAAGGATTTTGGAAAAGTCAATACTGATGGAGCCTCTAGAGGGAACCCTCGAAAATCCAGTGTGGGAGGAATTGGTAGACTTTCAGATGGCTCCCTGGTTTTTACTTTTTCTGAGAATTTGGGTATTCTTTCCAATAACCTTGTTGAGGGGTATGGTATCCTCAGAGGCCTTCAGGAGGCTACTAAGGTTGGATGGGAAAAGGTGTTAGTTGAGTCGACTCTCAACTTATGATTAATCTCTTGAAGACTCCTTCTAAGAATCATAAGGTGGATTGGAGAATAAAAATAATTATTGAGAAGATTCAATTAATCCGGATGGGATTTTTGAAAGTTGATTACAATCATGTGGTTAGAGATCAAAACAAGAGTGTTGATGCTTTAGCTAATTGGGCTTTGGACAAAGGTGATCTTACTTGTTATGGCCACCCTCCTATATGGTGGGCTTCTCAAATTAGGGAAGCTCTTCTTTCTATCATTTCTTTGGATGGCTCCGGTTCTGAAGGTACCTAGTTTCTTCTTGTTTTTTTTTTTTTTGCTTCTCTTTGGTTCATTCAGTTTTTTTTAGTTCCCTAGCTCATTCTATTCTTTATTTTGTTTCCTCTGTTGATTCTTGCCTTAATAGTCTTCTGGTCTAGATAGGTCATTGTTATGTTCAATTTTTTTTTCTTTTTTCTTTTTTGTTTTTTTTGTTTAGTTTTTTAAGGTGGGTGGGTTCTTTTGTTTTGTTTTGTTTTTGTGTTCTTTGTGTTGTTTTTTGTTGTTCGTGTGTTTTTGTTGTTTTGTTTTTTTTTATGTTTTTTGTTATTGTTCTTGTGTTTTTTTCGTTCTTGTTCTTGGGTTTCTCTTTGTTTGTGTTATTTCGTGTTTTTATGTGTGAGTGTTTTCTATGTTTTTTGTTTTTGTTTATTGTATGTTGTTGGTTGTTTTTTATTTTTATTTTTATTTTTAATTTTTTAGGTTTTGGTTGTGTTTATTTTTCATGTTTTTTTTGGGTTATGTCTTTGTAGTGTTCTGTTGTTTTTGTCTTGTTTGTGTTTTGTTATGTGGTTCTTGTGTTTTTCTATGTGGTTTGTGTTGTGGTTTCTTTTATCTTATTGTGCGTGTTTGGTTGTGCTTTTGTTTTTGACACACTCAAGGAGCATGTTTTTTATTTTATTTTATTATTTTTGTTGTTATTTACTTATTTTTAAATTGGTTTTGTGTGTTTGTTTGCTCCTTGAGTATGTCAAAGGTGGTAGGCCAGGTCCGAGTCCTGGGCATTTTTGGTGGAATGGATACCCCTGCCTCCTTGGGTCTTACCCGAAAGTGGCATCCCTTTTGGGATGTTTTCCACAAATATATATATATATATATAAGCGAAAAACCTCTTGCGGGGCCGCCTTGGTCTGAGAGACCATGAACAGGGGGTTCTACACCGTCAAAGTCACCCGAGAGTCGCACCCGGCCCTGCCCGTACCAACATTATCAAATGGATTTTGGATACCCAATTCAGCTTTTTGGTAGGGTGGATATTTGAACCTGGGACCTCCCTTGGAGGATTGCCCTCTCCTCTCCAACTCACCTACAACACCTGGGTATATATATATATTAAAAATATTTTTTATTATTTAAGTTGTAAGCTTACTGCAGTGGTTAGGGCTTTGGCCTCTCTTTGAGAGGTCCAAGGTTCAAACCCCACTCAGTATGAGGGGACCGAGACCCCTCATAAAAACCTATGTAAACTGGCTAAAAAATTAAAGCTACAAGCTTACTACAGTGGTAAGGTCTTTGGCCTCTCTTTAAGAGGTCCAAGGTTCAAACCCCACTCAGTATGAGCGGACTAGAACCCCTCATAAAAACCTGTGTAAACTCATAGAAAAATTTCTACTATTAAAAATAAATCAAGTAATTTACATCTCATGTCCCTCTAGGCATACATGACTTTTACCCACCATTTTATAGATGATTGACAATAATACTTAAATTACAATAAGTAGTTGTACTTAAAAGTAAGTTTACTAATTTCTTTTAAAATATTAAATACACTCATCAATGTTATCGACATCAAGACGTAAAATAGAGAAAATATCTTCCTTGATTTGTTGCATCCACCATTTGAGTGGGTATCCATAGCAGAATAGATTTTCTCGGTCCAATACCCAATTTGCCATTGCATTCACAATATTGTTTTGCTCACGTGGAGCATATATATATATATATATTCAATTGTTGTAAATATGGTTTGTAAACTGACTATTTTCTTTGTCACTCTTTGTAATCTCCAATCCAAGGATGCAATTTTTGTGGGGTCCTTCAATCAATTAATTTCTTATGAATCCAATTCCACTTGTATCATATTCCACCCAACTTTGGCTACCTCTTGAAGCCCTCAAATAATACCATTAGCCTAAGCTAAGTTGTTTGAGAGGATGCCCAAAATATTTGCAAAGATGAAGATAGGGTGACCATATGAAAGTATCCCTATACCCCCTATGCTAGCTCTCCCTAGATTTCCTCTTGATGCCCCATCTATATTAATTATTCCAGTACCATATTGAGGGGCTTGCCAATGACCATCCTTATGTACTTGATATTTATTTGTCTAAGTAATTTTGTTCCTACAATTATTCAAGGTAATTCTCGTCTTATGCAAAATATGATCCTAGCCATTGTTTGGGTTTGGACGTCTCATTATATACTATATTTTTTCTCTAATATTAGCTAGGGTCCTCTGCCAAATGTAATGAGTATCCTAATGAGACTGTTTGAAGATCCTATTATTTCTTTTTCATAGATTCCATAATAGAAGTGTCATACCAACCCACACCATCTCTTTTGTTTATCTATCTATATAATTTGTCTAGGGCTAGGTATGTTTGATCTGCTTCAAGGAAGGGAAACTATAGAATTTGATATTGAGAAAGGCAATCATCACCTTCCATAGTCTTATAGCTATAGGTCAGGAAAGGAATAGGTGTTTCATAGTCTCTTCTTCCCCATAACATATTTCACGTCTATATGGCCCACAAAAATCTCTTTTCATCAATTGATCAGTAGTGAGGACTCTCTTATGGAGTAGAAGTCATGAAAATCTCATTTTAGGCCAAATCAATTGTTGCTGTAACTGAGAAAAAATATCACATAGAGGATTATTAATGGATTGAGATAAATAAGAGTACCCTAATGCCATTGTATAATCCCCTTTGGAGTTAGTGTCCCATCCAAGTGAGTCCTCCGATTAAGACCATGAAGGTGCCCTCATTTGAATGATCTTTAGAATATATTTTCTTTGCACCTCCAAACCTACCATAGGTCACTCTATGGTTGGATTTCAGTTTCTTTCCTATTCAACATTATACACATTATTCCTGTAATATAGAGATCCATTTACCTAGTCCTCTTTGTGTAATTATTCTATGAGTGGCTTCCACTCTAAAAATTGTTGAGTTAGTGGAGGGTGTCTATCCCATGCATCAATCCAAACATTGGCTTGTTGTCCATTGTTGATGATCCAAAATAGTTTTTTATCATATCTTCTCTTGTTCTTAGCACCACAAGGATTAAGGAACCTTTGTTGGGTAGTTGGTACCTAATAGATAATTTTGGTATCATATTTTAGCATACTTGACTCTCAAGTTTCGAACTCAAAGTGCATTAGGAGAATTGAGTAACTTCCAATACAATTTGGCTATTAATGCTTTGTTATTTTTAATAGAGGATTTGAATTACAACCCTCCTCTTTTTGGGAGGCATAATTGATCCCATATCACTAGTCCCCACTTCCTCTCTACTTTTGCTCCACTCCATATAGGAATTTTAGGTTTATTTTATCTAGCCCACTCAAAACTTATTTAGGTATATCTAAAATTGAGGAGACATATATAGGGATGGACTAAAGAATCAATTTGACCAAGGTGATTTTGCCCCCAAAATAAAGCCATCTATTTTTCTAATTGTCCAATTTTCTTTTTATTTTATCTATCAACCATGACCACTTATTTTACCTTATGGTTTTGAGCAAGACTCTTAAATAGGTAATTAGAAGAGAGGCTATTCTGAAATGTAGGACATCCAAAATGATGGTTTCCTAATGGGTTGAGCAAAAGAAAATATATTTTTTTATTTCTCTTCATTAATCAATTATCCTGTGGATGTGGAGAAAATATTTAGAATCTTTTTAAGTTTGGAAACCTCTCTCACAAAAACATTCCCCAAAAACATGGAACCGTCTACAAATTGTAGATGGGATATTGATGCCAATTCACACACTATTATGATTTCTTATAGAGATTTATTTGCGTTATCCTTAGAAGTAATTCATCCCAAACATTCTGCTAGTATAATAAACAAGTAAGGAAAGAGAGGATCACCCTACCTAATACCTTTGGAAGTTGTAAATAAATGGGATGGGCTTCGATTGATATGTACTGAGTAGAAGACTGAAGAAATGCAACCTCTAATACACTCTATCCAATCTTGTGAAAAAATAAATTAATCCAACACCCTAAGAAGAAAGTTCCAATCTAGTCTATCAGATGCCTTGGACAAGTTCAATCGAACAAACATGGGTGGCCAACTTTGTGCCAAAATAGAATGTAAATCCTCTTGAGCTTATCTCATCTACAATTTTTCTTCCTCCCATAAACATCCCTCCTCTACTGAAATTATCTTATGGAGTAGAGGTTTCAAACTATCTACCAATGTTTTGTAATAATTTTAAGTACATTACATAGTACTATTGATAAAAAAACCAACAATATGTTCCACATCCTAAGACTTAGGGATGAGAACTATGTATGTTTTATTAATTTCCTTGAGCAAAATTTTGGCCTTCCTTGTTTTCTCTACCACCTCAAGTAGATCCTCCTTTAGTAAATCCTAAAATTCTTGAAATAATTCAATAGGGAAATTCATCTGGTCTAAGGTGTTTTCCCTTTTCTCATTTTGAATACCACTTATTGTAGTTCCTTAATAGTACAACACATGTCAAGGCTGAAATATCTTCTTATGTGATAAGAGAAGGAATTTCCTATAGGACTTCTTATTGAGCTCTTGGATCCAAAGGAGCTATTGAGAAAATTTTTGCAAAGTAATCAACAACAATAGTCTTCATACCATCCCATGAGTACAACGATTCATCCATATTTGTTTTTAAGGATGATATAAAATTATAAGCCCTTCTTGATAGAAGAAATTTATGAAAGAAAGTTGTATTTATGTCATCTTCTTCTAGCCACTAAATCTTGATTTTTGCTTCCATAACAACTCTTCTCGTTTCTTCCATTCCTCTTAATCAATAGCTAATTTTATTTCTATCTTACTTGGATTCTCTAAGAGACCCATAGTGCAAATTTTTTTATTCCCCTATTCAAGTTGAAGAGTCAACTTAGCCTTTTTTACCTTTACATCCCTGAATCTTACCAATTTTATACCTTGATTTTGCTTTTCAAATAGTGTAGTCTCTTTGTAAAATAATACATTTTACTACCAAACCTTGGCTTACCTCCCATACACCACTATTGGACCAAAGGTTTGAAAGTACTATCTCGAAGCCACATAAGCTAGAATCTCAATGGAGTGTAGTTACATCTAGGTTTCCACAAATCCATCAAGATGTGCTAGTGATCCAAACTAGCATTGTTGAGAGTTTATCCTTTTGGGATGGTTCCATGAAAGAAGAGTGCATTCGAGATCATAAATCTATCTATATACATATTGATCCTTACCTCTTTTTTTTTTTTTTTTTAGCGAAAAACCCCTTGCGGGGCTGCCTTGGTCTGAGAGACCACGAACAGGGGGTTCTACATCATCAAAGTCACCTAGGAGTCGTGCCCGGACTTTCCCGCACTAACATTATCAATTGGATTTTGGTTACCCAATTCAAATTTTTAGTAGGGTGGAGATTCAAACCTAGGACCTCCCTTGGAGGATTGCCCTCTCCTCTCCATCTCACCTACAACACCTGGGTTCCTTACCTCTTATTTGACCAAGTCATCATACTATTGTTTGTTTTGACTTCAAGTGCCTACTATGTTCAAGCATTAGGTCTAATCCAACATTCAAAGTTCTAATCTCTCCCACTTTCTCTTCCAAGGAAAGGATGATGTTGAAGTCTCCTCCTAATATAAGTTGTGTTGTAGGAAATTTGTCAAAAAAATGGTGTATATGGTTTCATTGCTTTATTTTTTACTCTAAAAGGATAAGTGCATAAATATTAATACACAAAAGACTCTGATCCAGTTATCTTCCTTGAATTATAAGAGCAATATTTCCCTAACATCCTATTGTTAAGTGAAGTACAAACTTCGTTGGATCCCACATACAAGAGAGGCCTCTCAATGCACCTTGGGAACTAAGAGAGTCCACCTTACCTATAAGCCATATTTTCTTTGCCAATATCTCCATTTGTTCCGCCAACACTTTTGTCTCTTGGAGGAAGACTAATTATGGTTTGTTTACTTGAGTCATCCTTTTAATTTCATTGTGTTTGGAGGGGCTTCCTTTAAGCCCTCTAACATTCCATGAAATGATTCTCATTAAGAATAGGGATTGAAAATATTTGTAAGGGGAGTGGCATTACCTTCGAAAATCATTTTTTCCCTTCCCTAGTAACATAGTGATGGTTTCATTTTTGTCTTACCTTCTGATTAGTATCCAGTTTCATTCTTTTACTATTTTTCTATCTTATCCTAGATGAATCCTACATGGAATCCAACTCTAGGGCATGTGAATAAACTACCAAAGCATTGTTAGGAGGAATTGAGGATCTGTTGACCTCCTCTAGGTCTCGTTGGCTTCATTTATTTGAATGACTCTTATCTGTCACTTTTTTCTCTCTTCTATGTTTTTGGTAGCCTTTGGGTTGTTGACTAGTTTTTGCTTAATAATTTGTTTTTCGCCTATGTCCAAGGAGAATTTTACTATTTCTTCCTTATTTGAACCACCAATTCTTTCTATAATTTATGTCTCCAATATTTTTTATCTCCATTGAGTCATTCTCCTCATCAACCATGTCATCTATAGGGAGATTAGTAAAAATATTATTTATTGTTATGGTATTCTCCTTAGTCATATTTTTTCTTTGAGTTGATCTCCTCTTAGGCTCTTGGAAGCTCTATGAATGAACCTATTTCTTTCTTTATTTTGGAATTTTATGATGACATTCGCTTTCCAAGTGATCATACTCATGATAGATTTTGCACTAGAAAGGAATATTTTCATAGTCTACTTCTTGTTCCCATGTATCATCCCCTAGTTGTGGTGTAATTTCTTCGATAATAATTTTCCAAATTCTATTAGAACACGTGAGTGGACATATACGATTTTCTCAAACCTACATGTGCTATCTACCACTATCATAAGGGAACCCAATGTATTTCTTATAGTTGTAAAAACGTTGGGGTTCCAAAATCTTGTAGGTAACCCGAATAGCCTAACCCATATTGGTCATTATTATGATATTTTCTCTTTTGCTTTAAATTTCATGTGTTAGGGTTTCATGAAGATTCCTACTCTTCCAAAATACCATGACCCTCCTTGGAATATCTTCTCTTTGTCTTTCTCACTAACAAAGATGATCAAAAAATATCCATTAGGGTAAAGTATTATTTGGTATTCCCATTTCGTTCTCCATTGCTTGGATGCCCATATTTTGAAAGTTGACAATTAGGGTCTGAAGCCCATAAACCTAGCTATCAATCCTCTTTTTTCCATAGCATACCATATTGAATATATTCCCTCTTCAAACCCACTATTGAAGATCCATCTACAACCTTCATGCAATCCTTCTCCATTTTCCTAGGGTCTCCTTTAGGTATTCTCAAAGGTCTTCTTGGAAACTTAATAACATCATTGCCCCCATTTCCTCCTTGTACCATTCTAACTATATCTTGAAAAGGAATTTTTGGGGTAGAGAGGATGGATCTTCCCCATCTCTCTTTCCATGGTGGGCACCTCTTTGGATTACCCTTAAGGGTTTCTTTGTTGTTCGTCCAAGCTTGGATGATTCTATTTTTCATCGTTTTGCATTGTTTTTTATAATAAACCCTATTTTACACCACTTTTCACTTTGAAACTCTCAATTTACATTATTTCCCCTCTAAAGCCCTCGATTTATATTATTTTTCACTGCAAATAAAAAAAACAGATTGAGAGTAATTGATTAAGCTAGGAAATCCACATACCCAAAGACATAATCACTGCCTTGCCAGACTATTAATAAATCTTATACTGTGTGTTTTGATGGTATCAAAAAATGAATATCCTATTAAGTTGCAAGCTTACTGCAATTATAAGGGATTTGGCCTCTCTTTGAGAGGTCCAAGGTTCAAACCCCACTTAGTATGAGGGGACCGGGACCCCTCATAAAACCTTATGTAAACTCATTGAAAAATAAACTTATTAAAAAAAACAAATGAATGTCCTATCTCCTTGTTTATATTTTCATGGAATTGTATATATTGTACACTCTTTCCTATCAAGTTAATGATATTTTAGTGTGTATGGACAATATTGTTTTTTAAATTAAGCTATGTGTGTCCAATCCCTTCAAAATAACAAAACATTGCATTTGATGTTAGGTACATTAAAATGTATCTAGCTTGCCTTTTTATCAAATATATTCTTTATATTTATAAAATTATTACATTTTTACAATCAACTTCTTGATATTATTTTCACTAAGACAAAATATTGTTAGACCAATTGCCTTCTAGATTTTCAATTTCACTAATAAACATTGCAATTTACCATGTTTCATTCTCTATAGATATGTTGACATTTCTAAGATATTCCACCAATGATTTTTTTAATCAGTTATATGGGATTGAAATAGGCCCCACCTGTATCACATCAATGACCATATGGGGTATTATAATAAACTTGACAATTATGCATGTATCGCTTGGCAAGATTTGAACCTTGATCTTCTCCTTAAAAGTTGAGGAATCTAGCCAGTTGAGCTAATATCATTTGAAGCCTCTGCCAATAGTTGATAGATATATTAAATAATGTTATTTTTTATCCAGTCCTTACATCCATATTTCTTCATAACATTACTAATAAATTGAAAATCCTCTCAGTTGAAATATATTTCTATCATTTTTCAATAACAATCTTGATACCCATAAGAAGTGTCATAGCCTTTGCATAGTTGTTAATTGAAGTTCCATTTAATTATGAGTAAGTGAGGAGAATTTTGCCTTCATTATTTTGAAGACACCACCTCTACCAACTTTTCTTAATTTGTTTTGGAAGCATAATCAAAATTAATTTGGATGAACTTACCTTCATGACATTTCCATTTTAACATATATTGACGTAGATCCTTTGTTCTAATTCCATTCTCACTAGTTACCCTTTTTATGTATGTTCAAATCTTATAACCAAGAGGCCAACGCATCTTTTTCCACATTTGAGACTTTTCATGATGAGCACCACTTTTGTAAACATTATGTAAGATAGACAATAATATATTTATAAATTTAAATATTGATTTTGACATTTATTTTTGAAAAAAATATCATTCCTTTCAAGAAATAAATCATGGCAAGACGAATCCTCCACAGTATGCACAATGCTTTAGCTTTAAAATAATCAATTCAATATTTCACCAACTCTTTTATTTTTGATGGCACTACCCAATATATTCTCGTTTTTCTAGAAAAAATCCCAAATAATGTAAGCAAATGGATATAGAATAATGAGATGATATGATGTTTCTAGATCCTTCTTACAAAAGGCACACCTAAAAGTTCTATGGTATCCTTTTCTTTACATACACTTACCTGTAATAATTTTGCTTTATACCGCTAACCAAAGGAATGTTGAGGCCTTAGGGAGGAATATTTGGGAAGAAAATTTAGATTACATTAAAGCCTTATATCCCAAGTTGATTTAGTATCCACCATATTTTGATAGATTCCAAACCAACTCATCCCTTTGCATAAATATGAAAAATAAAACTATTGAAGCTAGGAAACCTAAATTTTCTTCATATCCTTTCCAAAGAAAATCTCTTTGAATTTTATTAAATTTGAATGTTATGCGTGTAGGTATTTTTGAAAATGACATCATATATGGAGATAGATTGTAATATAGTATTTATGAGTTATAGCCTTCTAACCATGGTTAAGAACTTACCTTTCTAAACTCCCAAATAATATTTCCTTATATCCAAAACTGAGTCCCAAAGCTCCTTTCTTGTCCTTTATTAGAAAAAGAAATGATGGCAAATTTTCAACTTTAAACCGTAAAATATTCACAATAATCCATCATAAATCTAGGGTAGTGTTGATAAAAAAGGTTTTGGATTTTATAGCATTAACCAACCAACATCCTTCTCATAGCATAATATAATTGATTTAAGATCCATGACCTCATTTATTGATAGATGACCCAAAATATAAGTGGCATCAATAAATTGGATTCGAAGGGACCATTTAATGCAACCAAAATTATCTTTGAGAAATATCTTTCAAATACCTCAACGAGAATAATAAAAATATATGGACATAGTGGATTACCCTGTCAATGTCCAAGGGATCCATTCATCAAAATATAATATTTTAAAGTTCTATAACATCTAATCAAAACTATTTATTGAGAATATCATATGGAAAACTCTGTAAACCCTATCATATACCTTGTTTTTCATAGAATGCAAAGAATTAATGGCCTCTTCCACAATGATTACATAATCAAGAATACCAAGAATGCTTTTCAATCTATTTGCCATAATTTTGTAAAGTATCTTATAAATTATGTTACAAAGGATTGGTGGATAAAAATTATCAAAATATTTGGTCTCATCTTTCTTAGGAATCAATATAATTAAAGTAGCATTAATCTCATTTAATTTAGCCTTCTTTTTCCTAGCCTCCTTAATTGTAGCCAACATATTTCTATTCAATAAAATCCTAAAAATTTGAACAAAAAAAAAAAAAAAACCATTAGGTCTACGTGCCTTATTAGGATAACAAGAGAAGACTACCTTTTGTAGCTCCTCCATAAAATGTCATTAATATTTCATTCTCTTTGTTTGATAGTCGATGGAATATTTCGCAAAAGCTTGTCTTGAGCCTCTTTATCTTACCCAATGTATGACAATATATTTTTGAAATAATTAATTTTTTCCTTCCTAATATTTTAGTATTTCTTAATACATCTTCCATCTAGATTTGAAATATTTTGGATTTGACAAAAAAAGCCAAATTATTTTATCATAATATAATGAAGTTTGGTATTTTTATCCCCTTAATTCATTTTTTCTTTTTTGGTACCAATATGACTCTTCGTTTTGTAAAACATTATGACAATATAAAATTTAATTGTTTTTCTTGCACATAAGTATCTTGGTCCACCCTATTAATTTCTATTATCTCTTGTAAATTGTTGTGCTTTGATCCAATCTCCTCCTCATTTTAAATATGTTTCCAAAAAAATCAACATTCCAAATATTCATTTCTCCCTTTAGACATTTCATCTTTTGAATAAATCTATCCATACATGATCCCTTAAACCTTGCTCTATCCCACAATAACATAACCATTTAAAATTACAAGGTCTTGGAGCCACATAGACTAAATTCAAAATGCATTTGGATGACTATTACCAAGTAAATCACATATTAAGAGAATGGGTATTCGATTTGACTCTACTTGCCTTAAAATATATGAAGGGATTGTATACTTTGTTTGCAACCATATATTAGATGATAAAAAGTGTATAACTATTTTTTATAAGTTTTCCCAATGTGTCTTTTATCCTATGGATTTGAAAACTTGAAGCAATCACATCTCAAAAGCCATTTGAATTGGTAAAGGAAATAAAATCCTCCATTGGTTTAGACCATCCAAGAGTATCATTCTTCTTTCATGAAGGAGATTGAACTATGTTGAAGTCCTCCAAAGAATCCATAGACCACAATTATGAATCATCATTGAATTTGACAAAAATAATCTAAGGTTCTTCAACATCTATCACAGAGTAATTATAGTTGAGGTATGTACATTTATAAATTTGATATTTTCCTCTTTATCAAAAAGGACCAAAAACCCAATTACTTATTCCTTCTAGCCTTTATCCATTCCATTTGCATTTGTCACATATTGTAGTAATACCACATGAAGCTCCTATAATAGAAATAGCTAGACAATCCCTCATCTTTCAAATATCTTTTAATACATCCTTACATTCCTTATTAATTATTTATATTTCTTACCTAGGTGTTGTAGGTGAGTTGGAGAGGAGAGGGCAATCCTCCAAGGGAGGTCCCAGGTTCAAATATCCACCCTACCAAAAAGTTGAATTGGGTATCCAAAATCCAATTGATAATGTTGGTGTGGGCAGGGTCGGGTGCGACTCCCGAGTGACTTTGACGATGTAGAACCCCCTGTTCGTGGTCTCTCAGACCAAGGCGGCCCCGCAAGGGGTTTTTCGCTTTAAAAAATATATATATTTATATTTCTTAAGATTATAACAACCTATTAATTCCTTGATATTTAGGGGTCTTGTTCATATCCCTAATGTTCCAAGATAACATTTTTATTATCAGCTTTTATTCTTATTTGTGGGCGTAGCCCTACTTATTGTTAATAATTGTGATATTTTTTATGGTTTTCTAAATTGATATTTGTCTTAGTTTCCTTTTCTCTTTGCTCTTGTTTTGGGGGTCTTCCTCTCTTTTTTTCCATTCCCACCAACACTTTCATCCTTATTATTCTTTTCTATTTCTCAAGACTATTCATAATGGAACTTATCTTTTATAGGTTTTAGATGCTTTGGTAAACCTAATGTGCAAGGAATAACTTTCAAAGTACTTACATCTCATTACTTATTTATGTTTCTTGTATTAAGATAAACTTAGGACTATAACAACCTATTAATTCCCTATAACTTTATTTTTAGAGGTCTTATTCATCCTTTTAATATTCTAAGATATCATTCTCATCAATGCTTTTTACTTCTATTTATGGGATTACTTTACTTCTAGTTAACATTTATGATATTTGTTTTTATTTTTCCATATTGATATCTCTTTAAGTTTCCTATTGTATTTATTCTTGCCTTAAGGGAATTTCTCTCTTTTTCCCATTTCCACTAACAACTTTATCTTCATCGATCTCTTTGATTTTTCCATATTTTTTATAATGAACTTACAATCCATAGATTTGTGTTTTATTTATTTATTATTTTTAAATTAAAGTGCAAGGAATAACCTCAAAACACTTTCTTCTTGATATTGCCTTGAAAATATTAAAATGCAATAATAATCCTCCATAATAATTAATTTTTTATGTTGTCATAAAACCCTAAATTGTTGTTCAAACCCCACTCGGTATGAGGGGACTAGGACCCCTCATAAAAACCTATGTAAACTCATTAAAAAAAACCTAAATTTTCATGGAAATACTCTATACTCATTTTTTTGTTACGTTCTTAAAATCCTAAAGTACAAGGAATAAACTCTAATACTACTTTAGTTTTTATTGCAAGAAGAATAAGATTGAAATTCAATTCGATAAAATATGTTTTTTTTCAACATCCTTAAATTTTGGAAGGTTGACTTTTAACATTTCTAATAACTCCTTTTGTTATCTTCCTTTCCCCAGTCAAAATCCTTATAAAATTCACCTTGAAATCATGTAGATTTTGATAGCTTAGTAAAAAGTGAATCTCTCTATATATATCTAGTATTTTTTTTAATGATTGTATATCCATGGTTAACAAGCCATGGTTTAATGGTTTTATTCAATTAAAAAAATGTTGATAGATTGAATTCCATTTTATTTTTAATTGATTTTAACTTTAGAAATAAGTTTATATATATAAATATATAAAACATTTATTTTAATGATTGTAAATCCATGGTTAACAAGCAATGGTGTCATGGTTTTATTCAAATAAAAAAAATGTTAAAATGATAACTTGAATCCAATTTGATTTTTAGTTGATTTTAACTTTAGGGACTCATACCTAGAAGATTGTTTGAAATATATATTTGGAGGGATTTTTATGTGAAAATTTATTATATTGAACAATTAAGATAACATAAACATAATGAGAAAGATGTGAAAGCTTTTGGTCATAAAACAAGCTTAAAGTTGAAATTGAATTAATAAATTGTGATTGTTTTGAATTTGCTTGAATACTAAAAACAAGACTAAATAGTAAACAATTTAGAGAGGCATTAAAAAAAGGTTTAAAAATCACTTATCAATGTAATATCTTGGAAATATTAACATATTTACAAGGAAAGAGGGTGAAAAAAGAAATTTGTTAATCATAGCGTTAATTTTTTGTTTGACAAAATTCAAATATTGAAAGGTAAGTAATTAAGAGGTTTTGTATCAAGTGGCATTGGCTCAACTAGTTCGATTCCTTAATATTTAAATAGGAGACCAAGGTTAAAATCTTGCCCAACGATATATGGATAATATCCAAGCTTTGTTGTAATACCACTATGTGGTAATGTGTAATACGAGTGGGACCCGTTTCAATCCCATATAACCAATTAAAAAAAAAATAAAAGGTTTTGTAACCTTTTGTGAGAAGGAGCTACAAACATTACATCATCTACTTCTTCATTCTCCTTTTGCTTCCGTCACTTAGGATTGCTGAGTTGGTCCATCGACATTGGAAGCATTGATTTCGAACTACACCCAAGTGAGAAAGTAGCATTAGTATTATGTGGGTCTAGTTTTATTTTTATGCATGGAATTTGTTGAGATAGAATATAGATATTTGTAATATGATCTAGCAAAAATATTTGCATGATCAAGTAATATTGATTGAGCTCATCTGGCAAAATATTCTCTAGTAGTTTTTTGAACCCTTTTCTTCAATGGCTCGTTGCCAACAAGCTTCCCACCAAGTGTAGTGAATAGATGACTAAACATAAATTGAGATGAAGTGTAGTTTTGTGTAGATCTCATGATAACAAAACTACATTTGGTTGATTTTTACTTAGAAGGGTCCTAGTTGATTTAAGGATTGGTACCTCTCTCAGATTGTTTTATCATCCTAGAGGTCCCTCATCATTCAGATCTAGTCACCTAATTCATATCATGTCCTATACCTAGTTGATGTATCTCCTTTTATCTTTTTGACCTCTACCTCAGCTTAGTCATTACACCCTTCCCATAGTAGTGTTATTTTTCTATTCTTCCCTCACTCTAATCCAATCTATTATGACCACTTGTTTTGCACCATACACCCCCTCTCATTCACTTATCATTCCCTCCTTCATCCTTTATGTGTCTCCTCCTATTTCCCAAATCACACCTCACACAACCCATCATCCTGCATGCCAACATGCTCTTGCTTTGCTTTTCTATCCCTTGACTTGCCCTCTCATGTGTTACCCTCTAATTTTAAAGCCTCTCATTACCTGTGAGCCCCTCCCCTAATTTATTAGCTCATCCTTGATCTTGCCAACTTGCTCATTCCATCACCCCTACCACACTCACACACCTTCAATTCATGGCCCACCCCACCTCCCCACCATTTATTTTCCTTCCCTCATATCCCTCCCCTCTCTTGTTCCCTTTGACTAACACTGATATACTTTTGACCACCTCCCCATTGACCAACTCACACTCATGCTCCAACCCACTCTCTTCACCTCTCCTAAAATTGTGCTCTCCACACCCCCTCCACTCTTTCCTCACATAGGCTTGATTCGCTATTCCTTTGGAGTAGTTTTTAGAATAATCATAAAAATAAAAATAAAAATAAAAATAAGAAATATTATGTGTGTATGCTCACATGCATGCATGCGTATATTAAAAAAATTATCATCCTTTAAGGCTATGCAATAGGAAGCATGTTAGGGCATCTACTTTAGTAGATGTAACTAGAGGAATGGTGTACAACAAGATTATTATTGAGGTTGGTAGAAAGTTGTAAAATATATTAGTTGGATTGTTGAATGGTTATTATAACCTTTATTCCTCAACTGGAAATTTTGGGTATGCATGATTGTCACCACTCCTTATTGAACCCGCATTTACTATTTATGGCTTTGTCTTGATAAGATATGTCATCCTTGGCCCCATTAGAAGAATCCTAACTTCTCAGGGTATTAAGATCAATCAAGGCAAAAAATTCACCATTGATGGCATTGATAGCTATCAGTCCATGATGTTAATTGATGCAAAGATATTGCACTCAATAGAGGCTCTAACTATCTCCTTTGGCAAAAATGTGTTATAGCTATAAAATGATAAACTCGTTTATAGAGCACTGATTGGAAAATTCTTATGAAGGAACCTATTCCTTCTAGTTTTGGAGAGTTAGATTTAACAAAATAAAATATCCTATAAGAATTTATACTTTTTTTAAGGGTTTTTCCTCATTGTTTTCAATAATAAAAAGGAAAGATACAAGATACGAAAAGGGGCCTATGACATTGTAAAGAGGTAGTGTTGGACATTTGAGGTATTTTATGTTGTCATTGATGTCACATGGATCATTGATGTCACATGGATCACATTTGGTTTTTGTGGCCAAAATATTTAAAGTTTAAAGTTTAAGTTTAAATTAATGGAGGGCCGACCTATGTGCAATTAATTGAGGTTGGCATATATATATATATATATATAAAGGTTTCAATTTATTTTGGAAAGTGGGCATATTATATATCGTCAAAAAGCTCATTTCGAGGACTATTTGACTAACTTATTTAGAAGGAGAAATAAGGTGTGTAAAGAGATGTTTCTGATTTTGCAAAGGGGTTCCAAAAGTGAAGTTTGCCTTGTTCTTTTTCAAGAGGATTAATTCTTTCATGAGGTTACAAGGTATGTAATATTGTGATTTATTTTATTTTATGATATAAGTGGTTTTGGGAGTGACAAGGTATGCAATATTGTGACTTTTTTTATTTTATGGTATAAGTGGTTTTGGGAGTGAAAAGGTTATGCAATGTTTTGATTTATTTTATTTAATGTACAAGTGGTTTTAGGAGAGATAAGGAAGTTGTGCAATTAAAGGCCTTGGTGATGATTATTGAAAAGTGGAGTAATGTTGATTATTTTGTGATCTACTAACCCTTGTGAAGATTGGCAAAAGAATTTTATGATTGTGGCAGATTTACAAAGAGGTTTTTTTCATCTTCATAAAAGGTATGGGCACATTCTCCTATTGATTGTTTATGGTAGTTGATTTCTGAAATATCATTGGAGGGAAAAGGATTGTTTGTGGTTTCCTTTTCGAAAGTGGTTGGTTGAATGCTTCAAGGTTTTCTAAATTGAGAGTTGTGTCTAAACCTTGTTCGATAAGCATAGTTGTTGAAGCCCATTGGTTGTGAAAGAACTTGAGTTAGAAAAGAACATGATTATCATTGTTATGTAATATTTGTGGTTGAGCATTGTTGAAAACATTTGAGTTGGTTGATACATACTTGGACTAGGGTTGTGTGAGAAAGAGTTGTCCCTTGTGATGATTGGTTGAGTTGAGTTGATTGAGCCTAGTCAAGTGATGTGTGAAGTGATTGTTCAAGTTCTATGAAATAAACTATTCCATCATTCTATGTTGAGTTGAGATTAAGGTTAGAACATATTGAGTCTCTAACAATTCTCTTTATGGTTCTATAATACTTGAGTTGAGTTGAGGTTGACTTGAATTGAGTTGAGGTTGATTTGAGTTGAGAGTGATATTAGAACATATTGAGTCTCTAACAATTCTCTTTATGTTTCTATGAGTTGATTTGAGTTGAGTTGAGATTGATTTGGATTGAGAGTGAGTTTAGAACATATTAAGTCTCTAACAATTCTCTTTATGCTTCTATGAGTTGAGTTGAGATTGATTTGGGTTTAGAGTGATATTAGAACATATTGAGTCTCTAACAATTCTCTTTATGCTTCTATGAAGTTAAATTGAGTTGAGATTGCCATTCATTGTTGAGTTCATTTTGAGTACTACTTGAGCATGATTGATTCAGCCTTTGAGAAGGCCTTTGGGACAGATTTGAAGACAGTGTTGGGACAGATTTGTGGACAGTTTTGGGCAAGTTCTTAGTGAGCTTGCTAGAGCAGATTTGGGCAAGTTCTTGGTGAGCTTGCTAGAGCAATTTTTGGACAAGTTTTGTGTGAGCTTGATATTTAGCATTGGATAGGTTTTGTGTGAACTTCTTATTCAGCATTGGACAAGTTCTGTGTGAACTTGTTATTCAGCATTGGACAGGTTCTATGTGATCTTGTTATTCAATTTTGGACAAGTTCTGTGTGAGCTTGTTAAACATGTTTTGTGTGAGCCTATTGAGCAGGTTCTTAGTGAGCCTATTGACAGAGCTTTGGAGGTGACAGAGTACAGAGGACAGAGTCTCAGTGGATAGAGATCTAGCAGCCAGCACAGTTGAATATAGATCTAAGTGAGGAGTCTTCAAGTGGAGATAGGTCCACTAGTCAGTGCAGCAGAGAGACAGAGTCTTCTAAAAGATCACATATCCAAAGCATAATGGGAAATAGTTCTTCTGTGGAAGAGATCCACGAACTTGAGATTAGGGGATCAGCATCTCCTTTGGACGTCCATAAACATTGTAATTGGGAGTGATTCCCAAATAGATTGATTGAGAAAGTTTTAGTAAAATATTTTCTCTGTGGAATACCTCACATTGGGGGAACCACGTTAAATCTTGTGTCTCAATTGTGTGTGGTGACTTGTGCTCTTGCTTACTACTGTTATCTAAGTTATTAATGCACACTATTATATTTGGTTATTGCAATTAAGGACATTAAATGATATTAGTTTGGAAAGAAATTAAAAAGTGGTCTTATACTATTCACCCCCTCTCAATATAAGCTTGTGTTCTTTAGGTAGAAATATTCATTAGATCTTAGTCCTAAGATTTCAAATTAGACCAACAATTTGATGTTTAACCTTTAAAATGGAACTATCTATAAGACCTACTGGTAAAGTTGTAGAGGACAAAATGACTTCAAGTAATCAACAAAAATTTTAGTAAATTCTTCAACTCTATCCAAGCTATAGTGACAAGTTCTACTGTTACATGCCCTAAGATTTGTTTTAAGGTAGAACCTAAAAGAACATTATTTGATACCATTAATATTCATACCTTGATATTTGGATCAAATGGCATTAGTTCAACCGGTTAGATTCCTCAATATTCAAGGAGGAGATCTAGGTTTGAATCTTGCCAAGTGATACATTGATAATATCCAAGCTATGTTGTAATACCACCATGTGGTGTTGATGTAATATAGATGGGGCCTATTTAAATCCTATATAACCAATTGAAAAAATATGCATACCTTGACAACAAATCAATCCCAATTACTATAGTACAAACCCCCTATGTTTGAAGAGTGTCAAAAGACTCCTCCTTGTCACTATAGAGAGAATGGTGTAACACTTTAGAAATCTTAGGGAAGAAATAAGAAGATTTGGAAGGCTAAAACACATAACTCCTCAAGGATCCATAAGGAACACCATCAAGATTATGTTCTCAAACTCAAGGGGGATATCATAGTTGAATATATGCAACAATAGATGGAACCGAGAGATAGATGACCTATCAAGAGGTAGTTATAGCATAGAAGTCCTCTCTAGGAGGAGGATGAGTATAGATGACAACATTACACAAGAAAGAGTAGCTCAAATGGGGATGGACAAACCACTATACAAAGTCTCAACACACTTCCCTATTAGTGAATGTCTAACCAATATTCATCCTATTGATCTTATATTCACTTGAAAGTTCACAAGCATCACATCATAGGATTCTTAGGATGGACATGACAACCCAACTAGACAAGGATTGCACAAGGATGAAATCCTTAATATAGGTGAAAAATAGACTATAATATTCAACAAAGGATGGAAAGAGAAGGATAAGAATAACTTATTTTGAATGGAATAGGTAACCAATATCAAAATAGAATATTAATCTTCGAACTCTGATAGAAAAAATAGATAAACCTGATATCACCATCAAACTTGTAGATCAAATCATAACTTATCTATCATTCATCAAATTGAACATCCCAAGCAGTCATCGAATATGAGATTAATAATAAAGGTAGAATATTAGTCGTCACAAAAAGGGATATAGAGGCTCTTGAAGGAATTGATTTTGATAAACAATTCCAACTTGATGACCTTTTACGGTTCAGGT
Organism: Wollemia nobilis; assembly: GCA_028583015.1. NCBI lineage: Eukaryota > Viridiplantae > Streptophyta > Pinopsida > Araucariales > Araucariaceae > Wollemia > Wollemia nobilis. Next base: position 4,077,165 of record JAQPPZ010013020.1, on the reverse strand, counting down.
AGGTAAAAATCCCTTTGAAGGAACAACAAAGATTAAATCTTGGAATGTTAGGGAACTTGGTGCCCCTAAAAAGCATCTTGTTTTTAACTAGATTACTTCATCTTGCTTATAGATGTGTCTTTACCATACCAAAATAAATGATAAAAAACTAACAAAATATCATGCCAAAAAGTGGAAGTGTTTAAGTATCAACAACATTGAAGCATAAAGAGTTTTAGGGGCATTGGCCACTATGTGGAGAACCTCCTTGGTTGTAGGAACTTAACTAGTATCAGGCAATTGTTGGAGCATAATACACATCAAGAGCTTTGTGTAGAATATGCAATCAATAGTGGTGAATGTGTATAGCCAACATAACCCCCTTTCCAAGCTTAGGGTTTGGAATGAATTGAATTTTTTTTTAAATCCCATTAAGAACTCATCATACTCATAGTGTGGGCCCAAAATTTTTGCACCCCTTTCTCCTAGGCTAATGGATCCACACCTGAAAGGGGGAGGGAAAATGAAGGATCTCCAACTCATACGAGAAGTGCTTCTGTCGCACTCTCTTTGGTGTTTGTCAACGAATGGGGTGGGTTCACCAGGAAACACTTATTGTGGTGGTTTCCACGCCTAGGTGAGGTAGTAGTTTGATGTGTTTTTCTTTTCTTTGTTTTGAAAACATACACCTAGGGTTTGGCCAAAATACAATTTCTACCTAGCTATATGCAATTCAATTTCAAATGAAGACAAGGCATACAAATATATCTAGAAAGCATTAGAAATTTTAACTAAGATGCAAAGGTTTTATCTATGCTAACATGTTTTCTTTTTGTATTTTTGTGTTTTATAAAAAGTATGATAGAGTCTATGTTTTGGAAGTTTTCTAGTTTTTTCTGAGTAAACACATATGCATACAAGACGAAAAATATAAATCTAAGTACAAGAAAATAAGTTTTTAGCTCTAACCTGGCCCATATGTCTAATATCTAATGAATTCGAATGTGCAAGACGAAATCGAACACAACAAGATGAAATCAATCGTACGATTCCATCAGATGAAATCAGATGCGTACAAATTCGTTTGAGACCTACAATTACACAGTAGAACAATAAATATTGAAATCAGGGATGGGGGATTTGCATAGGCCACAGTAGATCATGGTCTGTGACAGTAAAATCTCATCGGTTCTTTTAGCCAACCGTAAAGAAAATGAAATATTAATTATTTGAATATAAAACATATGATAGCAAATGCAATAGATCTAACAATAACAGTGAATTACAATGCAATACTGAAGTAATAAACGATGATATGATGTAAATATAATAAAATTAACAATCTGATACTCAGATTTTTACCCCCATAGAGACACTGGTATGAATTTGTTCATTACGTACGAAATCGTATGCAATGTATGAAATTGTACGTAGCTAAAATTATCCAACGACTAGTTTTGCAAAACAGAGAATGAAATCAGTCGTAAAGTGACAAATTTAGATGCATCCAAATTTGTACAAATAGTGCAAAACTTAAATAATAATCAAATATAAACCAGATCCATGCATGTTGAAAATAGCTCCATGTCTGTGTGCTCCTTGGATGATGATCTAACAACAAAATTCTCCACTGTAACCTGCAAAAAAGCTCCAAAGTTTCTTCTTCACTCCAAGCCTCCTTGCAAAAATCAACCAGACTAATTATCGTGACTCAAAAAGGTTAAATGGTCGGTTCGAGGAATCAGGTAGGTGGTGGAATTAGGCTAAATTAGGTTTTGGCTCGATTTAGACGAAACCGACTGCATTCGATTTTAGCTTATCGTTCGATTTTATTGGAATCTGGCGACTCCCAGATTAGGTTCAAAATCCAACTGGGTACCTAAATTAGGTGCACATAGTATTTGGACAAAATCGAACGCATCTGATTTTATCGGATACGTCCGATTTCGTCGGGATCATCTGATTTTGTCGAAAAGAGGGCAATTAAGTTATTCTTTTTATTTTCTTGGCACGAATATCGAGGTAGAGGTTTTTGAGGGTGAGTTATACATTGTTAATATGATTAGGGTGTCTTAATAACATTAATAATTTTGAAGTGTGTCCAAATTTGGTGGCTACACATAGTGGACTTCAATGACATTTTGAATGATAAGGACAAAGTGGACAATGTGCTCATCAAAAAGACACAAAAAGACAAACTACTTTGTGCAATAGTTAGCTTTGTGGAATGTTCTCCTCAAAAACAACATTTACATATGGGCTACCAAAAGGAAATGTTTCACCACTATCTATGATGACTTGATTAGTTTCTAATGATGATTACTTGGCTAGATTATGGTGTGGCTATTGAATCTATAATAGGTCAAGCATGTGGTTCGGACCATGCCCCTATCATTTTTCACATCATAGAAGATTTTGTTTTAGATTTAAATCTATGGCTATGGGATGAGAACCTCTACATTTTTATGGGCCAATGGTGGAAGGATTGTCCCAAAACATGAGGTGCTATATGTACAAACTCTCTCACAACTCTAATTTAAAAAGGCAAACTCCGTGAGTGGAATAAGATTGATTTCGACAATATTTTTGCCGAAAGACACAAGATAGAAAAGGTTCTATAACATTCAACACAATATCCCAAAACTCAAGTGTTAGTGAGGTGTTAGCTAAAGAACAATGTTTTAGACCTCTTTGGAAGACATATATGCCAAATAAGATATATTTGGGTGCCAAAAGTCTTAGAAATTGTGGCTCAAGGAGAGCAATAGCAATAGTCGATTTTTTACTAGTTTACTATCGCTAGACATGTGAACCACATCTCCTCTATCTTCTTGAGTAAAGGCTTTCTCTTGATAGATCTATTGGATATTAGAAAGAAGATTACTCATCATTACAAAGTAATCTTGATGACAAATCCATCCACCAATTTAGAGGTTAGGAAATATTTTTTTAGCCACATCCTAGAGTTAATGAGTAATATACAAAATGAAATCTTAATGGCTTCCATTTCTGTGTGGGGTCTTGTAGCACATTTTTCCTCATAAAAATACAAATCTTCAAGGTTTGATGGGATCCCTCCAGGTTTCTTTCAACACTTTTGAGAGATTATGTTGAAAGATATCTTAGTCCTTAATGAAAGCACAAAATCTCAAAAGAATCTCAAGAAATAGATTAACTCCTATATTGCACTCATACACAAGTGTGATATCCCACAAACCTTTGGGGATTTTCATCCTATCTATTTGTGCAAAACCATTCTCAAACTATCAACAAAGGTTATGGTAGAGAGACTAAAGTTGATTTTGACCAAGTTAGTATCTATTGAACAAGGCAAATTCTTTAATGGTAAACAAATTTTGGGTGGAGTGTTGGTAGTCCATGAATTTTTCTACTTAGTCGAAGAGAGGAAGAGACAATCATGGTTATCAAACTAAATGTTAGGAAAGTTTATGATCATGTGGACTAGTCTTCTTAAATGAGGTTCTAACATGTTTTGGCTTCAACTAGAGGTGGAGGAAATGGATACACAATTGTATTACAACTTGTCGATTTTTAATTCTAAACAATGAAAGTCCAAAAAGATATTTTTCTTCTTCACAATGTTTGGGACAAGGGGACTAGATCTCCCCTTATTTGTACATTATTGTGGTTGAAGCTCTTGGTAGAGCAATATCAGCAACCATAAAATATAATCACATTAAAGGACTCAAGATCACTACTTCTATGAATGCTCACACAACCAATTCAAGGACAACACCATCCTCTATGGTAGAGCCACATTGAGTGAAGCAATTATCTTCTTGATAATGATACCAAAGTCTTAGGTCAAAGGATTAATACAAATAAATCCTATATTTTCTTTCTCAAAATCTTAGCCAAGGTACAACAAAAATTGGCAAATGTCTTACAATTTCTTGTTGGACAACTTCCCAGCGGATACCTTGCCATACTTGCTTCCTATTGCAAGTGCACTAAATATTTATGGAAGGACCTAATCCAATGCGACTCTATTAATTTTCCCAATTAGATCCAATGGAAGTATCTTAGCTAGGCCAAAAGGATCTTACTTATCATTTTAGTCCTACAAGCTCTCTCGACCTATTTTTTTTTAGCATTGAGAGCACGAGTGGGAGTAATAGACAAAATGAATAAGATCAAAGACTCCTTCCTATAGCAAGGAATATTTGATAGATTGAGATTCTCATTGTTAAATTTAGAGACAATGTGCAAGCCAAAATGGGTATGAGTAGTTAGAATTAGAATTTTGAGATTCTAATTCTAATATCAAAGTTGCTCTAAATTTAACAATGAGAATCTCAATAACTAGATAAATACCAAAATGGGCAAGCCAAAATGGGTATGAGTAGTTAGAATTAGATATTTACCAAATATGATCTTGATAAATATGGACAATTTATCAAGATCACAGTAGTTATTGGAGCAAAATGATTAGGGCTAGGTACCTTAATAATGAGGAGAATGAAATAATTTTTAAAACTAGTACTCTTCCTAAGGTTTACACATTTTGGCATTCCTACCATCTTTTCATGATCTTATCTTGGGTCATCTACAATGGGAGATACAAGCCTCTAAATAAATACATAATCCTTCATCCTATTAGGTAAAGGGCCATTGATAGTAGAATATAGAAAGTTTGACTATTGAGTTACCTTAGATGAGAATGACTTTATGTAGAGAAAATGGATACCTTTCTCTAGGCTAAGTTTCTAGAGGCCAAAGTCAATCCTTTACAAAATAGTGTGGTCCAAAGGAGTTGTAGTAATTATGGGAGAGGACACTCCCAAATGGGCAATTAAGCCCATCAAAAAATAAAAGGTAAAGAAAGGTTATGAAATCCTATGTTCTCATTTTGCCCCTAATCTTGACTTTTTCCAATGAACTTGGATCAAACATGACCTCCAAGTCCAATGCATTCTCATGGCTAGCTAGTGAAGGCAATATTCTCACTTTTGATAATTTGCAAAAGAGGGGTTCGAAAAGACTCTCACAATGTGCCCTTTGTAAGAATGAAGTAGCAACAACTATTTGAATGTTGACCATAGTCTTCATGAGAAGTAAAAATCCTATTGGGCATCATCCTGGCTATTCTAATTTGGGGGCTCCTAATTGAGAGGAACCACCACAATTTTAGAGAAAAAACTTTGTAGAGCAAGTATGCAACAAGATATAATCTCTTATCTTAGAGAAGGCCCAAACTACTCTTTGGGCACAGAATAATCTAGCATCACATAAACTATGATAGAGTATTAAAAAGATGGTCCTTATTCCCCTCCCTCCTTAATCATCCAAGAGGTCTCCATATAGGAATGTTAGAGGACACCATATTTCATGGACATGGTGAAACTAGATTTCGACAAAGTAGCCAAAGATAATCTTAGCCTTGTGGGTGCAAGCACGATTCTTCACTTCCATAAGGACAAACTCATCATATATGTCTCTTTACAAAAGGCCTTTGGCTTAAACATCTATTTTTTTCCATCTCCTAGCAACACACCCCCTGCTAATGGAATCGAGTGGTAGACTTCCTTGCTAATTTTGGGTATGAATGCTATAAGCAAACAAGTTGGCAGAGAACATGTTCATTTCATTGCCCAGGACTAAAAGAAGTGATTTACCTCTAACCTCCTTAGGGTTTTTATGCCAATATTAGCCTCGTATAACGAGCTATTGTTTCCAAATCATGTTCCCTCTCTCTTCCATGTGGTAATCCATGATCCTTATGTCTAGAAGAAGCTAAGCACAATGGTTGATGAAACATAATTTTGTAGGGGGTATTGTTACTGGTTCATAAGGAGGCATTGTAAGTTGAATCACATCATTCACCTATAGTGAACAAAGCCAAGACCTTTTGTTTGTGAGGTGGTCTTATGTTGAAGAATCATACTAAGATTTTCACTTCACAACATGACCAGTCAAAATCTCTATTACTAAGTAGGCATTGATCGATTTGTTGGGCAATCCATATGAATATGAAACAATGAGAATATATCACAACATATCTCAAAGGAATTATTGTTGTTTTCTCTATTGATTGGATAAGGACATTATGTTCCTACTATTTTTTTTTAATTGGTTATATGGGATTGAAACAAGCCCCACCCGTATTACATCATCACCACATAGTGGTATTACAACAAAGCTTGAATATTATCCATGTATTGTTGGGCAAGATTTGAACCTTGGTCTCCTCTTTAAACATTGAGGAATCTAACCGGTTGACCTAATGCCACTTGAAAGTATGTTCATATTGCTACTATAATGTTGATTGATTCTTTTTATAGTCTACAGGTGTGGGCTCTTGTAGAATCCACTTACTTTCTACTTACTTTTTATAAAAAAACTAAGAGGATTTATATTTCTCATTAAAAATGATAGTAAAGAATTTACAAAGGAAAAGTAATGGATTTGAAAAGTAGGAAGGGGAAGTAAAAAAAATCTTAGGAAAAAAATAATACAATGCATTTGTTCAATGATTGCCCACATACCTATACGTAATTGCATCATATCAGATTACACTTTCAACATTTAAAGCTATTTAATCAAACAAATAAAGAGCGTAACAAAAATTTAAACATCATCTAAATAAATAAAATTTATCAAAATATAACATATTTACAAGGAGGACAGGCCAAATCATAGTGCATACATGTAAAATAGAGGTTTTGTCATTATTGCAACTCTTCAAAAATATGATATATTTATATAAAATTTTGTCCATGGAGAATGTTGTGCAAACTGAAAGACTAAACAAAGTTCTTGATTGATTGGAAGAGTCAGCCAATGACAATTTTAATAATATGATGAAATCTTATGGTCAGAAAACAAACATTTTTTTTTTTTTTTTTGAAAATTTTGAAAAAACTTGTATTAAAACAAAGATCAATTACAATTTGGGAAGAGACTTTTCCCAGCCGAAGTCAGAGAGAACACATGCTTACAATAGTAAAAGAAGATTTGCAATGGAGCCAAATCTCTTGAACCATTAACTAGCTAACAGGGGGATCGGTTTGGTCTGTTGATGCAACTTGTCGCGATATCGCGACACTCTTTCCTTCTTCTCCTTTGGCCGCGAAAATGCAACATGTCGCGATATCGCGACACTTTTCTCCTTTGGCCGCGAAAATGCAACATGTCGCGATATCGCGACACTTTTCTCCCTTTTGGCCGCGAAATGCAACATGTCGCGATATCGCGACACTTTTCTCCTTTGGCCGCGAAAATGCAACATGTCGCGATATCGCGACACTTTTCTCCTTTGGCCGCGACAATGCAACATGTCGCGATATCGCGACACTTTTTCCTCCTTTGGCCGCGACGTTGCAACATGTCGCGATATCGCGACACTTTTTCCTCCTTTGGCCGCGACGAAGCAACATGTCACGATATCGCGACACTTTTTCTCCTTGGGCAGCGACGTTGCAACATGTCACGATATCGCGACACCTTTTCCTCCTTTGGCCGCGACGAAGCAACATGTCACGATATCGCGACACTTTTTCTCTCTTGGCCACGATGTTGCAACATGTCACGAAATCGCGACACTTTTTCTCTTTCGGCCGCGACGAAGCAACATGTCGCGATATCGCGACACTTTTTCTCTTTCGGCCGCGACGAAGCAACATGTCACGATATCGCGACACTTTTTCTCTCTTGGCCGCGATGTTGCAACATGTCACGAAATCGCGACACTTTTCCTCTTTCGGCCGCGACGATGCAACATGTCACGATATCGCGACACTTTTTCTCCTTTGGCCGCGATGATGCAACATGTCACGATATCACGACACTTTTTCTCTCTTGGCCGCGACGATGCAACATGTCGCGATATCGCGACACTTTTCTCCTTTGGCCGCGACGATGCAACATGTCACGATATCGCGACACCTTTCCTCCTTTGGCCGCGACGATGCAACATGTCACGATATCGCGACACCTTTCCTCCCTTGGCCGCGACGATGCAACATGTCACGATATCGCGACACCTTTCCTCCCTTGGCCGCGACGATGCAACATGTCACGATATCGCGACACCTTTCCTCCCTTGGCCGCGACGAAGCAACATGTCACGATATCGCGACACCTTTCCTCCCTTGGCCGCGACGAAGCAACATGTCGCGAAATCGCGACACCTTTCCTCCCTTGGCCGCGACGATGCAACATGTCGCGAAATCGCGACACCTTTCCTCCCTTGGCCGCGACGAAGCAACATGTCGCGAAATCGCGACACCTTTCCTCCCTTGGCCGCGACGAAGCAACATGTCACGAAATCGCGACACCTTTCCTCCCTTGGCCGCGACGAAGCAACATGTCGCGAAATCGCGACACCTTTCCTCCCTTGGCCGCGACGTAGCAACATGTCACGAAATCGTGACACCTTTCCTCCCTGGCCGCGAGAAGCAACATGTCACGAAATCGTGACACCTTTCCTCCCTGGCCGCGACGATGCAACATGTCGCGATATCGCGACACCTTTCCTCCCTTGGCCGCGACGATGCAACATGTCGCGATATCGCGACACCTTTCCTCCCTTGGCCGCGACGAAGCAACATGTCACGATATCGCGACACCTTTCCTCCCTTGGCCGCGACGGTGCAACATGTCGCGATATCGCGACACCTTTCCTCCCTTGGCCGCGACGAAGCAACATGTCGCGAAATCGCGACACCTTTCCTCCCTTGGCCGCGACGAAGCAACATGTCGCGATATCGCGACACCTTTCCTCCCTTTGCTTTTTCTTTGATCATTAGCTCAGGGACCTTTCAAGACCTTGCCTAATCACCTCATCCTCAATAGCCATGTCACTGTGCAACTGAACCCCTACCTCCTTCTCAGCACCCATCTTAGCCAGGAAGTCGGCCGCTTTGTTTAAATCTCTACTCACATAAACTGGAATCACATCATCTAATTCCCTCCATAATTCCTTAATTTGAGTGACAAGAATCCTCAACCTCCATGCTTTCAAAGCAAAGTTCCTCATGCAATCTAGAGCTCCAACCATTATTTGAGAATCCGATTCAAGTATTATCCTCCTGTGGCCCCGTTTAACTACCCAAATAGAAGCAGATTTGATAGCTATGGCTTCTGCTTCATTGTTTGTGGCTCTTCCCAAGCCTTGCAGTTCCCAATAGAGCACTGTTCCAACATGATTCCGACAAACCACTCCAATTTCGGCTCTACCCGGATTGCCTTTTGCAGCTCCATCAATATTAATTTTAATCCAACCTTCTGGGGGTGGTTTCCAACTAGCTCTGTCCTGTCCCTCTTGCACTTCAACTCCCTCTTCCATTGCCCCAATAACAACCTGAGTTTCCTCTTTAGCATAGACGGCCACAGTTTCTGTGACTTTGCTCCAAATGACCTGCCAAACTCCATCTAACGAAGAAAAAGTTTCTCTAAAAATTCTAGCATTTCTCTCCAACCACACTTGCCACCAAATAAAGTTTAATCCAAGCTCCCAACCAATACGAAGAGCTTTAGATTTAAATCTACCCCTCTTCCATCTTTCCCAGATATTAATCCGATTCAAGTCACCATTAACTTGAATTTTATAATATAAAAACCATCTCTTCCAAATCTGGCGCGTGAAAGGGCACTCAAACATCAAGTGATCAGCTTGTTTCCTCGCTCTTGTAGCATAAGACACATTGAGATGGACCGATGATTCCTTTACATCTGAGATTATCAAAAGTGAGAATTCCATTGTGCATGAACTGCCAGGCAAAAAAGTTTACTTTCAGCCAACCCTTGGAGTGCCAAATCTTTCTCCAATCCTCAACCTGATATGTATGAGGGGGAGGCTCGGAAGGATCTTGTCATATCCGTCCTTCACCGTGTAGACACCAAGGCTCCCATAGCCCCAAGCTAATTCATCCTCCTCGTCTCTACCCGTGAGAAATCTTTCTGTCAAGATTTTAGTCATGATGGGTGCCAAATCCGGAGGGATTGAAATTGGCCACTCATCCAACTTCTTAAACTGCTTAAACTTATACTCCCCCACCTGACTAGTGGTGAAATAACTTTCAATTTGGACCCATCCCTTGGTTTCTATGGCTGTTTTTATTGGTTGCAATTCAGGAAATTCAACAATGATAGGTGGGTATTGATCCCATGAATCTGTCCAAAATCGTGCCTTCTCCCCTCTCCCCACTTTCCAAAATAATCGATCTTTTACTACCTGAGATCCTAACTTGAGAGCCTGCCACACTAAGGATCCAGTACCATCCAAAGGGAAACGACCCACCTCATTTGGGTTAACATGTCCCAAATATTTACTAGTTAGGATTCTACTGAATAAGGAAGTTGGTTGGGAAATCCACCTCCAAGAAAGCTTTCCAGCCAAAGCTTTATTATTTATCTTGGATCTTCTCAGTCCCAAACCTCCTTTTACCTTGGGTTGGGTTACTTTGTCCCAACCTACTAAGGCCCATTTCCTCTCTCCTTTTACTCCTTCCCATAAAAATTTTCTAGCCATCTTGTCCAACTCTTTCCATATAGTATGTGGGGCAGCCAGGATAGAGAATTTATAAATTGGCATGGCCTGAATGACTGACTCGTAAAAAGTTAATCTACCCCCATAGCTTAACCATTTGTGAGACCAATGATTAATTCTATCCTTGATACAATCCAAAAGATTCCTCCAGATATCTATTTTTAGTTTTTTAAAATGCAAAGGGACCCCCAAGTAAACCACTCGGGAGAGAAGTCCTTGTGAATCCCAAGATCTCTAAAACTCTGTCCCGAAGCCTTTGATCAAGATTGAAAAAGACCACTTTGGATTTTTTATCATTGATGACTTGGTTTGTAGCCCTAAGATAAATATTAAGAGTATATCTGATCATTGTTACTTCCCTGATATTGGCCACTCCCACCAATCCCGTATCATCCACAAACTGTAGGTGAGTCAAAACTTCCTCACCCACCTTGATACCTGTTAGCAAACCTTGTTGTCTTCTCCTCAAGAAAAGTCTACCTAATCCTTCAGCCAATATGAGAAAAAGATAGGGAGAGCAAGGATCCCCTTGACGAAGGCCTCGAGTGGCTCCAAATGGTTGCGAGGGAAGACCCTTGATTAACACTGAGTATGTCGGAGTAGAAACACAACTCATGACCCATTCTATCCAATCCTGAGAGAAACCAAAGGCTGCCATCATCTTTGACAAGAAGCTCCACTCCACCCTATCATAAGCCTTTGACATATCTAATTTTATGAACATTCCTTTATTACCGGATGTTTGCATTGAATGGATTGCCTCCCGAGCTAGAACCACCCCATCCAAGATCTGCCTACCCTCTACAAAACCCCCTTGCTCTGAGGAGATAATGTTATGTAAAAGAGGTTTTAGCCGCTCAGCCATTACCTTTGTGATTATTTTATATATCACATTGCATAAGGCAATAGGTCTATAATCTGAAATATGTACCCCCTCCTCCCCTTTTGGAATTAAGGTAATGAAAGTATGATTTAATGCTTTAAGCATTCTTTTACTACCTCTGGACTCCTCTATAACAGCCATTACATCCTCCTCCAAGTTATCCCAAAAGGCCTGAAAAAACTCAATTGGAAAGCCATCTGGACCTGGAGTTTTTCCGGTGCTCATTCCAAAGACCACATTCTTCAGCTCCTCTCTATCAATGGGTTTAAGAAGGGTCTGATTTTCTTCTTCGGAGATAACGGAAGGTATGACAACAATAACGTCGTTTTGAGCCTCTTCATCTTGCACCATACTTTCCTTAAATAGTTTAGAAAAATAATCCATTGAATGGGAATGCATACCTGGAAGTGTATCAAAGGAGTGTCCGTTCTCATCTTGAAGAGCTTCCATGTTATTCATCTGTCTCCTAGCACAGGCAATCCGATGGAAAAATTTGGTATTTCTATCACCTTCTAATAACCAAGTGGTTCTTGCTCTCTGTTTCCAGTAGGTCTCCTCTTGGTTGTCAATGTCCTCAACCGCTTTACGCAAGGCATCATCCTCGGCTTTGAGCTGCTCTCGTAATTGTTCCTTCCCTAAAGTGTTTTTGAACCTCATCCCATCTGGCCACCAAAGGAGCTCTTTGGACTTGGAAGCCTGTCTTGTTAGCTCGCCTCCAATGTTTCGAGTTGAGCTTTGACATAATGAAGTTGTTTGTGGAATCTAAACATTGTTGTCCCATATATCGGGCGACCTTCTTCCCACCACTGTGGAATTTTCTTTCGAAGTTCCTCTTTTTGTAACCAAAAATTCTCAAATTTAAATGGTTTGTGATGCTGCCCTGTCTTAATCCCTCCTTCCAACAAAATGGGAAAGTGATCTCGAAATCTGGACCCTCCAAAATCTGAAATTTTGTATTCCATTTTACAAATGCCTCCTCTCGAAACCAAAAAATGGTCTAACTTTACCTTCCCGCTATGTGGCTCCCTCCTCTTATTAGTCTAAGTATAGTTGGTTCCAGGGCATTTAATATCCACTAAGTGTAAAGCCCGGACTTGGGCAATCATAAGTCGATCCCCTGGGTCCAAAATTGGGGTTCCCCTTCTCGATATCTAGAGGATAATTTAGCATTAAAATCCCCAACAATAATCCAGCCTAAATCTTCCCTTGAGATTCTCATGTTATGCACAACTTTCCATTGAAGCCTCTGACCATCAAGGTTTTGAGCCCCATAAAAATTTGTGATTAAAACATGTTCAACTGTGACATTATTCCTAAAATGTGATGTGAGAACACCCCTCCAAGCTATATGTTCTATTGCAGTCCATTCAAGAGAGTTCCAAAGAGTAACAATCCCCCCTGAGGCACCTTGGGCAGCCACTTCCATATGACCAACACCCCTCCAAATTCTGTTAACTGTTTTACACATAAGATCTAACGACATTTTTGTCTCCTGGATAAGCAAAAAATCTGTTTTACATTTTTCTAAGAGTCTTCGAACAGCAGATTGATGGGTTCTACTGTTTAAACCCCTAACATTCCATGATTGTATAATCATTGGTTACCTTGAGAGCAAGTAAGAATCTATTGGCCTCACCGATCCTCCAAGTGATCGGCTTGTCTCCTTGAACTCGCTAGCAATTCCTTATTTGATTTTCTACCCACTCCTTGAGAGTTGCTATTTTTTTATCTCTTTTCCACCCGAGTTATCCCTAAAGTTGGCCTTTCTCTGTTCTTTTTCGCTATTCCCATGCCGACATCCTTAATTATTGGTCGCTCTTGGTTATGCACTATCAATGCCCCTGCACTCTCTGACTGCGGTAACTCACTGTGCTCAATTACCTGCTCTATGACGGGGGGAGATGAAAGAGGAGCTTGAACGTGGATGTTATTATTTTCACTATTCCCATCCACTCCTTCCATGAATTGTTCCTCTTGGTCCACTAGTGTCTTAAATATCTCATACCTATTGGCGGGCTTGAGTTGGGTTTGCTCTTTACCATCTTTTTTCTTTTGCCTTCTCCTTCTTTTGGGTTGTTCAAAACCATCTCTCTGAGCTTCTTTACCCTGAGAAGTATTGGTTGGTTCTTTGTTTATTGTTGACTTACCCTCCTTAGGAAGATTTGACATTCCTAGAGGAGCCTCCATTTTTGTGTTCATATTATTTGGGCAAAATCGGGCCAAATGCCCATATTTGTGGCAAACTCTGCATCTGAAGGGCAGAGCCTCATAATCCAAATAGCTATTGAATCCAAGATAGTCCCGCAAGTTCAAGTTCCACCTCTCGCTCAGTAGAGGCTGGCTAAGATCCATTTCCACACATATTCTTGCATAAACAAGTTGTGTTTCCTTCTATTGTGTCTTTGGAGACACCCAAATGTCTTCCAAGGGAATTATCGATAATTTCCAAAACCTGCTCACTCCAAAACTCCATTGGAAGTGCATACAAACGGATCCAAACCGGGACAACAGTGGGTTCAATTCGAGGATCGAATCCCACTCTCCAGGGTTGAACAAATAATCCCGCCGGACCATGATTCCTCTTTTTTGATTCGAAAGCCCTATTTCTATCGGCCAGAGAAGAAAAACTAACAATAAAATACCCATTGCTAATAAACCATAAAGAGTACTCACCATGAGGCTCCCAGTTTTGTCGGACCCAAGAATGCAAAAAATTCAGGGTAGGGCGAATACCCATGAATTTACAGATCAAATCGTGATTGGCTCTGTATAAGACTGTTTCTTCGACCATCCTTGGCTCAATGACAATCTTGGGCCTTGATTCGGACTGTGGCAAGCATCCATTAACTCGATGAGATGTTGATCTCTTTCCAGCAGCCGTGAAGAGCATTTTAAATGCAGTTCTTTGTGCTTCGTCAGTCTTGGATGGAGATTTATCTTTTAACAAATCTGCATAAGAGCTATTTCTCCCTAGAAGAGGATCCGGAGGAGTCCCCATTGGACCCTCCTGGGGCAGCAATCTTGCCTTCAGATCCACAGTAACCATAAATCACTTCGGCAACCCAACTGATGCCCTAGATTTTCCCTAGCTCCAAAAACCCTAGTTCATCGCTCGCTCCAGTCGGTCCCGCCGAAACGATAATAATTATTAGATGATATTATCCAACAAACAAACATTTAGACTGACTAGTTTGAAGCTATTTAATCCCACTAAAAGAAGATTCTAAAAAAAAATTAAAAATCATCTAAATAAATAAAATTTGACAAAATATAGCATATTTACAAGAAGACACAGGTCAAATTATAGTGCATGTATAAAATAATTGTTAAATTATATTTGCTTAAATATAACATCAAATCATATAAGGGATCCGACTGTCTCAGTAATTAAGTCTCACTTATTGAATCCTGCCAAATCCAAAAGGAGGCAATGATTATCATTGCATTGTGATTGTAAGAAGTGTTTGATATGATTGGTGGCATGGAGAAACGGTAAGTTTTACTCTTTCTTAGAATAAGGCTGTGGGGGACTTCTAGAAATTACAGCCTAAGGAACATTGATTATTCCAATTAATTTATGTGACCATGACAAACCAAATCAATAAGAGAATACTCTTCAGCATGAGAATCTTCAGCTTCCTTGGTGGACCATGTCTCAAGGTACCAATTGGCAAGTTACGTTAGGCCTATAGTCTGATAATAGAAGTGAATTAAAAATGTATTAAGTTTGAATCAATCCAAAATGCATTGCGTAATTCACTATCCTTCTACTACACTCGCAACAATTTATATTAATTATGACAATGGCCACAATGATTCTTGAGAGCAATTTGCACAGAATTAAACTTAAAGAAAACAAAATTCAAAATTGACAACCCTGCCAATATGGGTATCCACCGGCACATGCTTCTCTTTTAATTATTTTCTCTGCACATTCCTCTAACCAAAAGAATCCTTCAACAGCAAACATAAAATGTGTGTTAAACATCAATTTCTTATCCACAATTTCTTATCCATTTTCATATCCCCAAACTTGAGTTCAAAAACATTCCTCTCTACCAATCCCTTGTTGATGTCAAAAATAAAAATTTAAAAATATTCCAAATCTATGCATAAGATTATATTAAAAAAATTGTATCAATAGCCCAAACGATATAAGTTGATATCCTGGTAGTTTATTCTGAACCTTAAACCATACAATTTTGCAAGTGCACATATATAGCATCCATGATAATAATGTTGCCATTCAAAAATGACATTTATAGATTATCAACCATGTCTGTATAATTGTTTCCACAAACAAAATGATTTTCCTTTTTTATTATTTGGCAAACAGCGAGTAACTGATCTTGTTCGAACCATAAGAATGAACTATGACTGACTAAATGAGTCCCAATGATCCTGACTAGATAAAAATTGGATCCAAATCTCTTGCTCTACATTGCAATTCTACACATATACGTTGTCTAGTCAGCTGCCATCAACCCTACCCTTGTTGACTATTTAGATTGGGTGCTGTCAATGGCTGAGGACATTACCCTTCAAAACATAAAAAGTACGTCCAACTTCCTTAACATCTTGAGCTTGTTAACAATAACCAGAGTAACAGAATATCTTGAAATATTCTTCAGGAACTTTATGCCTTGGCAGAATATGAAAGAAACAAGAGTTTATACAAGAAAGAAATGCAAGTTGAACAGTATACATCATACAAATATGCAATACTACGCATATAATATAGAGATCTTAGGGTCTGAATGGTACATTTAGAAGATAGCACTGTAAATTTTGACATCTGAAGCATCATTAGAAGATAAAACTGTTAATTTTGAGATCTAAATTCTCACTGGAGATGAACCTATAATTGCCATGTTTGCAGTAACTGATATCCCTCTCAGTATCATTGATTGCAACCGGACCACCACAGAGCAAAATATTGGTATGCAGTTTCTTGACTGCATGAATATGAGGGCTCCAACTACTTGTAGCAGGTAGCTACATCTAACATTGCAAAATAATGAGAATGGCAATGATATTCTACATTGTATATGCAACCTTTTAAGCTCAAAATGTAGCAGAAAACTGATATCCAACCTAGAACTTTCCATCTGTTACATCATCACAGACATTAAAGTCAAAACTAAAAGCTAAGCATCAAATTGAATTTTCTTCATAAACTTCCACGTATTTTTGAAGTTTTCCTTTCTGATTTTGGCAGGTCACATGTGCCTATGAGCGTTTTGGGTCAATGCTCAGTAATTCTTTTGTAAGTTTACCTCAACCCCTTTGCATAGCGCCCAGCTTCACTTGTTTGTGTTTATGATTTGCATTTTTTATTAGCTGTGATATGCCTATCCTACTCTTTGTTTGAAAATTTGAGAAGAACCTATAAATCATTAAGCATAAATGCAGTTTTTAGTCTCTTCCAAGTCTCGTGGAATGTTTCTACAAGGCATCACAACCGACTCTAGCATCTGAAGTTGAATCTTAAGTAATAGTTTACTCAATTTAGCAATGTGCAGACTTGACTTGTGGGTAATAACGAGTAGCCATATGCTCAAACTTTTATTAATGCTTTGCCATCTAAAACCATATTTTTTAGTGCAATTTGTTTTAATTAGAGGTCAAGAAGGCATTATAAAAGACTTAATAATAATATAATCAGCTGAGAATATAGCTGAGACATCAGAGAGCATAAATAAAGACATACCAAGTGCTTTAAAAAGTAACGAGCAAAATGTTCGAAAAATTACTTGGATCTTGACATAAAGATAGTTATCTTTCACTGATAGAGCTATTACTCGTGTACAACATTTCCTCGTCACTGTCCTCCCTTTCCTCTGCTGAATCATATTCCTCCTCAGGTAATTGCAACGCTCCACCCATACTGAAAGATGGTCCTGTTTCTTCAATTTCAATATCATTGTCATCTAACCTTTCTTCAAAACTTCTGTCACTACAGTTGAGGAACCATGCTAGACTGCACTTGATGCCCTTGCTTGATATTTTTTGAAAACGAGGTCTAATTCTCCATTCCAAGCTGTATGTAAAGTAATCGGGAAATTCTACAAGCTCCTGCAAGGGCCTCTTAATTTGAGTCTTATAATAATAGAAACTGAGTTTCATAGATTCCACATCAAGAACAAGTAGCTGGGGGCGAGCAACAATCATTTTTGCCACATCTTCAACCATGAAACCTCGGCCCCTTAGAAAATGTATGGGCCTTAAAATTTGGTCTGGAGGAAGGCTAACAATGTGCGGCATGCTCTCTAACAATCTGCCAAAATCCTCAGGCCTAACCTTGGCATTAGATTTGAAAAAATGCTGCTGGGAATCCAGTTTTGGCTTCAAACGAAGCCCCAAGATCTCCGGATACTGTGCTATTACAGAAGCAAGAGCCTCTCGCCTTACACCAAAACTAAGAAGATGCTGTACATTTGGTTTTATTATTTCCTCCAAATCATACCCAACAATACGCGGCCTTTTCTCAATCATTCTTGCTATGATTTGTTTAGGAAATCCAAGACTCATAAGATAATCTGCAAATGGTTTGATTACTGTCCCAACCCGCATACCCAAAATCTCAGGATACTCTGTCAGCATAGGCCCAATATCTCTAGGGTTCACCCCAATATTGACCAAGTAAGCTACAGAGGTGCTCATTGTACCCTCAAGTTTAAATCCCAAAAGCTCAGGATATCTCCGTAATATAAATGGAATGTCAGTTTTCTCAATGTCCAGCCCTCTTAGAAACTTTATAATGGGAACAAGTTCCACAACAACACTAGAATGCAACACTTGAGGGAATCTCCTAAGCAAACTGGGGAGATCTTCTTTCTGAATACCAAATCTATACAAAAATTCTAGCACAGGGATCAAGTTCTTCCTCACACTGCATCCCAGCATGAGAGGATACTCATTGATATCCTTAATACTGAGACCTATTCCCCTGAGGAACTCCACCCTTTCTTTCATAACATCAATTGTTGATGGAAGCTCCAAGTCTTCCAGCTCAGCAGGCACAACCCCTAAACTTCTCAAGTAATCCAAAATCATTGCACGAGAAGCAAGCTTATCCTTGTTGCCCTGTACAACAGCACCCCAGGTCACCGTAGGCATTTGATACTCAGGAGGTAAGTTTGACTGCGCTGCAAACGCCTTTTGGGGGAGTAAGGAAATAGCCCTTGTCTGGTAGCACATAAATGATCTCAATGTACCCATCCTGGAATAGGGACCCTTACTTGACAACATGCAATTGTTGTGAAATGCCCTCCTTCCTAAAATGCAGTTGATCTCAAGTGAGCCCTTAGGATTTAACTGTGCAGAAAGGGCTTCTTGCAAACCCGAATTTATCTGAATCGGGCATTTTGGGTCTGATTGTGCAGAAACTGTCCATGTGGGCACTTCTCCAAAGCCTGAATAAATCTCAATTGGCCATGTTGGGTTTGAATGTACTGAAATTACCCTTGTGGGCAACCTTCCCAACCCTGAATTAATCCGTCTTAGTTCTCTTGGGTATGATTGCATAGAAATTGTCCATGTGGATACTTCTTCCAAACATAAATAAATATCAATTGGCCTTTTCGGGTTTGATTGTAAAGAAACTGCCCTTATGGGGACCCTTCCCAAACCTGAACTGATATGACTTAAGTCTCTTGAGCATGATTGCACGGAAATTGCCCTTGTCAGAACTCTTCCCAAACCTGACTCAGTCTCACTTGGATTGTGCTTGTTTGAATTGTTCAAAACTTCACTTTTTGATCCTGTTGCCACCATTGGGATTTTTGGATTGAAATTATTAGGAACCATTCCTTTTATCAATGACGACATAATTATCTCTCCAACAATAGAATTTTTCAGCGTTGAAGTCGTAAAAAAAGACATAGGCATTGCTAAAATGCATTTTTTATCACATGGGTTCAGCATGGGTGCAATTTCTTTGGTACAAAAATTTGACGAAGGCACTGGTGAAATACAATTATTTTCCAAATGGGTTCAACTAGACTGCCTTTTTCTCACTTGGGTGACACAGACTGAACTGTGCAAGCCCTGGCAGTACTAAACCTGACTTGGATAATACGATCATATTGGCAGTCCTAAATCTGTAGTTGGATAATATGATCATAATAGCAACAAAAATTCCCACTGGGATTCTCTAGTGCCTTAAGGGCCCGGACTGTTATCCCTGATCCAACATCATCTGAACCCATATAAACCCTAAAGCTTAAGCCCTAGTCAAATCTCTCTAATTGTTTCCATAATGCAATTGAGAACTCGAGACTATCATTTCAACAAGCCTTTACTGCACTGAAAAATCGAAATAAAAGATAATATAAATATCACTCACTTGGATGAACTGTTCATAATACCAGAGCTACCATTGACACCACTGAGTGCAGTTGCCCAAAGCCTCGTGCAAGAGAACGCACATAAACAAGGCAGTTAATCGACACTTCTCTGCGTATATGTTGGCATTTAAAGAGGCTTTCCTTTTATCTGTATTGGGTGTGCAAAAGTTAAAACCATAAACGAAAAACGATGCCGAAACCCAAAGTACCCTTTAATAGCCTAACGCCATATGTCATATGGCGTCTTCATGTTTTATGGTTTATAATTTTACCTTTCCGAATGATGAAATAAAGGAAGATTTTAATTACCTCCGCAAGACCCAAATATGGTTTATGGGACTTCAAATATGGAAGTATAATTACTCAAATTATATAATATGATATTTAATATTAATATTTTTGAGAAGGTTGTTCCTTCTCGTGCTGATTTGTGTTAGCAATTTCCAACTTTTTTTATTTTACTGTCTTCAAATAAATCTGCCATAAACTATTTGCCACGGATATCTGAAAAACTCAAGCATTTATAGATGAAGTGTTCCTTTGTCTCTACTGTCCCTGTGCTGCATAGAGTACATATCATTTCTTCCCATTGTTCTTTGGGCGTTGTCCATCTCCATGTTTCACATCTAAGCCTATGAGAGCTAGTCCTTATATGAGCTATGAGTATTTTTTTCTTCCACTTGATTTCAACGCCTATATACTTTTTCCTTGTGGTCATACGTTGGGTTAAAATTTGCAATATAATAATGTATTTTCCTGCTTGCATTTTTCCACATTCCATTTCTGAACTTTTCATTCACATAATTTTTTATGTCTTTGTTGACATTTGGGCATTCATTTATGTTGATTTCCTAGTGTTTCATCCATTTATGATTTTGTTTCATCCATGTATTCTTTCGCCTATGCAACTCCTCGTCCCTAGTTGCCCTAGGCCATCTATCATCTTTCATGTTTTCTGTTTTTTTCGAGTAACATAACAACTTGGTCATAGCAATTGCTTTTGAAGGGAACATTCCAGTTTCAGCTAGAATAATTTTATAAGGGGTTGTGGCCTTAATTTTGAGAAATTTTGTGATTAGATATTTTTAAATCCTTTCTATTTGCCTCCATTTTGCATTTGTTGTGCCACTAGCCCACACCTCGCAACCATACAACAAAACCGGTGTAACAAGTAGGCCAAATAAGACCTTGGTGGTCTTCTAGTCCCACAACTCAGCATTCCTACACGTGTTTTGAAGTGCATATAGTGCTCTCCAACCCCTTTGAGTTCTTTTCATCCTACATGTATTCCAATTAAGTTTGTCATGAAAGTCTATGCCCAGGTATTTGTATTCTTCTACTACATACTACATCAAGCGGTTCTCCTGCAAACTGAAATTCGAGTTGTTGCTTCTTCTTTTTTGCTGAAAAAATCATAATTCTTGTTTTGTTCGTGTTCACCTGCATCCCAACTTCTTTACAAAAGAGTTCTAGAGCTTGAAGGTGATCTTCTAGATCTTTGGCTGTTTTGGCCACAAGAATTACATCATCTACATACATAAGGAGTTTTACCACATATTTGGTTAAATGCACACCCTCTCCCCCAAATTTGTTTACCCATTCTTCTAACTTGTCAATGTACAGCCCAAATAAGGTCGGAGATAGAGGGCAACCTTGTTTGACACCTATGTCACTACCAAAACATTCAGATAACCTTTCTTGTGTTCTGATTCTAGCCTTTACATGCTCATATAGTTTGTGAATTGTTGCCCTGTAGTGAATTGGAACCTCTAGCTCTTCCATTCTGCTCCATAATGTTTTCCTTGGCATTGTGTCAAATGCCTTTTTGAAGTCTACAAAACAACAAAAAGCCTCCTCTTTTTTGTCCCATATTTTTTCCACTGTGTCTGAGCGTGATATAGTGATCAATATTTGAGTGCTTGGGCCTAAAACCTGCTTGACTCTTTGCTCTCTTTCCCTTTTCTTTTGCCCATATGCTGATCCTACGCTCTATCATACTCCCAAACAACTTTGCAAAGAGAGGGTTGACCATGATAGTTTGATAGTTTGAGGGATTATTTACATCTCCACTTTTAAACAAAGGAATGGTCAAGCTAGTTATCCACTCGGTAGGGAAGCCATTTTGTATGACCTCATTGAGAATTTCTTTGATCTGCAGTGTCAGGATATCTACCCCCCATTTTATATGTTTTGCTTGAAGATTGTCTATATCACGGGCTTTACCAGTTGCTAACTTTTTTATCCCTTGAATAATGTCTTCAATTGTGAAAAGTTCTTTCTTGACAATGATAGTAGGGGGTGTTTCCTACTGGTTACTACGCTGATACAGTTATTTTGAATACTCCAACCACTGATTAACTGTTATGTCATATAAGATCTTTAGTTTAGTTTTTTTTTTCATATTTGAATATTTTTTTGTGATACATAGAGGAATTGGAAACTGCTGGAAACTGCCTTTCCTTTATGAACAACTAGTCACATGGTCAAATCACATTGCCTCTGGTCGTAGTGTTAAATCATGGAACTATCACTATAACCCCTACCTCGCCTTGGTAAACATGACACGGAGTGAGGGAGACCTCTGGTGGCTCGGGGTTGGTACTGCCATCATCAAGCTGATGCACACTCAGTAGATTCTAGTCAAACTACTACCTTTGCCCTAGAGTGGGCATGACCGGAGGTTTGAACCTAGGTCCCCTCCTGGTAAGTGCCCAATGTCTTACCAATCCACCTAGCCGTCGCGGACTTCAAATTTGAATATTGTTGTTTCGAAACTTTTATTCATAGATTTATATAATTATTTTAAATTGATATATATTATATTATAAAATTTAAAAATATATAATTTTTAAAATAAGTTTTTGAAAGAAATTTTTTCCTTTTTATATAATTTTGTCACATTAAATTATATAACTTATTTAGTGTTACTAAGATTTGAACTTTAATATAAGTTGCATTATCAGAGTGGAGGTCGTAAATCTTTCGATTTTCCGTTGAGTTTTTCCTAGCTTGAGGTCAACGATTTCAATCCCGAGCCCCTCCAAGGTCCCCTTAATTGGAGTAAATGTTTACCGAGTTGGGGCAAGTGATTATAGTGGTAACTTTAGGAATGAAAACAAACCAATTCCCTTATATCAACAAACCAAATATATATATATATATATATATATATATATATATATATATATATAAAAGAGAGAGTCACATTATCCATATGGCTTAACCTTTGAAGGATGACCCCATTAACATAAAACTTAAAATATTGTGTAAATAAAATGAGGCTTAATTATATAGGTAATAAATGTCACTATGTGATAAAAATTGAGCCATGATCCCATTAACATAAAATTTAAAATATTGTGTAAGAAAATTGAGGTTTAATTGTATAGGTGTTAATTCTCACTTTTGTGATCGAGAGGTCTAAGGTTCAAATCGCGGTGTGGTAAGTGCATGAGGGATGGGTGTGTATGGTTGTGTGTTAAATTTTGTGTTTATAAGCTTAGCTCTCCCCTTATGAGAAGTCATGGTGGGATGGGGATACCCAACCGTAAGCATTGGTCTCATAGTTTTTCACACTTAACTAAATAAAAAATAATAATTAGTTTATAATAAAAAATGACATGTTATAATATGATTCGTGACAATAACTTTCAATAATATGATTTAATGAATTATAATAAAATGTTCACTTTTTTTTTTTATAAATATTACTAATTAATTTTTTTATTTGGTTAGGGTGAGAAATCCCTACTTCCAACCATAACCCCTATAAAGTAGAGAGTTGTCTTTATTAATAAAGAATTTAATATAGCCACCACAAAACGACCACTCACATACTCACTCACGTTACAATTTAAACCTTAAACCTCCCAAAAAAAAAAAAAAAAACTTTAAATTTGTTTAAAAAATTTAAAACAAAGACAATGGATGATGGCAAAGCCTAATCATGCACTTGAATCAAATAAAATGTATTAATAGAATAATCAGTGTTTCGTGAATCAAATAAAATGTATTAATAGAATAATTAGTGTTTCGTGAGGTGGGGTTCAACTAGTGAATGGTATGCATCTTTGAAAAAATAAATTGGTATTTGATTTCAATCTTCAACTTTTTTTTAAGTTGTGATAGTGGTAGCTTTTCCCTCGGAGAAATAAAGCTTATTAAATATTATAGTTCTTATACGTTTAGCCTATAGTAAAGTTTAATATTATAAACCATATTTCCCTTGGAAAAACAATGCGCATGCATCCAAAGTAAACATAACATGCTTGAATTTTCTAAAATACATGAGTGTCTGTCCAGTATATTAATAAATTTAAATCATCTCATTTTTTCTCATATCAAAGAATGTTGTAGGAATTTACATAGTGATTGTTACTGCAATTTTGTTTTCAAAAAATAATTTATGGATTGGAAATTTGTTTTCAAAAAATAATTTATGGATTGGAAACTAGAATCTTGCACATTGTTTCTATTTCATGTGGTTATGTCATATTTTTTAGATGTTATTTTGGTTTTAAATTACTTGCTAGTTTTTGCTTACAAAGTTTTTAGCAAACATTAAATAGGCATATAGTAAGTATTTGTAATTGTGAGAGAGAAATATTTTACAAGTCTCAAACGGAGGCTGAATGGTTAAGAAAGAGTTGCAATAGTCGCAATTTTGAATTTGTTATCTGTTGTTGATGCTTGGACATGGTTTTTGGACAAGGGTTCCTGCCACCCAACATATATTTTTTGCATGTTTGGATCTAATAGACATTATGACTATTTGCAGTTTTTTTGTAGTTATTTATCTTAAGATATGTTTCTTCCTTTGTTGGTTTCCACTACTTTTGCTTTTGCTTTCATGGTCTATCCATGAATTTAATAGAGGAAAGTGAGCCAAGAAATAAAATCTTTGAGATTTTGACAAGGGTTTTCTCTTTTGGCTTAGATTAGGGTTTGGTCACCTTTGAAGCCCTGTCATAGCAATGGTGGTGGGGGATAGCCCTCCCCCAAACCCTCCTTCCTCGATGTTACCATGATAATTTCCTCCATACTCAAGAATGTTGACCATGGCTCATTTTCCTTGTTCTCACCACCTCCTTTGTTTGACTAGTCAACAAGAAAATATGACCAAAGCTTTGAAGGAAAGGAGGCCACAATAGTCCCAACCAAGTAACAAAGGTTCCTTTGTTCCTAAGTTGGATGATGCTCCAATGGGGGAGATTCCTCCAGGCTATATTCAGAGCTCAATCCTCACCCTCATTGAGAGAGCTCTTGTTTGCAAATTTATGGGTATTTGGCCTAGCCCAACAACCATTCAAAGATGGATCACTTCTTCTTGGAAATCTAAAATATTTAGCTATGAATTCATGATGGCATGGAGAGGGTATTTCATAGTTATTTTCTCCTCCATGGAGAAAAGAGATGCAATATTTCAAGGAGGTTATTAGTTCCTCGGATCAAGCTCTCTCTACATGACCCCTTGGTCAATTAGTTTTGACCCACAATTGGAAGAACTAGAGGAAGTCTCAATTTGGGTAAGATCACCATGTTTACCCTTACATTTATGGAATACACTAATTTTTGAGATGATAGATAACTCTATTGGCACATTTGTAGACTAGACTCCTTCGAAGGTCAGTAATGTAACTTGTGCTACATTGTGTGTTCAAGTTAATATAAAAAAGGGCTTCCTAAAAACATAGGTATCAAAGTCTTGTATTGGATCCATACCCATCCATTAGATTATGAGCACATTCCCTTTTAATATATTACCTATCATCAATATGATCATTTCCCGAGGACCGGTTCCACTAAGTTACAATAACAGACATAAAAAGATAAAAAATTCCAACCAATAAGAAGAAAACAATAAAGAAGATCTAAAAGTAGAAGGAGGCCTCAACCATAGCTAGAAATACAAAATAATAATAAGTTCTCTATTTTATCACAAAATGAGGAAGAGGAACATCCAGGGCCATCTAAAAAAAGGAAAGATCCATTAGATCTTGTATCATAAGATAAAGTGGAGGAAACTCAAGCTACTAGAGAAAACCTTTAGGAAGAGGAGATTGAAGAAATGGAAGAGACTCAATTAGCAACAACAATAATTCTAGGAAGCACCCCAACCACTAGATCTTCTACTAGCGAGAGGAAATTTAATCAAGAGGTAAGAACAGAACGAGCAAATGTGGAGATTCAAAAGAAAGCACGTATAACCGTAGACTTCAATAAGGTTAAGAAGCCACTTAAGAAATGAAGGTTATATCATGGAATGGAAGGGGATTGGTTAGTCCCTTAAAAAAAAACTACCTAAGTCAATTAATAGCCCAACAAAAGCCAATGGTTATTTGCATTCAAGAAACTAAATTGACAGAGCAATTAGCAAGAACAAAATGGAAAAATATATGGAGATCCTCATACCTAAAATAAATAGATTCATCAAGTACCTCAAAGGGGCTTCTCGTTACATGGGATCCACAAGTCCTAATATGTATTAATAAAACAAGATGCTCAAATTGGATAGCAACTTATTTCTCCTCTCCATGAGTACAGACCTAGACCATAGTCAATTATTATGGACGAAATAATTGTCTTAAAACAAGAGGCTTGGAAAAGTCTTCAACATTGGATTCGTTAGGAAAGACCCATAAATTTAATAATATTATAGGACTTGAATGTGACTTTAGCCCAATGGGAGAAAAAGGGAGGCATTCCCTCAAATGACCCTTCTAAGGACTTAGTTATGCAAATTATAACTAAGTAGAAACTTCAGGACATAATCCCCAAAAATGGAAAATTTACATGGACAAAGAGAAGAGCTAGGGTTAAATTCATTGCATAAAGATTAGATAGATTCTTGATACAAGAAGATATACTATTCAGGTATCCACTTGTATCAAGTGGCATAAATCAAAGTTTAATCTTAGATCATAATCTTATCTAATTGGATATGAGTGATAGTGTTTTTGGAAAAAGAAAGATTCCTTTCAAATACAATCTAGAATAGATGGAGCATGCAGAGATTGCAACTTTTGTAGAGAGTATCTGGAAGTAGCATGTCTATGCAAACAGTCCCCAAGAGGTATGGAAAATGAAAATTTTCAATCTCAAGAAAGCTATTAGGGACTAGATTTCCAATAAGACTAAAGTTTAAAATAGGTCAAGCATATTGCTACAACATATGGAGGAAGCAAAGCAAGAGATAGGTGATCAACCTCAACCCCTCAACAAGAAGAGAGAAGACTCCGGTTGAACCGAGAAATGGATCGATCTTTCAAAGAAGAAGAGGCACATTGGAGACTTTGTTCAAGAATGCTTTGGCTTAAAAAATGAGACAAAAACACAAATTACTTTCATCTAAAAACAATGCAACACTACCAATGAGATACAATATGAGAAATTCACAAAATTGAAGAAATTTATTATGATCAAGCAGTCATAAAGGAACTCACAAGAGATCATTACACAATCCTTCTCACAAAGACAACAATAAATCAACAGGTTGAGGCCACTCTCCTGAATAACATTCCTCCTTTCTTAAAAAATAAATATAGCGATGACTTCTCCTCAACGGTAACCAATGAAGAGTTGGAAGAAGTTATACGTTCACTACCCAAGGACAAATCTCCAGGACCAAATGGCTTCACCAATCATTTTTATTAATAGTTTTATGAAATTATAGGATATGACATGTTGGCAATGATAGAAGAGACAAGGATAAGGGGTAAGTTGTCTAAGGTAATCAACTCCACTTTCTTAGCTTTAATTCCAAAAGAAAAAAATGTTGTTACTTTTGATTGATTCATACCTATATCTTTGTACAATTGCTCTTATAAGATAATGACCAAGATAATAGCAAATATAATTATCTTCTTTAAACTCAACCTCCCATAGATTATTGTTTTGAAAAAAAGTTGAGAAATCTCTCATATTTTGGGTTAATTTCATAATTCCCCTAAAATTTTCATCCAACTTGGTTATGGCATTAAAATTACCTATGATCATGAATCAGGTTTCTTGGTATTTACTTATCATAAAGGCTTAAATCCCACTCCAAAATTCTAATCTGTTTGATTGAGTTGTAGGTCCATAGACATTGATAAGGATGAAATGAATATTTGCAAAGAAGCATGTGACTAAAGAGGCTATCTAATGCCTAGTTTTATGAATGGTTACATAGGAGGTTATAATAGGATTCCAACAAGTTATAATCCCCCTATCGCTCCTTCAGAATCTATAGCATCTCATTCACATCTTGTCCATACTGCTTTCATTTTTTTGAAAACTTCTTTTCTTGTCATTTTAGTTTCTTGGATACAAAGGATATCAAACTTATTACTTTAACATAGGTCCGTGATACACCTGTACTTTGAGGGGGCATTAGCACCCCTTATGTTACATGAGATGGTAATCATGTCTTATTAGGGGCTACTCGCCTCACTTACGAATTACCAATATCATGTTTTTGTTAGGTAAAAAGAATTTTAACCAACTTAGTTTGTGTTCCTTTCTCTATGTTTGCTCTTGCTTCCCTGGATCTTGCTTGATAATTTGAGGGTTTTCCTCTTTTTGTCTTACCTGTATTAGGAGTAGGTGTTATTATTCTATTCCTCAATATTATTTCACAACTTTCTTTTTGTCAAATTTATCCTCTCTGGCTCTACTATGGAATCTTTTGACTTGTCTTGCTCATTTTAAGGTATTTCCTTTTTAATGGTATATGTATTAACATCTGACACTGTATTTTCTTTACCATTTTTTCTCTTGAATGGTGCATGGTACTTCAAGAGAGTTAAAATTTTTATTTGACACATTTCTTAGGTTCATCAAGAATGTTCATCCCTAAATCAAGATCATACTAAATAGACGGTTCCTTGTTAATATGTTGAATCGTTGCATTATGTCTTGTAAGCTTTGATCTAATTTTTCTTCATAGGCTAAAGCCTCTAAAGAGTTGATATTTATTTCAATATCCATCCTTACTGACCTCCACTGTTTATTTGCTTTCATTTACCTATTTTTATTTTTTGGAAGTTGAAAACCATCCTCATCCATATCCATTTGTAAGTTTCTCTTACAATTTTCTACATATGATTATGTTGGACTCTTATTAGGGCATGATCTCTCAATATGCCCCACCTCATGACATCTTCTATATCTAAAAGATATATTTTCATAATCTATGGTTTGGATTCACATCTTATCCCCATACTTAAGAATGATTGGTTCTAGTAAAGGTTTACTTATATAAATCATGACCAATATCCGAGCATAAACAACCAAGAATCCATATTTTGTAGTTTTTGAAATCTTAAGTAATTCTCCCAGAGTGTTTCCTATTGCCTTGAAGGTATCCATTTTTTAAAACCCAATGGGTAACCCATACATCCTAATCGATATTGGTACTAGGGATAGATTTATTGTGCTCTTCCCATAAACCAAGGACCCTCTTTTAGGATTCAATCTCTTTCTTCCCTAGAACAAAATATGGTTAGAAGAAACCTTTGGGAAGAAAGGATAGAATCACTCTTGGAGACTTTCAACTCCTATCAATCCATTTTCTCAAGGCTAAAGCCCTTGGCCAATACCCATTAAATTTACCAAAAATTACCCTATATTTGAGTAGTAAGGATCGATCCTCTGTGGTTTTCTCACTAACCTCTACTACTAGAGATGATTCTAAGGATTTAGCTATAAATTAGTCCATGTAAAGGAAATTAAAAATCATAATCTACTAGAATATCCTATAGCGAACATAATATTTGATAAAAAATATAATAATTTGCAAGCAAAATTTATAAGATAAAGAAGGGAAAAATAAATTTAGTTGAAAAATTCTATGCTCAGACAGAATATCTTGCCTCAATGAATCCCTAGCCCTTCATTGCTCCTTCCACCATTAGAACCTTAGTTGACAAATACTGTAATTTTGTTTTTCGTGACTTAAAAAATCATCATTATCCTTGTCTTGGATGACTGACTTCACAAGATCATATCTCCCTCAATATTGCTTGGATTCTTTCATATGACCACTCATTTAAATCTCTTCAAATTCTGCACAAAGTGATCTAAGAATTAGCTGAATCAGACAACCCTTCGTGAAGATATGACTCCTAAAATATTAGATTTTTTTTAAATTAGGGTTATGAGGATTTAGATATTGAATATTCTTCTTCACTGTTTAACCCCACTCCTTAGACCCAACACTGGAATACTATACCCTTCATAATAGTTTATTTTAATTTTACTTTTTAAAAATTGATTATATGGATGGAAACGATACCATGTGTATTATATGATGTATAGTAATATTCTTTTTCATATATAACACTATTTTGTATCTTGAAAACTATTCATTTAAACTTAAGCTCATGCTATGTTATATCTTTTATCATGATCACATATTCACGTTATATTATGATTGCATAACACATGATAATTATAATATCACATATAAAAATTTGAACATGGATCTCTTTATTAAAAATTAAAAATTAAAATGGTTAAACTCATATCACTTAATATATCTTTGAATTAATTATGGTTGATATAACATTTTGATGACAAAGTCATAAATATTGGGTGTATAGGCACCAACGTCTTGCCACCATAAATCTACAAAAATGCAAAGAGAAAATGAATTTAATAAAAATGTAAACTTGTAAATTGAGATTATTTTTAAAAACAAAATCAAAAGACAAAATTAATAATAATTTAATGTCATTTAACGATAGTAATGCTTTTCTAGGGTTTCACCACAATTCTCTAAGTAGGATTTGAAACTGCTCTCTACCTACCCATGGCTGCATATGAGGGTCCTCCCTTGGTCCTCTTCTCCCAAGCGATCCCTTGTAGAGACAGTGAGGGAGAGACAAAAAGTTAAGGATGAAACTTGTAGAAGTGATGCTTTAAAATCCATCTTCTCTACTGCTATAGCCAAGAAGCCAATGAATAAAGGTTTTCAATCTAGAGTTAATGGTTGTCTCCCCCATGCTTCCCACTGTCCCAAGCTTGTTATTGAAGAAATCTTGGTGGTTGAAAATATTTTGTATAGGAGTAACCATGATCTAATCTATAAATTTATTGGCATGAGGTTGTCTTTAGGGTTTATGAACTCCTCGGTTCGAAAGAATTAAGAGACTTTATGGAATATTTAAATATTCATCATTAGCAAGTAATACTATATAATGAATTTCTCTTCAAAAGAAGATAGGGACAAAGCTTTTGATTCATAAAAGAGAAGCTATGGAGCAGCAAGTCTTTTTATGCAACCCTGGAAGCTAGGATTTGATCCATGAATGGAACCCATTGTAGTGGTTGTTTAGGATTTGATTATATGGTATACCAATGGAATATTGGTGCGAACTAATTTTTGAGAGATTGGGCAATTTCTCAGGATGTTATCTAGGAGTAGATAGAGATACAATTATGGGAGGTTTAGCCATTTATGCTTGGATTTGTGTCGTGATAGATCTTAATCACCTGCTGCTAGCTGGAATAGAAATAGATATGGAGGATTAACCTAGATCTAGCAAGTAGAATATGAATTTATCCCCTTCCAGTGTAGGATTTGTCATAAGCATGGACATCATGATCATTTTTGCCTCAAGACTATCCAAAAGGTGTCCATCCTATTGGAGACTAATGGCAATGAAAATAATATATTTGAGAAGAAGGTAGAGTTGAACCCATAACCTTGATCCTAAATACACTAGAAGAGATTTTGAAGCACCTAAGAGGGAGAAAAAGCAAAATAAGGTGACATGATCAAAATAGACAAAAGAGAAACTTAAACAAGTATGAAATTCTTAATAGCCTAATGGATATGGAGAATGAGATAGTTGCAACAAGAGAACCCCAAGGGAAAAATTTGCCCTTAAAAAATATAGTAGTCCAACAAATGATAACTCAACCAACAATGGAGACCAATATTCAACCAATCCCAAACTATCTTGCCATAATAGCTTCAAAGAACCTCAACCTTGTTGTGGTCTTGGTTTATAGGGATGTCTCAATGAAAGATAGAGATAAAGATAGAGGTAAGCCTAATCTTAGAATTTAATAAGTAGAGAAAAGATTAAAAAACACCCAAGCCAAGAGTGTGGGAAGAAAATCAAACTAGGAGCAACTGACAATGGAGGGTGACCAACTAGTAAACCAAGGAAGCGTAAAGCAAATTGATATTTATTGGGTTTTGGGTTGCCAATGATTATATAATCATGGAATTTTAGAGGCTTAAACAATAGGTCTCATCAAATTGTTGTTCATAGTTTAATTAAAAGTCATCATTAAGATTTCATTTTCCTTCAAGAGATAAAATCTTCAATACAAGTGATGGATAGAATAGACAAGAAAATATGGAGACAAGTAGAGCATATGGTTATTGTGTCGTAGGTGATTCAGGGGGTATAATGACTTTGTGTAACCCTCTAAAATGGACTATTGTAGGAAGGAGGGTTCTCACGTCTCTCTTCGAGAGTAAGAGTTATAGAGAACTTTTGTTGATTTCAAATTTCTACAGTTCAATTTTTTTGGGGAGCAATGCCTCCAATGGGCAATTTTAAAAGCAAGTAGGATAGGAAAGGAAGAGGTGAATTGGATAGTGATTGGAAACTTCAATGCTAAGCTTTTAGCTAGGGTTCAAGAAGGGAGAACCCAACATTGGATTATGAGGACAAATTTATGATCTCTAAAGTAAAACAACTCAATTCGATTGATGTCCTGTATGCAAGGCCTTTTCATACTTGGAAAAATAAACAAGCAGGGTTGGCAAACATGAAGGTAAAGGTGTATAAATTCTTGGTGTTCGAAGAGGCTTTTTTGTGATAGTCTATGAAACTAGAAATCCTCAATCATAAAAAATCATACCACTTTCCAATTCTCTTGGAATGGTATATGGGCCATAAATATTTCTCTAGACCATATCTATTTGATAATTAATGGCTAGAAAACGAAGATATCAGGGATAAAATCTCAATTTGGTGGAAGGAGGGACACCTTGCACATGGGACAACATTGTTTGGAGCTTTTAAACAACTCCAACATGTCAAAGGCCAACTCAAAATTTGGAAAAGAAGCAATAAATTAGACTTTCAACTTCAAAGAGTTTCATTGGATACTAGTATGGAGGAGCTTGCCATACTCTTTTGGACTGAAAAAAGCACAAAATATTTGAAACAAGAAGAGCTAGTCAAAAAATAGTTAGAGAGTATAGACAAGCAAGAGGAGATATATTGGAAACAAAGTGCCATAACTTCTTGGCTGCTAAAGGGGGACCAAAACACCAAGTTCTTCCACTGCTCAACCTTGGCAAGAAAACACTCGAACACACTACACAACCTAAAAGACATTTATGGTAATGTGATGGACACTATCCCGAGTATGCAAAAAGCTACAAATATCTATTTTGAAAATATTTTCTCTACTTTTGCCCATCCTAATCTTGCAGTGCAATAAGAGATACATAATTGTATCCAATATATTATAAAAGCCAAATAAAATTAGGCCCTATTTAGAATTGTGGATCTAGAGGAGGTGAGAGATAATTTTTAACATGATAACTGGAAAGTCCCTAGTCCCTGATGGGTTCCCAATTGAATTTTTCCAAGATTTTTGGGATGATATAGGAGAGGATGTAACTAGGACAGTGGAGGAATCTCGTGCAAATAAAAGCATGTTATGATCTATGAATCACACTTTCCTTGCTTTGATTCCTAAAGTGGGAAAGGATTCAAGCCTTGGAGTCTTTTGCTCAATTGCACTTTGTAATATAGTCTACAAGATCATTACCAAACTGATGGTTGAAAGGATTAAGAAGGTACTTGATAGTATTCTCTTTGGAGCAAGGAGGATTTGTGGGGTACCAACAAATTATGGATGGAGTAATCTTGGCATAAGAAGCAGTTCACACATTGCATCAGAAAGGTTGAAGAGGCATGTTTATCAAATTAGACATATCGAAGGCCTATGATAGAGTCCTTTGGCTATTTTTTGATCAGATGTTAAAGAACTTTGGTTTCTCTTTGATCTAGGCAAATTAGCCAATTTTGATAGATAGACAATGGCTCTTTGATAGATGGACCATGGATATCTAACAAATGGACTGTGGACTTCGACAAATAGAATCAAACTTAGACTCTGATAGACAGATTCAGACCGCATACAGACCACATAATGTGGATTACAAGATAGGTGTGAACCATAGAGTATGGATTACATAACAGGTGTAGACCACAAAATGCGGTGCAAATTATGAAACATGTGCAAACCATAGAGTGCAAATTTGAAAACGAGTGCATACCCTAGAGTGTGGATTATAGAAAATTATCATTATTCTTATCATAAAAGTTGAGCCATTATAATGGTCATAATCATTATCTCAAAAGTTAAACCATCATAATGGTCATAATTGTTATCTCAAAACCATCATAATAGTCATAATCGTTATCTCGAAAGTTGAACCATCATAACGGTCATAATTGTTATCTCAAAAGTTGAACCATCATAATGGTCATAACTATTATCTTGAAAGTTGAACTATCATAATGGTCATGTAATTAATTTAATAAGGCAGTGGTATTGAGGTTGGAGAGGATGTCGTGGTTGGTTGGAGGTCTTGCACAGATGTAGCAGACAACAATCTTTTTTGACAGATTGTTTTTGTTTAGCAAACACCTATCCTCAAAGACTACCTTCTATATAACTTTCTCATAGATTTTTATTGTTTGGCAAACATATCTTCTCAAAGATTACCTCTATGTAAATTTGTTCGATGCCTTATATGTAATTTTATTATAGTTTATTTTTGTCTGATAGAAATCTCTTCTCATAGATTGTTGTTTGTGTATTTTTTTGTTCAACATCAATATAGTTTGTTGTTATCTTGCAAAATATTTTTTTCCTGTTTTTGATTTTCAGCTATAAATATTCCATTGTCCTTGGATATTTTGGATCACTCTCAAGGCTAGAGAGAGTGGATCATGAGTTATGTCTCTTTGGTCTCCTTCTCAATCCTCAATAATGTTATTCCCTTGACTCCCTTTCAGGCCTATAGAGGAACAAACAACAAGTAGTTATCTTAAGAGTGCAAGTGGGAGCGATGAATATGACTCATATACAATTTGTGGATGACACAAGGTTGCTTGGGACAACTAATATCAAGGAGGCAAGAGTGCTCATAACTGCCTTAAATACATATCTAGAAGCCACATGCCAAGAAGTGAATGCAACCAAGTCCAAGATAGTTTTATTTAATATCGAAAGGGGGATCCAAGATCATATTCTAAACATCTTAGGCTTCTCTCATGGCTCCCTCCTACTGGACTACTTGGGGTTTCCACTCCACTATAAGAAGTTGAAGGTGGCATAATGGAAAACATTGATGGACAAAATTGGTGCAAAGATAAATCATTGAACACATTGTTGTCTTTCTTTTGGAGGAAGAGTAAAACTTCTTCAACCAGTGGTTCAAGCAATGACAATTTATAAGTTCTCTATTCTTGTTGCTCTGATTAGATCCTAAAGGAGGTTGACTCACTCATGCAAAAATTTATTTGGGATGGCCCAAGGACGGGTAAGTGATGGGCTCTAGTAAGTTGGGCAAAATTTTCTAGCTTGAAACAAGTGGAGGATTAGGAATTCATAAAGCAACATTGAATAATCAAGATTTAGTAGGCAAGCTTTATTGGAGATGGATCTCCAATTAGGAAGTATTGTTTAGTAAAGTTATTACTAGTAAATATTTGGGTAACATTCCCTATGAGGAAGTAGGTCACATCCTTATGGGTGGCCAAGAGTTTGTTGTTAGAAGGTGGTGAAATTATGAGAGAAAATGTTAAAACCAAAGCTATTTTGGAAAGTGTGTAGAGGAGATAAAGTAAATTTTTTGACCAATTATTGGGACCAATACCTTCCCTTAATTTCAAAATTTCCAAAGTTGTAACCCCTTCAATAGAGCCTTGAGGCTATTGGATCAAGACAACATGCTATCTACATACAAGGCATATTGGGACCTTATCTCTTATGCAACTAAAGCGGTGGGAAGAGTGTGTAGTCCCAATCTCTCCAAATTTGGTGCCACTATTAGAGATGATATTAAAGCAATGCCACCTTACAGGAGAGGAGGAAGAGGACAAGATAGCTTGGGATCATGGAAATTTAGACATCTATATAGTTTAGGAAGGTTATAATGAATTGATCCCTCCCCATCGATGTTATTGGGTGTTCCATGGGAAAGAGTATGGTTGGCAAAGGGCTAACCAAAATTTAATTTCTTTGCTTGACAAGTCATGCATCAAAGATTCCTCACCTATGATAACTTATAGATTAAAGGTTTTCATGGCCCCTCTAAATGTATCATGTGCAATACCCAAGAGGAGATAATAGATCATTTGCTCTTCTAGTGTGAATTTATCTTGGAGTTGTGGAGTCAATGGGTTTATCTATTCAAGGCTCATCTCAACCAACAATTAAGACTTACTAATATATGAGAGGTCTAGAAATAAGGAAGGTTAAAAAATAAATCAATTCAATTAGGTTGGTCTTTGGGTCCAAGCTTTATTTGATGGCACATATGACTAGAAAGAAATGCTAGAATTTTTAGAGAGGAATAGACTCTAATAGAGCTAGTTTGATAGAAAATATTAAACAAGATTACATAAATAGTAAAAGCTCATGTGGGAGAGCAAAAAAACTAGGATGGAGAGAACATTGCCATAATACAAAATCATGGGGCTTGGCAACCCTCATCCCTAGGTTGGGAAAAAATCAACATGAATGGAGTAGCCAAGGATAACCTAGGGGCAACAAGCATTGGTTTCCTTATAAGAGACTATAAAGGGAAGGTCCTTCATTGGGAATTGGAAGGCATAGGAGTAGCGACAAATAACAAAGCAAAGGCTTTGGCAATTAGACATCTCTCAATGCTTAGGAGAATGGAGTTTAGAAGATCGTAGTGGAGTCCAACTCACAAATGTTGGCAGGGTCGCTAGATGAGATCAAGAAGTCCAGACTGAGTGTGTGGTGGATTAAAAACATAGTGAGTTAGATCAAAGCCATCTGGTAGCAGTTTGAGGTTGCCATTCCTATTCATGTAGGCAGAGGAAGAATGTTGTGACTGATCTTTTGGCTAGAAAGGGAAGCGAGCATCTTACTGGTTACTTGTTGAAATCTAATTAGAATAGGGATACTATAGATTAGATGCAAGTGAACCAACAAGTTTTATTACTACCCAACAAGGATTTAGGCTATGAAGTATGTTGGACCAAGGTAGATGATTACAATGATTAACCTTTGGTCCAACATCATGTTGCTGCTTGTAACGCTCTTAGTCCCATTTTGGGGTAGCCCTAGAAGCTATGGCAAGAAGGAGAATCTAATCTAGGCTCTCTAGAATTATTAACCAAAATTGTAATCATGATAGGAGTTTCTGCTCTTTAGATCACAATAATTTTTTTTTGGTCCAAGAAGATGTTAAAGTTAGTTTTGTTAAGATCTTGGCACTAGCCCAAAGTGATAGGTTCATGATAGGACTTTGAACCTATCTTCTTAATCAGATTTTCACCTTTTGTTTTTTTATTTCAATTGGTTATATGGGATTGAAACAACCCCACCCATATTACATGATCACCACATAGTGGTATTACAACAAAGCTTGGATATTATCATGTATTGCTTAGCAAGATCTGAACCTTGGCCTCCTCCTTAAATGACGAGGAATCTAACTAGTTGAGCTAATGCCACTTGATAATAAGATTTTCACCTTTAAAAAAAGTCTTTTAAATTATTTTATTATATATATTTTTAATAAGTTATTTCAATGAGTTACCCAGGTGTTGTAGGTGAGTTGGAGAGGAGAGGGCAATCCTCCAAGGGAGGTCCCAGGTTCAAATCTTCTCTCCACCCTACCAAAAAGCTGAATTGGGTATCCAAAATCCAATTGATAATGTTGGTACGGGCAGGGTCGGGTGTGACCCCCGGGTGACTTTGATGGTGTAGAACCCCCTGTTCGTGGTCTCTTAGACCAAGGCGGCTCCACAAGGGGTTTTTCGCTTTAAAAAAAAAAAAAAAAGTTATTTCAATGAGTTTACACAAGTTTTTATGAGGGGTCCTGGCCCCCTCATATTGATTGGGGTTTGAACCTTGGACCTCTCAAAGAAAAGCCAAAGCCCTTACCACTGGAATAATTTTACAGCTATAAATTTATCAAGAAGATACCTAGGTTCAAACCTTCGGGACATGCCTGTTTGTAAGGGTAGTAGTCTGACCTAAATTCGCTGAGTGCGTTCCAACTCGATGACGACAATAGCAATCTCGAGCATTCGATAGTCCTCTTCACACTGGGTTATAAAACAATGAGGTGAAAAATGTGTTGTTGGAGGCAACCCTAAGATTTGAACCCTACTTGATAGTAAAAAATGCTGTGAACCCTACTTGATAGTAAAAAAGGCTGTGGATGTAACCAACTCCCTATATCCGACAAAAACAAAATCTTGCAACTTTAAATTGTTTTATTATATTAAAAAAATATTTTTCAAATTTAAAAAATAAGTAATTTAAGGAAATAGAATACTAAGAATACGATGTCCCGTGTATAGAGAGAAGGAGAAGGAGATGAATGAATGAAATATGGTCTATGAAGATTTTAATTACGTCCGCGAGACCCAAAACATGGTCTATGGGACCTTCAAATATGGAAATACAAATATTCAAATCATATGACCATTAATATCCTCAAAAAGGCTGTTCCTTCTCCTATTGATTTGGGTTAGCAACTCCCCAATTTTTTTTATTTTACTGTCTTCAAATAACTTTGTCATAGACCCTTTTTCAAGCGTTTCTTTGTATTTTCCACGGATGTCCGAAAAACTCGGGCATTCATAGATGAAATGTTCCTCTGTCTCTATTGCCCCTGTGCTACATAGAGTACATATCCTTTCTTCCCATTGTTCCTTGGACGTTGTCCATCTCCCTGTTTCACATCTAAGCCTATGAGAGCTAGTCCTTATCTGAGCAATGAGGATTTTTCCCTCCACTTAATTTCAGCGCCTATATATGCTTTTTCCTTGTGGTCATAAGTTGGGTTAAACTTTGCAATATAGTATTGTATTTTCTTGCTTGCATTTTTCCACATTCCACTTCTAAACTTTTCGTTCACATATTTTTTTATGCCTTTATTGAAATTTGGACATTCATTTATATTGATTTCCCACCATTTCATCCATTTATGATTTTATTTCATCCATGTGTTCTTCCGCCTATGTAGCTCTTCATCCCTAACTGCCCTTAGTCATTTGTTGTTTTTCATGTTTTCAGTTTTTCAAGCAACATAACAACTTGATCATAGCAATTGCCTTTAAAGGGAACATTCCAGTTTCAGCTAGAATAATTTCATAAGGGACTGTGGTCTTAATTCTAAGGAAACTTGTAATTAAACATTTTTGAATCCTTTCTATTTGCCTCCATTTTGTATTTGTCATACCACTGGCCTACACCTCACAACCATACTATACAATCAGTGTGACAAGTAGACCAAATAAAACCTTGGTGGTCTTCTAGTCCCACAACTCGCATTCCTACACCGATTTTGAAGTGCATATAGTGCTCTCTAACCACTTAGAGTTCTTTTCATCCTACATGTATTCCAATTGAGTTTGTCATGAAAATCTATGCCTAGGTATTTGTATTCTACCACTACCTCAAGAGGTTCTGCAAATTGAAATTGGAGATGTTGCTTCTTTTTTTTTTGCTGAAAAAATCATGATTTTTGTTTTGCTCGTGTTCACCTGCATCCCAACTTCCTTACAGAAGAGTTCTAGAACCCGAAGGTGATTTTCTAGATCTTTAGCTGTTTCGGCCACAAGAATTACAACATCTGCATACATGAGGAGTTTTACCATATATTTGGCTAAGTGCACACCCTCTCCCCCAAACTTGTTTATCCATTCTTCTAACTTGTCAATATACAACCCAAATAATGTAGGAGATAGAGGGCAACCTTGTTTGACGCATATGTCACTCCTAAAACATTCAGATAATCCTTCTTGCGTTTTGATTCTAGCCTTTACATGCTCATATAATTGAATTGCTACCTTGTAGTGAATTGGAACCTCTAGCTCTTCCATTCTGCTCCATAATTTTTTCCTTGGCACTATGTCAAGTACCTTTTTGAAGTCTACAGAACAACAAAAAAAACTTTTTTTTTTTTTTGTCCTATATTTTTTCCACTATGTGTCTAAGCGTGAGACAATGATCAATAGTTGAGTGCTTGGGCCTAAAACCCGCTTGGCCCTTTGCTCTCTTTCTTTTTTCTTCCGCCCGTTTGCTGAACTTACGCTCTATCATACTCCCAAACAACTTTGCAAAGAGTCCCTTTTCTTCCGCCTATCTGCTGAACTTACGCTCTATCATACTCCCAAACAACTTTGCAAAGAGAGGGTTGATCACGATAGCAAACATATTCTAGAGTAAAACCGCTAGCAAACATATTCTAGAGTAAAACCGCTCACCTGTCTAAGAAGTGACGAGAAAAAAATTGCGCATATCAATAAATCCCATAAATAAATCATTAATTGACGGTCCCCATCTCACGCCGGGTTAACGAGACGGTGGGTTTGTTAGAAGTAGTCATTGATGGTTTGAACCCTACACTGGCAGTTACTAAAAAATCGTGGTTGTAACCAATTCACCTAGCAATTACTAAAAATCATGGTTATAACCAATTCACCTATAACCAAAAAAAAAAAAAAAATAATCCCATAACCCTACACGACGCCTCCCTTATTCATTGAAAGACAAAGGATAGCTTTTAGATTTCTTATAAAAGAGGTTCGATCTGGGTGCCGGTTGGAAGTGCTCTGAACAAAAATCGAAAAACTTATTTTTAAACGAAAAGAGGTCCAACACTACAATATATATGCTTCAACTTCGCTAAGGATTCAATTTTTCTTTTCACTGTGTTTTGTGGGTGGTCAAGGCTTACAGAATTGCAGACATGGCCGAGGAAGTAGAAGAAGAGATGATGGCATTGGAATCCATTTTTTATGACTCATTCTCCAAGATTAATGACCACAGTTTCAGGCTTAGAATTGACCCTGATCCGGAGATCAACAAGGATGAAGGACCCCCTCCATTGTTCTTGGAGATTTCACTGCCAGATGGGTACCCCCAGGCCATCCCACAATTTGATCTCTCCAATCTCAACAACACCAAGTACTCCGACCCTGCCAAGAAAGCAATTCTTCAAGGTCTACATGATCAGGTTCCCTTCTCTTTCTTTCCATTTCAGCGGTTTATGCTAATGGGTGCTTGTGTTAAAGATTTTATTGCGATTTTTGTTGCATTTTAGGGATGCCCGCAAAACGTGCAATACCACCATTGCAAAATGTGAAGGCGCTAAATATATACAGGCAATGTATCATACACAGATATAAACTTGTTTTAACTCAGGAAAAAAGAATCCATTAAATACTTTTATCCTAACCCTGGCCATACGTTATGGGGGTATTAGGAGTAAATCTATTGAAAAAAACTCGTATTCTGATTATCACTTACTCTTTTATATATATATATTTTATTTTTTATTTTTATTTTTATTTTGTTGTTGCTGTTGGGGAACAAGTGGTTGTATTCAGGTCCTCTAGCTTGTCAAATCACAACTCTTTTCTTTAAAGCATGAGAGTTTACAAACAGATTCTCATCTTAATTAATTGAGTTGCTATAGCTATAGCTAGAAACCTACATCATTTTACATAAAATGTTTGAATTCTTGTTTTTTATTCTCTGTAACTTTTTCACTTTTCTATGTGAATGCAAATATTTCAGAATTCAGCATCCTTCTTGATAAAAACCTTACAACAGCCTTCACAACACCAAAACTTTACCTCTACAAATATATGCATTGCATCTTAGTAGAGTAATATTTCCAAAACATTGCACCATCATAGATTGTAGTTTCCTTCCTAAAGCACAATTGCAACCACCAAAATTGTAATACATAGTTTGTAAGAAAGCAAATTAATGTTATAAAATAAAGTAGATATTACCAATGGAAAACATTAAAGTAAATCTTAATCATTATTTGATTCAGTCAATCAAACATTTTCTTAGTAGCTTCAGCTAAGCTTACTACTTCTAACCAAGAAAAAGAGAATTTAACTTCATGATCCTCAATTAAAACCCCTCTATTGGCTACCTATCTGCACATTTGTTTTCTTCCCTTGATGTATGTGTAAACCTGATTTCTTTAAACTCTATAGCAAGGTCTTGAATTTCCACAATTATTTCTTGTATGTTCCTGGAGCCTTTGCTTTCCTCAAAATTGCATTTATTACTATGAATGAATCATCTTCTATCCATACTTTGTTCCATTTCGTTTCTCTGCATATTTTAACCCTTCGAAAGCTGCCCAAGCTTCAACTTCATTATTTGTCTTAAATCCACTATTGAAAGCATAATGAGACAAAATCTCTCCCCTATAATTTCTAATTATTTGTCCTCCTCCTGCTGGTCCTGGATTTCCTTTAGATGCTCCATCAAATTCAATTTGACCAACTCCACATCTGGTGGTTTCCACTTTATATTCTTTGCCTTCTTTTTGTTTCTCTTGTCCCCAACATCATAATTCCATTTAATGACTTGACTCCATCTATCAAGGCTCTCTGTTTCTAGGTTAGGGATTGGGTGAGTTGATAGGGTTGGTTTAGACTCCTCTATGGCTAAACAAATCTTCCTTTTCATTACCTCTAAATTGTTTTTTTTTTCTTTAAATATTCTTCTATTCCTTTCTAGCCATACAGTCCAAAGTATTGTATCTTTTGATATATCCTAGATTGTTTGTAAAGTGCTCTGCCATTGCTCTAACCATACTTCAATTCTTCCATTTATCACCATGCATTTACCAAACATATCAAGAATCCATTGCCATAGTTTCCAGACTATTGAGAAGTGTCCCAAGAGATGGTCTATACTCTCCTCCTCCATTTTACAAAGAACACATTTTTAGGGGCCATGAAAACCGCTTTTCATAAGGTTATCCCAGGATAAAATTCTTCTATGACCTATTAGCCAAACAAACATTTTGACTTTAGGAATGCTTGGGCTATCCCAAATATCTCTCCATTTTCTTGCGATATTCCTATTTTGATGGTACTTTTATTATATCCACTTCTTGTGTATTCTCTTGAGCTATTCAACTCCCAAATCAACTTATCCTTGGCTCCCCTCGGAATAATCATTGTTGTTATCTTTCTACTCAACTGCCTCTTAGCATCAATGTCTTGTATACTTTTAAAAAAATCTTCTTTCCATTTGTATCTTCCTTTTTGATCCTTGTACAAAATGTTTGAAACCCTATCACCATATTTGTCTTGAAGTAATCTCATCCATGGTTTCAAAATTGGATCTAGATTGAGTGGTTTTTTATCACAAAAGTATCCATCCAAATAGAAATTTTATCTCCAGTTCCCACCACTCATCTTAAACCTTTAATCACTAGATCAATTGATTTTTTTTAACTGTTCCATAGTGCAAAACCATTTGGTAGAGAGAATACATTAAATATAAATCTTGAGTCATAGGGCTCAACATACTTAGAAGAATTTTTGCCCATTGTCTTTGAATCTCTTGTACAATCTCCAAATTACTTTTTCCCTAAGAGCTAAGTTTGCATCCGTAAGAACTCTTAAACCGAGACCTCCCCTAGTTTTATCATCACACACTTTGCTCCATTTCACCAAAGGAAATTTCCCTTTATCATGTAATCCCGACCACAAAAATGACCGCATAATAAAGATTAAACTTTTTTTTTATTGATTTTGGCATAGTATACAAGCACATATATTAA
Organism: Wollemia nobilis; assembly: GCA_028583015.1. Classification (NCBI taxonomy): domain Eukaryota; kingdom Viridiplantae; phylum Streptophyta; class Pinopsida; order Araucariales; family Araucariaceae; genus Wollemia; species Wollemia nobilis. Next base: position 4,033,615 of record JAQPPZ010013020.1, on the reverse strand, counting down.
GTTGGAATGGCCTATAAGACTGATTTAATTAGCTGCACTCTTCCTGCTAACGATAACCATACCTTTCCATGCTGGTAGTTTATTTTGAACTTTACTTATAACTGGATTCTATAATTCTATCCTCATTCTCCCCTCAAATAAGGGCATTCCTATATAAGTTGCTGGCAAATTTGCCTCCTCCATTTGAAGTATCCTGCATATCCCTGCTTTGATTTTAGCTGGTGTGTTTAGGAAGTAAATTTTGGATTTTGTTCTATTAACTTTTTTCCCTGATGCTCTTTCGTATTCCTTTAATAAGTTATTCAAAGCTTTGGCCTCGTTTATCCTTGCCCTCCCAAAAGGGCTGTATCATCTACAAACTGTTGATGGGTGATGTTGTCGATGTTATTACTAGCCTTAAGTCCACTTATAAACCCATCTCTGAAAGCCTTCTTCAAGTTCCTATCCAAAACCTCTGCTATAATAATGAACAAATATGGTGATAGAGAATCTCCTTGTCTAAGGCCTCTCTTGGCTTTAAATGATTTTGTTACTAATCCATTGACTAGTACTGAATATGAAACTTTAGAGACACAAGCTTTAATCCATCTGGCCCATTTCTTCCCAAATCCTAACTTTTCTAATACTGCAAAAAGAAAATCCCATTTAATCTTGTCATAGGCTTTACGCATATCAAATTTTAAGATCATTGCTTTCTCTTTTCTTGAAGCTGCTGAATGCATGAACTTATATGTAAGGTATATAATTTACATGAAGTTATTCTTTTCCATTAAGTTCCTTTTGTTATATACAAATATCAGGGTCAATTACACAAACATCTACAATAGTGAACTAACACATTTTAGTTAAAGACAAAAAAAATTTGAAAATTTTACTTTTAAAAAGATGATGGGACAATAATAACAGAATTTTGATATCAAATGGCATGTTGGCTTTTAATGTAGAGGCACAGGTTCAAATCTTACGAGGCATGGTAACATAGTGATGGTATGAGATGGGTAGGACTGTCAAAACTGTCAAAACTTTGACAGGTCCTACAGACCAACTTGGCTGAAAGGATGTTAAAAGTTGTTATAGATATATACACAGAGATAGAGTTGTTTCTGCTGTATTTTCATAGACTAACTATTACATTGGGATGTACAGTCCTTTTGAAATTAAATCATTCTCTCAATGCTCTTTAGATTTGTCTGTGACTCCTACCAGCAAGACGGTCAACAACCAGACCTATGCAGTGTGATATAAAATTGTCCAGTAAATGTAATCCGTGTGAAACATGCTATTTCTGGTCTTGGAAGCATATATGCATTCAGTAGTAATTTATTTATTTAAATTAAATTGCTGCATCCAAATTACATTTGAACCACATTATCATGGTCTTTCAATGAACCACATTGTTTTGGGGTTACAACAAACTGAATTATCATGGGCTATCTTATTGGTGGAGTGTGCAAAGATTTGAACTCGAGTTGTGTTTATATGATTGCATCTCATTCGTTATTGCTCCACAGTACCTTGGATTATTTTTCAGAGTATTGATGTAAACAATATAATTTAACTCATCTTCATAGAGTATATTAGTGTCTGCATATGAGCCTGTTTTTTTGATAGACATGAAAACTAGCCTGGCCAGAATCAAACCCGGACAATAGCTTCAAATTGTATAGTAAGTCCAGACCCATTAAACAGAAGAATAGTTACCTTTTATCCAAGGTGTTGTTATGTGTCCCTAGTATCATCACACCTCATCTTAAAGGGTGTGATAATACCAGAGTTTATGCATAGGATCCCATCAGAAGTCTGCAGTTATGTACAATTGGTGATGTTGCACCTTTAACTGAGATTGCCTCAGCTTTCTGCAACCAGCGCATGCCCCCAAGTTAGAGATTCTTCACAGCCAAGCTGTGATCTAGGACATCCTAAAGAGCATGGGAGACACAAACTGATTGGATAGGAAAATGGACTGTGGAAGATGTCTTGCTATGGCTATAGCTTCCCATTTAAGCACTTTCAGGTAACACCATTCTCTAGAAATTCTCCTACTGAGGATTTCTTACGCATCATCATGAGCACCAAATACTGCCTTTTGGCTCACAACTCCAATTCAACATCTTGTTGCCTGATCTGACTATTCAGCACTCCGAGCTTCATTTAATCCAATTGTAATTTCAACTTAACAATTTAGTCAGCCTTCTTGTAATTTTTGGCTTTAGACCTATCCACAGAATTCCAAAGGTTGGCCTTGTTCATGGATTGGGAGTGACCTGCCAGGGGGCATGGTGGCACGCTTCACTTTATCCATGTTTACATTAGAAAAGGAATAGTTTTTACTTTTAGAAAAAGCTTCTATCATGTTATACATTTGCCTGTGGTATTGAGGTGTGCTATCATTAGCTTTGACATGAATGATCGGTAACCTCATTTTTTCCTGATATGGTTGTCTTACCATTACCTATCAAAATGTTGCATGCATTCCTTTGATTGAAAGGTTGCATTATCTCTCAAACCTACTATCTGCCTGTTCAACACAGTAAGTCATTTTAGATTCAGATGTTTTATAATTCTTAGTTGTTTTACTCCATTGAATGTATTTTATTTGATATTCTTCCTCTTCTGTTTGCTGACATTTTGCTAAGAACTTTTGTTAAATCATCTTGTAACAATTATTCATTATATGGTGTTTAGAAATCTTAGCTTAGGTCAGCAATCAATTAAAAGGGGGAAAAGTCAATAGGCTGGTTTCAGAAGGATAGTTTATTAGAATACAGACAGAGAGCTTTTCTGATGTTGATGCAATATTTTAATTTGTCTTTGTAAATGGTATGGAATTATTGGATCACAATTCTGAATTTTGATCTTCTTTTGGTCATTTCTTGCTTGCAGGCAGCAAGTCAAACAGGAGAAAACATGTGTTATAACCTTGCCGAATGGTTGAAGGATAAACTACCAGAGTTTTTTGCTTTGAAGAATGTACCTGTATTCATGGTCAGTTGATCTTTTTTACCCCCCATATAATTAAAACTTCAGTCATGGTGTGTCCAATTTTTCAAGCACAGTCAAGTCTCAGCTCATAAGCTAAAATGAAGTTGATCTGATGGCTATGTCTCTTAGTTAAATGCTGGTTTCTCTCTATGCTCCAGAGTCCTTAGTCCTATGTTTTCATGGCGCATTTCCTTGTCAAAACCACATTTTGGTATGTCGCTTCTTAAGGCTTGATTTCCAGTTTTGTCCTTAGTCTTCTGTCTAAACTATTGTCACTGTCTGTTAGTTTTCTTGATTTTAGCTTTCAGGATCTGCCCTTGAAGCAGGGTGCATTGACATCAAATAATGACACTAGATTATCTGCAATTACAATCTGCCCCGCCTGTGACTGGGTCTTTTTGTTTTTAATTTATTTTGATGTATGACATGGTATATTTTCATTGTCCGTTTATGTTCTATAACCTTTGAATTATCCTCTAAGGACATTTGAAATTGTGTTTGCAGCATGCAAGTTTCATAGATATCATTTTCCTTGGCAAAGACAACAATTTTTATTTTATTTTATTTTTAATTGGTTATATGGGATTGAAACAGGCCCCACTCGTATTACATTATCACCAGAGAGTAGTATTACAACAAAGCTTGGATATTATCCGTGTATCACTTGGCAAGATTTGAACCTGGGTCTCCTCCTTTTTAATGTTGAGGAATCTAACTGGTTGAGCTAATGCCATTTGATTGGCAAAGACAACAATTATGCACTGCCCAGATACTAGTTTTCAATTACAAATATGCACAGTAGTTAGCCATATGTCCTCTTTCTGAAGGGTTATTCCAAAATACCACAAGCATTCAACTGACAGTCTTCTCAGAGCGAATATACTTTAAGAATAAGAAACATGGTGATGCCATAACATTTGTCCGTGAATCTTCTCCATCATTGTATATCTTATATGGACTTCATTCCCTGTCTATATGTGATAGGCTTAGCTATACTTTTAGAAATAGCATTTTGCTATCCAGCTCTTCTTAAACTTCTTATTTAATGTTATCCGTCAATCCATAAGTCTTGAGCTTTTTACCTTTTTCTGTTCTAGATTTAAAGTGATATGGATGTGATAAACTTTTATGAACTGATTTTGTTTGAGACCTTTGGGAATCAGAAGATTATGTTCAGCCTTTACTCATTAAGGCAATTAAGAAGAGACTTATAATTCGGCAAGTGGTTTTTAGCAGGCTCATGAAGGCAGTAGTGAAGATGTATCAAATCAACCTAACACAAAGAATTCAGCATCAGCCAAGAAGGAGGAAAAAGACAAGATGACAAAAGCTCAGAAGAGGCGGTATTTTGATCGGTTTGGTGCTGGTGGAGACAAGCCACGAGGCTGGGATTGGGTTTCCATTGTATCACATGTAATAAATTCTTGCCTCATTGCTCCTGACAACATTAATTCATTTTAATTAGGTAGCAGACGTCTATGTATGTTGTACCATTTTCTGTAATTTTAGATGTATTTATGCAATATTATCTCTTTTTAACCCAAAATTGTAACAAAGCATATACTTAATATCATTTTTATCTAAAAATTTTACTGATTGTTTAGTTAAAAATATCTAAGATAAATTTCTTCAAACAGTTTTCTGCATTGTCTTTGAAATATTGTCACATTGCAGTATGCATTGGATGTTTATATTCTTTCAGGATGTCATTTTATACTAATGTTAACTCTCAAGTACTGTCCACCCTATCAGCTATATATATCTTTTTCCATCTTGAATTGGTCTGAAGGAATGAGTATGGCAATAATTTCAATGTCCTTTTCACATGATGAGAAAATCAACAAAAATGTTGCGTGGAACTATATACAGAACATCCATAGAATACAACATTCATAGCTATGTCACACAAACATAAATAAACACTGAATTGATGAAATAGGAGTATCTTCATTACGCACATTAGCAATATATAAAATATGCCATAAGCACAGGCAACACAAAATTTTCATGCAGGTTTGGGCTATGTTGGATGTGTTGGTTGAAGAAAATAGCCAATATACAACAAAAACGTCTTTTTTGCATCATTACTGAGAAGTATAGCAAAATGCCCAACCCCTAACCATGAAGGAGTCATTTTGGTATTTAGCATATACTCTGGGTTGGTTTATAATGTTTTAAAAGGCTTGTTTAAGGCTGGCTTATGTATTGACACGTTTTGGGCAAGGGGTTTTTCTATTTTCAGCCCTTGCAAGAATATATTGTACTATGAAAATCTATTGTTGTGAGTTCCATGTTACGGTCTGCATGCGTTTAATTCATACAGGTAGGAACTTTACTCCTTTAGCTAGAGAGGTGTGCATGGAGTTAGCTTCTACACATGAAACATCATTCCTCTGAGAGTGGAATTTGATATCGTGGAATTTACAATGAAAAATTGGCAGTGTAATGGTCAGTCTGAGAGTAGTTAGAGCATGTCCTAAGAAGTTCCAAGTCCAAGATTAAATCAAGAGAAAATGACATCAGGTACAAGGCAACTGAGGAAACCTAAGGAGTAAACTGCACTTTTATGTATCTCACGCAGACACATTAGAGATACCGATATGAATCACTGTGTATCCATGTGGAAATGTAAGAATGGAAATAGTCTAGAAATGTTAATGAAGAAAGCAGAGGTCAATTGGCCCAAGTTAAGAGCAGAGATAAGTTGAAGGAAATTTATATGCAGAGAGAGTTGATCAATCACCAAATGATACTAGTGATAGTGAAAACTAATTCCAAATAAATGAACAGCCAAGAATGGAAAGTGGAGATAATGGTAACAATAATAACCAGAGTAGTAGTTGGAGTTTCCAGTTCGCCATCCAAATACAAGCAGAAGTTAACCTGCTTTAATCTTGAGGAACAAGACGGTTATGTTAGGCATTGCTATATGCATGAACTCAAGTGGAGAGCAAAGAAAGAATATGATGGATATCATAAGCTGAATTTGTACCATCCACACTATGAGGCATTGCTGTCAATCAGTGTCTGTTGCTGGAAATGAGTAAGATTACTATGTGGAAGAAATTGAAAGAAGTTTTTGAAGCAGAATTTGAAGTCTTTATTTGCATACATATATATTTGGAAAGTAAACTAAGAAAATTATATTAAATTGGGGAAGTAAAGTAGAAAATTGCTCACCTTAAGGGTCTGTTTTTCTAAATTTGGTTATATGGGATTGAAATGGGCCCCATTCATATTACAACATGGCCATGTTACCACAGTATTTCAAAGAACCACTTTATCTTGGTATTACAGAAAATTGCATTACCAGGGAACCCTTTGGAAGTGAATCCTGGTGAGCTCTTTTTGAGCCAAACGAGTAATGCCATGGAACACCTTAAGGGTCTGTTATTTCTAGAGAAAGAAAATCACAGATACCAGAGTCCTTAGATGCCATATATTCTATTCAGGTTATAAACTGCAGCTTCACAGCCAATTAAACATAACTCCAATCTGATTCCTTCTGGGATACTCCTGATATTCTGCTATATGCTTGATTTGCTTCATAGAGCTTATTGCCCATTTTGACAAAAATAGGAGCAAAGATGGTGTCTGGATTATAAAAGATTGCTAATCTGCCAGACTCCTAGCCAAGAAAACATGGCTAGATATTTTTAAAACTACAAATTTTGAGATAGGGATTAATGTTTGCTGTGTTCTGTCTGTTTCCCAAATCTACAATTTCTGTAGTTATGCTGCCACATGATTTTGGATAGATTGACTGAAATTTATCAGTAGCTTATTCCTTTCAGTTCTGTGAATATTGAAGCCTTATTCTGTGACCTGCAAGTGCCACAAACTCTGGTACAATGTTGTGGTAAGTGGTTGAAATGTTGAATTAAAGGAGTTGTGCTTGAATATTGCCTCATAGATATATCATTGTGATTTTAACCTAGATTCACAATGTATCATAGATGTTATTCTGATAACATCTTTCCTGGCTTGTGGGTTGCTTTTTTTGACTATATATATAATTTAACAAGAATTAAACAAGGTTATTATGAAAATATAAATTATTATTTCAAATGCTCGAAGGCCAAAATATTTGGAGGATAAGGACAATTTAATATTTTAATTTATTAAATGGCAAAGTAGAGTTCGCTGTTGCAGATGATGACGTAGTATTTATATCAAGTTCTGGTCACCCAATGACCAGCATGTTTCATAATATCTTTCAATTTAGTGGTTGGTAACATTATCAAACAACAAATTTGGTTTATGGAGGCACTTACCTAAGGTCATTTGTAATTTGGGTATTTATACCCCTTGAGACCATTTATTTGGTAATTTATGTAATATGAATTCTTTCCTTTAGTGAGATTATTTGGTGTCTAAGGATACACTTCATATCGTGTGTACTTATCTGTGATATATGTTTTCATTTTTGGGTAATGTGTTGATTCTGTTCGTTGGAATCTATTGTGAAATCTGACTTGGTATTTAAGTGGGTGGTGAATCTTCATTTATTGACCTTAAAATTATGACAAACATTCTTTTACGCTGATTTCAGAAGCAAGTGCACTTTGTTGGAGCATTCTGTGGAAGATTTTGTGTCCAACAGTTATTTAGGTTTTTTTAAAAAATAACCCTAGTTGGAATTTAGATCATGAGGATCTTGCTTTGTCGCAATAAGCTGGCTGGCTCAGGAGAAATATTCACCAATAGGTTCATCTTTTTCCTTTCCTGACATTCAAACCATTTGGTTAACTAATTATTGTGATGGATTATTATAGTGATGTCCTGACTTGTTGAGAAGTAGTTCTCCTAAGAAATAATGGATTGGATTTGTTTAGTTGTAAACCTTAGTTATCTTTCATGGTTTTTTAAAATAAATCCATTTCCTTCGCTACTCAGGTTTTTTTTGGGCATTGGTTGCAGCATAGATGAGAGGACAGTTTGCATGGTTTCCAAAGTAGAGAAGAAGAGGCCGAATATTTTTAGATAACTTGGCAAAAGAGTCTTGGAAAGACTCCAGTACATGGCAAAGATCTCCGAGCCACTTGAAAAAGTTGTAAATTGACAACTTTTATCCTGCATTAGCAAGAGAGGATGGCTTATCAGGTTGCATTCTAGAAAAAATGTTGTACAAGGCAAATTGTGATAGATATGGACGTACCTTAAGCTTTTTTGGATTCTTTGTGAAATTTCAACGGTGTTCCCGGTTGAGCACTTTGTGCGATCTTGTCATCAAGTATTCTCTTTTTTTTTTGCATAAAAAAAATGAGTCGTTTGCCTCCATTTTTTTCAAAATGGAGTTTGAATGGAAAAATATTCTCCATTGTGGCTACAAAACTTTGGCAGATGGGGTATGGCGCACCTACAAGGTGAGTGTTTGCAGAGGCTATGGCAGCCTTTAGTTGAAGGGGGGACGACAGTGCCCATTGTGGGCTCTAAACCAATAGTGGTTGACTTGGTTGTTCAATACGTTTATGCACGAGGTCACATGGTCGATCCTAGGTGCAAGCAACATGGTGGTCTTGCTTAGGATAGGGTGTGTGGCAAGCATTGTGAAATGGTAGTTGTGTTATGTGGTGAGGGTTGGAAGGATCTGTGGGTTCATGTCAGTGCATGTGTCCCCCCCATATAGCCATAGATTCTTCTTTTCATAATAGACTCTTGCTCCTATCGAGCATTGTCGGGCGCACAATGATGGTAGCGAACAATGCAAAATTGCTTGATACAGGAGCGCATGGGTTCAAACCCCAAGCGGGTGTTTTGCTGAGGATTAATTAGATTGTGTGCAAAATGGGGAGGAGGGTGTCGAGGTTGTCGGGAGGGAGGTCACAGGTTTTGAAGCATGTGCAAGTCCTCCTCTCGACTGTGCACTCTAGGTTGTTACATGACTTGGTATATTGGTGTTGTTTTGTGGTCTATAGGCCTTGTGTACTAAGGTTGGGGGTTCGAATCCCCAACCCTTGAGATAAGTTGGCTGTGTTGTGGTCACGATTGATGTGGCAGAATATTTGGCGGACATGGCATCCAATTGAAGGGTGAAAACAATTTTTGATATATATAAAAGGGTGAGGAGCCAACATTAAAAAGCCAACTCACCTTCTATCTTGCCTAGTCATTTGTCTAATCAACAATAGATTTGGCACATAGGTGGCATTATTCCATTTAGTGAATCATGGATGCATGTCCATGGAAACGATAGATTCAACGGTTCCTTACGTAGTGGTTTGCACAGGCAACGTACAAGTGCAACCTCCTTTTCCGAATCAATGACAATCAATTCTTTATTTCCTTGCCTAGTGGGTTGTCTAGTCAATGCACAAGTGGGACCCTCGTGGTCATTAGATCAGACATATGTGGTAGCAATAGATTCATTGGAGGAAAATTTATGTTTTTGGTTTTTTTCCAAAGGTTTGTTGGCATTTTGTGTGATTTTAGGACCAAACTTCTAGGGACCATAACTTTTGTTACAAAAGCATTTTGAGACCTTTTTTATTTTTCAAATTGCATGGCTTTTTCAAGCTCTTCATTATGGCAGTGTTGTTTTTATAATAGAATTGTTGAAGTATGTGTAATCTGATCTTATTAGGCCAAGGCCAAAAGTGTGAAAGAGTGCTTATGAGCACTATTGATGTAGCCTACGGGCAAGCGTGGTTGTAAGCCTACAAGCGTTCTTCATATAAGCCTCAAAGCATTACTTATGTAAGCCTTTGGGCATCATTTATGTAAGCCTACATGTTCATGTAAGCCTAAAGGCACCCTTCATGTATTCACCCTTAGTGATATTGGTTAATCCACCTTTATGGATAACCTTTTTTTCAATGGGTTATATGGGATTGAAATGGGCTCCACCCGTATTACATCATAACCACACAGTGGTATTGATGTAATACCACTGGGTTGTAAGCCTACAAGCGTTCTTCATATAAGCCTCAAAGCATTACTTATGTAAGCCTTTGGGCATCATTTATGTAAGCATACGAGCATGTTCATGTAAGCAAGCCTAAAGGCACCCTTCATGTATTCATTTATGTAAGCATACGAGCATGTTCATGTAAGCCTAAAGGCACCCTTCATGTATTCACCCTTAGTGATATTGGTTAATCCACCTTTATGGATAACCTTTTTTTCAATGGGTTATATGGGATTGAAATGGGCTCCACCCGTATTACATCATAACCACACAGTGGTATTACAACAACTTTGCAATTATGCATGTATCCCTTGGCAATATTTGAACCTCAGTCTCCTCCTTGAAAGTTGAGGAATTTAATCAGATGAATTAATGTCATTTGATAAATTTATGAATAACCTTGATTAAAAGGTGAAATATATTTATTATATTGTAATTTAACCTCCAAGTCAAGTTATGTCCAATTGGGGTTTTGGTATCACTATAAATACCCCCCAATGATTGATTCATTGTATAAGTTTGTGAGATAATTGAAATATTATAGGGTGCCTATCGGCACCCACCCCTTATTCTTTTTGTATTGTTTGTTCTCTCTCTCTCTTCGTTTATTAATGCTATCTTCAAATTGCTCTTGCACCTTTTTTGATTTTGATAGTGGTGAATGTATGTTTCAAAATGTTTCTAGAAAATATTGTGAATTCCAACATGGTATCAGAGTGAAGAACGAAGTTGCATCACTTGAAAACAGAAGAGATTGGTCTTTAAATGTGACAAAAGAAGTCTTTAAGGTATTTTTTGGGAAATCTTTTGCTTGGAGTTCCCAAAATTTTGAATTTTCAAATTTTAAAAATCTTTTTGGGCACTAAGTGTCCTTTCTTCTTCTTTGCAAGGGCACGTCTCCTTGGCAACGCTTTGGAGCGGAGCGCAACGACAAGCGTGGTCGCTTGCTTGGTCTTTGGTCGTGGGTTCAACGCTTGTCGGTATCCTTTTTTCCTTTTTCTTTCTTTTCAACTCTCATCTGCTTTTTTCATCAAACAACTCCTCCCCCTCGTGTTTGAGAGAGCACCGCAATGACAAGGCGCTCAATTGACTGGTGTCTTCCACAGGTGAAGCGGGAGTTGGCATACTTGTTCTCCATGACCCTCAACACAAAGTTGTTTACATTGAAGACTCGAGGCATGCCATGGCATAGTGGTTGGTGTGAAGTCTTGGTGACCAGACATCGCTGGTTTGAAACCCAAGAAGTTCCCGTTTTGCAGCTATTTCAGGAGGCTTCTAGTCATTTCTTCTTTGGCTTATCTCCTCTTAGCTCAAGTCCGTGCATGTAGTGCAATGACTGGTCGCCTTGCTTGTTATGAGGAGTGTATTAATTAGTTTAAACCTTTGAAAGATGTTTTGTGGGAGACGGATTGAGATAGCGAGCTTGTGGGCTGTGGGGTCATGGTTGTATGCACCATGATGCCTTTTTTGCTATCGAAGATAAGTTTTTCATGCTCCAACTACAAGCCAAGTGGCATGGTGTAATGGTTAGGGTGCTCTTTTGAAGCCATCAAGTGAGGGGTTGGAATCCCAGCACAACCTTTGTTTCACTCACTCTTGATAGGGAACAATATTTTGAGGATTTTTTGCCACTTTAGTTTCAAACAACTTAGGTGGTGCAACAATTCGCTTGCTTGTTTGTTGGGACAAGGTGTTAGGTTCAAGCCCCATTGGCTTCAAACCCTTACTATGCAAATGATTTCATATATAAAAATGAAGAATTTTATCCTTAAAGCAAATCACTCAATTTGTTATTTTGTGATCTAGTTAGTATCAGACAAGTGTCAACAACAGATTGCTCTAAGTGGTTGGATTTGATTTGGTGATTTGTTTCTAAGGTTTAGCAATTTGATTTTTTTGATTGATTTTAGAGCTAATACACCAAATCTTCTTGAGGCCATAACTTTTGCATACAGAAGCATTTGGAGTCCATTATTTTCCAGATTGCACTGTTTTTCGAGCTTTACGTAGTGGTGACATTAATTACAGACTGTTACGATTTTGTGTGGATTTTTTTGTGCAAAATGGAGTCCTTAGGGTATGTTACTTGCCCCAATGGGTGAAATTATAACACTTGGTCAGTTCAAATGGCAGGATTAGTCAGAAGTAAGAATCTTTGTTTATCTTTAAAAATGAACTTGGTAAGAAGAGGAAGCCTTTGTTCTCTTTTTCATGTTAGTTCAGTCGGATGTCCTTCTCCACATCAGAGAGAAACCAATCCTATTCAGGTATGGACAACATTGAAGGTTCTCTATGGAAAAGTAAATGCTAGTGAAGTTAACAAAATGAAGCCAAAGCTTTCCAATAGCAAAATTTCATATCTTAGTAGTGTCGAAGACTACATATCACACTTAACCTAAAATCTGACTTAGCTACAACAAAAGGCAAGGTAATGGGTGAAGAAGAGTATGTCGAATTTATTACTTCCAATATTATTCTTCTTTTTCATATAGTTGGTTTGGTTCTTTATGTAAATGCTATAAATATCAAGGAGCCATGACCTATTTCTCTTGAAAGATTTTTCAATCTTCTTATTGATTATGAAGTTGCAATGAAGAATTGTGAAGCTTTTCTCATATTCAAGCTCATCCAAAGGACTTTAAGCTTAGTTACCCAAGGGCAAGTCTAAGGTTTCAAAGAAGTCAAACACTTATAAGTATTGTAAAAGGGAAGGACACACCATCAAAAATTGTATAACAAGATTGAAGAAGGTTGAGACAAAATTGTTGAGATTTGGACACAAGCTTTTTGATGACGAAGATGACAAAGTTGAGGGCCACTAAAGCATCCATTATGGGAGAGGATGTTACCTCTAATGTCTCCTCTTGTTGTCCCTTGAGCTCAGATTATGGGGGGGTGTTGAAGTATGTGTAATTTGATCTTATTAGCAAGGCCAAAATTGTTCAAGTAAGCCTTTAGGGATCATTTATGTAAGCCTTTAGGGATCACTTATGTAAGCCTTTGGGGATAATTTATTTTAGCCTATGGGTATGTTCATGTAAGCCTAAGGGCACCCTTCATATATTCACCGTTCGTGATATATGTTAATTCATCGTTATGGATAACCTTGAATAAAGGGTGTAATATATTTATTATATTGTAAATTAACCTCGAAGTCAAGTTGGATTGAGGTTAACATCTAATTGTTGTTGAGGTTAACATTTATGATGATTTCAAGATAATCGCCTCAAGGTATTGTGATGAGTTTGATAAAATGTACAAGCTTGGTAAGCCTCCTCTTTCTCCAAAGAGGATGGCTTTGGTGATTTGGTGGTTAAGGTAAATTACATTAGCATACTGGTATAGGCACATTCACTCTGGTTCCTTTGAGGTGGATGTCTCAACTTCAGTTGACAATATATGAATCACCTATGGTGGTGCACACATGGCAACCTACTTCTACGCCTATGAGAAGAACATTGATAGTTGGTAGTAGATTGTTCCTCTTCCTATGGGCAAGAGCATTGATGATTGGTGTGAGCTTGTTCTTCTAACCAAGGGCTCACACATTGATTGCAGTGAGCAAGAATATGCATCCGATGGTTAGCACAAGGTACGCCTTGTTCCTACGGGTTTCTCTCAGATGGAAGGAATTTACTTTTCAAAATGTTTGCTCCTATTGCTCAGATGGACTTTGTGTGGGTGATTTTCTCTATTGCTGCCTCCTATGGATGGGATGTACTTCAAATAGGTGTGCAAAGTGTCCTTCCTCATGTGGAAGTTCAAGAGAAGATCTACATAGGGTAGTCAACTGACTTTGAGCTTTATAAACACATTGTGGTTTTCACTTTGTATATTGATGATCTTATTAACAGGAGGGGCTCAACACCATTGATCCAAGAGATGGAGTCATGTCTTCATACCCATAGGATGTTTGATCTAGTTCATGTGTCTTCAACAGAGTAGACTATGGCTATTATGATCAAGGTCATGTTCAAGGAGTTTCTTGTTCGAGTGTCGGAGCATCTTGAAGCTAGAGAGGAGGTATTCTTTGTCTTTGTGCAGGAGCATCTGACAATAGTTATCATGACCCTGATCATGCCTGAGGGGTTTCTTCTTCAAATTTTGGAGCATCTTAGAGGAGGAAAGTGCCCCTTAAGGGGGGATGACTAATAAGGGTCTCTCTATGTGTTCTTTGTTTAGCTTAAACGGGGATGTTGTAATATTTGTGGTGTTTAGTATTCACTTGAGGCCACGTCCGACCCTTTTTATATTGTATTCATTTGTATAGCCCTATGTGCCATTGTACACCCTTAGGAGATGAAGTCACTATCTAGATCTTTAATGTTTTTCAGCAAAAGGTAGCTCCAGGTGTCTAGACTACAGACATCTTGGCTGCAAACATCTAGTCTGCAGACGTCTATCTGCAGACGTCTAGATCGCAAACGTCTATTCTGTAGAGTCTGCAGACATCTAGCTGTAGACGTCCAGACGGGTAGCTACAAAAGTCCAGAGGGGTAGCTGCAAACGTCTAGCCCCAGACGTCTAGGCGGGTTGTTCCAGACGTCTAAACGGGTAATTCCAGATGTCTAGCCTAGATGTCTAGACGGGTACTTACAGACGTGTAGCTCTAGATGGGTAGTTGCCAAACGTGTAGCTCCAGAAGACGAAACGAACAGTTTTCAGAGTCTTCCTTTGGGAGAGGAAGCGAACAATTTTTGGAGCATTCCTTCATTTATATATAAAAGGGGAACGACCCCTTGCAGGTTTCCACGTAAAATCTCTGTGTTACTGTTATTTTCTGTCATCGTGTTTTCTGCTTGCAGGTAAATTTTAAGATTTAACTAAAATTTGGTATCAAAACCTAGGTTTTGTGTGAGTGGGAGTTGAAACAATGACAGGTGTAACCAAGTTCAAGATTGAAAAATTTGATAGCAGGAACTTCGCTCTTTGGAAGATGAAGGTGGAGGATTTGCTGGTTCAAAATGACCAAGCCCTAGCCTTGAAATGGGTTGCGAGTAAACCAAGCAGCATGAAAGATGAGGAGTGGGCAACGTTGGACAGGAAGGCACTTTCTACAATCTGTCTCTGCCTAGAAGACTCTGTCTTGTTCAATGTTGCTGAAGAAAAGACCGCGAAAGCCCTCTGGCAGAAGCTTGAAAAGTTGTATGAAACAAAATCAACAACAAATAAGGTTTTTCTGAAAAAACAACTTTATAGCCTAAGGATGAAGGAGGGTTCATTTATGGCAGATCATTTGAATGAGTTTAATACCCTTATCAGTAAACTGGTTTTAGTTAGTGTGAAGATGGAGGATGAGGATAGAACTATCACCCTCCTTTGTTCCCTCTCGGACACCTGGGATCATATGGTGATGACCATCAATAATGCATCATCAGGAGCTCTAAAATTTGATGATGTAGTAGTCGCTTTGTTGGTAGAAGTGTTGAGGCGAAAACCATCTCTGGAACCCTCAACCAATGAAGCCCTATCTGTGAGAGGTCGATCTTTCGAGAGGAGTAAACAAGGTAGATCATAGTCCAGATCTAAGTCTAAAGGATGCAAGCAAAAAGGGAAGTGCTGGCATTGTGGGAAGCCAGGGCACTCAAAGAAGGACTGCTGGCAATTAAAAAAGGAAAAGAATGGTGAAAAGCAAATTCAGCCATCATCTGAGGCCAATAAAGCAGATTTAGGAGAGACGGCGACATGTGAGGCATTCTATAGCTTTCCACATGTCTCCTCATAGAGACTTGTTTGACAAATATCAGCCATACTGTGGTGGGATGGTCTACTTAGGTGATGATCATCCCTTAGAAATTGTGGGAAGAGGGGATATAAGGATTAGGCTAGACGATGGTAGAGAAAGGATGTTATGTGATGTACGACATGTGCTTGATTTGCGGAAGAATTTGCTCTCAATCAAGATGATGGATAAGCTAGGGTATTATGTCACTTTCAGTAACAACTACTACAAAATTACCAGAGGATTTCTTGTAGTAGAAAAAGGAGAATCTTATGGGACCCTATACCGTTTATGCGGTGATACGATGACAAACCATGTAGCAACAACATATTCCAGAAATGCTCAAGATGTAGTAATGCTATGGCATCAACGCCTAGGACATATGAGTGAAAAAGGTCTGAAAATTTTGCATGATCAAGGTATGCTTTCTGGGATTAAGTCTTGTAATTTAGACTTGTGTGAGCACTGTATTTTTGGTAAACAAAAGAGGGATCGGTTTACTGCAAGCCCTGGTAAGAGTTTTGATTTTCTGCAACTTATACATTCTGATATATTTGGACCAATCCCCACTCAGTCCTTAAATTGTGCCATCTATTTTCTGAATTTTATAGATTATTATTCTAGGAGAGTGTGGGTTTATTTTTTGAAGAAGAAAATGGAAGCTTTGCAGAAATTTAAAGAGTTCAAAGTACGGGTAGAGAAGAGTTTGGGCAAGTCGATTTTATGTCTCAGGTCAGATAATGGGGGTGAATATACGCAAGGAGGAATTTGATAAATTTTGTACGCAGGAAGCAATTAAGCACCAAAAGACTGTACCAGATACTCCACAGCAAAATGGTGTGGTTGAGTGGATGAATCACGCAATCATGGAGCGTGCAAGAAGCATGCTCAGCGTAGCCATGTTGGATAAAAAGTTATGGGTAGAGGCTGTTAATACAACTGTTTACCTTATTAACAAGTCACCTATAGTTGCGTTGGATGGATAGATTCCGGAGGAGGTTTGGTGTTGTAAGCCAGTTGATTACTCTCATTTGCGTACCTTTGGCTGTGATGCATTTGCCCATGTGCCTAAGGAAAAAAGGTCCAAACCCAAAGTCAAGAAAATGTGTTTTTCTCGGCTATGGAGATACAGTGAAGGGGTATAGACTATGGGATCCTACTGCCCACAAGGTAATTATTAGCCGGGATGTTATTTTTGATGAAAAACCCATGCAAAGGAAGGAGGTACAACAAACACCTAATGTTGTACCAGTTGAAGCAGATATGAATGAAGATGAAAATGAAAATCAGCATGCTGAACAACAAGTAGAACAGTAAGTAGAGCAGCCACAACAGTCACAAGACCAAGAGCCACAACCAACAGATCATTGGGTTAGAAGATCTACACGTCCACAAAAGTGTCCAATCTCCTGTTTTCCAGTCCTCTTATGCTTTGTTAACTGATGATGGTGAGCCTAGTTCATTTCAGGAAGGTAGAGAGTCTGAGAATGCAGAAAAGTGGAGGAAATTGATGGAGGAGGAAATTGAGGCACTTCGCAAGAATAAAACGTGGGAACTTGTGGATCTCCCACCCGGAAGAAAGGTTGTTGGAAAAAAGTAGGTGTACAAAGTAAAGAAGAAAAACGATGGGTTGTTGGAACGCTATAAAGCTCGCTTGGTGGCTAAAGGTAATGTGCAAATGTCAGATATAGACTATAATGAAATTTTCTCTCTAGTTGTGAAGATGACTACTGTTAGAGTTTTACTTGCACTTGTAGCAGCACGGGATTTAGAATTGGAGTAGCTTGATGTAAATACTGCTTTCCTACATGGTGATCTCGAGGAGGAGATTTATATGGATTAGCCTGAGGGCTATGAAGAAAAAGGCAAAGAGCATTTGGTTTGCGGACTCAAGAAATCTTTGTATGGGTTGAAACAGGCGCCAAGGATGTGGTACCGAAAATTTGACACCTTCATGGAGAGCCAAGGTTTTAGCATAAGTGAAACTGACCATTGTGCATACTATAAGAGGTTTAATGATGGCAGTTTTATTATATTGCTGTTGTATGTTGATGATATGTTGGTTGTAGGCCCCAACATGAAGAAAATCATTGATCTTAAGGCTCAGTTGGCGAGGACATTTGAAATGAAGGATTTAGGAGCAACAAACCAAATTTTAGGGATGAAGATACACAGGGACAGAGCAGGAAGAAAGATCTAGTTAAGTCAAAATTCATATATGGAAAAGATTCTGCAGCGCTTAAATATGCAGAATGCAAAACCAGTTAGTACCCCACTTATTTCACACTTAAAATTGTCTTCCAATCAGTGTCCTAGAACAAAAGCAGAGAAGACAAGCATGTCTTGTGTACTGTATTCATCAGCAATAGGCAGCCTCATGTATGCCATGGTGAGCACCAGATCGGATATTGCCCAAGCAGTGGGAGTTGTCATCCGGTACATGGCAAATCCTGGTAAGAAGCATTGGAATGCAGTGACGTGGATACTTAGATATTTAAGAGGCACTTCAGATGCTGCTATTTACTACGGAATGGATAATTTGCAAGTTATAGGTTATGTGGATTCTGATTATGGTGGAGATACAGATGGGAGAAAGTCCACTATAGGATATACTTTCCTTCTTGCTGGTGGAGCTGTGTGTTGGAATTCTAAGTTGCAGTCTGTGATGGATTTATCAACCATTGAAGCATAATATATTGCAGCGACTCAGGCCAACAAAGAGGCAATTTGGCTAGAGCGATTGTTGTGTGACTTCAAGATAATGTAGGAGAAACAAACGTTGCATTGTGATAGCCAAAGTGCTATTCAGCTAGTGAAGAACCCAACATTTCATGATCACACGAAACACATTGATGTTAAGTACCATATTATAAGAAATGTGGTGGAAGAAGGTAGGATCCTGTTGCAGAAAATTGATATTGAAGTGAATCCTGCAGATATGTTTTCAAAGCCGATCAAGACAAAGAAGTTTGAATGGTGCAAAACTTCTCTGGGCTTGCTGAAAATGTAATAAGGGCAACATTAGGGAATTGGCATTGGGTGGAAAAACATAGGCAAAGAATTCCTGTATACTGACTTCAAGTGGGAGAATGTTAGGAGATGAAGTCACTATCCAGATCTCTAATGTTTTTCAGCAAAAGGTAGCTGCAGACGTCTAGATTGCAAATGTCTAGACTGCAAACGTCTAGTCTGCAGATGTCTATCTGTAGACTTCCAAAAGGGTAGTTGCAGAAGTCCAGACGGGTAGCTGCCGACGTCTAGCTCTAGACATCTAGACGGGTTGTTCCAGACGTCTAGCCCCAAACGTCTAGCTCCAGATGGGTAGCCGCTAGACGTGTAGCTTCGGAAGACGAAACGAACAGTTTTCGGAGTCTTCCTTTGGGAGAGGAAACAAATAGTTTTCAGAGCATTCCTTCATTTATCTATAAAAGGGGAACGACCCCTTGCATGTAAACAAGTTGTGTGAATGTAAAGTTTGCTGAAATCAGTAAAATAAAGAAGCTGCCATTGCCCCGTGGTTTTTTCCTGCACATTGTAGGTTTCCAAGTAAAATCTGTGTTACTGTTATTTTCTGTGTCATTGTGCTTTTTGCTTGCATTTTAAGATTTAACTAACAGTTTAATGTAATATTTTAATAATAAACCTTAAGGTCGGTTCTTTAACCTTGACCTAAGGTCACTTGTAATTTGGGTATTTATACCCCTTGAGACCATTCATTTAGTCATCAATGCAATATGAATTTTTTCCTATAGTGAGATTATTTGGTGTCTAAGACACCCTTCATAGTACGTGTACTTATCTGTAATATGTTTTTTATTTTCTGGATAATGTGTTGATTCCGTTTGTTTCTGGAAACTATAGTGAAATCTGACAGTCTAACCATTCGGACAGTCAAAGATTCACAAATGGAGTAGAATAGGTCTGGAAGGTAGATTACTAACACCTTGCCACTTTTGACCTTGTATTGAAGGAGACTGAGAGTGACATCTAGAGAAAAAGCTGAAGGAAAGAAGCATCTTCGGCAAAAGACCATTTTAACAACATACACAAAATATGGGACCATTTTCTTCCAGGATTCCACTTTGATTTTACATTCTTTTCTCCTTTGAGGAGAAGAAAGAGACTTGTAGAGCTTGGTAAAGTTTGTTGGTGAATATGCCAAAGATTAATTAGTTTTTAGAATTTTAAGTTACAAGTAGTTTTTTAATACTTTGCCAACAACTACACTGTTGAAATCAAATGCTACACAACAGTGACATGAATGCCATAATCAGCTAAAATATTCTTAGGTTGTACCTCCTGTCAAAGGTAAAATGAATGTATATGATTCAATCATGATCTCCTAAATGATTTGGAGAGGTGTTTAGTGATTGCATTAAAATTTCTAATTTTATGTTGCTGGGAAAGGGGTTGTAAACACAACAACCACAATTAGTTCCGCTTATGTCTTTCGTGTTTGAAACTAGTTTTGGTGTAAATTGGGATTCCCTCAATTTACCTATCTGACAGTTAATCATTCATGGTTCAATGTTATTTTGCAAAAGTTGCAACTGTGACAACCAAAATTAGTGTCTTAAAGTGAGAGCTTTTTCTTTTGCATTTGTTGATTGAATCTGTTTTTTGTAAATTTGTTAATCCTTCTTAGTCTATTGGAGTCTATTATTTCTATTTATTAATCTTGTTGCACGGCTATGTCCATTGCTGATCAACTTTAATATATTTTGATTGTTCTTTGCTGATCAACTTTAATATATTTTGATTGTTCTTTGCAGTTGAGTCAAGTTCCAGGTCATGGAGAAAGTTCAGGTTGAGACAAGAAGTATTATAATCTTTAACATTGATAACCATCAGTTCTGGTTCGTTTTTCTCTGAGCTTAGTTTATGATGTCTGACATATATTTATTGTTGTGAAGTCACTGAATCTTGTGACAATACGAGGACATGCAATATTAGTGTTCAATCACAGAAGATGAAAATAAATTCTTCGAGTACGAATTCTGATGTTTGTGCAGTGTTAGCATGGTAAAAGAACAGTGCCATGTGCTGTGTCTTTCTTTGGTACAATGCATTTCTTAGAGGAGCATGGTAAAGATGTGTTGTATTTTATACTGGATCTCAACAATCTAAGTTAACCTTCAGGCATCTCTGCTTCGTATGTAATCTTTGGAATGGTTGCCAGACAATTACTGTGATTAGTAGCATGCTTTACTGCTATTTCTTTGTCAAGCACAATGACAAAAAAAAAGGGGCCTCTCTCAACAAAATTGTGTCCAGGGTAAGGCAAGAGGTACAGCAATGGTTATCAGTTAATTTTTAGGCATTGCAAATGTCTATTTTTTCTGTTATGCATTTTAAAATCAGGCTGTGATTGCAGCGAAGGCATTACATCCTTACCAAGTTGTTGAAGAACATAAATTGCATCAAACATGGGTTTATTCAGACATAATATAGCAAACAAAGGTGCAAGTATTATAATAGCAAGCTTGCCTTAAAAGTTCATAATAGCTAAAATTCCCTAATAACTATTTGCATGTCTGCATGTCTATAGAGATTCTTGATTATCAATGAAGGAAATTGAATTTTACATGTGAAAGAATTTGTTTTGTCTATGTTTATCCATTTTAAGATTATAAATTGATTCAAATTGCCTGGTTAGCCGACTGAAGAGGATTAACATTCTTCCCTGTTGAAATCTAGGGTAAGGGAGTTTTATTTATTTATTCTTTTGTAAGAGCACTACAATCATCCATGATGGTTCTTATTTCTGTAATTAACATTGCTCTCTTGCAAGTTCGTTCAATGATCCATTAGGGAAATTAGTGGATAATTTAATTTGGAGGTTTACTTGCATTAAATTTTAGTCATTATTATAAATGGCCTTTTTTCGTTAGAAGTTAGTATTTAAATAACATTTTTTTTTTTAAATTGGTTATATGGGATTGGAATGGACCGCAGCTGTATGACATCATGATTGCACAATGGTATTACAAGCAGCTTGGCCATTATGCATGTGTCACTTGGCAAGCTTGGAACCTTGGTCTCGTCCTTGAAAGTTTAGGAATCTAACCGATTGTGCTAATGCCGTTTGATTAAACATTGGGCAAGGTTCAAACTTGAGTATCCTCCTTGAAAGTTGAGGAATATAACCAGTTGAGCTAATATGACTTTTTTTTTTAAAATTTTTAAATTGGTTATGTGAGATTGAAACGACCCCACCGTATTACATCAGTACCACGTAGTGGTTTTATAAGAGCTTAGATATTATCAGTGTATCGCTTGGCAATATTTGAACCTAGGTCTCCTTGAACATTGAGGAATCTTACTAGTTGAGTTAATACCATTTGAGAATGTACTTAAATAACATGTTAAATCTTATATAAATTGGTAATTATTACATAGCATGGCCTACAAAACATTTAAATAATGTCTAAAATTAAATGCAATTCACATCATATAAAATAACCATTAATTTTCCTTGCGTGGAATACTTCCAATATCATATTCTAGAGTCCCTAGGGTAATATGTTATCATTCCTCTCTAATATAAGAATCGTATAGGGTGCTTGTATGTTTTGTTTTCTATGCCTTATAATTTGTTCTTACCAATTTACATGAAATATAAAATGTTATTGAATAATAATCATCCATGAAAAATGATAATTGAGAATCAGCGTTAAACATTATATGGAATAAAATATTCCAAATTTAGACTTTGGGGTAATGACCAATCTATTAACAATACCAATGATCCATTAGGAGATGGAAATTATTTAGGGGGGACGTTTTTCGTAGGATTGCCCAGTCCTGCCCAAACTGTCAAACTTGTTTCAGCCATATTTCACTCATCCGGACTCGGATTGAGCTGAAATTTTGAGGGTAGATGCTTGAAAAACCCTAGAATGTCTTCATCAATTTTCAGATCATTTGGAGCAACACAGATCCTAGCGCATCCCTATGTGTGAACGAGATTTTTGGCAAGTGGTTGTGCGAGGGTTTCATCTGGGTTGAGTGCAAGCGACTCCAGAGGTTGGTTTTCGGGGCCTTCGGGCCCTAGTGGCCAATATTTGTGGTTTCTACTCAAGATTTTAGCAGGATATGTTGCAGGGAATCCAAGATGGGTTAGAAATTTGTCTTTTAACAAATCATGTTGTGAACTTGAGTGACAACGGCTTCCAATTTGTTGCACAAAATAAAAGTGAAAACCATACCTTTCTACGACGTCTAAGGCAAGGATTAAAGAGATCATGAAATAAGTTTCAAGCAGATGATCAAAAAATGGCTCAAATCGCAAGTGATTCTGGTGCTAAGGTGCACCCACAAAATAAATCTACTGTGGAAACCCTTGTCAAGGGTAAGAATTTCGAAGACTCAGCCCCAAAAATGAATTTTAGGGATGCCCTCCATGGTGGACAGCCTCAACCCAATGCTAACATTAATCTTAGGGTTTCACATAAACCTCTAAGAATGCCTAAGATTGATCCCACAAAAACGGAGTCAGGATGTTTTAAAGCAGCTGATGGAACTCATATTGTTAAGCTTGATATGAGTAACATTCTGATTGGTATTGAAGATCTGGAAAAAAAAGGACTAATTTGTCGGTTCGTGGATTTTTGTCCGAGCCTATCTGCTTTCAAATTATGGGCTGTAAAAAGTTGGAAAACTAAAGGTGAGTTACAAATCTCTATTTATCCAAATGGTTATTTTCTTGTTTTATTTGCTAATAATGAAGATAGAGAAAACTTTTCAAGGGGGTCCCTGGTTCTTTGGAAGGGCAGGGCTTTTCATAAAGCCCTGACATACTAAATTTAAAGCCGAAGAAGAGATGCCTTCTACAGCTCCCGTGTGGGTTAGACTCTTTGGCCTCCCTATTGAATTTTGGAATCCTACTTGTTTTTTTTTCAATTGGAAACTCTTTAGGAACTTTTATGATGACTGTTGATTGTACTCAAAATTTTGAACATATTATTTATGTTTGGTTTTGTGTTTTAATGGATTTTGATAAACCCTTACCTAAAAAGATCACATTACAATTTGGGGAAGACACTTGGGAGCAAGTAGTGGACTATGAGAACATTCATTTTTGTTGTAGAATTTGCCATGAATATGGTCATTTGGCTAGTGCCTGCCCAAATAAAATTCCTGATCAAAAGAAAGAAGATATAAACTCAGCAGGTTTCCAAATGCCTAATAAGAACACTCAGAAAAAACTAGTTATGAAGGATCAATCAAAGTCATTTGCTAATATGTTTGAAATCCTTTCCACGAATGATGTCCCAAGTGAGGAAGAGGAAATAATGGAAACAAAAATCTTAGAAACACAATTTAAAGATGAAGGGAAAAACTCAGAGACAAACCAACAAATCAAAGGTTTTCAACAGAAAAAAAAGGAGAAAATTTACACAAGAAAAATAATATTTTAAATGTCAAAACTTCAAATAATACAAGTCCCAATATAGACTATGTTGAACCCTCTAGTAACACTTTGGTTGTGTACGAGCATTCTTCAAGGTTAGAAGCCATCTCAAATTCAATTGGAGTAAGTAAAGAAATAGGGAAAAAAAACTGAAGATGGATTCTAATCAAAAGGCAGGTTGCAAGACCAATCAATATCATATGGTAAAAGAAGGTGAAAAGCTTGTAGAGGAAGGTAAGATTAGTGCCCTTCCCAATTTTTTTAGCCCTGGGTATTAATGAAGATCATCACTTAGAATATTAGAGGACTCAAAGGGAGTCTTTCAAAACAAAATGAAATTAGAAGAATGATTCAAATTTATCATCCACATCTTGTTTTCTTTCAAGAAACGAAGATGTCAATAGAGGATATGGACTCTATTGCTAATAAAATTTGGTCAGTTGGAAAAGTGGTTTCCCTCAGTTCCCAGGGGACTTCTGGTGGCATTGCTTGTCTTTGGGACCCAAAAGAGGTAGTTATTCACCATATGTGATGAGGCCAAGAATTGCCTCATCCATGAACACTTTTTGATACATTTTTGACTATTTGACTTACCCTTTTTACTATGATTTTTATGTTAATTATGGAAAAATGCATTATATAGTGATGTTTGTAAATTCTGGAATGACAAAGTGCATATGCTCGCTTTTACTGTTTTTACTGCAATTTCACCTGTTTTTCAGTTAATTAATTAGTAGTGTCATAGCAATTCAGAACTTGTTTGAATATCTGATGCTTGGTAATATGGTGTTCCTTTGGTTAAACTAATTCAAATGGAAAAGGGCGCCAAGAATTCATCACTGTAGCTGACTGTGCAGGAAAACAGTCATAATCGTGATGAGTTCCGACCAATTGTACATATACAGCAGGGCTTGGAATGAGTCACTCCAAAGACATGCCATCGATGCAAAAGGGTGTGAAAGAGAGTGGAGAAGTCAACACGTTACTTCCTACGCGTTTGGACCATAGATCAACAACAAATGGTCACCTACCTGTTGTTTCAGAGTAGTGCAGGAATAAGCGACGCAGGAATAGGGAATAGCGCAGAAACAACTAAAGGTGGTCAAGAAGTGATAAACCGGTGGAGGAAAGTATTGAAAATTGACCAGGAGGTTGTCCCAACCCATCTTAATGTGATTTCCTCAACAGATGTAGCTCAACAATAATGAATGGATAAAGTTTTGACAAAGTAAAATCTTGCAGTCTAGGAAACAATTATGTAATTAGTTGTAAATCCCTGCAAAGCAGTAACCAAGCATATCAGTGTTATCTTATAAATAATAAAGCTCCCATATGGTCGAGCATACAAATATATAGATAGAGATAAATAGAAATATATATAAATAGGCAAGAGAGTACCAAAATTAGGATAGAGTAAATTTTTCCTGTAGCAAAGCGATGAATTTGCGGGTTTTACTCGCATTATCGTAATGCATTTTCAGATTGAATAAAAAGGTGCAATCTTCAGTTTTCAATTGGCATGTTGAGGTTTATGAGTAACAGCTAGATCTTCTTAGCATAACTCCTCACCTTCTTCTGGTTCTGGAAGTAAGGTGACTGGGCCTTGTTGTTTGATTCACAATACAAGGATTTCCTTGGAAAGTTGCAGACCAGATGGCTTGGACCATATCAAATTGAGGAAGTGTTTGATAATGGAGCTGTTCGTCTTACACCTATTGATGACTCACAACGCAAGTTGGTGGTGAATGGACATCGTCTTCGTTTGTACCACAAACCATACAACAAGGCAAAATTTCTCAAACAAGTGGAAAGTTTGAATGTACACATTTGGGAAGAAAACACTTCTTCCATACTGAATTCAACAGATTGACACAAAAATTTGATTTCAAAAAAAAAAAAAAAAAAACAACAAATAAAAAATTCAGGAAGTGAAAACCTCTTTGAGGCACTCCTGAGTTGGGTTTACATGAAAACCGGTTTTCCGACATGTTTACCTAGTTGGTTTCACCATCATTGTTCGGTCTTGTCTCATGACCGTGGTTTCGTCTATTTTCGGATTGCACCTACCTAAGTTCAAAGATTGATTAGCTGGAAATCTCAGCAGGAGTACCTCGAAATGTAGATAAAATGGTTATAACAGGTATGTGTCTTTTTCATTCTCTGAATAATGTAAATCATTAGTATATAGTGTAAATATCCTTGATTAATATAAAAGCATGTAAAAAGGGGGAATAAAAAATGGAAGTTCCTTGTCCATAATGCCTTTGCCTAATTCTGCCCTAGAATGAAAAAAACAGAAGTGCGTTGGAAAAGGAAAGCGCAGGAATAATTTGTTATATTCCAAAAGCGCAGGAATAATCCATAAAGCACAGGAATAAACTGTTTATATCCCAGAGCGCAGGAATGATTTAACAGGCGCAGGAATAAACTGTTTATATTCCAGAGCGCAGGAATGATTGATTAAGCGCAGGAAGAAATCACTAAGCGCAGGAATAAAATTATGTGTAAAAACTGTTTATGACACGTGGCCTACGGTGAGTTAATTGGTTAAAAGGAAAAAGACATGTCACCGACTCACGGTTGCATGTGACAACTGGCATCCATAACAAAAATGAGCGAAATTACGGGTGGTAACTTCACATGCGCTGCCACGTCATTATGCTACAAGTTTCAAAGCAGTTCTTGCACTGCTATTATACCTGCTACGGCGATTGAAACCCTAAACCAGACGCACCCTCATACTTTCCACCAGTTTACAGAAACTACAGAACATAAGGCAAAAAATTACGTCATGGGGGGAAAGAAAATCAGAGCCGAACCTGAAAACATTAGTTACCTGGAAAGTGACCCTGCATCCTTGCAAATATTTGCTGATGGAGGTTTTCTGCCGTTCCTGCGAAGATTTGACAGCTATTCCGAGGGCTTGGTGGCAGAATTCACACGCACCTTCCGCAACAATCGAGTGCACATTAACGGGATGACTATCCAGGTAACTCCCGAAATACTCAGCCAAGTCACTGAATTACCTCTTCAAGGCTTGCAGATTGTAAAAACTAGGCGAAATATTTTGAATAACCTAGTTAATCAGTTTACGGAAGAAGGGGATGGCGAAATTGAGTTTTTAATGCATAGAAATGTTTGTAAGGGGGTAAAAAGACTTAGTTTACCAGTCCCTTGGAACGAAGTTGCAATGTGGGTGATGAGGTACATCACTTGTGACGACCAATTTCCTGTTGTATCTGGCCCACACCTTCGTATCCTCAACCATCTGTGCCATGGAGCAGTTAAACTAGAATGTAGGGTTAATGTGCCCTTATATCTTTTTCAGGAGTTAAAGGCTATGGGTAGCAAATACCAAGCAGGGAAGGGAAGCCCTAAGCACCATGGGCTCATCAAATTGATTTGTCAGCATCACTTTAGGGGCAACCCTAGAAATTTTGACCGCTTCTTTGCCCCTTGGGCAGAAACAAATGACTCTAATCCTGCATCAGAGGAAGGGGAAGTAGAGGAAGGGGAAGCAGAGGAAGAAGAAGCAGAGGAAGAATCTACAGGAAACCCTAGAACAAAACCCTCTGAAATTAGAATTTCCCCCTCTCCAGATGGTCCCCCATCGTTAAGAACTCAAAAAAAGTAGGCATCCACATCTGGTTCCCATTTAAAGAGAAAACGGGTAACATTTACAGATACGGTACAATCTAGTGGAGAAATGGGAAGTGCAAGTGAACATGCTCCGAAAACTGCTCCTGAAATAATAGCAACATCTGTAGTTGCTGCAGAACATCCAACACCTGCACCTGCTAAGAAGTATCCAGGGTCTACAGGATTAAGAAGGTCTGCTAGACTTCAGAAAACTAGAACCTTGCCAGAAGAACTAATAGATATCACAGACCCAAGTGAAGGAGAAACTAGAACAGAGGATGCACAGGAACCAAATATTGAAATAGAAATGACAGACACAGGTATACAGACCATGGAGCTGGATACAACTATGGATGAAACTTCAATAAGCCCTGTATGTCCATTAGTTGATTATTCTGACTCTGATTCTAAGCTGCCTCATCAGTTGAACACTCCTGAAGAATTCATAGAAGCATTTATGCAGAGTCCAACAGAGCAACAAAACCTGTTATGTGAGTTATTCTTGCATAATTTTTTTTGCCCATAGAAAGTATGTTTCTGCCTCACATTTATACAGGTGATTTACAGCTTAGAGCTTTCATGTCCACTCTGCAAAATCATATTTACTGGGACACAAAAAATAAGTTCACCAAGGAATTGGAATCACAGGCTGTTTTGCTTATCAAACCTGCTCCCCTAAATCACAGAGATTGTACAAATGCTCATTATACTTTCATGAGGGATATTAGAATGAAACAACTCTATTTAAGGAACCTTCAGAAATGTATAATCGAGTTTTAGAATTTTTGTGTAGATTTCTTTGATGATGTTGTAGCAGCTTGTAAAAACAGATGGGGTGAGTTATCTATATCTCTCCAAAAAAAGAGCCAATTTCTCCCACCAATTTGCTGTGGTCAAGGAGAAGGACAGAAGGCATTGTCCTAATTATATCAGAAATCAAGGAGCTTTGGATAGGTCTGAGATATAGGATGCCCATAATTATTACTCATGTTCCCTACTTCTTTGATACTAACCCACAGCCTGATGAGAACTTCCAACAATGGTTTCAGTCCATCAAGGCAGTCAGTGGATTCTATAAAATTGGTGGCGCATTACTCAAATTTCATGAAAGATGTTTAGACCTGGATCTGTGTGCTGCTATCGCTGTACAAAATGCATGAGGACATGCATTACCATAAGTTTGGGGGGAATGATGAGGTCAGGAATTGCCTCATCAATGAACACTTTTTTATACATTTTTGACTATTTGACTTACCCTTTTTACTATGATTTTTATGTTAATTATGGAAAAATGCATTATATAGTGATGTTTGCAAATTCTGGAATGACAAAGTGCATATGCTCTGTTTTACTGTTTTTACTGCAATTTCACCTATTTTTCAGTTAATTAATCAGTAGTGTTATAGCAATTCAGAACTTGTTTGAATATCTGATGCTTGGTAATATGGTGTTCCTTTGGTTAAACTAATTCAAATGGAAAAGGGCACCAAGAATTTGTCACTGTAGCTGACTATGCAGGAAAATAGGCTGTAACTGTGACAGTTTCAGCCAGCTGTACATATATAATAGGGCTTGGAATTAGTCACTCCAGCACATGCCATCGATGCAAAAAGGTGTGAAAGAGAGTGGAGAAGTCAACATGTTACTTCCTACGCATTTGGACCATAGATCAGCAACAAATGGTCACCTGCCTGTTGTTTCGGAGCAGTGCATGAATAAGCGGCGCAGGAATAGGGAATAGTGCAGGAACAACTAAAGGTGGTCAAGAAGCGATAAACCGGTGGAGGAAAGTATTGAAAATTGACCAGGAGGTTGTCCCAACTCATCTTAACGTGATTTCCTCAACAGATGCAGCTCAACAATAATGAATGGATAAAGTTTTGACAAAGTAAAATCCTCCAGTCTAAAAAACAATTATGTAATTAGTTGTAAATCCCTGCAAAGCAGTAACCAAGCATATCAGTGTTATCTTATAAATAATAAAGCTCCCATATGGTTGAGCATATAGATATATAGATAGAGATAGATAGAAATATATATAAATAGGCAAGAGAGTACCAAAATTAGCATAGAGTAAATTTTTCCTGTAGCAGAACAGTAATTTGCAGGTTTTTCTTGAATTACTGTAATGCATTTTCAGATTGAATAAAAATGTGCAATATTCAGTTTTCAATTGGCATGTTGAGGTTTATGAGTAACATCTAGATCTTCTTAGCATAACTCCTCACCTTCTTCTAGTTCTGGAAGCAAGGGCCCACTTGCAGGCCAGGGGAAGGCAGTTTCTAACATAATTTCTTGCTGAATTCTTGCTGCAGTAGGTTAGCAGAACTCTGCCAGTTTGCATTTCTTTAAGTAGTTTTCAATACAGTTTTCAGCAGTGGATAGTATTTTTTGAACTTACAAAAATTCTCAGATATTTTGTCATCTTGCAGTTTTATAGTCATTATTGATTTAATTTTGCAGTACAGAGCAATTTTCAGATATCTTGTCATTTTGCAATATTGGCAGTTTTTGTTGATTCAGTTTTGCAGTAGTTAAAATTCTATTTTGATATTATCTAGTTGATTTACTTTCATGCAAGAGTGTGTGTGTTATAGATTCTGCACTTTATTTTTCTGTCATTTCAATTTAGCAACATTTCATTTTCTGCAATTTTCAGATTCTGTCATTTCATTTCCTGCAATTCTGTTTCTGCAAAAGTAAATAGGAGTTAATTTCAATTCTTAAGAGTTAAAGGTCACAACAAAACCCCCAAATGCTAACCGATCCACCAATAAAACCTGTTCTTAGATAAACTGAACCTGCAACTGTAACACCTATCGTATACAGCCTTTGGACACCGCCTTGGATTGACACATATAATGATTAAATGATGAATGATCAACGACCCTCATCATTTTTGGCGCCGTTGCCGGGGAACAAATGATGTTGTTAGGAAAAGTGACACAGGTCAAGAATTGTGTTACAATTTTTGACATATTGTATTTCAGTTTATTTACTGAATAGACATGAATGCATAGGCCAAGAGACGAAAGAGGGAGGTTTATCAGAACTAGTTCTGAACCACCAAGGCGTTCTTCACGATCAGATGAAGAATTGCCAGAAATACCTTCTTCACCAACTGAAGCTTTGGATAGATTAGAACAAGAACTTTTGGCAGCACTCTCTGCTAAACATTCCCTTAAGACTGAACCATCCACATCAAACTCAAAGAAAATAACTATGGCAGCAGCAGCACCACCACCAGGTGGGTATGTTGATGATCCTCCTAGGACTTTTGAATATCCCATCCGGTTGGATCCAGCTCTAGATGCTCCCATGAAAACTATTTCTCCATCCATATTGCCAATTTTTAGGGGAACTGTTTCAGAAGATCTTGATCAGTTTCTGTTTGAATTCAAAGTGTTATGTCAGACTTATGACTACATAAATGATAATTAAAAATTGAAACTGTTTCCTTCTACGTTAAGGATGCTGCTCTCCGATGGTTTATGAGTAATCTTGAACCTAATTCAATCCATACTTGGGATGACATGGAGACTGCATTCTTACATAAATATCAGGATTATTGTCGAGTATGAAACATAAAAGATGAGTTGTTTCGGATCAAGCAAGAAGAAGATGAGAGTTTAGAGGATTACCTTGATCGCTTTGCCTTTGTCCAAAAGAGATGTGGTCCTGTAGAACCTGATTTCTTAAAGCCTATCTTCTTAAGAGGATTACAGGATGAATCTAGGGAAGTGTTAGATTTAATGGGAAAAGGAGACATAGATCAACTTGACCTTGAAGATATTGTGGAGTTATGTAGAAACTATTCCCGTACTCGCCATCGGAGAAAGAAAAGGAATTATGGCAATAATGACATAAAGGAGTTGATGGAGGAAATGGCTAATTTAAAAACTGATATCCTTGTTCAACTTAATTCTGCATTAGGTGAGAGAAACATAAAATCCAATTCTACACCACCTTTGGCAATTTATTGCCCGAGATGTAGGACTAAGCATGCCTTGTAGGATTGCCCTTTAAACAAAACTTCTATTTGTGGAATTTGTTCCAAGGAACATTCGACAAATAGATGTCCTTTGTTGCCTCATCTAAAATCTATCTTAGGTACCCAAACAGAAGAACTTAATGCTATTGGGTAGAGATCCGGTGGTGGCTATACACAATATCCCAATGCTCCTCGGTTTCCAAGTTGGGGACAATCTCCTTGGAATATGAACATGCCATGGGGACATGCAGAAGTCCCTGCACAACCTTGGAACCAACCTTGGACAACTCCTCCAGATTGGTCACATCCTGGATGGATGAACCCACCTTGGAATACAAATCATCCACAGTGGACACAACAAGGACAAAGATGGGGACAACAATATCCACCATATCAAGGACAACAAAGGTATCAAGGGCAAGCTCAAAACTTGCTTCCAGCTCCTAATCCAAATTTTCAAGGAAGAACACAACATCAACAAACGCAACCAGTGAAACAACCTCCACTCCCAGCTCAACCTATGACTAACCCGAATAATACCAGACAAACAGCCCATGTTTATGAGGCTGAGTCTGAAGACTCTGCTGCAGTTCATGTACTTGATTGTAGTAACATCTAGCTGTGGTCAAGGAAGGTTTTACTTGAACCTGTTCCACCCACCATTGAAGAAATAAGTGTAAAACAAGAACCTCCAAATCAGGAGATAGTGCAACAAAAACAAAAAGATGAAGTAACAGAAAAAATGCAGGAATCTTCTCTAGTAGCATTACCATACCCTGAAAGGTTTGATCATATTGATATTGCCTCTGAATCAGAATTAGTAATGGAACTTAAAAAGATGTCAATTTCTCTCCCTTTGTTGCAGGCAATAAGGGATGTGCCTTCACTCAAAAAAACTATTCAGGAGTTATGTATCAAGAAACCTAGTAAAAAGAAGGCCTTTCCTAAAACCGTTCAGGTAGAAGGAAAATTAGCTGATTTATTGTCCGAGAAATTAGTTCCTCCCAAATATAGTGACCCCGGTAGTCCAATAGTTACAATTACTATTGGATTAATGCAAATTCCTAATGTGCTAATTGATCTTGGAGCTACAATTAATGTTATGACTAAGGACACAATGCAAAAATTATAGCTCAAGAATCTCAGTCCTACTACCACAGTTTTGGAAATGGCAGATAGGTCAGTTGCTAAACCTGAAGGTATCTTAGAAGATGTAGCCATTGAAGTCTCTTCTTGGGAATATCCTGTAGACTTCTTAGTGTTGCAGCCTAGAAAATTCATCAATGGATACCCTATCATTCTAGGATGACCTTGGTTGGCTACTGCAGCTGCTTTTATAGACTACAGGTCAGGGGAAATCACCATTTCTAATAGAGTTGACCTAAAGAAAATTTATTTGTATCCTCCTGCTCAGCCTTCAACTAAATTTTATGGACAAATTTGGTATCCTGAATTCGATGAAGAACAAGAAACCATTGCCACTTTGGCTACAATTGTAGTAAAAGAACATATTGAGGAAATCACTACACCAAAGAGAAATATTCAAGAATGAAACTGTCCTAATTGAAACATTACAATCAGAAGGACTAACTGATGATCAAACTCTTGTTCATCGGTTGTTGTGGCAAGAGAAGGAACAAAATACAAAACCTCTGTCATCTATGCCTAATAAGGAAAGATCATTCATTCTACCACATGGATGGCATCATCATCTCCTTAACACCTTCAAATGTCCTCTGATTCCACCAGGTATTATTTTTGAGACAAATTCTAGAGTATTTCATACTCTACAGCCACATCATTGTCCATTAAATGCATTAATCAATAACTATGAAGTAGCTAGTTCTATCTATCCAGGGATCAAACAAATTGAAATCCAGCCAGGTAAATTTTTGAACATTAATAGTTGGCTAACTGAGGACCAGGAAACCAAATTATTTGCAGTCTTACAAAGACATGTTCAAGATTTTGCATGGAACTATAAAGACATGACAGACATTCATCCTGAGGTATGTACACATAGGATATACACAGAAAATGTAAAACCAGTAAGGCAACCTCAGAGACGCTTGAATCCTGCTCTAAAGGAAATTGTGAAAGAAGAAATTGAAAAACTCTTAGATGTTGGATTCATTTATCCAATTTCAGACAGTAAGTGGGTTTCACCACTGGTCATTGTTCCAAAGAAAAATGGTAAAATGAGAGTATGTGTGGACTATAGGGAGTTAAATAAGGCCACACATAAGGATCATTTCCCATTACCATTCATAGACCAAGTATTGGATACCCTTGCTGGAAAGAAATTTTTATGTTTTCTTGATGGTTTCAGCGGGTATAACCAGATACAAGTTGTGCCAGAAGATTAGGAGAAGACCACCTTTACATGTCCTTGGGGAACCTTTGCTTACAGGGTCTTACCCTTTGGTTTATGTAATGCTCCAACAACATTTCAGAGAGCTGTTTTAGCAAATTTTTTTTATTTAACCAATGAAAGTGTTGAAATTTATATGGATGATTTCACGGTGTTTGGAAATAGTTTTGAATATGCATTAGAACAGACTTGAAAAAGTGTTGATTCGTCTGTGAAACATACCACCTCTCTCTGAATCCTGAGAAATGCTTCTTAATGATGGAGGAAGGAATTGTCCTTGGACATCATATCTCTTCTTTTGGAATCAAAGTTGATCCTAAGAAGGTTGAAGTCATCAAAAACCTCCCTCCTCCACAAAATCAAATTAATGTACGTAGTTTCTTAGGGCACATTGGTTTTTATCGTAGATTCATTGCTAACTTCAGTACTATAGCAAATCCTATGTTTGCTCTACTCATGAAGGATTTTGAATTTGTTTGGTCTCCTGAATGTCAAACTTCTTTTGAAAACTTAAAGGAAAAATTAACTACTCCACCTGTATTAAGAGGTCCTAATTGGGAGTTACCTTTTCATATTCAAACTGATGCTTCCAATACTGCTATTGGAGTTGTGTTAGGACAGATTGAAAATGGGGAACATTATGCTATTTATTATATCAGTAAAAACTTGACAGGAGCTGAGAAAAACTACACTACCACTGAAAAAGAATTCTTGGCCGTAATCTATGCTATTAACAAATTTCGACACTATATCATCGGGTACCAAGTATTCATCCATACGGATCATACTGCAATCAAATATTTGATGAATAAACCATTGGTTAGTGCAAGAATTATTCGTTGGTTGATTCTATTGCAGGAATTTGATGTTACCATAGTAAACAAGCCTAGGAAATCTAATGTAGTTGCAGATTTCTTGTCAAGAATACCAAATGCAGATACAGGGGAAGTTGTGGAGGATACTTTTCCAGTATGAAAAGTTTTTTGCTATCACTGTACAATCTCCATGGTTTGTAGACATAGCTAATTACTTAGCTATAGGGAAGATTCCTCTTCACTTTACCCCCAAACAAAAGAAACAGTTAATCAAGCAAAGTGCTTCTTTCCAATGGATAGAGGGCTTACTGTTTAAGTGCAGTCCTGATCATGTTTTACGTAGGTGTATCCGCCAGGATGAAGTATATGATATCCTACGGGCATGCCATGATGAACCATCAAGAGGGCATTATTCAGTTAAAAGCACTATTCGCAAAATCTTGGGAACCGAGATATTATTGGCCATCTTTGCATAAAGATGTAAAGAGGTACGTTAGACATTGTGATGCATTCCAGAGAATGGGAAAACCTACCTTTACTAATGAAATGCCATTACAACCTCAAATAGGAACAAAACCATTTGAAATATGGGATTTAGATTTTGTAGGACCCATTAATCCTCCTTCCCAAGGCAAAGTGCATATCTTGGTATGTACTGATTATGTTACCAAATGGGTAGAAGCTCGTGCCTTTAAACATGCTAGGGAAGAAAAAGTTGTTGATTTTCTGTATTCACAGATTTTTTTGCGTTTTGGAGCCCCACAATCTATCACCACAGATCACGGACCCCAATTTACTTCCAAGGTTATTGAAGCCTTCACTCACCTCTATCAAGTCAAACATAGAAAATCCTCACCTTATCATCCACAAGCCAATGGCCAAGTTGAAGTAACCAATAGGGAATTAGAACGAATTCTGACCAAAACCGTAGCAGTCCATAAAAGAAATTGGCTGGACAAATTATCAAAAGCTATTTGGGCTTATAATACCACTTGGAAATCTACCACTGGATTTACGCCCTATGAATTGGTCTATGGAAAAAAATAGCTTTTTCCTATTGAGTTTGAATTACTAACTCTTCGAACTGCTTTGGAAGTAGGTATTGATTTGTCACAGGCACAAGAAGAGCGTATTCTGCAACTTGATGCATTGGATGAACTATGCATGGATGCACTACATCAGACAGAGATAATTCAAGCACAACGGAAGATGTGGCATGATAGTCACATAAAGCAACAAAAATTTCAGCAAGGTGATTGGGCCTTGTTGTTTGATTCACAATACAAGGATTTCCCTGGAAAGTTGCAGACCAGATGGCTTGGACCATATCAAATTGAGGAAGTGTTTGATAATGGAGTTGTTCGTCTTACACCTCTTGATGACTCACAATGCAAGTTGGTGGTGAATGGACATCGTCTTCGTTTGTACCACAAACCATATAACAAGGCAAAATTTCTCAAACAAGTGGAAAGTTTGAATGTACACATTTGGGAAGAAAACACTTCTTCCATACTGAATTTAGCGATTGACACAAGAATTTGATTTCAAAAAAAATAATAAAAAAACAACAAATAAAAAATTTAGGAAGTGAAAATCTCTTTGAGGCACTCCTAAGTTGGGTTTACATGAAACTGGTTTTTCGGCATGTTTACCTAGTTGGTTTCACCATAATTGTTCGGTCTTGTCTCATGACCGTGGTTTCGTCTATTTTTAGATTGCACCTACCTAAGTTCAAAGATTGATTAGCTGGAAATCTCAGCAGGAGCACCTCGAAATGTAGATAAAATGGTCATAATAGGTATGTGTCTTTTTCATTCTCTGAATAATGTAAATCATTAGTATATAGTGTAAATATCTTTGATTAATATAAAAGCATGTAAAAAGGGGGAATAAAAAATGGAAGTTCCTTGTCCATAATGCCTCTGCCTAATTATGCCCTAGAATGAAAACAACAGAAGTGCGTTGGAAAAGGAAAGCGCAGGAATAACCTGTTATATTCCAAAAGCACAAGAATAATCCATAAAGCGCAGGAATAAACTGTTTATATCCCAGAGCACAGGAATGATTTAACAGGTGCAGGAATAAACTGTTTATATTCCAGAGCGCAGGAATGATTGATTAAGCGCAAGAAGAAATCACTAAGCGCAGGAATAAAATTATGTGTAAAAACTGTTTATGACACGTGGCCTGCGGTGAGTTAATTGGTTTAAAAGGAAAAATATAGGTCACCGACTCACGGTTGCATGTGACAGCTGGCGTCCATAACGAAAGTGATCAACATTATGGGTGGTAACTTCACATGCGCTGCCACGTCATTATGCTACAAGTTTCGAAGTAGTTCCTGCGCTGCTATTATTACTGCTACGATGATTGAAACCCTAAACCAGACGCACCCTCATACTTTCCACCAGTTTACAGAAACTACAAAACAGAAGGCAAGAAATTACGTCATGGAGGGAAAGAAAATCAGAGCCGAACCTAAAAACATTAGTTACCTGGAAAGTGACCCTGCATCCCTGCAAATATTCGCTGATGGAGGTTTTTTGCCGTTCTTGCGAAGATTTGACGGCTATTCCGAGGGCTTGGTGGCAGAATTCGCACACACCTTTCACACCAATCGAGTGCACATTAACGGGATGACTATCCAGGCAACTCCTGAAATACTCAACCAAGTCATTGAATTACCTCTTCAAGGCTTGCAGATTGTAAAAACTGGGCGATATATTTTGAATAACCTAGTTAATCGGTTCATGAAAGAAGGGGATGGCGAAATTGAGTTTTTAATGCATAGAAATGTTTGTAAGGGGGTCAAAAGACTTAGTTTACCAGTCCCTTGGAATGAAGTTGCAATGTGGGTGATGAGGTACATCACTTGTGACGGCCAATTTCCTGTTGTATCTGGCCCACACCTTCGTATCCTCAACCATCTGTGCCATGGAGCAGTTAAACCGAAATGTAGGGTTAATGTGCCCTTATATATTTTTCAGGAGTTAAAGGCTATGGCCAACAAATACCAAGCAGGTAAGGGAAGCCCTAAGCACCATGGGCTCATCAAACTGATTTGTCAGCATCACTTTAAGGGCAACCCTAGAAATTTTGACCGCTTCTTTGCCCTTTGGGCAGAAACAAATGACTCTAATCCTGCATCAGAGGAAGGGGAAGTAGAGGAAGAGGAAGCAGAGGAAGAAGTAGAGGAATAATCTGTAGGAAACCCTAGACTAGAACCCTCTAAAATTAGAATTTCCCCCTCTCCAGATGGTCCCCCATCGTCAAGAACTCGAAAATAGCAGGCATCCACATCTGGTTCCCAGTTAAATAGAAAACGGGTAACATTTACAGATACAATACAATCCAGTGGAGAAATGGGAAGTGCAAGTGAACATTCTCCAGAAACTACTCCTGAAATAGTAGCAACATCTGTAGTTGCTATAGAACATCCAACACCTGCACTTGCTAAGAAGTATCCAGGGTCTACAGGATTAAGAAGGTTTGCTAGACTTCAGAAAACTAGAACCTTGCCATAAGACCTAATAGATATCACAAACCCAAGTGAAGGAGAAACTAGAACAGAGGATGCATAGGAACCAAATATTGAAATAGAAATGACAGACACAGGTATACAGACCATGGAGCTGGATACAACTATGGATGAAACTTCAATAAACCCTGTATGTCCATTAGTTGATTATTTTGACTCTGATTCTGAGCTGCCTCATCAGTTGAACACTCCTGAAGAATTCATAGAGGCATTTATGCAGAGTCCAACAGAGCAACAAAACCTGTTATGTGAGTTATTCTTGCATAATTTCTTTTTGCCCATAGAAAGTATGTTTCTACCTCACATTTATACAGGTGATTTATAGCTTAGAGCTTTCATGTCCACTCTGCAAAATCAGATTTACTGGGACACAGAAAAGAAGTTCACCAAGGAATTGGAATCACAGTCTGTTTTGCTTATCAGACCTTCTCCCCTAAATCACAGAGATTGTACAAATGCTCATTATACTTTCATGAGGGATATCAAAATGAAACAAATCTATTTAAGGAACCTTTAGAAATGTATAATCCAGTTTTAGAATTTTTGTGCAGATTTCTTTGATGATGCTGTAGCAGCTTGTAAAAACAGATGGGGTGAGTTATCTATCTCTCTCCAGAAAGAGAGCCAATTTCTCCCACAAATTTGTTGTGGTCAAGGAGAAGGGCAGAAGGCATTGTCCTAATTATATCAAAAATCAAGGAGCTTTGGATAGGTTTGAGATATAGGATGCCCATAATTATTACTCATGTTCCCTACTTCTTTGATACTGACCCACAACCTGATGTGCACTTCCAACAGTGGTTTCATTCCATCAAGGCAGTCAATGGATTCTATAAAATTGGTGGCACATTACTCAAATTTCATGAAAGATGTCTAGACCCGGATCTGTGTGTCGCTGTCGTTGTACAAAATGCATGAGGACATGCATTACCATAAGTTGGGGGGGAATGATGAGGCTAGGAATTGCCTCATCCATGAACACTTTTTGATACATTTTTGACTATTTGACTTACCATTTTTACTATGATTTTTATGTTAATTATGGAAAAATGCATTATATAATGATGTTTGCAAATTCTAGAATGACAAAGTGCATATGCTCTGTTTTACTATTTTTACTGCAATTTCAACTGTTTTTCAGTTAATTAATCAGTAGTGTCATAGTAATTCAGAACTTGTTTGAATATCTGATGCTTGGTAATATGGTGTTCCTTTGGTTAAACTAATTCAAATGGAAAAGGTCGCCAAGAATTTGTCACTGTAGCTGACTGTGCAGGAAAACAGGCTGTAACTATGACAGTTCCAGCTAGTTGTACATATACAACAGGGCTTGGAATTAGTCACTCTAGCACATGCCATCGATGCAAAAGGGTGTGAAAGAGAGTGGAGAAGTCAACACGTTACTTCCTACGTGTTTGGACCATAGATCAACAAAAAATGGTCACCTGCCTGTTGTTTCGAAGCAGTGCAGGAATAAACGATGCAGGAATAGGGAATAGCGCAGGAACAACTAAAGATGGTCAAGAAGCGATAAATCGATGGAGGAAAGTATTGAAAATTGACCAGGAGGTTGTCCCAACTCATATTAACGTGATTTCATCAACAGATGCAGCTCAAAAATAATGAATGGATAAAGTTTTGACAAAGTAAAATCCTCCAGTCTAGAAAACAATTATGTAATTAGTTGTAAATCCCTGCAAAGCAGTAACAAAGCATATCAGTGTTATATTATAAATAATAAAGCTCCCATATGGTTGAGCATACAGATATATAGATAAATATAGATAAAAATATATATAAATAGGCAAGAGAGTACCAAAATTAGGATAGAGTAAATTTTTCTTGTAGCAGAATAGTAATTTGCAGGTTTTTCCTGCATTACTGTAATGCATTTTCAGATTGAATAAAAAGGTGCAATCTTCAGTTTTCAATTGGCATGTTGAGTTTTATGAGTAACAACTAGATCTTCTTAGCATAACTCCTCACCTTCTTCTGGTTCTGGAAGCAAGGGCCCACTTGCAGGCCAGAGGAAGGCAGTTTCTGACAAAATTTCTTGTTGAATTCTTGCTGCAGCAGGTTAGCAGAACTCTGCCAGTTTGCATTTCTTTAAGTAGTTTTCAATACAGTTTTCAGCAGTGGATAGTATTTTTTGAACTTACAACAATTCTCAGATATTTTGTCATCTTGCAGTTTTACAGTCATTATTGATTTAATTTTGCAGTACACAACAATTTCCAGATATCTTGTCATTTTGCAATATTGGCGTTTTTGTTGATTCAAGTTTTGCAGTAGTTAAAATTCTATTTTGATATTATCTAGTTGATTTACTTTCATGCAAGAGTGTGTGTGTTATAAATTCTGCACTTTATTTTTCTGTCATTTCAATTTAGCAACATTTCATTTTCTGTAATTTTCAGATTCTGGAATTTCCAGAAATACCTTCTTCACCAACTGAAGCTTTGGACAGATTAGAACAAGAACTTTTGGCAGCACTCTCTGCTAAACATTCCCTTAAGACTGAACCATCCACATCAAACTCAAAGAAAATAACTATGGCAGCAGTAGCAGCACCACCAGGTGGGTATGCTGATGATCCTCTTAGGAATTTTGAATATCCCATCCGGTTGGATCCAGCTCTAGATGCTGCCATGAAAACTATTTCTCCATCCATATTGCCAATTTTTAGGGGAACTGTTTCAGAAGATCTTGATCAGTTTCTGTTTGAATTCAAAGTGTTATGTCAGACTTATGACTACATAAATGATAATAAAAAATTGAAACTGTTTCCTTCTACGCTTAAGGATGCCGCTCTCCGATGGTTTATGAGTAATCTTGAACCTAATTCAATCCATACTTGGGATGACATGGAGACTGCATTTTACATAAATATCAGGATTATTGTCGAGTAGGAAACATAAAAGATGAGTTGTTTCGGATCAAGCAAGAAGAAGATGAGAGTTTAGAGGATTACCTTGATCGCTTTGCCTTTGTCCAAAAGAGATGTGGTCCTGTAGAACCTGATTTCTTAAAGCCTATCTTCTTAAGAGGATTGCAGGATGAATATAGGGAAGTGTTAGATTTAATGGGAAAAGGAGACATAGATCAACTTGACCTTGAAGATATTGTGGAGTTATGTAGAAACTATTCCCGTACTCGCCATCGAAGAAAGAAAAGGAATTATGGCAATAATGACATAAAGGAGTTGATGGAGGAAATGGCTAATTTAAAAACTGATATCCTTGTTCAACTTAATTCTGCATTAGGTGAGAAAAACATAAAATCCAATTCTACACCACCTTTGGCAATTTATTGCCCGAGATGCAGGACTAAGCATGCCTTGTAGGATTGCCCTTTAAACAAAACTTCTATTTGTGGAATTTGTTCCAAGGAACATTCGACAAATAGATGTCCTTTGTTGCCTCATCTAAAATCTATCTTAGGCATCCAAACAGAAGAACTTAATGCTATTGGGTAGAGATCCGGTGGTGGCTATACACAATATCCCAATGCTCCTCGGTTTCTAAGCTGGGGACAATCTCCTTGGAATATGAACATGCCATGGGGACATACAGAAGTCCCTGCACAACCTTGGAACCAACCTTGGACAACTCCTCCAGATTGGTCACATCCTGGATGGATGAACCCACCTTGGAATACAACTCATCCACAATGGACACAACAAGGACAAAGATGGGGACAACAATATCCACCATATCAAGGACAACAAAGGTATCAAGGGCAAGCTCAAAACTTGTTGCCAGCTCCTAATCCAAAATTTCAAGGAAGAACACAACATCAACAAACGCAACCAGTGAAACAACCTCCACTCCCAGCTCAACCTATGACTAACCCGAATAATACCAAACAAACAACCCATGTTTATGAGGCTGAGTCTGAAGACTCTGCTGCAGTTCATGTACTTGATTGTAGTAACATCTAGCTGTGGTCAAGGAAGGTTTTACTTGAACCTGTTCCACCCACCATTGAAGAAATAAGTGTAAAACAAGAACCTCCAAATCAGGAGATAGTGCAACAAAAACAAAAAGATGAAGTAACAAAAAAAATGCAGGAATATTCTCCAGTAGCATTACCATACCCTGAAAAGTTTGATCATATTGATACCGCCTCGAATCGGAATTAGTAACGTAACTTAAAAAGATGTCAATTTCTCTCCCTTTGTTGCAGGCAATAAGAGATGTGCCTTCACTCAAAAAAACTATTCAGGAGTTATGTATCAAGAAACCTAGTAAAAAGAAGGCCTTTCCTAAAACCGTTCAGGTAGTAGGAAAATTAGCTGATTTATTGTCCGAGAAATTAGTTCCTCCTAAATATAGTGACCCCGGTAGTCCAATAGTTACAATTACTATTGGATTAATGCAAATTCCTAATGTGCTAATTGATCTTGGAGCTACAATTAATGTTATGACTAAGGACACAATGCAAAAATTACAGCTCAAGAATCTCAGTCCTACTACCACAGTTTTGGAAATGGCAGATAGGTCAGTTGCTAAACCTGAAGGTATCTTAGAAGATGTAGCCATTGAAGTCTCCTCTTGGGAATATCCCGTAGACTTCTTAGTGTTGCAGCCTAGAAAATTCATCAATGGATACCCTATCATTCTAGGATGACCTTGGTTGGCTACTGCAGCTGCTTTTATAGACTGCAGGTCAGGGGAAATGACCATTTCTAATAGTGTTGACCTAAAGAAAATTTATTTGTATCCACCTGCTCAGCCTTCAACTAAATTTTATGGACAAATTTGGTATCCTGAATCTGATGAAGAACAAGAAACCATTGCCACTTTGGCTACAGTTGTAGTTAAAGAACATATTGAGGAAATCACTACACCAAAGAGAAATATTCGAGAATGAAACTGTCCTAATTGCAACATTACAATCAGAAGGACTAACTGATGATCAAACTCTTGTTCATCGGTTTTTGTGGCAAGAGAAGGAACAAAATACAAAACCTCTGTCATCCATGCCTAATAAGGAAAGATCATTCATTCTACCACATGGATGGCATTATCATCTCCTTAACACCTTCAAATGTCCTCTGATTCCACCAGGTATTATTTTTGAGACAGATTCTAGAGTATTTCATACTCTACAGCCACATAATTGTCCATTAAATGCATTAATCAATAACTATGAAGTAGCTAGTTCTATCTATCCAGGGATCAAACAAATTGAAATCCAACCAGGTAAATTTTTGAACATTAATAGTTGGCTAACTGAGGACCAGGAAACCAAATTATTTGCAGTCTTACAAAGACATCTTCAAGCTTTTGCATGGAAATATAAAGACATGACATACATTCATCCTGAGGTATGTACACATAGGATATACACAAAAAATGTAAAACCAGTAAGGCAACCTCAAAGACGCTTGAATCCTGCTCTAAAGGAAATTGTGAAAGAAGAAATTGAAAAACTGTTAGATTTTGGATTCATTTATTCAATTCCAGACAGTAAGTGGGTTTCACCACTGGTCATTGTTCAAAAGAAAAATGGTAAAATGAGAGTATGTGTGGACTATAGGGAGT
Organism: Wollemia nobilis; assembly: GCA_028583015.1. Lineage (NCBI taxonomy): Eukaryota > Viridiplantae > Streptophyta > Pinopsida > Araucariales > Araucariaceae > Wollemia > Wollemia nobilis. Next base: position 3,989,691 of record JAQPPZ010013020.1, on the reverse strand, counting down.
TAAATAAGGCCACACATAAGGATCATTTCCCATTACCATTCATAGACCAAGTATTGTATACCCTTGCTGGAAAGAAATTTTTATGTTTTCTTGATGGTTTCAGCGGGTATAACCAGATACAAGTTGTGCCAGAAGATCAGGAGAAGACTACCTTTACATGTCCTTGGGGAACCTTTGCTTACAGGGTCTTACCCTTTGGTTTATGTAATGCTCCAGCATCATTTCAGAGAGCTGTTTTAGCAAAATTTTTTTATTTAACCAATGAAAGTGTTGAAATTTATATGGATGATTTCACGGTATTTGGAAATAGTTTTGAATATGCATTAGAACAGCTTGAAAAAGTGTTGATTCGCTGTGAAACATACAACCTCTCTTTGAATCCTGAGAAATGCTTCTTAATGATGGAGGAAGGAATTGTCCTTGGACATCATATCTCTTATTTTGGAATCAAAGTTGATCCTAAGAAGGTTGAAGTCATCAAAAACCTCCCTCCTCCACAAAATCAAATTGATGTACGTAGTTTCTTAGGGCACATTGGTTTTTATCGTAGATTCATTGCTAACTTCAGTACTATAGCAAATCCTATTTTTGCTCTACTCATGAAGGATTCCGAATTTGTTTGGTCTCCTGAATGTCAAACTTCTTTTGAAAAATTATAGGAAAAATTAACTACTCCACCTGTATTAAGAGGTCCTAATTGGGAGTTACCTTTTCATATTCAAACTGATGCTTCCAATACTACTATTGGAGCTGTGTTAGGATAGATTGAAAATGGGGAACATTATGCTATTTATTATATCGGTAAAAACTTGACAGGAGCTGAGAAAAACTACACTACCATTGAAAAAGAATTCTTGGCTGTAATCTATGCTATTAACAAATTTCGACACTATATCACTGCGTACCAAGTATTCATCCATACGGATCATACTGCAATCAAATATTTGATGAATAAACCATTGGTTAGTGCAAGAATTATTTGTTGGTTGATTCTATTGCAGGAATTTGATGTTACCATAGTAAACAAGCCTGGGAAATCTAATGTAGTTGCAGATTTCTTGTTAAGAATACCAAATGCAAATACAAGGGAAGTTGTGGAGGATACTTTTCGAGATGAAAAGTTGTATGCTGTCTCTGTACAATCTCCATGGTTTGCAGACATAGCTAATTACTTAGCTACAGGGAAGATTCCTCTTCACTTTACCCCCAAACAAAAGAAACAGTTAATCAAGCAAAGTGCTTCTTTCCAATGGATAGAGGGCTTACTGTTTAAGTGCAGTCCTGATCATGTTTTACAAAGGTGTATCCTCCAGGATGAAGTATATGATATCCTACGGCATTCCATGATGAACCATCAAGAGGGCATTATTCAGTTAAAAGCACTATTCGCAAAATCTTGGGAACCGGATATTATTGGCCATCTTTGCATAAAGATGTAAAGAAGTACATTAGACATTGTGATGCCTGCCAGAGAATGGGAAAACTTACCTTTACTAATGAAATGCCATTACAACCTCAAATAGGAACAAAACCATTTGAAAAATGGGATTTAGATTTTGTAGGACCCATTAATCCTCCTTCCCAAGGCAAAGTGCATATCTTGGTATGTACTGATTATGTTACCAAATGGGTAGAAGCTCGTGCATTTAAACATGCTAGGGAAGAAAAAGTTGCTGATTTTCTGTATTCACAGATTTTTTTGCGTTTTGGAGCCCCACAATCTATCACCACAGATCACGGACCCCAATTTACTTCCAAGGTTATTGAAGCCTTCACTCACCTCTATCAAGTCAAACACAGAAAATCCTCACCTTATCATCCACAAGCCAATGGCCAAGTTGAAGTAACCAATAGGGAATCAAAACAAATTCTGACCAAAACCGTAGTATTCCATAAAAGAAATTGGCTGGACAAATTATCAAAAGCTATTTGGGCTTATAATACCACTTGGAAATCTACCACTGGATTTACGCCCTATGAATTGGTCTATGGAAAAAAATAGCTTTTTCCTATTGAGTTTGAATTACTAACTCTTCGAACTGCTTTGGAAGTAGGTATTGATTTGTCACAGGCACAAGAAGAGCGTATTATGCAACTTGATGCATTGGATGAACTACGCATGGATGCACTACATCAGACAGAGATAATTCAAGCACAACGAAAGATGTGGCATGATAGTCACATAAAGCAACATAAATTTCAGCAAGGTGATTGGGCCTTGTTTCATTCACAATACAAGGATTTCCCTGGAAAGTTGCAGACCAGATGGCTTGGACCATATCAAATTGAGGAAGTTTTTGATAATGGAGTTGTTCGTCTTACACCTATTGATGACTCACAATGCAAGTTGGTGGTGAATGGACATCGTCTTCGTTTGTACCACAAACCATATAACAAGGCAAAATTTCTCAAACAAGTGGAAAGTTTGAATGTACACATTTGGGAAGAAAACACTTCTTCCATACTGAATTTAGCAGATTGACACAAAAATTTGATTTCAAAAAAAAAAAAAAACAACAAATAAAAAATTTAGGAAGTGAAAATCTCTTTGAGGCACTCCTAAGTTGGGTTTACATGAAACTAGTTTTTCGGCATGTTTACCTATTTGGTTTCACCATAATTGTTCGGTCTTGTCTCATGACCGTGGTTTCGTCTATTTTTCAGATTGCACTTACCTAAGTTCAAAGATTGATTAGCTGGAAATCTCAGTAGGAGCACCTCGAAATGTAGATAAAATGGTCATAATAGGTATGTGTCTTTTTCATTCTCTGAATAATGTAAATCATTAGTATATAGTGTAAATATCTTTGATTAATATAAAAGCATGTAAAAAGGGGGAATAAAAAATGGAAGTTCCTTGTCCATAATGCCTCTGCCTAATTATGCCCTAGAATGAAAACAACAGAAGTGCGTTGGAAAAGGAAAGCACAGGAATAACCTGTTATATTCCAAAAGCACAAGAATAATCCATAAAGCGCAGGAATAAACTGTTTATATCCCAGAGCACAGGAATGATTTAACAGGCGCAGGAATAAACTATTTATATTCCAGAGCGCAGGAATGATTGATTAAGCGCAAGAAGAAATCACTAAGCGCAGGAATAAAATTATGTGTAAAAACTGTTTATGACACGTGGCCTGCGGTGAGTTAATTGGTTTAAAAGGAAAAAGATAGGTCACCGACTCACGGTTGCATGTGACAGCTGGCGTCCATAACGAAAATGATCAAAATTATGGGTGGTAACTTCACATGCGCTGCCACGTCATTATGCTACAAGTTTCGAAGTAGTTCCTACGCTGCTATTATTACTGCTACGATGATTGAAACCCTAAACCAGACGCACCCTCATACTTTCCACCAGTTTACAGAAACTACAAAATAGAAGGCAAGAAATTACATCATGGAGGGAAAGAAAATCAGAGCCGAACCTAAAAACATTAGTTACCTGGAAAGTGACCCTGCATCCCTGCAAATATTCGCTGATGGAGGTTTTTTTCCGTTCTTGTGAAGATTTGACGGCTATTCCGAGGGCTTGGTGGCAGAATTCTCACGCACCTTTCACAACAATCAAGTGCACATTAACGGGATGATTATCCAGGAAACTCCTGAAATACTCAGCCAAGTCATTGAATTACCTCTTCAAGGCTTGCAGATTGTAAAAACTGGGCGAAATATTTTGAATAACCTAGTTAATCAGTTTACGTAAGAAGGGGATGGCGAAATTGAGTTTTTAATGCATAGAAATGTTTGTAAGGGGGTAAAAAGACTTAGTTTACCAGTCTCTTGGAATGAAGTTGCAATGTGGGTGATGAGGTACATCACTTGTGACGGCCAATTTCCTGTTGTATCTGGCCCACACATTCGTATCCTCAACCATCTGTGCCATGGAGCAGTTAAACCAGAATGTAGGGTTAATGTGCCCTTATATATTTTTCAGGAGTTAAAGGCTATGGCCAACAAATACCAAGCAGGTAAGGGAAGCCCTAAGCACCATGGGCTCATCAAACTGATTTGTCAGCATCACTTTAAGGGCAACCCTAGAAATTTTGATCGCTTCTTTGCCCTTTGGGCAGAAACAAATGACTCTAATCCTGCATCAGAGGAAGGGGAAGTAGAGGAAGAGGAAGCAGAGGAAGAAGTAGAGGAAGAATCTGTAGGAAACCCTAGACCAGAACCCTCTAAAGTTAGAATTTCCCCCTCTCCAGATGGTCCCCCATCGTCAAGAACTCGAAAATAGCAGGCATCCACATCTGGTTCCCAGTTAAAGAGAAAACGGGTAACATTTACAGATACGATACAATCCAGTGGAGAAATGGGAAGTGCAAGTGAACATGCTCCAGAAACTGCTCTTGAAATAGTAGCAACATCTGTAGTTGCTATAGAACATCCAACACCTGCACTTGCTAAGAAGTATCCAGGGTCTACAGGATTAAGAAGGTTTGCTAGACTTCAGAAAACTAGAACCTTGCCATAAGACCTAATAGATATCACAAACCCAAGTGAAGGAGAAACTAGAATAGAGGATGCATAGGAACCAAATATTGAAATAGAAATGACAGACACAGGTATACAGACCATGGAGCTGGATACAACTATGGATGAAACTTCAATAAACCCTGTATGTCCATTAGTTGATTATTCTGACTCTGATTTTGAGCTGCCTCATCAGTTGAACACTCCTGAAGAATTCATAGAAGCATTTATGCAGAGTCCAACAGAGAAACAAAACCTGTTATGTGAGTTATTCTTGCATAATTTCTTTTTGCCCATAGAAAGTATGTTTTTGCCTCACATTTATACATGTGATTTATAGCTTAGAGCTTTCATGTCCACTCTGCAAAATCAGATTTACTGGGACATAGAAAAGAAGTTCACCAAGGAATTGGAATCACGAGTTGTTTTGCTTATCAGACCTGCTCCCCTAAATCATAGAGATTGTACAAATGCTCATTATACTTTCATGAGGGATATCAAAATGAAACAAATCTATTTAAGGAACCTTCAGAAATGTATAATCCAGTTTTAGAATTTTTGTGCAGATTTCTTTGATGATGCTGTAGTAGCTTGTAAAAACAGATGGGGTGAGTTATCTATCTCTCTCCAGAAAAGAGAGCCAATTTCTCCCACCAATTTGATGTGGTCAAGGAGAAGGGCAGAAGGCATTGTCCTAATTATATCAAAAATCAAGGAGCTTTGGATAGGTTTGAGATATAGGATGCCCATAATTATTACTCATGTTCCCTACTTCTTTGATACTGACCGACAACCTGATGTGCACTTCCAACAGTGGTTTCAGTCCATCAAGGTAGTCAGTGGATTCTATAAAATTGGTGGCACATTACTCAAATTTCATGAAAGATGTCTAGACCTAGATCTGTGTGCTGCTATCGCTGTACAAAATGCATGAGGACATGCATTACCATAAGTTGGGGGGGAATGATGAGGCTAGGAATTGCCTCATCCATGAACACTTTTTGATACATTTTTGACTATTTGACTTACCATTTTTACTATGATTTTTATGTCAATTATGGAAAAATGCATTATATAGTGATGTTTGCAAATTATAGAATGACAAAGTGCATATGCTCTGTTTTACTATTTTTACTGCAATTTCAATCTGTTTTTCAGTTAATTAATCGATAGTGTCATAGTAATTCAGAACTTGTTTGAATATCCGATGCTTGGTAATATGGTGTTCCTTTGGTTAAACTAATTCAAATGGAAAAGGGTGCCAAGAATTTGTCACTGTAGCTGACTGTGCAGGAAAATAGGTCATAATCGTGACGAGTTCCAGCTAGTTGTACATATACAGCAGGGCTTGGAATTAGTCACTCTAGCACATGCCATCGATAAAAAAGGGTGTGAAAGAGAGTGGAGAAGTCAACACGTTACTTCCTACGCGTTTGGACCATAGATCAACAAAAAATGGTCACCTGCCTATTGTTTCGAAGCAGTGCAGGAATAAACGATGCAGGAATAGGGAATAGCGCAGGAACAACTAAAGATGGTCAAGAAGCGATAAACCGATGGAGGAAAGTATTGAAAATTGACCAGGAGGTTGTCCCAACTCATCTTAACGTGATTTCCTCAACAGATGCAGCTCAACAATAACGAATGGATAAATTTTTGACAAAGTAAAATCCTCCAGTCTAGAAAACAATTATGTAATTAGTTGTAAATCCCTGCAAAGCAGTAACAAAGCATATCAGTGTTATATTATAAATAATAAAGCTCCCATATGGTTGAGCATACAGATATATAGATAAATATAGATAAAAATATATATAAATAGGCAAGAGAGTACCAAAATTAGGATAGAGTAAATTTTTCCTGTAGCAGAATAGTAATTTGCAGGTTTTTCCTGCATTACTGTAATGCATTTTCAGATTGAAATGACCATTTCTAATAGTGTTGACCTAAAGAAAATTTATTTGTATCCACCTGCTCAGCCTTCAACTAAATTTTATGGACAAATTTGGTATCCTGAATCTGATGAAGAACAAGAAACCATTGCCACTTTGGCTACAGTTGTAGTTAAAGAACATATTGAGGAAATCACTACACCAAAGAGAAATATTCGAGAATGAAACTGTCCTAATTGCAACATTACAATCAGAAGGACTAACTGATGATCAAACTCTTGTTCATCGGTTGTTGTGGCAAGAGAAGGAACAAAATACAAAACCTCTGTCATCCATGCCTAATCAGGAAAGATCATTCATTCTACCACATGGATGGCATTATCATCTCCTTAACACCTTCAAATGTCCTCCGATTCCACCGGGTATTATTTTTGAGACGGATTCTAGAGTATTTCATACTCTACGACCACATCATTGTCCATTAAATGCATTAATCAATAACTATGAAGCGACTAGTTCTATCTATCCAGGGATCAAACAAATTGAAATCCAGCCAGGTAAATTTTTGAACATTAATAGTTGGCTAACTGAGGACCAGGAAACCAAATTATTTGCAGTCTTACAAAGACATATTCAAGCTTTTGCATGGAACTATAAAGACATGACATACATTAATCCTGAGGTATGTACACATAGGATATACACAGAAAATGTAAAACCAGTAAGGCAACCTCAGAGACGCTTGAATCCTGTTCTAAAGGAAATTGTGAAAGAAGAAATTGAAAAACTCTTAGATGTTGGATTCATTTATTCAATTTCAGACAGTAAGTGGGTTTCACCACTGGTCATTTTTCTATAGAAAAATGGTAAAATGAGAGTATGTGTGGACTATAGGGAGTTAAATAAGGCCACACATAAGGATCATTTCCCATTACCATTCATAGACCAAGTACTGTATACCCTTACTGGAAAGAAATTTTTATGTTTTCTTGATGGTTTCAGCGGGTATAACCAGATACAAGTTGTGCCAGAAGATCAGGAGAAGACTACCTTTACATGTCCTTGGGGAACCTTTGCTTACAGGGTCTTACCCTTTGGTTTATGTAATGCTCCAGCAGCATTTCAGAGAGTTGTTTTAGCAAATTTTTTTTATTTAACCAATGAAAGTGTTGAAATTTATATGGATGATTTCACGGTATTTGGAAATAGTTTTGAATATGCATTAGAACAGCTTGAAAAAGTGTTGATTCGTTGTGAAACATACCACCTCTCTTTGAATCCCGAGAAATGCTTCTTAATGATGGAGGAAGGAATTGTCCTTGGACATCATATCTCTTCTTTTGGAATCAAAGTTGATCCTAAGAAGGTTGAAGTCATCAAAAACCTCCCTCCTCCACAAAATCAAATTGATGTACGTAGTTTCTTAGGGCACATTGGTTTTTATCGTAGATTCATTTCTAACTTCAGTACTATAGCAAATCCTATTTTTGCTCTACTCATGAAGGATTCCGAATTTGTTTGGTCTCCTGAATGTCAAACTTCTTTTGAAAAATTAAAGGAAAAATTAACTACTCCACCTGTATTAAGAGGTCCTAATTGGGAGTTACCTTTTCATATTCAAAATGATGCTTCCAATACTGCTATTGGAGCTGTGTTAGGACAGATTGAAAATGGGGAACATTATGCTATTTATTATAGCGATAAAAACTTGACAGGAGCTAAGAAAAACTACACTACCATTGAAAAAGAATTCTTGGCTGTAATCTATGCTATTAACAAATTTTGACACTATATCACTGGGTACCAAGTATTCATCCATACGGATCATACTGCAATCAAATATTTGATGAATAAACCATTGGTTAGTGCAAGAATTATTCTTTGGTTGATTCTATTGCAGGAATTTGATGTTACCATAGTAAAAAAGCCTGGGAAATCTAATGTAGTTGCAGATTTCTTGTTAAGAATACCAAATGCAGATACAGGGGAAGTTGTGGAGGATACTTTTCCAGATGAAAAGTTGTATGCTGTCTCTGTACAATCTCCATGGTTTGCAGACATAGCTAATTACTTAGCTATAGGGAAGATTCCTCTTCACTTTACCCCCAAACAAAAGAAACAGTTAATCAAGCAAAGTGCTTCTTTCCAATGGATAGAGGGCTTCATTGTTTAAGTGCAGTCCTGATCATGTTTTACGTAGGTGTATCCTCCAGGATGAAGTATATGATATCCTACGGCATTCCATGATGAACCATCAAGAGGGCATTATTCAGTTAAAAGCACTATTCGCAAAATCTTGGGAACCGGATATTATTGGCCATCTTTGCATAAAGATGTAAAGAAGTACATTAGACATTGTGATGCCTGCCAGAGAATGGGAAAACTTACCTTTACTAATGAAATGCCATTACAACCTCAAATAGGAACAAAACCATTTGAAATATGGGATTTAGATTTTGTAGGACCCATTAATCCTCCTTCCCAAGGCAAAGTGCATATCTTGGTATGTACTGATTATGTTACCAAATGGGTAGAAGCTCGTGCCTTTAAACATGCTAGGGAAGAAAAAGTTGCTGATTTTCTGTATTCACAGATTTTTTTGCTTTTTGGAGCCCCACAATCTATCACCACAGATCACTGACCCCAATTTACTTCCAAGGTTATTGAAGCCTTCACTCACCTCTATCAAGTCAAACACAGAAAATCCTCACCTTATCATCCACAAGCCAATGGCCAAGTTGAAGTAACCAATAGGGAATCAGAACAAATTCTGACCAAAACCGTAGCAGTCCATAAAAGAAATTGGCTGGACAAATTATCAAAAGCTATTTGGGCTTATAATACCACTTGGAAATCTACCACTGGATTTACGCCCTATGAATTGGTCTATGGAAAAAAATAGCTTTTTCCTATTGAGTTTGAATTACTAACTCTTCGAACTGCTTTGGAAGTAGGTATTGATTTGTCACGAGCACAAGAAGAGCGTATTCTGCAACTTGATGCATTGGATGAACTACGCATGGATGCACTACATCAGACAAAGATAATTCAAGCACAACGGAAGATGTGGCATGATAGTCACATAAAGCAACAAAAATTTCAGCAAGGTGACTGGGCCTTGTTTGATTCACAATACAAGGATTTCCTTGGAAAGTTGCAGACCAGATGGCTTGGACCATATCAAATTGAGGAAGTGTTTGATAATGGAGTTGTTCGTCTTACACCTATTGATGACTCACAATGCAAGTTGGTGGTGAATGGACATCGTCTTCGTTTGTACCACAAACCATACAACAAGGCAAAATTTCTCAAACAAGTGGAAAGTTTGAATGTACACATTTGGGAAGAAAACACTTCTTCCATACTGAATTTAGCAGATTGACACAAAAATTTGATTTGAAAAAAAAAAAAAAAAACAACAAATAAAAAATTTAGGAAGTGAAAATCTCTTTGAGGCACTCCTAAGTTGGGTTTACATGAAACTGGTTTTTCGGCATGTTTACCTAGTTGGTTTCACCATCATTGTTCGGTCTTGTCTCATGACCGTGGTTTCGTCTATTTTTAGATTGCACCTACCTAAGTTCAAAGATTGATTAGCTGGAAATCTCAGCGAGGAGCACCTCAAAATATAGATAAAATGGTCATAATAGGTATGTGTCTTTTTCATTCTCTGAATAATGTAAATCATTAGTATATAGTGTAAATATCTTTGATTAATATAAAAGCATGTAAAAAGGGGGAATAAAAAATGGAAGTTCCTTGTCCATAATGCCTCTGCTTAATTCTGCCCTAGAATGAAAACAACAAAAGTGCGTTGGAAAAGGAAAGCACAGGAATAACCTGTTATATTCCAAAAGGACAAGAATAATCCATAAAGCGTAGGAATAAACTGTTTATATCCCAGAGCACAGGAATGATTTAACAGGCGTAGGAATAAACTATTTATATTCTAGAGCGCATGAATGATTGATTAAGCGCAAGAAGAAATCACTAAGCGCAGGAATAAAATTATGTGTAAAAACTGTTTATGACACGTGGCCTGCGGTGAGTTAATTGGTTTAAAAGGAAAAAGATAGGTCACCGACTCACGGTTGCATGTGACAGCTGGCGTCCATAACAAAAATGATCAAAATTATGGGTGGTAACTTCACATGCGCTGCCACGTCATTATGCTACAAGTTTCGAAGTAGTTCCTACGCTGCTATTATTACTGCTACGATGATTGAAACCCTAAACCAGACGCACCCTCATACTTTCCACCAGTTTACAGAAACTACAAAATAGAAGGCAGGAAATTACGTCATGGAGGGAAAGAAAATCAGAGCTGAACCTAAAAACATTAGTTACCTGGAAAGTGACCCTACATCCCTGCAAATATTCGTTGATGGAGGTTTTTTGCCGTTCTTGCGAAGATTTGACGGCTATTCCGAGGGCTTGGTGGCAGAATTCGCACGCACCTTTCGCAACAATCGAGTGCACATTAACGGGATGACTATCCAGGCAACTCTTGAAATACTCAGCCAAGTCATTGAATTACCTCTTCAAGGCTTGCAGATTGTAAAAACTGGGCGAAATATTTTGAATAACCTAGTTAATCAGTTTACGGAAGAAGGGGATGGCGAAATTGAGTTTTTAATGCATAGAAATGTTTGTAAGGGGGTAAAAAGACTTAGTTTACCAGTCCCTTGGAATGAAGTTGCAATGTGGGTGATGAGGTACATCACTTGTGACGGCCAATTCCTGTTGTATCTGGCCCACACCTTCGTATCCTCAACCATCTGTGCCATGGAGCAGTTAAACTAGAATGTAGGGTTAATGTGCCCTTATATATTTTTTAGGAGTTAAAGGCTATGGCCAACAAATACCAAGCAGGGAAGGGAAGCCCTAAGCACCATGGGCTCATAAAATTGATTTTTCAGCATCACTTTAAGGGCAACCCTAGAAATTTTGACCGCTTCTTTGCCCTTTGGGCAGAAACAAATGACTCTAATCCTGCATCAGAGGAAGGGGAAGTAGAGGAAGAGGAAGCAGAGGAAGAAGTAGAGGAAGAATCTGTAGGAAACCCTAGACCAGAACCCTCTAAAATTAGAATTTCCCCCTCTCCAGATGGTCCCCCGTCGTCAAGAACTTGAAAATAGCAGGCATCCACATCTGGTTCCCAGTTAAAGAGAAAATGGGTAACATTTACAGATACGATACAATCCAGTGGAGAAATGGGAAGTGCAAGTGAACATGCTCCAGAAACTGCTCCTGAAATAGTAGCAACATCTGTAGTTGTTATAGAACATCCAACACCTGCACTTGCTAAGAAGTATCCAGGGTCTACAGGATTAAGAAGGTTTGCTAGACTTCAGAAAACTAGAACCTTGCCATAAGACCTAATAGATATCACAAACCCAAGTGAAGGAGAAACTAGAACAGAGGATGCATAGGAACCAAATATTGAAATAGAAATTACAGACACAGGTATACAGACCATGGAGCTGGATACAACTATGGATGAAACTTCAATAAACCCTGTATGTCCATTAGTTGATTATTCTGACTCTGATTTTGAGCTGCCTCATCAGTTGAACACTCCTGAAGAATTCATAGAAGCATTTATGCAGAGTCCAACAGAGAAACAAAACCTGTTATGTGAGTTATTCTTGCATAATTTCTTTTTGCCCATAGAAAGTATGTTTTTGCCTCACATTTATACAGGTGATTTATAGCTTAGAGCTTTCATGTCCACTCTGCAAAATCAGATTTACTGGGACACAGAAAAGAAGTTCACCAAGGAATTGGAATCATAGGTTGTTTTGCTTATCAGACCTGCTCCCCTAAATCATAGAGATTGTACAAATGCTCATTATACTTTCATGAGGGATATCAAAATGAAACAAATCTATTTAAGGAACCTTCAGAAATGTATAATCCAGTTTCAAAATTTTTGTGCAGATTTCTTTGATGATGCTGTAGCAGCTTGTAAAAACAGATGGGGTGAGTTATCTATCTCTCTCCAGAAAAGAGAGCCAATTTCTCCCACCAATTTGCTGTGGTCAAGGTGAAGGGTAGAGGGCATTGTCCTAATTATATCAAAAATCAAGGAGCTTTGGAAAGGTCTGAGATATAGGATGCCCATAATTATTACTCATGTTCCCTACTTCTTTGATACTGACCCACAACCTGATGTGCACTTCCAAAAGTGGTTTCAGTCCATCAAGGTAGTCAGTGGATTCTATAAAATTGGTGGCACATTACTCAAATTTCATGACAGATGTCTAGACCTGGATCTGTGTGTTGCTATCGCTGTACAAAATGCATGAGGACATGCATTACCATAAGTTGGGGGGGAATGATGAGGCTAGGAATTGCCTCATCCATGAACACTTTTTGATACATTTTTGACTATTTGACTTACCATTTTTACTATGATTTTTATGTTAATTATGGAAAAATGCATTATATAGTGATGTTTGCAAATTCTAGAATGACAAAGTGCATATGCTCTGTTTTACTATTTTTACTACAATTTCAACTGTTTTTCAGTTAATTAATTAGTAGTGTCATAGTAATTCAGAACTTGTTTGAATATCTGATGCTTGGTAATATGGTGTTCCTTTGGTTAAACTAATTCAAATGGAAAAGGTCGCAAAGAATTTGTCACTGTAGCTGACTGTGTAGGAAAACAGGCTGTAACTGTGACAGTTCCAACTAGTTGTACATATACCGTAGGGCTTGGAATTAGTCACTCTAGCACATGCCATCGATGCAAAAGGGTGTGAAAGAGAGTGGAGAAGTCAACACGTTACTTCCTACGCGTTTGGACCATAGATCAACAAAAAATGGTCACCTGCCTGTTGTTTCGAAGCAGTGCAGGAATAAACAATGCAGGAATAGGGAATAGCGCAGGAACAACTAAAGATGGTCAAGAAGTGATAAACCGATGGAGGAAAGTATTGAAAATTGACCAGGAGGTTGTCCCAACTCATCTTAACGTGATTTCCTCAACAGATGCAGCTCAAAAATAATGAATGGATAAAGTTTTGACAAAGTAAAATCCTCCAGTCTAGAAAACAATTATGTAATTAGTTGTAAATCCCTGCAAAGCAGTAACAAAGCATATCAGTGTTATATTATAAATAATAAAGCTCCCATATGGTTGAGCATACAGATATATAGATAAATATAGATGAAAATATATATAAATAGGCAAGAGAGTACCAAAATTAGGATAGAGTAAATTTTTCCTGTAGCAGAATAGTAATTTGCAGGTTTTTCCTGCATTACTGTAATGCATTTTCAGATTGAATAAAAAGGTGCAATATTCAGTTTTCAATTGGCATGTTGAGTTTTATGAGTAACAGCTAGATCTTCTTCGCATAACTCCTCACCTTCTTCTGGTTCTGGAAGCAAGGGCCCACTTGCAGGCCAGAGGAAGATAGTTTCTGACAAAATTTCTTGCTGAATTCTTGCTGCAGCAGGTTAGTAAAACTCTGCCAGTTTGCATTTCTTTAAGTAGTTTTCAATACAGTTTTTAGAAGTGGATAGTATTTTTTGAACTTACAAAAATTCTCAGATATTTTGTCATCTTGCAGTTTTACAGTCATTATTGATTTAATTTTGCAGTACACAACAATTTCCAGATATCTTGTCATTTTGCAATATTGGCAGTTTTTGTTGATTCAGTTTTGCAGTAGTTAAAATTCTATTTTGATATTATCTAGTTGATTTACTTTCATGCAAGAGTGTGTGTGTTTTAAATTCTGCACTTTATTTTTCTGTCATTTCAATTTAGCAACATTTCATTTTCTGTAATTTTCAGATTTTGTCATTTCATTTCCTGCAATTCTATTTCTGCAAAAGTAAATAGGAGTTAATTTCAATTCTTAAGAGTTAAAGGTCACAAAAAAACCCCCAAATGCTAACTGATCCACCAATAAAACCTGTTCTTAGATAAACTGAACCTGCAACTGTAACACCTATCATATACAGCCTTTGGACACCACCTTGGATTGACACATATAATGATTAAATGATGAATTCTCAACGACCCTCATAATTTTTGGTGCCGTTGACGAGGAACAAATGGTGTTGTTAGGAAAAGTGACACAAGTCAAGAATTGTGTTACAATTTTTGACATATTGTATTTCAGTTTATTTACTGAATAGACATGAATGCATAGGCCAAGAGACGAAAGAGGGAGGTTTATCAGAACTAGTTCTGAACCACCAAGGCGTTCTTCACGATCAGATGAAGAATTTCCAGAAATACCTTCTTCACCAATTGAAGCTTTGGACATATTAGAACAAGAACTTTTGGCAGCACTCTCTGCTAAACATTCCCTTAAGACTGAACCATCCACATCAAACTCAAAGAAAATAACTATGGCAGCAGCAGCAACACCACCAGGTGGGTATCCCGATGATCCTCCTAGGACTTTTGAATATCCCATCCGGTTGGATCCGACTCTAGATGCTGCCATGAAAACTATTTCTCCATCCATATTGCCAATTTTTAGGGAACTGTTTCGGAAGATCTTGATCGGTTTCGTTTGAATTCAAAGTGTTATGTCAGACTTATGACTACATAAATGATAATAAAAAATTGAAACTGTTTCCTTCTACGCTTAAGGATGCTGCTCTCCGATGGTTTATGAGTAATCTTGAACCTAATTCAATCCATACTTGGGATGACATGGAGACTGCATTTTACATAAATATCAGGATTATTGTCGAGTAGGAAACATAAAAGATGAGTTGTTTCAGATCAAGCAAGAAGAAGATGAGAGTTTAGAGGATTACCTTGATCGCTTTGCCTTTGTCCAAAAGATATGTGGTCCTGTAGAACCTGATTTCTTAAAGACTATCTTCTTAAGAGGATTGCAGGATGAATCTAGGGAAGTGTTAGATTTAATGGGAAAAGGAGACATAGATCAACTTGACCTTGAAGATATTGTGGAGTTATGTAGAAACTATTCCCGTACTCGCCATCGAAGAAAGAAAAGGAATTCTGACAATAATGACATAAAGGAGTTGATGGAGGAAATGGCTAATTTAAAAATCGATATCCTTGTTCAACTTAATTCTGCATTAGGTGAGAAAAACATAAAATCCAATTCTACACCACCTTTGGCAATTTATTGCCCGAGATGCAGGACTAAGCATGCCTTGTAGGATTGCCCTTTAAACAAAACTTCTATTTGTGGAATTTGTTCCAAGGAACATTCGACAAATAGATGTCCTTTGTTGCCTCATCTAAAATCTATCTTAGGCATCCAAATAGAAGAACTTAATGCTATTGGGTAGAGATCCGGTGGTGGCTATACACAATATCCCAATGCTCCTCGGTTTCTAAGCTGGGGACAATCTCCTTGGAATATGAACATGCCATGGGGACATACAGAAGTCCCTGCACAACCTTGGAACCAACCTTGGACAACTCCTCTAGATTGGTCACATCCTGGATGGATGAACCCACCTTGGAATACAAGTCATCCACAGTGGACACAACAAGGACAAAGATGGGGACAACAATATCCACCATATCAAGGACAACAAAGGTATCAAGGGCAAGCTCAAAAATTGCTTCCAGCTCCTAATCCAAATTTTCAAGGAAGAACACAACATCAACAAACGCAACCAGTGAAACAACCTCCACTCCCAGCTCAACCTATGACTAACCCGAATAATACCAGACAAACAGCCCATGTTTATGAGGTCGAGTCCGAAGACTCTGCTGCAGTTCATGTACTTGATTGTAGTAACATCTAGCTGTGGTCAAGGAAGGTTTTACTTGAACCCGTTCCACCCACCATTGAAGAAATAAGTGTAAAACAAGAACCTCCAAATCAGGAGATAGTGCAACAAAAACAAAAAGATGAAGTAACAGAAAAAATGCAGGAATATTCTCCAGTAGCATTACCATACCCTGAAAGGTTTGATCATATTGATACTGCCCCTGAATCAGAATTAGTAACAGAACTTAAAAAGATGTCAATTTCTCTCCCTTTATTGCAGGCAATAAGGGATGTGCCTTCACTCAAAAAAACTATTTAGGAGTTATGTATCAAGAAACCTAGTAAAAAGAAGGCCTTTCCTAAAACCGTTCAGGTAGTAGGAAAATTAGCTGATTTATTGTCCGAGAAATTAGTTCCTCCTAAATATAGTGACCCCGGTAGTCCAATAGTTACAATTACTATTGGATTAATGCAAATTCCTAATGTGCTAATTGATATTGGAGCTACAATTAATGTTATGACTAAGGACACAATGCAAAAATTACAGCTCAAGAATCTCAGTCCTACTACCATAGTTTTGGAAATGGCAGATAGGTCAGTTGCTAAACCTGAAGGTATCTTAGAAGATGTAGCCATTGAAGTCTCCTCTTGGGAATATCCCATAGACTTCTTAGTGTTGCAGGCTAGAAAATTCATCAATGGATACCCTATCATTCTAGGATGACCTTGGTTGGCTACTGCAACTGCTTTTATAGACTGCAGGTCAGGGGAAATGACCATTTCTAATAGTGTTGACCTAAAGAAAATTTATTTGTATCCACCTGCTCACCTTCAACTAAATTTTATGGAAAAATTTGGTATCCCGAATCGATGAAGAACAAGAAACCATTGCCACTTTGGCTACAATTGTAGTTAAAGAACATATTGAGGAAATCACTACACCAAAGAGAAATATTCGAGAATGAAACTGTCCTAATTGCAAAATTACAATCAGAAGGACTAACTGATGATCAAACTCTTGTTCATCGGTTGTTGTGGCAAGAGAAGGAACAAAATACAAAACCTCTGTCATCCATGCCTAATCAAGAAAGATCATTCATTCTACCACATGGATGGCATTATCATCTCCTTAACACCTTCAAATGTCCTCTGATTCCACCAGGTATTATTTTTGAGACAGATTCTAGAGTATTTCATACTCTACAGCCACATCATTGTCCATTAAATGCATTAATCAATAACTATGAAGCAGCTAGTTCTATCTATCCAGGGATCAAACAAATTGAAATCCGACCAGGTAAATTTTTGAACATTAATAGTTGGCTAACTGAGGACCAGGAAACCAAATTATTTGCAGTCTTACAAAGACATCTTCAAGCTTTTGCATGGAACTATAAAGACATGACATACATTCATCCTGAGGTATGTACACATAGGATATACACAGAAAATGTAAAACCAGTAAGGCAACCTCAGAGACGCTTGAATCCTGCTCTAAAGGAAATTGTGAAAGAAGAAATTGAAAAACTCTTAGATGTTGGATTCATTTATTCAATTTCAGACAGTAAGTGGGTTTCACCACTGGTCATTGTTCTAAAGAAAAATGGTAAAATGAGAGTATGTGTGGACTATAGGGAGTTAAATAAGGCCACACATAAGGATCATTTCCCATTACCATTCATAGACCAAGTATTGTATACCCTTACTGGAAAGAAATTTTTATGTTTTCTTGATGGTTTCAGCGGGTATAACCAGATACAAGTTGTGCCAGAAGATCAGGAGAAGACTACCTTTACATGTCCTTGGGGAACCTTTGCTTACAGGGTCTTACCCTTTGGTTTATGTAATGCTCCAGCAGCATTTTAGAGAGATTTTTTAGAATTTTTTTTTTATTTAACCAATGAAAGTGTTGAAATTTATATGGATGATTTCACGGTATTTGGAAATAGTTTTGAATATGCATTAGAACAGCTTGAAAAAGTGTTGATTCGCTGTGAAACATACCACCTCTCTTTGAATCCTGAGAAATGCTTCTTAATGATGGAGGAAGGAATTGTCCTTGGACATCATATCTCTTCTTTTGGAATCAAAGTTGATCCTAAGAAGGTTGAAGTCATCAAAAACCTCCCTCCTCCACAAAATCAAATTGATGTACGTAGTTTCTTAGGGCACATTGGTTTTTATCGTAGATTCATTGCTAACTTCGAGTACTATAGCAAATCCTATGTTTGCTCTACTCATGAAGGATTTCGAATTTGTTTGGTCTCCTGAATGTCAAACTTCTTTTGAAAACTTAAAGGAAAAATTAACTACTCCACCTGTATAAAGAGGTCCTAATTGGGAGTTACCTTTTCATATTCGAACTGATGCTTCCAATACTGCTATTGGAGCTGTGTTAGGACAGATTGAAAATGGGGAACATTATGCTATTTATTATATCGGTAAAAACTTGACGGGAGCTGAGAAAAACTACACTACCACCGAAAAAGAATTCTTGGCTGTAATCTATGCTATTAACAAATTCTGACACTATATCACTGGGTACCAAGTATTCATCCATACAGATCATACTGCAATCAAATATTTGATGAATAAACCATTGGTTAGTGTAAGAATTATTTGTTGTTTGATTTTGTTGCAGGAATTTGATGTTACCATAGTAAACAAGCCTGGGAAATCTAATGTAGTTACAGATTTCTTGTCAAGAATACCAAATGCAGATACAGGGGAAGTTGTGGAGGATACTTTTCCAAATGAAAAGTTGTATGCTGTCTCTGTACAATCTCCATGGTTTGCAGACATAGCTAATTACTTAGCTACAGGGAAGATTCCTCTTCACTTTACCCCCAAAGAAAATAAACAGTTAATCAAGCAAAGTGCTTCTTTCCAATGGATAGAGGGCTTATTGTTTAAGTGCAGTCCTAATCATGTTTTACGTAGGTGTATCCTCTAGGATGAAGTATATGATATCCTACGGGCATGCCACTATAAGCTATTTATTATATCATGGCATGCCCGTAGGATATCATATACTTCTGGTAATTGGCTGGACAAATTACCAGAAGCTATTTGGGCTTATAATACCACTTGGAAATCTACCACTGGATTTACGCCCTATGAATTGGTCTATGGAAAAAAATTGCTTTTGCCTATTGAGTTTGAATTACTAACTCTTCGAACTGCTTTGGAAGTAGGTATTGATCTGTCACAGGCACAAGAAGAGTGTATTCTGCAACTTGATGCATTGGATGAACTATGCATGGATGCACTACATCAGACAGAGATAATTCAAGCACAGTGAAAGATGTGGCATGATAGTCACATAAAGCAATAGAAATTTCAGCAAGGTGACTGGGCCTTGTTTTTTGATTCACAATACAAGGATTTCATTGGAAATTTGCAGACCAGATGGCTTGGACCATATCAAATTGAGGAAGTGTTTGATAATGGATCTGTTCGTCTTACACCTATTGATGACTCACAACGCAAGTTGGTGGTGAATGGACATCGTCTTCGTTTGTACCACAAACCATACAACAAGGCAAAATTTCTCAAACAAGTGGAAAGTTTGAATGTACACATTTGGGAAGAAAACACTTCTTCCATACTGAATTTAGCAGATTGACACAAAAATTTGATTTCAAAAAAAAAAAAAAAAACAACAAAAAAAAAAAATTCAGGAAGTGAAAACCTCTTTGAGGCACTCATGAGTTGGGTTTACATGAAAACCGGTTTTTCGACATGTTTACCTAGTTGGTTTCACCATCATTGTTCGGTCTTGTCTCATGACCGTGGTTTCGTCTATTTTCATATTGCACCTACCTAAGTTCAAAGATTGATTAGCTGGAAATCTCAGCAGGAGCACCTCGAAATGTAGATAAAATGGTTATAACAGGTATGTGTCTTTTTCATTCTCTGAATAATGTAAATCATTAGTATATAGTGTAAATATCCTTGATTAATATAAAAACATGTAAAAAGGGGGAATCAAAAATGGAAGTTCCTTGTCCATAATGTCTCTGCCTAATTCTGCCCTAGAATGAAAACAACAGAAGTGCGTTGGAAAAGGAAAGCACAGGAATAACTTGTTATATTCCAAAAGCGCAGGAATAAACTATTTATATCCCAGAGCGAAGGAATGATTTAACAGGCGCAGGAATAAACTGTTTATATTCCAGAGCGCAGGAATGATTGATTAAGCGCAGGAGGAAATCACTCAGCGCAAGAATAAAATTATGTGTAAAAACTGTTTATGACATGTGGCCTACGGTGAGTTAATTGGTTTAAAAGGAAAAATATAGGTCACCAACTCACGGTTGCATGTGACAGTTGGCGTCCATAACAAAAATGAGCGAAATGAGCAAAATTACAGGTGGTAACTTCACATGTGCTGCCACGTAATTATGGTACAAGTTTCGAAGCAGTTCCTGCGTTGCTATTATTCCTGCTACGACGATTGAAACCTTGAACCAGACGAACCCTCATACTTTCCACCAATTTACAGAAACTACAAAACAGAAGGCAGGAAATTACATCATGGGGGGAAAGAAAATCAGAGCCGAACCTAAAAACATTAGTTACCTGGAAAGTGACCCAACATCCCTACAAATATTCGCTGATGGAGGTTTTTTGCCGTTCCTACGAAGATTTGATAGCTATTCTGAGGGCTTGGTGGTAGAATTCGCACGCACCTTCCGCAACAATCGAGTGCACATTAACAGGATGACTATCCAGGTAACTCCCGAAATACTCAACTAAGTCACTGAATTACCTCTTCAAGGCTTGCAGATTGTAAAAACTAGGCAAAATATTTTGAATAACCTAGTTAATCAGTTTACGAAAGAAGGGGATGACGAAATTGAGTTTTTAATGCATCGAAATGTTTGTAAGGGGGTAAAAAGACTTAGTTTACTAGTCCCTTGGAACAAAGTTGCAATGTAGGTGATGAGGTAAATCACTTGTGACGACCAATTTCCTGTTGTATCTGGCCCACACCTTCGTATCCTCAACCATCTGTGCTATGGAGCAGTTAAACCAGAATGTAGGGTTAATGTGCCCTTATATATTTTTCAGGAGTTAAAGGCTATGGCCAGCAAATACCAAGTAGGGAAGGGAAGCCCTAAGCACCATGGGCTCATCAAACTGATTTGTCAACATCACTTTAGGGGCAACCCTAGAAATTTTGACCGCTTCTTTGCCCCTTGGACAGAAACAAATGACTCTAATCCTGCATTAGAGGAAGGGGAAGTAGAGGAAGAGGAAGCAGAGGAAGAATCTGCAGGAAACCCTAGACTAGAACCCTATGAAATTAGAATTTCCCCCTCTCCAGATGGTCCCCCATCGTCAAGAACTCAAAAACAGTAGGCATCCACATCTGGTTCCCAGTTAAAGAGAAAACAGGTAACATTTGCAGATACGATACAATCCAGTGGAGAAATGGGAAGTGCAAGTGAACATGCTCCGAAAACTGCTCCTGAAATAGTAGCAACATCTGTAGTTGCTGCAGAACATCCAACACCTACACCTGCTAAGAAGTATCCAGGGTCTACAGGATTAAGAAGGTCTGCTAGACTTCAGAAAACTAGAACCTTGCCAGAAGACCTAATAGATATTACAGACCCAAGTGAAGGAGAAATTAGAACAGAGGATGCATAGGAACCAAATATTGAAATAGAAATGACAGACATAGGTATACAGACCATGGAGCTGGATACAACTATGGATGAAACTTCAATAAGCCCTGTATGTCCATTAGTTGATTATTATAACTCTGATTCTAAGCTGCCTCATCAGTTGAACACTCCTGAAGAATTCATAGAAGCATTTATGCAGAGTCCAATAGAGCAACAAAACCTATTATGTGAGTTATTCTTGCATAATTTATTTTTTCCCATAGAAAGTATGTTTCTACCTCACATTTATACAGGTGATTTACAACTTAGAGCTTTCATGTCCACTCTGCAAAATCAGATTTACTGGGACACAAAAAAGAAGTTCACCAAGGAATTGGAATCACAAGTTGTTTTGCTTATTAAACCTGCTCCCCTAAATCACAGAGATTGTACAAATTCTCAGTATACTTTCATGAGGGATATCAGAATGAAACAACTCTATTTAAGGAGCCTTCAGAAATGTATAATCCAGTTTCAAAATTTTTGTGCAGATTTCTTTGATGATGCTGTAGCAGCTTGTAAAAACAGATGGGGTGAGTTATCTATCTCTCTCCAAAAAAGAGAGCCAATTTCTCCCACCAATTTGCTGTGGTCAAGGAGAAGGGCAGAAGGCATTGTCCTAATTATATCAGAAATCAAGGAGCTTTGGATAGGTCTGAGATATAGGATGCCCATAATTATTACTCCTATTCCCTACTTCTTTGATACCGACCCACAACTCGATGAGCACTTCCAACAGTGGTTTCAGTCTATCAAGGCAGTCAGTGGATTCTTTAAAATTGATGGCGCATTACTCAAATTTCATGAAAGATGTCTAGACCTAGATCTGTGTGCTGCTATCGCCGTATAAAATGCATGAGGACATGCATTACCATAAGTTGGGGGGGAATGATGAGGCCAAGAATTGCCTCATCCATGAACACTTTTTGATACATTTTAACTATTTGAATTACCCTTTTTACTATGATTTTTATGTTAATTATGGAAAAATGCATTATATAGTGATGTTTGCAAATTCTGGAATGACAAAGTGCATATGCTCTGTTTGACTGTTTTTACTGCAATTTCACCTATTTGTCAATTAATTAATCAGTAGTGTTATAGCAATTCAGAACTTGTTTGAATATCTGATGCTTGGTAATATGGTGTTCCTTTGGTTAAACTAATTCAAATGGAAAATTGTGCCAAGAATTCGTCACATTAGCTGACTGTGCAAAAAAATAGGCTGTAACTGTGACAGTTCCAGTGAGCTGTACATATACAGCAAGGCTTGGAATTAGTCACTCCGACACATGCCATCGATGCAAAAGGGTGTGAAAGAGAGTGGAGAAGTCAACACGTTACTTCCTACACGTTTGGACCATAGATCAACAACAAATGGTCACCTGCCTGTTGTTTCAGAGCAGTGCAGGAATAAGCGACGCAGGAATAGGGAATAGCGCAGGAACAACTAAAGGTGGTCAAAAAGTGATAAACCGATGGAGGAAAGTATTGGAAATTGACCAGGAGGTTGTCCCAACTCATCTTAACGTGATTTCCTCAATAGATGCAACTCAACAATAATGAATGGATAAAGTTTTGACAAAGTAAAATCCTGCAGTCTAGAAAACAGTTATGTAATTAGTTGTAAATCCCTGCAAAGCAGTAACTAAGCATATCAGTGTTATCTTATAAATAATAAAGCTCCCATATCAGTGTTATCTTATAAATAATAAAGCAGTAACCAAGCATATCAGTGTTATTTTATAAATAATAAAGCTCCCATATGGTCGACTATACAAATATATAGATAGAGATAGATAGAAATATATATAAATAGGCAAGAGAGTACCAAAATTAGGATAGAGTAAAGTTTTCCTGTAGCAGAACAATAATTTGCAGGTTTTTTCCTACATTACTGTAATGCATTTTCAGATTGAATAAAAAGGTGCAATCTTTAGTTTTCAATTGGCATGTTGAGGTTTATGAGTAACAACTAGATCTTCTTAGCATAACTCCTCACCTTCTTCTAATTCTGGAAGCAAGGGCCCACTTGCAGGCCAAAGGAAGGCAATTTATGACAGAATTTCTTGCTGCAGCAGGTTAGCAGAACTCTGCCAGTTTGCATTTCTTTAAGTAGTTTTTAATACAGTTTTCAGCAGTGGATAGTATTTTATGAACTTACAACAATTCTCAAATATTTTATCATCTTGCAGTTTTACAGTCATTATTGATTTAATTTTGCAGTACACAGCAATTTCCAGATATCTTATCATTTTGCAATATTGGCAGTTTTTGTTGATTCAGTTTTGCAGTAGTTAAAATTCTATTTTGATATTATCTAGTTGATTTACTTTCATGCAAGAGTGTGTGTGTTCTAAATTTTGTACTTTATTTTTCTGTCATTTCAATTTAGCAACATTTCATTTTCTGCAATTTTTAGATTCTGTCATTTCATTTCCTGTAATTCTATTTTTGCAAAAGTAAATAGGAGTTAATTTCAATTCTTAGGAGTTAAAGGTCACAAAAAAACCCCCAAATGCTAACTGATCCACCAATAAAACCTATTCTTAGATAAACTGAACTTGCAACTGTAACACCTCCTATCGTATACAGCCTTTGGACACCGCCCTGTATTGACACATATAATGATTAAATGATGAATGATCAACGACCCTCATCAATATGGTTAGCAGTTGGGGTCTTTTGGCTATAGCTATTCAAAGTAGACATTCCAACCAAATTATGCATTACTGTTTATGCTCCGATTGCTTTTTAGGAAAAAAGAAGACAGTGGAAGGATATAACTTATATTATCTCTCATTTTCCTGAAGCTTGGATCTTGATCGGAGGAGATTTCAATACCATCATTTTTTTGGATGAAAAAATAGGGGGAAACAAAAATTTGGATAGAAGCACTGACCTCATGAGTGAATATATTGCAAACCTCCATCTTGTGGACATCCAACCAGATAATGGCCTTCTGACTTGGTATAACAGAAGGCAAGGCTTAGCTTGTATAATGGAGAAATTGGATAGGTTTTTGCTTTGAAAATTTCTTAATCCATGGTCACATTCCTAAAGTGAAGACGCTTAACAATGCTGGTTCAGATCACTGTCCAGTCATGGAGGAAATGTGGAAAACCAATGTGAGTTTCTCTCTTTTTCGTTTTCAATTAATGTGGCTCAAAGATAGTTCTTTTAGACCTCGTGCACAAAAATGGTGGAAGGAAGGTAAGCCTAGGTATGAGACTAAGATGTTTTGTTTTGCTAAAAGATTGCAATACATTAAATCCAAAATCAAGACTTGGAACTGGAAGGAGTTTGGGGATGTTCATAAAAAAAATGAAGTTATTGCTCAGCTTGAAAATTTGAATAAGGAAATCCGTTTAGATGGTCTCACAGAGAGTAGAAGTGCAGATGAAATTAAACTCACAACCCAATTAGAGGAATCGAAAAAAAAGAACTCTTATGAAAATAAAAATCTAGAATTCAATGGCTCAAAGAAGGAGATCAAAACACAAATTTCTTCCACAACTCTCTTCTAGCTCGAAGATCTCACAACTTTATTTCTTCCTTGAATTATGATTATGGAGATGTTTTCTACACTTGGGATGGCATGAAATCTATTGTTGTTGATTACTTTTCCAATATTTTTAATGCTACTCCTCTTGACTCGACTTCTCAAAAAAATATTCTTCAAGCAATCCCTTTGCTTATCACTTCTGATGAGAAATTTATTTTGACTGCTCCTGTTACTATCAATGAGCTTCAACAGGTAGTTTTTAAAATTCAAAAAGGGAAAACCCCAGGTCCTGATGGTTTTCCCATCGAGTTTTACCAAGATTTCTGGGATATCCTTCATGCTGATTTATTAGAGGTGGTGGAAGAAGCCAGGAAACCCAAAGAAATTTTGAAGGTTATCAATAAAACTTATATTATTCTTTCCAAAAACTCAAGAGGTTGATCATCTCTTAGCTTTTAGACCTATTTATTTATGTAATGTTCTCAAAATCATTACTAAGATCATGGCAGAAATGTTGAAGCCTCTTTTGCATAATATTATTTCTCCTAAACAAGGGGGTTATGTGGAAGGGCGTCAAATAGTAGATGAGATATTTCTTGCTCAGGAAGCCATCCATTCCATGGATATGCAAAAATCTCCTTCCATGTTCATTCGGTTAGACTTATCCAAAGCTTATGACAGAATGGATTGGCACTTCCTTATCAAAGTTTTGAGGCAATTCGATTTCTCTCAGGATTGGATAGATTGGATTATGGGATGTATCTCTTTAGTTTCCTACTTAGTTCTTATCAGTGGCAGGCCTTCTTAGTTGTTCCCAGCTTTCAAAGGTATTAGGCAAGGTGACTCGCTATCCCCTTATTTATTCATCATTCTTGTTGAATGCTTGCGTAGGACTATAACCAAAAAGAGGGAAAACAAAACCCTTGAGGGAGTTACCATTGCTCATGGAGCTAGACCTATCTCTCATCTTCAACTTGTGGATGACTCTACTCTTTTAGGTAAAGCTACAATTAAGGAAGCTTCTAATATTAAGCAAATCATTAGTTGTTTTTCTAAGGCTATCGGGAAATTGATCAATGAAGATAAATCTAAAGTTATTTTCTTTCATTGCTCTGCTAGACAGGAATCCATGGTCTTGGATAAATTAAGATATAAGAAGACCTCTCTTCCAATCACTTATTTAGGTATTCCCATAAATATTCAAAGGCAAAAAAATAAATATTGGAATTGGTTGTTGGACAAAGTTAAAAAGAAAATTGGAAAGTGGACCAACAAATGGATTTCTTCTGGGGGTAGAATCACCTTGGTAAAATCAGTCCTTCAAGCTATTCCTATTTATGTTTCTTTCGTTTTGAATATCCCAAAGGCTGTTCTTTGAGAATTGGATCAAATCAGTCATCGTTTCCTTTGGAGTGGTACTAAGGAGAAAATAAAATGGGCCTTGGTGAAATGGGATACTTTATGTCTTCCTAAGAGTGAAGGGGGTTAGGATTCTGGTATTCAATTAATAACAACAAAGGTTTAGTTGCTAAATTATATTGGAGGATGTTGCATAACCCCAATGCTCTTTGGGCCAATAATCTTCGTGCTAAATATGCTGAGAACAAAAGTCCTGAAGACCTTGTTTGCTATCAATTGCCTACCAAAGTTTCTCCCATTTTAGCAGTTCTTAAGATTGGTGAGGATTTGATAAAGATAAATTTATTTTGGATCATTCATAATGGTCAACAGGAAAATTTTTGGACAAATTCTTGGGATGGTCACAAGCCTTTGATAACTCAGTTTCCCAATTGGAGGCCTTGGATGGAGGAGCTTCACCGAGCTAGCTGGATAAAGGTGGCTAATTACTATCGATACCATACTTGTAATTCAAAGGTTGGTAGATATTGGATCCCTATCGAGGAGTGGCCTATTCAAATCCCAGAAAGGCAAATACAAGATATTAAAGACATCCTTCATATGAGATCTCTCTCTTGGTCCCATGAAAAAAATTATTTTGGATGGAACAACACTATTAAGGGTGAGTATTTAGTTGCTCAAGGTTATTTGACCTTATGCCATAATAATCCTAACCAATCTTTTGATATATTTTCTCAGTTGTGGGCTCAAAAGCTCTGGCCTAAGGTGAGGTTCTTTACTTGGCTTTTATTGCATTGTAGGGTGCTTACTGGTGAGCAACTTATGAAGCGTGGTTTTCATGGCCATTTTAGATGTGAAATGTGTGGAAAGAATGTAGAAATTCTCAGCCATATTTTTATTGAGTGTACTTTAGCCTCTGAGCTATGGAGGAGAATGACCACTTTACTTGGTTTAAATTGGTCCAAATTTTTTACTTTTGATCAGCTTTGGAGGGATTGGCCTAAACAAGAGGGTGTCAATCATTTTATTAGGTAGTTAGTTTGGATGGGTTCTACCATAACTGGAATGAAAGGAATAGTCAAATTTTTAATCAAGATAGGAAGGATATTCACTATATTTGGCAAAAGACCATTGCCAACTTAGTTGAATTAGTCCAACAACTCCTTAATCACCCCAAAAAATCCCACCAATGATGGGATCAAGTGATGCAAAGATTGAAGATTAACTCCTCTAAGGGAAACCATCTTAAAGGGAATGTGAGCAATTACAAGATGGAAAGAACAAGAAATTGGCAACCTCCTCCTAAGGATTTTGGAAAAGTCAATATTGATGGAGCCTCTAGAGAGAACCCTGGAAAAGCTAGTGCGATAGGAATTGGTAGACTTTCAGATGGCTCCCTGGTTTTTACTTTTGCTAAGAATTTGGGTATTCTTTCCAATAACCTTGTTGAGGGGTATGGTATCCTTAGAGGCCTTCAAGAGGCTACTAAGGTTGGATGGGAAAATGTGCTAGTTGAGTCTGACTCTCAACTCATGATTAATATTTTGAAGACTCCTAAGAATCATAAGGTTGATTGGAGAATAAAAAGAATTATTGAGAAGATTCAATTAATCCAGATGAGATTTTTGAAATTTGATTACAATCATGTGGTCAAAGATCAGAACAAGAGTGTTGATGCTTTAGCTAATTGGGCTTTGGACAAATATGATCTTACTTGCTATGGCCATCCTCCTAGATGGTGGGCTTCACAAATAAGGGAAACTCTTCTGTCTATCATTTCTTTGGATGGCTCCAGTTGTGGAGGTACCTAGTTTCTTCTTGCTTTATTTTTGCTTCTCTTTGGTTCGGTCAGGGTAGTTTAGTTTTTTGAGGTGTGTGTGTATTTTTTGTTTTGTTTTTGTATTGTTTTTTGTTGTTATTGTGTTTTTATTGTTTTGTGTTTTTTTGTTATTGTTCTTGTGTTTTTATTTTTCTTGTTCTTGTGTTTCTGTATGTTTGTGTTTATTGGTGTTTTTTGTTTTGGTGTGTGAGTGTTTTCTATGTTTTTGTTTATTGTCTATTGTTGGTTTTTTTTTTGTTTTTTTTATTTTATTATTTTTTTAAGGTTTTGGTTGTTTTTGTTGTTCATGTTTTTTTCGGTTGGCTTTGTATCTTTCTATTATTTTTGTCATGTTTTTTTTATGTTGTTATTGTGTTTTTCTGTGTGGTTCATATTGTGTATTTTATTTTACTCTTCTTATGTGTTTGTGTTTGTGTGTTATTATTTTTTATTGTTTTAGGTTTGCTCCTTGAGTATGTCAAAGGTGGTAGGCCCGATGCAAGTCTTGGGTGATTTTGGTGGAAGAGATACCCCTGCCTCCTTAGGTCTTACCCGAAAGTGGCATCCCTTTCGGGATGTTTTCCAGACAAAAAAAAACTTTGGGGCAGCCTGTTTGTAAAGGTAGTAGTCTGATCTGAATCCTCTGAGTGCGCGTCATATTGACAATGTCGGTACGAATCTCGAGCGACTGATGATCCCCTTCATGTCGGGTCAACAATAATGAGATGAAATAGATTTGGTGGGAGCAACCCTTGTGGTTTGAACCCTGCATTTGTCAATTACTTAAAATAGTGTGGTTGTGACCAACTCTCCTATGTAACAAAAACAAAAATGTCTGATGTTCAATAGCCAAGCTTAGATAATCATCATTTTGTTGCTTGGTAGTGTCCAAAAATTTAATGATAACTTGTATATTAAATATTTTCTTTTAGCATCAATTTTGTTCTATCTCAAAGAACATAGATGATGATCTTTCTAATTTTATTCCTAGTCTCACAAAGGTACTTTATTTAAAAATATCCCAAGTTCAATAGCCAGACTTGGATAATCATCATTTTGTTGCTTGGTAGTGTCAAAATTTTTAATGATAACTTGAATATTGAATATATATATTTTTGGTATCAATTTTGTTTTATCTCAAAGAATATAGTTGAGAATCTCTTTAATTTTATTCATAGTCTCACAAGGGGGACTTTATTTTGTAGTCTAATCTTGCCCAAGTAGTTAAGTGTTATTCCTAGTTTTGTATTTTATATTTGTTTTGATATCTTTATAAGTTTTCCTTTCTATTTGTTTTTGCTTTAGAGTATTTCTCTCCTTTTCCATTCCCACCAAAACTTCCATCTTTATGAATATCTTCTATTTTTCTAAACCATTTATAATCGTACTTATTCTTTATATGCTTATGTTGACTTGGAGAACTTGAAGTGCAAGGAATAACCTCAAAAGACTTTATTATTTATGCTACCCGAGAAACTCTAAAGTGTAAACATGATCCTCCATAGTAATTACTTTTTATATTGTCCTAAAAATCTCAAATTGTCATATATATCCAACATACTCATTTCTTTATTTTGCTGCTCTTGAAACCTAAGATGTGAGGGATAAACTCTACATTATGTTTTCTTTATGGGATTGAAACAAGTCCAAACTATACTACATCATGACCACTTAACGACATTACAACTAGGCAATTATGTATTTATCAACGAGATTCAAACCAGTCTCCTTGAATTTCAAGCTATTTAACCCATTGAGCTTATGCCAATAAGTAAACTCTACACTACTTTCATTTTTAATGTAAGGAGAGGATTTTATACTAGAAAAATAAATACAATCTAGATGACTTAAACATAACATTTTTTGCCTTCTTTGTTTTAAAATTTTTCTCTCTTCTTTTGCACCTTTAGTTCCTTTTGGATTTGAACTTGCATGTATTTCAAGGCAAGATTCAAACCTGGGTCTCCTCGAAAATCAAGGAATTTAACCATTGAGCTAATGACATTTGATCCTTGCACTTGCTTTTTAACTACTCATAAAAATATATTTTTATAAATTTTATTTATTAATTGATTATATGCGATTGAAACATCACATCCATATCAACTCATGGCTACATAGTGGTATTATAACTTGGCAATTATGCATACATCACTTGACAACATTTGAACCTCAGTCTCCTTGAAAGTTTTGGTTAAACTCATGTCATTTGATCAAATGTTAAGGTTTACCTATTGGATTGGAATCTTGATTTATAATGTGAAGCTCTTCACTTTGACCATTTATTCTAAACCCAATGGGCTAAAATATTAAGGTTTATCCAAGATATTTGAACCTTGGTTTAGGATGTGAAACTCTCCACTCCAACCAATTACTTTAGACCACATGGGCTAAATATTAAGGTTCACCCATAAGATTTGAACCTTAGTTTAGAATATGAACTCTTCATTCCCACTAATTTTTGTAAATTCCAGGGGCTAAATGTTAAGGTTTATCCATGGGATTCAAACATTGGTCCATAATGTGAAACTCTTCGCTCCCTACCATTTGCTCGTACTTCTACAAACACTTTCATTCTCATCAATCTCTTATATTTTTCCAAACCATTCATAATAATACTTATCCTCTATAGGCTTATATTGCCTTTAAGAACTTGAATTGTAAGGAGTAACCTCAAAAGCATGTTCTCTTTTATGTTATTGGAGACAACTAAGAGAAATATTATATTAATTTTATTAACTCTTTGATCAATATTCATGTACAATATTCACATATTTAATATACAATTGGTTTGGTACATCAACCTTTGCAACTTCTATACGAAAAAGAACTTCTATACAAGAATAAGTTTTTTTTGGCTAAATAAAAAAGGGTTGTACTTGGGTCCCCCACCCTTGACAAACTACAACTCTTTTCTTTAGAGTTTACAAATAAATACACTTCTCATCTCAATTGAGATGCTGTAGATAGAAACCTACATCATTTTACATAAAATGTTTGAATTCTTTATTTTCTGGATCTTTTTAATTTTCAATATGAATACAAATATTATGGAATTCACAATCTTCTTGACATTTTCCTATAGCAACCTTCACAATACCAAAATTTCACCTCTACTATGTATGCATTGCAACTCAATAGAGTAATATTTCCAAAATATCGCACTATCATAGTCCGCTTCTGGATTACTATCTTCTGGATTGCTAGTTTCCTCCAAAAACACAAGTGCAACAGAAAAAATTATAATAAATAGTTTATATGAAAACACATTATTGTTACAATATAAAGCAAATATTACCAATAGAAAACATTAAAGTAAATCTTAATCATTCATTGATTTAGGCAATCAACATTTTATTGTTAGCTTCAACTAAACTTGCTACTTCCTCTAACAATGGAAAGGAGAATTTAACTTCACGATCTTCAACTAAAACCCCTCTATTAGCTAGCCTATCTGCACATTTGTTTCCTTCTCTTGATGTATGTGTAAACCTGATTTCTGCAAACTCTTTTGCAAGATCTTGAATTTCCACAATTATCTCTTGTATGTTTCATGGAGCCTTTGTTTTCCTCAAAATTGCATTTATTACTATGAGATAATCACCTTCCATCCATACTCTATTCCATTTCATTTATTTGCATATTTTTAAACCGTCTAAAGTCTCCCAAGTTTCAACTTCATTATTTTTCTTAAATTCATTATCAAAAGCGTAATGAGACAAAATATATCTATTATTTCTAATTATTCCTCCTCCTCCTGTCGGTTCTGGATTCCATTTAGATGCTCCAACAAAATTCAATTTAACCCACTCCACATCTGGAGGTTTCCACTTTATATTATTTACCTTTTTTTTGCTTCTTTTGTACCCAACATCATAATTCCATTTAATGACTTGACCCCATCTATCAAGGATATCTACTTCCATATTAGGGACTGGGTGAGTTGATAGGGTTGGTTTAGACTCTTTTATGGCTAAACATATATTCCTTTTCATTACCTCTAAATGAATTTCCTTTCCTTTAAATATTCTTTTAGTCATTTTTAGCTATATAGTCCAAAATATCTGTAAAGCCTTACTTTTATAAGTGCTCTATCATTGCTTTAACCAATCTTCAATTATGCTATTCATCACAATGCATTTACCAAACTTATTAAGAATTCATTACCATAGTTTCTAGACTATTGAGCAATATCCCAAGAGATGGTCTATACTCTCCTCCTCCTTTTTACAAAGAACACATTGAGAGGGACCATGAAAACCCCTTTTCATAAGGTTATCCCAGGATAAAATTCTTCTATGACCTACTAGCCAAACAAATATTTTGATTTTAGGAATGCTTGGGCTATCCCAAAAACCTCTCCATATTCTAGTGATATTACTATTTTGTTGGTGCTTTACATTATATCCACTTCTTGTTGTGTATTATCCCAAGCTATTCAACTCCCAAATCAAGTTATCCTTGGCTCCTCTCGGAATAGTCACAATTGTTATCTTTCTACTCAATTGCCTCCTAGCATCAATGTCTTGTATACCTGTAAAAAAATCTTCTTTCCATTTGTATCTTCCTTCTTGATCCTTGTACAAAATGTTTGAAACCCTATCACCATATTTGTCTTGAAGCAATCTCATCCAAGGTTTCAAAATTGGATCTAAATTGAGTGGTTTTTTTATCACACCAAGTATCCATCCAAATAGAATTTTTTTCTCCAATTTCCACCACCCATCTTAAACCTTTAATCATAATATCAACATATTTTTTTAAACCATTCCAAAGAGGAGAACCATTTGATAGAGAAAATGTAGTAAATACTAAAATTGGGTCATTGGGATCAACATACTTAGAAGAATTTTGGCTCATTGTATTTGACTCTCTTTTTACAATATTCAAATTTCTTTTCCCATAAGAGCTAACTTTGCATATGTAAGAACTCTTAAACCAATACCTCCCCTAGTTTTATTATCACACACCTTGCTCCATTTCACCAAAGGAAAATTCCTTTTATCATGCAAACCTGACCATAAAAAGGATTGCATAATATAGATTAATATTTTTTTAATTGATTTTGGCATAGTATACAGTGGCATATAATATGTTGGAATGGCTTGTGAGACTGAATTAATTAACTGCACTCTTCCTGCTAACGATAACCATCTACCTTTCCAAGCTGAAATTTTATTTTAAACTTTACTAAGAACTGAATTCCATAATTCTATCCTCATTCTCCCCTAAAATAAATGTATCCCTAGATAAGTTGTTGGTCAATTTACCTCCTCCATTTTAAGTAAGTTACAAATTCTTGTTTTGATATTAGCTAGAGTGTTAAGGAAGTAAATTTTGGATTTTGTCCTATTAAATTTTTGCCCTGATGTTGTTTTGTATTCCTTTAAAAAGTTATTCAAAGCTTTGACCTCATTTATCCTTGCCCTTCCAAAAATGGTTGTATCATCTACAAATTGTTGATGGGTGATGTTGTTGATGTTATTACTAACCTTAAGTCCATTTATAATCCCATATTTGTAAGCCATTTTTAAGTTCTTACTCAAAACCTCTGCCATAATAATGAACAAATAAGGAGATAGAGGATCAACTTGTCCAAGGCCTCTCTTGGTTTAATATATTATGTTATTAACCCAGTGACCAAACACTAAATAAGAAATTTTAGAGACACAAGCTTTAATCTATTTAACTTGTTTCTTACCAAAACCAAACTTTTCTACAACTGCAAAAATAAAATATCATTTAACCCTATCGTAGGCTTTACTCATATCAAGTTTTAAGATCATTGCTTTCTATTTTATTGAAGCTATTGAATGTATAACTTCATATCTAGAATTTGTTTCTCTTTCACAAATCCTCCTTGCTCTTTTGAAATGATTTTATCTAACAATGGATTTAATCGATTCACCATCACTTTGGAGTTAAACTTATATGTCATATTACATAGGTTTATGGGTCTAATAGAATAAGATAATTCAACATCCTTATTTTTTGCAATTAGGGTAAGATATGTTGCATTTATTTTATAAAATATGTATTATTTTACCATAGACTTTTTGATGTTCACACAATGACACTGAGAGGGGGGGTGAATCAGTGTAGCTATTAATTTTAATATCTACAGCATTTAATATGAAATAAATAGAACTTGAAAACTGGAAAACCGACTTGAACAAGAGAGCACACCACAACACTCAATATACCGAGGTTCACCAATTTGGCTACTCCTCAAAAATGACTGCTTGGACTCCAATCCAAATCCAGTCTTTGCAAAATATCAATTTTACAAATACTTTACCAGCATCAACTGGAAGGAGCACCAACCCCTTAATTTTCTGTTGCAACAGATGGAGCACCAACCCCTAGTACCAAGCACCAACTTGGACTGCAATTCTGTTCAAATTAAAATGACATAAGAATGTCTTCACTTCATGCACGACCCTGACTGGTCTGCAATTAACCCAACTCTGCACACTCTCACTACTCTGCTAATTTTTCTCTTGACTCTTTTCTAACCCTCTTTTTACAGCAATTTCCCTCTAACAACAACAACATCTTCTCTGTACGACTATTCTTTTATAACCTTTCAATCCTGCATGCAATCGAATCACATACTCTGACTGTTCGAATCCATGCAATACGACTGTTCGGTTCCATGCACTTCGACTGTTCGAAACCCTGCAATACGGCTGTTGAATCCATGCAATACGACTGTTCGGTTCCATGCACTTCGACTGTTCGAAACCCTGCAATACGACTGTTGAATCCATGCAATATGACTGTTTTGTTTCATGCACTTTGACTGTTCGAAACCCTGCAATACGGTTGTTCGATTTCTTCAAATACGGCTTTTCGAATGCTTTTTCGAAACTCCATATGTGATGCATCGAATGCTTTTTCAATCAAGAATATACAACTGTTCTAGTGCATGATCGACACCTGTCAATTTGTAACTGCTGATCAGACATCAGTTACTTTTTACGTAACTGGCTGCATGATTTTCTTATCTGCTTTTTCCGACACGTGTCACCTTGCATGCTCCTACGGGTTTTACATGCCAGACTGTTACTGTCGCGATATCGCGACACTTTTTGAAGCCGTACACTTCATGCCCTTGCTGTCGCGAAATCGCGACCATTTTGGCTTTGAAAGCTTTCCCTCTGTTCATGTCGCGATATCGCGACACTTAGAACTTTTGTTGACGTCATCCTTAAGCATGTCACGAAATCGTGACCGTTTTGGCTCTTGAAAGCTTTCCCTGCATCTTGTCGCGATATCGCGACACTTTCAACATTTGCTGACGTCATCCTTAATCATGTCGCGAAATCGCGACGCTTTTGGCCTTTGCTGACGTCATCATCCTTCTTGTCGCGAAATCGCGACGCTTCTGGCTTCCGTACACTCTCCTTTGCCAGCAACAGCGAAAATGGAACATGTCGCGAAATCGCGACACTTTGGGCTTCCGTACAATCCTCCTTGCAAACTTCAGCGAAAATGGAACATGTCATGAAATCGTGACACTTTGCTCTTCCGTACAACTCTCCTTGCAGATTCCAGCGAAAATGGAACATGTCGCGAAATCGTGACACTTTGCTCTTCCGTACAACTCTCCTTGCAGACTCCAGCGAAAATGGAACATGTCACGAAATCGCGACGTTCACTGCTTCCGTACACTCTTTGTTTCATGCAGTAGCGAAATCGCTACAACTTTGTGCCTTGTGCTTTTGACTTGTTACATCTTTAATTTTTGCAACTTTGAATGGTAGCGAAATCGCTACACCTTTGTTTTTATACATTTTGTCATGCAGCGAAATCGCTACATCTTCTTGTTTGTGCCTTTTCACTTGTAGCGAAATCGCTACACCTTTGTTTTCTGCACTTCCTATTTGTAGCGAAATCGCTACACCTTTGTGCCATGTATTTCCATCATGCAGCGAAATCGCTACACCTTTGTTTCCATTCATTTCAACATGTAGCGAAATCGCTACACCTTTGTTGCTGAGCATTCTCTCTCCTCTTCGGGTCACGAAAACCCGACGTGTCACGATATCGCGACACTTTTCGTTGCTAGCTCCTTTCCTCCATTTATGTCATGAAATCGTGACATCTTTTCACCTTGCTTCCCTCTCTGCCAGCATGTCACGAAATCGCGACAGTTTACCTTTCACTTTCTCTCTCCTCTGCCATGTCGCGATATCGCGACAAATTGGCATGCACTTTCTCTCTCCTCGGTAATGTCGCGAAATCGCGACAATTTTCCTTGCATTTTCTCTCTCCTCGGCAATGTCGCGAAATCGCGACAATCTTCCTTGCATTTTCTCTCTCCTCTGTTTTGTCGCGATATCGCGACAGAAAACATGTCGCGATATCGCGACAGTTTTCTTCCTTGTCTTTTTCTGCCAATTTCTGAATCTGGGTCACCTCTGTTTTTCTTGAAATTCATTGCACTTGATCCGATCGACCTCTGAATCGCATCAATCGCATCAATGCTGTCCGTGTTGACAACAATGACAATACTTTTGCAATTCTTTTGCTGCACCTTGCTCAACAATCTCCCCCTTTGGAATTGTTGGCAACACACTGCAACCTTGCTTAATTTCTTCTCCCCCTTTGCCAATAATACCAAAGGGTCTGCTGCAGACTCCCCCTGAGTCTATGCACAACATTCTCGGACTTAAAAAGTTTGAATGCTCCCCATGAGAATGTGTTTCCCATAGCTAGTCAGTGCTTGGGTGGTGTGACTACTCCCAACTTCTTTCGAAGGTATTCAAATACTTCCTTTGGCAAAGGTTTTGTGAATATATCAGCTACTTGCTCTGTAGTTGGAACAAAATCCAATTTAACCTCTCCTTCCGCAACTTTATCCTTCAAGAAATGATATCGGATTGCAATATGTTTGGTTCTTGAATGCATTATTGGATTCTTGGATATGTTGATAGCACTAGTGTTATCACATTTAATTGAAATTGGCTCTTTGAAATGAATACCAAGATCTTTCAATGTTTGTCTCATCCATAATATCTGAGTACAACATGTTGTTGCTTGCAATGTATTCTGCCTCTGCAGGTGGATAGAGATACTCGATTCTTGTTTCTTGTTGTGCCATGCTACCAGACTGTCTCCAAGATAAAATGCTCCTCCACTTGTGCTCTTTTCGTCATCAATACATCCTGCCCAATCTGCATCGGAATATGCAATCAAAGTGAAATCTTTACCTTTTGGGTACCACAACCCATAATCCATAGTGCCCTTGAGATATCTCGAAGATCCTCTTTACAAGCTGTTACATGAGTTTCTTTGGGGCTTGGCCTGAAATCTTGCAACCATGCATACTGCTTGTAATATATCTAGTCTAGTGGCTGTTAAATACAGCAGGCTTCCAATCATAGACATGTACATTGTTTGATCTACATCCGGGGATTTATCATCCTTGCTCAACTTGCGACTGTTGTCATGGGAGTGCTAACCGGTTCTTGTCTTCCATTGTGAACTTTTTCAGCATTTCTTTTACATATTTAACTTGAGAAATAAAAATGCCTTTTTCATTTTGATTGACCTGCGATCCTAGGAAATAAGAAAGTTCACCAATCATAGACATCTCAAATTCTTTCTTCATTTTAGTTGATATGTCTTTGCAGTATTCATCCATGCTGCTGCCAAATATTATATCATCTACATAAACAACAAGAACAATAAGATGGCCCTTCTCTGTTTTGACATATAAGTTGCTGTCCACCAAACCTTTCTTGAACCCTTGTTTAATTAGATAATTATCCAGCCTTGCATACCATGCTCTGGGTGCCTGTTTCAAACCATATAATGCTTTCTTTAACCTGCAAACAAAATGCGGGTTGTCACCAAGTTGGAAGCCATCTAGCTGTTCAATGTAAACCTCTTCTTCCAGTTTTCCATTCAAAAATGCTGATTTTACATCCATTTGATATACTTTGAAGTTTTTATGAACTGCTAATGCCGAAACATTCGATTGCCTCTAGTCTGGCTACCGGTGCAAAAGTTTCCTCAAAATCAATGCCTTCAACTTTGAGCATAGCCTTTACTGGACCAATCTTGCCTTATTTACGACAACTTTGTCCATCTTCATTTAATTTATTTTGAAAAACCCATTTAGTGCCAATTATGTTTTTATTTGTTGGTCTAGGTACTAATTCCCCGGTATTGTTTTTCTCAATCTGATCTAGTTCTTCATTAATTGCCTTCAACCAACTTTCATCAGTGCTTGCTTCAGCAACATTTTTAGGTTCAATGCTAGATAACACAGAATAGTTCCATACTGCTGCTCTTCTTGTCTGAATACCATCTTTGGGATCCCCAATAATCTGTTCACTTGGATGATTTTTCTGCCAGTTGCTGTTTTAAATTTCCTGTTTTCTTCTTCTTCTGATTCAGTTTTTACACCATCTGTATCAATCTTCCGATTCTTATCTGTTTCCTTTTCATCATCACCTTCAATGACTTCTTCATAGATGGGGTAGTTTTCTTGATAAGTAATTTCTTGTTCTCTACCTTCATCAACTTTCACATCAGCACTCTCAACAATTTTCTTTAGCCTTTTGTTATAACATGTGTAGGCTTTGCTTTTTGTTGAGTAACCAAGAAAGATACCTTCATCAGCTCTATTTTCAAATTTACCGAGATTATCTTCAGTCCGTTTGATGTAGCACTTACTGCCAAATACTTTGAAATGTCTTGTTGTTGCCTTTACGCCAAACCACAGCTCATAAGGTGTTTTGCTTTCATGTGGTCTTAGCATGCACCTGTTTTGAATGTAAACTGCAGTATGTCTTGCCTCTTTCCAAAATCATCGACTATTTTGTTCTCAACCAGCATTGTCCGTGCCATTTCCTGCACTGTCCTATTCTTCCTTTCTACAACTCCATTCTGCTGAGGTGTTCTAGCTGCTGAAAACTGTCTTCTTATCCCATATTTTTGACAGTATTCTGCAAATTCTTCTGAAATAAACTCTCCTCCTCTGTCTGATCTTAGGCATTTAATTCTTTGTCCTGATTGATTCTCAACAAGATTTTTGAAGGTTTTAAACATCTCAAAGGCTTCTGATTTAAGTTTCAGAAATAGTACCCATGTCATTCTTGAGTAGTCATCTATACACAGCATAAAATATTTGTGTCCATTTATGCTTTCAGTTCTCATGGGTCCACATAAATCAGTGTGAATTAATTCTAATGGCTTGCTCGTGAAATACTCTTTTGCTTTGAAAGTGGCTCTGGTTTGTTTTCCCTTTTGGCATGACTCACAAATACTTTTTGAAGGTTTACCAATAGTTGGTATGTCTCTTACTGCCCCTTTTGAGCTGATTTTTACCAGATTATCAAAGCTTATGTGACCGAGTCTCTTGTGCCACAACCAGTTTTCTTCTTCCTGACCAACCAAGCAAGTTCCTTCTGAAGTCTCTGAAAGTGTATACTGATTTCTAGAAGTTCTCAGTCCAGTGGCTATTAACTTTCCATTTTTTGTCTTTCTTACTTCACAACCCTCCTTCTTGAAGATTACATCATGACCTCTGTCACAGATTTGATTGACACTCAGCAAGTTATGCTTCAGACCAATCACAAACAAGACTTCTTTTGATTTTATATTGCCATCACTGATCTTGACTGATCCCTTTCCAACAATCTTTGCTCCATCATTATTTCCAAATTTCACAGAACCACCTTCATAATTCTGCAAATTCTCAAATTTTTGCTTGTCACCTGTCATGTGACTGGAACAACCACTGTCAAGTATCCAAGGTGCAGATTTGTTCTAAGCTTTAAAGGCAGTCTGAACAATCAAAGATTCCTTTTCTTTCCATTCTGGTTTGATGACAGATTTAGCTACTTGTTTTGCCTTTGTCTTCTCATTAGCATGTGCTTGTTTTTCAGGAATTTTCTTGTTTTGTTTCAACTCACTTGATTGAGATTTTCTACCCTGATAATTATTTGCTGCAAAAGTGCTTCTACAGTTTCTAGCAATATGTCCAAAATTATGACAATTATAACATTCAACTGCATAATTCATTAAAGGAGAAAAAACATTTCTGCTTGTGAAATTCCTTTGAGATACATTATGTACTGCAATCTGAAATCTTATGGCCATAAGCATTGCATTTAAAACAATAACCTGAAAAGGAATGATTAAACCTGGGTGCCGGTCTTTGCCAGTTTGAAGTAGGAGCCATAAATCTTCTCCTTCTTGGATGTGTGACTTTTGTGAAGCCATCTTTGTCGAGTACTCTTCTTGAGTCCGGCATTATTGCTTTCTTGGGAATGATTTGTTTTTTCTAGTTCAACTCGATCTTTTCTTCTTTCTTTATGGGTTCTACATTCAAGGCCTTTGAACCCTTTGATGATTCTCCTTCATCGAAGCCTAAACCAAATTTGATGCTCGGAAGGCCTTTGGTTATTTAACATTTTATCCAGACTTTACAGTACTTTCTTCAAACTTATGAAAATAGTTCAATTTTCTATTCATCTCCTCTAACTGCATTCTTAACTTAACCATGTCTTCCTCTAGCTTGCTTGCATTCAACTGTCTTTACGAGTTAATTGTTCATCAAGAACTTCAGACATTTTCTTGAATTCCTCTGTCTGTATTTTTAAACTGTTTATTATGTCAGTGGCATCTTCTAGTTTTCTTGAAAACTTTTTGTTCTTTTTCCTTTCTACACTCAACTCTTCAAGTGCGGCAACCAATTCTCCTTCCAGGATAAACTTCAGCCTCATCTTTAAAGTTTTCATCACCTTCCCGATTTTCTTCTGTTCTTTCCTCTTCAAGTGCCATGAACAGAGCTTCACCTTTTTCTTCTTGAGAATCCTCATCCGAGCTTTCTTCGAAGTGCTGACATTCTTGGATATGAAGCTTTTCTTCTTGAAGTTGTTCTTTCTAAAATTTTGTTTCTTCTTCCAGTCACCTTTTTCTTGGTGTGAGCCTTCACCATTTTTGGTTTTCTCCTGCATTGGACATTTGGCTGCAAAATGACCGACTCCTCCACAATTGAAGCATTTGAAAGGTAGCTTTCCTCTATATTTTCCTTTTCCCTTTGTGAGTTTTCGAACAAAATTAGCTTCTGTTTCATCCAGTGTCTCTTCATCCTCAGATTCATGTTCAGCTTTTATATTCTTGTGTGCTTTAAAAGCTGCTTCTCTGTCTATAGACTTGGTTTGTCCTATTCTCATTTCATATGCTGTCAGAGAACCATGCATCTCATCCAAGCTGAAGTTGTTCAGATCTTTTGCCTCTTCTATTGCAGAAACTTTGGAGTTAAATCTTTTGTGCGGTGTTATGAGAACCTTTTTCACAACAACTGCATCATCAATTTCTTCACCGAGTCCTCTGATTGCATTAATGATTTCGTTGACTCTCAGCATATAAGCCTCTATGTTCTCATCTTCATTCATTTGCAGTGCTTCGAACTGTGCTCGATGAGTTTGCAGTTTTGCTTCCTTGATCTTGTTGTCTCCTTCATGGATGCTTTTCAATTTATCCCACATGTCTTTTGCTGATTTACAGCTCATGACTCTTATCAGTTCACTGTCAACAAGCCCACACATTATGGCATTCTTAGCTTTGGAGTTGTTCTCAAATTTTTTCTTCTCGACGAGTATCTGTTGGAGGAGTAGTGGGTGCTTGTGTATCCACTATCTACGAGAATCCCAAATATCATATCCCAATGCACTCAGATATGTTTGCATCCTGAGTTTCCAGAAAGTGTAATTTGTTCCATCGAATAAGGGAGCTTTGTTGGATGAGAATCCTTCACCGCCTGCCATTGTTTCTTCCAAGATCTCCTTAGCTGATTAAGCTTGAACAAGGAACCTTGCTCTGATACCAATTGATGTTCACACAATGACACTGAGAGGGGGGGTGAATCAGTGTAGCTATTAATTTTAATATCTACAACATTTAATATGAAATAAAGAGAACTTGAAAACTAGAAAACCAACTTGAACAAGAGAGCACACCACAACACTCAATATACCGAGGTTCACCAATTTGGCTACTCCTCAAAAATGATTGCTTGGACTCCAATCCAAATCCAGTCTTTGCAAAATATCAATTTTACAAATACTTTACCAGCATCAACTGGAAGGAGCACCAACCCCTTAATTTTTTGCTGCAACAGATGGAGCACCAACCCCTAGTACCAAGCACCAACTTGGACTGCAATTCTGTTCAAATTAAAATGACATAAGAATGTCTTCACTTCATGCACGACCCTGACTGGTCTGCAATTAACCCAACTCTGCACACTCTCACTGCTCTGCTAATTTTTCTCTTGACTCTTTTCTAACCCTCTTTTTACAGCAATTTCCCTCTAACAGCAGCAACATCTTCTCTGTACGACTATTCTTTTATAACCTTTCAATCCTGCATGCAATCGAATCACATACTCTGACTATTCGAATCCATGCAATATGGCTATTCGGTTCCATGCACTTCGACTGTTCGAAACCCTGCAATACGGTTGTTGAATCCATGCAATACGACTGTTCGGTTCCATGCACTTCGACTGTTCGAAACCCTGCAATATGGCTGTTGAATCCATGCAATACGACTATTTTGATTCATGCACTTTGACTTTTCAAACCTTCATATACTGGTTGTTCAATTTCTTCAAATACGACTTTTTGAATGCTTTTTCGAAACTCCATATGTGATGCATCGAATGCTTTTTCAATCAAGAATATACAACTGTTCTAGTGCATGATCGACACCTGTCAATTTGTAACTGCTGATCAGACATCAGTTACTTTTTACGTAACTGGCTGCATGATTTTCCTGTCTGCTTTTTTCGACACGTGTCACCTTGCATGCTCCTACGGGTTTTACCTGCCAGACTGTTACCTGTCATGATATCGTGACACTTTTTGAAGCCGTACACTTCATGCCCTTGCTGTCATGAAATCATGACCATTTTGGCTTTGAAAGCTTTCCCTCTGTTCATGTCGCGATATCGCGACACTTAGAACTTTTGCTGACGTCATCCTTAAGCATGTCACGAAATCGTGACCGTTTTGGCTCTTGAAAGCTTTCCCTGCATCTTGTCGCGATATCGCGACACTTTCAACTTTGCTGATGTCATCATTATTCTTGTCACGAAATCGTGACACTTTCGGCCTTTGCTGACGTCATCATCCTTCTTGTCACGAAATCGTGACGCTTCTGGCTTTCGTACACTCTCCTTTGCCAGCAACAGCGAAAATGGAACATGTCACGAAATCGCGACACTTTGGGCTTCCGTACAAT
The DNA here is from genome assembly GCA_028583015.1 of Wollemia nobilis. Lineage (NCBI taxonomy): Eukaryota > Viridiplantae > Streptophyta > Pinopsida > Araucariales > Araucariaceae > Wollemia > Wollemia nobilis. The sequence goes on along the minus strand of JAQPPZ010013020.1, from coordinate 3,945,985 downwards.
CCTCCTTGCAAACTTCAATGAAAATGGAACATGTCGCGAAATCGTGACACTTTGCTCTTCCGTACAACTCTCCTTGCAGACTTCAGCGAAAATGGAACATGTCGCGAAATCGTGACACTTTGCTCTTCCGTACAACTCTCCTTGCAGACTCCAGCGAAAATGGAACATGTCGCGAAATCGCGACGTTCACTGCTTCCGTACACTCTTTGTTTCATGTAGTAGCGAAATCGCTACAACTTTGTGCCTTGTGCTTTTGACTTGTTACATCTTTAATTTTTGCAACTTTGAATGGTAGCGAAATCGCTACACCTTTGTTTTTATACATTTTGTCATGCAGCAAAATCGCTACATCTTCTTGTTTGTGCCTTTTCACTTGTAGCGAAATCGCTACACCTTTGTTTTCTGCACTTCCTATTTGTAGCGAAATCGCTACACCTTTGTGCCATGTATTTCCATCATGCAGCGAAATCGCTACACCTTTGTTTCCATTCATTTCAACATGTAGCGAAATCGCTACACCTTTGTTGCTGAGCATTCTCTCTCCTCTTCGGGTCACGAAAACCCGACGTGTCGCGATATCGCGACACTTTTCGTTGCTAGCTCCTTTCCTCCATTTATGTCATGAAATCGTGACATCTTTTCACCTTGCTTCCCTCTCTGCCAGCATGTCACGAAATCGTGACAGTTTACCTTTCACTTTCTCTCTCCTCTGCCATGTCGCGATATCGCGACAAATTGGCATGCACTTTCTCTCTCCTCGGCAATGTCGCGAAATCGTGACAATTTTCCTTGCATTTTCTCTCTCCTCGGCAATGTCGCGAAATCGCGACAATCTTCCTTGCATTTTCTCTCTCCTCTGTTTTGTCGCGATATCGCGACAGAAAACATGTCGCGATATCGCGACAGTTTTCTTCCTTGTCTTTTTTTGCCAATTTCTGAATCTGGGTCACCTCTGTTTTTCTTGAAATTCACTGCACTTGATTTGACTGACCTCTGAACTGCATCAATCTGCTGTGTTGACAACAATGACAATACTTTTGCAATTCTTTTGCTGCACCTTGCTCAACACTTTTCCACTGCCACCAATAAAGAATCCTTCATTAAATCCCAATTATGTTCGTAAAAACCTGCAGAGAGCTCATCTAGACCTAGGGATTTATCCTTATTAAAAGAGAAAAAAGCTAAATGAACTTCTAGAGTAATAGACTCCATCAGTTTCCTATTGTCCTCATTCCTTATAACTAAAGGAACATCTTGAAGAAGTTTATCATTAAGAACTTTAGTCTCCTCTAATCCTAGAATATTTTGATTAAAATACTTTGCCTCTTCTTATTTCACTCAGATCTTCAATCCAAACCCCTTCTATTGATTTAATTCTACTAATTCTGGATGTAGATCTTTGTACTATAACCATCCTATGAAAAAAAATTTGTATTTTTATCTCCTTTTAACCAAGTTTGTCTTGATTTTAGTCTCCATAATTTATTTCTTACTCAACATATTATGATATTCACTAATTTACCCCCTTTCCTCTGAATTTGGATTATTATGATCACCTTTTGGAATTTTGAAAGTTTATCTTCTAGTTCTTATTTCTTCTCAAAAAATATTCCCAAAAGTGTTCTTGTTCCATTCTTTTAATCTAGATGTCATAGTTTTAATTTGATTTGGAAAAGCATACAACCCACCATTACCTAAAGAATTCCACGTTTGAGCTATCATATCAAAAAATTGAGGATGGTCTTCCCACATACACTCATATTTAAAATATGATATTTTTTTAATTCACTTACCACTATTTTAACTCTTATTTTTAGTGATTTGGACCAGTCCTTGTTAAGGTATTAATTTTAGCACAAGTTCCAAGTAGATTTGGTCCAAGTATAGTTGTCTTCTTCAAAATCAACCTCCCATAGATTATTTTTTTGAATAAAAGTTGAGAAAGCTCTCATACTTTAGATTAATTTCCTATTTCCCCCAAAATTTTCATCCAGTTTGGTTATGGCATTAAAATTTTCTATGATCATGAATCAAGTTTCTTGGTCTTTGCTTCTCGTAAAGGCTTCAATCCCACTACAAAATTCTAATCTACCTGATTGAGTTGTAGGACCATAGACATTGATAAGGATGAAATAAATATCTACAAAGTAGCAAGGGACTAAAGAGGCTATCCAATGCCTAGATTTATAAATGGTTACACAAGAGGTTCTAGAAGGATTCCAACAAGTTATAATCCCCCTTGTTGCTCATTCAGAATCCATAACATCCCATTCACATCTTGCCTACACTGCTTTTATAGTTTTTGAAATTTCTTTTATAAATTTAGTTTTCTGGATACAAAGAATATCAGGCTTATTACTTAAACATAGGTCCCTAATACACCTCTACTTTGAGGGGGTATCATCATCCCTTATATTCCATGAGATGATAATCATGTCTCATTAGAGGCTTTTGGCCTTGCCTGCGAACTACCAATATCATTTGTTGTTTGCTAAAGAGAAGTTAAACCAACTTAGTTTGTGTTCCTTTTTCTTCTGAATGGTCCATGGAAATTCAAGAGAGTATTCAAAATATGACGAGACACATTCCTTAGGTTTATCGAGAATGTTCTTCCTTAAATCAGGATCATACCGAATAGATGGTTCCTTGTTAATATGTTGAAACTGTTATAGCGTGTCCTCTAAGTTTTGATCTACTTTTTCTTCATAGGCTAAAGCTTGAAAAAAGTTGGTATTTCTTCCAATATCCTTCATTACCGGTCTCCATTGTTTATTTTATTTCATTTTTCTAGATCTATTTTTTGGAATTTGAAAACCATCTTCATCCATAACCATTTGTAAGTTTCTCTTGCGGTTTTCTACATATGATTCAGTTGGGCTCTTCTTAGGGCATGATCTCTCAATATACCCTACCTCATGACATCTTCTACATCTAAAAGATATGTTTTCATAATCTATGGTTTGGATCCACATATTATCCCCATACTTAAGAATGATTGATTTTGGTAAAACTTTACTTATATCAATTATGACCAATATCCGAGCATAAATAGCCAAGAATCCATCTTTCATCGTATCTAAAATCTCAAGGAATTCTCCTAGAGTGTTGCCTATTGCCTTGAAGGTATCTATTTCCCAAAATTTAATGGGTAACCCAAACATCCTATACCGGATTGGTACTAGGGATAGATTTACATTTTTAGATGAAAAGCCTTCATACCAGTGGGTAAGGAAGAGTCTTGCTCTTCCCATAAACCAAAGACCCCCTTTTAGGATTTTTTCTCTTTCTTATTTAGAACAAAAAATGGCTAGGAAGAAACCTTTGGGAAGAAATGATAGAATCACTCTTGGAGATTTCCAACTCCTATCAATCCATTTTCTTAAGGCTGAAGCCCCTGACCAATACCCATTAAAATTACCAAAAACCACCCTATCGTGGAGAAACAAGGATCTCTTTGAGGTGCACTCACTAACCTCTACCACTAGAGATGATTCTAAGAATTTAACTATAAATCGGTCAATGGAAAAGAAACTAAAACTCAAAATATATTGAAATTTATCTGAATGTCCTATAGCAAATATAATATTTGATAAAAACTTTATAATAATTTGCATGCAAAATTTCTAAGATAAAGAAAGGAAAAAAAACTTAGCTAAAAAATTCTATGTATGGATAGAATGTCTTGCCTCACTAAAGTCCTAGCCCTTCATTGCTCTTCCCATCATTCGAACCCTAGTTGGCAAATATTTGCAATTATGTTTTTCACGACTTGAAAAATCATCACTGCCCTTGTTCCAGATGGTTGACTTCACAAGGTCGTATCTCCCTCAATATTTCCATACAAGAATAAGTTAAATAATAATGTATAATAAAATAATGTAATAATATAGGCTAACATCCCCTTTATTATGTTATTTGGTACATCAAAAAATGTAATTACTACCCCCTTAATTTTGATTTCTTAGGGTGATAGAATGAAATTGTACTAGCCCTAGCTTTTGGATCTATGTGATTTCCACTTGGTTTACCTATTTGGTCTATCTTAGGGTCTGCCTCTAGGTTATTGTCACAAGGTTTACCTCTAGGTCGCCTTTGGGTTGTTGCATTCTAGATTGCCACTGGACTAGGTTGTTGCCTTCTAGGTTGCCACTGGACTAGGTTGTTGCCTTTGTATCATTGCCTCAGGGTCTTTGCCTTTGGGTCATTACCTCTGGGTCTCTGCCTTTGGATCATTGCCTCAAGGTCTTTGCCTTTGGGTCTTTGCCTTTGGATCATTACCTCTGGGTCACCTTTGTACTTCACATTTGGGTCAGCCACTAGATTAGCCTTTAGATCATCACCTTTGGAAAATTATCATAATGTTTACTGCTTCTGTGTTTATCACATATTCAAAATTTATACATGCTATCATTGGAGGTATTCTTCTGCCAACTCTTACTACTATAGGTCTTCCAAGCATAGTTTGGGTTCTATTCTTCTAATATTGAAATCACTTATCTCAAGTTTTCCAACACATTTTATCATGGAAAAAACTTACATTCTTATTCACATTCAACAAACTTAGTCTCCTTCTGTAAAAACCACACAACACTTATGTCTTATACCATTCACACACATTCATCCAACCATAATTCATTTGTATTTTATTATTTCTTCTTTCTTTTTTATATTGACAATATCTTTGAGAATGATTATTTCCTCCACAAATTTCACAACAATGGAGGTTCTAACATCCTTCTAATAAATGTCCATATCTTCCACAGAGTTTACAACTCTTCGCATGAACTTTATTCGCTTTGCTGATTTCTTTTTTCACTAGTTTTGTGTTATTGCCATCTTTCATACATTTAACGTCACTTCTTTCTTGATTTGTATAAGTTTCCCTTTTCTCAAATTTTATCTCATTTGCTTGACCCGTATATCCAAGGCCTTCACTTTGTGGCCATATACCTAGTACTATGGACTCTTTCACACTTTGCCCATTTTTCCTAAACATGTACCATCATATCCCATTCTTCTCAACAAATTTGATCCAATACCTTTTGTATGATTTTCAAGATATCCAAATTCTTAATCACCATTCAAACACTTCAATTCATTATCCATATGTTTTTCAATAGAATGGCTTTTGTCATGGCCAATACAGTTTATTTATGCACAACCTTGATCGGCATAAACAATGTTCAAATCCCTGGTGTCACATGTTATATTTATCCCTTGTACAATATCCCTTGCATCACAAGCTATATCTTTTTCCTGTATGAGATCCCTTATATCACAACTCACATTTTCCATTGTAGGCTTCGAAGCACAAGTATCACAACACACACTTGATATTGTGGGTTCCAAATTAACAATAATACAACAACTATCTCTTCTTTGATAAATATATATGGTATGACAAGAAATATATTTCTTTTGGATATTTCCTATATTACAACCATTTTCTTTCTTTTTGACAAGATCACCTTTATTGTACATAACATTTTCATCAAGTGTTTATCTTTTAATCTTGCACCTATTTCCTCTTTTATTATATTTATTTCTTTGAAGATATCATAAGTAAGAATTTTCACATATATTATCTTTGCAACATTGGTAGGTGGTGTAGTAACTTTCTCACAGTCATTATATGACATATATAATGACATATATTTTCTACGTGTCGTGAAAGTATCATTATCAACCTCTATGAAGATTGTTTGCATGAATTTTGGACCTACTTCTCTTTCCACAATAGCATGTGTCCAGTATATTAGTAATGCATATTCATCTTCTTTTGTGTTAGGTACAAGAGTTTCAACTTATTTCTTTACTTGGTTCATTTTTCATTTTTACATTTTATTAAGTATTTTTTTTGTGATAATAAAAGTTTCTTATATCTCCAAATAATCCTTAGAATTTTTTTTCCCTTATAATATACATTTATAACAAAAAAAATATTCTTCGAACACATTGCGCAAATTATACCTTATAACTCATTAGAATGCACTTTATAAAATCTTTTATAAAAAAATTTCAAATATTTATTCCCTTAAGTAAAATGCCTTCTGATAGGGCAGGAGATATTTATGACATACTGTCCTAATTAAATTTCAAAACGTTATTGAAAGGAATGATCAGGGAATTTGGTAAGGTTCATGAAAAATACTTTTAATGACTTAGTTCAAAAAAACACGACTCCATGTATTAAAACCATTCAATGGAATAAAGGGTTTTACGTTAATAAAATATAAAGATTTTTTAAGAAAACGACTACAAATTACATCAATAATCACTATTTTAATTAAAGGAGAACGTTTACAAATTACATCAACAACAATTTTGTTTTGAATACACGATCACTTAAAAACAACCACCATCTTAAATGCCTGTCCTCAAAAAGGTTCACGTCTCCAAGTATTAAACCATTCAATGGAATAAAAGGTTTTACGTCAGCGTGAACAAAGAGAAGACAAAGGTCAAATAATAACAAGTTGATGGACTTAATACAGTTATATGGTGTGATTAAGGTAAAATAATAACAAGTTGATAGACTTAAAACAGTTATATCGTGTGATTAAGGTAAAATAATAACAAGTTGATAGACTTAAAACAGTTATATAGTGTGATTTATTAGTAAGAACGTTACTTACCTGCATTCTTGTTTAGTAAATATTAATTTAAAAAAATAAAAAAATTAAATAAAAATGTAAAAGAAATACCGATCCTTTACAATCAAATCGTAAAATGGTGCCTCTAAACTTCTTCGGGCTTCTGATTTTATTAGTTCACCCATTGTTAAGGTTTGTCTTCTGAATTGAAGACACTGCAGATGTCTGACTCCAATGTGGAAACTGTCCATAAAGCAAATGCTAACATTGTAAGCAATGTACAGGCGAGCAGATACAACAACCCACTGGTTTTCTGTGAAGAAATGGAGAAAAGGAAAGAGAGAATGTGTTTTACTTGTTCCAGAATTGTACAGCCACTGACAGGCTCAACAGGAGGACACCACAACAGGAGGACACCACAGAGAAAGAGATTAATTTTATTACTTAAAATTTTAAAGGTAAGTTTTTTTGAGTAAAGGTAATAGAGTTCAAATTCCAGTTTTAATCTTGAGTTATTGGTGGTCTCCTTTAAGTTGGGTGACTAATAATAAGATGAAATAGAGTTATAAAAACAACTCAAAAAATTTAAACCCAAAAAATTTCCAATTATCATTTAAAAAGCCGACATTAAAATTACCGACAAAATTACCGACATTAAGGGTTACGGTGGATTTAAAATATTTAAACCATTTAATTGTGCGGCCGTGGATGCTACTAGCGTAGATATATATATTTATCAATCTCGAGGGGCCTATCTCATTTTTTGGGAGTGTGATATATAGACGTCTCGCCATTGATAACTCTCGATGTTTATAAATATAAATATATTATATATCTAAGCTAGTATATAATATTCATATATTTAATATACTATTGGTTCGATATTTAATTTCCGAATTTTTGTAAGGTAAAAAACATCATATATCTAAGCTAGTATATAATATTCATATATTTAATATACTATTGGTTCGGTATTTAATTTCCGCAATTTTTGTAAGGTAAAAAACATCCATACAACAATAAGTTAAATGGTACTGTAATCAAATAACCTAATAATATAGGTTAACATATGTTGCCTTCAAAAACCTAGAGCTAAAACACCATCCTCCATAATAATTATTGTTTTATGTTATTTTAAAAATTTTAATTGTCATATATATATCTTTTATATTATTTTTTTATGTTGTTGCTTTTTAAACCTCAAAGTATAAAAGATAAAATTTACATTATTTTTTTTATTAGATTGAAATAGGATTTATCGGTGTTACACCATTATCATTTAGTAATATTACAACTAAGCAATTATACATATCTCAGTTCGTAAGATTCAAATCCAAATCTCTTTAAAATTCTAAGTATTTAATCAATTGAGCTTATACCATTTGATAAACCCTGCACTACTTTCATTTTTATTGCAAGATAATTTATACTAGATGAAAAGTAATATTCTTTTGTTTTAAAATTTGCTTTCCCATATTCATTTGCACCTTTAATTTTTACTGAATTGATCTTACATGTTATGCTTCTACTACAATATTATCTCCTTGCTTCATCTTACATGTTATGCTTCTACTACAATATTATCTCCTTGCTTCATCTTGAACGTTATCTCATGGCGAAAGTTTTCATCTTCTTCTTTGTAGTTTTCACTTTACAATCTCTTGAAACGTGTTGAGTCTTATAATATTTGCGATACCATGGAGTAGTTTAAATTCAATCCCCACTTCAACTTGATCCACTTTTGAATCCATAAAAAAACTTTATAAATAAACATGAAAATTACATAATAACCCTTTGTTTTTAAGAACTATTATGTCATCCTTGATAATCTTATCCTTGATAATCACTTATGGTGTAACATATGCTACGTGAATAAGCTTACCACAAATTCACTCATCCTCTTGTCCCCAACTAGAGCATCTATACTTTCAACTAGGGTATTCTTACTTGTAGTAAGGAATTTCAAAAATAACTTTCCTTCCATGTTGCTTAGTTTTTCCTTATAAAATTATTTTTTTCAAAGTTGTGGAATAAGAAAATGTATTTCTCCTTCCTTATTCATCCCTATAAATCTAAAACAAGAAAATATGACTCACTTCCTCCTTACATTTGTTTCCTAATTACTTATAAAAAATATATACACAAATAGAGAGAGAGAGAATTGTCATATGGGATTGAATGAGTCTCATATGTATTACATTATGACCATGTAGTGGTTTTTTAATAGGCCTCACCTTTATTATATCATGACGATATAGTGATATTACAACAATTTGATTATTATGCATATATCATTTGGTAAAATTTAAACCTTGGTATTGTCCTTGTCATTTGATGTAACATGACAATTATACATGTATTACTTAACAATATTCACAATATTGTGTTCCTTAATATTAATTTGAATATTAAGGAATAGAATAAGAAGACCTACTCTTAATATAGGCAAGGCAAAAAGAGAAAAATCCTCAAATTATCAAGCAAGATCCAGGGAAGCAAGAACAAACATAGAGAAAGGAACACAAACTAAGTTGGTTGAACTTCTCTTTACCAAACAACAAAATTATATTGGTAATACACAAGCAGGGTCAATAGCCCCTAATGAGACATGATTATCATATCATGAGATATAATGGGTGATAATGCCCCCTCAAAGAAGAGGTGTATCAGGGACCTATGTTTAAGTAATAAGCCTAATATTCTTTGTATCTAGGAAACTAAAATGACAAAAGAAGAAGTTTCAAAAACTATGAAAGCATTATGGGCAAGATGTGAATGGGATGCTATGGATTTTGAAAGAGTGGTAGGGGGAATTCGAACTTGGTAGAATACTTCTATAACCTCTTGTGTAACCATTCATAAAACTAGACATTGGATAACCTCTTTAGTCCCTTGCTACTTTGCAGATATTCATTTCATGATTATCAATGTCTATGGACTTACAACTCAATCAAGTAGATTAGAAGTTTGGAGTGGGATTGAAACCTTTATGAGAAGTAAATACCAAGAAACCCGATTCATGATCATAGGATATTTTAATGCCATTACCAAGTTGGATGAAAAATTTAGAGGAATTACGAAATTAACCCAAATTATGAGAGATTTCTCAACTTTCATTCAAAACAATAATCTATGGGAGGTTGAGTTTGAAGAAGACAACTATACATGGACCAACAAGATGAGAGGCCAAAACCTAATAGCAAAAAATATAGATAGATGCATACTCTCATATCATTGGCTAGATGAAGGAACTTGTGCTAAAATTATTACCTTAACAAGAATTGGTTCAGATCATTGGCCAATAAGAGTTAAAATGGTGGTAAGTGAATTAAAAAAATATTATATTTTAAATATAAGCAGATGTGGGAAGACCATCCTCAATTTGTTGATATGATAACATAAATGTGGAATTCTTCAAGAAATGGTGGGTTGTATGCTCTTCCAAAACAAATTAAATCTATGACATCTAGATTAAAAGAATGGAACAAGAACACTTTTGGAAATATTTTTTAGAAGAAAGAACTAAAAGATAAACTTTCAAAATTCCAAAAAGGTGATCATAATAATCCAATCTTAGAGGAAAGGGAGTTGCTTAGTGAATATCATAATATTTTGAATGAGGAAGTGTTGGCCTTCCTGCCACATTTTGTAAAATTTTAAGTTGTGTGCAGTTTTGGGAGTTATCATTGTAAAACTTCTCTTTTTCCATAAAAAATGGTTAAGATGTTATGTTTGCTATGTTTTCACTAGCTGTCTCCTTTCACTTTCTTCCTCAAAACTATTTTCTTTCATGTCCCATGGTTTATTTGATTTTTCTGTGCAATTTTTGTCTTTTTGCATGTAAAATTGTGAATTTTTTAGCATGGGATGATGTCGTGGATGTGTTTTCTGCTTAAAATATGATTTCTACAGTTTCATTCCCTTATTCGCATATGGTAACAATTTTCGGTGACTTCAATGATTTTTGCTCTTTTACAGAGCATGCTTCCCTTTTGAATGCAAGGAAGGGGCACTTTCGTTCCACTGGTGGAGCAAAAGTGTTTTCGCTCCTAGTTGTGGAGTGAAGGTTCCTATTAAGAGAAGGGGGGCAATATATTTTAAAAATATAAGTCTTGGATAAGGTACAAAGTGCTTTCGCTCCACTTGTGGAGCGAAATCCCTCCGTAGAATTAATTGTGTGCGTTGACCAAAGACTTTCGCTCCATTGTGGAGAAAAAGTGTTTTTGCTCCACAAGGGGAGTGAAAACCTCTTCTTGAAAACCGTAAAGTCAGTGCAAAATGAGGCAGTCAAATTCAAAGGTGGTGTCGCTCTACTAGTGGAGCGAAACTCTCTGTTGCTTTGCTAGTGGAGCGAAACTCTTTGTCACTCCACTAGTGGAGCGTAAATGTCTATTGCTCCACTAGTGGAGTGAAAATATCTATGGCTCCACTTAGGGAGTGAAACTCAAGAAAAAGCATAACAGCTTAAGGCCAAGGGTGCTTTCTCTTCACAAGTGGAGCAAAATCTGGCTAAAAAATAAAGTTTGCATGAAGGCTTAAAGGAAGCAAAAGGATGCTTTTACTCCACTTCTGGAGCGAAAATACTTTTGCTCCAGTTGTGGAGAGAAACTCCAGGAAGGCCCCAAGCACAACAAAAGCTACACAAAACTACCATTGATTGCCCAACCGACATCGAAGCTGCACTCTGAGTCGTCCGATCATGGTGGATTGGGAGACCCTTTTGCATTCAATGTTAAGTTATCTGCAAAATCAAATTTATGTTGTTAAATCATTTTCAGATCAAATATATCTACCACCATCGTAGAAGTGGTTGGGCATTAAAGTTTTGAGAGGCATAATCCTCTATAAAAACTAGAATTTTTGTTGTAAATAAGGATGGACAATCTATGTTAGAAAAGCAATTGTATATCTTAAAATATGCTTCCTAAATACGGACTTATGGTTCCAGTCTTGAATCTTTTGTATTTGTGTATGCCTTCTATCATGTTATTTCTGTTAAGTTAGTCACTTTATTATACAACTTGAATTTTGTTTCTGGATTTAGCTGTTAGTGAAGGATTAATGTTGGAGTACCCTTGGAGGTTATGCGATTGAGAGAATTTAGTATCGTTTTATGTTAAAAGTTTATTGTTTTGATTGTTGTTGGTTCGAGTGAAAGTTGTGTATCGTGCTTCCTGTACATCACCCCTGTATTTTAGGCTTCCAATCTCTTTTCCATTCCTTTTAGTAATTTCCTTCTCTTTTTGCATCTTCCCTAACTCTTATCTCAGACACCAATTTTGTTTTATTTTCAAAACCAGCCCTAATGGAGATTGGCACGAAGGAAATTTATTTCCTTCGACCATTCAATCCTTGGAAACGGGTCTAGGGCATTGTAGACTAAGAAAATCTATATCTAGACTGATTCGATTGCCAATAGTTTTTGGCACGCCTAGTGGGATGCAAACGTTCCACATCAAAAGCAGTATTAATAAGTTGATGTTCATCTTGTTACTGTCGAATCTGAACATCTGGCGACTCAGCTAAACCTAGACGCCTTCGAATATCGAAGACCAGTTTAAAATCCTACACCTTCATGTACACGAGACAGAAGGTTAAAAATACAGAAGAAACAGTCGAGTTCTTCGAGCTTGACATCAACGCTTTGGGAGAACATCCTAGAATGGTCTAGCCAAATATACCATTAGATGGGACATATTTGCAAGTAGCTATCGTTGCTTCGTAGACTCCAAGTCCTACCAGCACGGTAACTAGCTTACCATCGAATCTGCCAAATTCAATTAAATCCTCTAGTTCAACTGAGCATTTCAAACGTTCTGGTCTAGCTAGTTCAACCAAATCTGCCAGTCCAAATGGCACAACAAGATGACCCCAGGCAATTCTTGCATGGAATCATTCGGGAACTCTAGCTTTGATGACTCAAAACTAAGTACTACCCATAGCGTTGAAGGCCTTACCTACATACGATGGTACAGGGAAGATATCTTACGAACATGTTCAAGATATCATCGGACTAGTAACCATTCACCACATCATCGAAGAAGATATTATGGTGAGGTTGTTGGTGCTTTCGTTGAGAGGTAAGCTCCTTTATCGGTATCGGTTGCTTTAGGTCGACACCATAACTACATGGGACCAATTGGCAGAACAACTAATAAGGGGCTTCAATGAACAAGAGGACTCCTATTTGTTGCACCAGTTTACCACCATCCAGAGGCATCCTCAAGAGGAGGTAGTTGACTTTAACATCAAGTTCACTCAAACTTGGAAGAGAGTCACTGCCAGCCTTTAGACCACCTTGAAGCAAGCGATGTCCTAATATTTGAAAGCTTTCCACTCTGACATTAGCATGAGTATCTAGTATGCTAACATCAACACATTCCATGGCTTGTATGAGCAAGCGCAGGAGGTCGAGGCTAATCTAATAGCTATCGAAAAGTTGCCTCCCAAGGTGACTATGCCGATCTATCCGGATTTCCCTCAGAACATGAATCCTAGTGTATCTTATCATTCTATGCCAGCACCCCCGATGTATCCCAACCAATCATGGAATCCCAACACTCAGAATCAAGCGGTACCCACTCTATAATTTTAGGCTCCCGTTGTTCCTCATATCCTTACTCCTATTTTGTATCCAATATTACCTGCACCATTGGCGCCATTGCCATTACCCATGCCTTAGGCAGTTTTAAATGCAGACCAAGTCAAGGAATTGGAGGATTTGCAAGCATCAGTGAAAACAATGGTGAATGAGATGACTGTCATGAGACAGAGGAAAAATGATCAAATATTCTAGCCGAGAATATTTCCTCCTCCGATCACTAGGGAGTAAGCCGCTTCCACCAGTAGGGCTCCTAAAAGAAATTCAATGCTGGAAAGTGAAGAAGCCACTTCATTATGTAGAACTTATTGGTGCACCACTTGCAATGATCTGCACAACAAAGAAACCTGCATGGTACACCTCAACTATGTCCAGACACTGGCCGGTAGCACTTGCGATAAACAAATCAACATGATTAGAGAAACTAGTTATAATTTTATGATACCTTCCATCGAGCATATCTCAGTCCTCACCAAGGCTGGGAAGAATCCTATTGAGGTAGACCCAACCTGGATGGATCCGCTAAAGGTGCTTGCTACATCAAAACTACAAAGAAAAAAGGCCTGGTCATTGGCAAAATATCTCGATCCAACGATGACCTTAGAATAGTTCGAGTTACTGAAGGACTTCATCCCACCATGAGCTAGAGAAAGGGGTTTCCAACCCAAAGCTTTGACTTCTCAACCACAAGTCAAGATGCAAGATAAATCTAGGGAGAAGCTTCGATACCCCTCATTGACCACGCGTCAAAGGGTGGATGCCACACAAAATTACCGAAAAACCTATGAGTCTGCAAAAGGAGTGGGAGAATCTGGCACTTCGGCCTATAGCATAGTCAAAGAGATGAAGAAGGCCCCACCCAAGGTAAGCCTTTATGATGCCCTCCAACTTCTTGGTCAAGTAGATCTCTTACAGGAATCTCTCAAGTTTGCCAAAGACAAGTAGAGTAGGTCGATGCAGATGGTGTGTTGACGACTTCCACCACAGGTAAGAATAGGCCCTCACCATTCTACCTTTCTCTTCGAATGGAAGGGTAGATCATACACAACTACATGGTCGACTCTAGTGCTACGATAACCGTTATGCCCAAAGTGGTGTGCAACATCATGGGTATGGAGTATACCCAGAGCAGCCCTAGGGTGTTACAACTAGATGGGACTCACATAAATATGGTAGGGGTGATCAAGGATGTTTCAGTCCTCCTACAAAAAATACTACAAGTCACGGTCATCCAAGAGATTGTGGTGGTCGACCTCGAGCTATATTTTAGTATGTGACTCTCAAGAGAATTCATGACCAAGTTGGGGGGCTTCCTCTCTCTCGACTACTTGCACTTGGAAATCCCCTTCAAGGGAAAGAAATTTAAGCTCTTCAATGAGAAGCCTACCAGTTTTCATGTCGAAAAACTTGAAGACGAGGAGAAAGACTCGGGATCTGTCAACCTGATGACAAAAGAAATGCAAGAGGTGAACCTGATGGAAGAATCTCTCGACGAACTCTAAGTAGAAGATGCGTTTTCTATGACCAATTTTAATGCCATCATCAGGACATATTTAGGGTGCTACTCACTCACCAAGCCTGAAAAAGATTGAAGCAAAAGCACCTAAAGAAAAATCCCCAATATCTAATAAGCTATGGAAGCTTTTTTTTATGGTGCGTGATGCAAAAACGGTGTCGAGGCTGGTATCACTCTTATATCTCCATTTGGCAAACAAAAGACTTACTCGTATAGGCTTGCATGGAGTTGTATGAATAATGCAGTAGAGTATGAGGCTTTATGCCTTAGAATCAAAAATATCGAGAAGATCGACATGAAGCAATTGCAAATATTCAAGGATTTTGAATTGATCTGCAACCAAGTCATCAACAAGTGCATCTCCAAGCGGCATTATCTAAAAGCATACCGCAACAAGGTGTGGAATTTTCTTGAATCCTTCACTGCACTGAGCATCAAGTCAATTTCACGAGAGCAAAATAATCTTGTGGATATCTTGACCTCCATCAGCGCCCGGTTCTCATCGATGGATAATCTGATGCATAAGCAAAAAATGGTGAGGTTGATCATAGGCATTCTGTGATAGATAAGAATATCCACTGGCAAGTGTTCGACAATGACAAACAACTTATCAATTTTTTGGTTAATGAAGCATCCTCAATTGAGGATCGAACTCTAGATGACAAATATTACGAGGGATTAATCTAGTTGAAAAAAATCATATCCCCAAGGGTCTGATCACATTAGAAAGTCTATTTGATCGGAATGATAGGTCTATCTACCAAAATATCAAAGTAAATAGAAGAGAGTTCATAGAATTGGAGTTAGAACCGAGGAAAGTTATCAAAGTAGGTGTCAACTGCATAGCCAAAGAGCTCCAACAAATTTGTGCCCTATGCAAGGAGTACCCTAACATAATCACTTGGTGCTATCAAGATCTAAGGGGGTATGATAAGAATGTCATCTAGCACATAATTGAGCTGGAAGAAGGGATCAAATCCTTCAGATAGAAATAGAGTCTCGTCAACCCGAAGATCGAGATGCTAATGAGAGCTGATCTTCTGACTATGCTTGAAGCAAAGATCATCTACTCGATCAAGCACTCCTATTGGGTGGCCAACCTAGTATCGATATGAAAGAAGGGAAAATTCTCTTGTGTATTGATTTTTGAAATATTAACCAAGCATCGCTCAAGGACAACTACCCGCTACTTCAGATTGACCAGATTCTTCACATAGTGGTAGGAACACAGAGGTTCTCTTTGTTGTATGGCTTCTTCGGCTATAACCAGATATGGATCAAGGACGAAGACCAACATAAGATTATGTTTACCACCAAGTGGGGAACCTTCGCCTATCAGCGTATGCCCTTCGACCTCTTGAACGTCGAAGCAACTTTCCAAGGGGTGATGGACCTCGCTTTTGGTGAACTGTTAAATCATGTCATTGTGATCTACTTGGATGATATGATAGTCTTCTCCCATAAGAGAGAGGAACACGGCCTGCATTTACAACAAGTCTTTGAGAAATGTCGAGAGTTCAGGATCTCCACCAACCCCAAAAAATCAATTTTTACAGTGAAGGAAGGCAAACTTATTAGGCACTTGATCTAGGAGAAGGGATTAATTTTCGATCCCACCCGAGCTGAAGTGCTCCTCATACTTCCACTACCGTCGAACAAGAAAACCCTGCAGTCCCTTTTTGGATAAATCAACTCCGTTAGGAAGTTCATGGCCGACTTCGCCCATGTGGTGAAATCAATGATTGAGCTTCTAAAAAAGGATGGTGAGTTCAAGTGGACCGATGTAAGGAAGCAAGCATTCCAAAAATTCAAGTAACGGATCACTCAAGCTCCAGTCCTTATAAATCTTGACTACACAAAATATTTTATCCTGTACGCCGTCGGGGAACTAGAAAGCTACGCAGTTGTTCTGACCCAAAATGGGGAAGATGGAGATGAGCATCCGATTGTGTTCCTGAGCTAGATCATCCAACCACATGAAGGAAAGTAAAATTTTAACAAAAAACAAGTGCATACGATGATGAAATCGCTCAAGAAATTCAAACATTTCATCTCCCAAATTAAGATGATAGTGTACGTTGTACACCTCGACGTTAGGAGTTTCATTATTCAGGGAGAGATTGACAATAGGAAGGTTGGATGGATCTCCAAGATCCAAGAATTTGATGTCGAAGTATGCCCTACCAAGTTGGTTCGAGGTCGATCACTATGTTAGGAACTAGCCAGAAGTGTTGCAGCCAAAGTGGCAGACCCCAAATCATAGCACTCTACACCTGAAAGCAACCTTGCCAACTCGTCGGTTAGCATTCCAGATTGGATGGATGACCTTGTTGAGTACTTCAACATGGGAAAATGTCCTTCTCGCTTCAATACTTGACAAAGAAGGAGATTTCACTTGTAGGCTGGTCGGTACGTTCTGACACCCAACGGACTGTTCCATCAGACTATCAACAAAGTCTTCTTGAGGTGCATCAAAGAGTCGAAGAAATCAAGGATCCTTGAAGAGTTTCACTTTGGAATTTTAGGAGGTCATTTCACGAGTAGGCCAATGGTCCTGAAGATCATTAAGGTAGGTTACTACTGGAACACCCTCTTCACCGATGCTTTCAAGGTCAGTTAGTGTTGTGACAAATGCAAGTGCTATATAGGTAGAACCAGGAGTGCCTCGTTTCCTCTCCACCCCACTCAAGCAGAAGATCCATTCCAGCAGTGGGGCTTAGAATTCATCAGGATCATTAACCCCAACTCCTCTACCAGCCACAAATACATTTTGACCGCTACAAACTATTTCACTCGATGGCCGGAGGCAGGGCCAACCAAGCATGCCAACCAAGACATGGTTATCTCTTTTCTTCAAGGGTTGATCACTCATTTTGGCGTGCCTAATTGGACCATGTCTGATAACGACACTCCTTTCACCAATGCAATGATCTACGAGTTCACAGTCAGGTACAATATTTATTTGAAGACCTCGTCTAACTATTACCTGCAGGGCAATGGATTGGTGGAGTCTACGAACAAGAACCTGTTGCGAATTATGAAAAGGTCCTTAGAGGAGAATAAGCAAAATTGGCATTTGCTCTTAGACCAGTTGCTTTGGGCCGATCACATTTTGATCAAGCACTCAATCAAAACATCTCCCTATTCGCTGGTGTACGGGAAATAGGTAGTCTAGCCCACACATGTAGAGCTACCTGCATTGCAGTTGCTCAAGTGGCTCGATGGGGAAGAGGGTGAATTTGACCCAATGGATGCATGGTTAGCCCAGCTACTGCAGTTGGAATAATACAGAGAACAAACTTACAAAGCTTTCGCAAAGCATATAGAATCCACGAAATGTTGGTTCGGTAAAAGGACTTCTGACAGAGCCTTCACTGTCAGGGACTTGGTCTTAAAATGGAACGAAAACAAGTCTAAGCCGAAAAACCATGACAAATTCGATGCCTTCTAGGAAGACCCATTTTGAGTCTTCGATGTCAATCAGGTCAATTCCTTCATCCTATAGGACATGGAGGGTTTTACTCTCCCAAATTCGGTGAACGACTTTCTTTTGAAGGCTTACCACCAGCAAAATTTTGAGAAGGTTCGATAGTGCCAGGTGAGATCTTGTGTGTATATAGTTTCGTGTGTAGTTTTTGGGAGAAGGGATCCCAAGTAGAGCCTTTTTTGCTCCACTTTTGGAGCGAAACGACTTTCGCTCCACTAGTGGAGCGAACCTCTCTATCGCTCCACTTAAGGAGCGAATGCTTCCTCGCTCCCCATTCCTTTTTTAAAAAAAGGAAAAATAAATGTGCTTTCGCTCCACTTAGGGAGAGAAAGCCTCCCCATTTTGTAGTTTTATTTTTATTTTCTTTTAAGGTTGTCCATCCGAAAAGCGCCATGTGTCAGGAAGAGATAAGTTTGAAGACGTTTTCTAGCCTAGCGAAATTTTATAAAGGGGAGAGTCGTTTGACGTCTTTATCCAAGCAGGTTATTTTGCTCCATAGCGCCCTGAAGCACACCTCCCCATAGCAAGTCCAAGTGAGCGCTCCTCCCAAGAAGCGTGTGCCCCAAGGAATATTTTCTTAGCTGACGTCATTATTCATCATTGAAAAGGGTGAGCTACCAGCACGAGGGCAAACAGGGGGCACACGATTTTATGCAAGATATCCACCTGCATTAACTCTCAACGTTGGCATTTAAAGTGGTAGGTTTGATTGTGGTGCTATAAGGAGAAGGGTTTTCTAGGGCCATTTCATGCCCATCACTTCGTAGCAATCACGTTTTCGTGCAACCCTTGCACCCCTGCAATTTTTGGATTATTTGTCTGTGCAAAAGTTCAATTAGAGCGATTCATTGTCCGAAATGGGTAAGAAGAGTGGGGAACATAGAGAGAAGGCATCCAAGAAAGAGATGACGTCTACAAAGAAGAGCGGCTCGAAGAATCCACGAAAGCGTGAAAGAAAACCAGTAAAACTAATGCCACCCAAATATAAGCTTTTTAGACTTTGGGATTTTTTGATGACGCACAAAGACCTCAAAGAACTACGCTAGGACGTCGAGAGGGCATTTAAAGAAAATTTGATTGAAAATGCGTTGGTTGCTGTTTACCACTCTCACCTGCTCTTTTACATGTGCACACCCATGCATCCGCACCCAGAGCTTGTGTGGGCGATTTTGCAATTCTACGATGCTCAGATGAGAACTGTGCAGGATTCCAGGGGGAATAAGTTGTTCCCCATTACAGCTGATATTGTTCGAGAGGCTTTTGCCTACGAAAAGAACCCCCCGTTTGATTTCCTCCCTAGGAAGATCACCAGTTCTGAGCAGGGCGAGAGATATCAGCCCACACCTCAAATGTGCCAATTCATGAGAGAGCAGTTGGGAGGGGCGCCCTCATCTGAGGAGCTTCCCGAATTACCTGATCGAGTTCATGCACCACAACATTTATTTAATTCTAGCATGGGTGATGGGGCTCTCCACCGACGTTATAGTTTACAACTGGCAGGTGTCTATGGCAGAGTCCGTTTTTCACAATAAAATCTATTTCTCTTCTAAGATGCAGTCGAATACCCTACCAATTTTCTTTAACCGGGAAGAGTGGGTGGCACGGCAAATGCACCCCTCGCTATCCTACATGCAAAGCAACAAAGATGATCGGTTCAAACATTGCTCCTTCCTCGCGTGGTATTTTTTCTACCACCTGCATGAATGCTTTGCTTCATCCCTAAGAATCAGTCTGATGAAGAAGGCAAGGTGTTGCCAGTCTATCTCTAGACACAGAACTTGTCCAAGGATGAGTCGTACTATGAGCGAGTTCCCACGAAGATGAGAGACAAAGTAGTGGATGAGAAGCTAGGAGATGTTTTCCTACTCACCCAGGGCTTGGTAATCAAAATTTTTGGGTTCACATAGAAACCGTTCCTGTTGCACTACTACGCCACATTGTACCTGTTTGCCTTGGAGGTAGCCCGACAATGCGACTTCACCAATGATTCGTACATGAAGGGCAGAGGAAAGAAGCACACATGTCCTATGCTCTTCGAGTTTGGAAATGTCAAGGTGATGAAGTGTGGCCAGAACGTTGTCCTTACGATAATGTTGTATGACTTCAGATTAGTTGAGCTCCTCCAACATTCGAAGTATGATCCGCGTGACTTCTTCCAAAATTTCGTCAGAGCGAAGTATTTCCATTGTTGCCCTCTCTCGGACATCGTCGCCCAACGAAATAACCCTACTGGACGTAAGTTGGAGTGGCACATCGATGAGATGCTGCCCTTGCCCCCCTGGCACGACTTTTACACCATAGAGGTTGACTACAACCCAACCGTCACCCTAGAGCAGAGGCTTCCCAGGGATGTGTACCAAGCGATAAAGGAGAAACTGAGACATTGGTTAGATCACAAGATCACTGAGTGGTGGATCATGAGGTCCACAATAACAAAATGCTTTCTGACTACCCAATGTCGTTGGACGAAAAATTATCCACGATGTATGATGAAAACGTAGACACCTATTGGGCCTTCTTGTTTTTCGAGATTGTGCCTCATAGCTCACAAAGCCTTGACGAAGTGGAGGACCTGGAAGTAAAGAAGCACATGGTGCAAGGCAAGGGCAAAGCAATCCTGATTGGTTCGTAATGGAGAGAGTGGGCCATCGCCTCATAAGAAGCAAAGCGCTCTCCCAAAGAGAAAATATGAGGAAACGCCTCTCTCATTGCATGCAAAAAAGAGGTCATGCTGCAACGCTCCAAGGCCCCCTAGAACGAGTTCCTCTACGGCACCGATGATCCCTCCATTGAGTGCTCCTGAAATGCTTGTCATGGAGCATTTGGGAAAGCAGAAAGGAGAGGTGGAGGTGATTGACGTAGAGGCGATTGACGTGGAGGAGAGAGAAGACCCACACACGCAACGTTCCACTTCCTCGGCCCCTTTGATCATGGATCCTGAAGGTATGCATTAACTCTTTTCTCTTTCTTCTTCCATATCTCTAGAAATTGTTTCCTCAACGGCTGAAACCCTAATCGCTGCTCCTTTTTCCTCTGGCCTCTCCATCCCTTCTATTTCTCTTTTGCCATCCCACACCACGATTTTTGGCAATTAAGTTTCCCCAACCCTTTCGTCGCCTGTAACAACGTTCACATATTTTGTAAATCGCCTTAACGCATTTATAGTCTTTGTGCCTATTAACCTCCCTTTCTCTTTTTCGAAAGATCTTATCGTTGACTTTTTCATCATCGCAGAGATAAATCCATTTTTCCTTTCACCACCCTCCACTATCATGGTGTCGATTTCATCTGATGTTTCAATGCCTAAGCCCACCATCTCCACGGTTGATGTCCAGATCCAAGTGCCCTTGAGGGTTAACATAGTCACTTCCCCTACTGTTTCCCATGTTATTTCCTTACATGTTGATCCTCGGAGTTCAAGAGTCGCTCGAGATCAAGTTGGAGATGATGCAACACCTTGCAACCATGGAAAAAATTCGCAAGGCACGTCATAGCTCATCGAGCTAGAAGAAGGACCGCAAGGAGGTGCAGACTCTGGCGCTAGCTAAGAAGGTGTCCATTATCGATCCAAAGATGATGGAGCTCCACACGGTTGTGAAGGTGCCCATTGTTTAGAAGCCCCTAGGGGAGATGACCCCGACTTATTACACTTATCACCATACCATGGAGGATGTGATGAGGATTAATACATGGCAGAAGATGGGCAACATTGTAGTCGAAATGGGTTTCATCTATTTTCATGGCGAGCACTACAAGGAGTGCTTTTTTGAAGTGCAGACCAAGAACTTCAAGCTTGAGTAGGCCTTGGCGAAGGTTAGGGGACAACTTGAAATGCTCGAGTCTGAAGCCGCACAGTTGAGACAGTGTGTGGTTTTGCTAGAGGCGAAGGTTGGTGAACATTCTAAGGTGCATGCCCAAGCAGATCAATATGTACAGACACTAGGCATTCAAATCCAGCAGTTGTAGGTCCAGTTAGCAAAGAGGACGTTGCAAACTGTCACGTTCTCTAAGGATCGCATCAAGGAGATGCGCCTGCATTCTCGAAAAGGGTTGCACAGGGTTCACGATCTTGACTTTCTTTAGGGAGGTGCAGGAGGTTGTTGTCATTGACGACTTCATTTTAAAAGCTGCTCAAAAAAATGTTGATCTTTGGCTAGACTTAGCCATGTAGCTCAAGAAAATTGAAAATGTGGATGCCCACCTTACTCCCATGAGCCCCTTGGCTCGATCCTGGGCAACAACGAAGATGACCCTGCACTCTTTCTTCATGAAGCTCGAGCTAACCAAGGAAGCTCGTAAGCTCTCAGATGCCCTTGAGCAGGAGAGAGACGTTTCACTGCAATACTTTAATACCCTCACACAAATCAACATCTCTAGCTTTACAGAAAATGAAGGAGCCATTCCCTCTTTTCACTCTTTTATAGAGCATGCTTCCCTTTCGAATGCAAGAGAGGGGCATTTTCGTTCCACTGGTGGAGCGAAGGTTCCTATTAAGAGAAGGGGGATAATATCTTTTAAAAAGCTAAGTCTTGGCTAAGGCACAAAGTTGTGGAGCGAAAGCCCTCCGTAGAATTAATTGTGCGCGTTGACCAAAGAATTTCGCTCCACAAGGGGAGCGAAAACCCCTTCTTGAAAACCGTAAAGTTAGTGCAAAACAAGGTAGTAAAAGTCAAAGGTGGTGTCACTCTGCTAGTGGAGCGAAACTCTATGTTGCTCCGCTAGTGGAGCGAAACTCTCTCTCCGCTAGTGGAGCGAAACTCTCTCTCCGCTAGTGGAGCGAAACTCTATGTCGCTCCACTAGTGGAGCAAAAATCTTTGTTGCTCCACTTAAGGAGCAAAACTCAAGAAAAAATGCAATAACTTAAGGCCAAGGGTGCAGCTGGCCAGAAAATGAAGTTTACGTGAAGGCTTAAAGGAAGCAAAAGAATGTTTTCACTCCACTTTTGGAATGAAAATGCTTTCGCTCTAGTTGTGGAGCGAAACTCTAGGCGGGCCCCAAGCACAGTGAAAGTTGTATAGAACTGCCATTGACTGCCCAACCGACCCTAAAGCTACGCTCTGAGTCGTCCGATCATGGTGGATCAGGGGAACCTTTTGCATTCAATGCTCAGTTATCTGCAAAATCAAATTTATGCAATTAAGTCGGTTCTAGATCAAATCTATCTGCCACCATCGCAGAAGTGGTTGGGCATTAAAGTTTTGAGAGGCATAATCCTCTATAAAAACTAGAATTTTTGCTGTAAATAAGGATGGACAATCTGTGCTAGAAAAGCAGTTGTATATCTTGAAATCTGCTTCCTAAACATCGAATTCTAGTCGTGGTCTTGAATCTTATGTCTTTGTGTATGCCTTCTATCATGTTATTTCCGTTAAGTTAGTCACTTTACTATACGACTTGAATTTTATTTCTGGATTTAGCTGTAAGTGAAGGATTAATGTTGGAGTACCCCTAGAGGTTATGCGATTGAGAGGATTTAGCATCGGTTTCTGTTAAAAGTTTATTGTTTTGATTGTTGTTGGTTCGAGTGAAAGTTGTGTATCGTGCTTCCTGTCCATTACTCCCGTATTTTAGGCTTCCAACTTTTTCATTCCTTTTAGTAATTTCCTTCTTTTTTCGCATCTTCCCTAAATGTTATCTCAGACACCAATTTTATTTTATTTTCGAAACTAGCCCTACTAGAGATTGGCACGAAGGACATTTCTTTCCTTCTACCATTCAATGCTTGGCGGCGAGTCTGTTAGCGTAGCTTATTCAGTTATTACATTATTAGTGCCTTGTTGCATAGTTGTAACCACTGCTAATAATAGCAAATATGTTCGGTTGCTTGACATGGTATCAGAGCTGAGTGGTTCTCGGCCTGTTTTGGGCTTGAAATTTGTTGCTCTCCATGTAGTCCTATGGACTCCGACCTATTGATGTGTTGGATCTGACAACAATATTGACTCAAGGCCAGATCTGGTTTGGCTCAATCGAAGGGCCTGAAGACACTCATGATGGAGTGGGTCGATAGATAGGTAAATACGTGGTGTGCGAGCAAAATGGGTTAGATGTAGTAAAGCTTGTGTCTCTACAATTACTTATTAGTTAAAGCAATGATAAAGCCCTTATAAAAGTGAGGCGTTACATACAATATGGGATATATCGAAAGATACAATACTTTGGATTGTATGGCGAGAAAGGAATAGAAGAATATTTAAAGGAAAGGAAAGGAGTTTAGAGGTAATGAAAAGGAATATATGTTTAGCCATTGAGAGTCTAAACCAACCCTATCAACTCACCCAGTCCATTATATGGAAGCAAGGAGCCTTGAGATGGAGTCAAGTCATTAAAGAATATAAAGTGAAAACCACAAGACTTGGAGTTGGTTAAATTGAATTTTGATGGAGCATATAAAAGAAATCCAAGACCAACAGAAGGAATAATTAGAAATAATAGAGAAGAGATTTTGTCTCATTATACTTTTAATAGTGGATTTAAGACAAAAAAATGAAGCTGAAGCTTGGGACGCTTTAGAAGGGTTAAAAATATGCAAACAACTGAAATGGAATAGACTATGGACGAGTTAGAATTCCTTTTTATTTTTTCACTGTAAACAACATTGCAATCTTAATTACACAAATCCAATGCAATATATATATATATATATATATATATATATATATATATATATATATATATATATACTTGAGAAATAATAGAGAAGAGATTTTGTCTTAATAGTGGATTTAAGACAAAAAAATGAAGCTGAAGCTTGGGCCATTTTAGAAGGGTTAAAAATATGCAAACAACTGAAATGGAATAGAGTACGGACGAGTTAGAATTCCTTTATTTTTTCACTGTAAATAACATTGCAATCTTAATTATACAAATTCAATGCAAATATATATATATATATATATATTTATTTATTTGAGAAATAATAGGCATTCAAATAATCAAGTCTATGTTTGTGAGGGTGCCTTAAAGGTGTAGAAAATCTGCAATGCTACTTGGTGAATGGTATTGTTATCCACCATATTTTGGTTACTTGGAGAATGGTACTGTTATGCACCATATTTTGGTACCAAGGCGGTCCCGCGCACTTTCGGATGACTTTGATGATGTAGAACCCTTGAACCTGGTCTCTCAAACACAACCGAAAGTTTTTCGCTTTAAAAAAATAGAATATATATAAATTCATTTGAGAAATAATAGATTCAAATAATCAGGTTTATGTTTTCTAAGGTGCCTTATTTAGGTTGTAGAAAATCTGCAAGGCTAAACGAAGAAGGTGCCTTATTTAAGTTGTACAAAATCTGCAAGGCTAAATGAAGAAGGAACTATAGAAGTTTATTGATCAACTCATTTAATTTTATTATTTTTATGAATATATATATTTTAATTATATTTTTATCTTAGGTTTTTACTTTTAAATAAATTACAACTCTCTTTTTTAAAGCAATTTTCATCTCAATTATGTTGCTATAATTATATATCGATATCATTTTTTCGTTTTTCAAATCTTCATTTTTCTATGTAAATATAAATATTCCAAAATTTGCCATCTTTTTTGTTTTTCAAATCTTCATTTTTAAATGTAAATATAAATATTCCAAAATTTAAAATCCCTTTTCTTGACATTCATCACAATTGAGTTGCTATGGTTAAATATCTACATCATTTTTCATGAAATGTTTGAATTCTTGATTTTCATTATCAAGAAATGTTTGAATTCTTGATTTTCATTATCCTGAAATGTTTGAATTCTTGATTTTCATTATCCAGATCTTCTTCATTTTATAAATATTCCAAAATTCCAAAATAACAATGAAAATAATATCTTAGAATATTAAGGGCATAAATAAGAACCCTAAAAAAATATTAAGAAATTGTCAAGTTTGTTATAGACACCATAATTTAGATATGAAAATTGGACAACAGATATTTTAGTCATTCACAGTACTGTCGAATATCATCTTGACAAAATTAAAATTTCGAAAGCATATGATATAAAAAAGATGATTGTGAAAAGATGAATATCTTTGATAAAAAAACAAGTTTGAAGTGATTAAATTATTTAATTACCTTGTTAGAAATGTAATTAGTGTTTTTGTAATGAAAGTCCCAAATAAAAACCAAACATAGCTTATTAAAAGAAGATTCAAAATGTTAATGATAATTTGTTTGAGATGTAACTGTCTGTGAATGCAAATGTACATATAAGACCCCTTTAGAAAATGCAAGGAAGGATAATTTGTTTGAGATGTAACTGTCTATGAATGCAAATGTACATATAAGACCCCTTTAGAAAATGCAAGGAAGGAGAAGGTTTGTAACAAAATAGTGACTTTCCAAATAGTGACTTTCCAATCCTTCGAAGCCCCAAAAAAATATATTTGTAAATCAAACAAAAGATATATTTATCCCTATTGAAACACCCCGACTACATATGTCTTTAAACTTTTATTAAGGAGACCCAAATTCAAATGATCGGAATGATGGCCCTGTTGTACCCCAATTGTACTTTGCATCCTATTTCAACCAAAATAATGTTGTGCAGTAGCTGTACTTTGCATCCTACTTCAACAAAAAAAAAACATGGAAACAGCACGAATACTGGAACTCAACAGAAAATTGTCCATTCACAGAAGATTAATTCAGAAAACATATCATCAAATTTCAAGCCTATTGTACAATTAATTCAAGCACCATGTGTTTCTCATGTTTTAACTGTTGGCTTTATAAGGCCCATGCCTGAACCGCTTCCAACATGCTTGAAATCTGTTGCTTGCAACTTATCCCCATGACCAGCAAATCCAGTGCCTCCTTTCTCCAGGTCAATCAAATGCCTTTCCTTGCAGCTCTTGTTGCATTCGAGACAAACTTTGTCCGTTTTAATAAATTTATCTGCACACTTTTTGCAGTAAATATGACCACATGTGCTAATTGCCACCAGTGAATGCCTATTTGTTAAGGTATCTTTGCAACTGGGGCAGATATTACTGGCTCCTAAAAACTCAGATTTCTTGTCATGTTGATCCTTTGTGAAAATAACAGGGAAAAGCAATTTCAGCTTTAGCTTTTCTTTACCTTCTGGGCAAACTGTGTCAGAAGATGGTGCTTCAACTTTTACTGGTGCCCCAGGAGTTGCAGAAGGCAGCCAAAACGCTTTCATTGTTCGAAGAGCCTCTTCTTCAAATGAAGTCACTTTAACACTATTAGCCCCATGGAAACTATTTTTATCTCTACCATAGTTCTTGTCACTGTACTGAGGTACAGCACCATTGTTTTGCTGATCAAATGCATCAAGTTCCTGTTGCCTCTTCAACATTAGTTTCTCTTCTTCCTCCTCTTTCTCTTGTTGCTGCTGTGCAGCATAAGATGCAACTTTCCTGCAGTAGACAGGCTTAACAAAATGAGAAGAAATCTTACAACAACTGCAGATTACAATTTTAGCTTGCAACCCAAAATATTATCATATTCCCTGCATATTTGCATCTAAAGGAGATCAAATTACTAATACTAATTATGCTGAATAGGAAAAGCATTCAACATTCACAAACTTAAATGACAAGAACACATCCACCATGTTTTAATAGGTGAGCACATCACACATACTCTCAAGTCCAATCTTAATGAGCCAAGAATACCTAACCAGAATTAAAGTGATCAATCCCAACTAACAAGTTCCATATAAAACTAAATACAAGAAAAAAAAAACTGCCAATGAGAATATCTTTTCACCTTTACAGATAAGAAAGCACACATTTGCAATGCAATGTACAAAGAGTCAAGCTTGTTACATGTAAAGGAAAAGGATTCATAGTACAAAGAACTCAAGATCAGCACTCCATCAACAAAAAAATAGTGTACAAGCCAAATAAGAGAAGAACAGGAAAGAATATATTGTATTTGTTGATAAGAAACTCAAACAGAATAATGAGGAAAAGACAAGCAAAAAAGAAATAAGATCTGAAACCAAAAAGAAAATATATTAAACAAGAGCTTTGTTTTAAGGAAAACTTAAAGCGTCACATCATCACCAATGGGGAAGTTCAAAGAATCTAGATTAATTTGCATATGGGTTCATCAAATCACTTCAGAGAGCATGACAGCATTCTAATGCATACAATATGCGTAAGACAAAAGTAGATGAGAAAAGAAACTACAAGGAAGCAACTTCCTCAAGCCAAAATATTTACTCCATAACCATTTTCTATGCAGAGTCATGAGTGACCCTAGACACTACTAGATGTATTTATGGTTCCCCCATAACATTTCTTTCAACGTTTACCAAACATTCACTGTTGTTAGCTATTGTCAATAGTTTAACCAACATTCTACTACTCATCTTGAATTTGGAGCATCTCTTTGTACAAAGGACATCTCAGAATTACATGGTTGTTATTGTGAATCTCAAGAATCTTGCATAGTGTTGAAGAAGAAAAATTGAAGTAATAAATTGCAAGTCAGTCAAAGCAACCAAAAAACCCAAAAAAAAAGGTGTTACTTAAACATGAAACCCCCATTTCCACCTACACTGCAAAAACGTAGTAGCAACCCAATTTCCCAGATGCAGTAAAAATGAGATTTAGAGTTCAGACGAAACTCTAAAAAGCTTACAACATCCTATAAACCCTAAATAGAGAAACCAAGTGATATAAAGGAATGGCACAATCTTAACAATATGAACCCACCAACCACAGAGAGTATAACATTGTAAACAAAACAAATCCTAGGAATCCTCAGCATACCCTAATCAGAAAGCCCTAATTGTCCACACAAAAGAATAAATATCGTAATTGAAGTATGTTTCCCCAACCCTAGGAATTTACACGAATCTCAAAACACCGTAATTGCCCGACTGAAGGATGAAACCAGACCCAACGCCCGGAACCCACAATAAAACAAAAACGACCCAAAAAAATAAAAATAAAAATAAAAAACCGAATAACAATATTAAATTAAAAAAACAAAAAAAAAACAGGGCAAGCAAAAGAATGGAAACACTAATCAAATGGGATTAGCTCAACCAGTTAGATTAGAAACTCAAAACCCTAACCAATCTTGCCGAGCGATATTATCCAATATGGGTGTGGTCATATAACCAATTAAATTAAAAAAAAAATGGAAACACTCAAAACCCTAATTGAATAGATGTAATTGCCAGAACAGAGGGCAAATCAGACCCAACAGCTCAAGCTTCCACCAAACATCAAACAAAAAAGGTGGGTCTTGCTCAGAAGGGCAAGCAAAACAAACCCATACCTCTTGATGTCCTTCTTCTGGGCCAAGAGGCATTCAAAGATGCATTCTTTACAGAAGAGATGGCCCTTCTGGCAGCACAGTGGCTCTACAAGTGGCTTGAGGCAGAGACAGCATGCATCAAAGGGCTTGATGGAGTCCTTCCCCAGCCTTTCCCTCTGGGTTCCATAGCCCAACTTCCTCTTCTCATCATAAGTGAAGAAGGCCAAATCATTGTTGTTCTTTGAGTGTCTCTGAGGCATTTTCTCGCAGAAAAATATATAGATCCAATCGCCTAAGGATACTGGGTTCGCAGATAATAGAATTTCAGATCTTTGAACATCAAAGGGAGGGATTTATATAGTCATATGGTCAAAGGGCTAATGAATTTATAGAAAGAAAGGAAAACCATTTTTAATATTTGTATTTAAATAAAGTTACAAGGATAAATTGATTAGGCGTGGTTTAATGTATATAAATAAAGTTTAATGTATATAAATAAAATATTAATAAATACTAATTAATTAATTTTTTTTTTTTTTGGGTTAGTGTGAGAAACTCCTACCATCAACGCATAGGGTTGAGCAGTCTCCTTCCAACCATGAACCTTGTAAAGTTGAGAGCTATGCTTCTCAATAGAAAATTTAACACATAACCAGCACCACACCCACCCCCTCACACACTCGCTCACATCGCGGTTTGAATCTTAAACCTCTCGAAGAAGGGTCAAAGTTTGAACCGTTGCATTATCCTCCATGGGACTATTAATTAGAAATATAAATAATATACCTAACCTAAATATATTTTTATTTTATGTTTGGGATTAGGTTAGTGTAAGAAACCTCTACGAGATGGAGTAGTCCCTTACCAGCCATGACCTTTCTTAAGGGAAAGAGCTAAATTTATCAATAGAGGATTAGCACATAGCCACACACGCCTCTTGAAGAAGATCCAAACCACATAAGGCTTAGCAATTCTCTTCCAGGCACAACCCTTTGTGTCCTCGTTATAGTGAGACGTTTGGCATTAAAAGGTCTAACATTCTTCACCTTAATGCCTTTTATGAAATATTGTCTGATTCCACCTTGCATTGTCTTCTTTTCAAAAGTTCAAGCACCCTCTTGTTTATTTATTGGAAACTTTGGTCTGGTTCGCTCTTCCTCAAATAATTTGCTTGATGTTCGAACCACTCTTCCTTAAGTGATTTACCCTGTGTTTGGCCTCTTTCTCTGGCGACTAGTCCACCTTGGCTTGTCTCTTTCTTAAGCGATTGGTTCATCTTGGTTTACCTTTATCTCAGACAACTTGTGTTGCTTTGCTTTGGTTTACCTCTTTCTTAGTCGATTGGTTTGTTCTAGTTCACCTCTATCTCAGGCGACTTGCGCTGATTTGCATTGGTTCACCTCTTCCTTAAGTAACTTGTGATTGGCATGTTCTCTACTTATGTTCGATCCTAATGTTCTAGAGATTTGAATTTCCAACAACTTATATTATTTTAAGCACTGCATCCTTTCTCTTACGTGTGCTTTCTCTAACATTGTATGCTTTCTTTGGCTTAGAATGCTTTATTTTGCTTTGCGTGCTTCATCTAGCTCTATGTGCTTTGTCTAGCACAATATGCTTTCTCTGGCTCTATATATCTTCTCTAGCTTTGTAAAAATGATTCTACAAATATCTTACGTGTGCTTTTACGCAAGCCATTTGTGAATCTTCTCTTATGTAGGCTTCTTAGGCCTCTTGGGCCTCTTGTACTACACAAGCCTCTTGGGTCTCTCTTACTATGTAGGCCTCTTGGGCCTCTTTTCGTCAATGTAGACCTCTTGGGCCTCTTCTACTATGCAGGTATTTTGGGCCTCTTTAACTTACTATGTATTTCTTCTTATAATTTTGTTATTCCTTTATCTCTACATACTGCTATTTGTTTCTTTAAATCTTTGTACTAACTTTCTTTTGTCGTGCTTCTCTATTTCTATAGAAAGCTTGAATGTTTTTCAATTCTTGGAAGCTTTGAATGCTTCTCTATCCCTATAACAATGTTGTTCTTTGTCAACTCTGAAATCTTCAATGTCTTAGGTCACACCTAAGAACCCAATATGATTCTCCTCCTTACTAGAAAACCCAATATCAATGTTAGGGTGACTTTGAATGTCCCCAAATGACCAACTTTGTTTTGAGTTGTTTCTTCCTTAATGTTCAATATCCAACTTTTTTTTGAGTTGGATTCTTTATCAAATTGTTTAACTTTTCTCCTAAGTTGACCCTTTCTATCAATATAGTCGAGTCCTAGTCTTCACTGGTTTTCCTTCAACCAAGTGGAAAGACCCTAACATCCAAATCAAGGTGACTATTCCTTGTCCCCTCAATCTCTACTCAATTAGACCTTTAAAAATAGAGTCCAAGTTTGCATTGCCTTCAAAGTGGACATACTCTAAATTAACTTTATCAAAAGTGGATAAAGTTAAGTATTAATAATGATGGCTTAATAAAATCTATCAAAATAGATAGAGTCAGGTGGTAGCTTTGATACCACTGTTGGCTTTTGAAGCCTTACTATTATAAAATGTCACAGGTCCCAATATAAAATAGCCACAATATTAAAGGTCAAAATAATATTATAATGAGTAGAATAATATATGAGCAAATTAATATGTATATCAAGGCCTATATAATAAAACAAATAACATTCATTTATATAATCAAATATGAATGTAAATGGCCTAAGTCATTCATGAACTATGCATGAAGAAAACTTACAATATTAATTGCTCAAAATATGTATATAAACTTTATTCATTTCCTTTTTGTTACAACTCTATAATCTGATATTTGAATTACATTCTCATGGAGTATTGTCTCCATAATATAGCCATAGTAATGTGACTCTTCACATACTTGACTATTGCTCTTCATATGACAAGTCCCATGACCTTTGGCTTATTATCTTGCCACTTGCATACTAGACTCTTCACTTTCTCTTTACATGTACACTTGACTCTATGACACACACATTTACATGACTCTTACACTTCTACATGCACTCCTAATCTAAGACACTTGTGCACATCCTCACATTATATATTTGCACATTTACATACATGACACTTGTGCACATTCTCTCAATCTACACTTGCACTCTAATTTACATGACACTTGTGCATTTCCTACACATTGCACTCTTACAAGAAACTTGTGCATTTCTTGCACATTGACACTTACATGAAGGGGAAATATAAATCACTCATCTAAACTATAGACTCAACCCTAATATATTACATAATTACAATTGTACTATGAAGGTACCATGGGGGTACATTAGCATGTACCAATTAATATAATATACCTCAATATACATTAGGTATGCACTTGATTTTTCCATCTAAATTTTACACTCATACTACCTTTGTCGATAATTTCATGGTTTTTATTGTTGCCAAGGAAGATTTTCCCACTCTAAATTTCTTCATATTCTTTGAACCACTCTCTATGTTGTGTCATATTGAAAGAATCTCTAGAATCTACTAACCATGTCTTATCTTAAACATTTACTACTAAGCATGTAAAAACTACATTTAGAATTCGGTAGCAGCAGACACTGTAGAAGCCTGCAAAGTGTAGCAGCTGCCACTGTAGCAGCCCGTAGCGGCCGCAAAAATTTTGGCCCTAAAAAAAAAAAAAATGGCAGATTTTGGAGGCAGCAAGTTGTGACGGATGGAGCAGCAAGGAGGAGGAGTGGGAGGTCTAGGGGCAACAAACCCTAGGTGTGGGGCTTCGGAGGGCAGATCAGAAGACACGGCAGGTGGGGGCTCTGGTGAGATAGCAAGCCCCCAGGCGGAGGATGTGGACAAGGAAGTTCTATTGGAACCGGTCCAAGGGCGTTGGGTGGATGCAATTGAAGATATCTCTGAGGGGGACCACGACTCTGTGCGTTAGGATCAAAGGAAGACCCAGGAAGGAGACAAAGAGAAACCTGGCAACTGGAGACCTTCATATCTTAATGCTCTTTGCGGTAAGCAAAAATTATCCGAATCTTGTTTTAATCTAAAATCTGTCAATGGTAGGTTGCATGTCCCGGATACCTTAGCTCAAGCATGTGGCTATGGAGGGCATAACATCTCTGGTGGCAAAATTTATGGGGGTGAGGCCGGACTTGGAAGTCATAAGGAGATGGGCCATCCAAAAATGGCAGCCAAGGGCCGGTATGATGATTAAGGCTTTACCCAAGAGTTTTCTTTTGGTGAAATTTCAATGTGAACAGGACATGGAAAGGACTCTCCAAGGAGGTCCTTGGTTTTTTGGGAAAAGGGGCTTGTATCTAAAGCGTTGGTCCCCCGATTTCAACCCCCAGACTCAGGTGCTGGATTTGGCTCCTATTTGGGTTAAGATGCCGGGATTACCTCTGCTTTTTTGGAATGAACAAATATTGGTTGGGATAGCTATAGAGATTGGAGAACTAATAGCTATTGATCCTACAACCTTGAGCAAAACAAGACTCCTTTCTGCTCGCATGTGTGTGTTGGCAGACCTGAGTAAAGAGCTCCCTAAATCCATTATATTGTCGTCTATGTTTGGCCTTCATACTCAAGTCTTTGAATATGAAAATATGTCTTTTAAGTGTAGTGTTTGCGGGAAGGTAGGGCACCAGGGTATCCACTGCATTTCCAAGAACCAGCCCCCACTCCAAAATACTGCTCCTCAAACCCAGAATAATATCCCTCCCCCGCAAATCTTCATTCCTATGCAACATGGGCCTCAAGGACGTGGAGCTTGAAATCCGAATATCAGAGACCCTGTTCGCCATTTTGTAAGCAAGAGGCAATGTTATAACCCTCCTCCCAAAAATACCTATGCCCCGAAACCCTCTCATAGGGGAGCTGGTCCCTTTGATGGGAACCCTCAAGCTCAACCTGCTCCTAATATGATACAACAAGCCTTAGAGCCAAATCACAAAGGAAAGAACCCCATAGATCAACGCCCTGGGGCAAGTAAGTTTGATTGGGTAATACGGGAGGCCTATGGAGGCTCGGTGGAAGTGGTCCCATGTACTACAGAGGAATTTATGGGAAGAAATTCCAAGGAGATCAACATCCCAGTGGAGAACAGTTTTGATGCATTAAATCATCTAAAGGGAGATCAGATGGATAGCCAAGAAGTGGAATCTGAGGTAGAGGAGACTCAAGAGAAGGATTTAGAGGAGAAAAATCAAAGGAAGGAGTAGGAAACTAATAATACAGGCAAGGATACTCAGGAGGAAGAGGTGAACCACCAAGATCAGTGTAACCCCAAAGCAGGGAAAAAAAAATCTACTAATCAAGAAGCTAAGAGCACATAATCATCTCCACTGTCAGAAAGACCAGTTAACTCTGGAAAGCCGATTGTTACCCCAAAGACCAAGACCGACCTATCCAAGATGGTTACTAGAAGCTAAGTGAATCCCAAGGAACCCCAGCCTAGAGCGGATGTATGGGGATATGGTTCGGTAGGAAGAGGGAAACCTAGCAATGCCGCCTTAAGGCAGAAAGAAGTAGAGCGAGGAGTGGCTGATGGCACTCAAGCAGTATTGCTCTTTGGGGCGAAGGCTTGAGGATCCAAAGCCCATAAATGAAGATTCTTTCATGGAATATTCGTGGGAGTAATCCTGCAAAAATAAGAGCTTTGTATGCTCTTAGACAAGAACACAAACCGGATATGATTTTACTGCAAGAAACTAAAATGGAGGAGAGTAGAGTTATTCCTTTTAAGAATAGGACTTGGTGAGAAGCTGAAGTAGTAGGCCAAGAGGCCACTGGAACAGCAGGAGGGTTGCTGGTTATGTGGAACAAGAATGTGATTGATAGTAGAGTGATTCTAATGTCTAGTTGGTTTATTTGTCTCTTATGTGTGGATAAAACCACGCAGGAAGAGTGGATCTTAACGAATGTATATGCTCCAATTAGACAGGTACTGAGAAGGGTTCTTTGGAGTTAGCTAGCTAAATTGAGGGAGACGGTCCCCAACTACCCTTGGATTATGGCAGGGGATTTCAATTGCTACCTTAATCCTATAGATAAATTGGGGGGCTCTCAAAGAATAACTATTGATATCTACGAGTTTAGAGATTTTGTTGAGCAACATGAGCTGATGGATGTGGACCTGCATAGATTCTCCTATACATGGTCTAACAAAATATTGAAGGAAAACCAAATTCAGATCAGATTAGATAGGTTTCTTCTTTCTCAAGAATACCTGGAGAGGTTTGGGGACTCTTCATTAACGACACTCCCAAGAATCGGGTCTGATCACAACCCAATTCTGTGGGAAATAGGGGAGGACTCTAAGAAAAGATACATCAGACCCTTTCGATTCGAACTTATGTGGTTCCAACATCAGGATCTCAAGGATCTGGTTGCCCAATGGTGGGACAAAAAGTATAATGGTTCGAAACTGGCCCAAGTGGCAAGTAAACTAAGGAATGTGAAGGTTAACATTAGAGAGTGGAACAAAACTTCCTTTGGCAATATTTTTGTTAAAAATGCAGAACTAAAAGACAAGATCAATGAACTACAGGAGAAGCTGAAGTTAGAGTAGCTTACAGAGGATCTGAGAAACCAGGAGAGGGAGCTGTTAGCCGAATACCACACGATGCTAGGATTTGAAGAAACCTTTTGGAGGCAGAAATCCAGACTATGTTGGTTAAAGGAGGGTGACAGAAATACAAAGTTCTTCCATGTCTCTACTCTCCGCCACATGAGTACTAACAAAATTAAGGAGATTAAGATGGCCGATGGGTCTAACACCAAAGATATGGAAGACATAAGGAGGGAAGCAGTTGAGTACTTTAAATCGTTGCTAGAAGATGTAAATCCGACTATTGAAGAAGAGGACTCTCTGATGGCAGCCATTCCACCCCTCGTAACTGAGAATCTTAATGGATTCTTACTTAGTCCTTTCACAAAGGAGGAAATCAAGAAGGTGGTTTTTGACATGGATGGTAACAGCTCCCCAGGACCGGATGGCTTCCCCGCAACTTTCTTCCATAAGTTTTGGGATATCCTAGGCAATGATGTAGTGGAAGCTATAATTGAGGCTCAAAAGGACATGGAAATCCTAGAAGGAGTTAATGCTACATTTTTAGTCCTCATCCCTAAACTAGTGGGAGCAATGGAATTTTCCAGTTTTCGCCCTATCAGTTTATGTAACACTTTGATGAAGATTCTCACAAAAACAATTGCCAATAGGCTGAAGGTTATCCTTCCTTTCATCATTGATATGAACCAAGGAGGCTTTGTGAAAGGGCGACAAATACTGTATGGTATCATCACAATTCATGAGGTTATTCATTCAATGGTGGCTAGTAAGGAAGCAGGTATGTTACTAAAGCTTGATATGAATAAAGCCTACGACCGGGTCTCATGGCGGTTCCTCACCAAGATTTTGGGTAAGTTTGGTTTCTATCCCCAGTGGATTAAGTTGATTTTTAGTTGTATCTCTACTACAAGATTTTCTGTCATGGTGAATGGGTCACCCTCCGGTTACTTTAAGAGTAGGGGGTTGCGACAAGGAGATCCTTTGTCTCCATACTTGTTTATTATTTTAGCGGAAGCATTGGGTAGGAACATTTCAACAGCGGTGGCAGATGGTCGATTGGAAGGTTTCAAACCAGCCTCAATAGCAGAGCCAGTGTCTCACCAACAGTTTGTGGATGATACAATCATTGTGTCCAAAGCCTCGGTGCCTCAGGCTAGGAAGCTGAAGAGAATTCTAACCAAGTATGAGACAGAAGCAGGACAATACATAAACTATAAGAAGAGTAGCATCTATTTCTTTAACATGCCTGGTGGGAGGGAGGAAAGAATAGCTAACCTCTTCGGTTGTGGAAAGGAGCTTCTACCAACAACTTATCTAGGCATGCCTATGTTCGAAGGAAGAATGAAGGCTACATTGTGGAACTTAGTCATTGACAGGATCTCCAAAAAGTTAGCAGGGTGGAAGGGCAGCCTTCTCAGCTTCGCAGGAAAAGCCTTATTAGTTCAAACTACTTTACAGAGCATTCCAATTTACTGCATGTATCTATTTAGAATGTCTGCAAAGGTTCGAGCTACATTGGAGCAAATTCAACGCAACTTCTTGTGGTCAGGTTCAGAGGAGAGAAAGATAATTTCGTTGGTAGCATGGAATCAGGTGTGTGCAAGCAAGGATCAGGGGGGCCTGGGGCTAAAGAGAATGAAAGAAATGAATCAAGCTCTAATTGGCAAACAGGTATGGAGATTTATCAATAATGATCAATTGGGATGGGTAAAACTTCCTAAGGCAAAATATATCAGAAATAATCAGGACTTCCTGAAAGCTGATAATCTCCCTAGAGAATCATATTTCTGGAATTGTTTGCTCAAATGGCGGGAGGTAGTCAGGAAAGGCATCAGATGGAGAATTGGTAATGGAAGACAAGTGGACTTTTGGCAAGACCCGTGGTTGGAAGAGGCCCCTCTGAAAGATAACTTAGACCTTCAGGTCCTCCAACATAAACTTTCAAAGGAAATGGGAGGAAAAGTAGGGGATTTTATTGCTGTAGCACAGAAACTTCCTCTTGTAAGAAAATCATAGTTCATAATATGTCAGAGCAAGAGAAGGTGGCCCTAACAAAACTCAATGATGCTTTAAGGGTGTTCCCGATCATTCCTGGGGAATGAAGAGACAAGGCGATTTGGGGCAAAACTACAAGTGGGATCTATTCAGTAAAATTGCCTATAAGTTAATCCACTCAGGATTCAATGGATGGACTCCAACTTCTATTATTTGGTTAAATAATTTAACCCCAAAAATTGCTTTCTTCTTTTGGTTGGCAATTCAAAATAAGATTCTGACAACAGATAATCTGCAAAAGAGAGGTTTCCAATTCATCAATCGATGTATCTTGTGTGAGAAAGCGATAGAATCTGTAAGTCATATATTTCTAACTTGTGAATTTTCTTGTACAGTCTTCCAAATGATCCTGTCCAAATTTCATATAGATTGGGTCTGTCCAAATAACATGTCTGACTTTTGCATACAGTGGGTTTCCCCCTTCCGGCGAAACTTTTGACTTGGCTCTGGAAGCTCGGCTTACCCCATTTTTTATGGGGTATATGGAATGAGAGAAATAAGAGAGTATTTAAAGGACGTAAGAAAGATCCCGAGTTATGTGGTAATAAAATAATCGTAGCTTTGAAAGAAAACTGGAAAACTTTCTTCTTCAAAAATGAGACCATGTCTCTAAGGGAAAGGAGGATTTTGCGGAACTCGGGAGAGGAACTTCCAGACCTAGACATTACAACCAACCCATGGGATGGTGTCAAGTGGATACCCCCCACACAAAAGTGGATTAAGTTTAATTTTTATGGGGCAGCTAAAGGAAATCCAAGGGCTACAGGAGCAGGAGGAGTTCTATGAAATGAGGAAGGAAAAGTGGTCCTTGCATTTGTAGTGCCTTTGGGAACTCAAAAAAATCATTTTGCAGAAGCCCGAGCCTGCATGCAGGCAATGAGAATTGCCAGACTTGAGGGTTATAAGGAAGTTATATTTGAAGGGGATTCACTTAATATAATCAAGGCAATTAAGGAGGATAAAGACCCTAGCTGGACCATCTTGGAGCTTATCCTAGAAGCAAAGATTCATAAATCTCATTTGGTTAATGCCTGAATCCAACACACCTTCAGAGAAGGGAACCAGGCAGCGGATCTAATGGCAAATATTGCAGTTTCTGTTGGGGAGATGCAAATTTGGAAGGATAACTTCCCTCAAGAACTATTGGTGTTGGCTTCTAGAGAAGAGCTAAGATCAAACCTATTAGAGCATCAGGAGATCAGAGGGGTTGATGATGAGTAATCCGACAGATGGAATTAGGCAGAAAAGGCATCCCATTTGCTGGGGCCTGGGAGGTGACAAGTGTACAGTACATCAACCTAGTGGTATTAGTAAGTGCTAGGTGTTGTTTGGTTTTTGTTTTATCCTGAATAGTCAAGCGACAAGTATAGGACCGTGGACTCTAAGTATGGCTTAATGTGGGTCTTAGAAAGATCCATTTTGTATTTTGATTATACGGGCTTGATGCTAGAACCAGCCCATTTTTACTATGTAAAAGGTTTGTGGACCTTATAACCACCTCTACCTTATACCAAAAAAAAACTACATTTAGAATTCCTTCACTAATATATGGGGTTGGTAAAGATATTCCTTCTTGAAAAATCAACTTTAAACTCATTCTTATTATGCCCTTTTTGCTTGCATTTTCAATAGACAAGTTCTTGCTTCCTTCTTTTACTTGCATAAATTCCTCTTGATTTAGACTTTATCCCAACAAATTTATTAAAGTTTTTTCCTCTTTTGCATTACTTGCAACTAAGGCATTTGAATCCATGGTAGGTTTAGAGTTTTTTCTTGGGAGAGTTGACCAACACTCTAATCCTTGTTGAGTTTCTCTATTTTGCTGCTCCCATTGAATACAATAATTAGGTTATCTCAAGAATCAGATAAGCTATGGAGTAAGTAAATACACAATTTTATATCTTTAACCTCATCCACAACTAATATTTTCCAGTTTATAAGAGTGATAAGTGTATTTAGATATTTAACCACACTCTCTCCATCATATAGTTCAAGTGCATGCAATTTCTTTCTTAAGAATATTAAATTAATGAAATATTTTGCTTTATAAAGCTTTCTTAGGTTATCCCAAATTTCCTTTGTTGTCTTGGTCCTAATGACATTCATCAAGATTGAATCAACAAGATTAAGACCAATTAAGGTAATGCCTTTATTATTCATATTGTCTAAATCATCTTCATCAACATCAATTAGCTTTGTATCCCTTATAATCACCTCCTTTAAATCTCTCTCAACAAGTAGATACACTACATCAACTTCCATAAGTTGGAGTTTTGCCCAACAAAATTCTTAATGATAAACTTGGTGTTTGTGTTATCCATTCTCTACTACAAATATTATTCCATCCTCCTACAAAAGCTAAATGTTCTCCAACATGTAATGCAATACCACAAGCTACCCATGTGAGCTCTCTAGTTAGCTAGAAACACATTGTTGAGTTTTCTCTACTTATAAATAGTTCACCACATTTTCAATAAGATCAAATACCAATTGTTACTATGAAGGAATGTTCACAATACCAATAACTTGTAGACAAATATAGTGAAAGAATAAAAATAAAAATAAAAGCAAAAATAGATTAAAACTAGGGCCATACTTACGACTGCTTCTCTTCCATATTATTTATAAAGAAAAAAAATAAGAATATATTTATTTTATATG
Organism: Wollemia nobilis; assembly: GCA_028583015.1. Classification (NCBI taxonomy): domain Eukaryota; kingdom Viridiplantae; phylum Streptophyta; class Pinopsida; order Araucariales; family Araucariaceae; genus Wollemia; species Wollemia nobilis. The sequence goes on along the minus strand of JAQPPZ010013020.1, from coordinate 3,905,284 downwards.
AGTATGCATGCTAATTTCCCTAATTTACAATCAGTTATAAAAGCCACTAACTTTGGTCAATCACCTAAAATTAGCTATTAACCAATAAAGTTGTTGCCACACACCCACTGGTCATAACAGCCTTAAGCATTTCTTTGAGCAATGTCTCTCATGCCTTACATAGAGTAACAAATATCTTGGGTTATATTTTTGTCATTGAATACAATAAAGGAAAAAAGAATGTGATGGTTAATGTGTTATCTTCCACAATGGCTTTCTCAACTGTAGGAAGATTAGCTTTCTAATATAGAGACTACATGGATCATTTAGGAAAGAATACAAGATCATCATTGTATTTTTGTTTCTCATATATTGATGGAGTGCTTCACAAAAAGAACCACATTTATCTTCATCGGTCTTCAACTGTTAAGTGAAATATTCTATGAGAATTGCATGCATATTATTTGGCTAGACAATTTGGATTCTTGAAAATATATTAGTGGGTGAAGCAATCATTTTCTTGGAAAGGAATAGAAGCATATGTGAAGATAATTGTGGCCAAGTGTGAGGTGTGTCAACATAACAAAGGTAAAATGAATAAATCTCTTAGATTGTTGTAATTTTTGCTTATCTCTAACTTCCAATGAGAGCACATATCCATGGATTTTATTGAGGACCTTTTCAAATCAAAGGGAAAAGTGGTGATATTTGTTGTATTAGATAGCCTTTCCAAGTATGCTAATGTTTGTACATTACAACATCTTTATTCAGTAAGTAAGGTGGCCAATATGTTTTAAAATTACATGGTATACCCAAAGCCATTATAAGTGACCTTGACCCTTTCTTCACCAATAACTTTTAGAAATAATTGTTTTGTCTTAGTGGTACCAAGTTGAGTATGTCCTCTTCTTATAAACCTTAATCGAATGGTAAAACAAATATTATTAATAAATTTTTGGGTACTTACCTTCATTGTTTTACTCAAGATAAACAATATCACTAGGTTTAGTGGTTCTCATTAGTTGAATGGTGGTACAATACTTCTTACCATTCATCCCTCAATATGTCCTCGTTTGAAGCATTATATTGTTAAAAATATCAATCAATAGCAGACTATGTTTTGGGATCCTCCTAGATTGCCCATGTAGGTGATTTATTACAATGATAATTTGTGCTTCAACTTCTTAAAGATAATTTAACCCAAGCCCAAAACCGCATGAAATAACAACATGATTCACGTTGTTATGAATGATCATTTACCATAGGAGATATGTTCTTTTTGTGCCTGCAAACCTACAAGCAATTATCCTTGAAGATCAAGTATAGTCAGAAGTTGGCTCCTTGATTTTACAAGCCCTACAAGGTGGTTCATCACATTGGTGAAGTGGCATATCAATTGGATCTTTCACCATCTTCCCATGTCAATCTTGTCTTTCATGTACCCAATCTCAAGCAAGTTATTGGTCAAAAGGTGTAGTCCCAAATAGAGCTTCTAGTACACAATGAAGAAGGTCAAAACACTCTCTAGCCTGAAGTAGTATTGTGATCTATAGTTCATCATATTCAATCTTGACAAATTTAGGAGTTCCTCATCAAGTGGTAGGACCTTCTAGAAGAAGATGCTATGTGTGAGCCTAAGAGCATTTTCCAATATTTTTAGCTTTGAGGATAAAGCTTTCTAAGGGCAGAGCCATGTAACAAATCCAATAGCCATGTCAACTATCTTTATTTTTATTAGCTCGAGCCCTAGGTTTAGATAGTCAACCCTTGAGCATTAGGGTTAGGGTTAATGTTAATTTAATCTATAAATAGGAAGAGTTATGTTATAGTTGAAACCATATTTCATCTTTGAATTTGAGTTGCATATGAGACTTTGCCCTCTCCAAGTGGCTATGGAACTTCACCCTCTTTAAGTGGCTAAGGATTTACATTGATTTGAATCTAGCATTTGATTATTATTTTTTAATAGGTTATATGTAGCTTCTATTGGGGTCCACTCCCATCAAAATACCAAAATATTACATTTTCTAAAACACACCTTTTTATCATTTATTTTTTCTCTTAAATATATTCTTCAATTTCCTCAAAGTGTTATGTTTCCACAATCAGCTCCTCGACATCATTTTGATTAAGATATAAAATATCACTTGGCTAGTTGCCTTCTAAAATTTGAATTTCATCGGGATGAAGACAACACCATAATTTGATAATTTATTTGCTACCCAATTTTCTTCTCTATAAACGTGCTCACACTACTAGGAGATTACCTCTAGTAATAGATGATGAACATCAAAAATAATATTATTTATTATCTAGTCTCTATAAATTTTCCTAACCCTAGATAATTGCTGCCCTATATTTCTAAATAAAATAAGATATGAGATGAATTTATTTTAAACATACAACAATCACATAGATGGTTGGAAAAATAAATAGAATGAACATCGAAAAATATACTACAAAACCTGTATATTTTATATAATGGAGGAGGTCAACAAATCACTCTTCACCTCTGCACAATAGCCTTGTAGTTCTCTTTCCACAATCTATTCATCTTTTATTTTTGTATGTAAAACACTCTTGACCTTATCCTTTTATCCTTGAAAGGTAACCCTAATCTCTCTAACCCTAATATTAGATCTCATCTCATCTTGAGATGTATGGTTACAAATAGAAAATCACTTAAGTGAATTACAAAATAGAATCACTTAAGTGAATTTCAAAATAGAAAATCACTTAAGTGAATTACAAAATAGAATCACTTAAGTGAATTTCAAAATAGAATCACTTAAGTGAATTACAAAATAGAATTCAAAATATCTCGAACCACTTCTAGCACATTCATACTAAAGCCTATGCAAGAAGTTCCTATTTGAGCTACATTTCTCAACACTCCCTCTTAGCGAGGAAGGAACTCTGCATCAATCCAAGTTTATCTTTAAATGCTTCAAACTTACCTTTCACTAAGGGCTTGGTCAGAATATCAGCTACCTATTGATCTATAGGAATATACTGGAGCTTTATGACTCCCTTTTGAATATTGTCTTGTATGAAGTGATATTTGATGTCTATGTGTTTGGAATCATCATGAAATATTGGATTCTCAGAGAATTTGATACAACTTTTATTATCACAATATATCACCGTGGGATCCAACTCCTAATCAATCAATACTGTAAGTAACTTGCGAAGCCATATGGCCTCACAACTAGCAATATTGGCTGCCATGTATTCAACCTCTGTTGAGCTAAGTGCCACAAAATTTTGCTTCTTGCTGAACCAGGATATCATGCCTGATCCCAAGCTAAAGTAGCACCTTGAGGTGTTCTTCTTGTCTGCTACACTGTCTACCAAATCTTAGTGAGTATAACTCTACAACCTCACTTCACCATCTCCAAGATATTAGACCATAGTCCATTGTGCCCCTCAAGTATTTGAGCATATGTTTTGTTGCTACCCAATGCTCTTACCTTGGCTCCACCATTAACTAACTCAAGGTGTTCACTGCACAACATATATCTGGTCTAGTTTTGACCAAATACATCAAGGACCCTATTAGCTTCTTGTACAATGTAAGGTCCACCAATTCTAAATCTAAAGTTGTCACCTTATTTAGATTAGTGATCATGGGTGTGGCCATAGGTTTGCAGTCCTCCATCCAAACCTCTTTAGGATCTCAATTGCATACTTACCCTACCCAAGGAATATCTCCACTGGTCTCTACCAAACCTCCAAATCAAAGAAGTAATGCATAACATTGATGTACTTCATCTCAAACTCAACTACCATATATGCTTTACACCCTACAATGATCTTATCTACACCTGTAAGAAACAAGTCTACATATAGCACCAAAATGAGCAAATCAAACCCAACAAATATGTAATATAGATTAGGATCTGCATCACTTTTGGCAAAGCCCACACTCTGCAAGTATCCATCTATCCTAAAATACCATGCTCTCAGTTATTTTTTAAGTCCATATAAGGCTTTCTCAAGCCTAACAACATGGGACTCCTTCCCATTTACCTTAAAGCCCTGAGGTTGCTCTATGTGCACTTCTTCCTAAATGATCCAATTAAGAAAAGTTGTCTTCATATCCATTTGATGAATCCATCATCCCATAGATGAATCTAAAGATATAACTACTCTAATGGAAGTGTATTTGGAAATTGGAGAAAAAGTCTCCCCATAGTCCACTCCCTCTTTCTAGGAGAATCCTCTTGCCACAAACCTTACCTTGAACTTATCGATGCTACCATATGCAACATGCTTAATTTTGTAGAGCCACTTGGAACTCACAAATGACTTCTCCTTCGATCTTGGCACTATTTCCTAAACATCATTCTTCATGATGGATGTATACTCCTCTACCATGGTATCTTGCCAAAACTGTTGGTCCACTACCTCCTAAAAATTGGAAGGCTCTGAATTTATGATGTTACTCATCAATGCCATGTAGTTTGAAAACTTCCTTGGAGGTCCACTCTCCCTAATCATGTTTCTAGGAGCCTCAAAATACTCCTGATCATCCCTCAATGTTTGTGTAAGCCATCGAGGTCTCCTGATAGAACTAGAAGGGGCTAATGTCTCCTCCTCACCTGAAGGCTAATGTATTAAAGGCTAATGTCCTCACCTGGCTCAACCTTTGGAGCTTCCTGCTCATGGGACTTCCTAAATGCAATTTCCTCCTCAAAATTTACATCCCTGCTCACTATTATATTCCCCTTCAGAATAGAAACCCTATAAGCTTTTGAAGTCTCATTGTAACCTACAAATAAACCCTTCCTATTGGAGGGCTCCAACTTGGTCCTCTTATCTACCAAAACATGGATATAAATTGGACATCCAAAGATGCAAAAATGACTCACCTCTAGTTTCACAGCAGTGAATGCCTCCTCTAGTGTCTTTTCCTCCAAGATCCTATGAGGACACCTATTCAGGATGTAGATTGTTGTGTTGCATGCTTCTGCCAAAAAAAACATCAGTAAGCCTTGGTCATGAATCATGGCCCTAGAAGCCCCTATGATGGATTGATTATTTTGCTTTGCAATCCCATTCTGTTGTGGATTGTATGAAACATTCAACTCTCTCTTGATTCTTATTTGCTTGCAAAATCCATCAAACTCCTTAGAGGTATATTCACCCCCATTATTTGATATCAAGATCTTGATATTCTTCTCTATATAGTTCTAAAATAGAGCTTTGAAATCTTGAAACCTACTAAAGACTTCATCCTTGGTCTTTAAGAAGTAGATCCATGTCTTGCGAGAGAAATAATAAATAAAGGAAACATAGTACATGCTACTTGAAATTGATGTTACTGATATCGATCCACAAACATTCGAATATACTAGATCTAGTATCTCCTTAGACCTATGCTCCCCATTTGGAAAAATAACCTTAGCATGCTTGCCAAGCATGCACCCTCTACATACTTCCTATTGCTCAATGTTGAACTCTGGAAGACCTATGATTATATCCCTTAGAATAATAAATGCTCTATGATGCAAGTGCCCCATCCTCTTGTGCCACAACTCACACAAGCTATTATTGCTATGAACTAGGGCTCGAATAGGTTCACCCTACAACCTATATAGACTACCTTCCCTAACCCCTATCACTTGTGCTATTTCTGGGATATATTATTTTGGTCTAATAAGGACATGTTGGTTCTTGAAATCCACTACATAACCCTTATCCTCCATAACCAAAATTGAAAGCAAGTTCTTCTTGAGACCTAGAAAAAAAAAAACATCATCAAAGTCTAAAGAGTTCATGATAAGGAATTAAAATCCAATGATTAGGAATTTAATCCAAGATGATTTGCATTAGAAAATAGGTGCTTAAATAAGCACAAATTACATTCATAGATCCTCAAAACATGGAGGATAAGCTAATCATCACTTATTTTAGGGGTCATCATATAACTAACCCTTATCTAGAATATTGCCAACTAATCTATCTAGAAGACTTATGCCAAGTCTACGTGAGCAACAAAGTCTCACTTTTACAAATTATTCATAAAATTAAAAATAAGACTTAAGACTAAGTCTTAACCTAAGGTTTTATTAAACCTATAAACATAACCTATGCCTATCCCATGATATCCATATCAATCCTCCCAAAAATAGAAGCATTGGACCCCAATGCTTTTACAATATAGTGGGAGATAAGCCTCAAAATCCTTGAAAATTAAGAAGAAGAAGAGAGATACCCCTATGGAAAGTATTGCTCGATAATGGAGATCTCCTAGATAGGATCGTGTTGGTCAAAAATAACCCAAAACCAACAACAACATGAGGTCAAAAATCACCCAAAACCCCTTTAAGTCCTATGCATTCAATTGCTAGAGAATCTACTTGAGAGCACACTTTCACCCCAATGGAATGGAGAAGGGATTATGAATTTTGCAAATGGAGTACCCATAGCAAAAAAGGCTAGAAAAGCCATGGTAGCAAATATATTCAATATCCTTCACAAAATATTATTTGCTCCTTAGACCAATCATGCTTAACCATGAAGCATGCACCCAAAACTATAAGTAGACCATCTGGAAACTATAGTTGGTAGAAGAAGAGTGTCAACAAAGAGGACAAAGGTACAAGTAGGCATGTTCTGAAGTGGCTGTATCTTTGTAGTCTTCAGAAGTTTATTGTTCGAAGTGTTGAATATCTGAAGTCTTCAGCTCGATGCTTTGTTGAAAGGCATTAAGTGGAGTGATGCCTTCAAAAAGTCACAATGGGACTTCAACTCCTAGTGAGGGAGTATTAAAAATGCCCAAGTGGGATACAATGGATGTAAACAAAGGGTGAAGTGTCGGGTACCACCGAGTTGCACTTCATTAAAAATCCATAAATGTTGTAAAATCCCAAGTGGGAGGAGTAAAATTTATCTCCTTAAAGATCCAATGGATATTTTTAGAGGATTGCAATTCCTCATATGCTTCAGACAATCCTTAAGTTGGAGGAGTAGAGTAGCTGAAGCATAAGCTTATGTAGTAGTTGATGTGAAATATGTGGTTGATGTAGTGCTTCCCGAAGAAGTGTTGCAGGTCTTGCTAATGAAGACATGAGCTAAGTTGAAAAGCTAAAATCCATTAAGAGACAAGCCACTAGGGGCAAAGACAACTCCAATTCATGGAGTACCCATGTGATTTCCTTGATCACATAAAGAGGGCCATGGTCTTATGAAGGAAGTTTGTTTCTAAAGTCTCAAAAAATAAAAGTGGATTAAAGGAGTGTCGGGTTCAACCGAAAATGCACTCCATTTTACAACACTTTATTTTTAAGAAGGTTTGAATGACCTAAAATTTGGAGCACCATAGGTCAAGGTAGACCTTTACAAAATTGCAAAATAATTGTTTGACTAGAACCAGCTTGGAAAGAGCTTTTCGATGAGTATACAGAAGGCCATACTCAAGTTTGAATGGAGCCTCTATTGGGGAGAAACATTGCATGTTATCTGAAAATAAAATAAAAGATACATTAGGCTCCTCATAGTTTGAAAAGGAAATATTCAAAATAATATCCAGCTCACGAAAATTCACAAAATTTGTGGTCCACGAAAGGCAACGAATGGCTGAGTCAACCATTGACGTGATTGGAGTGCAGTGAAAGGCAATGAATGGCCAAGTCAAAGGTGAACATGATTGGAGCACAGTAAAAGGACAACAAGGGTGCCATTTTGTGTGCAAGAGGTAGAACCAGTGGTAGGTAATAAATCAACGATCAAGGCGATCAATGGAACACTAGTCAACCAACAATTTTTATCAGTAGTAATAGCAAGATAGTAAATCATGCAACAAGTTGGTAGCAAGGGGCAGTAGAACCACCAGGGCAAATTGGGTAGTAAGATAGCCACCAAAGAGATCTGATTATAATATTTATCTTCTACTCTAGCTTCTTAAACAAGATTTTATTATTGGCTAGCAATAACTCGAAGCCAAACAAGCAATATGAGGCTAGAAATGACACAAAGCCTCTACAAATCCTTGAAATCAAACCAAAGTATCAAAATGTGGAAGAAAGAGGAGGAATTTCCAAGAGAGAAATTCCTTCTCATAGGCAGCCAGATCGTGTTGCTCTGATACCAATGATAAGGAATTAAAATCCAATGATTAGGAATTTTATCCAAGATGATTTGCATTAGAAAATATGTGCTTAAGTAAGCACAAATTATATTTATAGATACTCAAAACATGTAGGATAAGCTGGTCATATCTTATTTTAGGACTAATCCTCTAACTAACCCTTATCTAGAAGATTGCCAACTAATCTATCTAGAAGACTTATGCCAAGTCTATGTGAGCAACAAAGTCTCACATTACAATTTATTTGCTAAAATTAAAAATAAGACTTAAGACTAAGTCTTAACCTAAGGTTTTATTAAACCTATAAACATAACCTATGCCTATCCCATGATATCCATATCAGTTCCCTGATTGGAGTTGAAAAAGAATGGTACCAATTCCTTCAACTAGATACTTGACATCATCACCAAACTCATCCTAAACTCCCAAGTCCTGCTCTTGTAGACTAGTAAAACATTGTCGGGCTAATATCATGTGCCAAGATGCCCCACTGTCCACATTCCAAGCATCTCTCATAACCATGCTGGTAGAAATTCAAGAGACCAATGATAAATCCTTCTCGAATTTGGTAGAAAACTCGCTCATCTGAGTTTCTGCAAAGGTTGCTACCTGTGTCTGTTAATGCTTCCCTTTACCCTTCTTGTATGGGCACTATGATGCATAATGGCCATTCTTATGACAAATTAAGCACATGATCTTGCTCAAGTCCTTCCTTGATTTTGAGGTTGACTCCTCACTCTTTACCTTACCCTTGTTGGGTCCTTTACCTCTGCCCTTCTTGGTTTACCCAAAGAAGGCTAGATTGTCATCACCACCCTTCTTTCTAGCCTTTAAATCCATTCAAGTCTCCTCTTGGATGAAATCATACCATAGTTTCTCATAGGTGTAAATGTGCTCACGAGCACATATGCCTTTGACAAATGGTTCCCATGAAGCTAAGAAACCATTCAGTGCCATGTTCACCAACTTTGTGTCTTCAACCTTCTTCCCAACTATTGCTAGTTGATAAAATATTTGCATGATATTTATTAGGTAATTGGTAACGGTGTAGTAATATCTATAGATTTGAGTTTATTCTACAATATCATCTTCTTGTTTATGTTCTCGCTTTGGTAGAGTCTAACCAAGGCATTGAACATCCCCTTTTTCTTAGTTATCTCGAATATGTGAGGAATCAGGTGATCCTTCACTACATCCAATATTATTTTCTTGGCATTTAATTCCTTATTTCTATGAGCTGCCAATTGTTGTAGATATGTAGGCAGAGTCACATCATCCTTGAAAATATCTCAAAGATCATTATATTCCAATAAGAACATTACCTTAACTTTCCAAGGCAAGAAATTGGAGGCACCTTATAATCTATCCTCAAATTTGAGGCTAGCTGCTGCCATCTCTAATATCTACTACAAAAACTTCTAGATCTAATATGAATGACTCAAGAAAGCTATCCTACAAATTATCTTAGCCCTTCAAGCAAAAGTATGAAACCCTCAGCTATTGGTTTTTAATATCCAACAATAATCTACTGTTGTAAACCCTTGAGAATCCCATGTAAATTTTCCTAACCCTAGATAACTGTTGCCCTATATTTCTAAATAAAATTAGATATGAGATGAATTTATTTTAAACATACAACAATCACACATATGTTTGAAAAATAAACAGAATTAACAACAAAAAATATACTACAGAACCTACATATTTTATATAATGGAGGAGGTTACAGTTACAATAGGACAACCTACTCTCTTGCTACCTTTCTGGCCAATAAATCACTCTTCACCTCTACACAATAGCCTTGTAGTTCTCCTTTTGCAATCTATTCACCTTCTTTTCTTTTTGTGTGTAAAACATTCTTGACATTCTCCTTTTATCCTTGAAAGGTAACCCTAAGATTAGATTTCATCTCATATTACGATGTATGGTTAAAAATAAAAAAATAACTTAAGTGAATTACAAAATAGAATCACTTAAGTGAATTACAAAATAGAAAATCACTTAAGTGAATTACAAAATAGAATCACTTAAGTGAATTTCAAAATAGAAAATCACTTAAGTGAATTTCAAAATAGAATTCGAAATATCTCGAACCACTTCTAGCACGTTAATACTAAAGCCTATGCAAGAAGTTCCTGTCCGAGCTACATTTCTCAATAGTCCCCACATATATTTTTGTTATTAGCATTGATAATTATTTGTGAGTCCCCTTCAATTGGAATATATTTCCATCATTTTTATGCTACAATTTAATCCCTGTAAGAAGTGCCCTAGCCTCTGCATAGTTGCTAGTTGAAGTTCCATATGATTCTGAATAAGTGAAGAGAATTTTGCCTTCGCTATTTCTAAAAAAACCACCTCCACCAACTTTTCCTAGATTTCCTTTAGAAGCACCATCAAAAATAATTTTGATAAAGTCAATTTCTGGATATTTCTATTTTACCATAGATAAAATTAGATCCTTTGTTTTAATTTCGTTGTCTCATATGACTCTTCCATGTATGCTCAAATATTGTAGATTAGCACCTCTTTTTCTACAATTGAGACTTCTCATGATGAGCACCATATTTATAAACATTCTTCAAGAGAGGCACCAATATGGTTCCAAACTTGGGCATGATTTTGATATTTATTTTTAAATATTTTGTTATTCCTTTCAAGCCATAATTCCAACAAATAATGGTAGGGCCAATTGTCCAAAGAATACATAATTCTTTAGCTTTGAAATAATTTATCCAACATTTTATCAACTCTTTCAATGTTGATGGAGCTACCCAATATAATTTCATATTTTTTAAAAAATAACCCCAGATGGTATGAACAAACGAACAATGTAGAAGTAAATGGTTTGACATATCTAAATGCTTTTCACATGAGACACATCTGAAGGGTCAATTATATCATCTTCTTTGCAGACTCTCTCTCGTAAGAATCTTACTTTGAATTGATAAATAAAGAAATGTTGAGGCCTTAGGGAGAGCCTCTAATGACCAAATGTTCTTCCAAGGAAAATATTTGGGAGAAGAAAATTTTGATTGTTCTAAATTCTCATATCCCAACTTGATCGAGTATCCACCATCCTTTGATAAATTCCAAACCAACTCATCCTTTCATGTAAAAATTGGTAAATAAAACTCTTGAAGCATATTTTGAAGTTCGTTCGCAAGTTGTTTGATTTCCTCTCCTTAAAATAGGTTACTAAAAGAAATCCATGATATAGAGTTTTTGCTCATAATAATATAATCTTTGATATTTGGACCTTTACATGCTAGGCACACTTGATCCAATGGTTTTCATTTTGAGCCAGAGATAAGAGGATAAGGTTTCAACCAAGCATCAAATAAAAAATTTGCATAACCCCCCTCATTGATCGACCATATAATATATTTCTTTATCAATTGCAAACTCTCTGATATGAAATTCCATGTTGATGATCCTTTGATTAGATTTCATTTCCTAAAAAAATTCATTGCATCGAGAGAACATATATATTTTTTAAGTAATATTTTTTCCCAATTCTTTCCTTGATCTCTGAATAATCTCCACCCAAGCTTTGTACCTAATGCCAAAGTCATAAGTCTTCAATTCTACAAGCTTGCTCCTTCAATATTTTTCCTTTGCAAACCCTATCCCACTTACAAAGAGGAAACCTATTTTTTTCCTCACAACCTTTCTATAGAAAGTCTTTGAATTTTATCAATTTCTGATGCAATACTTGTTGACAGTATTGAAAGTGACATCATATAAATATAAATGGATTACAATGTAGTATTTATGAGTTGTAGCCTTCCTACCATGGTTAAGAACTTACCTTTCCAACTTGCCAAGCAAGCTTTCATTCTATCCAAAAAAGAGATCCAAAGCTTCTTTTTATTTCCTTTATCAGACAAAGGAATACCCAACTAAGTTGATGGAATTTTTCAAATTTAAACCCTAAAATATTCACAATAATTTGTTGTAAATCTAGGGTAGTATTAATGAAAAATCTAGGATTTTTAATTATTTACCAACTTTCCAGTAGCCTTCTCATACCATGATAACATTGATTTAAAATCCATGGTCTCATTTACTAAGGGATGATCATGAAAAAATTAGAGATGAGATTCAAAGGGACCATTTTTTGCAACTTGAATACCCTTAATTTTTCCTTCCTTTTTTGCATTTGAAAAGGCTCTCTCTAATGCTTCCGCCAGAATAATGAATAGATAAAGAGGATCGCCTTGATGAAGTCCACAAGATGACTTGAAGTACCCAACAAGAGAATAATTGATTAAAATAGAAACTTTTACAGTACTATAAAAATATTTAATCCACTCACACCAACTATAATCAAAGCCAAACTTTTTGAGAATAACATGTAGAAAATTCTAGGAAACCCTATCATATGCTTTGTTCATATCTATTTTCAAAAGCATGTCTGGTTTTTCATGGAATGAAGAAAATGTATGGCCTCTTGTGCAATAATTATACCATCAAGAATTTGTTTACCATGAAAAAAGCCACTTTGTTCCTCTGAGATAAGACACCCTAGAATGCCCTTCAACCTGTTTACCATAATTTTTAAAATAATCTTATAAATCATATTACAAAGGCTTATTGGACTAAAATCAAAATATTTTGTGTTGCCTTTCTTGGAAACCAAGGTAATAAAAGTAGCATTGATCTCACTTATTATAGACTTCATTTTTCGGGCCTCTTCAACCACATATAACATATCACTCTTCAATAAATCCTAAATTTTTTGAAAGAAAATTGTAGGAAATCCATCGAGGCCAGGTGCCTTATTAGGATGGAAAGAGAAAACTGCTTCATGGAGCTCCTCCATATATATCTTTTTTATCAAGTTTTCATTTTGTCTCTGAGTTATAATTGATGGAATATTTTGTAGAAGTTTTTCTTGTGCCTTCTTATCTTGCCTAGAATCTGACAAAATATTTTTGAAATAATTAATTGCTTCCTTCCTTTCTTTGTTCCCAAATTTTCTTCCATCTAGAGTTATAATATTTATGATATGATATATAAAAAAATTGCTTTTGCTATAGCATGAATTTTTTTTTGTATTTCTATCTCCTTCCTTGAGCCATTTCACTCTACATTTTTGGAACCAATATGTCTCTTTTTTCAATGCATTATGATAATAAAAAATAATTGTTTTTCTTTCACATAAAAATCATAATCCATTCCATTAATTTCTACCATCTCTTGTAAATTTTTGAGCTTGGATTTAATTTATTTATTTTCTTTAAAAATGTTACCAAAATATTTGGCATTCCATATCTTCATTTGCTCCTTTAAATATTTCAACTTTTGAACAAACCTATACATACATGATCCTTCAAATTTTGATTCATCCCACCATAACATAAACATCTAGAAAAAATCAAGGTCTTGGAGCCACATAAAATGGAAGTGAAAACACTTTAGATGACCATTATTAGGTAAATCATAACTTAGAAGAATGGGGTTTTGATCTGATCCTAGTCGCAATAAAATATATGAAGATATTATACACTTTATTTGCAACCAATTATCGAATAGAAAAAATCTATCTAGTCTTTTTGCTATATGATTTTTTCCAATGTGTCTATTATCCCATGTATATTGAAATTTTGAGGGACTAACATCCCAAAGGTCATTTGAATTGACAAACGAAGAAAAATATTGCATTGATTTAGACCATCATGGAATGCCACTTTTTTTTTTCCAAAGGAGATAGAACAATATTAAAATCACCCCCAAGAATCCATAGATCACAATGAATCATCATTATATTTGATAAAAATATACTAAGGTCCTTCCAACATATTTCATGAGGAGTAACTATAGTTGGAGCATATACATTAATAACCCCAAATTTAATGTTTTCCTCTTTCCTGCAAAATAATCTAGCAACCCAATTACTTTTTGCTTCTAATATTTTTCCATCCCCTTTGCATTTGTCCCATATTATTTCAATACCGCCTAAAGCTCTTGTAGAAGAAACTCCTAAAAATCACCTGTCTTCCAAATCTTCTTAAAAGCATCCATACGTTCTTCACTATTGGTGCATATTTTCTACTTTTTGTACTTAGTATGTTACTTGTGCTTGTTATGCACCTATATAGAAGCTTACTTGGATCTTTCTACATCATTTAAGCTTCATTTGGCTTCATTCTGACATCTCTAGTTCCTTCTAGGCCTAAAGATGCTCTTTGGAGCTTGTTATTTTGTCTTGTAGTGGGCTAAGCTTTAGTCCCACATTTGCTTTTGCACTTGCATTCTTGGAAAGCATTTTCTATATAAATGCTTTTCCCATTGTACTCATACACAAATGTTAAGGATTATATTGAGAGGGTGCTCTTGCTCATATTGAGTATATTTTGCTTCATTTCTCATTTCCTTTCATGCAAATAAGCTAATGTGATTAGTTCTTAGGTTTTCATATCCTGACCTTAGATTTTACTAGTTTGTATTTCATGTTACTAGTTAAATCTTACATGGTACTGGATCTAAGATTATCCTAGGCTTATCCAATTTATTGAGTTGTGGACACCATATGCTCTCACCTCACCCTTGTTTGGGATCTTGGTGATCATAAAATTCCTTGGATTTACATCTTGGTGATTGTTACAGGGATTCACTACAAGGTGCACAAATAAAGAGCTACAAGCAAATTTTACAGGATCACTGTGATTTCAAAGTTTTTTCAGGCCAAAAAAACCTTACATTTGGATCTAGAGCATACCAAAAACCTAGAATCGACTATGATTTTTTCTTAATTGGACAAAGTCACCTGGAGCACCCTCTATTTTTGTAAGTTTTAAGTTGTTGTACGGAGTTTCGTATAGTTCCAACAATGGTCATAAAAAATTGCTTACTAGAAAATTGCTCACCTAAAAATTGCTCATAGAATATCACTGGCCATGTCATTGTACAGTCAGTAGTGGCGACCATCAAATTTGAGCCCATACTCTGCATAGTCAACACCCACTTTGCTAGGCCTCATGGATGTAGAGGTAGATTGAGTAATTTTTATTCAAATAGCCTGTTCTCCCTCTTAGTAGCTTTGAATCAAACAAACTTTTTTTGATTCTGCGTAGAATTTCCAAAACATCTTAGTGGTATACTCTATTTTTTAGTTTGATAAACTATACTTTCTTTATTTTTAGTTTATTCGGTTAGTAGTTGTTTAGTCACCAATTTTGCAAGTTTTAAGAGCTCATAACTTTCAAACGGTAGCTCGAAATAGAGTACTATATTTTTTTTAAAGTGCTTATTTTTTCAAGAACTTCAAAGTTAAGCATTTTGTTTGCAAAAATTCTATTTTTTGATTGTAATTTCTAGCTTCCTTCACCTTTTCAAAGGTATAACTGTAAATGCACTAAGTTATAAAGTGCTACAAACTGCAAATTTTTTTGGGGGGTCTTCAAATTATTGATCAAGGGGGGTGTTTTGGTGTTGTGAGTTTGCACTTTCACTTCTACGCACTATGGATTCTTCCTTACCAGTTCTCACTCCTTATAATTATTTCAAATGAAAAATGAAATTACATTCAAGTCAAGAGAAAAGGTATTCTTCATAGTAGTTAATGGAAATGAACCAAAATCTATTGATGATGAGGATAAAATTAAGTGGTTAAACAAGTGTGACATGGCATTGCATTTTCTATGTAGTTGCATTTCACTTGATCTCAGATTTCATGTGGTTTCTCTAGATACTCCCATGGAAGTTTGGAAAAAACTAGAAAAACTCTATGGGCAACAAGATGAACTTAGGGGGCATATCTTAGAAAATGAAAGTCTAAATCCAAATGAATTTGATGACATAGGTGAATTTGTCACTATGTTCAAAACCCTTAGGTCCCAAATTAAGGATTGTGGTATTGAAAAGGACTCTCAATTAGACCAAAGTATTTTGTCTTTGTGTCTACCTTTTATGTTGTTAAGGCAACTAATGACACTACCTTCACTATGCCCTCTTTTGATGCCTTTTGTGAAGAATTAATTAACGAATAGGACAAACTTGTCCAAATGGGTGTCCTTAAATATTCCAAGCCTCATGCCCTAGTTGCTAGTCAAGGCTACAAGGATTAAAAGAATGAATGGAAAGTAAAGAAGCCTAACAACAAGCCAAAATACAATAAGGATAATGGCTCATATAGACAAAAAAAGTCCTCTTCTACACCTAAGAAAGGTGATGATCACTCTTCCACCTCCAAAAGTAACAAATCTAAGAGAAAAAGAGTTACTTGTGGTTATTGCAAAAGAAACCACGAACAATCCAAATGCATCAAGAAATAAATTGATCAACTTACAAAGCTTATCCAAATGAACAACATCAATATTGGTTCATCATCAAACACTAAGGACTCAAATTTGAAGAAAGAGAAAGAAAAGGGTAAGGCACTTGTTGCATTAGCATCTTCATCTTCCAACACTTGGGTTATTGACTTGGGAGCTTCACATCACATGTCTACACATTTAGAGGATTTGTTCTCCTTAGATTCTTGCAACATAACTCATATTTTGATAGGTGATAACACTTCAATAAGTGTTAGTGGGAGAGGGTCTGTTGAAGTTTTTGGTGGCACATTCAATGATGTTCTATGTGTTCCATCACTTTCAACTAATCTCATTTCAGTTTATCAGATCACACATACAGGGGATGGGAAGAGAGTAGAGTTTAGCCCATATTCAATGGTTATAAAGGAATTACATAGTGTGTTGGGACTGAACAAAAGGCATTAAATTATTTACAAGTTATCTTACAATATATAAGCATCAAGCTTAGGAGGGAGATATGACAAGTGTCATAAGCTCCACTCCAAGTGTCTTTCAGAAGACACCACTCCAACTCAAACTGAAGACAGGGACAAGTGGCAGAAGACAAATGTCAACCTGTCAATTATAGGCATAGTGCACATTATAACAATAATATTCTAACATTCCCCCTTAATGTGCACTATCCTAAAAAGATAAATCAACATTAGATAACATTCCCCCTTAATGTTGACTTCTTTTACATAGATATAGCAAATTGCTAAACTGGGAAAACTTGTCTTTCCCAAGTGACTTGGTGAAGATGTCTGCCACTTGATATTGAGTTGGTACATATTCCATGTGTATAATGTCTTCTTGGACCATTTCTCTAATGAAGTGATGATGGATCTCAATGTGCTTTGTTCTAGCATGGAAAACTGGATTCTTGGTCATCTTGATGGTACTTTGATTGTCACAATATATATATGTTGGACCATGTATGAATAGCCCAATATCTTGAATTAATTGCCTCAACCATATTGCCTCCTTAGTTGCCTCAACTGCTGCTCTATATTCTGCTTCTGTTGAAGATAGTGAAACTGTGTTCTGCTTCTTTGTGCTCCATGAAATAGAGCCTTGGCCTAATTGAAAGCAATAACCTGATGTAGATCTTCTGGTTTCAGGACAAGCTGGCCCAATCTGAATCTGTGTATCCAATCAAAGAAAAATTATCACTTGATTTATACATAAGGCCATGATGAGGTGTGGCCTTTAGGAATCTCACAATCCTCTTAGCTGCTATCCAATGGCTCTTCTTAGGATCCTGCATGAATCTGGAAATAAGGCCAACTGAATAGCAAATACCTGGTCTAGTTGAAGTTAAGTAGATCAAACTTCCAACTAGTTGCCTGTAAAGTGTACCATCAACCCTTTCTTCTTCATCATTATTTAGCAATTTCAATCTAGTTTCCATGGGAGTTAGAGAGGGCTTACACTCCTCCATGCGAAACCTCTCCAAAATAGATTGAATGTACTTAGCCTGTGAGATAAAAATCTTACCAGGCCGTTGCCATACCTCTATTCCTAAGCAATAGTGGAGGAGGCCTAAATCTGTCATCTCAAAGTTCTTGCATAAGTCCTCCTTGAGCAACCTTATTCCTTCTATATCATCACCTGTAATGAGAAGATCATCCACATACAATGTAACCAAAATGATGCGGTTCCTCCAATGTTTCACATAGAGAGTAGATTCTGCTGCAGATCTAGTGAAACCAAGGTTGAGAAAATAGGAGTCAATCTTTGCATACCAAGCTCGGGGTGCTTGCTTCAACCCATATAGAGCTTTCTTTAATCTGAGGACTTTGTTGTTTTGGCCTTCAACTGTGTATCCTGGTGGTTGTTTCACATACACTTCCTCCTTCAAATGACCATTTAGAAATGCACTTTTGACATCCATTTGATATATTGGCCAATGTTTTTGAGCTGCCATAGCAATAACTGTCCTGATTGTAGTCATCTTAGCCACAGGAGCAAAGGTCTCCTCATAATCAATTCCCTCTTGTTGCTTATAGCCTTGAGCTACTAGGCGAGCCTTGTAGCGATCTAGTGAGCCATCTGCTTTATATTTTGCCTTGTATACCCATTTTGTGCCTATGGTATATTTTCCTTTGGGTAAATCAACTAACTCCCAAGTGTGATTCCTTTCAATGGAATCCAATTCCCGATCCATGGCATGAACCCATTTAGGATCACCAAGTGCTTCTTTGACATTAGAAGGTTCGAGGTTGGCTAAGGACTTTGGCCATTAGGGCATAATTCACTTGGTGTCTTAGGGCTGAAGGCCTTTTACCTGTATAGGTGGGCAAATGATTTTGGGCTTCATCTATTGTGGCTTGAACCCACTTGGGTAAAGGATTGGATGATGTTACTTGATCATTAGGAGGATGAGATGGAGGACACGGATCATTTGTAGGAAGTTCTTCTTGTGGATGAATTTCTTGATTTATGAGTGAAGGAGAAGAACTAGATGATATTGTATGCATGAATGGAGCAACTATTTCATTAGTTATTTCTAAAGTGGGGGCTTTAGGAGGATTAGATGGGGGATACTCATGAAAGGTAACATCCCTAGATAAAATGATTTTCTTGGAAATAGGCTCATATAATTTATATGCATTGGCACTATCACTATAGCCAACAAAGATGCATTTTTGGCTCTTATCATCAAACTTCTTCCTTTTCTTATGAGGAATATGAGCATAGGCATCACATCCAAATATTCTCAAATGGCCCACATAGGGCGTCCTTCCAATCCATGCTTCTTCAGGTGTTCTTTCATGTAAGGCCTTTGTGTATGACCTATTAGTCAAGTATGCAGCAGTAAGAACAACTTCTCCCCAAAATGAGTTAGGTAATATAGCAGCATGTAACATTGATTTTGCCCTATTTGTGATTGTTTGATTCATCCTCTCAGCAACTCCATTTTGTTGTGGGGTATAAGGGGTTGTGAATTGCCTCCTTATCCCATGATACTTACAAAAATTAAAGAATTCATTGGAAACATATTCTCCACCATTATCTGATCTTAAGGTGGAGATTTGATAGCCACTTTCTCTTTCAACAAGTGCCATGAATTCTTTGAACTTATCAAAGGCTTGCCACTTATATTGAATTAGGTAGATCCATACCTTTCTGCTGTAATCATCAATGAAAGTGATGTAGTATTTTGCCCCTGTATAAGATTGAACAGACATTGGCCCACAAATGTCTGAATGAATCAATTGCAAAGGTCTATTAGCCCTCCATGCCTTTCCTGTTTCAAATGGTTGCCTGTGGTGTTTTGCTATTACACATGGCTCACAAAAACATTTTGACTCCTTAAGATGTGGAAGTCCTTTAACTAATCCTTTTGTAGCCATCATTTGAAGATTATTAAAATTTAAATGTCCCAATCTTTCATGCCACATGTACTCCAAAGAGAAAGTAGTTGTTGTATGCAAAGATGTTTGTGTTACAGATTTTGTAAGGAGGTAGTAAACACCATCCTTTTTCACTCCCATGGCCTTGACATTGCCATTGGGTTCCTTAATGTAGCATTTTTCTTTTTCAAAATAGACATTATAGCCCTTATCTGTAAGTTGTCCAATAGAAAGAAGACTCCTTTTAAGACCAGGCACATACAAAACATCCATTGCGGGAACATTATTACCATCATGCAAAGTAAGTGGTGCCTCCCCAACACCTTCAATGGGTAGAGCACTTTCATCACCAAAAGTAATGAATTGGTTTGATGTGGGCTGAACCTTGGTCAACCAATCTTGCCTTCCTGTCATGTGCTTTGTTGCTCCAGAATCAATATACCAACATTCTTTATCTTCAACATTAACT
Source organism: Wollemia nobilis (assembly GCA_028583015.1). Taxonomy (NCBI): domain Eukaryota; kingdom Viridiplantae; phylum Streptophyta; class Pinopsida; order Araucariales; family Araucariaceae; genus Wollemia; species Wollemia nobilis. Next base: position 3,885,088 of record JAQPPZ010013020.1, on the reverse strand, counting down.
TGGTTGGCTGCATACAATGTGTTCATATTATTATTTTGTGGTTCTCCCTGTTCTCTTTGCCTTTGATAGCAATTAGCAATATTATGATTCCATTTTCCACAATATTCACACCCTTGTTGATTGTTGTTTTGACCCCCTTGAGGTCTTGTTGTCCATCTTTGCTGCTGCTGGTAGTGCTGCTATTGTGGCTGTTGTTGGTACTGTTGCTGACGTGGTTGCTGATGGTACTGTTGATTTGGTTGTTGTTGGTATTGTGTGTATCTCTGGTGTTGTCTACCCCTTTGATTCTGATTATGCTGATTTTGACCCTTGTTTTGTTTAGGCTGTAAAGTTGCCTTGGTGGCAAAAGCTGTTGATGTGGCTTCAATTTCTTCATCTTTGATTAGGGCTTGCTCATGCTTCTTAAGTAGGATCTCAATATCCTCAAGTGTTGAATTCATTGTTTTACCACTCAAATCTAACATGGTAGCATAGGAGTGAAACTTTGAAGGAAGACCATGCAACATTATTGGAATTAACTCATTATCATCTAGAGTTTTACCAAGTAGCTAAGAAATCATTTTTAATAGACTTCACTTCCATAAGATAATCGGTAAGTGAGCCTTTCATACATAGATTGTGCAATTTTTGTTTGAGATACAAAATATTATCTTGACTTGGCCTATCAAACAATCTATTGAGAGCATCCCATGCTTGTTTAGGTGTTTTTGCAGCCCTTACAGTTTCTCTGCATTGAATTCCTGTAGCTAGCTTGATTAAACTTAAAGCTATGTTGGAATTCTTCTCAAATTGTGCTTTTTCTTTAGGGTCTGTAGGTGCAGTGAGTGGGTCTTCATTAGTCTGCCTATCTCTCACAAAGTCCCACATGTCATTCATCATCAATATTGACTCCATCTCATACTTCCAATTTGCAAAAGTCTGTGCTCCTTCAAGTTTCTTTGTAAGTCCACTTAATAGATTTGTAGTAGCCATGATTTAGAAAAGGATCAAAAGAAAAGGGAGCTCAACAAAGGATGAAGTAAGAACAACAAATGCCAAATTAGAGCCCTCAAAAAAATCTAGGGTACACCGTTGAAGATCCAGAGGAGGGTTCGCCTAGTTTTTCCACTCTGAATCTTCAAGAGATTCCAACAGTGGGAGGGTTAAGTTGAACATAAGTGCCTTTTTCTATCCAAAGAGAGTAAGAATTAGAATTTTGCCAGACCTTTATACCAAACTTCTCAATATACCCGCCCTTACGTGAGGGAGACTGTAAGTATTTGAGCAGTTGATACGTGGAACATAGGCAATTCTAAAAGGGAATAACCTGGCAGACCTTTATACCAAACTACTCAATATACCCGCCCTTACGTGAGGGAGACTATAAGTATTTGAGGAGTTGATACATGGAACATAGGCGGTTTATAAAAATGTGATGCTTGCTTTTTGTAGAATTGTTACAATAGATGTGCCAATGTATTTTTGCTGAAAATGCCTGTATGTGTTTGCTTGCTTGTATATGGCTTAGTGTCAAGTGTGTATGAACTACACTTGATTACAATTATAAAACCCAAAGTTATGCAAGGGTAATAACAAGCATAAAATGTAGACAAAGCCCAAAATAGAAGATGCAAGCAACAAACACCTAGGGGCCAAGAGAGTGCCACAAAATGAATCCACCGACAAAGGGACAAGGGGTCCTAAATCACCCCTTAAGTTGATGATTTGTATTGAGAACTTGGCTAAAAAACAAATTAGCCCCAAATGTGCCTCCAAAATATGAGACAATATCAATGCCTTCTTTTACAAGATTGCCCCCAAATTCAATATATGACTTGGCATAATGTCCTCCCTAAAGACTTAGAATTGTGCCTCTTACAAGCTTGTCAAACTTATCAACCAAGAGTGTCGGATGCAACCGAAAATGCACTCTTTTTACAATATCATTTTTGACTTAAAATTCAGTTGAGTAAATGATCTCAAAACTGAAAAATAATTACACCAATGGATCCCCCTCGAAATTCTCTTTCCAACGACTATATATAAGCCTATAGTCGGATACAAATTGATGCTTCAAACAAGCAAAAAACAAAGGCCCTGAAAAAATGTGCAGCTCCGGGACATTCCCAAATGGTCACCCATCCGAGTTGTGCTCTGGAGAAAAAATGCTTGACTTGGGAGTTTCAATGAAATTTGCTGCCACTATGTCAATTATCTTTATGAGGACGTGAGAACTTTCAAATATCTCATATAAAGTCAAAAGAAATATTTTAAGAAAAATATTCCCCCCTTTGTGAAAAAAACAAATTAAAAAACAACTCAGTCCGCAATGAACGTGCAATCATCGTGCTGTCAAATCCCGATCCAAGGTTTGTCGTTGGCCGAGCATCTTCACAAACAGATCATGGCTCAGATAACTGTAGAATCACAAGTCTTCTCATAGAAATCAATTAGATGGTCAACTGTGGATGACATTGGCTCTGTTGAGGTTAAATTGCCCTGAGGCAGCAATGCGCAGTCTTCAATTGGCCCGCCAACATGCAAACTGTGAGCATGAACATTTGGTTTATGAGGGTTGGATCCTTTATGATACCGGCCATTATGAAGAGGGGCTGGCAAAGACGAAAGAGTCCATTTCCATTCAAAGATCATTTGAAGCCTTTAACCTATGCATTGGCAGTTTCCAGCCAAGGTCAAACATCTTCAGCTATGGTTTATGTAGATTGGGGCAAGTTGGATCTAGCAGCAGATTGCTATGTCAGCGCTCTCAAAATTCGTCACACTAGGGCTCACCAAGGGCTTGCTCGTGTGCACTATTTGCTCTGATACCAGATGTTGGGACTGAACAAAAGGCATTAAATTATTTACAAGTTATCTTACAATATATAAGCATCAAGCTTAGGAGGGAGATATGACAAGTGTCATAAGCTCCACTCCAAGTGTCTTTCAGAAGACACCACTCCAACTCAAACTGAAGATAGGGACAAGTGGCAGAAGACAAATGTCAACCTGTCAATTATGGGCATAGTGCACATTATAACAATAATATTCTAACATAGTGTGGGTAGATATTTTGTATCCTTTCACCCACTCTTTTTATTTTTGCAAGCAAGATGATAATTCTTAGAAATGTCTAAGTTTTGAAGTTGGTCCCTTGAGCATTGAGTATCCGTTGCTAGGATTGGTCCTCATGGGTTTGATAGGAAGTGGTGGAGTTGGTTTCAGCATGAGTGGCAAAAATTTATGGTAGCTCTAAGAGGGGAGGAATAATGGGTCAGTCTGAGACATTGTCTAGATCCCAAAATTTTACCCGATGGTAGGTTATCATCAAGGGTAGAGCGTTATTAATAATGAAGTAATCCTGAAGCCTCCACCGGTTTTAAATGTAATATTTGACTAAGGTATCAAGTGGACAAATGGGAAGGCACCCCATTTCATTAGATTCTAAATACCTACCCTGACCAAAGGGTAGAGAAGTGGGGTAGCAGTAAGCCAAGGTCAACTCCCAAATCATCACCTTGAAGATAATATAGAAGACTTCCCAAGCTGAACCCAAGCAAAAAAGTGGGTGCTCACCTCAATTCTAAAGGATATCGAAGGTCCACCCTATGAAGGATGTAGTGTAGTATGCGGGTAAATGGGATAATGATCAATATTGGTCCACTCCCAAAGCTTCGCTTGATAATAGAAAGCAGGATCATCTAGGTCTAGATCCTGGTGGAATATTGGGCATCCATCCTCCTGATGGATCCCAAAAGCATGCCCAAGGAAGAAATTGAGGAGGAAGCCCCTAACACCCATCCTGAGCATAGCGGGTGGAGGTTCGGGTTGGTATCAAGCAGTGGGTAGATCCCAAAGTTTTGTCCATCATGAAATTTTGTTGTAGGTAGGAAGGTTTCCTCTTTATTTATGATGATGCATGATGATAGGTTGCTGGTATTAAAGACGTCTAGTACCCACTTAGTGGATGGTAGCAAGATGAGTCTTAGACTCATTAAGGTAGTTGGTTTCAAGAAGTCTGATAGTGCATTTAATGGTTGTTTGCTCCTAAAAGTGGTGGGTGAATTTATGATCCATCGGATTAGTCACACAAGATATGAGTGATTAGTGGTCTAGATTTTGGTTGTACTACCTTCTTGCATTCAACACCCATATTCCACCGTAGTCTGCAATATATTTGAGAAGATTTGCAGCATGGCCACCCCTCTAGCATACTTCCAACCGTCTCATCAACCACCCACCATATTAAATGCTCAATTTATTATAATATCTATATAGTAGAATGCAAAGCATTCTAGGGGGTGGCTCTTAAGCCATTACAATTCATATGTAAAGATTTTATCATTCTAGAAATGAAAGAATATCACTGTTTGGTCTCCAAATTAATTCTTATGTGTGAGTGTTGAAGGTTTATTTATATTAAAGCTAGTTGAATAGGCATGTAATAATTATGCTATCTAGATTTCTTGCATTTCATTCAGTGGTTCTGGAATTTGCTTTTAGTAGGGTTTGTTAAATGATAAGTAGAAGTAAGGTTGGTTGATCTATTAGGTGATATGCTTGGGTTTTTTGTGATGGTGCAAGGTTATCACACATATGTCTAAATGCAGCTAAATCTATCCTTGTGAATTTTGGCTACAACCTCCTTTCATTTCTTTTCGACCTCTTTTCTCTCTTTTCAAGCATTGTTAGCTAGGACTTCCCAAGAACCAGACTTCTTCAGAGATCAACCACCCTGCCCATCCCAACTTCATGATCGTTTAATGTTGGTCGAGGTTCGCAAGGCATGCAGACCACTTCCTTTCCATTAGGTGCAAATTTTTGACCAAGAGTTTTTGGCATGCCCGGTGGGACCTAAGGGTCTCACATTTTAGATTAATCATAGATTGGTGCTGCTCTTGTCTATCTACATGTTTTTTAATCATTGCTGACTTCCCTGCATAAAAAACATGGTTTCTATAACTAATTGAATTTCAAGTAAAGTAGAACTTGATGAATCTACCAAGGGGTCAACCCAGGCTCATGATCAATGGTCCTTTTATTCTGTTCTTACAGATTAATTTCCTAGAGGACTCAAGGTTTGAAGAATAAACTTCATCTTACTGACGGATAAAATATGCTCATATGGCAACCCCAAACCGAAGTAAGAACCCAAAATATTTGAGGAATCAATCCCATGATGGATCAGCTTAGCTATCCTATCTACAATGATGCAGGTCCCTTGAATATCTCAACTCTGCATAACATCCCCAAGGCAGCTTTGAAGACATTTTCTATCTTTGATGGTACAAATAATATTCAATTTAAGCATTGTAAGGATGTAGCTACTCGGGCTATGATCCATAATATCACCTATAAATATGTGATGATTAGGCTTATGACCCTTTATCTTAAGGGAAGTATATTACTTTGGTACAAATATTTGGAGGATAAGAGCATCTACGCGTGGTTTGATTTGGAAAAAACTCTCATTAGTACATTCGATGATTTTAGGGATCTCTTCTCTATGCCTAACCAATTCTCGTTCATCAAGCGCAATCCTCGTGAGGACATTGTTGATTTTAATATCTAGTTTAAAATTATGTGGAGAAGAGTTCCCCATGAGGTCCAACCATCTCCTTCTCAAGCATACCTATTCTACACTCAGGCCTTTGAATCCAACATTAGACTTATTATAGAAGAGATTCCCATAGATTTTCAAGGGGACCATGTTGTCTAAAAATATATTGATTTAGGTAGGAAAGTTACCTCCCAAAGAGGCTGCATGCTCACTTCACCTCTTCATAGGTGTAGTGAACACTACATCCACTAAGGGGGTCAGACAATATCAATATCAAGCAATAGATGATCTGCTCGTCAACTCTTTAGATGAGCAAGAATTGAAACTAAACTTTCAAAATATGGCTCAAGAGGTTGGGGAGGTGCAATTCTAGGAGGATGGAAGATCAGATCCCAATAGTTGGGGATGAGCTATTCAACAACCTTTCCCTCCTTTCTCTCTCTAATAGATACCGATGCCATGACTAAACAAAAATCAAGAAATAATGGATAATCTAGAACTGGAACGACATGTTGACCAATATGCTTCTCCCTCTCTGGTGTAAAGGATGGACATAGGAGATCATAAGATGCTACACATTACCCCTTCAATAAATCCATCTCTAAGTCTGACGAGATTTGAGGTATGTAGAGGATTAAATTTTTTGGATCTCAACATTAAGCAAAGAGCGGATAGGGCAGAGCAATTTCAAATATTATTCCAAATATCTACGTAAATGGGGGTAGGAAAGGTCTTGATGGTCTCTGAAAGGGTAGATATGATACGTGTTTCCCTAGCTGGGGCTCCAAGGTCTGATGATGTGCACCTACACACTAGGATATCCCTCCTTAGTGCTCTAGAGAATCTTTCGCCCCCTTTCTATGTTTCTTTTTGGTTGGAAAAGTGCATATTGCACAATTGTGTGGTGGAATTTTCAACAAAGGTATCAGTCATATTTGTAAAAATTTGTAGAGGCTTGGGAATTCATCCAAATCCATAAACATTAGAGGTTTTTCTTTTCAGGAGAAAGCAATTTAAAAGGATAACGACTCTTTTTCAGGTCCCTATGTTGATATGTGGACATCCGAACCTCACTATCATCATGGATATAGAAGCGGTAGAAGTCCCTCCCTTATTTGGTATATGCTTAGCTCCACATTTCCTCAATCAAATGGGAGGTTGTCTAATTCAAGAGCGAGACTAGGTGCTGATCCCAATGATTGGGAAGATTATTTCAATAAGGAATCAAGGATTTCACCATTTCTGGATCAAAAGATATGAGGAACCCTATATGAGATATCCCCAAGAGGTCATAACCTAGAGTACGACAAATTCACATGAAATATCAATAACATGGCCATCTCAGCAAAACTTCCATTGTGAAGCCTTCTCCAAGTTTTCTCATAGCAATCTACCAATTGGATTTTAGGTTCTATTAAATACAAAGGACGATAGTACTGATGGATGGGTTATGGTTCAAAATGTGGTGGCAACAATGAGAAATTAAATATGGATCACTAACTCATTGTATTCCAAAAGGAATTATTGTTGGTGCCTAATTCCAAGAAAATTCATGTTAAGAGAAGAAGATGAAATGGAGAGAATGGCTTCTCCACCCTGTATTTATGACCAAAGTACAAGTAATTCCAAGGGAGAGCAAATATATGGTTGGAGTATCATCATGGTGAATGATGAATCTAGACCATATCAACGTGAGTATGAAGAACAACTCAAGTTCGGTACTATATGGTCTGGATATTGCAAATTTATGGGATGACTTCCAAAAAGATCCTCAATTCAAGCGTGTGAGCCATGCTGCAATTTTGTGTAAATAATTATTGGCAATTTGAGTTATTTTATGTTGTCATTGATGTCATATGGATCACATTTGAGTTTTGGTGGTAACAACACTTCATAAATAATCATTTATGATATTTTGGAGAGCATGGATATATACAGGTTTTTTGTGAAAACCAAGGTAGGCAAAATAAAAGGTTTTATTTAAAACCATGGACGACAGATTTGAAATGGGTTTTTCTTAAAACCTAGGTTGGCTTTTCGTTTCATCGAAAAAGGTGCCCCGATGATGGAGATATTTAATTTTAAATATTTAGTTTAAATTTTAAATTATTTAAAATTTTAATTTTAATTTTAAAATTAAAAATATAATTATAGCACGACGTCTAAAGAAAGGAGGAAAGGCATATATTAAAAATAATAGTGCCGACGTCTAAAGAAAGGAGGAAAGGCATATATATATGCCACCAAATGTTTTGATAAATTCTTGTCCTCAATTTTAGAATGCATTCAAATTGATAACGGAATGCGAGAAGAGGCTGTGTGTTGAAGCGTGTGTAAAGAGACGTGTGAAGGGTTTAAAAAATTTGGGTCCATTGAAGAATCATTCGTGGATGATAACCAAATGCATAGGCACCTTTGACCTAGTGGTTCGTGCGTTGTGTAAGAAGCAGGAGGTCCTACGATCGAGTCGTGTCGGGGATTCTTGTTGTGTTGAAATGCTTGAAGCATTTTTGAGTTTTCGAAGGGCACATAATATTGAGATATTTGTTTTGGTTTGTGCCCCTTTGAACACGTGAGGGTGTTTGGCCCAATGACAGTTTGGCCACGGTTAAGGCACTAAGCAAGGAGGTGTCAAGATATCGAATCCCTTCAAGGACAGAGGCAAGTTAATATTTTTTTTTTTCTGAAGTTGCCCTAGGAGAAATAAGGGTTATGATGCACCTTAAGAAAAAGAGAGATTTCTGGTGATTTTATTTTTGCAATTATATCATATTATATATCATTCGAAAGCTTATTTCGATGGCTATTTGATTAACTTGCTTAGAGGGAGAAACAAGGTGTGTGTAAAGAGATATTTCTAATTTTGTAAATAGGTTCAAAAGTGAAGGTTGCTTTGTTATTTTTCAAAGAGGATTAATTCTTTCATGAGGAGACATGATGTATTTTATTGAGTAGGAGTAATAAGGTGTTATTTGGATATTATTGTTGTGTTATTAATCATGATCTCTAACCCTTATTGAAAGTTGAAAAAGAAAGTTTATTGAGTGTGGCAGATTTAGTGGACAACTAATAAGGCATAAAAAAGGTATGAGCAATATTCTCCATTGACTTTGTTTATGGTGGTTGATTTCTCTTATATCATTGGAGAGAAAAGGATTGATCGTGGTTTCCTTTTCAAAAGTGGTTGGTTGAATGCTTCAAGGTTTTCTGGTTTGAGAGTTGTGTTTAAACCTTATTTTATAAGCATTGTTGTTGAAGCCATTAGTTGTGTGAAAAACCTGAGATAGGGTTTGAGAAGAACATGAGTATCATTGTTATGTGAAGAATATTTTATAAGCATTGTTATTGAAGCCCATTGATTGTACAAAGAACTTGAACTTGAGTTAGAGAACAACATGAGTATCATTGTTATGTGAGATTTGTGGTTGAGCATTATTGGAAACATTTAAGTTGGTTGATACTTGCTTGGATTAGGGTTTGTGAGAAAGAGTTGTTCCTTGTTGTGATTGGTTGAGTAGAGTTGTTTGAGCCTAGTCAAGTGAATGAGTGAAGTGGTTGTTCAAGTTCCATGAAACAAACTATTCTATATTCTGATTTGAGTTGAGATCATTGTTGATCATTGTTGTCATCGATTTTAGAGTGCATTGTCATTCATTGTTGAGTTCATCATTGAGCCTTGCCTTCATAGATTTATGGATGATATTTGAGTGCTACTTGAGCATGATTTATTGAGCCTTTGAGAAGGCTTTTGGATAGATTTTTGGAAAAATTTATGGCAGCTTTTTTGCATGATTGATTGAGCCTTTGAGAAGGCTTTTGGGATAGATTTTTGGACAGATTTATGGCAGGTTTTGTGCATGATTTATTGAGCCTTTGAGAAGGCTTTTGGATAGATTTTTGGACATATTTGTGGCAGATTTTGTGCATGATTGATTGAGCCTTTGAGAAGGCTTTTGGATAGATTTGTGGACATATTTGTGGATATATTTTGAGCAAGTTCTTGGTGAGCTTGCTGAGCAGATTTGAGCAAGTTCTTGGTGAGATTACTAGAGTAGATTTTGAGTAAGTTCTTGGTGAGCTTGCTGAAGTAGATCAGTGGATTGCCTAGCCGAGCATATCAATGAATTTCCTTGCTGAGCAGATCAGTGGATTACCTACTTGAGCAGATCAAGATTGCCTACCTGAGTAGATTAGTGGATTGCCTACCTAAGCAAATCAGTGGATTGTCTAGTTGAGCAGATCAGTGAATTACCTTGCTGAGCAGATCAGTGGATAGCCTAGCTTTGAGTAGATCAAAGTAATAATTTGTATTGGGATAAGGATCCCTATTTATTTGTAAAATATTATAAGGATATTATCTTGTGGAGTACCCCACATTGGGGAACCACGTTAAATATTATGTCTCAATTGTGTGTGGTGATTTGTGCTCTTGCTTACTATTTCTAAATGTCATTAATGCACATTGCTATATTTGAATATTGTAATTAAGGATACTAATTGATATTGGTTTGGAAAGAGAAAAAATTTGGCACTATACTATTCACCTCCCCTCTCAATATAATATTGTGTTCTTCAATTGGTATCAGAGCGAGTTCCTTCGAAAAGGCTAACAACTTGAAGGCAGATTCTACAAGAACATAGATGGCTTCACAGAATAGATCATCTACAAATAAGGCTCCACTATTTGACGATAAAAATTATGCTATTTGAATCATGAGAATGAAGAACTACTTGATATCACAGGGATATGAGGTATGGCATATGGTTGAAAAAGAGTATAAGGTTGAAGGTGATCCCGAGGCAGATAAGATTATCAAAAAATTGGTTGAGATCAATGCAAGGACAATGAATTGTATTTTGATTGGGCTACGTGAGACATATTTTGTAATGGTCATGGTATGTAATTCAGCTAATGAAATGTGGACCAAGTTGGGGAATACCTATGAAGGAGATTCCAAGGTAAAGTTGGCAAACTCATAGAAAAAGATTTGAGGAATTGAAAATGAAAGATTCTTAAGATATAGCAAAGTTTTTACTTCGAGTTGATGAGATTACTAACACCATGAGAGGTCTAGGATTTGAGATGAAAGAATCAAAAGTTACTCAAAAGGTTTTGAGATCACTTCCCATAAAGTATGATGCAAAGGTTTCAGCAATAGAAGAAATAATGGATATCAACAAGCTAACAATGGAAGAACTACAAGGAACTCTCACAACTTATGAGATGAGGATAAGTAAGCATCAGGTTCTAATAAAAGAAATTGCATTCAAGGCTTCAAAAAAAAGAAATGGAAAATTCTAGATACAGATAGATATTCAAATAATGATGAGGAAGCTAACTTCATCAAAAGAAAAAAGGACTCAAGTAATTATAGAGATATGAAGCAAGTCAAATGCTACAAGTGTGGTGATTTTGGTCACTATGCAAACAAGTGTCCACATGAATAAAACAATGATGATGAAAAATAGGGTCACAAAAGAAAAAAATATGGAAAGCATAAGCATGACAAAGATGACAAATACAAGTAAAACAGGTATGAGAAGAAGAAAAATTTTCGTAGGAAAAAGAAAACTTTCTACATTGAAGAAGCAATTGATAGCTCAGATCACAGTGATAGAGACAAGTCAGATGATGAAAAGGAAGAACATCTATTCCTAGGAATAGAAGGTGAAAGAGAACAGTGCTTTGTGTGTGGTCAAAGAGATCACATATCAAGATATTGCAATGGATTCAGTGATACTGAAGATGAGATGACATATCAAGGAAACATGCATGGTCAAAGAAATCATGAAAGTTTGTTTGCTATAGAAGATTATAATGATCTTAGTGATAGTGAAGATGAATAAGGGTTTTTATATGGGATAAAATAAGTAGAAGAAGAACATTCAATCCAAACAGAAGAAGTTAAACAAGAGAATATTGTAAGAAGACAAATGTTTCAGTTGATCTAAAGGGAGACTTCAATGATATCCATGAGCAACTACAAGAGGTTAAGGAGAATCTAAAAGAATTGAGATGTTCCATACCTGAGAATTTTGATCCATCACATGACTCAAAAGGTCAAGATATTTTCACTAAGAAGGAAACATGTATTTTAGAGACAATACATATGGATGCCAAATTGCTATTTGACACAAATGAAGAGAAAGAAAAGGAAGGTTTCAAAGCATCAAAGGTCTCATATTTCAGGTTTGGAGAATCACACTCAAAAGGAAAGAAAGTTCTAAAATATGAAAGCAAGGAATCACCTAAGTGTTATGAAGAAATTTCCAAAGTTCCTATGGCTCTAAACATTCAGTTTGGATCTTGTTTTGAGATAGGTGAATCAAGTTCAAAAAGAAAAGAAATTCTTGAAAAGGAAAGCAAGGAAGAAATTAAGGAAGAGGATTTAAATACTACAAAGAAGGTTCAAGGATACAATGCACAAGTCAAAAATGATCACAAGGATAATGATAAAGAAAGGTATGAGGTACCAAGGCATGAACAAAGGGATTTTCAAGGGCATTATTTTTCTTGTAATGGATTTGGACACAGGGCTATACACTACAGGGTTTATGGATCAAAGAAGTTTTATTTTGCTAGAAGGAACTTCAAAGGAAGGAGGTATGGTTTTCAGGGACATTGCTTCTCATGCAATAGGATTGGTCATAGAGCTTCTCAGTGCAAAGAAAATGAGCAACATGGTTTTGGATTTAGAGCTACACAATTTAGAAGTCATGGTCATAATGATTATGAAAACAAAACTTCACAATATAGGGTTCAGGAAAGGAATGGATATGGAAATTATTTCAAGAAAGAATTCAGGATATGGGCACCATCCAAAGGCTACAATATCAAGTGTTTTAATTACAATAACTTTGGACATATTGAAAAATGGTGTAGGACTCAATTCCAAACAAGTTTAAGACAAGAAGCTCAAGCAGTTTCAAGGGAAGAACATCAAATAGGTTCAAGACAAGAAGTAATTCATCAAGAGAAGGATATCAGAAAAATATTGAAGGAAGTTGACTGAAGAAAGAAACAATGTAATATGGGAGTAAAAGTACTCCCACCCCAAAATTAATCACCTCAAGAGAGAAGGTGGTGAGGGGGCTATGCTTAAGAGTCATAGCTTTTAGCCCCATAGGTGTCCCTTTTGCCATTGATGTCAAAGGGGGAGAGATTTGAGTTAGGGGAGCAACCTCCAAAGAGAGCATTGAGTTAGGGGGAGAAGCCTCCAAAGAGAGTATTGAGTTAGGGGGAGCAGCCTCCATAGAGAGTATTGAGTCAGGGGGAGCAACTTTGATTCTCAGAGATGGTTTTTGTAGTGATTGTGATGATTTGCATTAGAGGTGTTGCCATCAATGACAAAGGGGGAGATTATTGGTAATTTGAGTTATTTTATGTTGTCATTGATGTCACATGGATCATTGATGTCATATGGATCACATTTGAGTTTTGGTGGCAACAACACTTCATAAATAATCATTTATGATATTTTGGAGAGCATGGATATATATAGGTTTTTTGTGAAAACCAAGGCATGCAAAATAAAAGGTTTTATTTAAAACCATGAATGGTAGATTTGAAATAGGTTTTTCTTAAAACATAGGTTGACTTTTAGTTTCATTGAAAAAGGTGCCCCGGTGATGGAGATATTTAATTTTAAATATTTAGTTTAAATCTTAAATTATTTAAAATTAAAATTAAAATTTTAAAATTAAAAATAAAATTATAGCACCGACGTCTAAAGAAAGGAGGAAAGGCATATATTAAAAATAATAGCACTAACATCTAAATAAAGGAGGAAAGGCATATATTAAAAATAATAGCATCGACGTCTAAATAAAGGAGGAAAGACATATATATATATATATATATGCCACCAAAATTTTTGATAAATTTTTGTCCTCGATTTTAGAATGCATTCGAATTGATAACGAAATGCAAGAAGAGCCTATGTGTTGAAGCATGTGTAAAGAAGCGTGTGAAGGGTTTACAAAATTTGGGTCCATTGAAGAATCGTTCACAAAGGATAACCAAACAAATAGGCACATTTGGCCTAGTGGTTCGTGCGCTCTATAAGAAGTAGGAGGTCCTGCGATCGAGTCGTGTTGGGGATGCTTGTTGTGTTGAAATGCTCGAAGCATTTTTGAGTTTTCGAAGGGCGCAAAATATTGAGGTATTTGTTTTGGTTCATGCCCCTTTGAACACGTGAGGGCATGCGACCCAACGATGATTTGGAGTCAATTAAGGCACTAATCAAGGAGGCATAAAGAGATCGAATCCCATCAAGGACAGAGGCAAGTTAATATATTTTTTTAACATTTTATTTTTCTAAAGTTGCCCTAGGAGAAATAAGGGTTATGATGCACCTTAAGAAAAATAGAGATTTTTGGTGATTTTCTTTTTGGAAGTATATATCATGTTATATAACGTTGGAAAGCTTATTTCGAGGGCTATTTGATTAACTTGCTTAGAGGGAGAAGTAAGGTGTGTGTAAAGAGATATGTTTGATTTTTTAAAGAGGTTCAAAAGTGACGGTTGCTTTGTTATTTTTCAAAGAGCATTAATTATTTCATGAGGGGACATGATGTATTTTATTGAGTAGGAGTAATAATGTGTTATTTGGATATTATTGTTGTGTTATTAATCATGATCCCTAATCCTTATTGAAAGTTGAAAAAGAAATTTTGTTGAGTATGGCAGATTTAGTGGACAACTAATAAGGAATAAAAAAGGTATGAGCAATATTCTCCATTAACTTTGTTTATGGTGGTTGATTTCTTAAATATCATTGGAGAGAAAAGGATTGATTGTGGTTTCCTTTTCGAAAGTGGTTGGTTGAATGCTTCAAGGTTTTTTGGTTTGAGAGTTGTGTTTAAACCTTGTTTTATAAGCATATTTTTGAAGCCATTAGTTGTGTGAAAAACCTGATATAGGGTTTGAGAAGAACATGAGTATCATTGTTATGTGAAGAATGTTTTATAAGCATTGCTGTTGAAGCCCATTGATTGGACAAAGAACTTGAACTTGAGTTAGAGAACAACATGAGTATCATTGTTATGTGAGATTTGTGGTTGAGCAATTTTGGACACATTTGAGTTGGTTGATACTTGCTTGGACTAGGGTTTGTGAGAAAGAGTTGTTCCGTATTGTGATTGGTTGAGTAGAGTTGTTTGAGCCTAGTCAAGTTAATGAGTGAAGTGGTTTTTCAAGTTCCATGAAACAAACTATTATATATTATGATTTGAGTTGAGATCATTGTGGATCATTGTTGTCATCCATTGTAGAGTGCATTGCCATTCATTGTTGAGTTCATCATTGAGCCTTGCCTTCATATATTTGTGGATGAGATTTGAGTGCTACTTGAGCATGATTGATTGAGCCTTTGATAAGGCTTTTGGATAGATTTCTAGATATATTTGTGGTAGATTTTGTGCATGATTGATTGAGCCTTTGAGAAGGCTTTTGGGATAGATTTTTGGACATATTTGTGGTAGCTTTTGTGCATGATTTATTGAGCCTTTGAGAAGGCTTTTGGATAGATTTTTGGATAGATTTGTGGTAGCTTTTGTGCATGATTGATTGAGCCTTTGAGAAGGCTTTTGGATAGATTTGTGGACATATTTTGAGCAAGTTCTTGGTGAGATTGCTGAGCAGATTTGAGCAAGTTATTGGTGAGCTTTCCAGAGCAAATTTTGAGTAAGTTCTTGGTGAGCTTGTTGAAGCAGGTCAGTGGATTGCCTAGTTGAGTAGATCAGTGAATTGCCTTGCTAAGCAGATCAATGAATTGCCTAATTGAGCAGATCAAGATTGCCTACCTGAGTAGATCAATGGATTGCCAACCTGAGCAGATCAGTGGATTGCCTAGCTGAGAAGATCAGTGAATTGCCTTGCTGAGTAGATTAGTGGATATCCTAGCTTTGGGCAGATCAAAGTAATCATTTGTATTAGGATAAGGATCCCTATTTATTTATAAAATATTATAAAGATATTATCTTGTGTATTACCCCACATTGGGGGAACCACGTTAAATATTGTGTCTCAATTATGTGTGGTGATTTTTGCTCTTGCTTACTATTGCTATCTATGTCATTAATGAACATTGCTATATTTGGATATTGCAATTAATGACACTAATTGATATTGGTTTGGAAAGAAAGTAAAAATTGGACACTATACTGTTCACCCCCTCTCAGTATAAGCTTGTGTTCTTCAATAATGTAGCAAGTAACATTCATGGTAAGTACATGGCAGCTTGGTCATTGTCATCATCTTCTTTGAAATTTATAAGGAGACAGTGCAATAGTAAATCACCAATTGGCCAAGGCACCAAATATTGCAAAATAAGGAGCATAAGGGGATTCCCCAGGTGGCGTCTTGGGAACATAACACTTTCATTCTCTTTCTTCATTTTCTTCCTTGTTTTTTTACTATTTTGTTCATTGTTTGTTTTTTCATTTTGTTGTTGTGACCCCGTAGTCCAATGGATATAATCAACAAGTACCAAGTGCCAAGGCTTCACATGTTGCCCTTGAAAATCAGAGATCACATGAAGCAAGGCTGGAAATATTCGTGTAAGTCAAATAATATGCCATGATGATATGAAAAAGAAATATTAGAAGGTGGAAAGTGCCTAAAAAGTAGGACCTGGACTCACATGTTGATATCCCTTTCACGCGATCTTGTGCATGCCGATCCTATCCAAAATAGGGCAAATATTCTATATATAGCACCCAAACACAGTCACAAAAGTAGTCAAGAAATATGAGCCTTGGAGTGCAGCTAGTGCTGAGTGTCCTCATGATGAGCGACGCTAAGCAAATAAAATTCTTGCTAGATTGCGTTAGAAAGAAAGGTTGAAGCATGACATATATGTACCTTTGGCATTCTGTCTGCTCTTGTAATTTCATTAGGCCATGATGGGGTATGTTTATGGGAATGTAATCTATAGGGGTGTCCCATGGATTGCCTTCCCTCTTTTTTTTTACTTTTCTGCATTCTTCTCCTTCCTAAGTTCTTCTCCTATACTTGTTTTCACTAAATCTGTTGATTAGTGGTACTTCATGTCTTCCTACTGCTACCTATTTCCTTATTTCTTCCTTTTTTGTGTGTTCTTGTTCTTATTTCCAGGTCTTCCTTTCTCTTTTGTCCTCTTTTATCCCTTATGGTTTCCCTTTTTTTCTTTTTCTCCATATTGTTCCACTTTATTGTTTGTATAGTTTCCAATCCATCACCTGCTACCCTCCTTTGTCTTACAATCTCGTCTGGCTACAATTGCTTGTCTCCTTTCTTGTCCTCCTCCTCTTCTCCCTTCCCTATTCAAAAGTGTTTTGTACTTAAGATTTTTGCTTGGGTTTCCTTCTCCAAAAAGTGGAAATCACCTAAGAGTCACCAAGAGTGCGGGTGAAAATTTTGCATCCTTTCACCCATTATTTTTTTTTGCAAGCAAGATGATGATTCTTAGAAATGACTAATTTTTTAAGTCGGTCCCTTGAGAATTTATTATTATCTACTAGAAGTGGTCCTCACAGGTTTAGCAAGAGGTGATAGAGCTAGTTTCAGCATGGGTGACAAAAATTTGTGGCAGCTCTAAGAGGGGTGAAATAATGGGTCAGTCTGAGACATTGTCTAGATTCCAAAATTTTTCCCAATTATAGGTGATTGACAAGGATGGAGCGCTATTAATCATGAAGTAATCCTAAATCCCCCACTAGTTTTAAATGTAAGATTTTGCAAAGTAAAGAATCAGGTAGAAAAATGGGAAGACACCCTAATTCATTGGGTCCCAAATCCCTACCTCGACCAAAGGGTAAAGAAGCAAGGTAGTAGTAAGCCAAGGTAAGGTCCCAAATCACCACCTTGAAGATAAGATAGAAGACCATCCAAGTTCAACTCAGGTGGAAAAGTGGGTGCCTGCCTCAGTCCTGAAGGATCTCGAAGGCCCACCCTATGAAGGATGTAGCATAGCAGGTGGGTAAATGGGAGAATGATCAATATTTGTCCACTCCCAAAGCTCCACCCAAGAAAAAAAACCAGGATCATCGAGGTCTAGATCCTAGTAAAAGAGTGGGCATATGTCCCTCCCACGATGGATCCCAAAAGCACACCCAAGTAAGAAATTGAAGCGGAAGCCCCGAACACCTACTTTGAGCATAATGGGTGGAGGTTTAGGTCGGTATCAAGCAACAAGTAGATCCCAAAATTTTTCCCATCATGAAATTCTACTATAGGAGGGAAATTTTCCTCTTCATTTATGATGATGCATGATGATAGGTTGTTGTCATTAAAGACATCTGGTGCCTGCTTAGTAGATGGTAGCAAGACGAGTCTCAGACTCATTAAGGTAGTTGGTTTCAAGAAGTCTAATAGTGCATTTAATGACCATATACTCTTGAAATTAGGTAGGTAAATTTATGATCCATCAGACCAATTAGATAGGATAGGATTAATCAATGGTCTAGATTTCAGTTATACTACTTGCTTTCGTCTAACGCCCATATTTCGTCGTAGTCTATAGTAGATTTGAGAATATTTGCAACATGGCCATCCCTCTAGCATACTTTCAACCTTCTCATTAGCCACCCACCATATTAAATGCTCAATTTATTGTAAGATTTATATATACTATAATGCAATGCATTCTAGGGGGCGACTATTGAGCCATTAAAATTTCATATGTAAAGCTTTTATCATTCTATAAATGCAAGTATATCACTGTTTGATATCCAAATTGACTCTTATGTATGTATGTGTGAATGTTGAAGGTTTATTTTTGTTAAAGCTAGTTGAATGGGCATGCAATAATTATGCTATATGGATTTCTTGCATTTCATTCAACGGTTCTAGAATTTGCTTTTAATAGGGTTCATTAAATGATAAGTAGGAGTAAGGTTGGTTGATTTGTTAGGTGATATTCTTAGGTTTACTATGATGGTGCAATTTTATCATGCATATGTCTTGATGCGATTGAATCCATCCTTTTGAGTTCTAGCTACGACCTCCTTTCATTTCTTTCCGCCCCCCTTTTCCCCCTTTTCAAGCATTGTTAGCTAAGACTTCCCAGGAACTGGCCTTCTTCGAAGATCAATCACCTAGCCCATCCTAGCTTCATGGTTGTTCAATGTTGATCGAGGTTTGTAGGGCACGCATACCACCTCCTTTTCATTAGGTGCATATTTCCAACCAACACATAATGATTCAACAACAACTATTGGGAAGGCAAATTCTTAGTCTAGATTGTATACCTTCTCATAGTTTGCACTTATTCCTCCTTCAACACTTTTGAATCACACCAAAAATATGAAAAAATTATTGCATGAGCGGTTTGGTCATCTTAACTACCACTATATTCAACAATTAAGTACCAAAGATATGGTTTCTGGATTTCCTAGAGTGCAATTTTCTAATGAAATTTTCCATGGATGCATCTTGGGTGAATATCCACAAGAAAGATTTGACAAAGGCAAAGCTTGGAGAGCTAAAAATTTACTTGGGCTTGTTCATAGTGATTTCTTAGGGGCCTTTCCATTACTTTATTTCAAAAAAGTGAAGTATATATTGACTTTTATTAATTACTTCTCCAGATTCACTTGGGTATATTTTTTGAGAAAAAAGAGTGAAGTGTTTGAACATTTCAAAGAATTCAAAGCCTTAGTAGAAAAAAATCAAAGAATGTCATACAAAAAATTCTCACAAAAAATGAGGGGGAGTATGTCAACCTTAAGTTTGAAATTTTTTGTAGTTCTTAGGGGATCGACTTACAATGGATAGTTCCTTACACCCATCAATAGAAAGGGGTTGCAAAGAGAAATAATTTATCACTTAAAGATATGGTAAATTGCATGATCTAAGCCAAATATATATCTCCACAATATTGGATAGAAGTTATAAACTGTGCTAATTACATCTAGAATAGAGTGCCTCATAAATCCTTGAAGGAGGTTACACCTTTTGAAGCTTGGACCAATAGAAAGCCCAAGGTTGAACACTTTAGAGTGTTTGGGTCTTCTGCATGGGCACATATCCCAACAAAGAAATGCAAGGCCATGCAACCTCAAAGTAGGCCTTGCATATTTGTTGGATATCCAAACAATATCAAAGGGTATAGAATCCATACAACCACTCATGATTTGATCATTGCATGGAGTGTTCGCTTCAAGGAAGGTACATTTGATCTTCCTTTTGATACTCCCCTACCTCTTCATTAATGGATGTTCAAATTGATTCAAATGATTCAGATCAACATTTAGATAGTTTAGACATAGAGATCTCTTCTTCTAGTAGTGACTCTGAGGATGCACCATCCTCACCTATGAGCCATTTAAATGGAGAAGACACACCTCTTGAATCTCCTTAATTTTTTGCTACAATACCACTATAGGCTCGCTAGACACTTCAAGTAGCAAGACATTTAGTTGGATATACTTTTGAATCTAGGAGGAATTTACCTCAGATGATTGATTAGCCACATGCCTATCTAGCTCAAGTTTTTGACCCACAAATATTTAGGGAGGCTTTAGGGATTACTGAATGGGACTCAACCATGGTAGAGGAGCATGATTCCTTACTTATGAACCATACTTGGAAATTAGTCCATATTCCTAAGGGAATAAATCTAGTTTGATGCAAATGGGTATATCAAACTAAGTATGCAACAAATGAAATTGTTGAAAAATATAAGGTAAGACTTGTTACCAAAGTTTTTCCACAAGTTCATGGCATTGACTACTCAGAGATCTTTGCACCAGTTGCAAATATGACTTCAATTAGACTTGTCATTACTATAACTTTCTCATAGTATTGGGAGTTACATAAGATGGATGTGAAGAGTGCATTTCTTCATGGAGACTTGCATGAGGAGATCTACATGGAGCAGCCATAGGGATTCATTGAGAATTCCTCCTTAGTGTGTCACCTTTGAATATATATGTACTTAAGCAAGCCCCTAGGGAATGGTATGTGAAGATGGATTCCTATATTCTCTCACTTGGGTTTTCTAGATGCCATTTGACCCTAGTGTCTACATTCTACATCAGGGTAATAATATTCTACTTCTTGTACTCTATGTCAATGATGTAGTCATTATAGGGAGTTCTTCATCCACCATTCAAGCAGTTAAGTCTACCCCTCATGATTGGTTCTGTATGAGTGACTTGGGCCCTTTGCATTACTTTATTGGGATTGAGATATCTTAGTCCTCATTTGGGATCAACATTGCATAGTCCAAGTACTCAACATATCTACTCTCCAGATTTCACATGGTTGATTGCAATCCAACATCTACTCCATTTCTTTCAAGAGTCAGGTTTATAAAAATTTCTCTACACCTTTAGTGGACGCAACATTATATAGACAGTTGGTTGAGAGTATTATTTACCCGACTCACACTAGACCTGATATTTCTTATGTCATTGGTATGGTTTCTTGCTTTATGCATTGACCACATGAGCTTCATTGGAAATTTGCAAAGTGAATTCTACATTATATTTAGGGTACACTAAATTATGACATTCATTATTTAGTGAGCACAGAGGTTGAGTTAGTTGGGTTCATGGATTCATATTGGGCTAGTAATTATAAGGATCACAAATCTACTCCAGTTTACAATTTCTACCTTGGTTCTGGTCCTATATGTTGGTCAAGCAAGAAGCAATATGCTATTGCTCTTTCATCTATAGAGGTAGAGTATCATGGGGATGTTGATAAAACTATTGAGACCATTTGGTTACTGCACATTCTTACTGAGTTTGGCATCACAACCAGACAACCTTCAGTTATTTATTGTGACAATCAGAGTACCATTGACATCTATAGGAACTCAACATATCATTAGAGCGATATGCATTACATAAGGGAGCTGATTCAAGAGTAGATCCTCAATATTCTATATTGTCCCATAACTGAGTAGACTACATATATCTTCACCAAACCCATCACTGATAAAAAGTTCTTACACTTGAGAGCTTTGCTTGGGGTTCGAGAGGCTATCACTTAGGGGGGTCTTCTACCTCCTTCACTTTGTTCTCTCTTTTAGGGAGGAGTTTTTACCCACTAGGTTTTCTCTTTCTTTGTACTATTGAGAGACATATTGTATTGAGTTCATTATGGCACATCTTCTAGGACTCACATCACATTCTTAGTTAAGCTACACTTATGGGGGGTGTTGGTGCATATTTTCTACTTTCTACACTTAGTATGTTACTTGTGCTTGTTATGCACCTATATAAAAGCTTACTTGGCTATTTTTGCATTATTTGAGATTTTTTTATCTTCATTATGACATCTCTAGTTCCTTCTAGGCCTAAAGATGCTCTTTGGAGCTTGTTATTTTGTCTTGTAGTGGGCTAAGCTTTAGTCCCACATTTGCTTTTGCACTTGCATTCTTGGAAAGCATTTCCTATATAAATGTTTTTCCCATTGTACTCATACACAAATGTTAAGGAGTATATTGAGGGGATTCTCTTGCTCATCCTAAGTATATTTTACTTCATTGCTAATTTATTTTCATGCAAATAAGCTAATATGATTAGTTCTTATGTTTTCATATCCCGAGCTTAGATTTTACTAGTTTGTATTTCATGCTACTAGTTAAATATTACACTCACTACTTAATTTTGTTTCTTGTATTAAAATAAACTCAAGGCTATAACAACCTATTAAATCCTTAATAAATCTTTTTTTAGGATTTTATTCATACCTCTAATATTCCATGATATCATCTTTCATCATCAACACTTTATTTTTATTAGTGGGCTTAGCCCCACTTCTTGTTAACACATGTGGTATTTTTATTTGGCTTCCTCGATAAATATTCTTTTGAGTTTCTTTTTCTATTTATTCCTACTTTTATGGCCTTCCTCTCCTTCTTCCATTCTCACAAACACTCTTATCTTCATAAATCTCTTCTTTTTTTCATATTGTTCAAAATGAAGCTTATCTTCTAAAGATTTATGTTTCCTTAAAGAATTGAAAGTGCAAGGAATAGCCTCATTAGCATTTTCTTCTTCATGTTGCCCTAAAAACTCTAAACTACATAGATGATCCTCCATAGTCATCACTTTCTTATGTTGGCCTGAAAACCCTAAATTTCATTGGATATCCTCCATAAGATTTTCTTTATTATACTTCTCTTGAAATCCTAAAGTGCAAGGAATACACTCCGTACTACTTTAATTTTTATTTTAAGGAGAAATTTTAAGCTACTTGAGGATAATAAAGGTGATTTACCTAGATTAAGTTTGACCTCCTTCACCTCATTTGCTTTAAAATTCATCTCCTCATATTTCTTTGTTTTAAAATTTACCTTCCCCTCTTCCTTCACACCTTTAGCTCCTATATTTGAACTTGCACATTGTACTTCCTCATCCCCCATATCATTTTTTATTTTAATGGCTGATTCGAGTGAACTATAATGGTCTTTGCCATTTGATGATGTAGAGGGATTTTTATAGCCACTTTCTTAGGAGTGGAAAATACTTTATTTGACCTAGCTTCTCTTGTAATATGATCTCCTTATTTAAAATTGAAGTTATCCCCATGCCCAAAAAATTCCATCTCTTCCTCTATTTTTAGTTTGTAGTCTCTTGCCATGTGCATAGTTTCATGACATTTGTGACACCGAAATGCAATGCTTTCATAATCCACTTGCTGATCCCATTCTATTGATTTAGATTTAATACTAACTGACTGAGGTAAAGGTTTACGCATATTCAAGTGTATATAACATGTCTTCTCTCCATAGTAGTTTGTCCCTCCTGGATGAATTCATATAGAGTATTAACAATATTATTCAAAAAATCCTTATTGATGAGTTGATAAGAAAAGTACAAAAAACCTAATCCATACTAGAAGCCTTTTAATAATATCTATCTACAAAAAATTCTCACTCCAAGGTCTAAAATATAATGCATATATGCCCCTAAACCATGGGCCTCCATCCATTATTTTATCCCTTATTTTTGAACTAGAGAAAATAATGAGGAAAAATCCTTTCGGAAGAAAAGTCATGGAGTAATTTGAATTCAATCCCCACTTCCACTTGATCCAATTTTGAATCTTAGAAAAACCTGGCCAATATCCATGAAACTTACATATTAACCCTCTGGTTTTAAGAATCATTATATCATGATCAATCATCTCATCCTTGATAATCACTTCTAGTGTAGAATCTGCTACATGGACTGGGTTTGCTATAGATTCACTCTTCCTCTTATTGCTAGCTAGGGCATCCAAAATTCCAACTTGGCCATTCATACTTTTAGTAAGGAATTTAACAAATGACTTTCTTTCCATGTTACCTAGATTTTCTTCGAATGAATCCTTTAAATTATCCTAATATCTAGAACAAGAAGTGGTACTTGTTCCTTGATCACACTTTTCTTTCTACTTTCTGCTTTCCTTCTCACACTTCCTCCTCACTTCCAGCTTGTGCTCACACTCATTTTTGGTCAACTCACTCTCAGCTCGTGCTCACGCTCGCTTCTAGCTACAATTACTCCCAGCTCATACTCACACTTGCTTTCGGCTACAGTAACTCCCATCTTGCACTTGCAGTCACTTTTGGTTGCACTCACTCCTAACTTGCACTTGCAATCACACTCACTTCTAGATGCACTCATTCTCGACTTGTGTTCACACTTAGTCTAGGATTTGATTATTGCATATTTGATTTTATAGTAATTGAATCTAAATTATTATCATCATTTGGGTAACATTATTTATGCATTATAGGATTTTGCTATAATTTTTGAAGTTGTTGTGTAACATTTGGTCTTTGTCCTAAATAATATCAAATTACACATATTTTAACACCCCCATAATTTGATATGAGGGGCCAAGGAGAGAAGACATTAGAGGTACCAACCACCCACATAATGGATACTCTATTGTACCTTTGTTGTACCATCTTCATCTTCATCATCATCATTAGAAAGCTTATGTCTAGCCTCAATAATTTTATTTCAATCTTTTTAGCCTTGTAATACAATTTTTGATGAAGTGTCATTTCTTTTAAATACTCAAGTATTTTTTTATTATTGTGGTAAATCATAGGGTTTTTGAAAGGGCCCAAACCCTTATATACAAGACTAATAAAAGATAATAAATTAAGCTTAGAATACTAGAATGAACAACAAACACACTCTTAAAGAGTTGCAAAAAACTTACAACACATCTAAATCAAAATTGCAGTAAGAAAAGATAACCAAAGAACAACAACTATAGAGACAAGCTTATTGTATTTGTTTTTTTAAAGTACAATCAACTTTCAAAGCTCATAAATTTTTATTTATAGATCCATTTTTCACATGTGATACACCATTGGAGAATTCACTCATAAAATTTCATCAATTTCTAAGCACTTTTGGTCCCTCAAATATAGACTGTCATGCTCTGCTACACATTCTATAATCTCCTAAAACTGCTAAATTTTTAAAAGAATGGGTTTTGAAAGGTTATCAAACATCAACAAATACTAAGATTTCCTTCCAAATTAATGACCTTTAAAACAACTTCTAGAATAATATGAGACGTTTTTCGCAGGACTGCCCAAACTACCGAACTCGTTTTGGCCATATCTCACTCATCCGGACTCGGATTGAGCTGAAATTTTGAGGGTAGATGCCTAAAAAACCCTAGAACGTCTCCACCAATTTTCATATCATTTGGAGCAACACAGATCCTAGCGCATCCCTATGTGTGAACGACATATTTGGCAAGCGGCTATGCGAGGGTTTCATTCGGGTTGAGTGCAAGCAGCTCCAGAGGTTGGTTTTTAGGGCCTTCGGGCCCTAGCGGCCAATATTTTTGTGGTTTATGCTCAATATTTTAGCAGGAAATGTTGCAGGGGATACAATATGGGTTAGAAATTTGTCTTTCAATAGATCATACTATGAACTTGAGTGACAACGGCTTCCAATTTGCTACACAAAAGAAAAGTGAAAACCATACCTTTCCACGACATCTAGGGCAAGGATTAAAGAGATCACGAAACAAGTTTCAAGTAGTTGATCAAAAAATGGCTCATATCTCAAGTGAATCTGGTGCTAAGGTGCACCCACAAAATAATTCTACTATGAAAACCCCTATCAAGGGTAAGAATTTTGAAAGACTCGGTCCCAAAAATGAATTTTAGGGATGCCCTTCATGGTGGACAGCCTCAGCCCAATGCTAATATCAATATTAGGGCTTCCCATAAACCTCTAAGAATGCCTAAGATTGATCCCAGGAAAACGAAGTTAGGATGTCTTAAAGCAGCTGATGGAACTCCTATTGTTAAGCTTGATATGGGTAACATTCAGACTGGCATTGAAGATTTGGAAAAAAGAGGACTAATTTGTCGGTTCATGGGTTTTCATCCGAGTCTATCTGCTTTCAAAGTCTGGGCTGCAAAATCTGGAAAACTAAAGGTGAGTTACAAATCTCTATTTATCCAAATGGTTATTTTCTTGTTTTATTTGCTAATAATGAAGATAGAGAGAAAACTTTTCAAGGGGGTCCTTGGTTTTTTGGAAGGGCAGGGCTTTTCATGAAGCCCTGGCATACTAAATTTAAAGCCGAAGAAGAGATGCCTTCTATAGCTCCCGTGTGGGTTAGACTCTTTGGCCTCCCTATTGAATTTTGGAATCCTACTATTTTTTCTTCAATTGGAAACTCTTTAGGAACTTTTATGATGACTCGCTGATTGTACTCAAAATTTTGAACATATTATTTATGCTCGAATTTGTGTTTTAATGGATTTTGACAAACCCCTACCTAAAAATATCACATTACAATTTGGGGAAGACACTTGGGAGCAAGTAGTGGACTATGAGAACATTCCTTTTCATTGTAGAATTTGCCATGAATATGGTCATTTGGCCAGTGCTTGCCCAAATAAAATTCTCGATCAAAAGAAAGAAGATATAAACTCAACGAGGTTTCCAAATACCTAAGAAGAAGAACACTAAAAAAAAACCAGTTATGAAGGATCAATCAAAGTCATCCGCTAATATGTTTGAAATCCTTTCCACAAATGATGTCCCAAGTGAGGAAGAGGAAATAATGGAAACTAAAATCTTAGAAACACAATTTAAATATGAAGGGAAGAACTCGGAGACAAACCAACAAATCAAAGGTTTTCAACAGAAAAAAAAGGAGAAAATTTACACAAGAAAAACAATATTTCAAATGTCAAAACTTCAAATAATGCAGGTCCCAATATAGACTCCGTTGAACCATCTAGTAAAATTTTGGTTGTGTACGAGCATTCTTCAAGGTTAGAAGCCATCTCAAATTCAATTGGAATAAGTCAAGAAACAGGGAAAAAAAATTGAAGATGGATTCTAATCAAAAAGTAGGTCGCAAGACCAATCAATATCATATGGTAAAAGAAGGTGAAAAGCTTGTAGAGGAAGGTAAGATTAATGCCCTTCCCAAATTTTTTAGCCCTGGTATTAATGAAGATCATCACTTGGAATATTAGAGGACTCAAAGGGAGTCTTTCAAAACAAAATGAAATTAGAAGAATGATTCAGGTAAATCATCCACATCTTGTTTTCCTTCAAGAAACAAAGATGTCAATGGAGGATATGGACTTAATTGCCAGTAAAATTTGGCTAGCTGGAAAAGTGGTTTCCCTCAGTTCCCAAGGGACTTCGGGTGGCATTGCTTGTCTTTGGGATCCAAAAGAGGTAGTTATTCACCATATGGTTGGCAGTTGGGGTTTGTTGGCTATAGCTATTCAAAGTAGACATTCCAACCAGATTATGCTCTACATTACTATTTATGCTCCGACTTCTTTGGAGGAAAAAAGAAGACAGTGGAAGGATATTACTCATATTATCTCTCATTTTCCTAAAGCTTGGATCTTGATCGGAGGAGATTTCAATACCATCCTCTCTCTGGATGAGAAAATGGGGGAAATAGAAATTTGGACAAAAGCACTGACCTCATGAGCGAATATATTGCAAACCTCCATCTTGTGGATATCCAACCGGATAATGGCCTTATGACTTGGTCTAACGAAGGCAAGGCTTAGCTTGTATAATGGAGAGATTGGATAGGTTTTTGCTCTCTGAAAATTTCTTAATCCATGGTCACATTCCTAAAGTGAAGACTCTTAATAATGCTGGTTCGGATCATTGGCCAATCATGGTGGAAATGTGGAAAACCAATGTGAGTTTCTCTCCTTTTCATTTTCAATTAATGTGGCTTAGAGACATTTCCTTCAGACCTCATGTGCAACAATGGTGGAAGGAAGGTAAACCTAGGCATGGGACTAAGATGTTCTGTTTTGCCAAAAGACTGCAATACATTAAATCCAAAATCAAGACTTGGAACTAGAAAGAGTTTGGGGATGTTCATAAAAAAAACATGAAGTTATTGCTCATATTGAAAATTTGAATAAGAAAATCCATTTAGATGGCCTCACAGAGAAGAGAAGTGCAGATGAAATTAAACTCACAACTCAGTTAGAGGAATGGGAAAAAGAGAAGAAATCTTATGGAAGCAAAAATCTAGAATTCAATGGCTCAAAGAAGGAGATCGAAACACAAATTTCTTCCACAAATATCTTCTAGCTCGAAGATCTCACAACTTTATTTCTTCCTTAAAATCAGATTCTGGAGATGTTGTTTATACTTGGGATGGCATGAACTCTATTGTTGTTGATTACTTTTCCAATATTTTTGTTGCTACTCCCCTTGACTCAGCTTCACAATATAATGTTCTTCAAGCAATCCCTTCTCTTATCACTTCTGAGGAGAACTCTATTTTGACTGCTCCTATTACTATCAATGAGCTTCAACAAGTAGTTTTTAAAATGCAAAAAGGGAAAACCCCAGGTCCTGATGGTTTTCCTATTGAGTTCTACCAAGAGTTCTGGGATATCCTTCATGTTGATTTATTAGAGGTGGTGGAAGAAGCCAGGAAAGCCAAAGAAATTTTGAAGGTTATCAATAAAACTTATATTACTCTTGTTCCAAAAGCTCAAGAGGTTGATCATATCTCAGCTTTTAGACCTATTGCTTTATGTAATGTTCTTCTCAAAATCATTACTAAAATCATGGCAGAAAGGTTGAAGCCTCTTTTGCATAAGATTATTTCCCCGAGCAAGGGGGTTATGTGGAAGGACGTCAAATAGTAGATGAGATAGTTCTTGCTCAGGAAGCCATCCATTCCATGGATATGCAAAATTCTCCTTCCATGTTCATTCGGTTAGACTTATCCAAAGCTTATGACAGAGTGGATTGGCACTTCCTTATCAAAGTTTTGAGGCAATTTGGTTTCTCTAAGGATTGGATGGATTGGATTATGGGATGTATCTCTTCAGTTTCCTACTTAGTTCTTATCAATGGTAGGCCTTCTCAATATTTTCCTGCTTCCAGAGGTATTAGGCAAGGTGACCCGCTATCCCCTTATTTATTCATCATTCTTGTTGAATGCTTGGGTAGGACTATAACCAAAAAGAGGGAAAACAAAACCCTTGAGGGAGTTACCATTGCTCATGGAGCTAGACCTATCTCTCATCTTCAATTTGTGGATGACTCTACTCTTTTAGGTAAAGCTACGGTTAAGGAAGCTTCTAATATTAAGCAAATCATTAGCTATTTTTCTAAGGCTATCGGGCGCTTGATCAATGAAGACAAATCTAAAGTTATTTTCTTTCACTGCTCTACTAGACAGGAATCCATGGTCTTGGATAAACTAAGATATAAGAAGACCTCTCTTCCAATCACTTATTTAGGTATTCCCATAAATATTCAAAGGCAAAAAAATAAATATTGGAATTGGTTGTTGGACAAAGTCAAGAAGAAAATTGGAAAGTGGACCAACAAGTGGCTTTCTTCTGGGGGTAGAATCACCTTGGTAAAATCAGTCCTTCAAGCTATTCCTATTTATGTTTCTTCCATTTTGAATATCCCAAAGGTTGTTCTTCGAGAATTGGATCAAATCAGTCATCGTTTCCTTTGGAGTGGTACTAAGGAGAAAAGAAAATGGGCCTTGGTGAAATGGGATACTTTATGTCTTCCTAAGAGTGAAGGGGGGTTAGGATTACGGTCTTCAATTAATAACAACAAAGCTTTAGCTGCTAAATTATATTGGAGGATGTTGCATAACCCCAATGCTCTTTGGGCCAATAATCTCCGTGCTAAATATGTTGAGAACAAAAGTCCCGAAGACCTTGTTCGCTATCAACTTCCTACCAAAGGTTCTCCCATTTTAGCAGTTCTTAAGACTCGGTGAGGATTTGATAAAGAAAAAATTATTTTGGATCATTCATAATGGTCAACATGCAAATTTTTGGATAGATTCTTGGGATGGTCACAAGCCTTTGATAACTCAGTTTCCCGATTGGAGGCCTTGGATGGAGGAGCTTCACCGAGCTAATTGGATAAAGGTGGCTAATTATCGTCGGTACCATACTGGTAATTCAAAGGTTGGTAGATATTGGATCCCTATTGAGGACTGGCCTATTCAAATCCCGGAAAGGCAAAGACAAGATATCCAAGGCATCCTTCATATGAGATCCCTCTCTTGGTCCCATGAAAATGATTGTTTTGGATGGAACAACACTACTAAGGGTGAGTATTCAGTTGCTCAAGGTTATTTGACCTTATGCCATAATAATCCCAACCATTCTTCTGACATATTTTCTCGATTGTGGGCTCAAAAGCTCTGGCCTAAGGTGAGGTTCTTTAATTGGCTTTTATTGCATCGTAGGGTGCTTCTTGGTGAGCAACTTATGAAGCGTGGTTTTCATGGCCCTTTTAGATGTGAAATGTGTGAAGAGAATGTAGAAAATATCAACCATATTTTTATTGAGTGTACTTTAGCCTCTGAGCTGTGGAGGAGAATGGCCACTTTACTTGGCTTACAATGGTCCAATTTTTTTACTTTTGAACAACTTTGGAGGGATTGGCCTAATCAAGAGGGTGTTGATCATTTTATTAGGCAGTTAGTTTGGATGGGTTCTACCATTCTTCTTTGGAATATTTGGAATGAAAGGAACAACCAAATTTTTAATCAAGATAGGAAGGATATTCACTATATTTGGCAAAATACCATAGCCAACTTAGTTGAATCAGTCCATCATCTCCTTAATCACCCCCAAAACTCCCACCAAATATGGGATCAAGTGATGCAAATATTGAATATTAAACCTTCTAAGGGCAACCAACTTAAAGGGAATGTGAGTATTAGTAAGATGGATAGGAATAGAAATTGGCAACCTCCTCCTAAGGATTTTGGAAAATTCAATACTGATGGAGCCTCTAGAGGGAACCCCGGAAAAGCCAGTGTGGGAGGAATTGGTAGACTTTCGGATGGCTCCCTGGTTTTTACTTTTGTTGAGAATTTGGGTATTCTTTCCAATAACCTTGTTGAGGGGTATGGTATCCTCGAGAGGCCTTCAGGAGGCTACTAAGGTTGGATGGGAAAAGGTGTTAGTTGAGTCTGACTCTCAACTTATGATTAATCTCTTGAAGAATCCTTCTAAGAATCATAAGGTGGATTGGAGAATAAAAAGAATTATTGAGAAGATTCAGTTAATCCAGATGGGATTTTTGAAAGTTGATTACAATCATGTGGTTAGAGATCAAAACAAGAGTGCTGATGCTTTAGCTAATTGGGCTTTGGACAAAGGTGATCTTACTTGTTATGGCCACCCTCCTATATGGTGGGCTTCTCAAATTAGGGAAGCTCTTCTTTCTATCATTTCTTTGGATGGCTCCAGTTCTAAGGTACCTAGTTTCTTCTTGTTTTTTTTTTTGCTTCTCTTTGGTTCATTCAGTTTTTTTTAGTTCCCTAGCTCATTCTATTCTTTATTTTGTTTCCTCTGTTGATTCTTGCCTTAATAGTCTTCTGGTCTAGATAGGTCATTGTTTTGTTCATTTTTTATTTCTTTTTGTTTTTTGTTTTTTTTTGTTTAGTTTTTTAAGGTGGGTGGGTTTTTTTATTTTGTTTTGTTTTTGTGTTCTTTGTGTTGTTTTTTGTTGTTCTTGTGTTTTTGTTGTTTTGTTTTTTTTCATGTTTTTTGTTATTGTTCTTGTGTTTTTTTCGTTCTTGTTCTTGGGTTTCTCTTTGTTTGTGTTATTTCGTGTTTTTATGTGTGAGTGTTTTCTATGTTTTTTGTTTTTGTTTATTGTCTATTGTTGGTTGTTTTTTATTTTTATTTTTATTTTATTTTTTTTAATTTTTTAGGTTTTGGTTGTGTTTATTTTTCATGTTTTTTTTTGGGTTATGTCTTTGTAGTGTTCTGTTGTTTTTGTCTTGTTTGTGTTTTGTTATGTGGTTCTTGTGTTTTTCTATGTGGTTTGTGTTGTGGTTTCTTTTATCTTATTGTGCGTGTTTGGTTGTGCTTTTGTTTTTGACACACTCAAGGAGCATGTTTTTTATTTTATTTTATTATTTTTGTTGTTATTTACTTATTTTTAAATTGGTTTTGTGTGTTTGTTTGCTCCTTGAGTATGTCAAAGGTGGTAGGCCAGGTCCGAGTCCTGGGCATTTTTGGTGGAATGGATACCCCTGCCTCCTTGGGTCTTACCCGAAAGTGGCATCCCTTTTGGGATGTTTTCCACAAAAAAAAAAAAAAAAACAAACTTCTAGAAAGGCATTTTTCCAAACCTTGCTTCCCTTCAAAAGAACTCCTAGATTTACCATTACATCAATAGTAGAGTTACCTTCCCTATAGGTGTGTTGAACAACAAAATTATCCAAACTAGATAGGATAGAAACTGCATCTTGGATAATATTTTCAATGTTCCAACTTGGAGTTTTTTGGTTTTGTAAGCTATTAATGATGTTCATAGAATCTCCTTCAACCACCAAATTGTTAAACTTCAACTTCTTAGCTAATCTCAACCCTGCAATCATCAGTCTTGTCTCTATCATATGATTATAAATTACCCTATAGTTCTATGCATATCAAGTAATCACCACAACTTGGCTATTCCTCAACACTCACCCTCCTCCAACCTTACCTAAATTACCCTTAACTTCTCCATAAAAATTCAATTTTACCCATCCAAGTGTTGGAGGTTTCTATTTTATCTTATCTATCTTATTATTTGGGACAAAATATAAATATTTTTGAAGACCCCATTCTTCAGCAGGTGTTGCTTGCCACTCATTCTCAAGATTTTGGATTTTTAAATTCACTAAATAATTATCTATAGCTGCAACTTTAATATTGTTAATAATGAAACTAGAATTACTAGACTTATTTTGGAAGACCCTATAATTCCTTTCCCTCCAAATATGCCAAAGAAAATGAGGAAGCACAAAATTCCAAATCTTCCTCAGGTGAGAACTATGAAAAGGATTACTCCAACACTCCCAAAGATTCACCAAAGAGTCCACATGAACCCACTAAATTTTAAGAATATTTAACATTCCATACCACACTTCAAGAGTAAAAGGGCAATGAATAAACAAGTGATCCACTGATTCTTCATCCAAGCAACATAAAGAGCATCTATTAGGAACAATCATCCCTCTTTTTCTAAGATTATCTATTGTTAAAATATGATTTTGGAGTGCTAACCATAGAAAAAAGGAGACTTTTGGAATAAGGTCCTTAATCCAAACTTTTTGAACTAGAAAATTTTGATTATCCTTTCCTTTGTCATAGTCAAAAGCAAAACTAATAGTGAAAACTCCTTTAGAATTTGGTCCCCAAATAAACTTATCTTCTTTAGGATAAATGGGGAGGTAATATTGTTGTAAACAAAACATCAGATAATTCAATTTACTTTGCATAATAACATTAGCCCATTCCAGTTATAGTTTCTCTTACACATTCTAAAGTTATCTTCTATTGCAATATAATCTTGAACCAGGTAACCATATCTTCTTTTTAGGGGTTGCATTACACATTGCCACTACTCATCTAAAATTAGGGGTTTCTCTGACAACTAGGCATCCTCCCAAAAATGAATTTTATCTCCCTTTCCAACCTTCCACCTCAATCCTTTCCATAAAATATTTCTAGTTTTCATCAATCCATTCCACAAGGAAGATCCCATTGGAGGATTAAGACTATAGGCAAAGGATACTCTATTTTGGAGATATTTAGCAGATAGGATTTGGGCCCAAAAGTGATATTTTTCAAGCATTTGTCTCCATACCACCTTGGCCATAAGAGCTCGATTCATTTGCTTCACCTTTCTAATTCCTAGACCTCCTTCCTTATTAGGCCTACAAACTTTATCCCAAGCCACCAAACTCATCCGTTGTTTTTCTTCCACACTTGTCCATAAAAAGTTCCTTTGAATTTGCTCTAATTTTTTAGCCACCCTTGTTGGAAATTTAAACAAATACATCATATAAATAGAGATATTTTGAAGAGTAGATTGTAACAGTTGAAGTTTACCTACTTGAGTTAAAATAGAACCTTTCCAACCCATCAACTTTCTATTGAATCTTTCAATTACCATATCCCAAATATCACTCCTCATTCTTCCAACAAAAAGAGGCATTCCAAGGTAAATAGTGGGAAGATTATCCACTCTACAACCAAATATTTTGGTAATTTTTTTCCTACCTAACCAAAGGTGTATTGATAAAAAACAATTTGCTCTTCAGAAAGTTAATTAACTAACCTGAAGCTTGTTCATAGGTTTGAAGGATAAGCTTAATATTCTTAGCCTCACTAACTGATGCTTCAGACATAATAATGGTATCATCAAAAAATTATTGGTAAGTGACTAATTCTAAGTGATAAGCAGGTCTAATTCCTTTGATGACAACATCATCCCTTGATATTGTAAGACTTATTCCTAGAGCTTTAACAACAATAATAAAAAAATAAGGTAAAATGGGGTCACCTTGCCTCAACCTCCTTCTTCTAGGAAATAAACCCACTAGTTATCCATTAACTAAAATAGAATAGCGCAAAGTAGAAATACAAAGTCTAATCCAATTCCTCCAATCTTGCCCAAAACCAAAATACTACAAGACCCTATCTAAGAAGCTCCAAGAGACTCTGTCATAAGCCTTGTTCATGTCCAATTTCAGCAACATACCCTCTGAACCACTAGCTTTCATAGAATGCAAGGTTTCATGCACCATTACTATCCCATCCAAAATTTGTCTCTTTTGCACAAAATCACTTTGTTGCAATGAAATAATATAGGGGAGAATAATCTTCAATCTATTAGGTAGAACTTTAGTTAGGATCTTGTAAATAGAATTACATAAGCTAATAGGGCAGAAATATTTTAACATATATGCTCCTTGCTTCTTTGGTATTAAAACCAGGAAGGTAGAATTCCACTCTTGAAGAACAATTTTTCTTTTTGGAACTCTAATAAGGCATCCAAGACATCCTTTTTCACAACTTCCCAATAAATCTAAAAAAAAAACATTTTGGAATCCAATACGCACAAGTATTTGACTTTTTTGAAACCTTAGACTTTCTCTTAGTCAATTAAGCCTTAGATTCTAATGATTTGAAGTATTTTGGATGATCTTATGTATGAGAAATAGCTACTGCAACTTCATAATGGATTAGAAGCTTGAAGAGTCCTACAAGAGAGATGGGTCATGGCTTATTGATAGTCATAACATTCACATAAAGAACTAAGTCAACTGTATAAAAGGGAGGAGGAATATTGGAAGTAATAGATTTGACATACTCTTCATCATGCTTTAGCTTACCTCTTGCCATAACTAGATCAACTTATAGATCTTTACAGTGAAATATGTAGTCTTCAACATTACTAAAATTTAAAATTTTGAGATTGGGGAGTTCTATCTCTATTTTTTTAACTTCACTAAAACTTAATTTTCTATAGAGATCTTTCAAAGTAGACCATACCTTAATATGATCAATTTTTCTCTAGTATAGAAAAGTATATCTAGTTCCACTAATATATTCCAAGAGCTTTTCCTTTCTCTTATCGAGTTCATGATCATTAAGACTTTATAATTTATTATTGAACATGGACCAAAGATTCTTTCCTCTTAGTAATCCTTCCATTTAAATAGACCAATTTTTATAATTTTATCCATTAAGACAAGTAATATACCCTAAGGAATCTATTTTGCACTAAAAACCCTAAGGAAAACTATAATAGATCCATAAAATAATATCATCACTGTGTAGAGCTTAAAAAATATGCAATTTGAAAAAAAAAAGGTTCCAAATTCTTATGTATGCAAAACATGCTCTCTTACCATGTTCAAATTTATATTTTTCTAGAAGCATTCTAAAACATGCATTCACCACAATTGTATGTAAAAAAGAAGAAAAAGTGATTAAAAGATAGCAATAGTAAACAAAGTAAAGAGAAGGGAGATGATAAGAGGAAGTAGAAGATGGGTGCCTATGGGCACCCCAATATATCACATTTCATTAACACTTATATTACAAATGGATCCTTATTGAGTGTTATTTATAGTGATACCAAAACCTTAATGAGTAATTAATCTCAAGTTGACATTAACTTAACCTTGAGGTTAACCTTACAATAAAAAATTATAAATTACCCTTTAAGCAAGGTTATTCATAAAGGTGGATTAACCAATACCACTACAAGTAAAATATGAAAGGGTCCCTTAAATTTACACGAACATGCCCATTGGCTAACATCAATAATGAATGCATGTAGGCTACACTAATAGTGCTCATAAGCACTTCTCACTTTTGGCCTTGGCCCAAATGAGATTATATAACATATACTTCAACAAAAAAGAGATTCAAAATTCAAGTTTTGACTTTAGCTGATTATGGTTGGTAAGGCCTCCTAAGTGTAACAATGCATTTTATTTTTCTTAAATTGGTCTTATGGGATTGAAATGGGCCCCATCTGTATTACATCATGACCACATGGTGGTATTACAACAAGCTTGAATATTATGCATGTATCGCTTGAGAATATTTGAATCTTGGTATCCTCTTTAAAAATTGAGGAATCTAATAGGTTGAGTTAATGCCATTGGATAACATCCATTTTATTTCTATGTTATTAAAAATTTTAAATATTATTATTTTTATTAATTTAAATGTTTAATTAATCTTAAAGAGTATTATTTGGTATATCTTTTCTCTCATTCATAGAAGGTATTATTATGAAGTTATTAATGACTATTGTTTCTAACTGGTGAAAAGTGTCTTATAAGAAATAATATAATCCATGTTGTAAAAGTTATTTTTATTAAAAGCAAAAAACCAGTTTTTCAGGGAGCAGCCATGGCGACAGCTGAAGAAACATCTACAATTTTTTTGTGCATGTGAATAATAGTTTGAAGAAGTTTGTTTGGCTAGAATTGTGGAGTGCACGCAAAAAAGCTAGGGTTTGCAAAGTGAAACATAGAGGTGATAGTAATTTATTTTTCTAGAAAAACCTTTTATTTGCTAGAGTAGGAACGAATTTGAGGGAAGACAAAAAATCCTAGAATTGATCGATTTTTCCATGAGAGATTGTGAGTATCAATTTAGGTATGGTACTTCTTTAGCTTTAGCTTTAAAAATATTTCATTGACTAGGGCTTTAAAAATAGGGACCTCTTCTTTGGGAAGTGATTTATGGTAGTCTGTTGGTTGCAATGATGACTACAGCCTCACTTTTCAAACAAGCAAGCAATGAGGCCTTCTTCATATTTTCACAATAGTTTTCCTTTGATGAGGCGAAGATGGATCATATGTATCAAGTGCTTAAAATGAGAAAAGCACCCCATACAAAACCACCTGCTCGCTCTAACAATGGCATATTTGTGCCCAAGTTAGATGAGTCTTCTATGATTGAGGTACCTCTAGGTTATATCCAGTAGCCTTTGCTCACGCTTTCCATCCAAGCCCTTGCATGTAAATTTAAGGGAATATGGCCTCGTCCAATCATAATCTAGAAATGGATTAATACACATTGGGAGGAACATCTCCTCTTATGAATTCATGATGATAGGTAGGGGATACTTTGTCATTACATTTACCTCTGTGGAGGACAAGGGCACTATTTTTCATGGAGGTCCTTGGTTTTTGGGATTCAGCCCACTCTACATGATCCCGTGGAGCATGACATTTGATCCTCAAGAGGAGGAGCCTAAAGAAGATTATGTTTGGGTGAGGTTGCCATTTATTCCACTGCACCTATGGAACAAACCTTTGATGTAATTAATAGGAAACGCTATTGGAAAATTCATTTACTGGGCTCCTCCAAAGGCCAATAATGCTATATGTACACACATCTATGTGTAATTCAATTTGAAAAAGGGTTTTCCTAAGCATATTAGAATAAAGGCGTTTTATTGGATACATAACCAACCCCTGGACTATGAGCATATACCATTCAAGTGTATAACATACTATGATCATGGGTATTTCTCTCAAAATTTCCCAGTTAAACAAGCACATGAAATAAAAAAGGAAGAACTACGATTCTAGGAAGTCAAAAGGAGACCATGTAGATCAAGAAAAAAGAATCGAAAACCTCAACCACAGGATAAAAAAATCTTCCAACACAAAAATAAATTTGCAAGTCTTAATGAAGGAGAAAAGGAAATCATCTCTCTAGATGTGATGAGTCCCAAAGATAAAGAGAAGATACCTACAACTGAAGCTGACAAGTCACCCTAGATCTTAAGAGATACATCAGAGAACACAATAGCTAGAGAAGAAACCAATGGTAACTCAGAGGAAGAGGTAGAAGAAACACAAGTGGAGTAAATAGTGATTTCCAAGGGCTTGCCAACCACATGATCTATAGCTAAGGGAAGAAAATCAGACCAACAAATAAAAAATGAGCAAACACAGAAAGACTTGTAATCCAAAACTTAGGTCAGAATTGAGGAGACCTTCGTAAAAATAAGAAGCAATCCAAAATTGAATATTATATCATGGAACTATAGGGGACTGAAAAGTCCTCTAAAAAAAACTATCTCAAAGTTATAATACAAGAGTAAAAGCCAACAATAGTTTGTATTCAAGAAACAAAAATAGTAGAGGCAACACTAACTATAGAATGGTAGAAGATATGGGCACAATTAGAACTAATAGCTATTGATTATGTGGGAGCTTCAGGGGGACTAGCTTTGGCTTAGGATCCACAATAATTAGTTTGTAGCCTAAAACATAAGCATAATAACTAGATAGGTATAAAATTTGTCTTAGCAGATGGAACTAGTGTAACAGTAATAAATTTTTATGGTCCAAATCATCCTATCTAGAAAAGATAAGTTTTACAAAACTTAGAACAATGAGAAGTTTGAAAACATAATACTAGGAGGATATCTCAATATAATTCTATACCACTAGGAGAATGTTGGGGTAAGTTTAGCAAGGGATCCAAATAGAGATCTGCTCAATCAAATTATGGCAGATGAAAGCTTACAAGACATTTGATCGATCAAAGAAAAGTACACTTGGAGCAATAGAAGAGCAGGGGCAAACTATATTGTAGAAATATTGGATATATTTTTGATCAGTGAAAATTTCCTAACATATTTTCCCCTCACTTCCAGTCACATCATTCAAAACTCTATCTCAGATCATAAGCCAATTCTCTTGGATAGTGGTCAAAGCCTACAACCCCAAAAAATTTCTTTTAAATACAAATCTAAATGGGTGACAGAAGAAGATTTCAGTGAACTTGTGGAAAGCACTTGGAACCAACAGGTCCAATCCACCAACCCTTAAGAAAATTGGAAAAGCAAAATTCAAAAATTGAAGCACGTGATAAAAAATGGTTGGTAGAAAAAGCAAGAGTCAAACCAGACAAGAAGCAGTTGATGCAACAACTAGAGCAAATAGAAACAGAAATTGGAGATCATCCTCCTAAACCATGGCAAGAAGATGCAATAAATGACCTGATTCAAAAGCTCAATAAATTAAGCACTAAACAAGAAACACATTAGAGACTTAGATCCTGAATGGTTTGGCTATGCAAGGAGAATAGAAACACCAAATATTTTTATCTGAAAACCATGCAATACTGCCAAAGAAACACAATAAAGGAGATAGAGCATGAAGGAACCACTTATATAGATAGGGAGAAAATTAAGGAACTTGCCAATCAACATTACTCAACTCTTCTCTCCCAGGGAATGCTGCTACAGCATATACCGACACTATTAAGTTTGGAAGACAAACAGGATCTCAGTCAACCAGTCACTATGGAGGAACTTAAGGAGATTATAACAAATCTACCAAAGGATAAAGCTCTTGGACCTAATGGATTTACAAATAAATTTTACTAGCAATACTTACACATCATCGAAGAAGATTTTCTATGCATGATTGAGGATGTTAGGGTGAAAGGTAAGCTTCTTGAAGCCATCAAATCCACATTTCTAGCATTGATTCCTAAAGAAAAAATGCCACTACTTTCTCTAGATTCAAACTAATTTCTCTATGTAACTCTTCCTATAAAATTATTAC
This sequence comes from Wollemia nobilis, assembly GCA_028583015.1. Lineage (NCBI taxonomy): Eukaryota > Viridiplantae > Streptophyta > Pinopsida > Araucariales > Araucariaceae > Wollemia > Wollemia nobilis. The sequence goes on along the minus strand of JAQPPZ010013020.1, from coordinate 3,845,213 downwards.
CAAACTGTTGGCCAATATAATAAAGAAGAAACTTGACAAACTAATATCATAAGAGCAAGGGGGGTTCATGTCTGGAAAAAAAATATATGATACTATCATAACAGTGCATGAAGCCCTCCATAGTAGTAGAAAATAAAAAAATAAACAAATTGTTATAAAACTAGATATGGCTAACGCCTTTGATCGAGTTAATATACAATTTGTAGAACATGTCCTAAAAAAGTTTGGATTCCCACATCTTGCCATCAAGTGGATCGAAGCATGCATAAAAAACCCATGGATAGCCCCCTTAATAAATGGAGAACCAACAAATTTCTTTTAGGCTACAAGCGTAATTAGACAAGGGTGTCCACTATCACCATACCTTTACATCATTTTACCTAAGACTCTTGGAAGATTAATTAACCATATTCAAAGAGAAAGAAAAATAATAGGGATAGATACTGCAACAAGATGTAAATTGTAACACATGCCCAATTTGCATATGATATCATTATTCTAGGTGAAGCCACCAAGCAAAATGTTAGACAATTCAAGCAATACTTTGATTGGTTCACACAAGCTATTGGAGCTCATATAAACACTCAAAAGAGTCATTTATATACAAAAAATGTTGTAGCAATAAGAGTCAAACTCTTTTGCACTATCCTAGGATTTTGGTTTGGCACAAAATAATACTTCAGATATCTAAGAGTGCCAATGAGCTTACACAACAAAGCCTCAGATTGCTGGACCCCAATATGGGACAAGATGATTAGGAGGATGCATAGTTATAGTAATAGTTGGCTCAATATTGCAGGAAGGGTAGTATCAATCAAATCAGTGTTAGCTTCTTTTCTAGTCTACCAACTATTAGTATATCATGCTCCCAAGTTTATATTGCAAAAGACATATGGAATCATACACAACTTCCTATGGCAAGGAGTTAGGCAATTAGACAGAAAAAAGTTCTACTTGGTCAATTGGGAGATGGTCAATCAAAAAAATATAGATAGTTTCGAAAGCATTGGGAGAAAAACTTCTCTAGAACATCCTTAAACACAATCGAGCATAGCAACGCATACTAGTAAGCAAGTATGTAAATAATCAAATAGGTATTCAAATGCTCAAACACATAGACAAACTTCCTAGAGCCTCATAAATTTGAAAATATTAGTGGCTGCAAAGAGCATAATAAAGGATAAAATTTCTTGGCTACTGGGAGATGGAAAGTCAATTAATCTATGGGAGGACTCAATCCTAGGAAATCCACCATTAAGAGAGAGAAATCCAATAAAATTATAGAATCACTTGGAAAGCCAAAGAATACTCAAATTAGGTGACTTGTTTTATTAGACCTCAGAAAATTTGAACTAGATCTCCCCTCCCATTCCATATCAACTTCAAGGAGATTGGGATTATTTTAAGTCCCATGTGGTGAGCATTAAACCTCTTCATCCCACAATACCAAACACACTTATTTGGGGTAGCATAAATAGTAATGGAGAATACTTAGTGCATCTAGGAGTTCAACATCAGCAGATTGGACCTGCCAACAAAAAACTATCGATATTATGGAAAACTAGAGCACCATCTAAACTATACATATTCAGCTGGCTAGAATCTCAAAATAAAATCTTAACAGGTGATAGTCTACAAAAGAGGAGTTTAGCAGGGCCTCATGTTTGCTATAGGTTCATGTAGAACAGTGAAACAATTCTCCATATTTTGTTTGAATGCCCAAAGACAATTTCAATTTGGTTAGGAATAACCAAAATTCTTGGTATTTCCTACTTTGGAAGGTTAACCATAGACACATGTTTTACCAAGTGGAACAAAGAATATAAAGGTAAACTAGAAGGTAAGCCCCTCCTAAAATATTTGTGGAGTTGTATACCATATTTTATCATCTGGTACATCTGGTTGGACTAAAAACCAGAGGATTTTTGAAGGAAAAGGTAAGGACAATAAAACTCTAATACGAAGGATAAAAGAAGAATTAGTCCTAAATATCAAATCTAGTTTATGTCAACAACAATATGAAGAATATTTGTCACCCACAAAAAGAAGAATGATCTACCAACTTAATCTTCAAGCTTTCCTGACATAGGGAGGATGCAAAGAAAACAATTCTTTGCTTGACATATGTTTTCTAGAACTCTTCTTTGATGGCACCTCCAAGTCCAATCCCAATCAAGCAGTTGCAGGAAGATTGATTCTTACAAGACCCAATGAGATCCTACTCAAATACATTATTATCTTGGAAACACTAACAACGTGGCAGAGACTATTGGATGTGAAATCAGCTTAAAATTGGTGGCAAAACAAGGAATCACTCAGGTCACAATTTATGAGGATTCTAAACTGATAATAATAGCTCTTACCGAAAAAAACTATTTTAGATATTTATAATTGAATATTATTCAAGACAGGATTAGACAACTAGGCAGGATAATATCTTATCAAGACATAAGGTGAGAATTCAACAAAGAAGCTAACACACTAGTGAATCAGGCAATAAATATAGCCCCTGGTTATTGCTACCAAATCATCAAGAAGCAGAAGGGCAGGGGTGGTATGCGAGGAAGACGAAGATTTCAATAATAAGGTTCTTTTTTATCTTCATGTTTTGTATTTTTTAAAATATTGTTCACTTTGATCTCTTTGATTAGAGAGTTTTGTACCTTTTTGTTAAGTAAATAAATATTTTCCTTAAAAAAAAAGTTATTTTCAATTAATTTTTTCCTTTTGCTTGATAAAAAAGGGTTGTACTCGAGTCCCCCACACTTGATAAATCACAACTCTCTTCTTTAATTCTTGAGAGTTTACAATCATATTCAATTCTCATCTCAATTGAGATTCTATAACTAGATACCTACATCTTTTTCACAAATAATCTGAAATTTTTATATTTATTTTTTGGATCTTCTTCAATTGTTTTTGTAGATACAAATATTTTACCTCCTTTTTCTTGACATTTTCCAATATTGTTCATCCATCCATTCAAGTGAAATCTTGATTAGTGATGGTCTTTGATGATGCCAATCTGCCATTGTGCCACTTGAATATCCATAACTGCTTTGTTGGCTCCATGCTTATGCTACTCTACTATGATATTTTGAATAATTTCCTATTGTTCGTTGATGTTATTGCACCTCTTTGAAATCTAGAAACATTATTCTTTTTTTGTCAAACATTGCCATACTTGATGCCTTTTTCACTCGATGTAGATCTAAAATATTGATGCCTTAAGCTATACCTCCAAGATTATTGCTGTGTAGGGTGGTGTGGGTGTCAATATGCTACAACCTTAGCCTAAAATTCTATTTCTTTTTATCTTCAACAAATTGTTTTTTTATTTTAAATTCTTCACAATCTTCTCTCTTATACCTTTCTTTTGGTGCATCCTTTTGCACTTCTAACAAGGCTTCCTTGGACTTTATTGTTGCTTCTTCTATGGACTCTATTGTTGTTGCTATTGTAAATTCAACTTTTGAGTTTTGTAATGGTTCTTCAACTTGTTCTCTTACCATAGTTGCTTCTTGCTTCTCCTTGGATCCTTGCTTCTTAAGATTTTCCTTCTGAATGTGACCATGAACTTGTACATTGTGATTTGTAATTTTTCTCTTTATTATATAATTTTTGTTCATTTATTTCAGTTCCCTTTGAAGCCTTTTTATTTCTTCTTCATATCCTTTGATGGTGACCTTCAAACTCACTATCTTTTTATAAGGGCTCCATTGAATCAATAATTCATACTCCATTTCATCCTAGGTGAAATTCCTTTCCTTACAAATAATTGCCCACCAATCATAAGCTTCCTATTTTAAAAAATAGAAAAGTTTGCATTCCCAAAAAAAATTCACTAGAATATAGATCTAAACTTCATCCACTATTCTCTAGCATCAATATCATCCTTTCCAATGAAAATTTGTAACTTTATGATCTCAACCCCCCCAAAAAATTTTAAAAGTAGCTAGGGATTTGAAAAAAAAACTAGGGTTTTTCAATTTTATTTTTTTTAATCTCCTCTAATACTTGCTATCATTGACAAAACAATTTAAATGCAAAATAATTGACATAAAAAAAGGATGCAACAATCCATTACAAATTTGCATTAATCTATTATCGAACTTCTCCTTCAAAGGGTTCAACACTATTGCACAGACTGTTGTTGCTGGTGCAAAGAAGTGCGAATGACTTTGATGGCGGTGACAAAAATGCTGGAAAATCAATAAACAAGATATTGTAGCTAAAACTTAAATCACTTCTCTTTGCGAAAAATATTCAATTGGATTCTCTTTGTTGGTAATCTTCTCTTTTGGTAATCTCCTCTTTCGCAAATCTCCACTTTCCCTTAATATTCACTTGTTGATAATCTTTCTTCTAAAAAATAAAGATTTAATATTGAATATGGATTTTTAATTAAATTAATTTATATTTAACATTTTATTATGACATACTTTCCAATTATATTTAATAAAATAAAGTTTGATGTTGGTAAGATGTTGAAATTCCAATGAAGAAGCTTCATTGTCATAATATGGTTCACTCTATTTTCTCGTCAAATACGCCTTATCCCCTAAATTTATTATCCAAAGAAATATGCGTAGCCTTAGTAACATAAGTTATACTTATGATAATAATAACTTTTAACTATTTAACCCATTAACATTGCTTCACAATGATAACCAAAGTATGTTCAAGTTGGTGAAGAATCCGATATATCATGTCAGAAGAAAACATATTGAAGTTCATCATGTTTAAGTTGGTGAAGAGTCCATTATTTCATGCGAGAACAAACTATAGTTAAGTTTATCGTCACTATATTTGATAGTTGATGGATCATGAAAAAATTAATCTGAAATTATTATGCAACTTGTGAATAAATTGTTGATATAATGATTAAATCCTTAGAGAAAAAACGTAAAATTTATAGATAAGCCTAGGATTTTATCTAGGCTAGTCATTAAAGGGTATTATTAAAATTTTATTAATAAATATGATAGGGGTTTCCATTATTGTATTTTTTGTTGCAACAAATATTTAGAGTTAAGTTAGTTTTTGTAAGGATAATTTTTTAGGAATTTTAGGAATAACTTGTTAGAATTTAATTTTATCAACACCAACAAATTACCAAATTGTAAATCATTATAAATTAGATCTTGCTTAAGAATGTGAATAGAAATATTGTTAATTTTATCAATACCAACCAATTACTACATTGTTATATTCTTTTATTAAATTTTCCCTTTGATTATACCATTTAGGGATGATTTTTCAAAAATATGAGAATATATTTGGTGGATTTGTTTATGAAATGTTGGATTAATTATTTCAAAGCTAAATAACTATGTATTATATGGAAGAATGTTTTATTAGTTATTGGAATTTATGGCTTAAAAGAAATAACAATTTTTTTTTTTTAAATATATCTCAAAATCATGCTCAAATTTGAAACTGCATTATTACCTCTCTTGTAGAGTATGTATAATATTTGCACACATTGTTCATCATGGAATTCTAAAAAATAGGTGTTAGCCTCTTGTTCATAGAATTTGAATATACGTAGAACGATTATCTATGTTAACATAGTTAACATAAAGAATTTGCTTCGATTTATGTTAAAATGAAAATACCTAAAATGTAGGTTTATGGTGCTTCTAAAGAGAATGCAAAATGTGTTGATGAAGTTGGTGTATTTAAAAATAACAAAGGAAAAATTATTCTCACTTATTCAAAATCACATAAAACTTTAGCTAACAACTATGTTGAGACTAGGGCATTTCTTACAAGAAAAATGTGAGCATATTTATATTTATAGAGAAAAAAATTGAATAACAATACTTCAACCAATCACAATGTTGATCTTTATTTTGGTGAAATTCAAATTTTAGATGGTAATTGGCCGATTAAGAATTTCTCTCTTAATTAAAATGATGTCAAGGAATTAATTGTAGAAACATAATAGTTTGACGAAGATTAAAAAAATAAAAAGAAAAAGGAAAAAGAAAATATCTTTGATAAAAAAAAAACTAAATATATTTTAATTAACCCAACATCAAATATAATATTTTAGTATTTTAATAGTCTCTTCCTTAAATATTGAGGAATTTAACTAGTGGAGCTAATGCCATTTGATAAACCCATAGTTATGGTTTTATATTTTTTGGTTGGATAATAAGAGGTTGTACTTGGGTCCCCCACCCTTGACAAATTACAACTCTCTTCTTTAGAGCTTGAGAGTTTACAAATAGATACACTTTTCATCTCAATTAAGATGCTATATCTAGAAACCTACATCAATTTACATAAAATGTCTGAATTCTTGATTTTTATTTTCTAGATCTTTTCAATTTTTTGTATGAATACAAATTTTAGAATTCAACATCCTTCTTGACATTTTTCTATAGAAACCTTCACAATACCAAAAATTCACCTCTACTATCTATGCATTGCATCTTAGTAGAGTAATATTTCCAAAACATCGCACTATCATAGTCCACTTTACTAAATTTGGATTACTATTTTCCTTCCTGAAATATAAGTGCAACCACAAAAATTATAATAAATAGTTAATATGAAAACACGTTATTGTTATAAAATAAAGCAAATATTACCAATGAAAAACATTAAAGTAAATCTTAATCATTATTTGATTCAGGTAGTCAATATTTTCTTGTCAGCTTTAGCTAAACTTACTACTTCCTCTAACCATGGAAAGGAGAATTTAACTTCACAATCCTCAATCAAAACCCCTCTATTGGCTAGCCTATCTGCACATTTATTTCCTTCCCTTAATGTATGTGTAAACCTAATTTATTCAAACTCTTTAGCAAGATATTCAATTTCTACAATTACCTCTTGTATGTTCCAAGGAGCCTTTGCTTTCCTCAAATTTTCATTTATTACTATGATAGAATCACCTTCCATACATACTCTGTTCCATTTTGTTTGTTTACATATTTTTAATCCTTCTAAAGTTGCCCAAGCTTTAACTTTATTATTTATCTTAAATCCACTATTGAAAGCATACTGAGACAAAATATCTGTATTATTTCTAATTATTCCTCCTCCTCTTGGTCCTAGATTTCCTTTAGATGCTCCATAAAATTCAATTTAACCAACTTAACATATGGTGGTTTCCACTTTATATTATTTACCTTCTATTTGCTTCTCTTGTACCCAACATCATAATTCCATTTAATGACTTAAATCCATCTATCAAGGATCTCTGCTTCCAAATTAGGGACTGGGTGAGTTGATAGGGATTGTTTAGACTCCTCTATGGCTAAACATACCTTCCTTTTTGTTACCTCTAATATGCTTTCCTTTCCTTTAAATATTCTTCTATTCCTTTCTAGCCATACAGTCCAAAGTATTGTATCTTTTGATATATCCCATATTATCTGTAAAGCCTCACTTTTATAAGTGCTATGCCATTGCTTTAACCAATATTCAATTTTTCTATTCATCACCATGCATTTACCAAACATATTAAGAATCCATTGCCATAGTTTCTAGAATATTGAGCAATGTCCCAAGATATGGTCTATACTCTCCTTCGTTTTACAAAGAATACATTGAGAGGGTCCACGAAAACCCCTTTTCATAAGGTTATCCTAGGATAAAATTCTTCTATGACCTACTAGCCAAACAAACATTTTAACTTTAGGAATGCTTGGGCTATCCCAAATATCTCTCCATATTCTAGTGATATTACTATTTTATTTGTGCTTTACATTATATCTACTTCTTTTTGTGTATTCTCCTAAGCTATTCAACTCCTAAATCAATGTATCCTTGGCTTCCCTCGGGATTATTTTTCTACTCAATTGCCCCCTAGCATAAATATCTTGTATACTTATAAAACAATCTTCTTTCCATTTGTATATTCCTTCCTGATCCTTGTACAAAAGTTTTGAAACCCTATAACCATATTTATCTTGAAGCAATCTCATCCAAGGTTTCAAAATTAGATCTAAATCGAGTGCTTTTTTTATCACACTAAGTATCCATTCAAATAGAATTATATTCTCCAGTTTCCACCACCCATCTTAAACCTTTAATCATTACATCAATAGATTTTTTTAAACCATTTCAAAGAGTAGAACCATTTGGTAGAGAGAAATCTGGAAATATTAAACTTGGGTCATTTAGCTAAACATACTTACTTAGAAGAATTCTTGCCCATTGTCTTTGACTCTCTTTGTACAATATCTAGATTACATTTTCCCTAAAAGCTAAGTTTGCATCTATAAGAACTCTTAAACCAAGACCTCCCCTAGTTTTATCATCACACATCTTGCTCCATTTCACCAAAGGAAATTTCCTTTTATCATGTAAACCTGACTATAAAAAGGATCACATAATATAGATTAAACTTTTCTCAACTGACTTTGGCATAGTATACAATGACATATAATATGTTAGAATGGCATGTAAGACTGACTTAATTAATTACACTCTTCCTACTAATGATAACCATCTACCTTTTCAAACTGGTAGTTTATTCTAAACTTTATTAATAACGTGATTCCATAATTTTATCGTCATTCTCCCCTCAAATAAAGGCATCCCTAGATAAGTTGCTAGTAAATTTGCCTCCTCCATTTGAAGTAACCTGCAAATTCCTGCTTTAATATTAGTTGGAGTGTTAAGGAAGTAAATTTTGGATTTTGTCCTATTAATTTTTGCCCTCAAGCTCTTTCATATTCCTTTAAAAGTTATTCAAAGGTTGACCTCATTTATCCTCGCCCTTCCAAAAATGGTTGTATCATTTACAAACTATTTATGGATGATTTTGTCAATGTTATTACTAACCTTAAGTCCACTTATAAGCCCATATTTGTAAGCCTTCTTTAAGTTCCTACTCAAAACTTCTACCATAATAATGAACAAATAAGGAGATAGAGGATCTCCTTGTCTAAGGCCTCTCTTGGCTTTAAAATATTCCATTACTAACCCCTTGACCAACATTGAATAAGAACCTGTAGATACACAAGATTTAATCCATCTAACCCATTTCTTTCCAAATCCAAACTTTTATAAAATTGCAAAAAGAAAATCCCATTTAACCCTATCATAGGCTTTACTCATATCAAGTTTTAAGATCATTGCTTTCTCTTTTCTTGAAGTTGCTAAATGTATAACTTCATGAGCTACTATGATCCCGTCTAGAATTTGTCTCTCTTTCACAAATCCTCCTTGCTCTTCTGAAATGATTTTGTCTATCAATGACCTTAATTGATTTACCATTACTTTGGATATAATTTTATATGCCATATTACATAGACTTGTGGTTCAAAAATAATCAAACAATTCAACATCCTTATTTTTTGGAATTTGGGTAAGATATGTTGCATTTGTTTTATAAATTATGTATTGTATTACCCTAGATTGTTCCACTGCCACCAATAAATAATCCTTTACTATATCCCAATTATGTTGGTAAAAATCTACAAAGAGCCCATATGGACCTGGGGATTTATCCTTATTAAAAGAAAGAAAATCTAAATGAAAATTTTCTAGAGTAATAGGCTCCATAAGTTTCCTATTGTATTCAATCATTACAACTAAAGGTACATCTTGAAGGATTTTATCATTAAGAACTTTAGTCTCCTTCGATCCTAAAATATTCTGATAAGAATACTTTACCTCTTTTCTAATTTCACTATGATATTCAATCCAAACCCCTTCTACTGATTTAATTCTACTAATTTTGGATGTTGATATTTGTACTATAGCCATCCTATGAAATAACTTTGTATTTTTATCTCCTTTTAACCAAGTATATCTTGATTTTAATCTCCAAAATTTCTCTTCCTTACTCAAAATATTATGATATTCACTAAGTAACTCCCTTTCCTCTAGGCTTAGATTTTTATGATCATCTTTTTGGAATTTTGGAATTTTATCTTTTTGTTCTTATTTCTTCTAAAAACTTTCCAAAAGTGTTCTTGTTCCATTCTTTTAATCTAGATGTCATAGATTTAATTTGTTTTGGAAGAACATACAACCCATCATTTTTTGAAGAATTCCATGTTTGTGCTATCATATCAACAAATTGAGGTTGGTCTTCCCACATTTGCTCATATTTCAAATATGTTCTTTTTTGAATTCACTTACCATCATTTTATTGGCCAATGATCTAAACCAATCCTTGTTAAGATATTAATTTTAGCACAAGTTCCTTCATCTAGCCAATGATCTGATAGTATGCATCTATCTAATTTTTTTTCTATTAGGTGTTGGCCTCTCCTGTTATTGGTCCATGTAAAGTTATCTTCTTCAAACTCAACCTACCATAGATTATTATTTTGAATAAAAGTTGAGAAATATCTCATACTTTGGGTTAATTTCCTAATTCCCCCAAATTTTTCATCCAACTTGGTTATGGCATTAAAATCTCCCATGATCATGAATCAAGTTTCTTGGTCTTTACTTCTCATAAAAGTTTCAATCCCACTCTAAAATTCTAATCTACTTGAATGAGTTGTAGGTCCATAGACATTGATAATCATGAAATGAATATCTGCAAAGTAGCAAGGGACTAAAGAGGCTATCCAAGGCCTAGTTTTATGAATGATTACATAAGAGGTTCTCGAAGTATTCTAACAAATTAGAATTCCCCCTGCCACTCTTTCAGAATCCATAGCATCCCATTCACATCTTTCCCATACTGCTTTCATAGTTTTTAAAACTTCTTCTTTTGTCATTTTAGTTTCCTGGATACAAAGAATATTAGGCTTATTACTTAAACATAGGTCCTTGATACACCTCTGCTTTGAGGGGGAATTAACACCCCTTATATTCCATGAGATGATAATCATATCTCATTAGGGGCTACAGTCCCCGCCTACTTATTACCAATATCATTTTTTATTTGATAAAAAGAAGTTCAACCAACTTAGTTTGTGTTCCTTTCTCTATGTTTGTTCTTGCTTCCCTAGATTAAGCTTGATAATTTGAGACTTTTCCTCTTTTTTCCTTGCCTATATCAGGAGTAGGTCTTATTATTCTATTCCTAAATATTCTTTAACAATTTTATTTTTCATCATATTTATCCTCTCCTAGCTCTACTACATAAGCTTTTGACTTATCCTACTCATTTTCTAGTATTTCCTTATTAATGGCAGAGGTATTAACTTCTAAAACTGCATTTTCTTTACCAATTTTTTTATCCTAAATGGTGCATGGTACTGCAAGAGAGTTTTCAAAATCTGATGAGACACATTCCTTAGGTTCATTGAGAGCGTTCTTCCTTAAATCGGGATCATATTGAATAGATGGTTTCTTGTTAATATGTTGAACCTTTTGTCCAGTGTCCTCTAAGTTTTGATCTACTTTTTCTTCATAGGCTAAATCCTCAAAAGAGTTGGTATTTCTTCTAATATCATTCCTTATTGGTCTCCACTATTTATTTTCTTTTAATTTTCTAGATCTATTTTTTGGAAGTTGAAAACCATCTTCATCCATAACCATTTGTAAGTTTCTCTTACGATTTTCTACATATGATTTTGATGAGCTCTTCTTAGGGCATGATCTCTCAATATGCCCCACCTCATGAAATATTCTACATCTAAAAGATATGTTTTCATAATCTATGGTCTAGATCCACATCTTATCCCCATATTTAAGAATGATTGATTCTAGTAAAGCTTTACTTATATCAATCATGACCAATATCTGAGCATAAATAGCCAAGAATCCATCTTTTGTAGTATATGAAATCTCAAGGAATTCTCCTAGAGTATTGCCTATTGCCTTGAAGGTATCTATTTTCCAAAAATCAATTGGTAACCTAAACATCCTAATCCAGACTAGTACTAGGGATAGATTTACATTTTCAGGTGAAAATCCTTCATACCAACAAGCAAGGAAGAGTCTTGCTCTTCCCATAAACCACAGACCCCCTTCTAGGATTCTTTCTCTTTCTTCTCCATGAAAAAATGGCTAGGAAGAAAACTTTGAGAAGAAAGGATAGAATCACTCTTGGAGACTTCCAACTCTTATAAATCTATTTTCTTAAGGTTGAAACCCCTGGCTAATACCCATTAATTTTACAAAAAACCACCCTATCTTGGAGCAACGAGGATCTCTCTAAGGTGCGCTCACTAATCTCTACCACTAGAGATGATTCTAAGAATTTAACTATAAATCGGTCCATGGAAAGGAAACTAAAACTCAAAATCTATTGAAATTTATCAGAATGTCCTATAACAAATATAATATTTGATAAAAAAATTATAATAATATGCATGCAAAATTTCTAAGATAAAGAAGGGAAAAAAGCTTAGCTAAAAAATTTCATATCTAGATAGAATATGTTGCTTCACTAAAGTCCTAACCCCTCATTGCTCTTCCAATCATCTGAACCCTAACTGACAAATATTTACAATTTTGTTTTTTGCGACTTGAAAAATCATCATTGCCCTTATTTCGAATGGTTGACTTCACAAGGTCGTATCTCCCTTAATATTACTCAAATTTCTTCATATGACCACTCATTTTAAAGCTTTTCAAATTCCGCACAAGTTGGTTTAAGAGTCAACTGAATCATATAACCCTTCACGAAGATATGACTCCTAAAATATGAGATATATAACAAAAAAAAATGCCCTAATCCTTAAAGCCATAGTTACAGTTTTGATCAATGAATAAATATTTTTATGTTATCTTAATATTTTTAAATTTTACATTTGTATATTTTATATGTAGTTATATTTATTTTCATTTTTAATGTGGGCCATTGGAGGGTTTGAAGACAAAAGAAAATATTATCAGCAAGAGAATATTTGCAGAAGAGCAATTTTTTGAAAGAGGATATTACTAGAGGAGAATATTACCGATAAAATTACCAGCAAAGAGAAGCAATTTGAAGATTATTGGCAAAGAGAAGAACCACACCATCATTGAAACCTACTATATTTATTTCCATATATTTCTATTTTATGTTAATTATATTGCATTTAAATTGTTCTATTGATGATAGGAATTAATTTTTTTAAAAACCCTATATTTTTTTCTTTTCAAAACCCTAGTTGCTTTGGGATTTTTTTGGGTTGAGATTATGGAGTTACCAATTTTTATTGAAAATGATGACATTGATGTTCGAGAATGGTTGATGAAGTTTAGATCTCTATATTATGGAGAAATTTTTTGAAATTGCAATTGTTTTTAATCTTTTAAAAGAGGAAGCTCATGATTGGTGAGATATTCTTACTAAGGAAAGAATTTTGATATGGGATGCATTCTTAAGTCAGTGTAACCCTTACAAAAGTATAGTTAGTTTGAAGGTCATTATCAAAATATATGAAGAAGAAATAAAAAGGATTTAGAGAGAACTGAAAGAAATGAATAAAAAGGATATAATAGAAAGAAAAAATACAGATGACAATGTGCAAGTTCATGGTTGCATTCAAAATAAAAATCTTAAGCAAGGATCCAAGGAAAAGCAAGAAGCATAAGAGAACAAGTTGAAGAACCATTAGAAAACTCAAAAGTTGAATTTATAGTAGAAACAACAATATAGTCCATGGAAGAAGCAAGAACAAAGTCCAAGAATGTCTTGTTAGAAGTACAAAAGGATGCACCAAAAGAAAGGTATAAGAAAGAAGATTGTGAAGAATTTAAAATAAAAAAATAAATTGTTGAAGAATCAAAGGAAACAAAATGTCAGGTTAAGGTTGCAACATATCAACACTTACACCACCTTGAGCGGCAACAATCTTGGAGGCATGGCTTAAGGCATCAATATTTTAGATCTACATGGAGTTAGAAAGGCATCAAATATGATAGTGTCTGGCAAAAAAATACAATGTTTTGGATTTTAAAGGGGTGCAGTAGCATCAGGGAACAATAGGACCAACCGTTTGAAATCTCATAGTAGAGCAACAAAAGCATGGAGCCAATAGAACAATTATAAATATTCAAATGGCACAATGGTAGCTTAGCATCAACAATAACCATCACCAATCAATATTTCACTTGGATGGATGGATGGATGAACAAGATTAAAAATTATCAAGAAAAAAGTAACTAAATATATGTATTAAAAAAATTTGAAGAAGATAAAAACAAAATGAATATAAAAAATTGAAGGAGATAAAAAAATGAATATAAAAAATTCAAACTTTTTGTAAAAAATATGTAGGTATCTAGTTATATCATCTCAATTGAGATGAGAATTGAATATGTTTGTAAACTATCAGGATTTTACATAAAAGAGTTGTAAAGAGTTGTGATTTATCAAGGGTGGGGGACCGAGTACAACCCTTTTTTTCTCAAGCAATTTTTTTAGTATTTTAATAAAAGTAACCTCAAATAAAAACTACATATAACTTTAAAAATGTTATATAATCTTGTATAACAATCATGTTGCATTGTAAAACACAAATATAATAATATAGGATGTTACTATCTTTGAACAATTGTTTTTCACATTTCCCTCTCCCTATTGATCTCATTGCAATATAAAGTTTATATATATATATATAATTTTTTTTTCAATTGGTTATATGGGATTGAAATGGTCCCACCTATATTACATCATCACCACATAGTGGTATTACAACAAAGCTTGGATATTATCCATGTATTATTTGGCAAAATTTGAACCTTGGTCTCCTTCTTAAATGTTGAGAAATATAATGAGTTGAGCTAATGTTACTTGATCTATATATAAAAAACTTTCATACAACTACATGCTAGCATATACCTCTATACATTTTTTAGAAGTTATATTTTTAAATATACAAAAGAAAAATACAAACATAGAATTCTCTTATTGGTTTGAGTTTAACTATTTGCTTTTCATAGAAAAATTTCCTTTCAAAATTTTTCTCCTTAATTATTTTTGAAAATATTTTCCTTAATTTTATTTTGAAATTTATAAAATTTAAATATTATTCAATCTTCTTCAACATTTATAATTAAAATTATTATTATAAAAAAATAAAAATAAAAAACTTAAATACTTTAAATAAGTTGAAAATAAAAAAGATAAATACATTTATAGGTGAATGGCACATCCTAAGTAGTGCATCTATTTATAGTGGACCCTGTTTGATTAGTATATACTGTGCTCGTAGACATTAAAAATCATTAACTTATATTAATATATTTAAAATTAATATAAACTATACTGTTTGATGTTTACTGGTTCTGTTATTACTCTACAACAATGCGGGTACTTATAGGTTTAAAATCTTGAACTAAGATATAAAATTTTAGGCTCTTCCTCCTAAACCTTTTAAGTGAAAACTTTTAAGCTATTAGTGGTGTGTTTTTAACCTTAAAGGTAAGTTATTTTTTTTTAATTGTTAATGTTTTATTCTTTTTATTTCATAAAAAGAAAACCCTTATTATTCTATAAAAAAAAAACATCCAAATTATATCAATCATTTATATGGACATTTTATTTATATTATAATCTTAATACCATAATATTCCAACAAATTGGTCTTCACATCGAAAAACCACCTAGAGTTCATGACATTTCTTAGAATTTAAATTTGTAGTGTGAAGCTCATGATATCTGAAAAATGACTGAATATACGTTTAAAATAATAAAGGCTCTGAAAAAGGACTGAATATACGTTTAAAATAATAAAGGTATGCTCCTTAATAAAGTATTAATGGAAATATGCAATTGTCCAGGGCAGTTGTGGTACAGTTTTGGTTTTTAAGATTTAAAATTTAAATAGAGTTATGGGTAAGTATATGGGTGTGTTTTGGTCTTTATTGATAAGCTCAGTTTTCATCCTTATCGCAGGTCATGGTTGAAATGAGAGGTTCGGGTTTTGGCTTTTTTTTTTGTGAAGTATAAAGTTCAAATCAAGTTGTAAAAAAGTGTATAAAAGGATGTGTGTACGGGTGTATGTTTGATCCCTATTAATAAATTCAGCTCTCACGATAATGATTGAAATGAGATATCCTACTACCTTAAACATCAATATGTTAAAAATGTTTTATACTAACTTCAATTAAAAATATAACTGTCCAAGAAAAAGGAAGCTTACACGTAAAAAGACAAAACAAACCATTTTCAAATTTCCATTAAATAAGTTAACTTATGTTCTGTTATCTCAAATAAATTTGTACAGGTAAAATGGTAAGTTTTGAAGTAGGTAGCCCAGGTTAAAAGGTCAAATCTATAAATTCTTTAATCTATTAAAAAATTGAATGCAACTTCAAATTGTTTTCTGTCATTTCGCCACCCTATTGGCCATTCATTAGATATCGTGCATGATATTTGCATTCATCACTTGCTATAAGGGTATAATGAAGTGGTCTTAAAAAGAGAATTTAATATTAAATATTTTTTTATTAGTGATGTGCACTTGCTTCAACGGTACAATGAAGTGGTCTTAAAAAAAAAATTTGCTATTCAATGTTTTTTTTATTAGGTATGTGTAATAGGATATTATGTATGTTTTATATTTTTTATTTGGTTATATTCCATGTTTTTTTTATTAGGTATGTGTAATAGAATATTATGTATGTTTTATATTTTTTATTTGGTTTTATAAGATTGAAACGAGTTTTATTATATAGTTGTATTGTAATAAAGTTTGGATATTATTTATGGATTGTTTGGTAAGATTTGAATCTTGGTCTCCTCTTTAAGTAATGATGAATCTAATCAATTGAGCTAATGTTATTTGATTAAATTACATATGTATGTTTTATATTATTAATTATGTTTCAAAATATTTTTAATTAAATAATTTATTTATTTATTTAAACATTTTTGAGAATAAAGGGTTGTATTCATGTCCCTTACATTTGACAAATCACACTTTTCTTTAGAGTTTGAGAGTTTACAAACAAAATTATTTCTCATCTTAATTAAGTTGTTATAGCTATATACTTGCAACAATTTTTATAAAAAGTTTGGATTCTTGATTTTTATTGTCTTGATTTTCTTCACTTTTTTGTGTGGATATAAATTTTTCAAAATTTAACATTTTTTTTCTTGATATTTTCTTACAATAACCTTCACAATACTAAAACTTCACCTCTACTATCTATGCATTACATCTTAGTAGAGTAACATTTCCAAAACTTACCTTCACAATACCAAAAATCCACCTCTATTGTCTATGTATTACATCTTAGTAGAGTAATATTTCTAAAAATTTGCGCTATCATAGTTTGCTTTATTAGATCTAGATTGCTAGTCGCTTTATCAGATATGGATTACTAGTTTTCTTCCTAAAATATGAGTGCAACCACAATATTTGTAATAAATAATTTATATAAAAACACTAATGTTATAAAATAAAACAAATATAACCCTTAAAAAACATTAAAGTAAATTTTAATGGTTGTTTGGTTTAGGCATTCAACATTTTCTTGTCAACTTCACCTAAACTTATTACTTCCTCTAACCATGGACAATAAAATTTAACTTCATGATCCTCAATTAAAACCCTTCTATTGGCTAGCCTATCTGTACATTTGTTTCATTCTCTTAACGTATGTGTAAATCTTCAAACTCTATAGCAAGGTCTTGTATTTCCACAACTATCTCTTGTATGTTTTATTGAACATCTATTTTCCTCAAAATTGCAGTTATTACTATTAGTGAGTCACCTTCCATCCATACTCTATTCCATTTCATTTGTCTATGTATTTTTAACCCTTCCAAAGCTACCCAAGCTTCAACTTCATTATTTGTCTTAAATCCACTCATGAAAGCGTAATGAGACAAAATCTCTCCCCTATTATTTCTAATTATTCCTCCTATTGGTCCCAAATTTCCTTTAGATGCTCCATCAAAATTTAATTTGACCAACTCCACTTCTTGTGGTTTCCACTTTATATTCTTTGCCTTATTTTTGTTTCTCTTGTACCCAACATCATAACTCCATTTGATGGCTTGACTCCATTTATCAAGGATCTCTCCTTCAAGATTAGTGATTGGGTGAGTTGATAGGGTTGGTTTAGACTCCTCTACGGCTAAACAAATCTTCTTTTTCCTCATCTCTAGACTGCTTTCCTTTCCTTTTAAATTTCTTCTAATCTTTGCTAGCCACACAATTCAAAGTATTGTATCTTTTGATATAAAATCTCATTTTTAAAGGTACTTTACCATTGCTTTAACCATTATTCAATTATGTCATTCATCACCATGCTTATACCAAACATATTAAGAATCTGTTGCCATAGTTTCTATACTATTGAGCAGTGTCCCAAGAGATGGTCTATACTTTTCTCCTCCTTTTTACAAAGAACACATTATGATGGGCCATGAAAACCCCTTTTCATGAGGTTATCACAAGATAAAAATTCTTCTATGACCTACTAGCCAAACAAACATTTTGACTTTAGGAATAGTTGGGTTATCCCAAATATCTCTCCATTTTCTTGTGATATTCCTATTTTTTTGGTGCTTTACATTATATCTACTTCTTATTATGTATTATTTTCAGCTATTCAACTCCTAAATTGGCTTATCCTTGGCTTCCATCAGAATAATCGCTGTTGTTATCTTTCTGCTCAATTGCCTCCTAGCATCAATGTCTTGTATACTTGTAAAAAAATATTCTTTCCCGATCCTTGTACATAATATTTGAAATCCTATCACCATATTTGTCTTGAAGTAATATCATCTATGGTTTCAAAATTGGATCTAGATCAAGTGGTTTTTTTGGTTAAAAGGGAATGTGTATTACTTATAAGAAAATAAGAAAGCTACATTGTCTACCTTGCCATGCAAAGAAGACTTTCATCCAAAATTATACAAAAGAGCAATGACTATGTGTGAAGTGCATCCTACTAATACAAAGACAAAGAAATATATGGCTTTCTTTTGAGTCACACCATCCATTAACCAAAGTTATTGACATCAACATATAGTATACGATATAAATCTTCCTTAGTTTTATGCATCCACCATTATGGAGGATCTCCATAACAAATCAGATCCCCATGGTCTAAAGCCCATTTTACCATAGCATCCGAATAGATTTTTTTTTTCTAGTTCCTACAACCCATCTTAGACATGTAATCCCTAGATCAATTGATTTGTTTAAACCATATCATAATGCATAACTATTTGGTAGAGAGAATGTAGTATATATTAAGCTTGGATCATTGGGCTCAATGTACTTATTTAGAAGAATTTTTGCCTATTGTCTTTGATTTTTTTTTTAATCTTTGAATTATTTTTTCTCTAAAAACTATGTATGCATTTACAAGAAGTCTTAAACTGAGACCTCCCTAGTTTTATTATCACACTCCTTGCTCCATTTCACTAAAGAAAATTCCCTTTTATTATGTGATCTTAACCACAAAAATGACCACATAATATAGAGTAAAAATTTTCTATCGAGCAGCATATTCCTATGTTGGAATTTCATTCCACTTTAATACCTCTTCTATCCATTTGGTATTAAATATTTAATTAATTTAATATTCAAAATAAAAATATCTGTTTTCTTTTGAATGAGTTTACAAAGGTTTTAATGAGGGATCCCGAGCCCCTCATGTGAGGTTTAACTCTTGGACCTCTTAAAGAGCGGCCAAAGCCCTTATCACTATAGTAAAATTGCAACTTAGAATAAAATTATTTATTAAATATTAAAAATATTTTTTAAATAATTAATAAACTTTTTAAATTTTTATTTGTTTTCGTGTATACAAAAATTTAAACTTTTTTTCAAATTTATTTTCAACTTAAAAATAAAAAGAAATTATCTTGGTGGCATCAAAGGTTAAGTCGATGTAAAAGGGAAAGAACAATCCTTTCAAAACCCTACATTAAAATAAATAAATAAATAATATATATATATATATATATATATATATTTTATTTATTTATTTATTTGGGTAGTGTGATAAACCCTTATGATCAACCCACAAGGCAGTATCTTCCAACCATGACCCCTAGTAAAACCGAGAGCTATGCTTATCAATAGAAAATTTAAAAGTCACCACACACCCACCCCCTCACACACTCGCTCACGCAGCGGTTTAAACCTTAAACCTCCCAAAAAAAAACCAAAGCAAAAACTTTTGCCCTGTCCCACCTAAAACTAAAAATAAATTAATTTAACTATTTAATTAAAAGATAATTTAAAAATTTAATTAATAAAATTATATTCTTCATCAAATAGTAGTAGCTTGTAATACCACTACTACTGAGGTGATGTAATATTTATAAATCCTATTTCAGTCCCATGTAATAAATTTAAACTAATATTTTGTTATTTTTTTTGTTTTTTTAATTTTCTTAAATATTATTAATCAACATTTATTATAAAATCTGTAAATGACAATTAATTTAATTAGTAATGTTGATCAACTTTCAAAAAGGAGATATAAGTCTTACCAAACATAATTACCAATTTATTTTTTTAAATAATAATTATCAAATTATTATAATACACCATTTTCAATTACATATAATTAATTAAAAAAATTACTATAAAATCAACCATAACAATTACATTAGATATATAGGTATTAATAAAAAATATTATTATTTTAATAATAATTTAATTATTCTCTTGCCATTGTTGTCTTTGCAATTGTTTTCTATTAAAAAATCACCAATAAAGTTCTCTTTAATTCTTATTTCTTTTCATTATCATTAAGATCTGATGCAAAAGGTAAAACTGCTGACACAGTCACTGTCGCCTGAGTAATTAATAAATTCCATTATACGAAATCTGTAATAGAAAACACACCACTTTATAAAGAAAAAGATTCAAAGACTATATAACAACAGTAGGTGTAATAGAGTATCTCTTCCATTGGGGAGCGACTTTAATATTTATTTATTTTTAACTTATAATCCAATATTGATGCACTTGCTTAATCCATTTTCTCGTACTTTGCACAGAACAAGACAAGTCAAGACATAAGTCTGATTCTCCCAGAAGCAGAAAGCAAGGAGATGTCACCTTTTTGCCTATATTTCTATTCATTGCCTCTTTCAAAGTATGAACACCGTACCCAAAGTCAGAAGAAGTCAGGCCTACGATAAAGATTTATTACAAGTCCACTCAATGCTGAAAGATCATCAACATTTTTATTTTATATACTTGCAGTCAGACTGCACATACTTTCAGGCATCATACCCACTTAGTAAAATATAAAACCAATAACCTATCCACTCTGGTCTCCTTACACCCTTTTTCATGAACAGTAGATATAATAAGCCTCTATTATATAATATTGCACACCATGCTCAACACCAAGGTTGTAATTAATAACTTCCAACAACAAATATCATGGTGTTAATTGGTTATGAATTATTCAGATATACTAAATATAAAACTACTTTCTTTAACATAATTTATTAGGCAAATGGGAAGAGCCACAGTCTATTGTGGACCTTTCACTATCACGATGATTATTATATACCCAAAACAAAAAATAAAAAGAATTACTACTATATGTATTTGGCTTCTCCAATTGTAACTATGTGTACAAGATAAAGGTGGTAAGCTTCACTGAGGATAATGTGAATGTACTGGGCTAGAGCAGTATGTGGTTGGTTTATTTGACTGAAACTGAACAGAAAGGATTATGTAGAAAATCAGAAAGAAAGTTGGGTACCATGCAGGAGTCCCAGACGCACATTTTGCAGTACTACCTACCTACAACTAAGGATTTGATAGTCAGGGATAAAGAAAGAGAGGCGCAGAGAGTTGGTCAAATAGAATGCCATGTATTAAAAGAAACAGCATTGGGTATTATAACCATTAAATATGGTAGCCATGAAGCAGAATCTTACAACATGGATCACAGTAAGTTATGAACAGAAGGATAATAGATGAATAAAACAGATGATTATTTGCTGTGTGTGTGATTCAGATAAATATATTATGATTGTATGACTTCCATTGAGGTTGTAGACTGCTATCTTATATCTCGAACCCCAAAATATTTTGAGTGGTGTACTATCATGAATAAGATCAAACCTTTTGAGGACAGTCCGCTTAGAATTTTTTTTTTTTCTTTCCCCCTCATGATAGTAGTCGTCTGAGAGACTGGAATGAGTCTCTGTAGTTGTTGGAATAATATATATCAAGGCACCAACATAGATGCAATGGAGTGTAGTTTGCATGCTAAATAGTGATGGATCTAATTATTGGATCCAAGGCTTTGTCAATAACAAGAATAAGAATATTGCTTCCATGGGATATGGGTTTCAGGAATCAAACGCCAAAATTTTGCTAAAGCTAAACTTATCAAGCATACCATACCTTAAATGATGAGTATCTTGCTGAAAGTCCATGGTTTTGGAGATTCTAATATTTCATCGTAAGATTCCATTACAGTATTGTACAAAGAAGCCATGGAAGCTCTTTAAATAATTCAGCGTAAGTTATAGCAGAAAAAATACGTAGTGGGATGCTATTACGTTTACGTTCTCAGAAGGTTGTTATTCTTCGAACAAAATTAAAAGAATATTAGTAATGTATGGTATAAAGTTGAGCTAGAAGTAGGCTTTGGAAATCTGGCATAATATCAAATAAAGTGCATGAGATGTTTACTTGATACCTAAAAAAATCATGAGATTCTTGTCGTGTCAAGTTTATGTTTGTTCTGAATAGGAACAAACCAATCAATCTATTATTTTAGCAGTTAGGTATCAAATAAGTTGAATTTAGGCAAAAGACTAGACTTGGAATCTCCCTTCATGTCCTAGACAAGATTAATTAAAAACACCTCTGTGACTGTTGAGAGATTATTGTAACCCAATAAACTAGGAGTTTCTTGGTTTAACTGTACATGTCTGATAAGGCCTTATACTGTTTAAGACTCCATCCTATAAATGGCAATGCCACTTCGGTCTGGTCAAAGTTATTATAAACATAAAAGAAAGTTTAAAATGATGGGTCTCTAAGGTGTTCCTAGAAAACTTTAAACTTGATAGTCATGTAAATCTGAATTCTAAAAACTCCAGTTCTTTCAATGAAGAGCAGAATTTTGTAAACGAAATTCGTTGGATCAGCATGGATTCTTTTGGATGTGAGAGATATTTCCACACTTTGAATTAGATAACTTTTTTTATAAAACACCACTGTGACTGTTGAGAGATTATTGTAACCCAATAAACTAGGAGTTTCTTGGTTTAACTGTACATGTCTGATAAGGCCTTATACTGTTTAAGACTCCATCCTATAAATGGCAATGCCACTTCGGTCTGGTCAAAGCTATTACAAACACAAAAGAAAGTTTAAAATGATGGGTCTCCAAGGTGTTCCTAGAAAAACTTTAAACTTGATAGTCATGTAAACCTGAATTCTAAAAACTCCAATTCTTTCAATGAAGAGCAGAATTTTGTAAATGAAATTCGTTGGATCAGCATGGATTCTTTTGGATGTGAGAGATATTTCCACACTTTGGATTAGATAACGTTTTTTATAAAGTAAGAAAATATTTTTTTTATATAAAGTAAGAAAAGAAAATGTCTTTAGTTCCCAGTTCAAAAAAATTATGCTGCATTCAAGAACTTATCTTAACAGATTTTCAGTAGTATTTTACTTGTTTATGGCCAATTTTTTATTTATGTTGAATGTATGAGAATCACCGGATGGATACAACAGTAATGGACAGTCTTAAGTTTAAAGATTTTCATATTGAGTGCTCCAATGCAAGGGCAGAATAAGAATTCCAGGTGTTATCCCTTACAAGGATATACCCACTTGGCCATGAGTAACCCCGAATTTCCTGTTGCAAACCGGTGTATGTTTAATCCTTTAAAATCGATTTATAAATTGGTCAAGTGTCATAGATCTGGTTGATTTTTTAGGATCTCCCATGACTTTAAGAAAAGTAGATATTGCATGATTCCAATAATTCCTCAGGACCTTGTAAACTAAATGTATTATGTTTTGATTACTTGCAAAACTTATTGTTGACACCAGGTATATTATAATAGGATTTCTTGTAAAACTTCTTGTCAACATCAAATATATTATAATTGGATTATTTGTTAAACTTTCAAGATCATTGAATTGTATGGATGGATAGCAAATTGCTAGAAAAGAAAGAATCTTAGTCTTTGTAAGAACCAACATTTTAGGTGGGGTTATAAATTAAACTACCTGTTATGCAAGGTCTACCGGAGCAAGTTCATGAAATTTTTTATATGCATCTATTATAAATGGTACCTTATTACAACATGTATAATATAAACTTAAAAGAAAGAATACCAGCCTTGTAGATAAGAATTATAAAGTTATTGTCCCCACAATTTTACTTCATCCATGCAGATTTGTCACAACTTGCAATTACACAATATTAAGAAATCTGCATGCATGCTATTACTAAGGGATAATTTTCTTTGATGGTCATCTATGCAAGGAAGGAATCTGCAAATTATCATTTGACTTGATTCTGGTCCCTTGTCATTTTGATGTGGTGGTCATAAAACTAATGGAAAAAACAGTTTAAATCCATTATATTCATTACAAACTTTGAAAATTTACTATACTAAGTATATTTGGTATACAACTAAAGGAGAAGAATCAACAATTCATAAAAAATCAAAATGAATCAATCAATGCCACACTCATTCAGGTGATTCAGCAGTTGTTGAAATCTCCATATAATAACTTAAAATGATAAAAGACATTAATAGTACCAAAAAATGACAATTCTCGTCATGTTGCTTATTTGCACCAAGACTTAATCTTTTCTTTTCTTCAAATAAAAGAATAATGTTCTTGAGAATACAGATATCCCATCTCAAACAGATAGGTTGTCATTGCAAGAGTTAAAAGAGTATAATGGGCTGCAAGCCAAGCTTGTTTCACTCAATTGTTGTGAATGTCAAAAATTAACATTGATTGTGTGTCTGTGAATGTCAAAAACAACAGAAATTGACTTTGGAGATTGGCCACTTGCAAAATATGTCAATTTGAAAAATATGAGGAACTGAACTGCTTCCGGGGCATGTTGTCATGTAGTTTGCATTTCGTTTTGACCATTATGTGGGGGGTGCAGCTGAACCAAAATAAACTTCATCCATTTGAAGAGAATGTAACCCTCATCCATATAGCATCTGCCATCAAATATACCTGTCAACTTCAAGCCACTTTGTTATGATTCAAGAACCACAGTGGATCTAGAATCCTTCATAGGTTCATGCAAGAATTGTTTCAATGTGTCGTTCAGCAAAGAGATGTACTACAAAATATTATTCAAGGTTTTTGTCTAGCCCCCTCTCATTGGTTTTAAGTATGTGCTTGGGGACTGCACAATTCCAGGATTGGTAATTCCTAGTCTTCTTAATTCTGCCTGTACCTCCTTCGCCCTTTGATGATTTAAACCACATGCCAGGGTTGATTCTTTACAGGCAGGAAAATGACATGGTATGCTAGAAATCTGAGGCCACGTATTTCCTGACCTGAACATAGAATCAGGATGACCCTCTTGAGATTGTCTAGTCTGTTGCAAAATTGATACAGGTTCTGCATCAGGAGTATCATCAATAATAATGACTTCATGATCCGACTGTGAATGAATGACAGATGAATCCTGAATGGAATTTCCAGTATTGGTAATCCCTAGTCTTCTCAACTCTGCCCGTACCTCCCTTGCCCTTTGAAGATTTGGAGTGCAGGTTATGGTTGATTCTTTACAAGCTGAAAGATGACTTGGAACATTGGAAATCTGGGGCCATGTCATTCCTGAACCAAACATGTAATCAGAATTTGGGATCCTACAAGTTGAATTGTCCTCTTGAAACTTACTAGGCCATGCACTGAAAGATGCAGATTCAAGACCTGGCAAATTTGATACAGTTTCTACATCAGGAGAATCACTAATGACTATGACCGTATGACCTGACTGTGGATGAATGGATGAAAGCTGCTTTTTTGCTTGATAATTTGTGCCTACTGGGCTGCTCGATGTTCTATTTTCTACTGCTGTCAATGAAACATGTGATGATGGAAATTTTATGCTTGAGCTTGGAAGGCCTGAGTGAGACCAACCAGAACCTGCACTTGGCAAGGTAGTATCAACTGACATTTGGGTGGTTGAACCTGCTAAATTTGTCAACCATTCAGAAAGATTCCCCACAACAGATGTGGGTTGTTGGCTAGCACCATTTTCGTTCCAGAGAAATCTCGATTCTTGACTTTTTACGTCCTCAAGAGTATGTAAAATATTCCGGTTGAAGGAAATAGAACTTTCTATGGACTGACCAAGAGGGTTATTCCCATCTTGCCAAAGTTTTTCTTCAGATGCGAATCCTAGAAGCCTGAGATAGCTTGCATTGGGATATTCTTCCATGCCGGTTGGATTTGTGTCTAGTTGCTTGGATTGCCCCCCATCTTTATTTGTGACCATCAAATTCTTTCCCATTAAACGCAGAATAGGATTGCCGAGCATGCCAGCTTCACCAGAACAATCTATATTGCCAATGCATATAGGATCTGATTGGCCTTGATTGGTAGCTAAGCCTGAAGAATAAGCTGCACCTGTGGTACTGAGAGGCCCTGAAGTAAAGCTTCTACTATTAGAACTGCAACTTTTTTGAACATTGTATGCATAAGGTGCTACACCTATAACCTGATTTGCCCCATAGCTTCCATTTGTTATCCCAAACAAAGGATTGATCAGATTTTGCTTTGACGCAATTTGTTTCTCTAATGGACTAGTGGAGCTATTGTGGGATGAACTATGAACAGTAGTGCTTTGAAAACTAGAAGAATTTGAGTTTTGTTCAATCATGACACACCCATGCAAAATCTCCTCCGCTGTTTTCCCTTCACCTAATTGCTTGGCCAAAGTTGAAGCCGAAACAACTTGGGGTACAGTCACTGATGTCAACTTCATGCTTCCAAATGAGGGCTGATGATTAAGATATTGACAATCTTTGGCTTGCAAAGATTGTTTCTGGAGAAAATTTCCTTGCGTGGCCAGTGAAGGACCTTTGGAGGAAGTGGAAGAAGAGCAGACAGAATTCCCAAAGGGATAACCTGAAATATTTGGAAGCCTCTGAACAGGTGCTTGTGGCCTTTCTTTCATGCCTCTTGAGTTTGAATGTTCAGTTTCAGTCAGTTGAAAATTTCCTTGTGAGGTCACTGCTGGACCTTTGAAGGAAATGGAAGAAGATGACCATACAGAATTACCAAACACATAGCCTGAAATATTTGGAAGCTTCTGAACAGGTTCTTGAGGCCTTTCTTTCATGTTCCTTGAATTGGAATGTTCAGTTTCAGTCATCCATATGTTATTTGAATTTATATTGTTTGACAGTGAAGTGACTTGAGTACTATGTAAACTTGGTTGTTGAATGACAAGCCCATTGTACAAATATTTGTTACTTGATGATTCACTGATGTTAGTTGTTGCATGCAATATGTTGGACAATACTGGATCTCTGGAAAACTGCCTATTTGAGGGGCTCAGAATTGCAGATGCATCAGGTACTGAATCAAGATATGAAATATTGTTTTGAGTTGTTGGGCTCTGTCTCATGGCCTGCTTTTGCACAGAAACTGATTTTACTCTCTCCTTTGCCACATCATTTAAGCTGAAGCATTGTGTTCCTGAATTCTTTTGAGGGGAAACTTCCTTCTGCGGAGTCTTACTCTGATTTAAGTTCTCATATGAGCTTAAAGGAAAAGAATTCCTCTCATTTCCTTCACATAATACTGGAATCTGCTGGACTTCATTTGTTAGATCCTGTGTTGAAGCGCCCACTGCGTGTGCTTGTTCCTCAGTGGAAACTTCCAACGGACCACACCCACCAATAAATGTCCTATTTTCAGGATGTCCAATAATGGATGCACCTTCGGAAGCAAAGGACATCTGTGAATCATGGAAAGAATCCATGACAACTGAATTTGGCTGGGCTTTTGATTCTATTACCGATCCAAGAGTTTGCATGTTCACCACTTCAGAAAATTTCAAAAATTTTGTTGGGACTTCACTAGCTGATTTGGTGTTTGATCTTGATTCCTCTTCTAACGTAGGTGAGCCAGAGGTTGATTCATTTCTTGAAACACTTTGTTTCATCTCATTTTGTGACTCCGGTCTTGAGGTATGCCTCTTCCTTTGGCAACTAGAAATTCCTGAAACCTCCACTGAAAGAGAGCAATCACTTTCTGATATCTCTGCTGCCTGTGTCACATTGTTAGGTTGTGCTGTCATTGTCATGTCTACTTCACAACTCAAAGGGGATGCAGATTTTGAAGGTGATTTCTGTATTTCTTCCTCTAGTCTCTCCTCTTTTGTGGTTTCAAGTACATCTGTTGAGCCTCCATTATTCTTGTCACATGGTTCATGATCCTGGCAAACTTGTTTTGAGCCTGTGAGCTTCTCTTTGATTTCTACTCTTGTATTTCCAGAAATGGAAGATCTCTCCACCAATGGAGTTACTACTGTTGTAGTTGGAGACTTGTCCTTGACAGTATCTTCACTATAAGCACACTTAGCTGGAGATGTTGCATGAACCTGAATGTAGAAAATCATGTCAATGTGCTTTATTGTGTATAATAGAAAATATACTTTTCCAAACAAAAAAGCTATGCATTCATTTCTATTGAGACCCTGGGCAAATCTGAGAACATAAGCTCAAAATTTATCTCAATCTGAAAATCTGGTCAAAGGAAGAGCTTTTTTCCGGGACTTCAGTTTGATCACGTGTCAAATCAAAAGACAAAAGCAAAAACTACATTTGAAATTCTATGGCCCTCAAGTTGTATTGAATCTATATCAATAGCACCTTGCATGATGCTAGTTTCTTCATCTTTTAGTACGATGAGTCAAAAGATTAATGTAAAAACCATATACCTTTTTCTTTAATTTCTTGGAAGATATTGAATTTGGAACTGTGCCTGCTTCATGAGTGCACTGAACTGAAGTGTTGGAGGCTGCTCTCTTTCTCTTTTTAGAAAACTTCTTCTGCTGGAATTCCTCAGGCTGACAATGTTCCTTCAAATTGGACAAATTCCGTAGCTTCTTCCCTTTTGTATCTGCATGGACACTTTGAGGCTTGGGTCGACAAGGCCTCCGTTTTGTGTTCTCAGTGCAATTTTGACCATCCAAAGGTATTTGATTTGCATCTGGAATTGACTGATCTTCGTCAATATTATGTTCTAATTCTTCTAGCGTACAAGGAAGTGCTACAGCACATATTTCGGCTAGCGATCTCTTTTTAATAGTCTTCACTCTAGGTTTTCCAAACTTTGTTCCACCCTTTTTAGCATTTGACTCAATAGAAAGGCAATGGTCTATGTGAGCATTCAGGGCTGTATTAGATGTAGATGAGAAAGTTCTGCAAACCGGGCAAACCTTTGGTATCAAAGCATCTGGTAGAGATGTTGAATTCCCCAAATCATCATTTTTCTCACCTTCCTCTTTACTCTTCTCTGCATCCTGTTCCTTGTTAGTATCTTCCAGTGATTTAAGTTCACATGTAACAATCTTCTTTCCCTTTTTCTTCCTAACTGTTTTTCCACTCTTATCATTGATATGAATATCAGCTTTCTCAAAATCATTCTTTTGTTGCTTATCTAGTGGTTCACATCTAACCTGCCTATCTTCATGCTCTCCTATTGCTGAGTTTGAAGGACGGGCAATGTTTGTATAAGCAACATAATCCATGCCTTTACTCTCACATGGAATCATAGAGTCCCTTCCTATTTCTTGACATTTATTGCCATTTTGCCTCAAATCTCTTGAATTTTCTTTCTCATCCATTCGATCTCCTTTAGGTCCATTGAGCTCCTCTACATCTGTTATATCTTCAGCTAGAATGCATTCCTTGCCATTTCCTGTTGAAGTTTGAGATGGCCTTGCTTTCCCAGGAGCTGACTTCTTCTTCCTTCGACAAATTTTCTGTTTCCTTATGCAACCCTCTCTATGTATACTATTCTCAGAATTCTTTGGATCTTTACTTTTCTCTTTTTTCATACAATCTGACACAGTGGTAGTTTCCAGTCTTTCATTTTCAATGACCACAATTTCTCTTTTGCTGAATTTTCCCTGAAGAATGTCTTTATGTGATTCAAAAGGTGGTAACAGTGGTTGTCTCCCATTTTCCAACGATATCTGCATATACTTATGAGAGAAAGGCCAGTTCCTTTTAATATCCCTTGCTCGAACTGAAAACACATATTCTCTGCAATGCAACCAAGTATATCCATATTAAGTTAATAGTCAATTCGAAGGTTATATAGTTAAATAAAGTTTCCCCAAATCAGTTTTGACTCTATATATATCTTTTTCATGCATTCATATGATTGGTGTTCCTTACTTTTCAGAAAGTAACTAAATTACAATGATAGATTCATCATGTACTTTGAAAAAATCATTAAAATGCAGCTTTAAAAAAAAATTCCGACCCTTCATGTATATCTAATTTTAAAATTTTATGCCTACTACAAATAAGTGAAAATTCTACCCAATTTAGATAAATCTAATTCTCCTACTTAGAAATGGAAAACAAGCTTGAACCCACCATGTTGTTTTTCATGGTCATAGATTATCTGCAACCTCACCAAAGCACCGAAGTCGAAGTTGCCAAAGTGAGGATTAGCTACCACCAGGTATCAAATCCAAATTTGAAACTATGACTAGCCTGGGTCCTAATTGCCCAAGTGTTTTGGGTTTTTGTTTTCACTTGTTATACTTAATAAGTGTTTCAGAGCTTATTTTTTCCTTTTTTGTTTTTGTTTTAAAAGGGTTTACCTAGCTCTTAATGGTGTATTGGTTTCTTTCTATAAAGTCTCTACTTGAGTGTCGAAACTTCTAGGAAAAGTGGTTAACTATTTTGGCAAGACTTCATTTGAGAAAAATATTCAATAATATGAGCACAAAATTACTGCATGAGAAGGTTTAAGGTTTGAAGAAGCAACTATTTGCTATTAACTTCAGGTGGTCAAGATTCACTCATTAATAAACCAACTTTCAAGGTCTCCTAGGTTGCCACAAAGATCATATGTTTGAAGTTTTTGTGTGTAATTCAATTTTCTAGGAACGGTGTAATGATAATCCAAAATAGTAGTATGTCACAAAAATGAAGAATATATATATATATATATATATATATATATATATATATATAAATATGTGAAAAATGCAACAAGTATAAATGAATATGAAGATATAAAGAATTTGATGTGTACCTTATTGAGAAGTTCTCAAAGTGGTCTAAGCTGCTATTGGCAACTGTGTCATCACCACCCATACTCTTCGCATCATTATTATTCACCATATGATCTTGATGGTGTTGACCAGTTGAAGTTTCCATAGCTGACGTGACATTATTGCTTGGGTGCATTTTCGAATCATGTCCTTCCATGGCTAATTCAGTTGCCATAGCTGCAGCTACCGTGCTTTCCAGCGTTCAGAAAATTATTATGAACACAATAGATGTACAACACCCAAACAATGTAAGGGCTTGGCACTATAGAAAAGCTTAAGCACACCAGCCTGTTAAAGCATTCACAGACCTCAACGAGACTCTATAGTCCATTAGTAGCCACATGCTTGGGATTACTCTCATGAAAGTTATGCCCAATCTTGAATCACTAAGTTCTGCAATGACAACAAGAACATTGGACATTACTAATTCATACACACATTTAAACTGCATTAAGCCTTATTCCTGTGATAAAGAGTGGAAAGAATCCATATCATAATCTTGTATGTACAAATGGACATCATCATGTTTTCAGGTCATTGAAAGGATGAAACTATTCATGCACAGTTTGATTAAACTCAAAAAATAATAATAGTACAATATCCACTTTGACTAAACCCAACCTATCCACTAGATTTGGAGTCATAGTCAAAGGCAATGGATGAGTCCGAATACACTCTTGAAATCATGTTATATGTCACAGTTCAATGTATTGGATTAGCTTTTCATGTATGATTGGAAGGTTGTTTTCAGTAGACAAATCATTTTACACTCCACAATTCCATATACTCCATATTTGTACACATACACAATGTGTATACACATAGACTTACTGCTCAGTGTGCTCACATAGTTTTGAAGAGCTCAAGCAGATGCATTAATATATAATAAACCATTGGAGGTCTATGGATTGGAGGTTATAGAAATCATGGAAGCCAAACTTAGACAAACAAGGAATCCAAATCCACATGATGAATATATCCACATCAGTCAAGTATTACAAGAGCTTGCTATTTTTTTGGCATGAACTTAGGAACAAAATAGTTTCAAGGGCAATACTCAAGTGGGTTTCGCACAGCAGTCTCATAATCCATGACCTCACCTCCCTCCCTTCAGAAATATTAACCAAACTAATCTAGAAAGCCTTGATATCAATGTGGAAACACACCCTATTCTCTTGGGATCACACACACAAGAAGATCTGAACATGGGTCCGCCAACAACATTCTCACTATTTTTTGTCTCATGAAAAACGAATACTTGAAAACTTCCAAACATGCACAACAACAAAATCAAAAGAACAAGCAAAGTATCAAAAAAACAAGTGTGTACCGTTCTCTTCACTTGACCATGTGGGTGTCGATTTCTCAAGGACTTCACCTGCTCCCAAACAAAAAAGAACCACACATCTGTGGCTTACACACACTGTCTTCACCTCCTACTGAAGTATATACACAGTCTTCATGCCATTTTAGACACCCACTTCATCTAGAGCCTCTGAATCCCCATCATTCTGGCATGGAATGGCATAGAACCATATACCCACACTGTATCAAACATGAAGAAAAAAACCCACATTGTAAACAGCTAGCTTGTGCTCAAACACAGACAGATAGGTGCATACTATTAGCCTTACTGCCAACCCTACTTTACCGTAACCATATTAAAAAATCCAATTATATATTACTATATATATTTTGTTTTTTATATATTCATTGGGTTGGCAGAATATGTATATACGTATATGGGAAGACTGAATATTGCAGGACATTCTGACTGAACACCTGTGCTGGACATCTGTCCACTAAATCTTTGCATTTTAGTTATAATTTTATATTTGAATTGAATACTCATTTGGCATTTATATATATTTTTAATTATAGTGGTGTCAGTCAAACTGGATAGCTAAGACAGCATACCAGACACTTTAGTGCTGGGACCCATCGACCCTCCCCTACATCCGTACAGGAAATCTCTCACTGGATGTTTCAATGAATTTTCTCTCTCTAGAGCACCCACTCCCCTGTTTCTTTGAACAGTGTTTAATGATAAAATATAAATATATTTTTTATTTGGGGGACATGGTTGGATATTGTATCGTATGGCCCTCCCTTCCCCAACCCAAGTGGCTAAATAGACTCTTCGTACTTTTCTAGCCCTGGGTAGACAAGAACTATTTGGGTGTCTGAGGTGGGTAAGTAGAAATATTTTTATGGGCATTGTCTCCTGGTGGGGTCCATATGTTTTTTCTGGAACAGTGAAATGCTATGCATACAGGGTGTATTTATATAACATTGATGGGTGCAACAATGATTTGATAGGTTTGGTGCAGATAACATGGGCAAGGTTGTCTTTGCAGTTCAGAGCAATTATGTTTGGAAGGTAAAAAGTTGATCCTATCAATGAGGAGGAAGGAATGAGGAGGAAGGAAAGTTGACCAATGGTAAAAGTAGTCCTATGAGATATTAGGTGGTTAGTCTTTTCTTCTTTTCAAAAGAAAGATTCTGATCCTTTTGTTAGTGACAACACATAATAAATGTAAAGCTTAGAACCAAAGCAAAACAAAGACATGGATACAACTATTGGATAAAAGGTAGGTTAAGCAGAAGAGAAAACAGTGCAGTTTAAGTATTGTAGCAAAAAAAAAAAAAGTGTATAAAGTTGAAATATATAAAGAATTAATATATTATTACAGTATAATTTTTTTTTGTAATTTGAAATATATAATGTTAATTTTATGTTTTAAAAGGTGAGGGATGATTTTTATAAATATTATATTGTTTTATGTAATTAGTTGATGTGATTTTGCTTTATGTGATTGTTTGATGTGACTCTGTGATCTGTCGTATTAAGGGAAAGGGCAACCCTTTCAAAAACTTTCTTTATCATTAACTAAAATTTATCATTAACTAGAATTTTTAAAATTAGAAAAGTTTTATTTTTATTTTTAAATTATTAAGTTATTTATATGATTATATATTAATTACTTAATAAAATAATATAATTGTATATAAATTTTATTTATAACTTTTTCATTTGTAAAATTTTTTATATTAAAAATATATATTTTAGAACATTAAACATTTTGTTTTGGTTGAATAATAAGGGGTTATACTTGGGTCCCTCACCTTTGATAAATTACAACTCTCTTCTTTAGAGCTTGAGAGTTTACAAATAGATATACTTTTCATCTCAATTAAGATGATATAGCTAAAAACCTACATCATTTTACATATAATGTTTGAATTCTTGATTTTAAATTTTTTTGATCTTTTCAATTTTCTATATGAATATAAATATTTCAGAATTCAGCATCCTTGATATTTTTCTATAGTAGTCTTCACACTACCAAAACTTCACCTCTACTCTCTATGCATTGCTTCTTTAGAGCTTGAGAGTTTACAAATAGATATACTTCTCATCTCAATTAAGATGTTATAGCTAAAAACCTACATCATTTTACATATAATGTTTGAATTATTGATTTTAATTTTTTTGGATCTTTTCAATTTTCTATATGAATATAAATATTTCAGAATTCAACATCCTTGATATTTTTCTATAGTAGTCTTCACAATACCAAAACTTCACCTCTACTCTCTATGCATTGCATCTTAGTAGAGTAATATTTCCAAAACATCTCATTATCATAGTCCACTTTACCAAATTTGGATTGCTAGTTTCCTTTCTAAAACACAAGTGCAACCACAAACATTATAAAAAATAGTTTATATGAAAACACATTATTATTATTAAATAAAGCAGATATTACCAATGGAAAACATTAAAGTAAATCTTAATCATTATTTGATTCAGACGGTCAACATTTTTTGTCAGCTTTAGCTAAACGTACTACTTCCTCTAACCATGGAAAGGAGAATTTAACTTCACGATCCTCAATCAAAACTTCTCTATTGGCTAGCCTATCCGCACATTTGTTTCCTTCCCTTAATGTATGTGTAAACCTAATTTCTTCAAACTCTTTAGCAAGATCTTGAATCTCCACAATTATCTCTTGTATGTTCCATGGATGTTATGCTTTCATCAAAATTGCATTTATTACTATGAGAGAATCACCTTCCATCCATACTATGTTCCATTTCATTTGTTTGCATATTTTTAACCCTTCTAAAGTTGCCCAAGCTTCAACTTCATTATTTGTCTTAAATCCACTATTGAAAGCGTAATGAGACAAAATATTTCCTTGATTATTTCTAATTATTCCTCCTCCTCCTATTGGTCATATATTTCCTTTAGATGCTCCATCAAAATTCAATTTAACCAAATCCACATCTGGTGGTTTCCACTTTATATTCTTTGCCTTCTTTTTGCTTTTCTTGTATATAACATCATAATTCTATTTAATGACTTGGCTCCACCTATCAAGGCTCTTTGCTTCAAAATTAGGGTCTAGGTGAGTTGATAGGGTTGGTTTTGACTCCTTTTCATTATCTCTAAACTAGTTTCTTTTCTTTAAATATTTTTTGATTCCTTTCTAGCCATACAGTCCAAAGTATTGTATCTTTGATATATCCCATATTGCCTATAAAACCTAACTTTTATAAGTGCTTTGTCATTGCTTTAACCAATCTTCAATTCTTCTATTCATCACCATGCATTTACCAAACATATTAAGAATCCATTGCCATAGTTTCCAAACTATTGAGCAATGTCCCAAGAGATGGTCTATACTCTCCTCCTTTTTACAAAGAACACATTGAGAGGGGCCATGAAAACCCCTTTTCATAAGGTTATCCTTGGATAAAATTCTTCTATAACCTACTAGGCAAACAAAAATTTTGACTTTAGGAATGCTTGGGCTATCCAAAATATCTCTCCATATTCTAGTAATATTACTATTTTGTTGGTGCTTTACATTATATCCATTTTTTGTTGTGTATTCTCCTGAGCTATTCAACTCCTAAATCATTTTGGCCTTGGCTCCCCTCAGAATAATCATAGTTGTTATCTTTCTACTCAATTGCCTCCTAGCATCAATGTCTTGTATACTTGTAAAAAAAATCTTCTTTCCATTTGTATCTTTCTTTTTCATCCTTTTACAAAATTTTTGAAACCCTATCACCATATTTGTCTTGAAGGAATCTCATCCAAGGTTTCAAAATTGGATCTAAATTGATTGGTTTTCTATCACACAAAGTATCCATCCAAATAGATCTTTTTTCTCCAGTTCCTGCCACCCATATTAAACCTTTAATGATTAGATCAATAGATTTTTTTAAACCATTCCAAAGAGTAGAATCGTTTGTTAGAGAGAATGTAGTAGATATTGGGCTCAACATACTTACTCAGAAGAATTCTTGCCCATCGTCTTTGACTCTCTTTGTACAATCTCCATATTCCTTTTCCCCTAAGAGCTAAGTTTGTATCTAGAAGAACTCTTAAACCAAGACCTCCCCTAATTTTATCATCACACACCTTGCTCCATTTCACCAAAGAAAATTTCATTTTATCATGTAAACCTGACCATAAAAAGGATCGCATAATATAGATTAAACTTTTTTCAATTGATTTTGGCATAGTATACAATGACATATAATATGTTGGAATGGTCTATAAGGCCAACTTAATTAACTGCACTCTTCTTTCTAAAGATAACCATCTACCTTGCCAAGCTAGTAGTTTATTCTAAAATTTACTATTAACTAGATTCCATAATTCTATCCTCATTATCCCCTCAAATAAAGGCATCCCTAGATAAGTTGCTCATAAATTTTCCTTCTCCATTTGAAGTAACCTACAAATTCTTGCTTTGATATTAGTTGGAGTGTTAAGGAAGTAAATTTTCAATTTTATCCTATTAAATTTTTGCCTTGATGCTATTTCGTATTCCTTTAAAAAGTTATTCAAAGCTCTGACCTCATTTATCCTTGCCCTTCCAAAAAGGGTTGTATCATCGACAAATAAAAAATATGATTTTTATGAGGGATCCTAGTCCCCTCGTACTAAGTGGGGTTTGAACCTTTGACCTCCCCAAAGAGAGGCCAAAGCCCTTACCACTATAGTAAGCTTATAGCTTGGAACATTAAATTTTTGTTCTTTATTTATAATTTTTAATTTAAAATAATATTACATTTGAAAAGCATTAAAAATGTTTAGTTGAAATTGTTTGACTAGTATATACTACATAAATATGGAGTTAGTGTAAACTAGAAGCAAGTGTAAATCAAGAGTAAGCTTCACTTCCTGCTTTAGAAACCAAGTATTGTAAGTGGAAGCAAGAAGCAGGTGTGAGCAAGAAGAAAGTGCAAGCAAGGAGCGAGCATCATATTTTCTTATTTAGATCTGAAAGAAAATTGAAAAAATAAAGGCTCTTTATGACCAATATCTTGGCGGTATGGAATGAAAGTCATATTTGAGAACCGTAATTGGAAGTAAAGATACCCTAGTTGGATGTATGGACAAGGGACAAGAGGTAGAGTGAAACTATAGAAAACCATACCCAATTAATATATATTACATTAAAAATAATTATCAAGGATGAGATGATTGAGTATGACATAATGGTTCTTAAAAACAAAGGGTTAATATGTAAGTTCCATAGATATTAACCAAGTTTTTTGAAGATTTAAATCTGGATTAACTAGAGGTGGGGATTGGATTCAAAATGCTCCATGCTTTTCTTTTGAAAGGATTTTTCCTCACCATACTCTTTAATTTGAAATCAAGGATAATATAATGGATAGTGGTCCATGGTTTAGGGGAGAGATACATTATATTTAAGACCAAGGAATTAGAATTTTCTATGGAGACAAAAAATATTAAAAGGCTTCTAATGTGGATTAGGATTTTTAGAATTCCATATAAACTTATCAATAAGGAGGCTTTGAAGAATATTGGCAATAGTCTAGGGGTGTTCATTTAGGAGGGATCAACTACTAAGTAGCAAAGGCATGTTATATACACCCAAATATGTGTTTCCATGGATATTTCAAAACCTCATTAGGATTAAATCTAAATAAAGAGAATGAGACTGACAAGTGGATTATGAAAACATAACATTTTGATCCTACAAATATTATAAGATTTGAAATATGGTAAAAGATTGCAAAGTGAAAACGATGGAAAATTTTGGGTATGAGACAAAATTCAATATGAATCAAGGAGATCATGTTGTAATAGAATTTGGGTCAAATCAAGGATTTTCCACTCCTAAGACAATGGCAAAGAAATATTCTCTACATCATAAAATGGTGAAGGCCATTACAATTTACTCAAATCAACCATTAAAAGAAAAAATGACACAAGGGATGAGGAAATACAATGCACAAGTTCAATTAATGAGTTAAATATGTGAAGGAAGATGGGGAGACGAGTTCTAAAGCAAAGGAGACAAAAGAGATCAGGGTTAATATAGGTAAATCATCTTCATTTTCCTCAAGTAGTATAGAACCCTCTCTTTGCAATAAAAATGAAAGTAGTATAAATTGCATCCCTTGTACTTTAGGGTAGGGTTATGCATGAGGGGTAGGTCCAAAAATGTATTTATAATAATGGGGTAAATCAGTTTCAAAATCAAGGTAAATAGCGTTCAAAGTCATGTAGAAGACATGGTGAATTATATTTTTTCACAAAAAATATAATAAGGTGGCGAATTTATCAAATTTTTAAATATACAGTAAAAGACTACTGATGAGACCCTACCAACGTGTGATGCCTAAGGAGATCCTACCGATGTACGATGTCTATCGAGAGCCTACCAACATGTGATATCAAGTGAGATACTATCAACACTATGCTTCGAGACACCTAACACGAGCCTATCGACATGTGATGTTTGATGAGAGCCTATCGACACCATGTTTTGAGATGCCTGGAAAGAGCCTACCAATGCATGAAATCATCTAGTAAGAGCCTATCGATAAGTGATGCCAAGCAAGAGCCTATCAACACCATGCTTCGAGATGCTTGGAGAGAGTCTACCAATGCATGACGTCTGACGAGAGCCTATCGATGCCATCCTTCGAGATGCTTGATAAGAGCCTATTGATGTTTGTCAAGATCCTAACAACACCATGCTTTGAGATGCTTGACAAGAGCCTATCGATAACATATTTAATTAAGACACCTAATGAGAGACTATCAAAACCATGCTTCAATATGACTAACGAGAGCCTACTGACACCATGCTTTGAGATGCCTAGAAAGAGTCTACCAACACCAAGCTTCGAGATGCCTAATGATAGTCTACCAGTTGCATACCAAGCAATGACTAAAGATAACCTACTTATGGCATGTCGTGCACTGGTTTCCATGTATCAAATCCTTAGTTAATGCTACCATGTGTCATATCATTTAATGCTACACATGCAAACACCTATAAAATGGCATGAAGTCTAATTTCTCTCTTTTTTGCACAGTAAAAAACCTCGTGAAACCTTCAAAAACCTTTCGAAACCCTTCCAAGCCTTTTGCAACCCTTCAAACCCTTCTAAGCCTTTTGAAATCCTTCGAACCCTTCCAAGCCTTTTGAAATCCTTCCAATCTATTGCAAAAATGGCTAAAACATCATTATTTCATCCAAAAATTGCTTTTAAAAATCTTGTTTGCCTCCTCATCGTCAAAATTCTTAATACTTCTGATTACGATTCAACATGAGTGAAAAAATCCGAGCTTTTGGGCTTAGCACTAATGCCTCAATATGATAAAAATATTTATTTGTTGAATAAGATTGTTCAATCCTATGACAATGATGGATCGATCACAATGGTCGTCCATAACAAAACCCTATCCTTCTCTATTAAACCGTCTGATATCCATAGATTGACCCCTCCCATATAAAAATTGTGAACCTGTCTTATCAAAATTCTCTCTAATTGAAGATGAAAAATTATATTTGGAGACTCACTACAATCTCTCATCGAGTTTGTTTCAAGGTAAGTCTTTAAAATTGAAAGTTTCCTCTTCCTTGTATAAATTCCAGATGTAATTATTAACTGTACTATAATTATTTTGCAGTGCATTCAAATCCATCTAGAAGGGATTTCAAATTTTTATCTATTACCCACAACTTCCTTCGCATGATCATCAATTTCGTCTAGGCACATTATGTTTTGCAAGGGAGAATAAAAACATTCCATTTTGGGCTTTAGCGTATATTGTGCATGATCTTGGAAAGAACAAATTCGATTAGTCCTCATATGTTTCTAGCAGAATCACAAATGATCTTCACCATACGCACACAAATACTGCTACTAATGTTGACATTTTTTTAAGCGAAAAACCCCTTACGGGGTCACCTTGGTCTAAGATACCACGACCAGGGGGTTCTACATCGTCAAAATCACTTGGGAGTCGCGCTCGGTCTTGCCCGCACCAACATTATCAATTGGATTTTGGGTACCCAATTCAACTTTTTGGTAGGGTGGAGATTTGAACTTGGGACCTCCCTTGTAGGATTACCCTCTCCTCTCCAACTCACCTATAACACCTGGGTTACTAATGTTGTTGTTGTTTCTACTACTAGTTATTTGATTGTTTTTAATGAAGTATTTTATAATGTAAACAATACCTCGATCCCCATCGCACTCCATGCAAAATTGAAGATAATTGGATTAACTGCTAAAGACGTACAAGTAAAATTCATTTTTTAAATTTAAGTTTACAATAAATTTATTTATGTTAAATTATAATATAGTGTTTATGTTTTTAATTTTTTAATTTATACTTGAATGTAGAAAAGAGCTACCTCATATTCAAACAGAAGAGAGGTTGCAATTACAGGAATGCTCCCAGAGGCTAGTGGAGATTATGAAACTGTGTCACCACAACCTCCACTAACAAGATTTGTGAAACACATTAGATCTTTTGCATCTCCTCTTGTTCGTACAACCGACTCTTCAGTTGCACGTCAAGAGGTCATCGATGTTGAGGATATTATCTAGCCTATTAGAGGTAATGTTACTCTTTCCACAGTTGTGTTGTGTAATTTATTTATTTTTACTTAATTTTAGTTACCTTTATCTAATGTTTTTTAAATGTATTTGAGGCAACATCTCCAACATACTTCAAAATTAGCCCAATGAGAAGATGAGGCCACAATGATATTTGGTATGGGTAATTATAGTTAATTAATCACTGAAGTCCTTAACAACATCATTAAATATTTTCTAATAAAGTTTTTTGTAATTTTTTGTAGGGTCAAATCAATGACATCATCAAAGATAGCGAATGATGCCACCTCCGTCGCCACTGCCTCCACATTAGCAACAGTGCACATACCCTTATGAAAAATCGATCGAATAAGAACAAGAGACTGGATTGATATACAGTATGTGTAATAAAAATTCTATAGTTTTTAATATTTATATTACAATATATTCTCAAATATTTTATTCTATTTTTTGATGGGGCCTTAGGTCAATTACAATGACTTGTACAACAAACGATACCACCACTGCCTCCATGATGACAACAATTGATGAGGGGTCAACAACATATACGTGGAAAGCAATTATTTGCTGCAAGGAGTTCAGGAGGAGGCCATACACAAATCCTTTTAGACTTTTTGAATTTTTTAATCGAAAATATTTCTAGTATTATGTGTGAATTTCTTGAGTTGGATAATCCTCCCCTAGATGAGGATTATCTTTTACAAGATAATATTCCTTAGAGTTTTAAAGCTTTTGATGTGCTTCAAACTGAAGCATCACAAACTAGAGGAAGAGTAGCCACTGCTCATAGCTCCTCTCCCCCATCAAATTGGTCAACATGCTCCTCTTATCGACAATGAAAAATTAAACTTTTAATAATTTGTTTTATTAGCAAATAATTTGGAAGCCACAATAAATGATAACATGATTTAGGATATTGTAGAACTGAAAGACTAGGAGTATTGGGTAAAAATTCTACTCAAAGAAATTAATACCCAATACAAAAAAGTTTCAAGAAGAGAGAATATGTTTTCATTGGTTTAAAAACACCCTAAAAAGCTTGATGCTTTATTACATCAAGCAACATCAAGAAATGTAAAGACCACTAATGTTTACAATGATAAAATTTTAGATATCCTTTTGAATAGGCTGAAGAATCTAAATGTTAAAGCCTAGGTGTATTTCAATAAATGGGCAATTGATAGGAAAAAAGTTAAAGTGGAAAAGGCTGCCAAAGTAGTTGCAGAGGTAAGTAATTAATATTTTTTAATCAATTTAATTTTTAATACATTTAGACCTTTATTGACTAACATATTTTAACTTTTTTGCTATGCAGTCCAATTTTGAGAATGTGAAGAATCATGTGGAGAGCCTAAAGGTATTTTTTCTAACACCCCAAGTCTACCCACTTGGTTGTCCAATCACCCCAAGTCTGCCCACTTGGTTGTCTAATATCAAAGATTTCAATATGAGAAAATTTTTCTTTATTTTATTCTTTTCAAATTCATTTTCTAGTTTGAGCATGTTAAATCTATCTTCATGAGTGTCATTCCACTGTAGTCAAAATACTCATGAGATCAATATTGGCCAAATCCCATATAGTTGCCCATTTTGAAATTCACTCTCCTCTTGAGATCCCAAGTTCAGGCAGTGGGTTTCTTTTCCTCTAGGGTCCATAACACCTAGAGGTGTGACGCATAACTTTCCCATGTCTTAACATGATTTCACAAACTTGTATCTTATATTTATATCATGTAAGACTTAGTGCATACATGCTCGAGCTAGATGATCAACCATTATTTGTGGAGCATTGTCTAGGGTCTTACCAATGCCCTGGTAACCATCCAACATCTTGTGTTGATTAACCATCACGATGTCCCATACCATCATGCTGTTGGTTCCACATAGTCAAACACAATCTACCACTCAACACTAGTAGGGATAACCTAGAAAAGATGCCCATACAACTCTTTGTTACCTCTTGTTCTAACCTTTTTTCATTAGAAGTACACTTAGAGTCCTGAATTCCATGATGATTTACCTACTCGCCAACACCATTAATATTTGCCTTCACAAGATTATCCTTTCCACAATATTAAGTTTCTAACAAGGTTGTCCTGCCCACAACCTTAGGTTACGTTTTAAGATTGTCTACCCACAATCTTGAATTCCATTTTTTTTTCAAACTTAACTATGGTTTGAATTGTTTAAATGGGTTTGACTAAGCAAAGGTTGTAAACAAACACTATCTCCTAATGGTTTAGAGATTTAATAATGTAACATAAGTTAATTGGTTTCCATTTATCTATTATATGTTTATTACTATGGCTGAATAGCAATACATCAGATTCATATTTAAAAGAACATAATCTACAGTACTATATTCTATAATTCCTTTTCAATTCTTTTTGTTCAATGGAATAAAAGCTACTTCAAGAATTAAGTAAAAGAAAATCATCTTCTATTCTTATATTATTCCCTAAAATTTATGCTACGTATATATGAAGTAAAGCGGTATACCTTCGACAGATTAAGTTTCGTGGAAAAATGCCTATAATGTTAATTTAAAAGAGTTTTTAAAAGAAGTTTAACTCAATATATTTTAGGTAAGAAAAAAATAGCACCATCTATAGATCTTGTAAGGCATCCATACATCAAACATATTTGTTGTCCTACTTGAAATAAT
Organism: Wollemia nobilis; assembly: GCA_028583015.1. NCBI lineage: Eukaryota > Viridiplantae > Streptophyta > Pinopsida > Araucariales > Araucariaceae > Wollemia > Wollemia nobilis. The sequence goes on along the minus strand of JAQPPZ010013020.1, from coordinate 3,801,535 downwards.
GATCATATATAACTAAAATACAAACGTATCCAAAATTCGACTCTTTCAAACTATCACAGTGGTTTCAAAAGCAATGTTTCCTTTATTAACTTCTCGGATAAGACTCTGGTTTAAGTTGAGTACTCTTAAATATGAGATTAAAGCTAACAAAGTTTTATAAGCTATAGATTGCCTATTAGATGTTTCCACGTCTTTCTAAGCATATACTCATAACCTAAACTCTATATAAAGCTTGAAGATAGACTTATTAAAACCTCAACTCAATATCATAATCGAATCCATTTTTATACACAACAAATTGCTGGTTTTCCCAATCCACTTCAGTGCTTTTCATTTATACAAGGTATTTAAACTAGAACAGTTTTCACCTAAACTATACCGGTGTGAGCTAAAACCAATTGTATTAAGCATCGATTCTAGGTAAAGTACGATTTGAGTTTATAATGAAGAGTCAATATTTGCTGTATGCAATCATAAAGCTTCAGATATGTCTTTGATATCAAGTTTTTTTTTAAATTAGAAAGGTTATTTATTGACTGGAATATCTACCATTTAGCTACTGATGCGTGCTAAGGAAATACACATCCTACATTTCAAGACTACCTTAAAAATTTGCCCAACAATATAATTTAAAACTTCATAGCCCTCATTAACTACACTCAACGTTGTTATAAATGAGCTCAACTTGATAACATTAGATATAGTTGTTCTTGGTTTTGTAGTAAGGTTATACACAAAGCAATAGTTTTTATTTAATAGGAAAGAATAACACCAATTGCACTCCACATTAGAGAAATCAACAGTATATACAATTAAGATTGTATTTTACATATTATTTTCCAGAATTCAACCATGCATATTTTCCAAGCCAAGTTTTCAAATATCAATACAAAATTTACAAGCTCTGCTCTACGTTTTTCCCCAAGAGCTACAAATTCATTTACAAATGCATGTATAGGTTCGACTAATTCTTTTGTGACTCAGGCTTCGAATTTCCCCTAAGTAAAGTTTCCAAGTATTCAAAATATACAACATTTTTCTTTCCTCTCTATACATAATTCTTTGATGTTCGAACACCGGCAAAACGTTAAAAGATAACATGCATTATATTTTGTAGTGTACATCAGATTTCTTCCTCCTCATACTGATTATCCGGTGTTTTCCAAGGGTCATAACGGTCATTCTACAATGAAGTGCAGCTAAATCTAATATGCACACATCATTTTCATACTTAGTTCTCATGCAAAGCTTTTCAATACTTTCCAACATGAATTACAACATCACAACATTATTTAACACAACATGCAACTTCAAACAATTTTAGGAAGAACAATTTTGGTCTTGGTTCATAACCAACTAGACACACAACAAGCATTAGTTACAATTTTGGGAAGAACAATTTCAATCTTAGTTCATAACCAACCAGACACTCAACAAGAATTAAAGCTTAATGTTTTCAAAAATTCCTTGAACACATGCAATACAACAATATCATATCACACAGAGTAAATTATTTATTTCTATAATGCAGTTGCTATTCTGAATTCTCACATAGAACATCATCTTAAATTCTTTGAGCCATACAGTCACTTTTTTTTTTTTTATATTTGGTTTTCCTTAAATTTTTTTATCAGAACAGACTTATTGTTCTCTCCTCACTTCCAGCGCCTCACTCTCCTTTTGTTGTGCTCTATTCTCTTTTACCCTCCAACACCTAGCTCTCCCTTCACCGAAACCATGCACACCACCCTCGTGCACTATCCTCCTTCTTGACGTATTCACCATCTAGAATATGATTTCCCCCCATCCTCTCATGCAAAATTTGGTGTTTAGTTTAAAATATACCTATTCTAAAAATACCAGGTTCTTCACATTCCATAGCCATAATAACCTCCAAGATGATACCAAAAATTCCCTAATTATCCCTTTTAAAGAATGCCAAACCATAATTCCTTGATATTCGTATTATTTTCTTTTATATTTTAACATGCCATTTGTTTAAATTTCTTTATTGACATTGATGAGGCCAGGAATTGCCTCATCCATGAACACTCTTTGATACATTTTAACTATTTGACTTACCCTTTTTACTATGATTTTATGTTAATTATGGGAAAAATGCATTATATAATGATGTTTGCAAATTCTGAAATGACAAAGTGCATATACTCTGTTTTACTATTTTTACTGCAATTTCACCTGTTTTTTAGTTAATTAATCAGTAGTATTATAGCAATTCAGACCTTGTTGAATATCTGATGCTTAGTAATATTGTGTTCCTTTGTTTAAACTAATTCAAATGGAAAAAGGTGCCAAGAATTTGTCCACTGTAGCTGACTGTGCAGGAAAATAGGCTGTAACTGTGATAGTTCCAGCCAGCTGTACATATACAGCAGGGCTTGGAATCAGTCACTCCAGCACATGCCACCAATGCAGAAGGGTGTGCAAGAGAAAGGAAAAGTCAACACGTTACTCCCTACGCGTTTGGAGCACAGATCAGCAACAAATGGTCACCTGCCTGTTGTTCCGGAGCAGTGCAGGAATAAGCGGCGCAGGAATAGGGAATAGCGCAGGAACAACCAAAAGTGGTCAAAAAGTGACAAATCAATGGAGGAAATTATTGGAAATTGACCAGGAGGTTGTCCCAACTCATCTTAACATGATTTCCTCAACAAATGCAGCCCAACAATGATGAATGGATAAAGTTTTGACAAAGCAAATTTTTGCATTCTAGGAAACAGTTATGCAATCAGTTGTAAATCCCTACAAAGCAGTAACCAAGCATATCAGCATTATATTATAAATAATAAAGCTCCTATATGGTTGAGCATATAGATAGATAGGCAATAGAATACCGAAATTAGCATAGAGTGAAGTTTCTTTGTAGCAGAATAGTAATTTGCAGGTTTTTCCTGCATTATTGTAATGCAGTTTTAGATTGAATAAAAAGGTGCAATCTTCAGATATCAATTGGCATTTTGAGGTTGATGATTAGCATCTAGATTTTCTTAGCATAACTTCTCACCTTCTTCTGGTTCTGGAAGCAAGGGCCACTTGCAGGGCCAGAGGAAGGCAATGTCTGACAGAATTTCTTGCTGATTTCTTGCTGCAGCAGGTTAGCAGAATTCTGCCAGTTTTCCATTTCTTTAGTAGTTTTCAACACAGTTTTCAGCCTTTGACAACATTTTCTGCATTTCACAGAAATTTCTAGATATTTTGTCATTTTGCAGTTTTGCAGTAATTGTTGATTTAGTTTTACATTTCACAACAATTTCTAGATATTTTGTTATTTTGCAGCTGTGCAGTAATTGTTGATTTGTTTTGCAGTAGTTAAAAATTCTATTTTTAAATTCTCCAGTTGATTTACTTTCATGCAAGAGTGTGTGTGTTTTCAATTCTGCAATTTCCTTTTCTGTCACTCTCAATTTAGCAACATTTCATTTTCTATCATTTTCAGATTCTGCAATTTCATTTCCTGCAATTTTATTTCTGCAAAGGTAAATAGGAGTTAATTTCAATTCTTAGGAGTTAGAGGTCACAACAAAACCCCCCAAATGCTAACTGATCCATCAATAAAAACCTGTTCTTGGATAAACTGAACCTGCAACTGTGACACTTCCTATCGTATACAGCCTCTGGACACCGCCTTGGACTGACATATAATTACTAAATGATGAATGATCAATGACCCTCATCATTTTTGGTGTCATTGTCGAGGAACAAATGGTGTTGTTAGGAAAAGTGACACAGGTCAAGAATTGTGTTACAATTTTTGAAATATTGTATTTCAGTTTATTTATTGAATAGGCATGAATGCATAGGCCAAGAGACGAAAGAGGGAGGTTTATCAAAACTAGTTCTGAACCACCAAGGCATTCTTCATGATCAGATGAAGAATTGCCAGAGCAAGAAATACCTTCTTCACCAACTGAAGCTTTGGATAGATTAGAACAAGAACTTTTGGCAGCACTTTCTGCTAAACATTCCCTTAAGACTGAACCATCCACATCAAACTCAAGAAAGAAAATAACTATGGTAGCAATAGCACCACCACCAGGTGGGTATGTTGATGATCCTCCTAGGACTTTTGAATATCCCATACGGTTGGATCCAGCTCTAGATGCTCCCATGAAAACTATTTCTCCATCCATATTGCCAATTTTTAGGGGAACTATTTTAGAAGATCCTGATCAATTTCTGTTTGAATTCAAAGTGTTATGTCAGACTTATGACTACATAAATGATAATCAAAAATTGAAATTGTTTCCTTCTACGCTTAAGGATGCTGCTCTCCGATGGTTTATGAGTAATCTTGAACCTAATTCAATCCATACTTGGGATGACATGGAGACTGCATTCTTACATAAATATCAAGATTACTGTCGAGTACGAAACAGGAAAGATGAGTTGTTTCGGATCAAGCAAGAAGAAGATGAGAGTTTAGAGGATTATCTTGATCGCTTTGCCTTTGTCCAAAAGAGATGTGGTCTTGTAGAACCTGATTTCTTAAAGCCTATCTTCTTAAGAGGATTGCAGGATGAATCTAGGGAAGTGTTAGATTTAATGGGAAAAGGAGACATAGATCAACTTGACCTTGAAGATATTGTGGAGTTATGTAGAAATTATTCCCGCACTCACCAACGAAGAAAGAAACGAAATTCTGGCAATAATGACATAAAGGAGTTGATGGAGGAAATGGCTAATTTAAAAACTGATATCCTTGTTCAACTTAATTCTGCATTAGGTGAGAGAAACACAAAACCCAATTCTACACCACCTTTGGCAATTTATTGCCCGAGATGCAGGAATAAGCATGCTTTGCAGGATTGCCCTTTAAACAAAACTTCCATTTGTGGAATTTGTTCCAAGGAACATTCAACAGATAGATGTCCTTTGTTGCCTCATCTAAAATCTATTTTAGGCACCCAAACAGAAGAACTTAATGCTATTGGTCAGAGATCTGGTGGTGGCTATACACAATATCCCAATGCTCCTCGATTTCCAAATTGGGGACAATCTCCTTGGAATATGAACATGCCATGGGGACATGCAGAAGTCCCTGCACAACCTTGGAACCAACCTTGGACAGCTCCTCCAGATTGGTCACATCTTGGGTGGATGAACCCACCTTGGAATACAATTCATCCATAGTGGACACAACAAGGACAAAGATGGGGACAACAATATCCACCATATCAAGGACAACAAAGGTATCAAGGGCAAGCTCAAAACTTGCTGCCAGCTCCTAATCCAAATTTTTAGGGAAGAACACAACATCAACAAATGCAACCAGTGAAACAACCTCCACTCCCAGCTCAACCTGTGACTAACCCAAATAATACCAGACAAACAACCCCTATTTATGAGGCTGAGTCTGAAGACTCTGTTGCAGTTCATGTACTTGACTGTAGTAACATCCAGCTACGTTCAGGGAAGGTTTTACCTGAACCTGTTCCACCCACCATTGAAGAAATAAGTGAGAAACAAGAACCTCCAAATCAGGAGACAGTGCAACAAAAACAAAAAGAAGAAGTAACAGAAAAAATGCAGGAATCTTCTCCAGTAGCATTACCATACCCCGAAAGGTTTGATCATATTGATACCGCCTCGAATCAGAATTAGTGACAGAACTTAAAAAGATGTCAATTTCTCTCCCTTTGTTGCAGGCAATAAGGGATGTGCCTTCAATCAAAAAGACTATTCAGGAGTTATGTATCAAGAAACCTGGTAAAAAGAAGGCCTTTCCTAAAACCGTTCAGGTAGAAGGAAAATTAGCTGATTTATTGTCTGGGAAACTAGTTCCTCCCAAATATAGTGACCTCGGTAGTCCAATAGTTACAATTACTATTGGATTAATGCAAATTCCTAATGTGCTAATTGATCTTGGAGCTGCAATTAATGTTATGACTAAGGACACAATGCAAAAATTGTAGCTCAAGAATCTCAGTCCTACCACCACAGTTTTGGAAATGGCAGATAGGTCAGTTGCTAAACCTGAAGGTATCCTAGAAGATGTAGCCATTGAAGTCTCTTCTTGGGAATATCCTGTAGACTTCTTAGTGTTGCAGCCTAGAAATTCAGTCAATGGATACCCTATCATTCTAGGACGACCTTGGTTGGCTACTGCAGCTGCTTTTATAGACTGCAGGTCAGGGGAAATGACCATTTCTAATGGTGTTGACCTAAAGAAAATTTATTTGTATCCACCAGCTCAACCTTCAACTAAATTTTTTGGACAAATTTGGTATCCTGAATCTGATGAAGAACAAGAAACCATTGCCACTTTGGCTACAGTTGTAGTAAAAGAACATATTGAGGAAATCACTACACCTGAAAGAGAAATATTCGAGAATGAAACTGTCCTAATTGAAACATTACAATCGGAAGGACTAACTGATGATCAAATTCTTGTTCATCGGTTGTTGTGGCAAGAGGAGGAACAAAATTCAGAACCTCTGTCATCCATGCCTAATCAGGAAAGATCATTCATTCTACCACATGGATGGCATCATCATCTCCTTAACACCTTCAAATGTCCTCTGATTCCACCAGGTATCATTTTTGAGATAGATTCTAGAGTATTTCATACTCTACAACCACATCATTGTCCATTAAATGCATTAATCAGTAACTATGAAGCAGCTAGTTCTATCTATCCAGGGATCAAACAAATTGAAATCCAGCCAGGTAAATTTTTGAACATTAATAGCTAGCTAACTGAGGACCAAGAAACCAAATTGTTTGCAGTCTTACAAAAACATGTTCAAGCTTTTGCATGGAACTATAAAGACATGACAGGCATTCATCCTGAGGTATGTACACATAGGATATACACAGAAAATGTAAAACCAGTAAGGCAACCTCAGAGACGCTTGAATCCCGCTCTAAAGGAAATTGTGAAAGAGGAAATTGAAAAACTCTTAGATGTTGGATTCATTTATCCAATCTCAGACAAGTAAGTGGGTTTCACCACTGGTCATTGTTCCAAAGAAAAATGGTAAAATGAGAGTATGTGTGGATTATAGGGAGTTAAATAAGGCCACACATAAGGATCATTTCCCATTACCATTCATAGACCAAGTATTGGATACCCTTGCTGGAAAGAAATTTTTCTGTTTTCTTGATGGTTTCAATGGGTATAACTAGATACAAGTTGCGCCAGAAGATCAAGAAAAGACTACCTTTACATGTCCTTGGGGAACCTTTGCTTACAGGGTTTTACCCTTTGGTTTATGTAATGCTCCAACAACATTTCAGAGAGTTGTTTTAGCAATTTTTTCTGATTTAACCAATGAAAGTGTTGAAATTTATATGGATGATTTCACGGTATTTGGAAATAGTTTTGAATATGCATTAGAACAGCTTGAAAAAGTACTGATTCACTGTGAAACATACCACCTCTCTCTGAATCCTGAGAAATGCTTCTTAATGATGGAGGAAGGAATTGTTCTTGGACATCATATCTCTTCTTATGGAATCAAGGTTGATCCTAAGAAGGTTGAAGTCATCAAAAACCTCCCTCCTCCACAAACTCAAACTGATGTACGCAGTTTCTTAGGGCACATTGGTTTTTATCGTAGATTCATTGCTAACTTCAGTACCATAGCAAATCCTATGTTTGCCTTACTCATGAAAGATTCTGAATTTGTTTGGTCTTCTGAATGTCAAAATTCTTTTGAAGACTTAAAGGAAAAGTTAACCACTCCACCTGTACTAAGAGGTCCTAATTGGGAGTTACCTTTTCATATTCAAACTGATGCTTCCAATACTGCTATTGGAGCTGTGTTAGGACAGATTGAAAATGGGGAACATTATGCTATTTATTATATCAGTAAAAACTTGATAGGAGCTGAGAAAAACTACACTACCACTGAAAAAGAATTCTTGGCTGTAATCTATGCTATTAACAAATTCTGACACTATATCATAGGGTACCAAGTATTCATCCATACGGATCATACTGCAATCAAATATTTGATGAATAAACCATTGGTTAGTGCAAGAATTATTCGTTGGTTGATTCTATTGCAGGAATTTGATGTTACCATAGTAAACAAGCCTGGGAAATCTAATGTAGTCACAGATTTCTTGTCAAGAATACCAAATGCAGATACAGGAGAAGTGGTGGAAGATACCTTTCCGGATGAAAAGTTGTTTGTTGTCTCCGTACAATCTCCATGGTTTGCAGACATAGCTAATTACTTAGCTACAGGGAAGATTCCTCTTCACTTTACCCCTAAACAAAAGAAACAGTTAATCAAGCAAAGTTCTTCTTTTCAATGGATAGAGGGATTACTGTTTAAATGCAGTCCTGATCATGTTTTACGTAGGTGTATCCATCAGGATGAAGTATATGATATCCTACGAGCATGCCATGATGAACCATCAGGAGGGCATTATTCAGTCAAAAGCACTATTCACAAAATCTTGGGAACCGGATACTATTGGCCATCTTTGCATAAAGATGTAAAAAGGTACATTAGACATTGTGATGCCTGCCAGTGAATGGGAAAACCTACCTTTACTAATGAAATGCCATTACAACCTCAAATAGGAACAGAACCATTTGAAATATGGGGTTTAGATTTCGTAGGACCCATTAATCCTCCTTCCCAAGGCAAAGTGCATATCTTGGTATGTACTGATTATGTTACCAAATGGGTAGAAGCTCGTGCCTTTAAGCATGCTAGAGAAGAAAAAGTTGCTGATTTTCTGTATTCATAGATTTTTCTACGTTTTGGAGCCCCACAATCCATCACCACAGATCACGGACCCCAATTTACTTCCAAAATTATTGAAGCCTTCACTCACCTCTATCAAGTCAAACACAAAAAATCCTCACCTTATCATCCACAAGCCAATGGCCAAGTTGAAGTGACCAATAGGGAATTAGAATGAATTCTGACCAAAACCGTAGCAGTCCATAAAAGAAATTGGCTGGACAAGTTACCATAAGCTATTTGGGCTTATAATACCACTTGGAAATCTACCACTGGATTTACGCCCTATGAATTGGTTTATGGAAAAAACCGCTTTTGCCTATTGAGTTTGAATTACTAACTCTTTGAACTACTTTGGAAGTAGGTATTGATCTATCACAGGCACAAGAAGATCGTATTCTGCAACTTGATGCATTGGATGAACTACGCATGGATGCACTACATCAGATAGAGATAATCCAAGCACAACGAAAGATGTGGCATGATAGTCACATAAAGCAGCAAAAATTTCAGCAAGGTGATTGGGCCTTGTTGTTTGATTCACAATACAAGGATTTCCCTGGAAAGTTGCAGACCAGATGGCTTGGACCATACCAAATTGAGGAAGTGTTTGACAATGGAGTTGTTCATCTTACACCTATTGATGACTCACAATGCAAGTTGGTGGTGAATGGACATCGTCTTCGTATGTACCACAAACCATACAACAGGGAAGAATTTCTCAAGCAAGTGGAAAATTTGGATGTACACATTTGGGAAGAAAACACTTCTTCCATACCGAATTCAGCAGATTGACACAAGATTTGTATAAATAAATAAATAAATAAAAATAAATAACAATTCGGGAAGTGAAAACCTCTTTGAGGCACTCCTGAGTTGGGTTTACATGAAAACCGGTGTTTCGGCATGTTTACCTAGTTGGTTTCACTATCATTGTTCGGTCTTGTCTCATGACCGTTGTTTCGTCTATTTTCAGATTGCACCTACCTTAGTTCAAAGATTGATTAGCTGGAAATCTCAGCAGGAGCACCTCGAAATGTAGATAAAATGGTTATAATAGGTATGTGTCTTTTTCATTCTCTGAATAATGTAAATCATTAGTATATAGTGTATATATCCTTGATTAGTATAAAAGCATATAAAAAGGGGGAATCAAAAATGGAAAGTCCTTGTCAGTAATGCCTCTGCCTAATTCTGCTCTAGAATGAAAAAAAATAGAAGTGCGCTGGAATCAAAAAGGGAAGCGCAGGAATAAACTGTTTATATTCCAAAGCGCAGGAATAATCCATAAAGCGTAGGAATAAACTGTTTATATTCCAGAGCATAGGAATGATTTATCAAGCGCAGGAATAAGTTGTTTATGTTTTAGGCGTAGGAACGAGCTGTGTATAAATGCTAAAATGATTGATTAAGCGCGAATAAATCACTAAGCGTAGGAATGAAATTATGTGTAAAAACTTTTTACGACACGTGGCCTGCGGTGAGTTAATTGGTTTAGAAGGAAAGGACAGGTCTCCGACTCAAGGTTGCATGTGACAGCTGGCATTCATAACAAAAATGAGCGAAATTAAGGGTGGTAACTTCACGTGCGCTGCCACGTCACCTGCCCTGATTACTCTACAAGTTTCGAAGCAGTTCCTGCACTGCTATAATTGTTCCTGCTACGGCGATTAAAACCCTAAATCAGACGCACGCTCGTACTGTCCACCAATTTACAGAAATTACAGAACAGAAGGCAGGAAATTACACCATGGGGGGAAAGAAAATCAGAGCCGAACCTAAAAATATTAGCTACCTGGAAAGTGATCTTGCATCTCTGCAAATATTCACTGATGGAGGATTTCTGCCATTCCTACAAAAATTTGATGGCTATTCCGAGGGCTTGGCGGCAGAATTCGCACGCACCTTCCGCAACAATCGAGTGCACATTAACGGGATGACCATCCAGGTAACTCTCGAAATACTCAGCCAAATCACTGAATTACCCCTTCAGGGTTTGCAGATTGTAAAAACTAGGAGAAATATTTTAGTTGACCTAGTTAATCAGTTTAAGGAAGAAGGGGATGGAGAAATTGAATTCTTGATGCATAGAAATGTTTGTAAGGGGGTAAAAAGACCTAGTTTACCATTCCCTTGGAACGAAGTTGCAATGTGGGTTATGAGATACATCACTTGTGATGGCCAATTTCCTATTGTATCTGGCCCACACCTTCGTATCCTCAACCATCTGTGCCATGGAGCAGTCAAACCAGAATGTAGGGTCAATATGCCCTTATATCTTTATCAGGAGTTAAAGGCTATGGCCCTAAAATACCAAGCAGGGAAGGGAAGCCCTAAGCACCATGGGCTCATCAAACTTATTTTCCAGTATCACTTTAGGGGCAACCCTAGGAATTTTGACCGCTTCTTCGCTCCTTGGGCAGAAACAAATGACTCTAACCCTGCATCAGGAGAAGAAGAAGCAGAGGAAGAATCTGAAGAAAACCCTAGTCCAGAACCCTCTGAAATCAGAATTTCTCCTTCTCCAGATGGTCCCCCATCTTCACGAACTAGGAAACAACAAGCATCCACATCTGGTTCCCAGTTAAAAAGAAAAAGGGTAACATTTGCAGATACTGTACAACCCAACGGAGACATTGGGAGTTCAAGTGAACATGCACCTGCTCTGAAATCAACAGAAGAACCTGTATCTACTCCTGAATCAATAGCAACATCTGTAGTTGCTCCAGAACATCCAAAAACTACACCTGCTAAGAAGTATCCAGGGTCTACAGGGTTAAGAAGGTCTGCTAGACTTCAGAAAACTAAAACCCTTCTAGAAAAACTAACAGATATCACAGACCCAATCTGTTTATCAAGTGAAGGAGAAGTTAGAACAGAAGATGCACAGGAACAAAATGTTGAAATAGAAATGACAGACACAGGGATACAGACAATGGAACTGGATACAACTATGGAAGAAACTCCAATAAGCCCTGTACGTCCATTAGTTGATTATACTGACTCTGATCCTGAGGAGCAGCTAAAATTTGATTCTGAACCAGCTGAGGATGATGTGCATGTTTTAGTGCATGCTGAGTCTGAGAAATATTCTGAGTCTGAGTCTGAAGAGGAAATCGATATCCACACTCAATTGCATGCTGCAAAGAGTGTTATTAAAACCCAGACCCATTGGATTGAGCAGGCTGAAGAGACCATAAAACAAAAGGATCAACAAATTTCTCTACTTCAGCAAAAAATTCAAGATTTGCAGAACCAATTGTCTCAACTGGAATATCAATCTACAGAGTTACCAGAAGCATCACCTGATGAATGGGCACAGATCCTCTTGGATTTAGCTGAACATTCTGAAGCTAACATAGCACCTGCACAAAGATCACCTATCAGAGAGGAAGCAGGAATAGCAATATCTGATGATGTGATTCAACATGAGAGTCCATCAAGAATTCTGCTGACAAATGATACTGCACTTCAGCAGGAAACACAGACACCTTCTATGGAGGAACAAGAGGTTGCAGCACAAGATCAGGTATCCACACTCTCTCCTCTCGTTTCTATTACAACAGAACAAGGAACACAAACAGATTTTCCAGTTGTAATACCAACTGTGGAAGTTGGTGTACAAGTAAATATAGTGGCACAAATGCAACCCATTGTAAGACCCCCAGACATAGTGCCTTTAACTAGGTACAATGAAGACCTAGCATATTGGATGACTCAGTGTCATCAGTTAGAGGGAAAGGTTGCCACTTTAAACTCTGAAACAGCCAAATTAGCAGAGAAGGAAACAGAGCTTAATAGGTTAAAAGCACAGGTGCAGGATGTATGCCAGATTACAGAATATGCAATACAGTGCAGAAGACCACCTAGGTTTTATAGCCTCCTACTCAAGGAGAAATACCTTCACTGGCAAATCATGAGACTTGCTTCTGAGCTGCCTCATCAGTTGAACACTCCTAAAGAATTCATAGAGGCATTTATGCAGAGTCCAACAGAGCAACAAAACCTGTTATGTGAGTTATTTTTGCATAATTTCTTTTTGCCAACAGAAAGTATGTTTCTGCCTCATATTTATACAGGTGACTTACAACTTAGAGCCTTCATGTCCACTCTACAAAATCAGATCTATTGGGACATAGAAAAGAAGTTAACTAAGGAATTGGAATCACAAGCTGTTTTACTTATCAGACCTGCTCCCCTGAATCACAGGGATTGTACAAATGTTCATTATACCTTCATGCGGGATATCAGAATGAAACAACTCTATCTAGGGAACCTTCAGAAATGTATAACCCAGTTTCAAAATTTTTGTGCAGATTTCTTTGATGATGTTGTGGCAGCCTGTAAAAATAGATGGGGTGAGTTATCTATCTCTCTATAGAAAAGGGAGCCAATTTCTCCCACTAATTTGTTGTGGTCGAGGAGAAGGGCAGAAGGCATTGTCCAAATTATCTCAAAAATCAAGGAGCTTTGGATAGGTCTGAGATATAGGATGCCCATAATTATCACTCCTGTCCCCTACTTCTTTGATACTGACCCACAACCTGATATGCACTTCCAATAGTGGTTTCAGTCCATCAAAGCAGTCAGTGGATTCTATAAAATTGGTGGCGCATTACTCAAATTTCATGAAAGATGTCTAGACCTGGATCTGTGTGCCGTTGTCGCTGTACAAAATGCATGAGGGCATGCATTACCATAAGTTGGGGGGGAATGATGAGGCCAGGAATTGCCTCATCCATGAACACTCTTTGATACATTTTAACTATTTGACTTACCCTTTTTACTATGATTTTATGTTAATTATGGGAAAAATGCATTATATAATGATGTTTGCAAATTCTGAAATGACAAAGTGCATATACTCTGTTTTACTATTTTTACTACAATTTCACCTATTTTTTAGTTAATTAATCAGTAGTATTATAGCAATTCAGACCTTGTTGAATATCTGATGCTTAGTAATATTGTGTTCCTTTGTTTAAACTAATTCAAATGGAAAAAGGTGCCAAGAATTTGTCCACTGTAGTTGACTGTGCAGGAAAATAGGTTGTAATTGTGACAGTTCCAACCAACTGTACATATACAACAGGGCTTGGAATCAGTCACTCCAGCACATGCCACCAATGCAGAAGGGTGTGCAAGAGAAAGGAAAAGTCAACACGTTACTCCCTACGCGTTTGGAGCATAGATCAGCAACAAATGGTCACCTGCCTTTGTTCCGGAGCAGTGCAGGAATAAGCGACGCAGGAATAGGGAATAGCGCAGGAACAACCGAAAGTGGTCAAAAAGTGACAAATCAGTGGAGGAAATTATTGGAAATTGACCAGGAGGTTGTCCCAACTCATCTTAACATGATTTCCTCAACAAATGCAGCCCAACAATGATGAATGGATAAAGTTTTGACAAAGCAAATTTTTGCATTCTAGGAAACAGTTATGCAATCAATTGTAAATCCCTACAAAGCAATAACCAAGCATATCAGCATTATATTATAAATAATAAAGCTCCTAGATGGTTGAGCATATAGATAGATAGGCAATAGAATACCGAAATTAGCATAGAGTGAAGTTTCTTTGTAGCAGAATAGTAATTTGCATGTTTTTCCTGCATTACTGTAATGCAGTTTCAGATTGAATAAAAAGGTGCAATCTTCAGATATCAATTGGCATTTTGAGGTTGATGATTAGCATCTAGATTTTCTTAGTATAACTTCTCACCTTCTTCTAGTTCTGGAAGCAAGGGCCACTTGCAGGGCCAGAGGAAGGCAATGTCTGACAGAATTTCTTGTTGATTTCTTGTTGCAACAGGTTAGCAGAATTCTGCCAGTTTTCCATTTCTTTAGTAGTTTTCAACACAGTTTTCAGCCTTTGACAAAATTTTCTGCATTTCACAGAAATTTCTAGATATTTTGTCATTTTGTAGTTTTGTAGTAATTGTTGATTTAGTTTTACATTTCACAGCAATTTCTAGATATTTTGTTATTTTGCAGCTGTGCAGTAATTGTTGATTTGTTTTGCAGTAGTTAAAAATTCTATTTTTAAATTCTCCAGTTGATTTACTTTCATGCAAGAGTGTGTGTGTTTTCAATTCTGCAATTTCCTTTTCTGTCACTCTCAATTTAGCAACATTTCATTTTCTGTCATTTTCAGATTCTGCAATTTCATTTCCTGCAATTTTATTTCTGCAAAGGTAAATAGGAGTTAATTTCAATTCTTAGGAGTTAGAGGTCACAACAAAACCCCCCAAATGCTAACTGATCCATCAATAAAAACCTGTTCTTGGATAAACTGAACCTGCAACTGTGACACTTCCTATCGTATACAGCCTCTGGACACCGCCCTGGACTGACATATAATTACTAAATGATGAATGATCAACGACCCTCATCGGACATTGCCTTCAAAGCAACTATATAACATTAAATATTATTTGTTTTCTATACACTTTATATATTGATATTTATACAATTAGTTATATTATATATATATATATATATATATATATATATATTACTTTTAAATAAATCAATTCCTTAGAAGAACACTATTAGTCATATCATCATTCATTAATTTTAAATTATGGCTCCTAAGCATTAAACATTTTCATTGCCCATCAATAATTTAAACTATGGCTCCCATGCATTAAGCACTTTCATTGCCATTCAAACATCATAATTCACAAATTATCAAGCATCAAACACTCCTACAAATGCAGCTACATGATATGCACTCTACATGGACTACTGATGAATGCATTGCCTATAGGGTTCTTTGCCCCTATCAACTGGCGAATACACCATCACTCATCATCTCCCTTGACTTACCTTACACTGGAATAATCCTTTTGCCTGTTGAGGATACCTCTTTCCTTTGCACTGCCTTGTCAGTAACAATACCCGTCTCTTGCAACCACAAATTCATTAGCAGTATCTCATCCTTGAAGACAAATTAGACGTATAGGAAAATAGAGTTTTGGAGGGTTGTTACATTTTTGGTCATGGTAAAGCAGAGTCTACAAAATGCTATCGACTTCAAAGAATGATTATATAACACCATCAGAGAGAATAATGCCCTGAGGAGAATAATCATTAAACATAATATGGATCCAAACATTTTGCTCAAGGAACATGAGAAAGAAATGCCTTTGAAAGAAGATCCAACTACAAAGGAGAGGGCATTGATAGATAGTTTGATGACTACTGAGGTAAACCTGAGGAGAGTTGGCGCCCTATAAGGATAAACTTCTGAAATAGGGTGGCATGAAGAAAGTCTACCTCCAACTACATTAGAGGCAACATTTGGGCAAGGGCATGAGGAAAAGCAATTGGATCCTACAATTGAGTGAACACCTGAATCGGGCCCTATAACCGAATAGTATCAAAGTGGACACACAGTTCACTAGTTTTGTAAAATCATAAAACAATAGTATCAAAGTGGACCCTCAATTCACTAGTTTTGTAATGAAAAGTTATTCCAAATAAATAAAAAATATTTTCTAAATATGTGTGATATTTTTGTATCATTGTTTTGTTTTATTAAATCTTTGTAGAGATTTACATTTGCTTGCTATTGGAACTATGGAAATAGGTGTTGAGATTTAAATCAATTCATTTGCTTGCTATTTTCTAAATAGGTGTTGATTGAATAATATCCAATTTCTTATATGTTTAATGTAGTTGTGCTAAAGGATTCTTTCAATTCAACACAAATAAATGTGCCATTAAGAAGTTTAAGTTTTATTTTATTATCAATAAGCCATCCAATGTTTAAAATACTCAATAAAGCAAAGCAAGGCTATCATATAAAACATATAATTTTATGAACAAAGGGTATGATATAAAATAAAAAATTTCATTAACAAGTATGGCATATTATTTGAAAAACTCATCAATCCAAAGAAAAATTCATAATCCTGAACAAAGGGTATGACATATTTTTTGAAAAACTCATCAATCCAATGAAAAATTCATAATCCTGATTCCCAACATCAGGATTATAAAAATTCATAATATTGATTCATCAATGCGTACTGGCTATAGCCTAATAATATCATGCAATATGTTTAAAACTTATCTATCAAAAAAATCATAATCAAACACTTCCCATCTTGTCCTAAATCACTTGTACACAAATATAATGCAAATATTACAATGGAGGAAGTTGAAACAAACACTTCCCATCTTGTCCTAAATCACTTGTACGCATAGCTGATCTTTGTGTCTCAACAATCTGATCACTACAATTATCATTTTCCTCATTATCATCAATATTAGTGATACCTCTTTTGTCTGCTATAGATTTCCAATATGCCAGAGCTCTCTCATAAGGAAACTTGTCCACCTCATAAGATGAGACATATATTCTTAAGCAATTTTCTAAATTTTTATCCAGTCTATTATGAACTTTAGATTTCACAAAAGATAATGCACTAAAAACCCTTTCATCTTCCATTGATCCCAAAATCATTGTTTGACACAATTCATATAAGCAAAAATATTCGCTCATCATATATTGTAAAACACTACTAGGGTACACCTTTTTCCAAAAGTGTATAATAGAACCTGGTTCACTAGGATTAGTCAAATGTGAAATTTGATCAACCATTGTCATTCCAAAATATGAGGATTGATTGGTCAAAAGTTCTTTATTTAGAATACCATTGATCTCAGTACCATTGACTTCCACACGTTTAGCAAAATGTTGAATAAGTGTACCCATATATTTTATAAACAAGTCATTTTTACTCTTATAGTCTGTTCCTGAATCCCAAAACACGGGGTTAACCACACCCATCGCTTCAAGCAACTCATCTCTTTGAAAATGGTCTCTGATTTCTCTTGTCAATGTTTTTGCTATTTTTCTCAATTTAATCCTTGTATTGAGTAAAACTACATCAAATTTGTTGTATGTGATTGGCATCTGTTCAACATCTTCAGTAACTATATCTAATCGCTTCTCAAAATAATATAAAGGTATCTCTTTTTCGTGAACATTAATACAAAGATGATCATTGATGTTGAACTTCAACAAACTATTTTGTTCATTGACATTTGTTAAAGTTCTCCAATCATCAAACAAAGGATCCATAAAATTTTCACTTGACAAGTATAACATATCAATACGCATACAAATTTATTTTCTAATCCTGATGAAATCAACAATATAAATGGATCTTTGTTGTGCAAGTTTTATCAAAGTATTCATTTCATGCAACATTGGAAGAATACCACATAAAGTGAGTAGCATTTCCAAGTCTCTCATACGATATAGCAAATATTTTGCTTTATCAACTACCCTCCGATTATCATACATAAAGCCTACTAAGGATTTATATTCTTTGAAAACTCTTGTTGTAGGTTGAAACAATGAAATCCACCTAGTATCTACATCTTTCAACAATTTTTTACCTTTTGTAAGTCCTAGTGCAAACAGTTGAAACTCTGCAAACCTTTTTGGACTGCACAAAAAATAAGCATGTACTTCACGGATGAGTTCTTCGACTCTTGCAATATTTTCAAATGTGCTCACAATTTTGTATGCAAGATTCATTCTATGAGCCATGCAGTGAATTGGGATCAAATATGGGGTAATTGATGTTTGAAGTCGAACACAAAGACCATTTCTGTTACCTTGCATTATAGCAGCACCATCAACTCCAACACATATTAATTTACTAGCTATTGCTACATCATCCATTCCAGCAATATCCTTTAAGCTAGTAACAACAACATTGTAAAGATTTTCCGCATTATAGTTTTCCACCATCTTATGTATTGCTAGCAAATGAGGTTGCCTTACATGATTTTGAAAGGTGTAAACATGCATGCAAATCCAAGATGTGTTGTCAACAATAGTTACCTCATCAATAGAAAGTGAAATGAATTTAGAATTTTTAACTTTCTCTTTCAGGTCCTCCTTCTCAACCAAAGAGAGATATTTTACCATTTTCCAACCACTTCGATCTGACCAATGGGCACTGGGGAGGTTATGTACATCAACTAGTTGAAAGAGATGCTTAAAATCAATAAAATTTGACATAGGTCTACCCTTTTTAAGAATAGTAAATACGATAACAAACTACAAGCTTTTTGAAACTAAAGTGGTTTTATGAATTTTTTAAACTATGCTGGAATCGTTCCACCATTCTGAGCTAGTGTTTTTTGTTGTTTCATCTCTTTGTCATAGTCTTCTGCATATCTAACATGTACGCATTCTGATGCATTCTTCCACCTAATTGTTTTCTTAGTTGTTCCATCACTTTATTTTACTATCACATAAACTTTCCCACAATGTTTTTCTATTGTATCCAACTTAAGTTGCATCTTATGATCTTTTCCTAGTTTCCAACTACAAATAATGCATCTACATTCTGTTGGCGTATCATTACTATTTTTTGGTTGCATTGGTTCAATAAATGAATATTTTGATGACCATTCAATCTGAAATGACCTTCCAATAGTCCACCTTGTTAACTTTCTACGTTTAGGTTTCTTAGTAGAATATTCCCTAAAAGTGTGCATTTGGTTAGAATGATTATTTTCATTTTTGGTTTGTGTGCTAGTTTCAAGATTCTGTTCAAGTTGTTGCATGTCATTGTTGATCAAATTTTCATGTTGATGTATTTCATCCTCGGGAATATCTTCAAGTGGAGGCATATTAGGATCAATTGTGTATTCTGCATTCAAAGATGTTCTATATCATTTTTTTAAATTACTTATGAAAATTACTATTAAGTAGGTAAAATGGGTATGTACCTTGTATCTATTTTGGTGCCTCATTGGATTTCGATGCCTCATTGGATTTTGAGATATGGCTAAAATATTTTAGGATACTCTTTTTTCCAAAATATTTTTCTCCCTTGTTTCCATTGGGAGTTGGAGCCATTGTACCTGTAAAGAAAAATGTTAGAAAAAGAACATAAGATTGAAAAAATTATGATAATTCTACAAGTGCTATAAGGGACATCATGGTCTACCTATCGTTGGTCATCATCCTCGTTATGCCATCGATCATATTTGTTATGCCATCGATCATCTTTGTAATGCTATCATCATCTTTGTAATGCTATCGATCATCTTTGTTATGCCACCAATCGTCTTCGTTATACCACCGATCATCTTCATTATGTCATCGGTCATCTTCGTTATGTCATCAGTCGTCTTTGACTATGCTATCAATTATAGTGTTGTCTTTCATCTTTGATCGTACATCTTTTGTTTGTAGTCCGTTCTTTGCGACTAGGTGTTCATTTGTAGTCTTTTTTCTATGATCAGGCATCGTTCATTTTTAGTCTATTCTCTTCGACCGTGCATCTTCAATTTGTAGTCTGTTCTCTATTTATTCCATTCTCTACTATCGCTCATTTTTTGGCTTCTCTGTTGCCAATCAAGGAGAACCAATGTTTAACGTGTATGATTATCGCTATCACATTAGGTATATATACTGGGGGTATAATAGGTAAATTTGTCGATGTTAATAAAATTATATATAATTTTAAGGTGAAAAGGTCCAAAATCTAGGTAGGAAGGCTAGTGATTTAAAATTTAAACCATAAAAGTATTATAATTTCGGGGCAAACCAACCCTAAAAAAATTTTACCCCCAAAATTTTTGGGTGAATGGATCGATGTCCAGGGTCCCCATATTCGCCAATTTTAAATTTCAAAAATCCTAATATTCATTAATTTACAATAATTTGTCGCTATGCATAACCTTGCTTTAGGGTTTCAAGAGTAGCATAATAAAGAAATATATATACAGGATATCCATGGAAATTTAGTGTTTCTAGGGTAATATTCAACATTTTTAGAGCAAAATAAGAATATAAATTTTATGGAGAATAATCCTTGTACTTTAGAGTTTTGGGGGTCACATAAAGAAGAAAAAAATATTTACAAGGTCATTCTTTGTGTTTCGATTTTCAAGGGAAACATAAATATTTAGAAGATAAGTCTAATTATGAACAATATGGAAAAATAAAAGAGATTAAGATGAAAGTGTTGGTAGGAATGAAAAAAGGAAAGGAAAACCCTTAAAGTAAGAACAAAGGAAACTCAAATGGATATCAATTTGGGAACCCAAAAACAAAATGACAGATGTTAACAAGAAGTGGGGCCAAGCCCAAAAATAACAATAAAAAATGATTAAAATTGGTATCATGGAATACTAGGGGTATAAATAAGACTCCTTAAAAGATAATTATTAAGGAATTAATAGGTTGTTATAGTCCTAAGTTTATTTTAATACAAGAAACAAAATTAAATAGGTAGGAATGTAAGGATGTATTTAAAAAGGTTTAGAAGATGGAGGATTATTTAGCATTTTATTCTATAGAAAAAATCTAGAGGTATTGTAACAATATGTGATAAAATCACATGGAATTGATAATTGCTACAAGAAAAAAGGAATTGAATTGGTGGTCTATTTTGCAAGAAAGAGGAAAACATCAAGGTTGGGGTTATTAATGTATATGGTTCAACTATAGTTAGTCCTTGTGATTTATGTTGGAAGGACCTTAGCATATTTTTATCAAATATGATAATTATTCACAATTGTGATCTGTGGATTCTTGGGGGGGCATCAACATAGTTGTATCTCCTTTAGAAAAGAAGGGTGGTACTCTTGGATAGTTTAAATCAATGTAGTATTCTGCTTTATTTGTCAATTCAATTGGCCTTTGGGACGTTATTCCTTTAAGCTTTCCATATACATGGGATAGCAAACACATTGGGAAAACTCATATAAGAGAAAGATTATACATATTTTGTTATGCAATACATGGTTGCATATACAATATACAATCTCTTCAAACATTTTATTGCTAGCAAGATCAAATTATAAACCCATTCTCTTGAGATATGGTTTAATTAATAATGCTTATTTAAAACCATTTTGCTTTTAGTCTATGTGGCTCCAAGAACCTGATTTCTTCTAGATGTTAAAGTTCTTATGGGATGAAAGAAATTTTAAAATATTATGTATGTACAAGTTTGCTCAAAATATAAAATATCTAAAGGGGAGATGAGCATTTAGAATGCCAAATATTCTGGTAACATATTTAAACAAAATGAGAAAATTAAATCCAAGATATTTTTTTAATAAAAAATAGTAGAAATCAATGAATGGATATGCTACTTATGTGCAAGAAAAATAATTACTTTTTGATTATCATAATGTATTGAAAAAGGATTCATATTGATTCCAAAAATCTAGGGAAATATGGCTTAAATAAGATAATATAAGTACCATTTTTTCACACAATAAATATTTCAACTCTAGATGGAAGAAAAATTGAGGAAGAAAAAGATTTTTGGAAGGAAGCAACTAATTATTTTAAAGATATTTTGTTAGATGTTATGGAAGATGAGGAGGATAAAGGTAAGCTTTTACAAAAAATTTCCATCAATAATTACACATGGAAAAAGTGAAAGCTTGATGAAGAAGATCTCTATGGTAGACATACATGAGGTAGTTCTCTCTTTCCATCCTAACAAAACATCTAGTCCAATGGATTTTTTGCAATTTTCTTTAATTTTTTTTGGGATTTATTGAAGAATTATATGTTGGCTATGGTTGAAGAGGTCTATAAAAGGAAGGCTACAATAAGTAGGATTAATGCCACCTTTATTACATTGGTTTCCAAGAAATAAGGAAAAATATTTTGATAATTTTTGTCCACTAATCCTTTATAATATGATTTATGTAATTATTTTTAAAACTATGATCCATAGGTTAAAAAGCATTCCAGAGCATGTTATCTTAGAAGAACAAGGTGATTTTGTTTGTGGTAAACAAATTTTGATGATGTGATCATTGCATAGGAGGCCACACATTCTATTCATTCCATGAAAAAAACCAAGTATGCTTATGAAATAGATATGAACAAAACATATGATAGATTTTACTTGGGTTTTTTACATAATATTATTATAAAGTTTGGTTTTGATCAAGGTTGGTGTGAATGGATTAGATGTTGTTATACCACTCCAAAATATTCTATCTTAGTTTGTGGATCCCTTGTTGGATACTTTAAGTCATCCCATGGGTTTCACCAAGGTGATTTACTATCTCCTTGTCTATTTGTTATTCTTGCAGAGGCATTAGAAATAGTTGTATCAAAGGAGAAAATATAAAGTAAAATTAAAGTATTTAGGTTGTAAATAATAGTCCCTCTAAATATCAATTTTAATTTGTTGATAATACTTTACTTTTGGAAGGTCCGAGGTGTAGACCAATTGGTTCATCCAAACCCCATAAGGGGGCGGAGGTCTAAGGTTCAAATCTCGAGCCTCGCTGGACTGAACGCTTGTCCTTTTCTTGGTGCTTTCAGCAGCGTAAAATGTTTAAAATGATTGTGGCATGGTGGTTATAGGGGCGGACTGTGCGAAGATCTGTGTGGCAACTTCTAGGGCGGACATCGCAAAATACTGTGGCGGCCATAAAAGCTGGACAGCCTGTCCGGATTCATGGCGGCTACCGATTCCACCATATAAATTCAAAAAAAAAATACTTTTCTTTTGGATCATCCCTCAGTCAACAAGACCATGGAGTTTAAGTCGTTATTATCATGCTATGGGAAGGTTGTCAAAAAATTGGTTAATAATATAAAACCTAGGATTTTTTATTAACGATACCCTAGATTTACAACAAATTATTGTGGATGTTTTAGGGTTTAAAATTGTAAAATTTCCATAAACATATTTGGGCATTCACATGTCTCATAAAGGAAAGAAGAAGGAACTTTAGGGCTCAATTTTGGATAGAATGAAATCTTATTTCTAGTAGATATAATATCTAAATTTAATTTGAAAATAAAAATATTTAATTTGAAAAGGATATGAGAAAAATTTCTAGTAGATATAATATCTAAATTTAATTTGAAATTAAAAATATTTAATTTGAAAAGGATATGAGAAAAATTTCTAGTAGATATAATATCTAAATTTAATTTGAAATTAAAAATATTTAATTTGAAAAGGATATGAGAAATTTTTTTAGGTTTTCTATTTATAAATGGGATAGGGTTTAAAATAATATTGAAGGAATGGCCTTAGGGATAAAATTTGGTCAGATATTATTCAAAGATCACAAAGAGAATAGGCTCTCTTGATGCAATGTAATTATTCAAGGAAGGAACCTATATAAAGGATTGCTAGCATGAAAGTTCACATTATATTATATGCAATTGGTCAAGAAACATAGTAGATGGTCACCTAATGAAGGGGACTACACAAATTTCTGGTCTAGTGCTTGGTTGAAGCCTTATTCTCTTATCTCTAATTCAAAATTACAACCATGGACTCGAGCATGTCTAGCTTGTAAAGATCTATAGGTAAACAATTATATTAATGTGAGCAAAAAATCTAGATAATGGATTACTATTAGTAACCTAGTTAAAGTAGAGGAACTTAAACAAATAGTAGGTGAGCTCCAAAATATGATTCAAGAGTTTTGTTTGCCTATTTGGAAGTATGAGTTAGTTTAGAATCTATTAAAATATGGTATATTGTTGATTAATATGGGATATGAATATTTAGAGCAATCATAAATTTCTACTCCTAATAATTTCTCTTGAAAGTATATTTGGTCATTAGAGGTCCTTCCTAAGGTCTCAAAATTCCTTTGGTTGGCATTCCAAAGCAAAATCCTTATAGAAGAGAGTATACAAAGAAGAAAGTATCATTGACCTATCAAGTGTGTCTTATATATGGAGGATATAGAAACATTTGACCATTTATTTATTCATTGTCCTTATACTTATGCCATTTGAGGTTACTTTTCCAAAAATATGAGAATATATTAGGTAGCTCCATCAATATTGAAAGAGTTTAGGAAAGGTTGGATTAATTATTTTAAAGCTAAAGCATTGTGTATTCCTTGGAAGAATGGTCTTGCCATTATTTATTACAATTTATAGCTTGAAAGTAATAATATAATTTTTAAAATAAACTCCAAAATCATGCCCAATTTTAGAATTGCATTATTACTTGTTTTGAATAATGTTTATAGATGGGTTGTTCATAATGAGAAGTATCAAGTGTGGAAATAAATGTGCTAGCCTCTTGTTTATATACTTTGAATATATACAAAAAGATCATCTATGACAATGAAGCTAACATAAAGGACTTACTTCAATCTATGGTAAAATGGAAATGTCCAAATATTGAGTTTTCAACATTAATTTTCATGGTGCTTCCTAAGGAAATCTAGGAAAATATGACAGAGGCAGTGTTTTTTTTAAATAATGAAGGTAAATTTATCCTCACTTACTCAGAATCATGTGGAACTTCAATAACAAGTATGTAGATGTTAGGGCACTTATTATAGTGATCAAAAATACAAATAAAAAAGGATGGAGATATATTTCAATTAAGAGGTATCCACAAATTATCATTAAGACTATCAATAAAATGGGTGTGGAGATTGAAAAAAATATTATTGCTAATTTTCATCAACTATTGTTGGAGGCAATCTCTTAGAAATGTGAGCATATCTATAGAGAAGAATATCAGGTAGTAGACAATTCAACCAGTCATGGTTTTGATCTTTATTTTGGTGAAACTGAAATTTTAGAAGGCAACTAACCAAGGGATATTTTATCTCTTAATAGAAATAATATCAAGGATATAGTTGTGGAAACATAACAGTTTGAGGAAGATGAAAAATGTATTTGATAGAAAATGAAATGAATAACATTTTTGATAAAAATATAAATTTAATATGGTGTAATTGACCTGATAACAAATGTAATATTATATTATTTTGATGGAGTGGCCCTCAATAGAAGCCACATATAACTTATAAAAAAAAGAACATCCTTTAAGAATTAAAAATTATAAAATTTTAAGGTAAATTAATTAAATATTTAATATAATTATATTAAAGCAAAGTAATATATAAAATTAAATAACTATATCCAAGGTACAATATGAGTGGCCTAACAATAAAGACTTTATAACATTGAATTGAATAGAGGTCCATGTTTTGAATCCTAGTGGAAGTAGGGTTGTATTCCATGCTTCAATAAATGGAGTATGGTTGGATAACCATATATTGCGTAAACAACATCCTCCATGAGGGGTGTGTCTCATATGATCTATGGTCTCATGGATGTACCCTTTAAAAATTTAATATTATATGTAAAACAAGTTTAATGAGGTAGAGATTGTTATGTTTCATACCACTAAACCAAGGTCCCACATGCGAACCTTAATAGTTATCTTATATGTTTGACACAAGTTTTGTGGAGTAACTAGTGGTGGATATTAATATCTTTTTGGATTTGGGATGAACAATAGTAGTCAAAGTTTTTAATTTTATAGGTGAACCTTGAAATATTAGTCTAGTAAATTTCTTAACAAAAAAATAGAGATATTTAACATAAATTATGGATTTTAGTCTCTAAAAAATGTCAACAAACATACATATCCAACTTGAGTGATGGGTATCTAGGGTAAGTTATGTTGGCCTTCACATACACTAATGATAACCTATATAAATTATTTTATTTAAAATATATATATTTTAATAAGTTATATATGGATTATATAGGGCCCACCTCCATCAAAATAAAAAAACTATTACATATACCCAAGTGTTGTAGGTGAGTTGGAGAGGAGAGGGCAATCCTCCAAGGGAGGTCCTAGGTTCAAATCTTCACCCTACCAAAAAGCTGAATTGGGTATCCAAAATCCAATTGATAATGTTGGTGCGGGCAGGGTCAAGTGCGACTCCCGGATGACTTTGACAGTGTAGAACCCCATGTTCGTGGTCTCTGAGACCAAGGCGGCCCCGCAAAGGATTTATTGCTTAAAAAAAAAAAATATTACATATGCTGGTAGGTCAATTAAACCATATCCAACATACCTTTTTATCACAAATATTTTTATTTGTTTTTCTATTAAATATATTCTTCAACTTTATTGAAGTGCTATGTTTCCACAATCAGCTCCTTGACATAATTTTGATTAAGAGATAAAATCTCATTTGGCTAGTTGCCTTCTAAAATTTGAATTTCACCAAGATGAAGATCAACATTGCGATTGGTTAAATAATTTGCTACATGATTTCTTCTCTATAAATATGCTCATTTTTAAGAGATTGTCTCCCATAATAGGTAATGGACATCAACAATAATATTATTTTTTATCCAAATCCCACATCCATTTTTGTTGATAGCATTAATGATAATTTGTGAATCCCCCTCAATTGAAATTTATTTCCATTTTTTTTTGTTGCAATTTTAATCCCTTTAAGAAGTGCCCTAGCCTTTGCATAGTTGTTACTTGAAGTTCCATATGATTATGATTGAGTGAGACAAAATTTGCTTTCATTATTTCTAAAAATACCACCTTCACCAACTTTTCCTGGATTTTATTTAGAAGCACCATCAAAATTAATCTTGATAAACCTAATTTATGGACATTTATATTTTATCTTAGATCGAAGTAGATCCTTTGTTTTAATTCTATTATCACATGACTCTTTCATGTATGTTCAAATATTGTAACCAAGTTGTTACCACCTCTTTTTTCACAATTGAGACTTCTAATGATGAACACTATATTTGTAGACATTCTACAAAAGAGGCAATAATATGATTGGTAAACTTGGGCATGGTTTTGAGATTTACTTTTTAAATTTTTTTACTCCTTTCAAGACATAAATTCTAACAAATAATGGTAGTGCCAATCCTCTATAGAATACATAATGCTTTGACCTTGAAATAATTAACCTAACATTCCATCAAGTCTTTCAATGTTGATGCAGCTACCCAATATATTTTCAAATTTTAGAAAAGTAACCCCAATTGGTGTGAGCAAAGGGATAATGCAGATGTAAATGATGTGATGTTTCTAAATACTTCTCACACAGGGCACATATGAAAAGTCTATGATATCCTCTTCTTTGAAGACTATATATCAATAATAATATTTTTTATATCCAATCCCCACATTAGTTTTTATTGATAACATTAATGATAACTTGTGAATCTCCCTTAATTGAAATATATTTCCATATTTTTTCTGTTGCAATTTTAATCCCTATAAGAAGAATCCCAACCATTGCATAGTTGTTACTTGAAGTTCCATATGATTTTGAGTGAGGCAAATTTTGCTTTCATTATTTCTAAAAATACCACCTCCACCAATTTTTCCTAGATTTTGTTTAGAAGCACCATCAAATTAATTTTGATAAACCTAATTTATAAACATTTATATTTTATCTTAGATCAAATTAGATCCTTTATTTTAATTATATTGTCACATGGCTCTTCCATGTATGTTCAAATCCTGTAACCAGGTTGTTACCAACTCTTTTTTCACAATTGAGACTTCCCATGATGAACACTATATATGTATTAAAAACTTGGGTATGGTTTTGAGATTTATTTTTAAAAACTTTGTTATTCCTTTAAAGCCATAAATTCCAACAAACAATGGCAGGGCCAATCCTCCATAGAATACATAATGCTTTAGCTTTGAAATAATTAACCTAACATTTCATCAAGTCTTTCAATGTTGATGGAGCTACCCAATATATTTTCATATCTTTAAAAAAATTAACCCCAATTGGTGTGAGCAAAGGGATAATGAATACGTAAATGGTGTGATGTTTCTAAATTTTTCTCACACAACGTATATCTAAAAGATCTATGATATCCTCTTCTTTACAGACACTATTCTATAAGAATCTTACTTTAAACTACTAACCAAAGGAATGTTGAGGCCTTCGGGAGAACCTTTGGTGACCAAACATTCTTCCAAGGAAAATATTTGGGAGTGGAAATTTTTGATTGCTCTAAATCCTCATATCCCAACTTGATCGAGTATCCACCATTTTTTGATAGATTCCAAACCAACTCATCATTTAGTGTAAAAATTAGCAAAACAAATTCTTGAAGCATATTTTGAAGTTCATCTACAATTTGTTTAAGGTCCTCTCCTTCAACTAGGTTATTAATAGAAATCCATGATTTGGAGTTGTTGCTCATATTAATATAGTCTTTGACCTTTGGATATTTACGAGCTAGGCATGCTTGAGCCAATGGTTACCATTTTGAGTTAGAGATAAGATAATAAGGCTTCAATCAAGCACCAAATAAAAAATTTGTATAATTCTCCTCATTCGTTGACCATCTAATATATTTCTTTAACAATTGTAATCTATATGGTATGAAGTTCCATGTTGATAATCCTTTAGGTAGGGTTCTTTTCATAAATAATTTTATTGCATCAAGAGAACTTATATATTTGAAGCAATATTTTTACCCAATTCTTTCCTTGATCTTTGAATAATCTCCACCCAAGATTTTCCCCTAATGCCAAACTCATAAGTCAACAATTCCACAAGCCTGCTTCTCCAATATTTTTCCTATATAAACCCTATCCCACTTACAAGGGGTAAACCTAATTTTTTCTTACAACCTTTCCAAATAAAGTCTCTTTGAATTTTATTAATTTCTAATGCTATACTTACTGGTAATATTGAAGGTGACATTATATAATTAGGGATGGATTACAATGTAATATTTATGAGTTGTAGCCTTTCCACCATGGTTAAGAACTTCAATTCTAACATGCTCAAAAATATTTCATTCTATCTAAACAAGAGATCCAAAGCTCCATTTCATTTCCTTTATTAGACAAAGGAATACCCAAGTAGGTTGGTGATTTTTTTAAATTTTAAACTCTGAAAAATTCACAATAATTTGTTGTAGCCTTCTCCTAGCATGATAATTATGATTAGAACTCCATGGCTTCATTATTTGAGGGATGGCCCAAAATAAAAGTATCATCAAAAAATTGGAGATGCGATTCAAAGGGATAATTGTTTGCAACTTGAATATATTTGATTTTCACTTCCATTTTTACCTTTGAGAAAGCTCTCTCTAATGCCTTCGCAAGAATAATGAATAGATAAGGAGATAGTGGATCACCTTGACGAAGTCCACAAGATGACTTGAAGTAACCAACAAGAAAACCATTGATCAAAATAAAATATTTCGTAGTGCTATAACAATATTTTAATCCATTCACACCAACTATAATCAAAACCAAGCTTTTTGAGAATATTATGTAAAAATTCTAAGAAACCCTATCATATGCTTTGTTCATATCTAATTCATAAATATACCTAGTTTTTTCATGGATTGAAGAGAATGTATGGGCTCCTATGCAATGATTATACCATCAAGAATTTGTTTACCATGAATAAAACACTTTGTTCCTTTGAGATAACACAATTTAGAATACCTTTCAACCTATTTGCCATTTTTTAAAATGATATTATAAATCATATTACGAAGGCTTGTTGGACAAAAAATATCAAAATATTATATCTTATTATTCTTGGAAATATAGCACAGGGGGGAGTATTCCCAAAAGGGGAGGTGAATTGGGAGTTTTGGGAATGAATGTCTGAGGGCTTGTAATTGATTTTTCCCAAATCATACAGTTGTAAGATTTGCCACTGTACGATTTACAAAACTCACAAAAATAATTATACGGTTTCCAAATCATATAGTTGTATGATCCAAATCATACAACACCCTAAAATATACATTTTCCACTTGTACAATTTGTTGGAAGTCAATTTGCAAATAAAACTTAACAATTTTGTAATCATTCACTTCTAAGTCTTCATTTTCCACATTTGACCAAGTCAACTATGCAAATGCAATCCCAAAACAAGACAATTGATCAATTGTACGGTTTGGTTGGTTGACTGTATGGTTTCACCAAACCCTTGCTACAATTACACAGTGCATATTTGCCAACTTACACACCAAGTCTTGATAAGGTAAGAATTGTATAATCTTCTAGTGAAATTGCCAACCTAGTTTACCCAACATGCAATCCCAAAATCACTACCCTTGGTTATTACCATTAATCTTATTCACTATGCATTTCTAGAAATTGTACAACAACATGCAAATATCTCAATTACCACTTGAAACAACAACCATTAGATAATATATGCATTCACAATCATCACACAAGGTTTAGGAATCATCAACATTGTATATTCATTGTAGAATCATCCAATTACAACATCATCTTGGCCATGCTTGTACAAAATATATAATTCAAATTTACCAGTAATATGTATAACATAAATTACAATTACACACAGTCCATAATACAGGCTACCATGTTATCTGTAATAGAGAGAATGTCGAACAATGTTATGCATCCACAACAATCTTCGATAAGAATGAACAATTATGAATAACAATGAACCATATTTTTGTAAGCATGAACAATCCTCCACAATAGTAATGAAAACCCATCAAAATTTGAATGGGAGCCTTTATAATGCTTACCTAGGTCATTCCAAGATGGTTCCTAAGATAACCATTATTCACAATTGCCTTTTGATAAAATAATTAATGCATTAAGGTTTCCCTAAGTCAAATTTAATTTTTATCAACCTAAATGCACATTTCAACTTAATTTCATTTGATTCTAATTGCACATTTATGAAATTGTATAATTACATCCAATTGTACATTTACAACCCTACATTGTGCAATTAGACAAAACCCTACATTGTACATTTTAACAAAATTGTACATTTGACAAAATTGTGCAAATCCAAACTTATTTCTTCTTCTTTTGGGAGGTGGATTTGCTACCTACATCTGCCCTCCCCTTTACATCAATCAGTGTCCTCATTGAATCAATTATCTTAGTCTTGGCCGCTTGGTCTTGCTGAAGATCCTAAAGCTGTACTCGAAGGATAGCGTGATCATTCTGTAGCTTGGCTACGTAGTTACTAAGTTCTACAACCTTCAACCCGTACTTGTTGGTCTATTCCTCTATAGTAGCCAAGAGCTGTAATAACTCCTTTTATCTTTCAGATGTGCCCTTCGGTATATTTTCCTTTAATGCTACCTCTATCCGGGCTGCAACAACCAATTTGTCATCCTTCTTCACAATTCAACCTCATAAGTCGATTGATGCTCTTCCTTAATTTGGAGTTGTACCTTATGATCCATAATCATGTCATTATAGTGCTTGGCATATTTTGTCATCTCTTCTATTTTACGGTCCTTCAACTATAGTTATCCTTCAAATACCTTTAGCTGGTCCTCATTATTGGCCAATTGCCCTTTTTGGACTACCGATTGTTCTTCCTATTGCTAGAGTTGTTGATTGTGCAAAATCAACTATTTCTCCTATTTTATCTACATTACATATTGTTGTAACATCTCTTCCTATTCCTCTAACTATTTCTTTTGCTCCTCTGCTTGCTAGATCATAAACACTTTTTATTGTTCTTACAAGTGTAGCTAATCTTCATAAATGATCTTCATGTCATTCAACTTAACTTTAGCATTTTTAGCTTCTCCTCGACTTCAATATTGTTGCATTCCAATTCTTCTTCCATATCATCCTTTTAAGCTTTCTTGGCTCGATAGATCTGTTTAAGACCCACACTCAACCACTCAATCCAATGTGTTAGAAAATTAAATTTTTGGAGGATGAAGGTCAAATCTAGAGGTGCTCATCGATACTTAGTATCCAATGTGTTCAATGGATATTTTATTCTTATCTAGATCCAAGTACACCTGTGGGTATGCTCAATAGTTTGTCTTCACTCCTTTCGATAAATCCACATTTTCCAACATACTTGTTACCTCTCCCCTAGTTAATTTCCATGGGTGTTGTGCATGAATCTCAGTTATGCTTCTTATTTGGTCCTCACTGCACACCCACTCCATGAAATTTTCCATTTTAGCTAAGGTTTTCTTCCTCAACTACTTTTGCTATCCTATACAACCTATCTAAAATTGCAATTGGGTACTAGTGAACATGTCACACATTTGTTTCAAAAAATGGTCCACTTGGTCATCCGTATCTTCTCCTTCTTTGTTTAGGATGCCAAATTGAGGTACTTTAAGCAAAAATATTATCTGAAGTCCTCTATCCATTTTCTATGATGGGGTCCTTTCCTCCTCTTCCTCCTATGGACATGAACTTCCCCCAATATTCTTGATTAAATCTTCTACAGTCTTTATATTTAGTGAAATTTGTGCTACAATTCTCTCTTCCTCTATTCCTATAGATCTGATATCTTCAAAATCAATGATCCCATTAGCTAACTATTATTCCTACCCAGGTGCTTGAACTTCTTCCTATGGATTTTATTGTTATTCTATCACTATTGTAGAGATAAAAATTGGATCAAGATTTCCCTGTGATGGTGTTGTGTTCTCCTCTTGTAGTTGACTATTACCACCTTGCATCACAATATTTATTTATGGATTTTTCTTCTCTTTTGCCTCATCCAACAGGGCTCCCACCACCTCTTTAGATTTTGTCCTTGGTGATGTCATTACTCTATCTAGCCAATGTTTAGATATCCCTAGTATTTCAAACTCATTAAACTTATGCAATATGGGAGATTCCATCATTTATCCTAACCAACCTATTCCAATTGACACACTAATGTCTGCCAAGTCCAAGTATTCCAGCTCCAAGAGCACATTAGCTAGGTCGATGATCATAGGTTGCAATTGTTTCCTGTACATAAGATATTTCTCCCACATTCATCTCTCTCATTGCCTATGCATTAATTGCACTAGACTGAATGTTTTTGTTACTACCTCCTCCTTATCATGATATAGTGGCTACTCCTATGACTGTCGTGTAGGTGCTTATTGCTTTAAATCAAACTCCAAGTACAACTATCATCATCCTTTCTTCAGTGATGGATATCTTCATTTGATGAAGTCATTCTTTCTTCGACCAAGGGAGGTTCAGGTTTCCTTGTAGTCTTTTTCTATCTTGGCTTCTTCAGTGTCACTATTTGAATCAACACTAACTTCACCCATCATAGTATAGAAGGTTGATCCTTCGGTAGATCACAAGGTGGTGTTAGCCCAAGGAATGTAATGTTAGCTTGAGAAACTGCATTCAACTTTACAACTATTGCATGGAATATCATGGCAAAAGTCTTCTTCATCCTATGCAATAACTTATGAATCCTATGAGCTAAGTATGTTCCCCTGTCATACTATACTCCTTGGGTGATGCCTTCTATGCAACATTGTATCATCTAGAATGATATTTTGAAATATTGTGCTTCTCTCGACAGTCGAGACATAATGACATTCATTGCACACATGAGCTCCTTTATCTTCAACATATTCTGTTTGATTCCTCTTCCTCTAGGAAAAAACTCCTTTGTAGCTAATGAAGACTTAATCTTTGTGAGCTTAGTGATCAACCTATGGGCCTTAATGGCATCCACAATTCTTCTCTTAATCAGGTGCTCTTCCTTTGGCAAACCAAATATCCTTCGAAAGGTGACAACCAATAATTCCACCTTTAAATGATGATTGCCAACTTACAGGAAGGTGTAATTCTAGTTGGGATTGTATGACTATACAATCTATAATAAGTATTCATTAAAGAATATCTTTCCTTGTGGTGGAATTTGTACCAACACACTCACACTAGCTCGAGTCAGTGCTATCTTGAATGGGTGCTTGTCATCATTCTCGATCCACAAATTTCAACATGATTCACTTGCTAGTTGTGTGAAATTGATATACTTAATATCCACTTGTCCTCCTTCATATTCACTAGATGGATCCATTTGTTCTTTCGATGTAGCTTCCTTATGCACCTCACTGTGAAGCTCCCTATGGTGTGCCCTAGGTGGATCCATATCCTCCTTAGAAAATTGTAGTTGGGTCCTTCCTATACCACCATGATAGTTCTTGTGTCCCCTCCATGGCCTATAATATCTCCCCCTTCAAGGATAGTAGTCATGTCCTTATTATGGTTGAAACCCTCATCCTTGGTCTCATGCTAGGTAGGTCAATTCTACTTGTCTGGGCCATGACTCCCTTTGATGTAGTGGTCCTAGTGAGTGTTAAACTCTTGTTGCTATAATTCATCATAGATGAGCCTAGAATTCCCTCTCGATGCTCATTATTCACCATTCTTTATCATGGAACCACTTCTTTGCTACTCTTATTCAATTTGACAATTCAGGACAATTGCATCACAAGCCGCACAATTTTATCCAATTTTCATACAACTACACCATAAAATGTACAACTAACCTAAGAATCATACACCAACTTCTCATAATTGTACATGTGCTTTTTGAAATCGTACAACTCCCTCCAAATCGTATAGTTGTTCCCGAAGTCATACAACTATACTCCAATTCCATACAATTCCCCCAAATCATACAATTTATGCCCCAAATCATATAATTTGTGCCCCAAATCGTACAATTCCATCCAAAAATCATATAAAAGACCCCAAATCATAGAAGTGCACCTCACTTCCATATAATTACACAAAAAATTATACAATTGCACTCAAATTGCACAATTAAGCTCCAATTCATACAATTTTACCTCAAAATAGTATAATCTCTCCTCAAATCATACAATCCATACCAAAATCATACAATCTACTATTTAGGCCTGCACTTGCCTTAAAATTCACAATTTTGCTAAATTTTTATGATTTAAATTACACCCATTTGCCGTCGTTGTGCAATTCCTCTTTCTGATGCCAATTTTGGTGTACTTGTACATTTTTTTCTTTCGTTTGTTCAATTATTCCTCAGTATGATTCAATTTGAAAATCAATGTAATCCTATTGTATGGCCTTCTCTTTATAATCCTCCATCTACAATGGTTGAGATGTTTTCTTCTCCATCGACATAATTCTTCATGCAACTAGGGTTTTAAATTTTTTGCTTTATTCTACTTTTCTAAAAATAACTGAAACCCTCACAATATTTTTTCACCACTTAGGGTTTTTCTCTACCATAATTTACTCCAAACCTTATATTTTTCCACCATTGATTTGCTTTTAAATATATTTTCTAAAAATACCTAGTTTTGTCGAAGTAAAACCCTAGTTTTTTCCACTTTTTCCTTAATTCTGGTTTGCTTTTTTTGAAAAGACAAGAAGATCCCGTTGAGTGGTATTTTCACCCAATTGTGAAAGTACACTCTCCCTTAGGATTTGGATTCCAAATCCCCTCTTGCAAAGAATTTAAACAAACAACTTCTCCAAGGTCTCCGTTATATTAGCATTTGTATATGTGCATTAGTAATCTCAAATAAAGATATTCAATTTAAATGCTTGGAACACCTTAGTGATTGCAAGTAACTGTAAACAAGGGGCAATGTTGGTTTATTTTACCATGAAACTTTAGTGATTTTTCATTGAACCAAAATAAAGCAAATGTGAGTTGGCCCTCATATGACCACGATGTAGTGCTTTAATTCCTTTTATCTTGATGGTTTTAAAATAGTTTTAAATTTTGCATTAAATCCTCAACGATGAATAGGGTCTTCAAATGTAGCTTCAAAATGTCACTTTAACTTATCCCTCTTAAATAAAATTAAATTTTCATTTAAGATGAACAATTAAGTGCTTTGAGGAACAACCTTCAATGTGATACTCAAATTACCCCTCTTTCGTAAAATTGGAATTTTTATGAAGAAAGGGTAATTTTAGGCCCAAAATGGAAATTTGTGAAAATGCCATAAAACATAACTCCTTCAATGAAATTGGAATTTCCATAAAGGGAATGTCATCATAGGCTCATGAATGCAAAACAAAACTGGAAAAATGAAATTTGACCTTAAAATGAAAATTTTCTATTTTCGGATTTTTAAAATCTGTAACAAAACAACAACTTCGATGAATTTTTAAAAATACTAAACAAGTCCGAAAATGAAATTTCAAAGTGCGTATTGGAATTCTGAACTATGACCTATGCAAGTCTGAACTATGAGGAAGATCCTTCCTATGTTTATTGATGTTTTTCAAGGCAGTTCAGTCCCTGGAAGGTCCATCCTTGATGGTGTCATAACAGTTCATGAAGCCTTCCATTCGGTAGTCCAGACTAAAAAACCTGCTTTTTCTCTCAAGCTGGATATGAACAAGGCTTATGATCGCATAAACTGGAGTTTTTTCTCTGCCATTCTTCAGAAATTTGGTTTTCATCATGAATGGATCAAGCTTTTGGAAGGATGTTTTATGAAACCTTGGTTTTCAGTCCTTGTTAATGGTGCTCCTGCTAGATACTTTCAAAGTAAAAGGGGCCTAAGGCAAGGTGACCCTATCTCTCCCATGTTGTTTATCATTGTGGTTGAAGCCCTTGGGAGGACAATCAAAGCTGCCTGTAATATTGGTCTTATTTCAGGAATTAAAGCATCATCACAAACACAAGCAGCTACACATGAACAGCTTTGTGGATGATACTTTGTTGTTAACTCTTGCATCGCTTTTTGAGGCTAAGGTCATAAAACATATTCTAGAGCTATATGAGGATGCTGCGGGGCAAAAGGTAAATTTTTCAAAGAGTAAAATTTATTTCTTTAACACTCCCATTCAGAGGCAGATTAAGATTGCTAGGATTCTTGGATGCTCAGTGTCTACTCTTCCATCCACATACTTAGGCCTTCCTTTATTTACAGGCAGAGCTACTGATTCTATGTGGACTAATGTAATTGAAATAATTCAGAGGAAGCTGGCTAGATGGAAAGGGAATTTGCTATCTCAAGCTGGCAAGGCAGTTCTCACCAGGTTTTCCATTCAAAGCATCCCTGTCTACTTTCTCTCTATTTTTAAAGCTCCTACAAGTGTCTACACTAAAATTGAACAGATCCGAAGAGGTTCTTATGGACTGGTTCTGAATCTTAGCAGCGCTTTCACTTGGTGTCCTGGGATAGGGTTTGCAAACCAAGGGAGTTTGGAGGTATTGGGCTAAGGAGAATACAACATTTAAACATGGCCCTCCTGGCCAAACAAGCATGGCATCTTTTGACAAATGCAAATGCAGAATGGATTACTATAATCAAAAGAAAGTACTTGCAAGAAATTGAATTCTTAAGTTATTCCTTTCCTCCCAGGGGATCAATTTCAAACTAAAAACCTGCTAAGCAAAGGGCTACGTTGGAAACTGGGAAATGGAAGAAATATTGATTTTTGGGACCACAAATGGTTAAAGGACTATCCCCTCTTCGCAGACCCCATCCTTTCAACCCTTAGAGCTTGGACAATTGAAGTTTTTGGTACCAAAGTTGTAGATTTTATTACTTTGTCAAACAATAGAAGGGTATGGAAGCCAATAATGAACAATGATCTACCAGGGGCATCAATAATACTGGAGAATGAATTAAGACAGTCTTTACTCCCTTCTGGCATTCTTGAGGACCAACTTATCTGGGAAGCTTCAGACAATGGGGAATTTTTTGTCAAGACTGCTTATCTGATGCTTATTGATAATGATGAACCTACTTTCCCTCACTTGGAAGTTTGGCCCAAAAGCATTGTTTTGAAGGTTGGGTTTTTTGCATGGCTGGCCATCCAAAATAAGATCCTCACCATGGATAACTTAATAAAAAGAGGTGTGATTGTTGTTAATAGGTGTTATCTCTGTATGTCTGAGTGGGAGTCTATTGATCATTTGTTTTTGTATTGTAATTTTTCTGTCTCAATCTTGTTAGGTCTGTTACAAGTGTTTCATATTTATTGGGTCCATCCTCAGTCCATTTTTAACTTATTTGTCTAGTGGCCTTCTACCTTTTTGAATAGGCATCTTAGATATATGTGGAAGATCTGCCTTCATCACTACTTGTGGCAGATATGGTTGGAAAGGAATCGTTGGGCCTTCTTGGATAAGGTTTCTCAGTCATCCTCTGTCCTGTCAAAAATTTTAGTATATGCTAATGAGAATGCTTGTTTAGTGCCTCGCAAGATCTAGACTTCCAAATCCTTTTGAAGCTTCATTAGGCCAGCCATTAAACTTACCTCTCACTGATGGCCTCAATCATCCTCAAGTCTGTCCTAGAACCATGATCACATGGACCCCACCCCCCTAGGGTGGATTAAGTTAAATTTTGATGGGGCATCTAGGGGCAACCTAGGTGAAGCTAGGGCTGGTGGCTTACTTAGAGACCACAAGGGTGAGGTGCTTGTAGCTTTTGTCGAACATCTTGGAGCTCAAACTAACAATGTGGTCAAGCGAGGGCGCTTTGGAGGAGCCTCAAGGTGGCAGAGAATTATCCAGGGAAACCGTTGGTGGAAGGTGATTCTCTTATTATTATAAATCTTCTAAAGAACACTAAGAGAGCTCCTTGGAGATTTGATGACTACATCCACGAAGCAAGGGCTCTAATTCATGATCGACTTGAGGCCATAATTTTGCATACCTTCCAGGAAGCAAACATGGCAGCTGATAGGTCGGCAAATGAAGGCATTGTAGCAACAAATTTGATCACGTGGACCGAAAATATTCCTCATGCAGTCTCAATGGTGATAGATAATGAAAAATTTTAGATTGGAAGGCTCAAAGTGGATCAATGACAGAAAATGGGGGCATTTTTAAAAATATTTTTTTGAACCTTATAATGGTTTTTGTCATATTTGTTTTTTTTGTTCATGTGACTAGTGTTTTTTGCAGCTGGTGGGGCACTGATATATGTTTTTTATCTACAAATTCATGCATGGGAAACATCCGCTTTGGCCTCAAGTATTTCCCAAGGTGTGTTTGGATTCGATGTCGCAAAAAGGCCCTAGCAAGAAATAACAAAGTGTTGGAGATCCCTGACAATGAGGTACTAGACCCCACCATAATAGTCTTGGAGAAGATGACAATTTCATTAGCCTCCAATAGTATCAACCAGTTGAAGAGTCTGTCTGGCCTCATCAGTGCAGCTGTTGATTTGTGTGATTCTCTAAATATTCTATTTTATAGCCAGCAGTTCTAGGGGCACAAGGAGTCGAAGGCAAAATCTAAAGATGATGGCAAGGAGGATGATAAGAAGTTAGATGAGGACTACAAGGAAGACTGCTTGGCCTCTTGGCCGTCCATTCTATGGGATGTTTTTTTTGACCATATTCTATTATTTTTATATGGGCACAAGCTACTCTGCATGGTGCTTGCTTGATTAGTTTTTGTCTTTGTTAGTTCTATTTTGCGTCTTTCTTTTCTGATGGCCATAATATTAGGCTTCCATAGTTTAGTTTGGCCGTATTCTGATGGAAGAGTAGGTCTTGGCCCTTTTTGTTGTCAGCTTAAACTTTTAGGGCTTGGCCTTTGTCCAGTTGGTCAGTGGACCCTATTTTGTAAAATGGTTTTGGGTCAACCAGTTAAAACCCGGTGTTAATTATAATATTCTCTTACTTACCAAAAAAAAAAAATTATTTTTGGATTTTGAAAATTTTTAAATGTTTATTTTAATGCCTGAAAATAAGGAAAAGTTTTGAAATTAAAATTTTAGAAAACAGAAAATTAAAATTTGCATCAAAATAATTGCTGAAAATGCAGCAATGCAAAAGCTCCTTCAGTTTGATAGCACACCATCTTGCAAAACCGAATACGTGAGAGTTTCGTACATGCAACCTAGCCTATTTGACCTGCAAAACAAACACAATCAAAGTAAACTAGGTGTTGGCTCCTAGGGTTTAAAATAATTTCCAGATTGCGAGACATTCACATGAAATAACCCAAAACAATGGCATAAATTTCACATACAAATCTGAAATTTGGAAGGAGAAACATAAAACAATTAAAATAGAGCATGCAAAAAATTTCTCATTCTTTCTTGCTAACAAGGCCTGAAATTTTTGAAGAGAAGCTTTGGCATTCAAATTAAATTCCAAGTTTTACAAATGCGGCCATGCCCAAAAGTTCCATTTGGCCATGCCAAAATTTCCGTCCCCCTTTTGTGTATGCATTTCGATGGAGTATTTAAAATTGCAGGAGATCTCTTCACCTTCGTAGCCCTTCGTTTCCATTTTCCTCCGTTTTGCTTTCCCTTTTCCACATGGCTTCGTAATTTTTTATTTATTTGGTGTAACGTCTTCATTTTACTTCCTTTGGCTATTGACATGATAATCAGAATGATAGCCCACATAACCGTTTCGTCTATTTCATTAGGATGAAGACAAATGAATGTTCATTCCACTTTTATGGACACTTTTCTCCATTCTTCAAAATATCATGCGATTAAGTTTTAATAACTTATTAATATATTTTATAAACTTTTTGGCTTTATAAAATATATTAATTGAACTATGGCTTCCTTGGAATTTCATAATCAAATTATGCCTGCACACGTGAATAGACAGCGCTGCTTCCGCTTTCGAGCTACCGTCGAACACTGTTGTATTTATCGAAGACAAAAAAATTCCTCTGGTCACTCGCATCCATTTCTACTTCGGTCGTCCCTGTTGATTAATAGCGGCATACTCCTCTGTTGGAATCTCGTTTCGCTTTAAGACCTCATCTATGTGGCTCATCGTGAAATCGCCTCCTAAGTCTCTATCTTTCCTGTGACGACCTGATGCTTAGCCATGGCAAGTATGCAAATATCTTTTCTTTTCGGCTATGATGAAACCGAACCGCCCTCGCATTATGGAAATAACCACTTTGTGCTGTAGGTAACAGGTCCTCTTCTATTACCAAATCCCTAGCCTGTCCGGGTATCAGGTAATGTTTGGGAGCATTTCCCATAACGCCTCTGTCTGGCACTGTCGTTACCATAGCTC
Organism: Wollemia nobilis; assembly: GCA_028583015.1. Lineage (NCBI taxonomy): Eukaryota > Viridiplantae > Streptophyta > Pinopsida > Araucariales > Araucariaceae > Wollemia > Wollemia nobilis. Next base: position 3,760,274 of record JAQPPZ010013020.1, on the reverse strand, counting down.
GGCGTTTCCACACATCCGACGACCTTCGCTTCACACCGAAATCGTCAAGCCGACCCAAAACTTACTCCGCTGTCATCACTGTCAAAGAATGTCACAGGCGTTGCCAGCTTCAGTCATCTGTGTCTAACATCTATTGGTCCACCTATGCGTGTGGGTCCCGTCTCTGCTGAGTGGATCTAATCCTTTCCTAACGCCGCTATTAATTTTACCAACCACCGCCTGATACTCACAAACTTGGCTACGGAGTTTTCCCGACGTCAAAGCCGACGACGCTTGCCAATCCAACGACCATCCCCATTTTCGATCATTCTATTGGGAGTATAATATTCTAAAACTGTGAATCATCTTCACATCAACCGCCCTTGTCTTTCCTGCGTTTCCCTGAAACTCACCGTCTCGTTGGAAATACCCTCACCTATTCTCTGTGTATTGCTGCCATATCGCCGTGTGCCACCGTTTGCTTCGGGGTCGAATTCGCGGACTCCCCCATCTGGCGGGTAGACCACTCTGTCTCATCTGCCATAAACAACGCGGCATCCACTTATTTCCACCTTACCTGCACATAGGACAAAAGGTGAATTAACTTTAAAAAACAAACTTTTAAAAACAAAAATAAATTCTACTAAAAATATAAAGTTAAACTATTATAAAACTAAAACGTGGTGAATGAAGCACCATGGCTTCATTCACCGTGGTAAATTTAAACTTTAATATAAATAAATTTTATTTTTATTTATATTTTATTGTTTTTATTTTTTATTTATATATATATAAATATATATATATATATATATATTTAATGAGTAAATACTTCTTATATACATACATGACAGTAAACAACAACACAATGTTAGCAATAACATTGCTAACACAACATTGACGATAAAAAACGTCAACACCAATTTGACGATAAAATCGTCGACAAGAAATTGACAACAATTTGACGATAAAATCTTCGACAAGAAATTGACAACAATTTGACGATAAAATCATCGACAAGAAATTGACAACAATTTGACGACAATTAAATATCGTCGACAAGAAAAAGTTGTCGACAAGAAAATATCGTCGACGAGAAAAAATTGTCGACAAGAAAATATTGTCGACAAGAAAAAGTTGTCGACAAGAAAATATTGTCGACAAGAAAAAGTTGTCAACAATAAAATATCGTCGACAAGAAAATACAGCCAACAAGAACCGACAACGATTGCAAAACCTACGACAAAACGAAGGATTAGACACTAAAATGAAATGCCAACACCCGGATATCAAAACGAAAAGGTGGGTCCCCAATTTTGGGGTGTGTTGTGGATCAGCCACAACAGATCCCATGATGCAAATTCATGATGGGTCAGTAAAATTATCCAACATGTGATATTTGCATACCCATATAGAAGAAAATCGCTCACTTGCACACTCCTTGCTCCTGGATACTCCAAAATTCAACTGTTATGCATGCAACTTGTCAAATCTGGTGAAAATGACATGCATGGTGCCATATTTTTATAATTAAAACATCCCGATGCATGAAAATTTGCCACATCAGCCCCTTTGCATGTGTTTTTGGCTTTTTGCATGGATGACTGCCAACTCATCCCTTTTTGCATGCAATTTTATCCTTTTCTTGCTTTTTGAATATTTTATTCTTTTCTTTTATTTATTTATTTATTTCTTTTATTTTCTTTTTTGTTTGTTTGTTAGAAGAGGTGACCATTTATGGTTTTCAACCATCTTCCATCTTAATTGCATCCCGAGGGATTTTCACAATCAAGATTATTTTTCTATTTTTATATATTTTTTTTTCAAAATTGCCTAATTTTCTAACTTACCTTCTAGGAAATCATACAATGACATTCACTTGTATGATTCCTTCTACCGATGTGTCATTTGGAGGTTTTGCCACCTCATTTTATGTAATCGGGTGTTGAGCAATCATATAATTGGGTTCCAATTTTTCAATTGTACAATTTATTCCATCTTTCTAGTCAACTATATGATTTGTAATCATACAATTATTAATTATACGATTTGTAACTATACAATTATCAGTTGTACGATTTGTAATCATACAATTAAAATATGCACACTCTAGAACTATATAATTGCAAGTTGTATGATTTGTAACTGCAAAATTTCCTCCTTCCAAAGTCAAATTTTCTCGTTCAAGGCTTCTCCTTTGCCTAATTGGTTTATCATTAGGTGAGGATGCTCTTGCTATTCTATTTTTATTAGGATGACTTCTACTTCTATCTCCTCGAACTAAATTAGCCTCCAAACTTGGTGAATGAGTCCTTTGTCTACTTTGGCTTCTTTCATATTGATTTTGTACTTTTCCCATGCCAACAAGTTCTCTTCTGTATGCTTATCTACCATGACCTTGTCCTCTTGCTATCGAACCCCTTCACATATTAAATGGGCCAACTCCTCCTTGAGGTAATCCTCTTCCTACTTCTATTCTTCTTGGTCCTTGTTGATGCATTGGTGGTTGCCCAAGTGGGTATCATCCCATAAGGTTTGGCATGAATCATCCTCTCCAATTGCATCCTTGCATATTCTTAATCCAATTAAAAGATGCGTGTAGTGTTTCCTTAGATTATATAGGTCATCTCAAAGTAGGAGGTCGAATCCTTCCCCTTGTAATCCCCCTCTATGACCTCTTTATCACCCTATGGTACTTGGGATTCCTTATCATCGATCTTATTATCAACTCGGTCCTCCCCCTTCCCTAGTATTAGGAGTCACATCCATAAAATCTATATTGTCCAGGTGTCTTTTATTTCTTTGGGCTCATGGTGACAACTATCGTAATTCTCTTATCTGATGATCTACACTGTTAGTCATCTTATCCATCATCTTTCTTCAAAATGATGTTGTGGGAAAAAAATTGCTAAAGTTTCCCTATATTCTTCCAAAAATTTAGACTCAGTGCTTGAATCATTATGATTATATTCTCCTTGTGCTAACCACTTTGTTGGAAAATTCATTATTCATTGAAGTCTCCTCACTTCCCTTCTTTGTCTTCTCAACTATCGATAGGCTATCACATAAGCATCTAGATCAGGATGAACATGAGGTTCCCATGTCCTTGCCAAGAAGTCATCACTACTACTTTTCTGGCTACTATCCCTTGTTAGCCAAGGCATTCCCTCATCACTGGACTCACTTGAATCCTCATGTATATTCCCTTGGGGTTCAGGTGATGTAAGGTCTTCTTCAATTTCCTACCAAACTATCTCTGCTACTTCATTTGTAATTGGTGGAGCATGTGTCATACCTCTTGGTTCAACTTGTGACCTTTCTTCCTCACTAGGACTTGCACCTTCTTATCACTTGATATTTACTTGAGGTGCACCCTCATTTCCATCTTCCCTTACTCCTATTTCTCTTTGCCTTGCAACCTGTTGCTCGTCAAGTCATTGCATTGTTTCATCCAACTCTTGGATGATTTATCCTCGAAGTCTTGCATTATGTTCTTGCAATGCTTCATATTCTTCCTACAACTATTGGGATTTATGTCACATCCTTTGTTGCAACATGCCTATCTAGGCTAATGGAGTAAGTTCAATTAACTCTTCATTGATAGCTCCACCTTCATTTGCATCTAGAATTTCCATGTCGAAGGTGTCTGTCCTATCTTCATATTGTACCATTAGTTGTATCCTTTGTCATCCTTCTATTTTTCAAGGCAACTCTCTTTGCTCTAATTGTGGATACACTATTGCTTCTTCTAATTGGGTCACTTCTTCCTACCTTTCCCAATTTATCGCTAGCGATAGCAGTGTCTGATTCCTTATTTCATTCAAAGGAATCCATTCATATTCCTCATATTCAATTCATTTTGTCCCCTCTATGAACCTTACTTGCACTTGCATCCTTCTTATTTCATTAAGGCGAGGTACCAATTCCTATTGTTCTATAATTGGTTGTGCCTCCTCCCCTTCTACAAATATATATGTAATCCCCCTATCATTGTATTCATGTGGTAGATTTTGGTTGTTTGGTAACGCTTGTCATGGTTTGCTAGACTTTGCTTCTTATTTCTATCTTCGTTTGATCTCGTGTGATGTGATGAATATACATTGTACTTTATAAGGTTTCAACTTTGAACCATTCACTATTTTGGGTACCACTATCCCATCCAACTTTTGCAGCTTTACTACACCATTGTCCATCACTTCTATGACTCGAAAGGGACCAAGCCATAAAATCTTCAACTTCCCAGGCTTGATTTCTTGCTTACCATTAAACTTTAGAATCAAATCACCCTGATTAAGTTTTAACTTATGGAGATGCTTATCATGCCATAATTTCCTTCGCTTCTAGGCCACTTCAATTTCCCATTGTACCATGACTCTCCTTTCATCCAATTTGATGAGTGTGGCCAATCATTCTTCCAAGATTTTTTGGTCACCCAAGTGATGCTCCACAACTATCCGTAAACTAGGTACCAAGAATTCTACTGGCACTACTACCTCCTGACCATACATTAGTTGGAATGGCGTATGGTCTGTTGTTGATTTAAAGGTTGTTCTATAAGCCCATAGAAAAGATGGCAACCTCTCTTCCCAATTTGCTCCTTCTATACCATAGGTATTATATAATGTAGAAACCAGGACTTTGTTAGTTGCCTTTGCCTACCCATTTTCTCGAGGGTAGTACAGACTTGATAATGAATGCAAAATATTAAATTTTGTTGTCAACTTTTTAATAACCTCATTAACAAAGTGACCTCCCCTATCACTTGTTATTCATAGTAGAATTTTGAATCTTGTGATCACTTGTTCATACAAGAATTGGGTTGTACTTTTTGTCATGTTATCTAGTAGCGCCCTCGCTTCTACCCATTTTGTCAGGTATTCTATTGCTACCATTATATATTGAAATTTTTACCTATGGGTGGTTTTCAATGGTCCAATAAAATCCAAACCCCATATCTCAAATAATTATTGAGGTTGTGATGGATGTAAAGGCATAAAGTCTTTGCATAGTGGCTTCCCCACTCTTTGACAAGTGTCACATGCCTATACATATTATTTTGCATCATTGTACAATGTAGGCCACCATAGTCCTACTAAGAGTATCTTCCTAGCAGTGGCATCTGGCCCCATGTGTCCTCCTGCCAAGCCTTCATGGGCTTCTTTTAATGTTGTATTAAATTCCTCCTCCATTACGCATCTTCATAAAATACCATCTATACCCATATTATACAATAATCTAGCTATCAGCTGAAAAGGTGTTGACTTCAAGATTACTTTCCTCTTCTCTATCATTGCCAAGTCTTGTGGCAATGTGCCTATGGATAGATATTGTCCAATTAATTTATACCATGTTGGTACAACATTAATTGCAAATAGTTGTGCATCAAGGAATTCATCCAAAATTCTTGTCCCTATAGGTTCTCCTGATCGTATCCAAGACAATTGGTCTACAATCACATGCTTTTTACCAGGTCTTACTACTACTTGGAATACAAATTCTTGCAAAGTGATGAGCCACCTGTTGACTCACCCTTGTATCACTGGTTTATTTATCAAGTACAATGAAGCCTGATGATCAACATAGAAGGAAAATGGGTTTGCTAATAGGTAATGCCTAAACTTTTGTACCACATATACCATTCCCAAAGCCTCTCGTTCTATTGTACTATAATTTCTTTCCACCCTTGATAATAGATGACTTGCAAAATAAATAGGTTGATCCAACCTAAATTGTCCTTCCTGAGCCAATGCACATCCTATTATAAAATTGGAAGCATCAATATGGACATGGAACTCTTTATCCCAATATGAAAACACCAGGATGGGGCTACTCATAAGTTTTGCTTTTAATTCCTCAAAATCTCCTTGATGCTCTTCTATCCAACTAAAAGGAACGTTCTTCTTCGTTAATGAGTCCAATGGGTAGGACACATGTGCATAATTCTTGATAAACCTTCGATAATATCCTATGGATCCTAAGAAGGTTTTTAATGAACTCGCATCATATGGCTCCTCCATATGCAAAATGACACGAATTTTATCAAGATTAGTCTTCAACCCTTCATTGCACACTATATATCCTAGTAATTTTCCATATGGTACCATCAAATAATATTTCCTAGGGTTTAGGGAGATCTGTGCATTCCTACATCGGCTCATACATTCACTCAAGGTTGGTAGATGGTCCTTGATCCAACCATAGATGGACCAATCATCCAAGAATACCTTGAACTTCCCTGTTGCCAATTGATCGAATATATATAGGATAATCCACTGAAATGTAGTCGAGGCATTACACAACCCAAATGACATCCTATTGTATGCATAAATTTTGTTTTCTATGAAAAATGTGGTCTTCAACTTATCTTCTTCGGCTATACTAATTTGATTATAGCTCAAAAAACCATCCAAGAATGAATAGATTTCATGTCCTGCTACTTCCTCTAGAATGGAATCTATGAATGGAATAGGGAAGGTATCTTTAATCATTACTGCATTTAAACTTGAAAAATCTACATATATTTGAATATTATCCACTTCCTTTTTCAAGGTGACCACAATAGGTGAAACCCACTCACTCATGGTAACCCTAAAAATAATGCCAACATCCAACATCTTGTCTATCTTTGTATTTACTAGAGTTGCATACTTGGGGTTCATCCTATATGGCCTCCTTCTCATCGAATGTACCCCAGGCATTAATGTAATCTTGTGGACATATAATTCTAGTGGTATGCCTTTCAAATCCTTATATGTCCATGCAAAAACATCCTTGTATTCCAAGAATATTTTGAAAGCTATTGCTTTCAATACTGGATCCCAATCATCACCACAATGGATCATTCTAGGTTCACTCTCCATTCCTAGATTCACGTCTACGATCTAAGGTCCTTCATATTTGATATTTTCTAGCTCTACCTTAGCCTTTTCCACATTCATCGAACATGCTAGTCTCGCATATATATTTGCATCTCCAATTGTATATTCTACAAAACTCTTAGGAAATGTCTATTTTTCTTGTTCCTCTTCTTTTGGTTTCTTGCTGACCTTCTTCTCATATTGTTTTTTTGTGATCTCCTTTGTATTAATACAGAGGTAGTTGGGCTGAAACACCTCGTACTCCTCCATATACTAATGAAGGAGTATGTTATCAGATCGAGTTTCATCCTCGCTATATTCTTCTAGGTACAACATCCCTTCTTCATTGGGTTCATATTCTTCTTCACCTAAAGAACTGCTTGACTCATCCATCATGGCAACATCCTCACTAATTCTTTGATTTTTCAAGTTAATCATATACTTATGTTGTCCTTTCTTGAATGTGATCTAATCCTTTCCCCAGTTGTGATTAACTTTGGCTACTCGTAGCCAACCTCTTCCTAATAGTGCATCATATGCAGGCTTCTACATAGTAATCACAACAAAATCCAAGACAAATTCTTGGTCAACTATTATCACCTATTGTGCCATTAATCTCCCTCTAGGTTTCCTCTAGTAGCATGTTTACACTAGACCCTCCATCTATAATAACTTGTGTTAACTTATGCCCTAGAATCTCCATATGGACTAATGTTGGTTTCTTCCCAACATCAATCATTAATATGGTTGGATCCATAAAATAATCCTTTCGTTCCTTTTCTTGTATTGGTTGGCTCTGGATCTCCATCACCTTTTGTGGTTGTATCTCCTCCTCCATCGCCTTATGTAGCAATGGTATGGCTTCAAGAAAACTAGCCATCTTGATTTTGATTGTTGTATTTAGAACTTGTATTACCAACTCTTGTACAACTACTTTGTCCTCTGATATGCAAGGCTTCTTTAATTATTTTTATTCTACTAGCCTTAATTGCTTAGCTTTTTGTACCTCTTCTTCAATTACCTTTTTTACCACCTGCCATCTCTTCCTTTCTTTGGTATATTCTGGGTAAGTATCCTTCTTAGCCTGACTTCGTGTCATGGCTAATACATCTTTCTCAATTTTCTCCTCTTTTACTGGAGGTACATCAATATCCAAGAAATTCACATTTTGTGAGCCACTCGTACCTACTTTCTTGGGATAATTGAACTCCTTGTGGTTACCTAGACCACACCATCTACACATGTGTGTAGTGTTATTTTACATTATCTCTTATGTCTAGGGAGAAGGACAATTCTTTGTAAAATACCTCCATTCTTGGTAATTGTGATATTGTATGATTGGTCCTCCTTTCGAATCATACTACAAGTGGCTCTGCCCTCCTTGCCTATTGCCTTGATATGACCTTCCCCCTCTACGACTATTTCTATAACCTCCATTGGTTGTGGCTTGTTCATTCTCTTGAGACTTTAGTTTTTCCTCCTGGTCTTGAATTGTAAGAGTCTGCTGGCAGATTTTTGAGTTGAACAAATATTTCATCACTTTGTGTCTCAATACATTACATATGTGACAATATTCATTTTAGGGATAATTCACATTTGTATGTCCTTTGGCCTTACATTTTGTACACCAAATATATTTTTGACCTTGCCTTGTATCTCCTTTGGCTTCTTTTATTATCTTATAGAATTCCTTTCAAAATGATTGGATAGTCTGATGTATCGTATCATCTTTACTGCTATCTGAATCCTCATACATAGTATGTGTTGTGATCCCTACTACTATCTGCTTTGCCTCACTTTCACAATTTTTTGCTTTCTCTAGTGCTTCTTCATATGTTGAGGATGGTACTACCTTCATATTATTCTTATATCTTGGTAGTAACCCATTGAGAAACCATCGTTTAACCAGTGCATCTATTGGTGGTATTTGTATTTTGTTTGCTAGTTGTTTTCATCAATGGTTGTATATTTTAATGTTCTCATCAATACCTTTCTTCATGGTGTATATATTGTTACAATATCACCATCATCTCTCAAGAAATGAAATTCCTCAATAAAAGTATCCTTCATCGTATTCCATACCCAAAATTGTGGTGAATTTCTTTCTTTAGATACCAATATATTGTGAGTCCTCGTAATGTGGTAAGAAAAATTTGCAACCATTCATCTAGTTGGTTTACACCATTTTATTTCTATATGGTTATGCATGTACCGATATGCTTTGTTGGGTCCTCCTTCCCTTCTCCTATGAAGGGTGGACATCTTTGTTTTCCTACTCTTATGGCTACATTAGCCATTGGTGAGGTTCCTCCTTTATCACTTGATGAAGTGTCCTTCAAAATCCTTGATTGATTCCTTCTTTGTGTGGGTGATCTACTATGCTGCTCCTCATCATATGTTTCTATCCTAGGTACCTTATTCTCACCAAATAGTCATCTCATGATATCCTATGCATCTTCACTCCATAATATTCTTTATTGGTGTGTCAGTTGTGGCCCTGGTCTTGCTTCCTAAGACCTCATGCACTATTACTCTGGTGCCTGACTCCCATCCTCTGCACCCCTTTGCAACCTTCCTATCACTTGTTTAGGTGTTATCATCAACTCAACAACCACCCATATTCTAAATATTTTTAAAAGCATCCTTACATTCCTCACTATTTAATTTTGTTTCTTGTATTAAAATAAACTCAAGACTATAACAACCTATTAATTCCTTAGTAACTCTTTTTTGGGGGTCTTATCATATCCCTAATATTCTTTGATATCATTTTTATCCTGATCATTTTTTTTATTTTCATTTGTGAGCTTAGCGCCACTTCTTGTTAACACCTATGGTATTTTTATTTGGCTTCCCAAATCGATATTCCTTTGAGTTTTTTTCTCTTTGTTAATGCTTTTATGGTCTTCCTCTCCTATTTCCATTCCCACCAAAACTTCCATCTTCATCAACCTCTTTTATTTTTCCATGTTATTCATAATAAGACTTATCTTTTAAATATTTATGTTGTTATAAAGAATTTAAAATGCAAGGAATAGCCTCATTAGCACTTTCTTCTTTATGTTCTGGAAACCCCATATTTCCTTGGATATCCTCCATATGCTTTTCTTTATTGTGTTGTTCTTGAAACCCGAAAGTACAACGAATACACTCTAATACTACTTTCATTTTATTGTAAGGAGAATATTATATGTTACTTGAGGAAAATGAAGATGATTTACTTGGATTAAGCTTGACCTCATTTGCTTCAAAATTTGCCTCCCCATATTTCTTTACTTTAAAATTTTCCTTCCCATCTTCCTTCACACCTTTAACTTCTATGTTTGAACTTGTGCATTGTACTTTCCCATCCCTCATGTCATAGTTTTCTTCTAAAGGTTGATTCGAGTGAACTATAATAGCCTTTTCCATCTGATGATGTAGAGAGTTTTTTTTGCCACTTTTTGAGGATTGGAAAATCCTTGATTTGACCTAGTATCTTCTATGATATGTTCACCTTGTTTCATATTGAAGTTATCCTCATGCCCAAAACTTTCTATTTCTTTCTTCATCATTTTCACTTTGCAATATCTTGCCATGTATCCAGTGTCATGATATTTGTAACATTGGAATGCAATATTTTTATAATCCTCTTGTTGATCCCATTCTCTTAATTCGAATTTAAATCCTAATGGATTGTGGTAAAGATTTTGAATTATCCATAGCAATACATATTTTAGTGTATACAACATGCCTTCTCTCCTTAGTAGTTGTTCCCTGTTGATGAACTCGCCTAGAGTATTGCTAATATTATTCAAAACCTCCTTATTGATGAGTTGATAAGGAAGTCCAAAAATACTAATACATAACGGAAGCATTTTAATAGTCTCTCTTCATAGGAAAATTCTCTCATTTGTCTTAAATATAGTGTGTTTTTACCCTAAACCAAGGGCCTCCATAGGAAAATTCCTTTTGGAAGAAAAGTCATGGAGTAATTTGAATTCAATATCCACTTCAACTTGATCCAATTTTGGATCTCATAAAAACTTGACCAGTATCCATGGAACTTACATATTAATCCTCTGTTTTTAAGAACTATTATATCATGCTCAATCATCTCATCCTTGATAATCATATTTGGTATGATATTTGGTACATAGATAGGTTTTTCTATAGATTTATTATTCCTCTTATCACTAACTAGGGTATCCATACTTCCAACTAAGTCATCTTTACTTCCAATTAGGGTATATATACTTCCAACTAAGTCATGTTTATTTCCAACTAGGGTATCCATACTTCCAACTAAATCATATTTACTTCTAACTAGGGTATCCGTAATTTCAATAAGAACTTAAAAAATGACTTTCTTGCCATGTTACCAAGATTTTCTTCATATGAATCCTTTAGTTTTTGAGTTTCTCCAAAGATCCGGAGCATGAAGTGACATTTTCTTTTTGATTGTATTTTGTTTTCTACTTATTGTTCACTTCCTACTTCCTACTAACATTTATTGATTCTGCTCACACTTTCTCCTTATTCCTTACTAACTTTTGCTTCTGACTTTCTTCGAGCTTATATAAATTATGGTTTTTATATATTGTTTTAAATATTAACAAAATAATATTTTAAATATTTTTAAAACAAATAGACATATTTATAATATGTGTTGATTTTTTAAATTAATAATTTTTTTTTATAAAAAAATTAATAAAAAAATAAGGGTGTATGTAGATATTTATAATTATAATTTTGATAATTAAAAGAACATTGTGATGATTTTTTAATATTGTGAGCTATTTAATAAGACATATATGGGTGTATGTGAATATTAATAATTATAAGTTTTGACAAGATAAGTAAAAAATATTTTGAATAGTTTATCGATGAGAATGTATGGTTTATAAAACTGCGAGCGTGGGTGAGTGTGTGAGGGGGTGGGTTTGTGTTAAATTCTCTATTGATAAGTATAGCTCTCGGCTTTACGAGGGGTCATGGTTGGGAGGAGGTTACTCAGTCATGTGCGTCGGTTATAGAGGTTTATCACAATAACCAAAAAGAAAAAGAAAGAAGAAAAGAAAAAGAAAAAAAGGAAGAGAGTGTGGTTTATATATAATTTATTAGAATTCAATTTTTATGTGTTATGATTTTGTAGTTTTTATATTATTATATATTTTATTGTAAAATAATATTTACTATAATTTATATAAATTATTAAAAATTAATTATTATATTATAATTTAATATAAATAGTGTTTCATAAAAAATGAATATATATATTTTTAAATTAATAAAATATATATTTTTCAATTAAATAATGTTTTTTAGGTTAATGCGAGAAATATTTAGGGTTGACCATTCCCATCCCAGCTATAACCTCTCGTAAGGCTGAGAAATAAACTTATCAATAGGGGATTAACACACAGTGGTTTGAACCTTGAACCTTCCGAAAAAACACCAATACCTAAAGTACAAATAGTATAAAATATTAACCTGGAAAAGTATGTGGATGCAAAGCTTGTAAAACATAACTTTTTTACAATATAAAAGAATTTGAGTTGATGGCATAAAGTTAAAGCAATTATGAGTTATCTAATATAGATAATGTTTCATAAAAATTGATTTTTTTTAAATCAATGAAATATTTACTTTCAATTAAATAATATAAATTATTAGTTTTTTTGGATTTGGATAATATAAATTATTAGTTTTTTTATTGGAATCAACAATTATAGTCAATAAAAAAATAAGAGAGGTTATAATAAGAAGGGAGTTGAAAAAATCACAGCTCGGGATGCAAGGCCACCCAAACAATCAACATCATAGAGACCTAAGACCAAAAACAAAACTAGCATCTAAAAAGGTGAATAAATAGAATAACTAAATAAAAGGAGTCACTCCAAGAGAAGACCGAGCCCTACTGTGGGCACTGACATAATAACTTGATGCTAGAAAATCTCACCCCCTCAACCTGCTACGCCAAGGCCTCAAAGAAACAGAGGGACCTTAAGGTGGAAGGAGGTTAGGTGAAGCCATGTTGATAGTGCACGGAGCCTTGCGCCAAGACCTGATAAGATTTATCAAATGCGCCAACTCATGAGTCAACTTGGAATTCTACGAATGGAGTTGAACAGTAACAATAGAAAGTTGAACAATAACAATAGAAAATATTGTAATCTTTTCATGTAAGGAAAACTGACTAGAAATTGAATCTTCAGAATAGACAACAACATTCCTAGCTTTCCAAAGTTGAAATAAAATAATAGCATGGAAGAAATTCCATAGAGCGATAATATAGGCAGGCGAATAACTGTTATCTCCAAATAGGATCATTTGTCATCTAAAAAATTTAGGATGAAAGGGCTTGAACAATGAGTGAATCCGAGACCAAGTAGACTGAGCATGAGGGCATAACCAAAACAAATGTTTGAAAGTCTCAAAAAGACCACAAGATAGACACTTAGGATTAAGAAGACCAACCCTACTAAGTCTCTCTCCCATAAGAAGCCCTTGATAAATAAGAGACCAGAGAAAAAAGGTAATCTTGGGTTTAAGTTTAGACTACCATATATGGTTTAGACGAGCAATCCAAGTATATGAGGTAGAATGAGTTTGCCATATCTCATTAAGTTTATCAACACCAGGGAAAATAGGACTAAGTAGCTGATAAATCAAGGAAGAAGAGTAGTTATTGATAGGAGTATCCACATTCCAGTTCTAATCCCTCCACCAGGAACTTAGGGGTTGAAGTCCGAGCTTATGAAGCATGACATCAAATATGAGCTCTTGAATCTTAAGAATAGAAGGAAGATTTGAATTCTAAAGATTAAATTTTTGTTTGAGATCAGGCCAAGAAATCCAGTCTCGATAGTGCACTAAATCATTAATATAGCAGATGCCCTTGTGAAACAACCCCAAAGCTTTAATCCCTAATGTATCAGTAAGAAGAACTGAAGAGTTATAATAGGAGACCAACAAATATTATGAGAATTGAATGAAAGACCATTATGAAAACCATAACCAATCCAATGAAGATGAGGTTTCACCACCTCAAAAGCTCACCAAATATTTTTAACAACAAAGGAACCCTAAATCTTAACTGGAGCAGAAGTAATGATGAGAGTATGGAGGCCAATATTAGCCCAAGCTTAGCACCCATAAGGTAGCCCTAAAGAAATACAATGACAAATCAAAACCTTTCAGGCTTGAGGGCCTTCAATAGCTTTAACCACCCACTTAGCACACAAAGAAATGCTTTACCTATAAATGTTAATGATACCTATTCCACCCTTATCAGTAGGTGTACAAAAAATATCCCATGCAACTCGATGAAAATCATGCGAATTCTTTTCCTTGGCCCAAAGAAAATCCCTAAGGAGTCTGATCAAATTCTTATAAGAATTCTTAGAGAGGGCCAAAAGGAAGAGTAATAAACATGGATGGCATTCCTAGATTATTAATTTTTTTTGGATTTGGATAGTGTGAGAAATTTTTATGACTAATGCGTAGGGTTGAGCATTCCCATCCCAGCAATAACCCCTCATATGGTCAAGAGATAAGTTTATCAAAAGGAGATTAACACATACCCCTATAGCTATGACCTCTCGTAATGTCGAGAGATAAGTTTATCAACAGGATATTAACACACATCCCACACACATGCCACATTTTAAATCTTAAACCTCTCAAAGAACCAAAGCCCGAGCTGTTGCCCTATCACCCCGAGATAAATAATATAGATTATTAACATGAAAAAGTATGTGGATTCAAATCTTGTAATCCGTACAATGTTTTTACAATATTAATGAATATGAGTTGATGGTATAAGGTAAAAGTAATTATAAGTTAAATGGACTAGTTTATAAATAGGGGAATCAATAATATTATTGGGTGCTACCACTATAAACCTTAACATTTTAGGGAATCAAACTTTGTTGGCTAACCGCCATGCACATGATATTTGACTAACCGACAAACACTTGACCACTACCATACAACTTATCTTCTAGTTACACCATGGTTTGAACCTTGGACCTCCCTAAAGAGAGGTCAAATCTCTAATTGTGTTGTTCTTGTCGAACTTGTTGAATGGACTAGTTGCTTTTATATAAATAATATAAGCAAATACAATGAACAATTGTGCATGCATGTGAAAATATGTAGCATGTAAAAATAATAATTCTATAAAAATGTATTGTGACTTATTTAATGATTATTAGCATGGTTTGATTAATTAGTGTTTTTAATTAGTTTTATGAGATTGATATGGTAAAATTAAATGGTATAATTGAAGTAGGTTTATTAGTTTTGAAAGTAAATTGAAATGGTACAATTGAAGTAGGTTTATTAGTTTTGAAAGTAAAATGAAATGGTACAATTGAAGTAGGTTTATTAGTTTTGAAATTTGAATAATATGTTTAAGGTTCAAATCCTACTGGGTAAGATTGTATACCATGCTTCGATATTTGAACTATGGTTGGATAACTATATATTGGAAAAACAACATCATCTATGAGGATCGTCTCATATGGCTTATGGTATCGTGGATGTTAAAAACTATTTCATTTTTTATAAGTTATATGTAACTTTTATTGGGTTCACTCTTATCAAAACACTAAAATATTATATTTCTTGTTAGGTCAATTTAATTATATTCAACATGTCTTTTTATAATAAATATTTTTCATTTTGTTTTCTATCAAATATATTCTTCAACCTCCTTAAAGCTCTATATATCCATAATCCTTGATATCATTTTGATTACGAGATAAACTCTCATTTTGCAAGATGCTTAAATTTGAATTTCACAAAGATGAATATCAACACCGTGATTGGCTAAATTATCTACTATTTTATTTCCTTCTCTATAAATATACTCACATTCTAAGATATTATCTCCAATAATAGATAATGAACATTAGCAATAATATTATTTTTTATCCAATCCCCACATCCATTTTTGTTGACAACATTAATGATAATTTATGAATTCCTTTCAATTGAAATATGTTTTCATCTTTTTTTCTATTGCAAATCCAATTCCTATAAGAAGTGCCTTAGCCTTTGCAAATTTTTTAGTTGAAGTTCCATATGATTTTGAGTAAGTGAGAAGAATTTTGCCTTCATTATTTTGAAAAACACCACCTTCACCAACTTTTCTTAGATTTCTTTTAGAAGCATCATCAAAATTAGTTTTGATAAACCCAATTTTTTGATATTTATATTAACCCTAGATCAAAGTAGATCCTTTTGTTTTAATGTCATTATTAGAAAACACTTTCATATATGTTAAAATTTTACAACCAAGTTGTTACTACCTCTTTCTTTGCACTTGAGACTTCCCATGATGAGCACCATATTTGTAATCATTCCACAAGAGGTAATAATATGGTTCCAAACTTGCACATGAATTTAAGACTTATTTTTAAAAACGCTATTATTTCTTTCAAGCCATATATTCCAACAAATAATGTTAGAACCAATTTTCCACATAATACATAATGTTTTAGTTTTGAAATAATTAATCCGATATTGTATCAAATATTTTAATGTTGATGGAGCTACCCAATATATTTTTATTTAAAAAAAAACCAAATTATGTGAGAAAAGGACAATAAAGAAGTAAATGGTTTGATGTTTCTAAATCCTTCTTACATAATACACATATGAAAGATCTACGGTATCCTCTTCTTTGTAGACTCTATCTTGTAAGAATCTTACTTTGAATTGCTAACCAAAGGAATGTTGAGGCCTTAGGGAGAGCCTCTAGTGACAAATATTCTTCCAAGAAAAATATTTAGGAGTAGGAAATTTTGATTGCTCTAAATCTTCATATCCCAACTTGATCGAGTATGTACCATCTTTTTATAGATTTCAAACCGACTCATTCTGTCGTGTAAAAATAAAAAAATTTAACTCTTGAAATAACTTTTGAAGTTTATTTGCAAATTGTTTGAGTTCCTCTTCTTCAACCAAGTTACTAATAGAAAGTCATGATTTGGTGTTGTTGCTCATATTAGTCTAATATTTTACCTTTGGACCTTAAGCTCGGCATGTTTATATGTGTCATTAATGCTTTCACTTTAAATATTATCAATTCAAGGCGATGTTTGATGGTTGTATGCATTAGAGGAAAGAAGCTAGTGTTGGTATAGGTTCTTTGAAGGTTTTCTAAAACTTCACTCTTACATAAAGTAAAATTGAAACACACTTCATAAACTAAAGCACATTTGCAAAATTTACATACTTTGCACAGATGGAAAATAACATGTAAATTAAAGTGCATCAAAAAAGACTAATTATTGAAAGTGATAAATCTAACTAAGCAACTGCATAACAATTCTCCTAGGAAATATTATATTGATTTATTAAAGATTAATACAATGATAAAATAATTACCTCTGTTTTATATTGAAACATTAATTCATGATCATAACAACAGGTTACTTATTCTAATTCCATACTTATATAATGCATAAAGTAATCCTTCCCACTATCCTGGTAGAGTGGGCCCTTGCCTTAGAGTTCAATAGGAGGAGGAGAAAACACTAAAAGGAACTAGTCTTAAATGATTACATAATTAAAAAAAAGATAAAAATTTACTTTTTATTAAGAATACAAATTTTTTCACAACAAAAACTTCAATTTTGTCTAATTTTCAACCTTCCTTTTAGTTCTTAATAAAAGGACACACATATATAATTCATAGAAACAAATATCATTTGTCAGAAACACAACCAAACAAGAATGCAAAATAGCCAACATGATTACACTTGCCATCCAACTACATATACTATTAATTGGAAAAATAAAAATAGACTTAGGCAGGTGTTGAATTTCCTATAAAGCATAAAAAGTAACAAATTTTGAGTTCATAAGAGAAGACAAATAGGTGTATGCCCTAGTCAACAAAAATGGGAATCTTAAACCATGCAAACTGGTCAACTTGGTGTAATTGCTCCTAAACCTTTCTATGCTCTTTTCTCCGTCATGCTTGGTGCATAACATCTATTTTTGTCACATGTGTATAACATGTGATTTTGGCATGGACATGTTCAACGATATTTTTTGAGTGTGAGTGCATAACAATTATTTTTAGTGTATAGGTATTCTAGGGATGTTTCTAGCATGCACATGTTCAACAAGTATTTCCAGTGCATAGGTATTCTAGGGATGTTTTTGGCGCATGTGCGCATAGGAAGTGTTTCTAGCAGATGCTCTTGGTAAGTGATTCCTTTAGATATAGAGTACTTTTTTTAGGGCCCAATTATCTTAGCATTTAAAACTTGTAAGTCACAAACTTCCTAACCATTTCCTGAGTGGAGTTAGGATGCGATTAGATCCCTAAGAACACATAAAACCATTATAAACACATAAATAATATACTTCCTTTATTCACTATATTTAACTAAAATATTAACATAAGCTACAATCTAGTCCATTGCAAAAAAATATTTTAGTCACACAAAATAGGGTAAAAAGGTGTTACTTGGATGCGTATAATGAGGTATTCTAGATCCTCATCACTCTTAGCATATAATAATGCATGTCCTCATGCATTACTTTCCTCTATTATAGCAGTAATGTTAAGCTCTTTATCCAAATCTAATCAGAGGTCTTTGTCTAGGGGTGATACCCTCTATGAGTTTGAATGTCTTTCAGTCATTTTTGGAACTCTTCTCCATTGTGTGGTCTAACATGGTTGAACCAAAAAATAGGAGATATATTGATAGGCAACATGAACTTGAGTTTGATCCATACATGCTTAATAGTTTGTATGACCTTGACAACTGTCAAAGTTCTCTAGTAAGACCATTTTAAATTAGTGAGGAAAATTGGTTCCTTTTTTTGTAATGGGGGCTTAATTCCTCTTATTTATTTTTGTAGGCTATCCAAGCATTATTCAAGTTCCTATCACAATATTAATCAAATTCTTGAATACACAAACCCAAGTTGATTTTATAGTGCTCCCTTATATGCTCTTTAGCCATCATGGTGTAATACATATAGATGAGTGCATCTGGTTTAGGGAAATCAAACCATAGCAACAACCCAATGTCCATATCCTTAGTTTCATATTCTAAAAATCTATTTGATCTATAAAATTGGTTTCAAATGGTAGATTTAAAGCCTTGTAATTGAATATAACCAACATAAATACGAGGGAGGAAATTTGCTATTTATGGTAGTGCATACTTATGCACATAAAATTCACATAGAAAATTCTTTTGTTCTATGTGGCTGGATTGATAAGCATCAAGGAACCCTATAATAGAGTCTAAGTCATGCCACAATGTATCTTTAAGATTTTCCACCTACAATACTGTTCCCATATGAACAAGTTCTACACCTGTACATGCTATCTACACAAGCATTCTTTCTATGATTTGACATGCATCATTGAGTTTTTCTATAGATTAGTCACTTCTTAATTTAGGCTTTTATTCTTTCCCTCAAAAGCTTTGAGGTCCTTGTTTTTTTGTTCCAAATAACAATGTTTCATCCATATTTCAATATC
The DNA here is from genome assembly GCA_028583015.1 of Wollemia nobilis. Lineage (NCBI taxonomy): Eukaryota > Viridiplantae > Streptophyta > Pinopsida > Araucariales > Araucariaceae > Wollemia > Wollemia nobilis. The sequence goes on along the minus strand of JAQPPZ010013020.1, from coordinate 3,740,942 downwards.
CATATTGTGACTATCTAAAGTAATCATGTTTAGGGGAATTATTACTTGCCTTGGAGCTTCCCTATGTTTGGTCTCTACTCTTTGCTCCATTTGGCTAGACACTATTGCAACATGTTATAATTCCTTTTCCATATTTTTTGGTGTCATAAATAACCATGTGAGTGTTTCATATTTTTTTCTTAGCTTCTCCCTTGTTCTTCATGACGCTCCTTATGATGTCTCTTGTTGTTCTAACATATTTTTGCCAAATTATTTTGCTATTGTTGTTTTATACCCTAATTTCAATGTAATAGTCACCAATTTAGGGTTTTTTGCTTCTTGCTCCTACACCTCTAGTGGATGTCCTTACACTTCTTCTTATTGTTTATTAAATCTAGAGGTTATCTCTAGTAAAATAATGACACTCTCAAGCCTAAGTCTATGTTCAAGTTATGTATTTTATTCATGCTCAACATGTTTATTCCTTAATGTATTTAATTATTGCAAAAGTTGAGTAATATACATATCCTTTTCCTACAAGGTTGTTTCGGCTTCTTGTAATATTTGCTATTGAGTTTTTATGCTTGCATTATCATGTGCTAAAGTTAACCTATCAAGAGCTTTAGTCTCCTTCTCTGCTATTTTTGCATCTTATTCTTCATTCAGTTATGGAGGCTCTAGTGGTTCAGTAAACATATGGATATCCTCCTTCTAGGGTTTTGGAGGCTCCTATGATTTAGAAGGCACATGGACATTCTCTTGTTGTGGTTTTGGAGGCTCCTATGACTTAGCAAAAATTTCAAGGGTTTTTCATCATCACTACTTTCTATTATTACCTTTTTTCATATTCTTTTAATATTGAATTTATCCGGTGCCTATTCTAGGATTGCTATATTTTCTAGCACAACAAATGTGTACCTTCCATATTTTGTACTACATGTCGAGGTGTCTTCTTTTCACCAAAAACTCCCCCCCTATTTATTACTTTTTGATAGCAATTTTTGCTATTTAGTTGTTTCACTATAGTTGGATGTGGATTGTTGTTGCAACAATGACAATTCCTCCTCACTACTATGGATGATCTCTATGTCTTTTCTTTTCTTACCCTTGCTCTAAAATATTCTACATACTATCATTTTGGCTAGGCACTTACTATCCTGCCTGTTTGGCAAGCCTAGTTTTGCTGCTAATGCCTTAGCTTACTGAGACATATCAAGTGCTAGTTCTGCTTGGTTTTTCCATTTATTTTATGAATCAACAAATCTTGTCCTTTTTTGTTGCTTTTACTAGAGCAAGCCATTGTAGGTATTGAACTATCTTGTTAAGTTCGCTCAAGTATTTCTATAGTTGCAGATATAGGGCATATTTTTATGCTACTAGAGCCTTCATCGAATTCTTAGGCTAGATGCTTAGGTGTATTTGTCGGTGCCCATAGTTCTTCACCCCTCTATTTTGGGTGAAATGATATTTGTAGATTATTTCAATTAAACCATGGTATCTTAAGGAACTATTGACTTCTTGTATCATTTATACCACTAGATGTGGGGAAAATATAGGTAAGAGGGAAAATTAACCCTCACATTGGGTTTATGGACACCATGCCTAAGATGTGTCCATATCTTCATGTGTAATCTTGAGAGGATACCGTACTGGTCATAACAAGTAATAAACTTCATGAATCATAGGGCCACATTATCCCATGGTGGCATTAAAATTATATGTTTGATTCCATTACATAATATATTTATCATTTTGTACTAAAGTCTAGGGTTAATATTGTCTTTAAAATCCTTAAACAATTCAAAAATTGCTATCATAGATTTCAAAATTTTCTCACCCTTGCAAGAAATACTAGAGAGTCTACTTAAGTTTTTTTAAAATACATCTATTGTGGTCCCCTTGACTATTGTGGAATTATCCTAGAGGTAAGTGTGAATTCTATGGCGAGTGCTTCATTATGTCCTTTAAAGTTGTGCAGAAAATCTAGCCATCCTACTTGGCAAAAGATCACCACTTCTAGGTGTTGGTCGATCTCAGAGGTATAGTCTAGTTTGGACTTGCTTTTTTGTCCTCCCATGATGTTTTATTTATTGTTCCTTATTGCTAACAATGGAAAGATTGTTATTGCTGGTAAATTGCATACTTTATCTGTTGGAACCTTCTATTGTAGTTTACCTAGCAATAAATCCTTTTGCTATAATTTTTAGCATTGAATATTTCTGTTACAAATTTTTGGCATTGATCCTTCTTGAATGCTACTTGCATTTAAGAAAAATATAAAAACTCCATTTTTAGATGCACGTACATCCACTCAATATATTTTTGGTGCATGTTGGAATTATGACAGGGGATGATGTTTTTACCTCAAGCATCAAAATTTTTTAATGCATGCATAAAATATTTAATTCCCTTGTCCTTAGTGCTAGTGAATTAATGGGGCATGTTATGATATCTTATTTACATGCTAGAAGAACCTCACTATCCTAGAATAGTTTTCAAACTTCTCATGGTTCTTATGCAAGGGAGGACTCATGTCCTCATCTGTCTTGATGAGGATAGTTGCATGGTAAGCGTGCATAAAATATTATATAACTACTTATGGTGTTGATAAACTCATCATAATTTTCTTAACAAATATGGTCATGTTAGACTTGACTTAACCCCTATCATGGAGCATCTATCGATTATCGGATTTGATTAGTCCCTTTTTTATGCTATCACATTGTGAAGTGTGATTGACAAAGGAACTTGGGGATGCATGTAATCTTTCTCATTCTTTTCAATCATGCAACTCCCATGGTCTACATGTAAACGGTGCTACATGTCACCTTCTTAATCATGGGCCAACCTGGTATTTTATCATGAAATTGCTGCTTAAATCCTCTCTTGCCATTTTTTTGGTAATTTTTTGTTTACATTATCTTTTATTGTTGATATAGAAACTCTACAATGTGTTTGCCTAAAAAGATAAAAACACATCCGCTATAGCCCCCCATTTTTTTATAAAAATTATGAAGCCTAATTGCGCCAGAGCATTGTCCTCAGGTGAATGGATGCCATAGTAGTTCGATGCAAATTGAAGTATCCTAGAAAACTTCTTACATAACATTAGTTGATGTCTCTTTTTGTATGATACTATATCTAATATGGACTAAACATAATTTTATGTAATATTAGAGCTAAATAATAGTAAAAATAAAGGAAATGCATACCTTAATGTAGTACATAACTCCACATAAATTGGTTGGTGTAGCTAATCATAAAGTTTTATCATAGAGTAGGATTATCTCACAGAGGGATGAAGCAACACTTGATATTTATTTATTTTATTTTTATTTTTTCAAGAATAACATAGATCATCATTTTTGGTTTTCAACCTTCTTCTGCCTTGGTTGTGTCCATAAGGATCTTCATAACCAAGTTTTTATTTACAAGACAAACACACCAAAAATTGTTTTTCATGCAAGTCTTAGTCTAATAACATCTCATAGGATGTTTTCACTACTGAAATATTATTATTATTTTTCAATTGATACAATCACCCAATGTTTTATTTAGAAGAGGAAGCCTCTTCCACAATATGCGAGTCAAACTGTGAAAATAAATAAGATGAAAACTCCTCCTTGGTGATTGGCAAAGGATACAACCTCAAATGATGCTCATTAACCAAGAGATGACATCGAGAGCCATCAATGGGTAAGGCTCTACCACACCATTATAAAAAAGTTAACCATTTTCATATAGCCCTAACCATCTTGTATGTAATTTTCCAACAAAGTCTTAATAATGGAAATCAAAGAGAAATGTAAATCATCTAGTTTATATTTACTATTTTTAATGTGGCAATCATGCCAAAATTTCATTTGTTATTGGATGATTTTTGTGTAGTGAAGAGCCTCTAAATATAGTTTGTTTAGCTCATTCAACTTTAGGATCCTCTCATATTATACCTCTAAAAAGTCCATGCCTACCTCAATCATCGTACAAAGTGCTTGAAGTTCAAACTCAATAGAAAGTATTGGTTTCTTACCATACACTAGCATAGGGTGAAACCTGTTATTGATTTCCATGTGGTATTGTATTCTCACACAACCTCATATAACCTGTTCATCTAATATACTCAGTGAGAAGCCATTATTTTTTTCAAAATAATCTCAAGCTCTCTATTAGTGACTTCTACTTGTCCATTTGTCTATGGGTGATATGGAGATGCCTTTTGTGATTTACCTAATAGAAGTTAATAAATAATTGCACCAACTTGGACATAAATTATGATTCCTAATCTAGAAAATAGTATGAGAAGCACCAAATCATTGAAAAATATGCCCATACAAAAAATTTGTAACTTTGTCCTCACAAGCATGCTTGAATGTGCAAAAATCGATCCACTTGGTCACATAATTTTTACGAACAAGAATATGTTGCTTACCTTGGGATGGTGGATCAACTAGACCAATAAAATTAAGCCTCCACCTCTCAAATGGATCTGGAACCACTTGAGTTTGCAATGAAATCTCATATATAGTAGTGGGTTTCCCACTCATTGGCACTAATCACAATGTCACACATACTTTTTAACATCCCAATGTAGCAAGGGCCAAAAGTATTATGTGCCAAGAACTTTTGAATAATTATTTTTGTAGAGTAGTGTCCTCTTGATGGCTCATCATGACATACCTAAAGGATGTCAAAAATTTCATTCTGCTATACACACCTACATAAAACAAAGTTAGGTCAACATTAAAAAAATATACCATTTCTATTTAAAAGATGAACTTTTCTAACTACATGTTTCTTTCCCTAGGAGAGAAATGTAAAGGAATATTCCTTGTCACCAAATTGTTTACAATATTTACAAACCATGGAGATGTTGGTGCAAAAACAGGCACTGAACGAGTGGGAGGCACGCCCAATGGTCCTTGACCAACATTGAATGGTTTTCGGTCTCGAGAGAGGCGAGGCAATCGATATTCAGAGAATGCTGACTTCTTTGGTTCCAGCTACCTACATTGTAAAGTATGAAGGGGGAAAGTGAATGACAGATAAAGCAAAGGGAGGTTGTATCTAGAACTGTCAAGGATGGGATATGATCACATCAAGACACACACATTTGACATCACCAGCAAAAACAACACACCACCTAACAGATTAGCTTATCTCATCCTCCCTTATCATTCAATGCAGCAGGTAAGGGCAAATTCTAGAGCCACAAAGAGGGTGCATGAAATCCAGAGTGTAGAATTAGAGTGCTCCCACCCAACAAGATTTATCAATTAGAAAACCTCGATACCCAGAGGTGGATGCAAATTCCAGGATCACTCAGCAAGACCCACAAAATATAGATTATAGAATTAAGTGAATAAGCTTAAATGACCATCGCAAAAATAAACACCCAAATTTAATTGCAAAGATGTGAAGACAAATTTGTTGGATATTTTGAGTAGATGAGTTGTCATTGATGTCAAGAGTGAGTGGTCATTTTTGTCAAGATTTCAACACCAATCAGTGGCAGTTTCAGTGGGCAACATCAGTTTCAGGTTCCCCAGTCAGTGCAAAAGGAGAATTTGTTTTCAGTTGATCAAATCTGGTTCCAGGAGGTCAAGATGAGGTCCAAGGTGAAAAGAAGAATCCCAAGAAAATAATATTATAATATTTCTTTATAATATTATTAAGGGATGTTTAAATTAATTATAAATTAATTAATATAATTTTATTATAAATTAATTTATTAATTAATTTACTTAACTTATAAGTTATTTAAATTAATTATTAATTAATTTTAATATTAATTATATATTAATTTATGGTTATTTTAATAACCCTAAGGTAGGTTATTAAAGTCGAAATTCAAATTTTTGAATTCGACCATCGAGTGTTGACGTGGGAGTCATATGGTAAAGCATGTATAAAAGGGAGTCCTCCACCTTAGCCCAAAGATTAATGTGCATTTTGAATTAATCCTATGTCATGCGAAAAATGTGTGAATCATCTACGAATGAAAGAGGGTTTCATTGGGTTTGAAAATTTCAAGTGGCAAGCGAAAGAAACAACACCCAGCAAGGAAGGTGCCTTGGTCACCAAGCGTAGGTAGCACAATTGGCAACCATGGTAGAAGTAAAGTGCAAGGAGCAGTGATTGGCAGAGGTTCGAATCCACATGAGTTTTTTTGGTAAAGTCAACAACGAACAAAGGTTGTTAAAATGAAGGAGGCTTTTATTCCTTCTTATGGGCGTCTATAGCCCACGTGGTGGGCACAAAAGTGCTATGGCGCTTGGCGGTTGGGAGACGGTGGTTTGAAACCCATCGAATCCCATTTTGGGGAAAAAACAAAGGTATGCCCTTTCTGAGTTAGCGCTGAAATTTTCGAAGAAATAAAGATATGCCCTAAAGTTTAAAATAATTTTATTTTATAAGGTTTTAAGGGGAGTTATAATGTGTTGATAATTATTTTATGTGCTTAATTTTTGTAAGGGGAATTTAAGTGGGAAAGTGTTATATCCTTGATATTTGTGAGTGGTTAGAAAGTTAGAGGGATTTATAAGGTGTAAAATTTGGATTAAATTTTATGGTACCTTTTTGATCAAGAATAATATCCTTGTGAATATTTTTGAGATAAAATTGTTGTTATCTAAACTTGAATTGGCACAAGAAGGTTTGGCTATTTTGAGACAGGTTTTGAAGACACTTCTTCATCAATCAAAAAGGTATGGGCACATATTTCTAGTGAGTGTTTTTTGAATGTTATGAATGCTAAGTTGGAGTGAAAAGGATTGCTTGGTAAGCATTGTTGAGTGTGTTTTGAATTAATGCTTCAAGGTTTTCTGGAATAGAGGTTAAGGAGAGTAACCTTGTTTTATAAGCATTGTTGTTGAAGTAATTGGTTGAATGAAGAACTTGAACTAGGGTTTGCAAAGATCATGAGTATCATTGTTATGTGATATTATTTTATAAGCATTATTGTTGAAGTGATTGGTTGAGTGAATAACTTGAACTAGGGTTTGCAAAGATCATGAGTATCATTGTTATGTGATATTTTTTGATAAGCATTGTTGGAAATAAGTGAGTGAGTGTTCATATGCTTGGACTAGGGTTTGTGAGCAAGGATTAAATTCATTGAGTGAGTGGTTGAGTAGACTTGGTTGAGTCTAGTCAAGTGGATGTGTTGAAGTGATAGTTCAAGTTCTATGAAACAAAGTGTTCCATAATCTAAATTGATTTGAGAAAGAGGTTGAGTATTTATGAGTGTGAACATATTGAGTCTCTAAAAATTCTCTATATGTTTTTGTGATGAAAGAGAGATTGAAAGTGATTGAGAATTATGGTAAATATGAAGCATATTGAGTCTCTAACAATTCTCTTTATTTTTCTATGATATTGGACAAGTTTTAGTGAGGACTTATTGAGCAGATTTGAGGTAAGTTCTAGAGAGGACTTGTGGATAGATTTGTGTGAGCTTTTGTGGAAGCTTACAATATAGATTTGAGTACAAATATTGTTGAGCAGATTGGACAAGTTCTAGAGAGGAATTATGGATAGATTTGTATGAGATTTTGTGGAAGCTTACAATACATTTTTGAGGATAGATATTGTTGAGTAGATTGGAAAAGTTCTAGAGAGGACTTATGGACATATTAGTGTGAGATTTTGTGGAAGCTTACAAGGTAGATTTGAGACAAGTATTTGATAAGGCTTGTGAGCAGAGTTAATTGATTGATTTATTCAAACCTTGAGTTACAGTTTGAGGTAGATCTAGCAGAGTTGATTGATTGATTTGTTCAAACCTTGAGTTATGATTTTGGGGAAAATCTAGTAGAGTTGATTTATGATTGAGTCAAGTTTTGTTTTAAAGCTTGAGGACAGAGATTGAGTAGATTTGTGCTAGATCAAAGGATTGTGTTTAGTGCAGATCAGAGGATATATATTGAGGACAAGTTTGTACTAGATCGAAGGACTGTGTTTAGTGTAGATTTGAGGATAGAGTTTGGTGTAGATTTTAGGATAAGTTTGTGCCAGTTTTTGTAATAGAGATTGAGAAAAATTATGCTATACTGAAGGACTATGTTTAGTGTAGATTTGTGATAGAGTTTTGAGTAGAGCTTTGAAGGTGACAGAGTATAGAGGATGACAGTCTCTAGTGGATAGAGTTCCATTAGCTAGGGTAGTGAGGACAGGTTACTTGACTGAGGATAAGAGTCTTCAGTGGATAGAGATCCATTATCCAATGTAGTGGAGGTAGCATTTATTCTAGAAGATCACTAGTCAGAGCAAAGGAGAAAGGAGTTCTTCTATGGATAGAGATCCACAAACTAGCTAAGGAGATTGGTGTCTCCTGTGGATAGAGATCCACAAACTTGATTAGGGTATTGGTGTCTCCTTTGGATAGAGGTCCATAAAAATTGTAATAGGGAAAGTATTTCCAAGAGATTTATTGAGAAAATATTAGTGAAATATTTTATCCGTGGAGTAGCCCACATTGGGTGAACCATGTTATATTGGTGTCTCTATTGTGTGTGATGATTTGTGCATTGCTTTGGTTATTGCTATTGATATTGCCATTGATTATATTGGATAATACTATTTGGGAAAGAAAAGTAAAAAGTGATCTTATACTGTTCACCCCCCTCTCAGTATAAGTTTGTGTTCTTCAATTGGTATCAGAGTTGGTTCCTTCGAAAAAGGTTTAACAACTTGAAGAAAGATCTTACAAGAATACAAATGGCAAAGAAAGGCAAAAGTAGAACCATGAGATACAAGAAGAAAAGAACACACATGGTCATGAAAGAAAAGGAAAATGAATTTGATATTGTTGTTTTGGCAGGAAAAATGGAAATAGATTCAAAATATGAATCAAGCAGTGGAGAAAAGACCAGATTGATAAATTTTTGTACAAGATGTAGAAATATAGGTCACCTTGTAGCTTATTGTACACAAGAAGGTGAAGAATTTTTTGTTTGTGGTCAACTTGGTCATGATGCAAGTTATTGCAATGGGCTTAGTAACGGTGAAGATGAATATGATACTTTCATAATTGATGTCCTAGAGGATGGTTTAGAAAAATATAACAGGGATAGTCAAAACTAGTATAAAGAAGAAACTCTACTTTGGATAATAGAAGAAATTGAAGACCAAAGAAAAGAGAAAAATTTAGAAAAATAAAAGGAGCAAATTACTCTTAAGGAACTTGTTGAGTTGAAAAGGGATAACTTAAAATTAAAGGCTCAAATACAAGAGGATGAGAAATATAAGATAAAGTTTCTACAAGATCTCTCTAACTTGAAAGTTAAGGTTGAAAAGGCAAGGAGAGTTGAAAAAGATATGGTTAAACAATCAAAGGTGAAAGAGCAAGAATGCAAAAGGCTTAGTGTTGATCTCAAAGAATTAAAAAATGAGAACTCAGGATTAAGGGTTCAAGGTCAAGAAGATGAGAAAGCAAAAGAAAATTTTCTACAGGAACTCACCAACTTTAAAATCAAGGTTTGAAGTGGCAAGAAAAATTGAAGAAGGTATGGCCAAAAAATTAAAGACAAAACATATAGTGTGCAAGATTAGAACATGAGATAGTTTCACTAAGGATGGAAGTAAAAAGCTCTAAGGACAAGCTATACAAGTTTGAGAAAAATTCAAAGACTTTGGACAGGATTATCAATGCACAAAGATCATCAATCACCAAAATAGGACTTAGTTTTGAAGAAGAACAAGAGAAGCAAAAAGCAAGAAAAGGAGAGTCAAGCTCAAGTACCAAAGAAGAAGAAGCTTCAAAAGAAGAGAGCAAAAGATAGAGTGAGACTTCTGAGGATGAGTTGGACCATAGAAAGTTCAACAAGGAAAAGAACAATACACAAAAAGGGGACATATGGAATAGGAAATAGGACAGGGTAGAAGAGACTAAGAGACCAATGGGGTCAAGGCAAGTTTCTTCAATGGACGATGCTTCTCATGTGACAGGTTTGGGCACAAGGCTTCACAGTGCAAGACACATAAAATATAGGAATATGAGAACTTTAGGAACAAGCAGTTATTTCATGGGTATTGCTACTCATGTAATCAGTTTGGTCAAGGAAATGAATTATAGGGTTCATGATAGGAATAGATATGGCTTCACCAGGAGAAATCCCAAGACATTTGCACCTCCAAGGAATAATAACATTAAGTGTTATAAGTGCAATAATGATGGACATATAGCAAAGTGGTGTAGAGAAGACATTCCAGAACTAAGCATGAACATGAACAAGAACAGGAACATGAACATTTACATGAAAAGGAACAATCAAAGGAATTATAAGGATCAAATGAGAAGGAAAGAGGACAAAGATAAATATCAGTGTATGTTGGGAGTAGAAATACTCCCACCCTATAATTAACCACCTCAAGAGGAGGTGGGGTAGGGGATAAGCTAAGAGACTCATTATTAGCCCCGAGCCCCAAAGGTGACCCTTTGCCATTGATTTCAAAGGGGGAGAGATTTGAGTAAGGGGGATATATTTGATTTAAGGAGAGAGCATTGAGTCAGGGGGGGCAATTTTCCATTGTATGTTTTGGTTGTTGTAGGTTAAGTAGTTACTGTTTGGATGCATAACTTACTATGTATTTGGATGGAATTGCATTATTAATGATATTGATCATCTTACAAACTTGGTGTGTAGCATGGGGTTGATTATATGATGAATTATAGCTGTATAAATATGTTTCTAGGTAGTTGTATTATTTCTGGAATTATCTCTTATGATTACAATTTATTGCTAGTGAATTAGGATTTGCATGTTGGAGACAAAGTAAAGAATTGACATAAAGAAACATCCCAAAACTTGTCTTGGAAGGATTAGTTGTGCAGGCTTATAGATTTGAGTATTATTTGTAGAAAGAGTTCGTATAAATTGTACAAGTTCTGTACCAAATTGTACAAACTAATCGTTTACTTGACTTAGCAAAAAAGTTGCAAGATAAAACCTACCAATTAAGGAAATATTGCTAGTTTGGAGAAATCGATTACAAAACTAATCGATTTAACTTGCAAAACCTATTCCAGTGAATTTATCAAGTACCAAATAATATAAGGTGTAGTTTTGCATGATTTTTATCATACAAATGTATGATTTGGCGACTGTACAAGCTATTTTTGTAGATTGACATAGTGTACGACGGAGACCGTACAGGCTGTACGATTTGTGCAAGTTGGGATTGATACTTTGGTAATAAATTCTATAGTTCCAAATCACCTTCCATTCTAGGAGTAATACACCCTAGACTCTACACTTGGCACCATTGCCTTATCAAACTTTGGTATTTTTGTCAAAACAGGTCAAAATTATTGCAGTTGAGAAGACGTTGTAAAGTGATAAATTATGAGTACACAAATTAGAGATGAATGACATACACAAGTTTGCAAAGGCATAGGACACATAATCATAGATAGGATATCCTAGTTAGGATAATCATGAGAATTTCTCAAAGAGGGAACATGAATAGCGTTGAACACAATACACATGAACCAGTGATACAAGTGTGGACATTAGACAAAGAAAATATTGAGAGGTTGGATACATTATTAATCAACACAAAATAAGATGAAAAAGAAGCACCTAGAAGCAAGGATAACATTGACATAATTAAATATGTTAACAAGGAAACTATGCAAGATCGAGGTGAGTGGATGGTAACACTTGAGAAAGTGGTAGATAGGTTGCAAAGGAGTGTGGTGGATGGAAGTCAGACAACAAAGCAACATCACACAAGGTCTCATGAGGAAGGACCAAGGCCAAAACATACACACCAGTGAAGGAGGTCACTCAGTGAATATGCACAGGATATTAAAATATGACTATTTGGTAATATAAGATTCCTCGAGTAGACGGTTTTGATGAGGACCAGTAAAGTGAGTCACCTACCTATAAGGTGGAATCAGTCAAGGATTCTAGGTGATACTTCATTAAGTGAAGAGGAAGAACCATAAACAATGGTCCACATAGGTAATCGAGCAGGAAAGCAAATATGTCGACCTTTTATGGGGGAAGGAAATGAATGCCCGACAAGACATATCTAGACATGTATAACCATTTGGAGATAAAATGGTGTAGACCAACCAGATGAATGGTTACGATTATTTCCTACTACATTAGAGGGACTTGCCATATATTGGTATTTAAAAAGATAGAATACACCAAACATCTTGGCTTGGAACACAATGAAATATGCATTCATTGAGAAATTTTACCCTTTAAAGGATGATGACAATATTGTAACTAAAATTTGCACCACTAAGTAGAAATATGATGAAGATGTGAAGTTATATAATCGTTGATTGAAGCATTTAGTGGACAAGATGTAAATACCTCTAGCAAATGTGCTAGTAAAACGATGGTTTGTAGATGGGTTGTTACCCAGATATAAGAAAAAGATGAAGGTAGTTCCATCAACCACATATGAATAAGCCTTAGAAAATTTAAAGAATTTTGAAAGTGAGGCTAAATAAACAATCACCAAAATGATAACACATGTAAGACGTGATGATTCAGATAATGAAGAGGATGATACAATACAACAAATAATACATTCATTTGGAAAGGAATTTGACTAAATAATTAAAGAGGTGAAAGGTAAAGTGAAGCAAGATCAAAAGGATATTTGGTGTACAGAGTGCAAGTCTAAATATCACACGAATGTGATTTGTCCTTGCAATGATTATTTCCACATTTGCAAAGTACTTGGACATGAAGTGATAGGGTGTCCATTTAATGCAAAAGTGCACCCACAGGTTCTCTCAATCCAATAATAGAAATATAAACCAAAACCTTAAGGGAGTGGCCAGCAAGCGACTAGTGGTGGTTATAGGAATAACCAAAGAGGGGGAATATAGTACCAATGCAATTGGTAGGGAGGACAAAGTCACTTGCATTATGATTCAGATGGAAGAACAATCATATAGTGTCAAAATTACTAGGAGTGGGGGTATTTTATGAAGAATTATCCATCACCCCATAAACAAGAGATACAACAAACCAATGCTACACACATGTGTAGCTTGTGTGGTCCAAGGAACCATAAGGAAGTGAATTGTCCAAAGCATACGAGTTCTAGTAACCCATAAAACATGAAATTTTTGGACATAAAGGTACCTCCAATTAGCGAGGAGGCTGAAGTACTATCCGTGATAATAAATTAGGCTAAGAAAGACAAGTATCCTGAATAGACCAAAGAAAAGAAGTGATGACAAGTAGAAAAAAATGTAATTGAGGAAGAAGCAAAGAAGGTGAAAGAACTAAGACTAGTAGGATAAAAAAAATAAAGAAACCATCAGAAGATAGAGAAGTGTAAAATATGACAACACAAGTTGTGGATTCCATTGTCGAGATTAAAGTGACAAGTCTATTATAAACCATTCCATCATTGCATAAAGCAATAAAAAAAAGACATACAACCTCATAAGGTGATGAAAGTTCAGATCCAACCGATCAAGGAAGAAGAATAAAAGAATTATTTTATGGACCCTACCATATCGATGATTGATGTTGGGAAGAAAATTGCATTAGTCCATTTGGAGATCTTGGGGCACAAGCTGACACAAGTCATTGTGGATGAAGGATCCAGTGTTAATGTGTTACCCGAGAAAACTTGGCGAGAAATTGGGACTCCATCATTATGGGCACCAATATTCCGATTGTATGGTGTTGACTAGTATGGAATAGAGACAAAGGGTGTCTTGATCGCACAACAAGTTATAATAGCTGAGAAAAAAAATTTCTTTGATTTCGTTGTGACTACCATGCATAAACCAACATACGATGCATTGTTAGGGAGAGGATGGCTAAATATAGCCAAAGTTAATCATAATTGGGGAAAATATCAGATCACTTTTAAGAAGGAAAAACATAAATATATGATCAACTTGAATAACCAGAGGATCATTGAGGATGTAGCCATGATTGATGAGTCCAACAGTTCTTCTGGTGAAGAAGGATATGAGCCAAATGAAGAAGGGATGTTGTACCTAGATGATTGTAGTGAATATGAAGCTCAATCTAATAGTGGACTTCTCCATTGGTATATGGAGGAGTACAAGGTTTTTTAGCCCACCTACCTCTGTATTAATACAGAGGAGACCATGGAAAACCAAGATGAACAAATATAGAAAGCTTAGTATGATGACCAACAAAGAAGAATTCAAGGCCCACCACGGGTGGACCTTGACATGGTAATCGCATGCCTATTTGTAGAAGGAGAGGAGACAAGACCAATTATCAAACAATAAGAGTTGGAACCCTGAATCGGTGAGAGAAGAAGGATGTAAGAACACATAAGTTTCATAGATGGAAAAGAAAGGATCCAAGAAGAATATGAAGAAGGGATTACTTCAAGTGAGAGAAGGAATCTAGAAGAACAAGGAGTAGTGTATCCATAGTTGGAGTATAGAGAATTACCCCAACCAATAGAGGATTGACGAAGAATACAACTAATAAACAAATATGAAAATATGACAGATACTTTTGATATGGAAGTTACAAAAATATTTGGTTATGACACTACAGAGGAAGATCTCATCGAATTCACTCTGTTAGCTCAAATTGGGCTATTGCAGCAAAGTATGCGACACTAGATCCAAAAGTTACAAGAGGAGTATGAAACATTGTAAGGTCACACTACAAGACTCCATGAAAAAACCATCCAAGTCTTAGATGAGAAGATGTAGATGATGTATGAAGAGAGGGTAGTGAGGTTGCAGGAATTAGAAGGCAAAGAAAAAGAACATGAGACAACACCACAAGTAAGTGGTACACACCATGATGGTGCAAGTACTAGTAGGGGAGAAAACTCACAAATAGCACCTCATGGGATGCCCAATGACCCATCAATAGCCAAAGAATATTTGAATATAACTTGATGAGACATTGAAGTAGATGTCACATCACTAGAACCACAAGATAATATACACGAGGATTCAAGCGAGTCTAGTGATGGAGAGTTACCTTGGCTAGTAAGAGAGGAGAGTTTTGATAGCAGTGGTGATAAATTATTAAGGCAAACACAAGTAACTCATGCTCTTCCTGACCCTAAGACCTACACAATAGCCTATCGATAGTTGATGCGATAAAGAAGAGAAGTGCGAAGATGTCAAAGGTTAATGAACTTGTTAGAAGATTGGTCGAAACAAAGGTATGATGATCATAATGATTCTAGTTCTGAGTCTAATTTTTTAGAACCATATATAGAAACTTTGGCAACAGTGTCTCCACAATGTCATTGGGAGGAAAAGGTGATGTACAGACTGACTATTACACATAGATCGTCGAATGCAAGCACTACGACAATTGTCACCCAAAACACAAAGAAATGAAGGTCATTTGGCCAACATAGAATTGATGGATATAAATGAAGAACACAATATTATACTGAGAGGGGGGGTGAATAGTATAGCACCCACTTTTTAGTTTCTTTCCAAATGAATATCAATTAGTGGCCTTAATTGCAATAACTAAATATAGCAGTGTGCATTAATGACATAGATATCAATAGTAAACAAGTGCACAAACCACCACACACAATTGAGACACAAGATTTAACATGGTTCCCCCAATGTGGGGTACTCCACAAGATAATATCCTTATAATATTTCACACAGAAATAAGGATCCTTATCCCAATACAAATGATTACTTTGATCTTCTCAAATCTAGGCAATACACTGATCTACTCAGGTAGGCAATCCACTGATCTGCTTCAGAAAGCTCACCAATAACTTGCCCAAAATTGCTCTAGCAAGCTCACTAAGAACTTGCCCAAAACCTGCTCTAGCAAGCTCACTAAGAACTTGCCCAAAACTACTTCAACAAGCTCACCAAGAACTTGCCCAAAATTTGCTCTAGCAAGCTCACTAAGAACTTACCCAAAACTGCTTCAGCAAGCTCACCAAGAACTTGCCCAAAACTGCTCTAACAAGCTCACTAATAACTTGCCCAAAATTTGCTCAACAAGCTCACTAAGAACTTGCTCAAAATCTACTCAACAAGCTCACCAAGAACTTGCTTAAAATTTGCTCAACAAGCTCACCAAGAACTTGCTCACCAAGAACTTGCTCAAAATTTGCTCAAAAATCTCACTAAGAACTTGCTCAAAACTGCTCAACAAGCTCACCAAGAACTCGCGCAAAATATGCTCATCAAACTCACCAAGAACTTGCTCAAAATCTACTCAACAAGCTCACTAAGAACTTACTCAAAATATGCTCAACAAGCTCACCAAGAACTTTCTCAAATGTTGTCCCAAATCTGTCCCAAAAGTCTTCTCAAAGGCTCAATCAATCATCCACAAAAACTACCACAAATATGTCCCAAAAGCCTTCTCAAAGGCTCAACCAATCATGCTCAAGTAGCACTCAAATCTCATCCACAAATCTATGAAGGCAAGGCTCAATGATGAATTCAACAATGAATGACAATGCACTCTACAATGGATGACAACAATGATTCACAATGATCTCAACTCAAATCAATCTCAACTCAACTCAAGTCAATCTTAACTCAACTCAAATATTATAGAAGCATAAAGAGAATTGTTAGAGACTCAATATGTTCTAATATCAAAGCTCAATATCAAACCAAATCAGAATTATAGAATTTTTTGTTTCATGGGACTTGAACAATCACCTCACACAATCACTTGACTAGGCTCAATCAACTCAACTCAATCAATCACCACAAGGGATAACTCTTTCTCAAAAAACCCTAGTCCAAGAATGTATCAACCAAATCAAATGTTTCCAACAATGCTCAACCATAAATATCACATAACAATGATACTCATGTTCTTTTCTAACTCAAGTTATTTGCATAACCAATGGGATTCAAAAACTATGCTTATAAAACAAGGTTTAAACACAAATCTCAAACCAAAAAACCTTGAATCATTCAACCAACCACTTTTGAAAATGAAACCACAATCAATCCTTTTATATCCAATGATATTTCAGAAATCAACCACCATAAACAAAGTCAATGGAGAATATTGCTCATACCTTTTTATGCCTTATTGGATGTCCACTAAATCTGCCACACTCAACAAACTTCTTTTTCAATTTTCAACAAGGGTTAGAGATCATGATTAATATCACAACAATAATATCCAAATAACACCTTATCACTCCTACTCAATAAGATACAACATGTCCCCTCATGAAATAATTAATCACCTTTGAAAAAGAACAAAAAAACCTTCACTTTTGAAACCCTTTACAAAAATAGAAATATTTCTTTACATACACCTTATTTCTCCCTCTAAGTAAGTTAATAAAATAGCCCTTGAAATAATATTTCCAACGATATATAATATGATATACTTTCAAAAGGAGAAACACCAGAAATATCTCTTTTTCTAAACATGCATCACAACCCTTATTCCTCCTAGGGCAACTTTAGAAAAATAAAATATATTAAAAAATTACTAACTTACCTCTATCCCTGACGGGATTCGATCTCTTGACATATCCTTGCTCAAAGATTTAACCACAGCTAGCCTGTCGTTGGGCCACACGCCCTCACGTGTCCAAAGGGACACGAACAAAAACTTATATCATAAACTTCTGCACCCTTTGAAAAACTTAACAACGCTTCGAGCGCTTCAACAAAGCAAATAACCATGGCGGGACTCAATCGTAGGACCACCTATGTAACACACAGTGCATGAAATGCTAGTCCAAATATGCCTATGTGTCTTTTTAAACTCCATGAATGATTTTCAATAGACCAAAGTCACACTTCTCTCTCTTTTTGCAATTTGTTCCCCAATCGAAGGCATTTGAAAAATAAACGCTGGGGGTTATGATGTCTAAGAATTTTTTGGCATATATATATATATGCCTTTCTTATTTCTTTATACATAGACTCTATAAATTAATATAGTCTTTCCTTCTTTCTTTAGTCGGTGCTAAAATTAATATATTTAATTTTAAAATTAAAATTAAAATTTTAAATAATTTAAAATTTAAACTAAATATTTAAAAATAAATATCTCCATCACCGGGGCACATTTTTCGACAAAACAAAAAGCCAACCTGGGTTTTAAGAAAAATCCATTTCAAATATGCCATCCATGGTTTTAAATAAAACCTTTTATTTTGCCTGCCTTGGTTTTCACAAAAACCCTGTATATATCCATGCTCTCCAAAATATCATAAATGCTTATTTATGAAATGCTTTGGCCATCAAAACTCAATGTGATCCATGTGACATCAATAAAAACAAAAAATAACTCAAATTGCCAATAATAAACTTGAAAATAAACCAACAAGAACCCCCAAGACAATAGTGAGGTCATAGAGGGGGAGTATGTCCACTGAATACTGGAAGGGGTAGAGGAGATATTCCACCTAGAGGAGGTAGAGGACGAGGGAGGATTCAACCCCCTACTCCTATATGGTTGAGAGACACACCATTGGCCTATTTGAATTGGACCAAGAACCTACAAGGTATCCCCTAGTTGAGAGGGATTGTACCAAACCTTAGAGGAAGACAACCACAAGGATGACCTCCATTGATCCGATAAGAACCAAGAAGAATTAAAATTGGTAGAGGATTACCCCAAGAGAGGGAAGTTCCATAATGTTCGAAGAGGTCCTATGTCAAGAGGATTAGGTCATGGAAGACCTATGCAAGGAAGAGGACTTATCGATAGGGGAAGAGTATGCTTCATTGATGAAAGGAGTCAAGGACTACAAAGGACTCATTCACCAAGCTTAGAAGTTGATTTGATATAAGGAGATAGACAAAGGAGTCACTCAAATGACATTAGACTAGTAAGAGCAACCTCACCTCGTGGTCAATCACAAGAATTATGGAATGAAGTATTGCCAATTGGAATTCTTATAAATTGTAATTGCACAATTCCAAATTGTACACATGGCAATCAAAGAGAAGGAGATCGAACAAATGGTCGGTTGGCACCTAATGACACGATTACCCACAATGTAGAAGTGGGAAACCCAAATAACGAGTCAACATATGGAATCGTGCAAGTGAATATCACTATATGATTTCCATGATAGTAAGTGTCAGGATATTAATGAAAAAAATAGAAAAGTATCGTAATTGTGAAAATCCTTTGAGACATAATTAAGATGGTAAGGGTTGAAAAATAGAAACGATGATCATTTTTGAGAAAACAAAAGAAGATAAAATTATATTAATTGTTAAAATCCCTTGGGATGCAATTAATACGGAGGGTGGTTGAAAATGGAAACGAAAACCTCCTCTGGAAAAAAAAAAGAAAAGAAAAAAAATAAAAAGAAAGACAAAGAAAAGGACAAAAATAAGAAAAAGATAAAATCGCATGCACAAGGGTGATGAGTTGTCAATCATCCATACAAGAGGACAAAACCACATGCAAAGGAGGCTAAGGTGGCAGAATTTCATGCATTAAGATGTTAGGGTTTCAAAATTATATAAAGCAAGGTGCCATGCAAAATTTTCTTTCCCACTTGCAGATCGTACACATGCAACACTGAAATTTGGAGGATTTGGAGGCAAAAAGGGTGCAACTAAAGATAATTTTCCACATGGGTAGTTGAAATTCATCACACTACTACAATTTTCATGACCCATTTTAAATTTGCATCACAAGAATTGTTGGTTTTTGAAAAAGTAACCCGATTGGAGAAAAAGCTGCTAGCATTATGGTTTTTACTCCGAAAAAGCCAAGTTTTTAAAAATCGTGTTGCAGGTGGAGAAAATCTATTGTACAAATGAGAGTTTGAGGAAATAAAATTCCCAATGAAACCCTTATTGTAGAAAATGCATGGTTAAGGTTTGATTTTTCTAGAAATAGGGAAGAGTGGAATTGCAAGGAGGCAACAATAGCAAAACCTAGTACAAAAATTAGACATAAAAGCATGAAAACATTTTTATAAGTCTACATGTACAAAATATTTAGAGAATATAGCCATACAATACTACCATACTACTAGAAAAATCTATTTTGGAGGAATATTGCACCATGTGAAGGAGAAATTGCATAAATTGCACTGAAATTGCACTGGAGAGGGATATTGTATGTTTTTAGCAAATGGGTTCCACAAAAATCATACTAGTTGAATAAAAATGAGGGTTTTGGCTAAGTGATATTTTTCAGAGTTGTATGTATGATTTGGAGGTGTGATTGTACAATTTTGAAGCAGATTATATGATTACTAGGCTCCCAAAGACCAGATTTGTGCAAATTTGAAGAGATTGTATATAATTTTTTGTAGTTGTACAAATCTTGATGAAGTTGTATGGAAGGGAGGCATCCTTGTATGATTGGAAATTTTCTTGTATGATTTTAAATTAATATTGTATGATTTGCAGCCCCGATTGTACGATTTGTTGCATTTGTACGAAATCAGGTGCAATTGAACAAATCCAACTGTAGTTGTACGATTTTTCCAAGGATGTATGATTTGAAAGCATACATGTACGATTTTTTGAGGTCTTGTACAATACTAATAGTCCCTATACATTTTAGAAGTAGTCGAATGGACTTTTGGAGCAAATTTATGCAAAGTTATCCTAAATTACCAAATTGATCAAAGAGTGTGCAAACAAGGTTTCCACTTAGTGATGGCCGAAGCGTGAACTCTAGGCAAGAATATTGAGCTCATTATAATTGCATTGCAATATCTAGAGTAGAGATATCACCAAGACCAACACACTAGAGAGAATCACAACCCATGAGACCTCCCTCATTTTACCCGATTCAAGACCAAGGACATTGATTTCAATCACACATGATGTATGGTGATCATCCTTGGAGAGGGAGAGGACATAGGTTGTGGAGGGGTCAAAGATATTGGCATGGTGGTAGAGGTGGTACACCACTACAATATAGAATAGAGGATATGGAGCCATCTAGGGCACATAGAAGGGAAATTCATAGTGAAGTTCATCGAGATAAGACTACGAAAGAGCAGGAAGAACTTCCTAGTGAAGCAGAGGAGTAGCAAGTGGATATCAAGTATATCACTTTTGGGTAGCCAACAAGAGAATTTTGTAGGAAATGGTGGAAAAAAATGAGTTTAATAATCCATTGAAACATGCACTCTGGAAGGTTGGAGTGAGTATTATAGCGCAAATATCACCGCAAGATAAAGTATTCTTCAATGAATACTTGCTAGATATTCTCCAGTAATACGAACCGCTGAGAATCACACTGTTGTGAGAGTGGGTAATAGGTAAATTAAGGTGGATTTTTTAGCTGAGGTATTTTTAAGAACATTTGGATTACCCAGGAATGGAGCTCCAGTTTTGAAGAAGATAGTCAACCCAATTGAGATGCACAGGTTGATTACGACACTCACATCTATAAATTTACATGTGGTAGCCAAGATTTCTGGTTTGGGAACCCATGGAATTAAATAGAGCCAGTTGAAGACTAATGAGTTGGCATGTACAATTAACATTGTCATGGCCCATCTGTCTAGAGAATCATGAGCTTCAAAAATGCCAATCTGGATGGCACAGTACGTGGAAGGTGTTTATAATGGCGTGAAGTATGATTGGGAAATATATTTACAGGAACGGATGCAGCAATCACTAACAATTAGGAGGAAGATGTTCACCATGACCTTTCATGCCATTGCTCTATTATTAGATGCAGTATCTGGAATGGGAATTCCCTTTCCTAGTAGGACCCAACCATAGGAATTATCATCAGATCAACCTACCATACTACGATGGGCAAAGACTGTGTCCTTATTGAAGGCAACTCTAGATAAATCAAAGGTCAAGAAGAGCATAAAGTAGCCAATACCTTCAATGCAGGAAGAGGTTGAGACTACATATGATGAAGATGTTCATCCGAGGAGGAAGAGAAGAAGATAGTTGGAACCAACCTTAGAATAGTAGGCCCAAGTCCAACAACTGTAGGAGCAACCAATCTCTTTTGAAGAGGAGGAGAGAGTAGAACAACAATCCAACCCTATAAGGATTCAAACACATAGGCAATGGGAGAAACAGAAGAAGCCCATGCAAAAAGAGCAAGCCGAGCCAACACTAGAGGAAGGGTACTCTAACTTGGAGGGGTTAGATTTGCTGAATTTCAATATACTAGGTCTAGAAGGAGTGGGAAGAGCAATGGGATCTCTGCAATTGCTCCAGACCTCTAATTTTAATTTTTTGGATTCATCCAGATATTTGATTGGAAAGACAATGGTACCACCAACTCCAAAATAAAAATTCGTGATGGAGGTTCCATTTGAGGAACCCAAGGGGAAAAATAAGATAAATATTGTGATGAGAGGTGGTAACAACCAACGGGAGTAGACAAGTACATAGGTACCACAGGAAGAATTTGCTCTTGACCAGATAGTTGCAACCCTAAGGGGAGTGCAATCAAACCCACAAGAGGAAGGGTTGATAAAAATGCAACAAGAGGACTTACCTAATCCGCAAGAGGAAGTCCAAGTACTAGTGAAAGAGCAATAGTATCCAAAGGAAATCATTAATGTTGAGGAGATAAAATCACAAGAAGAAGGAGAGACAAGTAAGATAGTAGCACACATTCCACTACAAGAAGAAAAAGTAACCAGTATGATCAAGGAAGTTGGAGGAAGTTCAAATCCACAGGTAGATGAAGAAGAAGAACAAACCCCACCACAGGATAATACTACAGAGCTTCGTACAAGATTTTTAGTGGAAGTACCTCGCTTTGATATTTCGGGGGATGAAGGTGAGAATATAGATGAGTAGGTGGAGCACTTATTCTGATAGGCCAGTGAAATATTTGCCAGTGCCAGGCTGTAGTTTTGTATTGGTGGTGTTGGATAGTTGAAATAGTGGAGGGAGAAAACCTTCACTGAGTTAGAGAATATTGTAGAGTGGGTGTGCAATGAGGATCACATGAGGTAGATAGCACACATTCATGCACAACACCCATGGTTATTCCCTGGGGGAGAAGTAACCATGATGCTTGGAAGACAGGATTTACCAGAGGGAGTGAAGACCAATTACCATGTATTTCCATGCATATATTTGGATAAGGCAACCTATCAGACTTGTCCATTGAATACAATGGGTACAAAATTTTGAAGAGTACCTTTAGAATTGGCCTTCACCATGAGGAAATTGAATTTCTTGACATACTAGATCGAGTGGCTTAGCTTGGGTCTTGAACAGATTTATCAAGCCAAGGAAGCACAATGGGAGGAAGTAGAAGCTACTCGAAAGGAGATGGTTGTGATGGAGGAAGAATTAACACACAATAAAATAGAGGTTAAGGAAATATTGAAGAAGGTAGAAATAGAGTGGGCTAACATCAAGCAGGCTTATGAGGATAAGCTATGCTCACAGGAAGAGGAAAACAACTTGTGATCCAACAGGTAGAAGAGTGCACAAAGCAATTGGAAGCTCAACTAGCAGCACAAAATGAACAATTGGCCAAACAAGAAAATTAGTTGAAGGAAGTAGAGGAACAACTACAAGAAAAATATTGTAAGATTAAGAATATGGCAAAAGATACCAAGTGCTATAATGAAATCATCATGGATCATAAGGCTCGACTTAAGGCTAAGGATGAGAGCATGGTGGCTTATGAAGTCGACATTCATCAGAATCTATAGGTTGTTATCAAGAAGAATGAAGAATTAGCCATAGCAGCTAGAAAAAAAGCCTTGTTGATGGAGATGTTATGCAAGGGAGCATCTGAGTGTGAGAAGGATTTAGGTATCTTGCTAGCTATTGCAAAAGAGAAATCTAATGAGTACAAGTTAAAAGCCTTGGAAGTTAGTCAATATGCAATCCGATTGAAGGATGAGCATGTTGCTTTGTGATGGTATCTTGATGAGTACCACAAAGGTTCATAAACTAAAATGAAGAATATTGAGTCGGTGAGGACACTGCCTGATGTAAAGGGGAGGGCAGATGTAGGCAACAAATCCACCTCCCAGAAGAAGAAGAAATGATCCTTGGATTTGCACAATTTTGTTTGGTTTTGCTCATTTTTGATTAAAATGTACAAGTGTCAAAACGTACAAGCATGAGTAAAACATACAAGGTTGCAAATGTATGATGTGAAATGTTAATGAAATTAGGTGAAATGTACATTTGGGGTGAATTTGATAAAAATCAAATTAGACCTTAGTAAAACCTTGTAAAGAATTGTTTTTAGAGTTAGTTCGGGATGGAAGTTGTAAGTAATGTGATGTCTCAGAAACTACTTTGGAATGGTTTGGGCATGCATTATATAGCCCCCCATTAATTTTTTGGTTGTTCTTGATAATTCATGCATGTTCATTGTTGATTCAATGATATTTAATTCATGGAGTATTGATTGCTTATGGTAGAGTTGTAGGTTGTTCATTGTGATAATTGTTATGGTTGTGAGCAATGCCAATGATTATATTGTGCTAGATTACTCATAATTTGAATATGACAACAATTCTCCTTATTTTATTTCCCTTGTGAATTCCATTGTATGTTTTGGTTGTTGCAGGTTAAGTGGTTACTGTTTGGACGCATAACTTACTATATATTTGGATGGAATTACATTGTGAATGATCCTGATCATATTACAAACTTGGTGTGAAGTATGGAATTGATTATATGATGAATTATGGCCGTATAAATATGTTTCTAGGTAGTTGTATGATTTCTAGAATTATCTATTACAATTCATTGCTAGTGAATTAGGATTTTCATGTTGGAGATAAAGTAAGGAATTGACATAAAGAAACATCTCAAAACTTGTCATGGAAGGATTGGTTGTGCAGGATGATAGATCTAAGTATTAGTTGCAACAAGGGTTTGTACAAACCATACAATTTTTGTACCAAATCGTACAAACTGATAGTTTACTCGATTTGGGAACAAAACTACAAGATAATACCTACTAATTAAGGAAATATTGCTAGTTTCGAGAAATTGATTACAAAACTGATTGATTTAACTTGAAAAATCTATTCTAGTGAATTGGCCAAGTACCAAATTATACAAGGTCAAGTTATGCATTATTTTTATTGTAAAAATATATTATTTGATGATCGTACAAGCTATTTTTGCAGATTGACATAATGTACGACGGATATCGTACAAGCTGTATGATTTGTGCAAGTTGGGTTTGACACTTTGGTAATAAATTCTAGATTTCTAAATCACCTTCTCTTCCAGGAATACTACACCCTATCCTCTAAAACACCTACATTATTGGGTCATCAACTACCTTAAGCATTTTTCTTATAACCACCTCTCTTATACAGAATGCATAATTACTCCATTATGAGAGTTAAACACTTATAACCAAAGGGTCATGTATTTCCATTATGGTTTCCAATAGCTCCAAGAAACTCTAAACTTGAGATACTAGATTCATGGCTAGCCTTGATGTCAATTTATACTCTAGAAATTAGTTTGTGGACCTAGGTTGAATCTCCTTAGGGATTCCTTCCTAACCTACCAAATTGAGTGTGTGTAGTTTCCCTCCTTCACTCTAAAGTAAGGTTCATCATTAATCTCTTCTAGCATTTTTAGGGAAGAGGGGCCCTACCTCTTTAGCTTTTTCTTTTCATATTTTGTTGTCCCCCTTTTTGGTCCAACCTATTTAAAAAAGTACATGTATAGGTGATATTAGAGCAAATGTGGTTGGGGCAATGACAGTGGAAGGCTATGAGATAGGGGTTTCTTCAGACAAGGAAGGATTGAAAAGTGTGGAAATGGTATCCCAGGTGATTTGGGATGGAAAATGGAAGAAATGTGGGTCAACTATGAAAATTTGAAAAAAAGCAAAATAATGACTATCTAAAAAAATGAGTGATTCAATCACAATTGCAAGAGATTCATTCAATTTAAGATACTTGGGTGATATTTTTATTATAGAGAAATATTATAAAACTTACAAGTGATTCACATGTGCAAGTGAGAGATTTGCTTGGTTTGGTAGAGTTGGTAAGAAAATGATATTTGAAACAAATAGTGAATGATGTGCTCCATGAAAGACACTTAGAGAGAAAGCTTAAGGATTTGGAAGATCGCTTGAATACCAAGCAATTCACTTGGTATTTTTGAGTGAATCACTCAAGGTAGGGAGCTCATTAAGCTCAACCTAAATAAGGGATGTGGTCCATTTGGTTTACATGCACTACATGTGATGAAGTTGCACAATTTGCATGATAGTATAGGTAGGTAATTTGCTTTGCTAGGTCTTAAGGTAATAATGAAGGAGAAAAAATGGGATGAAGGTATTTATAGCCCCTATCACATGTGGGATTTAAATAACTTTTCCCTACTCATGCCTTGCATGGGGGGCTATCTAGCTGAGCTATTGACTTCTTGAGGGTCAACTTGCTTGTCTGGTTAATTGGTTTGCAGGGTGTAGGTTTGCAAACATGTTTCTTGTCTTAGTGAGTTATTCACTCGTAAAATATGAGTGACTTACTCATTTTATCTCTTAGTTTTTTAACATACATTATAAATTACATAAATATATCTTGATGATGAAGAGGGAGGGAGAGGAAACTAGGTAAAATACGATGAGATGATTGGAGAGTTTTTGAGAGAAAGGGAATGACCAAAGTAGAGTTCATAGAAGAAATAGGTAAAGTGATTACCAAAATAGTAGTATCTAGAAATATATGTACATATTTACATGATTTTTGGCATATAATATTTATTGGTAAATTGGACAAAGGTGATGCCTATTCATAGAAATAAATAACATCTTCCCATCCATGGTAGCAAACTTGTAGGCATTTGGGCTCATGATTTTTAGAATTTGATAGGGTGCACTCCATAAGGAGTCAAAATTTGGTGTTCCCCTAGATTTTCCTTATCTTCATCCCACTTGCATATGATATCTCTTTGTTTGTATTTTATCTCTATGGCTCTTTTATTGAACCACCTTTTTATAGTCTCTTGGGGCTGCATCATTCTCTTGAAGATCTTTTCTCTTTCCTCTTGCAATGCCAACAACTGCATGTGCTTGAACTCAATGTCCTCCAATTCAAGTTGCTACAATATTTGGAAGGAAGGGATCTCTAAATTAATTAGTAATATGACATTTTTTCCATTGACTACCTTGTATGGTGACAAACTAGTATATGTCTTTAGTGTCACTAGAGTTGTTGATAATTCCTTACACAATTTTGTGTGGTACTCCCTTTATGATTTGGAAATAGTTCTATTCAAGATCCTTGTGATATTATTACTAGTTGACTTAGCCAACCTGTTTCATTGGTGATATAAATTAGAGGATGTCTTAAGTAGAAATTCATAATTTAGGGTGAATTTTATTACCTTAGTTGATCTAAAATAGATGTCATTATATATTACTAAGGTGGTTGGTTCTTCTATCAATTGAACCACTATTTATTGATTGGCTACATTGGCTAGGACTGCTTCAACACATTCAACAAAATAATCTATAGCGATGAGGATCCATACATCCTCTATCTTTGATAGTGGGTTGATTTTATCTATGAAGTCTAGGCTCTATTATATGAATGGTTCAATCATGATGATGTATTCTAGGGGTATTGGATCTCTTCTCTTGTTTTATCTAAACATATAATAGTCATTAATCCACTTGTAGTAATCATCAAATATGGTAGGCCAATATTAGCTAGCCCTAAGAATTTTATGAGCTATGGTGGGCATAGAGTAGTTACCTCCTTCATCATCATATTGTTTGATCTTTCTTTTTCCATGTAGCATAGTAAGATGTCATAATATTTCTTCCTAAATAAGAAACCATCAAACCAATAACATTGTGTTGTTTTCTATTCATATTAACCTCTCTCCTTAGCTGCCAACCCCTTTGGTATCCATATTGTGGCCATATATCTACATATGTCCCACATCCAACCTGTATTGTCATACACATCCATCTCTTCTACTAAAGCAACTTGATAATTAGTGACTGTCATTTCTAGGATTTCACTTAAGGCCCTTCCCCTGATGAGTTTGGTGGGTTTGATTTCTAATTCAATTTCTTGTATTGTGTTGATCCACATGGTACTATTTTCTCCTAATTTTCCATGAAGACTGATATTAGGGTGCACTATAAAGACTTTAATTTTACTTTTTGATAGATAGTACTTAAAATTCTTAAGAGCTTTCATGATGGAAAACATTTATTTTTTGATCAAGGTGTACATTTTTTCATAGCTATGGAGGGCTTGGATTATGAAAAATATGGGACATAATTTATCTTTAGTATTATTTTATGTTGGGAAAATAATGATGCTTTCATCTTTACCAAATATATATATAGCTTAAAATATTTGGAGAAATATGGGTTGATAAAGATTGAAGATCTAGTAATGAGTTTCTAAATATCTTGAAAAGTTTTCTTCCCCTCATCAATCCATTCTAGGGTGGCATCCTTTTCAAATATTTTGTTAATAGGCCTAACTATTTAGGCAAAAATTATGATGAATTTAGTAGCAAATTAGATTGAGCTAAGAAATAATTGATTCCCTTGATAGAAGAGGAAAATAAAAGATCTTGGATGACTTTTATCTGATAAAGGTATATGGCCAAAAATTATTTTAATACTATGTGTCTAGTAGTTTCCCCTCTTGAATCATAACGATGAACTTCTTGGGATTAAGTGAGATATCAAATTTTCCTATACCTATAGAAGTCTAACTTGAGATGTTCAATATGCTTATTGCTATGTTTGAAATATGCAATTATGTCATCAAGGTAAATAAGGATTATCTTACATACAAATATGAAAAATATTATGTCCATAGCTCTTTGGAAATCCACCCTGATATTGGATATGCCAAATGACATTCTTTGATATGTGAAGGTCCCCCATTTAGTGGTGAAGGAAATCTTATGTTGATCATTGTCTTTGAATTAGATCTAATTGTACTTTAAGAAACCATGAAGGAGAGACAAAATCTATGACCCAATCACCTTTTGCAAGAACTAATCTATGGAAGATAAAGGATAGTAATCTTTTAATAAATCTTGGTTTATGTTCCTAAAATTGACACACAACGTTATGTTATATTTTTATTACATATAAGAACCAAATTAGTGACCTAGGTGGAGTTCTTGATTGAAAATATTAGATGGGTTTGTACGCGCTTTAATATTTTCTTCATCATTACCTCTATTTTAAGGTCTATCAACCATTACTTTTGTCTAAATGGTCTAGCACCAAGTTCCAAATCGATGGAAAACTCTATGATGTTTTGGATGTAGACCTTGATATATTTGTATAACCATGCAATAATGTCTCCATACTTACCATAGAGATCTTTGAAAGGTCCAATTCTGTTAGGAACCTTCTAATAAAATTAAGCACATTCACATAAGTATTGCAATTAAAGCAAAATTTCATGAAACCAAATATTGCAATACAAAATGTAAATGCAAGAATATATTAATCTCACAAATCAAAACACAAAACCACATGCATATTCAAGGGAGAAACATCCTTTAATGCTTTTATTAAATATGCAAGAGGATACATTCATTTTTACCCCTCATATTTTTAAAGACTTCATCACACTACCTAACGCTCAAGGCTAGCTTTAGATGCAAAATGCCACCTGATCTAGAATATTCTACCAAACAAAACAATTACATTCTTGATAACAGTTACATAAAATAATGCCACTTGTATAGGCACTTCTAGTGCCATAAACTATTACCAAATATTACATAATATCATTACATTATATTATAATGGGGGTCCTCACATTAAGAAATGAGTTATTACATAATAGTGTTAGGATGGAGTCCTAACAATTTCTTCTTGAGTGCAATCCATTGTTGTTAGGATGGAATCCTTTGCTTGTGATATAGGGATATTTTATTTGTTGTTTGTCCTAGTTTTGAATCTTACCTCTTTTTATATTACTCTCCCTTATGGTAGGTTTATCTATTCCTTCTCTATTACCTTTATCTACTTATAGGTATTTTCCATTATCTATTTGCCTATCTCTATTGGTTTGTGCCTCTTCTCTTTCTTTTTTAGACATACTTATAGTCTTATTTTTTATACATTTCTTATCCTTTTTGTTTTGTTGTTGTTTCACTATAATCCCTTTATCTTTGAAATGCAAAGGTGGCCTCCCCCTCCTAAGAACTCTTGCATATTTTTGGCTTTAATTTAGTTCTTAGATGGTTGCTCTTTAGACTCTTTTATCTTACCCTTGGTCTCAACCCCTTATTGATTATTGCATATGGCATCATCTTTAAATGTTAAATCTTCATCAATTTCTACATCACTAAAGTTAGAGAGGATAACATTGTTAGGGTTAGGTAAGGTAGGTACTTACTATTTATTTTGGCTTGCTGGTACATAGGCTATTTAGTTGTGGACACAAACTAATCCAATATGGAAGCCTATGGAACCTCTCATTGCTAGTTATATCAAACAATCTAAGAATACTTGATAGCTCCAATTTATTCTATTGATTGTTTCTATAATTACATGGAAGACACCATGATAGATCTACTCCTAAATTAGTTTTGACCATATGGTTTTGAGTTTGGCTTGTTCCTTGGTTAACACCTTATTGAGGCACTTAATATTTTGTGAGATATGAAGTCTTCCAAGATTACCAATTCTATGGTTGTTTCTAGTGTTGCCTTACAACATTATTTTAATTTATCAAGGTTTGATCACTTCGACCATCTTGCTTATTACAAACTTATTGTTTGACTCATTATTTGAGTTGGATGGAGCAAGGAGGGATGGAAGTTATGGCTAAAAGGCTATGTTGGATGATGAGCTTTCACCAAGATGAGTAATGATGTGCAATGATAGAGAAGGATTAGTTGCAATATTTGGCTAAGGATTAAGAATCATTGAAATAATGGAATAAACATAGGTATGAATTATTTTGTGTATTATGGGATGCATAGGCCATTCGTGGAGTGGGAGGTAAATTTTCCACTTTAAGAAGGATGTCTTCCCCTCTAGCTGCCTCTTTAAAAAGTATAACTAGTGTACAATGGTTAACTTTACACACCATTAAAGCTATATTAGATTATAATCCTTTTATGTAGTATGATAATGCTCATTTCTTTATTTTGACTAGCATTTTATATCAAGAGTCTAGTATTGAAGTCATGCACATTTTATTAGGGATTCCTTTAGATTGCTTCAATTAGAACAAAATAAAGTAACCATTTTATCATGCTATAAAATCTATGCATTAAAGGTTATAAAAGCGATGTCCAACTTCTAATTGAATTATCTAGTAATCCTCTATACCACGACTTTAACATGAAAATAATAGATTAGCAAATGTACCATTATGTCTTCCTTCGAGATGTGATGGATTGATTTGAGTATCAATAATTCATTGAGGTGATTTAGTATCGTCTTTTTCTTGTTCCCATTAAAGGTGGGCAATGCTTTCATAGTTGCTGTAAGAATAGAAGAATAGGCTATTCAATTTAATGGTGCTTGGTAGATCTAATCTAGAAGTTAATTTTGTGGATTGCGAGGTCATTCTTAATTATTTTGTTGAGGGGGAGGTTTACCATATTGTTGTTATGGAGGCAAATAATGATACATCACATAACCAAGAGTTAGATATGGAGGGTACAAAGGATATGGGTATGAAGGATAATAAGATGGCAGATTCTAAAATCCCACTATTGGTTTGGAGGCAATTGCATATGATGATGTGGAGGAGGGAAATGCAGACCTTATGATAATACTTGCTAGTTAAAGGAGGTGGACCTTGCATATTTTACCATACTTGGTTGGCTAGAGGTAATTTTAGCCCCTAGGTGTTTCTCTAGGACACCTACAACCCTATTTATCTAGTTGGTGCTTGGGGATTTTGATCAAGGTCTTGGCTTTAATTTAGATCTAAAGATCCTACATTGGAGGCCATAGCCTAACTTGGTGGGATGTTACACATATTTGATAAATTAGATCCTGATGGGCTTTGTTAAATAATTGCTTGTAGGGGGTATTTTTTGCATTAGAGGTCAATGGTGGATTACTAATATACTATTGGCTTCCAAAAAATGGATTGTTTGTGAGATTATTCACATTGATGGGTGTATACCATCAAGGGGATTGATATGTGTTAAGGTTGAACCCATATTGTTTCAAGTTTGATTTGCTAAAGCAAATGAATAACTCATGTGTTAACCCAAGTAACTAATTTATGGTGGCATGAATCCTTAACTAATAGGGTTGGCTATTGAGATTTTACTTTTTGACAAAATGAGACTAGACACTCTAATCTCCTCAAACATGACTTTTGGATGCACTCATATGACGATTTTTTATTTTTTTCCCTTTTGAATTTCTTTGATGGTGCACAATGATGTTTATTGATTATGTTCTTTTCTCATTTTTTTATTCTTGGATCCTATTTAATGAGCTTACACATATGGACCTACATGGATTGAGTTTTGGGGTTAAAATTTACAAAATTTCAAAGAAATTCTTATGGAGCAATTATCTTATAAATTCAAGTGATTCACTTGCAATTTGAAGTGATTCACTAATAGAAAAGGACTTAGAAGAATTTTGCTTATGAAGCAATTTGTTTTTAAATAAAAATGATTCACTTGCAAATGCAAGTGTTTTGCTTGTGATTTTGGGTGATTTGCTCACAAACTATAAAGTTATTTTATTTCAAAAAGAAAAGATCCAAGAAAATCTCTTGGATTAAATTACCTCAAAACTAGAGCAAATTCCCTTCCCTTGAGAGAGGAAGGAAGAATCTTGTCTTTCCTAGTTAATCACTTCATAGATATGAGCAAGCCTCTTGTCGAATATGACTTGGAGATATTTACTATTTTTGGGGTAAATTACTTGCTAAATTGAGGTAATCACTTGTTCCTTTTGTCTTTGGCAAAATATCTTAGAATATGCCTTCAATATTTCTTGTCTGTAATAGATGCACATACGAGGTCACATTCCACTTTTGATGATGCCCTAATATTGTTTGAGCCATTATCTTTACAAAAAAAAAAAATTTTAGAATTCATATTGGAGTTTCAATTCACAACGCACCTATAAAAATTGAGTGCAAATAATAAAAGTGATGAATTTCTAAAGTCAATTTGAGACTGGAACTAAAATGTCAATCTCCTAGCCTTGGCAAATTGCTCTAGATTCAACCTATGAATGTGCTTTTTTTTTTTTTATGTAAAAAAACATTATATTAAATAATTAACAAAATACATTTTTACAAACAAAAAAAAGGAGGCGAATAAACACGCCACGTGGCTAATGCCATCAGCCAAAAAGAAACTATCCCTATCAAAATAGAGTGGGAACAATCTACAATTTACATAACTGATTGACAGAATAGATTGATAACAGTTTACATAACTAATGGATAAAAAAACTGATAACCTTCAATCACCCCTGATTCTCACCTAGAGAATTTGAAAAACACAGCCATAAACTCCCTCCCCTGATTGCTTGTAAAATAGAGCAAATCACTTATAAATTTAACTTAGAAAAGATTTGGGTGCTTTGTTCAAAATTGGAGCAAATCATTTTCTAAAATTAGACTTAGTAAAATTTCTGTCAATTTTGAGCCAATTGCTTCATCTATGATGAATACAAAATCCATACAAAAATCAAGAAACTAAATGCAATTTGAAGATAATGAGGATTGGTCCTACCAAACATGCCAAAATCTATGTTAAACCAGGGCATTGTCATGACTTTTTAATTAATATTTGTGTTCGAGCTCTAGTTTTAACAAAGTTGGAAAGGATTGCCAAAGGCTTGTCTCAACTCTAGATTTAGGTCAGATTCTCACTGCCCTTGCAAAATACTCCTATGCTAAACTGCACTAACATGAATTAAAAGTAAAGTGCAAAAAATAAAATGCGAAAATTAAACATGCATGAAAGTTTAAGGGTCCTATTGATTCAAAATAAATACGAGTATAAACTGTAGTGAAGAAAGTGTGCAATCAACCATTACATGAAAATTTGAATAGCAAAAACGTCCAACCATTCATTAGATATGAAAATGATAAGCAAATGACAAGATGGACTAAAAGGGCAATATCACAATTATTGTCGTGCACTTAGCAAACCAAGAAAATAATACCATTGATAAAATTTCTAAGAATTAATCAATTTCTTACAATCTCATAAAATTCAAAAATAATATAAATTTCTCAAAAAGAATGAATACAATGGATCCCAAGCAACAAGGATCAATGAATATAAAGATACGAAGAATTTGATGTTTACCTTATTGAAAAGTTCTCAAGGTGGTCTAAGCTGCTATTGGCAACTGTGTCATCACCACCCATATTATTATTCACCATATGATCTTATTGGTGTTGACCGGTTGAAGTTTCTATAGCTGATGTGACATTATTACTTGAATCAATTTTCGAATCATGTCCCTCCATGCCAAATCAGATGCCATAGCTGCAACTACTGTGCTTTCCAGTGTTCAGAAAATTATTGTGAACAAAAATAAATGTACAACACCCAAACAATGCAAGGGCTTGACACTACAGAAAAGCTTAAGCACTCCAGCTTGTTAAAGCATTCACAGACCTCAAAGAGACTCTTTAGTCCATTAGTAGCCACATGCCTAGGATTAGTCTCATGAAAGTTACCGCAACCTTCTTTATGCCCAATCTTGGATCATTAAGTTCTGCAATGACAACAAGAACATTGGACATTACTAATTCGTACACACAGGTAAACTAAATTAAGCCTTATTCCTGTGATAAAGAATGTAAAGAATCCATATCATTATGTACAAACGGACATCATTATGTTTTAAGGTCATTGAAAGGATGAAACTATTCATGCACAGTTTGATTAAACTCAAAAACTAATAATAATAATAATACAGTATCCACTTTGACTAACCCCAACCTATCCACTAGAATTGGAGTTATAGTCAAAGGCAATGGATGTACAGTCCGAATACACTCCTGAAATCATGTTATATGTCACAGTTCAATGTATTGGATTAGCTTATCATGTATGATTGGAAGGTTGTTTTCAGTAGAGAAACCATATTACACTCCAAAATTCCATATGCTCCAGATTTGTACACATACACAATGTGTATACACATGGACTTACTGCTCAATGTGCTCACATAGTTTTGAAGAGCTCAAGCAGATGCATTAATATATAATAAACCATTGGAGGACTATGGATTGGAGGTCATAAAATCATGGAAGCCAAACTTAGATAAACAGGGAATACAAATCCACATGATGAACATACCCACAACAGTCAATATTACTAGAGCTTGCTATTTTTTTGGCATGAAGTGAGGAACAAAACAGCTTCAAGGGCAATACTCAGGTGGGTTTCCCACAGTAGTCTCATAATCCATGACCTCACTTCCCTCCCTTCAGAAATTACGACCAAACTAATCTAAAAAGCCTTGATATCAATGTAGAATCACACCCTATTGTCTTGGGATCTCACACACAAGAAGATCTGAACATGGGTCTGCCAGCAACATTCTCACTATTTTTTGTCTATTGGAAAACGAATGCTTGAAAAACTTCCAACCGTGCACAACAAATCAAAAGAACAAGCAAAGAACAAAAAAAAACAAGTGTGTACCGTTCTGTTCACTTGACGATGTGGGTGTCGATCTCTCAAGGACTTCACCTGCTTCCAAACCAAAAAGAAACACACATCTGTGGCTTACACACACTGTCTTCACCTTCTACTGAAGTATATACACAGTCTTCATGCCATTTTAGACACCCACTTCATCTAGAGCCTCTGAATCCCCATCATTCCGGCATGGAATGGCATAGAACCATATACTCACACTGTATCAAACATGAAGAAAAAAACAGCTAGCTTGTGCCCTCACACAGACAGATAGCCTTACTGCCAACCCTACTTTACCGTAGCCATATTAAAAAAGTCCAATTATAAATTACTATATATTTTTTGTTTTTTATATATTCATTCGGTTGGCATGAATATTGCATGACATTCTTACTGAACACCTGGACATCTGTCCACTAAATCTTTGCATTTTAGTTATATTTGAATTGAACACTCATTTGGCATTTGTCAGTCAAACTGAATAGCTAAGACAGCATACCAGACACCTCTGTGCTGGGACCCATCCACCCTCCCCTACATCCGTACAGGAATTCTCTCACTATATATTTGAATTAGAGAGCATCTGCCTCCCCTGTTTCTTTGAACATTGTTGAATGATAAAGTATAAATATATTTTTGCTTTGGGGGACATGGTTGGATATTGTATTGTATGGCCCTCCCTTTTATTTTTATGGGCATTGTCTGCTGGTGGGGTCCAGATGTTTTTATCTGGAATAGTGGAATGCTATGCATACAGTGTGTGCAAGAATGATTTGATAGGTTTGGCCCAAATAGCACGGGCAAGGTTTTCTTTTGCAGTTCAGAGCAAATGTTGATCCTATCAATGAGGAGGAAGGAAAGTTGACCAATGGTAAAAGTAGTCTTATGAGATATTGGGTGCTTAGTCTTTTCTTCTTTTGAAAAGAAAGATTGCGATCCTTTTGTTAGTGACAACACATCATACATATAAAGCTTAGAACAAAAGCAAAGCAAAGACATAAATACAACTATTGGATAAAAGGTAGGTCAAGCAGAAGAGAAAACAGTGTAGTTTAAGTATTGTAGCAAAAATGTGTATAAAGTAGAGATATTTAAATAATTATTATATTATCACAGTATTAAAGTCTTTGCAATTTTAAGGTAAGGGATGTTTTTTATAAACATTATATTGTTTTATGTGATTAGTTGATGTGATTTTTTGATCTATTGTATTGAGGAAAAGGGTAATCCTTTCATAACCCTACTTTACCATTAATTTAAAAAATCTAAAATTAGATAAATTTTATTCATAACTTTCTTATTTGTAAATAATTTTATATTAAAAATTATATTTTGGAATATTTAACATTTTTTTTTTTTTTGGATAATAAGGGTTGTACTCTAATCTCCACCTTTGATAAATTATAATTATCTTCTTTAAAGCTTGAGAGTTTATAATTAGATACACTTCTCATCTCAATTGAGATGCTATAGCTAGAAACCTACATCATTTTACATATAATGTTTGAATTATTAATTTTATTTTTTTGTATCTTTTCAATTTTTTTTATGAATACAAATAGTTTAGAATTTAGGGTCCTTCTTGACATTTTTTAATAGCAGCCTTCACAATACCAAAACTTCACCTCTAGTATTTATGTATGGCATCTTAGTAGAGTAATATTTCAAAAACATCGTACTATCATAGTCTGCTTTACCAAATTTGGATTTCTAGTTTCCTTCTTGAAACATAAAATAAAGCAACTATTACCAATGGAAAACATTAAATTAAATCTTAATCATTATTTGATTCAGCCAATCAACATTTTCTTATCAGCTTCAGCCAAACTTACTATTTCTAACCGTGGAAAGAAAAATTTAACTTCACAATCCTCAATCAAAACCCCTCTATTGGCTAGCCTATCTACACATTTGTTTCCTTCCCTTAATGTATATGTAAACTTGATTTCTTCAAACTTTTTAGCAAGATCTTGAATTTCCATAATTATCTCTTGTATGTTCCATGGAGCCTTTGCTTTTCTCAAAATTACATTTATTACTATGAGAGAATCACCTTCCATCAATACTCCCATTTCATTTGTTTGTATATTTTTAACCCTTCTAAAGTTGCCTAAGCTTCAGCTTCATTATTTGTCTTAAATCCACTATTAAAAGTGTAATGAGAGAATTTCTCTCTATCATTTCTAATTATTCCTCCTCTTGCTGAAACTAGATTTCCTTTAGGCGTTCCATCAAAATTTAATTTAACAAACTCCACATCTGGTGGTTTCCACTTTATATTCTTTGCCTTCTTTTGCTTCTCTTGTACCCAACATCATAATTCCATTTAATGAATTCAAGGCTCTTTGCTTCTAGATTAGGGACACCATGAGTTGATAGGGTTGGTTTAGAATCCTCTATGGCTAAACAAATATTCATTTTCATTACCTCTAAACTACTTTCCTTTCTTTTAAATATTCTTCTATTCCTTTCTAGCCATACAGTCCAAAGTATTGTATCTTTTCATATTATCCCATATTGTCTGTAAAGGCTCATTTTTATAAGTTCTCTACCATTTCTTTAACCAATCTTCAATTTTACTATTCATCGCCATGTATTTACCAAACATATTAAGAATTCATTGCCATAGTTTCTAGACTATTGAGCAGTGTTCCAAGAGATGGTCTATACTCTCCTCATCCTTTTTACAAATAACACATTGAGAGGGACCATGCAAACCCCTTTTCATAAGGTTATCCTAGGATAAAATTCTTTTATGACATACTAACTAAACAAACATTTTGACTTTAGGAATTCTTGGGCTATCCCAAATATCTCTTCACATTCTAGTGATATTACTATTTTGTTGGTGCTTTACATTATATCCACTTCTTCTTGTGTATTCTCTTGAGGTATTCAACTCTCAAATCAATTTATCATTGGCTCCCTTCGAAATAATCATAGTTGTTATATTTCTACTCAATTGCCTCCTAGCATCAGTGTCTTGTATACTTGTACAAAATTCTTCTTTCCATTTGTATATTCCTTCCTGATCCTTGTACAAAATGTTTGAAACCCTATCGCCATATTTGTATTGAAGCAATTTCATCCAAGGTTTCAAAATTGGATCTAAATTGAATGATTTTTTATCATACCAAGTATCCATCCAAATAGATTTTTCTCTCTAGTTCCCACCACCCATCTTAAAACTTTAATGATTAGATCAATATATTTTTTTTAAATCATTCCAAAGAGTAGAATCATTTGGTAGAGAGAATGTAGTAAATATTAAACTTGGGTCATTGGGCTCAACATACTTAGAAGAATTCTTGCCCATTGTCTTTGACTCTCTCTATATAATCTCTAGATTATTTCCTCCCTAAGAGCTATTTTTACATTTATAAGAATTCTTAAACCAAAACGTACAATAATTTTATCATTACACACTTTGCTCCATTTCACCAAAGAAAATTTCCTTTTATCATGTAAACCTGACCATAAAAAGGATTGCATAATATAGATTAAACTTTTTACAACTAATTTTGGCATAGTATACAAATACATATAATATGTTGAAATGGCTTGTAAGACTGACTTAGTTAACTATTGAAGAACACAAGCTTATACTAAGAGGGGGTGAATAGTATAAGACCCCTTTTTAATTTTTCTTTCAATTCAATATTATGTAGTGTATAGATAGTAGTATCAATAGCAGTAATCAAAGCAATGCACAAAACACCATACACAATAGAGACACCATAATTTACGTGGTTCACCCAATGTGGGCTACTCCACGGAGAAAATATTTTACTAAAATTTTCTCAATCAATCTCTTTGGAAATCCTTCCCAATTACAATGTTTATGGACCTTTGTTCAAAGGAGATGTTGATCCCCTAATCTCAAGTTCATGGATCTCTTCCACAGGAGAACTCTTTCCCCTTCTGCTCTGGCTAGTGATCTTCTAGAAGACTTTATCTCTCTGCTGCACTGACTGGTGGATCTCTCTCCACTTGAAGACTCGTCACTCAGATCTGTCTTCAATTGTCCTGGCTACTGGATCTCTATCCACTGAGACTCTGTCCTCTATACTCTGTCACATCCAAAGCTCTATCTCAATAGGTTCACTTAGAACCTTATCAAATCTTCTCAACAAGCTCACTCATAACTTGTCCAAATATGCTCAACAGGTCCACACAGAACCTGTCCAAATTTGCTCAATAGGTCCACACAAAACTTGCTCAAATCTGCTCAACAGGTCCACACAAAACCTATTTAAATATTCTCAATAGGTCCACAGAGAACCTGTCCAAATATACCCAAAAAGTCCTCTCTAGGACTTGCTCAAATCTGCTCAATAAGTCCTCTCTAGGACTTGTCCAAATCAGCTCAATAAGTCCTCTCTAGGACTTGCTCAAATATGCTCAATAAGTCCTCTCTAGGACTTTCTCAAATTTGCATAGCAAGCTTCCACAAAATCTTACTCAAAATCAGTCCACAAGCCTTCTCAAAGACTTGTCTTAAATCTACTTAACAAGCTCACATATAACTTGTTCAATCTCATAGAATCATAAAGAGAATTGTTAGAGACTCAATATATTCTATACTTAATGCTCAATCAATATCTCAACTCAATCTCATAGAAGCATAAAGAGAATTGTTAGAGACTCAATATATTCTATACTCAAATACCAATCTCAACTCAAATCAATATCATAGAAGCATAAAGAGAATTTTTAGAGACTCTATATGTTCTATACTCAAATCCCAATCTCAACTCAAATGAATTTCATAGAAGCATAAAGAGAATTTTTAGAGAATCTATATGTTCTATTCTCAAATCTCAATCTCGACTCAAATCAAGAATATATAATAGTTTGTTTTATGGAACTTGAACAACCATATGCATCCACTTGACTAGGCTCAATCAACTCAACTCAACCAAGCATCTCAATGAAGAACCCTCTCTCACAAACCCTAGTTCAAGCATGTATCAATCAACTCAAAATGTTTCCAACAATACTCAAAAACAAATCTCACATAAAAATGATACTCATGTTCTCTTCTAACTCAAGTTTACGTTCATTGCACAACCAATGGGCTCCAACAATAATGCTTATAAAACAAGGTTTAATCACAACTCTCAATCTAGAAAACCTTGAAGCATTAAACCAATCACTTTCAAAATGGAACCCACAATAAATGCTTTTCACTCCAAAGATATTTTCAGAAATCCACCACCATAACCAATCAATAGAAGAATGTGCTCATGCCTTTAATGAAGATGAAGAAGCCTCTTTGGAAATATGCCACAATCACAATATTCTTTTGCCAATCTTCACAAGGGTTAGAAGATCATAAAATAATCAACATTACTCCACTTCACAATTATATTCACCAAGGCTTTTAATTAGAAAACCTTCTTAAGAATTAATGCACAACTTCCTTATCACTCCTAAAACCACTTCTACCATAAAAATAAAATAAATCAAACATTGCATAACCTTGTCACTCCACAAACCAATTATACCATAAAATTAATCAAATATTTTATATCCTTCCTTTCAACACTTTTGCACTAAAAAATAATCACAAAGCTTTCTTAGGCAATATCTCACATTAATCAAATATCAAATCTTATTAAAATATTAAAGCTTGCTCAACCTTATATCTCCCACAAAAGTCATAATCAAACCTTAGCAATAATTTTTTTAAATTAAAATATTTATCCCCGCAAATATCAGAGTCAGAGCGCATACCTCAAAGGAGCCCTCGAAGGGCTTTGGAATTTCGAACCTCTGCCCACCGTGCTACCAAGTGACAGCTAAGCCGCG
This sequence comes from Wollemia nobilis, assembly GCA_028583015.1. Classification (NCBI taxonomy): domain Eukaryota; kingdom Viridiplantae; phylum Streptophyta; class Pinopsida; order Araucariales; family Araucariaceae; genus Wollemia; species Wollemia nobilis. The sequence continues at coordinate 3,699,652 of JAQPPZ010013020.1, read as the reverse complement.
TGAGCTAAGACTGCCCACGTGAGTGCCTTGGGCACTCTCTTCCTTAAATCGCATGCATTTTCCTCACAAGGCACCAAAACTTTGATCGTCCATGGCTTGACTGCCCATGTCACATGCCACAAAATTCGTTGTGCAATATTCAAATGCAGAAATACTTTGGGTTTTCAAAAATCATGTGACACTCCTTAGGTTTATTAAATGGAAAACCTTTGGCTTATTTATATAAGCCATCCTTCAATGTGAATACGTAGGCGCTTTTAACATTGCACTCATGACGTCGATGGTGCCAATAAGAAGGGAGGGAAAAACCTTTTGTTTAATTTTAAAATTAAAATTAAAATTTTAAATAAATTAAAATTTAAACTAAACCTTTAAAATTAAATTTCTCCATCATCGAGGCACATTTTTCGATGAAACAAAAAGCCAACTTGGGTTTTAAGAAAAACCCATTTCAAATCTGCCATCCATTAGTTTTAAATAAAACCTTTCCTTTCTTTACTTGGTTTTCATAAAAACCTTTTGCTAAGCTTCCCTTGAAGCTCCTTTTGGAACCAAATGTCATGCATCCCTTCTATTACCTTTGATCAAAACCTTGGCTTCTCATGAAGCTCTTTATGGAGCAAAATCATAGTTCTTACTTACATAGGTCCTTTTGACATCAATGACATCATTTAGCTTAGGGAATCAAAATGTTCAACAATCTCCCCTTTGTCATTGATGGCAACCCATATTCATTTTACTGAAATCTGACCTTCTTTTCTGCTCCCCCTGGCTCAATGCTCTCTCAAATATCAAATCTCATATCAAATCTCTCCCCAATACAAAAATCTCTTCCCCTTTGACATCAATGACAAAGGGTCACCTTTGGGGCTCGGGGATAAGAATGAGCCTCTTAGCTTAGCCCCTCCCACACCTCCACATGAGGTGGTTAATTCTAGGGTGGGAGTATTTCTACTCATCGAAAGCACATATTTGTGCCTTATATTTCTCTCTTCTTCTGTGAGTCTTTTGAATCCACTCACTGTTTCTTTACAAGTCATCATCCCTGTTTCTGTCGTCACTTCTGTTCCTGTTCCTATTCTTGTTATCATCCATGTTCTTGTTCTGGTTCTCATCCTATCCAAATCTACTCAACAGGTCCACACAGACCCTATCCAAATCTGCTCAATAAGTCCTCTCTAGGACTTACTCAAATATGCTCAATAATTCCTCTCTAGGACTTTTCCAAATTGGCTCAATAAGTCCTCTCTAGGACTTGCTCAAATATTCTCAATAAGTCCTCTCTAGGACTGGAGAACCAAGCAATGGAAAAACATTGCTCCAGTATCCCAAGGCTTTGCTTACTATTCCAGTTGGAACCAACTCATATCAAGCACTAAAGGAAGAGCTGGTTGCATTTCATTGTTAATAAGGGTATTACAAAGATACATTGGAGAGGCATTACATAGAAAAGCCCATGCACAAAGGAAAGGTGACACTTTCCACCTAAAAGGAAACACTAATATTTCCCATGCAAGCACCCATTCGTTACAAGCTTGACCATGAAAATGTACAAGGAATAAGATTGATAAGAATGAGCACTCATTCAAGATTGTAATGCTCATCCTTTACCTAGAAAAGTTTTACAAGTAGTAATAAGTATCTCAAGCACTCAAGGATAACCATCATGATACTTTTTACACAGTCCAAGATCCTTCATATGTTAAAAGGCATCAAAGACTACGAAGGATAGTATTCAAAGTATTCACAATAGTCATAGCATTTATATCATTCACAATAGACTGAATCATAGTATGGGAGAGAGGTGAAGAGCATTAAAATATTTGGTCAAGGTATTCAAGGAAGGTCAAAAGTCCATGGTTGAAGCTCCACCATCCAAACATTGAATTCAAAGGTGAATCAACGTACACCATAGCACTCAAGGAAAAGGTATTAAAGAGGACTGTCATATACATCTGAAACCTGCATAAAATACATAGGGAGTACAACACTAAAGGTAAGGTTTTTACTTTATCAAAATTGCTTTCATTAATAAGGATTTATAAGGTATAATATAAGGTTGAAACATTAAGTACAATCCACCATATTTTAAAGCAATATCTAAAGGGAAAAATTATAAATAGTGTAGCGACCCCGGGAACGCATGCACCGGTCCCTTTTCTAAACCCTACTTGCAATGCTATTTAAAATACCAAAGATAAAATGGAAAGACAAGAGGAAAAAGCATATAACACGAAATAACAAAAGACGGATCTCTTTATTGATATTGAAGCTCGGTTACATGTCGGTCCCTCTTAGGGATACCCATTTTGATACTATAAATTACAAATAGGCAAGGAGTGCCCCTTCCATGAAGAGGTGGTGCGCTTATAAAAGCTTCCTGGTTCCGCACACGAAAATGTATGAGGGCTTACAGATGCCTCCTTCTCTAGGTCTATTTCCTAGAGGGATCCCTTTTGCTCTCGTATGTTGCAATCTTCATCCGATGTACCTATGGCCCTGCAAGCAATGAAACAACAACGCACATTTAGGTGTCCGAGATTGCCTCCCCGGATGAGGTTGTTAGTAATCAAAGAGTGTAATAGAAATATGATAAAACTATGCCATAAAATCATGTAAATCTATGCTAATGATGTGAAAACATAAAGAAACAGAATAAAAGAAGCTATGTCTATCCTAAGCTAAGCCTGCAGGCCACTGTCCAAGACAACGACCGCTAAAGTAAACCTTGCCCTCTTTGCCCCAAAGCTATGGGTCAAAGACTGTAATCTGATGTTGAAATAGTAGGTGTTATGCTCTTCAATCCATCAGAGCTTCATCATATACGTGATCTCAAAGAGAACTCTCCAAGTCTCGAAAGCTCTCCTCAAAAAGATGTCTCTCTCTGATATGATCTCTATATAAAATATCTCTCTTTGGTGCTCTTAGGCTTGCACCTTTTATAGTGTGAAACCCTAGGTCTATGTCCAAGCCCTAGGAATGAATTTCTCATGCGTAGTGCAAGTTAGCATGAGAAGCTTTTGTCCATTGTCTATATTTGAAGGCCAGTTAACTGAAATCTAACTGCCCACTTGAGTCTTCTATGCGAATTGGTCGTTAGCATGAGAAGATTTTGTCCTTTGTTTATGCTTGGAGGTCAGTTAACTTAAGTCTAAATGCAAACTCAAACCTCCTATGTGAACTGGTCATGAAAAGGAATGCAAAGTCACTCCCGCTCACCTTTATTGCATGCAGACTACCACTTCCACCTGTGATTAGGCCTATTTGTCGGTAAACTACTTCTTATGGCTTAGCCACTATCATCTACAGTGGCTAAGATCTGGCCGCTATCATCTATAGTGGCTAAGGTCTGGCCACTCTAGGCTTGAGCGGCTAGGATCTGGCCACTCTTGGTTTGAGCGGCCAAGATTGGATGGCTTGAAAAGGCCCCAAATGAGTGGTGAGAACCATTGTTGATGCTTGGAAAGTCCAAGATTATGTCTTATGATCTTATGAGTGTGTCTATGTGAGTAGCTCCCCTAAGCATGACATGATTTAGGTGTCTATAGATGCCCCTTTTTGTGATGCGTTGTGTGGAAAACACAATGTTGAGCAAAAATGTAGACTGATATATTTGTAGGGTGTATGGTGATCAATGGTCTGATCAACGTCGGATGGCCCAATCATGCAAGATGGCATGCATCCCTTGAATCATTGCCTCAATGTTCGGAGGACTTAGCTCAGTGGCTTTTGCATGTTAAATTGCACTCATTCCTCAAACTCAATCGGGTAGCTTCAGCTGCTACAACAATTTCGACCGGTAGGAGAGCTACAATTGAAGATGTCATGTCTGCTTACGTTCCTAGCAAACAAGGGAAATTTGTGATTGTTGTATGCAATGATTCATAGGATGAACATGATTTTGTTATGATCGAGTGATATTTTGTTGATTTTGATTATGATTATGTTGAAATTTTGAACTACCTCTTCACACAATGAATTGGTGAAGAAATGACAATGAATGAAGCGACAAGTCACTTGACCAATATGACTAATCTGGTTCCTTTCTAGCATTTGTTGCTTTTAATGGGCAATCCCACATCCAAGTGTGATTCCAATTGCTTATGATAATCATCCATCCCTATCTCGAGGAGCGGTCCAGCTATCAATAGCCTTCTTAGGGAGTTAGGATGAGTGATTCTATTTATGCCTAGATTGTATCACTTTGACTTAATGTTTTTGATGTCATAGGGGAATTAGAATGATCCTTTCACACCCGTGGAGCAGTTCGACCATCTTGGTCTTCTTCGGGATTGAAGGGTGGCATATCGTAATTCCAAAATGAGTTGTTTTTGCCCCAAGTGGCCTTATGGTTATCTACTCATCTCACCAAAATACATGGAGTGCAAATCGCTGCAATCGTCGAGTGGATAGAGTAGGTAACTGGATATGAGGCCTACTTGAGATTGTGATTTTATGTGATTTTTTTGTTATTTTGAACATTCTGATGATCTTAAACCACCAAAGTGTGTTTATTTATTATTTTTGTGGGATCCCTCAAGGAGAAAATCCCTTATTTTGCTCTGTGGATCTGGCCACTGTCAGGTCTAGTGGCCTCTGAGTTCCTGCCTGTGGTCATTGTCACCTTGAGTGGCCAAGAAGTTTGGGCCACTGACGTCAGTAGTGGCCAAGGTATAATTAAGGAAATATAAAAATTTGTTTTTCTAGGGTTTGACCTATCATTTTCACTATTGAAGATTCATTTTCAGAGCTCTGGTGCGACGATGATGGTTGCGACTTTGAAACTTGTTGGTGTTGAGGATATGGCTGCGTAGGGTGAGACATCAGCTATTGGAGGAGCTGGAGCTTCTCGGGTATTTCTCTCTTCAAAACCCTAGCTCTCTTTTCTTTGTCTAAGTAAAATTGAACCTCACTAAGTAATGAGCAAAATGAACCTCACTAAACCTGTTGGCAATGAACAAACTCCGTAATTAGGCTTAGGTTCCCTTTTGCTATGGTGGGTTAGTCCCCAATTTTGCTTTCTGTCAGTGGCTTCAACCTAGGGTTTTTAATTTTTTATTATTCACCCTGCCGCCATTTTGGGCATTTTGAACTTAGCTTAGTTTTGATGCTTGGGTAGGAAATTTGCTTTCCATTCTATTTGTTTTCCCTCCCTATGTTATTTTTTTGAAATTATTTTGTTAGTTTGTAATTTTTTTATTTTTTGGCCAAGGGTTCACGGGTTTGCCGTGCCGCTCCTTGGCCGTGTCGCTGAGGGGTGAGCTTGTCGCTCGAGCGGCAAGCTTGAATCCCAATGGTAAAAAATTTGACCATTGGGTCTTGGTCGTTGCTGCCTCCAGCGGCCAGGTTTTGATCATTGTAGGCGACAATGGCTAAAGCTTGAGCCTTGTTTTTTTTTTTTGTATTTTGTTGAATTTTTTATGACTTTTTGAATTTTGCTTTGCTTGATTAGGTGCAATTTATTCTTCTTTTGCTTAGATTTAGAGTAACTCATACTCTTTTGCACCATTTTCATGTTTATTGTGAATTATGCCTTAGATGCACTGTAGTTATATTTTGTCTTTCTTCTGCTTTGCTTAGATCCTTACTGCTCGGGCTCGGGACCCAAAGCTCCTGCTTGACTTGCTTCCTAGATTTGATGACATGGACTGGGCATGGTTCAAGGCCCATGGGTTGTAGTATGTCATCAGGCTACCTTACATCATGGTAGATCAGGCTTACCTTATGGCTTTAGCCCACCGTTGGGACCCATGGACTAATACCTTCCACCTCCCGACCGATGAGATGACCATCATGTCGGAGGATGTGTATAGGATCTTTCGGATTCCATTTGATGGGGTGGCCATTACCTCCTCGGACACTAATGATCAGGTGGTTGTCTTCACTCGGGTGTTTAGAGAGCACTCTATGGATGCTCTCAAGGACACCAAGTCTAGAGGAGTGTCTATCAGTCATTGGCATGGGGAGGGCATCTTTACGATGAGGCATGTCGTATTGTTGATGGTGATCAACAATGTTCTTATCTTGGACTGCTCGGGTTTGAGGTTCCCTTGGAACCTTCTGGCGATGGTGCAGGACCTATTGGATAGCGAGGAGCCTATCATCTATGCATGGGGTAGATCACTATTGGCTCAGTGCTATGATGAGTTGTACCACATCCATCGATGGGGACGTGTCAGCATTACCTGCAGCTTGCTCCTACAGGTTTGGGGATGGGAGCACATTATAGTAGATCACCCTAAGGGGCTCTCGATGAGATTATAATGATTGATGCTCGAACATAGTGCTATGCTGCTAGATGGGCTCGAGAGCATGAGGAGCGTAAGAGCCACACTTTTGTAGGGGAGTTGTCCCACTATACTGATGCTTTCACTAGACTATTGGTCGGAGATGTCATGTGGTGGCCTTACTATGAGTGTCCTGCTTGGGATGATCCAGCTAGTTTTACTGCTAGGACACGATGTGAGCGATGGCTCATTGGCCATAAGATTGCCATCTAGGAGTATTTCTTCTACTCTCAGGTTCTTCGTCAGTATGGATTGTAGTAGGATGTGCCCTTGATACCATTCTTGTATAGGTGCCTCATAGTAGAGAAGGACCTACCTCCATGATAGATCATCGAGCTTTTATATGAGGAGGATGCCCTAGTTGTTGACCCTATAGTGGTTGGGGGAGTTATAGAGGCCTACTCTCAGTGGTGGGGTGATCGGATGTGGCATGGCATCGGTAGCCTAGGGTGCGAGGATGATGGTGGGGGTGATGGCATAGATCTGATAGGATGTAGAGTTCGAGCCAGGACCGAGGTATGGGGCCAGCCAGTAGAGTAGGTGGTAGTAGAGGATCCTGATGTTCTTAAGGAGGAGGAGTTAGAGCTTGAGGAGAGAGACTCTCCTCTGAGAGCATAGCTGCATGAGGTCGAGGCTGAGCTTCAGGCCACTAAGATCTAGGTACAATGGTGAGATGCTACCATTGAGCAGCTCTTAGCATAGATACAGGCTCTACAGGCTACTATTGGGGGTGGCGATGTCAGGATGCAGTTTGTTGTTCCTCCTTCTACACCATAGGAGGCTCCAATGATAGGTTTAGGGGTAGATGTGGGACATCTCTAGTCTCTGTTGGATGAGCATGAGGAGTGGATCCGGGGACTTATGGATCATGTTACCCTTCTTTAGATGCAGCTCAGGAGGCATGGGATTGTCCCTAAGGATCCAGTAGGTGCGGGTGGTTCGTAGGTCAATGGGTGCTCCACCTCGGGGTAGTCTTCCACCCATCCTAGCCAGTGGACCCGAACTCGGATAGAGAGACCTATAGGCTCACATCACTCGACTCATGATACCACCATAGGGGGAGGTAGCACTAGAGGAGGTGATGTAGGGGGCTCAGGCCCGGTACTTGACTGATGCTCTACTTGGTCCTTGATTCATTTTTGAGGTCGATTGACCTAGATGACTATAGCCTATGGGCATTTTTGTATATCCATTGGACTTGACACACATACTTTTATGATAGATTTGCTTTTATGACTTATTATGTGTATCATTTATTGCTTTATGTTTTTGTTATTATTTTATTTTATGATATGATGCGATGATGGTATTATGATGATTTGATGAATATGCTAGATGATAGATGATATTTGAAGATGCTTAGATGGATGTGTAGATGCTTATATGATTTGATGATATGATGCGATGTATTTTGATGATGAATGATGAATTTATGATTTGTATGCAAATGGATATTGCCTATATGTTTTATGATGTGGTTTATGGATGATTAATGACTTGTTTTTGTGGATGCAAATGTTATTGTTAAATGCATGTTTTAATTTTTGCTTTAATTATATGCATCTAACTTATGTGATGGAATGGTATAAATGAACCTGTATGCTCTAATCACTTAAAACATATGGAATGCATATGACATTGACAATATTAATGGGTGATACCACATAAAGTAAAAAAATAATCATGAATTTAAATAATCACTCTTATCATAAGAATTGATTAAGTATTCATATATGAGATGTAATGGTGTGTAATGTATTTTCTTAATAAGTTTCTGTAAATTAAAATATATAAAGTAGTCAGTGGTCATCTATATACTATTTCTAATATATATGTGGTATCTGTCCTACTATGTTGATACCCCCTAATTTATAGAATCTTATAAAGAATATGATGGTGTGAATGATGTTATGATTTGTTGCTATGTAAGAATTTTTGGGGCTTTTCGGAGATTCAAACACTCTAGTTCCCCTATCAACAGCTGTCTACTTACCACTTAGACTTTTGAAAAGTAAGGCTTTTACCATGGACCTAGTTTTTCATGATCTCTGTGTGTGCATGTGATTGTATATTTTGAGATAGAACTCAAGCATTTCCTCCGATGTCAAGCGGGATTCTTTCAGCCCATTGCTAAGATCAGGGATCCTCAAGTGTTCATCTCATCCTTATGTTGGACTTAGTTGGACTATACCACTAGGCAATATTGGGTTACCTAAGCTAGCTCATCCACATTCAAACATTGGTCTACACAAATGCATGAAGCAATTGTGGTAGACATATCGTCATGCGTAAGGATTTCTCCTTCCAATTTTGTACAATGCTGAGAATTCCAGGGATTCAAGCTTTATTCCCTTCTTTTTGGCTTCTTTTTGGCTTTGGATATTTGCTCATATGTAGTGATGAAAATCACTGTTTATTTTGATTTGATTTTTTTTTTGAGCGGGGATTTTTGTAGTGATGATAATCACTGTTTATTTTGCTCATATGTAGTGATGAAAATCACTGTTTATTTTTATTGATTTTTTTGAGCTTGATTTTTTTTAATTTTGATTTGTGTATCGGATTATTGCTTTGAAATATGGATTGTATGCTTGGCCTTTTGAATATGTACTTTGCTTTGGGATTTTTTCTTATTTTGATTTAAGCAAGGGATTTTGATAGGGTAAAGCTTGTCCTTTTGCCAATTCTCAGCACCTTTAAACCGGTTGCATAGGGGGATAAGCAAGGAAGATCCTTTTCGCTTAAGGTAACCTAGACCACTTTGTAGCTTTCATATTTTCCTTGTACCAGCTAGGATTTTAGTGTTTCAATTAGTGATGGGATCTTGAATATCCAAGGCTTTATCACAGCTAGACCTTACCTTCTACTAATCAAAGTTGTTTTCCTCAAAATTTGATAAGATTACTAGGTGTGGTTGACTAACCGAAAAACCTTATTTTATTATGTATAGCAACAAATAATGGTTGTGTTGAAAAACACAATTACACACATGTGGATGGAGGTATGGATATGAATGACTTGTGCGACAAACTGTGGTATCACTTTTAAGGCTCTCATGACATATACAATTGTAATGGATATGAAAATGTAATGCAATGATGTGGATGCAAAATGTGAAGTGCAATTGTTTTTGTATTTTTGATTTTATGTTGTTTTTGTATTTTTGATTAATTTGACCAAAGGGCTTATTATGCCTTTGGGGCTTTTGTTATTGATTTTGACCAAGCGGTTTGAATTACCCTTGGAGCTTTTGAATTGATGGGATTTGACCAAGCGGTATGAATTACCCTTGGAGCCTTTTGAATTGATTGGATTGACCAAGCGGTTTGAATTACCCTTGGAGCCTTTGAATTGATTGGATTTGACCAAGCGGTTTGAATTACCCTTGGAGCCTTTTGAATTGATGTTTGACCAAGTGGTATGAATTACCCTTGGAGCCTTTGAATTGATGTTTGACCAAGTGGTATGAATTACCCTTGGAGCCTTTGAATTTGATATTTTGACCAAGCGGTTTGAATTACCCTTGGAGCCTTTGAATTGATTTTGACCAAGTGGTATGAATTACCCTTGGAGCCTTTGATTGATTTTGACATGTATGAATTACCCTTGGAGCTTTGATTGTATTTTTGAAATTTTATGTTTTTATGATTTGTTTGTGTTTTATGACATATTTGAATGTTTTTGTGTTTTATGAAATATTTGAATGTTTTTGTGTTTTATGTGTAAAATGCCTTTAAGTGAATGATATTGAGAGGTTCAGGCTCTTCAACACCATCTAATGATATAAGGTGATATGCTCCAGGCCCAACTCTCTTTGAAATCATATATGGACCTATCTAGTTTATCATGAACTTATCTCGTAGATGCGATGGTAAATTTGAATTTTGTTAGTTTTCTTTGAGCACTAGATCTCCAACCTTGAATTCCCTTAGGTGGACTTTACTATTGTAAGCTCATGCAAGGTGATCTTGGTAAACATGAAGATGCTCTAAAGCATTGACTCGATGTTCATCAAGAAGCATCAATTGATCAAGGTGGCCTTGTCGCGTAACTTCATCATCTATGAAGTCCTTTAATGCTATGCGTAGAGTCAAGATTTCCAACTCTAGAGGCATGATGGCTTTAGTGCCATATACTAGTGAAAATGGTGTTGCCCTAGTGGGCATCCGTATACTAGTCCTGTATGCCCATAGTGCAAGAGGCAACTACATGTGCCAATCCTTGTGATTTTCTTGCATTGTCTTCCTCAAAATGGAGACTATTGTTTTGTTTGAGGCTTCTGCTTGCCCGTTTGCTTGTGGATAATAAGGCATTGAAAAATTATGTTGAATATGGTATTTTTTCATTAAAGCATACACATTTTTGTTCTTGAAATATGGCCCATTATCCGATATTATCTTAGAAGGGACCCCAAAATGACTTATGATATTGTGGAGTATAAACTCCGCAATCCTTGGTCCAGTTGTTGATGTTAAGGGGATCGCTTCTACCCATTTAGTGAAGTATTATATGGCCATTATGATGAATGTGTGTCGGCCTAAGGATGGGGGTGAGATCTTCCCAATCAAGTCTAGTCCCCATTGCGAGAATGGCCATGCTTCCTGGATGGGCTGCAAAGCTTGCGATGGTAAGTGCGTTAGATTTGCATGATGCTGGCACTTACTACATTTCTTGACATACTCATAATAGTCCTTTTCCATTGTGGGCCAATAGTAACCCATTCTCAAGATGCGCTTAATGATGGCCATGCCACTGAAATGGCCTCCACATGTTCCATCGTGAGCTTGCAAAATTACCCAAGATGCTTCCTAGGGCTCAAGACAATGGAGTAATACTCCATCATATCCTCGTCTGTAGAGGATTTCTCCTAGAAAAATGTATCTTGTTGCTCTCTTCTTGAACGTTCACCTTTCAGTATGCGACAAACCTTGAGGTATTATTCCAAGCTTCAGGAAGTCCCATAGTTGGGAAAGCCAATCTTGATAGGCCACAACTTCTATAGAATAGACAACTTGCTCTTCCTGCATTTTTGAGGTAGTGAACATGGATTGAGGAACAACTCTATGGTATATGGTTGCACCACACTCTATAGGTCCTTGGGAGATCAAAGACCCCCAAGGTGTTATTTGCAAGAAATATCTGGCTATGAAGGACCAATCTTGATTTGGTTCGATGTTGATCATGTTGACTGATTCTTGATTGTCAAAAGCTTCATGATGTATTGTTGAGTGTGAAAGCACTTTCACATGAATGGTTGTAAAATTAGTAGATGGATTCTGAGGGATTAAGGATCCCAAAGAGGCCATGGTGTCTACAAATCTATTTGATGTATGAGGGATTGCCTCGATGTCGTACCATTCTAGCCGGGCTAGGTAGGTGTCAACAAGTTCCTTGTAAGTCTTCAGGAGTGGGCACCTACATTGGAATAGTCCTTTGACCTAGTTTACTATGAGCAAGGAGTCACCAAAGATATTCAATATTTTAATGCCCATTGCTATGGCTGTTTGGAGTCCTAGGATCAATGCTTCATATTTTGTATTGTTGTTTGTGCATGGGAAGTCTAGTTTGAATGATAAGGGTAATGGAGCACCCTATGGTGTGATAAAGACAATCCCTGCTCCACCTCCTTGTTCACACTTTGAACCATCGAAGAATAATGACATGTCTCTTTCTTTCTTAGGTTCTTCGAGTTCTAGCGGATCTGATAATGCAAAGACCACATCATCAAGCAATTCTATGGTGAGAGGCTTGTTATCCTGAAGAGGCACCTCTGCTAATTGATCTGCTATGACTTGTCCCTTGATGGAATTTTGGCTTATGAACTCTAGATCAAATTCTATCAATAGCATGATCCACTTTGTGGTACGTGTATTGTGATATGTCTTGCTCATCATGTACTACAAAGGATTTTGTTTTGATATGACGTAGGTCGTATGGCTCAACATGTAGTGTCACAACTTTCGAGTTGCAAAGACCACTGCTAAACACAACTTTTTGACATACGCATATCCTAGCTCATAACTCACCAAGGTGCGACTAATGTAATATATGGCTTGCTCTTTGTCTTGTGCATTATTTTGGGCTAACATGGTGCCCAATGCAAAATCAGTAGCTGATATATATAGTAAAAATGGTATGTTTGGCCTTGGTGGAGCCAATACTGGCGGTGTTGCTAGATAAGTTTTGATCTCTGCAAAGGCTTGATGGCATTATTCATCCCAATGAAAGGGGACTTCCTTGCATAGCAACCTATTCATAGGTCTACATTTGTCTGATAATTGCATGATGAATCTTTTGATGGATGCTATCTTGCCTTGTAGGCTCCTCAACTCCCTAATGTTGGTAGGGGCGGCCATTTCTAGTATAGCCTTTACCTTTGTAGGATCTACTTCGATGCCTCTCTTGGATACGATGAATCCCAAAAGCTTGCTAGAAGTTATGCCAAATACGCACTTCTTAGGATTCAATCAGACATTATGTTCTATGAGGTGATCAAAGACTTGTCTAAGGACTTCGGCATGCTCTTGCCACAATAGGGACTTGGCTAGTAAGTCATCCATGTAATCTTCCAAGATCTTATGCATATAGTCATGGAATATGTATGTCATGGCCCACTGATATGTGGCACCAACATTTTTGAGACCGAATGGCATCACTTTGTAACAGAATGTTCCCCATGGAGTAATGAAAGTAGTTTTATGTTGATCTTCGGGCTTAATCTGGATTTGGTTGTATCCAGAAAAACCATCCATTAGGGAGAGCATTTCATGACCTACGGTTGCATCTACAAGAGCATCTATGTTTGGCAATGGGAATGAATCCTTTGGTGTTGCCCTATTTAAATCTCTGAAATCCATGCAGATATGGACTCTTCCATCAGGTTTCCCTATGGGTACCATGTTTGACACCCACTCAGGGTAGTCTATAGGAACTATGAATACTGCATCCAGTAGTTTTTGCAATTCGTTCTTCACCATCAAAGTGATGGTTGGATGCATTTTCCTTAGTTTTTGCTTGATTGGCTTCTTCATGGGATCCAATGAAAGGTTGTGAATGACTAACTTTGGATCTATCCCTGGCATGTCTTTGTAAGTCCAAGCAAAAATATTTGGCCTCTCCTTGAGGAGAGGAATTAGGATGGCTTGTTCCTCTAGAGATAGACTTTCTCCGAACTTGACTTTCCTTGGTTGGGTAGGATCATCACTGATGTCCACCTCGAAAGTCACTTCTATAGCCATATGTGACCCATCCTCTAGCTGATGAGGCATGGGTATCAAATGAATGTCATCGATGGGATTCATAGGACCTAGTGACTCAGGTTCCAAACCAACATGGAAGATGTCATACGTACAACCTGATGCAAAATGGAATGGTTGTAACATCTCTTCATTGGTGAAGAGGTCTTCTGGATCTATGGGTGAATTAGCGTGATCCCAATCAATAGCCTCTACATCAAGATGCAATGATTTGGTAGGATCTACTGGATTATGAAGTGGAGTGGTCAAATCAATGGAGATCATGTTGATGGATGGGATGAAATCTCTAGGACCACATGGGTGCAATCTTGTCTCAAGGGTTTCCCTTCCATACTCACGATGAGGTTCTAGAGGAATGGGAATTTTTGGATCTGGCCCATGAGTAGGGTGGACAATAGGATCATTGGGCTCTAACTGCTCTCTGAATGTAGGTAGAGGGGGATTGACCATCCGATGAATGGTAGCTAGGTCAATAGGTCTCCCCAAAAATTAGATATGAGGGTCTATGGCATGAAGTGCCACCTCTCTCTCTACTAGCTCATTGACTTGCCGCAAGTGGTGAGGTCCAAGATAAGCCATCTCGGTCTCATCCTCAAAGTCATCATCACTTATCCAAAAACTATTAGCATTGGTATGCAGCCCTAAGACAAGGGGCTCATGTCTTGGCCCCAAGTAGGCCATCTCTATTTCATCTTCATATTCTTCATCACTTATGAAGAATCCATTTGCATTTGTCTCTTGCCCCAAAGTCAGGGGTTGATGGCTTAGGCCTAAGTAAGCTCTTTCTATTGAGTCTTCTGATTCATAGTCACTTTCATCTGATGTATATCCACTCTCATCATGGATGGACCATGTGAATATTTGCAAATAGTGAGGCCCTTGATAGGCTAAGCCAAGTTGCACCTCATCATCACTTGCTTCATATCCATTCTCCTCATCCCATGAGTTGTACCCTATTGGGGTGGAATCAATTGAGGTGTTTGGATGATAAGTTTTTGGAGGTGGTATGTTTACCGTGGCCACTTGTCTGTTGCTCAAATTTTCTATTCTTAGGGGGTGATAAGGAATGAAATCAATGTCTTCTCCTAACCCTATGCTTAATATTTCCAATGCTACTACAAGAGAGTCATCTCGACCTCTGCTATAATAGCCTAAGCCAAATATATCAGAGGGAAGCTGATATAGTGGCTCGTATGGCCTCCTGCACCCCTACTCATATATGCCAAGGCCATAGCCATGCCAATGGCAATGCTCAAAGTAGCTTAGAGAAAACTCAGATTAGAGAGGTAATGAACATTGACTATGAATAATTCATCACCATCCTCTTCTATATCTGAAGACTTATGAGCGTAGTCCAGGCCGACATAGACAAAATTGGTTTGGTTGGGAGGGATTCCAAGTGGAACCACTATTCCTACTAGTGGCCTCAAGTCTTTAGGCCTCCCTATGTCTTGTGCAGACTCAATGATAGGTGTAAAGGTAATGTTCTACACAAGGTACTCTCCTATGCCTGTGCTTGCCAAGTGTATTGATGCATGCGATGTGGATGACCCCATGGATGATACTAGGGAAGCAGGGTGATAATCACTATCTTCATCTTGATCTTGAGGATCTTCCTCTTCCATAGGACTTGGCATTTCAGCAATGGCTATAGTTGGCACTTCTTTGGGCCTTTCTTCCTTAACTAAGGGTGCCTTTAGCTTCTGATTGTCTTTTGGTTTTGATGTTGATGGTACTTTAGAAGCATTGACTGTCTTGAGTGCATTAGGAGGTGTTGATGTGCATGGGTCTTTTCTTACCCCTTTGTCTTTGTTATCCACTTGTGTGGTTGGGGATGAAGGTGCCACGTATAGGTGAGTAGAAGGGATTATGAATTCTCCTAGAATGTCCACCTGATTGACATATTTAAAAGGCTCTTCATCGGCTAGAACCACATAGACTTTGTTTTCGTGCACATACTTGACACATTGGTGCAAGATCGAAGGCACACACTTCATGGCCCTTATCCAAGGATGCCCTAAGAGGATGTTATATTGCATAGCTCCTTCCAAGACATGACACATCATGGGGATGGTCTTGTGCCCCACCTTGATGGGTAGGACTATCATTCCCATAGTATTGCATAAAGCATCATTAAAAGCTCTCAATGTGTAAGCTCCTGGAATGATATTGGACTTGGGGATCTTGAGGTGCTCTATTGCAGTTGTTGTGATGATGTTTATCGATGAACTTGTATCGACCAAAACCCTCTTGAAAGGTAAGTCATTGATGGCCACTACAATGTTTAGTGGAGGGTCTAGTAAGGCAATAGAAACTATCTTAATCTCATGATCATAGAATCGGATTACAGGTTCCTGGCATTCTTGCACTTGTCCCACAAAGTGAGTGAATGCATTCACATCTTGCGGTTGAAGCTCAATTGTTCTTAAAATATCCATTAGAGTCTCCCTATGCTTTGGGGACTATTGTATGAGCTCATAGATGGATAACTTAGCTGGAGTCATCTGTAGGTTTTGCTCCAATCTACTCTGAATAGTTACCATAGGTCTCGTTGGTGGACCTGGAAGGTTGTCTTGCCTTTGCCTAGGAGTAGTTGGGATGTTCATGGGAGCTGTAGGCGGTTGTGGTTGACCATACCACCTAGTCCTTGTTGCTATGTTAACAATCTCAACCATCCCAATGCATCCATGGGTAGGTATGTCAGCTCAAACTTGATTGACTTGGGCCCCTTGCTCTCGAGGGGCCTCATGATTGGGCAATGGGTTTTTGTATATGCCCATGTCTCTATTATCGAGAGCCAGTGGATTGTCAACTTTGAGTTCTCCTACCTCAATCATGTTTTGCACTTGATGCTTAAACCCGATGCAAGCCTCAATGTCATGCCCCGGTATCCTGTGATAAGGGTAAAATTGATCTTCCCTATATCCTTTTGGCTTAGGATGGTTGGGATCTATAAGAGGTATATCAAGAAATCTGATCCTCCTGGCCTCGCTCAACTGATTAAATATTGATTGCATTGATTCTGTCAGAGGCATGAAATAACGAGGTGGCTTGCATTCTCGGTTTCTTCCCTGATTGTTCTTTTGGTCGTAGTTGGCTGGCGGGGATGTGCTTGATAGTTCTATGGTTGTTGTGCACCCCCATCCTTGGGTGTAGCCAATACGACTTGATTGACTAGAGCAGGGTTGCCCTACTTCTACTTGTACTTGTCATTCTTACCATTCTTGTTCCACTCCTTTTTGTTTTGGAGCTTAATGGTTCCCTCATCTACTTTTATCTCTTCGATGAGCTTGGCTTGTGCTAAAGCTTCTTCAAATGAAGGATACTATTGGAGTTGTAGCAAGAGGGAGATATGTTTAGAACAAATTTTGGTGAACATGCGAATGATCTCTTCTGTGGGAATGGAGAATGATAATTTTACCATGACTTTTCTCCATCTATTCCCATAATCCATTACTGGCTCATCATCATACTGTTTCAAGTTGGCCATGTCTGAAAGGTTCACCTTCTTCTTAGCACCAAAGGAGAAATGCTTTAAGAATGTATTTACTAGTTGTTCAAAGTTGGTTATGCTATGCTTAGGTAGTTGGTTGAACCATTGAGTGGCAGCACCTAAAAATGTCATTATGAATGTTCTTAGCATGAGAGCATCATTGTCTTCAAGATGAAAATAGGCATTGATAAAATTGGTGACATGCTCTTGTGCATCCTCTTCACCTTTAAAATTCTCTAACCTAGGCATCTCAAAGTGCTTAGGATATGGAGGGCTAGGGATTGATGGGCACAATGGTTGATTGTGTATTTTGCTCAATGTTGGTGAGTTCCTAGCTGCCTCTTGTTTCTCAAAGGTTTTCATCTTTTTAGCAAGCTCTTGAAATGCCTTTGATGCATGGATTTCCTCCTCTTGTAAGCCTATTCACATTGGCAATGGAGGTAACTCTCTATCCATTTGATTTGTTCTATTTTCCTCTCTCCTATGAGGGGACTCAGGATTATGATCTTGGTTTGTTATGTTTGCCCTTCCCCCATTAGTTGGATTTCATTCATGATTTGGTGGGGGGTTTCATTGTGGGCTATCTTGTCTAGTGCGCCTCTCCTTAGGTGAGTCAGCATGTCTTGTTCTTTGTTGGTCACCACTATTTTCCTATAAATTGTTAAGAGCTAGCCACTCAACTTGCTCTCTTAAGCACTGCTCATGTTGGTGCAAGAGTCTTTCTCTTTGTTTCTCTTGTTCGAGAGCTTCTACTAGCTCTCGCTCCTTACGTAATGCATTTTCTAACTACCTCATTCGGTCAGTTTGTGCTATCATAGAAGACTCATGTTTATCTGACTCTGTTCTTGTTGTCTTGACTCATAGATTCCTCGAGGGGGTTTCTATTGTATCTGTACTCTTGCTAGTTAATGTGACTTGTTCAGTGTACTATTGAGTATCCCTATGATCAGACTCCATGCATCTTCTATGGGGTCACTCTGAGGTACCCCTAGATTGGGAGGTATGTTTAGAAGTCATAGTTTATGAGCTTCCAGATGCAGAGTTCTCAGTAGCTATAGTTCTTTGAGTTGGAAATCGATCCAACCCATCTAGTTGTCTTGTTTTCCATGGCTGGTCCCATGGGGTGCCATTTACTCCTATGAGGTCATAGTCTATGGGAATATTTCCTTTTGTGTGAAGGGTTTCTTCTATATGATTCCCATGACTAGATGTAGCTCTAGTTTCCTGCCCTTCAGTGGGTAGACCTATTTCATATGTTTCTTGTGAGTCTTGAGGTGTTGCAATTCTTGTTTGCCTTCTTGATGAAGAGGGCTTGGTGGTAACATGTTTTCTCCATGTGGATGGAGATGTAGCAGTCTCATCATCCCTATGTGAAGAATGGGTTTTAGAACCTTCTTTATGTCCATGTGAGGAGGAAGCCCTTGAAGCTTCCTCATGTCTTTGAGATGTTTCTGTGTGTTTAGAGGAGGCCCTTGAGGTCTCCTCATGTCTCCTTGATGAGGATGGTTATGAAGCCTCTTTTTGTTTATGTGACTTTGTTCCATGATGTGGTTCCTTACTTGGGGTTTCTCGAGGAGATCCCCCAAGGGTTGAGTTATCACCCCTTAGGCTCATGGAGCTACGTCTCATGGTCTTATGGGTAGGTCATTCAATGTTACTATGACTCCGCCTATGGGTATGAATTGCTTCTGTCTCTCCCTCGGTATCAGACCGAGGGTGCTTACTTCTTGTTTTGACCATGTTGTTTTATGAATTGATCTTTTGAGTTGCAATTTAGGAATGACCACACAATACCAAACAAATGTTTATCTTGATTACCGATTTGAGTGTGCCCTAAACTGTTTGATGTGTTTTGATGTGTTGTTCTTTCGATTTCTTTGCTCTTGTTCTTGGATTAAGAATGAGAAGACTCATCCATAGTGACAATCAAGTACACTCATGCCAAACATGATTTTCTCAAAAGAAGCTAGGGTACACCATTGAAGACCCAATGGAGGGTTCACCTAGCTCTTCCACTCTGAACCAATGATTGTTCCAATAGTGGGAGATAGTTTGAACACAAGTAACTTAGTGTCACTATAAGTAAGTTTCTCAATCTATTTCTAGGAAGCTCTAGGGGAAAACTAGTGGAAGGAGATGAATTCCAATGTCACTGGACTGAATTGAAGGTTGGTGATGAAATCCAACTCTCCAATGTTTTAAATGAGACGTGCATGTGTGGTGTTCATTTTAAGCTTGTGTAACATAAAGTGCATCATATAGCAGCAATGAATCTTTCCTATATGCCTAAGTGCAAAAATACATTTCAATATTCAGAAATATGCATGAACTACTATGATTTGTATGAGCGCACTTTATCTCATGCAACTATGGCCTCTAGCAGGGCCTCAAAGCAAGCAAACAACATACAATGTCTAGCACGTTGGATTCTAGGGTGAAATTTTTAGGCATAAGCCATTGTTCCTAGCAATGCCTAGTGGAAAATTTAAAAGAAGATCTAAGATATGCGAAATGCTTAATTATTTCTTCTTTTATTCCTTCAATTTCCAAACATAAATGTGCTTTAAGTTCTCTATTTTAAACACACATAAGTAGATAGAAAGCTATAAAATATCAGAGAAGCTATACCAACCTTTGATCTAGCTCAGAGAGTCTATGTTTTGACCTCTGCTACACTCTAGTTCTAGCCATTGTTGACCAGAGTGGCTGGTTCTTGGCCATTGTAGCTCAGAGCGGCTAAGCTCTATTGGCCGTTGTAGCTCAGAGCGGCTAGTTTTTGGCCATTGTAGCTCAGAGCGGCTAGACCTACACACAAAATTAAGTTAGTATTCTAGTAAAAAATGAAAAATTAGTGGTGGTCCCACCGTGATCGCCATCTATAGCGACCTCGGGAATGCACGCACCGGTCCCTTTTCTAAACCCTACTTGCAATGCTATTTAAAATACCAAAGATAAAATGGAAAGACAAGAGGAAAAAGCATATAACATGAAATAACAAAATATGGATCTCTTTATTGATATTGAAGCTCGGTTACATGTCGGTCCCTCTTAGGGATACCCATTTTGATACTATAAATTACAAATAGGCAAGGAGTGCCCCTTCCATGAAGAGGTGGTGCGCTTATAAAAGCTTCCTAGTTTTGCACATAAAAATGTATGAGGGCTTATAGATGCCTCCTTCTCTAGGTCTATTTCCTAGAGGGATCCCTTTTGCTCTCGTATGTTGCAATCTTCGTCCGATGTACCTATGGCCCTACAAGCAATGAAACAACAACACACATTTAGGTGTCCGAGATTGCCTCCCTGGATGAGGTTGTTAGTAATCAAAGAGTGTAATAGAAATATGATAAAACTATGCCATAAAATCATGTAAATCTATGCTAATGATATGAAAACATAAAGAAATAGAATAAAATATGCTATGTCTATCTAAGCTAAGCCTACGGGCCACTGTCCAAGATAGTTGATCGCTAAAGTAAACCTTGCCCTCTTTGCCCCAAAGCTATGGGTCAAAGACTTTAATCTGATGTTGAAATAGTAGGTGTTATGCTCTTCAATCCATCAGAGCTTCATCGTATATATGATCTCAAAGAGAACTCTCCAAGTCTCGAAAGCTCTCCTCAAAAATATGTCTCTCTCTATGATATGATCTCTTGTATCTCTTGTCCTCTTATGATAAAGGATAAAAGGTCTTTGGATCTCTTCTTTGGTGCTCTTAGGCTTGCACCTTTTATAGTGTGAAACCCTAGGTCTATGTCCAAGCCCTAGGAATGAATTTCTCATGCGTAGTGCAAGTTAGCATGAGAATATTTTGTCCATTGTCTATGTTTGAAGGCCAGTTAACTAAAATCTAACTGCCCACTTGAGTCTTCTATGCGAACTGGTCGTTAGCATGAGAAGCTTTTGTCCTTTGTTTATGCTTGGAGGTCAGTTAACTTAAGTCTAAATGCAAACTCAAACCTCCCATGTGAACTGGTCATGAAAAGGAATGCAAAGTCACTCCCGCTCACCTTTATTGCATGCAGACTACCACTTCCACCTGAGATTGGGCCTATTTGTCGACAAACCACTTCTTATGGCTTAGCCGCTATCATCTGCAGTGGCTAAGATCTGGCCGCTGTCATCTACAGTGGCTAAGGTCTGGCCGCTCTAGGCTTGAGCGGCTAGGATCTGGCCACTCTTGGCTTGAGCGGCCAAGCTTGGATGGCTTGAAAAGGCCCCAAATGAGTGGTGAGAACCATTGTTGATGCTTGGAAAGTCCAAGATTATGTCTTATGATCTTATGAGTGTGTCTATGTGAGTAGCTCCCCTAAGCATGACATGATTTAGGTGTCTACAAATAGCCTAATATTTGCAATATTAAAACATAGGAGAAATAAGGACTTCTACTTGAAAAATTAGAATTTCTATTATTGCAAATAATTGTTTTCTAATATTCCACATTAAGGAGTTATAAGGAATACTACATCAAAGTAGGAAATTGGAAATTATAAACAATAAATATCAAATTATTAAAGGCTATAAAAAGAGGTTTATTAAGGAATATTAAGAGTTGGAAATTAATTGGTATACTTTTCTCAAAATACATTAAGGGTACAAAATAAATCCAACTTTTAAAACCTCATCAAAATAGAAAGTGCTTAAGTTCAATAGGAGTAATAAGGTGTAAAAGAAGTTGATTCTTTGCTACTCCCAAAACTTTACAAAATCAACTCAAAATTGAACTATTATTCTCAAAAGCACTTTATCTATCATATAGCATTTCCAAAATCACTAGGGAGACATAAGGAATTCTACAAAACTTGATAATAATAGCATTCATCAAATATTATCAAGTACTTAATCCATCTAGGAGTCATAAGGACATCTACAAGATAATTCTTCAAGAATTAAATCAAACTAGGGAGATATAAGAAATCCTACAAAACCTAAGCTCTATAAAAGTTCCATCAGGCTCCTATACTCTAATTTAAGGAACTATAAAGATGACTACCAACACATTAAGCAATACACTTAGAAGTGGAATGAGAAAAATACCAATATGGATTAAAATCATGATTGGTAATACAATGGAAAATGAAAAAGAAAAATAAGAATCAATAATATGGGAAATAAGTTCTGAAGCACTTAGCTATGGAAAATTAGATTCTTCTAATGAAACTAATGATAACTATGAAAACTCAAAAGATCACATTTGAAAGGGAGAAGAAAAGGTAGATCAAGAGGACATCATAAAAAGGAGTAAAAATAAAATAGCTTCAATCGTGCACATATGGTTTAAGGATCTAGTCAAGGACATAGATAAACATGATATCCCTAAGATAGATTACAAAGTAGCCAAAACATCTCTATTGTGCACCTATTGCAATCAATACGGTCATGAAAATATCAATTGTTGGAATTTCCATCCATGCAAATACTATGAAGGGAAAAATCACTCATCTTTCTTTTGCTACTATAAATACAAGTACTATAAAAACCACAAAGAAAGATTACTACACAAAATAGATTACTATTTTCAAAATTTTACTCCAGAATCATCTACTAATAATTAGCTCAAGTTTGACACTTATGAAGGTCAGAGAGACAGGTCATATAGGAATCCAAAGGAGAAAATATGGAGCAATTCTAATCCACTTTAGACATGCCAAATCATGAGATCACTAGTTCATCAAAGATATCTGATGCCAAAGAATAGAGGATTGGAAAGGACAAGAAGCTATAACATGAAGACTAAAGCAGCTAAAGAACGACCACATCAAGCTAAAGACTATTCTCAAGAAGAATATCCATATTGAAGATTGAAATCTTCAATACCTAAATAATGTAATACAGGGGGTGTTAGAGTTAAAGTATATTACATTATTTGGGTCATGTAAATGTACCACCTTAGGTACATAGTTAGGATAAGAGATTACTTTAGGGGGAATTTATCTAGTTACTTCAAGCAATGTAATAAATGCACAAGTAGCAATGTGCAAGTTGTAATGTGCAAGGTGTCCCCTTGTACAACTAGGTAAATTGTTGGCCAAGAAGTCCATCTTCCTATATTAATGGCCTCATAGTGGTAGATTATATATCAATCATATATCAAGCTCATATCAAGTTCATGTCAAGCTCTTGGTAGTAGTACTCATGTATGGAGTACAATGTAGCTCTTTAGCTCATATTAATGGAGTGACCATTTCCTCCATATTGCATTGTATTTTAATCATTTCTATTTATAGTATATTTAAGTCATATTCTTGTTTCACTTTCTTTCATATTTCCTGTATTTCATTAGGACTTGTTATGATCTCTCCACTATATATATCCTCAAAATCTAACAGTGAATGTCTCGGGTAGAGAAGGTCATGATCCTGAGACTGTTTCAGTTTGAGACAATTAAGCTTCCTATGGAGGAAGTTGCTTGTTGTTGGAGAAAATAATTGAATTAACCCTAAGGTTGCCTAAGGTGGATTGTGTGAGTTAGAAAGGAGGATTTTTGGTGTTATATTTTTATGCTATATATTAAAGGAAATGTATCCACAAGTACTAGAATAAACATGCAATGCTATATCTATGATAATGAGAAAGTAATATGTAAGTAAATATGACAAGAAACTTCTAAAATAGGTCATGAAACAACCATTAATGAAATATCATGAAAAATGAAATCTTCATACAAAATATGGAGACTTCAAATGCTTCATTCTCCATGCTCTACATTGTTACTAACTTGAGCACTACTCTAATGTGCTCATGCATTCTCTCTAACTTCCTCAATCACTCAACTATCCTACTCTACTCAACTACTCAACTCATTTATCTATTACAAAGGCCAATATATAATGGAGTATGACTCTTGGACTTCCATATTTATATGACTCACTATATTCCTATTCTAGACTCATGTACACATGGACAACATGCACATTTACATCATTGCACATTCTAATAATACTTGTGCATTTATTACATTACATTAAGTAAATACTCAAACACTAATCTAAGATAAACTCTTAATCTAAACATGTACCCATGATGGTACATTATCATATACCAAATAATGTAATATATTCCAACATTTGGGAGTCTCCTCAAGACGATACAATTTAGGTTTCTACAGATGCCCCTTTTTGGGATGATTTTTTCATAAGCACAATGCAGAGAAAAAAAAAAAATCTAAAATGGTTGAGTTGATGATGAATGTTGCTGATTGAAAAAGTCAATGAGAGATACCCAAATCATGGAAAGGGCACACGTCATTGAATCATTGCTTCCAACATATTGATGAATTTGATTTGATAGTAGTAATATTTCACCCATAGGTAGATGTCGTTAGTCTACAAGCTTTAGGATTGAGATATACCAAGTGTTGTTTAATTGAAATTTTTGCTTTTGCCCCAGCAAGGAGGATGTATGATAGTTTTTTGCAATGATTCTTGGATGAACATAATTTTCACTTTCAAGTGATTGATTATTAACTTGATTTTGTGATGCAAATTTTGTAGTTATTGACTACCCTTTCAAGTAATGAGTCGATGGAGGAGATGTAAAATAATTATAGCGATGTGATGCTTGATAAAATGGGATGGTTAGAATGGTTTCCATGGAAACATGTGAAATTATGAGACCATCTCAACTTGAGATGGTTTCTTTTTAATTAATTTTTTTTTACAAAAATATGACCATATCAGATAGTCGCACCACACCACACGATCCCAGATGGTCATACCTAAAAAAATATATAAAATCTAGATTTTTTAGAAGGATCATTTTTACCATGTGAGATGAGGAGGAGAGTGATTTTTTCACAATTGAGTGTTGTTGGTAAATGATTCAATGGACACAATGGACCTAACGGGTGCATCTATGAGAAAAGGGGCTGGTGCAAGAAAGGTAAGGATGAAAATCCTAACTTTTTATTTATTAATAGAATGAATAAATTTAAAAATTTAAAATAAATGAATCAACACGATGGGTGAAATGTGATAGCATTAGGTGAATGAAAATGTGGCTAGGATATAGGTAGATATTACTTTATGCTTTTTCTTTCTATTTTTTTTTGTTTTTGTTTTTTGCTTGTATTTTATGTGAAATGGAGGACATATCAGGTTGGGATGGTTCCTTTTTGTGACCATATCAACTCGAAATAGATTTTCTTGGTGATCATCTTGACTCAATACAATATGGTTTGCTTTTGTGATCATCTTAACTCAAAATGATTGGGAGACAAATGTTGAGGACCTAGGGACCACATCAGAGTATGATATTTGGTGGGTAGCTCAATTATTTCAAGGAGGAAAAGTATCTAGATAGGAGGAGGACGCTATCATAGAGGAGGAGGCTAGCACATATAAGGATCCATTGTAGCAGTGAGTGCATCATCGAGTGGAGAGAGATATGGGTGGATCATAGGGAGCCATAGAGGAGGCTACTATGAGGAGTGATGATGGGGTGATGGAGAGGAGTAGGAGGAGGACCCATAGGAGTAGATTATATCTCTGAGAAAATATGTGCACATCCTCAAAGGTCAGTAGATAAAGAGAGACACAACCTATGCTACAAAGAGAAGTTGTTTGTTAGTAGGCATATATTGTTGGTAGAGTTAGGAGATGGAAAGGGACACCCTATGAACCTAGGTGATGACCCTTCAAGTAAAGAGAGATGACTCATGATAAATCAATATTATCTATAGGGTTGGGTATCAACTTTGCAAATTGAGCGATCTTAACCATAGATGGGTGGATAGGTCATAAATGAGGTGAGCAAGCTATGGGCTAAGTTTAAGTAGTTGTAGGTTAGGGCGATAATAGATCACGCTTGGTATCATGTTAAGTAGGAGTATGTGAGATGGTTGGAGGATAAGGTGGATAGTTTGGATAAGGTGTTACCATTATGACGGTCAACATCCTCTCAGTATCAATGGAGTCGATAGAGTGAGGCCTCTAGAGATTCGCAAATGAGACCATCTATTTCATGATTTTCACCATCAAGGACATCACAGATGTTATGGGTCTATAAAGCAGGGTAAGCTCATAAATATGAGGTTGAGGGTAGTGGTGAGAGTATAGGTGTAGGGCTAGCATGAGGAGGGATATTATCTATAAGATTTATTTGGATGTGAGGTCTGCAGACCCATCATATTGTAGCATGCATGCATTTTGTATCATGCTATGTACTTCTCTTTATATATATATGAGATGATGCTTTTATTCATTATGGTGTTTTATTATGCATATGTGTATGAAATGATAGATAAATTAATGAAATGATAGATGAGTATAGATGTACACCTAGACTTGTATATATATAATGCATGTATGTTATATGGATGACTGATTCTAGATGATAGATCTATTATGTATACATAGAAGTAGGTATGTATGTGATGCACTAATGATACAACAATTTAACTAATGTAAAGTGTAAATATTTTCTTATAATTTGTAACTAATAATGAAATGTAATGAATGATTCAAATATGAAAGAATAAACTAAGTGTAGGCACTAAAAAATATATAAAATTCATAAATCAATATTTAAGCAATTTCATCGAGGGCATACACTCCAATGTAAACCAAGTGAAACAAAGTTTGAAATGTAGAAGCATAAAAGTAGCAGATGGTGAAAAGTAAGAAGTTACAAGGTAAAAACAAGGATTTTAAGAGATTCAAACATCCTAGTCGACCAATCAAAATTCACATACTAACCATGCAAGAACTTGAAAGATAAAAATCTACTAGGAAGACCAAGATATTCAATATTCCTGTGCATGCATAGTATAGTTCATTACCCTGATTTTATATGCAGTTCGACTGAACTACTCTAAAATGCAAGCCATAAAAAGCTATCTCATCTACAAGCTGATATTGGTATATACAAAATAAGGTCGTTAATGTGACATATGTGTCACCACACATAAGGATACTCCACTACCAGTCAAGAATCTACAGCCCTGATGAATATTACCCCATGGTTGTCAAGACTAAGAATTTCAAGGATTCAAGCTCTTTGTCCTTTTTTATGGGGGGGAATTTTACTCATTTTGTAGAAGAGCAAGGGATTTTATTGCTTTTTGGGGTTTTTTGCTTGTTTTGGAGAGGATCAAAGGGATTTTGTTTTTTGAATTTTTCTCATTTTTTAGAAGAGCAAGGGAATTTTATTTCCTTTTTGGGATTTTTTCTCATTTTGAAGAGGAGCAAAGGGATTTTTTTGGTGGGGGAGGAGGGGGATCTTGTCCTTTTATCAATTCTCAACCTTTAGACCATGTGCATAATAAGAGAGCAAGGGAAACCATTTTCTTAAGGAAAGAGAACTACTTTATAGTGTCATATTTCCTTATTCAAAATCATAATTAAGAGTGTAAAATTATGTTAAGATTTTGAGATAAAAAAGCTATAATCAAAGCAATATCCTACCGCCAGAGATTAAGATGACATTATACGAAATATGAAAGGAATACTAGGAATGGTTGAATGACTGAAAGACCACATTGGACATATTGTAATAACTACTTAGGAGGGGAAGAGACAAAAAATAAGCATCACAAAAGGGAAATGTGGGTGGGAATGAAAAATGGTATGGGGTGTATGCCCAAGATAGAAGAAGTTTCATCAAGAAAAATGATGGTAGTACAAACATTATACTATGCTTAGTATTCACAAGAAAATATAAATGCAAGTGTAATGAAATATATGCTTAATGCAATAGGACAACATGTGCAACTAGATGACATGAAATGTTAGAAGGATAATAGAGTCATGAGAGGAAAAAGTCAAATGCATGGTGCAATAAATGATAATGCAATGAAATTGTGATGTGGAACTAAATGTGATGCAATATGAAATTAAAATATATGTCGTGTTTTATGCTTTTGTTATGTTTTTGTATTTTTTTATGCATAAAATACCTGTAGGTGAAGAATATTAATGGGGTTTAGGTTACTCAACATCCTGAAGTGTAGCTAATTGATAAGTCCTTGGTCCTAGCTTATGTGTTATAGTCAATGGGCCCAACCAGTTTGCTACAAATTTATCATGCAAATGGCTAGGCAAGTTAGAGTTCTATCGGTTCTCCTTTAGCACTAGATCACCAACCTGAAATTCCCTAATATGAACTTTGGTATCATAAGATTATTTAATGTAGTCTTGATAAAAATTAATATGTTCAAGAGCATTAATGCATTGTTCATCAAGAAGAGTGAGTTTATCAAGGTGAGCCTATTGCACAATATCATCATTGATGAATTCCTGTAGCGAGATGCACAATGAAGGAATTACAAGTTTTAAGGACATGATGGTCTTAGTGCCATAAACTAACAAAAAAGGTATTACCCTAGTTGGTGTCCAAATTCTCGTTCAATAAGCCCACAACACTAGAGGTAATTAAATGTGCCAATCCTTATGATGATAATTTACTATTTTTTAAAGAATGACAATGATCACCTTGTTTGAGGCTTCAACCTACCCATTACTTTTTGGATAGTAAGGAGTCAAAAAGCTATGTTGGATATGATACTTATTACACAAAGCTCGAACATACTTATTCTTAAAGGGTGGTCCATTATCTGATATGATATTCAATGGAATACCAAAATGATAGATGATGTTATGAAGTAGGAACTCTACGATACATGATCTAGATGTAGTGGTAAGGGAAATGGCCTCAATCCATTTAGTGAAATATTTTGTATTTGCGATGACGAACATGTGGCAACCTAAATATTGGGGTGAAATATTACCAAATAAATCAAATCCTAATTTAGAGAAAGGTCACAACAAATGAATGTGTTGCAATGCTTGTGAAGGTATGTGCAATAGATTAGCATGATGCTAAAACTTGTTACACATTTTGACATAATCACAATAATTCCACTTCATAGTGGGCCAATAGTAGCCCATTCGAAGAATGCACTTTTTAATAGCATGTTGTTGAAATGGCCATCACAAGTACCATCATGATCTTGAGAAATTGTCCAGCTAGATTCTTGGGACTCTAAGCAATAATGGAGAAGACGATCATAGCTTTGATGGTAAAGTATATCTCCTAAAAAGATATATCTAATTGATTTTTACTTAAATATTTGTTTTTCAATAGGTAATAGGCCTGTAGGAGGGCTACCAAGTTTTAAGAAATCTTGAATTTATGAGAACCAGTATTGATATGGTTTAGCTTAGAGTAGATGAACAACTTGCTCCTCTCTAGAAACATCTTGTAAAATTGTGAATTGAGAGAGAACCTTAACATAAATATTTGTGATATTATAAAAAATATTCTATGGAATCAAGAATCCCCAAGAAGAAAGTTGTAAGAAATATTGAATTTAAGAAAACCAATCTTGACGTGGTTCAATTTGCACCATATGGATGACTTGCTCTTCTGTAGAAGCATATCATAAAACTATGGATTGAGTGAGATTTTTGACATGAATGGTGGTGATATTATCTGAAGGGTTATATGAAATTAGGGATCCCAAGGAAGCCATTGTATCTGCAAAATAGTTAGAGGAACGAGGTATAGCCTCGATGTCATACCATTCAAATTTAGCAAGCAATTTGTCCACAAGGATCTTGTAGGATTTCAAGGCTAAGTATTTGTACTGATAGATCTCTTTGACCTAGTTAACAATGAGAAAGGAATTACCTAAGATGTTAAGTCATTTGATATTCATGGTAAGGGCTATTTGAAGATCCAAAAGGAGGGCTTCATATTCAACATTGTTATTGGTGCATGGAAAATTTAGTTTGAATGAAAGGGGAATAGAAGCCCCTTTTAGTGTGAAAACACGATTTCAACACCACCCCCTTGCTCACATTTAGAAACATCGAAGAACAATGTGAGATCAACTTTATTTTCAACTTCATATGGTTCTTTAGAGTATGATAATGCAAAGACTACATCATTAGGTAGCTCTATGGTAAGAGGCTTATCGTCGAGAAGAGGAGCCTATACTAATTGGTCTGTGATGACCTAAAATTTGATAGATTTATAAATAATGAATTCAAGTTTAAACTCTGTCAAAAGTATTATCCACTTTATGGTATGACTATTATGATATGTGTGACTCATCATATACCACAAGGGGTTTTCTTTAGAGATAATATAAATGGTTTGATTGATCATGTAATGACAAATTTTTTTAGTGGCAATGACCACTACTAAGGAGAGCTTATCAACATAAGCGTACTTGACTTCGTAGCTAACCAAGATGTGATTAATGTAATAGATGGCCTGATCCTTATTTTCATAATTATTTTGAGCCAACATGATCCCTAAGGAAAAATCAGTGGTTGAGATATACAATAGAAAAGGCACACTTGATCGCCAAGGATCTAATATTTATGGAGATGCCAAGTATTGTTTTATATCCTCAAAGACCTTTTTACAATCCTGATTCCAATAAAAATGACCTTATTTTACAAAATATGATTAAGTGACCGACATTTATCTGAGAGTTGCACTATGAAGCGTTGGATGGCCTAAATATTTCCTTGTAATAACCTTGTTTGGATCAAATTTGATGCCTTTTTTAGAAATGATAAAACCAAAAAGTTTCCCAAAGGTTACTCCAAAAACACCCTTTTTAGGATTTAATCAAATGTTGTACTCCAAGAGGTGATCAAAGATCTTACGTAGAACATCAAGATGCTCATGGCACAATAAATATTTTTCTAATAGATCATCGATATAATATTTGATAATATTATGCATATAGTCATGAAAAATGTATGTCATAGCCTATTGATAAGTAGCACCAATATTTTTGATCCCAAAAGGTATGATTTTATAGCAGAAAGTCCCCCATGGGGTTGTAAAGATAGTCTTAGGCTGATACTTAGAGTTGACATAAATTTTATTATAGCCTAAGAAACCATCCATGAGGAAAATAATTTCATGACTTGCAGTTGCATCCACAAGCGTATCGATGCTGGAAAGTGGAAATTCATCCTTAGGACTCGCTTTGTTAAGATCTCTAAAATATGTACATATGTGAATCTCCCATTTAGTTTTCCAAAAAGTATTATGTTGGATACCTATTTAGGATAATATATGGGTTGGATGAAGCCTGCATCGAACAATTTTTGTAATTCATCTTTAATCATTAGAGCTATCATTGGATGTGTAGAGGGGGAAAACTACCCTACCGCGTACAATTCCCAAACAAAAGGTTGGATCCACAAGGAGAGAACCTTTTATGGGGTGAACCATGGGGGTATGTTGTACTCTACACTCGGTGCTAGGGGGAAGGGTTCACCAGGAATGGTTTAAGGACTCGCTCCAAGTCCTCAGGATATTCAGGAATGTTTGATGTATTCAGTTTTAAGAAAAACACCTAAGTTTGGCCTTTCTAGTTCTAAACTAGGAAAGATAAAGGACAATGCAAAAATAGAATATAATAGCTGAAAATAGAATGCAAGCATACAAGAGCTAACCTAATATGATTCTTTATTTTGAATGCTCACTAACCTAGGGTTTATTCCAGAAAACCTTTAAAGCAGAAAACACACAAAATAAATGCACAAAAATTATCCCTAGATGCAAACTAAATGCTTTTCACTTTTAGATGCCTAAGAATCAATAATTAGATCAGATCTTCAACCAATAAAATTATTAGAGCACTTATCTAGACTGGTGGTTGATTTAGCTTTTTCTACCTCTTGTCCAATGATATCAAAAATACTTGTTTCTACAAAATAACTCATAAAACACTTGAAAATGGGATTAGCATTAGGGGGCCTACTTAGGCCATTGTGTAACAGTCCTCGGAGGTGCAATAGTCAAGCCCCTAGGTCCTTTTAGATGACCTTTTAAAACAAAATCAAAAATTGACCTTTGGAGGATTAATCATAAAATAAAAATGTAGTAATAGAAAATAGAAAATAGAATGCAGCAATATGATCTAGATGCCAAATGGAATGCAATAGTGAAAATAGAATCTTGAAATTTCCCCTGGTGTGCTCTCGGGCAAAGTCACGCCTCACCTGGAGTGGGCGCGATAACACAGCAACAAAGTCATGCCCTACTTGGATGGGGCACGATCTCGCTTCTACGAACTGGTTTACCCTAATCTGGGCAAGCGAAGTCACGCCTTGCTAATTCCAGGTGTGATATCACTATAGACTAATGAAAAATAAAAAATGAGTGTAGAAGATGAAATAAATGCCAGAAATAAAGTAAGCAAACCCTAATGGACGTCATAGAAGTAGGTAGAGAAAATTGAAGTATCCAAGTGGGCACTCTATCTCTTCGAACCACACCATGAATCCACCAAGTCACACAGCAAATCAATCCAATCCACGCAATAGAAGATCAAATCCAAAATTCGCACTTTGGGGTTAGCTTGCAGTAGAAGAAAGCAAAGGAAGAAGAGCGAGCTATCATAAAAATTTTGAGCTTAATCAATAATCAAAATTTCGCATTAAGATCGCATATCACTTGCATATCATTAAGCAAGAACATCCTTCCTTTTATAGATGAAATCAAAGGGAAAAATGTGGGCAAAATAAACCCAAAGCTGATGCCAAAACATGTTGGGAGGGTTTAGACCTAGGTTTAAATGGGCCAAAAATAATAAAATAAAAATTAAATTAAAAACGGGAAGTCGTGCCCCATGATGATGGAGCGCGAGATCGCTTCGATGAAGTCGCACCCGGCCATGACGGAGCGCGATTTCGCTAAAGGCACTAAAACAGGCAAGGTTAAGGGAGGAGAGGCCTATCCTTGCCTTAGGCAAGGGTTAGGGACCTCTTAGGGGTTCTAAGGAAGATTACCCACTAAAAGTGGGTCAATTTTCTGTGTCTACATTTTTCCCCCTCTTTGATGCATTTAAGGCCAAGTAAATGCATCAAAGAAATATGTAGACTCCTATGGGCAAGAACACACACAAGAAGGTAACAAACACAAAGAAGGGGTGGCTAGGTTTGGATAGAGGAGTGGTGCAAAAAGGAGTATCACAACGGACATCCTAGACTCTTGCACACTAAATGAGGTATTATCTCCACTAATACCTCTATGGCTAGGGTGCCCCCTCGAGTTTTGAAAGGAAAGGAACATCCTTAAGAAACTCGAAAAAGGTAAAGAGAAAGAAAGCAAAAGGTAAACACATAGAAAAACAAAACAAAGTGAAACAAAGCAAAAGTTACTGGGTACAACATGAATCTAATGCAACTAGCATGAAATGCATGGAAGAAAAGAGGGAAAGAAGGGAGGGGAAGAAGAAGGAAGAAGAAAGAGGAAGAAGAGTGAAAATAGAAAACTGTGAAGTGGAAAAATAAGAAGAAGACAATGATAAAACTCCAAAGGTCAACCATCTAAAATCGAGAAGGAAGCTAGATCAGAACCTTGACTAGAGGGTGTTATGCTCAAAATATGGTCCATGTATGGAGTGAAGAACCCTCTATGGGTGTAGTACTCACTAAATATGGACCAATAAGTGAAGTGTATAGTGTAACCCACTATGGGTGGTTGCTCACTAGTAACTATTGTGGGGTGATTACCCCCTAGGATGTATGTCGAGGCCTACTGTCAATGGCCAAGGAGTTGATCCTGTAATGGGGTGTTGAGCCCATTGATTCAAAGAGAGACATAACTCGATAGGGGTGTTATAGTGTATGCTGATGTAAAATGATGTATGTAATGTATATGCCAGTACTACCTGAGAAGGTGTATGTGCATGTATGTATGGACCAATCAATATGAGCATAACACGATGTGAGTGTGTGTATGTGCTAGAAGAAATAAGAGGAAGAAAATGAGGAGAAAATAATTGTGCGTGTGTACCCCCAGCTTGAAGTTTCAACTAGTGAAAATTCAAGAGGGAGGAAATGTGTAATCAAAGAAGAGAAGAATGTATATCCTTATCTGAACAAAGAAGACAAAGGAAAAAGAAGAATCATGCAAAAGACAAGGACATACCAAAAGAGGATTGCATTCCTTGACTTGGAGGAGGAATGATGATCATTGTAAAACTTTCAAAGTCAAGGAATACAAGAAGAAAAGAGAAGATAAGAAAGAGAGGGATGAAAATGCATGGGCCCTAGGTTGGGGCTTCGCTAGGCATCAAAACCCTAGTGAAAGTGCAATGCATGTGAGCTATGACCTAACTAGGTATCATCACATGCCATTGTCATGAATCCCTAGAAGCTATATGAACAAGCAATCATGAGCAAGCAACGATGCAAATATGACAAGCAATATGCAAGAATAGAATGACAGGCAATCATGCATAATATGATAGACAAGCGTGCAGAATATGTCAGGCAAACATGCAACATGATCTAACTAAATGCATATGCAATATGAAAAATGGGTCAAGCATAATATCTTTTTAAATGCATTATATTCATTGGTTCTTTAAGTTCTTTACCATCCATAGAAGCCAACTTATAAGCACCTAAACCAAACTTAGTTGTTATGACAAAGGGCCCTAACCAGTTGGGCTGAAACTTACCTCGAAGATCAACATGAGCATTAGTGTTCTTTTGGTTTTCTTTGAGGACAAGGTCCCCAACCTCAAAAGAATGATTGCAAACATTTTTAGAGTAAGATCATCGAAGCCTATCCTGATAGGCTCACAAATGCTCTAAGGCATGAATGCACTTTTCATCCAATAACTCCAATTGGTGCAAATGGTCTACACGATACTCATCATCGACCTCAGCATCTTGCAACAAGATGCACAAAGAAGGAACCTCTAACTCAAAAGGAAACACTACCTCAGACCCATATACCAAGACATATGGTGAGGCCCCTATGGGAGTATGCATGCTAGTACGATAGGCCCACAAGGTAGGATAAAGTTGAGTATGCCAGTCATGATCGGTCTTATTAACCAACTTCTTCAAAATCTTGATCAAGGATTTGTTGGATGCTTCAACTTACCCATTACCTTGAGGGTAATAAGGGGTTGACCATCTGTGCTGAATCTTGTACTTAGCACAAATATTATGGACATCCTTGTTCTTGAAAGGAGTGTCATTGTCAGAAACAATCATCGAAGGAATCCCAAACCTACAAAGAATCTAGTTGAAGATGAACTTAGAAACTTGAGTCCCAGTCACCATAGCTAGAGGCATGGCTTCAACCCATTTAGTGAAATACTCAATCATAGTAATGATAAACTTGTGACCATCAGATGACACTAGGTTAACCTTCCTGATAATATCCAATCCCCACATGGAGAATGGCCAAGGGGAAGATATTACCCAAAGGTCTTGAGAAGGAGCATGAATAATATGATCATGGCATTGACACTTGTCATAGTATCAAACATAATCACATGCATATTTCTCCATGGAAGGCCAATAATACCCCATTCGAAGGAGCTTTTTGGTAATAGAATTATCACTAAAATGGCCTCCACATGAACCTTCATGAGCATCACTAAGAGCAAGCCGAGCTTCATCGAAGTTAAGGCATCATAAGAGGATACCTTCAAAAGAATATCGATATAAAGTATTGCCAATTATAACAAATTGACATGCTCTTTTATGCAATAGCTTATGCTGATTATGATCTAAACCATCAGGCATCGAGCCATCTTTAAGAAAATTAAATATGTCATTATACCATGGTTCATATGGGGAATCTTCGATGGTAAAACACTCTAGGGGATCCAAACAAGAACTCAAAGATGCAAGTTCCTAGAGTTGTCAAATGATAATCGAAGCTTGATCATCTTCTAACTCCAAAGGGAACAAGGATGCAGTAGCGGCCATGGCATCTGCATGGCGGTTTGAGGATCTAGGGATAGACTCTATGGTTACCTACTCAAAAGAAGATAACAACTTGGTAACAATCTCCTTATAGGGTTTAATCTTATCATCTTGAGTCTGATAAATATCGTTGATCTGATTAACCACAAGTTGAGAGTCACCAAAGATCGAAAGGACCTTAACCTGCAAAGCTAAGGCTACTCTAAGACCAAGGATCAAAGCTTCATATTCTGTAGTATTATTTGTGCAAGAAAAATGAAGCTTGAAGGACAAAGGGATGAGTTATTTTTGTGGTGTAACTAGAATGACTCTAGCTCCAGCACCCTTCATGCATCGGGCTCCATCAAAAAATAAATTCCAAGACTCGGACTCTTCAATTTCAACATTGAAGCACTCATCAAGAAACTCAACAACTATAGGATGGGTAGCTTCTAGGGGAGCAGAGGCTAACTGATCAACAATCACCTGACCCTTGATAGCCTTCTGACCTATGAAATTCAAATCAAACTCACTAAGGGCCAACACCCACTTAGCAGCTCGACCTAAAAGGTGGGGCTTAGACATCAAATAGTGCAAAGGATCAAACTTTGCAACCACCAATATCTTATGGTTGAGCATGTAGTGTCTTAACTTTTGAGAAGCAAACACTATAACAAGGCAAAGCTTCTCTAAGGGAGTGTACCTAGTTTCATAGCTGACCAAAGTTCTACTAATATAGTAGATAGCTCTCTCTTTATTTTCATCATCATGTTGAGCCAGCATGGCTCCCAAAGCATGAGTGGTGGTCGCTATGTAAAGCAAAAAATGCCTACCAGGCATAGGGGGAACTAAAATAGGTGGGGAGGTGAGATATATTTTGAGGTCATCAAAATATTTCTGACACTCGAAATCCCATCAGAAAACTACATCCTTCTTAAGGAGCCAAAGGAAAGGCTGACACTTATCGGCTAACTGGGCAATGAATTGATGGATAGACTACAACTTACCTTGCAGACTACGTAGCTCGGT
The DNA here is from genome assembly GCA_028583015.1 of Wollemia nobilis. NCBI lineage: Eukaryota > Viridiplantae > Streptophyta > Pinopsida > Araucariales > Araucariaceae > Wollemia > Wollemia nobilis. The sequence goes on along the minus strand of JAQPPZ010013020.1, from coordinate 3,662,910 downwards.
CAGGGTGCGAGGAGGAGGTATATCAATGATAGTTGCTACCTTAGTAGGGTCCACTTCAATGCCTCTCCTAGACACTATGAAACCTAACAACTTGCCAGATGTGACCCCGAACACACACTTAGCGGGTTTAAGATGAACCCTGTATTGTCGAAGCCTTTCAAAGATTCATCTTAAGTCATGGACATGATCCTTTCATTCTAAGGAATGAGCCAAAAGGTCATCCACATAGTCCTGGAGAATATCATGCATCATGTCATGGAAAATATAAGTCATGGCCCATTGATAGGTAGCTCCTACATTCTTAAGGCCAAAAGGCATGACCTTCCAGTAGAAGGTACCCCATGGAGTAGTGAATGTTGTCTTGGCTTGATCCTCAAGAGCAATCATAATTTGATTGTAACCTGAGAAACCATCCATGAGTGAAAGCATTCCACATTTGGTAGTGAAATCTACAATCTGGTCTATGTTGGGCAAGGGAAAATCATCCTTGGGACATGCTAAGTTAATGTCCTAAAAGTTGGTACATACTCTAATTGTTCCTTCCTTCTTAGCTATAGGAACGATATTGGAGATCCAATCAGAATAGTCGATGGCTTTTATAAAACCGATGTCAAGGAGTTTTTGGAGCTCTTCCTTGACTGAAAGGGTGACCTTCGGATGCATCTTCTAAAGTTTCTGCTTAACAGGCTTAGCATTAGGCTTAACTACCAAATGATGCATGACAAGGGAGGGATCAAGCCCTGGCATGTCGACATATGACCAAGCAAAAATATCCTGATATTATTTCAATAAATTGGTCAATTGCTCCTGCTCATCCATGGTCAAGGCTTTGCCTAACTTAAGGATTCTAGGGGCTTCCTCAGAACCTATGTTCACATCTATGGTCTCCTCAATAAGAATGGATAAATCATCCTCAAGAGGAGGTAGGGTAGGAATCACTCCTAATTGCTCAAGGTCCTCGGGAGACATAGAACCAAAGTCCACTTGAGAACTAGAAGACTCAACCTGCATTGCGCAAGGGACAGACCCATCAAAGTAGATGTCAATCTGAGATAAAACCTCATCTATAACATGCGACTCTGGGGTTAAGACCTTAGGAGAGGGTGGACCCTCATCCTTAACACTCCATTCTAAACCTTGATGAGATTCATCAAAGAGAAGATCTAAACAAGAAGAGTCATCTTGATCCTATGATGAAATATTTGTAGAAGAATTTTTAGAGGAAGATTGTGATGAATTGATTTGGGCTAGATCTTCTGGTGAGAAAAATTCAAATGGATGAGGATCTCCCATGATAGAAATGATTTGGTTTTCAAATTCAAATTTTACACATTGATGAAAAGTAGAAGGGATAACCTTCATTGCATGAATCCAAGGTCGTCCAAGAAGAAGATTAAAATATGCAGGACAAGACACCACATAAAACATTGTTTTCAAAATTTTGGGTCCAACCCTAAGAGGGAGTAATATAGTGCCACAAGCTTCTTGAGAATCATTGTTGAAAGTTCTAATGATGTCACTGGATGCAATCAAATATTCCTTCTTCAATCTAAATTTCTGAAAGAAATGATGTGTACAAACATTAAGTGAAGAACCATTATCAATCATAACCCTTTTGATGAGAGTGTCCCCAATGTAAGCAGTGATGTATAGAGAAGAATATTCCTGTACTCCTAAGGAAGCCATATCATTATCTAAAAATGTTAGATGAGGCTTCCGGAGGGAACTTATAACCTTTGTCATATCACTAGGAGAAATATCTGGAGGTACTGGCTGCTGCTTCAAAATATTTATCATAGCTTCTTTATGGGCTTGAGAATTTTGTAGAAGTTCTAAGAGTGGAACCTTCATTGAATCATCCATATTCTGTACAAGTTTTCCTGGAGTAGTTGTTATCATTCCAACCATGTTGTTATCATACTGATGTGGTACACTTTTATAGGACACTTGGTTGGTTTATCTTGTTCTATTCTGATTCTACTAGTTGTTGGAAGATTGAAAACTACTAATGTCAATGCGACCAACATCAATTAAATCTTGAACCACATGTTTCAACCTTTTACAAGAATTAGTCCAATGTCCTTCTACTCTATGATATGCACAATGTTGATCTGCTTTATACCAATGAGTTGTAGTATCTGGTTGTCTTATGGGAGGTAATTCAATTGCCTTAGCATCCAATAGTTGTTTCAAAACTGCTTCCATAGGGATATTAAGTCTTGTGAAATTCCTTTGAGGAGGCTTCTGAAGTACAATATTTTGTAGGTTGTTAGTGACATTGTTAATAGGTCTACTATCACTATTGCCTCCTATATGCTTATTCTTATGTTGAGACTTAATTGGCTTATCTTCTTTAACCTTAAGTTGACCTCTTCTAATGAGAGCTTGTTCCACTTTTCTTGCTAACTCAATTGCTTGATCTAAAGATGTGATAGTAGTAGTTTCTAGAGCATAAGATAATTGTTCTTGTAAATTACCAATAAATATATCAAGCATATCTTTCTGAGACACAAGTTGTCTTAATCGACCAACTAAACTTCTCCAATGAGCTAAAAATTTTGAAAATCTTTCTTCTTTACTTTGTTTTAAATCATATAAATCTCTCATAGTCACTTCCTTTTCAATATAAGCACTAAACTGATGAACAAACATCTCTGCAGTCTTCTCAAAACTCTTCAAAGAATAGTTGGGCAATCGATAATACCATTCTAATGCCACTCCAGCAAGACTCTTTGGAAATATTTTCAATAAGAGCATATCATCATAAATAAGATCATGGCAAGCTATCCTGAATCCTCTTAAATGCTCTATTGGATCTTCAGTCCCTTTATAGATTGGTAATACTGGCATAGGAAAATGCTTAGGATAAGGTCTAGCAACAACAATAGGATCCAATGGTTGACTACACATTTCTTTATAGCTGTATGTAAACCCTGAAGGTTGAATCATATCCATCCTTGAAACCAACTGATTCACTATACTTGCCAAATTCTGCATTTCTGGATTACTATGTATGTTTCCCATATTCCCTTGACTTAGGTTGGACATGTGAAGGTTGTTGTTATATGTGGTGCCTTGTGAGAATGGAATATTAACTTGTGGTGGAATAGAGGAAATAGTGTTGACATTAGAAGATGAAGGAGGAAATTGAAAATAATTTTGGGTGCCATTACTAGTTGGAGGAACGGGTGGATTCCATCCAATGTTGGTGGTCATAGTAGTGGCATAAGTAGGTTGACAGGTTTGATTACCATGATTCAAAGGTTCACTCAAAGGATTTTCTTGAGGTGGGATATCCTTTTCAAGTAATGCTTCTTCCTCTAAGGCCATATCCAAAGCATGCTTATGATACTTATAAAAAGTCCATATATGATCAAAATATTTAAAGATGATATTCCCATTGGAATCTTGGATAGGATCAAGATGATTATCAACCTCTTCTTCTAGGTTATGATTTTCTCTATCAATTTGATCATTCTCATGAAAAATCTCATCAAACCTAAGGAGTCTTCATCCTTCCCCAAGGTCAGAAGCCATTGAGAAAAGGAGTAAGACAAGAAGAAGAACTAAGACCAAAGAGGAACTTATGCACTTATACACAAATGAATTATCTTTTTAAATATTTGGCACATAATTTAATGATCTTGCTTATTGTTTGAAAGAAAAGGAGGTGTTCACGTCGGGTTCACCAAAGATGTAGAGGGGGAAAACTGCCCTACCATGTACAATTCCCAAACAAAAGGTTGGATCCACAAGGAGAGAACCTTTTGTGGGGTGAACCATAGGGGTATGTTGTACTCTACACTCGGTGCTAGGGGGAAGGGTTCACTAGGAATGGTTTAAGGACTCGCTCCAAGTCCTCAAGATATTCAGGAATGTTTGATGTATTCAATTTTAAGAAAAACACCTAAGTTTGGCCTTTCTAGTTCTAAACTAGGAAAGATAAAGGACAATGTAGAATATAATAGTAGAAAATAGAATGCAAGCATACAAGAGCTAACCTAATATGATTCTTTATTTTGAATGCTCACTAACCTAGGGTTTATTTCAGAAAACCTTTAAAGCAAAAAACATACAAAATAAATGCACAAAAATTATCCCTAGATGCAAACTAAATGCTTTTCACTTTCAGATGCCTAAGAATCAATAATTAGATCAGATCTTCAACCAATAAAATGATTAGAGCACTTATCTAGACTGGTGGTTGATTTAGCTTTTTCTGCCTCTTGTCCAATGATATCAAAAATACCTGTTTCTGCAAAATAACTCATAAAACACTTGAAAATGGGATTAGCATTAGGGGGCCTGCTTAGGCCATTGTGTAATAGTCCTCGGAGGTGCAACAGTCAAGCCCCCTAGGTCCTTTTAGATGACCTTTTAAAACAAAAGCAAAAATTGACCTTTGGAGAATTAATCATAAAATAAAAATGCAGTAACAGAAAATAGAAAATAGAATGCAACAATATGATCTAGATGCAAAATGGAATGCAACAGTGAAAATAGAATCTTGAAATTACCCCCAGTGTGCTCTCAGGAAAAGTCATGCCTCGCCTGGAGTAGGCACGATAACGCAACAGCAAAGTCATGCCCTGCCTAGATGGGGCACGATCTCGCTTCTGTGGACTGGTTTACCCTAATCTGGGCAAGCGAAGTCATGCCTCGCTAATGCCAGGCACGATATCATTGCAGACTAATGAAAAATAAAAAGCGAATGCAGGAAGATGAAATAAATGCCAAAAACAAAGTAAGCAAACCCTGATGGACGTCGTAGAAGCAGGCAAAGAAAATTGAAGTATCCAAGCGGGCACTCTATCTCTCCGAACCACACCACGAATCCACCAAGTCACACAACAAATCAATCCAATCCATGCAATAGAAGATCAAATCCAAAATTCGCACTTCGGGGTTAGCTTGCAGTAGAAGAAAGCAAAGGAAGAAGAGCGAGCTATCATAAAAATTTTGAGCTTAATCAATAATCAAAATTTCGCATTAAGATCGCACATCAAAAACTTGCATATGATTAAGCAAGAACATCCTTCCTTTTATAGATGAAATCGAGAGGAAAAAGGTGGGAAAAATAAACCCAAAGCCGATGCCAAAACATGCTGGGAGGGTTTAGACCTAGGTTTAAACAGGCCAAAAACAATAAAATAAAAATTAAATTAAAAACAGCGAAGTCATGCCCCATGATGACGGAGCACGAGATCGCTCCGACGAAGTCGCGCCCGGCCATGACGGAGCGCGATTTTGCCAAAGGCACTAAAACAGGCAAGGTTAAGGGAGGAGAGGCCTATCCTTGCCTTAGGAAAGGGTTAGGGACCTCTTAGGGGTTCTAAGGAAGATTACCCACTGAAAGTGGGTCAATTTTTCGTGTCTATAGGATGTAGTTTTCAAAGTTTTTGCTTGACCAGCTTGACCATCATATTGAGTGTTAAGATATGAATAGCTAATTTTTGGTTAAGATCTGACATGTCTTTGTATGACCGAACAAAGACTTGCTTATACTCTATTATAAGAGCAGTGAATGTAAAAAATTCCATAATTGAGAGACATTTTTCCAATTTAAGTATCTAAGAATATTTAGGGTCAGTGTTAATATCAATATCAATCATCTCTTCAATTAACATGTGAGAACCTTCCTCCAATTGATGAGGAGTGGGGATCATATGAATGACATCATCTAGATTAGGTGATTCAAATGTGTCATTAAACTCTATCTCATCTTGGAGAGCATATATAAATTATTACAACATGTCATCAGAGGAAAGAAACTCGAAAAATGATTGTGTAATTACAGTGTGATCAAAATTAATGGCCTAAAGATTGAGGTGCAAATATTGTGAAGGATTGATTGGATAATGGAGTGGAGTGGCAAGATCAATGGAGATCATGTTTATGGATGGTATATGATCTTCATTATTGGGTGGAAGGATGTGGTTAACTATGTGTGTGGGAAAAGTTTTAGGAGGTGGTTGGGGTGGAATTGGAATGATAGGGTGTAAACGAGGTGAAATAGAAACAATCAGGTTTTTGTATGAAAGAAATTATCATCAAATGGGTGGCTGTGTGGGGAAAATATGAAGATAAAATTCATCATCCTCTATAATAGGTATGATTAGGGAGGATTCATCCTTTGAGCTAGATGAAACAATGGATAGCACATCCAAAATATCTTCAAACTCCTTATCAAAAGAATCAAAATTATTAATGGATAGCATAGCAATTTGAAAATGATCACTAAGCAAATGAGTGTAGCCAGGATTAGCATACTCATTACTATCTATATTCTCCCCTAGCCCTAGGGTAAGGTGTTGAAGGGAATCTATGAGGAGCTCATTGGGTACATGTACAAAGTATCATAACCCTAACTTATCTGTAGGTAGATGATAGTGTGGCTTAAGAGGAGTACGAGGGCCTTGTTCGTAGTGACCAAGGTTATTTTCATGCCAATGGAAGTGATGAAAATATCTTAGTGCACATTTTGAATTAGAAGTATAATCAATGTTTGCAAGAAATGGCTCCTCCTATTTTGATATAGGAGGTGTTAGTAGAAGCATCAATTTCTCATAGATAAAGTTTATCTATTTTGGTAAAGACCCCAAGGGAACAATGGTACCAAAAAGTAGCAGTGTGCTACAATATTGACCAAAGTCTCTAACTAAATTTATGATAGGTGTGAATGTGATATTTTTTACCAAATATTCATCGAAACCTAAACTACACATGTGAACTGTGACTTGTGGATGAGGAATAGATGAGAATGGAAGTGGTTTTGAATGAATGGTAGGAGTATATTCATGAGAGGTATCAAAGGAGGGTGATGGAACATGGGAGGGATTTACCTCAGGTTCATGCTCAAGAATGGGTATGATATTGTTGGGAGCTTTGAACCCAAGAGGTGGTATGAAATATGAAGGGATAGATGTGATGGATGGTGGTTCCATGGAAATGAAATAAGTGGGTAGATGTTGTGGAGATGGTTGAGATGAAAGGTGGAGGTGGTGGAATGGGTGTTTGAGATATAGATGCAATTGATGGTGAGGGTACATATGAAGAGGATGGAATTGGTACCTTTGATGGGTTTCTAGAGGGAGGATCCAATGAAGAAGAAGGAATTCTTGAGGAAACCAATAATGATGGTTGTAATGAGGGTTGTGATGAAGTGATGGAGGTTGGTGGTGGAATATTTGTGTGTTTGATGGGATGATTGGGTTGAATGTCCAAGTGAGTGAATGGCAAGGTGGAATCATATGAATGTGAAAATTTGAATATCTATAATATTGTAGGAATGCAATGAAATTGGATTTCATGTATGTACTTGATGCTCTGATGCAATATGGAAGGCATACATTTTATATCTTGAATCCAAGATTGACCAAGTAACAAATTGTATTGCATGGCACCTTCTAAGATATAACATAATGTATGAATAGTTTTTAGTCCAAACTGAATAGGGAGAACTATTATGCCAATGCTATAATATAGGGTTTCATTGAAGGCATAGAGGGTAAATGTGGATGATGCAATGTGTGATGGTGGAATATTGAGATGTTTGAGGGCGGAGGTTGTGATGATGTTCATTGAATATCCTATATCAATTAACAAATATTTATAAGGGATCCTATCCACACTAGAAATGATGTGTAATGGTGGATCGGGTACCTCAATGGGTATGGTCTTAATATCATGACCATGAAATGTGATTGTAGGATCCTTGTAAGTTTGAATGTACCCCACAAAATTGATGAATGAGTTGGGATATTGTGGTTGCAAGTTAATATATTTCAAAATATTCATTAGAGCTTTACGATGAGGAGTTGATTGTTGTATGAGCTCATATATGGAGAGTTTAGCTAATGCCATTATGAGGCTTTGAGTGAGCGTATTTATTAGTGTTATGACCAAACAAGGCAGATAAGGTGTGATCAAATTCTATTGTGGAGGTGCTTGTGATGTTGAGAATATCTTAGATGGAGCCACAGGTTGCATGGATCAATTGAGATATCTTTGATTCCTTGTCACAATGTTGATCATTCCAAAAAAACCTTGGTTGTGTGGGACTATATAAACCTAATTAACCTATTTGGGTTATTCCATTGGGATGGTAAGTACTGTAATTTCCCAATTTTGAGGTAATAGATCTTGGTAGATACCAATGTTTTGATTAGAAATGGCAAGAGGGTTGTCAATTTGAATTTATTGTCATTCAATAATGTCTTGCACTATGTTTTTGAATGAGTAGAATGATTGAATATCATGGATATTTTATATATGGTAGACAAAATATTGATTCTCCTTGTAAGATTTAGAATTAGGTCAATTTGGATCTTATTGGTGAATCTCAGGGAGCAAGATTGCTTACGCCTCACACAATATTTGAAATATAGACTCCAAGGGCTCTAGGAATGGAATGAATTGGTGAGGCGGATGGTGTGATTGAGTTGGAGTTTGATTTTGAAGTGGCTGACAAGGTGGTTGAGGTTGATATTGAGTGGGTGGAGGTTGCGCCTAATAATTAGGTTGCTGTGGTGGGGTTCAATTAGAGGGCTTGGAGACACTAAAAAAAAACTTATTCATGGGAGATGCCTTCTGTTGAGTGTGGTTTCCTTTTGCATTCTTGTTAGAAAATTCTTTATTTTTGATATCCTCAATAGCCTTCACTTGGGCTAGGGCTTCTTTGAAATTTCTATATTGTTGAAGTTGCAATAAAATTGGGATTTGTTTTGAGAAAATTCTGGTGAACTTGTGAGTAAGATTCATAATGGGTATGGTGAAGGGCAATTTTGTGATAATTGCTCTCCATCTATTTCCATAATTCATAACTAGCTCATATTCAAATTGGTGAAGGTTGTATAAGTCAATCAAGGTAGACTTCTTTTTAACGTTAAATGAGAAGTGTTCTAAGTATACATTGGTGAGTTGTTCAAAGGTATGGATGTTATGGCATGGTAAGTTATTGTACCATTCCAAAGCGCCCCCAACAAGTGTTATAATAAATGTCCTTAATATTAAGGGGTCACTATTATGAATATGGAAGCAAACATTTACAAAAGTAATTATGTGTTCTTGTGTATCCTCTTCACCTATAAAATTATCTAATTTAGGCATCTAAAAATGGGGTGGATATCAAGGTGAATGAATAGAGTAGTAAAGAGGTTTATTGTTGGGTTGTCGTAAGGTGGATTTTTGATAACCCACACCAAAAGCTTTCTTCTCCAAAGAGTTGATATGATCAATCAATAATTGCTAAGATTATGATGAAATTATGTTGGTTTCTCTCCTTTGGTTTTGATGAGGGAGAAGATGTGTGTTATCAGCAAGAATTTCACCATAAGGTAAATCAGGGTATGTGTTGATTTTGTCTTGATAATCTGGTTGAGGTTCCTCATAGGTTTAATATTCCTATTGATAGTGATGAGATGGATTTTGATGCACACAGGGTGGACAATTTTGATTTTGATGAGGTGGAACATTATGATGTTATGTTGTACGCCCTTGATGACATTAGATATATTGAATTTGATGTACAAGTGTGGGTGGAGGTTGATGGGTTTTTTGTTGTAAGTATTTTTAATGATGAGGTATTGATCTCGTTGTCTGATAAAAATGATTGGCTTAGTTGATTACATGATAATTATCCATGCATGCACCAATGATGTGAATAGGTGAACATTGTGCATCGGTACCAAAGTGATTGACAATTTATTTTCCAAGACCATGCACGACCTCATTATCCTAGTGTTGGGGGAAAATATTAGGTGTCACATATGTAGGTGGTGTATAAGCACAATAAATGTGAGAAGGTCATCTATCAAAGGAAGTAGAGGGATGATTTGGATCAAAACCCCCTAACACATGAGCATATGTGGATGGTTTATTATAATTTCATCTAGTGTATTTATCCACATGCTTATATTCATGATTTAGTTTGATGTACTCAGCTAGGATAGCTTGAGTATCCCTATTTTGGTATAGTGTATACACCTATTCTTGATTCAATGGAGATGTAGGGCAATATGGAATGTGAATGCATGGTAATGACCTCCTATGTGCTTTAGTGTATGAATATGTGTTCTTATAGAAGGAAGATAAGGTGGAAAGGTCTGGATAGTCAATATCCTGATCATCAAATAATGGGGGTTGATTTAAAATGAGGACACCCAACATGGTGGTTTCCATGGAGTGGTAGATGATATTAGAGTCATGTCAGACCCATTGCCACTTAGGTAGACTGAGGTCTTGGCAATATGGTACATTGGGCAAGTTGCCTTGTGGATTTGATTGGAAATGATCCATGAAACTTTGTGATATATTAGGAGTGTCTGCTCATGATTGGTCCTAACTATGTATCACAACCATAAGCTAATAAAATGGTGCATGAAGAACAAAAAAAATGCATTTGAAAACTTTCTAAACTACACAAACAACAACAAACAAAGCAATCAAGAAAACAATTTTATTTTGATTTTTGATTTTTGATTTTATTTTTTTGTTTTTTATTTTTGTTTTTGGTTTTTGATAATTTTATTTGAAATTCTATTCCTAAAAGACTAAGGTAGATGAAATTAATGCTACAAAAAGGTATTTTGTGCACAAGCCTTGTCAAGGAATGTGACACAAATGATAAATATGGATTCATATGATGGTAGATAGGTGATAGGTATCTCTATAGGAATAATAAATACCCCCAAAGAGGGGCCACACTATCTAAATCCTGCTACTTGCCTCGCCAATATTTAGATTCACATTTGAGAGGGCTTGGATAAGAACAAAAACTACGTTCTATAAATTATTAAGCCCCATGGTTAAAGGAAATATAAACCTAACCCACTCTAGGATGCACCCAAGAGTAGGGGGCTTCTTAGTGATGAAATCCAAATACCCTCTCATGGGGGATACTATGGATTTTAGGGGGCCAATACATGATGAGAGATGAAGGCCCACATCACGTGATTGCTATTGATAGTTGGTGATGAAATCCAACTTGCTAATGTTTAAATGTTGCATGAATGTGTGAGTTCTTTTTATTGCAAAAAGGGAAACAAAAAGCACACAATGATATTAACTAATGCAAAGTATGATTCTAACATGTAATATTCTTGCCTTTTCAAATAGAAACGCAAGAAACGATGAAAAGCATAGAGACCATCTCATATTGAGATAGTTGAAAATAAGGGATCATCTCAAATCGAGATGATTATAGTTAAACAACTTAAATTTGAAAAGAAACTAATGCAGCTACATGTAAATCCTTTTTATTTTCTTTTTATTTTTAAAAAACAAGAAAAATATAAGGATAAGCAAATACTAACTATAAAGGCCTACATTTTATGTAGAAATGCATATTTGTAGCTATTCTAACTCAAGTTAGTGACCATCTCAGGTTGAGACAATTTCTAGAAAGGGACCGTCTCGTGTAGAGACAGTCAAGCTTGAGAACCTGCAATCACAAAATACAATCAATGGCTAGTCATATTTATCAAACATGCATTAAAAATAGGGACTAGGTCCCACTTTGATTGCCATTTGAAGGATAGAAATTTGCACCATAAAATAAAATGACACATAATGTTTAATCAATGAAAGTGAACATTATGATTTATATTGATATTTCATTTTTTTACAAAATGATACCATTTGAGAGGATTTCACCAATGATACAATAGATACAATGTGTCATCAGAAAGAGTATTTGTAGGTGCAATGTGAATATCTCTATGCTAGCATGTTTTTATGGGGTGGGTTTTCTTGTGATCATCATGTGAGAGTCAGATCCTAAATATTTCATTGTCCTTGAATCCTATAATCTACACATAAAGAAACCAAAAGTGAATCAATAGCATGTACAGGGTCCATCAAATTTGGGACTTATATTCAATATAGAAGTATAAAACTAAATATAAAATAACTAAATGCATGTAGTGTTAGAGATATTAAACTAACATATGAATGATAAAATGAGTAGATATAAGCTAAGATGTGAAGAAAACTTAGAAATGTATCACTCAACCATCTCAGGTCAAGATGATTTCTATTTGCGGACCATCTTCGGGAAATATGGTTTTGTCTATGGATCATCTCAAGTTGATACGGTCTCTATTGCGTTTCTAAGTTTTGACATGACCGGGTCCATGCAATTTTAAACGACGCAAAATATTTTGTATGATGAGTGCAAGAAGAATATAGAGCATGTGTAGGAGATCAATGGGATAGTGCAAGTGATACTATAGGGGAGAAAAGTGTAGCTTCAAATCCTAAGCATTGATCCAATCACATTAATTTTTGTAGTAAGATGTCTTGATAGATTAATTTAGTAGCACTTCATGGAGTTCTAATTTGAAATTACAATCATTATTCAATAGGAGGAAGTGCCATTTTATAGCCTCCTAGCATGAGGTAAATGTGGGAAAGAGGAGCAATCAAGGGTAGCTTGATTGCTACTACAACTGATTGATGATAGGTTACCCCTTTTATTTTTGGTAGGTGACTGCAGGCTAGCATGTAGGTAGGCACAAATATTTTTTCTGCATGTCATCGCTAACCAGTTGTTAACTTGCCATTTTATTTTTTAAATTTTTTTATTTTGTGCGACCATCTCGGATCGAGATGACTGGAAAAATATGATCATCTTGGGTCGAAAAAGTTACACTAGAAATGAAATATTTTGTAAAATGTTGCCTAACATTGGAGAAATTGATGGGTTTATCCCTAAGGCTAACAAAAGTGGAGTGTGCGGGTTAGAAAAGAGACCTTTAGGGAGTCTCCTCAAGATGACTCATTTTAGGTGTCTACGGATTCCCCTTTTTGGAATGCTTTGTGCGTAAGCACAATGCAAAGTAAAAATAGATGATCTAAAATGGTTGGATTGATGATATATGATGAAAATGAGTGATGGAAGATGGAAGATGGTCAAAAATAAAAGTAAATGTGGGATACCCCAGTCATTGAAAAGATGCATGTCATTGAATCATTGCTTTCAACAAATTCATGAGCTTGATTTAATTTTGGTAAACCCATTAATCGTAGGTAGATGTTGCTAGTCTACAATATTTAGGCTTTAGGTATATCAAGTATTTGTTTGATTAAATTTTCTTCTTTTGCCCCAACAAGAAGGGTGTATGATAAATTTTAGCAATGATTCTTAGAGTGCAATTTTCAAAATTGAATGTTTGAGTATTGACTTGATTTGAGATGAAATTTATAGATATTGTATACCCTCTCAAATGATGAGTCGATGGAGGAGAGGTGAAATGATGAGAGTGATAAAGCACTTGACAAAGGTAAAATGATTAGAATAAAAATGATGAGAAATTTTAAGAATTTTGAGACCATATCGATCGGAGATAATTATGAAGAGACTAATTATTTATTTATTTTTTGCAAAAACATGGTCATCTCGAATGGCCACGTCACACAACATGACCGTCTCAAATGACTGCATCAAGGAAAATTATAAATAGTAAAATTCATATAGAAAGGATCATTTTCACCATGCGAGATGAGTAAGAAGAAAGATCAGGGAGGAGATGAATACTTTTACAAAATGAAATGCTATTGGTCGATGATTTATTCGACACAATGGACCCAATGGGCATGTCTATGAGTGGTGGAGCAGATGCAAGAAAGGTAAGGATGAAAATCCTAAATTTTTCTTTTTTATGGAATGAACTAATTAAAATTAAAAATAAATGAATAGGTTGTATGGGTGAAATGTGGTAGTGTTAAGTGAATAAAAATGTGGGTAGGGTGATAGGTAGATATTACTTTTTGCATGTGCTTTTCCTCTTCCTCTTTTCTCTTTTTTTTGTGTCACTTTTTAATGTGAAATGGAGGTCATGCCAGCTCAAGACAACTATTTTTTTGTGACCTATTCAACTCAAGAGAGTTTTATTTTAAGATTATCTCGAGTCAAGATGGTTTAATTTTGTGACAGTCTCGACATGAGATGGTTTGATTTTGTGATCATCTCGACTTGAGATGATTTTAATTTACGATTTTTTTATTTGGATGAATGAATTTTTGTGCTCATGGTAGATTTTTAGGGTTTGAAACCAATTTACTCGAATCTTCAAGATAGCATGTTATGCACTATCTCAAGATAATTGGGCATAGCTATAGACCGTCAGGTTACAACACATGAGTCGATTGGAGTCGATGAATGTAGACTAGGTATATCTAATGACATGATCAATAAAATAACTCTTCTCCTCCCCGTATCTCTCTTCTTATTCATCTTGTGTGGTGAAAATGACCCTTTCTTTACAAATTTTGCTATTTATAAATTTTCTAGATTCAATCATTTGGGATGGTCGCATTGTGTGACACGATAATTTATGATGCCCCCATTTTTACAAAATAAAAAAATTATTTGTAACCATCTCTGATCGAGATAGTATCACTATTCTCAAATTTTCTCATATTCTCCATTCTAATCATTTTAGCTTTGTCAGATGCTTCATTGCTCTCATCATTTTACCTCTCCTCCATTGACTCATCGCTTGAGGGGGTAGATAATATCTACAAATTTTCATCTCAAATCAAGTCAATACTCAAACACTCAATATTGGAAATTGTGCTCATCCAAGAATCATTACCAAAGACTATCATACACCCTTCTTGCTAGGGCAAAAGCAAAAATTTCAATCAAACAAATACTTGGTATACCTAAAGCCTAAAGCTTGTAGACTAACAACGTCTACCTACGGTTGCAAGGTTTACCAAAATTAAATCAAGTTCATCAATTTGTCAAAAGTAATGATTCAATGACATGCATATTTTCAATGATTGGGGCATCCCACATTGAATTTTATTTTTGACCATCTTCCACCACTCCCCTTTGAGCTTATTTTCATCATTCATCATCAATTCAACCATTTTAGATCATTTATTTTTGCTTCGCATTGTTATTACACACAAAGCATTCCAAAAAGGGATATCTATAGACACCTAAAATGTGTCATCTTAAGGAGAATCCCTAAAGGTATCCTTTATAACCCACACACTCCACTTTTGTCAGCCTTAGGAATATACCCATCAATTTCTTCCATGTTAGGCAAACTTTTGCAGAACATTTCATTTCTGGTGTAACCATCTCGATCCGATATGGTCAAATTTTCAACCAAGAACCAAACAAAACAATTACATAATTCCCCTCATTCATTGACCATCTAATATGTTTTTTTATCAATTGTAATCTATCTGGTATGAAATTCCATGTTGATAATCCTTTAGGTAGGGCTATTTTCGTATATAATTTCATTGCATCAAGAGAACCTATATATTTTTGAAGCATTATTTTTACCCAATTATTTCCTTGATCTTTGAATAATTTCCACCCAACCTTTACCTCTAATGCCAAACTCATAAGTTAACAATTTCACAAATCCGCTCCTCCAATATTTTTCCCATACAAACCCTATCCCACTTACAAGGGGTAAACCTATTTTTTTCCTTACAACCTTTCCAAATAAAGTCTCTTTGAATTTTATTAATTTTTAATGCTATACCTACCAGAAATCTTGAGGTGACATCATATAAGGTATGGATTGCAATGTAATCTTTGTGAGTTGTGTAGCCTTTCCACCATGGTTAAGAACCTACATTTCCAACCTACTCAACAAGCTTTCATTCTATCTTATCAAGAGATCCAAAATTCCATTTTATTTCCTTTATTAGACAAAGGAATACCCAAGTAGGTTGGTGATTTTTTTTTTTAAATTTTAAACCCTAAAAAATTCACGATAATTTGTTGTAGCCTTCTCTTGGCATGATAATTATGATTAAAACTCCATGGCTTCATTTATTGAGGGATGGCCCAAAAGAAAAGTATCATCAAAAAATTGGAGACGAGATTCAAATGAATATTTTTTTGCAACTTGAATATCTTTGATTTTCCCTTCTATTTTTGTTGTTGAGAAAACTATCCCTAATGCCTTCGCAATAATAATGAATAGATAAGGAGATAGTGGATCACCTTGATGAAGTCCACAAGATGACTTGAAGTAACCAACAAGAGAACGGTTGACCAAAATAAAATATTATGTAGTGCTATAACAACATTTTAATCCATTCACACCTACTATAATAAAAATCAAAATTTTCAAGAATATCATGTAGAAATTTCTAGGAAACCCTATGCAATGAAGAAAATGTATGGCCTCCTATGAAATGATTATACCATCAAGAATTTGTAGAAATTTCTAATTTTTTTTGTAGGAAACCCTATGTAGAAATTTTTGGTTTTTTATGGAATGAAGAAAATGTATGGCCTCCTATGCAATGATTATACCATCAAGAATTTGTAGAAATTTCTAATTTTTTTTGTAGGAAACCCTATGTAGAAATTTTTAGTTTTTTATGGAATGAAGAAAATGTATGGCCTCCTATGCAATGATTATACCATCAAGAATTTTTTCACCATGAACAAAACACCTTGTTCCTCTGAGATAACACAATTTAGAATACCTTTCAACCTATTTTTCAATTTTTTTGAAATTATCTTATAAATCATTTTACAAAGGTTTGTTGGATGAAAATTATTAAAATATTTTGTCTCATATTTCTTGGAAACCAATGTAATAAATTTTTTATTGATATCACTTATTATAGACTTATTTTTTCGAACCTCTTCAACCATAACGAACATATCACTTTTTTAATAAATATGAATTCTTTTGAAAGAAAATTATAGGAAATCCATCTAGTCCAGGTGCCATGTTAAGATAGAAAGAGAAAAGTGCTTCATGTAGCTCCTCCATAGATATCTTCTTCATCAAGCCTTCATATTCTCCCTGTGTGATACTTTATGGAATATTTTACAAAAGCTTTTTTTGTGGCTCACTATCTTGCCCAATATTTGACAAAATATTCTTAAAATAATTTATTTGCTTCCTTCCTTATATCTTCTTTATCCTCAATATTTCATGTGTGATAATTGATGGAATATTTTAAAAAATCTTATCTTGTGGCTCTCCATCTTTCCCAATATTTGAAAAAATATTTTTGAAATAATTAATTGCTTCCTTCCTTTTATCTTCTTTGTCCTCAATATTTCTTCCATCTAGAGTTCAGATATTTTTTATGTGACAAAAAGAAAATTTTGGTTTTTATTGTAGCATGAAATTGTTTGTATTTCTATCTCCTTCCTTGAGCCATTTATCCCTATATTTTTAAATCCAATATGAATTCTCCTTTTCAATGCAGTAAGATAATCAGATTGTAATTATTTTTCTTTGACATAAGAATCCTGATCTATTCCATTAGTTTCTATCATCTCTTGTAAATATTTGATCTTGGATTATTTTATTTTCTTTAAAAATATTACAAATGGATTTGGCATTCCAAATCTTAACTTGTTCCTTTAAAAATTTCATCTTTTGAATATAATTGTACATATATGATCCTTTAAATTTTGACTTAACCCACCATAACATAACCATTTGAAAGAAATTAGGATCTTGAAGCCACATCAATTAAAAGCAAAATGGCTTTGGATGACCATCATTGGGTAAATCACAAGTCAAAATAATGGGTTTGTAATATGATCCTACTCATGGTAAAATACTTGAACAAATTGTATACTCTATTTGCAACCATTTATTGGATAACAGGAATCTATCCAATATTTCTTCTATATGAGTTTGTCTATTGCATCTATTATGTCATGTATATTGAAAACTTGAAAGATAATTATCCCAAATGTTATTTGAATTGACAAACAAAATAAAATCTTGCATTGATTTAGACCATCCTAGAATACCACCTTTATTTTCCGAAGGAGATAGAACAATGTTGAAATCACCTCTAAAAATCCATAGATCACAATGAATCATCATTGTATTTGACAAAAATATACTAAGATCATTCCAACATATTTCATGGGGAGTAACTATAGTTGGAGCATATACATTTTTAACCCCAACTTTGATGATTTTCTCTTTCTTCAAAAATAGTCTAGCAACCCAATTACTTTTTGTTTCTAATAATTGCCCATCCTATTTACATTTGTCCCATATTATTGTAATACTGCATGAAGATCCTACAAAATAAATTACTAGAACATCACCCATCTTCTAAATATTTTTAAAAGCATCCTTACATTCCTCACCATTTAATTTTGTTTCTTGTATTAAAATAGACTCAAGACTATACCAACCTATTAATTCCTTAGTGATTCTTTTTTGGGAATCTTATTCATATCCCTAATATTCCTTGATATCATTTTCATCATGATCACTTTTTATTTTTATTTGTGAGCTTAGCCCTATTTTTTGTTAACACTTGTGGTATTTTTTTGGCTTCCCAAATCGATATCCCTTTGAGTTTATTTTTCTCTTTGTTAATGCTTTGATGGTCTTCCTCTTCTATTTCCATTCCCACCAACACTTTCATATTTTTCAACCTCTTCTATTTTTCCATGTTATTCATAACAAGACTTATCTTCTAAATATTTATGTTGTCCTAAAGAATCTAAAATAAAAGGAATATCCTTATTAACGCTTTCTTCTATATGTTGCCTTGAAAAACCTTAAGCACACAAATGATTCTCCATAGTAATTACTTTCTTATGTTGCCTTGGAAACCCTAAATTTCCTTGGATATCCTCCATATGTTTTTCTTTATTGTGTTGTTCTTGAAACCCTAAAGCACAATGAATACACTCTATACTACTTTCATTTTTATTGTAAGGAGAATATTTTATGTTACTTGAGGAAAATGAAGATGATTTACTTGGATTAAGCTTGACCTCCTTTATCTCATTTGCTTCAAAATTTGCTTCCCCATATTTATTTACTTTAAAATTTACCTTCCCATATTCCTTCCAACCTTTAACTTCTATATTTTAACTTGCACATTGTACTTCCTCATCCCTCATGTCATAGTTTTCTTCTAATGATTGATTCGTGTGAACTATAATAGCCTTTGACATCTAATGATGTAGAGTGTTTTTTCTTACCACTTTTTGAGGAGTGAAAAAACCCTTGATTTGACCTAGCTTCTTCTATGATATGATCTCCTTGTTTCATATTGAAGTTATCCTCATACCCAAAAATTTCCATCTCTTTCTTCATCATTTTCACTTTGTAATCTCTTGCCATGTGTCCAATTTTAAGACATTTGCAACATCAGAATGCAATATTTTCATAATCCTCTTGTTGATCCCATTCTCTTAATTCAAATTTAATCCAAATGGACTGTGGTAAAGGTTTTAAATTATCCATGGCAATATGTAATGTCCCTTTTTGAAGACTATGTGGACCCCACACATTGTAATGTTTTATTTTTTCATTTGTGGACAAGGAAGTGGGACGTCCCCTTTTTTCTAGGCTAATAGGTGTTTTATGTAATAAAAATTAAGTGTTGGTATTAATGTTGATGTAACCCTCACTTAATGAATAATTTGAAGCCTCTAGTGTGATGACTAGGTACATAGGCTTGGAAAGTCACTTTTAGGGTTTCATTATGTCATGTTCATCTTGTGAATTGTAAGAGAAAGGGCTAAATCCTTCCTCACCTTTATGTTGCTTAGGTGGTGTGCCTTAAGTCTTTAGAAATAGCCAATATTGTATATAATGTTATGTGCCTTTGTTCTTGATTGGAGATTGGGTGGATCTATCTTAGGATTCACAATTGTGTTGCAGATTTTGGTGTGTTGGAGTATAGGAGTGGGTTGTCCAACTTTGGGAGGTCGTTTGTGCATGTTTTGTGACATATTTTGCTCTCATAGGAGGATCGCCCAACTTTGGAGATTTTTCTATCCAGTTGTGAGGTTTAATTTGTATTTTTGGATAGTTGTTTGGACCATTTGCATTTTTAAAAAATTAATAAAAAAATTGTATTGCTGGAACACCCATTTTTTAGGATTTTTGGAGAAATTTTTGAGTAGTAATTGCATATCTGACCTACTTTGTAGAAATATGATTTTAATTTGTTTAAACCATAGTTTGTTGAGTTAGGATTATTATAGTGGTATCAGACCTGATTTCCTGCTAGCCTGTGAGATCTATTTATGCAACCAAATAAGTACTATTTGAGGAGAAATAAATCAAATCCTAACCTCAACCAGGGAAAAGAAATTCCAAAACCAAAAGTTGAACAAAGAGATTTTGTGGAGATGGTAGATGAGTAAAGGGATCCTACTAAGTAGAAATTTGATACCATGCTTGAGTTACTAACACATTTGGTGACCAATATGGATCAGGGTGGATTTCAACCACCACCAAACCAAGGAGCAAACCCAAACCCTCATCCACCACTAGATTGGATAGAGCCATCAAATAAGGTGACCAATCAGGACCAAGGGAGTGAGATTTTTGTGAGATACAATCATTCTCCTTTGTAGAGGCCAGCAAAACCCATGTTTTTGTCTAGGAAAGAACCTAATGTATGCTAGAATACTGATGAACTGGATGCCCTATTTGCAGAATATTAGTGTAGAGCTGAAGAATTCATAAATGCAATCACTTTCTAGAGTTACCTAGAGATCATGGGAAAGAAGTTTGGGAGAGGCAACAAGTATAGAGAAAGAAAGAAATTGTAGTAGAAAATGTAATTACCAACGTTCAATGGAGATGATAGCATGTCTGCTAGGACATGGCTATAGAAATTGTAGATTTACTTTACTATCAGCCCTATGGATGAAGAGGATGTTGAAGGACACAAGATTATACTGAGAGGGGGGTGAACAATATAAGACCACTTTTTAATTTTCTTTCCCAATCAATATTATGCAATGTATAGATAGAAATATCAAAAACAGTAATCAAAGCAATGCACAAATCACCACACACAATAGAGACACCAATTTTATGTGGTTCACCCAATGTGGGATACTACACGGAGAAAATATTTCACTAAATTTTTTTCAATCAATATCTTGGTAATCCTTTCCCTATTACAATGTTTATGGACCTCTGTCCAAAGGAGATACCAATCCCCTAATCAAGTTTGTGGATCTCTATCCATAGGATAACTCCTTTCTCCTTAGCTCTGACCAGTGATATTCTAGAAGAAATATTACTCCCATTACACTGGCTAATGGATCTCTATCCACTAAAGACACCTGTCCTCACTACCTTGGCTAATGGATCTCTATCCACTGGATACTATCATCCTATATACTCTAACCTTCAAATATTTGTCTCAAATCTACACTAAACACAATCCTTCGATCTAGCACAAATCTGCTCAATCTCTGTCTCTAGTCTAGCACAAACCTATCCTCAAATCTACATCAAAATTTGTCCTCTAATATATACTAAACACAGTCATTCATTCTAGCAAAAATATATCCTCAATATTTGTCATTTGATTTGCAATAAACACAGTCCTTCGGTCTAGCACAAATCTATCCTCAATCTCTGTCCTCTGATCTGCACTAAATACAGTCCTTAGGTCTAGCACAAATCTATCCTCAATATCTGTCCTCAAGACTTAACACAAAGCTTGATTCAATCACAAATCAACATTGCTATGTCTACCCCAAACCTTAAATCAAGGTTTGAATAAATAAATCAATCAATTCTGCTCACAAGTCTTCTCAAAGACTTGTCTCAAATATGCCTAGTAAGTTTCCACAAAATTTTACACTAATTTGTCCATAAGTCCTCTCTAGAACTTGCACAAATCTTCTCAACAAGTCCTCACTAGAACTTGTCCAAATCTGCTCTACAATTCCTCATTAGAACTTGTCCAAATATGCTCAAAAAGTCCTCACTAGAACTTTTCCAAATCTACTCAACAAGTCCTCACTAGAACTTGTCCAAAATCATAGAAATATAAAGAGAATTATTAGAGACTCAATATGATTCACGTTCATCATAATGCTCAATCACTTTCAATCACTCTCTTGGAAACATATAGAGAATTGTTAGAGACTCAATATGCTTCACATTCTCCTCAATGCTCAATCACTCTTTTGGAAACATATAGTATTATAGAGAATTGTTAGAGACTCAATATGCTTCTCATTTACCTCAATGCTCAATTACTTTCAATCACTCTTTTAAAAACATATAGATAATTTTTAGAGACTCAATATGCTTCTCATTCACCTCAATACTCAATTAATTTCAATCACTCTTTTGGAAACATATAGAGAATTGTTAGAGACTCAATATGCTTCACATTCACCTCAATGCTCAATTAATTTCAATCACTCTTTTGGAAACATATAGAGAATTGTTAGAGACTCAATATGTTTCACACTCATCAACACTCAACCTCTTTCTCAAATCAATTTAGAATATATAACAATTTGTTTCATAGAACTTGAACTACATCCACTTGACTAGGCACAAGCAACTATACTCAACCAATCACTCAATGAAATAATCCTTGCTCACAAACCCTATTCCAAGCATATGAACACTCACTCAAATATTTTTAACAATTATTATCAACCAATCTCACATTATAATGATACTCATGATATTTGCAAACCCTAGTTCAAGTTCACTCAACTTAATCACATCAACAACAATGCTTATAAAACAAGGTTTTATCAACAACTCTTTATTCCAGAAAACCTTGAAGCATTAATTCAAAACACCTTCAACAAGTAAAACCTTAACCAAATCCTTTTCACTCCAACTTAGCATTCACAACATTCAATAATCACTCACTAGGAAGAATATACCCATACATTTTGTTTGATGTAGAATTACCCTTGGAAAACCTGTCTAAATCACAATTTCCTTCTTTCCAATTTCAATGGTTAGATGACAAAATCTCACTCTTAACACTTTCTCAAATATTCCTTAGACACAAAAATACTCAAAGCTCAACTATGCCTTATTGCTCCCAACCATCAAATCATACATGAAAATAATAATTCCTTGGATACACCTTATAAACTCCAACTTAAAATAATATCCAACACCACAATACTTCAAACAATCTTTCTAAAACACCTTACTACCCTTTCCAAACAACAAAGCAAATAACACCAAAAATTTAATTTTGCACAACCCTTATAACTCCCCTTACAACCTTACAAACCAAATAAAAATGCAAAAATTAAATTTTGAATACTCAACTAACCCTTCCAAAATTTCCAGCACTCAATTTCAATGCATACCTTTTGCTTCCCCCAAAAGGGGTTTCAACGTGATTCGATATGCCGTCTCCCCAAGCCTAAGCGCCTTAGCGCTTGGGAGTCCACCACGTGGGCTAATGGTGCCCACATGAAGGAAGAAACACTTCCTTCACCTTATGCCTTCGTACGTTGTTGACTTCCCATGAAAACCACAACACTTTCCACTTAGATGCAGCACAATTTGCAAAGTTTGTAGTTAATTAAAAATTGAAGGCATGGTAATTTTCTAAGGTGGGATGATCCCCCTTTTATACACGTTTGGAAATTTTCTCCCACATCGGTGCTTGGAATTCAAATTTAAAAAATTTGAATTATAATTTGATAACCCTCCTTAAGGTTAGTTAAAAATTAATATAAATTAATCTTATAACTAATATCAAAATTAATTAATAATTAATTTAAATAACTTAAGTTAAGTAAATTAAATTATAAAGTAATATAGAATAAAATTTATATTAATTAATTTATGATTAGTTTAAAACTTCCTTTTATAATATTATAAAAAATATTATAATATTATTCACTTGGGATTTTTGCACTTTAGACCACATTTGACTTCCTGAAACCGGGTCTTGATCAACTGAAATTGGAGAACTTGAAAATGATGTTGCCCACTAAAACTGCCACTGACTGGTGCTGAAATCTTGACATCAATGACAACTCACTCTTGACATTAATGATAACTTATCTACTCAAAATGTCCAATAGATGTAGTACAATTTGCTACCCTACATCTTGAGGGAGTTGCATATGACTGGTGGTATCATGGTCTCAACACACAAGGCCATGGAGAGATTGCCTTATTTGATGAGTTTAGTCAGAGGGTCCTGGATTATTTTGATATGAGGGATGAGGAGGAATATTTTATGGAGATGGTCACCCTTAAGAAATAAACTATAGTGGAGGCATACATTGAGGAGTTCTAGAAGATTTCAGTCATGGTGCCTAACATTTTAGATAAGAGAGATACCTTTATTTTCATTGAGGGTTTGGTGGATTCCTTGAGAGGCTTGGTAAAAGCCTTTGATTCATATTCATTGCATATTTAATTGAGAAGGTCTTTGAACCTTGAGTCTATAGCATCATCAAAAACTAGGGTTTCAGCACCACCACCACCTAGGTTTAGCCAGGCAGGACCATCAGGATCATTCTAGAGAGGGAATTTCTTCCATAAGAGAGAGATGCCCCCTCCAAGGAAGAATTGGTATTTTGGAAAGCCAACGCCCCCTCCATAGAGGGATTCAACGCCTACGCCACCAAGAAGGAGGGTAAATAAGGAGCATTATGAGCTTAGGAGAAAAAAATGTGCTTCACATGCAAAAGCCTTTGTGTATCGAACCATCGTTGCTAGGGAAAGGGGTAGATTCACTACATTGAGGTCGTTTCAGATGAGGAGACATCAGAAAGTGAATATGAGTCTTATAAGGAGTGTGATCTTGAGGAGCCATCCCTTGAGTCTCATGAGAGATCAAACACTAGCACATTGGCCACATTGGGAAGTGCGAACATGTATCTCACAATCAAGGTGCAAGGAGAGGTATTGGGGAATAAGGTGATAGTATTGATAGATGGTGGGGAAACCCATAATTTTGTGGATGAGGGTTTTGTAGCCAAGAAATAGCTAAAACTAGAAATATTTTTTGGGTTTAATGTTGCTACTAGAAATGGGAGCATTGTGCCTTGCAACATATTTGTGAGGCAAATGAAGGTAAATTTTGAGAATCATTCCATAGTAGATGACTTCTATATGTTTCTTTTGGGAGGAATTCCTCATTTTATACTAGGATTTCAATGGCTATATTCATTGGGAGACTACACCACAAATCACCAAACATTGCAACTAAAATTTAAAGCTAAAGGGTGTGAGGTAGTTTTGCAAGGGATCAAGAAAAATGTGGTCCAAGAGGTGACATCCAAGAGGATGGAGAGGATTCTCAAGAAAGAGGAGATAGTTTGGGCTGCTAGTATATTTATGACAAAAGGTATGCCTTATTAATATGATAATCATGTCTCTTATCATCCTGAAATTCATATTTATTGGAAAAATATAGCACTATTTTTAGGGATATGCCTAAGGGATTGCCACCCCTAGGGGATTTCAACATGTGATTGAGTTGGAACCAGGAACAAAACCTGTCATGATAACCCCTTATAGGTATCCTAGAATGTATAAGGATGAGATAGAGAAGGCCATAAAAGAGCTACTTGCCATGGGGTACATTCACCCTAGCTCTAGCCCATTTGCATCACCCATAGTGTTAGTGAAAAAGAAATATGGGACTATGCGGATGTGTATTGATTATAGGGTCTTGAACAAAAAGACAATAAAAAATAGATACCCTATTTCTAGATTAGATGAGCTCATAGATAAATTGCATGGGGTTATGCATTTTTCTAAGATTTATTTAAGATCAGGATATCATCAAATCAGGGTGAGAGATGAGGATGTGCATAAAACAACCTTTAGATGTCATTTTGGCCATTTTGAATTTTTGGTGATGCCCTTTGGATTGACAAATACCCCTACCACTTTCCAATCAACCATGAGTCAAATTTTAAAGGAGTATTTGAGGGATTTTGTGTTAGTTTTCTTTGATGATATTATTGTTTATAGCATCTCATGGGAAAATCACTTGAAGCATTTGGATTCTGTTTTGAGTATTTTGGGATATCAACAATTTTATGCAAAGAAGTCTAAGTGTGAATTTGGCATATCTGAAATTTTATATTTGGGGCACATAATCAGAAATAAGGTAGTGCATGTAGACAAACACAAGATAGAGGTAATTCAAAATTAGCCTATTCCCACTACCTTAACTCAATTGAGAGGGTTTTTGGGACTTTGTAGCTATTATAGGAGATTCATTAGAGGGTTTTTAGCCTTGGCAGCACCTTTGACTAAATTAACAAAGAAGGAAGCATTTGTGTGGAGTGATGAAGCCCAAAAAGCTTATGATAAATTGAATAAAGTTATGTCTTCTTACCCTCTACTTGCAATTCCTAATTTTTATTTTCCATTTACCATTGATTATGATGCTTCAGGTGTTGGAGTAGGGGCTGTCCTAATGCAAAATGGGAAGCCAATTGCCTTTGAGAGAAGGAAACTTAGTCCAATGGAGAGAACTTTCAGCATATATGACAAGGATATGCTTGCCATTATGCATACTTTGACCAAGTTAAAAAAATACCTTTTTTTGTGGTAAATTTGCAGTAAGGACTGATCATAATAGCCTTAAATATTTCCTTGGACAACACTATTTAAATTATAGGCAACAAAAATGGATCACTAAAGTGTAGGCATATGATTTTGAGATTGAGTTTATAAAAGGGAAAAATAATTCAGCTGCTGATGCACTATCTATAATTCCCACATTGCACTCTATTTCCATTATAACAACTGATTGGAATGCTGCAATTATGGCTGAGTATGTAAAAAAAACTTTTTCATCTAACATTCTTTATGACCACTTGAAATATGGTAGGTACAGTGTGAAGGAAGATCTGAGTTTTTACAAAAATAGAATTTTTATTGTGCTAGATTCCAAGCTTAAAGAAAATTTGATTTCCACTATGCATGATGCACCCATGGCTGGTCATCTAGGGTTTTTTAAGACCTATAGACAGATATGTAAAAATTTTTCATGGAAGGAGCTAGAAGATGATGTATTGAAGCATGTGAGGGAGTGCACCACTTGTCAGGAAAATAAAATTGGAAACACATTACCTGATGGTCTTCTTCAATCCTTGCTCATTCCCAATAAAAATGGGAAAGTATATCAATGGACTTCATCACAAGGCTGCCAGAAGTGCATGGTAAGGATTGTATATATGTTGTGGTGGATAGGTTAACTAAATTTGCACGCTTTTATGCTATTTTAGCTTCATATACAAAAGTACAAGTTGCTGATTTGTTCTTTAGAGAAGTGTTTAATTTTGCATGGCATGCCAAAGAATATTGTGAGTCACAAGGACAAAAGATTCATGAGTATGTTTTAGCAATATTTTTTCAAGTTTTGTGGCACATTGTTGATTCCAAGTACAAGCTATCACACCCAAACAGATGGTCAAAAAGAGATTGTAAATAAATGGGTTAAAGGCTACTTGAGAAACTATGTTTCAGGGTAGCAGAATGCATGGATTAAATGGCTGCACTTGGGAGAATTTTGTTATAATTATTCCTATCATATGTCTATTAAAATGACCCCATTTATGGCTTTATATGGATATGATGCTTCTAACTTCACTGATTTGTTGTTGAGTGATAGTAGGGTGACAAAAGCCAAGTATTATATGCAGGAAAATTAGGATATTATGAAGACATTGAAGGATAATATTCAGCTTGCACAAAATCAGCAAAAAAATTATGTTGATCAATAGCGTATTGAGCATCATTTTGAGGTTGGAGACATGGTTTATTTGAGGTTGTAGCCCTATAAACAATCCACCATGAAGAGAAGTGGAGCAGAGAAGCTCAAGCCACATTTTTATGGCCCTTACAAGGTCATACATAGGATTGGGGAGGTTGCATATGAGCTTGAGCTACCGAACAATAGTAAAATACACAATGTATTCAATGTTTCATGCCTAAAAAAGATACTTGGACAACACATTGTTCCTTCCATTGAGTTGCCCCATTTGATGATGAGGGAAAGCTGGTTTTGGAACCTAAAATGATCATGGAGACTAAAGAGAGGAATTTGAGAAACAGGTTCATCAAAGAGTACTTGGTGAAATTGAGGAGCTTACCCATTGAAGATGCTACTTGGGAGGGAAAAAAGATTCTTGTACATCCAGCCCTAAATTGCTTAAGGGCAATAAATTTAGGAAGGGAAGACTTGTAATGTCCCATTTTTAATACTATGTGGACCCAACGCATTGTAATGTTTTATTTTTGTCATTTGTGGACAAGGAAGTGGGACGTCCCCTTTTTGCTAGGCTAATAGGTGTTTTATGTAATAAAAATTAAGTGTTGGGGATTAATATTGATGTAACCCTTAATTAATGCATAATTAAAAACCTCTAGTGGGACGACTAGGTATATGGGCTTGGAAAGTAACTTTTAGGGTTTCATTATGTCATGCTCATATTATGAATTGTAAGAGAAAGGGTTGAACCCTTCCTCACCTTTCTACTGCTTAGGTGGTGTGCCCTAAGTCTTCAAAAATAGCCAATCTTGTAGATAATGTGATGTACCCTTATTATTGATTGGATATTGGGTGGATCTATCTTAGGATTCACAATTGTGTTGTAAATTTTTGTGTGTTGGAGTTTGGGAGTGGGTCATCCAACTTTGGGAGACCATTTGTGTATGTTTTGTGACCTATTTTTCCCTCATAGGAGGATGGCCCAGCTTTGGAGATTTTTCTAGACAGTTTTGACGATTGATTTGTGTTGTTGGATAGTTGTTTGGCCTGTTTGCACTTTCAAAAAATTAATAAAAAATCTGTATGGCTGGAACGCCCATTTATTAGGGTTTTTGGAGTAATTTCTGAGTAGGAATTGCAGATCTGATCTACTTTGCAGAAGTCTAATTTTTATTTGTTTAAACCCTAGTTTTCTGAGTTAGGATTATTACACAATACATATTTGAGTGTATACAACATGCCTTCTATCCTTAGTAGTTGGTCCCTCTTGGATGAAATCGCCTAGAGTATTTCTAATATTATTGAAAACCTCCTTATTGATGAGTTGATATTGAAGTTCAAAAAGCCTAATCCATAATAGAAGCCTTTTAATAGTCTCTTTCCATAGAAAAATTCTCCCTTTTATCTTAAATATAGTGTATTTTTACCCCTCAACCAAAGGCCTCCATCCATTATTTTATCCCTTATTTTTAAACTAGAGAAGATAATGAGAAAAATTATTTTGGAAGAAAAGTCATGGAGTAATTTGAATTTAATCTCCACTTCCACTTGATCCAATTTTGAATCTTATAAAAAATTTACTAATATCCATGGAACTTATATATTAATCCTCTGGTTTTAAGAACTATTATATCATGCTCAATCATCTCATCCTTGATAATCACTTCTAGTGTGATATTTGCTACCTGGATAGGGTTTTTTCATAGATTTATTCTTCCTATTATCACTAACTAGGGTATCTATACTTCTAACTAAGTCATCTTTACTTCCAACTAGAGTATCCATACTTCCAACTAGGGTATCCTTACTTTCAATAAGAACTTAAAAAATGACTTTCTTTGCGATGTTACCTAGATTTTCTTCATATGAATCCTATAGTTTTTAAGTTTCTCCTAAGATATGGAGTATGAAGTGACACTTGCTCCTTGATCACACTTTGTTTTCTACTTCTTGCTCACTTCTATCTTTATGCTCACATTTATTGCTTCTTGCTCATACTTTCTACTTATTCCTTACTTACTCTTGCTTTTGACTTTATTCGAGCTCATAGAAATTATAATTTTTTAATTTTGTTTTAATTATTAATAAATATAATATTTTAAATATTTTTAAAAATAAATAAAAATATATATAATGTGTTGATTTTTTAAATCAATAATTTCTTTTTATATAAAAAATAGGGGTGTATGTACATATGTATAATTATATATTTTGATAATTAAAAGAACATTGTGTTGATTTTTTAATTCAATAAAAGTAATATTGTGAGTTATTTAATTCACTTAGACTCGTCTCCTTATCAGATGTTTTTCCAGCATGGTTGCTCCCTTGTAGTTTTTTTTTTTGGAAGAGTGCACTAATCTCTTCTCAGCATGTAGTGTGTAGGCCGCCCATTAGAGGGAGCAACCCAACAGTCTCTAGTCATTCAATTTTATGTCAGCATGTCCTTTTAGAGTCTTGGTGATGGCAGATTTTTTCATCCCCATAAAAACCACTAGGATATCTCAGTTTTTAACATGGGTTACTAGGATATCACTTGTGTGGCTATTTACTTCCAATGCTTGTAGTCGGGTGCTTTGAGTGTCACAATATTTCTTAGTTCTCCTCTATGTTGGTCCTTCATGACCTCATGTTGTAATATAGTAGCAAGGGTCTGTGTGTGGTCTCCGATGTGCTTATTTCTAGTGATGAGTGCCCTGCGTGGCCTTGTGAATGCACATGTGTTTGCTTTATCCCTTCTAGAGGGAATTCTATCGTGGTTATGATGTTGTTAGGTGTTCAAGCCTGAATGTAAGCACCCAAACCCTAGTTTACCTTTATATTGTATTTGTTTCCTTAAGATTTTTGTTAATATGAATTTGGCAACAATTTCAATAGAAATTTTTTTTGAGCTATTTAATAAGACATATAGGGGTGGATGTGCATATTAATAATTATAATTTTTGACAAGATACATAAAATAACATTGTGAATAGTTCATCGATGAGAATGTGTGGTTTATATAATTTATTAGAATTCAATTGATACGTAAAATAACATTGTGAATAGTTCATCGATGAGAATGTGTGGTTTATATAATTGATTAGAATTCAATTTTTATGCGTTATGATTTTTCATATTTTAATATTTTTATATTTATTGTAATATGATTTTTTATATATAAATAAAACTTACTTTAAACTTATATAAATTATTAAAAATCAACCATTAAATAAAACTTACTTTAAATTTATATAAATTATTAAAAATTAACATTAAATTATAATTTAATATAGATAATTTTTTATAAAAATTGAATATTTTTTTAAATTAATAAAATATTTTCTTTCAATTAAATAATGTAATTATTTATTTATTTATTTGGATAGTGTGATAAATCCCTATGACCAACACTTAGGGTTGAGCATTCTCATCCCAACCATGACTCATCTTAAGGTCGAGAGCTAAGCTTATCAATAGGAGATTAACACACACCCACCAATGTTCAGGATTGAGCATTCTCATCCAAAACATGAATCCTCATAATGTTGAGAGCTAAGCTTATCAATAGAGGATTAACACACACCATGGTTTGAACCTTGGACCTCTCAAAGAAACAAAAGCAAACCAAAGCCTGAATCGTTACATTGTCCCTCACAACAATAATATAAATTGTTAACATGATAAAGTATGTGGATGCAAACCTTGCAACCCATACAAATTTTTCATAGTATAAAATAATATGAGTTGATGGCATAAACTTAAAGTAATTATGAGTTAAATCTAATATAGATAATGTTTTGTAAAAAATAATAATTTTTTATAAATTAATAAAATATATTTTTTTAATTAAATAATAATATTTTTTATTTATTTATTTTGATGAGGAACCTTTTATGTACAACATGTGAGGGGAGAGATTTGAACCTGGGCCTCTTGATAACTACCCACTTGCTCTCCAACTCATCTACATGAGCGGATAATATTTTTTTTTTTGGATTTAGATAGTGTGAGAAATTTTTATGACTAATTCTCAGGGGTGAGAATTTCCATCCCAACCACCTTGTAAGGCCTAGATCTAAGCTTATAAATAGGGGATTAACATACACCCACATATCACGGTTTAAACCTTAAACCTTCGAAAAAAGAGCCAAAGCCCGTACTGTTGTTTGTCACCTAAGGACAAATAATATAAATTATTAACATGGAAAAGTATATGGATGCAAATCTTGTAATCCATACAACTTTTTTACAATATAAAATAATATGAGTTGATGGCATAAAGTTAAAGTAGATATGAGTTGAATGGACTAGTTTTTTTTAAATACGTAGGAAAATCGATAATATTATCAGGTGTTGTAAACCTTAGCTTGCTAGGTTAGACAAAGTGAATGGGATGCTCGACCCTTCAAAGCATTAATATTTGATGGCTAACCAACAAACACTTATTTTAACCAACAAACACGTCTTTTAGAGCATCTAACTTGGATGATTAGTTTTTTTTAAATACGTAGGGAAATCGATAATATTATTGGATGTTGTAAACCTTAGCTTATTGGGTTAGACAAAGTCAATAGGATGCTCGACCCTTTAAAACATTGAAATTTGATGGCTAACCAACAAACACTTAACCTTTTAGAGCATCTAACTTGGATGATTAACCAACAAACACTTGACCACTATCTATCCAACTTATCCCCTTTTAGGTACATTGTAGTTTGAACCTTGAACCTCCCTAAAGAGAAGCCAAAGCTCTAACCAAAGCTCTAACTGTGTTGGACTTCTTGAATGAACTAGTTGCTTTTATATAAAAAATATAAGAAAATACAATGAACAATTGTGCATGTAAAAATGTGTAGCATGTAAAAATAATGATTCAATAAAAATACATTGTGACTTATTTAATGATTATTAGCATGGTTTTATTAATTAGAATTTTAATTAGTTTTATGGGATTGATACTCGTAGGTTTATTAGTTTTGAAATTTGAATAATATGTTTAAAGTTCAAATCCTACGAGGTAAGATTGTGCACCATGCTTCAACATTTGAAGTATGGTTGGATAACTATATATTGGAGAAACAACATTATTCATGAGGATCGTTTCATATGGCTTATGATATTGTGGATGTTAAAAACTACATTTTTATAAGTTATATGTAACTTTTATTGAGGCCACTTTCAAGTTCCATCAAAATATAAAAAACATTGCATTTCTTGTTAAGTCAATTAAATTATATTCAACATGTCTTTTTATCACAAATATTTTTTATTTCTTTTTTTATCAAATATATTCTTTAACTTTATTAAAGTTCCATGTCTCCACAATCTTTGATATCATTTTGATTATGAGATAAACTATGATTTTGCTATATGCTTTCTTAAATTTAAATTTCATGATGTAACAACCCATTCACCTGGTTGCCCGATAAAAGAACGGTTAGAAACCAATAATAATTTTTTAAAAAAGGCTTTACTGCGCTAACTATAAATTTTCTCCTATAATAACAAATTTAATCTTAAAGTTACCAAAATTAGAAATCATCCCTTGAATATTTTTACATTTACAAATAGTATAGCATAGGCACAACATACCACTTTTGGATTCAAGACTGCTACAACAAACCTCCTAAGCGGACAAGATCAACTAAATCTCGTGAACATGTCATTTTGTGGTAATGGTTTTCTCATTTATCGTCCACATATTCTAGCATGAGGGCCAAACCACGATGAGGATTATCCTCTAGGTCCCATAACACCTAGAGGGGAATTCTTATTATTACTAACCTTCACACACTGTACCTTCGATGATCCAGTTAACTTGTCTACACTCATTGTGGAAGTGATTAGCATATTTATACCTTAGTGACTAACTAGTATTTTCTTTTTTCTCGAAAGCAATTAATGCCATGTCAATTCCCTAACATTGATTTTCATCACGCAATACCATCGCAACTCACAAAGATTTATCCCATACCAAATATCGTGGTCATTATTGATAAATTTTATCGAATATGGTATCACAGTGCTCTCTAGGAAAACCTGGAACCTTTTTGTTCTGACCTGGCCAAGTATTTTATTGACCAATTTCATCAGTTGAAAACTACCCCAAACTAATTGTGTGCCTACCTGCACCCCCATATTCTTGGATGAATATCTGAATTAATCCTGGGTCAAGTTTTCCTTAGAGACTCATTACTTCTTTTAATATCCATTTTTCCTAAACAAGCATTTAGGTTAACTTGAGTTGGTACTACTTCCTTTAGAAGCAACTTCATTTTAAAAGGATATGGAAACTAAATATATATTTTTAACAAGGAACTATTATCAATCTAAGGTTTAGATATGCCCATAAAACAAAACAAGTTTTAATAAATCATTTCAGAGATCTATGGTCACACTTTTTTTCCTTGGGTTTTAAACTTTTTCTCATGAGCAAAATTTCATCACAAGCCTAATATATTACTTAAATTATGTGTTCAATTAACTACCACACAATACATTTTTGCAATCAAAAGCTTTTCTTTTTATCTAAGGATAAGCAAAGCAACTTCTAGTGAACACCCATTCACGACATCGCTAACCAGCCTATGAAAATCTAACTAGACGACACCCTTAAGCATCCTTTGCCTACTTGGAAGAGGTCAGATCCCTATAGCAATATTGAACCCAAAAGTGGTATGTTGTACTTGTTTTTGAGTGTTGATTTTACCCAATTGTGAAATTACACTTTCCCTTAGAGTTTGGATCTCAAATCGCTCTCTTGCAAAGAAGTTAAACACACAACTTCTCCAAGGTCTCCGCTATATTAGCATTTGCATATGTGTATTAGTAATCTCAATAAAAATAATAATAAAATGCTAGGAACACCTTAGTGATTGCAAGTAATTGTAAACAAGGGGCATGTGTTGGTTTATTTTACCATGCTACTTTAATGATTGTTCATGAAACCAAATAAAAGCAAATGTTAATTGGCCCTCATATGACCACGATGTAACCTTAATTCCTTTTATCTTGAATGATTTTAAGGTAGATTTTATCTTCCTTGATTAAGTGGATTTTAAACAAGTTTTATCTTAAATCCTACTTTAAAGAATGAATTAGAAGATTAAATCTATCTATGAATGTGAATTTAAAATGATGAATAGAAACCTCAAATGTAGCTTCTTATCATGAAGATTAAGATAGCCTTTAATATAATTAATAAATTATCCCTCTTTGGTGAAATTAATTTTCACAAAGAGATGATAATTTATAGCCTTAAAATAGAGGCTTTAAATGTCATTTTAATTATTCCTCTTTTGTGAAATCAAAATTTTCATAAAGAAGAGTAATTTAATGCTTGGAAACAATAACCTTCTATGTATGCTTGAATTTGCCCCTCTTTGATGAAATCAGAATTTTTCATAAAGAGAGGGCAATTAATGCTCTAAAAATGGAAACTATGAAGGGCCATTAAAATTTACCCCCCTTTGACGAAATTGAAATTTTCGTAAAGGGAAGTTCATTTTATGCTTGTAATTGAAATATGAAACTAAAAAAAAATCAGATTTGGCCTCAAAATAGAAATTCTGAAATTTCAAATTTTTAAAATTTGCAATAAAACAACAACTTTAACTAATTTTTAAAATTTTGAAATGACTCCAAAGCAAAAACGTCTAAGTGCAAAATGAAACTTTGAAGTACGTTCTATGCATCCATGCAATTATTTTTGAATTTTGATTTTTTTTAATTTTTTTTTTAATGTCTGAAAATTAAAAAAAATCTGAAAAATAAAAGTTAAAAAAAAATGAAAAATAAAAAACAGAAAACATAAAATGCTGCAACTTCATATTTCTCCACAAACCCTACAAGCATGAATATTCTGCACAGAAAACCAACATTAACGTTACCCTATTACGCAGTCAAACAATTAATGCGATGGGAGCTTCTAAGGGATGGGTGCAATAAAATAAAAATAAAAATAGATTAACCATTAAAATGCATCAAATTTGAGCTTCTCCATCGTATTGCAGTTGAAATGTGTTCAATATTTACAAAAATGTGTAGAAAACTACAGTCCCTAAAATAGGCATAACATGGTGAAAAGAAGTCCAGCAGTTGGCAAAAATACATTCAAAAATCTGGTCCAACATGGTGCAAGTAGGTCCCAAAAAGATCTAGCCAGTTTTCTATGCATCATATGGTTTTTAAAGACCCCAAAACCCCCTGAAAACCTCTTCCTTTCATTTTATTTGGCTTTGCAAATTTCAACGACGTGACCCTTCATTTCAATTTCTGTTTTACTTGGTTTTCCAATATCTTTCACTTCGTATGTTTGCCAAACTATGCGTTTCGTAACATGTTTCTTATTTTCCCTTGAACTTTGTTTTGTTCTGCCATGCAATTACATAACGCCTACTTTAGTATCTTTTTTTTTATGGTTTATAGAAGCCACATGGGCCCTCCTTTTTTTCATGTGATTTAAAAGTTGCTCGTCAAGGAGTGGTTTTATTTCCTCTTAATAAAAAAAACAAAAGCTTGACATCATTTTGAAATGCTCAATATCAAACACATTCTCCTGTGTGTCGACCAATATCAAACACAGTTCCCTTGCAGATGGAATTTTTCATCTTCGAAAACATTCCCTATCAGCACCCTATGGAGACACCCTCGAATGGTCTATCGGTGTCTTCGAATTTGGCCACATCCATGGCCCTTATTCGCCTTTCCATCCGATAATTACTGCTAGGTTGAAGTCATTGTTGCCCACTCATCCGGATAAAACTTGATTCATTCTACCGCCCTTTCTAAGTCATTGCCCGCAGTCCAATGCGCCATGTCATTGTTGTCACTACTATCATGGCCAAATACGCTGTCGTCTTTGACACCGTGGGTTTCTATCTATGTCCTAGAACTCCTGGTTGCCCTTGCCTATGTGTCTCACAAAACCCTTCGGTGCGTATCATGTTCACCGTTTCATCTAGCTCATACGCCATCGATGATCATGTGTTCTCTGTTGCTCAAGACTACCGCCTAATCGACTGTCAACTGTCAATTATGCCAAATCCTTGTTCACTTAAGTCATTTTCAGCTATCACTGCTATTGACACCTCATCCAAGCGGGTCCCACAATCTCCTCGTCACTGCTTTGCCATCAGGTGTGTTGTCGTGTGGACATCCTTTCGCGTTATACTGCCACCATATTTAGATCTACAAAAACAAAATATTTTATTAAAATGCAATTCACCCATTGCACTTCCATTAACCTCTAAGTGACATTTTAAAATTGAATGGATAATGCTTTGTTAAAAGGGCATCCGACTGTTATTATATATGAGCAGGATTTTGCATTTTTTTTCTTTTTTTAATTAATTTTTATTTATTTTATATATATATATATATATATATATATATATATATATATATATATATATATATATAAAATAAATAAAAATTAATTAAAAAAAAAAAAAAATGCAAAATCCTGCTCATATATATATATATATATATATATATATATATATGAAAGATATATACATATATATATATATATATGTTTTTTTACTTTTTATTTATATTTAAGTATATATATATATATATATATATATATATATATATATATATATATATATATATAAATACATATATATATGTTATTTTTACTAATTTTTTATGTTTTATAAAACCTTTTCATTATTTTATCATTTTTGTATGGTTTTAAATAACTTCAAAATACCAAAATTGATCAGGACTTTCACTACATTAAAATACGAACAATTTACTGAAGCCAAACAAAACATTAGACCTTTTATAACCAAACGACAAAGGCCCTAATAAACCAAACACATATAAGACCTTCACTGCAACTCAATGGGTGGAAACCCAAACATCAAACATATAAAAACTATGAAATAAAACAATGAGAACACTCAGCATCCCACAAGACCACAATGCGACCATGGAGGCTACGAAGCAAACTCAAGGGAAGGATCTATTTAAAATCAGCGCCTAAAGAGCACAAAATTCTCCAACAATCAAAATCAAAAGGTGGGTCCCCAATTTTGGGGCTAGTTGTGGAGCAACCACAACAAATGGTGACTCTGTTGGGAAATGCTCCTGAGCATTTCGGTAAGAACCCAACCTGAAATGAAAACACACAAGATCAGTGAAACACAAATTATTTAGCAACGTCTCGAGAAGGTGGGGGTAAACAACTTCAGAATGAAAACAACTAATCCATCTGCCTTTGCTCAGTGTGTGCAAAAGTGATTCATTCTTGCATTTCTGAAAATCCTCCAGATTCCATCATCCCTTTCTGCATTAGGCTATGAAGTACAACTCATGAAGTGAAGACTTTTACAGATAGAGCCCCACTACCAGTCAAGCGTCTATAGCCCCGATGAGGTTTATCTAACTCACCCGTGTGTTCGCTTAATGCTTTGCAAAGCCCATCTATCCTAGGTGTGTCTAGACTTTCAATGCTCATTCTCTCTTTTCTTTTCTTTTTTTTCTCTTTTTTTCTCTTTTTTTCTCTCTTTTTTTCTTTCTTTTTTTCTCTTTTTTTCTTTTTTTTCTCTTTCTATGTATCAAACTTTGCCTAGCCAGGGCCCCACTGCCAGTCAGGCGTCTATAGCCCCGATGGAGTTTTCCTGAACTAGATGATAGATTTCAAGAAATTTGTTGCATAGCTTGTACCTATGGAACTCTTGCAAAGCCTCAAGTCTCACTAAGGTTAGAAAGCCAATAAGTAGAGCATTTTAGATTTTTACCTAGGGTTGCAAATCAAGACAACTTCATCCTTCTTACTTCTAGAAACACCATTTAATGTGTGTGAGTCCCATGTGGAGCTTTGGCTAATCTTTCATTGTTCCACTTTCCACCATTTTGGGTCCCAAAATCTGAGCATGATCACCAAATAACTCATCCCCCTTTTCTCGGGTTCACCAATTTTCAGATCAGGTACTCCAACCTACTAAATAAAGGAGCTTCAAAAGTGTCAGAGACCAAAAGTTAGTGACCATGAAATATTACCTCAAAACAAGGGAACAACCCAAACACAAAATTCAAAACACAAACCAAAACTATATACAAATGTACAATATGGTACAAGATGGTGCAAAGCTTGAACTATCACTTCCCTGGATCCCAAACATGATTAGAACATTTCAAAAGACATATAATATGATACGCATGCCAAATGTTGTAGGAATCCAACAAAAACAAGATTAAGCCAAACAATGCAACAAACTTCAACTTGCCTCTCTCACCCCACCATTTTAGTAAAGTTCCATTAATAATCCCATAGGTGAGAGTCAAATAGTCAAATTGATTAGACAATAATTGATCTTCAATTCTATCTTGTCTATTCCTTAGGATGTCAATTTCACAATTCTCTTCATGATTTAGAATTAGGCTTTCCTTTTCAGATATGAGATCTTGCAAACTAGAGCCTATTTCTAAAAATTTTAAAGCCAAATCATTTTCCAAATTTGTAGACCAATCAAATTTATGCAACCACTTGCAAGCATCTAGGATATTTATTAAATGAGGATCATCATAAGTTTGTATCCTAGATTCAATAACTAATTGATTATGGACTTGATTTAACACTTCAAGCATATCAATTTCCTTTTCATTCAACAAAGCATTATCATTAGTGGTGTGAGGAGAAATTAAGTCAAATTCTTTATCAACCACAAATGGCATTTCATCATTGATAGCATTTGAATCCAACAAGCAATTAGACAAACCTTCACCTGAAGTTCGAATGGTAGAACACAAAGGGTGAGATTTTACCTTTTGCATATTCTCATTTGACAAACTTTTGTGAGCATTTGTAATATTTACCTTTTCTTCATGACTTTCATCATCATCAAACACCTGTTTATCAAAGACACCAAAATTAGGCACCCAATTAAAAACATGTCCATCCTTTTCAAACCATAGGTCTTGTCTATCTAGGGATGGGTCAACTAACACATCTCCATGATCAATCACTTGGGTTGTTTTAGATAACGTGACATTTTCAATTGGATCATCAGTGATATCAAACCCAAACCATTCAAGTTCTAAAATTTCCTCATTTTGAGATGGCATAGACATTGTAGAACCAATAAGTGGATCAAGATTTTTAATTTCTTGTCCCTCAAAGGATCTAAAAAAATGATTCTCCTTCTTTATCCATGGTTGTAGAATCCTTATCACTTTCCAAAACTTGATGAGATTCGAATCCCTCTTCCAAAACTTTCTCAAATTGTACAGGATTTGTAATATCCTCATGCGAGAAAACAATCGTATTATCCTGCATATCAATTGACACAAAAAGTTCATTAGAAGGTTTAGAGCGAGCATATTCTTCCCATTTCTTCCAAGAATCATAGTAATCATCTTCCAAAATCAAGTTGTGACGCTCAATTACTTCTTCTTCATCTTCCGATTCATCAACATGTTTCTCATCCAATTCATCTTCACCTTCCTTAGATGGTTCAATTATTTCCAAAAGTGGGTTATTTCTTGAATTCAAATTTGTAAGGCTATCATAATCCAAATTTGTAACCCATGATTCAATTTTATCACACTTTGGAAGGTGTGGATCTTCTTGGCCATCAGTTTCAACAATATCATCCAAAGTATCTTTCGAGAACAAGTGGTGAAATTCTATTATGTCTTCGAATTCATTTATTGATTCTCTTTCAAGCTCACTTTCAACCACTTTTGATGGCTTAGGGGCTTCTAAAAGGGGATCAATTTTTACATCTTGCTCCAAATAGTTACCCCAATCTTCCTTTGCAAGTAAACATGACCAAATCATATCCTGATGGGTTTGTTCATCCCAATCCTCATTTGTGGGTAATGATTCTAAATCCTTTCTTTCCAAAACAAGATGGTGATCATTTGATTCCAACTTCTTGTTACCCATCCATAGAATTTCTTCTCCAAAATCTTCATGCTCTTCAGGACATTCTGAATAGGCATTTACTTCAATGTAAGTCACATCTAGATCTCTTCTATCACTTGAAGGAGCATAACATGAAATATCATTAAGATTAGCATCATGAATTTTCTTCCTAGGATGATTTGGATGCATACATTGATGTGCTCATTTTTGTAATGGAACCACATCTCTACTTAACTTCTTAACCAACTTCTTTTGCTCTTTTACTTCTGATACAAGCTCCTTGGGTTGAGTGGTAGAAGTAGTAGGATTAGTTGGATTGATATCAACATGTAAAGCCTAAACACTTGTTGCAATAGCTCCATGAGTGACCACATGATTCTCTAACCATGGAGTGGTTGGATGGATAGATGTACTCATATAAGCGCATGTGGGAGCATAAGTGGGTATGGTAGGATAAAATTGATTATGGGGCAAAGCGTTTGACATCAAATTTTGTTGTGCCCATGCTTGGTTTACCATCGAGGTTTGATTGCAAGCCCCTAGTTGTCCTACCATAGGCAATTGCTCCATCCCATAACCTTGTGGCCTTAATTGTTGATCTATAATCATAGCTTCCGTGTAGGCCAAGGCAAGATTAGTAACCAAAGGATTTGTCCTAGTGAACATGGCAAGCAAGGGATCCAATGCCCCAAAGTATATTTGAAGAGCACCACTCTCCTCAATAGTATAGGGAGCAATCAATCTCGCATAGAGCTTTCAAAATCTCATGTTGAATGTTCTCAATGGCTCATTAGGCTCCCTCTTGCAAGAAGCAAATTATTGATAAATCATGACAGGATCAATGGGCAACCTAAATTGATTGATAAAAGTAGTTTCCAATTGGGCCCAGGATGTAATAGAGCCAGTGGGTAAATTGATGTACCAATCATATGCCACCTCATCTAGGCTCCCAGGAAATAATCTACATGCCACATCCTCATGTTCGACATTCCATCTAACTAGGATATCCACATAGGACTGAATGTGCTCCTTGGCTAATATTGTGCCATTGTGCTTAAACTTGGGCAAAAGTTTCTCTATGTTCTTGGGTAAGTCATGAGCATCTCCACTAATGTTCAAAGGATTACCATGCACCCCATACCACTTTCCAGTATTTGTAGCCATTAGTGAAACTCAAAGAATAACTTCAAAACCAATTTGTTAGTCAAATAACGATTTATTACAAAGAAGCATGAAATGACTAACCAATCTCAAATATTTAACATATGAATAATCATGTTAGCATCAACCAAGAGATATGTATCCATTAAACCATGAAATTGAAGAACATTCTCAAATTTACAACATATTAGCATTAATACATCATCAAAAATAGAGAATGTTAGAATCAAATGAAAGTAATCATATGGAAACAAAACCTCGTTAGTCAAGACCAATGTTTTGTAAAATAAATATTTCAAGTAACATGAACAATTTAGCATCTAAATAGCAATAAAATAAATCAATTCAAATCCTCCTAGCTCCCAAAGTGTTGAGTGCTAGAGGAAACCAAAGATGCTAATCAAATGAACTTGAAATATTTAGCAATTCAAAAGCTTTTGAGAAACCACTTGTATGAACAATCCAAAAGCGTTAGATCAATGAATACCAATTCATGTAAGGTAAAAAAAAGGAATTATTAATCCCTATAGCATTTAAAATAACAATAAAATAAACCAATTCATGCCCTCCTTCTAGCACCAAAATGTTGAGTGTTAATTTTACCCAATTGTGAAATTACACTCTCCCTTAGGGTTTGGATCTCAAAACCCTCTCTTGCAAAGAAGTTAAACAAACAACTTCTCCAAGGTCTCCGCTATATTAGCATTTGCATATGTGTATTAGTAATCTCAATAAAAATATATCAATTCAATGCTAGGAACACCTTAGTGATTGCAAGTAACTATAAACAAGGGGCATGTGTTGGTTTATTTTACCATGCTACTTTAATGATTGTTCATGAAACCAAAATAAAAGTAAATGTGAATTGGCCCTCATATGACCACGATGTAGTGCCTTAATTCCTTTTATCTTGAAGATTTTAAGGTAGATTTTATCTTCCTTATTAAGTGGATTTTAATCAAGTTTTATCTTGCATTAAATCCTACTTTAAAACATGAAATAGAAGATTAAAATCTATCTATGAATGTGAATCTAAAATGATGAATAGGCTCCTCAAATGTAGCTTCTTATCATGAAGATTAAGATAGCCTTTAATATGATTAATAAATTATCCCTCTTTGGTGAAATTAATTTTCACAAAGAGATAATAATTTATTGCCTTAAAATAGAGGCTTTAAAATGTCATTTTAATTATCCCTCTTTA
The DNA here is from genome assembly GCA_028583015.1 of Wollemia nobilis. Classification (NCBI taxonomy): domain Eukaryota; kingdom Viridiplantae; phylum Streptophyta; class Pinopsida; order Araucariales; family Araucariaceae; genus Wollemia; species Wollemia nobilis. The sequence goes on along the minus strand of JAQPPZ010013020.1, from coordinate 3,620,227 downwards.
ATGAAATCAAAATTTTCATAAAGAAGAATAATTTAATGCTTTGAAACAATAACCTTCAATGTAATGCACAAATTGCCTCTCTTTGATGAAATCAGAATTTTCATAAAGAGAAGGCAATTAATGCTCCAAAAATGGTAGCTCATGAAATGCCATTAAAATTTACCCCCCTTTGATGAAATTGAAATTTTCGTAAAGGGAAGTTCATTTTATGCTTACAATTGAAATATGAAACTGAAAAAATCAGATTTGGCCTCAAAATGGAAATTCTGAAATTTCAAATTTTTAAAATCTGCAATAAAACAACAACTTTAACTAATTTTTAAAAATTCGAAATGACTCCGAAGCAAAAACGTCTAAGTGCAAAATGAAACTTTGAAGTACGTTCTATGCATCCGTGCAATTATTTTTGAATTTTGAAATTTTTTTAATTTTTATTTTAATGTCTAAAAATTAAAAAAATCTGCAAAAATAAAGTTAGAAAAAAAAATGAAAAATGAAAAACGAAAACATAAAATGCTGCAACTTCAGATTTCTCCACAAACCCTGCAAGCATGAATATTCTGCACAGAAAACCAGCATTAACGTTACCCTATTACGCAGTCAAACAATTAATGCGGTGCGAGCTTCTAAGGAATGGGTGCAATAAAATGAAAATAAAAATAGATTAACCATTAAAATGCATAAAATCTGAGCTTCTCCATCATATTGCAGTTGAAAGGTATTCAATGTTTACAAAAATGTGCAAAAAACTACAACCCCTAAAATAGGCATAACATGGTGAAAATAAGTCCAACAGTTGGCAAAAATGCATTCAAAAATCTGGCCCAACATGGTGCAGCCAGGTCCCAAAAATATCCAGCCAATTTTCTGTGCATCCATCTAGTTTTTAAAGACCCCAAAACCCCAAAAAAAACTTCTTCCTTTCATTTCATTTGGCTTTGCATATTTCAACGGCGTGACCCTTCGTTTCAAATTATGTTTTACTTGGTTTTCCAATATCTTTCACTTCGTTTGTTTGCCAAACTATGGGTTTCGTAACATGTTTCTTATTTTCCCTTGAACTTTGTTTTGTTCTGCCATGCAATTACATAACGCCTCCTTTAGTATCCTTTTTTTTTATGGTTTATAGAAGCCACGTGGGTCCCCCTTTTTTTCATGTAATTAAAAGTCGCTCGTCAAGGAGTGGTTTTATTTCCTCTTAATATAAAACAAAACAAAAGCTTGACATCATTTTGAAATGCTCAAAACATATTTACAATATTTCTTCATAACGTGGAGAGCCTCCTTTATAATGAAAAGTAACCACCATTTGTCTTTTCTTTCGCGTAATGAAGTGGTCAACATTTCTTCATAAAATGTATTAATTAAATACCCTTTATTATTGCACGCCCATGTTGTCACTGTTAATGAACTGCCCCGACCTATCAAATTTGAGGCCCCCAACATATTTTAGTAACATTTCCCCCCAATTTTGGTGACTAGTCCACTGTTTTGGCTCAGTCCACGTAGGTGATCGCCAGCGAATCATCGTGCAACTTCCATGCTGTTTCCATCGAGTGGGTCCCATATCATCATCTGCTTACTACCAACTGCATAAATCTCTCTTGCCGCTAGAACTCCATACATCCACTTGAAATCCTAGAAACCCTAGTGTCATCTGCTGTTTCGTATTGCCATCACGTGAATTTTACCACAATCATCACCTATGCTCATCGTGATTGGTATCATTCTAGCCATCTGTTTCCGTGTGAACCCAAACAAAATTATAAACTTTGGATATCACCCACACTCGATGATTTTCGAGTCTGGCACCGAATGCTTCTTCCTACTTCACCGTCAACGGCGATGCTCTGCACCTGCTGTTAGTTTTCTCATTCGGGAGATTGTGTACCTAGACCCCTCGATATTCAAATTTTGTCATGACGTAGATACCAATGTTCTCTATTATAGAAATCACAATGAGAACGCAATAAGGTATTAAATTTATTGATCGCTTCCTTAGACAACCCGTTCTCCTGTGTTCCGACCAATATCAAACATAGTTCCCTATCAGCGCCTTGTGGAGATACCCTGCAATGGTCTATTGGTGTCTTCAAATTTAACCACATCCATGGCCCCTATTCACCTTTCCATCCGATAATTACTGCCAGGTTGAAGTCATTGTTGCCCACTCATCTGACTAAAACTTGATTCATGCTACCACCCTTTCTAAGTCATTGCCCACTGTCGAATGTGCCATGTCATTATTGTCACTACTGTCGTGGTCGAATACGTTGCCATATTTGACTTGACACCGTGGCCCTAGGACTCCCGGTTGCCCTTGCCTACGCGTCTCATGAAACCCTTCGATGTGTCTCATGTTCACCATTTCGTCTAGCTCATACGCCATCAATGATTGTGTGTTCTCTGTTGCTCGAGACTGTCGCCAAATCGACCATCAACCGTCAATTATGCCAAGTACTTGTTCACTTAAGTCGTTGTCGGCTATCGCTGCTATTGACACCTCATCCAAGCGGGTCCCACAATCTCCTCGTCACTGCTTTGCCATCAGGTGTGTTGTCATGTGGACATCCTTTTGCGTTATATTGCCACCATATTTAGATCTGCAAAAACAAAAGCTTTTATTAAACTACAATTCACCCATTGAACCTCCAATAACCTCTAAGTGACATATTAAAATCGAATGGAGAATGTTTTGTTAAAAGGGCATCCGACTCTTATTATATATAAGCAGGATTTTGCCTTTTTTTCTTTTTTTAATTAATTTTTATTTCATTATATATATATATATATAAATAAATAAATAAATAAATAAATGAAAGATATATACATATATATGCTTTAAATAAATAAATAAATGAAAGATATATACATATATATGCTTTTTTACTTTTTGTTTTTATTTAAGTATATATATATATATATATATATTATTTATTCTTTTATTTTTATGATTTACCATATATATATATTTAAAGATAAATAAATATATATGTTATTTTTACTAATTTTTTATGTTTTATAAAACCTTTTCATTATTTTATCATTTTTGTATGGTTTTAAATAACTTCAAAATACCAAAATCGATCAAGACCTTCACTACATTAAAAATGTGAACGATTTACTGAAGCCAAATAAAACATTATACTTTTTATAACCAAATGACAGAGGCCCTAATCAACCAAGCACATCTAAGACCTTCACTGCAACTCAATGGGTAGAAGCCCAAACACTAAAATATAAAAACTATGAAATAAAACAATGAGAACACTCAGCATCCCACAAGACCACAATGCGACCATGGAGGCTACGAAGCAAACTCAAGGGAAGGATCTATTTAAAATCAGCGCCTAAAGAGCACAAAAGCCTCCAACAATCAAAACCAAAAGGTGGGTCCCCAATTTTGGGGTACGTTGTGGAGCAGCCACAACACCTGTGCTATACTATATATAAATGTAAAAAGATTCAAGGGATGATTTCTGATGTTGGTGACTTTAAGATCAAAATGTCTCAAGACTACTATAGCTAGTCTCCCATACTAGATGTTTCTAGAAGAGGTTAGATTCCTTCTTAGACTCTTCTCTTCTATTCATATTTACTATGAAGACCATACCCTTCTTATTAATAATATTTTTAAGTTGCATTATAGATAATATATGGGGTTTTAATTCTCTTCACCCATAATTAATTCTAATCCTTTGAGTATATTCATCCATAAATTCCACTCATCTTTCTTCAAAGTTCAAAAGAGCCTTGTGTGCTTTTAACCAATCAACTCCCAAGATGATATCAAACGTATGCAAAGGTGCTACATATTGATGCCAGTTGATCTTTCCATATGACAAGGAAATGTGAGAGTCAAAGAGATACTGGTTAACATGGTGAGTTTGCCATGATCCATGCTCTACCTTCCAACCATTTTCTAAGAATCCAGGTCTAATAGATGGATACCTCATTAATCTAGTTGATATAAAACTATCAGTTGATCCACTATCAATCAAAATTTGCACAATTTTACCTAAAATTTTACCATTTAATAAGAAAGGAGTAATTATTCCATTGAGTTTAGAACTACCCATGGCTACATAAATTTTGTGGCTAGTTTCATATGGAGCCTTCGGTGGTAGATCAACTTTGTGGGGGAATTTGTTGGTATAATGAGCTCATTTAAACACCCAACATCCACTTGGTGGAGCTCTATTACCTTTGTTGTTGTTTTCATTTCTATTCATGGATGTAGTTTCCTTATCCCTCCCTTGACCTATTGGCTTTGGTTTTATCTTTTGGAAAAATCTTTAACATCTTTCTTGTATTTACCACCTTGGTAACTGGATTTATTTTTACCACATTGTTTATTATGATCTCCCTCTTTGGGTTTCTTATTCTATTCATTTTCCCATTTCATGAAACCAATTATTTTCCATTTTATGAGTTCATATTTTTCCTTTTTGGATAGCTTTTTTTAATTGAAATACACCTTTCTCATTTCCTGATTAGCTTTCTCCTTCCTTGCTAAATCAAAAGTAGTAGGAAAATTGATGGGATTATGCATATTTACCACCGTCATGATTCTAGTATTTAATCCCAGAATAAATTTATGAGTTTTTATTTCCTCATAGCTTTCATATGGGGTTGCATACTTCAACAGTTGCATGAACTTTTGGTGATACCGACATATTTCCTACCTTAAATTTGAGAATTCCCCAAACTTCTCCACATAATATTGCCTTGTCAAGAATCTATCTCTAAGTTCCTTTATGAACCCCTCCCACTTGAGGTCAGCAAATTCCACTTCATACCATTTCTTATATGATTTCCACTAGTCTAGGGCTATTTCAGTCATATTCAAAACTACCAAGGTATTTTTGGATTCAAAGGATAAAACCACTAGAGAAAAGTAGGATTCTAATTCACTCAACCAGTTTTTAGCTGACTCTTTGTCATATTTTCCATTAAAATTAGAAATTACAATTTTTTTTTAATTTCTATCCAATTTCTTACTCACTCTTGCCCTTTCAACACTGGATCCCTCAAGTTCCCCTAGTGCTTCCATTTTCCTATCTAATCCATTTTATCTTTCTCTAGCTAAGTCCTCTATGACTCGTTGTTGCTGGATAATGAGTTCCTGTTACTGGGCCATGTGATTTTTCTATTGAGCCATATCTTCCCTTTGATTTTCCTTTTGTAGTTGCAACAATTTAACCATATTTGCAAGGTTCCCTCCTTCCTCACTAGTTTCGCTCAAAGGAATCTCATGAACCCTTTTTACCTTCTTTCACATTGAGGATCTTCCTTCCTTAAATGTGTTTGTGGTCCTCTTATAGATATTTCAGTGATTTCCTCCTCCCTACCTTCCATAAGATTTCTTGAGGACCCACATCACAACATTCATGTCATTTATCATGTAAGTGAAAGAGGTAGTATATTAGTTATTATTAACTATTCTAATTCATATAAAAAGTTCTACAACTTTAGAATCTATTATGCTCTGATACCATATGTAACAACCCACTCACTTGATTGCCCGATAAAAGAACAATTAGAAACCAATAATAATTTTTTAAAAAAGGTTTTACTGCTTTGACTATAATAATTTTCTTATCATAACAAGTTTAATACTAAAGTCACCAACATTATGAATATTTTTACATTTAAAAATAATATAGCATAGGAACAACATACCACTTTTGGGTTCAATACTGCTATAGCTAGTCTCCCAAGTGGATGAGATCAGCTAAATCCCATGAACATGCCATTCTATGGTAACGGTTTTATTATTTATCATCCACATATTCTAGCATGATGATAGAATTATGGTGAGGGTTATCCTCTAGGGATTATAACACCTAGAGGGGAACACTTATTATCCCTAACCTTCACACATTGTACCTTTGATGATCTAGTCGACTTGTCTATACTTAGTTTGGAAGTGATTAGCATATTTATGCCTTAGTGACTAACTAGTATTTTCCTTTTTCTTGAAATCATTTAGTGCATGTCAATTCCTTGATCTTGGTCTTAATCACACAAAACCATTACAACTCACAGATATTTATCCCATACCAAACCTCATGGCCATTATTGGAAAAAGTGTCCCATACCACCTTTTCGTTCTGACTTGATTGTCTTTTATTCACCAATTACATCAATTGATAGCTACCCTGAACTAATTGTATGCCTACCCACATCCCAATATGATGTTTACACAATGACACTGAGAGGGGGGGGTGAATCAGTGTAGCTATTAAATTTTTATATCTACAACATTTAATATGAAATAAAGAGAACTTGACAAAAAAAAAACAACTTGAACAAGAGAGCACACCACAACACTCAATATACCGAGGTTCACCAATTTGGCTACTCCTCAAAAATGACTGCTTGGACTCCAATCCAAATCCAGTCTTTGCAAAATCAATTTTACAAATATTTTACCAGCACCAACTGGAAGGAGCACCAACCCCTGTACTTTTCTACTGCAACAGATGGAGCACCAACCCCAAGTACCAAGCACCAACTTGGACTGCAATTCTGATCAATTTAGGATGACATAAAATGTCTTCACTTCAAGCACGACCCTGACTGGTCTGCAATTAACCCAACTCTACACACTCTCACGGCTCTGCTTATTTTTCTCTTGATTCTTATCTAACCCTCCTTTTACAGCAATTTCTCTCTAACAACAGCAACATCTTCTCTGTACGATTATTCTTTTATAACCTTTCAATCTGGCATGCAGTCGAATGACCTTCTCCAACTGTTCGAATTCATTACTCCTGTCCATAATGTGACTGTTCGAATGCATGAACATACGGTTGTTCGAGTGCCTTTTCTTTTCTCCATATGCAATTCTTCGAAAGCTTTTCGATTCTTCATGTTCGGCTTTTATGTATGCTTCAAATACGTGCATTAGAATGCCTGCAAATACGACCTTTCGAATGCTTTTATTATCCTTCATATTCGGCTTTTCGAATGCGTTTCAATTATGCATGTTTGGCTGTTGCATTGCATGTCCAACACCTGTCAATATTTACCTGTCTGTCTGACTTCAGTTACTTCTTATGTAACTGGCTGCATGATTTTCCTGTCGGCTTTTTCGACACGTGTCACCTTGCATGTTCCTGCGGGTTTTACCTGCCAGACTGTTTACTGTCGCGATATCGCGACACTTTTAACTTATGTTGACGTCACCCTGAAGGTTGTCGCGAAATCGTGACCATTTTGGCCTTGAAAGCTTTTCTTCTGTTCATGTCGCGATATCGCGACACTTAGAACTTTTGCTGACGTCATCCTTAAGCATGTCGCGAAATCGCGACAGTTTTGGCTCTTGCAAGCTTTCCCTGCATCTTGTCGCGATATCGCGACACTTTAACTTTACGTCATCCTCAATCGCGAAATCTCTTTCTCTTCGTGCCTTTCTTTCATCACTTTCCTCTTCTTGCTTGGCACTTTTCAATTATCTTCTTCAATCGGAAAATGGAACATTTGCATGGAACTTTGTTCTTCAACGAACTCTCCTTGCAACTCGGGAAAATGGAACATGTCAGCGAAATCGTGACACTTTGCTCTTCCGTACAACTCTCCTTGCCAACTCCAGCGAAAATGGAACATGTCGCGAAATCGCGACACTTTGCTCTTCCGTACAACTCTCCTTGCCAACTCCAGCGAAAATGGAACATGTCGCGAAATCGTGACACTTTGCTCTTCCGTACAACTCTCCTTGCCAACTCCAGCGAAAATGGAACATGTCGCGAAATCATGACGCTTTCGGCTCTTGCTGACGTCATCATCTTCTTGTCGCGAAATCGTGACTTTTCGGCTTCTAGCAGCTTTCTTTGAAACTTGTCATGAAATCGTGACACTTTCGGCCCTTGCTGACGTCATCGTTATCTTCGTCGTGAAATCGTGACGCTTCTGGCTTCCGTACGCTCTTTGCTCCATGCAGTAGCGAAATCGCTACATCTTCTTGTTTGTGTCTTTTCACTTGTAGCGAAATCGCTACATCTTTGTTTCCATTTGTTTCAACATGTAGCGCCATCGCTACACCTTAGTTTCTCCTTGTTTCAACATGTAGCGAAATCGCTACACCTTAGTTCCATGTATTTTCAACATGTAGCGATATCGCTACACCTTTGTTTCCATTCATTTCAACATGTAGCGATATCGCTACACCTTTGTTTCCTTCTCTGCCATGTCGCGAAATCGTGACAGTTTACCTCGCATCTTCTCTCTCCTCTGCCATGTCGCGAAATCGTGACAATTTGGCGTGCATTTTCTCTCTCCTACTTTTTGTCGTGAAATCGTGACACATTTTCTCTCTCCTCAATGAAAACTCGACATGTCACGAAATCGCGACATTTTCGGCTGCGCCTTCTCTCTCCTCGACCATGTCGCGAAATCGCGACAGAAAACATGTCGCGATATCGCGACAGTTTTCTTCCTTGTCTCTTTTTGCCAGTTTTTGAATCTGGGTCACCTCTGTTTTCCTTGAAACTTTCTGCACTTGATCTGACTGACCTCTGAACTGCATCAACTGCATCAATCTGACTGTGTTGACAACAATGACAATACTTTTGCAATTCTTTTGCTGCACCTTGCTCAACAATCTCCCCCTTTGGAATTGTTGGCAACACACTTGCAACCTTGCTTAATTTCTTCTCCCCCTTTGCCAATAATACCAAAGGGCTGCTTGTAGACTCCCCACGAGTCTATGCACAACATTCTCGGACTTAAAAAGTTTGAATGCTCCCCACGAGAATGTGTTTCCCATAGCTAGTCGGTGCTTGGGTGGTGTGACTACTCCCAACTTCTTCCGAAGGTATTCAAATACTTCCTTTGGCAAAGGTTTTGTGAATATATCGGCTACTTGCTCTGTAGTTGGAACAAAATCCAATTTAACCTCTCCTTCCGCAACTTTATCCTTCAAGAAATGATATCGGATTGCAATATGTTTGGTTCTTGAATGCATTACTGGATTCTTGGATATGTTGATAGCACTAGTGTTATCACATTTAATTGAAATTGGTTCATTGAAATGAATACCAAGATCTTTCAACGTTTGTCTCATCCATAATATCTGAGTACAGCATGTTGTTGCTGCAATGTATTCTGCCTCTGCAGTGGATAGAGATACTGATTCTTGTTTCTTGCTGTGCCATGCTACCGACCTGTCACCAAGATAAAATGCTCCTCCACTTGTGCTCTTTCTATCATCAATACATCCTGCCCAATCTGCATCAGAATATGCAATCAAAGTGAAATCTTTACCTTTTGGGTACCACAACCCATAATCCATAGTGCCCTTGAGATATCTGAAAATCCTCTTTACAGTTGTTACATGAGTTTCTTTGGGATTGGCCTGAAATCTTGCAACCATACATACTGCTTGTAATATATCTGGTCTAGTGGTCGTTAAATACAATGAGGCTTCCAATCATAGACACTGTACATTGTTTGATCTACATCCGGGGATTTATCATCCTTGCTCAACTTGCGACTTGTTGTCATGGGAGTGCTTGACCGGTTTCTTGTCTTCCATTGTGAACTTTTTCAGCATTTCTTTTACATATTTAACTTGAGAAATAAAAATGCCTTTTTCATTTTGATTGACCTGCAGATCCTAAGAAATAAGAAAGTTCACCAATCATTGACATCTCAAATTCTTTTTTCATTTTAATTGATATGTCTTTGCAGTATTCATCCATCTTTGCTTGCCAAATATTATGTCATCTACATAAACAACAAGAACAATAAGATGACCCTTCTCTGTTTTGACATATAAGTTGCTATCCACCAAACCTTTCTTAAACCCTTGTTTAATTAGATAATTATCCAGCCTTGCATACCATGCTCTGGGTGCCTGTTTTAATCCATATAAAGCTTTCTTTAACCTGCAAACAAAATCTGGATTTTCACCAAGTTGGAAGCCATCGGGTTGTTCAATGTAAACCTCTTCTTCCAGTTTTCCATTCAAAAATGCTGATTTTACATCCATTTGATATACTTTGAAGTTTTTATGAACTGCTAATGCCAGAAACATTCTGATTGCCTCTAGTCTGGCTACCGGTGCAAAAGTTTCTTCAAAATCAATGCCTTCAACCTGAGCATAGCCTTTACATACCAATCTTGCCTTATTTACGACAACTTGCCCATCTTCATTCAATTTATTTCTAAAAACCCATTTAGTGCCAATTATGTTTTTATTTGTTGGTCTAGGTACTAATTCCCAGGTATTGTTTTTCTCTATCTGATCTAGTTCTTCATTGATTGCCTTCATCCAACTTTCATCAGTGCTTGCTTCAGCAACATTTTTAGGTTCAATACTAGATAACAGAGAATAGTTCCTCACTATTGTTCTTCTTGTTTGAATACCATCTGTGGGATCCCCAATAATCTGTTCACTTGGATGATTTTTCTGCCAGTTGCTTGTTTTAAATTTCTTGTTTTCTTCTTCTTCAGATTCAGTTTTTACACTATCTGGATCAATTTTCTGATTCTTCTCTGTTTCTTTTTCATCATCACCTTCAATGACTTCTTCATACATAGGGTAGTTTTCTTGATAAGTAGTTTCTTGTTCTCTACCTTCATCAACTTTTACATCAGCACTTTCAACAATTTTCTTCAACTTCTTGTTGTAACATGTGTATGCCTTGCTTTTTGTTGAGTAACCGAGAAAGATACCTTCATCAGCTCTATCTTCAAATTTATCGAGGTTATCTTCAATCCGTTTTATGTAGCACTTGCTTGCCAAATACTTTGAAATGTCTTGTTGTTGCCTTTACTGCCAAACCACAACTCATAAGTTGTTTTGCTTTCATGTGGTCTCGGCATGCACTGTTTTGAATGTAAACTGCAGTATGAAGCTGCCTCTTTCCAAAATCTGTCAGCTATTTTGTTTTTTGCCAGCATTGTCCTTGCCATTTCCTGCACTGTTCTATTCTTCCTTTCTACAACACCATTCTGCTGAGGTGTCCTAGCTGCTGAAAATTGTCTTCTTATCCCATGTTTTTGACAGTATTCTGCAAATTCTTCGGAGATAAACTCTCCTCCCCTGTCTGATCTTAGGCATTTAATTCTTTTTCCTGATTGATTTTCAACAAGATTTTTGAAGGTTTTAAACATTTCAAAGGCTTCTGACTTGAGTTTCAGAAATAGTACCCATGTCATTCTTGAGTAGTCATCTATACATAGCATAAAATATTTGTGTCCATTTATGCTTTCAGTTCTCATGGGTCCACATAGATCGGTGTGAATTAGTTCTAATGGCTTGCTAGTGAAGTATTCTTTTGCTTTGAAAGTGGCTCTGGTTTGTTTTCCCTTTTGGCATGACTCACGGATGCTATTTACGGGTTTGCCAATGTTTGGTATATCTCTAAGCTGCTCTTTTTGAGCTGATTTTTGCCGGATTGTCAAAACTAATATGCCCAAGCCTCTTGTGCCATAGCCGGTTTTCATCTTCTGTCCCATCAAGCATGTTCCTTCTGCGGTTTCGAAAGTGTATACTGATTTCTTGAAGTTCTCGATCCGGTGGCTATTAACTTTCCATTTTTTGTCTTTCTTACTTCACAACCCTCCTTCTTGAAGATTACATCATGACCTCTGTCACATATTTGACTTACACTTAGCAAGTTATGCTTCGGGCCAATTACAAACAAGACTTCTTTTGATTTTATATTGCCATCATCGATCTTGGCTGATCCCTTTCCAACAATCTTTGCTCCATCATTATTTCCAAATTTCACAGAACCACCTTCATAATTCTGTAAATTCTCAAACTTTTGCTTGTCACCTGTCATGTGACTTGGAACAACCACTGTCCAAGTATCCAAGGTGCTGATTTGTTCTGAGCTTTAAAAGCAGTCTGGACAATCAAAGATTCCTTTTCTTTCCATTCTGGTTTGATAGCAGATTTTGCTACTTGTTTTGCCTTTGTCCTTTCATTAGCATGTGCCTGTTTTTCAGGAAATTTCTGGTTTTGTTTCAACCCACTTGGCTGAGATTTTCTACCACGATAATTATTTGATGCAAAAGTGCTTCTGCAGTTTCTAGCAATATGTCCAAAATTATGACAATTATAACATTCAACTGCATAATTCATTAAAGGAGAAAAAACATTTCTGCTGGTAAAATTCCTTTGAGATACATTATGCCTGCAATCTGAAATCTTATGGCCATAAGCATTGCATTTAAAACAATAACCAGAAAATGCATGATTAAACCTGGGTGCCGGTCTTTGCCAGTTTGAAGTAGGAGCCATGACTCTTCTCCTCCTCGGATGTGTGACTTTTGTGAATCCATCTTTGTCAGTATTCTTCTTGAATCTGGCATTATTGTTTTCTTTTGCATGATTTTGTTTTTACGGTTCAACCATGATCTTTTCTTCTTTCTTTGTGGGTTCTATATTCAAGTTCTTTGAATCCTTTGAAGATTCTCCTTCATCAAAGCCTAAACCAAATTTGATGCCAGAAGGCCTTTGGTTATTTAACATTTTATCCAGCTTTACGGTACTTTCTTCAAACTTATGAAAACAGTTCAATTTTCTATTCATCTCCTCTAACTGCATCCTTAACTTAACAATGTCTTCCTCTAGCTTGCTGCATTCAATTGTCTTTACAGTTAATTGTTCATCAAGAACTTCAGACATTTTCTTGAATTCCTCTGTATGTATTTTCAGATTGTTTATTATGTCTGTGGCATTCTCTAATTTCTTTGAAAAATTTTTATTCTTCTTCCTTTCTGCACTCAACTCTTCAAGTGCAGCAACCAATTCTCCTTCCAAATACACTTCAACTTCATCCTTGGAATTTTCATCACCTTCCTGATTTTCCTCTGTTCTTTCTTCTTCAAGTGCCATGAACAGAGCTTCACCTCCTTCTTCTTCAGACTCCTCATCTGTGCTTTCTTTAGAACTACTGACATTCTTGGTTATGAAGCTTTTCTTCTTGAAGTTGTTCTTTCTGAAATTTTGTTTCTTCTTCCAGTCACCTTTTTCTTGGTGTGAACCTTCACCATTTTTGGTTCTCTCTTGCATTGGACATTTGGCTGCAAAATGACCGACTCCTCCACAATTGAAGCATTTAAAAGGTAGCTTCCCTCTATATTTTCCTTTTCCTTTTGTGAGTTTTCGAACAAAATTGGCTTCTGTTTCATCCAGTGTTCCTTCATCCTCAGATTCATGTTCAGCTTTTACATTCTTGTGTGCTTTAAAAGTTGCTTCTCTGTCTGTAGACTTGGTTTGTCCTATTCTCATTTCATATGTTTGTCGGGGAACCATGCAACTCATCCATTCTGAAGTTGTTTAGATCTTTTGCCTCTTCTATTGCAGAGACTTTGGAGTTAAATCTTTTGTGAAGTGTTCTGAGAACCTTTTTCACAACAACTGCATCATCAATTTCTTCACCAAGTCCTCTGATTGCATTAATAATTCCGTTGACTCTCAGCATATAAATTTCTATGTTTTCATCTTCCTTCATTTGCAGTGCTTCGAACTGTGCTCGATGAGTTTGCAGTTTTGCTTCCTTAATCTTACTGTCTCCTTCATGGATGCTCTTCAATTTATCCCACATGTCCTTTGCTGATTTACAACTCATGACTCTTATCGGTTCACTTGTCAACAAGCCCACACATTATGGCATTCTTAGCTTTGGAGTTGTTTTCAAATTTCTTTTTCTCGGTAGTATCTGTTGGAGGGGTAGTGGGTCTTGTGTATCCACTATCTACGAGAATCCCAAATATCGTATCCCAATGCACTCGAGATATGTTTGCATTCCGAGTTTCCGAAGGTGTAATTTGTTCCATCAAATAAGGGAGCTTTGTTGGATGAAAATCCTTCACCACCTGCCATTGTTTCTTCCAAGATCTCCTTAGGTGATTAAGCTTGTACAAGGAACCTTGCTCTGATACCAATTGATGATTACACAATGACACTGAGAGGGGGGGTGAATCAGTGTAGCTATTAAATTTTTATATCTACAACATTTAATATGAAATAAAGAGAACTTAACAAAAAAAAAAACAACTTGAACAAGAGAGCACACCACAACACTCAATATACCGAGGTTCACCAATTTGGCTACTCCTCAAAAATGACTGCTTGGACTCCAATCCAAATCCAGTCTTTGCAAAATCAATTTTACAAATATTTTACCAGCACCAACTGGAAGGAGCACCAACCCCTGTACTTTTCTGCACCTGAGATGGAGCACCAACTCCTAGTACCAAGCACCAACTTGGACTGCAATTCTGATAAATTTAGAATGACATAAAAATGTCTTCACTTCATGCACGACCCTGACTGGTCTGCAATTAACCCAACTCTACACACTCTCACGGCTCTGCTTATTTTTCTCTTGATTCTTATCTAACTCTCCTTTTACAGCAATTTCTCTCTAACAGCAGCAACATCTTCTCTGTACGATTATTCTTTTATAACCTTTCAATCTGGCATGCAGTCGAATGACCTTCTCCAACTGTTCGAATTCATTACTCCTGTCCATAATGTGACTGTTCGAATGCATGAACATACGACTGTTCGAGTGCCTTTTCTTTTCTCCATATGCAATTCTTCGAAAGCTTTTCGATTCTTCATGTTCGGCTTTTCTGTATGCTTCAAATACGTCTGTTAGAATGCCTGCAAATACGACCTTTCGAATGCTTTTATTATCCTTCATATTCGACTTTTCGAATGCGTTTCAATTATGCATGTTTGGCTGTTGCATTGCATGTCCAACACCTGTCAATATTTACCTGTCTATCTGACTTCAATTACTTCTTATGTAACTGGCTGCATGATTTTCCTGTCGACTTTTTTCGACACGTGTCACCTTGCATGTTCCTACGGGTTTTACCTGCCAGACTGTTACCTGTCGCGATATCGCGACACTTTTAACTTATGCTGACGTCACCCTGAAGGTTGTCATGAAATCGTGACCATTTTGGCCTTGAAAGCTTTTCTTCTGTTCATGTCGCGATATCGCGACACTTAGAACTTTTGCTGACGTCATCCTTAAGCATGTCACGAAATCATGACAGTTTTGGCTCTTGCAAGCTTTCCCTGCATCTTGTCGCGATATCGCGACACTTTGAACTTTCTGACGTCATCCTCAATTGCTGTGTGAAATCGTGAGCGCTTCGGCTTCTTCACTCTTCTTTGCAACTTTCTTCTAACATCTCCTTGCCAACTCGGCGAAAATGGAACATGTCAAAGTGAAATGCGAACTTTGCTCTTCCGTACAACTCTCCTTGCCAACTCCCGAAAATGGAACATGTCACGAAATCGTGACACTTTGCTCTTCCGTACAACTCTCCTTGCCAACTCCAGAAAATGGAACATGTCACGAAATCGCGACACTTTGCTCTTTCGTACAACTCTCCTTGCCAACTCCAGCGAAAATGGAACATGTCGCGAAATCGCGACGCTTTCGGCTCTTGCTGACGTCATCATCTTCTTGTCGTGAAATCGTGACTTTTCGGCTTCTAGCAGCTTTCTTTGAAACTTGTCACGAAATCGTGACACTTTCGGCCCTTGCTGACGTCATCGTTATCTTCGTCGTGAAATCGTGACGCTTCTGGCTTCCGTACGCTCTTTGCTCCATGCAGTAGCGAAATCGCTACATCTTCTTGTTTGTGTCTTTTCACTTGTAGCGAAATCGCTACATCTTTGTTTCCATTTGTTTCAACATGTAGCGCCATCGCTACACCTTAGTTTCTCTTTGTTTCAACATGTAGCGAAATCGCTACACCTTAGTTCCATGTATTTTCAACATGTAGCGATATCGCTACACCTTTGTTTTCATTCATTTCAACATGTAGCGATATCGCTACACCTTTGTTTCCTTCTCTGCCAGCATGTCACGAAATCGTGACAGTTTTGCTCGCATCTTCTCTCTCCTCGGCCATGTCGCGAAATCGTGACAATTTGGCGTGCATTTTCTCTCTCCTACTTTTTGTCGCGAAATCGCGACACATTTTCTCTCTCCTCAATGAAAACTCGACATGTCGCGAAATCGTGACATTTTCGGCTGTGCCTTCTCTCTCCTCGACCATGTCGCGAAATCGCGACAGAAAACATGTCGCGATATCGCGACAGTTTTCTTCCTTGTCTCTTTTTGCCAGTTTCTGAATCTGGGTCACCTCTGTTTTCCTTGAAACTTTCTGCACTTGATCTGACTGACCTCTGAACTGCATCAACTGCATCAATCTGACTGTGTTGACAACAATGACAATACTTTTGCAATTCTTTTGCTGCACCTTGCTCAACACAATATTCCCAGATGAATATCTAAATTAATCATGGGTCAATTTTTCCTTAGAGACTCATTACTCCTTTTAATATCCATTTTCTTAAACAAGCATTTACATTAACTTGAGTTAGTACTACTTCCTTTAGAAGCAACTTCATTTTAAAAGGATATGGAAATTAAATATATATTTTTAACAAGTAACTATTATCAATATAAGGTTTAGATTTTCCCATAAAACAAAACAAGTTTTAATAAATCATTTCATAAATCTATGGTCACACTTGTTTTCCTTAGATTTTAATTTTTTTCTCACCTAGTGAGTAGACTTCCATCACAAGTCTAATCTCCTACTTAAATGATGTGTTCGATTAACTACCATACAATATATTTTTGCACTCAAAAGCTTCTCCTATTATCTAAGGATAAGCAAGGCAACTTCTAGCGAACACCCATTCACGGCGTCGCTAACCAACCTATGAAAATCAAACTAGACGACACCCTTAGGCATCCTTTGCCTACTTGGCATTATTGTTTAATTTAATAATATATCCAAACGTTTACCAAAGCTTTCCCATTCAAACATTCAAATTATATCATAGAAATATAAATTAAATGATGATACAACTTCATAAAGCAATACTTCGAAAATATTTGGAAAACAGAATGTATTGAAACTCAATCTTAAACATATCTTCAGAATATTATTATATAATCAACTCTATTGCATTACAAAATTTCTCAATACACAAAAGGTTTCTACTGAAATACAAGTGGGTTCTATTTTAAAGTTTCTTTCACATACATGGGATAGATAATATTATTTTTATATAGTCATTCATTTACAATTTGCTCTGTTCATTAAAATGAGCGCTATTGCAACAGTGCATTGGTCAAATATGTAGACCCTATCAGGTGGATCTTCCTTCATATTTAGTTTATGATTGTATTTATAGAGAAGAGTTTTGTAAACATGTTATGGTTCATTGCCTCCACAATGCAGGTTCAAAACTGACAACCTACATTTAAGATGTTCTCATGGTGCCCACTGCTCTCCTGCAAACTTAAACTCGCACCGAAACCAGACAGAGCTACCAGGGATCAGATACAACTCATGATATGCTCATGTAACTAACATACACACAAATTTATCTAATTTATATATAATTTATTAGAGCTTAACGAATCCCCTTACTCAATATCCGCACATAAGTTTCCAATTTATTTCATTTATAGAATAACAAAAGACTACATTTCCAATTTAATTCAGGTAAAGGTTTCACATTTCACTTCCTACCAACTGCAGAAATATGCTCACAATATCAAGGCAGTATCAAAAAACAATATTCACAAAAATACATATAATTATACCATAGCAAACCAAATTCTTCTAGATTTCTATTGCACTCAGTATAATTCCCACTTCCCACTGACCATAACAATTTTTTGAATATAACAAAACTTTCGAGTAAGAAAAACAAAATTCCATTGCCTTCATTTTCAAGAAATCATAATAGTGTATTCCAAATAATATAATGTTCACATAATCAATCTATCACATATTTTATTGCAAAGACCATAGCACAGTCATACCAACAATTTTACTATCACAAACCAATGACTTCATTATCACATACCAGCAACTTCATCATCACATGTAAAATATGTATTAAAACCATCTTCATCATAATGAAGTTTAGTATAACCAACCTATATACACACTTTCCCAGAATGGCATCAATTCACTATCCTCAAACCTCTTCATTTTTCCTCTATGACATCCCGATTTCCAAGCTCCTTTTTTCCTTCACTGCTCGTCTATCTATTTGTTTTTCCTCCTCCTTCCTTTTTCCGAACTCCATATGTGGTTTCCTCCTTAATCCATTCGTTATGCCAACTTACCTCCCCTCTCTCCTTCAAAATAATGCTCTTAATGATCTATTATGGATTTTCCCCCTATTTTTGACATACCACAATAACCATTAACAACAAGGACATACGTTCCACCAACACGAAAATTAATTATCCTATGGAGTTACAAATAATATTATTCTTTTTCCATACTCAACAAAATAGCAAGCAATGAAATATGAATTATTTTACACCTTTAAAAAATACAACAAGATTAGGAATGCACTATGCTCTACATGGAGGAAGTTTCAGCCATAATTTCATGCATGCTATCCACCATAAGAACTATGCATGGAGGCCTCACTTCACTTTATCATTTAATCATTACAACTTTTTTTTTAAGTACAAAACTACAAAACAACATAAACACCCATAACACATTTGCATAACGTTCTCTCTTCTTTTTTTAAAGGCAAGTGATAAAATAATTATCTTCCTTTATAAAATCACATTTCCCTAAGATCATGAAAATATAAAGGTAAGCATTTTTAAAGCTTTATTCAAACCATTCAAAGGTGACTCTCAAGATTATAACATCTTCTCTACCACCTTTAATCACACAAGCCAATAATGGAAACAATAGGCATACACACACATGTCTCAACAAGCAAACAACCACATGCATTATCAAAGTAGTGGCTCTCATCATCATTGCCACCATCAAACATTTATCATTCATTTCCAATATGCAACATTCAAAACAATTTAACTCACACAAAAATGCAATTTATAATGCACTTAAATGATATGCAAACGTGAGTTTCCATGTTCTCGCGAGTCGAATCATCATTTTCACTTTTATATTTTCCAATGAATTGCTTCCTCTCATTGTCATATTGCAACTAACCTAGGTCCTGCACTCACATAGGCTATCATAAGTACCTTGTTTCACAAGAAAAGGTAAATATATACATATTTTATTCTTTTTCATCAGCCGTGCAAGGAGGGTCGTTACATATGAATATGAAGATAAACACCGTGATTGGCTAAAATTTCTACTATTTGATTTCCTTATCTATGAATATGATCACATTTCTAAGATATTGTCTCCAATAATAGATAATTAACATTAGCAATAATATTCATAATTATCCATTCCCCACATCCGTTTTTTTTTATAGCATTAATTATAATAAATGAATTCCTTTCAATTAAAATATATTTTCATCAATTGTATATTGCAATTCCAATTTCTATAAGAAGCACCCTAGGCTTTGCAAAGTTTTTAGTTGAAGTTCCATATAATTTTGAGTAAGTGAAGATAATTTTACCTTTATCATTTTAAAAAACACCACCTCTACCAGTTTTTCTTAGATTTTCTTTAGAAGCACCATCAAAATTAATTTTGATAAACCCAATTTTTTAAAATTTGTATTTTACCCTAGATCAAAGTAGATCCTTTTTTTTAATGTCATTATTAGAAAAGACTCTTTCATTTATGTTAAAATTTTGTAACCAAGTTTTTTACCACCTCTTTCTTTGCACTTGAGACTTCCCGTGATGAGCACCATTTGTGTAAACATTCTGCAAGAGGTAATAATATGGCTCCAAAATTTCACATGACTTTAAGACTTATTTTTAAAAACTCTATTATTTCTTTTAAGCCATACATTCCAATAGATTGTTAGATTTTGATGCAGCATGTAATGGGAGATATATATAATAAATAACATAAAGTAAATCTGCAAAACAAGTGAAAATAATATATATAATATGAATATGTTTACAAAATAGCTCTAGAGGAAATGAACACTCCATGAATAGAGCTACTGCTCAAGAATGGGCATTGAGCATATTACACCCCATCACACTACAATGCTACATCATAACAGTCTGACTCTATATGCAATTGTATTCTCTATCTATGTTCACTCTATCACACTCTATATCTACCTATGGTTGTTTATATAGGAAATAGTTTCCTTGGACAACACTCTACCTATATGTGTTAGGGATAGCTTGCACATATACAACTTGCACTTTGACACTTGTGCAATTATTACAATGCATGAAGTAACTAGGTAACTTCCCCCTAAAGTAATATAATATCCTAAGTATGGACCAAGGTAAAGGTACATTTACATGATCCAAATGATGTAATAGACTATATTTCTAACACTCCTTGTATTACATTATTTCAAGGTTCCACGAGCCTGGGGGACGAAGGGCAGGGGGATGGGGGGACAGGTTTTCAGGGACGGCGGAGGATGGTAGACCGATTTTAGGGGACAACTCGGGGATGGATGGGGGGGACAGCTGGTATAATACTATAAAAAATGATTTTTTTTAGAAATTTAGAATAATCTACACATTCAAAATTCTATACCCAACAAAAATGATATTTCATATTACTAATCAATTATGTAAGTGCAACCATTCATATCCAGATTAGTTACTAACACATAAGTGCAGCCACAATTGAGTCATTTAACATTTTCATATTCATATTAGTTACTAATTTGCAGCCATTTAATTGTTTCAAGTTCAACAACTATAACTTGAAGATTCAGGCAAGGATATCAAGTGCAAACAATGTTCAAACAATCATCATTTTAAGTAATAACAATCATAATTTTTTCAGCCACCAATGTTCAAACAAAGATTGTCATTTTTAAAAAAATTCAGTCACTAACTGTTCAAATATGATAACAATACAAAATTTGAAATACTCATAGTATTAATGTTCATTTACAACAAAAGACTCAAAACTAAAAGAGTATACAATGTAATAAAACTCCTATGGAACACTTGTTGGGCCATATATTTTTTTTAAGGGAAAAATCTCTTGCGGAGCCGCCTTGGTCTGAGAGACCACGAACAGGGGGTTCTACACCGTCAAAGTCACTCGGGGATCGCACCTAACCCTACCCGCACCAACATTATCAATTGGATTTTAGATACCCAATTCAGCTTTTTGGTAGGGTGGATATTTGAACCTAAGACCTCCCTTGGAGGATTGCCCTCTCCTCTCCAACTCACCTACAACACCTAGGTCCCCTTGTTGGGCTATCACTATCAAAATTTGTATCACTATTTGATGAGCTGCCCTCATCATCTAAGTAAAGATCCTCCAATGAAACTCCAACCAACCCCTCATGACTCTCATCCTCATCAATATGTCCTACATCATTTGGATCAACATCCCATCATGTAGTTGGAGATTGCTTGTACTCGGGATTAACTATCTCATGAAGATGAAGAGAGATATGCATTGCAACTAGCTTCTCCGCTCTATGAGAGGTAAGCCTATTCCTCCTCACATTGTGGATAAAGTTGTATGTAGACCAATTCCTCTCAACAACAGAGGAAATAACAACATGTGAAAGAACCCTAATTGTAAAATATTTCAAGTTAGGTGTGTTGTCCCCATATAGCTACCACCATCCAATGGGATTTCTTTGGGCAATGGTAGCCCTATCCTCCCTAGACTCTGGGTGGTTGAAGTGAGGGCCATCGATATTAGAAAATTTAAGTCAATCATCTCTAAGATTTGACCTCTCCTCCCTTGCATATATATTTCTAATGGCTTCCAAAAATTCTTCTCTCACCTCTAGATCATCATGGGGAGACACTCTCCCAGGTCTAGGTTCATACCACTTTGGGTTTACTAAATATGCTACCATATGAAGGGGGATGTTCATCCTATCTCACCTCCTCTGTATAATAGGCCTGATGTAGGCCTCATAGAATAATAGGGATGGATATCTAGCAAAAATAACTTTTTTAATCTCCCCCAACATGCTATCAAAAGTCTCATATATTTCTCCTAGACTAGGAGCATCTGTGTCAGCATATCTGATGGCAGCAATAATAGGGGCAATAAAAGACACAATATACCTACAAGAAATGAAAAACAAAATTTAGAAACTTATATGTCACATTGTCATATGAGCAATCCAATTTGAAACAAAAAATGAAAATTGAAAAATCATAAATGACATTTTGGTTTCTTACTTGTCTTGAGTCCACCAACTATCATCCAATATTTTGTCTCTAATTTTTTTCCCCTCCTTTGTCTTTGATTCTGGCCACCTCCTCTACTCCATGCATACTACCATGGATTGTAGAGCATCTTGTACCTCAATCATCCTCTCTAATAAAATGAAGTAGGTGGCTTATCTAGTGTCTCCCGGTTTGATGAAATCCTTTGAGAAGGACCGAAAGAGGGCTAACGAAGTGTGATGGTTGCAAATGAACATTTGCATATATTTAAATTATGCAATCATATCCTTCACCCAATACATCCTCCCAATGTCCTTAAATACATTGTTCAATGCATGAACACAACATGGGGTCCAAAAAATATGTTTATATTCTTGTTCTATCATTTTCCTTGCACACTGGCAAACAGGGGCTGCATCTGTAACTACTTGTAGTGTACAAAAAAAAATTAAAATGGTCTCATTTAAGTTTTTAACAACCATTTAGAATCTATATTTGTAATTTTAAAATTTAAAGATTTTGATTTTCATAAAAAATCTAAAAAACTTAAAACTTAAAACTTTTCGTCGGACTGAACACTTGTCCCTTTCCTAGTGCTTTCAATAGTATAAAAGGTTTAAAATGATTGTGGCATGGCGGTTATATGGGTAGAATACATGAAGATCTATGTGGTAGCTTATGAGGTAGACAACACAGAATATTATGGCGACCATAAAAGTTGGACAGCCTATCCGAATTCGTGGCGGCTACCGATTCCACCATGTAAATTAAAAAAAAAACTTAAAACTCAAAAGTAAAATGGAAATTATCGAATTGATTACCTATACAACATTGGAGGCTCCAACCTCCTAAATAGTCTCCTTCAACTAAAGGAACTAGAACTCAACATCCTTTTGTTTCCCCGTACAATCAATGGCTTTAAGAAAATAAGGACCTGCTTTACATGTGACAATGATATTGATGAGTGGATATTGGCGAATGTCTGTCCACCTATCCATGATGATAGAACATCCATGAGTCAACCATGTGTTCATCATCTGCTCCATAACCACACTATATTTGAAATAGTGTTTGTCTAAAAGAGATGTACGCAACCTAGTTTCTCCAGGCGATAGATATGAAGTCCCTACCTTGGCTATTTATCTTACTGTGTCCTTAAAGTAGGGGGAGCGTGCAATATGGAAAGGAAGCCCATGTGCAAAAAATAATTTTGCTATAGCATCATCTATTGATTCTCTTCTTTGCACATTAAACATCTCATTTATGGTTCCATTTTTCTTTGAGGGCAGCGGTGGCATATTGGATGTTTGGGTTAATTCTTGTGGTTGTTCTGAGGAGGCCCCAATATCCTCTCTAAATTATTGGCTAGTTGTAGGTAAATACAAGCCATAATTTTTAAATATAGACTCTTGCACAATCTTATGGACTTCATTAACTTATGCCCAGGTCATTTTTTGGCAATCCCTAACCCCTGTTCTTGCCTTATCCGTGAGATGAGACTCAACCCTAGTATAGCTGCCCTTAAATGAAGTTTTGCAAAAATTACACAGCCATGTTCTTGAGCCCTCAATTTTTTTTTCCCTTGGTCACAGTTAGTTACAAATTATAGCAGTGGTTTTTTTTATATTAAATGGACCCTTGACATATTCTTTTAGTAACAAATATGGGAAATAAAAACTGGGTTGAGAAGCGGTGCTCCCTTTGGAAGTTTGGGGTTGGATGGTAGAGGATGAATCCCTAAAAACAGTAGCATTCATGTTTATGTTTTGATTTTTAGTTTGGTTTTCCTCCTCCAAATTAACCTCAAATGAACTTGATGCACTACTGGCCATGTTTTTTGTTGAAATTAAAATATAAAATTTCAATTTGAAAACAGCTTGAAAGAGGTAAAAAAATTTGAAAATCTAGTGTTGTTGCTATTGTTATTTTTGTTGTTTCTTGCTGTTGGTATGCTGCCCTTGCTACCTACTACTGCTACTATGATGCCCTTTCTGTGTACTATTGCTGCTATACTGCCCTTACTGCCCTTGCTACCTACTGCTACTACTATGCTACCCTCGTTGTCCTTGTTGCCTACTGTTGCTGCCTCTTTTTTCTCTCCTAGCTCTCTTTTTCTTCTTCACTCTTGAAAAATAAAATATGAGTGTGTATTTTTTTTTTTCACTTTATATAATTTACTTTTAGGTTTAGGGTTTGGGGGGGGGGTTAGACTCAAAATGGGTCCCACCCCTTACCTTTTTTCAAGTTAAATTTTTTTTTTTTTTTTTTCCCCTTGGGTGAGGACGCCTTATCATGGGGGACGGTTGGGTCCCATGGGGGATGCTCAAACTATCCTTAGGAATAGTTGGGCATCCCTAGGGATGGTTGGGCACATTTAAAAGGTGTCCAACCATCCCTAGGATGGCCCGAGCATCCCCCATGGGGCCTAGCCATCCTTGGGGATGATTGGGCATCCCCAGGTGCCCAGCCATCCTCGGGGACACCCAGTCATCCCTAGGGATGGCCCAAGCATCCTCCATGGGGCCCAGCCATCCCCAGGGATGCCCAAAAAAAGGGGACATCCTAGGTACAATAGGCCATAGGCCTTAGCCATCCTAAGGACATTTCCTAGCCATCCTCCAAAAAGGGGGATAGGGGGAAATGTCCCCCTTGCATCCCCCCATGATGGGGGACATGAGAAATTGGGGGACACGTCCACCAGGGGGGGATGTGTTCCCATGGAACACTGCATTAGTTGGATATTGAATACTTCAATCTTAAATGTGGATATTTCTTCCATCGAATAAAGGAGGTTGAATTATCATTCATTGCTCACTATGATAAGGTTTCGTACATAATTTTTGTCTTGATATTATGCAAAGTAATTTGTTATTGGAGGTTATTTTGAATATTGTATGTGTTCAATTGGTTGAATATTTGAAGGCTCCAAATGAAGATTTGAAGGCAAAAATAGAGCACCAAAGTTCAACAACAGAACACTGTACAGTCACAATATGAAGGTCCAAATGAGATCAGAATGAGGTAAATTTTATATGGATAGAAATATTATTCTGAGATATTTCCAATGGTGTAAAGAACATGCAAAATAGAGTTGTGAGTCAAAATTTATGAGCTCTACAAGGTAGCTATACAGGGTCTACCCAGAGCCTGGAAAAAATGGACAAAACGTGATTTTCAGAGGTGAAAATAAGAACAAATATTGAATGAAATATGGAGTGTGATATATGGTTGGAAATATCTTGGAAAGGGATTTCCAATGGTGTATTACTTGCAGAAAATGGATAAATGCAATAGAAGTTATACACCTCCAAATTAGGTAGTTCAGGCTTTTCTGTAAAATCTGGACTGCAACATACAAGAAAATGCAGCAAGCTGAAAAAATGGATTTTTCTCCTTCAATTCATGTTTTCTCACACACAAAACTTGTACAATGCAATAGTAATCATCTTAATCTATCTTTGAACTCAAACCTAAAGAATCTATGGCAGTTACAAACAAGGTAACAGTTCAAGACTATTACAACTACAATATTCCTACACCTACACTTGTACAAAGCTGTTACAAAGTGGTTACATGCACTCTTGTGCCTTCTAATACGAAAATGCACACATGTCAGCATAATTTTCCAACATTCTTCCCCTTGATGCTGAAAGGGATCACAAGACTATTTCTCAGTTTAAGAAATTGAGCCTTAGCAACACCTTTAGTGAAAACATCAACCAACTGATCATGGGTGTTGCAATACCTCAACTCAACTAATTTCTTTTCCACCATATCACGGATGAAATGGTACTTCATGTCAAAATTCTTAGATCTTCTATGGTGGACAGGGTTCTTTTCCAACTGTATGGCACTCATATTGTCACAAAAAATTATAGTAGGACCACTTGGTTTCTCACCTATCTCCTCCAACACTTTCCTGAGCCATAAGGCCTGAGCACTAGCTGAAGTAACAACAATATATTCAGCCTCTGTTGAAGAGAGTGCTACTGATCCTTGCTTCCTTGAGCTCCAAGTGATCAGCCCAGATCCAAGAGAAAAATAATTACCGGATGTAGACTTCCGGTCATCCAAGTTGTTGCCCCAATATGAGTCACTAAAACCAACTAGATCCATCTCTTCAGCAGGATAGTAATGTATGCCAAAGTCAACAGTACCTTTAACATACCTCAAAATTCACTTTGCAGCCTTCAAATGCAAGAGATATGGCTCACTCATATACCTAGAAACAAGTGAGACAACATATGCAATATCTGGTCTGGTATTTGTGAGAAACATCAAGCTCCCAACAATGCTCCTATAATTGGTCACATTCACCTTTTCAGCCCCATCATATTTGCATAGCAATTCACCATGAGCAATGGGAGTAGGGACTGGTTTGCAACTATCCATGTCATACTTTTTCAGCATATCCTTGGCATATTTAGTTTGACAAATGAAGATTTTATCCTTACTTTGATACACCTCCATGCCAAGAAAGTAGTGCATCAATCCTAAATCCTTCATTTCAAACTCACTCATCATGGCAGCCTTAAATTCATCTTTCAACTTGGAACTACTACCCATATAAATCAAATCATCAACATACAAACAAACAAGCAAAATATCATTACCTTCTTTCTTGAAGTATAGGGTAGGTTCACTTTTGCTTCTCTTGAAGCCACTCTATTGAAAGTATCCATCAATCCTAGAGTACCATGCTCTAGGTGCTTGTTTAAGGCCATACAATGCCTTCTTCAACCTGTAGACATGTTCTTCTTTACCTTTCACCTCAAATCCTTGAGGTTGTTGTACATACACTTCCTCATCTAAGTACCCATTCAAGAAGGCACTTTTTACATCTAAGTGATGTACAATCCACTGCTTTTGGGTAGCCAAAGCAAGTACCATCCTTACTTGTTTCTTGTCTAGCTATAGGAGCAAAAGTTTCTTCATAGTCAATTCCATACCTTTGTGTGAAGCCTTTAGCCACAAGTCTAGCCTTGTGTCTTTCAATGCTGCCATCACTATTATACTTAGTCTTATAGACCCACTTAGAACCCACATGTTTCTTTCCCTTGGGCAGTTCTACAAGCTCCCAAGTGTCATTCTTCTCAATGGAATTGATCTCCTCTTGCATTGCTTGCATCCAAACACCATTAGTACAAGCTTCTTCATAACAAGAAGGTTCAAAATCAGCAACAATCATCAAAGCATAATTAACAACATCTCCTTTTGGCTCACCTTCATCTTCATCACCATACATGTGCATCTTCTCAAGCCTTTGAACAACTTGGTCAATTTCTTGAGCTTGGCTTCTAGTAAGTCTTCTATGGAAATTGTTGTCCAAAACCTGAGTAGGAGGATGAATTTGAAGTGCCTTTTTCCCCCCTTTTTGTCTTCATAACATCTAAAAATATGTTTGGAGAATCATCACTTGAAGAGGGACTAGAACTGCTTTGTTTGGGACTATTTGAAGAGTTGGTTGGTGGACTTGGTGGGACTGATTTTAAACTGGGCTGCACATTAGAAGAACTGGGCTGCATATTAGAAGAACTTCCACCACTACTGCCATCATCAACATAAAGTTTTTGATGACCATATACTCCCCCTTCATCAAAAATCACATCTCTAGACACCACCACTTTGTGAGTTTTTGGGTTATAAAGCCTATAGGCCTTAGTATTTTCACAGTAGCCAATAAATATACATGCTTCACTCTTAGGATCAAGCTTCTTCCTAAGTTCATCAGCCACATGAGCATAAGCCAAACAACCAAAAACTTTGAAGTGGTTAACATTGGGCCTCTTTTCATACCATACCTCATAAGGAGTCATCTTCTCCAATGAGCTAGTGGGACTCCTATTCAGTATGTAGACTATTGTACGGACTGCATCAGCCCAATACATATTGGTAAGTCTCTTAGTTTACAACATACTTCTTGCCATCTCAACAACAGTCCTATTCTTCCTCTCTACTACTCCATTTTGTTGTGGGGTATAGGCAGTAGTGAGTTGCCTTTTAATACCATTATCTTTGCAAAAATAGAGAAACTCATTAGAGCAAAATTCCCCACCATGGTCAGTCCTTAAACATTTAAGGTTGCAACCACTCTGATTCTCAACAAGATTCTTAAAATATTTGAAACAAGAAAATGCTTCATCCTTATGCTTCAAAAAATACACCCAACACATTCTAGAAAAATCATCAATAAATGTAAGAAAGTAAGAGTTGTTACCCAAGATTTTGGTTTGCATAGGCCCACAAATATCAGAATGGACCAATTGGAGTGGGTATGAGGCCCTCCATGCTTTCCCTTTAGGAAAATTCTATCTTGCATGCTTGCCCAATGCACACCCCTCACAAACACCTTTATGCTCCTCTACCTTTGGCAAACCATAAACCATCTCTTGAGAAGTTAGCAGCCTCAAACTTGCAAAATTCAAATGACCATACCTGAGATGCCACAACCAACTCTTGTTTTCAACAGCAACATTAGCAAGGCTGCCCCCTTGTCCTCCAAACTTCAAAGGAAATAATTTGTTGTTGGTCATAGGAATTGTAGTAACAATCCTATTGCTATTGTTCTTATCATAGATGGTGCATTTCTTATCATCAAAGACTACCCTGTAGTTCTTTTCACATAGCTGCCCTACACTTAACAAATTATGTTTCAAATTTGGTGTGTAATAGATATCATGAACATGTTTCTTACCTTCTTTTGTGTTCACTTCCATTACACCTTTGGCAGCCACCTCCAAAGCCTTGTCATCTCCAAGTTTGATCTTGGACTTGAAGGACTCATCCATGGAAGCAAGAAGCTCCCCATTTCCTGTCATATGATTTGAGCAACCAGAATCAAGTATCCAAGTCTCTTGAAGGTTTTGATCAGCCTTGTTGTAGGTCAAGAAGAGGTTGCTTGTAGTAGCCTCATTCTCATCAGCATAGTTGGCCCTCTTGCTTTCATTTCCTACCTTCAACCTACACTCCTCATAATGTCCATACTTTTTGCAATGATAGCATTGTATGTTTCTTTTATCAAATTTACCTCTTCCTCTACCTGCTGCTCCTCCTCTTCTACCACCTCTTCCTCTTGAAAAATTCTGATTTTGGCCTCTTCCTTGGCCATTTCCATGTCCACTAGAGCTTGCTCCATCACCCTTTGAAATTGTAGCTTTAGAAGCAAATGCCTTCTCATCAACTGCAGTAATAGTTTCCCTTAGCCTCTCCTCATGAGACATAAGAGATCCTATCAAATTATCAAACTCAAGAGTAGACAAATATTTACTCTCCTCAATAATAATGGCTACATGATTCCACTTTGGGGTGAGAGTCCTCAAAACATTCTTCACAATGACCTCTTTTTCTGTCTTAACTCCAAGAGTTACCATTTTATTGACAACTGCCTTCACCCTCACACAATAGTCACCAACATTCTCAGTTTCTTGCATTCTGAGATTCTCAAACTCTCTCCTTAGAGTTTGCAATTTGACCTCTTTAACCTTGTCACTGCCTTGGTAGCCTTCTTTTAAAGACTTCCATGCATCTTCAGCTGTCTTACAGTCAGCTATCCTTGGGAACAAACTCTTGTCCAAGGCTGACTGTATGTGGTAAAGGGCTAAGGAGTTTTTCATCTGTGCATCCTTCTTTGTTGTTTTATCTGCTGCTACAAGTGTGGTCCAATATGTTGGTTCTATGTACCCATATTCTACAATATCCCATAGACCTTTTCCCATCAGCAAGGTCTTCATCTTGATGCTCCAATATTCATAGTCATCTCCATTAAACTCAGGGATTGGCAATGAGTTAGTGTTGTTGGCCATTACACCCACACAACTATGAACCTGTAATAAACCTCACAAAACAACTTAAAAAATTGTTAGCAAGACCACAGGTGATTCTAACCCTCCAACCGAACAAAGCTCTGATACCAAATGAATATTTGAAGGCTCCAAATGAAGATTTGAAGGCAAAAATAGAGCACCAAAGTTCAACAATAGAACACTACAGTCACAATATGAAGGTCCAAACGAGATCAGAATGAGGTAAATTTTATATGGATAGAAATATTATTCTAAGAGATTTCCAACGGTGTAAAGAACATGCAAAATAGAGTTGTGAGTCAAAATTTATGAGCTCTGCAAGGTAGCTATACAGGGTCTACCCAAAGCCTGGAAAAAATGGACAAAACATGATTTTCAGAGGTGAAAATAAGAACAAATACTGAATGAAATATGGAGTGTGATATATGGTTGGAAATATCTTGGAAAGGGCTTTCCAACGGTGTATTACTTGTAGCAAATGGATAAATGCAGCAGAAGTTATACACCTCCAAATTAGGCAGTTCAGGCTTTTCTGTAAAATCTGGACTGCAACATACAGGAAAATGCAACAAGCTAAAAGAATGGATTTTTCTCCTTCAATTCATGTTTTCTCACACACAAAACTTGTACAATGCAATAGTAATCATCTTAATCTATCTTGGAACTCAAACCTAAAGAATCTATGGCAGTTACAAACAAGGTAACAGTTCAAGACTGTTACAACTACAATATTCCTACACCTACACTTGTACAAAGCTGTTACAAAGTGGTTACATGCACTCTTGTGCCTTCTAATCCGAAAATGCACACATGTCAGCATCATTTTCCAACATCTGGTTTAGTCTTCATGATGCCACATTTCTTTTTGGCATATCTTTTCTTCTTTTTTCTTCTCCTCTTGTGATTCTACATTATAGCTGGTAGAAATTCTGCTTCATGACAAGTTAGTTTATCATCACAATAATATTATTCTTTATCTCATTCCTTGTGTTGAGTAAGCACAAACACAATTAGTGATAGATATATCATCAGACATCCTTCTAGAGAAAAAATAACTAGTCTTTATGAATTCCACCATGTTGTGAAGAGAATATCATGAAGATAACTAATCAATGTTGTAAAGTTACCTTCTTTTGCTTCTTTAAGAAACACAAGAAATTTCTCTTTTTCATTATTGGATAGATACTCATATCCTTCTAGAGTATCTATTAAGTTTTGGGAGTAATATTCTACTTATTGTAGTAGTTATCATTGAAGGCATTTCTTAATATATCATCCATGATAAATCCTTCTAGATTTTTCATGAATCTTAGAAGTCTACTTTATGACTCCTTATGATAAGATATATGATTCTTGAAGAATATAAGCTTTATTTGATTAAAAATTTATTGATCCTTTATTTGTAGACTACCTTATGTCTCCCAAGTAATGTGAGTATTTACTCCTAAGGATATTTAGGTTTTGAGGAAAGCTTATATTTAACTTGATAATCTTTGATAGAAGCTAATATTACCAAGTTTGTAGAATACCTTATGACTCCCTAGTTTGCTATGGATAAGATATAGTATTTTTTATAAATTATAGTTCAATATTTGATTGATTTTGTAAAGGTTTTGTAGATTCCAAAATAAATTCTTATTAGCCCTTATTACTCCTATTGAACTAAGCATTAATCGTAAATTTTAAAGACGTAATAATGTTGGACCTTTTGTCCCCTTTTGATAGATTTGAGACAATAATAATATGTATATCCAACCTTTGAAATAGCTTTGATAAAACTCTATTTATAAATAACCGATTGGGAATTAGGTTTAGTGTATCTAATTTTCCAATTAATTAATTTGATGTAGTAGCCCTTATGACTCCCTAATCTTTGGATAAATTAGATCACAATAATATTTGCAAATATTTATTATTCATTCTTGTAGAAATCCTTATAGCTCCTAGGATTTATATTGCAAATATTATTTCTTATATGATAAAGTTTTCCCTTTGATAAATTGCTTTCAATTAATTAAATTCCTTTAATTACAACCTTATGACTCCCAAGGAAAGAAAGCATATAATAATGGGAATTAAAATTTACCTTTCACCAAGAAATATACAACATTGTTCTTGCTAAGAATATAGGACTATATGCAATTTACGTAGATATCTTGACATTGTCACTACACCCTCCAATGGAATCACTTGGAGCTATATGCATTCCAAAATCGGTGCTACTTGGACTCTTGCTTTGACGTCGCTTGGATTGAGAATTTAAGGCTCTAGCACCTTCTTTCTATGTTGCAATTCTGCACTGTGCATGCAGGTGACAAAGTGTAAATTCTAATATGAGAATCTACTTGCCTTCTCCTTTGACCTTGATATTTAACATCCTTAATATGGAGAATCTTCTTGTCTAAGGGTCCAAGTGGTATGTCCATTTCACATTGAGTGCTTGAGAAGAGTTTGGTGCAAATGATACGTTCGTATTCCTTCTTGTAACACCTGGACGTTACACTCTTTAGCAAAATGTTTGATTTTCTAAGAGATAAGTGTATCCCATACACTCAATGCACTAGCCTATTTTTATAACTCCTTTCTTGAATATGATCACTCTCTTGACTTGAGTGTTAGGGTTCTCCTTTTATGACAAGTGTCATATTCTTCTCTACATGGGCATCCTCCTTTTCACTGGTTCAAACGAATCTTTTTGGAAATCCTTTAATCTTGAAGAATACCCACTCCTCTTTCATTCACTTGCACTTTATTTCAGCTGGGATATGGAGCAATAATATGGTGGTTTCAAGCACTAATTTCTGCCAATGATCGTGGAGTGAGTGATACTCCAATGGTGATTTGTTTTTATTTCTTCCTTTCTTGTTTACATCCTCCTTCCATATATGCTATTGCTCTTTTATTAAAATTGTTATACCTTTGATTTACACATGGTATCTTGTAGGTTCAGCCATCTTGGATGCGAGGAGTATGAGCCCATTTATTGGCTCCTTGAGTTGAGCTAGACTGCTGTTAGCATACGACCACCTTTGGCTGATTTTTTTAGCAAGTGTAGTGCCTCTAGAGCATCTTTAAATCTGTCTTTTTCTTCCTATATAACCAGATTAGGATTCATGAAATATAATGTAGAATATATTTACATAAAATATTCTTATTGCACCTTCATTTTACACTCTTTTTTCACATAAATTTGTTTGGTTTTGAGGCAAAATATTTGAGTGCATGTTACAAACCTAATATAGCTAGTCGGCTATATTGCTCTAATCATTATTTGTCATTGATTTAGTATTAAGTAGGGTAGATTGATTTATATTTTATCATATATCATTAATCATTTTATTCATTTGTATTTATTGCAAGGACTAAGCCCTCCTCAGTGGTGAAGGACTTAGCCCTCCTTAAATGACTAATATTTTTATTCTATTTTGATTGCATTATTCGTTCGATTATCTCTTTGTATTCAATTATTGGTTTATATTGCTATAAGTGGTATCATATTCAATCGATTTTGGCATAGAATACAAGTAAAATTTACTTTCGTTGGTGGTCTTAGCAACACTCTAGGTGAATCCATTCACCAAGAAGATGCAGATGATATCTGTTAAAGCACATGGATAGTAAATAATTTACAAAAAATAAAAGTTGTTCTAGGAGTAGCGCAGGGCTGTGTACACATTCACTGTCTAGGAGAACATATTTTTATTTCTATCAAGGTAAAATTTGTGCTAGGAGCAGCACAGGTAGGTACGTATAGTTCTTAGAAAATTTACATAACATCAGATCACATAGCATCATGCACACCATAGGAGTCAAAGTAATTCAAAGGATGATGGGTCAAAAGTAGTAAATCTAGGATTGTAGTGAAAACACTGTCATGGAAACTAGTTCAAGCATGACAAAATACACCAACCAGTGTAAATATAGTAAGAGGAAGTGGTGGAAGATGGTTTGATTAAACTGGTTGACAATGCCAAGAAAATACCTGATGCAATAGCACTCGATGAGTTTGCTAAGCTACTAAAAAAAATTAACCTAAACTACTTTTACGTGAAGATGATTTCAGGAAAACATCCAACGCAAACACTCTAGCAAATCACCAAGTATGCTACAAAATCACATTAAATTTTTGCTTTTGTTTTACCCAATCTCTAAACTCACCTCTTCATAGAAAATTTGTCGCTTTGCACTATCACGTAGCTGTCCAAATGAAGATCTAAAAAACTAATTCACCATTATTTTGTGTTCCAATTGTTGTCGCCCATCTAGTTGTTAAATAAATATTTTTCTAAGGTTTGTAAAGTTTAATTTTTGAGATCTCTATTCAATTTATCCCACATGCAGTGGGTAGATATTGTATTGCACTTTATATTTAGCCAAGCACACTAAAAATCTTGTGGCTTTGGCCACACCATCCCTTAGCCTTCCCTCATGCATTACTATCCACTGTGTGGTTGCTTAAGTCAGTATTGTGGTCCTCATTGGTCATGTGTCATATTTGATCTCCATCGTGTCTTCCACCTATCATATTTGATTCCTATCGTGTCTTCCACTTATTGTGTTTGATTCCTATCACCTTGCATTCACATCTATTCATTGGTCATAATCGTCTCACGTTCGTATCTAGATGTTGGTCATCCATCTGTGTCTAGTCGTTGGTCATCGTTGTCATATCACATTCATGTCTAGTTGTTGGTCGTTCGTTCATGTCTAACCGTTGGTCATTGTTGTCATATTGTGTTCGTGTCTAGCCGTTGGTCATATGAGCTATGGGATCTAGCCGTTAAGTCATCTGCATCCATGTATAGCCATTAAATCACCCAAAAATCTAGTCGTTAGAACTCTCAAAAGTAGTCATTGGAACTAGCTAACTGTGACATTCAAATTAAAATCCAACTAGCCGTTGGAAGGAACTGATTATTGATATTCAATTTCACATCTACGTCGCATTTGGAGCGACAATTCGGTGGAAAAAAACCAAAATTTTTGCACAACTTGTCCAAATTTTGACATTCAAGGCAAATATTGAGGAAATTAAACTCACCAACAAAACTGGCCAACAATTGTTTTCTCTTATTGATAAATTTTAGAAGGAATCCAAAGTTATAGAAAGCAAGTGCATGAGTGGCAGGTGGACTAAAGGACCAAATGGTCGATTATCAAGCTCAAATAATTCAAATGAAGGACTTCCAAAATCACCAAGAAGACCTCCATGAAACAAAGGTACACAATACAACTCTCCTTTACACATTAATAGTTTTGACCCCAACCATCCTACTATTAACCCTATGGCTCCTTCCAACTCATCCCATGAAAATATCACAAATGAGGAAATGGAAAACACAAATGCTAATAACCAAAATGTCTATTCCAATATAGCTCAACTAGTGACTAGTATGAATGCCATGAGTACAATGCTACAAAAAATTTTAGAGAGACAAAATCAAGCAACTCCTCATTCCCCACATAACTACCATAGAAGGCATACTAGTGAGGATACAGATACAGAGGAAGATTATAACTAAGAAAGATGTCCTACATGTGTTAATATCCCACGTGCTTATATGCCTACATTTGAGGGCAGTGATCCACGTGGTTGGATAGCTAAAATGAAAGGCATTTTAGAATTATATCAGGTCCACTCATCTAAAAAAGTTCCTTATGCTTCCTCCAAACTAGGTATTGAAGCTTACCAATGGTATAATTGGCAAAAATGTGAGAATAGTGGACCCATCATATGGCATGAATTCAAAACACTTTTTCTCAAGATATTTGATGAAGGGACTTCATCCTCATACATGGTTCATTTTTTGGTACTTAAACAAATAGGTTCAGTAAGGGATTATATTTTAGAATTCACTAGCTTGCTTGCTTATACAGGAAACTTACCATCCGATGTAGTGGTATCAAATTTTAGACATGGTTTGAAAGAGAATACTCAAATTGGAGTAGAACTGCATGATCCATACTCCTTGGATGACAATATAAAGATTGCTAAGTTGGTTGAGAAAAATGTGTAGAATCAGACACTCTTCAGACGTGACTCCTATAATCATCCTCAAAATTGTAACAATTTCTTTCATATAAATGATAAACCATAAACATATTACTGCTATAAATGTTGTAATCACAATCTAAAATATCAAGCATGTGTACCAAGACAAAAATTCCAAATAGAATATGATAATAGGGAAGATGAAGAAGAAGAAGAGGACATCATTTCACATGACTCTCTCATGCCTGAGGAACAAAATGGATAGAATGAAGCAACATGTAATGAAGACATGATGGCTATCTTAGTACATGCTCTTATGGGATTAAAAACTCACCATACAATCAATGTACTAGGATTCATTTGATAGAAAAGGATAAATGTGTTAATAGATTCAGGTAGTACTCATAACATTATTGATATAAAAACTGTTAAGTCATTGAACTTATACATTCACTAATCTAATCAAGATAAGTTTTAAGTATTGGTTGCAAATGGAGGAAACACTCAATGCATTGATAGAACATATGCAGTATTGATACAAATGGGCAGTTACACTTGGTAAGGAACTCTTTTCTTTATGAGTTTAGGAAATTCAGAGGTTATTTTGGGAGTTGAATAGTTAGAAAAATTGGACATAGTCAGTTTTAATTTTAGAAATCTCTTTGTGGAATGGAAATAAAATGGAAGGACCATTCACCTCCAAGGAATTACAACTCCTCCATAAAAAATAGTGAGTTATCATAGCATGGAGAAAATATTAAGGAAAGGAAGTCATGGATTCATAGCTCAAATCAATTTTTTGGAAAAGCAAGCACAAGATATCCCTAAAATTCACTCCAAGGATCTTCAAGATATTATGGCTAACTATTATGATGTCTTCCAAGAACCAAAAGGACTACCCCCAATGATCTCATGACCATACCATACCTAGTTCCAAGAAGTCTCCCTCCCATTTTTCATCCTTATCATTACCCTCAACCTCAAAAAATAGAAATTGAGAAAATTATCCAAGAACTTTTAGAACATGGAGTCATTCGTCATAGCACTAGTTCTTATTCTTCACCAGTGGTTTTGGCCTGTCGTAAGGATAATTATTGGCGTATGTGTCCTGATTTTTGTCCTCTCAATAAAATCACCATCAAGGATAAATTCCCTATTCCTGTCATAGATGATTTATTAGATGAATTACATGGTGCAAAAAATTTCACAAAATTGGATCTACGCTCTAGTTTTCATAACATCAAAGTAAGGGATGAGGACATTCTTAAAACTGCATTTCATACTCATGAAGGTCATTATGAATTCTTAGTCATACCTTTTGGTCTCAATAACGCCTTGTCCACATTCCAAAGTCTCATGAACCATGTCTTTCATCCATTCCTTTGCAAATTTGTTTAATCTTCTTTGATGATATTATCATATATAGTAAAACATAGAAGGATCATTTGATGCATGTGGGAAAGGTTCTTTATATTTTACACAAGGAAAATTTATTTATCAAATGCTCTAAATGATCTTTTGGTATTCAATAAGTTGATTACTTAGGTCATATCATTTATCATGAAGGTTTTTAAGTGGATCCTAATTATATTAAGGCAATTTAGGATTGGCCTTTACCTAAAACCCTAAAGAAACTTCGTGGTTTTTTGGGTCTTACCGGCTACTATCACAAGTTTGTGTGCAACTATGGTAAAATTGCAGCTCCTATCACAAATCTCATAAAAAAATATGATTTTAATTGGTATGAAGTAGCAACTCATAAATTCATGGCTCTCAAAGAAGCAATGTGTACTACTCTAGTTTTGGCAACCCCAGATTTTCACAAACCATTTGTCATTGAATGTGACACTTTAGGAAAAAGTATTGAGGCAGTAATAATGCAGGAAGGGCATCCCTTGGAATTTGAAAGTTAAAAAATTTAAGGTAAGAATTTGGAAAGGTCCACATATGAGAAAGAAATGTTTGCGATTCTACATGCGGTTGAGAAATGGAGACACTACTTAATCAGTAGTCGCTTTGTTATTAAAACTGATCATAGTAGTCTCAAGAATTTTTTGGAACAACACTTTTCTTATCCAGAGTAGAACAAATGGCTAACAAAATTATTGGGATATGATTTTATTGTTGAGTATAATAAAGGAAAAGAGAATGTGGCAGCAAATGCATTATCACGTAAATATGAATATGAATTATCACATAAATATGAATATGAAGTGGTTATCAACACTATTTCAGGTCCATGTTCCCAATGGGTTTCTCAAATCCAAGAGGAATGGTTGTGAAATACATAAAATGCTCAAATAATTCAGGAATTGATGTCAATATCATCCAAGCATTGTCATTTTTCCTATGACAACAAGCTATTAAGAAGAAAGAATCACATTTACATTCCACACAATTCTACAATTAAATCCAAGATTATAGAAGAATCTCATGCTTCTCCGTCAGCAAGACATTCATATTTTTTGAAAACATATATGCGGGTAAAACAATCCTTTTATTGGAAAGGATTAAAATTTGAGGTTAAAACATGGGTGGCTGAATGCGAAGTATGCCAATGCAATAAGGGTGAAACAATCAAATCTCCAGGATTGCTTCAACCACTACCTATTCCAGATCACCAATGGGAACATATTTCAATGGATTTTATTGAATGTCTTCTTAAATCAGAAGGCAAAATGGTAATTTTTGTGGCAGTGGATTGCCTCTTCAAATATGCTAACTTCAATGCTCTACAACATCCATTTTCAGCAAGCAAAGTGGCTAAGGTATTTACGAAATCAATTTTCAAATTGCATGGAATGCCAAAAAATATTTTAAGTGATCGTGATCCTATATTTACTAGCAATTTTTGGAAAGAATTATTTCATCTTAGTGGTATGAAGTTGAACATGTCTTCAGCATACCATCCTCAAAAAAATGGTCAAACTGAGATAGTTAACAAATGTTTGGG
The DNA here is from genome assembly GCA_028583015.1 of Wollemia nobilis. Classification (NCBI taxonomy): domain Eukaryota; kingdom Viridiplantae; phylum Streptophyta; class Pinopsida; order Araucariales; family Araucariaceae; genus Wollemia; species Wollemia nobilis. The sequence continues at coordinate 3,581,389 of JAQPPZ010013020.1, read as the reverse complement.
TACCTATCTAATATGTTTTTCTCAAGATAAACAATATCAATGGAGTCATTGGCTTTCTTTGGCAGAATTATGGTACAACACTTCGTATCATTATTCCATCAAGATGTCTTCATATGAAGCATTGTATGGAGTTAAACCTCCAGAAATAGCATATTATGTTCCAGGTTCTTCCAAAGTGGCCCAAGTAGATGATTGGTTCCAACAGTGACAGTCAATGCTCAACATTCTCAAAGAGAATTTGGTCCAAGCACATAATTGCATGAAGTAGCAATAAGACACACAGACAATTTAGTATAGGTGATATAGTGTTCCTACGTTTGCAACCCTACAAACAATTATTATTTAAGATCAAGACCAATCAGAAGTTGACTCCAAGATTTTATGATCCTTACAATATAGTGCGTCGCATAGGAGAAGTGGCATATCAACTAGAGCTTCCTCCCTCATCCCATATACATCTAGTATTTCATATTTTCTATCTCAAAAAATTGATTGGATAAAAAGTACACTCTTAATCAAAATTACTAGTACTTTATGAAGGACGTATATACCTCCAACTTGAAGCAATTTTACAAAGCAGAGAATGTATATTGAGATCGCATCACATCAAATAATTTCTCATCAAATGGCAGGACCTAGCAAAGGAAGATCCTACATGGGAACCAAAAAGTATTTTCCAATAATTTCCATCTTTGAGGATAAAGCTTTCAAAGGAGGGGAGCCATGTTACAAACCTAATATAGTTGGTCGGCTATATTGCTCTAATCATTATTTGTCATTGATTTAGTATTAAGTAGGGTAGATTGATTTATATTTTATCATCTATAATTCATAATTTTATTCATTTACATTTATTGCAAGGACTAAGCCCTCCTCAGTGGTGAAGGACTTAGCCCTCCTTAAGTGGCAATAATATTTTCATTTCATTTTGATTGCATTATTCGTTTGATTATCTCTTTGCATTCAATTATTGGTTTATATTTCTATAATGCAATAGGTATTTTGATTTTATCCTTTAGAATGGACATCATCCCATTTTATACTGGATATTTTATGAAAGGTTCCAAGCTTGTAACCACATGATGGAAGCTTTATTTTGTTGTATTTTTATGCACTATTATTGTGCTTTGAACTTGAGACTCACCAAGTCTCATTCAATGCTTCCTTTGATGCTCTTTTTGGTGGTTACTTTCTTCTCCAAAAACTTGGAGGATAGATATTATTTTGCGGCTTCCTTAGGCCACCTAAAGTTGCAGATATTTTTGTACTAATAGTGTCTTTAGACACTTTGAATAATTCAGTTTTTGTGCTCTTCTCAAGAACACAAGCAATAGTATTTTTGAGAGGAATCTAAGAGTGCAAATCTAATAATATTTTAATGCACTAATAATATCACCTTATTACTCCAATTAAATCTCAAAAACTAATGCACTTAATTAATATACTGCAACTAATCAAGAATAATCAAGAATTATTCTGAAATTTCTTTAACATAAAGGTAATAGGAGCTAGTCTTCATTTTGTTTTCCAAAGTAGATAATAGGTAGTTGATAGATAGTTTAAGATTTCTAAAATCTAATCAACTCCTAAAGTGCAAATGAACCTTAAATAATTATTTCTTTTTGAGCCTTTTTGAAGACTCTAATTTAATTCTCCTTTTTGAAAATTCAATCTAATTAAGGTGCTTAAACAAATCTGATAAGTAGTCCACTTAACGAATCTACTTGCACCAATAGTCGCTTACCTTTTTTTGAAAGCTCTTTTTGCCACTTATGTAGAGGATGTATATCTTGGTGTCTATGATCACCAAGTTGTTGTCTTAGATGAGATCTTGTATTTCTTTCTATAGGTTGCCTTGAACAACTTTATCTTCACCAAAATATAGTCTCCCTTTCACGAACCTAGAATTTTTGATGGCTTGTTCTCCTCTTGTAGTCTCCTCATTTTTATTGTAGATGTGAAGAGATCTTTGATTTTGAAGTGTTGCCTTCTTGCTGTGAGAGGAAATCTCCAGGTATTTTGTATTTTGTAGGCTTCTTCTCAAGATTATGTATGTCTTGAGGTATTCTAATATTTGGCACTCCTTGCCAAATTCTTCTTCTTGGGCTTGTTTTAGGATGGCGATAATTGTCCCAAATCTTTCACTATCTCCAATAGTGAATTTCTCCAATGAGTTCTCATTGGAATTCCTTTGATAAAAATTTTAGCAGGGCTCACCAAGCCTTTCGTTGGATGCTCATAGATATCTCTCCAAGACCTTTGATTTTGTTTCTCCCTTTGGTCTTCCTTGAGACCTTATCTTCAACCTTCTACTTTTGGAAGTGTTGGTGGTGATATCTTCTCTTGGATCTCTAATTCTACTACCTCTGTATTTGAGTAGGACTCTCCTAGTACTTCCTTATCAATGAGATCTTCTATTGATCTCTTTTGATTCAGGTGTTGGATTTATTTTTAAGAAGATAATCCTCCTAACCTTCTTGTAGGAAGCTTTCCCAACTCATTGAATCTTCTTGTACCTGCAACAAAAATATTAGTACTAAAATTTGCTTCTAAGTTAGATACTTTCTTCTAAAGTCTTCTTCAGGATCAAGGCTTCGGTGGCATTTTTTAGTATCAAGGCTTTTGTGGTCTTTTTTAGGATCAAGGCTTCTGTGGACTTTACAGTACCAAGGCTTCTGTGAGCTTTTCTATGGCCTTTCCTTCTGGATCAAGATTTTTATGGCCTTTTATTTTAGATCAAGGCTACTATGGCATTTTAAGGCTTCTATGGACTTTTATTCTTGTGAAGTTTTCAATATGGCAATGGATATCTCCTATCTCCTAACTTCACCATAATTCTACTCTAGAATTTTCTTCTGTAGTATTCTTCTCTTGCAGTAACTAATATCTGCATTATGAAAGCACTCTGAATTTTAGGCAATGAAGTTGAAATATCCTAGCTTTCTATTGTATAAGGTGTTCCAATCATCTGAGAATTAATTCCCTGCAATAAAAGAAACTTTAGGTCAATTTCTCTAGGTCTCTTTGATGATCTTCACTAGTTGTCACATCAAACTAGTGGATCAAATATTGAGTCATAGTCTTCATTATTTTCCCTTGAAACTTTGTGAAAAGACTCCAGCCATATGCAATCTTAGTATTCTATAATATGAGATTTATTTCAGTCCTAATCTTGTGGCTCTCCTTTATTCTACCACCTAGACTCTCCTGAGTATTTTTGGTAGTGACTAGTCCAATGGTGCATCATGTTGACAAAAAATCAGGATCTATGACAATGGTGGTTTTCCTATTGACCTATCATAGCTATGATACCACTGTTAGCTTTTAATGTAGCATGTAATGGGAGATAGCAAACACAAGATGTAGAATTAAATGACAATTTAAATCTATGAGATGAATGAAAATAATATATATATATATATAAAAGATGGATATGTTTATAAAATAGCTCTGGAGGAATTGAATACTTCATGAATAGAGTTATTGCTCAAGAATGGGTATTGAGCATATTACACCCCATCACACTACAATGCTATAACATAACAGTCTGACTCTATATGCAACTCTATGCTCTAACTATGTTCACTTTATATCACACTCTATATATAGCTATGGCCCTTTATATAGGAAATAGTTTCCTTGGACAACACTCTACCTAGATGTGCAAGGGGTAGCTTGCACATACACCGCTTGCACTTTGACACTTGTGTAGTTATTACAATGCATGAAATAACTAGATCACTTCCCCCTAAAGTAATCTAATGTCCTAAGTATGTACCAAGGTAAAGGTACATCTAAATGATCCTAATGATGTAATATACTCTATTTCTAACACAAATAATTTTAAAACCAGTTTTCCACATAATACATAATACTTTAGATTTAAAATAATTAATCTGACATTGTGTCAACTCTTTTAATGTTGATAGAGCTACCTAATATATTTTCATTTAAAAAAAACCCAAATTGTGTGAGCAAAAATATAATGAAGAAGTAAACAGTTTGATGTTTCTAAATCCTTTTCACATAAGGCACATATGAAAGGTCTATGATATCCTCTTATTTGTATAATCTCTCTTGTAAGAGTCTTAATTTGAACTAATAACCAAAGGAATGTTGAGGCCTTAGGGAGAGCCTCTAGTGACCAAACATTCTTCCAAGAAAAATATTTGGGAGTAGGAAATTTTGATTGCTCTAAATCCTCATATCCCAAATTGATCGAGTATCTACCATATTTTGATAGATTTCAAACCAACTCATCCTTTCGTATAAAAATCAACAAATATAACTCTTGAAACATCTTTTTAAGTTTATTTGCAATTTTTTAAGTTCCTCTTCTTCAACCAAGTTACTAATAGAAATTCATGATCTTGAGTTGTTGCTCATATTAGTCTAATCTTTGACCTTTGGACCTTAAGACAGGCATGTTGATGAGTTTCATTAATGCTTTCACTTTAAATATTATCAATTTGGAATGACATTCAATGGTTGTATGCATTAGAAGAAAGAAGCTAGTGTTGGTATAGTTTCTACTAAGGTTTTCTAAAAATTCACTCATACATAAAGTAAAATTGAAAAAAACTTCATAAACTAAAGCACATTTACAAAATTAACACACTTTGCACAAGTGGAAAATAACATGTAAATTAATCTACATCCAAAATAGACTAATTATTGAAAGCAATAAATCTAACTACACATCTGCATAACAATTCTCCTATGAAATATTATATTGATTTATTAAATATTAATACAATGATAAAATAACTACATATTTTTATATTGAAACATTAATTCATGATCATAACAACAGGTTACTTATTCTAATTCCATACCTATATAATGCATAAAATAATCCCTTCCACTATCCTAGTAGAGTGGGCCCTTGCCTTAGAGTCCAACAGGAGGAGAAAACACTAAAAGGAACTAGTCTTAAATGATTACATAATTAAACAAAAGACATATTTACTTTTTATTAATAACACAAAAAATATTACAACAAAAACTTCAATTTCGTATATTTTTCAAACTTCCTTTAATGTGTATTATATATATATATATATATATATATATATATATATATATATATATATATCATAACAACAAATGTTATTTTCCAGGCACTTACCCAATAAAGAATGAAAAATCGCCAACATGATTACACTTGCCATCCAACTACATATACTATTAATTAGAAAAATCAAAATAGAATTAGGTAGGTGTTGACTTTCCTACAAAGCATAAAAATTAACAAATTGAGAGTCCATAAGGGAAGACAAATAGGTGTATGCCCTAGTCAACTAAAATAAAAAATATTCAACCATGCAAACTGGCCAACTTGGTGTAATTTCTCCTAAAACTTCTTGTGCTCTTTTCTCCATCATGCTTGGTCCATAAAATTTATTTCTATTTCATGTGCATAACATGTGATTCTGGCATGCACATGCTCAACGATATTTTTGGCATGTAACTGCACAACAAATATTTTTGGTGTATAGGTATTATAGGGATGTTTCTGGCACACACATGTTCAATAGGTATTTTCAGTGCATATGTATTCTAGGGATTTTTGTGGTGCATGCACACATAGAAAGTATTTCTAGTAAATGGTCATGGTAAGTGTTTCCTTCAACTCTAGAGTACTCTGTTTTGGACCCAATTATCTTAGCATTGAAAACTTGTAAGTCACATATTTTCTAAACATTTCTTGAGTGGTGTTAGCATGCGATTAGACCCCTAAGAACACATAAAACCATTATAAATAGATAAATAATATAATTCCTTTATTCACCATATTTAACCAAAATATTAACATAAACTACAATTTAGTTCATTGCAAAAAATATTACAGTAACACAAAATAGGCCAAAAAGGTGTTACTTGGATGCATATAATGAGGCATTTTAAAGCCTCATCACTCCTAGCTTTGATAATGCACGCCCTAATGCATTACTTTTATCTATTTTAGTAGTGATGTCAAGCTATTGATCCAAATTTTACCAAAGGTATTTTGTCTAGGGGTGATACCATTTGTGAGTTTGAATGCCTTTCAGTCATTTTTGGAACTCTTCTCCATTGTTTGGTCTAAAATGATTGAACCAATAAATAGGAGATATAATGATAGGCGACCTGAACTTGAGTTTGATCCATACATGCTTAATAGTTTGTATGACCTTCACAACTTCCAAAGTTCTCTAATAAGACTCTTTGAAATTAGTGAGAGAAATTAATTCCCTTTTTTAAAATGGGGGGTTTAATTCATCCTATTTATGTTTGCAGGCTATCCAAGCATTATTCACGTTCGTATCACAATATTCATTAAATTCCTAAATACACAAATAAAAGTTGGTTTTATAGTGCTCCCTTATGCACTATTTAGCCATCATGGTGTAATACATATGGATGAGTATATCTGGTTTGGGGAAATGAAACCGTAGTAGCAACTCAACTTCCATATCCTTAGTTCTATATTATAGAAATCTATCTTATCTATAAACCTAGTTCCAAATGGTAGATGTAAAGCCTCATAATTGAATATCACCAACATAAAGTTAAGGGAGGAAATTTGCTATTTTTGGTAGTGCATACATATGCACATAGAATTCACATAGCAAATTCTTTTGTTCTATGTGGTTAGATTGATAAGCATCAAGGAACCCTATAATAGAATCTAAGTCATGCCATAGTGTATCCTTAAATTTTATCACCTATAATATTGTTCCCATAGGAACAAGTTATACACCCGTGTAGGCTATCTACAACAACATTCTTTCTACTATTTAACATGCATAATTGAGTTTTTATATAGATTATTTACTTCATTTAGGCTTTTATTATTTTCCTCAAAATCTTTGAGGTCCTTATTTTTTTGTTCCAAATAACAATGTTTCGTCCATATTTCAATCTCCATATTGTGACTTTCTAAAGTAATCATGTCTAGGGGAATTATTACTCTCCTTGGAGTTTCCAAATGTTTAGTCTGTACTCCTTGCTTCATTTGGCTAGACACTATTGCAACATGTTCTAATTTATTTTTTATATTTTTGGTGTCATAGGTAACTATGTGAGTGTTTTCTCTATGTTCCTTAGCTCCTCCCTTGTTCTTCATGAGGCTCCTTGTGATGTCTCTTCTTGTTTTTCTAACATATTAGTGCCAAAATATTTTTCTATTGCCATTTTATCGCCTAATTTTAGTGTAATAGTCACCAGTTCATGGCTTCTTGCTTCTTGCTCCTACACCTCTAGTGGATGTTCTTACACTTCTTATTGTTCATTAAATCTAGAGGTTATATCTAGTAAAATAGTGACACTCTTAGGCCTAAATCTATGTTCATTTTATGCACTTTCTTCATGCTCATCATATTTATTTCTTAATGTATTTAATTCTTGCAAAATTTGAGTAATATACATATCATTTTTCTACAAGGTTGTTTGGACTTCGTGTATTATCTTCTACTAAATTTTGATACTTGCACTAGCATGTGACAAAGTTCACCTATAAAGAGTTTTAGTATCCTCTGCTAAATTTGCATCTTATTCTTCATTTGGTTGTGGAGGCTCTAGGGTACAACAAACATATGGATATCCTCCTACTAGGATTTTGGAGGCTTCTGTGATTTAGTAGACACGTGGATATTCTTCTATTGTGGTTTTAGAGGCTCATATGACTTAGCAAATATTTCAAGGGTTTGTTCATGATCACTACTTTCTATTATTACCTTTGTTCCTCTTATTTTAATATTGGATGTATTTGGTGCCTATTTTAGGCTTGCTATATTTTCTAGTGCAATAAATGTGTGCCTTATCCCTTTCGTACTACATGCCTAGGTGTCTTCTTTCCACCAAAAAATCCCCCTTATTTCTTACATTTTGATAGCAATTTTTTCTATTTAGTTGTTTCACAATAGTTGTATGTGGACTATTGCTACAATAATGATAGTTCCTCCTCACTACTATGGATGATCTCTATGCCTTTTTTATTTCTTACCCTTGATCTAAAATATTCTACATATTATCCTTTTGGCTAGGCACCTACTATCCTACCTATTTGGTAGACTTGGTTTTGCTACTAATGCCTTGGCCTACCTGAGACATGTCAAGTGCTAGTTCTGCTTGGTATTTCTATTTCTTTTATAAATCAATAAATCTAGTCCTTTTTTTGTTGATTTTACTAGAGCTAGCCATTGTAGGTTTTGAACTAGATTTCTTAGTTGGATCAAGGATTTCTATAGTTGGAAATATAGGATATGCTTTTTTTTCTACTAGAGCCTTCATCAAACTCTTAGTCTAGATTCTTAGGTATTTTAGTTGGTGCCCACTAACTAAGAAATTGTTTCCATAGTTCTTCACCCCTCTATTTTGGGTGAAATGATATTTACATATTACTTTAATTAAACCATGGTATCTTAAGGAACCGTTACCTTCATGTGTCATTTTTATCACTATATATATGGAAAAATGTAGGTAAGAGGGCAAATTAATCCTAACAATGGGTTTATGGACACCATGCATGAGATGTGTCCATATCTTCATGTGCAACCTTGAGAGGACACCGTACTAGCCATCACAAGTAATAAACTTCATGACTCATTGGGCCACATTATCCCATGGTAGCATTAATATGAGATGTTTAATTCCATTACATAATATATTTGTCATTTTGTATTTAGTTTTAGGGTCAATATTATCTTTAAAATCCTTAAACAAATCAAAAAGTGCTATCATAGATTTCAAAAATTTCTCACCCTTACAAGAAATACAAGAGTTTGCTTAAGTTTTTTGAAATTGCCTCTATTGCAGTCCCCTTGACTATTGTGGAATTATCCTAGAGGTAAGTGCGAATTCTATGGCAAGTGCTTCATTATGTCATTTAAATTTGTGCATAAAATCTAGCCATCCTTCTTAGCAAAAGATCACCACTTCTAGGTATTGGATGAGATCAGAGGTATCATCTAGTTTGGCTTGCTTTTCTACCCTCCCATGATGTTTTCTTTATTGTTCCTTATTGATGACAATAGAAATATTGTTATTTTTGGTAGACTACACTCTTTGTCTATTGGAACCTTCTATTACAATTTACCTAGCATTGAATCATTTTTCTATAATTTTTAGCATTGAATTATTTTTTTTATAAATTTTTAGCATTCATCCTTCTTGGATTCTACTTACCTTTAAGCAAACGATAAAAACTCCATTTTTAGATGCATGTACATCCACTCAATAGGTTTTTGGTACATGTTGGATATATGATAGGGGATGGATGTTTTTATCTCAAGAATAAAAAATCTTTAATGCATGCATAAATATTTGATTCCCTTGTACTTGGTTCTAGTGAATTTAGGGAGCATGTGATGATATATTATTTGCATGATGGAAGCCTCACCATCCTAGCATAGTTGAAACTTATCATGGTTCTTATGCAAGGGAGGACTCATGTCCTCATATGGATTGATGAAGATAGTTGCATGGTAAGCGTGCATGAAATCTTATCTAATTGTTTATGGTGCCTATAAACCCATCATAATTTCCTTAACAGTCATGGTCATGTTAGACTTGAATTGACCCCTATTGTGGAGAATATCTCAACCATCGAATTTGATTAGTCTCTTTTTTATGCTATCACATCATGAAGCGTGATTGACACACGAACTTGGGTATGCATGTAATATTTATCATTCTTTTTAATATTGCAACTCCCATGGTCTACATGTAAAATGTGACACATGTCACCTTCTTAATCATGGTCCAACCCACTATTTTATCATCAAATTGTTGCTTAAATTTGTTCTTACCATTTTTTAGCAATTTCTCATTTACATTATCTTTTATTGTTGATATAGAAACTCTACAACATTTCTACCTTAAAAGACAAAAATACATCTACTACGACCCCCCATTTTAAAAATAATAATGAATCTGAATTGCTCCAGAGCCTTATCTTCAGGTGAATGGATACCAGAGTAGTCTGATGCAAATTGAAGTGCACTAGAAAACCTCTTACATAACATTAGTTGATGTCACTTTTGTATGATACTATATCTAAGGTGGATTAAACATAATTTTATGTAATACTAAAGATAAATAATAGTAAAAAAAAAGGAAATGCATACCTTAATGTAGTATAACTCCACATAAATTGGTTGGAGTATCTAATCATAAAATTTCACCCTAGAGTAGGATTATCTCACAAAGGAATGAAGCAACACCTGGTATTTATTTATTTTATTTTTATTTTTTCAAGAATAACATAGATCATAATTTTTTGTTTTCAACCATCTTCTGCCTTGGTTGTGTCCATAAGGATTTTCATAACCAAGTTTTTATTTACAAGGCAAATGCACCAAAAATTTATTTTTATGCAAGCCTTAGTCCAATAATGCCTCATTGGAGGTTTTCACTATTTTTTTTGTTTTTTTTAATTTATTTACATGGTGGAATCGGTAGCCGCCACGAATCCAGGTAGTCTGTCCAGCTTTTATGGCCACCATAGTTTTCTGCGCTGTCCACCCCGAAAGCCACCACACAGATCTTCGCGCAGTCCGCCCCTATAACCACCATGCCACAATCATTTTAAACCTTTTACATCGCTGAAAGCACTAGGAAAGGGACAAGAATTCAGTCCAGCGAGGCTCGAGATTTGAACCTTGGACCTCTGCCCCCTTATGGGGTTTGGATGAACCAATTGATATACACATCAAACCTTGGAGGTTTTCACTATTGAACTATTATTATTATTTCAATTGATACAATCACCCAATGTTTTATTTGGAAGAGGAAGCCTCTTTCACAACATGTGAGTCAAACTATGAAAATAAATGAGATAAAAACTCCTCGGTGATTGGCTAATGATACAACCTCAATTGATATTCGTTAAGCAAGAGACAGCGTTGAGAGCCATCAATGGGTAAGAGTTGTACCACACCATTATGAAAAAGTTTATCATTTTTATATGGCCCTAACCATCGAGTATGTAATTTGCCAATAAATTCTTAATAATGGAAATCAAAGAGAAGTGTAAATCACCTAGTTTGTATTTACTATTTTTAATGTGGCAATCATGCCATAATTTACTTTGTTATTGGATGATTTTATGTAGTGAAGATACTCCAAATATAGTTTATTTAACTCATTCAACTTTAGGATCCTCTCACCTTGTACCTCTAACAAGTCCATACCTAACTCGAGCGCCATACGAAGTGCTTGAAGTTCAAACTTAATAGAAAGTATTGGATTCTTACCATATACTACCTTGCATAGGGTAAAACCTGTTGTTGATTTTGATGTGGTATTGTATTCTCACACAACCTTAGATAACTTGTTCATCCAATCTACTCTATGAGAAGCCATTGTTTTTTTCAAAATAACCTCAAGCTCTCTATTAGTGACTTCTACCTATCCATTTGTCTGTGGGTGATATAGATATACCTTTTGTGATTTACCTAATAGAAGTTAGTGAATATCTATACCATATTGGACACAAATTATGGTCCCTAATCAAAAAAAATTGGTATGAGGAGCACCAAATCATTAAAAAATATTTCCATACAAAACATTAGTAGCTTTATCCTCAAAAGCATGCTTGAATGTGCAAACCTCGATCCACTTGGTCACATAATTTGTATGAATAAGAATATGCTACTTACCTTGGGATGGTGGATCAACTAAGCAAACAAAATTAAATCCCCACCTCTCAAATGACTTTATAACCACTTGAGGTTACAATGACATCTCATATATAGTAGTGGATTTTCCCACTCATTGGCACTAATCATAATGGCACACATACTTTTTGACATCCCAATGTAGCGAGGGTTAAAAGTATCTTATGCCAAAAAATTTGAATAGTTATTTTTTTAGAATAGTGTCCTCTTGATGGCTCATCATAACATGGCTAAAGGATGTCAAAAATTTCATTTAGCTATACACACCTACATAAAATAAATTTAGATCAACATTTAAAAAATATACCATTAATCCATTTAAAAGATGAACTTTTCTAACTAGATGCTTCTTTTTCCTAGGAGAGAAATGTAAAGGAATATTCCTTGTCACTAAATAGTTTGCAATATTCACAAACCATGGAGGGTGTGTTGATATTTAAAAAATATGCTCCTCTAGAAAGGTGTCCTCCACTAGCTCTTGATCACCTGCATTCTTTAATCTTAACAAAAAATCAACTATAACATTATCTTTACTAGGTTTATCAACTGCTATGAAATCAAGTTCTTGAAGTAATAATAACCATACTATAATTCTACCACTAACTATAGGTTTGTTCATTAAATATTTTATGGCGAAGTGATTAGTGTGAACAAACACCTAATATCCAATAATGTAGTGGTAAAAACTATTTATAGAATATACTATTGTTAAGAATTCTTTTTTAGTATTGTTGTAATTCTTTTAAGATTTTTTTCTTTTTGATATAGTAGATAGCATAATGTTTTCCATCCTCTTTGTGTTTGAGGGCTACACCTACTATAATATTAGATGCATAAGTTTGGATATGAAATAGAAGTTTCCAATTTGGTCCTCTTGATAGGCAAATGTACCCCAAGGGCATGTACTTAATACGAAAATATACCCTATGGGAATGTAAATATTGTATTTTCTTGGTGCTCTACTGCAACTTGAATCTAGTTATAACCACTAAACTTATCAAGAAACAAAAAGTATTTCTTTGCAATAAGGGTATTAAGTACATGAGGGGAAATGATTCTTTTGTGTGGCCTTATTATGTTATTGGTTATCAACACACATAATTTTTCGTTCTTCTTAGGAATAATAACCAATGAAGAAACCCACGAGCTATTCAAAATAGGGTAAATTAATCTCACTTCTAATAATTTCTCAATTTTAGTTTTAACAATATTACATAAAGCAATATTTATTCTTCGTTTAGATTAATAAATGAGTTTCACATTGTGAGTATAGATGTGATGATTACAAAGTCTAGGATGAATATCTTTCATGTCATTATATTCCTATGCAAAAGCATCATAATTCTTCATCATCAAACAATTTAGCTTAGTGTTTTTCATATAGCCAACTATTAACATTCATCATTTTATTTGGTTAAATTTCTATTTCTTTGGTGCCAAGATGCACTGAATTGATTCTTTCAAATTTTCTTACCAATGAATTCAAAGAACAATGGTGATGCAATAAAGAAAGAAATTTTCTAGTATTTTATTCAAAAGTGATTCCAAAAAGAATTATGTTTATTATAGGACATTGAAGAGAAGAAAGAGAATATTACTGTCATCCATGTTTCTGATTGTATGAATTATCTTGTAAAGGTATGGATGAAAAATATTTAGGTTCTTCAAATTTGTCCTTCCAAAGGAGTTGATGAACAATAATTTGATCACCAAAGCCAAATTCAAATGAATTATTTATCAGAATAGTCTCTTATTCAAAAAGAGATCCTTCTAATGGGTCTAGTTTAACATTATCTTTCACAATGATTGTGGCTAATTATGAGATCTCATCTTCATCTTGTCCATCGATCCAAGCTATCCAAAAAATTCCATTGAAGGTTTAGTTGGAAGGTATAATGAGATGGTCATATATCTTGATCGATAATCAATGAATATAGTAGTTATGGAAATCCATGGCCTACAAAGGACTAAAGGATAACCATTAACCTTGGCTTTGGGATGTAGAATTATGAAATAAATATGGTATTCGTATAATTCAATGGTTATTAGATTATCCTCTACTATTTTCTCAAGTTTTTCTATCGATTGATCTCCCAATTGTAAAATTCTCAAAATTGGATGTTGAAAGCTCGAACGCAGGGTGACGGCATGCCAGACCAGATGGTGCAAATGAAATTGATATAAAACAATGCTAAGTCCTACGAATGCGAGAAAGCAATGCACGAAGGAAACGACGCATAGATGAGATGTAAGAAAACAAAGAAAAATAGGGGCCTATTTTATTAATGTTGCTTTCAATTCAGTTACAATACATCCCCACTTTAGGGATCAAAATGTTTGATACAGTTCATTACATCAACGGATGGTACGCTTCCAGTGTCTTTTGTGTGCCTCGCATTCGAAATGGGCAGGCCAAACATTGTCGCTGCTTGCATCCGTGTGTCCGTGTGTTCCTTGCTGCCCCTCTAGTGTTCATGGTAGTGATATACTACACTTAGAGAAACAAAAAATAGTTAATAGCATATGCGGATGGAAGTAAAACATGCAATCCCCAGGGCCTCCGGCTAGTTAATGTATAAAATAGAAAAATGATGATCAAAACATGTCAGAATGAACCCAAATTTTGATAGAAGCATAAAAACATCATCAAAGACACATTGCAAAAAGAATAGTTTGGAAATAATGCATGGATTTCTAATCGCTCCAGGGTGGGACGATTAGGACTGTCATAAAACATGCAAAGGCAACCTTCCAAATGTCCTGCTTAGAGGCCTACAAAAATCCTACAAAATTGGGGTTAGGCTAAAAAGGGCATTCTGAGACGACCTAGAAGGTCATATTTGGTAGATTCTACACAGATTATCCCGTATCCGAAGGCACTCCCTATATGTTAGTAAACACATAAAATGATAAAAACATGGTCAAAACATGTCAGAATGCAATGAAACTTGAACAACAACATAAGTAAACCAAATAGAACATAATGCAAAAATAATAGTAGAGAAATTATTCATGGATTTATAATCACTTTGGGGTGGGCCGATTAGGACTGCAGCAGTTTGGGGGGCGCCCGGGCATAGGACGCCCACCGTTTGGGGTCTGGTTTTGACACCAATCCACTTGGGATGGGTCCAAAAACTCCTAGGGGGTTGTGTCAATGAATTTGGTGTGGTATTGTAGCTGATTGCTTGGGTTTTGGGTCGGGATTGCATTCCTAGTGTTCACCCGATAACCTCTCTCCCAAAAGAGAAATTATGGATGTAAGAAGCACAAAGGGGAATGAGGGCACAATTTGGCAGCACTCCGTTGCTCCAAATGATCTAGCTCTCTCCTTATTTTACGATGAGGATGCTCACCCTTTTATAGACATAGGGTGTCTCTCTTTGAATGCGCATGCAAGGACGCAACTTGGCTTGCCATGCCTTTTTTTGGGAGAGAAGATTCCTCCCTGATTTAGAGTCTCCTTGCATGAAGCCTCCATGATTAGGGCATGCTTGACTAAAGTCCCTCTCTCTAATTTAAAGCCGTTCCTCACAATTGCATGCCCTGAAGGTGCAGTTAAGTGGTGGACCTGTCGAGGTTTGATTTTTTTTGCTAGGCAAACCTGCTAATAGTCCCACCCTAGGACGATTGTTGCTAATCGTCCCACCCTAGGACGATTGTTGCTAATCGTCCCGGGGTGAGACAAATAGGATTCTAATCATCCCAGGGTGGGAAGAATAGGGAGAAAAGTGCTTAAAAGGTGACAAATTGACCTCTGACCTTCCAAAACTGATTTGGGAGTGGTTAGGACCACTGTTTAACCTCTAAATGCTTCCACTCGGTCAGTGCTTGTAGCCACCTAATCGAGTTGGTGTTATTTTGGTGTCTACAGATGTATAATATTTGAACATAGTTTATCCAATGTTTTTATACTTACAAAATTTATTGTAGCTTTAAGATCAATCAATTAATTTGGGATTTTAAGAATGCCTATAAAGACTATTACCATCAGGATTCTTAGATTACCATACTTAGGCAAAACTAGTTCACTGACAAGTAAATATTCCAATTTAACTTTCACTTATATGGTTTTAGGGTATTGTTTTCTTTTTCTTCTAGGTTTCTTGATGCATAAATCTTGAAAAGTATTATTAAGAAGAGGCAGATATTTAATGGCTTGTAGTAAAGGAATCACAATTTTTAAATGTTTTAGTTTTGTTAGTATATTAAGTTCTTTATAATGTTATTCTTAAGCTTTAAGGCATTCAAGATATGGTACATGGGAATAACTAAAAGGGTATTTTTATCAATGATTTCCATCCTCTTGTTGAGGAGGCTTAGTAAAAGAGGGTATTTAAGGTTTAATATCACTCTCATGAAGCTTTGGTATAATAAGTGGAGCTAGATTAGGAAGTACTTTTCCTAAATGAAGTTGAATATTATTATAGTTTGTTGCATTTAGTTTGATCATATCTTTTGTTTCAATAGTAGATATATATTGTTTATCTACTATTATTTGTATTTGATATAGGTTGATCAGGCGACATGGGACAGAGCAGGAGTATTTCTTGTATGTCCTGGTGACTCGATAGTTTGGGGTGTGCCAGGGATTGCCTGGTGAGCCCTTGATCTATCGGCGTCGAAGTGATGAGAGGACTCTAGCCTGGCCGATTATTAAGCTGCTAGGCAAGGAGTATGATGCAGTGATTGATGTCCCCAACATGGACAATTTTGGGGTGACTACAGAGTACGACCAATGGTGGATGATGCTACGATGGTGGGGTGAGGGCCCTCTAAGAGGTCTGGATGTGACAGCAGTAGGCGATGGGGGTGCGGAGGCACTGATGGAGGGTTGGGGGGCTTCGATCGATGATGTAGATATGGTGGAGGTAGATGAATTGACTGGGGATGATGTAGGGGTTTTAGAGCACCTGAATACATAGGACGTCTCAGAGCAATGGGTGTCAAAGCAGCATGTTGTCCTGGAGATGCCCATGCCTTAGGCAGTCCTAGGAGATATGGAGGTTAGGTTGTAATGTACGATAATTGTTTTAAAATGTATTTAAGGTTTTTCTGAGACTCAACTGCTTTAACTAACAAATCAAGACTGTACATTATCTTACAAGACTTTTGAACAAGGTACAAATTATACTTGAGTTTGACCAAGTTATTTCACATCCCTATGTGTGCGATTGAGTTCGTTTATATGGTATTCGTAAGGATACTGCTAGTGCCAGGTAGGCTGTCCACAAAACCTGTACTGAGGATCACCTAATTAGCTCCACTAACTCCTTTGTTGTATTTAGTAAGATTAATCTATGACACAATCTAGAATACCATAAGCTAGCTCATCCACATGCAAACATTGGTCTACACACATGCAAAGCTAATGTGATAGACATATCATCATGCATTTAGGATACCGCCATTGCCAGGTAGGCTATCCACAAAACCCGTAATGAGGATCACCTAAATGGTTCTTTAAATGCTGAGAATTTCAAGAATTCAAGCTTAGGCATCTTTCGGTTGCTCAACTTGTTGGGATACTTTCTCTCATACATAGTGATGAAAATCACTATTTATTTTTCTTTTTGTTTTTATTTTTTCTTGAGCAAGGGGTTTGAGTAGCGATGATAACCACTGTTATTTTTTGTTTTTTATTGTTGCCCTTTGAGGATTTAGATTTGAAATTTTGATTTTGAAGTTGATCTCGTGGTTTTTGGCTTGTGAGTGGCATTGATCCTTTTGGCCTTGGGGATGACTACCCATCATGTTCGGGGACGTGTAGTATGAATCCTTATGAATTTTGGGACCAAAGGTGATTGGGGATCTTATTATGTAATGGCATTGATCTTTTAGGCCTTGGGGATGACTACCCATCCTTGGCAGGAGCGTGTAGTATGAATCCTTATGACTTTGGAGATCAAAGGTGTTTGGGATTTTTTATAGTGGTGAAAACCACTGTTTATTATGGGGAATTGGATGGGGAAG
This sequence comes from Wollemia nobilis, assembly GCA_028583015.1. Taxonomy (NCBI): domain Eukaryota; kingdom Viridiplantae; phylum Streptophyta; class Pinopsida; order Araucariales; family Araucariaceae; genus Wollemia; species Wollemia nobilis. The sequence continues at coordinate 3,563,756 of JAQPPZ010013020.1, read as the reverse complement.
AACTTGTCCTTTTGTCAATTCTTAGTAGTCTTGAACCATTCACACAGGGGTATGAGCAGGATAACCTTTCACCTATGGTACCCTAGACTGCTTTGTAGGTTTCTCTTGCATTCACACAACTTGGGAATTTTTGTGTTTTAAGCTTGTGTTGGGATGTGATGTAACAAGGAGTGATCCAAGTAAAACTCTACCTTGTAAAATTGGTTTGTATTCGTACAACATTTGACCAAAAATTTAAAGACAGCTGAATGACGAAAAACCCTAAAGACATTAGCAGACAACTGACTATGATATGGTGAAAATGCAAAGGGTGTTACTTTTGATGGATATTTTTACAAAATTGACTGAATTTGGAAAAATGATGGAATTGCTGAGTAATTACAGTATATGGTGCTTTTGACAAGTATGACCAGCAAATATGCAATGTATGTATGTGATGCCTAATGCAGTTTTCATTTCTTTTTTGTGTTTTGATTGTTAAGAATATGCATGAAAGTGAGATGCACTTGTTTTTGTTATTTTTGTTTATATGTTGTTTTTTGAATATTCGTTATGGTTGGTTTATCCTGAATGGGTGCGGACCAAGTGATTCTTATAGATCCTTGGAGGTTTTGACCAAAGGGATTATAGATACCTTTGGGGCATTTTGGTTGACCAAGCGATTGTGGGAATCCCTAGAGCTTTTGGTTTGACCAAAGGGATTATGGATACCTTTGGGGCATTTTAGGTGACCAAGCAATTGCGGGAATCCTTGGGGCTTTTGGTTTGACCAAAGGGATTATGGATACCTTTGGGGCATTTTAGGTGACCAAGCAATTGCGGGAATCCTTGGGGATTTTGGTTTGACCAAAGGGATTATGGGTACCTTTGGGGCATTTTGGGGTTGACCAAGCGATTATGGGAATCCTTGGGGTGTTTGGTTTGACCAAAGAGATTATGGATACCTTTGGGGCGTTTTAGGTGACCAAGCAATTGCGGGAATCCTTGGGGCATTTGGTTTGACCAAAGGGATTATGGGTACCTTTGGGGCATTTTAGGTTGACCAAGCAATTGTGGGAATCCTTGGAGCTTTTGGGTGACCAAGCGGTGGTGAGAACCCTTGGAGCTTTTGGTTTGACCAAAGGGATTATAGATACCTTTGGGGTGTTTTAGGTTGACCAAGTGATTGCGGGAATCCTTGGGGCTTTTGATTTGACCAAAGGGGTGATAGGTACCTTTGGGGTGTTTTGAGGTTGACCAGGCGATTGTGGAACCCTTGGAGATTTTTTGGTGGGTGATGGCTCTCTAAATGTGGAATGGCATCAAATGACTGATGTTCAAGGGTTCTAGTTCCTTGATTCCTTCAAGAGAGGTGAGCCGGTATGTTCCAGGTCCTATTTGACTGTCGATTACATAAGGACCTAACCAATTTGCCATAAACTTGTCCCATAAATGGGGTGGCAAGTTAGAATTTTTTTGGTTCTCTTTTAATACCAGGTCACCAACCTGAAAGTCCCTCAGGTGAAATTTCATGTTATATGCTTTCTTAAGTTGCTCTTGATAGATACGTAAATTATTGAGAGCATTGATGTGTCATTCTTCAAGCAATGTAAGTTGGTCTAACCGGGCCTGCCACATAGTGTCATCATCGATGAACTCTTGCATTGATATGCGTAGGGAAGGTATTTCCAACTCAAGAGGCATGACTACCTCAGAGCTATACACCAACAAAAATGGAGTGGCCCTAGTGGGCATTCGAATGCTAGTGCAATAAGCCCAAAGGGCAAGTGGTATTTGTATGTGCCAATCCTTATGATTATCTATGACCATATTTTTAAGGATGGCGACTAGCATTTTATTTGATGCCTTTGCTTGCCCATTTGCCTACGGATAATAGGGTGTCAAAAAATTGTGCTGAATTTTGTACTTTGTTGTCAAAGCATGCACATCTTTGTTCTTAAATGACGTCCCATTATCCGAGATGATCTTGGATGGAATACCAAAACTACATATGATGTTATGTAAAATAAAATCCACAATGTGAGGCCCAGTCATAGAGGTAAGTGGAATTGCTTCCACCCACTTAGTGAAGTACTCTATGGTCGTTATGATAAACGTGTTATGACCTGACGATATAGGGGAGATCTTTTCGATTAGATCTAAGTCCCACTGCGAGAACGACCAAGCCAATTGGATCGGATGCAAGGTCTGAGAAGGTACATGCATCAAATTAGCATGGTGTTGACACTTCACACACTTCTGCATATATGCACAACAATCTCACTCTAAAGATGGCCAATAATAGCCCATGCAAAGAATGTGCTTTGCGATGGCCATACCATTGAAGTGGCCACCGCATGTACCATCGTGTGCTTGGGTGATCACCCAAGTGGACTCCTGTTGGTCCAAGAAATAGAGGAGGATCCCTTCATGGATTTGATGGTACAAAATATCTCCTAGCAAGACATGCTTTGCCACTTTCTTTTTGAGTGATCTTTTCATAGCATGCGACAATCCAAGTGGGAGTCTACCTAACTTGAGGTAGTCTCTTATGGGTGTGTACCAATCCTGTTGATCAGAAACCTCGATGGTATGAATGGCCAATCCCTCTTGAAGTTTTTCCCTAGAAAAATCTGAGTGGGAAATAACTTGTAAGAATAGCGTTGTGTTGCTATTAAGAGGGGTCAAGGAGAAAAAGGACCCCTAGGTGGCGTGATTCAAACTATCATGGATTCAAGAGAACCTTTCCTGAGATGGTTCAATCTGGATCAGATGAATTCCTGGCATTAGGTCAGAGCTTGCACGCTCCATAATGGATTGTGATAATTTTTTGACTTGAATGGTTGTCATATCACCAGAAATTTCTTGTAGGATTAGTGACCCCAAGGAGGCCATAGTGTCCAAAAAATGATTTGATGATCGAGGGAGTGCCTTGATGTTGTACCATTCAAGTTTTTCCAAGAATTTATCCACAAGGGCTTTGTAGGCCTCCAGAACTGGGCATTTGCATTGGAATACCCCTTTCACTTGGTTGACAATCAACAATGAATCACCAAAGATATTCAAGCGTTTGATGTTCATGGTGATGATTGTCTGAAGATCTATGAGCAAGGCTTCGTATTCAGCATTATTATTGGTGCACAAGAAATTAAGTTTAAATGATAGAGGCATTGGAGACCCTTGTGGTGTGAAAAATATGATTCCCATACCACCTCCTTGCTCACATTTAGAACCATCAAAGAATAAGGTTATGTCGGCCTGTGACTCAGGCTCTTTAGACTAATACATGGAAGACCCCATCATCGGGTAGTTCTACGGTTAGAGGCTGATCATCTTCAAGAGGAGCCTCTGCTAGTTGATCGGCGATGACTTGACATTTGATGGACTTTTGTCCAATGAATTCGATGTCAAACTCCGTCAACAACATGATCCATTTTGCCATGCGACTACTATGATAAGTACAACTCATCATGTACCGCAATGGATTCTCCTTAGACACAACATACGTCGTATTGCTCAACATGTAATGGCATAGGTTTTTGGTGGCAAATACCACTGCCAAGCATAGCTTCTCAATGTATGCATAGTTAAGTTCATAACTGACCAGGGTGTGGCTAAGATAGTAATTATCTTGTTCTTTATGTAATTCATTTTTTTGGGCTAGCATGGCGCCCAGTGCCACCTCAGTAGCTGAGATGTATAAATAGAATGACACTCCTGGTCTAGGTGGTGCCAATACTGGCGATGAAGCCAAGTACTATTTGATGTTGTCGAAGGCTGACTGACACTCATCATCCCAATGGAATGCTACCCCCTTGTGTAATAATTTATTCATGGGTCAGCACTTGTCAGATAACTACGCTATGAAGCGCTTGATTGACATGACCTTACCTTGAAAGCTTCGTAGCTGCCTGATGGTGGTTAGGGGAAGCATCTCAAGGATTGCCTTGAATTTGTTTGGATCTATCTCGATGCCTCATTTTGAGACTATGAAACCCAAGAGTTTTCCAGATGTGATGCCAAATACACACTTCTTGGGGTTTAGCCTAACTTTGTGTTCGATGAGGCGATCAAGGATCTTGCATAAGTCATCGAGATGATTTTGGTGCAAAAGAGATTTGGCCAACAGATCATCCATATAATCTTCCAAATTTTTATGCATGTGATCATGGAAGATGTATGTCATAGCGCGTTGGTAGGTGCCGCTAGAGTTTTTAAGGCCAAAGGGCATGACCTTATAACAAAATGTCCCCCAAGGCATTGTGAACATTGTCTTTAGTTGATCATTGGGATTGATACAAATCTGGTTGTATCCCAAGAAACCATCCATGAGTGAAAGCATTTCATGGCCTACTGTAGCATATACCAATGCATCGATTGTAGGCAAGGAGAAATCGTCCTTGGGACTCACTTTGTTTAAATCTCAAAAATTGGTGCATATGTGAATCCTCCCATCCGACTTCTTGATGGGTACCATGTTGGACAACCATGGTGGGTAATCCATGCAGATGACAAACTGTGCATCTAGCATCTTTTGTAGCTCGTATTTGACCATTAAGGCCACTGTTGGGTGCATCTTACGTATCTTTTTATTGACTAGCTTGACTGTCGGATCAAGCGTTAAATTATGCGTGACTAGCTGTGGGTATAGCCCTGACATGTCTTTGTAGGTCCATACAAAAACCTCCTTCTCTTTGAGAAGGGCAATGTAATCGACTTGCTCTTCAAGGGATAAACTTACCCCTAGCTTGATGATTTGTGGATTCATTTGATTAGAACTGATGTCTACGTCAATCGTCTCTTCGACTAACATGTGGTATTTGTCTTCCAACTAGTGTGGAGTTGGGATCAGGTGGATATCATTTGCTAAATTTAGATCTATGTTGGGAACGTCGGGTTCCTCTTCAGCATGGAAGATATCCTGAGTCTATCCTGGGGAAAAATGGAACATCCCACCGTAAGGCCTGTACTCTGATGGGGATGGTGGTGTGTCAGCACGATCCCAGGCTATGGCATCTAGGTCTAGATACAATGGTCATGTTGGATCGACTGGGTTGCAGATGGGGGTGGTTAAGTCAATGGAGATCATTTTGATGGAATGAATTTGGTCTCTATTACCACACGGGTGGTGACTCAGACATCCTTGGTGATCCTTACACCTCGGATCTGGCTCTATAGGTACTGGCACAAAAGGATCAACCCTATGCGTGGACAGAAGGACAGGGTCTACCATTGGAAATGGTGGCCTTATAGGGTCTCTAGGTGGGAGGTGCTCTCTGTATGCCCGAAGTGGTAGATGCAGTACTTGGTTTAACTGTTCTTGATTTAGCCACCTATGCCTTGGTCCCATGTTTAGCTATTCAAACATATCATCAATGTCCATGGGGTGTTCTTGTTGCCTTATATGATTGAGATATATGCCATCTCAATCTCATCCTCATAATCGCTATCGAAGATCTATAGACCTTCATTAGCTTCGACAACTATGTGCTCTTCTTATTGGTATAGCCTCCCACTAGGTGTTTCATGATCACTTGGCCTTATGGCCGGCATGGGAGGTTCATTTTGTTCGAGCAAGTTGATTTGGTCCCATCCAGGTTGTTCTGCTCTCTACGAGGGGGCTGGATTCTCTTGAGGTGGCAATTGCCCGATGGGAACATTAAAGGGGAACATGGCCACGAAGTCCTCCTGATAATCATCAATGGGTGTTACTTGTGAATGATTGCTATCGAATTCGAAAGGGTCCCATGGTGCTACCTCGTAAGCTGACTCATCTTCAGAAGACTCTCCTTGATCTTTTTCATATCCTTATTGGAGGTAAGTTCTTGAACTTTCTCCTTTCTCGATCGAAGGGAAGGAGTTGTTGAGGTCAACAAGGTTTGTTGTTAACAATGGGAGATAATCCCCCAATGTATATGTGGTGTTGGGATTGGCATATGGATCTTGTTCCAACCCATCCTTGTTGCCTAGCCCTAGGCCTTGCATGGTCTCTACTAAGATGTCGAGAGGCAAAGGGTGGTTGAACCCCACTCCTGATTTATCATATGGCATCTGATATCTTGGTTGACAAAGAACACGCACTCCTTGTTCATATCTGTCCAATCCATATCCATGCCAATTACATTGGCCAAGGTATTTCAAGGCGAAGTCCAGGTTGGATAGATAGTCCACATTCTCAGCAAATGGCTCTTCGTCCTCTTCCTCTTGTAGGTAGGGTTCAAGGTCATTATCGAGGCCCCCATATACAAAGTTTGTCAGATTTGGCGGGTAACCTAAAAGGAAGATAGTGTCAATGGGGAGGTGAGGTCTCCCCATATCTTGCATGGATTTGAGTGCAGGTGTTGCCACTATGTTCTGCACTAGGTACTCCACCAGCCTCGTATTGGCCATTTCGATAGTAATCATTGATGATTGAGGGGGAGGGAATGGGAGTTCTCCCTAAGTCCACTCCATGTGGGGTGAATCAGGTGTCTCGACTTCCATTCGACTAGGCACCTCTTCGTTAGATATGGTTGAGACTAATGGTGGTATCTCTTCCAGGGGCTTCTTCTTGTTGTCCTTCGATGTGGCCACCATAGGTGGCATTTTTGGTGAAGGGACAGACGACGAAGATGGGCTAGATCAGTTACTTGAGGGACTCAACAACAGGGATGTAGGAGAAATCAGACCCTGAGTGGACAGATTCAATTGAAAGTCCAAATGTGTTGATGGGAGGGTCGATTATGGCATCGGCTACACCGCATTGCAAAACTTGAAGGGCTATAAGTCTGCTAGGAATACATGTACTTGCCCTTCATGTGTGTACTTGAGGCATTGATGGGCTATCGAAGGGACACACTTCATGTACCTAATCCAAGGCCGACCTAGCAAGATATTATAGGCCATCTCACCCTCAAGTATGTGACACGACGTAGGAATGGTATTTTGTCCTACTTGGATGGGCAGGACAATTGTGCCAACCATCGACCATAACGCATCGTTGAATGCTCGTAGAGTGTAGGTGGATGCCACAGTGTGGGATGCTGGTAGCTTAAGATGTTTTAATGCTGCAATCATGATTATATTGCTGGATGAGCCAGTTTCCACCAACACCCTCTTGAATGGAATCCCGTTGACCCATGCGATGACATGCAGGGGTGGATCCACCATATCACAAGTCACCAATTTAAGTTCGTATTCCCTGAAGGTTATGATCAGTTATGTGCATTTTCTCACATGTCCCACAAAGTTGTTGAAATAATTGGGTTCTTGGGGCTGTAGGTCAATGGTTTTGAGTATCTTCATCAGAGCCTCCCGATGGGGCGGTGATTGTTGGATGAGCTTATAGATGGAGAGCCTAGCCGACGTGGTCCTTAAACTTTGAGTAATATTAGTCCAAATCGTGGCCACTAGTCTAGGCGGGGAGGTTGTGTAGGGTGTTTTGGGGGTTGTGACGTTGATGGAACATTTCCTGTAGCTACAATGGGTGCGACCGTGTTTGGGTATCTTTTGTTTCATGTCACAATGCTTATCATCCCTACGTACCCTTGCATGGGGCAATTTTGTGTCACCTCATTCACCTGTATAGTCTTTGCCTACATGTCATGGGCAGGAAAGGGGTCTTTAAAGGCGTCCATATATTGGTTGCTCAGTGCTACGGGATTATCCACCGCAAGCATTTTGTTGTCTATCAAGTCTTGCACCAAGTTTTTGAATTTCTAACAATTGAAGATGTCATGTCCTTTCTGCTGGTGGAATCTACAATATAAATATTCCCTATAGCCCTTGGGTTTTGGTGCGTTGGGGTCTATGGGTAAATTTTTTAGCAAGTTTATCAGGTTTGTCGCGAACAAGCCGTCAACCAAGGAGTCTCTAGACTCTGTGAATTGTGTGAATTGTTGCTTAGGGTGACGCTGCTGATTTTGCTCTTGCCTGTGGTTTTCCTTTTCATAGTTAGTAGGAGGAACTGCCTGATAATTAGCCTTTGTGGGATGTGTTATTTGTGCAGGCGGTGGTATAGTTATGGCAACCTGATTGAACATAGTGGGTTTCATTTATGTGGGCCCAGTTTTGGCATTTTTGGTCCACTCTTTCTTGCGCGGCTTGGCAATATCGTTGTCTTGAATTTTGATCTCCTCAATTATCTTGGCTTGTGCCAGGGCTTCTTCTAGGGTGGCATATTTTTGCAGCTACAATAGCATAGATATTGACCTTATGCAACTCTTTGAAAACATCTAAGTCATGTCGGCCATGGGAGGGAGGTAAGGTAGCTTTGAAAGCAATGTCCTCCACCGATTCCCATAAGTAGCTATGGTATCATCATCATGATGCTTAAGGCTAGCTAGGTCACTTAAGGATGCCTTATTCTTGGTGTTGAAGGCAAAACATTCAAGGAGCGTGTCCAATAGCTTTTCAAGATTATTGATTCTATGCTTCGGTAATTGGGTAAACCAATCTGAGGTAGGGCCTGCGAACGTGGTCATAAACATTCTTAGAAGCAATGCATCATTGTCATGAATGCAAAAGCATTGACTCAGGAACCTTGTTACATGCTCTTGGGCATCCTCATCCCCTCTAAAAATTTCCAATTGAGGTATTTTGAAGTGGTTGGGGTATGGGGGTGCCAAAACTGAAGGATGCACAAGGTGACTGTGGAGCTGGCATAAGGTGGGATTTTAGGGCCCTGAAGTCTTGCTCTCAATAGACTCTAAGTGCTCTATCAGTTCTTTGTATGCATCAGAGGATTTTATTTCCTCTTCTTTAGTTTGTTCTCATTACGAATTGTGAGGAACTTGAGGCCTATGGAGGGGTAGCCGGGTAGCACCCCTTGCCTTGGTAGGACGTTTCAGCCCACTCTTCTTCTCGCTCAAAATCATCATAAGCCTATTGGGGAGTTTTTGGGCATGACCTATAAACATGAACAGGCACCCAAGGAATGTGCCCATCATTGGTTCTAGGGGTGGCCTCCCACTCTGGTCTCGGAGGTCTTGGAGGCAACATTTGATAAGGTCATGGAGACCTGTCTCACACTAAGGGGTTGTGCCTCTCATAAATATCTATCTTATGCATGTGAGGGGTTGGAATCCTCTCATGCATATTGTTCTGGAGTAATTCATCTGTTTGACATTGAATGTGCTCTTTGTTAAGATGATACAATTGCTCTACTAATGCTGATCTTGCCTAAGCTGCATGATTTGCGCTTGGCGGGCGATATGTTTGGCAAATGCCAAGTCAATTTGTTCTGTCGTCCTATGTTTAAGAGGCCTAGATGCCTCCCCTACATGTCTATCTCGGTCGTGGTGATCCGAGATTTCTATGGGTCGCTTTCCTCTATTGAGGTTAGCGAAATTCACCTGAGGATCTGGCCTCAATAGGTGATCTTGATAATTAGCAAGGGTAGAGGTGCATTGCTCTCGTGTGATGTATTGCCCTTGAGGAATGTATTGGTTTTCCTCATGCTCCCTTTTGTACATGTGAAAGGGACGGGTGGAGTTGGCTCACCCTGTCTGAAGAGCCTTGCACTCTATATTTGGTCTATTGGTCCTAACAGTAATGAGGGGTAGAGGGGGGATGATATAATAATGTGGTCCCTCCTTGTGAACCCTATGCTACTTTAGTGCTTCATCGCACAGTGGCCACTCATAATGAGCATCTAAGGGAGCCTTCCCATGTATGTACTCCTCCTGAAAGGGTATGTGTTGAACAGGAGTGCCCCCCAAAGGGGTGCCTCTATAGTCCTTTTTTGTAGTGGCATAGTGTGGACCACATTGTGGGTCAGGCTACCAAGGTGGTATAACCAAGTCCTTAGGACTATAATGGAGGGGGGATGATATAATAATTTGGTCCCTCCTTGTGAACCCTATGCTACTTTAGCGCTTCATCGCACAGTGGCCACTCATAATGAGCATCTAAGGGAGCCTTCCCATGTATGTACTCCTCCTGAAAGGGTATGTGTTGAATAGGAGTGCCCCCCAAAGGGGTGCCTCTATAGTCCTTTTTTGTAGTGGCATAGTGTGGACCACATTGTGGGTTAGGCTACCAAGGTGGTATAACCAAGTCCTTGGGACTATAACGGAGGCGACTGGTGCCTCCTTGTACACTTTTCGTAGCTTCTACCTGTGATTGGGCTTGGCTACGGGTATACACCATGGTGGTGGTTCTCTATAAGATATGTATGTTTTTATCTCCTTTACAATTTTTTATGCTACACTAAACAAAGGGGACCACACAAACAAAGAAATGATTATCTCGTTTATAGATTAAAAGTGTGTCCTAAATCTGGTTCAGTGTGTTTTGATTTTTGTTGTGCAAATCTTGTAAAGAAAATTTTGTTATTCATGCATGATGAGGGCTCTTATATATCCAAACTGGTCACCCCTTCAATATACCACTGCCAGGCCATTATACCAAACCTCTCAATATACCTGCCCTTACGTGAGGGAAACTATTGGTACGTGAGAGCAGAACAATACATGGAACATAGGCGGTACGAAAGGGGAATCACTCTGTTTTTGACACCTACCATAGAAGACTTATCCTCATGCACTGGGAATCACTCCCACTACACTTGGTCATATTTCATCAGGATTTATGTCTAGCAATAGTTGTGATCAAGGTTATGTATGCAAAATCCAAGCCAAGGTGGTGATGAAATCCACCGTTGGTCTTGATCAAGTGTTGGGGTTTTACGACCAACTCCTTGATGTTAATATTATTACGTGGTGTGTGTGGTTCCTTTTACTTGCACAAAGAAATAAAACATGCAACAAAATTTTCTATGCGAGCAAAGAAAACAAAAAAAATGCAGAGACAAAAACAAAAAAAACATAGAGGATGTCTAGAAAACCTACCTCTTCTCTGTCACAATCAGATGCCTCTGAGTTTCTGCTCATAAAATGCACAGAGCTCTAATCATCCTGGGGTGGGATGAATAGTAGGTCTGTATTCATCCTAAGGTGAGATGAATTTGTATTCGTCTCGGGGTGGCATGAATTCCAAGTTTGTATTCATCACAGGGTGGCATGAGTAGCAGTCCAGTGCCCAAATGAGTAACACCTGCAAGAAAAACACAAATTTTCTGATCAAAAATTGATACCAATAGTAGGATATAGGGTCCAACCCTAATCACCACTGAAATATCGAATGTAGGGTAATGGCGTACTAGACCAGATGGTGCAAAAAAAATTGATATAAAATAATGCTAAGTCCTACGAATGCGAGAAAGCAATGCACGAAGGAAACGATGCATAGACGAGATGTAAGCAAAAAAAGACAAAGCAGGGCATATTTTATTAATTTTGCTTTCAATTTGGTTACAATAAATCCCCCCTTTAGGGCTCCGAATTTTTGATATAGTTCATTACATCAACGGATGGTACACTTCTAGTGTCTTCCACGTGCCTCACATTTGAAATGGGCAGGCCAAACATTACCGCCGCTTGCCTCCATGTGTCCATGTGTTCCTTGCTGTCCCTTCAGTGTTCCTAGCGGTAATATCATGCACTCAAAGAAACAGAAAATAGTTAATAGCATATGCAGATGGAAGGAAAACATGCAATCCCTAGGGCCTCCGACTAGTTAATGTATAAAATAGCAAAACGATGATCAAAACATGTTAGAATGAACCCAAATTTTGACAGAAGCATAGAAAAATCATAAGAAACAAATTTAAAAAATAAAAGTCAAGAAATCATGCATGGATTTCTAATCACTCCGGGGTGGGACGATTAGGAATTTCACAAAACATGCAAAAGTAACCTTCCAAATGTCCTTCCTAGAGGCCTTCAAAACTCCTAAAAAATTGGGGTTAGCCTAAAAAGGGCATTTTGGGATGACCTAAAAGGTCATATTTGGCATATTATTCCCATATTATCCCGTATATGAAGGTGCTCCCTGTATGTTAGTAAACGCGTAAAATGATAAAAACATGGTCAAAATAGGTCAGAATGCAATGAAACTTGAACAGAAGCATAAGTAAACCAAATAGAACATAATGCAAAAATAATAGTAGAGAAATTATTCACATGTTTCTAATCGCTCCGGGGTGGGCCGATTAGGATTGCAGCAATTTGGGGGGCACCCGGGGGTAGGATGCCCACTGTTTGGGGTTTGGTTTTGACACCAATCCACTTGGGATGGGTCCAAAGCCTCATAGGTGGTTGTTTCGGTGAATTTGGTGTGGGATTGTGGCTGATTGCTTGGGTTTTGGGTCAGGATTGCATTCCTAGTGTTCACATGATAACCTCTCTCCCAAAAGAGAAATTATGGATGTAAGAAGCACAAAGGGGAATGAGGGCACAATTTGGCAGCACTCCATTGCTCCAAATGCTCTAGATATCTCCTTCTTTTGGGGTGAGGATGCTCACCCTTTTATAGACCTAGGGCATCTCTCTTTGAATGTGCATGCGAGGGTGCCACTTGGCTTGCCATGCATTTTTTGGGAGAGAATATTCCTCCCTGATTTAGAGTCTCCTTGCATGAGGCCTCCATGATCAGGGCATGCTTGACTAAAGTCCCTCTCTCTAATTTGAAGTCGTTCCGCACAATTGCATTCCATAAAGGCGTAGTTAAGTGGCAGACCTATCGATGTTTGACTTTTTTTTCCAGTCAAACCTGCTAATCGTCCCACCCTAGGACGATTGCTGCTAATCGTCCCGGGGTGAGATGAATAGGATTATAATCATCCTAGGGTGGGACGAATAGGGAGAAAAGTGCTTAAAGGTGCCAAATTGACCTATGATATTCCAAAACTGATTTGGGAGTGGTTAGGACCACTGTTTAACCTCTAGAGGCTGCCCTAGGGGGTATGTATGCCAACTCGGTCAGTGCTTGTAGCCACCTAATCGGGTTGGTGCTGTTTTGGTGTCTACATATGTATATTATTTTAACATAGTTTATCCAATGTTTTTATACTTACAAAATTTATTGTAGCTTTAAGATCAATCAATTAATTTGGTATTTTAAGAATGCCTATAAAGACTATTACCATTAGGATTCTTAGATTGCCATACGTAGGCAGAACTAGTTCACTGACAAGTAAATATTCCAATTTAACTTTCACTTATATGGTTTTAGGGTATTGCTTTATTTTTCTTCTAGGTTTCTTGATGCATAAATCTTGAAAATTATTATTAAGAAGAGGCAGATATTTAATGGCTTGTAGTAAAGGAATCACAATTTTTAAATGTTTTAGTTTTTTTAGTAGATTAAGTTCTTTATAATGTTATTCTTAAGCTTTAAGGCATTCAAGATATGGTACATGGGAATAACTAAAAGGGTATTTTTATCAATGATTTGCATCCTCTTGTCGAGGAGGCTCAATAAAAGAGGGTATTTAAGGTTCAGTATCATTCTCATCAAGCTTTGGTATAATAAGTGAAGCTAGATTAGGAAGTACTTTTCCTAAATGAAGTTGAATATTATTATAGTTTGTTGCATTTAGTTTGATCATATATTTTGTTTCAATAGTAGATATATATTGTTTATCTACTATTATTTGTATTTGATATAGGTTGCATAGGAAGTTAAGGTTGCTTAGCTTGTTGTGGTTGAGGTTTTTGTGGGGTATTGGAGGGACCAAGCAACCATGCTTATTGGTTGTTCTAGAATCATTGTTGTCCTTGGTATTGTTGATTATGTAGGGGTTGTGACACCCATTGTTGATTTTGCATTAACTGAGGTATCCATGGATTGATTTATTTGGGTTATGCTTCCCATTATTAATTTGATCAACCTCAAGTGGACCATTCTTGTGGTGAAATCCAATGGTATTGGCTCCATTGTTGTTTGGTTGGTGGAATAGACCATGGAATGGACCATGGAATAGAAATTTAATTCATTGGAGCTCATGGACCTTACTGATTTTGATATGTGTTGTAGAAAAAATTATTCTCTTGCATCTACCCTATAAAGTTAGCTCTTTAGTATATTGGGTGTTCTTGCCCATGATGTTCTTAATATATAGCAAAAGATAACAATGATCTATAGAATACCCATTTTCATAGATACTATAGATGATGGTCTTGTTTAGGGGATAATCTTGGAGTGCATGCTTCTTTCTACACCTAGGGCAATACATAGCTAGAGGTTTACTAGATTTATTCTTTGCTTGCATTTCATCTAGTGTTGTATTGAGGTGTACTAGGATAATTATTTTAAGGTTTGTAAATTCCTCCATAAGTTCCATTATATCATTGATGTTTTTGTTAGTCGTATATGTTATGATTCATACCCTTGTACAAGAGTAATTCCTATAAAGTTCTATTATAATCACAAAGTCAAATTTATTTATATTGCCTTTCCCTATAAGTTTTAAGGCTTCTCATGATTTTTCTTGCAAACCTCTAAGGAATATTGTCTTTCTAAGTTCTTCATCCATTCTAGTTTCACACTTTATATGGAAAAACATGAATCTAACTATATAATCTTCCAAGTTTTCATTGTCCAATTGTTTCATTCTAAACAATTCCTCTTTCTTGTCCTTTAGCCTATAATTTTATTAATATTTGGTCAAAAATACTCTTGCCATTTCATCCCATGTGTGTATTAAATCATACTATAACCCCATAAACCAATGCAATGCTTTTTAAGTGTAGATAGAAATAGCATAAGTTTTTTTATTTTTGTGTCCATAGTCATATGCTTGGTAAAGGACTTTAAACTTGAACAAAAATTGATCTAGATTTTTTTATGCAGTCCCCCTAAAAGTTTATAATATTGATGGGGAAATATTTTTCATTAGTGCTTCTATGTTATGATTCAACTTTATAGGTTATGCAAATTATCTTGTGGTTTTATTTTCTTCTCCAAGGTGATGTGTATCACTATGTCTATCCTTGTTATCCTATATATCTCCCATATTTATATTGTCCCAAAAAATGTTATAAATTTTTCTAAAAACTTATGGAGCTACCAAGGGTAGGTAGTGGTAAACTACTTAATTATCCCTCTTGGTTTTAAAATTTAGGAGATTCTAGGGTTTCAAAAGTTGATGATTGATTTCTTTCCTCAGAACTTCTTACTTCCTCACTGATTGTAACTACTAGTAACTCAGTGATTTATGTTAGTGCAACATCTCAACGTGGATGTATAATTCTACCCCTTTGATCCCTAAGTCTATTCATATATTCTACTTTAGCATAAATAAAAACTACTTGTAAACAATTTGAAAGAAAAGATATTTTAATCCTTAAAGGATCTAATGTTTGACTTTGCTTTCACATTGCAAATTGATACCTTAATTACTTTGGCAATACTATTGTCTCTATGGTAAGATGTTTCTCTAGACTTTATTTTATGTTATTAAAGTGCACATGTTTCTAATGTTTTGACTAAGGTTTTATTTTATAAGGAATACAATCATGTCGAACAACCTTAAAAGTTCTCTAACAATACCTTGTGTTCTCAATATTGGTGCCAAAAAATGATGACTTTTGTTACTGCTCTCACTTTAAAGCTTATCAATATGAGGTAGTGTTTGATGGTTGTTTGTGTTAAAAAGAAATAACTAGTGTCATTATAGGGTATTATAAGGTTTTCTAAAACTTCAGTCTTGTATAAAATAAAATTGAAACACACTTCATAAACTAAAAGCACACATGTGAAATTAACACACTTTGCACAAATGGGAAATAACATATAAATAAAAGTGTATCCACAAAGACTAATTATTGAAAGTGATAAATCTAACTAAGCAACTACATAACAATTATCCTAGGAAAGATTATATTTAATTAGTAAAGATTAATTTAATGATAAAATAACTACCTATGTCTGATACTTAAACATTAATACATGATCATAATAGTAGATTACTTATTCTAATTCTATACGTGTAATAATACATACAATAATTCCTTCTACTATCCTAGCAGAGTGGGCCCTTGCTCCAGAGTCTAACGGGAGGAGGAGAAAACACTAAAGGTAGCTAGTCCTAAATGATTATGTAATTAAATAAAATATAGAGATCTAATTTTTATTAATAACACTTAAAAAATTACAACATATTCAATATCATATATTTTCCAACCTCCCTTTAAGTCTTACACATACACATAAAATTCCTAATAGCAAATGCAATTTGCTAGGTGCTTATCCAATTAGGAATACAAAATAGTCAGTGGGATTATACATGCCATCCAACTGCATATACTATTAATTAGAAAAATCAAAATATAATTAGATAGATGTTGACTTTCCTATGGATCATAAAAAGTAATAGATTGTGAATCCACCAAAGAAGACAAATAAGTGTATGCCATAGTAAAAAAAATTAAAAATCTTAAAACATGTGAACCAGTCAGCTTGGCATAACTGCTCCTAAAATTTCCTATGTTCTTTTCTCTGTCATGCTTGGCCCACAATATTTGTTTCCATCGTGTGCACATAATAGGTTATTCTTGCATGCACATGGTCAATAATATTTTTGGCATGCATGTGCACAATAGGAATTTCCAACACACAAGTATTTTAGGGATGTTTTTGGCATGGGTGTGTTTAGAAGGTGTTTCCAGTGCATAGGTATTCCAATTATGTTTTTGGTGCATGCACACAAAAGTATTTTTGGTGCATGCTCATGATAAATGTTTCCTTCAACTAAATAGTACTTTGTTTAGGGCCCAATTATCTTAGCATTGAAAACCTATAAGCCATTGGTTGCATAACCATTTCCTAAGTAACATCAATATGTGATTGGGCCCCTAAGAACACATAAAATCATTCTAAAGAGATAAATAATACACTTATTTCATTCACTACATTTAACATAAATATTAGCCTAAATTATAGTTTAGTCCATTGCATGCATATATTACAATCATAAAAAATAGGGTAAAAATGTGTTACTTGGCTGCATACAATGAGGCATTTTAGAGGCTCATCACATGTCCAAGCCAATGATTACCATTTTAAGTTAGAGATAAGAAGATAGGGATTCAACCAAGCATCAAACATTTTTTTTTTATAATTCCTCTCACTAATTGACCATCTAATATATTTCTTCATTAATTGTAACTATGTGATATGAAGTTCCATGTTGACAATATTTTGGAAAGGGTTCTTTTCCTAAATAATTTCATTACATCAATAGAACTTATATATTTTCAAATTAATATTTTTTCCAATTCCTTATTTGATATTTGAATAATCTCCACCCAAGCTTTGCCCCTAAGTCCAAACTCATAAGTTTATAATTTTGTAAGCCTACTCCAATATTCTTTCCTTTGCAAACCTTATCCCACTTCCAAATATGAAACCTAATTTTTCTTGCATCCTTTTCAAATAAAGTCTCTTTTAATTTTATCATTTCCTTGATGATATACCTACTGGTAATATTGAAATTGACATCATATAAATAAGGATGGATTGCAATGTAGTCTTCCTGAGTTATAGCTTTTCCACCATGGTTAAGAACTTATCTTTCCAACCTACCAAACAAGATTTCATTCTATCCAAACAAGAGATCTAAATATTTTTTATATTTCCTTTATGAGATAAAAGAATACCCATGGAGGTTGATGAATTTGTTTTTAATTTTAAACCCTAAAATATCCATAATAATTTGTTGTAAATCTACAGCAATATTCATAAAATAATACTAGTTTTGTAGTATTAACCAACTGTCTAGAAGCCTTCTCATATCATGATAATATTAATTTAAACTCCATGGACTCACTGATTAATGGATGAATCAAAATAAAATTATCATCAACAAATTGGAGATTATATTCAAAGGGACCTTTTTTGGCAACCTAAATCCCTTTGATTTTTCTTTTTTTTTTACCTCTGAGAAAGCTCTTCCTAATGCCTCTGCAAGAATAATGAATAGATGATATAATGGATCACCTTGGTGGAGTTGACAAGATGACTTAAAGTAACCGATAAGATAACAATTGATAAAAATAGAATATTTAAAAGTGCTATAACAACATTTAATCCATTCACACCAACTATAATTGAAACCATCCTTTTAAAGTGCTATAACAACATTTAATCCATTCACACCAACTATAATCGAAACCAACCTTTTTTAGAATATCATGTAGAAAATGCCAGGTAACCTATCATATATTTTGTTCATATCTAGTTGAAAAAGCATGACTAGTTTTTTCATGGAATGAAGAGAATGTATGGCCTCTTATATAAGTACTATACCATCAAGAATTTTTTTACCATGAATATAATATCCTTGTTATTTTGAGGTAAAATAATGTACAATACCTTTCAACTTGTTTGCTATAATTTTTGAAACGATCATATAAATCATAATATAAAGACTTATTTGATGAAAATTATCAAAATATGTTGTATTGTTTTTCTTACGAACCAATATAATAAAAGTGGTATTGCTATAATTTATTATAGCCTTCATTTTTTGGTCCTTTTAAATTGTAACTAACATAGCACTCTTCAATAAATATTTAACCTCTTGTTTAAAATCATATCAAACAACAACATTAAAATTTAAATTTCTTGTGGGGTCAAAAAATAGGCATTGCATCCCCTTTTCCTTATAAGAACTTCCTCTTGGAATTTAATAAAATATATGGATAAGTTTACAACATATCAAACATCTTTTCCTATGGAATAGAGTTTTCACTATATAATTATCCTTTTGTACTAAAACTTGATCTAGTGTAATATTCTTAAGTTGTTTAGTTCTTCAATAAAATTATAAAATGGGTTCTACTTTGATATCCTTGTCCTATTCAAGTTATAAACGTTCAATTAAGAATATGAGTGGGATCAAGCATGCATTTTCTAAGGATAGAAACATAAAACATATTATGTATGCATGACAATTTGGGTGGCAGAGCAAGATGATATCTTAAAAGGAACCATAAATTAAGGTGTAAGGTTTTCCCCTTTATAAAACTATATAATTATCTTGGGAGGATGAAATCTAATGAAAACCTTATCATTCACTTAGAAAATCCTTTTTGACCTGTGAGCACCTATGTGGCCTTTTTTATCTTGAGCTTGCTTGATTTATTGATTAATCAAGTCTACTTAGTTTTCCATATCCTATTATATTTTGGGCCCAACTATCACTCTATTTTAAGGTCTGAGGTGTAGACCAATTGGTTCATCTAAACCCCATAATGGGGGTGGAGGTCCAAGGTTCAAATCTCGGGCCTCTTTGGACTGAATGCTTGTCCCTTTCCTGGTGCTTTCAACGGCGTAAAAGGTTTAAAATGATTGTGGCATGGTGGTTATAGGGGTAGACTGTGCGAAGATCTATGTGGTGGCTTCTGGGGCAGACAACGTAGAATACTGTGGTGGCCATAAAAGCTGGAAATCCTTCCCGAATTTGTGATGGCTACCAACTCCACCATGTAAATTAAAAAAAAAAAAAAAAACTATCACTCTATTTTTCAACTAATCCCAACTTAAATGTTTCCTACAAGGTCTTCCATACAAATCATCATAGAGATCCATAACAATCCAATTATGATAAATATTATTGTAAATAAATTCTATGAAACTTGGATACTTTTCCATTGCTTAAGCTAGTCATTGACATATATTCATATCTTCTAATACTTATCTCACTCTTTATATTTTTCCATATATTTTAAGATTATATACTTTATTAAAATTTAATTATATTCCCAACACATTTTGGAAGATATTCCAAAAAAATGAAATAAAAAAGGAATTACTATCAAATATAATATTTTAGGCAGTTCATGAAGTTTAAGATTTTGATTGACATAGAGTTGAGGAATACTCCTCATATCTATTCTTTCTAATTTCACTTGAATTTTTTTTTCCTCACTTCATTGTACCATTCACAATATAGTTTTGATTTAGTTTTTAAAAGTCATGGTTACTACTACTGTAGCACGGGTACTCTCCTTTTTCTCATGACATTTGCAACCTTATTAAGATATACAAAAATCATACTCACATGGGTATTATATCCAATTGTAGTGACAAACATTAAGATTATATTGTATAAAATTAATCCTAAATTTTGATGATATGATATAAAGTAAAATATTTTTCTAAGTGTCTTGAAATTATCAAAACATGTACTATGGAAACCAACTCACGATCATTAGAGTAATTTAATTCATAATACTTGAGTTTGTATTATTCATAAGCAATCACATGCATGCTAAATCAAAACACCTCCCAAACCTTCCTTGGAGGCATAAGTGCAAACCATAAAGTATCTACTCAAGTCAAAAAATAAAAAGATAGATTCATTGGTCAAATGTTTCCTCATGCTTATCCATCCATACAAAATTATTTTCCCTCATTTACAATGTTGTAAAAGGATTGACTATTTTCAATATGTTTTGCATATATTTTTGATAATACCTAGCCAATCCCATGAAACATATAGCTTTTTAAGTGTTGGTGGGGTTGGTCAATCCAAAATGACCTTAATAATTTATGGGTCCACTGAGATTCCATTCCCAAATATGGTGTGCCACAAATATTAAATCACTTTATGAAAGAAGGAATATATATATTTATATTTACATATAATTTGTGTTTCTTAATATATTGCAATACTTTTCTTAGATGATCCTCATGCTTCTATTCATCCTTAGAGTAGATTACAATATCATCCAAAACTACAACAAACTTGTTGAAATAATTTCTAAAAATAGTATTCATCAATCTCATCAAAACTACTAGTGCATTAGTTAACTCAAGAGGACAATGATAAACTTGTAATACACATATTTATTTTGGAATGTTATCTTATTAATATTTATATCCTTTATATATAATTAATGATACTTATAATTTAAGACAATATTTACAAAGACCATTTCCCTTACATTTGATGAAATAGATCATCAATATGAAAGTTATATATTCTTATGGTATTTTTATATAACTATATATAATAAATGCATTACCTCATTAATCCAACCTTGCTATTTACAAATATCATTGATGCCTATATGATGTAACTCTAAGATAGACTTAACCCTTATTAAGCAATTATTGAAGTTATTTTAAAGTTTACATAACTCAGGAGTTTTCATTCTATAGGATGCCTTGAATATTGGTTCTATCCCAAGCACCAACTCAATAAAAAATCAAGTTTTATAACTAGGGGTCACCTTAAAAATTCATCAAGAAAGACATTCTCAAGCTCCTTTAGGACAATATGTGCTCCCATATTTGTTTTCTTCTTCTCATTCTGATCATCATGACCTTCGCAAAAAATAGTTAAAATTAATTCATATAACATCTCTTAAGTTGCATAGAATACCATTATCAAAGATACAATACTAACCACATTATTAATTTAGACTTTCTTTCCCTCATAAAAAACACACCCTACATATATATCATAGTAGTTAAATTTTTCCCAATGGTTAATTAACTAGTCCATGGAAATAATGATGTTATAAGATAACAAAGGGTCACTAAGAGATCTAGCAAGTGATACATTTTCAAAAATTAACTCCATACTCCTTTGTTATGCTTCTAATGGGTTTAAGAGTGCATAAAGTCATTGAACTTTCCAAAGTTCACCAATATCTTGTTCTACCAAACCAGTCTTATCTACTAATATAGAGATAGTAAATGAAATAGAACCTCTAGGGCCAATGAAAATAAATATATCATGATCTAAAATATTACCTGAAGACTAAATAATTATGGTTTGGTTCTCAATTTAGCAACCTTTTTAAACTACACACACCCTATTCTAGTTAAATACATTACTCCCTATAGGAGATAATTGTTACTAACCAACTCATCTTCATAATTATCCTTGAACAAATTGAGGGTATTCTCTAGTATAGTAGGTACCTCTAGACACAAAACATCCTCTTTGCATTCCCACTTAGTTAGTATTTCGGAAAATACTATTTTGATTTTTTTGTAAGACCCTAGACTAAAATGTTGGTGCTCATTGAGGAGATGTAAGAAGTTTAGGTGGTATCACTTGCCTAGAAAAACCTCCTCTAAATTGACTTGAAAATCCATGTTCCTTGAACTTAGTTGATCTTAGCTACAATTGGTAGGGATTAAAATTCACTTGATGTTGTAGGAGAGTATAGTAAAATTTTGGAGGATTCTGTGATGATCTATGGAACATACTAGTCCCTTGATAGCAATTTTGCTCTCTTTCCAAAATGGACCACTAGGACCACCTTCCATGATTAAGGTTATTGATAATATTATTTTTCAATCAATTATTATTGCTAAAATTTTGAGCTATAGATGATCATAATCCCATAAAGAACCTACTCATTTGTATTACCTTATTTCCCGCTAGAGTTATTTCATTCACAAGTAATTTTTTTTTTATTAATACTCTATATCTGAATAGTTCTCTTACTATAGTTCTAAAGTGACATCCACTTGGCCATATCCATAGTTATCTATTCAATATTTCACCAAGTGAATATAGTTATTTTCATTTTAAAGCTGGACATTTCTACCTTTTCCTAACTAGAAAGGTAATCCACCTTAGAGTAAAGTTGCATCCCTATGAGCCAATCTTTGGTTAGTATACCTTTAGTTGGCATTCAGAAATTTGGTAGATCAACCTTCTTTAGGTTATCAAAAATTTCCCTTTGACTAGAGTTTTAACCATATTGGTGATAGGTGATAGATTTGATGCTTAACACTTAAAGTAAATAACCACATAATCAAATATAAATTTGCAATAAAATAAAGATATCTCATAAAGTAATATCAACTATAATAACTCTATAAATAACTTAGAAATACTCATAGAATAATCACTTGTAAATGCTCACAAAAATACTGGAAATGATATTGAATAAAGGTCTACTAATGCATGCTATGTGCAATGCATTTTTGATAACAATTACAATGCTTTGTCACAAGTATATAATAGTATGTGACTCTTCATATGAAACACTCTTGACCTTCACTCTTCTTTGAAACTCTTCACTTTTCTATTCTAAGGACACATGTGCACTCTTACATAATGGACACTTGTGCACATCCACACTCACAACACTTGCACACTTAATTACATGACACTTGTGCATTTCCTACACATTATTACATTACATGAAATATAATCTCACACTCTAATATAAGACACACACCTAATCTAATATTGTACCAAGGTGGTACATAAGCATACACCAAATAATGTAATTTTCTCCAGCACCTCCATGTATTACATTATTTGGTTATTTAAGACTTTAGTCTTCAATTTAATCCTCATCCCTAATCTAACTTTGTAATGTATTGGAACTTGATCTAGTTTTACTTCCTTCTAATTGTCTTCCTCCTCTTATTATTTGATTTGTAAATGACTTTTAAATGCAACCTATTGTTGTCCTCTCATATTTTCATCATCTTGAATTTTGGATTGACCCAATATTTTTTATGGTAGAGTGATTCTTGATTCTCACTTCCTATAATTTATCTCTCAGAATATTCAATAGTGTTATTTTGAACAAAAACAAGATCTTGAGAGAAACCAATTGAGTCTAAGTCATATAATCCATTGTTAATTGATCCTATAGCTTCTATCTCATTTTTATTTTTAATGAGACACTTATTGACTCCATTTATATATCTAAACTCAATCATCCTTTTGCTTTCTACCAATTTGGTCATTGAAATGAGACTTGATGTTAATCCAGGAACATACATCACATCATGTAACAAAAAAATTGAAAATGATGTTCTAGGTGTCACACAACTACATCCATGTTGTACTAGGTGTCACATAGCCATAGCTACAATTTTTGAATAATAAATTTCGTATTTCAAAGTTTCAAAAACCTTTTGATGTTGAATTCCTTATAGCTCCCTAATTAAATATAAACTAGAATATTTGTAAATTTAATATTTCTAAGTTTGATGTAGACTACCTTGTCTCTCCACACTTAAATTAATTTGCAATATTCCTATGTAACTTGAAATTCAAATAAGATAAAATACTTCAAAAAGCTTTGCACTTATCACTCCCAAAACTCTAAATTGCATAAAGAAAATTCAAGGTTATAATTTTCTAATTATCTACCTTATCCCTCCATTAATCCAATTAATCTCTAATGTAATATATTAATTAAACTTAAACCTTAGAATAATCAAACTTGCCCCTTATGTCTCCTTAAACCTTTAAAAAATCAAATTCAAACTTGAATAAAATACCTTCCTTTGGTGTCTTTATTTTTGTGCTCCTCTTTTGGCTTGACAAGAAGTGTTCTTTCACTTGCACACTCAATTGCCTTCTGCTATGTTCAACCTCAACTCTCAATGACTCTTCTCCTCTCAATGTGTGTCTACCATGTAACCAAGGTTCCTTATGAAGATGTTTCACTGTCCAAGTGTTTGATTGGCCCTCCTTTCTATTGTTTGATAAGTGTCAATGAAGACTCTTCCCTTGCTTAGGAAGACATTATGTCTTCATCATGTGGTAGTTAATTCAAATTTTATGCTTTGGTGTTTGTTGATTCTCTTCCCTTAATGCTTTGCCTTCACTCTTGCAACATTTCAATTCCTCTAAGAATAAATTAAATACTCTAGAAACATTTGGTCTTTCACTCTAATGGATGGCACTCGAATAGCTCTAGTCTATTGATGATTTGTCTTCCCTTATGAGTGGTGTTCTACCTAGATTCAAAACACCTTCTTTCTCAGATTCTAAGTTGTGCTTATCATCTAAAACTTTACCTAGTTTGACGTCTAATATTATGCCTGATTTGACATCTCTTTGCTCAATTTTCAATGTCCAATAAAATGATGCTCAATGCTTGTTAATCTACTTGGTTTTGATGTCTTGTATGCTCATATTTGAGCTCCCTTTTATATGACACTCAACATCACTTTTTCCCAAAATTGTATGTCAATTTTTAGGTGATATTATTTGCCTCTTCTTTGACACTTTGGTGTCCTATTTTCATAGCTTTCTACATTTGATATCTTGCTTGGTTTTTCTCTTTGTTCAACTTCCTTAGTGCTCAACCTTCTACTTTCTATTTTACCTAATAAATGCTAAAAAAAATATCTTTCCCTTTGCTTGACCCTTGATCTTCTTTACTAGATGCTTGGAGTTTCACTTGTTCCTTGCTCTTCCTAGGCTTGTGGTGCTTTGCTTGACTTGATATTTTTTTCGTATTTAACACTTTGGTTGGACTTTATTTATGTTCTACCTATGATTCTAAGCTCTACATATTATCTCTTGATTGGTATTTGGTTTTCTATACCTACGTAGCAATTTTCTTGCTCTTAGTCACCTGCATACCTTTGCTTAGACTATCTTAATACTTTTTCCTTTGTTTTTATGATGCTTTACAGTGAATG
Source organism: Wollemia nobilis (assembly GCA_028583015.1). Classification (NCBI taxonomy): domain Eukaryota; kingdom Viridiplantae; phylum Streptophyta; class Pinopsida; order Araucariales; family Araucariaceae; genus Wollemia; species Wollemia nobilis. The sequence continues at coordinate 3,538,535 of JAQPPZ010013020.1, read as the reverse complement.
TTATTCATTGATCAATGTAAGTCTAAATATGAAATTCTACATTCTATATTTACTTTAAAATCTAGATACAACCTTTTTCTACCACTACGTTCTCTTTTGTTTCCATCTTAGAACATCGAGAATGATTAAAAACTTTTCACTTAATATATGCTTTCTCTTTTATGGCTTCTAAAGCTTGAACATCAATTTTTACATAGTCCAATCTAAAAAACATTATTCTATTTATGTTGTCCTTGAATTCACTTTCTTTCTAGACATCATATTCATATGAGCAATGTGGTAATATTGTTGTCTTCCTTGCTTATGTTATATTCCTTTATTGTCCTTCTTGTAGGTGTTGGTGTAGGATACTCATGCACTGGATCACTGGTGCAGGGTGTTCTCTAAGATTAAACTTGCACTATAATATCCTCTTAAATAATTATAACCATTGATACTTTAAACTTCTTAAAAATACACTTAATCACCTTTAATATGCAACGTTCTCTGCCTTGTATATTATTGTTTTTAACTCTTTAATTTTTTGCCTTTGATATCTTGTCTTCCTACCTTAATATTGCTAATTTCTTAGACATATTTGACGTTTACTTTCAATATTTAACTTGGCCGAATATTTTCTGTATGATATCCTCTATTTCTACCTTGTCTCTGATTTTAGGTTTCTTTATTCAAGTCTATTATTGAACAAGCTTTTTATTTGGAGCTTCTCAAACTTGATGGTTGTATACTTTTTTATACCTTCAAATTTGCTAGTGCTCTCTAGATACCCTTGAATCCATATTTAATATTTGTGGTTCTAACTTATTTACTCCTTATAGCTCCTTTGCACCTTAATTATTCCCCCTATGCTTAGTTTAATTTTGAGCATTACTTCTCTATATCTATGGGCTTGTCATCGAATGATGATGATTATCCCAAATCCAATGAGATCTTTCTTGAAATTCTCATTCTTTCTCTTGAAACTATTTTCTATCTCTTTCTCTATCTTCAATGTTGTTCTTCAATATTTTAATCTTTTTCTTGACTAAATATGTTACCTTCTCTAGCTTCAATTCTTCTATCTTTGATGCTATTGTAATGCTTCACTTGCTTTCAATATTTCCCTTGTGGCCTTCAAATGTTATATTCCTATTTTGCTATTTTGAATCTTCTGACTTTTTTGTCCAATGTGGACTACCATAATGCTTCCTTTGATGTGCTATGTGTTGTCCTTTAGCTAGGACTATCTTCAAGACTTTTTTTTGTCTTGAATTCTCTTGAAGTTTTTTTCTACCTTCAAGTTTGCTTTCTCTATCAACCTTTTCAATAGGACCTCTTTCTTGGGTCTCTTAATTTGCCTTTAATGGGATTTTTTTCAAGTCTCCTTTTTCTGCTTCTATGGGACCTCTTTTCTCTTGGGTCTCCTTAATCTTATCACTATCAAGGTTTATCTTCAAGCCTTGAAACTATGCTATATATTATCTTCTATTCCAAATTTATTGTTGGAATAGGTAGACTCAATCTATCTATCAAGGTCTATCTTTGAGACCTAAAATATTTATCAAGATCTATATCTAAAATTTAACTGCAACTCAAACCAATCCTTGCATGAAGAAATCTCACAACTTTCTAGCAATCGAAGATGAAAGTCTTCTCTATCCGTTGGAGGAAGCTTCTCAAATTCTAAAGATCAATTTTCACTACAACAAAACTTAGATAACATTTTCTAGAAATAATATAAAAATTATATAATTTTTTTTAATAATCTAAAGCAAAATAACAATGATCAACTTTTCTTCTTTGATTTGGTTCTCTAAAATCTGCCTCTTTAAATATTCATTGTATGTCCTTCAACCTAGTGGTATTAATTTCTTGCCTTCATTGGTTTTTCTTCAACACAGTGGAAATACTATCTTCTTTGGTTTTTCTTATCTAGAGGTAATATCCTCAACTTCACTGGTTTTTCCTTATCTAGTGGAAATACTTGTCTTCACTAGTTTTTCTCTTAGCTAGTGGAAATGTCCTTAGACTGTTTGCAACTTTTAAAAACTTGTGCAAGAAAACTTGTTGTGGCTCTAATACCATTGATAGCTTTTGATGCTTAACACTTAAAGTAAATAACCACAAAATCGAATATAAAGTTGCAATAAAATAAAAATAACTCAAAAAGTAATATCAACTATAATAACTCCAAAAATAACTCAAAAATACTCACAGAATAATCACTTGGAAATGCTCACAAAAATACTAGAAATGATATTGAATAAAGGTCTACTAATGCATGCTATGTGCAATGCATTTTCGATAACAATTACAATGCTTTATCACAAGTATATAATAGTATGTGACTCTTCATATGAAACACTCTTGACCTTCACTCTTCTTTGAAACTCTTCACTTTCCTATTCTAAGGACACATGTGCACTCTTACATAATGGACACTTGTGCACATCCACACTCACAACACTTGCACACTTAATTACATGACACTTTTGTATTTCCTATATATTATTACATTACATAAAATATAATCTCACACTCTAATCTAAGACACACACCTAATCTAATATTGTACCAAGGTGGTACATAAGCTTGCACCAAATAATATAATACTCTCCAACAATAGGATTCATCATTTTGATCCTATCCTTAAGGTTTCTTATTTCCTTATCTCCAATAATGACCATCCATGTGATGTTATCTAGAAATTAATCCATCATAATCTTGGTCATATTATGACCTCTAGAATATACTTAATCTGATCCAATGGTTCATTCTTTGTAGTGTTTTTGTTTTGATCAATTCGTATGGTCTCAAAGACCTCTTGACTAGTCTATTTTTAATCCTCAATTGATTGACTATTCTAAGGGTTTTCTATTTATTGTGTAACTCTTTCTCTTCCAACTTTAACCTTATCTCCCTGATATATACCTAGATACCCTCTCTTACTAGGTGATATTCACAGATCAAGGATTACACGTATTCAAATTGTTCATCAATTTAAAAGTAATATACTTATCTAGGCCTAAATGTTACAACCTAGGTTGTAATACCATCTGTGGTACATATCTCACGCACCAACTCATAAGCATCTAAATTAATGGAAATTATGGTATTTTTATAATACAACGAGATAATAAGAAATGTCCTAACCAAAGATAATTGATTAAAATATGGTTTAAGAAGGTTAGTTAGTCATATTTGAATTGAATTACTTATGATTACCAATAATAAAAAATTATAATTTTTCACAATTAATTAGGATCAACAATATGAAACCATACATACATTGGATTTTGACTAAGATTTCATCTTTGAATTCTAAATAGAAAAATGTTTCTTCTAAAAATAGAATAATCATGTCATTATTCTTAAATGGACTGAATATATTGATAATGATACAATGACTTCATTCCCTAATTTATTGTCCACATAACACCCTTCTAAACTAATTGTCTACTAACTTGAAAGGGGTAGGTCAATTGGTAGCGGTCGAGTGCTTGTTGGTGCAGTGCCCTAGTTTTGTTTCCTTGATGGTCAGGGGTTCATTGACTTCATTTTTATCCAATGGACTAGGGTTTATAAAGGTTTTCCTATGCAATAAAAATATAATAATTGTCTCTTGATTATTGAATAAATAAAGTTGTGGATTCAAGATTTGAATAAATTAATGTTGTCTTCTTTACTATAAACTCAATATCTATTGGTAAAATATTTTTATTTTAGATTCTCACTAAGTGACCTTTACTTGATTGTAACATTTTATTGAATAAAAATTTAATATTTTTAATGAATTTCTTTAATCTTTAATTAGAAGCTAACAATTCATAGTTTTTCATTCCATATTTGAAATGAAATATAAAAACAGGAATTCTGCAATTAGAAGCATCTTTATTCTAATATTTTAAGACTAGAATAGTATTTTTAATCTATAATAATTAATTGTTTCTAACAAGAACAATTTTATCCTAAACAAATAAATATGGACTATCAAACAATCAACTACTTGTTAGAAGTATATTACATCATTTGGTTATGATTATAACCATGGGAATTTATACTATTCTCTCATTATTTTATTAAGAAATACAAGATGTGGATGTAATAAAATGTAATGTGATGGATATGGCAATGCATTAGCCTGACAAAAATTAAAATACTTTCTATTTTATTTAATTTTTTCCAATATGTGGTATTAGAGTTGCAATGTCTATGCTCCTTTACTGAGAGCATAGAGTGTTGTTGAATACATGAAGGCAGGATGAATATGCTTTGTTGTTTTTGAAGTTTTTTTAATATTCTTAGATGTTGTCATAGATATTAGAGGTCCAGAAGGAAACCAACACTTGGTGAATGATTTATTTGGATGTTCTCAGAGATAGAGATCTAGATCAATGCTGAGGAATTTTGTCATTTCAAATAAAGAAAGGTACTTTAATATTTTGTTTATAAAATTAATTTAAATATAAAAAATAATGCATCAATAATAAAATATATGTATGAAATAGATTAAATTTTTATTATTACTTTTTACACATCTAAAACTAATAAGTGCACCTAGGATATAGTAGCACCATTATTATTTGGAATAAGTTTAAGTTTAATAAAAAAATGAATTTGAGATTAGCACACATTTGAAATGCATTTGAGAATAGCACCTTATTATTGCACATGAGAAGTGCACCTAATTTTTTTACAATTTCCCAAGAATTTTTATTTAAAAGTGCTCATGAAGCACTTGATTAAGTTGCTCTATAGAAGCAACAAAAAAGCACCTGCAAATATTGCTCTTTAAGCAACCTTGAAGATGTAAAGGGTTTGCTATTAGAACCCAAGGAGTTTCATATTTTGAATATGTATGGTGTTAAAAGTATCCATAAGATTATACTATATAAAAAAGACCTGAGATGTTTCTGAAAGTAAGTATTAGTGCAGTTCAACCGCCTTTGAAAAACAAATCAAAGATATTATTGCATTCAGGCTCGAGATATTAAAGTAGAAAGAGAGTTCAAGATATTAATATAGTTCATCCCAAGAGTGAGAGTTGTTATAAAGTTAACCCAAGATATTAAAAGGGGTTTGAGATGTTATTGAAGTTCAAAAATAGCATAGATATGTTAATAAAGTTATAAAGAATCTAAGTGTATGTAGTAGGAGATTATATTCTGATTCAACTTTGGAGAGAAAAAGCAATTGTGAAGATAAAATATGCTAAGACTTTCCTAGGTTTTTATTTTTTCTAAAGTATTTCTAAAAGTATATTTAATATATACATGAAAATTTGAAATATCTTCTATAATTAAATAATTAAAATTATAGAATAGGTTTAGTATTCTTTCTAAAATTATTTTTAAGTATACGTTTGTAAATACTTTAGAAAAATTGAAGTATTTTCTATAGTTAATTTTTTTGAGAACTATGGAATAATATTTTGAAAGAAACATCTTTAAATTGAAAGGTTAATTATTATACTTGAGTTTTAAAGAATAAGTTAAGATTTATAAGAAAATCATAGTTGTTAAAAGTTCATACTTGCATGGGGAGTCATAATATATTTTCATCATGATACATACTTCATAAAGGACACAAAATGGTATATAGACTATGGAGCCAATAAATATATAACCGGAGATATTCAATGGTTCATTAAACTTCATAAAACATATGGAAACATGTAACAATAACAAATAATAAAATCTATCAAGTAAAAAGTTTTGGTAATGTTCATATCAATCTTCTAGATGGAAAATGTACTCTAGAAAATGGCATCTATGTACCAAGTTAAATCAACAATCTTCTCTTAGTGTCACAAATGTTAAACGATTTACTATACAATTCATAATTTTTGATGGAAAGAAACAATGCATTATCACAAAAAATCAAACACTTTTTGCAGTTGATATATTAAAAAATAGCTTATTGTTGAGCAAAGTGCAGCAACAGGATTGTCATTGTTGTCAACACAATCAGCTAGATCATTTGATTCAGTGCACAGGAAGTTCAGATGCTCAGAAGCTATTCAGATGCAGTGGACAAGAAGTTCAGAAGTCATTCAGAGTATGTACAGTGTGTTTCCCAGAAGACCTAAGTGGCCCATATGCAAAGAATCAAAGAAAAAGACAAGTAAGAAAAGTGTCGCGATATCGCGACATATTCAGAAAGAAAAAGTGTCACAATTTCGTGACATATCGGAGGAGAGAGAAAATGCTGGCAAAAATGTCATGATTTCGTGACATATCGGAGGAGAGAGAAAATGTAGGTAAAACTGTCGCAATTTTGTGACATGTTGGAAGAGAAGAAGGCAAGTTGAAAAACTGTCACGATTTCGTGACATGTTCGAAGAGGGAAAGCAAGGAAAACTATCACGATTTCGTGACATGTTGGAAGAGAAGAAGGCAAGTTGAAAAACTGTCATGATTTCGTGACATGTTCGAAGAAGAGGAGAGGAAAACTGTCATGATTTCGTGACATGTTGGAAGAGAAGAAGACAAGTTGAAAACTATCGATTTTGACATGTTAGGAGGAAAAGATTTCAAATGAGAAAAGGAGAATCAATTTTGACATCGAAGAAAGAGTTCAAAGTGAGAACTATCATGATTTCATGACATGCAGCAAAGAAAAGAGTTTGAAGTGAGAAAGTGTCACGATATCGTGACAATTTGCAAAAAGGACTGTATGGATGAAAAAGTGTCACGATTTCATGACAGGTTCGAAGAGAAAGCACCAAGGAGAAAAAGTGTCACGATATCGCGACATGTCGGGTTTTCGTGACCCGAAGGGAAGAAAAGCGCCAAGGAGAAAAAGTGTCACGATTTCGTGACATGTCGGGTTTTCATGACCCGAAAAGGAGATAGAGTGTTCGGAGGCAAAAATGTCATGATTTCGTGACATGTTCCGTTTTCATGGTGAAAGGCAGAGAAAGGCACAAGGCAGCGAAAGTGTCACGATTTCGTGACATGTTCCATTTTTGCTGGCGAAAGACAGAGAAAGGCATAAGGCAACAAAAGTGTCACGATTTCGTGACATGTCATGTTTTCACGGATGCATGCCGAGAAGAATGCAAGGAAGTGAAAGTGTCACGATTTCATGACATGCTGTGTTTTCGTTGATGCAAGCCAAAGAAAGAGGCAAGGAGGTGAAAGTGTCACGATTTCGTGACATGCTGTGTTTTCGCTGATGCAAGCCAAAGAAAGAGGCAAGGAGGTGAAAGTGTCACGATTTCGTGACATGTTGTGTTTTCACGGCAACAACAACAGAAGAGTTATAGGGGTAGTTGAAGCCGACGAAGACCGATGTTAGCCGATGAAGATTAGGGTTTGCAGTCGACGAAGATTAGGGTTTACAGCCGACGATGATTAGGCATTGCACTTGCATAATCAGCCGACTAAAGTTAGAATTTTATCATGAAAATTTGGTTATAAAAGGAGGGCTGTTTTGGAGATTTGATTGTATCGATTATGTGCTAAGCCCATAGTGCGCAGAGAGCGAGTCATGTCGAATCGAGCTAAGTGCGAAGCAAGAGTGCACAGAGAGCAGAAAAGCACAAAGGGGCAGAAGCGATCGATCGACTGTATCGCAGCAGAGTGTGCGAGGCATTTGCGTAGAAGCAGACTATTCAAAATTAGATAGTGCGAAGCGATTGCACAGAAGAAGCAGAGTGCATAGAAACAACAGACTGTGTGCAAAAAGGTGAAGGTATTTTTCTATAAATTTCATAGATTCACTTGAAGTCCAAGTTGCAGCTTGGCATCAGGGGTTGGTGCTCCTTCCAGTAGGTGCTGGTAAATTAGGGGTTGTTGCTCCTTTCTGCTGGTACAAAAAAATTTGAGGGGTTGGTGCTCCTTCTAGTTGGTGCTGGTAAATAGATTGTAAAGTTGTTGCTTTGCAAAGGCTGGATTTGGATGGTAGTCCAAGCAGTCATTTTTGAGGAGTAGCCACATTGGTGAACCTCGTTAAATGTTGTGTTGTGTGATGCTCTCTTGTTAACTTGTTGTATATGTTGTGAGTTTCCTTTATTTCTGCATTAAGAGTTGTAAATTTAAAGTTTTAAAAGATCACACTGATTCACCCCCCCTCTCAGTGTCACTGTGAGTGTAACAATTGGTATCAGAGCAAGGTTCCTGAATAGGCTCAATCAGCTAGGGTGATCTTGGAAGTGACGCAATGGCAAGTGGTGAAGGTTTCTCCTCAAACAAAGCACCATTGTTTGATGAAACTAATTATGCATTCTAGAAAATCAGGATGCAGACATATCTCCGTGCTTTGGGATTTGACATCTGGAGTGCAGTAGTTAATGGTTACAAAGCTCCCGCCACTGCTCCAACCGACACCATCGGTAAAAAGGCATTTGAAAATGACTCAAAAGCAAAAAATGCCATCATGTGTGGATTAGTGGACAGTGAGCTAGTCAAGATCATAAGTTGTGAATCAACAAAAGATGTATGGGATAAACTAGAGAATATTCATGAAGGAGACGATAAGATCAAGGAGGCCAAGCTTCAAACACATCGAGCTCAATTCGAATCATTAAATATGGACAATGATGAGAACATAGAGGCTTTTATGCTGAGAGTTAATGGAATCACTAATTCGATCAGAGGTCTCGACGAAGATATGGATGATGCTACTATCGTGAAAAAGGTATTAAGATCGCTTCCTCCAAGGTTTGATTCTAAAGTCTCAGCCATAGAAGAAGCTAAAGATCTAAATCACTTTAGTATGGATGAGATGCATGGTTCTTTGACTGCTTATGAAATGAGAATAGGAAGGTCTAATCCCATAGATAGAGAAGCAGCTTTTAAAGCCCTAAAAGGTAAAGACACAAAACAAGAGTCTAAAGAAGAAGAGACATCAGATGAAATGGAAGCAAATTTTGTCAAAAAACTAAGAAAGGGAAAAGGAAAATACAGAGGAAAGCTACCATTTAAATGTTTCAACTGTGGAGGCATTGGGCACTTTGCGACCAAATGTCCACTCAATGAGAAGAACAAGGGTGAGGAAGCATCGCACCAAGAAAGAAGTGACTGGAAGAAGAAAACAAACTTCAGAAAAGGCAACTTCAAAAAGAAAAGTTTCATCTCCAGGAATGCAAATTCTTCAGAGGACAGCTCTAGTGAGGATTCTGAAGAAGAAACAGGTGAAGCTCTATTCATGGCATTTGAAGTAGAAAAATCAGAAGAGGTAGAAAAATTAGAAAAGAGGGAAGGAATGGACTCTAAAGTTTCTATTGAAAAACCTGAGGCTGAAGTAGATCTAGAAGGTGAGCTGGTCTCTGCACTTGTAGAATGGAAATCTGAGAAAAGAAAGAATAATAAACTTTCAAGAAAGCTTGAGGATGCGAACGACATCATAACCAGCTTAAAAATATAGACAAAAGAATACAAGAAAATGACTGAAGATCTCGAAGTTCAGATAACCATGAAGATAGATTACTGCTGTAAACTAGAAGAAGAGAATGTTGGTCTACGAATGCAGATACAAGAGCTGGATCAAAAAATTAGCTGCCATCACAAACGTGAAGAAAGTTCGATGAAGCTGGATAAAATTTTAAGTGATCAAAGACCTACAGGCATCAAATTTGGTCTGGGCTTCATTGAAGGAGAGTCGTCAAATGGACCAAAAGCCAGAAATGTAGAAACTATAAGGAATGAAGATAAGAAACAGGTTGATGAAAGAAAAACAACTCATGCAAAAGAAAGCAGTAATGCCAGGCCCGAAAGGAGAACTGACAATGATGGATTTACCAAGGTCACACATCAAAGGAGAAGAAGACCTATGGCTCCTACAACAACCTGGCAAAGACCATCTTTCAGGTTCAATCATTTCTTTTCTGGTTTCTGTTTCAAGTGTAACGGCTATGGGCATAAAATTGCAGACTGCAAGTATAATGTAGGACCAAGAAATTTCACTAGTAGAAATGCTTTTTCACCGCTAATAAATTATGCAGTAGAATGTTTTAACTGTCATAATTTTGGGCATATTGCAAGAAACTGTCGTAGTCCTTCTGTTTCAAATCAACCTCAAAAAAGAAAATTTCAACCAAATAGGACAAGACAAAATAGAAATCTTCCTGAAAGATATGCACAAGATACTGAAAAGGGAAAGTCCAAACTAGAGCCCAATACGGTAGTCAAAACAGAGTGGAAACAGAAAGAGCAGCTTAAGGAAGAAAAGGAATCCCTAATAGTACAAACAACTTTCAAGGCACAGAATAAAAGTGTACCATGGATACTTGACAGTGGATGCTCAAGTCATATGACAGGTGATAAATAGAAATTTGAAAAATTACAGAAATATGAGGGTGGTTCTGTAAAATTTGGGAATAATGATGGAGCTAAGATAATCGAAAAAGGATCAGTTAAAATTAGTGATGGGAAAATCAAGTCAGAAGAAGTTTTGTTTGTGGATGGTTTGAAACACAACTTTGTTAAGTGTCGATCGGATCTCGTGATAAAGGACATGAAGTAGTATTCAAGAAGCAGGGTTGTGAAGTCGGAAAAACAAACAGTGGAAAATTGATAGCAATTGGATCAAGGACGTCTGGCAATCTGTACACACTCTCAAAAACTTTAGAAGGTACTTGTTTCATTGGACAGGAAGAAGAAAACTGGCTGTGGCACAAGAGGCTTGGACACATTAGTTTTGATAATCTGGTGAAAATCAGCTCGAAACAGGCAGTGAGAGATATTCCAACCATTAGAAAACCTTCAAATAGCATTTGTGCTTCATGTCAAAAGGGAAAGCAAACCAGAGTCTCATTCAAAACAAAAGAGTACCACACTAGCAAACCTCTGGATCTTATACATACAGATTTATGTGGACCCATGAGAACACAAAGCATAAATGGTGACAAATACTTTATGTTGTGTATTGATGATTATTCCAGAATGACATGGATATTCTTCTTAAAGAATAAAATAGAAGCTTTTGAAATGTTCAGATCTTTCAAACATCTAGTTGAGAATGAAACAGGAAAAAGAATCAAATGTTTAAGATCAGATAGAGGAGGAGAATTCATCTCAGATGAGTTTACAGAATACTATGAAAAACATGGTATCAGGAGACAATATTCAGCAGCTAGAACACCCCAGCAGAATGGTGTGGTAGAAAGAAAGAACAGAACAATACAGGAAATGGCACGTACTATGCTGGCTGAGAACAAAATAGCAGACAGATTTTGGAAAGAAGCAGTCCACACTATAGTGTACATCCAAAATAGGTACATGCTGAGAACACATGAAAGCAAAACTCCTTATGAGCTGTGGTTCGGTAGAAAGGCAACAACAAAACACCTCAAAGTTTTTGGCTGTAAGTGTTACATCAGAAAAACTAAAGATAATCTTGGGAAGTTTGAAAATAGAGCAGATGAAGGTGTCTTCGTTGGCTATTCGACAAAAAGCAAAGCTTACAAATGCTACAACAAGAGACTCAAGAAAATTGTGGATAGTGCCGATGTTAAATTTGATGAAGGTAGGGAAAGAATAGTTAACTATGAAGAAAACTACCCAATTTATGAAGAAGCCATTGAAGGAGATGAGGAAAATGAAACAGAAAAGAAACCAACACTTGACTCAGATGACTTAATTGATGACTCAGAGGTGGAAGAAAATAAGAAATTCAAAACAGGCAGCTGGCAGAAGAATCATCCTAGAGATCAAATAATTGGAGATCCCACAGCTGGTGTTCAGACAAGAAAGAAAGTAGTAAGTAACTACTCTCTTTTATCCAGCATTGAGCCCAAAAATATAGCTGAGGCAAGCAAAGATGATAGCTGGATGAAGGCAATAAATGAAGAATTAGATCAGATTGAAAAGAACAAAACTTGGGAATTAGTACCTAGACCTGCAAATAAGAATGTAATCGGCACCAAATGGATATTTCAAAACAAATTGAATGAAGACGGACAGGTAGTTAGGAATAAAGCAAGACTGGTTTGTAAAGGATATGCACAAGTTGAAGGCATTGATTTTGAGGAGACTTTTGCACCAGTGGCCAGACTAGAAGCAATCAGAATGTTTCTGGCCTTAGCAGTCTATAAGAATTTCAGAGTTTATTAGATGGATGTAAAATCAGCTTTCTTAAATGGGAAACTTGAAGAAGAGGTTTATATAGAACAACCAGATGGTTTCCAAATTGGTGAAGATCCCAACCTTGTCTGCAAATTAAAGAAAGCTTTATATGGCTTAAAACAGGCACCCCGAGCTTGGTATGCAAGGCTAGACAACTATCTCTCTCAATAGGGGTTTAAGAAAGGTATGGTGGACAATAATCTGTATGTCAAAACAGAAGGTGGGCATCTCATTGTTCTTGTTGTATATGTAGATGATATCATATTTGGCAGCAGCAAAGATGAATCATGTAAAGACTTAGCAAATAAGATGCAGAAAGAATTTGAAATGTCTATGATTGGTGAACTGTCTTACTTTCTTGGGTTACAAGTTAATCAAAATAAGAAAGGCATATTTATTTCCCAAGTCAAATATGTGAAAGAGATGCTAAAAAGGTTCACAATGGAGGACTGTAAGCCAGTTAGCACTCCTATGGTGACAGGCTGCAAGTTAAGCAAAGATGACAAATCTCCACCTGTTGATCAAACCATGTACAGATCAATGATTGGAAGCTTACTATATTTAACAGCTACTAGACCAGATATTCTGTAGGCAGTTTGCATGGTAGCAAGATTTCAGGCCAGTCCCAAAGAGACTCATGTGACAACAGTAAAAAGGATTCTTAGGTATCTCAAGGGTACTATGGAGTATGGGTTATGGTATCCGAAAGGTAAAGACTTCACCCTTATTTCATATTCAGATGCAGATTGGGCAGGATGTGTTGATGATAGGAAGAGTACCAGTGGAGGTGCATTCTATCTTGGTGACAGGTTGGTTGCTTGGCACAACAAGAAACAAGAGTCAGTTTCTTTATCAACAGCTGAGGCAGAATATATTGCAGCAACAACTTGTTGTACACAAGTTTTGTGGATGAAACAAACTCTGAAAGATCTTGGTATTAATTTCAGTGAGCCAATATCAGTTAAGTGTGATAACACCAGTGCAATTAACATCTCCAAGAATCCGGTAATGCATTCATGGACAAAACACATTGCTATCAGATATCATTTCTTGAAAGAGAAAGTTGTTGAAGGTGAGGTTAAGTTGGATTTTGTTCCAACTACAGAGCAAGTAGCAGATATCTTCACAAAACCTTTGCCCAAGGATGTTTTTGAATACCTTCGCAATAAACTGGGAGTGGTGACCCTTCCCAAGAAGTGACTAGCTACAGGGATCACATTCTCAGGGGGAGCATTGAAGTATTTGTTTATCTTCTTGCTCATGTCCTTGTTTATTACTAAGTGTAATAAATTTTGCCTGAGAATGTTGTGTTTGGACTCAGGGGGAGTCTACAGTAGCCCTTTGGTATTATTTTCAAAGGGGGAGAAGAGCTACAGGAAGCTGTACATGTGTTGCCAACAATTCCAAAGGGGGAGATTGTTGAGCAAAGTGCAACAACAGGATTGTCATTGTTGTCAACACAATCAGCTAGATCATTTGATTCAGTGGATAGGAAGTTCAAATGCTCAGAAGCTATTCAGATGCAGTGGACAGGAAGTTCAGAAGTCATTCAGAGTATGTACAATGTGTTTCCAAGAAGACCTAAGTGGCCCATATGCAAAAATTCAAAGAAAAAGACAAGTAAGAAAAGTGTCGCGATATCGTGACATATTCAAAGAGAAAAAGTGTCATGATTTCGTGACATATTGGAGGAGAGAGAAAGTGCAAAGAAAAATGTCATGATTTCGCGACATATTGGAGGAGAGAGAAAATGTAAGGAAAAATTGTCATGATTTCATGACATGTTGGAAGAGAAGAAGGCAAGTTGAAAAACTGTCATGATTTCACGACATGTTCGAAGTAGAGGGGCAAGCAGGAAAACTGTCATGATTTCATGACATGTTGGAAGAGAAGAAGGCAAGTTGAAAAACTGTCATGATTTCGTGACATGTTCGAAGAAGATGTGCAAGCAGGGAAAACTGTCATGATTTGATGACATGTTGGAAGAGAAGACGAGTGAAAACTGTCACGATTTCGTGACATGTTGAAGAAGTGAGGAATTGGAAAACGGATTTGTGACATGCTAAGAAAGAGTTCAAAGTGAGAACTGTCACGATTTCGTGACATGCAGCAAAGAAAAGAGTTTGAAGTGAGAAAGTGTCACGATATCGTGACAATTTGCAAAAAGGACTGTACGGATGAAAAAGTGTCACGATTTCACGATAGGTTCGAAGAGAAAGCACCAAGGAGAAAAAGTGTCACGATATCGCGACATGTTGGGTTTTCGTGACCCGAAGGGAAGAAAAGCGCCAAGGAGAAAAAGTGTCATGATTTCGTGACATGTCGGGTTTTCGTGACCCGAAAAGGAGATAGAGTGTTCGGAGGCAGAAATGTCACGATTTCGTGACATGTTCCATTTTCGTGGGTGAAAGGCAGAGAAAGGCACAAGGCAACGAAAGTGTCACGATTTCGTGACATGTTCCATTTTCTGGCGAAAGACAGAGAAAGGCATAAGGCAGCAAAAGTGTCACGATTTCGTGACATGTCATGTTTTTGCGGATGCATGCCGAGAAGAATGCAAGGAAGCGAAAGTGTCATGATTTTGTGACATGCTGTGTTTTTGTTGATGCAAGCCAAAGAAAGAGGCAAGGAGGCGAAAGTGTCATGATTTTGTGACATGCTGTGTTTTCACTGGAGCAAGCCAAGAAAAGAGACAAGGAGGTGAAAGTGTCACGATTTCGTGACATGTGTTTTCATGGCAACAACAATAGAAGAGTTACAGGGGCAGTTGAAGCCGACGAAGACCGATGTTAGCCGACGAAGATTAGGGTTTGCAGCCGATGAAGATTAGGGTTTACAGTCGACGATGATTAGGCATTGCACTTGCATAATCAGCCGACTAAAGTTAGAATTTTATCATGAAAATTTGGTTATAAAAGGAGGGTTATTTTGGAGATTTGATTGTATCGATTATGTGCTAAGCCCGTAGTGTGCAGAGAGCGAGTCATGTCGAATCGAGCTAAGTGCGAAGCAAGAGCGCATAGAGAGCAAAAAAGCACA
The DNA here is from genome assembly GCA_028583015.1 of Wollemia nobilis. NCBI lineage: Eukaryota > Viridiplantae > Streptophyta > Pinopsida > Araucariales > Araucariaceae > Wollemia > Wollemia nobilis. Next base: position 3,523,449 of record JAQPPZ010013020.1, on the reverse strand, counting down.
AAGGGGCAGAAGCGATCGATCGACTGTATCACAGCAGAGTGTGCGAGGCATTTGAGTAGAAGCAGACTATTCAAAATTAGATAGTGCGAAGCGATTGTGCACAAGAAGCAGAGTGCATAGAAACAGCAGACTGTGTGCAAAAAGGTGAAGGTATTTTTCTGTAAATTTCATAGATTCACTTGAAGTCCAAGTTGCAGCTTGGCATCAGGGGTTGGTGCTCCTTCCAGTAGGTGCTGGTAAATTAGGGGTTGTTGCTCCTTTCTGTTGGTACAAAAAAATTTGAGGGGTTGGTGCTCCTTCCAGTTGGTGCTGGTAAATAGATTGTAAAGTTGTTGCTTTGCAAAGGCTGGATTTGGATGGTAGTCCAAGCAGTCATTTTTGAGGAGTAGCCACATTGGTGAACCTCGTTAAATGTTGTGTTGTGTGATGCTCTCTTGTTAACTTGTTGTATATGTTGTGAGTTTCCTTTATTTCTGCATTAAGAGTTGTAAATTTAAAGTTTTAAAAGATCACACTGATTCACCCCCCCTCTCAGTGTCACTGTGAGTGTAACACTTATTATTCTCTTACATGTACCTAGGTATCCTCTCTTACTAAGTGATATCCACAACTCTAATTTCCTTATCAATAGTTACAAACAGATACAAATGATTTATGGCACAAAATATTTGATCATATTGGATGTACATATCTCTTAGAGCTTCATAGAAATAAAATGGTTATTGTTTTACCTCAACTATATTTGAACCTACCAACATGTCATTTAGCTAACAAACAACATTGAATTCATTTTAAATTCAATTCACATAGAGCTACTGGTCTCTTGATGTTATTCATACAAATCTATCTGGTCCGATATTTGTCAATTTTGGAGGACATAAATACTTCTAACTATTTGTGGTTGAATCTCACATAAAATGTGGATCTATTTCCTATCATTAAAATTAAAATTCTTTACATGGTTTAAACAATTCAAACAACTTGTTGAAACATAATTTGGTTGTTCAATTTGAGTACGTTGATCAGATCAAGATGGAGAACATACCTCTAATTTTTTTTAATATCTTACACAACATGGAATCTAGCATGAACTAACTAGAACTTACACTCCACAACAAAACGGTGTTGTTGAAAGAAGAAATCAAACTATTATGGAAATGGTTTATTGTATGCTTAAAGAAGTTGATATTGAAAAACAATAATTGTAATAAGTAGTCAATAGTACAATATCTATTTAAAACAGAAAATCTACAAAGGCTCCTAAGGGTATCACACCAGAAGAAGTATGGTCTAGGAAAAAACTATTAGTGGCACATTTAAAAGTGTTTAGTTGTAAAGCTTATATGCATATTCCAAAGCAAAAAAGGATAAAATTAGATGATAAAACTTTACCCTGCATATTTTTAGGATATGATATGTCATCCAAAGCTTATCGTCTAATTGATCCTATCACAAGAAAATATATATAAGCTGAGATGTTATCTTTGATGAAGAATGTACTCACAATATTGAATCAAAATATACTTCATCACCTATTATAAACAATTAAGAATATTATGATAGTGAATCAGAAATTATAAATAAATCAATGTAAGAATCACTTACATATGTAACCTCTCAAGCTCTAGAAAAGAAAACACCAAAATGGACTCCAATTACTTTTAAAGATGTAAAAATGGATAGACATCTAGATATAACTTCAACTACACCTTGTACCCACAATTAAACACAAAGGGAAGTAAATTATGGCCTAATGACTTCAATAATGGAAAATAATGAACCTCAATTTATAAGAGAAACACTTAATTCATTTGACTAGAGAAAATAGTAGATGTTAAATATTCAGCCCTATTCAAGAATGAAACTTGGTATCTAGGTCTATAAAATCAAATCTAAAGTAGATGGTTCAATTGATAAATATAAAACACATCAGTGTTTTTTTTCAGAGAGAAGGAATTCACTGTGATGAAACATTTTCACCAATGACAAATATGACTATAATTCATATAATTTGTGCACTAATAACAAAATATAATTGGAAAATACATCAAATGGATGTAAAGAGTATTTTTTTCAATGGATATCTTGAACAAGAAGTATGAATTCAGAAGGCTTTAATATAAGTATGAATTCAAAAGGCTTTGAGATATCTGGTCAAACACATAAAATTTACAAATTAAAAAAAATAATTGTATGGATTAAAACAAGCTCCACAAGCATGGTATATTAAAATCAACAATCATCTTCAACAACATGGTTTCCATAGAAGCTTCTTAGAATCAAATATCCATCCTTATAAAGTGGTTTTTTGACAAAGTAATTATTGTGGTGTATGTATATGATCTTGTTTCCACATGTAGTTTGAATAATTTAATAACAAAGTTGAAAAATGATCTAAATGAAGCCTTTCATATGACTGATCTAGGACCACTTCATTATTATCTTGGTTTGGAGGTATGGCAAAAGGAAAATATTTTATAATTACACAAACTAACTATGCCACGACTTTCTTACAAAAACATAGAACGATATATTATAAAGCTAAAGCAACACTTATGGAACAAGGATTACAATTTTCAAGATATGATAAGTCACCATCTGTATCAACCATTATATCGACAAATGATTGAGAATTTACTTTATCCCACAAATACAAGACAAAATATAGTTTTTGCTATAAAGTCTCTCTAAATTTATGTAAGAACCTAAACAAACTCATTAGAAAGCTGCTAAGCAAATTCTACAGTATATTCAAGGAAAAATGAATTATGGATTATGATATACAGAAAATGATAAATTTTATATCTTTACACAACAAATTATGCATTATGATATTAAGAAAATTATTATATTTTTTAATCTTTAAAAATCTATTTTATTTTGCTATATTTCTTTTTATATCATAATTTCCTTTATATATTATAATTTTTTTTCTCTACTTTTTCAACATAATATTTTTATCATTATAATTTTTTCCTTTGCACATATTTTTTTTTAATATTTCCTTCTATATCATAATTTTCTTTATATATCATAATTGCTTTTCCCTACTTTTTCAACTTAATTTTTTATATATTTTTTCAACTTATCATATTTTTTTCATCTTTACACATTTTTATTTCGCTATATTTCCTTCTATATCATAATTTTCTTGGTTTTCTCTACTTTTTCAACTTAAGTTTTCTTCTTTTAAAAAAACACTTCAAAGTGCTTTTTCATGTAAAGCATGGCTTTTCCAACAAGAATTTTAGGTTTTTCTTCTTTTAAAAAAACACTTCAAAGTGCGTTTTTCATGTAAAGCATGGCTTGTCAGCAAGAATTTCCATGACCTAATTTGCGCTAACTCAAAACAAACAATAGCTGCCCTACTTCTTCCAATTATAAAGAGGCCAATAATCTTTCTTCTGCGTAGCTAGAAGAGATATTCAATCTATTCGATCTGAAATCTAAGTGCACGTCATCATAGACAATGATGTCGCAATTCGTATGCACACTGTGCAACACCTATACCCGTTGCACCCCTTTCTGCGAGAATTGCTGCTCGCAAGCGAAAAGAGATAAGGAGGAGGAGAAAAACAAGAATTTAATTGCTATTCAGAGTTTTAAATCACAGATTGCATCTTTGAGATACTTTAATTTTGTTCCGGAAAAACAATCTGACTTTGCAGATGTTGTTCTCTGCACTTCAGATGGATCCCGCTTAGAGGCGCACCGTTTCATATTGGTGAGTTTTTTTTGTTCTTATTTCTTTTGTAATCTACATTACTAAATAGCATTAGCAATGTTTTTTGTTCTTATTTCTTTTGTAATATATATATGTGTAGGCAAGTCGTTCCGATGTATTTAGGGCCATGTTTGAGATAGATATGAAGGAAAAGCGGTCAATAGAAATACAAATAAATGAGGTGGGAGGGGAAACCCTTAAATTGTTTGTGAAGTTGCTCTACACTGGTCATGCCAGCGATGATGAAATTCTTTGCAATTACACAGATCTTGTCAAACTATCTGATTTGTATCAGGTCAAGAGCGTACTCTTAGTGTTGGATGCAGTTATTTCTGAAAATATCCTCTCTAAGCAAACAGCAAGTGCATTACTGAAGATGGCATACATATATAAGTTACCCAACACAAAACAGGCAGCCCTGCAGATGATTGCGGATGATCACGGGGATGAGCTGTTTGACATGACAGTCAAGGAGTTGGAAGATGATCCGTCCATGGCTTTAGATTTCTGCAAATATGTTGTTCACTTGTATAGAAAGAAAATTAAGATATAGGAGGAAATATAGTGTAAAGTTTAAAAAACATGATAATTTTCTTAATATCATAGTCCATAGTTTGTTGTTCCTTGACTCTAATAATGTTTTATATTTATTATTTTGTTGTAAGGGCTTGAAAACGTGTTTTAACCACATTTAAAAACTCCAAATGGGTATGTCAAGACAAAGTTTGTGCTAACTTCAAACTCAACAAGAACATAGGCAAACTAAATAACTAATAATATAGTAATAGAAATGTTCATGTTTGTTGACTAAATTTAAAAAACCCTTCGCCACCCTCAATACATTCCAATGATTAAGAAATATAAAATACACTAAGTATTTGTTTGGATATTGTATTTATATGATTTTGCAATTTTATTTTAAAAAAATTAAATTTTAATGATAGAAAAATAACTGTGGTTTATATATATAATACTTTGAGGCATTGTTCCTTTCCATGTAACTCCGCAAGTGGAACAAATTTATCCATTTTGGCATATGATTCCATTTAATACAAGCACGATGTAATTTAAAAAATTGTAACATTAAAAAAAATATAAGAACAATTATAATATATTTAAAATACCTTCCCTAAAAATTATTTAAACTACAAGGTATTATTACACATATCAACAGATTGAATTTAAGCATTTGCATCAACTAAAAATCTACCCTTCAAATGAAATTAGAGACAAGCTAAATAATCTTTCAACGTTTAGGGAATTTACTATGGTAGACCCATATGTAAAATATATAAATTTTTATTCTATAAAATTTTTTTAATTACATTTTTTTTAATTTTATAAAATAATATATTTGATAAAATTATGTATTTTTAAAAAAAACTAAAATGTTAATAGATGCTTATACTACTAAAAAATATTTATTATTTATTTTTTTACCCCTTGCGTACCATATACATGTAAATTAAAATTCCATTTAATTATAAAATAATAACTTTAAGTAAAACATTCATTTGACTTTGCATCTATTTTAGAATCAATATAAACTATACTTTATAGAATATCATACATATCACTTAAAATCATTGATAATTATATATTCAATAAGATTCAATGTTCACTACACTTAAATAAAGATCACTTAACCTCTTTCAAGTTGTACATGAAATATTCATAAGCTTTCACAAAAGTCATGATTAAAATTAAGACCAAATTACTTCCATTTTGTTTAAATAATATACAATTACATAGACAATTTCATATGCTTCACTTAGCATATACTTTAGAAAACTTTACATAGTTTTTACAATAGGTATTGGCTATCACTTCCAATTACTATGGACCTTCTTTAAGGAATAAAAATTGGGGATAAGGCTTCATCACCCTAACTTCCCCTAAGCCCCAAAATCTATTTAAAAATTATAGATCCATGAGACTTGTTGTATCTCGTTAACTTGAAAATAAATTTCACAAATAAAAGGTACTTTACAACATAATTATAAGCACATCAAACATTTTTGTATCCTCATAGGTACAAGATAAATTATGAACCAACTATATCTAGTTCAAAGCCCACTCATATTTTTGAAGATGATCAAGGTGTTTTGATAAAAATAAAATGATGAATCCCTCTCACTTGGTAGCTTTTAAAGCTAAATACTTGAGATAAAATAACTACCAGATCTAAAAATAAAGTTGCAATATGAAATATATGATAATGGAAAACTACTAAACATATAAAATTCATAAATAACTTCAAAAATAACTCATAGAAATACCATTAAAAAATGCTCATGAAAATTGTATCTCAATTGTATATATCTCTATATCACACACACACTCACATAGACACATATATAATGGAATGTGGCTCTTCATATGGAGCACTCTTGGTCTTCACTCTTCTAGAGACTCTTCATATTCCTACTCTATGGACTCATCTGCACATGGACTATTATGCACATTTACATTACTAAAATACTTTACACACTTTAATAATATGTATGCATTTATTAAATTGCATAAAGTAAATACTCACACTCTAATATAAGACTCTTTCTCCTAATCTAAATATGTACCCAAGGTGGTACATTAGAATGTACCAAATAATATAATATATTCCAATATCCACCCCCCTGTATTAGATTATTTGGTTATTGAAGACTTTAGTCTTCAATATGGTCTTGATCTTGATTCTTCAATCTATCTCCTATAGATTAAAAATTGGATATATTGTGTATATATCTTCAGTTTTTTATGAATAACACAAGTTTATACTAAGAGGAAGGGTGAACATTAAAAGAGCACTTTTTACTTTTCTTTCAAATCAATATTATGCAATGTATAAATAGCAATATTAATAGCAGTAATCAAAGCAATGCATAAATAACCACACACAATAGAGACACCAATTTAATGTGGTTCACCCAAATATGGCTACCTCCACGGAGAAAATATTTTACTAAAATTTTCTTAATCAATCTCTTGGAAATTCTTTTCCTATTACAATGTTTATGGATCTTCGTCCAAAGGAGATGTTGATCCCCTAAATCTGGTTCATGGATCTCTATCCATAGGATAACTTCTTCTCCTCTACTCTGGTTGGTGATCCTCTAGAATACTACTGCCTCCACTACACTGGCTTGTGGATATCTCTCCATTGAATACTCTTATCCCCACTCAGAAGACCTGTTCTCACTGCCCTGGTTGATGGATCTCTATCCACTAGAGATTACTATCCTCTCTGCTCTGTCACCTCTAAAGCTCTATCTCAAATCTGCACTAAACACAATCCAATTAGTCTAGCACAAATTTGCTCAACAAGTCCACTCAAATCTGCACTAAACAGAGTCCAGTCGGTCTAGCACAAATCTGATCAATAAGTCCACTCAAATATGCACTAAACACATTTAATTCGGTCTAGCTCAAATCTGCACTAAACATAGTCTAGTAGGTCTAGCACAAATCTGCACTAAATATAGTCTAGTCAGTATAGCACAAATCTACTCAATAATTCCACTCATAACTTTCTCAATTTTACTCAAATAATTCCACTCAAAAATTTTCTCAAATCTTCTCAATAGGTCCACTCAAAACCTGCTCAAATCTGCTCAACGGGTCCACACAAAACCTGTCAAAATTTGCTCAACAAGCTCATATAGAACTTATCCAAATTTGATCAATAAGTTCTCTCTAGAACTTAACCAAATATGTATTGTAAGCTTCCACAAAATCTCACACAAAATTAGTCCACAAGTCTCCTCAAATACTTACCTCAAATCTGCTTAACAAGTCCACACATAACTTGTTCAATCTCATAGAAGCATAAAGAGAATTATTAGAGACTCAATATGTTCTACACTCAATGCTCAATCACTTTCAATATCATAGAAGCATAAAGATAATTGTTAGAGACTCAATATGTTCTATACTCAATGCTCAATAACTTTCAATCTCATAGAAGCATAAAGAGAATTGTTAGAGACTCAATATATTTTATACTCAATGCTCAATCACTTTCAATCTCATAGAAGCATAAAGAGAATTGTTAGAGACTCAATATGTTCTATACTCAATGCTCAATCACTTTCTCAACTCAAATCAGAATAAATAATAGTTTGTTTTATGACTTGAACAATCACTTCATACAACCACTTGACTAGGCTCAACCACTCAACTCAACCAATTGCTTAATGAAACATCCATTTCTCACAAACCCTAGTCTAAGCATATATCAACCAACTCAAAATGTTTCCAACAATGCTCAATAACAAATCTCACATAACAATGATACTCATGATATTTTCAAAATCCTAACTCAAGTTCTTTACACAATCCAATCGCTTCAACAACAATGCTTATAAAACAAGGTTTCAATCACAACTCTTAATTCCATAAAACCTTGAAGCATTAAATCAAACACTTTCAAAATAGAAACCCTAACCAAATCCTTTTCACTCCAAACTTTATTTAGAAGTCCAATCAACCAACTCAACCAAGAAATAATTTTCCCATACCTTTTTTCTTGACAATGAGTAGATCTCATAAATATGCCACACTCACAATTTCTTCTTTACCAAACTCAATAAGGGTTAGAAGATAATAATTTCCTCAAAAAAACACAATACAAAATTATATCAAACAAAATACACCTTATCACTCCAAATTTAACATAATATCAATACCCTCATAATAATCTCTTTGGCAAAAATTCTTTTACAAATAAAATCAACACTCACTAAAAATCATAACCTCTTACTACCTTATTACTCCAATTTAAAAAGAATATATCCTCTTTTATAAATCACAATTCAACACATGACATTTTGTTATCACTCCTTATTTATTCTAACCACTAATTTTATTGTCTAACTAAAAACCTTTTAACAAACCCCTTATCACTCCTAATAAAGACTTTAATTAAAACTTTAGGCAATAAAAATATTAAAAAAAAATTACCTTTGCCTCTCCATGTGTTTCGAACCCTTAACCTCTGCCTCCACGAATGCCCTAGTCATGGGATCCTCAACCACATGCGCTCAACGCACGTTGAGAACCAAAAGGCTCTATGCGCACTATCTTCCTTCCTTGGTGCCTTACTCAAAAAATGCAAAGAATGAAAACCTTTCCCTTTGGTGCTTACCACCAACGGATTTCGAACATGGGCTCTTTCTTCCACCAACATTTTCATAGATCATTAGCTGCCAATGGACCACCATGTCCAACATGCTTAGAAATCTCCAACCTCTTCACCTTATGCTTGGTGGATAAGACAAAAATATTTTTCGTCTTCTTCCTCAATGAAGCTCTCAAAATCGCATACGAAATATTTCAACCTTGGTGCATATCAATCGTTCAAGGGATAATCTTCAAGGTCTTTTGGCCTCCCTTTTTATACATGAAGTTGTCATTATATTCAAACTTCGGTGCTCCAAATTTTCAATGACGTCGGCGCATTTGTCCTTTGTAATTTATAAAATATTTAAATTCCAAGGAATTTAAATTTTATAAATTATAATTATAACCTTTATCTTTTAAGGCCTTCTCTTATTGCATAAATTTGTATTGATGATATTTATTTATAAAAATAAAATTCCTTTTGAATTTAAATATTTTATAAACTAAATATTAGACCTTTGTTATGAACCTCATTTTATCAATCACATAAATCATTAACAAATTGCAGATATATTGCATAACAACCACAATGAATGGTTCAGATAATGTAAAACAAGACAAATATAGAAATTACTACAATGTATTCAAACATAAGCAAACCCTTGAGATAGGGCAACACCATACAATACTCCTTTTGGAAGGAAGCCACTCCACAAGGTCTTCAACTCCACGAGCCAAGACTTCTACAATATAATTCTCTTCATGATGATTACAATGACCAATATCTCTTCTATATATACCCATATTCTAATTCTACTTTGGGGAGCCCACTATTAATATAATATTATATTATAATATAATATAATATTATATTATATTATAATACAATCAATCTTGGGTTATGTGTGGCCCATGCCAACCCTTATACAATATAATAATATATCCCCAAATATCTATTTCTAGGTACCCCAACATTACAATAATATAATATTAAATACTTATATTGGATACTTAACATTCCATCCCCCTTACAAATGTTTTGTCCTCGAAATATATGAAGAAATAAGATAATATGATTTACCAAGCAATGTTAGCAACTGGTACCAATCTCAATCATCCATCCATCCTAGTGAAACACATTGATGTTGGTATGCCATTTTACCACTTGAGTATCCAAATCCGCTTTGTTGGCTCTATGCTTCTACTACTGTATTTTGATAATTTGAATGATGGATCCACTTGTTCCTTGATGCTGATGAACCATTCTGAAAACCAGGATCACTATGCTTTCTCTTCCAAACACTGCCATACTTGATGCCCTTCTAATTCCATGTAGAACCGTAATATTGTTTCCTTGAGCCATACCTCCAAGATTGTTGATGCTCATGGTGGTGTGGATGGCGATATGGTGTCACATTAACTTGATGTTATACCTTCTTTGACTCCTCAACATTTGGCTCCACTATTTTAAAATCTTATACACATTGTTCTTTTATGTTCCCTTTGTTTTGTGTGTCCTTGTGCTCTTCTATCAAAGTTTTCTTTGACTCAGCTACTGTTATTTCCATGGATTCAATTGTTGTTGCTTCTTACATGGACTCTATTGTTGTTGCTGCCTTTTTGGATTCTATTTCAAGTTCTTCTATTTGATCTTCAAGTTGTTCCTCTGCAACCACTTCTTGTTTTTTCTTGGATCTTGCTCCTGAAGTTGAGAAATATCCTGTAATATTATCTTATTTTTTTTGTACCATAACTTCATAAACTTCTTTTGCACATTAATGTTAACAGTACCCAAAGAATCTAACCAAGGATAACCAAGAATAATATCCTCATCATTCATCTCAATAGCATGAAAATTTGAATGTAAAACATATTTATCCATGGTGATCTTCAAATATTCAAAAATTTGAACATGCTCACCCTTCAGCTGTGTGTCCTTAATTTTTGTTGTTTGAACCTGCAACCTCTTAGCCAAAGCAATATTAATAAAATTATATTTGTTACTAGGGTCAATGGAAATAATAACCTATTCCTTTTGAATGCTTCCATGAACCTATAAAATAGAAATTTTAGATGAATGTAAACCCTTTTGATCCTTCTCTTGCTTTTGAATATCCAAATACGTGGCTTCATTCTTCTCACTATTTTTCTTAATATTTTTCTCTTTCTCCTTCTTGAGTAATTTTATTTATTTTTTATAGTCTTCATTCTGTTTCTTGAAAACTGCCCATTCTCCTTTCATTTCATTTCACTCATTTTGAATTCTCTATAGTTTCTTTTCAAGGCCTTTGATGACATCCATCAAGCTATCTATCTTTTTATTCCTTCCCTCAATATCTCTCTTGCAAATATCTAACTTTATTTGTAATTGAATATGTTCTCATTTACTCAAGAATTTTGGTTCTATTTAACTCCAAGTGCACAAGGGATTATCCCTAATAAAGCTTTCTACCCATTGCAAGACTTCCCCCCCAAAAGAACTCTTAAAGAAACAACATAACATGACTTCACCATGTTGATATTTTACTATTTTCAACCACTCTCTCACATCAAAAATATTTTGTAGTTCCATATTTGATGTCCTAATGCAAATTAGGGTTTTATGAAAATTATATCTCCCCACTTATTTGAAGCTAAAATTCCACACAAACAACTAGATCTACAATTTTTCTTCCAAAAAAATAAATTACAACTGATTTGCTTACCCAAACTAAATTTCGTCTTCCAAAAAATTTGTGATTTGAAAATTCGTCACTGCCCTTGTTTTAGATGACTGACTTCAAAAGGTCGTATATCTCTCAATACTACTCATATTCCTTCATATGACCACTCATTTTAAAGCTCTTAAAATTTTGCATGAACTGATCTAATAATCATCTAAATTGGATAAAATTTCACAGATATATAGCTCCTGAAATATGAGACGATTTTCCAAAAAAAACCCTAATTCTACAATTCCACAAAAACAATCTCCACTTTTCCCAAATTATTGCTCCTGAGAAATGTGTCCTAGCTTTGCAAAAAACAAACCCACTTTGCTCAAATTGTTGCTCTGATACCACTTGTTATGAACCTCCTTTTCTCAATCACATAAATCATTAACAAATTGTAAATATATTGCATAACAACCACAATGAATGATCCACATAATATAAAACAAGACAAATATGGAAATTACTGCAATGTATTCAAACATAAGCAAACCCTTGAGGTAGGGCAACACCATACAATACTCCTTTTGGAAGGAAGCCACTCCACAAGATCTTCAACTCCACGATCCAAGACTTCTACAATATAATTCTCTTCATGATGATTACAATGACCAATATCTCTTCTTTATATACCCATATTCTAATTCTACTTTGGGGAGCCCACTATTAATATAATATTATAATACAATCAATCTTGGATTATGTGTGGCCCATGCCAACCCTTATACAATATAATAATATATCTCCAAATATCTATTTCTAGGTACCCCAACATTACAATAATATAATATTAAATACTTATATTGGGTACTTAACATTACAATACCACTTGTCCTCCTTTGAACTTTGCAATAGGTCTCCTTGGGTATTTATGAAAACCCATTTTAACTTATGCTCTCATATAATATTAAAATATTATGGAGCCCTTTTGCCTTTAAATTTTGCACTGTTGAAGCTTCTTCCTGACACCTTTGATGACTTTATGATGACTTTATATTTTGTCGAATTCCTTGACATTAAAGATGACTTCATTTCTTGACATTAATGACAAATTTAAATTTTAGGACCCAAAATGTCCAACATTTTATTTAGTATTCATCTTGCCTCACTTGAACTAGTGTCTTTTCTTTTTTTTCTTTCTTCTTCATTTATGTACTTTTACCAGTGATATATCTTCAATGCGATGAGTTAGTAGATCATCACAATAAAAATAACTTGGATTCAAAGGTTCATTACTAGCATTATTTACTTTCTTCTATTTCATTCCTTGAAAGAACTCAAAAGTGATTAATGACAAATAAACCATTAAACACTCTTCTGATGAAAGAACAATCATATTTTGAGCATTCCACCAAGTCTTGAATAGTGTTTCATGAAGATATCCAATTAGTGTCATAAAGTTCTCTTCCTTTGCTTCCTTCAAAAACAAAGAGAATATTTCTTTCAAATATATAGGCAAGTGTTTGAATCCATCAAAGGTATCTATTAGATTTTGTGAATAAAACCTAAGTTCATGAAATAGCTCTTCATTATTTTCATTAAATGCATTTCTAATTATTTCATCCATCTTGCTTTAAATAATAAATCTTTCAATTCTTTAGACCTTTGAGGTTGGCTACCTTATGTCTCCCTAGTTTAGTTTATCAAACAATTATTTGATGCAATATCAAATTCTCTACTCTTTATTTCTCCTTAGTTTCGAATTATTAAGGATAATTTTCAATGTTTAACTTTAAGTTGACAACCTTTTATCTCCCTAGTTTCAATATAATTCTTCAATTTTATGTTTTGTAGAATACCTTGTATCTCCCTAGTGATTGAATGATAATATAATTTTTCCAACTTCTATTCTTCAAAATAACTACTTTTATTTTCCTCTTATCAATCAATAATTTGAATGCAATTTCAATCTTTCAAGTCTTCAAACTTATGTCTCTTCCAATTTTAAATTAGAGACTAAGTTATAAATGCAATGTTCCTTTGTCAAAGGTTCTATGTTAAATTCCTTTTATCTCCCAAATATCAAGAATATAATTCCCCAATTCTAAATTTCATAAATCAATGTTGATGTTGAATTCCTTGTAACTCCAAATTTAGAAATTCTATAAAAGGATATTTGCAAATTTTGTATTCCTAATTTGATGTAGGATACCTTAGTTCTCCAAAGTTATCAAATTGCAAATATTTTAAATTATTTTGTAAACTCAAATGATCAAATTACAAAACTTCAAAATAATTACTTTAATTTTCAAATCAATCTTCAAATCTTCATAAAACTTTCAAATTACAATAATAAAATTTCTAAGGTTTCAAATAATACTTTAAGGTCTTATCTCTAAAATAAAATAATTTCAACTTAACCTTAGACAATAATAATACCTTATAACTCCTATCTTGGTATATAATTAATTTCAAATTGAAATGTATTACCTCCAAAACTTGAGGTGCTCCTACTCTACTGTTGTATTCTAACTTGCTTTGATAAATAGGTGCTCACTCTTCTCCTTGACTAGTAAATATTCTTCAAGCTATTCCAAGGTGCTTGAACATTTAACGTACGTCCTCCTTACTATAGTAACTATGACTATGCAAGCTTATTTTTATCCCATGCATTAAATGGGTGCTTCTATACATTGTAACTCCCTTAGTAATGACTGGATTCTTGAATACCAAGTATCAAATGGTGCCAAATATTCCTCCTTGCTCTTACTAATGTATTATGAAATGATTATCTTACTTCAAATGAATTATGGTACTCCTTCTCCCTTGTGACAAGTGGCATGAACATTCAACCAACCTTGCAAATAATATTCTCAATGCTTCAAGCTTCAGATAACGTTCTATGATTGCATATTTCTTCTTCCAACACTTGGCTGCCTATGTAATATCCTCAACGAGGTAATACAACATTGTTTTTTTTGTAAATAACGTTATGGATGTCAATTCTTTGCTTATCTTCTTGACAGTTGTAAAATCCTAGATATTTATTTTTCACTATACTTTTTCAATATCCAAATATTGATTTTTTTGTTTCTTAAATTTCTAAGTTAGCAAACAATAATCTCTCTTCTCCAATGGTGGCTCTTCTTCACTTAGGTGCTTCTCTACTCCTCCTCCTAGGCTTGGTATCTCCACCTTTCAATGGTGGCACTCTAAAATAGTGCTCTACAGGTGGCTCTTCTCGGTGGATTTTCTCTTATAGACGGTGGATCCTCTCTTTTATCTGGTGGCTCTCCTTCTAAGCACTACTTGGATGCTTACCCCTATGCTTCAACATCACCTTGGCTCCTCTCCTATGGTTCTCAAACTTTGCAAGATGGTAGCTCTTCTTCACCAATGTTTTTGGCTATTTTTGTGCTCCTCTTGGTGTCTTTAGACACCTTAAATTTCCCTTAACTTTGAACACTATTCAACCTTTATTTTATTCAATAGATATTAGAACAAGTCTACACTTGTTTTTATAAAAAATAGCATATATTACTTTTTCTTATTGCACCTTTTCAATCACTTTTTAACTTCAATACTTGCTATTATATTTTACATATTTTAGAATGATAATGATGTCTCCTTCCTTGGCTTGGAGACATTTTTTTTTTTTTGTAAAAGAGGGTAAAAATTTATTAACTCAACAAAACATTCATGATACAAAGAAAAAGCAGAAGCTATTCAGACATATCAGCTCTCAATAAAGAAGAGAGAGATTGAGAGCAATCAGAAGAAAGTTGAGACCAATTTTGAACATCCCAACCATCTGGAGACATTTAACTTAGACTTTCTTTTGCTAAATTTTAACAACTCTAATATGATGCTTCCAAAAACTTGAATAACTACCTTTAATACTTGTATAAGAACACTTTTATAGTTCCATTATTACACACCTCTTATGACCTCCTTGGTGTCTAGTCTTCCTAGT
The DNA here is from genome assembly GCA_028583015.1 of Wollemia nobilis. Classification (NCBI taxonomy): domain Eukaryota; kingdom Viridiplantae; phylum Streptophyta; class Pinopsida; order Araucariales; family Araucariaceae; genus Wollemia; species Wollemia nobilis. Next base: position 3,507,983 of record JAQPPZ010013020.1, on the reverse strand, counting down.
AATTTGTTATCTCGAATTTATGTATTTTTGCAGCTCCACTCCCTTTTATTTTGCTACTCTAGAATCATAAATTTTGTAGCATTACTTGTTGCCCAAAAATCAACTCTCTTGTTGTCAATATTTATTTCAATTTTCTCCTTATTTTTCCTTCAAATGTATGCTTTCAACTTCTAAAATTTGTAGCTACAAATGCTGCCCTCTTGCTATCCAAATTTGTAGCAATTATCCTCCTTCAAATGCTGTCAAATATTCCTATGCTTTGCTGCCCAAAACTCTTCCAAATCTATCCCTAAAATCCTTCAAAATGTAGCTCACTTTTCTCCTTCTAATGCTGCCCAAATTCATAGCTCAAATATCTTAAATTGTTGCTTAAAAATATGATTCTTTGATGTCCAAGAATATTTTCTAATTCTTTCAATTTGTTGCCTTATTTTGTTGTCAATCCTTCCTTCAATTATATTTCTAAGGGTACTTCAAAATATTTCCAAATATTCTCCAAATCGTAGCTCTATATCACCTTCAATTTGTTGTCTTATGACCTTTCAACTTCTACCTCAAAAATCAGCAACCTCCTCCTTTACAAATCAGCCTTCAAAACCTTTGTGGTTGTCCTTAAACTTTTCAAAATTTTGGCCTCTTAAATCTTCTTATTTAATTCTAACTTCAAATAAAATCTCTTTCATTATATTCTTTCTTAATAATCTGAATGTCTTGAGGTCTTCAAATATCTTCTCAAAATTTGGTAAACTTCTTGCCAAATTCTTCTTCCTTTTGGGCTTGTTTTTGGATGACGATAACTGTCCCAAATTTTATTTTCATGAGCTTCTCCTGATTGTAATATTTTGTCATGAAATTTCTTCAAATATCCTCCAATGACCACTTCTTCAACTTTGTAATAAGGCTTTATCTAGCCTTCTTCTTCTTCTCCAATTTATCTTGAGACCTCTTCTCTTAGGTCTTCTAATTCAGTAGCTACTCAATTATTTTCTCAAAACGTTAATGAGACCTTTATTTGGTCTCTTCAATATTCCAACTATGGAAATTTTGCAATGAGATATATTTCTTGGATATCTAAATTCTATTGCTTCTCAACTCTACAATAGGACCTTTTCGTAGTCCTTCTCTATTTTCAATCTTCAATCTTCTATCTTCCAAATCTATAAGTTCTTCAATATGACCTCTTTATTGGGTCTCTTAAAACCTCAATATGCAGTCTTCAATCTTCAATGAGACCTCTTTTTGAACCTCCTTAATATATAATGTCTACTCTTTTGCTACAACTTAAAACTAATCCTTGTACGAGGAAAGCACATAGAGTTTCAGGTAATTGAAGGTAAAATTATTCTCTATCCATTGTAGGAAGCTTCCCAAATTATGAGAACTAGTTTTCTACAATAATAACATAGTAACCAAATACATTCAAATTTCCAAAATTCTAAAATCAATAAACTTCAATGGTTATTCTCAAAACTAGTGGAAAGAAATCTATGTTGATTCCTAGTCTTCACGAGTTTTCCTTCAACCTCATGGAAAGAATCTAGCCAAATATTAGTATGGAATATTCTTATCTCTATCAAAATTTTAAATAGGACCTTCTAGGATCTCTTTATCTCATCAATATCTATATTTATCTTCAAGACCTATAAATTTCCTTCTATTTTGAATTTGCTCTTGGAATAGGTAAATCTTCAACCTTCACTGGTTTTCCTTCAACACAATAAAAATACTATCTTCTTTGGTTTTCTTTTCCAAAGGTAATTTCTTCAACTTCATTGGTTTCTCCTTAACCAGTGGAAATATCCTTTGCAACTTAAAAACCTATGCAAGACAAAACTTTGTTGTGGCTCTGATACCACTATTATCTTTTGAATCTAAATACTTAATATAAAAGAACTACAAGATCTGAAATAAAGTTGAAATATGAAATATATGATAATGACAAACTACTAAATATTTAAAACTCATATATAACTTCAAAAATAACTCATAGAAATACCATTAATAAATGCTCATAAAATTTGTATCTCAATTGAATAAAGATCTCAAATACACCATACTTCTTCACACTCTCATTGTATAATTATATATGTCTCTATATCACACACACACACTCACATAGACACATATATAATGGAATGTGACTCTTCATATGGAGCACTCTTGGCCTTCACTCTTCTAGAGACCCTTCATCTTCCTACTCTATGGATTCATGTGCACATGGATTATTATGCACATTTACATTACCAAAATACTTTGCACACTTTAATAATACTTGTGCATTTATTACATCACATAAAGTAAACACTCACACTCTAATCTTGGACTCTTTATCCTAATCTAAATATGTACCCAAGGTGGTACATTAGCATATACTAAATAATATAATATATTCCAACATCACCTACATCAAAAATTTTCATTATTGAAGAGGAGCTCTCTCTACTCTTAATATGTCCTTCATATGGAAGTTACCACTTCACCCATTCTAGACACAATGGAATCCCATACTACCCTTAATTATAACTCTGCATAACAAACCTATTATGTAATAAACTAGTTTATGCTACAAAATTTGATACTCATACAATTATAAAGATATATAAGCAAACATAATTGAACTTTATCCTAAACCACATACAAAATCATCTAAATATTTAGACATCCAAAAAATGGTATAAGTAACATACACATAGGCTCTTTCACCTATTTTATTTACAAGCATTCATGAACAACATCTAAACAATGGTAGAGGTGAGGCATATTTAATTATGTAAGATTTTTTCTTTTTTAACATTATTGTAGGGCATGTATAAAAATATTGTTGCTTTCATAGTTACCAATGGATTGAAAATGGATTTCTTTTGCAAAAAAATCGCATGTGGAAACATGAATAATATCAAGAACAAAATATCTACCTCTTAGTTTTTGTTTTCTCTTCACTTAATTCTTCCTTTCATTTTCTGCTCTATGTATAATCTTCTTTTATATTCTATTTATTATGTATATTATTACTAGTGTGCACTACCCTTTGCATGCACCAATATTTGTATGCACTTTCCCTCTTTATTTTTATTTTTCCTTTTCTACTTTGGTTATTATATATAGTGTCTTGTACACCTATTGAAATGGAAAATTGTATTGACTTCTTGATTAATATTTGTGCCCCAATTCTAGTTTTTACAAAGTTGTATGGGATTGCTAATAGCTTCTCCTAACATATATATTTATGTCAACTCTTCACTATCCTTAAAGGGTAATCCTATGTTGACCTACACTAAATTGCATTATTCTGCAAATAAATTATATGTGGAAACATGAGTAATATCAAGAACAAAAATTTCTACCTTTTGATTTTTGTTTTCTCTTCAATCAACTCTGTATTTCATTCTTTGCCCTGTGTAATATTATTTTACATGAACTTTCCTATGTATATTACTAGTTGTGTGCAATACACTTTCCATAAACCAATATTTGCATACCCTTCCCCTCTCTCTTTTTCCTTTTTTGTTCTCTGCTTTGGTTATTATATAGTCACTTGTACAACTGTTGAATTTAGGAATTGCCCTGACTTCTTAGTTAAAATTTATAGCCCAATTCTAGTTTCAACATAGTCAAAAGGGATTTTCAATAGCTTGTCCTAACCTCTATATTTAGGTCATCTCCTCACTATCCTCATAGAATGATCCTATACTGACCTACACTAACTTACATTAAAAGTAAAGTATAAAAAATAAAAATAAAAAAGTAAACATGTATGAAAGTTTAAGGGTGGAAGTGATTCAAAAAAAATATGGGTTATGATGCGTTGTCATTATACACATCATTAATTCTCAATGAATTTGTCAATCCAGGGTTGTGTACAAGGCTATCTACGAAAGAAGGGGTAAACAGGGTTATAACTTAGGTCAATCTAGAGCAACAGGTCTTATTGGTGAAACCGATTGTGTGGGGGTTTTAGGACATTCCTATCTCTAAATTGCATGAATTAAACCTTAATCTAAGTTGCAGAATTGGAAACTAATCATTAACTACAGAAATGAAGTCCTAATTACAATTGCAGAATGAGACCTAATTATGTTGCAGAAATAACAATTGCAGAATTGAAAGTCTGATTCTAATTGCAGAAAGGAAATCTAATTACTTTTGCAGCAATGAAAATCTACTTCTAACATGGAAATGAAACTGTCAAGGCTCTGTAACAGAAGGTTGTCAATCTTCTATGCAGGGGTTGACAACAAAACATAAAATGCAAGAAATTACAGAAAATAGTAAATTTTGGAAATGAAAGTCTGCAATAAATTGAAAGCTTTGTTGAAAGTGGGGATTACAACCAAATCATTAATCACAAAACATAAAATAAACTAAGATTGCAAATATCATTAGTTGTTTACAAAGGAATGAAAGGACAAGTTCTACAACTCATTCTATTGCAACAAAATCAGAATAAAAACTCGTTGTTAGTCCTCCTCCTAGGTCTGGAAGTGGCCAGCCTCTTTGTCCAGAAGAAGGTATGAGTCTCTCTCTCTTTAGATCTTAATCACACTCATTTACAAGCAATATGAAATAGAAACAATATACTTTTATTGATTCAAAAACATGATTACAATAATGCTGCTGAAAACTGTTACAGGACTGTAACAGTCACTTTCTGATTATCACCTATTACTGATTTCTCTATCTTCTATTCCCCTTACTCTCTACTACTTTCTTCCTTCTACCTCCTACTAGCTCAACCTGAATGGGAGCCCTATTTATAGATGTCCTAAGATTTACTAACAAGCTGAGAATATCTCAAAAAGATCTAATCCTATTATGCTGCAGCAATTCCTGGTTTTTATCCTAGAAGAAGATCATACTTTGATCTTTCCATAAATGGTGGCTTTGGTCGGCAAGGACGGCAAAGTCAGATCTGAGATATTTCTCTTTATCCTTTTCAATCTTTATTTCCCTTTTTCCAGCGTCAGAATTCGGTCAATAAGTCAAAAAGCACATTCTGTTTTCATTTCGAAGATAAGTGGCTCATTTCGAAGATACTGCAATTCTCATTCCGAAGATCCGCTCATTCCGAAGATACTACAGTTCTCATTCCAAAGATCCACTCATTCTGAAGACACTACAGTTCTCATTTCGAAGATCCGCTCATTTTGAAGACACTACAGTTCTCATTTCGAAGATCCGCTCATTTCGAAGACACTGTGTTTTCTCATTTCGAAGATATCTGTTCATTTCGAAGAGACTTCGGAATGAACAAATGTGGGCTCCTTAAATGATTTCCTCTGCATTTCTCATGTGGGTTACTTCTCAGGATCAGATTCCAATGGTCTTCATCTCTTTCCACATGTGAATTCCATGCCTTGCCATTCATTGGCAGCTGGCTGGAATTTACATGGGAAAACCCAGTTTTCGCTGCACAGTAATAGTTTTCTTGAACTGTTGCCATATTTAGGTAAAATGAATGCTTGAGACATATCAAAACATGATTAGTGAAATGTTGTTATTAATCTAAGCATATCTCATTTTAGCAAGTCATAACAAAACAACATAAAACTTATACAAAAAGCTGTAAAAATCAGAATATAGTATTTCAGATACATTCATCATGCAAATAGTTAATACACAACATATTGAATCAACTTAACTAGCATATTAGATTAAACATAAGAGTTTATAGGCAATTTCAGTGTTCAAAACATGTTATGATTGAGGCATTTCCAGGCCTCATCATTTCCCCCAACTTATATTGATGCATGTCCTCATGCATTCTGTTGGGCTATGGAATCACATATGTCCATGGTCAAATTCCATGACCTGTAGAACAACTTCTTGCCTGTATAAAATCCCCTGTTCTTCTGAAGGTCCCTGAGCCATTCTTCAAATTGTTCATCAGGTTGGGCATCTTCTTCAAAGTAGAATGGGACTGGAGTGATGATGGTTGGAGGCCTAAATCTAAGACCTATCCAATTATGTTGCATGAGTTCAATCAACTGTATTACTCCTTCTGCCCTTCTTCTGGACCATTCTAAGTTGATGGGGGAAATGGGTTCTCTTTTCTGCAAAGACATGGAAAGTTCAGCCCATTTGTTTCTATAGACTGATAATGCTGGCACAAAATTGTCATTACAAAAATTATGGAATCTGTTCACATAGTCCCTCAAGTTTGTCAAGTACATTCGCTTCACATCATCCCTGTTCATCATGGTGAAGTGTTGTCTTGTGATAATGGGGTGATTTGGCTGAATTGCTCTGACTAACAATTCAGCTCTTGTTTCAATCTCCTTATTCTGCCTCTTTTCTTGGTCCCAATAAAACTGATTCTGCAAGGTGGACATGAATGCCCTCAATTGAACATCTCCAATGTAGATCTGTGGATGAAACTCTACTTCTTCTAGAATAAAGAAACTATGTAAAAATAGTTCACACAGGAGATTTTTCTGCTCAAAAGGGTTGTCAAAGTATGCTTCCAGGAAATCTGTAGTGGTGTCCAATTTATATGGAAGATTTGAACTAATCCTCATGACCTGCCATCTGAGGTATTTCTCCTTCAGAATAAGACTGTAAAATCTGGCTGGCCATCTGAATTGGACTAAAAATTCAGCAATTTGACATAAATCAGACACCTTTTCTTTCAATGCCTGAATTTCTGTTTCCTTGGCTTCTAGTTGTTTTGCTTCTAATTTGAACTTTTCAGTTTTAGTGGCAAGCTTCTCATACCTAATCATCCAACTAGCTATGTCTGCATTGTATTGTTCTAAGGACACAGTATTAGGTGGTCTGACTACAGGTGGAATTCTAGGTAGCAGATCTATCTGAACCCCTTTTTCTGCCACTTCCACTAGTTGTTCATCTATCAATAATTCTACTTGCACCCCCTTATCTGCTATTTCTATTGGGTTGTCATCAGATAGTAATTCTACTTGCACCTCCTTATCTGCTACTTCTACTGATGGTGTAATAGTTTGAAATATAAGGACATCAATAGGAGTACTTACTTGATCTATTTCATGTTGCTGCTTGGACTGTTCCTGTGCTGGTGACTCATCTCCAATGTTTTTTGCTGTGCTTTTTGCCAATTCTAAAGCATCTTCAGAATGAAAGGGTGCTTCTGAATGAGAAGGCACATCTTCAGAATGAAAAGGTGCTTCTTCAGAATGATCTCCTATGTCTGCCTCAGTAGAGTCATCTACCCTAGATAAATCCACAAGCAGTTGAGCCAAATCATCTTCATCATTGGATACAGTTGGCTATTTTTTAGACTGTGACAACTTCTCTCTCAGTTCTGCCACTTCTTGTTGTAACTCTACAATTTTTCTTTCCTGCATCTCAATGATGTTTTCTTTCTCTGAAATCCATCTAGTCTGTGTCTTGACAACACTCCTTGCTGCTCTCAGCTGCTCTGTGATATCTTCCTCCTCTATTTCTGCTTCAGAATCAGATGCAGACAAGTCAGCTATAGTAGGCTGCTCAATAACTGGTTCTTCCTCTGCAACATCTGTTTGCTCCTATTTAGGAGGCTCTATGAAATTGTCTATAATTGCATCTACTATTTCTGTAGCTTGTTGAACTGTAGCCACCTCCAGATTATCTTGCCCAGCCTCTTCCTCAATTATCTGTTCAAGGAATTCTGGGAAGTTTTCAGGGGCTAGTTGTATCTCTGTGACATCTGGACTGCTTTGTCCATCTTCTTGTTCTATGACCTGGTCCGTCATTTCCCTCAAGTGGAGTCTTGTAGACCTCCGAGTTCTAGATGCAAACTTCTTCTTTTTGCTCTATTTTTTGGTGACAACAGGGGTTATGGGGTTAGTTTCAGATGCCTCTATTTCCCTTGTTGTTTCTTCCCCTGTTGGGCTAGGTGCTTCATTTCTCTGTTCTGACAAATCAGTTGCAACTTCAAAAAAATGGACCTTCTTCTATTTTTCTGTTCTGCTTCTAGTTCCAGATCCTCTTTTCTTTTGCCTTTTTGCTTGTGAAGTTGAAGGTTCTAGAGCAAGGTGTTCTGCTGCTGCTATTGGGTGTGTTTCTGTCTCTACAACAGCTTCTGTAGCATCTTCTGTAGCTTCTTCTACAGCAACATCAGCAGTATCTGTTTCTTCCTCTTCATCCTCATCTCCAAAAATTACATCATTTAAGGTGGAGTAAAACCTCTCAAAGCTCCTAGGGTTTCCTCTAAAATGGTGTTGGCAAACTAGTTTGATAAGACCATGGTGGCGAAGACTCCCTTTTCCTTCTTGATATCTTTTTGCCATGTTTTTTAATTCTTGGTGCAGGTATAGGGGAAGATTTACCCTAACCTCTGGTTGTTGCCTACCATGTCTGAGATGATTTAAAATTTTTATGTGATGCCCTGACAATAGTACATACTGCCCTTCACAGGTTAGAAATTTGATTACCCATGTGGCTACTTCATCCCAGGGTTCCTGTAGGCTGGCCCTTTTTACCCCCTTGCATGTGTTATTATGTGTTAAATACTCAGGTGCTCTATCATTTTCTTCCAAAAATTGATTGACTGTGTTTACCAATGTATTTTTGCCAGACCTAGAAATTGGAAGACCTTCTAATGGCAGCTCAATAATTTGACTCAAAACTTCAGGGGTTACCTCAATAGTCATGTCGTTAACGTGTGCCCGGTTGTTTCTGAACGTGTGGGTGAACATGCCGGCCAAGTCTTCAGAGGACCCATTAAATTTATCCAAAAATGGCATAAGCCCTCCATCTTCAAAAATCTGCACCACTTCTGGATTTTCTCGGAGATGGGTGGTATCTGTCGGTTCCATTCTTGTTTTTCACCCCATTTTCCTGTCTTGGTTCATCACAAACTGCTCTCTTCTACCGCTATTCCTCTGTTGGATCTCTGATTTTCGATGTTTGCAACTTTGCAGGGTTTCTGTGTCATGCAGGGTTTTCTCTATTTTTGTTCTTCGAAATGAACCGTAATCTGAGCACTGTACTTCGTAATAATTTTGCGTTAGCAAATATGTCTTCGAAAAGAAGAGTGGCACACGTTTCTATTTTTTGCTTCGAACACATGTCCATCAACAGTTGCACAGATGTCCTTGCCGTCAGATCCACCTTACTCGCTTTTAGTTTTTCTATTTTTCCTATAGATTCTCACGTGCATGTTTATTAGCATCAAAAATTGGTGGCATACGGTTGGTCACGTCCTCCGTGATTCTAGTATTTTCCAATGGGTGCAAAAACAAACCATATGCTGACTGACACGTGTTCCTTTATCGTATGCGTCAAAAGAATTTTCACTTGATTGTATTTCTTTCCTTCTTTGGATGCCACGTGGAGATATTACATTGAATGTTCTTTCCAAAGATTATAATTTATTGCAAAAACAAAACTTCATTCCAAAGATTATGACTTCATTCCAAAGATTATGACTTCATTTCGAAGACAAATCCTCATTTTGAAGATATCTCCTCATTTCGAAGACAAATCTTCTTTTCGAAGACAAATCCTCTTTTCGAAGATAAATCTTCTTTTCGAAGACAAATCCTCTTCATTCGAAGACAAATCCTGCTGCATTCTGAAGACAAATCCTACTTCATTTCGAAGACAAAGCTTCATTCTGAAGACAAAGCTTCATTTCGAAGATAAGGCTTCATTCTGAAGACAAAGCTTCATTTCGAAGACAAATTGTCATTTCGAAGACAAAGCTTCATTTCGAAGACAAATTGTCATTTCGAAGATGAAGTGCAACAATCTACTGTCATTTCGAAGACAATTTCAATCCGAAGACAACACAGCAATTAGTCTGAAGAAGATAGCAGGCATTGTTTTTGGCATTCTTGTTTCGAAGATTAGGCAAAAATCAATATTCCCATTCTCAAAACATGTTTTAAGTATGCCAACTCTTATGGATATCTTTTATGCTAATGGTTAATTGTTATATACTATATACCAATCATTTACAATGAAGAAATGTAAGAAATATATACCTGATTAAAACAAGTTAATGCAAGTTTTTGAAATATGACTGCTTCTGTTGATGTTCTGTTGAGAATTTCTGCAACATTTCAAAACAAGTGCAGTTGGTGAATTTGTACAATGATGGTTCAAAAATTTTCAAGGTTATGCATGCCAGAAAACTGGTTTTCATGCATACCAACTTAGTAGTGCCTTGAAAAAGGTTTTCACTGTTGAGTTATTCATTTTTCTCTCTTTTTTTTTTTTTTTTCTTTTACCTCTCCTTTTCTCTCTTTTTTTTTTCTTGATTCTGACTATGCCCATGAAGGAATTTCATGATTTCCCTGAAATCATGCCCATGAAGGAATTCATAATCAGAATTTATTCATCTTTTTGTTTTCTATTTTTTTTTTTGATTTTTTTGTATTTTTCTATTTTTTCTTGAAATCCATGATCATGCTGATTGTTTTGAAGTGGAAGAGGAAATTTCTTCCACCTGTTGTGTATCCAAACTGTCAAGCTGCTGCAAGAATTCCTCTTTAGTCAGAGGTGTATGGTACACCCTGAGGCGATGTCCATTCACTACCAACTTTCTCTGTGACCCATCAATAGGAGATAAATGGACTGCTCCATTGTCAAATACCTCCTCAATCCGGTAAGGTCCAAGCCATCTAGTTCTCAACTTTCCAGGGAAGTCTTCATAGCGAGAATCAAATAGTAAAGCCCAATCTCCTTGTTGAAGTTTCCTCTGCTGAATGTGACTGTCATGCCACAATTTCCTCTGCTCCTGAATTACTTTAGTTTGGTGCAGAGCATCCAACCTAAGTTCATCCAATGCATTCAATTGTAGAATCCTGATCTGTCCTGTGCCTGTGACAATTCAATTCCAATTTCCAATGTTGTGCGCAGTGTTAGTAGCTCAAATTCAATAGGTAAGAGGGGCTTTTTACCAAAGACTAGTTCATAAGGTGTGAATCCAGTAGTGGATTTCCAAGTAGTATTGTAAGCCCATACTGCTTTAGGTAATTTATCTAGCCAGTTCTTCCTATGAAAAGCTACTATTTTTGTTAAAATTCGTTCTAGTTCCCTGTTTGTTACCTCAACCTGGCCATTTGCTTGTGGGTGATAAGGTGATGATTTTCTATGTTTGATTTCATATAATTCTGTAAATGCCTCAATGACTTTGGATGCAAATTGGGGTCCTTGGTCTGTGGTGATAGACCAGGGAGCTCCAAATCTCTAAAAAATCTGAGTATACAAGAAATCAGCGACCTTCTCTTCATGAGCATGTTTGAAAGCACGCACCTCTACCCACTTTGTCAAGTAATCAGTGCATACTAGAATATGCACCTTTCCTTGAGAAGGTGGATCAATAGGTCCTACAAAATCAAGCCCCCACCTCTCAAATGGCTCTAAAACCAATTGAGGCTGCAGTGGCATTTCATTTGTATGAGTGGGTTTCCCCATTCTTTGGCATGCATCACAATGCCTGATGTACTTTTTACATCCTTGTGAAGAGATGGCCAATAATATCCTGTCCCTAAGATTTTTCTAATTGTGCTTTTTACAGAGTAGTGTCCACACGAGGGTTCATCATGACAAGCCCTAAGGATATCATACACCTCATCCTTTCGGATGCACCTACGTAACACATGGTCAGGACTGCACTTAAAGAGTATACCCTTGATCCATTCAAAAGAAGAACTCTGTTTGATCAATTGTTTTTTCTATTTTGAAGTGAAATGTGGAGGAACTTTCCCTGTGACCAAGTAATTGGCTATATCTACAAACCAAGGTGATTGGACTGATATAGCAAATAATTTTTCATCAGGAAAGGTATCTTCAACTAATTCCCCTTCATCTGTGTTCTGTAATCTGGACAAGAAATCTGCTACAACATTAGCTTTTCCTGGTTTGTTGATTATAGTGATATCAAATTCTTGTAGCAATAGTAACCAACGAATAATTCTTGCACTTACCATAGGCTTATTCATCAAATATTTAATGGTTGTGTGATCTGTGTGAATAAATATTTGATAACCTTGTGATGTAATGCCTAAATTTGTTGATGGCATAAATTATCGCTAAGAATTCTTTTTCAGTTGTGGTATAATTTTTCTCAACTCCTATCAAATTCTTGCTAATGTAGTAGATGGCATAGTGTTCACCATTGTCAATTTGTCCTAATGTTGCTCCAATTGCAGTATTGGAAGCATCAGTCTGTATGTGAAATGGTAATGTCCAATTAGGGCCTCTTAACACAGGTGGAGTTACTAATTTTTCTTTCAGAGCTTCAAATGATTCCTGACATCTTGCAGTCCAGGAAAATTCAGAATCTTTAGTCAATAGGGCAAACATGGGATTGGCTATTGTGCTAAAGCTAGGAATAAACCTGCGGTAAAAACCAATGTGTCCTAGGAAGCTTCTGACATTAGTCTGAGTTTTAGGAGGAAGAAGATTCTTGATAATTTCCACCTTCTTTGGATCAACTTGGATTCCCTGAGGAGAGATGTGATGACCAAGAACTATTCCTTCCTTCATCATCATAAAACATTTTTCTGGATTCAAGGATAACTGGTATGTTTCACAGTGAGCTAAAACTTTGTCAAGGTTTTCTAATGTAAAGTCAAAAGTCTGTCCGCATACTGTGAAATCATCCATGTATATCTCAACACTGTTGGTAGTCAGATCAGAAAATATTGCTAAAACTGCTCGTTGAAATGTTGTTGGGGCATTACACAAACCAAAAGGTAAAACCCTATAGGCAAATGTTCCCCATGGACAGGTAAAGGTTGTTTTCTCTTGATCTTCAAGTGCAATCTGAATTTGATTATATCCACTAAATCCATCAAGAAAACAAAAGTATCTTTTTCTAGCAAGGGTATCTAACACCTGATCTATGAAAGGTAATGGAAAATGGTCTTTGTATGTCACCTTATTCAGTTCTCTATAGTCTACACATATTCTCATTTTTCCATTCTTCTTAGGAACTATAACCAATGGAGAGACCCACTGGCTATCAAAAATTGGGTAAATGAATCCTACCTCCAGAAGTTTTTCAATTTCTTCCTTTACAATATCCCTTAGGGCAGGATTCAGTCTTCTCTGGAGTTGTCTTACTGGCTTGACTTCTTCAGTATAAATTCTATGGGTACATATATCAGGGTGAACTCCTGACATATCTTTATAGTTCCAAGCAAAAGCATGAACATGCTTCTGCAAGACAACTATCAATTTGTCTTCCTCTTCCCTAGTAAGCCAATTGTAAATGTTTAAAAATTTTCTTAGCTGGACTTCTATTTGTTTTGTATTTGGAAGGATTGAACTCACTTCTTCATACCTGGTGGTTAGGGAGTTAAGAGGACACTGCTGAGATGGGAGGAAATAAGAAATTTCTGTTTCATTATTTTCTGATGGAAGCATATCTTGTATGGAACAGTGAGAAGGAAAAATCAAGTGATGGTGCCACCCATGTGGTAGTGAAACAGAGTTTTCCTATGATAGTACAGATGGTTCACCTTCAGAATTTTGGTTCTCCTCATTCCTTAACAATTGTTGGATATTTATTGCTTCTTCTTCTAACCCTTGTTCATGCAGAACATTCATTAGGATAGTTTCATTTTCTGAGTTTTCTATGTCATGGAGGTCTTCTATGTGTTCCCTTACTACCAAGGTGGCTAGTGTGGAAATAACCTCCTCTGATTCTTCATCTGAATCAAGAAACCATAACTGACCTAAAAAATTGTTGGAGGGTCTTGCAGGAGGATACGAGAGAGATCTATTTTAGATCAATACCATTTGAAATAGTCATTTTTCCAGATCTGCAGTCTATGAAGGCTGCTGTAGTTGCAAGCCAAGGTCTTCCCAAAATGATGGGATATCCATGTGTTGAATTTCTTGGTTGTAAAACCAAAAAATCTGTAGGGAATTCCCAAGAAGAAACTTCTATAGGAACATCTTCAATGATACCTTCAAGTTTTGCAACTGACCTATCAGCCATTTCTAAAACTGTAAATGTGGGGCTGAGATGTTTGAGCTGTAATTGTTTCATTATATCCTTGGTCATGACATTTATTGCAGCTCCTAGATCTACTAAGACATTTGATATTGGTACTGAACCTATAGTAACTATGATAACTGGACTTCCTGGGTCACTATACTTTGGAGGTAATAGTTTTCCAGATAAGAGATCAGCTATCTTTCCTTCAATCTGAACAGTCTTGGGAAATGCCTTCTTTTTCCTTCCTGCTCTTCTAATGCACAAATCTCGGATAGTACTTTTAATCACTGGTATATCCTTAATGGCTTGCAATAAGGGCAATGATATAGTTAACTTTTTAAGTTCCTTGACCAGGTCTGATTCAAAATTTTTTGCTGTGGTATTGAATCTTTCAGGATATGGAATTATCCTTGATGAAGGTAATTGTTCTACTTGTGGTTCTATTTGTTCTTCTTCTTTCTCTATTGTTGGTTCAACTATAACTGGTTCCAAGGGTTCTTGCTCTTCATTTTCTTTGCTTTTATTGGAAATGGGTTCAGGTACAACTTTTCCTGAACGAAGTTGGATGTTACTACAATCAATAACATTGATTTCAATATTTTCTTCGACTTGACCACATAGACAGGGGATGCCTGTCTCATGTTGTTTGGATTAGTGACTGATTGAGCTGGAAGTTGAGGTTGTTTCACCTATTGTGTTTGTTGTGGTTGGTTCTATTTTTCTTGAAAGTTTTGATTAGGTGCAGGCAACAAATGCTGATTTTGACCTTGATTTCTTTGCTGCCTTGGATAGGACTGGTATTGTTGATTCCACTGTGGTTGATTTTGCATCCAATGTGGATTAGTCTGATTCTGATTCTAGGGTGGATTGTTTTGATTCCATGATGGATTGTTTTGACTCCATGATGGGTTGTTTTGATTCCAAGATGGGTTGTTTTGATTCTGATTCTAGGCTGAATTACTCCAATTTGTTTGTGGCCATTCTTGGGAATTTGTCCATTGAGGATAATTCCAAGGACGTTGGGGTGGTTCTGATTGTCCCCAAGGCATAGTACCAGGATTATGCCCCCAATTTGTAGGAAAATGAGGGGGATTTTGGTATTGAGAGAAATTTCCCCCTTGTTTTGGTCCAATATAGTTGAGTTCCTCAGTCTACTTTCTAACACAGTTTTGAGTTGTGGTAGCAGGTGGCATTGATCAGTTGAATGCCTCTTTGAACAGATACTACAAATGGCTGAGATAGATGTTTTATTCAAAGGACATTCCTGCAAAGCATGTTTATTTCTACATCTTGGGCAATAAATTGCCAAAGGTTCTGTGTTTTTTGCTTTTGCGGACATTTCCCCCAAAGTTGTGTTTAATTGCACTAGAATATCAGTTTTAAAATTTGCAAGTTCCTCTATTAGTTCCTTCACATCAGTGCCATTTGTATTTTTTTTCCTTCTTCCTTGCTTATTGCGAGAGTAATTCCTGTAGAGATCCATAATTTCCTCATTACTGAGAGTATTTACATCTCCTCTTCCCATCAAATCCAATACGTCTCTGGATTCATCTTGCAATCCTCTCAAAAAGATGGTTTTGCATAACTTTGGTTCTACAAGTCCACATCTCCTTTGAACAAAGGAGAACCTATCAAGATAGTCTTCTAATGTTTCATCATCTTCTTGTTTAATCTTGAATAACTCATCTTTCCTGTTCCTTACATGACAATACTCCTGATATTTGTCTAAAAACATAGTTTCCATTTGATCCCAAGTTCGGATGGAATTTGGCTCTAAACTCATGAACCAGCGTAATGCTGAGTCCTTGAGTGTTGAGGGAAAAACCTTAAGTTTTTTATTGTCATTTACATAATCATAGGTTTGACACACTACCTTGAATTCAAATAAAAACTGATCAGGATCTTCAGATACAACACCTCGAAAGGTTGGAAGTACTGAAGGTGAAATAGTCTTCATGGGAGAGTTTTGTGTTGGATTCAAATGGATAGGATATTCAAATGTTCTGGAAGGTTGAGGAATATCCTGATCATCTCCTTCATCATGGACATAGCCATGTTGGCCATTGCCTCCCTCTGCCATAGTTTCTGGTTTCTTAGTTAAACTTATCCAAATTTCTCTCTCAAGAGGTCCAAGATCCTCTGTTGATAATGAGTCTGACGATTCTTCTTTCTCAGGATGTTCTAGTGATGGTGAAACTGGTGATTTTCCTTTCTCAGAATGTTCTAATGATGGTGAGACTGGTGATTTTTCTTTCAATATTTTTGGTAATTCAAACACAGGTGATTCACCCCTTAGGCGTGAAGATCTCCTTAATGGAACAAGCCAGGGATCCTTTTGGGTAATTCTACCTTTTTCATCCCTAGACTTACTCATTCATGTTCACTCTAAATGACATAAATTATATGTCAATAGTTGTTATTTTAACCAGTTGTTCTATTCAGATTTTATCCTGAATCTTCACAGTTCAGTCTAACTAACAGCTATTGGACTATTGTTACCTTCTAGCAACACAATTCCCTGACAACAGTGCCAAAATGATGCATTGTCATTATACACATCATTAATTCTCAATGAATTTGTCAATCCAGGGTTATGTACAAGGCTATCTACGGAAGAAGGGGTAAACAGGGTTATAACTTAGGTCAATCTAGAGCAACAGGTTTTATTGGTGAAACCGATTGTGTGGGGGTTTTAGGACATTCCTATCTCTAAATTGCATGAATTAAACCTTAATCTAAGTTGCAGAATTGGAAACTAATCATTAACTATAGAAATGAAGTCCTAATTACAATTGCAGAATGAGACCTAATTATGTTGCAAAAATAACAGTTGTAGAATTGAAAGTCTGATTCTAATTGCAGAAAGGAAATCTAATTACTTTTGCAGTAATGAAAATCTACTTCTAACATGGAAATGAAACTGTCAAGGCTCTGTAATAGAAGGTTGTCAATCTTCTGTGCAAGGGTTGACAACAAAACATAAAATGCAAGAAATTACAGAAAATAGTAAATTCTGGAAATGAAAGTCTGCAATAAATTGAAAGCTTTGCTGAAAGTGGGGATTACAACCAAATCATTAATCACAAAACATAAAATAAACTAAGATTGCAAATATCATTAGTTGTTTACAAAGGAATGAAAGGACAAGTTCTACAACTCATTCTTCTGCAACAAAATCAGAATAAAAACCTATTGTTAGTCCTCCTCCTAGGTCTAGAAGTGGCCAACCTCTTTGTCCAGAAGAAGGTATGAGTCTCTCTCTCTTTAGATCTTAATCACACTCATTTACAAGCAATATGAAATAGAAACAATATACTTTTATTGATTCAGAAACATGATTACAATAATGTTGTTAAAACTGTTATAGGACTGTAATAGTCACTTTTTGATTATCACCTATTACTGATTTCTCTATCTTCTATTCCCCTTACTCTCTACTACTTTCTTCCTTCTACCTCCTACTAGCTCAACCTGAATGGGAGCCCTATTTATAGATGTCCTAAGATTTACTAACAAGGTGAGAATATCTCAAAAAGATCTAATCCTATTATGCTTGCAACAATTCCTGGTTTTTATCCTAGAAGAAGATCATATTTTGATCTTTCCATAAATGGTGGCTTTGGTCGGCAAGGACGGCAAAGTCAGATCTGAGATATTTCCCTTTATCCTTTTCAATCTTTATTTCCCTTTTTCCAGCGTCAAAATTCGGTCAATAAGTCAAAAAGCACATTCTGTTTTCATTTCGAAGATAAGTGGCTCATTCCGAAGATACTGCAATTCTCATTCCGAAGATCCGCTCATTTCGAAGACACTACAGTTCTCATTCCAAAGATCCACTCATTCCGAAGACACTACAGTTCTCATTTCGAAGATCCGCTCATTTCGAAGACACTACAGTTCTCATTTCGAAGATCCGCTCATTTCGAAGACACTGTGTTTTCTCATTTCGAAGATATCTGTTCATTCCGAAGAGACTTCAGAATGAACAAATGTGGGCTCCTTAAATGATTTCCTCTGCATTTCTCATGTGGGTTACTTCTCAGGATCAGATTCCAATGGTCTTCATCTCTTTCTACATGTGAATTCCATGCCTTGCCATTCATTGGCAATTGGCTGGAATTTACATGGGAAAACCCGATTTTGCTTGCACGATAATCAGTTTTCTTGAACTGTTGCCAGATTTAGGTAAAATGAATGCTTGAGACATATCAAAACATGATTAGTGAAATGTTGTTATTAATCTAAGCATATCTCATTTTAGCAAGTCATAACAAAACAACATAAAACTTATACAAAAAGTCTGTAAAAATCTAGAATATAGTATTTCAGATACATTCATCATGCAAATAGTTAATACACAACATATTGAATCAACTTAACTAGCATATTAGATTAAACATAAGAGTTTATAGGCAATTTCAGTGTTCAAAACATGTTATGATTGAGGCATTTCCAGGCCTCATCAGGTTCAAACTATAATTATGAATGTGTACGATCACTCAATACATGGAAATTTAAATAACATCAGTGTCTGCCCATTCATTAGATATAAAATTGATAAGTAGATGACCTAATGGGATAAAAGGACAATGTCATAATTATTGTAAACTTAACAAACCAAGAGTGTGGTGTCATTGATGGAATACATAAGGAGTTACCAATTTCTTACAATCTAAAGGGATCCAAGCACAATGCGGGTTTCACAAAGTGTAGCTATATATTCTCAGGGTCAAAATATGAATAAAATGGAGCCCTAGATAACTATTTATGATAAATGTTTACCCCTAAGTTACCTAGAGTGAGAAACAATTACTCCTAGTAAAACTAAATATTTAGGGGTATCATTAGCAAAATGATGTATCATTAGAAAAATTATGTATCATTAGATGTTAGATACCTCTAATTATGCTTCTAATAGTCTTAGAAGGCTTCTAAAATGACTTAGTGCACCACTACATTCCAAAATATCTTTTTCTAAAAATTTTACCTTGGGATCCACAACTTCAAGTTTACCTCTATGACTTTTTAAGTGATTCACTCTAGTTAGCGAGCAAATCTCTTGCATTTGCAAGTAAATTAATACTCATTCTTAAGAAAAGAAATCCTTTGAGCCAATAAATATATTTTACAAATGAATCAATACCTATGTTAGACTTAGATAAATTTTGGGAGGTTTTATGAGGCATCCGTTGTTTGATTTCTCTATCATATGCTCCTTTAAAATTTGGAAATCTGAATGTAGTATCAAAGTACTACATTTTTTGTGACTTCATGGAACACCAATTTTGACTGGAATAAGATCTCATATCCTACCTTTATCCTTTGACATGAAGTCTATAAAATTGGGACCTCCATGGAAAAATTATCAAAATTTTGGTTCTTTTTATCCAATTTTCTAAGGAAGCAATCCCAATGATTTTTGATATTTTACATCACTCCACAACTAAATTGAGGCAAGTTCTACTTCATCTCGTAAGTCTTAAAAATGATTTTAAATTATTATCTAAAACTCTAATATTTTTATTTAAGTGTTATTGTATGCTTCAGCCTGACCATTACCTTAGGGATAATACAATGTCAACCATTTATGTTGAGTTTTGAATTTTACATAGATTTTGGCAACATCTTTGTTCTTAAAATGGAGTCTAATTATCTATGATGATCATGTTGGAGATACCATATTGTGAGAGGGTCTAGTTCAAGATGAAATTTAAAATCTAAACTCTAGTGCAAGAGGATAAGGGCATAGCCTCTACCCACTTTATGAAGTACTCATTTATGGTAATGATAAACTTATATCCCTTGGATGACACAAGGTTTATCTTTCTAATAATATCTAGCCTCTAGATGGATAAGGGCCAAGGAGACATCATGGATTGAAGTTCTTGCAAAGGTCCATGGATAATATTATCATGTTTTTAGCACTTTTCACATATTTGTATGTAGTTACGGGAATACTTTTCCATGGATGGCTAATAATATTCTATGCAAAGGAGTTTCTTAGTGATTGCATTTCCATTGTAGTTACCACAATATACTCTATTATGAGCATCTTGAATGACTTTCTTAGCTTCATCAAAATTTAGTCACCTATAAAGGATGTCATCAAAATAGTGCCTATACAAGATGTATTTGATTATTATGAATCTAAAAGATCATTTTTTGATCTTAATTCTTTCATTATAATTTAGACCTTTATACAAGATGTCACTCTTGAGGAAGGTGTAAATATCCTTGTACTAAGGGTCAAGTATAGGAGCTTATTTTTTGTAAATATTACCAAGGATTATTGGCTTTACTATGAAGTTGCAGGTTGATTATTTTAGTGGATGATGATTATTGCTTGTTCGTACTCTAGCTCTAGAGACATGAGTGAGGTAGCTATAGCCATGGCATCTACCTGATGATTACTAGAGCATGGGATCATGTCAATGGTGATATTAATGTCTGTATATGGTTTGAGCTTATCATCTTTAGTTTGATGAACTTTGTTAATGTAATTGAAAATTAACTATGAATCTCCAAAGATGGAGAGGATTATCTCCTTTAAGGCTAGGACTGCTCGAAGCTCTAGAATCAGTACTTTGTATATAGTCATGTTGTTGGTACACAAGAATTGAATTTTAAAGGATAACACAAGGACAATTTTTTCTCTTGTGCCTTTAAGATATCATGTGTCATCAAAGCAAAGGATCCAAGAATCTTATTGTGCTACCTCAAAGCTATATATAATTCCATAAAGATACTCAATTACTATGTGGTGACAAGCTAGTAGAGGGTCCACTATAGATTAATTGGTTATCACTTGTCATTTTAATGACTTTTGGCCAATAACTTCAAGATCTAACTCATTAAGGACCATTACCCATTTAGTTGTCCTTCTTATAAGATAGAGCTCGAACATAAGGTATTGTAAAGGATCGAATTAAGCTATGATATAGATATTATGACTTAATATCTAATATCTCATATTTTGAGAAGCAAAGACTACTACCAAACACAATTTTTCTAGAGGTATGTATATAGTTTCATAACTAACAAGGTTTCTACTAATATAGTAGATTTCCCTTTCCTTGAGTTGATCATTGTATTGTGCCAACATGGCACCTATGACATGAACGATTATTTTTATATATAATAATAATAGTTTAAAGGTATTAGGTGGGGCAATAACCAATGAATATAGAAGATATGTTTTCAAGGTATAAAAAGCCTTTTGATATTCTTTATCCCAAATGAATTCAGTCCCTTTTATCAAAATTTTAGAAAAGGGCTAACATTTATCTGTCAATTGAGATATGAATATCATAATAGCTTGCAATCTACATTGTAGGATTTTAATTTGGGTTAGGTTTTTAGGGTGTGGTATTTCAATGATAGTAGATGTAGACACCAAAACAGCACCAATCCGATTATGTGACAACAAGCACTGATCGCACTAACACACACAGCCCCCAAGGCAGCCCCTAGAGGTTAAACAGTGGTTCTAACCACTCACACAATAGTTTTACAAGTTAGGGATCAATTTGGCACCTTTTAGACACTCTGCTACTTATTTTCTCCACCCAGGGACGAGTGCGAATCGATACTCGTTTCACCCAGAGACGAGTGCAGATTGGTACTCGTTTCACCCAGAGACGATTACTAGCGCTCGCTTCGGGGTGGGACGAACGCTAGGTTTGACCAGCAAAAAGTTAGATCTCAACGCATGACAACTCAGAACTACCACTTAGCTTTCCCTGCATGGCATAGGAGTGCGAGTGAGTTCTTTTGACAACTCATATCTGCCAATTGACTCTCCCTTCACTACATGGGAATGGGAGTGAGCTTTTTAGGACAACTCAGATTTGCCACTTAGCTATCCCTTCATTGCATGGGAGTGCGAGTGAGCTTTTCTAAACATACAAAGACATGCACAGAGGCAGTTAAGAAGCCCTTAATCAAGAAGAAGTCTTCTCTTCACAAAAAAAAACATTCATGCAGAGAAACACTTTTGCATGTTAATTCAAAGAGACCCCTTGGGTCTATAAAATGGTGAGCTTCCTCACCCAAAAGATATACAGAGAAGGAGCATTTTGAGCGACGAAGTGCTGCTAATTCACTTACTTGCGATTTGTGCTTTCAACATCCATAATCTCTTAATTGAAAGAGAGGTTAGTGGGTGACTTTTGAAGGCACGAATCAAGAACCAACCCCGATTTTTCTAACCACAATATCCTATTAATTTTCTGACAACACATCACATCAGGTTTCGGACCCATCCCAAGCAGATTGGTGTCAAAGCAAAGTTTCACCCGTGGGTGGTTTGCCTTCGGGCACCCCCCCGCCTTATTGCCTTTGGTGACTATTTCTTTTGTAGTATTTAGCTAGTTTCATGATTATGCTTTTGTCAAGTTTTCAGTTTATTTAGACTCATTTTAACTATTGTTAGATTTATCTTTTATTTTTCATACACAGGTGCTACTGATTCTTTGTTTGTTTCTTTGAACGCAGATCTTCAGCATTAGAGGAGCAGCGAGGAATCTACCTTTACCAACGTAAGCGACGACAATGCTTTGGTTCACCCATCTTATATGTGGGCATGGGGAAGAAGGAATTTTGAAACAAGTTGTAAAATACCAACATTTAACGCTCCTAACCCCTAAAAAGGAAGGAGATGCATTGTAACACGAATTTGTAAAGCATATCAATAAAAGGGCCGTTATTTTTATATTGATTTGATATCTTGTGTTCATGTTCTTTATTTTTATGCATTTTTCAATAACATAGGGTTTAAGCATTATTTTAGTTTCGTTTACATTGCATTTTTAGTTTATCCTTTTTGTTTTCGAAATCTCGTGCTTTCAATGGCGATCACGGTGGGACCTCTATCCTCTATTTTTTTTAGGTTAGATTACTGATCTAAAATTGCTTGTTTTGATTACAGGTACCTATTTTTCAATCATCAGACTATTATTCGTTTCTGCAAGTGATGATTATAGAATTTTTATTCATTTCACCCCGGGACGAATATACTATTCGTCTTACCTTGGAACGAATATTGTTTTGATATTCGTCTCACCTTGGGACGAATATCTTTCTGTGAATTTTTAGAGCAGCAAATCAGAAACATCCTGTTGGGCAGAGAATAGGTAGGGGTTTTTAACAAGCTTCTATCAAATTTCTATCTTTTGTTTTTTTGTTTTCAGTTTTGTATGGCTTAGGGAAAGTTTCCTTTCGGTTTGCCTATTTCAAATTTTTGAAAATTAAAATGAACCCCACACACCACGTGGTATTTTAAACACAAGGAGCTGATCGTAAACCCCAGACCTTGAGCAAGACCAAAGGTGGATTCCATTATCACTTTGGCTTGAGATATTGCATCCATTACCTCGATCGCGACTATTGCTAGACATAAATCTTGATGAAAGCTGACCGAGTGTAGCTAGGGTGATTCCTAGCGCATGAGGATAAGTCTTCTATGGTAGGTGTCATAAACAGAGTGATTCCCCTTCCGTACCGCCTATGTTCCATGTATCATCTGCTCTCACGTACCTATAGTCTCCCTCACATAATGGTGGGTATATAGAGATGTTGGTATATCGATCCGACAATGGTATATTGAAGGGGCGACCATTTTGGGAGTCATAAGAGCCTTCATAATTGCATTTAAATAGTTTTCATAAAAAGTATTCAAAAACACAAAACAAACAACAAAAACACACTAAACTAGATTTAGGGCACACTATTAATCTTTAAAAGAGATAATCATTGCTTGTGTGTGTATGCTATTTTCTGTTTAGACAAAAAAAAATCATAAAAAGAAAAATCATAAAAAGAATTTCTGCATATTTAGGTTAACTTTACCATGGTGTTTACTCGTAGCCAAGCCCAATCATGGGCAGAAGCTATAGAAAATGCACCAAGAGAGACAAATAATCTTCGATATAGCCCTGAAGACTTGGCCATCCCACCTTAGCGACAGGGAACACAAGTTAGTTCACACCATGCAGAACATGGCTCTAGAGGCACCTCCTTGAGGGGCACTCCAACCCATGCAGTCATAGAACATGGATCTAGAGGCACCTCCTTGAGGGGCACTCCAACTCATGCCATCAATAGACAGGACTATAGAGGCACCTCCTCAAGGGGTACTCCTAAGCAACAACAATCTTTTCAAGAAAATAACCAATATGTAGCACTTGGTCTAAGTACGAGGCCTCCCTTGGAAGTTTGTTTTGGGTGGCCTAGTGATGAAGCATTGTGTACTGCTCTAGAACAATAAAGGGTCCAAAAGGAGGAACCATATGATTTTGTTACTCCTAATTTACCCCTGATTAATGTCGGACATAGTAGACCATATCCGAAATATCAGGTTCTCCCGATAGGGCAAGACAATTCTGCCCGCACCTTTTATGCATATAACAGAGAGAGTGAGGAGGGTCACTACATTCCTCAAGAATAGTACTCAGTGCGAGCACGATGCATGTCTGAACCCGCTTTATATCCAGATCGCTCATTGAGACCAGAGCTTCAAGTCAATGCTACCAACCTTGTCAGAGGGAAGCAACATATAGAGGTCTCAGAGTACCATGATCGAGATAGATATGTAGGGGAGGCATCTAGGCCTCCTAAACAAGAGACAGTGGAACAAAATGACTTGGAATTTTCCCAACTAGCCACCCACCAAGTGCAAATCATGCGGCTTAGGCAAGACCAACAGAAATTAGAACATTTGTGTCGCCTTAATCAAGAGCGCATTCAACGTTAGATAGCTGAATTCCTTCACAAAAATGCACTTGAGAATGCCCCAGTCCCTCGCACACAGCAATCTAAGATGTATGTGAGGCATAACCCCCTAGTGCGAGACAGGTCTCCATGACTTCAGCAAGCACTGCCTCCAAGACCTCCTAGACCTAAGCGGGAGGCCACTCCCCGCAACCGGGATGGGCATCCTCCGCGGGCACCCATCAATGTTTACAGGCCTAGACCAAACACTCCTCAAGAAGATTATGAGGATTATGACCAAGAAGAAGAGTGGGCTTAAATTCCCTATCAAGGCAGAAGGGATGCTACCAATTTATCCCTCCAAAGGCCTCAATTTCCCCACAACCCACAGTGGGAACAAACCAATGAGGAGGAGATTATGTCCTTCAATGCATAAAAAGTGTTGTTAGAACGCTTGGAGACTATGGAACTCAAGACTTTTGGGCCCCAAAATCCTACCTTACGCCAACTCCATAGTCATCCGATGCATCCATCAGTGCCAGCACCTCCATACCCCAAACATTTTAAGCTGCCCCAGTTGGCACTCTTTAGAGGGGATGAAGATGCTCAAGAGCATGTGACTCGATTTTTGAGCCAATGTTTCAGTATACAAGACAATGATGCATTGCTATTAAGAACATTCATAACCACATTCACATGATCTGCCTCAGATTGGTTTACCCATCTATCGAAGCATAGCATCTACAACTTGGATCAGCTAGTGGACGCGTTCCTAGAACGTTTTGCTTTCAATACAAATAAAAAGGCATCACTAAGTGATCTAGCTAGCCTCAAGTAGTATGAGGAGGAATCTATGGTAGCATATGGGAATCGGTGGAGGACGATGCTTTCAAAGCTGTCCTACCTCCCTCCTATGTCCGACCTAACTCAAATGTTTGCAAAGAGTTGTTTGCGATCGATCTCTGTGCTATTGCAGCTGCAGCAATATGCCACTTTAGAAGAAGCTCTGGTGCAAGCTAGACGTATCGAAGAGATCAAGATACAGGATGGTGAAATTGCCAAGCCTAAGAAAAAAGAGTGGAACAAGAGCACTAAAATAGGGAATACGCAACAGAAACCCATCGCGGTCAATCAAGTTGCTATCAATGCCCCTACGCCTACCCAAACAACATAGATTCCAAAGGCTAATTATCAGGCGGTGCCTCACAATAACTATGAGAAAGATAATAAAAAATAGGATCAAAATCAGCAACGTCACCCTAGGCAGCAATTTACACCATACACTGAGTCTAGGGACTCCTTGTTTGACCGTTTGTCAGCGGCAAACTTGATTAATCTGCCAGATATTCCAACAATTGATCCTAATGCGCCAAAGCCTAAGGGCTACAGAGAGGATCTTTACTATAGATTCCATAGAAGGAAAGGGCATGACCTTCATGCCTGTTGGACATTTAAAGGTTTAGTGCAAGATCTCATTGATAATAACACATTGGTAGTGGATAATCCCATCGCACCCAACAACCAACAAATGGGTGTTTTCAAAGATCCTTTACCCACACATGATGCACAAGCAAAACCTCTTCATGTCAATGAAGTGCAACAGAATTGCCCCATGGAGGGGTATGTTGGGATGATTAGCATTGTGACAAGAAACAAGAGACACCCAGGAGTTGCCCCCACGACAGCCACCAGGGAAGTTCCACCCATATCACAACCTCAAGTGAATCCTACACAGTTGCCCCCACCTAGACCAGTGGCCACGATTCGAACTAGACTTACTCAAAGTCTACGGACCACATCGGCTAGGCTCTCCATTTATGAGCTTATTCAACAATCGACACCCCATCGGGAAGCTCTTATGGAGATATTAAAGGCAATTGAGTTGCATCCCCACGAAGCGAATTCGTTCAACAATTTTGTGGGGCATGTTAAATAGTGTACTAAACTAGTCATTACCTTTAGGGAAGATGAATTAAAAATGATGACTGGAGATGTAGTGGATCCACCCCTGCACGTTATTGCGCGGGTCAACGGGACTTCGTACAAGCGGGTGTTGGTAGACACTGGTTCATCCAGTAACATTATTACAACCATTGCATTAAAACATTTGAAGCTTCCAGCCTCTCACATTGTACCTTCCACTTATACCCTTCGAGCATTCAATGATGCGATATGCTCAATAGTTGGCACAATTGTCCTACCCATACAAGTGGGACAAAAGACCATTCATACGTTGTGCCACATTTTAGAAGGTGAGATGGCTTACAATATCTTGCTTGGGCGGCCTTGGATCCAAGATATGAAGTGTGTCCCTTCAATTTCTCATCAATGTTTGAAGTATACATTTGAAGGACAAGTGCACGTGGTCCCCGTAGATTTGGAACCTTTTAAATATTGCAACTCAGTGCAAATCATGCCACAATCGACCCTTCCTTCAACGCACGTGGATTTCCAGTTAAATCCATCTAAGAGGGGTCCGACTAAGCAAGAATATCCATCACAAAATCAATCAAATTCCCAGGCGGGTTCATCTTCTTCATCCAGTCCTCCCACAACGACGCCACCTACGGTGGCCACACCAACAAATCAAGGAAAGAAGCCCCTGGAAGCGGAACCACCTTTAGTCTCCAACATCTCTACAGAAGAGATGCCTAATAGAATGGAAGTTGAGATGCCTAGTTCACCCCACATGGAGTGGACTCAAGGAGAACTCCCATTCGCTTCCTCTCAATCGCCAACGATTACTGTTGAGATGTCTAACATAGGCATGGGGGAGTATATAGTGCGCAATGTTGTTGCAACGCCCACACTTCAGTCTATGCAAGACATGGGAAGACCTCGACTCCCCATAGGCTCCGTGGTTCCTTTAGGCTACCCACCTAATCAGACAAACTTTATTTTTGGGGGCCTAGATCATGGCGTTGAACCTTCTCGACAAGAAGAGGAAGATGAAGATCCCTTTGTGGAAGATGTCAATTATCTGGCTAACCCAGACTTCGCATTACGATATCTTAGCCAATGCAATTGGCATGGATACGGAGTTAGGCCGGTATGAACAAGGAATGCATGTTTTGTGCCAACCAAGATACCAAATGCCTTATGACAAGTCAGGAGTAGGGTTTAATCACCCTTTGCCCCTCGACATCTTGGTTGAAAACATGCAAGGCCTAGGGATAGGCAATAAGGATGGGTTGGCATCAGATCCATATGCCAATCCAAATACAACTTATACATTGGGGGATTATTTCCCATTACAAACAAATAACCTTGTTGACCTCAAAAACCCTTTCCCTATGGCCGAACAAGGAGAAACCTCATGGACTCACCCACAAGGGGAAGATGGACAAGACCACGAAGGGTCTTCTAAAGATGAGTCAGAGTACGATCATTCGCACGAATATCCAATGAATGACGATCAGGAAAGCTTCTTGATGATGTTCCCATTGAATGATCCCAGTGAGCATAGGCTACCTCAACAACAACAATATCCTTTGGACATAGATGACATGTTTGAACACTTACACATAGGTCCAAGACATAGGTGGCATTTCAACCTGGTGTAGTTATAGCAATTACTGCACCCGCCACTCTAGGTATATAGAGAGCATTTTCCACCTAGAGACCCTATCAAACCATCAGTGCCTAGGGAAGACCCTGTTTGCAGGTCCGCACATAGGGCTGATCCCTTTGTGCCAGTGCCTACAGAGCCAGATCCAACGCACCAAGAACATCCCGAATGTCATAGTTGTCACATTTGCGGTAATGGAGATTACAATCATTTCATCAACATGGTCTCCATTGACTTGACCACCCCCATCCATGATCCAACCAATCCAACATGATCATTGCATCTAGACATAGAGGCTATAGATTGGGATCGCACTGACACACCACCATCTCCATCAAAGTATTGGCCTTGCGGTGGGATGTTTCATTTCACTCTAGGATAGACTCAGGATGTCTTCCATGTTGAAGAGGAACTTGACGTTCCTAATGATGATCTTAATTCAACAAACGATATCCATCTGATCCCAATTCCACATCAATTGGAAGATGGATCCCATATGTCAGTTGAAGCAACGACTGATGTAGACATCGGCACAGATCCAATGAATCCACGGATTCTCAAGCTGGGGGTAAGTCTTTCCCCTGAAGAGCGAGCCGATTATGTTGCCCTTCTTAAGAAAAAGGAGGTTTTTGCATGGTCATACAAGGATATGTCGGGACTAGACCCACAACTAGTCACGCATAATTTAATGCTTGATCCAACAATCAAGCCAGTAAAGCAAAAACTACGCAAGATGCACCCAACAGTGGCATTAATGGTAAAATATGAGTTACAAAAGTTGTTGGATGCCCAGTTTGTCATCTATGTGGATTATCCTCCATGGTTGATTCGCATATGCACCGATTTTTGAGATCTTAACAAAGCGAGTCCTAAGGATGATTTTCCCTTTCCAAGCATCGACGCATTGGTAGACACTACAGCAGGCCACGAAATGCTTTCCATTATGGATGGTTTCTCAAGATACAATCAGATTCGTATTAATCCTGAGGACCAACTAAAAATGGCATTCACAACACCTTGGGGGAAATTTTGCTATAAGGTCATGCCTTTTGGCCTTAAAAATGCTGGCGCCACCTACCAACATGCCATGACGTACATCTTTCATGATTACATGCACAAAACTTTGGAAGATTACATGGATTATTTGTTGGCCAAATCTCTTTTGCACCCAGATCACCTCGGTGACTTGAGCAAGGTCCTTGATCGCCTCATTGAACATAAAGTTAGACTTGTGGTCAGAGATTCAACGGGTGCCAAATAAACAAAATTAAAAAATAATGCAGCAGAAAAAATTTAATTTTATTGCACCTCTTCCAACCTTAGAATATTACATAATCATGAATATATAGATCTGTAGGAAATGGAGTTGGAGGAAGAAGTCGGCGAAGGAGGGATAAGGGGAAAGTGAGTTGGAGGGATAAGGGGAAGGAAGGAATAACGGAGGGATAAGGAGGAAATGGAGGGATAAGGAGGGAATATAGGAGGAAAATAGGAGAGAAAATAGGAGAGAAGTTAAGGGAACTTGCCGACAAAAAACTTGCCGACAAACATAGGGATGTTTTCACACTTAGGGCTAGAAAAGGATTTTTCTAAGCCACTTAAGGTGAAACCCTGTTCACACTTGCAACATTCTCCCCCTTAAAGTTGAGAGGACTGACTACACAGTCTCTCAACTTTACAAATTGAGCTTTAGTCATCGCCTTGGTGAAGATGTCTGCGACGTTCTCCAAAGTGTGACAGTATTGAAGCTCAACAATTTCATGTTCCACCATATCTCTGATGAAGTGGTACTTCATATCAAAATGCTTTGTTCTGCTATGGTGGACAGGATTATATGCCAACTGAATGGCACTGATGTTGTCGCAGTAGATTCTGGTCGGACCACTTTGTTGTTCTCCAATCTCTTCTAGTACTTTCCTTAGCCACAAGGCTTGAGTACTTGCATAAGTAACCGCTATATACTCAGCTTCTGTTGAAGATAGCGCTACTACTGTCTGCTTTTTTGAACTCCAAGTTATTAGTCCCGATCCAAGACTAAAACAGTTTCCCGATGTTGACTTCCTGTCATCAATATTGCTACCCCAATCACTATCACTGAAGCCTACAAGCTTGATAGTGTTACATTTATGGTACTTGGATTCCAAAATCCAATGTACCTTTCACATATCTCAAAATTCTTTTAGCTGCCCGCAAATGCAGCTCAGAGGGGTTAGACATAAATCTAGAAACAAGAGATACAACATACCGAATATCTGGTCTGGTGTTGGCGAGAAACATCAAACTCCCAACCATGCTTCTGAAAGTGGTCACATCAACTTTTGGTGCTCCATCATCTTTGCTTAATTGGATCCCATGTCCAACTGGAGTTGCAACTGGTTTGCAATGCTCCATAGCAAACTTCTTGATCATATCCTCGAGCATACTTATGTTGACAGATGAAGATCCCTGTATCTGATCGATGAACCTCCATTCCAAGGTAGTAGTGCATTAAGCCAAGATCCTTCATCTCAAACTGCGTCATCATGGAGTGTTTGAACTCCATATTCATTTTTTCATTACTACCCATAAAAATGAGATCATCCACATACAAACAAACTATGAGGATGTCTTTACCTTGCTTGAGGTAGTAGAGTGTGGGTTCATTTTTGCTCCTGGTGAACCCATAATCTTTGAAGTACCCATCAATGCGTGAGTACCAAGCTCTTGGTGCCTGTTTAAGACCATAGAGTGCCTTCTTCAATCTGTAAACAAGGTGTTCCTTACCTTGCACTTCAAATCCCCGTGGTTGCTCAACATACACTTCTTCTATCAAGTAACCATTGAGAAATGCACTCTTGACATCCATGTGTTGGACTTTCCATCCTTTGTGTGCAGCTAAGGCAAGAACTGTTCTGATTGTCTCCTGTCTGGCTACAGGAGCAAAAGTCTCTTCATAATCTATTCCATATTTCTGAGTAAAACCCTTTGCCACTAATCTTGCCTTATGCTTCTCAATGCTTCCATCAGCATTAAACTTGGTCTTGAAGATCCATTTACAGCCAACACATTTCTTTCCTTTAGGAAGCTTCACGAGCTCCCAAGTGTCGTTGTTTTTTATAGAGGTTATCTCCTCTTTCATGGCATCTTGCCAAATCTTCCGAGTACATGCCTTCTCATAACTAGAAGGTTCAAGTCGTGCACTAGTTAACAAAGCATAGTTAACTTGATCTCCCCTAGGTTCTTGCTGGGATTCATCATCACCATACAAGTGCATACTTTCTAATCTGTGTAAAACAGATTCCATTTCACTAGCTTGACTCCTAGTATATCTTCTTGAAAATTTTTTATCCAACATCTGAGATGATGGATGATACTGTAAAGTTCTCTTACCTTTGGATGGAACATCAATATCCATTGGTGAGGAACTTGCTGGTCTCTGTGGAGAAGGACTTGGTGAGGAAGATGAACTAGAAGAACTTGGGCTTGAAGGTGGAGATTTCTTGCCTTTCTGTGGTATCTGTTGCTGCACCTGTTGAGAACTTGAATCATGTGACTCAACATCACTGTATATTTGGGGCTTACCCCACTCTCCCCCTTCATCAAAAATCACATCCCTTGAAACCACTATCTTTCGAGTCGTAGGATTGTAGAGTCTATAACCCTTTGTGTTTTCACAAGTATCCTACAAAAATGCATGCCCGACTCTTTGGATCCAGACTTCTTTCTCAGCTCATCGTGAATGTGAGCATATGCCAATGAACCAAATACTCGAAATACTTCACATTTGGTTTCTTACCATACCAGGCTTGGTAAGGTGTTTTCCCTTTCTAACTTGAAGTAGGACTTCTGTTCAAGATGTGAACACTAGTCCTTGTTGCATCTCCCCAATATGCATTACTCAAATGCTTTGTCTGAAGCATTGATCTTGCCATCTCCACAATGGTGCGATTCTTCCTTTCTGCTACACCATTTTGTTGTGGAGTGTAGGCAGTTGTGAACTGCCTCTTGATGCCATGATGTTTACAAAAATTCAAAAACTGATTAGAGGAGTATTCTCCTCCTCTATCTGATCTAAGACATTTTATAGAATATCCACTCTCACTTTCAACTTTTGCTTTAAAATCAACAAAGCATGCAAATGCTTCATCCTTATGCTTCAAAAAATATATCCAACACATTCTTGTGCAATCATCAATGAAAAGTAGGAAGTAAGAGTGGTTACCTAGACTCTTGGTCTGCATCGGACCACAGATGTCTGAATGCACTAACTGAAGAGGATAGCTGGCCCTCCATGCTTGTCCATGAGGAAATTTTGATCTGGCATGCTTGCCCAAGGCACACCCTTCACAGACTTCCTTACTATCTTGAATTTTGGGAAGTCAAGTCACCATTGCTTGTGAAGTTAGCATTTTCAAACTTGCTGAATTCAAATGACCATATCTCAAGTGCCATAGGACACTTGGATTGGTAATTGCAACATTTGCTAACTTATTTCCTCCTGGCTGGCCAAACTTCAAAGGGAATAATCTATTCTTCGACATTGGCACTTGTGTAATGATTCTATTACTATTGTTCTTGTCAAAAATGGTGCATTTACCCTCATCAAAAATCAACTTATAATTCTTTTCAAGCATTTGACCAACACTTAAAAGATTGTGTTGAAGATGAGGTGTGTAATAGATATCACTTACTTGCTTGATGCCTTCTTTCGTTGGAACCTCCATGGCTCCAATGCCTTCAACTGCCAATGACTTGTCATCTCCCAACCGGATGCTGGATTTGTATGAGGAGTCTAACTTAGCAAAGAGTTCTTCTTTGCCACTCATGTGATTTGAACACCCAAGTGTCCAAAATCCATGTATCATTCATATTTTGCTCTGTCCGGCCATAAGAAAGAAAGAGATTTGAGGACTCTTCCTCTTCTCTAAAATTCCCAAACCGACTGCTCTTGGTTGCTGCTGCTTCCTTGCGAAGTCTTTGACCAACAATCTCGAGCATAATGGCCAGGTTTGCCACAATTGTAGCAAACTTGTTTTGATTTATCTCCTCCTTTTCCTTTGCCAGATTGTTTCCCTCTATATTGTTGTTGTCCTCCTCTATTCTGATTTCCACCTCTGTTGGATGATCCTCCTCTGTTAGGAGTTCCCCCTCTTTGATTATTCCTGCCTCTGCCTCTTTGTTGACCTCTGCCACGGCCTCTACCTCTTCCTTCATGTGTGGCAAAAGCTTTGTCATCTCCTCCATAACTGGTGGTAGGAGTTTCCTGTAACCTCTCTTCATGTGAGAGAAGTGAACCAGTTAATGCATCAAAAGACAATGTGGTTAAGTCTTTGGATTCTTCAATAATTATTGCAACATAATTCCATTTAGGAAGAAGTGTTCTCAACACTTTCTTCACCATCATCTCTGGCTTAATATCCTCCCCTAGTGTGACCATCTTGTCGACTACGGCTTTCACTCGCACGCAGTAATCTCCGACTCTTTCATTCTCTTGCATCTTGAGATTCTCAAAATCTCGTTTCAAAGTTTGCAGTTTTACCTGCTTCACTTGGTCACTACCTCTATAGCTTTCTTTTAGGGCATTCCAGGCATCTTGTGCAATTACATAAGATGCAACCCTAGGGAAGATACTTTTATCTAAGGCAGCATGAATGTGATAAAGGGCAAAAGCATTATTCTTTTGTGCTTCTTTTCTCGCCTTTTTATCAGC
Source organism: Wollemia nobilis (assembly GCA_028583015.1). Lineage (NCBI taxonomy): Eukaryota > Viridiplantae > Streptophyta > Pinopsida > Araucariales > Araucariaceae > Wollemia > Wollemia nobilis. The sequence continues at coordinate 3,474,110 of JAQPPZ010013020.1, read as the reverse complement.
ATTAGAGAAAGCTGCCCATTCAGCAGCAGTTGGTTCAGTATAGCCTTCTTCGACTACATCCCAAAGACCTTTTCCTATCAAAAGGGTTTTCATTTTAATAGACCAATATTCATAGTCACTACCATTAAATTCAGGGATTGGTAGACTAGTGTTTGTAGCCATGTCTAAAAAACAAACTTTATTCGAAGCAAACAAGTACTTTAAAGCAGTACAAAGAGATTAATTATTCAAATCAAATCTCGCCTTTTTAGTACATTCAAGTTCTGCTTCGAAACTACTGCTGATGATGATGATCTCAGGTTCCACTTCCTCTGGATCTTCTTCTTCTTCTTCTTCTTCTTCTTCTTCTTCTTCTTCTTCCTCTTCTTCCTCTTCCTCTTCTTCCTCTTCTTCTTCTGGTTCAGGTTCAGGAGAGCGTGGAGTATAGCTCTCACTCGATTCAACTACCTGTACACCTGGTGTGTAACTGGCACTTGATCGTACATCCGAAACAAATTGCTCAGTCTCGGACTCTTCAATCCTCTTTCCGAAGATATTGTCTTCTGAATCTGCCTCGTACCCTGAATCCGGCTTTCTTAGGTGAGCTATCACCTGATTTTCAAGTTGACAAAACACTGTGTGTAGTCCTAAACTTTGAACCCTTTGGTCAAAGGATTCTGGTGTCTGTCTCTTCAAAATTGAAAGTAGTGCATTATAGCACCCTTCAGATCGGAACATCTACCATTTGCACGGGCACATTATATTTTCTTTCACAAATATTTTCTATAAAAAAGGTTTGCAAATAAATTTTATAAAATTTTTTTTAAAAAAAACTTAATAACTTTTAATTTTATAATTATCCTTTTAAAAAAAACTTTATTTAAAAGATAATTTATAAAAATAATAAAAAAGTTATTAAATAATTTAAAAAAAACTTTTAAAAAAAAAAGCAATATCCTTTTTTTTTTTTTAAATTTACCTTCTCCGTCGCGATTCGACCCAACAACCTCCTTTCGGCTAGGCGGGCTCCTTAGCCGCACGACCACGCGGCTCGGCTGGGAACAAAAGGGAGCACCTCCCTTTTAACTTTCACCGGCGGCAAAAATTAAAAAAAAAAAATTCTTTTATCTCCCGGCGGGATTCGACCCCCGGACCTCCTCACAACAAGCGAACAGATCTATCCACCACGCCAAGCGCTCGGACGAGAATGTAAGGGAGCGCGGATAGTCTTATTATCAATGTCGACCACCTTTTTTTTTTTTAAATAAATGTGGGTTTTATCCCACATTTGCCATACTACAGGCGTTAAAGGGTTTATAACCCTCAACTCACAGAGAAGGCTTCGATTGCCTTCGGGCAGTCAAGCTTGACCTTTGTTTTACACAGCTTCGCTCAATCACCTTCCTCCATGCGTAGCCAATCGTCGTCCGCCACGTGGCGGTATTTTGACCTCGCTGCCAATGCAATTGCCAAGTCACCTCTACTGTACCACGTGTCGCACCCTCGTGTCTCCAATTTTTGAGTCAGCCTCGAATACCGTGCCCACCTGTCAGTGCTCCATTGTCAACAGTCTGCTCTACTACCTCCATGTGTTGCATCCTTGTGCCACCACATGTCACATCCAATCACCTTTGCCTCAACTGTCGTGCCTACCTCAGGAACCGTGCCTGTTTGTCAGCACCTCGACTGTCGCGTGCCTCAGGAACTGTGCCCGAACTGGCACAACTCGGCTCTGATACCAGATGTGGTCAGAGATTCAACGGGTGCCAAACAAACAAAATTAAAAAATAATGCAGCAGAAAAAATTTAATTTTATTGCACCACTTCCCCCAACCTTAGAATAATACATAATCATGAATATATAGATCTGTAGGAAATGGATATGGAGGAAGAAGTCGGCGAAGGAGGGATAAGGGGAAAGTGAGTTGGAGGGATAAGGGGGAAGAAGGAATAGCGGAGGGATAAGGAGGAAATGGAGGGATAAGGAGGGAATATAGGAGGAGGATAGGAGGGAAAATAGGAGAGAAGTTAAGGGAACTTGCCGACAAAAACTGCCGACAAACATAGGGAGTTTTCACACGTAGGCTTAGAAAAGGGATTTTTCTAAGCCTCTTACAACTTAACCCTTTTCATACTTGCAACAAGACTAAACCCCAAGAAGTGCATCTTTGGCGTCACATCTGGCAAGATCTTGGGTTTCATAGTCTCTAAATGAGGAATCGAGGTAGACCCAAACAAAGTCAAGGCAATCCTTGAAATGCATCCCCCAACCACCATCAAGCAGCTCAGGAGTCTACAGGGAAAGGTTGTGTCGATCAAGCACTTCATAGTGTAGTTATCTAACAAATGCCGACCCATGAATAAATTATTGCATAAGGGGGTCACATTTCATTGGGATGACGAGTGCTAGTCAGCCTTTGACGACATTAAATAGTACTTGGCTTCGTCACCAGTATTGGCACCACCTAGACTAGGAGTGTCGTTCTATTTATACATCTTAGCCATCGAGGTGGCATTGGGTGCCATGCTATCCCAGAAAAATGAACTTCACAAAGAACAGGCTACATACTATCTTAGCCGCACCCTGGTCAGTTATGAACTTAACTATGCATACGTTGAAAAGCTCTGCTTGGTAGTGGTGTTTGCTACCAAAAAGCTATGCCACTACATGCTTAGTAATAAGACGTATGTTGTGTCTAAGGAGAATCCATTGTGATACATGATGAGTTGTACTTATCATAGTAGCCGCACGACGAAATGGATCATGTTGTTGACGGAGTTTGACATAGAGTTCATTGGACAAAAATCCATAAAAGGTCAAGTCATCGCCAATCAACTAGCTAAGGCTCCTCTTGAAGATGATCAGCCTCTGACTTTCAAACTACCTGATGATGGGGTCTTCCATGTTTTAGAATCGCTAGATTCTGATGAGCCTGAGTCACAGTCTGACATAACCCTATTCTTCGATGGTTCTAACTATGAGCAAGGGGGTGGCACATGAATTGTATTCTTCACTCCGCAAGGCGCTCCAATGCCCTTGTCATTTAAATTAGACTTCCCATGCACCAACAACAATGCAAAATACGAAGCCTTGCTCATAGGTCTTTAGACAACAATCACCATGAACATTAAATGATTGAACATCTTTGGTGATTCGTTGTTAATTGTCAATCAAGTAAAGGGGATATTCCAATGTAAATGTCTAGTTCTGCAGGCCTACAAAGCCCTTGTGGACAAATTCTTGGCACAACTTGAATGGTATGACATCGAGGCACTCCCTCGATCATCAAATCATTTTGCGGATACTATGGCCTCCTTGGGGTCACTCATCCCGCAAGACCCTTCTAGTGAAATGACAACTATTCAAGTTAAAACATTATCGCAATCTATGATGGAGAATGCAAGCTCTGATCTGATGCCAGGAATCCACCTAATCCAGATTGAACCATCTCTGGATAAGTTCTCTTGAATTAGATATTGTTTGACTCAAGCCAACTGGGGGTCCTTGTTCTCCTCGACCCCTCTTACTAGCAACACCACATTGTTTTTACAAGTTCTTTCCCACTCAGCTTTTGTTAGGGATGGACTTCAAGAGGGATTGGCCATTCATACTATCAAGGTTTCTGATCAGCAGGATTGGTACACACCCATTCGGGATTACCTCAAGCTAGGTAATCTCCCACTTGGATTGACACAAGCTGCAAAAATATCATTCAAACAGAAAGCGACAAAGCATGTCTTGTTAGGAGACATTTTGTATCGTCAAAATTATGAAGGAATCCTCCTTCATTGTTTGGACCAACAAGAGTCCGCTTGGGCGATCACCCAAGCTCACGATGGTACATGTGGTGGCCACTTCAGCGGTATGGCCATCGCAAAGCGCATTCTTCGCATGGGTTATTATTGGCCATCTTTAGAGCGAGATTGTTGCGCATATGTGAAGAAGTGCATGAAGTGTCAGCACCATGCTAATTTGACACACGTACCTTCTCAGGCCTTGCAACCGATTCAATCGGTTTGGCATTTTTCGTAGTGGGGCTTTGATCTAATTGGAAAGATCTCCCCTGCATCGTCTGGTCGTCACACATTTATTTTAATGACCATAGAGTACTTTACCAAGTGGGTGGAAGCAATTCCGTTGACCACTACGATGGGATCCCGCATTGCGGAGTTTATTTTGCATAACATCATATGTCGTTTTGGTATTCCATCCAAGATCCTGTCAGATAATGGGACACCATTCAAGAATAAATATGTGCGTGCTTTGACCACAAAGTACAAAATTTAGCATAGCTTTTCAACACCCTATTATCCATAGGCAAATGGGCAAGCAGAGGCGTCCAACAAAATGCTAGTCACCATTCTCAAAAATACAGTTGCAGACAATCATAAAGACTGGCACATTTAGATCCCGCTTGCCCTATGGGCTTATCGCACCAGCATTCGAATGCCCACTAGGGCAACTCCATTTTTGCTGGTGTATGGCTTCGAGGCAGTCATGCCTTTTGAGTTGGAAATCCCTTCCCTGCGCATTTCAATGCAAGAGTTCATCGATGATGACACTGCGTGGCAGGCCCGGTTAGATCAACTGACATTGCTCGACGAACGACACGTTAATGCTCTTGAGAATTTGCGTATCTATCAAGAGTGACTTAAGAAAGCATACAACATGAAAGTCCACCTTAGGGAATTTCAGGTTGGTGACTTGGTCTTAAAAGAGAACCAACAGAATTCTAATTTGTCGTCCCATCTACGGGACAAGTTCATGGCAAACTAGTTAGGTCCTTACATCATTGACAGTAGAATAGGACCTAGAACATACCGGCTTGCCTCTCTTGAAGGAATCAAGGAAACAAAACCCTTGAACATCATTCATTTGAGGCCATTCCACATCTAGAGAGCCATAGTCCAACTAAAAGCTCCAAGGATTATCATAATCGCTTGGTCAACCCTAAAGGCCCCAAAGGTATCTATAAACCCTTTGGTCAAGACAAAAGCTCCAAGGATTATCATAATCGCTTGGTCAACCCTAAATTCCCCAAAGGTATCTATAAACCCTTTGGTCAAGACAAAAGCTCCAAGGATTATCATAATCGCTTGGTCAACCCTAAACGCCCCAAAGGTATCTATAAACCCTTTGGTCAAGACAAAAGCTCCAAGGATTTTCATAATCACTTGGTCATCCCTAAATGCCCCAAAGGTATCTATAAACCCTTTGGTCAACACCAAAAGCTCCAAGCATTACCATAACTGCTTGGTCAACATAAATATTCAAAAATAACCAAAAACAATACAAAAATTAAAATCACAAAAAAAAAAAAAACAATTGCATTTCAATTCCATGCATACTCAAAAAAAAAAAAATCACAAAAACATTTGCATTCCAATTCCATGCATTCTCATAAAAATCAAAATCATAAAAACAATTGCATTCCAATTCCATGCATTCTCATAAAAATCAAAATACAAAAATATAGGTTGCATTAAGCATTGCATCCATACATTGCATACTTCGCTAGGTCATACAAGTCAAAAGCACCATAGACAGTCATTACTTGGAAATTCCATCCTTTTCCACATCAGATCCATTTTCATAAATTCCTACATCTAGAATAGCACCATCGCCATTTTTCGCATCGTCAGTTGTCTCCTAATGTATATAGGGTTTTCGTCATTCAGCTATTTTTAAATTTCTAGCCACAAACTGTACATAGTTAAGCAGATTTTACACGAGAAAGTTTTACTTGGATCACGCCTTGTTACGTAGCATCCCAACACAAATTAACACACATATAAAAATTCCTAAGTTGTGTGAACGAAAGATGAAACCTGCATAGTAATCTAGGTCACCATAAGCGAAACGGTTATCTTGCTCATCCCCCTGTGCGAATGACCCCAAGAATGCTGAGATTTGGCAAAAGGACAAGCATCCTCCCTACCCAATTCCCCACGAATCCCAAGTTCTCAAAAGTTGCAAAACATCAAAAATTTGCAAAATGTCAAAACACTAAAATTTGACATCCTACAGTGCACACATCAAAAGGCACAAACAATAGTGATTCTCATCACTCCATATCCAAATCCCTTGCTCAAAAAAAAAAAAAAAACAACAACACAAATAAAACAAAAATAAACAGTGATTTTATCACTACAAAGGAGCAAGTATCCCAATACAATTGAAGAAAATAAGGGAGTCGAACTTGAATCCCTGGAACTCTCAGCATTTCAATAGGTCATGAGGCAAGCTTTAGTACTGGTTTGGTTGATAGCCTATCGGTCACTGGCGGTAAACCTCCCGCATGACGATATATCTGTCACATTAACTTGTGTATAGATCAATGTTTGCATGTGGATGAGCTAGCTTATGGTATCCTAGATAGCATCGCAGATAAATCTGACTAAATACAATAAAGGAGTTAGTGGAGCTAATTAGGTGATCCTCAGTATAGGTTCGGTTGAAAGCCCATCTGGCACTGGCGGTATCCTGATGAATAACACATAAACGAACTCAATTGCACACACAGGGATGTGAAATAACTTGGTTAAATTCAAGTCAAATTTAGACCTTGTTCAAAAGTCTCACGAGATAAATGTACAGTCTTGGCTAGTTAGTTAAAATATCTGCATCTCAGAAAAGCTTAACTCCATTTTCAAACAACCGGTACATTTCATTCCATACATCACCATCAGAAAATAGACAAAATACAAAAACAAAGTTTTCACATGCACAAGCATTCCACAAAGTTATCCCATTACTATAGCAAGTCAATCCAATCTTGTACAGTCTATGGTGCATTGACAAATCATCAATAATTCATTTCATTCATTCCATATGCATACATCATACAAATTAGAACCATCTCATTCATAATCGCATATGCATACATCAATGTAAAAACATGTACATAAAAATAAATCATGAAAAATATATAAACACCAAAAAGAGTCATTTGTATATATATATCATAACAAAATTGCCCGCAGGCTACAGTGAACCGGTCCTCGGACCTCGCTACCATAATCCAAAATCTCAAAAACCCCCAGCCTAGGGCATCGGCCACCATGATCACGCAGGATCGGTGCGACGAGAACTACCCCCTGCAGTATCGGTCCTCTGGGACCTCTCAGGGTGACTGCTCGCCCCTGCATCACGTCCACTCGTGCCTCCCTCATCTCATCGCCTGCGACGGGATGATGCTAACTGCTCTATCCCATTGTCTCTTGTCCGATACGACGAGCCACTCGTCGGAGGCTCTAGTATTCACCCACCAAGGTAGATAATCTCGCCCTCCATCTCTCGTCGATGCTGACTCCACTCTGCCTCTCGCCTATGGTAGTACATGATTGCATCATCGCGTTGTGCTAGCTGCACCCACAGGAGATCCCTCTCCCGTGCAGCATCTGTATCACCCTCCTACCGGTGAGATGTAGCCCCTGCGCTCTCTCGCTCTACCAACTGTGTCCGTAGGAGATCCCTCTCCTATGCCATCTCCCCAAGCTCTCCATCTCGCCTCCGTAGCACCTCCATCAATCGTGCTACCTCAGCACGCAACCCCGCCTCTGTATCCCCTAGCACGACCGGATGCGTCGGCCTCTCTGGTGCATCGGCCTGCTCCGGAGCATCCTACATCTCTGGCTGCTCCTCCTCACCAAATTCCTCTCCCGCATCTGCCACCTCCACCATGTCCACATCAACAGGATCTCCCCAACCCTCTCCTGGTGCCTCTGCACCCTCTTCGCCTCCCGTTGCCTCATCCCCTCCCAATGGCCCCTCACCTCGCCATTGTCGTAGCGTCCACCACTCCTGGTACTCGGCAGTCACTCCGACGTCATCCACATCCAGAATGTCCAGTACTGTATCCGCCTCCTCCCCTAGTGGCTCGAGGATCAACGCAGCTAGGGTCCTCTCATCGCTCCGACGTCGATAGACTATGGGTTCCCCAGGAAACCCCTGGCGTACCCCAAACTATCATGTCACTCAAAGATAATGAAAGTATTCCTGCTCCGTCCCGTGTCATCCAATGACCCATCTCCCCCTCCAGACCCGTCGAAGCCACTCATCAGCCTCTGGCCATGTGGGACAATCCTGATATGGCCTCCACACCACATCTCCTAGAGTCATTCATGCCAATGCATCTCTATAATGGTCCACGTCTCCCACAAACCGCCGACTCTGCCCCCGCTCCTCAGATCGATACCATAAAGCACCATACCCAATATCTCTGTCCACCATGTCAACCCATGTAGTCCAGGGTAGCCCTCGTGGTCGCTCTACGGCTATATGCTGCCAAGCCCAAAGACTGCAACAAGTAACTACAGCCAATCCCCTTTCACTTTCGACAGTGGACCTCATACAACTCATCATATAATTGAGCCAAGAGCGTCTGGCCCCATCTCATGATCACCGGCTCTGTCATAGGACACTCCACTAACTGCCACACCACCTCCAATAGGTTCCATGTGAACCTCACTCCTGACGAGTCTGGCAGGAGCATTTTGGAAATGAGGCTCATGAGTAGTGCATGCCTCACTCCCAACACTCCCCTCACATACCACCATCGTACCAAAATCCCCCCAATATGACAATCTAGCCCCGCCTTCTCCACTGATCTCATCCCATCCACATCCTCCCCGTGTCCAAAATACCGAGTCAGTATAGCCATCCTCTGGCCTCGTGGGGTCATCCGGATGGGAACCCCGTCTATCAAAATCCAAAGAATCTGATACACGTCCTCTAAGGTGACTGTCATCTCCCCTATCAAAATATGGAAGGTGTTCGTCCAAACATCCCATAGGCTGATCAAAGCTGTAATGTATGCACGATCCGCAACAACTGCATCCAACCGAGCCACATGCTTGAGCCCTAAGGAATCAAGCCACTCCCAGTCCTCTGCACTCAACGCCTTGTGGGCATTAGAAAAAATAGTCGGTACCCGATGTCGACTCTTCACCACCTACACATCACAGAAAATAACACACATCAAAAACATGCATCAAATTACCATCACATGTACAAAAATGCATAATTGTATAGTAACATCTTCATTCACATGTACATCCATTACCAAAAAAAAAAATTCAAGTTTTCATCTTACATTTCATTAAAAATAACAAAAATTTGACATGGTTTACCTATGGTTTTCCCTAAGTTTACCATTTCAAAACAAAAAAATTCATCAAGTTTTCATCTTACATTTCATCAAAAACAACAAAAATTTGACATGGTTTACCTACGGTTTTGACCTAAGTTTACCATTTCACCAAAAAAAATTCATCCATTTTTCATCTTTAATTTCATAAAAACAAACAAAAATTTGACATGGTTTACCTACGGTTTCGACCTAAGTTTATCATTTCAACAAAAAAATTCATCCATTTTTCATCTTTAATTTCATAAAAACAAACAAAAATTCGACATGGTTTACCTACGGTTTCGACCTAAGTTTACCATTTCAAACAAAAAAATTCATCCATTTTTCATTTTTAATTCCATAAAACAAAAAAATTCGACATGGTTTACCTACGGTTTCGACCTAAGTTTACCATTTCAACAAAAAAATTCATCCATTTTTCATCTTTAATTTCATAAAAACAAAAAAAAATTCGACATGGTTTACCTACGGTTTCGACCTAAGTTTACCATTTCAATAAAAAAATTCATCCATTTTTCATTTTTAATTCCATAAAAATAACAAAAAAATGGGCATGGTTTACCTACGGTTTTGACCTAAGTTTTACCATTCACATAAAAAAAAAAAACATTTTTATAACCATGGTTACCCTAAGGTGTTACTCTAAGTTTCATTTTGGGTTTATCCTATAGTTTTCCATCTAAGTTTCCATCGGTTTGCATCCACGTTTCATTTGATGTCATGGTCTTTAATTCTTTCACCTTTTAATTTAATTAATTAGGGTTCCATGTCTTAAACAAAAGAAAAACACAATAAAAACACATTTGCATTTTTCAAATTCAAACTCAAGGAGATAGTTCACTTACTGGTCTCACCTCGGCTCCACCACCTGATGACCCGGTCTGTGCACTCATGGTAGTTAGAAAATCAAGCAACGTTTCGCGTCAGAAAATCTACCTCCTCCTCCTCAGAGCTCCAAATCACAATCAATGAACAGTGCAAATGAGCCAAATCCATCATTTTCACATATTTATACTTTTTGCTTGTTGGTATTCGTCCCTGACTGGAACGAGCACTTTTTCCTTGGAGGCGCGCTCGTCCCACCCCAGGACGAGTACCATCATGGAGTTCGTCCCCCCTCGAAATGAATATAAAAAAAAAAAAAAATCAAAAACAACCAAAATATAAAAATGACAAATGCCAACAAAACCACTAAAAATTGTTGGACAAAAGTGCTCTTGCACTTAACCTCTTGGCATAAGAAAACTGATGTCGAGGTCTACCTTGTCGTTATCCTACTCCCCAAGAAGGCTACCATAGCCGGACCGCTCCACGAGAAGACGGATTTTTGCCAATGTTAACCCCAAATGGCATTCCAAAATGGGTTCACACCCACCAAAAATAGGTCAAAACAATCGGGAAACTACTCGAGCATGCATCGGATAACATCTAAAGGCACCCTCACTTAAGTCATCTTGGGTCAAGCGACTCGTCGCTTTTCTCATGTCGGTCATTCCCTCATTGATTCGTCGCTTGAGGGGGTAGTCACACTTAGTTGCCAATCAACAACAATATACCCAATCTTGGAAATGACACGCATTCAAAGGATCATTGCAAAAGACAATCATGCCCCTTCTTGGGGTAGAAAACAAGCAATTATCACAAACTGATCATATACTTGGCATTCATGAATCATGAACTCAAGGTTCCCACAGACAAAAGGTTGTGTCCTTTGCCTATTCATGACTGATCAATGTCTAAGTTCAAGTAATACCTCATCGAACCAGGTCAATGCTTGATTTAAGTTCCTTAGCTCATCAGAAGCAAGGATTCAAGAATGTGTGCCCTTTCCATACTTGGGGCATCAGGAGTTGGTTAGGTTACTGAGAAACCCTAATCATTAGTGCTTTGGTCATCTATTTTTGCTCAGCACTGCACCATGTGCAGCGCTTTCCAAAAAGGGGCATCTGTAGACACCAAAATAGCACCAATCTGATTATGTGACAACAAGCACTGATCGCACTAACACACATAGCCCCCAAGGCAGCCCCCAGAGGTTAAACAGTGGTTCTAACCACTCACACAGTAGTTTTACAAGTCAGGGATCAATTTGGCACCTTTTAGAAACTGCTACTTATTCGCTCCACCCAGGGACGAGTGCAAATCGGTACTCATTTCACCCAAAGACGAGTGTGGATTGGTACTCGTTTCACCCAGATATGATTACCAACGCTCGCTTCTAGGTGGGACGAATGCCAGGTTTGACCAAAAAAAAGTCAGATCTCGATGCATGACAACTCAGAACTGCCACTTAGCTTTCCCTGCATGGCATAGGAGTGCGAGTGAGTTCTTTTGACAACTCATATCTGCCAATTGACTCTTCCTTCACTACATGGGAATGGGAGTGAGCTTTTTAGGACAACTCAGATTTGCCACTTAGCTATCCTTTCATTGCATGGGAGTGCGAGTGAGCTTTTCTAAACATACAAAGACATGCACAGAGGCAGTTAAGAAGTCCTTAATCAAGAAGAAGTCTTCTCTTCACAAAAAAAAACATTCATGCAGAGAAACACTTTTGCATGTTAATTCAAAGAGACCCCTTGGGTCTATAAAATGGTGAGCTTCCTCACCCAAAAGATATACAGAGAAGGAGCATTTTGAGCGACGAAGTGTTGCTAATTCACTTACTTGCGATTTGTGCTTTCAACATCCATAATCTCTTAATCGAAAGAGAGGTTAGTGGGTGACTTTTGAAGGCACGAATCAAGAACCAACCCCAATTTTTTTGACCACAATATCCTATCAATTTTTCGACAACACATCACATCAGGTTTCGGACCCATCCCAAGCGGATTGGTGTCAAAGCAAAGTTTCACCCGTGGGTGGTTTGCCTTCGGGCACCCCCCACCTTATTGCCTTTGGTGACTATTTCTTTTGTAGTATTTAGCTAGTTTCATGATTATGCTTTTGTCAAGTTTTCAATTTATTTAGACTCATTTTAACTATCGTTAGATTTATCTTTTATTTTTCATACACAGGTGCTACTGATTCTTTGTTTGTTTCTTTGAACGCAGATCTTCAGCATTAGAGGAGTAGCGAGGAATCTACCTTTACCAATGCAAGCGACGACAACATTTTGGTTCGCCCATCTTATATGTGGGCACGCGGAAGAAGGAATTCTGAAACAAGTTGTAAAAGACCAACATTTAATGCTCCTATCCCCTAAAAAGGAAGGAGATGCATTGTAACACGAATTTGTAAAGCATATCAATAAAAGGGCCGTTCTTTTTATATTGCTTTGATATCTTGTGTTCATGTTCTTTCTTTTTATGCATTTTTCAATAACATAGGGTTTAAGTGTTATTTTAGTTTCGTTTACATTGCATTTTTAGTTTATCCTTTTTGTTTCCAGAATCTCGTGCTTTCAGTAGATATTTTGTCTAGGTCTACTTTAATGCCATGTTAGGAGACTATAAATCCTAATAGCTTTCCTAAAGTTACTCCAAATATGAATTTGAAGGGTTTTAAGTAAAATTTTTACTCTCTAAGTTATTTAAAGATATGTCTTAAGTCCCTAACATGATATTTTAATTTTATATAACATTTTAGAAGATCATTGACATAATATTCAATGATATAGTGCATAATATCGTGAAATATAATGCCATTACACATTGATAGGTTTCTCTCGCATTCTTTAAACCAAAGGGTATAACATCATAATAAAAAATCCCCCAAGGGGTAGTGAAAGTTATCTTAGGTTGATCTTCTGGTACAATTTAAATTTTATTATACCTATAAAAATCATCCATTAAGAACATTCCACAACCTATGATGAAATCAATGATCATGTCTATATTTGGTGGAGGAAAGTCATCTTTGGGACATGCTTTGTTTATGTTTTGAAAGTTTATGTAGACATGTATGACATCTTCCTTGTTAGCTACAGGTACTATATTGTAAATCCAATTAGACTAATTGATTGCCTTGATAAATTTAGCTTCTAAAATGTTTTGGAGTTCCTATTTAACAAGTAAAGCAACTTTAGGATGCATTTTCCTTAATTTTTGCTTTACTGGTTTAGCATATGATTTAATAGTTATATGATGGACCACCAAGGATAGATCTAGTATAGGTATGTTTGCATAAGACCTTGTAAAGATGTATAATTCTATCAAAATCTCCGTATACTATTATCGTTCTTCTTGGGTTAAGACCTTTTCGAACTTTATAATATTTGGATCATCTTGGGAACCTATGTTGATGTATAAAGATGTGAGATTCATCTTCTAAATATGGAAAGGTGAATAACACCCCTTAGGAACCTACTATTAAAAATAAACTCACTTACACAAATACTATAAATAATACAAAGATTCATGAAATAATAAAATATCACAATGCGACAAGTAAATGCAGAATTAAACAATCTCACAACAACATAGAATTATAGGCCTATTAAAGAGGGCAACCTTCTTCAATACTTTCATTAATTTGAAAAAGATACATTTTTTCATGGATCCATGTCTTTTATATATACACTTCATGCAACCCTAACCCTAAGCTCAAGAGTTGACTTACATGCAAAATGTCACTCGAGCTAGAATCTTGTACCAAATAGCAGTTACATGAAATGGGCCCACTTGTCTAGGTGTCTTAATTACCACATACCACTACAAAATATTACAAAATGACTTCATAAAGGTATCCCCATGTTGGAAGTGGTTCATTATAATAATCAAATAAGAATTAGAAAATGGTGTTAGTATGGGGTTCTAACATGCCCTTCCTCTTCAAAAAATATTTATCCTCAAAGTTGTAGATGAGTAAACTAGTGTTGTGGATACTAGAGTGATTCTCACATAGCATCTTCTAGATATAATCCTTACCACTAAACAAGAACCTTAGTTATTACATGGTTGCAAAGAGTACATGTATTATGGTACAAAATCAGTTCTGGATCAAGCAAGATAGAACCCTCTTCATCCAATTTAGGTAAAGCAAATTGAACCTGTACTTGATTTTCTAGTATCTTCTTGAGATATGATACATAAAATATAGGATGACTCTTGGATGTAGATGGTAGAACCAATTAGTAAGCAATGGTATCAATCCACTGTAAGACCAAGCAGGGACCATAATATTTGGTAGTGAGCTTTTGGCAGCTACGTAGTTGGAGGGATGACTATTTATACAACTACAAGCAAAGGAAGACCATATCATTGACTTAAAAACTACACTTATTACAATGTTGATCAACTCATTGGTACATTTAATTTTGGGCCAATTCCAAATTTAACTTTAATTTATGGAGGACTTCAACATATTGGTGAAGTGTAGTGTCAATAGCATGGATCTTGGAGTTGCCTAGAATATAGGAAAAGTGTGTTGATGAAGGTCAACCATAAACTACTTAAAAAAGTATGATCTTGGTCATAGTATGATAAGAAGTATCATACCACCACTCGACTAAGGGAAGCCACTTTACCAACTATGTAGGATGATCAGAGGAAAAACAACAAATCTAGGTCTCCAAACATTGAAATACTTTGGTATGTTGGTGGAGTGTAGTATCAATAGCATGGACCTTGGAGTTGCCTAGAATATAGGAGGGTGTTTATGAAGGCTTACCATAAAATGCTTAAAAAATGATGACCTTGATCACAATATGATAAAAAAATTTATACCACCACTCGGCCAAGGAAATATTTTCATCAACTATGTAGGATGATTAGAGGATAAACAATGGAGATAGATCTCCAAACATTTATTAACAATATTTTTTTGACCATCCATTTGTAGATGATAATATGAACTCATTTTGATTTGATTTCCCTACAACTTAAACAATTATTTCCAAAAATTACCAGTGAATGTAGGATCACGATCGAACATAATGGAGGTGGGCATACCATGAAGAAAAAGATAGGATCATGAAAAACTTGAGTGAATATGGAGGCTATGTAAGGATGTAAGAGGGGACAAAAATGAGCATACTTTGTGAGATGATCCACTACAACAAAATTAATTTATTTACCTCTCAATCTAGGTAAACCTTAAATAAAAACCATGTAAATATCTATCTAGACCTATTCTAGAATAGGCAAGGGTTGAAGAGTTCTTGGGGAAGGCATTGTTTCTCCTTTAATTCATTGATAAATATCACACTCGACCAAAAATTATGAATGTACTTCTTCATACCCTTCAAAAAAAAATCATTTAATTCTTTCATATGTCTTGAGGAACCCTGAACGGCTTGTAGTGGGTGAAGCATGCATTATATCATAATGAGTTTCCAAATTGGAGATGTGGGAGGAACAAGGTACTAGAGATAATGAAAATCTTGTCCATCCCAATTGCACCCTAGACATGATGTAGGCTTCATTTGAAATGAGGTAACCAAAGTTTGTAATTCTAAACGTCTTAGAGAGAATTTACCCATTATGGTATGGGCACAAAAATGACACATAGCATACTTTGAGCCTCATTAGAGAGAAAGAGCATCTACCACAATGTTCTATTTTCTCTTTTTATAGCTAATATCATAATCATAGCCCATGAGATTTTATACCCACTTTTGTTGCTTAGGGGTGGAAACCCATTGCTCTAGACAGTATTTAAGACTTTGGTGATCTGTTTTAATGGAGAAATGTTTCCTAATATGATAAGGCTTCTAGTGAGTAACTACATGCAAAATTACAAGCATCTCTTTAGCATAATTTGATTTACCTAAATTTTACTTGAAATAAATTTACTAGTGAAGGCCACAGAGCATCCTTATTGCTTTAACATATCTCCAATACCATTGTTGGAAGCATCGCCTTCAATTACAAAGGACTTGGAAAAATCAAGCATCGCTAATATGGGAGTGGTTTTCATAGCATGCTTCAAATCAAGGAAAGCCTTCTTAGTTGTACCTTTCTAAGTAAAATAATTATTATTTAACATGGTTATTGAAGGAGTAGAAATTTTACCATAGTTGTGAATGAATTTGCAGTGATACCTTGTGAGGCCCAATAAATCCATGAAGACCCTTGAGAGTGTGAGGTTTTAGCCATTATTGAATGGATTGAATATTCTTAGGATCAACCTTAACTCTATACTTGGTGATAATGTGTTACAAATAATATACTTTAATCAACCCAAAAAAACACTTGGATCTCTTAGCATAAATATAATGTTGTACCAAAAGTTGTAGAGTCTAATCCATATGAATGAGGTGCTCTTCCTAATAATGATTATAACTCAGGATATCATGAAAGAAAACTAAAATAAATTTATAAATAAATGGGTAAAATGCTTTGAATTATGGAAGGTGCATTGGTCACACAAAATGGCATAACCAAGAATTCATAATGACCCTCATGAGTGTGTAATGCTATTTTAGGGATAAAATCATCCTTGAGCCTGATTTTATGGTACCCTAAGTGAAGATATAATTTGGATAAAAACATATCCCCATGCAACCCATATAGTAGTTCATCCACCGCAATAATAGGAGTCGTATCCTTAATGGTGATCTTATTGAGCTCACAAAAATATATACATAATTGTTAGGACCCATATTTCTTTTGAACCAATAAGACAGGAGAAGAGTAAGGGTTGTTTATAAGCTGAATGACTCTAGCTTTTAACAACTCTTGTACTAACTTTTCTATTTTTGACTTAAGGGCATGAGAGTATCTATACAGTCTAATGTTAGGCAATATATTTCTATGTACCAATGGAATGGCATGATCATAGGAGTGATGTGGTGGTAATTATAATGGTTTGGTAAAAACTTCATTGTGCTTTATCAGAACAAGTTGCAAATATTTTGGAATTTGGTCCACATTTGAAGTAGTTGGATGGATTAAAAATATCTAAGTGATGACCCCATAAAAATATTTTTCAATAGCTTCTCCATACGGTTTGAGCTAAAAACTTGAGGAGGTCTTTCTTGTGAACCACAAAGAGTGTAAGATCTTCCATTATATGAAAACCACATCCATAACTCTGCTAAATTCCATGCAATGGTTTCTGATGTACCTAACCACTAAGCTCCCAACACAATATTACATCCCTCTAATTGAAGAGAAAACATATCGATTTTGATATCATAATTTCCTATATTCAATTTAACATTATGATATTTTTTTTGCAAGGCAAAGTCCCTCCATTTTCCACCATAACCTCAAAGGAATTGCATGTATGTACAAAAAAATTAGCCTGCTTGATAATTCAAGGATCAATAAGGTTGTGTTATTCTTGAATTGATAAGGATTGTAAGATGTTGGTGTTTGAAAAAACCCATAACTTTCATGGTTTGTGGAGTTGCAAGAGCATGGACAAAAAATGTTGGTTGTGGTTCTTCATGTATTTTATCCTCTTTTTGAGGTGGTTCTTTTGTTGATTCTGTTTTATCATTATTTTTTTCACTGTTGATTGGGTCTTCTACATCTATTAGAAATAACTTATTTGGATGCATCTATGCCCTCGAATATATTTTTTATCACAATTGTAGCACAAACCTTGGCTGCATTGAGCATCCATTTCTTTTGTAGTCAAGATTTTATGGGGAACAATTTTATTTTCATTATGGTTGATAACTTGGGAGGAAATGATATTTTAGTTTATAGGAATTTAGATGTCCTCTTTTGAGCTAAGAATTTAGTTTCGACCAATAATTCCAAGCTTATGGATTGCATCATTGTTTATGGTTTGAACATCTTGACCTTGGCCTGGAGATCATCCTTCAAGCCATTGATGAAACAACTCATAAAAAACCTTCATTCAACCCTTTGGTCCTATTAGCTAATTTTTTAATTTGGATTTGGTAGTCTTGAATTGTAGAGGTTTATCACAAATTGGTCAGTGCTCCTTAAAATTTGGCATACTCACTAGGGCCAAAATGAGTGAGTAATTGGAACTCAAAAAATTCCCAAGAGAGGTCGAGAATTGTATGCACTACACCAAAAAAGAGCTTTAATGGTGCTTTTAAATCACCTTTAAAGACCTTTAAAAGTGTTTCTTTAGCCATCGTCTATGAGGGCATCATAAAAAATTTGTGACATATACCAAAAGCTAAAAACCATCTCAAAAAAAATTCCTCTTAGGGTCTAATATGGTGGTTTAAAACCACCCTCTTAGAGCTATGATGGCGGTTGTGAACCATCCTCTTAGGATAAGAGGGTGGTTATAAATATCCCTCTTAGGTTTAATACCTCTTAGGCCTAAGAGGGTGGTTTTAAACCACCCTATTAGACCCTAAGAGGGCGGTTTTAAACCATCATCTTAGGTCACCCTAATATGGTGATTTTAAACCATCCTCTTAGGATCTCACCTAAAAATATATAAAGGATGCAGGAACAGCAAATCCCATCTCTTGTTGTTTTCATGTGCTATAATTATGCTTGTATCTGTAGTATATAAGATAGAAGAGCAACTGAAAACCAATAGAGGATGTCCCATAATAAACCACAAAACTTCAAAAAACAATATGTGAAAATTTAATCTTTTCTCATTTCTCCAATGTTAAGGATGAAAGAATGCAAAAATATTGTTATATTTACTAACTAGAAATTATTCATGATGATAGAACTGTATAACTTGTTACTTTCCAAATACATATAGTTACAGTTTACTCTAATAAATTATTAACAAAATACTCTAATATTTAAAAATATACAGTTTTACTCCAATAAAATATTAACAAAATCCTATATTATTCAAAATATAATAATCTTTGGATCATAAATCGATTCAATACATGTAAATATATCAAACTTCAACAATGAAAATTTTACTTTCTATAGTGTATAAGAGCAAAGAACAACTATATATGTGGTGTATGAGAGCAAAGAGCAATTATGCCTATAACTGTATCTATATCAAACTTCAAAATTCATGTGCTATAATTATGCCTATATCTGTAGTGTATAAGAGCAAAGAGCAACTGAAAATCAATAGGATATGTCTCATATTAAACCACTAATTTCAAAAAATATATATGTGAAAATTTAATTTGTTCTCGTTCGTGCAATGTTGAGGATGAAAGAATACAAAAATATTGTTATATCTACTAGCTAGAAACAATTCATGATGATAGAACTGTATAACTTATTACTTTCCAAATACATATAGTTACAGCCGAGCTTTGGTAACTTTGGAAACAATGCCCACTCCAAAGAGTAAAACAATAATTCCAGCTCCCATTGTTTCCTTTTCATGTGCTATAACTATACCTATATCTATAGTGTATAAGAGCAAAGAGCAACTGAAAACCAATAGGGGATGTCCCATAGTAAACCACTAATTTCAAAAAACAATATGTGAAAATTTAATTTGTTCTCGTTCCTCCAATGTTGAGGATGAAAGAATACAATAATATTGTTATATATACTAGCTAGAAATGATTTATGATTATAGAACTATATAACTTGTTACTTTCCAAAATACATATAGTTACAGTTTTACTCTAATAAAATATTAACAATATACTCTAATTTTCAAAATATATAGTTTTACTCTAAGAAAATATTAACAAAATCTTGTAATATTCAAAATATAATAATCTCTAGATCATAAATCAATTTAATACATGTAAATACTTTTTGTTGTGTATAAGGGCAAAAATAAACCATATATGTGGTGTATAAGAGCAAAGAGCAACTATGCCTATAATTGTATCTATATCAAACTTCAAAATTCATGTGATATAACTATGCCTATATCTATAGTGTATAAGAGAAAATAGAAACTGAAAAACCAAAAGGGGATATCCCATAGTAAACCACTAAATTCAAAAACAAATATATGAAAATTTAATCTATTCTCGTTCCTCCAATGTTGAGGATGATGATAGAATTGTATAACTTGTTACTTTCCAAATACATATAGTTATAGTTTTACTTAAATAAAATATTAACAAAATACTCTAATATTCAAAATATACAATTTTTTTTTGGTAGATAAGATACTATAGCATTAATAACGGGTTTTACAGGTTGACCCAAAACCTTTTACAAAAATCAGTCCAGGGTTGTTGATGAACATGTCCTTACTGAGGATCCTATATATGTAAAATCTACATGTCGCCAAAGCCATTACATCCGGTAAGGCACATAGTCTGTTATCAAAAAGAAACTTCTCATACAACATTTTGGGTATACCCCGAGAAAACACACCTGCATCATAATTACAAAAAAAGAAATAGACACGGATCCCTTCCTTGAAATAGTGGAGAAACAAAAAGCTGTAGACACACATAGCAGAGTACTAAAAAAAACTCCCACAAGATCTGTATTGAAAATTACTCTTAATAATTCTTTGGTAATTTTTTTCTTTTGTATATGACATGCTTTGGGACCACATCCCGTCTTGGCCAATCAGCCTTGGAGAAGTGAACCTGCTAGCTAGATTTATGGCAGTGGCTATCTAGTGGTCCATGTGGCTCTGGTTCAAAGTCTTATATTGCCATTTCTTTCTTGCCCTGTGATTATCAACCAACCTAAAATTACTAATATGACTAGGAGCCATGTTATTTAACATGTGACTATCCCCATTAGTCTTTGTGGTATTTTCAAGTAGCATCCAGGAATACTAACAACTCGGATAATTTTTATTGTGAGTCCATTTCAAAAAAGATATGGGAATACTCCTAGCCTTCGAACTTACAGTGCCTTCCCTGTTGGTAAATTTGACTATCATTCTTGGAATTCTTTTTGAATAATATCCTCTAATTCACTTGGGACACCGTGTTTCCATTTGAAAATTTTGTCACCATTGACACCCAAATTGGCCAGCTTATTAGCAATTTTGTCAAAATATACAATTTTACTCTAAGAAAATTTTAACAAAATCTTATAATATTCAAAATATAATAATCTTCATGTAGACACCTAAAACATGTCATGTTTAGGGAGACTACTCACATGGGCACATTCATAGATGATGTGACTAAACCTTGGGACCTTCCAAGTATCAAAAGTGGTTTTCACCACTCATTTGGGGTAGTCTTAGTCCATTTAAGCCTAGCTGCTATAAACCAAAGCGGTTGGATCCTGGCCATTGTAGCTCAGAGTGGCCAAACCTTAGCTGCTACAGATGAAAGTGGCTAAACCTTAAAATGCATTTTGCCACCAATCTAGCCTAATCTCATGTGGAAGTGCCAGTCTACATGCAATAAGGCCGAGTGGGGATAACTTAGTATTCATCCTCACAGCCAGTATACATGAAACACTCAAGTCCAGATTTAGACATCAGTTAATTGCCACTCAAGGGTAGACAAAGACTCAATTTCTCATGCTAACATCTAGTGCACATGAGGGATTCAGTCCTAGGGTTTGAACGTTGACCTAGGGCTTAAAACACTTTATAAGGTGTAAACCTAAGAGTACCAAGGGATCACATATCATATATCAGAATTTTGATAAATTTGGATCATTGAGGAGAGCTTTTGGAGACTTGGAGAGCTTCCCTTGGAGATCATTTTATAGCGAAGCCCTATCATATTAGAGAGTTGATCTGAGCACACTTTAGGAGCAACGAAGTGCTAGCCAATTGAGAGGTGATCATCCGTGCACATACAATAATCATTTAACATTAGTAGAAAACTTAAGCCCATAGCCTTTGGATCAATAGATACAGATTTCATCTTATCGACCGATGTCCTAAAAAGTGGCCCACAAACCTAGTCTAGGATTTAGGTGTTAGTTTCTTTTATTTTGCTTTCTCCATGTTTTCATATCATTAGTTATCATTAGCATAAGATCTACTTTATTTATTTGCATTCATAGCACTAGTTTCATTGCATTTGTTTTCATTAAGCATATTCATTTCTAACATCCTCATCCGGGGAGGCAATCTCGGACATCTAAGCATGTGTTGTTGTTTCATTACTTACAAAGATATAGGTTTATCGAAAAAATCCACAATATATGAAAGCAATAGGATCCCTCTAGGAATCAACCTAGAGAAGGAGGTATCTGTAAGTCCTCATACAGTACTGTGTGTGTCATTGAGAAGCCTATAAAAGTGCATCACCCCTTGCAAGGGGATATTTTATACATCTGCTACCCTCTTT
Source organism: Wollemia nobilis (assembly GCA_028583015.1). Taxonomy (NCBI): domain Eukaryota; kingdom Viridiplantae; phylum Streptophyta; class Pinopsida; order Araucariales; family Araucariaceae; genus Wollemia; species Wollemia nobilis. Next base: position 3,451,937 of record JAQPPZ010013020.1, on the reverse strand, counting down.
GTGTAAAATCATGTATCAAATGAAGGGTATCCCATAGAGGTATTTATATGTAACTAGATCTTGGAAATATCAATACAAAGAATTCATTTGTTTATTTCTTCGTACTTTGGCTATGCCTCTCTTTTATGCTTTTTCATTTAATGCATGTTAAACGTTAAAAGATTCAATAATAATCACAAATAGAGTAAGTGGATGGTGCACCGCTTCCTCGAGGTCACTACAGATGGTGATCAAGGTGGGACCCCCACCAAGTTTTTATTTTCTACCACTTTACTGATCTGTGTTTTTGTGTACAGTTTTAGCCGCTTTGGTCTACAACGACTATAAGTTAGCCACTCTTGCTAACAGCGGCCAAAAATCAGCTTCTCTAGTAAACAACGACCATAACTAGAGTATAGCAGATGATAGAATATTTGTTCTCTAAGTTGGATTAGAGGTTGGTACAGCTTTCTGATGATTTATGTTCTTTTGTTTGCTTCTGTTTTCCTAAAATAGTGAACATTAAGACACATTTTAATTTGGAAAATTAAGGAATGGAAAGGAAAGAACTTGCATCTTGTGCATCTTAGATTTTTATTTATATTTCCACTAGGCATTTCTAGGAACAATGGCTTATGCTTGTAAACTCCGCCCTAGAATCTAGCATTCTAGAAATCATGTGTTGGTTTGCTTGCTTTAAGGCCCTGCTAGAGGCCATATTTTCATAAAATAGAGTGCATCCATGAATCTCATACTAGTTATGCATCTTTTTGAAAAGTGAAACGTCATTCATATCAGACATATAGGAAAGAGTCATTGTTTTTGTATTATGCATTTTATTTTATGTAAACTTAAAATAGACCCCACACACACGCATGTTTTAAACATTGAGGAGTTGGATTTCATCATCAACATTCAATTCATTCTGATGATATTGGCATTCATCTCCTTCCATAGGCTTACCCTCTATATCTTCTTAGAAAAGAATTGGGAACTTCTTTATAGTGGCACTAAGTTACTCATGTTCAAACTATCTCCCACTATTGGAACAATTGGTTCATAGTGGAAGAGCTAGGCGAACCTCCCACTAGGACTTTAGCAATTTACCCTAATATTTTTTTGATAAAATCATGTTTGACATGGGTGTTCTTGATTCCCACTATGGATGAGTCTCCTTATTCTAAATCCAAAACAAGAGCAAGAAATAAAACAACAATGCATCAAAAACACGGCAAACACTTTAGGGCACACATAAAGTGGTAATCAAGATAAAAACTTACTTGATATTGTTTGGCTATCTTTGATTGCAATACAAAAGACTAATTTATAAACACAATGGTTAAAACCAGAAGTAAAAATTCTCAGTACAATACCGAGGGAGAATCTGAAGTAACACATACCCATAGGCAAAGTCGTAGTAACATTGAACCACATGCTCATAAGACCGTGAGATGTAGTTTCATGAGTCTAAGGGATGATAATTCAACCCTTGAGGACTCTCCTTGAGAAACCCCAAATAGAGAGTCAAATAATGGAACTAAATCATAAAAATACAAAGAGGCTTCATATCCATCATCATCAAGGAGACACGAGGAAGCCTCAAGGCCTTCCTCTAAACACAAAAACTTCTCAAATACATGAGGAGGCTTCAAGAGCTTCCTTCCCACATGGACATAAGTAGGGTTCTAGACCCCATTATTTGCATAGGGATGATGAGGTTTCCCCATAGCAATCCTCATGGAGGGTAGATAGGTCCATAAAGCCCTCGTCACCAAAAATATACACAAGAGTCACAACATCTCAAACTTCACATGATACATTGAGAATAGGTCTACCCACTGAAGGGCAAGAAACTAGAGGTACATCCAGTCACAGACATCAAATAGAATATACCCTTCACACAAGAGGAAGAATTCCAATATATTATGACCTCATTAGAGTAAATGGCACCCCAAGAGATCAGCCATGGAAAACAAGACAGTTAAATGAGTTGGATCAGTTGCATCTGAGGCCACCTCCCAGAACTGTAGCCATAGAAAATTCTACATCTAGAATTTCATGAACTGTTACTTCTAAATGTACCTCTCAACCTGGGTATGCTACAAAGTGACCCCACAAGTCTCATACAAATTTTGACCATAGAGACACTTATTGCTCCATAGAACATACAGAGCATATCACATTAGCTAGCAAGAACAAAGAAATAGTGGAAACTTCTTCGAGGAATCTGTGAATCTAAACCACAAGAACAGAATCAGACAAACATAAGTCTTATTTAATAGCACAATATGATCACATGTAATGGTTAGAAAATGCATTGCACAAAGAATGAGAGCTAGTGGAAGCTCTCAAACATGACAAACAAAGAGAAAGGCTTTTGTGTCAACATGAGCAGCATCTAAGAGAACAAGTTAAGCAACTAGCTCATATCAATTTACAATCCAATGGTAATGATCATCAAAGAGATAAATGCACTGACTCACCAAGAGAAGGATGCACCAGACAAGAAGAAAACCCACAATGAAACCACCACTCAAATCATGAATAACATCAAACTGATGGAGAAAGGGTAAACATGATAAATTAGGATCAAACACATCCTGAATCCCCTCATAGGATGGAAAAGAATAGAATAATTCAAATGCACATAGGGTTACCTCCATTACCACCATGAGGGTGCCTACAAGAAGATGAACTCCTCACCTCAAAGGCATTATAGGCACTCACTGAAAACATGAAGTCCTTTGAGAAACTAGAGAGGGTGGGGAACCAACCAACATTGAGTAAAATACACAACTAGCCATTATGCCCATCAGTCCCTAGCCCTACATATCCTAAGCATTTTGAGATGCCTAGGTTAGAAAAGTTCAAGGGTGAAGAGGATGCACAAGAGCATGTTACCAATTTCATCAATGCATGTTTTCATCTTGAAGACAATGATGCTCTTATGCTAAGGACTTTCATTATAATATTTTTAGGCGATGCCACTCAATGGTTCGACCAACTACCCAAGCATGGCATATCCAGTTTTGAACAACTAGTAAACACATTCCTAAAGTTTTTCTCCTTTGGTGCTAAAATAAAGGTGAACCTTTCAGACTTGGCCAACCTAAAACATTATGATGATGATATAGTAATGGAGTATGAGGATAGATGGAGAAAATTCATGGCAAAGTTATCATTCTTTGTCCCCACAGAAGAAATTTTTTGCATGTTCACCAAGAGTTGTTCTAAACACATCTCCCTCTTGATACAACTTCAACAATATCCTTCATTTGAGGAAGCCTTGGCATAGGCTAAACTCATTGAGGATATAAAAGTAGATGAGAGAACCATCAAGCTCCGAAACAAGGAGTGGAACAAAAATGGCAAGAATAACAAATACAAGTAGAAACATGAGAGCCCTGCTCCAGTTAATCAAGTAGTATTGGCTGCACCTAAGGATGGGGTTGTGCAGCAACCCCAAAATTATCAAGCACATCCCCCACCAGCCAATTATGATCAAAAGAACAATTTGGGGCAAAACAGAGAACACAAGCCACCTCGCTATTTTACACCTCTATCAGAGTCAATGCAATCAATTTTCAACCAAGTGAGCGAGGTTGGGAAGATCAGATTTTTTGATGTACCTCTTGTAGATCCCAACAATCCTAAGCCAAAAGGATATAGGGAATATCAAATTTTCCCTTATCATAGGATATTGGGGTATAACATCAAAGTTTGCGTTGGTTTCAAACACTAGGTGCAAAACATGATTGAGGTGAAAGAACTTAAATTTGACAATCCATTAGCTCCTGATAACAGAGATATGAGCATATACAAAAACCTTCTACCAAACCATGAGGTCCCTATATGGCAAGGTGCCCAAGTCAATTAGGTATGAATTGATATGCCTACCCACGGGTGTGTTGGTATGATTGATATTATCAATATAGCTACTAGGTTTAGATAATATGGTCAACCACATCCTCCTGTGACTCCCATTAATGTCCCAACTGCACCTAGGCAGAGGCAGGGGTAGAACAACCTTCCAGGTCCACCCACCTGACTTGTGGTAACTATTCGGAGTAGACTAGAGCAAAACTTACAAATGAATCTAGCCAAGATATCTATCTATGAGCTCATATAACAGTCCCCAAAGCACATGGAAACTTTGATGGAGATTTTGAGATCGATTGAGCTCCAACCACAAGATTCAAATGCATTCACTTATTTTGTGGTACAAGTACAAGAATGCCAAGAACCTGTAATTTGATTTTATGATCATGACATTAAGACAATGTCTACTGCCTTACTAGATCCACCACTGCACATTGTGGCATTAGTCAATGATTTAGCTTTTAAGTGGGTCTTGATCGATACGGGTTCTTCAATAAACATCATCACAACAATAGCAATAGAACACCTTAAGATCCTTAAGTCAAATATCGTTCTGAGAGCCTACACATTAAGAGCTTTCAATGATGCTTCATATAATATTATGGGAATGATAGTCCTACCCATCAAGGTGGGGCATAAGACCATCCCTGTGATATGTCATGTCTTGTAAGGGGCCATGCAATACAACATCCTCCTATGGAACCCTTGGATAATAGATATGAGTGTGTTCCTTCGATTTTACACTAGTGTGTCAAGTATGTGCATGATGACAAAGTCTATGTGGTGCTAACTGATTAAGAGCCATTCAAATATGTCCATAAGGTGGATTTTCCAGGATAATTTGTGATTTCTTCTACCCACTTGTATGTAGGACCTTCATCTCTAACTATGCAACTAGATGACAGGGACAAAGGGGTATGTAAAGACCCAGACACCTCAGCACCTCATATTGTACCCAAAATTACTGATGCTTCTAAGAGACCATCAACATCTAAAGCAAAAGATAATCAGAAGCTAAAGGTGTCTTTAGTTGAGGAATGAAAGCCCAAGGAAGTGTTAACCATAGCCATTGAGAAAATTCCAAGTCCTATGGGAGAAGAAGATATCCAAGATCAATCTTAAGAGAGACTAGAACCTGCTTCGCCAGTGTCATCTATAGGATCATCCACATCATATGTGACAATACACTTGGCAAGTACATGGATAGAAGAGTATATTTTGTAGAACATAACATTCATGCCCATAATAGAGTCTGCATAGGACATGGGATGGCCAAAATACCTAAGACCACCAGTGGGAACAGTGGTTCTGCTTGGAATCCCTATCGACCAGACCAACTTTATTTATGTTGGCCTAGACTACACCCATAAGTCTACAGATATAGAAGAGGACAATGATGAACTATTCACTGTCAATGTTCGTTACCTCTCTAATCCCAAGTTTTCTCTAACCTACTTTGAACATTGCCATTGACATGGCTATGGTCTTGGTATATATGAGCAGGGGCATAGGCAGCCATTCGAGCCGCAATACCAGCTTCCCTCTAACAATTTTGGGTTAGGCTATCACATCAAAGGTCGAGATGACTCTCTAGCAATAGCCTTGGATAGATTAAGCTTGGGTTTAGGAGAAGACATCAATTTTATTCCTTATCACCCACCAAGTACAAGACATCTGATCAAAAAACAAGTGGTTGTGGTAAACATACCACCACCCAAGACTTATCATCCAAGATTCACAATTGATGCCATTCCAATAGGTTGAAACTTGTGGGATGAAGCGAGATAAGGAAACAAATATGAGACAAGCAATGATGAAGCATAGGTAAGTGTTGGTCATCAAATCCGCACAGGAAAGGACTTTCGGTGGGTTTGTGCGCCCTGGACCTACGACCAACATTGAAAGGCCGAAGGGAAGAGATGCCCCTCGTGCCGATCTCCGGAGAAAGGCCGGCTCCTATACTAATCTACTTTTGGGGTTTGAGACAAGAGTGCAGGAAAGAAATAAACAGGGTAAGGGTTAGGAAAAGAAATAAAAAGGGTAAGGGTTAGAGAATGATGATTTGAGGTGGGAGAGAACAGGAAGCACGATTACTCACTAACAACTCGAATAGCATCAAGAAATACCAAGAATAAATGAAAGAAATGCAAAATGCCGACCTTCCTATGTATCCTCCGGACGGGTTCGCGAGGTTCTCCTTTCTCTCTCGCTGGAATTCGGGGTTCAGAGTAACAGCGATTAAGATAAGGGAATAACAGAAACCTCGATCCACCAGGCAACATAAAAGAAAGCGACAGGGACGTTTTTCCTCTCCTATGTATCCTTCAGGGCGAATTTCAGGGGTTCAGTCCTCGATCGCACATCGGATTCAGGATTCAGAGTCTCAGTACACGAACGAGAAAAGACAAAAGAATTAAGCACAGAAGGCAGCATAAAAGAGAGAAATGGAGCACAAAAGATCTTTAGTATTAAACGCAGGACATCAAGTTACAGCAGCTTTCTAGCAAAAATTTCCCCCCCCTTTTTACATTACATGCCTGGGTTTTTATAGAGGACCCGACCCTCTGAGTCATTATTACAAAAATGGTGAAGTACACCCTCGGGCCCTGAGAAATCGGTGCCTCGCTGCTGCTGCGACTGAGCTTTCAAATCGGTTGCCAAAACTGGCAACTACGACTGGGTCAACCATGGAAATGTTCATTTAATGCATCGCCCGAGTGTCCCTGGCTTCTGGATGCTGTGCTTGAGTGATCGTTATGCCCGTCGTGTTTTACTTCAAGGACTGTTACGTCCCTTTCGTTTGCCAAAAATGGTCAGCGGGCTTATCGGGCAAGAAAGGAGGTATTTATAAGGGGCCTTCGATCACCTTGGGAAGCTGCCCACCTTGGAACGTGGGCCCGAAAAGTGCTTCGCTACATCTCCACCTCGCCGAAGCCTTGGGCCGAAGTAGATCTTCCTTGATTTGTTCTTCGCAAAATAATGCTTCATAGAAACTACTTTGGGGATGTCGAGTGCCGAGCGGATTCCATCTTTGAAATGGGGCCTTTTGTCCTTTGCTGGTGAAACTGCTTCGGCTGGAAAATGTTTCGGCCCGACTCCTTCTCAAAACTATGGTTCGAGGAATATCCTCCCGAAGCACTCTTCTGTTTTTGACACATTGTCATTTTGCTTCGGGCACCACTGCTTCGGGTGAAAACTGGCCAAAGTAGGTGTTGGAAATACTTCGGGCCCGAAGTAGTTTCCTTACCTTAGCTGATTTTGGATTATGCTCTCCTCCTTCGACGAAGTCGTTTGGATGCTGCTTCGCAAAACTTCCGCCCGAAGCGGCTGCTGAAAATGCTTTGGGTGCGAAGCGTTATCTTTGTATTTTCTTCGACGAAATTACTTCGCAAGGTTTTCGCCCGAAGTGGTGATTTGAAGTGCTTCGGGCCCGAAGCTCTTTTCACATTCTCCTTCTTTTCTTTCGGCGAAGCCATTTTCCTTGGCTTGTTTGGTAGCGAAGCTCTTTCTTCTTCATTTTATAAAAGGGGCGATAGGGGAGGGTCAAAATTGTTGTAACTTAAAATAAAAGAAAAACTTTCAACAAAGAAATATTATACAAAAATTCTACTATTCTTCTACCCCTTGTATAATGTGACAAAAAGTGTCAACATTCTTGGCGGCTCGTGGGGTGAAGAGCTCGCCTCGGCAAAAGAACCCTTTAGCCCTGATCCATTGGGCTATAGAGTCACTGGTCTTCCCTAGACCCTGCTTCTACGGTCTATCCCTCTTCTTGTTCCTCTTCTCCTTCTTCTTCTTCTTCTTCCTCTGGCACGGCTTCTGGCTATGGCGATGGTTCGAGGCGATCACGGATGCGCTTCATCGTTCTTCGGACATGGGTCCAGGCACTCTTTTGGAATGGCTCTCGATCTTGTAGCGCTTTGACCAAGTCATGAAATCGATTGATTTGCCCAACATCAGCATTCTTGGCCCTGGTGAATAGGTCATCGAGGCAAGCCATGATCTTACAGTATCTAAGGATGAAATCTGTCACCTACCCTTCTACGATTGGTTCTTCCCAGCCATCGATCTCCGAGACATCGTTCTCGAACTGCAGCCAGATTGGTTTGAGGTCATCCTTGCTGAGAAGATTTCCGTCATCATCCGTGAAACTCGAGAAACCCAAGGAAGAAAGATCTTGAAAATAATTCATTGTGGCATGCTGCTCATTGTCAAAAATGTCCTGGAGGCTTCTGGCTTTCTGAGCTTTTCGCACCTTGGAGAAAAAAGCGTGAACTGTGGCCTGGGCCGTGGACCAGATCCCTAGTCTGTCCGGGTCATTGCAGTGACCTGCAGGTCCTGATATCTAGCATTCTAGATGTCGAACGCTAGCTTGAGTCGACTCCTGGCTTTCTGCGTGACCTCGTCGATGATTGGTCCTCCCTCGGCAATAGCCTGCTGTGCTTCGGTGACATACGTCAAAATTGAAAAAGCACTAGCGCACCGAGACCAGAAATTTTTTAGCAAGTGTGCATGAATCTCCTTAATTTTGTCCCTGTCAAACAGCGTTGGACCCTCTTTTGCATACAGTGGAGCTTGCATCTACGTGATTTTATCCTCCAGCTCTTTGGCCTTCAGATCACTCTCGGCCTACTTCTGCGCTTGACTCTCGGCTATAGACTGGAGCTATTGAACCTGTTGTTTTAGGTCGAGCGTCTCCTTCTTCATCGATTTACATTGCTCCTCAGCCTCTGCTAACTTGGAGCGGACCTTTGCCAGGTTTTCCTCTAGCTTGACATTGGCGGCCTCTGCTTCAAATCTACGCTGGTTAGCAATGGTTGCATGTGCCCGAAAAGTCTCGATTCGGACATGCATAGAGGCCGATTCATTGTCAACATTCAGGTGTTCCAGGTCCTTAGGTGTCTCTTGATAATCGTAGTCCATTGGAGTCATTTCATCCAGAGGCTTTTGTACCTTGGGGACCTTCTTGATTTTATGCACCTTTTCGGCCTCTAAATAAAAAATGATGCATTTTTCAACTGATGTCGTCGAGCGCCCTCTTCTTTTCCTTGCCTCCCTTAGTATTTGCTCAGTGTTTTGCCATGCTTGCAATAGCTTCTCGACAAGGGGGTGGTCCTTAATTAAGGACATCTCTGATTTAGACAAGGCTAGATCTCCAACCGAGGGAGTAAACAAATATAAAGAATGTGTGGGGGATGCCTCACCAGAAGGCTCGGCGACAGACGTGGTGGGACTCGGCGTTGAAGTGGGACCCCTGCTTCTGCTAGTGACCAGGGGAACGGTAGTGTGGAAGGGCGAAGTAGGGTCAATGGTCTTACCCTCGTCATAATCGTGGGATGAGGCCGGACCAGCAATAGGTGACGTGTGAGGGGGTGATGGGCTATGCAGGGGAGACTGGTGAGAACTCTCAGCTGGAGTTTCGGCAAAAATGTGTGAGACTAGGGCAAGGGATGAAGAATGCGTACCTGCGTGCCCTCCTGGCATTGTGGCAGTGGTGACTTTCGGTGCAGCCGCATCTTGTTTTTTCTCGGTTTCGGCACTCGACAGGGCTACGACCTCGACATTTGCTTTGGATGGGTCTGATATTGGTCGCCTAGTGGAGGGGCCTACAAGTCCTGTGCGAGGTCGCTTTGGGTGTTTTGGGGGCACCAGGGTCTGTTCTTGCTTTTTCCTTTTCCTCCTCACCAGTGGCTGTTCTGACCCTTCAGTGCTCGAGTCGTGGCCACCTACAGGCCCCTGAGGTGATCTTGGAGGTGTAGCTTGGGCCTTCTCCTCTTCCCAGAAGTAGTATCATCTCTTTTTGGGCTTTCGCCCGAGCCTCGGGATAGCCGGAGGGATGAGGGTGGCGAAGGACGAAGGCTTCCACTTTCCAGCGTTGGCTTCATAAATTTCTGTGAAGTCCCTGTCCGTTGCCAAGAATCCATAAGAGTTCATTTTCTATCGGTGGACCCTCATTATCCACCATTCTCTCAGTTGAGCCGCGTCCCAATCTTTTACTCCCTCCTTCAAGTCATCTTTCGCTTTCTTCCAGAAGGTGGAGTTGGGGCTCGGGAGTGAATGCCGATCTGGGTCATATGCGACCTCCATTGGGTAGAATTCGTGCCAGGGAGGTAAGGATTCCATCCTCTCCAGATGCCACTCCAGATCCTTTCCCCGAGGATTATTTCTTTGTTTCACAATTTCGGGATAGGGGCAAACATGGAAGCTCTTGACCCGTATGTGGTCCCTCATCACTCCCAAAGGATCATAGAGCCATTGTTGGGGAATTTGGAGCAGGCCAAACTTGGCAAGCTTTTCTTCCAAGAAGACGTTCTGATTCAGGGTGAACACTTCGATAACTCCTATCCTGAGAGGGAAGTCACAAGTGTGGGCCCATTTTTGACCCTTGCCATAGATGGCATTAGTTGCATCACTCTGCCTCGTGACTTCCATCGTGAATTGATACTCGGAGGGGTAAACTGGCAGTAAGAAGGGCTTCCCTATGAAGCCGAAGATGCGAATCACCAGCCCCTGCGTTAGTCAAAAAATGTCTCCCCTCTTCTCCCGGACTACTTTGTTTCTCAAGCCAAGGGGAACTCACGGGGAGGACCCTGCTAACATACGCATGGCGGGTCCCAAGAATTGTTGATTAAAGGGATAGTAGGACTTCGATCTCAACAGTAGGGGAGTCCACTGATATACTGGCAAAGGACTTCCATCCTCGCCGCTTGTCGTAATGGCAATATGAGGAAAACTATTATGAACATGAAAGAAAAATAGCCAAACAAGAAAGGAGCAGGGCCCGAAGCGCTGGCTGGTCCCAACATTCTTCATGCTGGTGAGTTGCGCATGTAAGCCCCTGGCCACCCATTCTACCCAGTCGACAAAGACTGGGTTGGTGCTGGGTCTCGAAGTATCGGGGGCATTGAACTCCCCTCTGGAAATGCACTCGACCAGGGACACCTACCATGGATATACCGAAGCATCGGTAGATAGGCCTGCCACCCATGCAATGATGGAGAAGAGGTCGACATTTTTAAAAGCCTCCAAGGGAAGGGGCATTTGGGGCAATTTTCCCGAAGGGAGCCCGCTTTTGAGGCTTTGCTACAAAAATTTGATCATGTAGCCAGCAGACGTGAACCTCTCCGTTTGTTCGCTCAAAACAATGTTGCGAACCATACATCCCTCGGGTGGACCCTCATCGTGGCGCAAAAGCTGCTCGCACATCTTCTTTCAAAATTGAAAATAACTTTCGGCCAGATGTGTCTAACACCTGTCTAGTGGCGGGCTGGTAATTTTGCATGATGGCATTGATCAGCTCAGGACAATGGTGAGTAGGGGGCATCAGATACCAGTATATCTAGGAGTAGTAGGTTGCAGCTCGCATGCTCTCTGTCGGAAGCCTGCTTCTCATGAGCTCAACGGTGCTCCTGAGTTCAGCTACGCTCTTCGACAGCTTCGTATCCCTGATTCTTTCCCACCTATCGACTGGTGGTTCTAGGGGTTGCTCGTCCTCGGAATCCTCCCTTTCTTCCAAGACACGTTTATCTGGGCGGAGGCCCGAATCAACGGGCCTTGGCTTCGGCCTTTTTCCATGGCCTTTTACCTTTGGTTTCTCGGGGGCTACTACTTCTAGCCCTTTTCCCTTCTCCTTGGAACTTTCCATCGTTGATGCTTAGGGCAACGAAGTTTGCAGTATGGAGAAAATTGGCGTCGAAGCTTTAGAGTGCGAAGTGGAAAAGTTTGCAAGTTTGGCAGTAGGGTCTGTATGAGTCGTTGAGCGAGTAATCCCTTTGCTACTTGGAGTCTGTGTTATATAACCGCCAAAGACAACTACCCACATTTATGGCATGTGCCACAATTAATCCTGCACTTCTCACTTGAGAGATCATCGGTTCATCGGATTGGTCACACGATGGCGTAGTACATAGGGCCATGCGCTGTGATGATTGCGACTGCTTAGGGAATGCAACCGTCTGCCACCTAGTACCTAGGGGCAGACTTTTCTCTCAATCGAGTCCCCTGAGGATGTACCCGATGCCTTTTCATTTAACTCGCCTATTTTGGATGCCTATTGAAGGCGGCTATCGGCACGCTCCTCTAGGCAAGCAATAAATGCTTTTGCCTTGTGCATCTTTTGGGTCAGCGAAGCTAAAATCAGAGCTGACATACTTCATGGTGAACCTTTCGCACCAGCTAATCCTTTATGCTTCGGGCCCGATGTGATTCCTCCTGCGCGAGGCTGCTCGTGAAGCTTGTTTCCCCCTTTTAAAAGCAGCTCGCTCGAACTCTTCTTAGGCGAACATCTTTCATACCTTAGTCGGAACCTTGCTCGGCCAATCGTACTTCACTGCGAACCACTTCGCATCCACTACTTCGCAAGCCAAGTTCCCAAAGGAGTTTTTTTTTTTTTTTTTTTAGTATATAGCTGTCGAGGTAAAACTCAACCTGAGTTTCTGAGCAGCACTTTATTTAATAGCCGAAATTTTTACAATATTCACACAGGCTTGCGGCATAATAGGCATGCCGCCACCACAAACTCAGCTTCGGATATTTATCCGATGAATCTGCAATGCCCGGACCAGATCAGATTGAACTTCAGTTGATTCTTGAAGTCCGGATGGCTCCTCCCCGAAGTTCTCCATGCTACGAATAGAAAGCAATACAATAGTTCGTCGCTCCTACCAGTACCTGTGCTGCTGATGCAGGATGTGGCGAAGCAGTTCGCCACGTGAGGACCTTCTTGGGGTAATGGTTGTAGTGATGGCTGGAACCAGAATACCGAAGAGTTCAGTAATTGTGGACTGGGTACAAGTTCTTCCATCTCCTTGATGTTGTAATAGGGCTCTTTCGGCAAAGAGCAAACTTCTATGATCTCCTCAGGTTCAGCCTCTTGAGGTAAGCCTGATGGATTCTGGCTGAACACTTGCGTGCCATGCTCTGGGATACAAAAAGGGTGCAAAAATGTCCCCTCTTCGTTCTTAGGCGCTACCACTTGAGCTTGTTTCTCTTCTTGGCCTGTCCTCTGATGGAGATTGCAAGCACCCATATTGTTCATCATCGGGGCAAAGCTCACAAATTGCCATGGTTGGACTTGGATGGGATCTGCCTCTTGAGCTCCACATGACTGCATCTCAGGCTTCTGCTCAGTATGAGGAGTCTGCCATGAAGAATACTGCGTTGGGTAGACAGGAGAAGCGATTATCGAAGAAAGTGATGGGGCTTCTCCCCACTGCCACTTTCCCGATAGAAACTGCTTCGCTCATACTGCTTCCTCAAAAATCTGAGGGAATCTTTGTTCACCTGATCGCAGCAAGAGGAGGCCTATGTCCGGGTGAAAAGCCCGAACATAGTAGAGGTGGGCTTGGGTGGGCGTTGGTTGAATCTCCCCTGGAACTTTCTTCCAAGTTCTGCAGAATCGGACATTGAAGTCCGTGACGCTCTCCAAGGGTGCTTTCTTGATGGTGGAGAAGTACGTCAAAAGTTGGAAGGGATCCTGAGAGCCATCAAATGTTTTGAATAGTGCTCCCGCCAAGTCATCCCATGAACAGATGCTTTTAGACCCGAGCAGTCTATACCACCGTAGCGCCCTCCCTTCCAGGGACGCAGCCAGAAGTCGAACCATGACATCTTCATGGATTATGTCATAGAGGAATGCTAAAGCAGCAATAGCTTCAAGGTGCTCTCGGGCCATTCCCGTGGTGCCATCATATATTGTCAATGCCTTCAAGGCGATCTCGAGAATCTTGTGGTAGCTTTGAAGATTCAAGGGGCCTCGGTCATCCTAGCTGGGAAAACTTACCCCTGCCATTATAGCAATGGTCTACAGAGATCATGGTTATCACCGCTAAGTCGGAGTCGCCAGATGAACATTCTTTCTCCGCTTGTGAGGTCAAGGCTGCTCACCGAACCTTGATTCCTCCGGGATATCTTCTTTCAGATTTGAAAGGCACCTACGACCAGGAAATCTGGATCTTCAGCTCAATCGAGTCGCCAGGTGATTTTATTAGATGAAGACAGGCCAAAGATTCACCGAACTCGGACCTTCTCAAAACATGGGGGCTCCTGGTTACGAAAACCAGGTTTAGGTACTGGTCTCCATGACTTTAGAGATTCTCAGTTAAAACAGAGTCGCCAGATGCTAAGAGTCTTTTGGTAATGAGGGCATCGATTCTCACTACTACTCAAAAGATGAGACTGACCGGATCTCACCGGGAACTTGTTAGAACTACTGGCCTCGGTGAAGACGGGCTAGAAATTTTCTCAAATATGGGACCTTGGGTCCCACCGGGCATGCCAAAAACTGTTGGTCATCAAATCCGCACAGGAAAGGACTTTCGGTGGGTTTGCGCGCCCTGGACCTGCGACCAACATTGAAAGGCCGAAGGGAAGAGATGCCCCTCGTGCCGATCTCTAGAGAAAGGCCGGCTCCTATACTAATCTACTTTTGGGGTTTGAGACAAGAGTGCAGGAAAGAAATAAACAGGGTAAGGGTTAGGAAAAGAAATAAAAAGGGTAAGGGTTAGAAGATGATGATTTAAGGTGGGAGAGAACAGGAAGCACGATTACTCGCTAACAACTCGAATAGCAATAAGAAATACCAAGAATAACATGAAAGAAATGAAATGCCGAACTTCCTATGTATCCTCTGGATGGGTTCGTAGGGTTCTCCTTTCTCTCTCGCTGGAATTCAGGGTTCGTAGTAACAACGATTGAGATAAGGGAATAACAGAAACCTCGATCCACCAGGCAGCATAAAAGAAAGCGACAAGACATTTTTCCTCTCCTATGTATCCTTCAGGGCGAATTTTAGGGGTTCAGTCCCCGATCGCACACCGGATTCAGGATTCAGAGTCTCGATACGCGAACGAGAAAAGACAAAAGAATTAAGCACAGAAGGCAAGCATAAAAGAGAGAAATAGAGCACAAAAGATCTTTAGTATTAAACGCAGGACATCAAGTTACAGCAGCTTTCTAGCAGAAAGTTCCCCCCCTTTTTACATTACATGCCTGGGTTTTTATAGAGGACCCGGCCCTCTGAGTCATTATTAAAAAATGGTGAAGTACACCCTCGGGCCCTGAGAAATCGGCGCCTCGCTGCTGCTGCGACTGAGCTTTCAAATCGGTTGCCGAAATTGGCAACTGCGATCGGGTCAACCATGGAAATGTTCATTTAATGCACCGCCCGAGTGTCCCTGGCTTCTGGATGCTGTGCTTGAGTGATCGTTACGCCCGCCGTGTTTTACTTCGAGGACTGTTACGTCCCTTTCGTTTGCCAAAAATGGTCAGCGGGCTTATCGGGCAAGAAAGGAGGTATTTATAAGGGGCCTTCGATCACCTTGGGAAGCTGCCCGCCTTGGAACGTGGGCCCGAAAAGTGCTTCGCTACATCTCCGCCTCGCCGAAGCCTTGGGCCGAAGTAGATCTTCCTTGATTTGTTCTTCGCAAAATAATGCTTCGCAGAAACTACTTCGGGGATGTCGAGTGCCGAGCGGGCTCCATCTTTGAAATGGGGCTCTTTGTCCTTTGCTGGCGAAACTGCTTCGGATGGAAAATGTTTCGGCCCGACTCCTTCTCAAAACTATGGTTCGGGGAATATCCTCCCGAAGCACTCTTCTATTTTCGACACATTGTCATTTTGCTTCGGGCACCACTGCTTCGGGTGAAAACTGGCCGAAGTAGGTGTTGGAAATACTTCGGGCCCGAAGTAGTTTCCTTACCTTAGCTGATTTTGGATTATGCTCTCCTCCTTCGGCGAAGTCGTTTGGATGCTGCTTCGCAAAACTTCCGCCCGAAGCGGCTGCTGAAAATGCTTCGGGTGCGAAGCGTTATCTTTGTATTTTCTTCGACGAAATTACTTCGCAAGGTTTTCGCCCGAAGTAGTGATTTGAAGTGTTTCGGGCCCGAAGCTCTTTTCACATTCTCCTTCTTTTCTTTCGGCGAAGCCATTTTCCTTGGCTTGTTTGGTAGCGAAGCTCTTTCTTCTTCATTTTATAAAAGGGGCGATAGGGAGGGTCAAAATTGTTGTAACTTAAAATAAAAGAAAAACTTTCAACAAAGAAATATTATACAAAAATTCTACTATTCTTCTACCCCTTGTATAATGTGACAAAAAGTGTCAACATTCTTGGCGGCTCGCGGGGTGACGAGCTTGCCTCGGCAAAAGAACCCTTTAGCCCTGATCCATTGGGCTACGGAGTCACTGGTCTTCCCCAGACCCTGCTTCTACGGTCTGTCCCTCTTCTTGTTCCTCTTCTCCTTCTTCTTCTTCTTCTTCCTGGCATGGCTTCTGGCTGTGGCGATGGTTCGAGGCGATCACGGATGCGCTTCATCGTTCTTCGGACATGAGTCCAGGCACTCTTTTGGAATGGCTCTCGATCTTGCAACGCTTTGACCAAGTCATGAAATCGATTGATTTGCCCAACGTCAGCATTCTTGGCCCTGGTGAATAGGTCATCGAGGCAAGCCATGATCTTACAATATCTGAGGATGAAATCTGTCACCTGCCCTTCTACGATTGGTTCTTCCCAACCATCGATCTCCGAGACATCGTTCTCGAACTGCAGCCAGATTGGTTTGAGGTCATCCTTGCTGAGAAGATTTCCGTCATCGTCCGTGAAACTCGGGAAACCCAAGGAAGAAAGATCTTGAAAATAATTCATTGTGGCACGCTGCTCATTGTCAAAAATGTCCTGGAGGCTTCTGGCTTTCTGAGCTTTTCGCACCTTGGAGAAAAAAGCGCGAACTGTGGCCTGGGCCGTGGACCAGTCCCTAGCTGTCCGGGTCATTGCAGTGACCTACAGGTCCTGATATCTAGCATTCTAGACGTCGAACGCTAGCTTGAGTCGACTCCTGGCTTTCTACGTGACCTCGTCGATGACTGGTCCTCCCTCGGCAATAGCCTGCTATGCTTCGGTGACATACGTCAAAATTGAAAAAGCATTAGCACACCGAGACCGAAATTTTTTTAGCAAGTGTGCATGAATCTCCTTAATTCTGTCCCTATCAAACAACGTTGGACCCTCTTTTGCATACAGTGGAGCTTGCATCTGCATGATTTTATCCTCCAGCTCTTTGGCCTTCAGATCACTCTCGGCCTGCTTCTGCGCTTGACTCTCGGCTGTAGACTGGAGCTATTGAACCTGCTGTTTTAGGTCGAGCGTCTCCTTCTTCATCAATTTACATTGCTCCTCAGCCTCTGCTAACTTGGAGCGGACCTTTGCCAGGTTTTCCTCTAGCTTGACATTGGCGGCCTTAGCTTCAAACCTACGCTGGTTAGCAATGGTTGCATGTGCCCGAAAAGTCTCGATTCGGACATGCATAGAGGCCGATTCATTGTCAACATTCAGGTGTTCCAGGTCCTTAGGTGTCTCTTGATAATCGTAGTCCACTGGAGTCATTTCATCCAGAGGCTTTTGTACCTTGGGGACCTTCTTGATTTTATGCACCTTTCCGGCCTCTAAATAAAAAATGGCGCATTTTTCAACTGATGTCGTCGAGCGCCCTCTTCTTTTCCTTGCCTCCCTTAGTATTTGCTCAGTGTTTTGCCATGCTTGCAATAGCTTCTCGACAAGGGGGCGGTCCTTAATTAAGGACATCTCTGATTTAGACAAGGCTAGATCTCCAACCGAGGGAGTAAACAAATATAAAGAATGTGTGGGGGATGCCTCACCAGAAGGCTCGACGACAGACGTGGTGGGACTCGACGTTGAAGTGGGACCCCTGCTTCTGCTAGTGACCAGGGGAACGACAGTGTGGAAGGGCGAAGTAGGGTCAATGGTCTTACCCTCGTCATAATCATGGGATGAGGCCGGACCAACAATAGGTGACGTGTGAGGGGGTGATGGGCTATGTAGGGGAGACTGGTGAGAACTCTCAGCTGGAGTTTCGACAAAAATGTGTGAGACTAGGGCAAGGGATGAAGAATGCGTACCTACGTGCCCTCCTGGCTTTGTGGCAGTGGTGACTTTCGATGCAGCCGCATCTTGTTTTTTCTTGGTTTCGGCACTCGATAGGGCTACGACCTCGACATTTGCTTTGGATGGGTCTGATATCGGTCGCCCAGTGGAGGGGCCTACAAGTCCTGTGCGAGGTCGCTTTGGGTGTTTTGGGGGCACCAGGGTCTGTTCTTGCTTTTTCCTTTTCCTCCTCACTAGCGGCTGTTCTGACCCTTCAGTGCTCGAGTCGTGGCCACCTACAGGCCCCTGAGGTGATCTTGGAGGTGTAACTTGGGCCGTTTCCTTTCCCGAAGTAGTATCATCTCTTTTTGGGCTTTCGCCCGAGCCTGGGATAGCTGGAGGGATGAGGGTGGCGAAGGACGAAGGCTTCCACTTTCCAGCGTTGGCTTCATAGATTTCTGCGAAGTCCCTGTCCGTTGCCAAGAATCCATAAGAGTTCATTTTCTGTCGGTGGACCCTCATTATCCACCATTCTCTCAGTTGAGCCGCGTCCCAATCCTTTACTCCCTCCTTCAAGTCATCTTTCGCTTTCTTCCAGAAGGTGGAGTTGGGGCTCGGGAGTGAATGCCGATCTGGGTCATATGCGACCTCCATTGGGTAGAATTCATGCCAGGGAGGTAAGGATTCCATCCTCTCCAGATGCCACTCCAGATCCTTTCCCCGAGGATTATTTCTTTGTTTCACAATTTTGGGATAGGGGCAAACATGGAAGCTCTTGACCCGTATGTGGTCCCTCATCACTCCCAAAGGATCATAGAGCCATTGTTGGGGAATTTGGAGCAGGCCAAACTTGGCAAGCTTTTCTTCCAAGAAGACGTTCTGATTCAGGGCGAACACTTCGATAACTCCTATCCTGAGAGGGAAGTCACAAGTGTGGGCCCATTTTTGACCCTTGCCGTAGATGGCATTAGTTGCATCACTCTGCCTCGCGACTTCCATCGCGAATTGATACTCGGAGGGGTAAACCGGCAGTAAGAAGGGCTTCCCTATGAAGCCGAAGATGCGAATCACCAGCCCCTACGTTAGTCAAAAAATGTCTCCCCTCTTCTCCCGGACTACTTTGTTTCTCAAGCCGAGGGGGACTCGCGGGGAGGACCCTGTTAACATACACATGGCGGGTCCCAAGAATTGCTGATTAAAGGGATAGTAGGACTCCGATGTCAACAGTAGGGGAGTCCACTGATATACTGGCAAAGGACTTCCATCCTCGCCGCTTGTCGTAATGGCAATATGAGGAAAACTATTATGAACATGAAAGAAAAATAGCCAAACAAGAAAGGAGCAGGGCCCGAAGCATTGGTTGGTCCCAGCATTCTTCATGCTGGTGAGTTGCGCATGTAAGCCCCTGGCCACCCATTCTGCCCAGTCGACAAAGACTGGGTTGGTGCTGGGTTTCGAAGTATCGGGGGCATTGAACTCTCCTCTGGAAATGCACTCGGCCAGGGACACCTGCCATGGATATACCGAAGCATCGGTAGATAGGCCTGCCACCCATGCAATGATGGAGAAGAGGTCGGCATTTTTAAAAGCCTCCAAGGGAAGGGGCATTTGGGGCAATTTTCCCGAAGGGAGCCCGCTTTTGAGGCTTTGCTGCAAAAATTTGACCATGTAGCCAGCAGACGTGAACCTCTCCGTTTGTTCGCTTAAAACAATGTTGCGAACTATACATCCCTCGGGTGGACCCTACTGTGGCGCAAAAGCTGCCTGCACATCTTCTTTCAAAATTGAAAATAACTTTCGACCAGATGTGTCTAACACCTGTCTGGTGGCGGGCTGGTAATTCTGCGCGATGGCATTGATCAGCTCAGGACAATGGTGAGTAGGGGGCGTCAGATACCAGTATATCTGGGAGTAGTAGGTTGCAGCTCGCATGCTCTCTGCCAGAAGCCTGCTTCTCATGAGCTCAACGGTGCTCCTGAGTTCAGCTACGCTCTTCGACAGCTCCGTATCCCTGATTCTTTCCCACCTGTCGACTGGTGGTTCTAGGGGTTGCTCGTCCTCAGAATCCTCCCTTTCTTCCAAGACGCGTTTATCTGGGCGGAGACCCGAATCAACGGGCCTTGGCTTCGGCCCTTTTCCATGGCCTTTTACCTTTGGTTTCTCGAGGGCTACTACTTCTAGCCCTTTTCCCTTCTCCTTGGAACTTTCCATCGTTGATGCTTAGGGCAACGGAGTTTGCAGTATGGAGAAAATTGGCGTCGAAGCTTTAGAGTGCGAAGTGGAAAAGTTTGCAGGTTGGCAGTAGGGTCTGTATGAGTCGTTGAGCGAGTAATCCCTTTGCTACTTGGAGTCTACGTTATATAACCGCCAAAGACAACTACCCACATTTATGGCATGTGCCACAATTAATGCTGCACTTCTCACCTGAGAGATCATCGGTTCATCGGGTTGGCCATACGGTGGCGTAGTACACAGGGCCATGCGCTGTGATGATTGCGGCTATTCTGGGAACGCAGCCGTCTGCCACCTAGTACCTGGGGGCAGACTTTTCTCTCAACCGAGTCCCCTGAGGATGTACCCGATGCCTTTTTATTTAACTCGCCTATTTTGGATGCCTATTGAAGGCGGCTATCGGCACGCTCCTCTAGGCGAGCAATAAATGCTTTTGCCTTGTGCATCTTTTGGGTCAGCGAAGCCGAAATCGGAGCTGACATACTTCGCGGCGAACCTTTCGTGCCAGCTAATCCTTTATGCTTCGGGCCCGATGTGATTCCTCCTGCGCGAGGCTGCTCGCGAAGCTTGTTTCCCCCTTTTAAAAGCAGCTCGCTCGGACTCTTCTTAGGCGAACATCTTTCATACCTTAGTCGAAACCTTGCTCGGCCAATCGTACTTCACTGCGAACCACTTCGCATCCACTACTTCGCAAGCCAAGTTCCCAAAGGAGTTTTTTTTTTTTAGTATATAGCTATCGAGGTAAAACTCAACCTGAGTTTCTGAGCAGCACTTTATTTAATAGCGAAACTTTTTACAATATTCACATAGGCTTGCGGCATAATAGGCATGCCACCACCACAAACTCAGCTTTGGATACTTATCCGATGAATCTGCAATGCCCGAACCAGATCAGATTGAACTTCAGTTGATTCTTGAAGTCCGGATGGCTCCTCCCCGAAGTTCTCCATGCTGCGAACAGAAAGCAATACAATAGTTCGTCGCTCCTGCCAGTACCTACGCTGCTGATGCAGGATGTGGCGAAGCAGTTCGCCACGTGAGGACCTTCTTGGGGTAATGGTTGTAGTGATGGCTGGAACCAGAATACCGAAGAGTTCAGTAACTATGGACTGGGTACAAGTTCTTCCATCTCTTTGATGCTGTAATAGGGCTCTTCCGACAAAGAGCAAACTTCTATGATCTCCTCAGGTTCAGCCTCTTGAGGTAAGCCTGATGGATTCTGGCTGAACACCTGCGTGCCATGCTCTGGGATACAAAAAGGGTGCAAAAATGTCCCCTCTTCATTCTCAGGCGCTACCACTTGAGCTTGTTTCTCTTCTTGGCCTGTCCTCTGATGGAGATTGCAAGCACCCATATTGTTCATCGTCGGGGCAAAGCTCACAAATTGCCATGGTTGGACTTGGATGGGATCTGCCTCTTGAGCTCCACATGACTGCATCTCAGGCTTTTGCTCAGTATGAGGAGTCTGCCATGAAGAATACTACGTTGGGCAGACAGGAGAAGCGATTATCGAAGAAAGTGATGGGGCTTCTCCCCACTACCACTTTCTCGATAGAAACTGCTCCGCTCGTACTGCTTCCTCAAAAATTTGAGGGAATCTTTGTTCGCCTGATCGCAACAAGAGGAGGCCTATGTCCGGGTGGAAAGCCCGAACATAGTAGAGGTGGGCTTGGGCGGGCGTTGGTTGAATCTCCCCTGGAACTTTCTTCCAAGTTCTGCAGAATCGGACATTGAAGTCCGTGACGCTCTCCAAGGGTGTTTTCTTGATGGTGGAGAAGTACGTCAAAAGTTGGAAGGGATCCTGAGAGCCATCAAATGTTTCGAATAGTGCTCCCGCCAAGTCATCCCATGAATAGACGCTTTTAGACCCGAGCAGTCTATACCACCGTAGCGCCCTCCCTTCCAGGGACGCAGCTAGAAGTCGGACCATGACATCTTCATGGATTATGTCGTAGAGGAACGCTAAAGCAGCAACAGCTTCAAGGTGCTCTCGGGCCATTCCCGTGGTGCCATCATATATTGTCAATGCCTTCAAGGCGATCTCGGGAATCTTGTGGTAGCTTTGAAGATTCAAGGGGCCTCGGTCATCCCAGCTGGGAAAACTTACCCCTGCCATTATAGCAGCGGTCTGCAGAGATCACGGTTATCGCCGCTAAGTCGGAGTCGCTAGATGAACATTCTTTCTCCGCTTGTGAGGTCAAGGCTGCTCACCGAACCTTGATTCCTCCGGGATATCTTCTTTCAGATTTGAAAGGCACCTACGACCAGGAAATCTGGATCTTCAGCTCAATCGAGTCGCCAGGTGATTTTATCAGATGAAGACAGGCCAGAGATTCACCGAACTCGGACCTTCTCAAAACATGGGGGCTCCTGGTTACGAAAACCAGGTTTAGGTACTGGTCTCCATGACTTCAGAGATTCTCAGTTAAAATAGAGTCGCCAGATGCTAAGAGTCTTTTGGTAATGAGGGCATCGATTCTCACTACTACTCAGAAGATGAGACTGATCGGATCTCACCGGGAACTTGTTAGAACTACTGGCTCCGATGAAGACGGGCTAGAAATTTTCTCAAATATGGGACCTTGGGTCCCATCGGGCGTGCCAAAAACTGTTGGTCATCAAATCCACACAGGAAAGGACTTTCGGTGGGTTTGCGCGCCCTGGACCTACGACCAACATTGAAAGGCCGAAGGGAAGAGATGCCCCTCGTGCCGATCTCCGGAGAAAGGCCGGCTCCTATACTAATCTACTTTTGGGGTTTGAGACAAGAGTGCAGGAAAGAAATAAATAGGGTAAGGGTTAAGAAAAGAAATAAAAAGGGTAAGGGTTAGAGAATGATGATTTAAGGTGGGAGAGAACAGGAAGCACGATTACTCGCTAACAACTCGAATAGCAGCAAGAAATACCAAGAATAACATGAAAGAAACGAAATGCCGAACTTCCTATGTATCCTCTGGACGGGTTCGCAGGGTTCTCCTTTCTCTCTCGCTGGAATTCAGGGTTCAAAGTAACAACGATTGAGATAAGGGAATAACAGAAACCTCGATCCACCAAGCAGCATAAAAGAAAGCGACAAGGACGTTTTTCCTCTCCTATGTATCCTTCAGGGCGAATTTTAGGGGTTCAGTCCCCGATCGCACACCGGATTCAGGATTCAGAGTCTCAATATGCGAACGAGAAAAGACAAAAGAATTAAGCACAGAAGGCAGCATAAAAGAGAGAAATAGAGCACAAAAGATCTTTAGTATTAAACGCAGGACATCAAGTTACAGCAACTTTCTAGCAAAAAGTTCCCCCCCTTTTTACATTACATGCCTGGGTTTTTATAGAGGACCCGACCCTCTGAGTCATTATTACAAAAATGGCGAAGTACACCCTCGGGCCCTGAGAAATCGGTGCCTCGCCGCTGCTGCGACTGAGCTTTCAAATCGGTTGCCAAAACTGGCAACTGTGATCGGGTCAACCATGGAAATGTTCATTTAATGCGCCGCCCGAGTGTCCCTGGCTTCTGGATGCTGTGCTTGAGTGATCGTTACGCCCGTCGTGTTTTACTTCGAGGACTGTTACGTCCCTTTCGTTTGCCAAAAATGGTCAGCGGGCTTATCGGGCAAGAAAGGAGGTATTTATAAGGGGCCTTCGATCACCTTGGGAAGCTGCCCGCCTTGGAACGTGGGCCCAAAAAGTGCTTCGCTACATCTCCGCCTCGTCGAAGCCTTGGGCCGAAGTAGATCTTCCTTGATTTGTTCTTCGCAAAATAATGCTTCGTAGAAACTACTTCGGGGATGTCGAGTGCCGAGCGAATTCCATCTTTGAAATGGGGCCTTTTGTCCTTTGCTAGCGAAACTGCTTCGGATGGAAAATGTTTCGGCCCGACTCCTTCTCAAAACTATGGTTCGGGGAATATCCTCCCGAAGCACTCTTCTGTTTTCGACACATTGTCATTTTGCTTCGGGCACCACTGCTTCGGGTGAAAACTGGTCGAAGTAGGTGTTGGAAATACTTCGGGCCCGAAGTAGTTTCCTTACCTTAGCTGATTTTGGATTATGCTCTCCTCCTTCGGCGAAGTCGTTTGGATGTCGCTTCGCAAAACTTTCGCCCGAAGCGGCTGCTGAAAATGCTTCGGGTGCGAAGCGTTATCTTTGTATTTTCTTCGACGAAATTACTTCGCAAGGTTTTCGCCCGAAGTAGTGATTTGAAGTGTTTCGGGCCCGAAGCTCTTTTCACATTCTCCTTCTTTTCTTTCGACGAAGCCATTTTCCTTGGCTTGTTTGGTAGCGAAGCTCTTTCTTCTTCATTTTATAAAAGGGGCGATAGGGAGGGTCAAAATTGTTGTAACTTAAAATAAAAGAAAAACTTTCAACAAAGAAATATTATACAAAAATTCTACTATTCTTCTACCCCTTGTATAATGTGACAAAAAGTGTCAATAGTAAGCTTAGCCTATCATGGGCCTCACTATTTACAAATCCTTGCCTAGTCCAACCACAATGAGAGTGGGTACATATCAGATGAAAGTGGCTATGAGTCATAGGACTCAACAGAAATAGCATACCTAGGTCCAAGGTAGTGGTCCCAAAGTTTGGGGTAAGACACCAATGCAAATGGCATATTTATAAGTGATGAAGAATATAAGGATGAAACAAATATGGCCTACTTGAGGCTAAGAGACGTACCCCTTCTTCTGGGACCACATACCAATGCTAATATTTTTTAGATAAGTGATGATGACTTTGATGATGAGACTAAGATGGGTTATCTTGGGCCTCACCACTTGCGATAAGTCAACGTGCTGGTAGGAAGAGAAGCGACACTTCGTACCATAGACCTTGGCTTACTATTTTTGGGTAGACCTATCGACTTAAATGCCATTCATTGTACAGTCAATTCCCCTCCACCTACATTTAGAGAGCTCTTGGAACGCAATGATCCTATTATCTGGCCTACTCATGGGCTATATCCAGATATTCCTTTTCCTCTAGAGCCTCATCACGAGTATGGAGGGGAAACATCTGAGACAATGTTTCACCCATGTGGTCCTAGATATTTCATTCCATCCATCAATACAATATCCATTTATTTGGCCACTCCACTTCATAACCCAGTGGATCCTACTAAATCACTATGTCTTGATACAAAGGTTATTGATTGGGATCATGCTGATTCACCCATATAGCCTGAGGATATTTTCCCTAACAAAGAGGTGTTACAATCATTTCATTTTGCATCAGGTTGTGCATATGATGTATTCCATGTTGGTTTGGATCCTGAGTCAATAGGACCTATAAATCCTATCGATGACATTCATTTGATACCCATGCCTCACCAGTTGGAGTATGGGTCACATATGGCTATAGAAGCGATTTTTGAGATGGACATCAATGATGATCCTACTCAACCAAAGAAAGTCAAGTTCAAAGAAAGTCTGTCTCCAGAGGAACAAGCCATCATAATTCCTCTCCTTAAAGAGAGGCCAAACCTTTTTTCTTGGACTTACAAAGACATGCCAGAGATTGATCTGAATTTAGTTGTTCACAACCTTTCATTGGATCCCATGAAAAATCCAATCAAGCAAAAGTTGAGGAAAATGCATCCAACTATCGCTTTGATGGTGAAGAACAAGTTACAAAAACTTTTGGATGTGATTTTCATAGTTCCCATCGACTATCCTGAATGGGTTTCGAACATGGTGCCCATGGGAAAGCCTTCTGGAAGATTTTGTATTTGCATAGACTTCAGAGACTTGAACAGGGCAACTCCAAAGGATTCATTCCCATTGCTAAATATAGATGCTCTTATTGACGCCACTGCATGTCATGAGATGCTCTCCCTAATGGATGGGTTTTTTGGATACAATCAAATCTGAATCAAACCCGAAGACCAACATAAGACTGCTTTCATTACTCCATGGGGGATATTCTGTTACAAGGTGATGCCATTTGGCCTAAATAATGTTGGTGCCATGTATCAGCGGGCCATGACATACATATTTCATGACTACATGCACACAATATTATAAGACTACATGGATGACTTGTTGGCCAAGTCTTTAGTGCAACAAGAGCACGCTAAAATCCTTACAAAGGTATTTGATTGCATCATTGAGCACAATTTCAGATTAAACCCTAAGAAGTGTGTGTTTGGCGTGACTTCTGGTAATCTTTTAGGTTTCATAATTTCTAATAGAGGCATTGAATTCAATCCTACAAAGGTAAAGGTTGTAATGGAAATGGTCGTCCCTACCAACATTAGAGAGTTAAGAAGCCTACAAGTCAAGGTAGCATCCATCAAATGGTTCATTGCTCAATTATTAGATAAGTGTCAGCCCATGAACTGGTTGCTACACAAGGATGTCCCATTTCATTGGGATGAATAATGCTAACAAGCCTTTGCAGAGATCAAAACTTACTTGGCAACACCATCGGTATTGGCTCCACCAAGGCCAGACGTACCATTTTTACTATACATATCGACTACTGATTTCACTTTAGGCACCATGTTGGCCCAAAAGAATGCACAATATGAAGAGCAAGTCATATATTACATCAGTTGCACCTTGGTGATTTATGAGCTAGAATATGCGTATGTAGAAAAGTTGTGTTTAGCAGTGGTCTTTGCAACAAAAAAGTTGTGACACTACATGTTGAGTCATACGACCTACATTATATCCAAACAAAATCCTTTGCAGTATATGATGAACAAGACCTATCAAAATACACGTACTATAAAGTGAATCATGTTGTTAATAGAATTTTATCTAGAGTTCATAAGCTAGAATTCCGTTAAGGCACAAGTCATAGTAGATCAATTAGTAGAGGCACCTCTTTTGGATAGAAATCATCTCACCATAGAATTTCCTGATGATGCGGTCTTCGCATTATCAGATCCACCCGAACCTGAGGAACCTGAGAAAGAAAGAGACATGGCATTGTTCTTCGATGGTTTGAATTACGAGCAAGGGGCAGAGCAAGGATATTATTTATCACACCGTAGGGTACTCCATTGTCCTTATCATTCAAGCTAGACTTCCCTTGCACAAACAATAACACAGAGTATGAGATCCTGATCTTAGGACTCCAAACAGCCGTTGCAATGGGTATTAAAATATTTAAAATCTTTGGTGACTCTTTGCTCATACTTAATCAAGTCAAAGGATTATTCCAATGTAGGTGCCCAATCCTAAAATCTTACAAGGAGCTTGTTGAGACTTACCTAGCCCTACTAGAATGGTATGACATCGAGGCAATCCCTTGTATGTCAATCAAAAATTTGTAGACACCATGGCATATTTGGGATCCTTAATCCCTTAGAATACATCTACTGATTTCACAACCATTCACGTTAAAGTGCTCATGTACTCAGCAATATAATGTGAGGCTATGGACAATCAAGAGTCAATCAACATGATCTAGGCCAAACCAAATTAGGATTGGTCCTTTAGAGCTAGAGTTTTCTTTCAAACAACACCCTAGGAATATTTGATCTCTCAAGGTCCTATAGAGTGTGGTACAACCATCCACCATAGGGTTATTTTTCAATTTGTGTTCACAAATTCTATATTATAGGAGAAGCATACCATTTTATCCATAGAAGTTATGGCTTATTAGGATTGGCTTTCCCAATTGTGAGATTTCTTGAAACTTGGAATGGTATCGCAATTCCTATCGCATGCTGAAATATGAGCATTTAAATAGAATGTGGTGAGGTATATATTGCTAGGAGAGATCCTTTATAGACGAGGCTATAAAAGAATGCTCCTTCATTGTCTTGAGCCCCAAGAATCATCCTAGGCAATCTCGCAAGCCCACAATGGTACGTGTGGCGATCACTTCAATGGCATGGCCATCGTTAAGCACATCTTGAGAATAGGTTACTATTGGCCCATTATGGAAAAATACTATTGCAATTATGTTAAGAAATGCATTAAGTGCCAACATCATGCAAATATCACTCGCTTGCCATCACAAGCCTTGCAACCCATCCAAGCAGCATGGCCCTTCTCATAATGGGGACTAGACTTGGTTGGGAAGATATCACCCCCATCCTTAGGCCGACACACGTTCATCATAACAGCCACTAAGTACTTTACTAAATGGGTCAAAGTGATCCCCTTGACATCCACAATTGGACCAAGGATTGCAGAGTTTATACTCCACAATATCATAAGTCATTTTGGGGTCCCTTCGAAAATAATATTAGATAATGGACCATATTTAAAGAATAAAAATGTGTGTGCTTTGATGAAAAAATATCACATTTAGCACAATTTTTCAATGCCCTATTATCCACAAGAAAATGGGCAAGCAGAAGCCTCAAATAAAACAATAGTCTTCATCTTGAGGAAAATAGTGAAAGATAATCATAAGGACTGGCATTTGCAATTGCCTTTGGCATTGTGGGCATATAGGACTAGTGTGCGGATGCCCACTGGGGCAATACCGTTTTCACTTGTATATGGCACTGAATCCATCATGCCCCTAGAGTTGGAAATTCCAATCCTACGCATATCATTGAAGGACTTCATAGATGATGACACCGCACGATAAATCCGTTTTGATCAATTAAATGTTCTTTATGAATGCCGAGTCAATGCCTTGGAACATCTCCATGTTTATTATGATCATCTTGCACAAGCCTACAATAGTAGAGTCCACTTAAGAGAATTCAAGGTTGGAGATCTTGTGCTCAAGGAAAACCAGCAGAACTCAAATCTGCCATCGCACCTACGAGACAAATTTGTGGCAAACTGGATAGGCCCCTACATGATTTCATAAAGGGTTGGGCTTGAAGCATATTGCCTCACATCATTGGATGGTTTTGAAGAGCCTAAGACTCTCAATATCATTCATTTGAAGGTATTTTATACATAAAATACAAAAACATTCAAATATACATAAAATACAAAAACATTCAAATATACATAAAATACAAAAAAAATCAAATATGCATAAAATACAAAAACGTCCAAATATAAAGCATAAAAAATACAAAAAAAAATCGAAAAGCATAAAAATTAAAATTTCAATCAAAAATACTTTGAGGGTATATTCACGTCGTTTGGTCACCTAAATTCAAAATACTCCAAGGGTATACAAGCTGCTTGGTCAAATCCAAAATGCTCCAAGGGTATACAAGCTGCTTGGTCAAATTCAAAATGCTCTAAGGGTATATTCACACCGCTTGGTCACCTAAATTTAAAATACTCAAAGGGTATACAAGCCGCTTGGTCAAATCTAAAATTCTCTAAGGGTATACAAGCTGCTTGGTCAAATCCAAAATGCTCCAAGGGTATACAAGCCGCTTGGTCAAATTCAATCAAAAATGCTCCAAGGGTATTCAATTCGCTTGGTCAAATTCAATCAAAAATGCTCCAAGGGTGGATTCATGTTGTTTGGTCAAACTCTAAAATCCCTGAAGGTACAATAATCCCTTTGGTAAAAATATAATAAAAAATACAAAAACAGTGCAAAAATCAAAAATGCAAAAATAGTTGCATCTTACATCTGCATCCATATAGTCGCATTACATCAAACATGCATATCCATTGCATTTGCATATGTTATGATCACACTCTTGAAAATTATGCCATAGTTTTTATCACAACCACAAATACATAAGTCCACCTTTATCCATTCATCCATGTGTGTAACTGTGTTTTTCAACACAACCATATCATGTTGCTATAAAGAATAGGCTGATATTTTTTGGTCATTCAACCATATCTAGTGGTCTTATAAGTTCTTTTGGTAATCCATATTTATTAGTAGAGAGTAAGGTCTAGTCGTGAATGCCTCAGATATTCAGAATCCTATCACTAATTAAAAACACTAAAATCCTAGTTGGTACAAGGGAAAGATGAAAGCTACAAAAGTAGTCTAGGTTGCCTTAAGCAAAAAGGGTCTTCCTTGCTTATCCCCTTGTGCGACCGGTTCAAATATACTGAGAATTAGAAAAAGGACAAGTTTCACCCTATCCAAAAACAAGTTATTATCATCACTACATAAATCCCTTGCTTTCATTAAAATAAGCAAAAATCCCAGTTTCCAAAGTCATAGTTCAAAGTACCAAAAAGCACAAAAACAAAACAAACAAGTGATTTTCATCCTTACATAATTCCCTTGCTCAAGAGAAAAATCAATAAAAAATAAATAGTCATTTTCATCACTAAGCATGAGCAAGTATCCCAAATGAAATGAAGAAAAGAAGGGAATAAAGCTTGAATCCCTGGAATTCTTAGCATTGTACAAAACTGGAAGGTGGTCCCCATTACGGGTTGGTGTACAACCATGCTTGGCAATTGTGATACCCTTACGCATGATGATATTTCTATCACAATAGCATCTTGTATTTGTGTAGACCAATGTTTGCATGTGGATGAGCTAGCTTTAGGTAACCCGACGCTACCTAGTGGTATAGTCCAACTAAGTCCAACACAAGATAATATGAACAATCGAGGATCCACGATATTAGAAATGGGTTGAAATAATTTTTCCTAACATTGAAGGAAATGCTTGAGTTCTATCTAAATATATTCATTTGAACACAAAGGGATAATGAATCTTTAGGTCCATGATGAAAGCCTTGCTTTTTAAAAGTCTTGTGTGGTCAGTACGCAGTTTTTGATAGAGTAACTACAGAGTTTGAGTCTCAGGGAGAGCCTCAAAAATTCCTACATAGAAACAAATCATATCATTCATCACATCATCAATTTTATTTATGAAGTTTTATAAATTAAGGGGTATTAACAAAGTAGGCTAGATATCGGATAGATATCAAAAATAATATCTACATGGCCACTAACTATTTTGAATATTTTAAATAACATAAGCTTTATCAAGAAATTACATATATTCTATGGTAGTACATTTCACATATGAATGCCCAAATAATTAGTTCTTATGATAAGAATGATTATTTACATTCATGATTGTTATACTTTTTGTGGTATCACCCATTTAGATTGATGAAATCATATCATATGCATTCCTTATGTTTTAAGTGATTAAAGCATACAGGTTCATTCACATGAGATTAAACATCATATAGACAACGCATGACACATTGCATTTACCATATCACAACATAAGTTAGATGCATACAATTAAATCAAAATTAAACATACATCTAACGAAAACATTGTATCCATAAACACATAATTTCATAAATAATCCACTCATATCTAAGATCACATCATTGCATCCACCCATGCATAGAATCATAAATCCATCATCAAATCAACTCATGATACATCACATCATGTCACAATAATCAAATCATATAACCATATACATAAAAATCTACATAAGCATCAATCTCAATATCCATATAATTATATATATCACCTATCATATAACACATATATCAACTCATCATAATGTCATCATCAAATCACATAAGTAAAACAAAAATATAAGCAATAAATGAAACACATAATGAAGCATAATGTAAATATATCATATAAATGTATGTCTCAAAAAGTATCTCAAAATGAGTATCTCAAGTGCATGGATATACAAAAATTCATGAAGGCTACAATCATATAGGTCAGTTAACCTCAAAAATAAAAGCCTAATTCATCATCAATCAAACACTGGGCCTATGCCCCCTATGGCTGGATCTTGGGTGGAGTGATGTGATCCTATTGGTATATTTGTGTGAGTTCAAGTTCTTTTATTAGACCAGATGGAAGACTGCCCTAATGTGGAGCACCCACTAGCTTGTGATCCAATTGCACTTGTCCTCTCCCTAGGAGTGGCTCCTAGCCTCCTGATATGTATCTGGAGATATGTAATATGGCCTACATGATCAACAATATCCACCTCATACTCATCTAGAAAAGTCTACATATTCCTGATCTCTGCCCCTGGATATACCCCTATAGGACCTTGAGGTGTGGGAGGATCAACAACAACCTGCATCCTGGTATCACCACCCCTGATAGCAGCCTATAAGGCCTGTATCTAAGATGTGAGGTGCTCTATAGTAGCATCTTGTTGTACTATAGTAGAATCTCATTGGGCTATAATATCATCACACTGTTATACCTGGATATTGGTCGACTAGAGCTCAGCATATACATCATGTAGTTGCACCCTAAGAGGAGAATCTCTCTCCTTAGGATCCAACTCCTCCTCCTCCTCCTCCTCAGGATCCTCATGCTCCTCCACTTCCACCTACTCTACTAGTTGGTCCCATACCTCAGTCCTAGCTTGGACTCTACACCCTGTTGGATCTACACCACCATCTCCACCATCATCCTCACAGACCAGACTGCCATCACCATGCCACATCATATCACCCCACCACTACACAAATGTAGCTATGACTCCCCCAATGACTTTTGGGTCAAATGCTAGGGCATCCTCCTCATCATCCAAATCTATAATATGTGTGGTAGGGAGGTCTCTCTCTGCTCCAATGCACCTATACAATAACAGGACAAGTGGCACATCCTATTGTAATTCGTACTAATGAAGAATTCAAGAGTAGAAGAAATACTCCCTAATGCTGACCTTGCGGCCAATGAGCCACCGCTCATGCCACGTCCTAGCTGTAAAACTAGGTGGATCATCCCAAGTTGGGCACTCGTGATATGGGCACAACATGATGTCTCCAGCTTGTAGCCTAGTGAAAGTAGCAATATAATGGGAGATCTCCCCAAAATTAGCGTGGCTCTTGCACTCCTTGTGCTCTCGAGCCTATTTGGTAGTATAGCATTGCATCCTAGCATCAATAATTGTAATCCTAGTAGGGAGCCCTCTAGGATGATCCACGCTGATATGCTCCCATCCCCATACCTGAAGAAGCAAGTTGCAAGAAATGTTGACACGACCCTACCAATGGATGTGGTACAACTCATCATAGCACTGTGCCATTAAGGACCTCCCCCATGCATAAATGATAGGCTATATGCTATCCATCAAGTCTTAAACCATCACAAGGAGGTTCCACAGGAACCTCAAGCCTGAGAAATCTAGGACCATAATGTTGCTAACAACCATCAACAACACCGCATGCCTCTTGAAGAAGACATGCTCCTTGTACCAACATAGAATAGATACACCTCCAGGCTTGGTGTCCTTGAAGGCAGCCACAACATGCCTCCCAAACACTCAAATAAATATTGCATTACGATCATTAGTAGCTGAAGAGACGATGTCCACTCCATTAGAAGGGATCCAAAAAATCATGTACACATCCTCCGATGTGATAGTCATCTCACCGATAGGAATATGGAAGGTGTTCATCCTAGGGTCCCATCAGTGAACCAGGGCTATGAGGTAAGCCTGATCTGATATGATCTGTGGCAACCTGGTCACATACTTGTAGTATGCAAACCTTAAACTAGGCCTAGTCTATATCATCCATGAATGGAAGGAGGTCATTTAGGAGCTTTGGGTCCCGATCCCAAGCAGTGATAATCTAAGAGCATAAATCAAATGTATAACTACAATGCATCTAAGGCATAAATCACAATAAAACATAAAAATGGTGCAAATAATGACAGACTATCCTAAGTCTGAGTGAAAGAGGAGTAAATGCACCTAATCATACAGCAAGTTGAGGATAAAATAATACAAAAATATTGTTATATCTACTAGCTAAAAATAATACATGATGATAGAACTGTATAACTTGTTACTTTCCAAATACATATAGTTATAGTTTTACTTAATAAAATATTAACAAAAAACTCTAATATTCAAAATAAACAATTTTAATCTAATAAAATATTAACAAAATATTGTAATATTCAAAAGATAATAATCTTTTGATCACAAATCAATTCAATTCAAACTTCAACAATGACAATTTACTTTTTGTAGTGTATAAGAGCAAAGAGCAATTGTATTTGTGGTGTATAAGAGCAAAGAGCAACTATACCTAAAATTGTATTTGTATCAAAATTTAAAATTCATGTGCTATAACTATACCTATATTTATAGTGTATAAGAGCAAAGATCGATTTAAAACCAATAGGGGATGTCCTATAGTAAACCACTAATTTCAAAAAAAAAATGTGAAAAATTAATCTATTCTCATTCCTACAATGCTGAGAATGAAAGAATACAAAAATATTGTTATATCTACAAGCTAGAAATGATTTTTGATGATAGAACTGTATAACTTGTTACTTTCCAAATACATATAGTTACATTAAAGCTTTGACAACTTTGGAAACAATGCTCACTCTAAAGAGAAAAACAACAATTCCAACTTCTATTGTTTCATTTTCATGTGCTTTAACTATACCTATATCTATAGTGTATAAGAGCAAAGAGCAACTGAAAATCAATAGGGTATGTCCCATAGTAAACCACTAATTTCAAAAAAATATATGTGGAAATTTTATCTATTCTTGTTCCTCAAATGTTGAGGATGAAAGAAGATAAAAATAGTGTTATATCTATTAGCTAGAAACGATTCATGATGATAGAATTGTATAACTTGTTACTTTCCAAAATACATATAGTTGCAGTTTTCTCTAATAAAATATTAACAAAATACTTTAATATTCAAAAGATACAGTTTTAATCTAATAATATATTAACAAAATCCTATAATATTCGAAAAATAATAATTTTTGGATCATAAATAAATTCAATACATGTAAATATATCAAACTTCAACAATGAACAATTTACTTTCTATAGTGTATAAAATCAAGACCTTTCCAGTTATTTGGTTTGTTGTCAAAACCTAAAATTCTAATCATTCCCTGCATTATCAAAAAATTTATGAAAATAAAAATATCCATTTAGTGGTCATATTAATCAAATGAAATATACTGATGACTTACATTTCTACAATTGAAACAAAAGAAACTAATGGTACATGTATTGCAATAATATTCAATCATGTCAATTCTTGCTTGATCTTAGATTATTTTGGTAAACCATAGATCTTAGCACCAAGGCAAGTGATGTTTCTTCAACTTTAAATCAGATAAGTTGCATTTGCATGCCAATATTCCTTTTTGGACCTATCCTTGGCTACTTTTGGTGGTTTCAAAACAAATGGTACTAGTGTTCCTACATAGTGTACACTACTATATGAAGTCAATGTCTCATTAGGCTCAATACCTTGCACACATTGGACAGAGTGAGTTAGAAGTACAATTGAAAAGAAGTTGTAAACTTTATTGTTAAATAATAATACTATGTCTTAAACTTGGTAGAATTTGACAGTCTTATTCCTAGATAGGGTTAAGTACACAAATTGTAATATTTTCCATAAAAAAATTTAAAACTGAACACTATTGAATCAAGCTAAAGATTTTTTTTTTTAAACTACTTATTCATGAAAGCCCTTCCAATTAGTTAAAAATAGGGCCACGAAAATGCATATCCTTTTCTATTTTTATTGAGACCATTCAAAATTTGAAGAGTTGATAGATGTCAATCAAAATAATCCAATAAGCATTTAACTTGATTACCCTAAAACTCAATAGAATGAAGGATTTGGAAAATATTATGATTATGATTAGTTATGATTATATATGTAAATGGAAAATTCTTATTTCAAGTGCAATTCGTATTTATAGATATAGGTGAATGGGCAACCTGAGCCCTGCATATAATGGGAAAATATCTAAACATCCCTACCCACCCTAACCATCAAAGATGAGGTGAGAGGGTATCTTAAGACTTCTGTAAAATACATAAACATTCATCTGTGCAAATCAAGTACTGTTAAGCATACATTACAACATGAATTCAATATTAGACTCTTAATATTATGCCATAATAGCACTTGCATTCTCTTTTTTTTACCAAATCACCTTCTTGTATCTAACTGGCCAACCTCATGCTCAAGATACCTACTCGCCTCACTCCTAGCTTGGCTGCCCATTATTTGTAAACAATGTTTGATATAGGCTAGGCACTGATGGATCCCACAACATCCTTCATTGTGGCCATATCATAATTCCTTCTAAACAATATTATTTCCTCTTTATTGATAATGTGCACATTGACTTTGCAATAACCTTCACCCAAACATTGACCATGTACAAGGTCTTCAGGGTCAGTACTGATCATTGTGCCTTTGACCACTATGTTATCCTAATGGATCTGATTCAAGTAGCATTCTCTTCTCTCAGTTTCAGTGATCGATATTATTTTCAATCCCTACATGGAAAATCAACAGCCCAGATAAATTCACTAAATAGCATACAATACAAACTAAGTCAACCATTTTATATTTGAAATAATAGTCGTACCATTGATGACTCTACCCTAGTGATGCACCTTTTCGGAGCCATAACTTGTGAACCGTATGCCCGTTTGCCTTGAAATTTAACAGGTGGTTCCACGTGCATGTTCTACATCAGGCTCATCTTTGATGCGCTTGACCCTCCAAAAATCATACTTTTGGGACCTAACTCCTCCATCTAGTGTCCCAAAATTAGCTTTTAGAATAGGTTCCTGGTTTTTTGGGGTTTTTTGAATGTTAGAATTTTATTATCTTTTGTTATACCTTAATTTGAGACCTAATATTTTAAAGTAAGGTTCATTATTGTAAGAGGGATGTGTGCACCAAATTTGGGTGCAATCCGACTCATTTCTATTTTTAGCAGTTTTTAGAAAAAAAATTGTTTTTAGGGTTTCTTTGGTTTTCGGTTGCTATAAGATGGATTGTATTCTTTTGGAGAAGGGGTGTGAATTCAGGAATGAGAAGAATATCGATTTGTAGGTTTCTTCCATTATATTGCATTTGTGTTATGTGATTGGAGTCCATTTTGTTGGTCTCTTGTAGCTGAGTTTACACCATTTGGTATCAAAGCGGGTGTGATCTCGCTAGTGAAGGGAAGATGCCACCTAGAAGATATGCCCAGATGAATAGGTAGATCAAGGATCTGAATGCAAAAATAGCATGGCTGACTGGTGTGATTGATCGCATGGGAGAGAGACATCCCAGGGCGCATGCAGATCAAGGATCTGATGATGAAAACATACCTGAGGAACGTGGATCTGAGGTCCACGCAGAAGCAGAACTAGAGGGCCCAGAGGAAGAAGGGCACGGTTTTGAAAATTGGCTGATACGAGCTCTAGAGGGGCTTAAGGGGAATCGATATGGGATCAAGATCGAGGTTCCCAAGTATGTTGGTGGGTTGAAACCAGAGGAGTTGATCGATTGGATCAATAGCCTAGAAAAATATTTTGAATGGAGTAACCTTGCTGAAGAGAAGAAGGTTAAGCTCGCATGCACAAATTTGAAGGGACATGCATTGATTTGGTGGGATCATTTATAGACTACACGACAGAGGAATGGAAAGGAAAATATCAGGGATTGGACAAAGATGAAGAAGAAGTTACAGGAAAAATTTATACCTGTAGACTACTCCCAAACCCTATTTCATAGATTTTAGAATCTCCGATAGAAGGATCAAAGCATTGAGGACTATACTAATGAATTCTACAAGCTATCCATTCGAGTGGAGCACAATGAGACAGAGGACCAAAAGGCTTCCAGGTATGTAAATGGCCTAAGTTTTGTTGTCCAAGATGAGATGAGCATGCATCGCACTCTTACAGTGGAGGATGCGTATCAAATGGCCCTCAAGGCAGAGGAGAAATTGAAAAGGGTTAATAGAAGAGGTAAGAAGGGATTCACACCCTCTTCAGGTCGGGGTCGAAGTGGATCTAATTTTCTCAAGGGAGAATCCTCAATACCTACTAAACAAGAAGAATATGGGCAGAATCTGAGAGGAAGAGGATACCAACGAGGTAGAGGTTACGGTGGTGGACGAAATGGGAATGATCCAAGAAGGTCATATACCTATTATGGATGTGGTGAGGAGGGGCACAGAGCATTTGAGTGTCCCCAACGTGATGTCCAAGAAAGGGGTCAAGGAGGACAAGGAAGGGTCAATCTGGTTGAGATGGAAGAGCAGGATGAGGATGAAGTTGTTGCTGACATGGGGGAAGCACTTATGATAAGGAGGATGTTGATTGCTCCTAAGAAAGAGAAGGTGCAGAGCAAAGCAAAGGGGCAGACCATAGATGGTGATGATTCTTGGCTGTGAACAAACATCTTTCGAACAAGGTGTACATCAGGAGGGAAGGTATGTAACATTGTCATTGATGGTGGTAGCTATGAGAATATGGTGTCAAATGTCATGGTTGATAAAATGCACCTGAAATGTGAAAAGCATCCTTATCCATATCGCATCTCATGGGTTAAGAAGGGGAATGAGGTAACAATAGATCAGAGGTGTTTAATTAAATTTTCAATTGGGAGCACTTACAAGGATGAAGTGTGGTGTGATGTGATCCCGATGGATGCATGTCACATTCTATTGGGAAGACCTTGGCAGTACGACAGGGATACTAACCATAATGGGAGAAAGAATACTTACACATTCTTGAAGGATGGTGTAAAGGTAGTTCTTGTACCTCTGAAGGAGGATGGGTTGAGTGAGAGCTTGTTGATGATGAAGGAGTTTCTTGCAGAGATCAAGGATGCTAGCTTCTATTATGCCTTAACAGCTAGGAAGCTAGAAATAGAGGAAGTGGTTATGCCTACAGCAGTAGCTAAGTTGCTAAGTGAATATAAATATGTCACACCAGAGGAGTTACCAGATGGGCTACCACCAAAGAGGGATATCCAACATCACATGGATTTGATTCCAGGATCAGCACTCCCAAATCAGGTAGCTTATCGGTTGAACCCGACATAGAATGCAGAGTTGAGTAGGCAAGTGATAGAGTTGATAAAGAAGGGATTAGTTAGGGAGAGTATGAGTCCATGTGCGACTCCAGCATTTCTAACCCCAAAGAAATATGGTGACTGGCATATGTGTGTGGACAGTAGAGCCATAAACAAGATCACAATAAAGTATCGGTATCCTATGTCGAGAGTGGATGACATGATGGATGGATTGGCTGGAGCTAAATACTTCAGTAAAATTGATCTATGGAGTGGCTACTACCAGATCAGAATTTGAGAAGGGGATGAATGGAAGACAACTTTTAAGACAAAATATGGGTTGTACGAGTGGATGGTGATGCCATTTGGGTTGTCTAATGCACCCAGTACATTTATGCGGTTGATGAACAGAGTACTGTGGGAATATAATGGTAAGTTTGTGGTTGTGTATTTTGATGATATTTTGATTTATAGTAAAAGTGAAGAAGAGCATTTGTTACACCTGAAATTAGTGTTAGACATGCTCAGGAAGGAGAAATTGTATGTCAACCTAAAGAAATGTAGATTTCTTCAGGATAGTTTAGTGTTTTTGGGATTTGTAATCTCAAGAGATGGCATGAGGATGGATGACGAGAAAGTGAAGGTGATTCTGGAATGGCCTCTTCCATGAACTATAACAGAAGTAAGGAGCTTTCATGGCCTAGCTACCTTTTACAAAAAGTTCATCAAAAAATTTAGTAGTATAGTTGCCCCTATAACTGAGTGCACGAAGGGGAAAGAGTTTGTATGGACTACGGCAGAAACAGAGAGTTTTGAAATCTTGAAGAAGAAGGTGTCGAAAGCCCCTATTCTAGTGTTACCAGATTTTAGTAAGGTGTTTGAGGTTGATTGTGATGCCTCATTTGTTGGAATTGGTGGTGTATTAAGTCAAGAGGGCCGACCTATAGCATTTTTCAGTGAGAAGCTGAATGACGCAAGGAAGAATTATTCTACATATGATGTGGAATTTTATGCAATTGTGCAAGCATTGCAACATTGGAGGCACTACTTACTCTCAAAGGAGTTTGTGTTGTTTACTGATCATGAAGCATTGAGGTATGTCAATTCTCAGAAAAAGTTAAATAGTAGGCATGCCAAATGGGTTTCATTTTTGCAACAGTATACATTTGTCCTGACACACAAGTCGGGCAAACAGAATAAGGTTGTTGATGCATTGAGTAGGAGAGTCTTGTTGTTGACCACTATGGAGAATGAAGTGGTAGGATTTGAGGGGATTAAAGATCTGTATGAATCTGATGCAGATTTTGGGAATATTGTGCAACAATGCAAAAGTGCGGTAGAGGGTGAGTCTCGTACTATTTTTGAAGAGTATTTTTTACATAATGGTTACTTGTTTAAGGGTAATCGATTATGCATTCCCAATGGCTCTATGAGAGAGAACATCTTGAGGGAATTACATAGTGGGGGTTTGGCTGGTCATTTTGGAGTAGCCAAAACTACCACTCTTGTAGAGGAGAAGTACTATTGGCCAAAAATGAAGAGAGACATAATCAGGTTTGTCTCTAGATGCAGAGTATGTCAAATGGCTAAGGGCCATGCACAAAATACAGGGTTGTATATGCCACTATCGGTTCCTACAGGACCATGGACCGATATGAGTATGGATTTCGTGTTGGGGTTGCCCAAGACACAGAGGGGTAAGGATTCAATTTTTGTTGTGGTAGACAGATTTTCTAAAATGGTGCACTTCATTGCTTGCCAGAAAACTAATGATGCAACTAGGATTGCAGTCTTATTCTTTGATGAGGTTGTGCGGTTGCATGGTGTTCCAAAGACTATTACTTCTGATCGGGATACTAAGTTCTTGAGTCACTTTTGGAGGACATTGTGGAAGAAGTTGAACACCAGTCTACAGTTCAGTAGTGCTTACCACCCACAGACCGATGGGCAAACAGAGGTAGTGAACAGAAGCTTGGGAAACCTCTTACGGTGCATAGTTGGAGAAAAACCAAAACAATGGGATTTAGCCTTGTCACAAGCCGAATTTGCATATAACAACTCAGTGAATAGGTCGACAGGTAAATCCCCTTTTCAAATTATTTATGGTCAAAATCCTAGAGGTGTATTATATTTGGTTGAGTTACCAATTGGGGAACAAGTTAGTGATGATGCAAAAGCATTTGCTGAGCATATCCAAAAAGTGCAAGAGTCAGTGAGGGAAAAATTGTAGGGTAGTAATGCTCACTACAAAGAGTCTGATGATGCACACAAAAGGGTGAAAGTGTTTGAAGAGGGTGATATGGTCATGGTTCATCTTAGGAAAGAAATATTTCCTAAGGGGACGTATAACAAACTGAAACTTAAGAAA
Source organism: Wollemia nobilis (assembly GCA_028583015.1). Taxonomy (NCBI): domain Eukaryota; kingdom Viridiplantae; phylum Streptophyta; class Pinopsida; order Araucariales; family Araucariaceae; genus Wollemia; species Wollemia nobilis. Next base: position 3,410,955 of record JAQPPZ010013020.1, on the reverse strand, counting down.
ATCGGGCCATGCAGGATTTTGAAGAAGATCAATGATAATGCCTATAAAGTGGAGTTGCCCGATGAATTTGATATTTCACCTATTTTTAATGTTTCTGATTTATTTCAGTATCCTGGTACTGCCGAGGATGGCGAATTACAGGAGACAATAAATTGGGCATGACAGATGCCTAAGAAGAAAAAATACAGAGTTGCACAAGTGCTTGATAAAAAGGTGATCACCACCAGACATGGGAGCTACAACAGATATCTGGTTCAGTGGGAAGGATTACCACAGTCGGATAACACTTGGGTTTCAGAGTTAGAGCTAAAGAAAATTGATAACCAGAAGCTACAGGATTTCAATTCAGCTGAACTCGTAGGAGCTGAGTTCTTTTTCACCAAAGGAGAATGATGCACCTTGTCGGAGCCATAACTTGTGAACCGTACGCCCGTTTGCCTTGAAATTTAACAGGTGGTTCTACGTGCGTGTTCTACATCAAGCTCATATTTGATGCACCTGACCCTCCAAAAATCATACTTTTGGGACCTAACTCCTCCATCTAGTGTCCCAAAATTAGCTTTTAGAATAGGTTCCCGGGTTTTTTGGGGTTTTTTGAATGTTAGAATTTTATTATCTTTTGTTATACCTTAAGTTGAGACCTAATATTTTAAATTAAGGTTCTTTATTGTAAGAGGGATGTGTGCACCAAATTTGGGCGCAATCCGACTCATTTCTATTTTTAGCAGTTTTTAGAAAAAAATATGTTTTTAGGGTTTCTTTGGTTTTTGGTTGCTATAAGACGGATTGTATTCTTTTGGAGAAGGGGTGTGAATTCAGGAATGAGAAGAATATCGATTTGCAGGTTTCTTCCATTATATTGCATTTGTGTTATGTGATTGGAGTCCATTTTGTTGGTCTCTTGTAGCTGAGTTTACACCACCTAGAAGGTATTGAGAAATTTCTTGTGCCTTTATCACTACCACCAATGTTGTGTCCAATTATAGGGGTAGCATGTGGTGATGTTGCATATGGAATTATATTCAAGGGATAATTACAAATTTAGGGATGCAACATGTAAAAATTTCAAATATAAAATCATGAAAAAATTGACACACCTCTATCTTTGAAAGCCGTGTCAAAATCTCTTCAATATTTTTATCTTTCTCTACAAGCTTCTCTTTCAAATTTTTTCATTCTCTGCAAGCTTCTCTTCCAACTTTTGTTCTTTATCTACCGTATGCTCTTGCATCTAGTACAACTTCTACATGTAACCCTCACTAGTAACAAAGCAATTAGTGATACTCCTATACCGACACCCCGAACCCAACCTGGTCCTTCAAGTCCTAAAACCTTGGTGAGGACATCATCCTTAATACATTTATTTATGGAGCTCAGAGATGATATTTCATCATCCAATTATTTTTGGCAACATCACATGCATAGTTTACTGGTGATATGTTAAAAAAATAATCGAGATAAAAATGATTTGAAGTTAAACGTATTTCTATTTCCAACGGAATTTCATTTATGATTATCTTCATAAAATATAGTGAAATAGGATCCCCATCCTTCTTTGTATGAGCTACCATCCACACAATTGCCCTTGGTAGTGGAGTTTTCACATTTGGTTGGCTCTTCCTATGCAAGATATATAATTAGAGAGACATGGGGATAAATCATATGATAAAATAGTAGAGCTATATTTGTCACATATAATGGATGAGTATGATAGAGTACCATTTCAAGCTCCATTCAAGCATATCATGTTTGATTGCAAGTGTGCATGATGGATTGGTGAGATCTATTTTGTTTGTTTCTTTGCATCACCACCTATAACACAATGAAGAAATCAATATATTAATTCATTAGGGAGAGCAAGGTCAATAAAATTCAAATGAACATAATAATGATATGAACTACCATAGCATATTGTTTGGTACTTGCCTTAAAGTCAACGATGCTCCTTCCATTCACAAAGGTTTCTATCATGACTCTCCCTAATGGAATTTTTGACATGGAAAACAATGTATTAATTTGATGATGCTTTAATACTTTATTATGTACAATTAAGTAGATATGTGATTTTAGTTGGTATAGAAGAACATGATACTGCTATGAAGTTGCCAATGTGTAGGATTAGGTACGCTTGTAGGTGGAAGAAATTGAGTCATCCATCAAAGGCGAGGGTACTTGATATTGGGGAAGTGATGATAAGGAAACTCAGGGGTAACATGGATGGATACCTTCATATAGGTATGTATAAATGATTAGGTATAATTTTCAATAGCTAGCCATCTTGAGCCTCAATATTGATATTCTAGTAGCTATCGTAAATTCTTTTGCTGAGACAAGTGACTAGGTTGATGGAAATATTCCCATCTTTTACTGTTGCACATGTTTGAATATTTTTTACTTCATCACTATTTGCCTCAATGGTTGGAAAGAATGCATGGATTGGTTTTCTTCATAACTTATTATGTTTCTCGAATAAATAGAATGATTAGTAGATGCTTTATTTTAAATGATAGTAGGTTTCATTTAGAATTAATGAATGTTTTATTTTAAATGATAGTAGGTTTCATTTAAAATTCATGAATAGTTTAAAAATAATATATTTCATTTGAAATTAGTAGATGCTCTAATTTAAATGATAATATAACTTCAATTATGAACAATAGTGGGCTATTTAAATGATAAATGAATTTCATTATAATAGAAATTATCTATTATTTTTAGATGATAAAGTAAATTTTAGTATTAGTTGTTTTATTTCGTTTAAAAATAAAAGAATTATTTATTTTAAATAACAATGGTACTTCCTAATAAATCAATCGCACTTCAAAAAAAATAGAAGGGAATTATTCTTATAAAGAAGAATATGGTTCCTTAATGCTAATATTATTGCATTGGAGACTACCCAAAAGATCTTATTTTTAATATTTTTAAAGAAGAGTTCTTTAGTCAGCAGAGTTGAACAAAGGAAATGGAAACTTTACACTAATGTCAGAAAGGAAGTTTTGCATCTACCAAAACAAGAATTGAATGGTTTAAAGAAAAATAAAATATCTCTCTGTGGCCGATGGGGATTAGACATAAGTTAATATTGAAATATGACCACATTTATGAGGGTGGTGGAAACATTGAAGGGATAACATGGTCCCTTAAGGATGAAAAAAGAAAAAATGGATACCACTGGATTTTTGGATTGAGCTCATGGAGGAGAGGAGAAAAGCTTTAAGCAAATTCGAAAGAAAGAACTAAAATTCATAGTTAGCGTCAGATGAAGGTCATGCCTAAGAAAGGAAGAGCTTCATCAATTTTGAAGGACTTCATGTTGGTTGGTTAACTTAACCTCATTTTAATATATTTTTAAATATGTAAGCCACTGGTTTTTTGGCTAGGAGTAACTTCTTACCTTGTGAACCGTGTTGGTTGGACATTTGTCCACACCAAGTCAAGCTAAATTGTCCCTATGCACCTTATGTTGGTTCATATCCCTGGGAGGAGAAAGTCTAGTTGTGCATGAGTTGGTATGCCTAATCCACTTCTTGTCAGAAGCAGCTCATCACCTTCCCCAACTACATATTAGGGAATAGTGTTTGGTTATATTTACCTTTGGTAGAGTGAAGTCGATTTTATTCGCGAATATTGTCTCTACTAGTGTTAGGCCAATAGTGATCGATAGTGTGTTCCCTGTGAGTTGGGTTAGCCATACCGGTGATGACATCGCATAGGATAGCAACCATTTATTGTCATCAATTATGGCTAGTGCCTTTGTGAGGTATGTTTTTCAATGAGCCACACCATGGTAAAACCCCCTCTTCATTTTGGAAAAGCAATCCTTCCTTTTGCAACTAGTTGACGTTGAGTTAGGCTGCGATTGGTGGGTTTTTTTGTGCACCATGTGGGCAGTAGTGATCTAGTTCCTCTATCTCCAATATATGTTGAGGGTGATTTTCATCCATCGTGTACCCTTCTCTTGCGTCCTCGTGTTGTGTGGCCTTCCAGGTTTCCTCATGAAATCAAGCTTTGGTTGTTGGAGAGACCACCCTCCTATTTGTAGAGATGGATGTTGCTTTAGTTGTTGGGTGTATTAATTAAAAGAGTGATGTTTTAATTATTTGGAAATAGATGGAATTATTTGATTAATGTAAAGAGAAGAACATATGGCTTTATGATTAATTAGATATGGAATTATTTGATTAATGTAAAGAGAATAACATATGACTTTATGATTAATTAGATATAGAATTATTTGATTAATGTAAATAGAAGAACATATGACTTTATGATTAATTATTTATGGAATTATTTGATTAATGGAAAGAGAAGAAATTATGAATTTATGATTAATTAGATATAGAATTATTTAATTAATGTAAAGAGAAGAACATATGACTTTATGGTTAATTAGATACGGAATTATTTGATTAATGTAAATAGGAACATATGACTTTATGATTAATTAGATATAGAATTATTAGATTAGTGAAAAGAAATGATTTCTTTGTTATTATTAATTATAATTGTGAGCTAAATGGTATAGTTTATTTGTAAACTAAAGGTATGGGACTTTGATCTACTTGTTGTGGTGCAGTGGTAAATGCCCTGGGTGCTGGGAGAGGCCAACCCAAGTTCCATTCCCCTTGTCTCCATCCTACAGATATATGGTATAGTTAGGATTTTCCTATGTGCTAGTAGAGGTCGACAAGGCTCCATTCCTCCTATGCCCAACTTGTTGAAAGTGGCACCCCAAAAGGGGTGTTTTCCACTATAAATTAGTTTTACCCAGGTGTTGTAGGTGAGTTGGAGAGGAGAGGGAAATCCTCCAAGGGAGGTCCCAGGTTCAAATATCCACCCTACCAAAAAGCTGAATTGGGTATCAAAAATCCAATTGATAATGTTGGTGCGGGCAGGGTCGGGTGCGATCCCTGGGTGACTTTGATGGTGTAGAACCCCCTGTTCGTGGTCTCTCAGACCAAGGCTGCTCCGTAAGGGGTTTTTCACTTTAAAAAAAAAAAGTATGGGACTTTAGTTTATGGAATGAATGGGAAAATATTTATTTTTAAAAATTAAGGAGAAAAGCTTTAATTTTGTGAATAAATGAAAGGATTGTTTTAGATCTTAAAGGTATGGGACTTTAATGCTTTAAATACAAGACTATTATTGATTTAAGTAATAACCATGATCTAAATGGAGCATTTTGAATAACTCTTTCTCTATGGGTATTTGAGAGGAGATAATAAAAGTAATGATTCTTTTATGATATCAACTATGCTATTAAATGGTTAAAGACTTGATTAAATTGTATAATTTCAATTTGGAAAAGTAAAGAAACTAAATACATTTAGAGGTATGCCTATCCTGAACTATGAATGTCCTAATCCCCTACTATCCTCAAATGACCGATGGAAGAGCGAGATGACTAGATTTGTGGGAAAATTTCCTTGATGAAATTGATGTAATGTATTATTCTTTAAAAGTATGGAGGATTTACCATACTTGCTTATATGTAATAATTGATTAAATGTTGGAATATGTACCTTTAAATTTTTATTTGAATTTTTTATGATTTGTATTTAAATCATTTCTAGTTCAAGTTTATCTTCTTGGATATGATTTTCTTTCTAGTATCTTTGCATGTTTTATGAGTTATATTTTGTTAGATTTAGTATCTAGTTCTATCCTTGTTTTCCTTTCTAAAAATAATAATAAGTAATAAGTTTTAAGGTGAACTTAGAGGATAACCTAAGGGATTGAGACCCCCTTAGGGTGAACATAGTGGATCTAAGGGATTAAGAACCCTTAGGGAGAATGGTAACTAGGTTTGTAGAAAGACTACATTTAAATTAAGATAGCTTGTCGACATATGAGATTGATAGCTTAAATTGCAATACATATAACATACCTACGCATAATGGCTTGTGTAGAGTATGGAGATGCGTGTATAACTTATAATGGCTGAAGGTGATAAGTCTATCTCATCGAGAATGATGATATTGATGGACTTATTTGCATGACATATGATACACCTACGCAGATGGACTTGCATGAGGAAATATTATGAGATATAGTTCTTGAGGAACTTAGGGGATTTTTTAAACATTAAGTTAACCTAAGGTTGGTTAGGGGTTTATGAATCCCTCTCCTTAGTCAAAAAAAATTATTTTCTATGTGTTTCTTGTTTTTAAGGTTGTTACATTTGGTATCAAAGCTTTAGGTAGGAAGGTATAGAGCTTCTAATGTGCTAAAGAGATTTGGATGTCTCCAATGAATGTTTGCTTAAGTTTAAGCTAAATCTGGGATGACCTAGAATCTCTACTTGCTAGAGTATAATAGGAATTAATCCTAAGAGTAGATGAATGTTGTGCGACCCAAGGAAGCATGCACCTCTACACTACTTGCAACATCATATCAAAATAAAGGACCATAAAAGCATAGATAACACGAAAATGACAAATAAAGAAATATCTTTTATTAATTCTTGTGAATCTCGGTTACATATCGGTCCCTCTGAGGGATAGCCAGTTTGATATAATTAAATACAAGTAGAATAATGGTCAAGATATCCCCCCGCAAGGGGATGGTGCACTTCGCAGGCCTCTCGATCTCACACACAAACTTGTATGAGGGCTTATAGATGCCTCCTTATTTTTCTGGGAGGGATCTTATGATTTGAATGCTTTGAATTGATCTTATAAACCTATAACTTGTGTGCATAGAAATAATAGAAGACTATTAGTAGCACGGGAAGCCTCTCGTGATGATGCTTTGTTAGCATATTTGATAAATGTGATATATGAGCACAATAATATTGAAATATGGTAAAACTAAGAAATAAATGTATGTAAACTTGGCAATATTAGTGTAAATGCATTACAAAAATCAGATCTATGCTAAATCTAAGTAATAAATCAAAAATCAATTATATATCTAAGCTAAAAAAAAGGAAATGATATCTTAGACCATAATTGCTGCTGCTCAGAGCGACCATGACTATAGGTCATTGTCAAAGACAATCGCCACTAAACTGAAAGGTTTATCTCAAGGTTTAAGGGTTGTTGCAATCAATCCCTTGCTCAAATTGATGTTCAAGGGTCACCTCTTATGTTTGATAAACTAGTTCATAGCGAATAATAGACGGATCTAAAAGTGGGTGTGTAGACGTAGCTTAGTCGAACAATACTTTGTTGCTCCTCAGATGGGCATGGATTCACTCTCTAATCTGACAAGGCTCTGTTGCATAAAATTTTAAAATATGTGTCCTTGTATTCTCTTGGAAGTCTGCAAATATAGCCTTCCTATGTTCAAATCTATATATGCATGTGAACTAACCATCAAAGAAGAAGGTTCAGTCACAAATTGGTATTGAAGGGACAATTAGGAGGATCTCTAGGAGTTCCACAATGAAATCCCTTCGTAAACCATGTATACTACCATCTCCACCCATGATTTGGGCCCTCCTTGATGGTATTCTATGTTTCAGTGCTAGCTGTTATCATCAACAGTGACTAGAGATGGCCGCTCTAATCTTCAACGGCTAGGATTGGCAGCCACTTTGGTCATTAGAGGCTAAGCCTGAATGGGCTAGAATTATCCCTTTTGAGTGGTTAGGACCACCACTAGCTCTTGTAAATATCCAAGATCAGTCAAATGGTCTGTAGATATGCCCATATGAGTAGTCTCCTAAACATGACACATTTTAGGTGTCTACAAATGCCCCTTTTTGGGATGCATTATGGGGAAAACATAGCATGAAACAAAAATAGACCACCTAGGGCCACATTGCAGGGTGTGTGATGATCATTGATCTGATCAGCATTGGATGCCCCAGTCATGAGAAAAGGCATGAATCCTAGAATCATTGCTTCCAACAAGATGGAAGGCTTATTTTGCAAAAGACTTTGAAGTCCACCAGAGTCTCGAGTCACATTACTTAGCATTCGCAATGGATCAAAAGCTGGATCGTCAAAGTTTTAAACTTTGAAGTCCATAAGAGTCTCAAGTCGTATTGCTTAGCATTCACAAAGGACCGAAAGCTAGATTGTCAAAGGTTTAAACTTTGAAGTCCACCAGAGTCTCAGGTCACATTTCTTAGCATTTGCAAAGGACCAAAAGTTGAATCGTCAAAGGCTTAACTATCATATTTTTTTTTCCCCAACAAAGGGTAAGCTCATGATAGTTGTTGGCAATGATTCGTAAGATGAATGTGATTTGACACGATCAAGTGATCCTTTGTTGATTTTGATTATGATTGTTGCTATTATGACTACCCCCTCAAGCAATGAGTCAATGAGGGAAGGGCAATGAATAAAGCAATGAGTCGCTTGACCAAGATGATTTGATTTAGATCATTTTAGAGGTTTACTTTATTGTATACAGATCCCATTTTAGGTGTGATTTCAACAATTTTTAGTTATTGTACATCTCTATCCCATGGAGCGGTCCGACCGCAATGGCCTTCTTAGGGAATTAAGATGATAGCAATTCTATTTAAGCCTATGTTGAACCACTACATTCGATGATTTGTTGAAAATATCATAGAAGAATTGAGATGAATCCTCGTTCCCGTAGGGCAGTCCGACTGCCATGGCCTTCTTTAGGATTGAAGTGAAGCGTCTCAATTCGATCAATGACTATTTTTTTCCAAATGGACTTATGGTAATTTACTCATCTAGCTGGATTGCATGGAGCGCTAGTCACTACAACTGCCAAGTATATAGATAAAATAACTGGATACAAGGTGTATTTAATATTTTGATGTTATTTTATTTTTTGTTATTTTATCATTTTGTATGATTATGGACCGGCATATATGCTTATTTATCCAATTTGAGGCTCATTATGGTGAGATATTTAGTGCATTTATTGTTTTTTGCTAGCCACTAACAACAACAATGACCAAATCATGATCATTTTCAGTGATAGCAAGCAGATAATGTGGGTTGTTGACACCATCAGCAACTATGGAAATTTTGGAAAATATAAAAGAAAAGTTAGGGTTTTGAATTTTTATTATTTTCCAGTTGGAAATTTGTACTTTTGAGATCTGAAGTGAGAAAGAGTGTTTGTGATTCGAGACGTTACCAAATTCAGATAGCATGGTGGAGCAGGGTGAGGCATCAACCAGTGGAGAAGTCAATGAATCACGGGTATCTTTCAGACTATAAATTTCTTTGTTTATTAGGTAAAATAAACCTCACTAATTAATAAATAAATAAACTAAATTAAACCAGTTGGCAATAAATTGAACCGTTCAATAGGTCTAGGTTTAGGTTAATTGTAGTGGGTTTACCTTAGTTTTTAGATTTTTGAAAAAATAAATTTTGGATGAGGGTGGACACCGTTGGCATTCCGCCTCATGGCTATTGATGCTCAGAGCGGCCCCTAATTTGCAAAGAGGTAGCGCTATCACCGTCAATGACTAGCTTGAATTCCAACGATCAATTTTTTTACTATTGGCGACTGGCTGCTATTGACTTCAATGGCCGCTGCATGGCCACTCCTGGCGTGAACGGCTATGCAACCTTAGGAAATTTTAATAAAAAAATTTATTTTTTTATTTTAAGGAAATTAATTGATTATTTTTTAATTTTGAACTGTGTATTTTGTTTTTTTGTGTGTTTAGGTGCATTTAGCCATTATTCTTGTAGATATTAGGCTATCTTAGTTTTATTTTACACCATTTTGTTTTATTTGTCATTTTAGCTATTAAGTGCATTTAATATAGGTATTTTAATTTGCACCTTTAGCTTCTGTTTGCATGGGCTCAGGATCCTACTTTGCTCATGCAACTATTTCCCTGGATGGATGATGTATATTAGGCTTGGCTTGATGCCTATGAACTTTAGTATGTCACGCAATTGCCAATGATTATGTCATATCAGCCCTATCTCATTGCCCTTGCTCACAGGTGGGATTCTAGGATTAACACCTTCCATATTCCTACAGGCGAGATGACCATCATGTCGAAGGATGTATACAGGATCTTCTAGATTCCTTTTTATGGAGTTCCTATTACATCCTCTCCTATTGATGCTTGAGATGTCTTTGCAAGGGTTTTTGGAGGCTATGTAGGTATGGCATTTGGTGACTGTTGTCATGGTAGGATATTTATGGATCGGTGGTACCGGGAGGAGGTTTTCTCTGAGTGGTAGGTAATTTTGATGCTAGTTATATGTAACATGCTTTTACCTGACTGCTCTGGAGTGAGGTTCCCATAGAACCTCCTAGCTATGGTCCAAGACTTGATGGATAGCAAAGATCCCATCATCATGGCTTGGGGGAGTGTATTGCTAGCTCAGTATTATGATGAGCTTTACAAGATTCAGTGGCGTGGATGAGCCAATGTTGCTTATAGCCTACTCCTATAGATCTAGGGATGGGAGTATATCAAGGTGGACCACATAGGAGGATTGCCTATCAATATTACGGCCATTGTAGATGTGGCTCAGTGTTATGGATGCAGGTGGCCTCGAGAGCGTGAGGAGTGCAAGAGTTAGTGCCATGTAGGGGATTTTTCTCACTATACAATGACTCTGACTTACCTGTAGGCCAAGGATATCATTTGGAGGCCTTATCACGATTGTCCCACCTGGGTATAGGTAGATAGATTCACAGCTCAAACAAGGCACAAACGATTGGTTATCGATAGCAAGGGCAGAATTAGAGAGTTTTTTTACTATTCTCGGGTGCTCTGACAATATGGCTTACAACAAGATGTACCTTTCTAGCCAATTTTGTACATGTAGGTCACCATAGAGAGGTATATTTCACTACCTCTAGTATTAGTAGTTACAAAGGGTGGTGATCCTCTAGTAGTGGATGTCAGCATAGCAGATACCAAGGTGATTGAGGTGTATACCCTGTGGTGGGTTATGTGGTTTTGCTAGGGTGGTAGTAGCTTAGGTTAGGCCTAGGATGAGGTAGCTACATAGGAGGATCCTAATGGGAATTGAGTTTGGTCTTGGATAGAGGACTGGGGATAGGCCAAAGTAGAGTAGCTAGCAGAAGAGCAGGTTATTCCTAAGGAGGGGTTATCCCTAGATGAGTAGGAGTCTCCTATTAGGGCTCAGTTGCATCGCATAGAGGATGAGCTCCAAGTATCTTAGATTCAAATCTTACAATGGGACTCTACTATTGCTAGGCTTCAAATATAAATCAAGAGATTTGATGGGGAGAGGACCATCCTATAGATGTAGATTGACTCAGTACAACTCAGGATAGAGCAACTCACTTTTGAGCAAGATTTTGCACGAAGACAGGTGGTGCTAGTTACTCCCACTACACAGGGGTAGGCAGCTTTAGATCCAGGTTCAGAGGTCAGGTGCCTATGGGATCTCTTGGAGGACTGTGGCACTCATATTATAAGAGATGTTATGTACATTGCATCTCTATAGATGCAGATCTAGATGTTGGGTGCCACTCCTTGGGATATACCTATAGTAGGGAGGTCACAATGAAGAACATAGAGCACATCAGGGCAATATTCAATTGTTTCTAACCAGAGGACCAGGACCCGTACAGAGAGGACTGCAGGGACTAGCTCCTGCCATACTCAGAGGGATGGAGCCAAGGGTGGAGGCAATCCAAGGGGCGTAGGTGCATCCTGATGACTTTGATGGTTCTAGATTTATTTTTTAGTGTAATATCAGATGACCTACACAGTTGTAGCCTACAAGCAATTTTGTATCCTTATATACTTATTTGACACATATACATATGATATCAGTTTTGAGACTCATTATGTGTACTTATATATATATATATATATATATATATATATATATATATATATATATATATATATATATATATATATATATATATATATATATATATATATATATATATATATATTTTTTTATATATATATATATGTTTTTTGCTTTTATGTTTATGTGATGCAATATTATGATTTTATGCTATATGATGTGATGTATTGATTTACATGCTCTAGCTAGGTGATAGATGTATGCTTTAGATGGTGTGATCTATATGTGTAGATGGACTACTTGTGATGTATGCATATATGGATGTAGTGTTATTGTTAAATGCATGCTTAATTTTTGATCTAATTGTATGCATCTAACTTATGTTGTTATGATATGGTAAATGAAATGTGTTTGTATGCATTAGTTATATGATGATGATCTAATATAAATAAACTTGTATGCTTTAATCACTTAAAACATAAGGAATGCATGTGATATGAGCTCAACAATCTAATGTGTGACACCATAGAATGTATAACCATAATGAATGTAAATAACTCTTAGCATAAGGATTAATCATTAAGCATTCAGATGTGAGATGAGATGATGTGATATGTATGTGATTTCTTTATAATCTTATGTAAATTAAAAGAACTGTACAAAATAGTCAGTGGCCATCTAAATACATTACTAATATTTATCTGGTATCTGTCCTATTCATGAACACCATTTAATGAACAAAACCTTGTAAAGAAAGTTGATAATTTGATTAGTGATATGATTTGTTGTTATTAGGGGATTTTCAAGGTTTTCCATGAGACTCAAACACCATAGTCACTTCATCAAAAGTTGTATATTGACCATACATGACTTCTGAAAGACAAGGTTTTTGTTATGGAGACCTAGATATCCCTATGTGTGCAAATGAATATATTAAATGAGACATACGCCTACCCCAATTCCAAGTGGTATTCATTTAGCCCATTGTTGTATTAGAGATCATAAAATGCTCATCATGATCCTAAGTTGGACTCGGTTGGATTAGACCATTAGGCGATACAGGACACCTAAAGCTAGCTCTTTTTGCAAATTACTTAGAACTACCCTAATGCCAAGCAGGATTCATTCAGCCCATTGTTGTATTAGGGATCATTAAATGGTTTCAAGTAGCGACCATTCCAGGGATTCAAGATCTTCACCCCCTTATTTTCTTTACATTTATTGGGATACTTGCTCTTGCGTAGTGATGAAAATCATTGTTTATTTTGTGCTTCGTTTTGTTTTTCTTTTGTTTTGAGCAAGGGATTTCCTTTGATTTTAGGATTTTGTTAATTTTGTATGAAGCAAGGGATTTCTTTGGGTATGGGGGAGCTTGTCCTTTTTTCAATGATCAACACTATAGACCATTCCCATCACAAGATGAGCAAGTAAAAACCTTTCACTTAGGATGCCTAGTACCACTTTTTAGTGTTCTTCTTTTGTTGTCCTGACTAGGATTGTTAATGTGTTTTATTAGTGATGGGATTTTGATATATGCTAGGTGCTATCAAAACTAGACCTCATCTATCAAAATCAAAGATAGCTTTCTACAAAATATGAGAATATAACTAGGTATGGTTGAATGATTAGAAAACCCTAGTATATTCCTTACAACAATAAGAGGGGTTGTGTTGAAAAACACAGTTACTCACATGGATGATGGATGATGATTGATGCTTGGATGCATGATTGAGATACAAACGTGGTGTCACTTGTAAGACTTAAAACGCAGTCTATCCTAATACAAATGCAATGGATGCAATGTGCCTAATGCAATGCAACTACATGGATGCAAATGCCAAATGTAAATGTTTTTGTATTTTAATATTTTCACTTATTTTTGTGTTTTGCAATATTTTTTGAATTTTTGTGTTTTGTATTTGACCAAAGGGTTTAGATACCTTTGGAGCCTTTTGTGAGTTGATCAAAGGGCTTGTGATGCATTTGGGGCCTTTTGTGAGTTGACCAAGGAGCTTATGTTGCCTTTGGAGCCTTTTGTGCTGGTGACCAAAGGGCTTATAATGCCATTGGGGCTTTTTGTGAGTTGACCAAAGGGCTTATGATACCTTTGGAGCCTTTTGTGAGTTTACCAAAGGGCTTAGGCTGCCTTTGGAGCATTTTGTGATGGTGACCAAAGGGCTTATGATGCATTTGGAGCTTTTTTTTTTAGATGACCAAAGAACTTAAGATACCTTTGGGGATTTTTGTGAGTTGACCAAAGGGCTTATGCTGCCTTTGGGGCTTTTTATGAGTTGACCAAAGGGCTTATGCTACCTTTGGGGATTTTGTGAGGTGAAAAAAGGGCTTTATGATATCTTTGTAGCCTTTTGTGAGTCGGCCAAAGGGCTTATGCTACCTTTGGAGCCTTTTGTGAGTTGATAAAAGAGCTTATGATGCCTTTGGAGCCTTTTATGAGTTGACCAAAGGGCTTATGATGCCTTTGGGGATTTTTGTGAGTCGACCAAAGGGCTTATGATGCCTTTGGAGCCTTTTGTGAGTTGACCAAAGGGCTTATGATGCCTTTGGGGATTTTTGTGAGTTAACCAAAGGGCTTTATGATACCTTTGGAGTTTTTGTGAGTCAACCAAAGGGCTTAATTTACCTTTGGAGCTTTTTTTGAGGTGACCAAAGGTCTTATGATACCTTTGGATCTTTTTTTGAGTTTGACCAAAGGGTTTGTGATGCCTTTGGGGCTTTTTGTGAGTTGACCAAAGGGCTTATGATACCTTTGGAGCCTTTTGTGAGTTGACCAAAGAGCTTATGATGCCTTTGGAGCCTTTTGTGAGTTGACCAAAGGGTTTATGATACCTTTGGAGCCTTTTGTGAGTTGACCAAAGGGCTTATGATGCCTTTGGGGATTTTTTTGAGTTGACCAAAGGGCTTTATGATACCTTTGGAGTTTTTGTGAGTCAACCAAAGGACTTAATTTACCTTTGGATCCTTTTGTGAGTTGACCAAAGATCTTATGATGCCTTTGGAGCCTTTTGTGAGTTTACCAAAGAGCTTATGATGTCTTTGGAGCTTTTTGTGAGTTGACCAAAGGGCTTTATGATACCTTTGGAGTTTTTGTGATTTGACCAAAGGGCTTAATTTACCTTTGGAGATTTTTTTGAGGTGACAAAAGGGCTTTATGATACCTTTGGAGCCTTTTGTGAGTTGACCAAAGGGCTTATGCTACCTTTGGAGCCTTTTGTGAGTTGACTAAAGAGATTATGATGCCTTTAGAGCCTTTTGTGATTTTACCAAAGGGTTTATGATGCCTTTGGGGCTTTTTGTGAGTTGACCAAAGGTCTTATGATGCCTTTGGAGCCTTTTATAAGTTGACCAAAGGTCCTATGATGCCTTTGGAGCTTTTTTTGAGTTGACCAAAGTTCTTATGATGTCTTTGGAGCTTTTTGTGAGTTTGACCAAAGGACTTATGATGCCTTTGGGCTTTTGTGGGTTGACCAAAGGGCTTTATGATACCTTTGGGGATTTTTGATTTTGATGTTTTCTAATTTGTTTGAAATTTTATGATTATTTTTTAATTTGTTTTTGAAATTTTGGATGTTTTATGATTTTTGTTTGTTTTTATGTCTTTAAGGGGAAGATACGCTACCTTAGGTACCCCCAGTGTGTGTGCCACTCAATGAAAGCAAGGAAGGTATGATACCTTTAGAATCCTCACTTTTCTTCATTGAACTTGATGTGGATGGTGGGGAAGGTATGCTACTTGAAGACCCCAATTGCGTATGTTGTCCACTGTAATGTAATCAGCCTTCTTAGGAAGAGTAATAGAAATCAACTCTCTCAATTGGGGCATGGACCTCTATGGGGTGCCCATGTCTTGATGAGATGAAATGAGGGAACCGTCTGTGCATAGCTCATTTTGTTCTAATAGACCTTGGACCACATTTTTGAATGAATGGTAGTTGTGGATGTCATGCCCATGTATATGATGATACATACAAAAGAGGCTTTCATCAGGTGACCCAGGCTTAGGTTCTCTTTGCTTGACCTCAGGCAACACAAATGCATTTTCCTTGTACAACTTTTGAAATAAAGTTGTATAGTCATTTCAAATGTGATCACTCATTGAGGTGGCTCTTTAGGCCTGTGAGGTTGCGACTAGTCTTGGGATCCCAATTAGGATGTTGTAGACTCTATTTTGGTAGGTTGAGGTGCTATGGACAAACCTTCTATGGAAAACACCCCACTATCTATAATATTTTGAACCACATTCTTGAATCCATGATAATTACAAATTCCGGCCCTCTATTCGATGATAGAGATAGTAATGGTCCTATCGATAACCCTTAGGTTTATATCTATTTAGGTCTTAATGTTAATGAAATTCGATAGCATACAAGGATGTGAAATTCAAAGAAATGGATTATTGATGATGTTGCAGGTTAAATACATTCATGATGGTGGTTCGGTTGGTTGAACCACCAAGTTGGTTGGTGAACCAACTTACTTAATTAGAGAGTGCTAAAGCACTTCTTTTATCCACCCGCCAACTAATGAAATAAATATGCACTATATAATATAATATGCTAACATCCCCCCTTATTACATTATTGGTAAATACCAAGAGTATTGCAAAATAATTCAAATTTGACATGTGCAAGTGCCTTGGTGAAGATATCTACAACTTGTGCATCAGTGGGAATGTATTGGAGCTATATGTTGTGCTTTGGAACTTCATCATGAATAAAATGATAGCGAGTGTCAATGTGTTTGGTGCGATCATGAAAATTTGGATTCTTGACAAGATTCAAAACACCTTGATTGTCACAAAACAAATGTAGTGGAAGATTCACTAGAAGGCCCATGTTTGTAAGAATGTGATGTAACCATATTATCTCGTAGACTGCTCCACTAGCTACATGATATTCTACCTCTGTAGAAGAGATAGCAACCACCTACTGCTTCTTGCTATGCCAAGAGACAGGACT
The DNA here is from genome assembly GCA_028583015.1 of Wollemia nobilis. Taxonomy (NCBI): domain Eukaryota; kingdom Viridiplantae; phylum Streptophyta; class Pinopsida; order Araucariales; family Araucariaceae; genus Wollemia; species Wollemia nobilis. Next base: position 3,394,283 of record JAQPPZ010013020.1, on the reverse strand, counting down.
AGACCCAAGATGAAATATGTATCCAAAAATTGATTTCTAATCATAAATAGATCCAGCATAGTCAGAGTTCATGTATCCTTGTAGATAGAACTTGTTATTCATTTTGTATTCCAAGCCAAAATCTATTGTACCACAAACATAATGTAGAACTCTTTTTGCTGCTTTCCAATGAATTACCTTGGGTTCCTGCATGAACCGTGAAATATAACCCACAACAAAACTAATATTAGGCCTAGTGTTGGTTAGATATAGGAGACTCCCAATCAACTGGTGATAGAGAGTACCATCTACCTGAGGTGATTCATCATATCGTGATAACTTAAGTCCTTGTTCCATTGGAGTTGTTTTAGACTTACAGTTAGTCATCCGATATTTTTTGACTAATGTCTTGGCATACTTCTTTTGTGTAACTCTGATATGGTGATTTTTTTGAGTTACTTCCAAACCAAGACAATAGTGAAGAAGTCCTAGATATGTCATTACAAAATATTGTTTCAATGCATCAATCATTTTCTTTGAACTTCGTGTTATGATCAAATCATCTACATATAACACCAGAATCACTATATCAGAACCATTATTCTTAATATAGATATTCACATCTGAAGGACTTATTTTGAATCCATGTTGCACTAGGTGACTATCTATCTTGATATACCAAGCTTGAGGAGCTTGTTTGAGCCCATACAAGGATTTGATCAATTTGCAAAATTTCTATTCTTGCCCTTCAACCACAAATCCTTATGGTTGGATCATGTATACTTCTTCTTGTAAGTCACCATTCAAGAAGCCACTTTTCACATCCATCTAATGTAAATTCCACCCAAACTGAGCTGCCATGGCATAAAGTACTCGAATGGTAGTCATATTTGTAGTAGGGGTAAAAGTCTCTTCATAGTCTATGGCTTCTTTCTAAGCATAGCCCTTTGCAATAATATGGGCCTTATGCTTATCAATAGTACCATCTACTTTATACTTTACTTTGAACACCCATTTGCAACCAATGGGCTTCTTTCATGTAGGCAGATTGACTAGCTTCCATGTATTAGTCTTCATGAGAAGTGTGTGTTCTTCTTCCATCGCAACCTTCTACTGAGGCTTACTAAGTGCATCTTGAACTGTTACAGGCTCATTTTCATCCAATGATGTCATATAAACTTGTTCATTATCCATATCTATGTCTCTGTCTTCCTCTAAATCTATAGATAGATCATCAAACTATTGGTAAATCTCATCAACCTTTGAAAATGATACCTCTACTCTTCTCTATTGTGTCATACTCCGAGTGCACGGTTGATCTTGAGTTATATCTAGAAGTGTATTCAATTTAGAATCTCTCAATGTACTAGTATACCATTTTGGAACCTTCTTCTTTCAAGATGAGCTTTCTTTCTTAGGTTCTTCTTCTTCTTCAAGGTATACATTTGTATATGTGATATCTAATGTGGAAGCTTCATCAAATACTACATCTCTACTTATATGTTTTTTCTTGGTTATAGGATCTATCAAGCGATATCCCTTTGAAAACTCATCATAACCAAGAAAAATACATTGTAGGGTCTTCTCATCTAACTTCTTCCTTTTATGTTTTGGAATGTGCATGAATGCCTTACATCTAAAAACCCTTAGATGAGAAATGAAGGGTTTCTTACCACTCCATGATTCTTGTGGCATTTTTCCTTGTTGAGCTCTGGTGGGTACTCTATTTAGGACGTATGATGATGTTTTCACTACTTTTTCCCAATACTGATCCTCAAGATGTACTCCCTTTAGAATACATCGAACCATTTCCACAATGGAAATATTTCTCCTCTCTACAACTCCATTTTGTTGAGGTGTATAGGCTATAGTCAGTTGTCTCTTAATCCCATGTTCTTTCAAAAATAATGAAAATTCTTCAGAGGTGTATTCCCCCCCTTGATATGAGCGGAGGGTTTTAATGAAACATCCTGACTCCTCAACAATTTTCTTGAATTATTGAAAGTACAAAAAAGCCTCTAATTTCAATTGAAGGAAGAAAACCCACATCTTTCATGAGTAATCATCAACAAACAATTTAAAATACTTCTTTCCACCATAGTTGGTTGTCATAGGACCACACAGATCGGTGTGTACCAACTCTAAAGGTTTCTTAGCTCTGGAAGAGCTAGCTTCAAAAGGTACTCGATGTTGCTTCCCTGCTAAGAAATCCGAGAAAATTGGTAAGACATAGGAGAGGTGAGGAAGTCCTCTCACCATCTCATATTTGCAAAATTCAAGCAAATATCCTAAACACCCATAACATCTATGCCAGAGAGAAGTGGCCTCCTTTGTAGTTGCATCTAGAGCAACATGAGGTGTTGAAAGAGCATCTAGAATGAATAAGCCATGCTTGTAGGATCCGATTGTGACATGTTTACCTTTGTGGGTTATAAAACATCTCTTCTTGCCTTTCACAACTTAGAACACAACATCCATATTTCTATCCAACATTTATGGAATAGACAGTAGATTATTGGATAATCCAAGGACATAGAGGACCTTCTCTATCTGACATTTACCATCTGGAAGAGATATAGAAACATCCCCTTCACCCTTCACCTGGTAGACTTTATTATCAGCAATTGTGACTGGCTTACCTTCTTTCTCCTCAAATGTTTCAAACCATAATTTGTCTCCAGTCATGTTCTTACTAGCTCCTGAATCAATATACCATACAACATCTATCTGGGAAGATGAAGTATGGGTCATGAGCACCTTGTGTGCTCTTTCAGATTCGAAATCTGAATTGGACGTAGGGGAATCTGAGTCTGAGTTGGAGTCAGCATAAGCAACATGGCCCTTAGGTTTCTTATGTTTATTTTTATATTTTTGTTTCTATTTGCCTTTCTTCTTAGGAGGTTGGTCATTTTGTTGCTTATTTTTTAACCAACTCTTGTTGGTGTCATGGTTATTCATATCAAAAATATTGCAATATTGTGTATCCTTCTTCTTATTTTGCTTCCCTTTTCCCTTGGAAGAAGATCCCTCTTTTTGAAACTAACCTTGTTTCTTACCCCTTTGTTGGGTGGAAATGGCATTATCTTGCACCTCATCTTTCTAAACCCAATTTGCCTCCTCAATCTGAAGCAAATTTACCAACTCCACAAATGATACTTGTCTACCAAAAATGTTGAGGGAAGTGATCAACATCTTGTAGTAATCTGGTAATGCTCTCAAGATGACAGAGTTCAAGATCATCATCCACTGGTTTTCCCATAGCATTCAATTTAGCCTTCAAGTTCGCTACTCTACAAAGGAATAGATCAACTGTCTCCCCAGAACTCATACTGAGCATATGTAGTAGAGTTTGATGTTAGTCTTACAATGACACTAAGAGGGAGGGGTGAATCAGTGTAGCTCTTTAAACTTAAATTTACAACTCTTAATACCGCAGTAATTAAAACTTATTACTAGATACAACAAGTATAACAAAAGAGCATCACACAACACAAGATTTAACGAGGTTCACCAATGTGGCTACTCCTCAAAAATTGACTGCTTGGACTACCATCCAAATCTAGCCTTTGCAAAGCACCAACTTTACAATCAATTTACCAACACACACTGGAAGGAGCACCAACCCCTAATTTATCTACACTAACAGAAAGGAGCACCAACCCCTAATTTACTAGCACCAACTGGAAGGAGCACCAAATCCTGATGCCAAGCACCAACTTGGACTTCAATTCTAAAACTAAAATTTTGACAGTAAGATACCTTTGCTTTTGCAAGACACTGACTGGTCTTCTTCACCTTTATGTTATCTGCGCACTCTGCTCTCTCTACATGACCACTTTGCACACTCTGCTTCGTTACAGTCGAGCTTCATGATCGTCTTCTCCCTTTTGCGCACTCTGTTCTCTTCATGAATTTTGCACTTAGCATGATTTGACACGACTTGCTCTCTATGCACAATGACCGTATTTCACACACATTCGACTTCTCTTCAATTCTCCAAATAGCCCTCCTTTTATAATAATATTTTTATGATGAAAACCCTAATCTTAGTCGGCTATAAATCCTAATCTTAGTCGACTTTCATAACAACTGTAAACCCTAATTTTAGTCGGCTGTCATCGGTCTTCGTCCGCTTCAACTGCCCTTGTAAATGTCGTAGTGATGTCGGTCCACTGTCATACTTCTCATTTTAGTCGGGTTCTCCTTCTTGACTTGCGCATTTACGACCTATCGCGAAATCATGAAATTTTTGCCTCTGTAGATTCTTTTGTTGTTGTTGTCACGAAAATACAACATGTCGCGATATCGTGATACTTTATCCTTCGTACACTTTCTCTATTATTTTGTCACGATATCATGACATTTTTGCCTTTGCAGACTTTGTCTTTTCTTTTGTCATGATATCGCGACATTTTTGCCTCTGTATACTTCATCTTTGCTTTTATCACGATATCACGACACTTTTGCTTCCATAAACTTCGACTTTGCTTTTGTCGTGATATCGCGACACTTCTACCTCCATAATCTTCAACTTAGCTTTTGTCACAAAATCATGATACTTCTGCTTTCGTACTTAGCTTCTTTGCTTTTGTCGTGAAATCACGACACTTCTGCCTTTGAAGTCTTCTTCTCTACTTTTGTCGCAAAATCGTGACACTTTTGCTTCCATACTTTACTTCTTTGTTTTTTTCACGAAATCGTGACACTTCTGCTTTCGAAGTCTTGCTTTTTGCTCTTGTCGTGAAATCGTGACAGTTTTGCTTTCGTAAGCTTCCTCTCTTTATTTTGTCATGAAAATGCGACATGTCGTGATATCACTACACTTTTCAAACTTACTTTCTCTCTCCTATTTTAGTCGCGAAAATGTGACATGTCATGAAATCGTGACACTTTTCAAACTTACTTTCTCTCTCCTATTTTAGTTGTGAAAATGTGACATGTCGCGAAATCGTGACACTTTTCAAACTTACTTTCTCTCTCCTATTTTAGTCGCAAAAATGCGACATGTCACGAAATCATGACACTTTTCTTACTTGTTCTCTTTCTTCAAACTTGTCACAAAATCGTGACACTTTTTCCTACTTTCTCTTTCTCTTCCAACATGTCACGAAATCGCAACAGTTTTTCCACTTGCCTTTTTCTCTTCCAACATGTCGCAAAATCGCGACAGTTTTTCCACTTGCCTTTTTCTCTTCCAACATGTCACAAAATCGTGATAGTTTTTCCACTTGCCTTTTTCTCTTCCAACATGTTGTGAAATCATGATAGTTTTTCCTCTTGCCTTTTTCTTTCCAACATCTCACGAAATCACGACAGTTTTTCCTGCTTTTTCTCTCTCTTCCAACATGTCGCAAAATCGCGATAGTTTTTCTTGCTTTTTATCTCTCTTCCAACATGTCACAAAATCGTGACAGTTTTTCCTGCTTTTTCTCTCTCTTCCAAAATGTCGCAAAATCACGACAGTTTTTCTTTCCTGCTGTATATGTCGTGATATCGCGACACTTTTCTTACTTGTCTTTTTCTTTGATCTTTTGCATATGGGCCACTTCGGTCTTCTTGGAAAATCACTGTACATACTCTGAATAACCTTTGAACTCTTGTCTTTTGCATCTGAATAGCTTTTGAACTTCCTATCCAATGCATCAATAGATCTATCTGACTGTGTTGACAACAATGACAATACTGTTGTTGCACCTTGCTCAACAATCTCCCCCTTTGGAATTGTTGGCAACACATGTGCAATTTCCTATAACTCTTCTCCCCCTTTGAAAATAATACCAAAGGGCTACTGCAGACTCCCCCTAAGTCCATGCACAACATTCTCAAGCACAATTTATTACACTTAGCAAAAATCATGAACATGAGCAAAAATATAATCAAATACTTAAATGCTCCTCCTAAGAATGTGATCCCTGTAGCTAGTCAATTCTTGGGAAGTGTGACCACTCCTAATTTATTGTGAAGGTACTCAAAAACCTCCTTGGGCAATGGTTTTGTGAAGATATCTGCTACTTGTTCTATAGTTGGAACAAAATCCAACTTAACCTCACCTTTTGAAATTTTCTCCTTCAAAAAGTGATACCTGATAGCAATGTGTTTTGTGCATGAATGCATAACCGGATTCTTGGAGATGTTAATGGCACTGGTGTTATCACACTTAACTGATATTGGATCACTGAAGCTAATACCAAGATCTTTCAAGGTTTGTTTCATCCACAATACCTGCGTACAACATGTTGTCGCTGTAATATATTCTGCCTCTACTGTTGATAAAGAAACTGACTCTTGTTTCTTACTGTGCCACGTGACCAATCTGTCTCCAAGATAGAATGCACCTCCACTGGTACTCTTTCTGTCATCTACACATCCTATCGAATCTACATCTGAATACAAAATAAGGGTGAAGTCTTTAGCTTTCGGATACCATAACCCATATTCCATAGTACCCTTGAGGTACTGAAGAATCCTTTTCACTATTGTCACATGAGTCTCCTTGGGATTAGCCTAAAATCGTGCTACCATGCATACTGCCTACAAAATATCTGGTCTGGTAGCTATCAGGTACAGTAAACTCCCAATCATATATCTATACATGGTTTGATCAACAGGTGGAGATTTGTCATCCTTGCTCAACTTGCAACCTGTCGTCATGGGAGTGCAAACTAGCTTACAATCCTCCATTGTGAACTTTTTTAACATCTCTTTCACATATTTAACTTGAGAAATAAATATGCCCTTCTTATTTTGATTAACTTGCAACCCGAGGAAATACGAAAGTTCACCAATCATTGACATTTCAAATTCTTTTTGCATCTTATTTGCTAAATCTTTACACGACTCATATTTGCTACTGCCAAATATGATATCATCTACGTATACAACAAGAACAATAAGATGCCCATTTTCTGTTTTGACATACAAATTACTATCCACCATACCTTTCTTAAACCTTTCTTGAGTGAGATAGTTGTCTAGCCTTGCATACCATGCTTGGGGTGCCTATTTTAAGCCATATAATGCTTTCTTCAACTTGCAAACCAAGTTGGGATCATCACCAAATTGGAAACCATCTGGTTGCTCAATATAAACCTCTTCTTCAAGTTTCCCATTCAAAAATGCTGATTTCACATCCATTTGATAAACTTTGAAATTCTTGTAGACTACTAAAGCTAGAAACATTCTAATTGCCTCTAGTCTAGCTACTGGTGCAAAAGTTTCCTCAAAGTCAATGCCTTCAACTTGTGCATAACCCTTACATACCAATCTTGCTTTATTTTTGACTACCTGTCCATCTTCATTCAATTTGTTTCGAAAAATCCATTTAGTCCCGATTATATTTTTATTTGCAGGTCTAGGTACTAACTCCCAAGTTTCGTTTTTCTCGATCTAATCTAATTCTTCATTTATTGTCTTCATCCAACTTTCATCTTTGCTTGCGTCAGCAACATTTTTGGGCTCAATGTTGGATAATAGAGAGTAGTTACTTACTACTCTTCTTGTCTGAACACCAACTTTGGGGTCTCCAATTATTTGCTCTCTAGGATGATTTTTCTGCCAGTGTACTGCTTTTGAATTTCTTATTTTCTTCCACTTTTGAATCACAACTAAAATCATCTGAGTCAATTTTTTGTATCTTTTCCGTTTCGTTTTCCTCATCTCCTTCAATAACCTCTTCATAAATTGGGTAGTTCTCTTCATAGCTAATTACTCGTTCTCTACCTTCATCAAATTTAACATTGGCACTGTCCACAATTTTCTTTAGCCTCTTGTTGTAGCATTTGTAAGCTTTGCTTTTTGACGAATAACCAACAAAAATACCTTCATTCGCTCTATCTTCAAACTTACCAATATTATCTTTAGTTCTTTTTATGTAGCACTTGCTGCCAAAAACTTTGAGGTATTTTGTTGTTGCCCTTTTACCGAACCACAACTCATGAGTTTTGCTTTCATGTGTTCTCAGCATGTACCTATTTTGGATATACACCGCAATATGGACTGCTTCTTTCCAAAATATATCTGCTACTCTGCTTTCAGCCAACATAGTCCATGCCATTTCCTGCACTGTCCTATTCTTTCTTTCTACCACTCCATTCTGTTGAGGTGTCCTGGATACTGAAAACTGTCTTCTAATACTGTATTTTTCATAGTACTCTGTAAACTCCTCTGAAATGAATTATCCTCCTCTATCTGATCTTAAACATTTGATCTTCTTTCCTGTTTCATTCTCAACATGGTTTTTGAAAATCTTAAACATTTCAAAAGCTTATGATTTATGCTTCAAGAAAAATATCCATGTCATTCTGGAATAGTCATCAATGCACAACATAAAATATTTGTCACCATTTATGCTTTGTGTTCTCATGGGTCCACATAAATTAGTGTGTATTAGTTCCAAAGGTTTGCTTGTGTAGTAATATTTTGTTTTGAATGTGACTCTAGTTTGCTTCCCCTTTTGGCATGAAGCACAAATGTTGTTTGCAAGTTTGCTGATGGTGGGAATATCTCTCACTGCCCTTTTTGAGCTGATTTTTACTAGATTGTAAAAACTGATATGACCGAGTCTCTTGTGCCACAACCAATTTTCTTCTTCCTATCTAATAAAACAAGCTCCTTCTGAAGTCTCTGAGAGCATGTACAGGTTGCCAAATGTCCTTGATCCAGTTGCTATCAATTTTCCACTGTTTGTTTTTCTGACTTCACAACCTTGCTTCATAAAAACTACTTCATGACCTTTATCACAAATCTGACTTACGCTCAACAAGTTATGTTTTAAACCATCCACAAACAAGACTTCTTCTAACTTAATTTTTCTGTCACTAATTTTAACTGAACCTTTGCCAACTATCTTAGCTCCATCATTATTTCCAAACTTTACTGAACCACCTTCATATTTCTGTAACTTCTCAAATTTATGTTTGTCACCTGTCATATGACTGGAGCATCCACTATCAAGTATCCATGGTACATATTTATTCTATGCTTTAAATGTTGTTTGTACGATTAAGGATTTATTTTCTTCCTTAAGTCGCTCTTTTTCTTTCCACTTCGTTTTGATAGTATTTTTTGGCTCTTGTTTTGCCTTTCCCTTATCAATAGCTTATGCATGTTTTTCGGGAAGTTTTCTATTTTGTCTCATCCTATTTGGTTGAAATTTTCTTCCCTGAAACTGATTTGATACAAATGTACTTCTACAGTTTCTTGCAATGTGCCCAAAATTATGATAGTTATAACATTCTACTGTATAATTCATCAATGGAGAAAAAGCATTTCTACTAGTGAAATTCCTTGGTCTTACATTATATTTGCAGTCTGAGATTTTATGTCCATAGCCATTGCATTTATAACAGAAACCATAAAAGGGATAATTGAACCTGGGTGATGGTCTTTGCCATGTTTTCGTAGGAGCCATAGGTCTTCTTCTTCTTTGATGTGTGACGTTGGTGAATCCATCATTGTCAATTCTCCTTTTGTGCCTAGCATTATTGCTTTCTTTTGCATGAGATGTTTTTCCTTGATCAACCTGTTTCTTATCTTCATTCTTTATGGATTCTATATTTCTGGCCTTTGATCCATTTGATGATTCTCCTTCGATGAAACCCAGACCAAATTTGATGCCTGCAGGCCTTTGGTCATTTATTATCTTATCCAGCTTCATAGAACTTTCTTCGTTTTTGTGATAGCAACTAATTTTATGATTCATCTCTTCTATCTGCATCCTTAAACCAACAGTCTCTTCTTCTATCTTGTTGCAATAATCTATTTTCATGGTTATTTGCACTTCGAGATCTTCAGATATTTTCTTGGATTCTTCTATTTGTACTTTCAAACTGGTTATGATTTCATTCGCATCCTCAAGCTTTCTTGAAATTTTCTTATTCTTTTTCTTTCTATCTTCAATTCATCCAGAGCTGCAATTAGTTCCTCTTCCAAATTTACTTCTGCATCAATTTCTTCTTCATCACATTCCTGTTATTTTTCTATTTTTTCTTCTTTGAGTGCCATGAAAAGAGCTTCACCTGTCATTGTGTTACTTCCAAGATCACCCTAGTCGGTTAAGCTTGTACAATAACTTAGCTATGATACCAATTGTTAGTCTTACAGTGACACTGAGAGGGGGGGTGAATCAGTGTATCTCTTTAAACTTGAATTTACAACTCTTAATATCGTAGCAATTAAAACTTATTACTAGATACAAAAATTATAACAAAAGAGCATCACACAACACAAGATTTAATGAGGTTCACCAATGTGGCTACTCCTCAAAAATTGACTGCTTGGACTACCATCCAAATTTAGCCTTTACAAAGCACCAACTTTACAATCAATTTACCAGCACACACTGGAAGGAGCACAAACCCCTGATTTATCTACACTAACAGAAAAGAGCACCAACCCCTAATTTACCAGCACCAACTGAAAGGAGCACCAACTCTTGATGCCAAGCACCAACTTGGACTTCAATTTTGAAACTAGAAGTTTGACAGTAAGATACCTTTGCTTTTGCAAGACCCTAACTGGTCTTCTTCACCTTTGCATTCTCTACGCACTCTGCTCTCTCTGCGTAACCACTTCACACACTCTGCTTCATTACAGTCGAGCTTCATGATCGTCTTCTCCCTTTTGTGCACTTTGCTCTCTTTGCAAATTTTGCACTTAGCATGATTCAACACGACTTGCTCTCTACGCACAATGACCGTATTTCACACACATTCGACTTCTCTTCAATTCTCCAAATAACCCTCCTTTTATAACAATATTTTTATGATGAAAACCCTAATCTTAGTCGGTTGTAAATCCTAATCTTAGTTGGCTTTCATAACAACTGTAAACCCTAATTTTAGTCGGCTATCATCGGTCTTCGTCGGCTTCAACTGCCCCTATAAATGCTATAGTGATGTCGGTCCACTGTCATACTTCTCATTTCAGTCGGGTTCTCCTTCTTGACTGGCGCATTTACGACATTTCATGAAATTGTGACATTTCTACCTCTGTAGCTTCTTTTGTTGCTGTTAATACATGTCACGATATCGCGACACTTTCACCTCAATATGCTTTCTCTATTATTTTGTCATGATATCGTGACATTTCTGCCTTCGCAGAATTTGTATTTTCTTTTGTCGTGATATCATGACATTTTTGTCTTCGTATACTTCATCTTTGCTTTTGTCGTGATATCGTGACACTTCTGCTTCCATAAACTTTGACTTTGCTTTTACCATGATATCGCGACACTTCTGCCTCCATAGTCTTCAACTTAGCTTTTATCATGAAATCATGACACTTCTGCTTCCATACTTAGCTTCTTTGCTTTTGTCGCAAAATCGTGACACTTCTACCTTCGAAGTGTTCTCTACTTTTGTCGTAAAATCGTGACACTTCCGCTTCCGTACTTTACTTCTTTGATTTTATTGTGAAATCATGACACTTTTGCTTCTGAAGTCTTGCTTTCTGCTTTTGTCATGAAATCATGACAGTTTTGCTTTCGTACGCTTCTTCTCTTTCTTTTGTCATAAAAATGCGACATGTCGCGATATCGTGACACTTTTCAAACTTAATTTCTCTCTCCTATTTTAGTCGTGAAAATGCGACATGTCGTGAAATCGTGACACTTTTCAAACTTACTTTCTCTCTCCTATTTTAGTCGTGAAAATGTGACATGTCACGAAATCGTGACACTTTTCAAACTTACTTTCTCTCTCCTATTTTAGTCGTGAAAATGCGACATGTCACGAAATCGTGACACTTTTCTTACTTGTTCTCTTTCTTCGAACTTGTCATGAAATCGCGACACTTTTTCCTGCTTTCTCTTTCTCTTCCAACATGTCGCGAAATTGAGACAGTTTTTCCACTTGCATTTTTCTCTTCCAACATGTCACGAAATCGTGACATTTTTTCCACTTGCCTTTTTCTCTTCCAACATGTCACGAAATCGCGACAGTTTTTTCACTTGTCTTTTTCTCTTCCAACATGTCACGAAATAGCGACAGTTTTCCCACTTGCCTTTTTCTCTTCCAACATGTTGCGAAATCGCGACAGTTTTTCCTGCTTTTTCTCTCTCTTCAAACATCTCACGAAATCGTGACAGTTTTTCCTGCTTTTTCTCTCTCTTCCAACATGTCGCGAAATCATGACAGTTTTTTCTGCTTTTTCTCTCTTCCAACATGTCACGAAATCATGACAGTTTTTCTTACCTTCTATATATGTCGTGATATCATGATACTTTTCTTACTTGTCTTTTTCTTTGATCTTTTGCATATGGGCCACTTTGGTTTTCTTGGAAAATCATTGTACATACTCTAAATAACCTTTGAACTCCTGTCTTCTGCATCTGAATAGCTTTTGAACTTCCTATCCACTGCATCAACAGATCTATCTGACTGTGTTGACAACAATGACAATATTGTTGCTACATCTTGCTCAACATTTGAAGGTGTAGAATAGTGGACTAATTCTTTCCTTCATACATATTAATCAAAGCATCCCAAGATGCCTTAGTAGTTTTGGCATCACATATATGAGGTTGGACCTCATATTTAGTAGAAAGCAGGATAAACATGAGACCTCTTTTGTCCTTCTTATCCCAACCTTCTTTATTTATTCCTGCTATTTGAGGGCGTTTTGTAGTGCCAGTCACTACATCCCATAAATATTCCACCTAAAGAATGGCTCTCATATTTGTCTTCCATGGAACAAAGTTAGGACCTTTCAACTACTATGAATCTAAGAGATACTTGTGAATAGTGGCCATTGTAAAGGTTCCTTATATCACTAATTGGTCTCCCTTTCTTTATAACTACCAGATCTATATATCGTAACCAATCAATATATACCCGCCCTTATGTGAGGAAGATTGTAGGCATATATGAATAGCACACCACTCAATATGTACCCTCCTTTACATGAGGAAGACTATAAGTACATATGAGAAGCACGATATATTAAACTTAGGTGATACTGAAAGGGCATCGTGTTGTTTATGACACCTACCATAGAAATTTTATTCTGCATGTGTTGGGTGTAACTTCCCCTAAATACTTTGGAGAAACCTTTGTCAGAATTTACATCTAACAACAATCACGATGTGGGTATGAAATTAAGTGAACAATAGAAGTGTTTTACCTTGTTTCTCCCTGACGATTGATATAGAACAAGCTCAGACATCGTTGTTGTAGCTATATTAGACGATGGATACAGTAGTCCAAAGCATGACAGCATTACCTATAAGTGTGGAACAGAGGTATCACAAATACCGAATGTTGTTGTGCAATAAATTGCACAAATAGGTGTATAAATTTGGGATATTTTGCTTTTTTTATGTGATATTATTTGCAAGAAAGCAACAAAGTTAAGTGCAAAAAATTACAAATGCCCACAGATTTTGGAAACTATTTGAGGTGTCGGTTTCCACCAAAAATGCACCTATTTACAATACCAGTTTTCCTTTTTTTTAATTTTATTCCCCCCTTTGTCTTATATTTTTGCAAAAGGAAAGTGTTGTAAGAATTCCCCCCTTTTTGTTGCAAAAAAAAAGTAGGAAAATAAAATGGGAATGCTGCCAATTCTAGAAGACACAACTTATCACTCCAAAAAAATGAGGGAAAAATTGAAGCATATGAAAAATACCTCAAAAAATAGCCCCTCCTTGTGGCGTGTTAGCAAAAAATTTGGTCAAATAGCCCTCTAGAAGCATTTGTAGCAACTTTAGTACCTAGAGCAAATTTTGGAGCAAAAAAAACTTAGAGTAAAAACATAGCAATTTTTAGCAAAAAATTAGCAAATTTTGCATAAAAAAATGAAGCAACATTGTGCAAAATGGGCACGGGTAGCGTAGGCAGCCATGGTTGGTCATGGGTAGCACAGACAACACTTGTCTCCAAAATACAAAAGAAACATCCACGGTAGGATTTGACCCATGGACCTTGTCCATGTAAAGCAAGCCCAGCGCCAACTGCACTATAGAGCGCATTGGAAAGGATAAGCACAATGTGTGCTTTGAAGACGGTAGGCACGATAAGAAGGAAAAAACAAATAGCATTTTTTTATCCCACATGAATTGTGGGATGCATGTGTGGGTATTCAAAAACCCAACGGTGCACCTTCACAGTTGACTACCTTCGGGCGGTCACTGCACCCTTGTGCCCTTTTTTTTACCTCAAACCATGTGAAAATTATCTACTACATCACTCCCTCTGTCTGCCACATCACCACCCAATCAACCACCACATGTCCTCTACCACATCACCACCCAGTTAGCCACCATGTGTCTTCTACCACATCACCTCCTAGTCAACCACCATGTGTCCTCTGCCATATCACCATCCAGTCAGCTGCCATGTGTCCTCTGCCACATTAGTAGTCTAGTCAGTCGTGTTCCTTGATTCTCATGCCCTGTCAATAGTCCAATCAGTCACACTTCTTGGGTCTTGTTCCTAGTCAGCAATCATGATCTCCTTCGATCTTGTGCTTGGTTAGTAGTCAGGATCTCCTCGGGTCTTATGCCTGGGGGATCTCTTCAGGTCTTGTATGGCTTCAATCATTCTAATATCCTCTATCTGCATGTGTGGACACATCCTCCAATTGCCTTAGGCCTCATGCTCGGGCCGTGTGTGGCTCTAGTTGTTCCAGCATCCTCTGTCTTCCCAATCTCCAAGCCTATGCTCTGGTACCATAATGAAATTTGATAGTGTACAAGGATGTAAAATTTGAAGTAATGGATTATTGATGATGTTGCAGGTTAAATATATTCATGAATGTGGTTTGGTTGGTTGAACCATCAACTTGGTTGGTGAACCAAATTACTTAATTAGAGAGTGCTAAAGTGCTTCTTTTATCCACTTGTAAACTAATAAAATAAATATGCACTATATAATATAATATGCTAACAGATGTTTTATGTCAAGTAAGGTTAAGACCTTAGCCTCTTGTAGCTTCTAAAAGATGACAGACATAGGCTCGTTTAAAGGAGTTCAGATGTGTTGCAGATGTTTTGAGTGTGTAGCCCACATTGCCTTGGTTTGAGGACCAGGTTGAGCCCCAGGTATGTCAATTGTTGGCTTAGGGGGATCTTCTTACTTTTTGGATGCAAGGGATAGATTGCTGACTAAAATTATCTGTTGGTCGACAACCCGAAGCCTCTTATTTTCAAACATATCATATACTGTGGCTCAAAAACCTTAACATGATTGAATATCATGACCATTTTGTCTATGATATAGATAGTGTGACTCTTCATCATACCCTTGGGGTTTTGGATGGTTTGGACTCAACTAGAAAACCTCAAGTAAGGTGATGGTCTTTGCAACACATAATCAATTGAAAACTGATATCATAGGCTCAAGCAATGAGAGATGTTTTCTAGGTTGTTGGGATGGTCGAGCTGGCCCTTGCTCTTGCTGAGGCTTTTCTTATCATTGTAAAAGAGGTAGTTTGGCCTCATATGAGGGTTTCTTTTGTATCTCCTAGCTCTCGATCTGGATCAAGATATATTGCAATGCCTCATTTTTTTGCTCCATTTGTGCCTCAATATTATAAATGTGATCTTGCATATGCTCCAATACTGATAAAGCTTTCATGTTTATTTCTAGCGATGCACTTGGAATATCATTATTGATTGAAGGAGGTGCAAGGGTGGGTGCTAAATATCCACCACGTAATTGTAAATCACCCATTTCCTTTATTTGAGCCAATGTGGATGCTTTATGATGATCCACTTCGATAGTGGTATCCACATGTTCATGTTTATGACTCAGTCCATGTTTCTATTTCACTTTGTAGTTTTGTATTGTGCTAGCTTGATTACCCCCAGCTTAATGTGGGGAAACACCTATTCTTGCTTTTGAGGAGTCACCATAAGAAATGAGTTAGGGGTGACCAATGCCAATGGTTTTGACCCCTTCAATGTGGAAGCAACATATGATTACATCATATATTGTTTTATCTACCTTAGAGGCACTTGGTCCTCTAACTTAATTTCAACCATTCCCAAAAACTTGTGCAAAGGTACTTCAACATTTGGATGGGTCATGGGTGATTCCTCAACTTGTTGAAGTTGTTCTATTTCTAGTGTGGCAACTGGTCTTTCCTCATGTTCAGGTGAAGAATCAAGGATGAGGTCACTAGGTAGCAACTCGATAGGCAGTCAACCTAAATCCTCAATGGACTCAATGATAGGCGTAAACATATTATTTACCTCTATATGCTCTTTGAACTAATTTTTTTTTGAAAGGGTTGTGCCCTGCGATGTAGTGTATGACGTGATATGATTTGATTCATATGTAACCACAATAGGTTCTTCCCCTTTGATAGTAGTAATAGTGTTCTCTAATGACCTATTCGAGATAGTTGTGATCATTTATGTGGTTGTCTTAATATATTTCTCATTGTTTAGGAAAATCGAATATGGAGGTGTAATGGGCAAAACCACAAGTGATGGTGGTGGTGAAGGCAGCTTCACAACAAGTTGCAGGGTTGCATCCAAAATCTTGATAACATCATTAGGTTTAATGTTCAAATACATGGGTGACACAATTGGCTTTTGCAAATGGTTTTTTGGTTTATAATACTTAAAGGGATCTATGGCAACCTCAACTACATGGACCTTATTTTCATGAATTTAGTTAATTCATTGATGCATTATGGATGGCTTACAAAATGAATGTAGATGCCTTAATGTGGGAAGGCAAAATATGGATATAATTCAATGCAGTGGTGGTGATGATATTGATGGATGAACCAGTGTCCGCCAAAACTCGCTTGTATGCAATCTGATTAATGTGAGCTATAATGTGCAATGGCGGATCAATTTTACCATTAGATATTTGTCTAATTTCCCGTTTATGGAATGTAATCATAGGGTTCTCACATGATGTAATGGAATTCAATTACTATGAGGATTATGATGTATGATTGGTGTTCATTTGGTTCAATAATAGTGCATACTGGTTAGGGGATTCCTCACTCCCTGTTGTGACACTGACCATGCTGATAATCTTCTCATTAGGTGAGGCTATGCACACCTCATTCATCTATTGTATTTGATCCTCCTTGGCCTCAAGACTGGGTAAGGGGTCTTCGGATATATAATTTTGTTGATTATTGATAGCAGGAGGTTTTTCTGTCTGTTTAGGAGGCAAATATTGATGATGTGTAGTGTATTTTGCATTGAGTTGTCTATGTGTTCTAGGCGTGGATACCTCTTCAAGAATTACCCTACATGTTTGTTCTTTGTGTTCCCTTTGTTTCAGTGTATGTTGTTCCTTTAGGTACTATTCATAATACCGTCGGTGCCACCTCTCTTTTGTTGCTTGTTCAAGGGCATCTAGGTGCTCTTGCTCTATGCACAGCTCTTCTTCTAACCCATGCACGCGGTCAGATTATTCCACCATGGATGGTCTCTAACTATGAGTTGTTGTGCCAGGGGTCCTGATGGCAAGGGTCTTGGCATAATCCCCTACTATATTTGTGCCTTTATCTTTAAGGGCAATGTGAAAATATATGTACTATGTACTTCCATTCATGGAAGTAGTAAAACTGCTATGGAAACATTCTAAAACTTTTCCCACATGGTGCACGTCCTCCAATTGAGCTTGGATTAATTTTTCTTTCGGACTAATGGCAGGCCTAGGTAACTGATATGGGTGATCCATTGCATAAGGCTGATGGATTTCCATGTTGCTATAGTGGGTTTCAACTATGTCATATTCTACCATGTATGTGGAAACCCTATCACTTTGACGGGTATATCCCCTATGCAAGGAAGTGACTTCGCGATGACTATCAGGGAATCATGTAGGAATGATGTGATCCTCATATGGATGAGCTTTGCGATGACTACCAAGGCATCATGCAAAAATGGTATGATCCTAATATGTATGAGCTTTGTGATGACTATTAGGGTGTCGTATGAGAATGGTGTGATCCTCATGTGGATGAGCTTCATGACAACTATCAGGGTGTCATGCGGGAATGGTGTGATCCTCATCTGGATGAGATTCATGATGACTATCAATGCATCATGTAGTATTGGTGTGATCCTCATGATAATATCATAGGAATTCAAGGCCTCTACATAATTTTTTTGCTTCACCGGCTTGTGCTTGAACTCGACTAGTTGACATGATGTGCTAACTAGGCAAACCCTGAAGGAAACCCACACTGAAGAAATTTCAAATTTCAAAAAATGTTGTGTGTATTATATACCAAAATTATCAATGTGATGAGTAGATCACAATGGGCTATGACTCCAAAAAGTGACTTTCAGGTCAAAATTTTGTATTTTAAAATATTTGGCCAACTAGGGCTCGTGGGGAAATGCCCACTTTTAGGAAATTTTGGGAAATTTTGAATCATGAAGAGTTATGACTCAAAATTTTTGGAAGAGGTGCATAAGGGGCTAAATAAGACAACAAAACAAGTTTGGAAAATTTTGGAGTTGTCTAGACCGTTTTATGATTGTTTTAGTGTAGTTTTTCCATATTTTCAGCTTCAAAATAGAGTAATCATAAAACCAAAATAACTTTTAAGTGATAGCTTCGATTTTTATAATTTTTGATTCATTGGATGCAAAATCAAAAATTTGTATTTTTTTGAACAATTAGGGTTAGGTTTTGGTCCCAGATCAAGGATATTAGGTTCATTACCCAAACAATAAATAAGCACACAAAGCAGGCAATATGATTCTCTTTTAAATATTAATGTGTTTCCTAAGTTGTTTTGTGTGTTTTGATGTGTTCTTTGTAAATAAGACCTTGTGTCACATGTTTTTCTCTTATTGGATGGTATTCTTATGTTTAATTGGATTTCACCCATACGCTCATAGCTCGACAACCTGGTGATGAAGTCCAAGTCATGTAATCCAACCTATAATGTGTGGTGATGAGGTCCACACATGGTTAAGGAGCACAAGTCCTATCGATACTCACCCATTTCACTTGTAGGTGGCTTTCATATCCTCTTTGAAGAGATATATGTGCTATTTCCCATGGGTTATGATGGATCTTGGAGCCAGTATTGGCCAATAATAATAGGTACACAGGGTTTGAGATAGTGGGTGGAGATGAAAGCCACCTCGCTGAACTCTACTAGTGGTTGGTCATGAATTCCAACTCACTAGCATTAAAGTGATTCATGGTGTGTGGGTGTTCATTTTTTTTAATTTTTATATAATGGAAAGCAATGCATCAACCAACACTCATGATATTTCCCTATATGCCTAAAAGGAACATTTTTCTTTCAAAAAATGCATATGTAACTAATTTAATGATTTTTAGAAAATGCAATTTCTACTTTGTAAAATAAGGGCCTCTAGTTGGGTCACATGCAAGAAAACTTAAAATATAGGAGCTTATACTATTGGAGACTAGGGTAGACCTTAAAAATAGAGGTCTACTATTCCTAGCAGCAACTAGAAGAAAGCTAAAAAATCTAAGAAGCTTCCATGCATTTTTCCTTTCATATTTTCATTTAAAATACGATTTTACTTGTTTTCTAAAAATAAATTACATACAGAGAATGAAAAAAATCAAAGAGTGCCCCATATCTAAAATCCACATTTGATAAAGCACAGGCTGACCTCTGTTGCACTTTTTCTCCTGGTCATTGTCGATCAAAGTGGCTGCTGCTAACCACTGACTTCAAAAGCGGTTTCTATATGCTGGTCATTGTCGACCAAAGCAGCTAAACCTACACTCAAAAAATAATAAAAACATCAAAAAAATATTCAAAAACAAAAAAATAGGTGGGAGTCCCACCGTGATCGCCATTTGTGCGACCTCGAAAAGCATGCACCTCTACACTACTTGCAACATCATATCGAAATAAAGGACCATAAAAGCATATATAATGTGAAAATAAAAAATAAAGAAAGATCTTTTATTAATTCTTGTGAATCTCGATTCATATCGTCCCCTCTAAGGGATACCCAGTTCTATAAAATTAAATACAAGCAGATTAATGGTGAATATATCCTTCCACAAGGAGATGGTGCATTGCGCAAGCCTCCCGATCTCGCACATAAAATTTTATGAGGGCTTATAGATGCCTCCTTCTCCTTATTTTGCCTAGAGGGATCTTATGCGCTGAATGGCTTGAATCGGTCATGTAAACCTATAACCTTCGTGTATAGAAATAATAGAAGACTATTAGTAGCACGAGCAGCCTCTCGTGATGAGGCTTTATTAGTAGATTTGATAAACATGATATATGAGCATAATAAGATTAAAATACAGTAAAACTAAGCAATAAACGTATGTAAACTCAGCAATATCAATATAAATGTATTACAAAAATCATATATATGCTAAAACTAAGTAATGAAGAAAAAATCAATTACATATCTAAGCTAATACAAAGGAAACAACATCTCAGACCCCAACTATTGCTGCTCAAAGCGTCCATGACTATAGGCCACTGTCAAATATAGTGACCACTAAACTGAAAGGTTTATCTCAAGGTTTAAGGAATGTGGCACTTGATCCCTTGCTCAAATTGATGTTCAAGGGTTACCTCTTGTGTCTAATATATTGGTTGGTAGTTAATAATAGATGGATCTAAAAGTGGGTGCATAGATGTAGATCATCCAGATAGTGCTTTGTTGCTCCTCAGAGGGGTGTGGATTCACTCTCCAATTTGACAGGGCTTTGCTACATAAAATCTAAAAATATATCCTTGTATTCTCTTGGAAGTCTGCATATGTAGCCTTCCTATATTTAGATCTAGATCTGCATGCAAACTGACCATCAAAGAAGAAGGTTCAATTGTAAATTAACATTGAAGGGATAGTTAGGAGGATATTTGGGAGTTCCACATCAAAATCCCTTCATAAACCATGCAGACTGTTATCTTCACCTGTGATTTGGGCCCTCCTTGATGGTAGTTTGTGTTTCAGTGCTAGCCACTATCATCAATAGCGACTAGAGGTGGCCGCTTTGAGCTTCAATGGCCAATATTGGTGGTTGCTCTGGTCGATAGCGTCTAAGCCTAAATGGGCTAGAAATGCATCTTTTGAGTAGTTAGGACCACTACTAGCTCTTGGAAAGGTCCAAGATCAGGCATATGGTCTATGGATATGCCCATATGAGTAGTCTCCTAAACATAACATGTTTTAGGTGTCTACAAATGTTACGATACCTTAGTATGAGCTTTGGTATTAATGATACATCATAATATTGGAATGTTATCCTAGTTAGATTATTGATGCTTTTGGAAAGAAGAACTCAGTATTTTGGCTTAAATCAGTGGTACATTTTAAGGTGAAGTTGTAACCTAATCCTTTTCTTGGTTTTAAACATGTCAAGATACAATCCAAGGCTAGAAAATGGAGGCCTACACCTCCACCTAGACAAACTCAACAAAGTAATATTGAAGAAAGGATCCAGGATGAGGATCCAAAAACTTCCAACAGGGGAATGGGATATCTCACTACTACAATTGCTACCATGCAAGATCATATGAGACAGGTGTTAGAAACCATTATAAATCAAAATTAGTAAGTTAGAGGCTCAGAGGTTAAACAATTTGAGGGAATGACTACAGAATAGTTACAAGCTAGAGCCCTTCTAGAAAAGGAAATGACAAGAGACCTAAAGAACATTTGTATCTCCAAGTTTTATGGAGAAGGAGAAGGAGATGCAACTGAGGCTTGGTTAAGGGAATTGGAAGTTTACTTCATGGTAAAGGGATATCCTCTGCGAACCTAAACTATTTGGGCTACGATTTACCTTGAAGGAGTTGCCCTATATTGGTGGGAAACTTATTATGAAAAAACTAACCTTGAACTAGTAGACATCCCATGGAAGGGATTTATAGTCATCTTCAAAAATAGGTTTCTTACACAACATTTCTATTCCCTAAAATTCAAGGATTTTTCTAGATTAAGGTAAGGAACCAACTTAGGGGAAGATATACTACAAAAATTTGGTAAGATTTCTGAAGTATGTACCTACCTATAATGAGAAAATACGGGTTCATAAGTTTACTCATGGGTTGGAATCTAGGATAAATCATGATATAGGAAATTTTATTTCAGAATTTAAATAATAGGAGAGATCATCTAAACAAGTAGGGGAGAAGACAAGTAATGTATCATCTCTATAGATCTAACACTAAAATGATTTTGTAGACATGAAAGCAAACCATCAAAAATAACCATTATAGAAAAAGTAAAATCAATAGTAGTCATTGAAATGACATTAATAATAATAAAAACCAAATATTTGGTATTATAAGAATATCAAAAAACCTAAACTATAGTATCATACCTGCCTTCATAAGGCAAAACCCCTCAAGAAGAAACCCATATTTGCAAAACCAATAAATAACTCGCATGAACTACATGGTGAAACCCCTAGACATATCCACCCATAAAAACCTTAGGAAATAGAATTTACAAAATTATTAAGTAAAGAATGACGCAAACTTCATTTCCACTTGCAAGTTGTATGATGATGTAACTAACAAAAAAATCAATATTTGCAGTTACAAACTATTGTCTGAAACCTTGAATAAATAATCAACACAATCAAACAAAGCTTGAAAATTTTTATTTTAAAACTAGAATGATAAGAGAGATCATCTAAACAAGTACGGGAGAAGACAAGTATTATATCATCTCTAGAGATCTAACACTAAAAGGATTTTGTAGACATGAAAGCAAACCATCAAAAGTAACCAATATAGCAAATTTAAAATCATTAGTATTCATTGAAAGGATGATAATAATAATAATAACCAAATATTTGGTATTATAAGAATATCAACAAACCTAAACTACAACATTTTACCTAGCTTCATAAGGCAAAATTCCTCAAGAAGAAAACCATATTTGCAAAACTAAGAAATAACTCACATGAACTACATGGTGAAACCCCTAGACAGATCCACCCACAAAAACCTTGGGAAATAAAATTTGCAAAAGTATTAAGTGGAGAATGAAACAGACTTCGTTTCCACTTGCAAGTTATATGATGATATAACTAACAAATAAATAGATATTTGTAGTTACAAACTATTGTATGAAACCTTGAATAAAATAATCAACACAATCAAATAAAGCTTGGAAATTTTATTTTAGAACTGGAATGATAGGAGAGATCATCTAAACAAGTAGGGGAGAAGATCCAATAGTTAAAAACCCTATGGTAGCACATGTGCCAAGATCATATAACACCAGTTTAGCTCATGAAAATTTATGAGCAGCAAGTTTATCACATTGTCATATTATAAATTTCATTTAAATATTTTCAAATCATGATAAATAGCTTTCTAAATAGATATTTTGAAAGGTGTCAAGTTTGGAACATCCACATTCTCTTTATGGGCTTGGTAGATCCACAAACCTTGACATAGAGCATAACCAAGAATAAAGCAACCAAATATGTTCTCTAAGTATGTAAGAACAACTCTAATTTTTATTTCCCAAAATAACCATCATTTTAAAAGAAAAATAATCTCACAAGCCAAATAAGAAAATACATTGCATCCTACCTTAATTTCAAATCAACATAACACATTGTTAATTTACTAGTTACAGTTGCATACCCAAATCCTAAACCCTCTGCATACCCAAACCCATAACCCTTTGCATCCCCAAACCCATAAATTACTGTTATCAGTGTGTCATTATATGTTCATTATTGTTGTCACATTGAAAATTGTATTCATAATTCATGGCTTCAACAACTTTTATATATCCTTCTTACCAAGCCAAATAACTATCATTTAAACAAAAATCTCACAAGCCAAATAATAAAATACATTGCATCCTCCCTTAATTTTAAATTAATATAGCACATCGTTAATTAATGGGTTATAGTAGCATCCCCAAACCCTAAACCCTTTGCATCCCCAAACCCATAAAGGACTATTCTCAATATGTGCCATCATATATTTATTTTTGTTGTCATATTGAAAATTTTGTTCATAATTCATGGCTTCAACAACTTTGCCATATCCTTCTTACCAATATTTTCTACTAGAAAGCATCATGCCCTATAAAGAGAGTTTCAACAAACAACCAAATCATCTATAGTAAAGAGATAGATTGATATGCTAAGTGTTAAGTTTGAGGTATCCACGTTCTCTTTATGGGATTGGCAGGTCCATAGACCTTAACGTGAGCATAACCAAGAAAAAATTAACCAAATATGTTCTCCAAGTATGTAATAATAATTCCAATTTCCATTTCCTACAATAACCATCATTTAAAAAAAATATTAACCATTACTATAAAGAAGAAAATTTCCCTATATTTTGAACACAATTTTCCCCTACATCCCCAAATCTTTAGTAGTGCGTACCACTTAAAATCTCGATCTCTCTATCAAGCCTTGGCTTGAGCTCTCTATCTAGCCCTAGCTTGAGATTTCTATCTAGCCTCTATCTTAGCAAATGTCCTAGCTCGAGATATCAATACAGTATCTATCTAATGGAATGCCCTAGATTGAGCTATTTTTCTAGCCCCCATCTGAGTGAATACCCTAGCTTGAGCTCTGTATCCAACCTCCATTTAAGTGAATGCCTTAGCTTCAGCTCTCTGTCCAACCTCTGTCTAAGTGAAATTCCTAGCTCGAGCAAACACCCTAGCTCAAGCTCTTTGTCCATCCTCCATCTAATTGAATGTCCTAGCTCAAGCTCTATGTCTATCCTCTGTCTAAGTAAACATATTAGCTCGAGCTCTTTGTCCAACCTCTGTCTAAGCAAATGCCTTAGCTCGATCTCTCTGTCCAACGATAAAAGCAAAAGAAAATTCTCATTTTTATTTTCTTGTGGTCTTTATATTTTTTTTTTGAGACCCTAAGAGGGTAGTTTTAAACTACCCTCTTAGGGTTGCCTAAGCCACCCTCTTAGGTCACCCTAAGACGACAGTTATAAATCATCATCTTAGGGTTAAATAAGAGGGTGATTTTAAATCGCCATCTTAGGGTCACCCTAAGAGGGTAGTTATAAACCATCCTCTTAACCCTAAGAGGGTGGTTTAAAATCACCCCTTAGAATGACCCTAATAGGATGGTTATAAACTGCCCTCTTAGGATCTATTAGGGTGGTTTTTTATCATCGTAAAAAAACGTCTTATTTCAGTCGCGCTTAAAGCCCTTTTTTGGTATAGTGATGTTGTAACCATTGGTACCACCATAATGCTTTATATTCAAATTTGAAAGAGTCCATAGTGATCTATAAATATTTTAGGAACATTATGAAGTTTAAAAAACTAAACTGCATGACATAACCACCCATTTGCATCCTTGTCGTTGAACTTAGAAAAGTCCAATTTGGGCATCTTAAAGGGAGTATCTTTGTCAAGGAAATTTTGAAGGTCTTCCTTGTCCTTATGGATGCCTTTCCCATGACCAAGAGGTTCAATGTCACGATGCTCAAATACCTTTGGGCCATCCTTAATATTTTCCTCAATCTCTACGAAGCGGTCTTCTAAGTTGGCTTTGGAGCAGAGATAGTCACCTCTCAATTGTTGTGCATCATCCTCTACACCATGCATCGCATCGAGAAGCATACCAAGTTGAGAATTTATTTGCTCTAGGGAGTGGACCTGTTCAATCTCCTTTTGGTATCCATGAGTACCCCCAACCATTTTGGTGTGCTTTTAACAACCCTGATTGATTGACTAAAGTATGATTTCAGGAGTTACTATTTATAGTAAGAAGCCAAAAACTTATCTGGGTGTTATATATCAAAATGATCAGCTTGAAAATATTATCATAATAAGCTATGTACTCCAATAATATTTTTGGATACCCTAAACTTTTTTTACTATTTTTTTATGACTCTACTGGTGTGGTCGACTTTTCTCTAGAGGTTAGGTTCAAAAGTTAGGTTTTGTGTTGGCAAAATCTACCCTAGATGTTATTACTACTTACCACTCTTTAAACTATACTATTAGTTGTACTGTAAATATTGACACTATTCTATGGTTCCCTATATTAACACTATCTATTCTATTTTTCATTGACAACTCTATAATTACTTACTATTATAGATAACTATTGCTACCAACTGATAATCCTAACCTAACTATGATTGAAATAAGACCCTTGTATAATTTTC
Source organism: Wollemia nobilis (assembly GCA_028583015.1). Lineage (NCBI taxonomy): Eukaryota > Viridiplantae > Streptophyta > Pinopsida > Araucariales > Araucariaceae > Wollemia > Wollemia nobilis. Next base: position 3,368,249 of record JAQPPZ010013020.1, on the reverse strand, counting down.
CTTGATTGTTTCTGTTTGGTTACCCAATTCTTTCTTTCATACATGCAGTTTATTTCATGATGCAGAAGTCTCCTCTATATGTTCAATTTTTGTGGGACAATTTATGGTTGCAAGGTAAACACAAATAAAAAAAATGTAGGTGGAACAGAACTAGGTACTCTAAGCCAAGGAGTATGTAATACCCATAGGCCCTTTTTTATACCATAATGATGAACAATAGTGCTTGGACCAATATTTTAGGCCACTACTCAAGGAGGATTCCACATATACCCTTGAGCACACTACCTACCTCTCTAATAGTACAAGAGGGTAATATTTTTGGATGTGTTCAGTGTACTATTGATAATACAAGGCCAAAAAATCTTCCTAGGGCTAAAGTTTTGTTTAATCCTAGGTGGTCTCCTGAGATACTCAAAGATACTTGGGAGATCAATTTTGTACATGGGTATTGTCTAAGGCTTGGGTATTGGAGCTTGATCACCCCTCACTTCACCAAATTCTTTATGGGCTATCTAGCTTAGCCAATAATGACAGCTCCTCCATGATATTTTAAAACCCTCGACATAGGGTTTCTAACCTACACAACTACTACAAAAAAATAAAGGATTGTATTTATGTTTATTTTTTTGCTGATTTTTTTTTTTTTTAAAGATAAAGGACAAATAAAAATGGAAAACATAAGAAAATTATACCTAACAGTTGAAATGAATGGGCAAGAACTGTCACAGTCATAAGCAATAAACTATCGACCTTGTAAGGTACTCTAATACCACTTTTTAGGAATCTATTATTAGAAATAAACTCACTCACACAAATACTGTAAATTAAATAGAGATTCATGAAATAATATAATATCACAATGCAAAAATTAAATATAGAATTAAGCAATATCACAACAACACAAAGTCACAAGCCTCTTTGAGGGGGCAACCTCCTTCAACATTTTCATTAATTTGTAAAAATATACATTCATTCATGGATCCATGTCTTTTAAATATGCACTTCATGCAACCCTAACCCTAAACTCAAGAGTTGGATTACATGCAAAATACCACTCAAGCTAGAATCTTCTACCAAATAGTAGTTATATTCTTAATAGCAGTTATATGAGATAGCCCCACTTGTCTAGGCATCTTACTTACCACAAACCACTACAAAATATTTCAAAATAACATTATAAAGGGATCCCCACATTGGAAGTGGTTCATTACAATAATCAAATGATAATTACAAAATGGTGTTAGGATGGGGTCCTAACATAAGCTTTCAAGCTCTTCAAGTTCTAAAGTCCATTGCTTAAGGTTTGATGATTGTGAGGTATGTATAATTGATGAATCAAACCCTTCACTAGGGATATCTTACTGATCAAGATAATCTGCATTGGCATCCCAATAAGAGCTTTGTGGTAAAAAATTCACCTCATAGTCATTGATAGTTGCTAAGGGACTTTCTATTTATTGAAGGGGATTGCTATCATTTACTTGAACCAAAGCTACCTCATTGTGATTGTCAAGGTTACTTGTAGTGATTTCATAGGACTCTTGGCTATTTTCATTGATAATCTTGGGATGCATGATGCTTATCATGTTTAAGTGAGTAATTTTTGAAGAGGTTAGAAAGTTGAAAATAAGAAGGTTCAATATCCTCATCCTCATCCTAATACAACCCTTTCATCATGGTAATCTCACTTTGGTTTCAAGGGAGAAGAGTCATGCCTCATCATCACTACTATCCAAAGAGGGATAAGGTGACCTTTCAATAGGGTTAGGAATGTACCCTAATCCTCAGCATCCTAGCCAAGCCTCATGCTCCAAATATTCTTGTATACCTTGTTCATGGGGACCTAACCCTTTTCCTTGATAATCGAAGTTACAAAGGATTTTTTTGGGGATAGGATTAAGGTTGGATAAATAACACAAGGTATATATCCATTCTACTGGAGTTGGATTGGTTCCATGTATTCTTTGCTCATTGGTTGTCCCTACAAAAATTAAGGTGTGACTTCCTATTTACACTACCATTCTTTTTCTAGAGGGTAGCCCCAAGTGCAAGGTGATGAAGGTATCCTAATTAGATCTAAATATAACGGCTCATTATGCCAATCATTGAGGTTTATATGATTAATGTAGTGATAAATCACTACAACTTTGATAGATTACACTCCAGAAGGAGATGAGGAGCTTGAAATTGAAATTAAGGGAGCATAATTCATATCGACCTAAAAGGATTTCATGTTAGATTTCACCAGGAAGATATCTCCAAAAGGTAGAGATAGGAATGAAAACTCTCCTTCTATACAGGCAAGCTAACCTCCTGATAAGAATAAGACCCACAATGAGTAATCTACAACATTTTTGATGATATATAAAATAAACCTCACTCCTAACTAACGTTGATGAGCCTTTTTGATAATATATGAAAAGACTCAATTATAGGAGGATCAACCCGAACATTAGCTATGGTAGAATCAATAGAGCTCATCATTATCTACATTATTTTGGGCAAATAGCCTCTAGAAACTTATGCATCATCTTACCACTAGACACATAGGAATATCCTTGATGATGGAATATAGCAAGGGGAAACCAACAAGTGGGAGAAGAAGAGGGATCCTTGTGATCACTTATGAAAATTAAAGTTTAAAGAGATATACTTACCCACATTCAAAAGGAAGGCCGCTAGGGTAAAATATTCTCTACAACAATAAAATAATTAGTCAAGTCATCACTAAAGTAAGCATAAATGGAAGAATCCTATGACAAAGGTTGGCATGAACAAAGAAACAGGAGAACTTAAAACAAAACAAGGGAAGAAATGGGAAAGCTATGAAGGCAATCAATATTTTTGATGAAGATCAACAAAAAGGTAAGATCCATTGAAAAGGCTCAATAAAACAACTTGTCAAAACTTTTAGAGTCCAAAAGAAGAGAACCAAGCAAAAGTTCCAATTAAATAAGATCTCGATCATGCATACAAAGGAAGCTAAAAAGTTTCAAAATAGCAGACAACTCCAAATATGGAGGAAACTAGAATAAAGGAAGAGGTAGGTGAGCACACAGTTTCCTATGAAGCAAAAATATAGTATGCCATTAATAATAAAATATGGATATCTACCAATAAAATATTGTCTCTATGAATCAAATGAAGGTTGGTAAACCATTAAATGTGAAGGAATGGGACCTGCAACAATGATAGCTATAGATTGATAGGAATGATAACCAAGGGCTACTCTATTAAATATTCATAATCCCCAGAAGATAGGTAGACAAAAATCCAAATCATATTACAAATTTTGGAGGGAAAACCCTCCCTTGTAAATCTATAAATAGCAATAGTATTAGCTTTGTAAAGGATCGACAAGTTTGCAATTTCATATATTTGTAGGTTTTCCTTTCATTTCTCTTTGTAAAAACAATTGTTGTCCCTAAGCAGCTTGTGGGTAATTTTGAACCCTCATGTCTAGCACAATTAGTGTAGAATTTTACCTACATTATATATATGTGTGTGTGTGTGTGTGTGTGTGTTTCTGGAAGCTTGTGTCTATTTTTTGGCTTTTTCTTGTAGACTTGATGTGTGTTTATGTGTTTATGATATTTTGCATGAATATCAAGTTTCCTAAGTGTATGTGTGTGTGAGGGACATGTGTCTATTTTTAGAATAAATCACTTATTAGCTTGGCTCTCCTACAAGACCTACCTGCTCATATATACATATAATTGGTAGATCTTGATTGCTCTTCACTATGTCAAGGAGAGGAAGTGTTCATTGTTGGCACATAGCATTCAAGCCTATTTTTTTAGGGATATCTTAGCAAATCTCTTGGTGCATTTCCCCCTTTTAATTTTATTTGTTGAATTTGCTTTCTCATATCACTTTTCTCTTGGTAGAATAGCAAGCACCGTTAAGATCACATCTTAATAAGGAGCCAACCTTGTAAAAAATCCTAAAGACTCTTGATTGAGTCGAAACCTATGCTCTCGATTGCGGCCTACTGTGTCACTCCAATGTGATGCATGATTTTCCCAAGTGGTAAAAATTAGAGATTACAATTAATATCATGAGCATCAGTATTTTACCCTTTGTTGTGGTTCTACCCCTATTATCGACTCATGTGGAACAAGCTTTAAGGTATCATCAATGAAAGGATGAGAAGCATTCAATAAAATGTAAAGGTAAGCCCTTCAATTTTTTATGGCATAATAATAAGAAAAAGGATATCTATCACCCACAATGTTATATAATTTACTCTAATATTCAAATTTCAAATATTTATGGTAAGTTAAGGGGACAACTTGCATGGCATGGATCTAAGGTCACCCTAAAAGGATGTTTTAGTTTAGATCACAAGGCAACACATAAAATAAAGTGTTAATATGCAAGGCCCAAATTTCAATGGAAGAACTATGGTTCCAAGGGCTTCTCATTCTTCATTGTCATAGGATTTTATGATAATATCAAACTTCTCTATATCTCTCTTATTAAGCCCTATCCTATTGATGAACTTAAGGATACTGATATTTATAGTTGAGCCATTATTGATAAGGATCATTTTAATGTATTGCTCATTGATGTTACATACAATATAAAAGTGGAACTCTCCTAGCATAAAATATGGTGGAAGATCATCCTTGGAAAAGGATAAAGTTGCATGTCTTATACTAAGGGACCCTACCACATTAGCCAGATCATCGAAGCTAACATTCTTGAGCATAGTTTACCCATTTAAAAGCTTAAACATGTTTTCCCTATGACTCAACAAAGTTCTCAACAACTTGAGTATAGATATTTTGGCTAGTGTGTCCTCTAATTATTGTTGGAGGTTGAAGGTCCCTTTACCTTTACCTTTTTTCTTTAAAGGAGTAGCAATGCATCTAGGACACAAGACCAAAGGGGGATTAGAGATTGGTAGTTTTTAAGGTTGACATATTTATATATCTTCTTGTCTAATAGTGGTGCTAACTTGAATCATTCCTACTAGGTTTTGATATGGAGGGTAACGTTCCTATATTGAACATGAATGATGATATTTTTTTTGTGTTTCGATAAGAAGTACCAAAAGATCCCCATATCTTGGTTAGATAATTTTGCTTGTTCAGGGCCATTAACCACTAGACTACCTTCATTGATAAGGTTTTGTACCACATGCTTAAGAGTGATACATTTGTCTATATGGTGACCATTTGTGTAATGAAAAGTGCATTATTGGTCAACCTTGAACCAAGGAATATTTTCCCTATTAGGGTTGAGAGCTGTTATAGGTGACAATTCCATCATCTTAGCATCTAAAAACTATGTTAGCACTGAGGATAGTTATTAATTTAACTTGGTAAACTTCCTATGAGTCTTTTCTTGAGCCTCAACAAGAACTAGTTTTTGTAACACAATAGTGATATTAACATTACATCCTTTAGGATTGTTAATGGGACAAGAGTCAGTTACACCATCATCCATGACATTTTTTCTTGTACTATCCATTTATATTAGAGGAAGAAGAATTTTCCTCTTCCTTCTTGGTTTTTATTTTCCCCCTGTATTGAAGGGCAACTTTGATTTATTTTGTTGTATCTATCACATCTTCAAAGGAGGAGATGCAAGTCATTTCTTAGGGGTATGACAATTGCTCTTATAAACTACATGTGAAAGTACACAATATATTTCTTTGTGGCAGGGTAAAATAATTTTTCTTAACCAAAGCATACCAATGGGTTAAAAACTTAATGAAAGACTTATTTTTATCCTACTTAAGTTGATATAGATCATCTATTGTGCACTTTTCTATGATATAGGCAGAGAAATGTTGAAGAAAATTTTTGCCAAATCACCAAAGCTCTTGATTGAGTGATAGGTACCTAGAAATACCATTCTAAGTCCTCACCTACAAGGCTTTTAGGGAATAGCTTTAATAAAAATACCTCATCATAGACAATCTCATAGATCCATGACAACATTGGGATCCATGAGGGCAGGAGGCCCTCCGATCCATGACAACCTTGGGATCCATGAGGGTAGGAGGCCCTTTGATCCCTGACATCGATAAATCATGATGTGACAAGTGGCAAGATCTCACGATATCTGGCTTGCATGAATCTTGAAGTGCAACCGTGCAACCTAGAGGACTGACTAGGCGACATGTGGCACAACGACCACATGCCACCTAGAAGTTGATTGGACCAGAGGACTGACTCGGACTCGACACATAGCAAAAAGCCACTGGACACAACTTGACTGACATGGACTCGACCTAGCCCACACCTTGGTGCCACATGGCAGCATCCAAAAGGACAGGCGAACTCGTCGATTGCCCGCAGGCAATCGACGACTAAGGTGCTTATCATGGCTTATTAATCCTGTTGCATCCCATTTTGGGATGCATGTGGGATAAAACCCACAAAGGCTTTGCTTCGTCGTGACCTCCTTAAAGTGTAGCCGTGCCAAAGCCTTTTCAAACCGGTCGGTGGCTCGGTTGGCTAGCATGACCGCCTTACATAGCAGAGGCCCCGGATCCATTCCCAGTGCCTCCAAAATGCACAAGTTTTTAAAGATTTCTCAAATTTTTCAATAATTTTAAAGTTTCTAAAGTTTTTTTTAGCATTTTAAAATATTTTTTTTATTTTTTTTATAATTTATTTACAAATTGGCTTAAAATATTCAATTTTTAATAAAATTGGACCATTTTTTTTCCAATTTTTTCATAAATTATAGAATTTCATCTTAAATACATAATTTTTCTACTTTATCAAACTTCGAAGACCTTGAAATACAAAACAAAATTTTTGCCTTAAATATTCCAAAATTAAAATTGTTTTTTCTCTCACCTGGAGACAAAAGAAACATAGGAATTTTTCGCAAATTTTAAACAAAAAAACAAAACCTGCTTCAACATTTTTTTTGCAATAAACCTCCACCAAAGTTCTATAGTTTTCTTCATTTTTTTTGGAGATATAAGACATAGACTCACAATTCTATTGCAAAATACATAGCATGTCATGATTGAGGAAGCATAACGATTATCTCATTTTTCACAAACCTTCAACACTTTGCTTTTGTTATCTCCTTCAAGTAAGGAGACATAAAACATAAAATAGCAATTTTTTTGTTGTAAAATTGAGAACAATTCACATGTTGCTCCTCATGCTCAATTGTTGAAATATCAAAACCAAAGTTGTGTGTCGACTGGTCCGGAAGCCTTTCAAATGCGGGTCGTGTGTCGACTTGTCTTGAAAGGAGTGCTCAAATTGTTAATTTTACAAAATAAAGGGGGGAATACAACATTTTTCTTCTTTTACAAAATTTTAACACAAGGAGGAGACATAAAATATCAATTTTTTGCACAAAACACATTCATATTTTGTTGCAAAAATTAAAAAGGTGCATTTTCGATTTTACTCGACACCTTCATTGGCAAATTAGGTGCATTTTCGGTTGCATCCGACACCTAGGTGATAAGAATTTTGAGGGAATTCTTGTTTGATTATTGCATTATTTATTTTGAAATTATAAGTCATAGAATCAAGAACACTCCATACCCAAAAATTTCACAAATTTGTGTAAATCCATGCACATATTTAAAACCAATTTCACTTGATATTCTCTCCTAAATCAACAAAACCCCTAATTCACTCTTATTTGTTTGGCTTAAACTCCTCAAACTGATTATTCCTCTTCAAAGGGAGTTTCAGGCAGGTGCCATTAAATATCTTTTTGAGTGAATTATCTTTCATCTCTTATTTGTTTGGCTTAATTTCCTCCAACTGATTATCTCACTTCAAGAGAGTTTTCAGGAAAGTGCCATTAAATACCTCTTGAGAGTGAAAGAAAGAACAAGTTTTTAAGGAACCTTGAAAGTAGCAATTCTTTTGCACTAAGGGGGGATAATTCCTTTCTTCCTTCAAACACAGATTTTGACAAGAGGGAGATAAAACTTGTAAAGGCAATCAGAAAAGCAAATGTCATCATATATTTTCTTTTATACTTCATAATAGCAACCATGCTTGAAGTACTTGCAATAAGGAAGGATGATTTGGTGAATTTTTTGATAAAATTGCCTAGAAAACATAGTTTTGCACAACTTGTAAAAATGACAACCAAGACATCATTCAGTGTTGGTTTCAAAACAAGCAAAACTAAAATGGCAAAGGCACATCACAGAAGCCATGTTTCTAGTGAAGTGTCTCATTCTCATTTTGATTCTGATTCTGGTTCAAAGAGAGCACACAGAGTGCTCATTGCTAAAATAGTATTGTAGAGGGAAAACACATGTGTCACCTTGGGCAAAGCACCATTTTCTCTCTCTTTTTTAGGCTTCATAAATAGCATAAGTTTTTTGTTTGAAGTACTTGCAATAAGGGGTGATTGTACCTCTTTTAGGATTCATAAATAGCAAAATCTCAATGTTTGAAGTACTTGTAACAAAAGGAGGAAATTTTGTGGTGTAAAATTGCCTAGGAGGCAATATTTGTAAAATCCTTCACAACACTCTTGAGTTGCACATCTTTTTTGCAATTAAGGGGGGATATACATTTCTTTTCTTCACAATTTTTTGTAAAAAGGGAAGAAGACTTATAAGGGTGCATTTTTGGCAGCGATCGAAGCCTTAGTCATACTTTTTTCAAAAATTAATTACAACATGTTTTGCAACAAGAAGGGGGGAACTTATAATGGGGAATTTTCGGCAGCGATCGACACCTTAGATACCTTATCTTTTGCAAACTCATATTGTAAATGAATGAACCTCATATGAAGTGATCCACTCTACTACACCTAGCGATTGCAATTCGGTTGGATGACTTGATTACTATAAGGACATTCGTTGGTGTGAAGACAAAGTGAGGAATGACCCACTTTTTGCTTAGGAGCAGCCAGAGTACTATGACAGAGCAAGAACCAACAGATCGACATCTTTTTCACTGTATTGGGATAGTTATATATATTACCCAAATAATGCAATAAGGGAGGATGTTAGAGTAATATTCCATCATTTGGGATATTTACCTATTTCTCACTTAAGTAGAAATTATTTATTGTATGGTAAAAAGTAATTTATTACTTTTTACCACTAAGTTGTTTTTAACTATTCTACCTAGTTGGTTAGTAGGTTAGTAGTCGTAGTCAATTTGACTACGTAGTTAGCTGTTAGTAGGTTAGGCGCTTATCATGTTATTTGTTAGCATGGATATTGGATCTATGGTTAAATTCCTATTTTGTAACCTACTTAAACCCTATAGCTATCCTATGCTATAGTTGAATGATTAATAATATTTTATTATTTGCCTCCACATTTTACTTCACTTTGCATATAAACCAACTCTTGAGTATTAAGTTAGGGTTGCATGAAGTGTATTTTTAAAATACAAGGGTCCATAAAAAAATGTATATTTTTGCATATTAATGAAAGTATTGAAGGAGGTTGCCCCATCGAAGAGGCTTGCGATTTTGTGTTGTGATTTGTGATATTATTATAATTTTTCATTTACATTATGTATATTATGTTCTTTCCTGAAATTTTATTTTTATCGCAATATTTATATGAATGAGTTTATTTCTATTAGAAGGTTCCTAACACTTTTAGCCAAGTCTTTGGTCCTATATGGATATCAAATATTTTAGGTTAATTGCCTTTCACCCCAAATATATCGGTAGACAATGGTGGTAAGTCATATGATTGTGCATATGCTTAGGATGTACAACTCCAAGCATCTGTGCATGTGGAATGAGAATGTGCTATATTTTTAACATAATTACAATAGGGCAATTCATAACTCTATAGGTGATAGTCCTCTTTAGGCTTGTTATGGGTTCTAACCATTAACAACTAGTAAACCTTACTTTCATTTTAATCATGACAAGAGATGCCTCCTATGTGTAGATAAAAATTGACAAGGCTAGCATATTTATTAAATAAGTTCAAAATATTCAATGCTAGGTCCATGACATCCTTTAGAGGGCTAACACCAACTACAAGGAGTGCCATAATAAGCATTGTGCACTACATTAGTACAAAGTTTAGGAAAATTCTAGCTTCATATTTAGAAAGAAAGCCTCCAAGGTGCCTATCACAAACTTAGGCCCCTAAGGTATGGACCATACATTATTACCAAATAAGTAGGTTATACTACCTTTGTGATATATCTTCCTCCATATTTGGTCTTTAATTCTATTTTCAACATGGAGATTTTGTGCCCATACTATCCACCTTTGTTGGGTACTTTACAAGTTACAAAGCAAGTAATTGAATCTCGAATGCACCTATCCAACAACCACGGACTAGGCTATGAATACACAAGTCAAGTATACTATGACTCAAGAGATTTTACTCTATAAAGTTGTCAAAGTAGGTTAGATTGTTCGCTAGGGAAAATGGCTTATTGGCAATCACATTAAGTTTAAGTTTCTTTATCTAATATCAAGTTTAGAAGTAACAGGTTCTATTCCTTTCCAAGGAGGGGTGATTGATGTAATGTTAATTATGATAAATCTTAGTGCCAAATGCCATGGCCTTTTACCACTTCCTAAAATTGGTGTCAAACTTGGTATCAATTTCAACTCTTTTGTCTAAGTTTGGCCTCAAAGTACCATGGTGGTAGAAACATTGGCACTAAGATAGTTTATGTCATTTCAATTATAACACCAACAAAATACCAATAATCATTTGTTTGCCAACTGTTATTTCCATTCCTAAAATTATTAGAAAATAAAGTGCTTGATCTTCTCAAATGTCTCGGTGTATCTTATCTCTATATAATCATGTTCTCTGTGTATCTTATATCTATATAATCATGTATTCATGTCTTTCCATATTAGGAAGGAGTTACCATAGATTCACATATCCCCTATAGAGATCAACTTAAAAAACCGTATACAGTTTAATTCTACTTATAATTTATTTGTGTGCATATTTGTTTATTATTTTTCTTTGTATTACTAGCATGATAATAGACCAATTCATCCCACAAAAAAAATTATTTATGATCTCTAATGTTGAAAATGTTCTCATGTATATATCAAGGGCAATGTCTGCATAAGATTATTTGCATAATATGAGGATTAATACCAATAATTTTTTTGGATATAATTTCCTTTCTATACAAGTATTAAGATACGCTAAATGAGAGGATGTCATTAGTTAAAGTATACAAACATAAAAATCATGTTTTATTATCATGTAAATTGCATTAGAATATTATCAAATGGTATTAGCTCAATTGGTTATATTCTTCAATTCCTAAAATTTCAAGGAGACTCGAGTTCGAATCGTGTCAAGTAATATATATAAATAGACAAAAAACTAAATAGATATATAGAATTGTTAAGCAAGTTATTGTAATATTCATACAGAAAATCTCCCAAGGGCTAGGTGGATTAGTAGTTGCCTATGTAACCAGACACTTACCAAGAAAAAACTTGGGTTTAAACCTTGGGGACATGCCTAATTGTAAAGGTAGTAGTCTGCTCTAAATCCTCTGAGTGTGCGTCAGACCGATGATGATGGTACTAATCACAAGCACTTGGTGGTCCCCTTTATGTTGAGTCAACAAAAACAAGGTGGAATAGGCTTGTTGGGAGCAGTCCCTTTGTGAGGTCGCCTTGGTTTGAGAAACCACGATCAGGAGGTTCTACATTGTCAAAATCATTCGGGAGTCGTGATTAGGGGGTTCTACACAATCAAAATCATTCGGGAGTCGCAACCTATTGGAGTCGCGATCAGGGGGGTTCTACACCGTCAAAATCATTTGGGAGTCGCGACCGGCCCTGGTTGCACCAGCATAATCGAATAGATTTTAGATACCCAATATGTTTTTGGCACCAGCATAATCAACTAGATTTTGGATACCTAATATGTGTTTGGCAGGGTGGAGATTTGAACCAAGGACCTCCCTTGGAGGATTGCCCTACCATCTCCAACTCACCTACAACACGTGGGTATTACAAACTTCTTATATTAAATAAATAATAATTTTTTTTTTTAAATGTTGGTCTTTCAAGGTTCTACACCGTCAAAATCATTCGGGAGTTGCCAACCATCATGGGGTTCTACACCGTCAAAATCATTCAGGAGTCGCAAAACATCATGGGGTTCTACATCGTAAAAATAATTCGGGAGTCGTGATCGGCCCTGACCGCACCAGCACCAGCATAATTAACTAGATTTTAGATACCCAATATGTGTTTGGCAAGGTGGAGATTTGAACCAAGGACCTCCCTTGGAGGATTGCCCTGCTGTCTCCAACTCACCTACAACACATGGGTATTAGAAACTTCTTATATTAAATAAATAATATATTTTTTTAAGTCTTTCAAGATTTTACACCGTCAAAATCATTCGAGGGTCGCCATCAGGGGTTCTACACCATCAAAATCATTCGGGAGTCGCGACCAGCCCTGACTGCACCAACATAATCAACTAGATTTTAGATACCCAATATGTGTTTGGTAGGGTGGAGATTTGAACCAGGGACCTCCCTTGGAGGATTGCCCTACCCTCTCCAACTCACCTACAACACATGCGTATTACAAACTTCTTATATTAAATAAATAATAATAATTTTTTTTTTAATTTTGGTCTTTCATTAAAGCACAATTTATATTAAGCGAGTGGATAGACACACCTTCAGTAGGGTCCTAATACCTATTACATAGCATATCTGTAACATATGAGAGGGAGAGATTTGAACCCGGGCGTCTCCAACATGAGAGTTTCATTTACCCACTTCTCTCCAACTCCCCTACATGGACGGATAATAATAATAATTTTAATTTACCACATACCAATATTTATATTAAATTTACCAATGTTTTACTAATAAAAGGTATATTATTATAATTTTATTAGTAATGCACATGGGGCACCCAAAATCCAGTTGATAATGTTGGTGTGGTCAAGGTTGGGCGTGACTCTGAGTGAGTGATTTTGACAGTGTAGAACCCCTTGATCTTGGTTTCTACCAAGACAATCCGGTAAAAAAAAAATTACTAAATTTAAAATATATATATATATAAGAAGAAAGATATCAAATACAAACTTTTAAATTTCTAATATTAAATAAAAAAATTAAATTTACATTTACCAACTACAAATAATTATATTGAATTTGAGAACTCTTGGAAACAAAGAGTATGAAATAGGATTCATAAACAAAATAAAAATGTTCTAAAAAACAAGATACTCTTTGGTTTTCATTGAAGTCCCCCCAAGATCAAGAGGGATTAGATGCAAACACATTCTTCTCATGTGTACTGAGAATAAAAAGACAATGAACGTGGTTATGGTTGCTCTAGCAAAAGAGTAGAAAATACCATGAATATGGTTATAAGAGCCAAGGAGATACTAACGTAAAGTCAAAGCTATTAAGAAAATATCTGACATTCTAACAAACCAATTGAAATGACATCAAAATAAATTCACCTGCATACTCAAAGCATAAGCAAAACATAAATTCTTGCATAAATAATAGAGGGATTGGCATAATTTGAGGATACTCAACCACATAGTTTTTTAAGTTTTAATTTTTATTATAAAATATATATATATAAGAATTTATAATATTATTGGGTGTTTTCAGTTTAATTTTAGTTGTATTATTATTGGGTGTTGTCATTATAACCTTAGTTCATTGGGTTGGACAAAGTCAACGGGATTTCAATCTTTAGAGGTATCAAACTAACACAACCAATTTACAAACACTTGGCCTCTGTCATTTAACTTATGGTATGTCTATTATCATCAAACCCTTCGTTACCACCCAACCTATCCCTATCTAGATACACCGTTATGGATCCCAATCTTTAGAGGCATCAAACTAAGACAACCAACTGACAAACACTCGGTCTCTATCATCCAACCTATGCCCATCTAGGTATGTTCGTTATCATCCAACCCTTCGCTACCATCCAACCTATCTATGTCTAGATACACCCGCTACCATCCAACCTATCCTCGTCTAGGTATGTCCGCTACTATCCAACATCCAACCTATCCTCATCTAGGTATGTCTAACCCTTCACTACCATCCAACCTATCTATGTCTAGATACACCCGCTACCATCCAACCTATCCTCGTCTAGGTATGTCCGCTACTATCCAACATCCAACCTATCCTCATCTAGGTATGTCTGCTACTATCCAACCTATACACTGAATACTTACTGGTTTGAACCTTAAACCTCAAAAAAAAAAAAAAAAAACCAAAACCCTAGCCACTAAATTATCTTTATTGGAAAACCACATTTCAATAGTTAACCTAAGCCTTAGCATTCCTCATATAAAATTTGTTTGTCACCATTGCCATAAAGGTTAATGGTTATGTAGTATTTTCCTTTTATAATAAAAAAATATTGATTTTTTAAAATAAAACATTCAGTTAAAATATCAAAGTATTATATTTATTATAGAGTCAAATAAACCACATTTTATTTTACATATAAATATCAATATAAAAAATAAATTATTATTATATATTATAAATAATTAACCAAATCAATGTGGAACTATGGTAAATATAATATGATGGTTCTAATTAGCATTCAATTCCTTGAATTACTTTGAATGTTTCTTTGAAAAGGCATACAAACATAATACAATTCATTGAAACATGATGTTTTATATATGTGTTAGGGCATTTGGTGTAACTTTTACTTTACCAATTTAACAAGTTATATCCTTAATTTTATATAGGTAATTTTTAATATTTATTTAAAAATATAAAATTTTATATAATTTATTAAATAATTTATATAATATAGATTTTTTTGCTTGATAAAAAAGGTTGTATTCGGGTTTTTTATATTTAACAAATTACATATCTTTTTTTTAAAGTGTGAGAGTTTACAAATAGAAACACTTATTATCTCAATTGAGATGCTATAGTTAGAAACTTACATTATTTTACATAAAATGTCAGAATTTTTTATTTTCATTTTTTTAGATCTTTTCAAATATCTGTATGAATACAATTACTCCAGAATTTAGCATCTTTTTAACTTTTTTCTATAGCAGCCTCTACAATGCCAAAACTTCACCTCTACTATCTATGTCTTGCATCTTAGTAGAGTAATATTTCCAAAACATCGCACTAATATAGTACGCTTTACCAAATCTGGATTGCTAGTTTCCTTCATGAAACACAAGTGCAACCACAAAAATTATAATAAATAGTCTAAATGAACACACATTATTGTTACAAAATAAAATAGATATTACCAATGGAAAATATTAAAGTAAATCTTAATCATTAATTGATTTAGGCAATCAACATTTTTTGTCAACTTCAACTAAAATTTCTACTTCCTCTAACCATGGAAAGGAGATGTTAACTTCATGATCCTCAATCAAAATCCCTCTATTGGCTAGCTTATCTACACATTTGTTTCATTCCCTTAATATATGTGTAAACCTGATTTCTTCAAACTCTTTAGCAAGATCTTGAATTTCCATAATTATCTCTTGTATGTTCCATGGAGCCTTTGCTTTCCTCAAAATTGCATTTATTACTATGAGAGAATCACCTTCCATCCAAACTCTATTCCATTTCATTTGTTTACAAATTTTTAACCCTTCTAAATTTGCCCAAGCTTCAACTTCATTATTTGTCTTAAATCCATAATTAAAAGCATAATGAGACAAATCTCTCCTCTATTATTTCTAATTATCCCTCCTCCTCCTGTTGGTCCTGGGTTTCATTTATATGCTCCATCAAAATTCAACTTAACCCACTCCACATATGGTGGTTTCCACTTTATATTATTTACCTTATTTTTGCTTCTCTTGTACCCAACATCATAATTCCATTTAATTACTTGACTCCATCTATCAAGACTCTTTGCTTCCAAATTAGGGATTGGGTGAGTTGATAGGATTGGTTTAGACTCCTCTATGGCTAAACATATATTCTTTTTCATGACCTCTAAACTTCTATCCTTTCCTTTAAATATTCTTCTATTCCTTTCTAGCCATATAGTCCAAAGTATTGTATCTTTTGATATATCCCATATTGTCTGTAAAGCCTCACTTTTATAAGTGCTTTGCCATTGCTTTAACCAATCTTCAATTTTGCTATTCATCACCATGCATTTACCAAACATATTAAGAATCCATTGCCATAGATTCCATACTATTGAGCAATGTCCCAAGATATGGTTAATACTCTCATCTTCCTTATTACAAAAAACACATTTAGAGGGGCCATGAAAACCCCTTTTCATAAGGTTATCCCAGGATAAAATTCTTCTATGACCTAATAGCCAAACAAACATTTTGACTTTAGGATTTCTTGGGCTATCCCAAAAATCTCTCCAAATTCTAGTGATATTATTATTATGTTGGTGTTGAACATTATATCCACTTCTTGTAGTGTATTCTCCTACGCTATTCAACTCCCAAATCAATTTATCCTTGGCATCCCTCGAAATAATTACAATTGTTATCTTTATACTCAAATGCCTCCTAGCATAAATATCTTGAATACAAAAAAATCTTCTTTTCATTGGTATCTTCCTTCACAATACTTGTACAAAATATTTGAAACCCTATCACCATATTTGTCTTGAAGCAATCTCATCCTTGTGGTTTTTTATCACACCAAGTATCCATCCAAATAGAAAATTTTCCCCTGTTCCCACCACCCATCTTAAACCTTTAATCATAATATCAATAGATTTTTTAAAACCATTCCAAAGAGCAAAACCATTTGAAAGAGAGAATGCAATAAATATTAAACTTGGATCATTGGGATCAACATACTTAGAAGAATTCTTGCCAATTATCTTTGACTCTCTTTGTACAATCTAAGAGCTCCTAAACCAAGACCTCCCCTAGTTTTGTCATCACACAACTTGGTCCATTTCACCAAAGAAAATTTCCTTTTATCATATAAACCAGACCATAAAAATGATCGTATAATAAAGATAAAACTTTTTCAACTAATTTTTGCATAGAATACAAAGGCATATAATAAGTTGGAATGGCTTGTAATACTGACTTAATTAACTGCACTCTTCCTACCAATGATAACCATCTACCTTTCCAAGCTGGAAGTTTATTTTAAACTTTACTAATATCTGGATTCCATAAATCTATTCTCATTCTCACCTCAAATAAAGGCATCCCTAGATAATTTTTTGGTAAATTTACCTTCTCTATTTAAAGCAACCTACAAATTCTTGCTTTGATATTAGCAAGAGTGTTAAGAAAGTAAATTTTGGATCTAGTCCTATTAATTTTTTCCCTGAAGCTCTTTCATACTATTTTAAAAATTTATTCAAAGCTCTAGCCTCATTTGTCCTTGCCCTTCCAAAAAGAGTTGTATCATCTACAAACTGTTGATGGGTGATGTTATCGATGTTATTACTAACCTTAAGTCCACTTATAAACCCATCTTTGTAAGTCTTCTTTAAGTTGCTACTCAAAAAAATTTCCATAATAATGAACAAATAAGGAGATAGAGGGTCTCCTTGTTTTAGCTTTAAAATATTCTATCACTAACCCATTGACCAACACTGAACAATAAATTGTAGAGACACAAGCTTTAATCCATATAACTCATTTCTTCCCAAAACTAAACTTATCTAAAACTGCAAAAAGAAAATTCCATTTAACCCTATCATAGGCTTTACTCATATCAAGTTTTAAGATCATAGCTTTCTCTTTTCTTAAAGCTGTTGAATGTATAACTTCATGAGCTACTATGATCCCATCCAAAATTTGTCTCCCTTTCATAAAACCTCCTTGCTCTTCTAAAATGATTTTTTCTAACAATTGCCTTAATTTATTCGCCATCAGTTTGGAAATAATCGTATAAGCCATATTACATAGGCTTGTGGGTCTAAAAGAATCAAACAATTTAGCATCCTTCTTTTTTGGAATTAGGGTAAGATAAGTTGCATTTATTTTATAAGGAATGTATTGTTTTACCCTAGACTATTCCACTGCCACCAACAAAGAATCCTTCACTATGTCCCAATTATGTTGGTAAAAAACTACAGAGAGCCCATATGGACCAGGGGATTTATACTTATTAAAATAGAAAATAGCTAAATGAACTTCTTCTAGAGTAATAGGCTCCATCAGTTTCCTATTGTCTTCATTTGTTATAACTAAAGGAACATCTCGAAGAATTTTATCATTAAGAACTTCGATATCCTCTGAATCTAGAATATTCTGATAAAATGACTTAGCCTCTTTTCTAATTTCACTCTGATCTTCAATCCAAACCCCTTCTATTTATTTAATTCTACCAATTCTAGAAGATCTTTGTACTATAGCCATCCTATGAAAAAATTTGTATTTTTATCTCCTTTTAACCAAGTCTATCTTGATTTTAATCTCCAAAATTTCTCTTCCTTACTCAAAATATTATGATATTCAATAAGCAACTCCCTTTCCTCTAAACTTGTATTATTTTCATCGTATTTTTGGAATTTTGAAAGTTTATCTTTTAGTTCTTCTTTCTTATCAAAAATATTTCCAAAGATGTTCTTGTTCCATTCTTTTAATCTAGAGGTCATAGCTTTAATTTGATTTGGAAGAGCATACAACCCACCATTACCTAAATAATTCCATGTTTGAGCTATCATATGAACAAATTGAGGATGGTTTTCCCACATTTGCTCATATTTAAAATATGATATATTTTTTAATTCACTAACCACCATTTTAACTCTTATTGGCCAATGATCTGAACCAATCCTTGTTAAGGTATTAGTTTTAGCACATGTTCCTTCATTGATATGGAATAATTTAAGCTATGTATTATTAAAAACATAGGACTTAAATAAGTCCAAAAAAAACCGTAATCCTGGAAATCATGAACTGCTCCAAGGATTTACGTACACAATCACGAAAAGGCTAAAGATATAAGCCCTAAAATAATGAAAAGAAAGACACCTAGACCTAGACCATTCAACGGAGGAAAGAAAACAACTCACGTTGATTATTCCGATTACTAAGTCCTAATTAACATATCCTAGGTCTAAAAAAATAATTAGCCCCTAGGTCTAAGTTTCCTTATCATTCGTCCCAACAAAAGAAGCATTGGACTCCAATGCTTTTAACAAAGAGGGAAAATCCCGGGACAGAATGTGAGCAGAAATCCAACGAGCCTGATGTGGAAATTGGCCTCGTCGGGCCACAAGATATGAAGTAGAAGCACCTTGGCGTGTTTGTCGGGTCTTCGTATCAAAGACTGTATCGGCGTCAAGCGGAAGCTGAGCATCAAGAACCACATCAACTGGATGTATGATGGCTGGAACTGTTTCCAGTGTCGAATCATAGTATGGTTTGAGAAGATCAACATTGACGACATCGTGAATGCCAAGATGAGCTGGAAGGTCCAAGCGAAAGGCATTCTCAGAGATTTGCTAAAGAATAGTATAAGGCCCATAACGAAGAGGCTTGATTTTGCTATGTGCCTTATCTGCAAATCATCGTTTGTCAAGATGAAACCATACTTTGTCACCAACTTGAAAGGAATGAGGTGTGCGGTGCTTGTCCATCTGTTGTTTCTGCTTTTGTTGAGTCTTCTGAAGAATTTGAACCACTTTGGCTTGAAGACTCTGCAAATGTTGTACAAAAGAGTTGGCCTTGTCTTGTTCCTTCTGAATGTGCATTGTGGTTGAAGAAGGCAAAGACAAAGGTAACTCATAAGGAGCAAGTGGCTGAAAACCAAAACACACTTCAAATGGAGAGTGCCCGGTAGAACTGTGGATGGCCCTGTTGTAGGCGTGCTCAATGTGAGTGAGGCTTAAGTCCCACTTGGCTAGAGTGGAATGATGGTAAATCCTCAAACTCTGCATGAGAGTACGATTAACTACCTCTGTCTGCCCATCGGATTGAGGATGATAAGCAGTAGAGAAGTTAAGAGATACTCCCAAAATCTTCCAAAGTGATCACCAAAAGTGACCCACAAAGCGTGAGTCACGATTAGAGACAATGTTGGTAGGAAGACCAAAAGAACGCCATACCACCTCAAAGAAGAGTTGGGCAAGATCCTGTGCAGTACTTGTCTTGCGACAAGGAATGAATTTGGCCATTTTGTTGAATCTGTCCACCACAACAAAGACACAATCATGCTTGCATACTGTCATTGGAAAACCGCTCAAGAGATCCATGGAAATGCTTTCCCATGGACGAGAAGGAATGGGCAAAGGCATGCTCATTCCCAATGTCCTATTGGCTGATTTGGAGCGATTATAGACTGCACATTGTCGCAAGAAGCGAAGAACATCTCTTTGCATGTGTGGCCAAAAGAAAAACCACTGAAGATGATGAAGAGTTTTCTGCCTACCAAAATGTCCCCCATAGAGTGTGGAATGAGCCTCCTTCAGAAGAGACTCCCTGTTCCCATGAGGAACACAAAGTTTGTCCAATTTGTACAACATTCCATCCTGAATATGAAAGTCTTGAAGAGCTCTCAAATTTGAAGAAGAAGGATTGGAAAGTTGGTGGAAAACTTTGCCAAAATCTGGATCCATAGGATACTGTGTAGGCCAAGTTTGGAAGCCAAGATGGGATGTAGTGACAACTGTCAAAACAAGAGTAGAAGGAGGACGACTCAAACAATCAGCCACTGCATTGTTTCGTCCTTTCTTGTACTTGATTACCAAATGGAATTGTTGCAAGTACGATGCCCATTTCATGTGTCTAGCTTCCTCAATTTTTGTTTGAGATTGAAGAAACTTAAGGGGCATGTGATCTGTATGAACAATTGTTTCTTTTCCCAAGAGATAATGCCTCCAATACTTGATTGCTTGAACCAAAGCATAGAACTCCTTATCATATGTAGAATAGTTCTTCTTGGCCTCTGAAAATGTTTCTGAATGGTAAGCCACTGGATGGCCATTCTGCATGAGCACAACTCCAAGTGCAACTTGCGAAGCATCAATTTCTATCTCAAATGGTTGAGACAAATCAGGAAGAACAAGAACTGGTGCAGTACTCAATTTGTGTTTCAATGTGTCAAAGGCTTTTTGTTGATCCTTTGTCCACTGAAACTGAACTTTGATCTTCGTCAAATAGTGTAAAGGTGCAGCAATAGAAGAATATCCTCCAATGAACTTGCGATAGAAATTGGCAAGTCCAAGAAAACTCCTTAACTCCATGACTGAAGTAGGAGTTGGCCAAGAGAAGATAACTTCAACTTTGGAAGGATCTACTTGCACACCTTTTTCACTAATTACAAACCCAAGATAGGCAATGAATGTTTGCCCAAATGAACACTTAGGAAAATTTGCATACAATTGGTTCTTTCGAAGAGTTTGAAGAACCATTTCCAAGTGTTCCAAATGATTCTCCCAAGTAGAAGAATATATAAGAATGTCATCCAAATAGATGATTACAAATTGATCCAAACAATCTCTGAATACTTCATTCATCAGCCGCATGAATGTAGCTGGAGCATTTGTAAGGCCAAAGGGCATGACAAGCCATTCAAAGAGCCCCATTTTGGTCTTAAATGTTGTTTTCCAAGTGTCTTCTACTTGAATTCTCACCTGATGATACCCACTTTTGAGATCAATCTTGGAGAAGAATTTTGCACCTTGCAATTGGTCCAAGAGATCATCAATGCGAGGAAGTGGATAACGATTCTTGATTGTAATCTTATTGAGTGCCCTGAAATCAATGCATAATCTCCATGTGCCATCCTTCTTCAACACAAGCAAGATAGGAGAAGCACAAGGGGAAGTACTTGGGTTTGATGAACCCTTTAGTCAACAATGCTTGAATTTGTTTCTTAATTTCTTCCATTTGCACTATTGATTGTCTATACATTGAAGAATTAGGAAGAGAAGATGCGGGAACAATCTCAATACTATGATTAATCTGTCTTTCAGGAGGAAGACTTGTGGGTTCTTGAAAAACATCAAAAAATGATTGAAGTATTGAATGAACTGAAGAACTCCTATTATTAGTGTGCTTAGGTGCTTGCTTTTCTTCTTGAATTGGTCTGATGAAGATGAGTGCTAATTCCTTTGCTTGATTTACTGACTTTGCGTGCTTGTCTACAACTCAACATCAAATTATGTGGAGTTTGTTGTGTACTTCTGATTATGAAATTTTTATTGTCTTTGTGCAAAGTGTATGTGTTTTTGTACCCATCATGTATAGACCTCCTATCGTATTGATAGGGTCTTCCAAGCAACAAGCCACAACAATCCATTGGAGTTACATCGCACACAACCGAGTCCACAAAAGAAGGACTGAAAGCAAAATTCACAGTGCAAGTGTGTGTGATGTCGGATGTAATCCCATTGTCCTTCCATCCCAAAGGATAAGGATGAGGATGGGGATTCATCGGTAACTTCAGTTTGTCAACAACGGACCTCACAATTAGATTTTTCTGCGAGCCGCTATCGATTATACAATCAACCATAAAGGTGTCACTGAGATGGACCGTAGTCACAAACAAATTCTCGCGATCACCTTGTGAAGTATTCATAAGGGTCAATTTGTTTAACCCTGCCAATTCCTTATAAGGCTTACGTTCCCCTGTAGCCTCAATGGGACTTTCTTGTGAGTCCTCATTGGAAGGCTTTACAACTAGGGATTGTTTCTTCACATTTTGCAACTTAAAACACCTCTTTTGAGTATGTCCTGGCTTTTTACAATAATTACAAATCAAAGGTGATTTAGAAGAAGAAGATTTTTGTGAAGAAGAAGAAGGGGAAGATGAAGAAGAGGGAGAAGGAGAAGAAGAAGATTTAGCTCCCTTGGAAGGTTGAGGAGAAGCCTTATGATTTCCTCCTGACGTAGAAGAGCGAGTCCCACGCGATTGCTCCCTCATTTCCTCCTCAGCAAGAAGGGCTTGATTGAAAGCCATGTCAATGTTAACAATCAACTTGTATTTCATCTTCCTGTAAATGGGTTCTTGCAAGCCACTTTTGAATTTGTTAACAAGTTGTGTCGCATTATCCTGAACAGAATTCAAAATCCGCAACTTGTTAAATTGAAAAATATAATCATGAACAGTCATATTGGAGGTTTGTCGAAGACGAAGCCACTTGATGTCAAGCTCAGTGGCATAGTTTGAAGGATAAAAATTATTCTTCAAAACTCTTTGCAATTCATCCCACGTGTCAATGGGATTTTGGGTCCGTTGTCGATCAGTGACAAGGACCTTGGCAATGCCATAAAGCTTCAACTTAGCAAAGTTAACTTGCTGATCCTTTGCTATCTTGGTATACTCAAACCAACTGTCCATGTCCAAAATCCAACTGTTGAGGACCTCTGGATCTCACGAACCAGTGTAAATGGGAACCTCACATTGTTGTTGGACTTCATTAGAAGTAACCTTATCAGCCAAAATGCTGACAAGTTGGGTTACTTGAGCCAATTTGTCGGCTAATTCAGAAGCCATTTGACCCCGAGTGATCGCCAGCAAAAATTGTCACAAAAAGACAAAAAGTGACAAATTGTGCAAAATAAAATGTGCCCAATTCAATTTGCAAAAATTGCAAATTTTAAAACATGTAATGGGCAAAAGGATTATTTGCACAATATTGAAAAAGTCAAATGTTTTTTTTTTTAAATCAAATGGGTATGGTATGGTTTTTTTTTTTTTACGGGTATACCACTGCGGCTTGGATCGTCGCACGCAATGAAGAGCCAAAGATTGGCTTTGGAAGGCAGCCACACAGGGCACTGTGCAGTGCGCATGGATGGCGCTCACTCGAAACGCAGCGAAATAGCCACTGAAGAAAAATGTCATCGAAAGAAACAAACTTCCCGAACCAGACCACCGAAACTGCCCGAACAGAGCATGGCCTGCTGCCGTCGGAATGTCAATTTGTCGCAGCAAAGGCAAATTCGGGAATATGAAGCCGTCAGGGTTTTTTTGCTTTATTTCTACCTTCAATGCCTCGAACACATACCAAAATAGACCAGATCCCGCTGAAAATTGTAATTCGTTCACGCTGAAAGTTGTAGCAGGGGAAACAACGTCGAAATGCGGTGATCAATCTGCAATTAGCCACCGAACGTCGCAAACCGGGTCAGCCGAAAATAAAATGTGGAAATCAAAACGGCCAGTCAAAAAGTACCCGCCTCGCAATTTTGTCACGATGTCGGTATCACGAAAAAGGCACCAAATTTTTGTTCGGAAATAACAGACCCTCTTTCTGGCAGTAGCGTTTTGGTGACAGCGTCAAGGTAAACACGCGGCCGAGGGAAAATTCCTCACACTGTCATGGGCGATCCGCCTGTAAGCTGAGCAAGGGCGAGATCGACAACAATGTCACCTCGTGGCGCGTTCCCAAACAAATCTGGCAGTGCCATATTTTGCACGATCGCAAAATTCAACCTCCGAAAAACGTAGAAAATCCCTGTCAATTTTTTTTTTGTTTCAAAAGTTGACGACAAAATTTGTCGTCAACAATTTTCTACAGCAAAATTGTCAACAATTTCTGACAACAATTTGTACTGACAACAATGGAAATAGGCAGCAATTCTTTCTGCAAGAATGGCAACAAAAATTCTGCAATTTCCCTGAGCTTCAACTGGAACAGGTGGTGGAGTTTCACTATGGAGGTCGAAAATAACCCAAAACCTCCAAAATTAACCTGCTCTGATACCAACTGATATGGAATAATTGAAGCTACGTATTATTGAAAACATAGGACTTTAAATAAGTCCAAAAATACAACCGTAATCCTGGAAATCATCAACTGCCAAAGGATTTACGTACACAATCACGGAAAGGCTAAAGATATAAGCCCTAAAATAATGAAAAGAAAGACACCTAGACCTAGACCATTCAACGGAGGAAAGAAAACAACTCACGTTGATTATTCCGATTACTAAGTCCTAATTAACATATCCTAGGTCTAAAAAAATAATTAGCCCCTAGGTCTAAGTTTCCTTATCATTCATCTAGCCAATGATCTAAGAGAATGCATCTATATAATTTTTTTGCTATTATATTCTGGCCTCTCCCATTGTTGGTCCAAGTAAAGTTGTCTTTTTCAAACTCAATTTCCCATGGATTGTTGTTTTGAATAAAATATGAGAGATCTTTCATACTTTGGATCAATTTCCTAATTCCCCCAGATTTTTCATTCAGATTGGTAATGGCATTAAAATCTCCAATAATCATGAAACAGGTTTCTTGGTCTTTACTTCTCATAAAGGCATCAATCCCACTCCAAAATTCTAATCTACCTAACTAAGTTGTAGGACCATATACATTGATAAGGATGAAGCAAATATCAACAAAGTAGCAAGTGACTAAAGAGACTATACAATGCCTAGTTTTATGAATGGTTACACAAGAGGTTCTAGAAGGATTCTAACAAGTTAGAATTCCTTTTGCTGCTCCTTCAAAATCCATAGCATCCCATTCACATCTTGACCAAACTACTTTCATAGTTTTTGAAACTTCTTTTGTCATTTTAGTTTTCTGGATATAAAGAATATCGGGTTTATTACTTAAACATAGGTCCCTAATACACCTATGCTTTGAGGGGGAATTAGCACCCCTTATATTCCATTAGATGATAATCATGTATCATTAGGGGCTTTTGGTCCCTCTTATGTATTACCAATATCATTTTTTTTTTAGTAAAGATAAGTTCAACCAACTTAGTTTATGTTCCTTTCTTTATGTTAGCTCTTGCTTCCTTGGATCTTGCTTGATAATTTGAGGGATTTTATTTTTTTGCCTTGCCTATATCAGGAGTAGGTCTTATTATTCTATTCCTCAATATTCTTTCACCATTTTTTTTCAACATATTTATCCTCTCTTGGATCTATTATAGAAGCTTTTGACTTATCCTGCTCATTTTATGGTATTTCCTTATTAATGGCATAGGTATTACCTTCTAAAACTACATTTTTTTACCAATTATTTTCTCCTGAATGGTGCATGGTACTTTAAGAGAGTCTTCAAAATCTGATGAAACACATTCCTTGGGTTCATTGATAATGTTCTTCCTTAAATTAGGATCATATTAAATAGATGGTTCCTTGCTAATTTGTTGAAATTGTTGTCCTGTGTCCTCTAGGTTTTGATCTACTTTTTTTTCATAGGCTAAAGCCTCAAAAGAATTGGAATTTCTTCCATTATCCTTTCTTATTGGTCTCCACTATCCATTTCTAGATCTATTTTTTGGAATTTGAAAACCATATTTATTCATAACCATTTGTAAATTTCTCTTACGATTTTCTACAAATGATTATGTTGGGCTCTTCTTAGAGCATGATCTCTCAATATGCCCCACCTCATGACATCTTCTACATCTATAATATATGTTTTCATAATATATAGTTTGTATCCACATCTTATCCCCATACTTAAGAATGATTGATTCTAGTAAAGCTTTACTTATATCAATCATGACCAATATTAGAGCATAAATAGCCAAAAATCCATCTTTTGTTGTATCTAAAATCTCAAGGAATTATCCTAGAGTGTTGCCTATTGCCTTAAAGGTGTCTATTTTCTAAAATTCAATGGGCACTCCAAACATCCTAACCCAAAGTGGTACTAAGGATAGATTATCATTTTCAAGTGAAAAGCCTTCATACCAGCGAGTAAGGAAGAGCCCTGCTCTTCCCATAAACCAAGGACCCCCTTTTAGGATTCTTTCTCTTTATTCCCTAGAACAAAAAATGGCTAGGAAGAAACCTTTGGGAAGAAATTATAGAATCACTCTTGGAGACTTCCAACTCCTATCAATCCATTTTCTCAAGGCTAAAGCCCTTGGCCAATACTCATTAAATTTACCAAAAATTGTCTTTTTCTTGGAGAAATGAGGATCTCTCTGAGGTGCGCTCACTACCCTCTACCACTATGGATGATTCTAAGGATTTAACTATAAATCGATCCATGGAAAGGAAACTAAAACTCAATTCTAATGAAATTTATTTGAAAGTTCTATAACAAATATAATATTTGATAAAAACATTATAAATTTTTCATGCACAATATCTAAGATAAAGAAAGGTAAAAAAGAACGTAGCTAAAAATTTCTTTGTCCAGATAGAATGTCTTGCCTCGCTGAAATCCTAGCCCTTCATTGCTCTTCCCATTATTCGAACCCTAGTTGGCAAATATTTGCAATTTTGTTTTTCGTGACTTGAAAAATTATCACTGCTCTTGTTCCGAATGGTTGACTTCACAGGGTTGTATCTCCCTCAATATTGCTCAAATTTTTGCATATGACCACTCATTTTAAAGTTATTCAAATTTGGCACAAGTTGGTCTAAGAATCAGTTGAATCGGATAACCCTTTGTGAAGATATGGCTCCTAAAACATGAGATGTTTTTTAGGAAAAAACCCTAATCCTTCGCACTTTGCAATTTCATTTTCGCGATTTAAAAAATTGTCACTACCCTTGTTCCGAATTATATAATATAGATTATTGAAATACTAATTATAATATTAATTTAAAAAATGTGATTATGGAAAAAAATTATTTCAGTTTCATATAAACAATCAAAAAGATATTTATAAAATTATAACTTTAAAAAATAAAATATCAAATTTTTATTAATATATTTTTTAAAATTGAGAGTGCAAATAATAAGGAATGAACTATGAAAGGAGCAAGCTTCACCATTTCTTGCTCTAGAACTTTAAAAAATACAAAAACAATAAATGATTAATTTGAGAAAAGCTAAGTAGCATAGAAGGAAAACCATATTTAAAAGTCTTAATTGAAAGTAAGGATGCCCTAGCTAAAAGTATGGATTTTCAAATTAAATATGAAAAGCCTAATCTAAGTAGTAAATGTTATACCAAAAGTGATGATCAAGGATAAGATGACTGAGCATGATATAATGGTTCTTAAAAGCAAAGGTTGATATGTAAGCTCCAAAAACTGTTGAAGACTTTTAATATTCAAAATTGATAAGTAAAGTGGGGATTGAATTCAAATTACTCTAAAGGTTTCTTTTTTATTTCATCATATTTTCAGTTTAGAAATTAGGGGATAAATAATGGATGGTGGTCTATGATTTAGGGGGAGAAAAACCCTATATTGAATACCATGGAGTGATGTTTTTTTTAAGATAGACACCACTAAAAAGCTTCTAATGTAGGTTACAATTTTTGGACATCCATGCCAACTTATCAGTAATATCCTTTGAAGAATATTGGCAATATTCTAGGGGAGTCCATCTAAGAAGGACCAATAACTAAGGAGTGAAAGCATGTTGTACATACGTGGATATGTGTTTTTATTAATGTCTCAAAATATCTATCACAATGCATTAATATTAAATCTAAATCAAGAGAATGAGACCAACAAGTGGATTATAAATATTGCATTGTGATGTCATAGATGTTACAAGATTGGGTACATGGCAAGAGAATGCAAAGTGAAAACAATGGAGAAATAGATAAATTTTTGATCATGAAACAAACATCAAGATGAAGCCAAGATATCTAGTAAAATCTAAAGTTGGTCAAGGTTATTTTACTTCTAAAAGAGAGACAAACAAAACCTATCTACGACATAAAATAACAAAGGTCATCATAGTTCACATAGATCAACCATTAGAAAAATTAAAAAAATAATAAAGGGATGGGAAAGTACAATGTATAAGTTTAAATTTAAAATGAATTAAGGGTGCAAAGGAAGATGTGGAGGAAAATTTTAGAACAAAGGGGGCAAAAGAAGTCAAGTTTATTAGTTGTATTCATTTTCTTCAAGTAGTATAAAATTCTTTTCTTGCCATAGAAATGAAAGTAGTGCATAAGTTATACCTTGCACAACAAGGTTTCAAAACTAACATAATAAAGAAAGAGGATGGAGAATATCCTATGGAGGAAAGTCATTGCACTTTAGGGTTTTAAAGGCAACAAAAAAAAGTGAGTGCATTTGAGGTTATTCCTTGCACTTGAAATCCTTCGTAGTAAGGTGTGCTTATAGATAACAAGTCTCACTATAAAGAATATACAAAAATAAAACAAACTGATGAAAATGAAAGTTTTGGTAAGAATGAAAAAAAGTATAAACAATATAGAAAAATCAAATAAATTGGTGAAAATGAAAGTTTTTGTAGG
Organism: Wollemia nobilis; assembly: GCA_028583015.1. Taxonomy (NCBI): domain Eukaryota; kingdom Viridiplantae; phylum Streptophyta; class Pinopsida; order Araucariales; family Araucariaceae; genus Wollemia; species Wollemia nobilis. The sequence goes on along the minus strand of JAQPPZ010013020.1, from coordinate 3,339,257 downwards.
AATGAAAAAAGCAAAGGAAAACCCCAAAGAAAAAAAACTAAAAGAAATATAGATATTGGGAAACAAAAACAAATATTGCATGTGTTAAGAAGAAGTGGGGCCAACCTTACAAATAAAAACAAAAGGTGGATGTGAAAATGGTATTCTAATATTAAGGGCATAATAAAACCCATAAAAAAATAGGTATGAAAGAATTATTATGTTGTCATAACCAATATATTTATAGAGAAGGAAATTAGATAACGATATTTTAGCTAGCTAGTTATGGTTTTGATTTTCTACACAAATTCAAATTTTAAAAGGCATTGACTAGTAAGATTTTATCTCTTAATCAAAATGATTAGCAAAGAGTTAATGCAAAAATATAATTTGAGGAATATGAAGAATATTTTGATAAATAGGTCAGCATAACAACAATGTTATTTTGATAATAATAACTCCCAAAAGAAGCCATATAGAGAGATATGTAAAAAAAGCTAATTTATAATATAAATAATAAAATTAAATTAAAAATAAAAGTTTATAAATAAATTAGGACAAAATTTTTTAATTAATCATCGAATAATAATAATAATAAATAAACAATGTTCATACTTGTTACATGGAATCAAAATAAGTTTCAAGTTTAATTTATATATCACATTATGATCATAAGGTAGTGTTAAAATGACTTGACAATTATGCAAGATTCTAGATTTCCTTCTTAAAAATTACAAAATATAAGTAAATGAACTAATAACATTTAATTATATAAAAATATTGATTATTAACTTAATAAAATTCCCCTTGGAGTTATGGAAGATAAAACTAGGGCATTAATTGGGTAGATGAAGTGTTTTTTGGTGCGATATTGAAGACAATATTGTTACCCCAAGAGGGCCCAATGGGGACACCTCTCGATCCTCTTTTAGATAGATAAAGTTATTTTGTATATTTGTTGAAGGAAAACTCTCCAGTAGAGATGAAAAAAGCACAAAAATTTACATTAAAAATGTTATTTACGATTGTTGGAAAAATATCAACATCTCAAAGATTCAATGGATGCTTGCCACAGTCAATATCAAGGTCAAATATTGTCATTGAGTAGAGGATGGTAGAAGAAATAGTCTTATATAGAGACAATATGATCTGATATGTAAATTCATGGGTATTCGTCCTAACCTAAATTTTTTGTATTCTTGGGTTCACCAAAATTGGGAGCCTCTTGGAGAGTATTCTTTGTGGTTTATTAGTAATTGATATTTTATTGTAAATTTTTCATCACTTGTTGATAGAAATAGGTCTCTCGAATTGGAAAAGATGAATCATGGTCCGACAAGATTATTTGTTCAGCCCTGGAGAGTGGGATTTGATCCTCAAATTGAACCCATTGTTGTCCCGGTTTGGATCTATTTGTATGCACTTCCAATGGAGTTTTAGAGTGAGCAGGTATTGGAAATCATCAATAATTCCCTTGGAAGATATTTGGGTGTTTCTAGAGACACAATGGAAGGAAAAACAATTGATTATGCTAGATTGTGTAGAAATAGATCTCAGCCAATATTTGTTGGTAGAGGTTGAACTTGAACTTGTAGGACTATCTTGTACTCAACAACTATATTATGAGGTGTTGCCCTTCAAGTGTAGAGTTTTCTACAAATATGGGTATTTCACCCAATCCTACCCAAACAATATGAACACAAAAATAGAGGTTCATCTAGGAATTTCGAATCTTCCCACGGAGGGTAAGTCAATAGTCAAAAAATGTAACAACCAACATTTATTAGGGTGAAGAAGCATAAGATGGTTTTAAACAACCCAAAATAAGAAGGCAAAAGAAAAAAATATGGTAAAGAGCAAACCCAACTCAAGCCCTCAAATAGATGATATCTTCTAGACACTAGTGGACTAGGAAGAAGAACAATTAATGGAAGGAGTGGATGGAAATAATAAAAAACAATAACAACCATGTTCAAGCCCCTCTTTCTCCTCCTCCTATCCAGAAGCAGGTAATAAAGTGCAGTGAGTTGCCACAATAAAATATTGCAAGGGTATTGATAGTGCATAACCTAGAGCAACCAATAATAATGAATATCATCATGGGTATAGTAGAAAAAAATAGAAAAAAATCAACTCTAGGGATAACTCAGGTGGAAAAGAGATCAAAGAATATCAACTCTTAAGGAGTGGGTAGAAAATCAAATAAGGAATTGATAGCAATTCAAGGAGACAAATTGATCACTAGGGGATTGGTGAGGCCAATAGACTCTTACTGGTATCAAGGTAACCAATGATTATACAATCATGGAATATTAGGGATTTAAATAGTAGAACCCGTCAATTTGTTGTTTGAAGACTCGTAGAAAAAAGTAAAACAAATGTTTTGATTATCTAGGATACAAAATATCATTGGATCTTATGTGTAAAACAATATATAGACTTTGGAGGGGTGCTAGTCATATGGAAGTGGTTGCCCAAGGGGCCTCAAGGGAGATAGTTACCTTTTGGAACTCTCTTGAATGGACAAAAATATAACATATAGCTTGGAGGGGTGTCATCACATCATGTTTTAGGAACAATGTGACAAGTGAGCAGGTTTTAATCACAAATTTTTATGGGGCTCAAAATCTAAATGGCTAGATTTGTCAATGGAAAGCAGCACATAATATGAGAGTTTCGAGGGAGGAGTTAGACTAGATTGTTGTTGGGAATTTTAATGCTAAATGATCATCTAGAGATCAGGAAGGGGGAACCCCAATTTTGGATCCAAAGGATCAACTTATGATTGCCCAAGTCCATGCATTACACTTGATGTATATTAAATGTTCCATAACCAATTATACTTGGACTAATATGAGGAGGCAACCACATAGTAGGAAGGTGAAGTTAGACCATTTTTTGGTTTTAGAGGAGACGTTTGTGAAATGGAATCTAAAATTTCATATTTTGAAAGGTCTATTTTCATATCACTTCTCCATTATGTTGGATGGAGGTATCAAGATAGGGTAGCATCACAAACCATTCAAATTTGAAAACTTTTGATTAAAAAAAAGAATTTTGAAAGAAAATTCCATAATGGTGGGAAGAGAGACATCTGACATATGGGACAACAATGTTTAGATTACACAAGCAACTTCATTATGTCAAGGATCAACTGAAACAATGGAGGTAAGCTAACAAGACAAAATTCTAGGTCCAAAGAGCTCCATTGGTGGCCAGATGGGATGAGGTTCAAAAACACTTTAGAGAAGGAACAATTATAGAGCAACTCAAAGAAGATGGTGATGCATTACGTAAAGCAGTTGAGGACTTTGACAACCAAGAGGATATATATTGGAAATAGAGAGCAATAACCACTTGGTTATTAGAAGGTGACAAAAATATCAAATTTTTCCACTGGCCTGCTTGTTCTAGGAGACAAACAAATAAGATGTAAAATCTTTAGGATGAGAACAAGCACTCCTTTGATACAATCCCAGGTATGCATTTCCATTCAATGGATTATTTTGCTAAATTGTTTAAGTAAAATATGGTGCAAGATGAAGAGGCTCAAAAATTTCATGTTTTCATACCCTCTATTATCTCTAAAGAAGAAAATTGGGCCCTACTTAAACCCATTGATAGAGAGGAATTGAAGAAAGTAGTCTTAATTTGGAATGAGTACCGAAATACACCAAGTCCATATGGCTTTCCAATTGAGTTTTTTCATACCTTCTAGGACTTGGAGGAGGATGTAATGGTTGTTATAGAGGAGTCTAGAGGCAGTAAAAGAATGCTTAAAGCATTAAATCATACATTCATTGCCTTAGTTTCAAAAGGGGAGGAGGGGATGCATATTTTAGATTATAGACCTATTGCCTTATGCAATGTCATATATAAAATAATCATGAAGGTAATGGTTGAGTGACTAAAACCTCTCCTACATAGCATTATCTCCTTGAAGCAAGGGCATTTTATAGATGGTAGGCAGATCTTGGATGGTGTGGTTCTAGCTCAGGAGGCAATCCACTCAATGCAAAAATCTGCCAATAGAGGAATGTTCATAAAATTGGATATGTTAAGGACTTATGATAGGGTGGAGTGGAGATTCTGTCAAGGATGATGACAACCTTTAGTTTCTCTCAAGATTGGATAAAATGGGTCATGAGTTGCATTTCTACTCCAACATACTTAGTGTTAATCAAAGGCATTCCCTGGCAACTGTTTGGAGCCACTCGAGGCCTTCATCAAGGAGATCCTTGTTCCCCTTATATTTTTCTCATATTGGTTGGAGGCTTGGTTAGACTCATCTTGAGAAGACAACAAGGTTTGCTAATAGGTATGAAGGTGGGTGAGGAGGTTTTGACTCACCTATATTTTGTGGATGACATAGGATTGGTGGGAGTGGCCAACTTTAGGGAAGCAAGAATGATTAGAGATACTCTTAATGCTTACCTTAGGGCCACAAACCAAGTCATCAATTATAAAAAATCTAAAGTTGTCTTTTTCAATGTAATGCCCCCCTTGTTATGATATTTTTAATATTTGGGACACTATACTGTTTCTTAAAATCAGAAAATACAACTCCAGGAAATAGGAAATAACTAACAATTTTATTTTTCAAATTTCTTTCAAAATAGGGTTAAGATTACAATATTTTAAAAATATAATCTTTCCACAATATGTCTGCAAACCCTTGAAATATACTAAATCAGCAAACATGGAAAGATACCTCTGAATATTGATGAAGCTCCAAGTGTGAATCCTATGTGAATTCACCAACAAAGAACTGGGGTTTCGTCCAGCTCCAAAAATTTTAGGGGTTTCGTCTTCAGCCACACTGTTGGGGTTTTCGTCCCTTCGGAGAAGAAGTCTCAGCCACTGGCCTCAAACTCTAGAGGAAATAACTAAAATCTAGAATATAATGAAATGAGACCAAGCCACCGAATAAATAGACTCCTCCACAACAAACTCCTTTTGCATGCTCAATGTGGGATAAATCATGAAACATAACTCTTTTTTAAGTCTCACGTCCCCTTTTTATAAAATAAGGTTTTAAACTATATAAAGTATTTAAATAATTTTACTTTATATAATTAAACCTTCACACATTAAAAACTTGGTCTTTTGATTATCCAATCTGCAAACTGAGGATAGATACAGACACCCATTTCAGTGAAGAATATCACTGCACTGTCCGTTTTACCCAAAACCCTAAAAACTAACTTACTAAAAATAGTAAGTCAAGGCTCTATCCATCCGATTCAACATCTGAGAGTGGATTCGAATACCCATGTTGCTCAATTATCCACTCCAAAAACTCCAGTTAGGCTCCCCTGCAATTTACCCTAGCCTACGGGAACCCGTGAGTAGGCTAAACTGTTCTGTACAGTGACTGCCTAGAAAAAGGGGACATTACATTCAATCTTGATCGAAGGCTTCAAGACAAAATTTTAGAGATCTTGAGATTCATGAGGACTTCTCTCCTAGTGGTATATTTGGAGGTCCCTTTGTATTTTAAAAAATTGAAAATAGATATCTAGAGGAATCTTTTGGATTGTATCAAAGAAAGAATTAATCATTGGTCTCACAAATGGTTAAGCTTTGGGGGTAGATTAACATTTTTGTAGTTAGTCATTTAGACCATGCCAATTTATAAATTTTCTATCCTTGCTGCCCCACATACCATATGGAAAAAGTTAGACAATATGGATATACAATTTTTATGGGGAGGAGTAAAAGGAGAGAGGAAATGGGTCTTACTAGGTTGGGATAAAGTAAGCTAGTGTCACATCCCCGCCATTTATGGTTAATTAACTTGAAATAATGTGATCCTGCATTTAGTCTTGTGGTGCAGGTGCAGGACTTCGAGCCAGTAGCAGAGGAGAACATCTACCACAACCAAGGTAGTGGACCGAAAGTGCCAGGTAAGCTGGATATGATGTTGTGCCCCGTGCACCGTGATCCATGGATACATGGAAGCCTGTCGTAGGATTTATGTCTGTATTGCATTCTGCCTGACATGTTTGTTTGAATGTCTATGATTGTGATTTTACCTTTTTCGGTTATAGCTTGCTACTTGTTATTATTTTTCTTTAAAAATATATATAATATAAAATCATAACATAAATGAAAGATAATTAACTATAATAATAAAATTGGTCAAAATATATATAATTGTATATATCTATAAAAATAAATAAATAATTAGTTTCTAATATAATGAATAAATAAATATATATATATATATATATATATATATATATATTAAAGTAATAATAAACAATAAAATAAATAAATAAATTGAAGGGAGAATTATCAAGGCTAAAGCCATTCCTAATAGAATGAACAACCTTCATACTATATGAAGCAAAAGCTTATAATATTCATGAATAAGGAGATAAAACTATAGAAAGATCGTCAAAATAATAATAATAAAGTTTAAGCAAGGTATTTGGGCTTGGTTAAAATATGATTAAACCAATCGCTCTCCACTTGGAACAAAGCTCAATCTGGAAACTCAGTGCAAGGTGTCAACAAATCCTTGCTCGCCTGTTCTTTAAAACAAAAACGGGTTGGCTGAGAATGGGTGTCTTCCTTTCGAGTTTTCATGGAGCTAAGGAGAAAGTGAACTAGGCTTGTTAGCAGTTTAGAGGGAGAGAAGGCGAACGAGCTTAATAGCTGCTTAGTGGAGGTCAGATTACTCTGTTTGTTTTGACCCAGTAGCTTGAATTTCTCCATGTTAGTAATCGTTATGAAATAACAAGAACTGGGTATTAAAATATAAATTGAATTGTATATCACAATGATGAAACAATGTCAGAGTTTAATGTTGTTGGAGAAGTTGTGTGGTTTAAATTAAAAAAACTTGACTGAAAATTTATAAACCACAACAATAGGTGGTTAAAATCACACAATTTTATGTATGAGATGGAGAGGAGACATCTTTGTGTTAGTCTTACAATGGCACTGAGAGGGGGGGGTGAATCAGTGCAGCTATTTAAAACTTAAAACTTTAACTCTTAAAGCCAAAACAAATGAATGCTAAAACTAGAAACAACAAGTACCACAAGAGAGCATCACATAACACAAGATGTAACGAGGTTCACCAGTTTTGGCTACTCCTCAAACTAGACTGCTTGGACTCCCATCCAAATCCAGCCATTGCAAAGCACCAACTTTACAATCAATTTACCAGCATCCACTAGAAGGAGCACCAACCCCTAATTTACCAGCACCAACTTGGAAGGAGCACCAACCCCTGATTCCAAGCACCAACTTGGATTTCTATTTTCAATTTTGATTGACATAAAAATGCCTTATGTGTTACAAGACCCTCACTGGTCTAGCTTAACTCAAATCAATCTCATGGAAGCATACACTCTTTTACAGTTCTACCTTCTGCACACTTACAACCCTTTCATATGGCTTGCTCTTGCAGCTCTTCACAGCTCCATCACAGCACTGTTATTATCTCTTACAGCATACTTGCTTCTTTTTAACAACCCACAACACTATCCTTCTTACAACATACTTCAAGCTATTTTTCAGTCCACAGTACTATCTCTCTATTTCCGCAGCACTCTTTCCTCACCGCTCTTATCTCTCAGCAGTTCTCTCTCTCACTTGACCAACCCTTTCTTTCTTTGGCTTTTTCTTATATATGTTTTTTTCACACATGAGCTAAAACCTTACGGTTCATTCTTACCGCTCTGCTTAATGCGTGCTCAGCCCGTCTTCTCTGCACCCTGACAGCTTTTCTGTTTATTTCGGCTCTGACAACCTTTCTGTTTATTTCGGCTCTGACAGCCTTATCTGTTTATTTCGGCTCTGACAGCCTTATCTGTTCATTTCGGCGTTCTCTCTTCCTTGTCAGCGGCACCTTCCCTCTTTATGGCTACACGTCATTTTAAACAATATTTTTCATCTTAAAACCCTAGTATTTTGTAACTGCCATTAACACGCATGCAACCTATACTATCTGCGCTTTCTCGGCTTTTGTATTTTTACTACAATATATTATATTTTATTACGGCCCATACTTTTTGTATTTCTCATTTCCCGTGCTCTTACCATCGCACCGCGCACCCTACTACAGTTGTCTTATTATAATAATACATTCTGCCTGATCTTCTTCAGATTTTTTTGGCCATTGTAGATTCTGTCAGTTTGTTACACGTGTAGCATTTCTGTAACCCCACCTGTAATAGATCTTGTTTTGCTGCAAGATTTTATTCTGCAATTGTCCCTATGTATGCTTCTTCGGCTTGCTACCGCGAAAACCTTACATGTCGCGAAATCGCGACATTCTCCACTTTCGTACACTCTACTTCGCAAGCACCAGCGAAAACATGACATGTCACGAAATCGTGACACTTTTCGCCTTCTTGACCTCTTCTTGGCATGCACCCGTGAAAATGGAACACGTCGCGAAATCGCGACACATTTTCTCTCTCCTCCCATGAAACTGAAACATGCAAAATGACGACATCTCGCGACACTTTTCGCTGCACCCATGAAAATGGAACATGTCGCGAAATCGCGACACTTTTTCTCTCTCCTCTTCCTTGGCTTGCACCCGCGAAAATGGAACATGTCGCGAAATCGCGACATCATTTTCTCTCTCCTCCCGTGAAAATGGAACATGTCACGAAATCGTGACATCTTTCGCATCCGTACAACTCTCTCTTCATGCACTAGCGAAATCAAGACATGTAGCGAAATCGCTACACCTTTTTGCCTTTGCACTTTCTCTTTGCTTCGGCCTCCGAAAATCCAACATGTAGCGAAATCGCTACATCTTTTCACTTAGCACTTTCTTTTCTTTGCTTTTTTGCTTCTTTCTTCCGTGAAAATCCAACATGTAGCGAAATCGCTACAACTTTTTGCCTTTGCACTTCCTCTCTGCTTCAGCCCGCGAAAGTCCAACATGTAGCGAAATCGCTACACCTTTTGCTCCTTGGCATCTAAACTCTGCTTCGGCCTATGAAACTTCAACATGTAGCGAAATCGCTACACTTTTGTTGCCGTACATTCTCTCTCCTCTTCGGGTCGCGAAAACCCGACGTGTCGCGATATCGCGACACTTTTTGCCCTTAGCGCTTTTCTTCCGAATCTGTCACGAAATCGCGACACTTTTCATCCTTGGCGCTTCCTTCTCCAAACTTGTCGCGAAATCGTGACACTTTTCATCCTTGCAAGCTCCTTTCCTCCATTCATGTCGTGAAATCACGACATCTTTTCCACTTTGCTTCTTTCTCTGCCAACATGTCATGAAATCGTGACACTTTTTCCACTTGCTTTCTTCTCCTCCAATCATGTCGTGAAATCGTGACAGTTTTCCTGACTTTCTCTCTCCTTTATATGTCACGAAATCGCGACGTTTTCTAGCCTTCTCTCTCCTCATATGTCGCGAAATCGTGACATTTTTCATGCTTTCTCTCTCCTCCTTTTTGTCGCGAAATCGCGACAGAAAACATGTCGCGATATCGCGACAGTTTTCTAACTTGTCTTTTTCTTTGATTTTTTGAATCTGGGCCACTTCTGTCTTCTTGGAAATTTACTGTACATGTTCTGACTGACCTCTGAACTCTTGTTCACTTCATCAACTGATCTATCTATTGACTTCTACACTCCTGTCCATTGCATCAACCGATCCTCTGTCTGTGTTGACAACAATGACAATACTTTGGCTGCACCTTACTCATCAAACAACTCCTGTCCATCACCTTGCTCATCAATCAACTCCAATCCATTGCATCAACTGATCAACCTGACTGTGTTGACAACAATGACAATACTTTGGTTGCACCTTGCTCATCAATCTCCCCCTTTGGAATTGTTGGCAACACACGTAATTGCGTGCAATTACCTGTAATTCTTCTCCCCCTTTGACAATAATACCAAAGGGCGGTTGCAAAACTCCCCCTGAGTCCATGCACAACATTCTCAGGCAAAAATTAATCCAGTTAGCAAAAAGCATAAACATGAGCAATATGATAAACAGATGCATAAATGCTCCCCCTGAGAATTTGATCCCGATGGCTAGTCAAATCTTAGTCAAATCTTGGGAATAAGTGACCTCTTCAGTTCACGCTGTCTTCTGAGCCTCAACCCTCTGTACTCTATCAAAGACTCACTAAGAACCTGCTTAATAAGCTCACATAGAACTTGTCCAGATCAGCACACAAGTTCTCACTAGAAGCTCGCTTAGCATGAACCCACAAAGAGAATTGTTAGAGACCCAATGTGATTCATCAACCTCATAGAAACATACAGAGAATTGTTAGAGACTCAATATGTTCTATACTTAATTCCCAATCTCAATCTCAACTATTAAACTCAAAACAACCAACCAAGGGTTCCACCAACTCAATGCAAGTAGCTAGACTCACAAATATAAACCCTAGTGCACAAAGCTTCCACTATCTCAAACCAAAAATTATGCATTCACCAAAAACTCTCCTTAAGGATAACAATGCATAAGTAGTCTTCAATAAACCAGAAAATAGGATTTACACCTAGCCAAGGGATACCTAGTAAGAATACCTTTTCACTCCAACCTTATTTTAGAAAACATACACCAATCATACTCATAAGAAGAATGTGTCCATACCTTATTGGAGTAGAAGATAATTGAACCTTCAAGCTGTCACCACACACAACTCTCAAACTTCCAACCAAGTTAGGGATAGAATAAAAATAAATGAGCAATAAAATAAACTTCCTTTATTACACCTTTTAGCTCCACTTCTTTAAACACAACCACCAAAACATGCCAATAAGATAATGTCAAAGCAAAATATGACAACTTAACCTTATACCTCCATCAATTATATTTGCCAAGTCAACTCAAAATACTCCAAGCAAATAATAAAAGATATACCTTGGCCAATCTTAGTTCTCCAACCTTTGGAGAAAGTGAATAACACCACCACAAATGCTAAAGCGCTTTCATTGTTGCTATCCTCGTGCATCACGACCAAGACGAAATTGCCCACAACATGGGTCAAACTTGGCACCTCTGCCCAACGCTTCTTCACTTCAACATGCAGATTTCACATCTTTCAACAAAATTGATAAGTGACTCACACTTGTACCAACTCTGCAAATTTACTGCCAACTTAGTGCAAGCATTAAATATTGTACTACAGCACAACCAGATTCCTTTTTAAATTTAAAACCTGATCTGAGTTTTCTACAGATACTACAGATCACACTTTACTTTTAACTGTGCAAATCAGGAGAAGACATTTTGACAAACACTTTATGGCCAACCATAGAGCCCCTTGCTCAACCTCAACTTCTTAACCTCGGATTGATATTTTATCAACAGTTAAACCGAACTGTCTGTGAATTGAATAATATTACCAAGGTGACAAGAAGGATCTAGCAATCTTTACCTCAAAGTGTAAAACAAATACACGCTGCTCGAAACACGTATATGCAGCTAGGGCAAACACACATTCTTTCATTAAGCACAAAATTTTGAACTGTTATGATCCGTAGCTATGAACAGTTGGTGGAAGAATTATCAACAGTACAACAGAGACATATCTCAACACTACCAATTGTGACAGCTCTTCAAATTAAACAGCACACTTCACGGCACCTCCAAAAACAACTACAAGAACTGACAACACACTTTAACTGCTATACAACAATAACCCGACTGCTTACCTTTCATCCTCAGAAAATCGGCCAAAAACATAGGAGCATTAAAATAATATTTTAAGATTGCTCCCCCTGAGGATGTGCCACCTGGAGCTGCTTAATGCAGAAGAGGAGTAATCTCCTTCTGTCCAAGGAGACACGAATTCCTTTCTTCTGTCTTTCTCCAGACTTTCCTGAACTTGGGCTTGAGTTTTTCAACTACATCCCTATTTTGCCCCTGTTCGTGAACTTGAACATTTTTCTTGCGGGGTTGTCTCTTGTGCATTCTTGAAGGATGATTATTTTCCTTTTTGCTGTGCACATGATTTATTCTCTGTCTGTATTGCATTCTTTGCGTCTGATGAAATCTAGGGTTTTGCATTAGATTAGATACATAAGTGCTTGGACAGAACCTTGCTATGTGCCCTTGACCATTACATTTAAAACATTGCACATGTTTAATTCCCTGTCTGTATAGCATCCTGTCTTGCCTTAGGTTGGATACAGAAGTGCTTGGACAAAGCCTTGCTATGTGTCCATGGCCATTACAATTAAAACATTGCATAGGGTGTTCACTCAGAAAAGCAGATGTAGTTTTATCAGCAAAACTCTTTGATCTTTTGTTCAGTCCACAATAAATTGCCTTGTGACCAAAGTGGTTGCATTTAGAACAATAGCCATTAAAAGCATTATTATTAAAAGAGTGAGAGTGAGAGAACCTCTTTTGTTGTGGTTGCTTTGCTGTAGATTTTCTTTGATATTTTCTTCCTTTTGAGGATTCAGCTTCAGACTTTTCTTTCTTCAATCCTTCAACCGTGGACTTCTTCTTCTCTGCATATTTGGAGGATGAAGGTTGTTCAGCTTCATATCCAAGACCAAACTTAGCCATGGAGCTTCTTTGTTGATTTATCATTGTATCTAGCAACTCTGTGCTTTTCTCAAATTTGAGATTTATATTGGCCTCTTTTAGTTGTTTCTTCAATGAAACAATCTCTTCTTCTTGTTGGCAGCATACTGTCTCTTTCTCATTGATTTGAGACCTGAGAATATCTTCAATCCTTTTGTACTGTTCTACTTGCAGCTTTAGATCAACAATAACTTTGTTAGATTCCTCTTTACTTGTGCTGCTTACATCATCCTCATCATCCAGGTGAGTCTTCAAGGCTTCTTCTGATTTCTTGGCCTTTTGAACTTGTAGGAAGAGATCTTCAATTTCATCCCCATATTCTTCTAACTTCTTGGACATTCTTTTGTTCTTTTTCTTTTCTATACTCAACTCTTCAAGAGCAGATATCAACTCTCCTTCAAGATCTACTTCAGCCTCAAGATTTTCATCACAAACTTCAGGATTCACTTCTTCTACCTTTTCTGGTTCAAATTTCTCTTCTACAGAAACTGAAACTGACTGGGATGCCTTTTTGGAGGAGGATCTATTCTTCTTAGCCATTGTGTACTAATCCAAGATCAACCCTGACTGATTTAGCCAAAACTGGGAACTTGGCTCTGATACCAATTGTTAGTCTTACAATGGCACTAAGAGGGGGGGTGAATCAGTGCAGCTATTTAAAACTTAAAACTTTAACTCTTAAAGCCAAAACAAATGAATGCTAAAACCAGAAACAACAAGTACCACAAGAGAGCATCACATAACACAAGATGTAACGAGGTTCACCAGTTTTGGCTACTCCTCAAACTAGACTGCTTGGACTCCCATCCAAATCCAGCCATTGCAAAGCACCAACTTTACAATCAATTTACCAGCATCCACTGGAAGGAGCACCAACCCCTAATTTACCAAGCACCAACTGGAAGGAGCACCAACCCCTGATTCCAAGCACCAACTTGGATTTCTATTTTCAATTTTGATTGACATAAAAATGCCTTCTGTGTTACAAGACCCTCACTGGTCTAGCTTAACTCAAATCAATCTCATGGAAGCATACACTCTTTTACAGTTCTACCTTCTGCACACTTACAACCCTTTCATATGGCTTGCTCTTGCAGCTCTTCACAGCTCCATCACAACACTGTTATTATCTCTTACAGCTTACTTGCTTCCTTTTAACAGCCCACAACACTATCCTTCTTACAGCATACTTCAAGCTGTTTTTTAGTCCATAGTACTATCTCTCTATTCTACCGCAGCACTCTTTCCTCACCGCTCTTATCTCTCCATAGTTCTCTCTCTCACTTGACCAACATATTTCTTTCATTGGCTTTTTTTTTAATATATATTTTTATCACACGAGCTAAAACCTTACGGTTCATTCTTACCGCTCTGCTTAATGCGTGCTCAGCCCGTCTTCTCTGCACCCTGACAGCTTTTCTGTTTATTTCGGCTCTGACAGCCTTTCTTTATTTCGGCTTTGATACCTTATCTGTTTATTTCGGCTCTAACAGCCTTATCTGTTCATTTCGACATTCTCTCTTCCTTGTCAGCGGCACCTTCCCTCTTTATGGCTACACGTCATTTTAAACAATATTTTTCATCTTAAAACCCTAGTCTTTTGTAACTGCCATTAACACGCATGCAGCCTATACTATCTGCGCTTTCTCGGCTTTTGTATTTTTACTGCAATATATTATATTTTATTACGGCCCATACTTTTTGTATTTCTCGTTTCCCGCGCTCTTACCGCCGCACCGCACACCCTACTACAGTTGTCTTATTATAATAATACATTCTGCCTGATCTTCTTCAGATTTTTTCAGCCACTGTAGATTCTGTCAGTTTGTTACACGTGTAGCATTTCTGTAACCCCACCTATAACAGATCTTGTTTTGCTGCAAGATTTTATTCTGCAACTGTCCCTATGTATGCTTCTTTGGCTTGCTACCGCGAAAACCTTACATGTCGCGAAATCGTGACATTCTCAGCTTTCGTACACTCTACTTCGCAAGCACCAACGAAAACATGACATGTCGCGAAATCGTGACACTTTTCGCCTTCTTGACCTCTTCTTGGCATGCACCCGCGAAAATGGAACATGTCGCGAAATCGCGACACTTTTCCTCGCCCCCGGAAATGGAACATGTCGCGAAATCGTGACATCTTTTCTCTCCTCTTCCTTGGCTCGCGCCCGCGAAAATGGAACATGTCACGAAATCGCGACATCATTTTCTCTCTCCTCCCATGAAAACTCGACGTCCACCGAAAATGGAACATGTCACGAAATCGTGACATCTTTCGCATCCGTACAACTCTCTCTTCATGCACTAGCGAAATCAAGACATGTAGCGAAATCGCTACACCTTTTTGCCTTTGCACTTCCCTTTGCTACGGCCTCCGAAAATCTAACATGTAGCGAAATCGCTACAACTTTTCACTTAGAACTTTCTTTTCTTTAGGTCATTTTACTTTTCTTCCGAAAGTCTAACATGTAGCGAAATCGCTACAACTTTTTGCCTTTGCTCTTCCTCTCTACTTCAGCCCTCGAAAGTCCAACATGTAGCGAAATCGCTACACTTTTGCTCCTTGCACTTCTCCTTCGCCCACGAAACTTCAACATGTAGCGAAATCGCTACACTTTTGTTGCCGTACATTCTCTCTCCTCTTTGGGTCGCGAAAACCTGACGTGTCGTGATATCGCGACACTTTTCACCCTTAGCGCTTTCCTTCCGAATCTGTCGTGAAATCGTGACACTTTTCGTCCTTGGCGCTCTTCTGCAAATTGTCATGAAATCGTGACACTTTTCCCTACAGCTCCTTTCCTCCATTCATGTCACGAAATCGTGACAGTTTTTCACTTGCTTCTTTTCTTTCAACATGTCACGAAATCGCGATAGTTTCTCCAGCTTTTTCTCTCTCCTTCGATATGTCGTGAAATCGTGACAGTTTTCCAGCTTTTTCTCTCTCCTCCGATATGTCGCGAAATCATGACAGTTTCTCCAGTTTTTCTCTCTCCTCTGATATGTCGCGAAATCACGACATTTTTGGCTATGCCTTCTCTCTCCTCATTTTTTGAATCTGGTCCACTTCTGTCTTCTTGGAAATTTACTGTACATGTTCTGACTGACCTCTGAACTCTTGTTCACTTCATCAACTGATCTATCTATTGACTTCTACACTCCTGTCCATTGCATCAACCGATCCTCTGTCTGTGTTGACAACAATGACAATACTTTGGCTGCACCTTACTCATCAAACAACTCCTGTCCATCACCTTGCTCATCAATCAACTCCAATCCATTGCATCAACTGATCAACTTGACTGTGTTGACAACAATGACAATACTTTGGTTGCACCTTGCTCATCACTTTGAAAATGTGAGAAAATATATGAGAAATTTTAAAAAAGATAACTTTAAAAAAAAATTTGCTTTGTATTTTTCTACAGTTGAATTGGATCTTTTGGCTAAGTCATGTTGTGTCTTCCCCTCCCCTAAAGGTTTTGTGCCACGTGTGGGAAGGGGGCTTTACCGGATGCTCGTCTTTAACGGAAATCGCCCCAAAGCGAGCAATTGTCTCTCCTCTCCAAGATTAAGTGGTAACTGCTAGGGCGCTTATTGAATGAATTCTGGCTAAATCATGCTTTGTTTTCTGTTGAATGATTTCTGGCTAAGATGTGCTTTGACTACAAATGTTTGATTTTTGGCTAAGTTGTAATTTATGTTTCCTCTTTTATAAAAGAAAATATTGGGAGCCTTTGTTAGCAATTGTACATTGTATTTGAAAAGAGACCACGTATGTTTGATGAGAGTTTGGTTTTCATGTGCATTTTACATTTTTGTTTGCCTGTGAAAACTACATGTCATTTAGTAGTCTTGGGCTATGCTGATCCAAATCTAAAAACCTTTCCTTCCATGCGTTGGGTTGTGTGGAAAAGCTCTGAAGTTTGTATATTGGAGAGTGTTGTCGGGAAATGGGAGCACGTCTGATGGTGGCGAAAGCTTTGCTGCTGGGGAGTTAAGCGCTTTTCTAAAACGAAGAAAGAATAACACATGTTTCATTTACTCCATAGTTTCGCTGGAGGCGCTATTCAAAACAAATGACTATAATGAGATTTGATTGCTCATTAAGGAAATTACTTCTTCCTTATAAAGCTCTTTTGACGTCTGTTAAAAATGATAATACTTTGGCTATAGGGAAATTTAATGTTTAAATAATAAATTTTTAATGGATACGTCATTATTCTAGCGATTGTCTGTTAGAAGTGTAAATAGAAAAGAAAATGATAGATTGTCGTAGAAGTGTTGTTATATTATCTTAAAAAAGCTCATAGGTTTATATGTTGTCATTTATTAAAGAAAAGTATTCGTATATGAAAAAGATAGCTTTTAATATTATTTGTTGTGAATAAATTAAATGCTAGATTGAATTAATGTTTTTTTTTTTTTTAAATGGGGGTTATTGAAAGTTTGGGACATGTAGTTAGAACTTATAACATCATTATATGTGTTTTTATTTTAGAATAATATTTATGTTTTGGGTTAAGATTTAAAATATGCATGTTCTTCTTTTGAATATAAGTTTGGTTATGAGATAATATACTTAGAATAGTTGTTTTCTTTTATTCAAGAAAATAATATCTTGGAGAATATTTCAAAATAAGGTTTTCATTAATATATATATATATATATATATATATATATATATGGTGAAGAAAACTTATATCTTCCACCAAATGGAAATTCACTTTGCTACTAAATTGGGTACTTTGAGTAAGGATTTACCCATCCCATCTGCACAAGTCACGAGGTGACTTATGTGAGACTGAGTCACTACACTCCGACAAATCAAGGACATAGGTCCAAGCCATCGAGTATAACGAGCAGCGGTATGGAATGTTGCTCTAGGTGCTCAGTCAGTTAGTGGTGGTGATATTCATCATCCCACTTGGACTGGGGAAAATGCCAACGTATTGCATGACTAGGGTGCTACTCATGCATATGGCATATCCAGTAACATATGGTTATGGGAAGCATTGTCATCAGTATAGGTTAGGACATGATTATCTAGTCCACAAGCCATGAGATGGCGGACTCTAGCCAAAACTTAGTAGAATGTCAATAACTAGCACCGGCATACGGACGTTGGTTCCAAATAAATGAGTTGAGCACTCAGAGGACTACGAGTTCTTCTAGATTTGGACAAGGGAGTTAGCGTACCTTGTTAAAGTGATATGGGCCCTGAATAGATAAACCTTCATCGGATTCCAAAGACTCATGTGAAGAGTTAGAATCCTACTTGGTGACTCGCGGGATATGGCCAGTCCCGAGCACTTAAGACACCAGTTGCAGGGGTGGCCAATCTTGAAGTGTGAAATTTTGTATACCTAAACTAACACTATGATGGGATTACAAGCAAAGTATTGTTGTCTTAAATGAAAAAAATTTAGTGATGAAATTTTTGGGCTTTGACAATTGGTATCAGAGCCTAGGTTTGCGAAACCCTGACCAACATAGCTATTCTGACAAAACTTTGTAATGTCAGTCATGGCAAGTACATCGGGAAGGACTAGCCTAAATATGCAAGAGAAAATTGTAGAGGTCTCGAGAAAAGGACCCAAAAGACTCATAAGGGAGTCAGAAAGAGTACAAACTACTGAAACACTATGACGGGTAGTTAGAAAGGATAAAGAGCCTTTAGCTGCAAAAGCAACCTCCGGTGATGGGAGTATGGCTCGCATGATCCAACTCATGTAGTAGCTTAATCAACAAAGAGAGTTGATGGAGAGTCAGAGGGCTCAAATGAATGAACATATGGATCAACAACAGGCACATATGGTCCAATAGCAGGAACTCATTACTCAACAACAAAAAGTTATTGAGAATTTGACACAAAAGAAAACAAACAGTAAAGTAAGTCAGTTGCCTGAGGGATCTACCAAAAGAACTGTAGGGGAGGAATTACAAAAAGAATTAAAGAAACTGGATATTTCCAAATTTGATGGTGTGGTGATGGCAAGGCAACCTTGAACTGGCTAAGTGAGGCCTTGCCATTCAACCCCTTAGTTCTGAAAGGAAGACTACATGGGTAGTGGCTCATTTGGAGGTCCTGCCAAAATATGGTGGACCACTTATAAGAAAGCCGCTCAGAAGGAGGCAGCGGACATACCATGGGAAATATTTGTAAGAGACTTCAAAAATCATTTTCTTACTGAGCAGTTCTTTATTGAGAAACATGCAGAATTTACAAATCTACGTCAGGGTAACATGACAATAGTCGAATACTATCAAAAATTTGTGCAGTTACAAAAATATGCCTCGAAATTTGATGAACAAGAAAAATTTAAAGCACACAAGTTTATTTTGGGTTTGCACCCAAAACTCAGTCATCCTGTAGGTGGAAAAACACCCCAGACTCTAATAGTTGCTTATGATGTCTGAAGGAGTTAAAGGCTTTTTATCAACAAGAGAAGGATAATTCAAGGAAAAAGAAGAAACCTAAACAGAGTCGTGGTACAGATCAAAACCGCAGATATGGTGACAAGGGTCGAAGTAGAAATGACAATAGAAATAGAAACAAAAATCAGGGGTAAAAGGGGCAGCTGGATCAAAAGAAATTCCAAGAGAGGAGAATTACCTACAAAGAGCAGGGTAAAAATGATAATCAAGGCAAAGATAATGATAAACAAAAGAATAATGGTCCCAATGCTTGTTTTGTATGTGGAGCTCAGTATCACTATGCTAGAAAATGTCCAAAAAGAGCTGATCGTGGAAATCCTTCTGGAGAATCAACTCACAGAATTTTTGCAGCCACAGGTAACCATAATCTTGTGGGGCAAAGCACTCCATTTTTTATTAGAGGAAGAATAGGCATGAGAAATGTGAATATTTTAATTGATAATGGCGCTACTAATAGTTTCATTTCTAATAATATTTTAAGGGATATACCTGTGAGACCTGGGATCATGGAAAAGGAGTGGCAAGTAAAGTATGGCTCGAGACAAACCTATTTTGTTAACCAATGTTTATTTGAGTCACAAATAGAAATACCCCAAGGAAAGATCAACTGACATTTATACGTAGTTCCGTTGCATGTGTTTAACATACTTGTAGGGATAGATTGGCTTAGGGCTCATAAGGCTATACTAAATTTTGAGGAGAGATGGATGGATTATACTAGTGACACTAATCAATGAATCTGCATTCACTATAATAGAACATCTTTTGAGCCCCATATGATAAGTAGTATGCAAGCCAAAAGGGCCTGGAAGAAAGGATGCAAATTATATATAATAAAAATGAACAAAAAGGAAGAAACTGACTCAAGGTCAACATTGTTTCAACAGTATCCGGTACTAGGAGAATTTAGATGTGTATTTCCTAAAGATCTACCTGGATTACCACCTAAGAGGGAGTTTGATTTTTCTATTGAACTGGTTCCAGGAGTGACCCTAGTAGTCCGAACACCCTATCGAATGACACCACTTGAATTGCAAGAGCTCAAAACACAACTACAGGATTTAATGGAAAAAGGGCATATTAAACCCGGTGTGTCACCCTAGGGAGCACCTGTGTTGTTTTTCAAAAAGAAGGATGGATCCTTAAGACTATGCATAGATTATAGAATGCTCAATAAGATGACAA
Organism: Wollemia nobilis; assembly: GCA_028583015.1. Lineage (NCBI taxonomy): Eukaryota > Viridiplantae > Streptophyta > Pinopsida > Araucariales > Araucariaceae > Wollemia > Wollemia nobilis. The sequence continues at coordinate 3,319,115 of JAQPPZ010013020.1, read as the reverse complement.
TAAAAAATAAGTATTCATTGCCAATAATTGATGATTTGTTTGATCAACTTAAGGGCGCCACTATATTTTCTAAAATTGACCTTAGGGACCTTAGGTCATGATATCATCAATTGAGAATCAGGGAAGAAGATACTCATAAAGCTGCTTTTAGAACAAGGTATGGGCATTATGAGTTCACGGTCTTACCATTTGGTCTGACTAATGCCCCAACAAATTTTATGAATTTTATGAATAACGTGTTTCGGGAAAAATTTGATCGGTTCATGCTCATATTCCTAGATGATATACTAATTTACTCGTAGAATAAATAAGAGCACGATGAGCACATGAGAATAGTGCTTGAGATACTTAGGAAACATCAGTTGTACGGGAAATTTTCTAAGTGTGAATTTTATTCACCTTAGGTGCAATATTTGGGACATATAGTTTTAGCAGAAGGTATAGTTGTAGATCCTAAGAAGATAGAAGCTATAGTTGATTGGTCAGCTCCAACTAATGTATCTGAAGTAAGAAGTTTTATGGCCATGGCCGACTATTATCGACGATTTGTAAAAGGATTTTCCAAAGTGGCATATCCCATAACTAGTTTGCAAAGGAAAGGGAAAGCGTTTAAGTGGTCTAAGCAATGCAGTGGTGACCAATCTTGAAGTGTGCAAATTTGTATGCCTATACTAACACTATGATGGGATTACAAGCAAAGTATTGTTGTCTTAAACGAAAAAAAATTAGTGATGAAATTTTTGGGTTGTGACAGCTAGACCAAGGTAAAAGGAGGTTTATGACTAAGGAGATCAGAGTTAAATAATAAATATTTGGTTGGAAAGATTTACCGGAGGTGGATCTCCCAACCAACTTCTTTATTCAATAGAGTTTCAACTACTTAATATTTGGGACAAGTGAAGTTGAATGAGGTGAGTCATTTCCCTTTGGATGGTAATGGGTCCTTAGTGTGGAAGGCTCTAAAGTTAGGATCTCAAGTAGTGAAAGATGGATTATTTTGGAAAGTGGGGAGAGGAGAGAAAGAGTGATTTTGGACAAATTCATGGGATCAATACCCATCATTGTTGAATTCCTAAAATTGCAACCAGTAAAAACAACCATTAAAAGCAGGGATTGGATCCAAATTGAAAGTTATTTCAATACTAGTCAGCTAGGGGATTATAAGTTTAAGCAATTTAAGAAGTTGGATGAGTGACCAATTCCAATCCCTTCGAAATTGACACCCATCATGACTAAAATCTTGGCAAAAATATTTCTCACAAGTAGAGATGAGGAGGATGAATTAGCTTGGGGCTATGAGAGCCTTGGAGTCTACACAATGAAGGATGGATATGATAAGATCCTTCTAGAACCTCCTCATGCATATCAGGTTGAGGATTGGAGAAAGATTTGGCAATCCAAGGGTTGGACGAAAGTAAACTTCTTTGCCACATAGTTTATGCACAATGGAATTCTTACTTTTGATAATCTAAGATGTAGGGGAATCGTTGGTCCATCTCAATGTGTTTTATGCTACAAGAGTGATGAAACATTTGACCACTTGATGTTTGAGTGCCTATTTATGTGCCAGATTTGGGAGCAAAGGTTTTTACCTTAAAAAATTCAAGCCAATGGTGATTTGAATCGGATTAATATTTAGGAAAGTTGGAAGAGGGGTACATTTACATCTCAAGCACTTTGTATCGGTTGGAAGCTTGGATTAGACTTCATTTGGTGGCAAGTATGGTTGGCGAGAAATGACAATTTTTTTAGAAAAAACTTTTCATCCTCAAATGGTATTTGACAGGTCATTTGGAGCAAAGTCATAGAAACTATGACAATGTATGTTAAAGAGGAAACTCAGTTAATATAGTATGATGAAGAAGAAAGCCAGAGTGCAACAGGAGTAGGACAAAGCTAGTTGGAAACCATCTTCAAAATGTTGGATTAAAATTAATATTGATGGAACTACAAAAGGTAATCCGAGCATAGCTATAACTAGAGTGGTCTACATGAATCATATTGGGACAATGCTTTATTGGGAGTTGCAAGGCCTAGGAAGGGCCATGAACAATGAAGTAGAAGCCTTAGCTATCAAATCTACTTCTATCTAGGCAATAAGACAAGGTTATAGGAGGATAATCTTAGAATCATATTCTCAAATATTGATAGGAGCTTTGGATTTTATGAGGAACTTTACTTTGAAGACATGGAGGTTGAGGATTCTTGTCACTCAAATTAAGGAATTGTGGAAGGAACTAGATGATGTGATTCTAGTTTATGTAAGTAGAGATCTAAATAAAGTGACAAACTTCCTAGCTAAGATGGGTTCTAAGAAGAAAATATGGTTCATTGGCACAGTGACATGGCTATTGAGGATGAGAGAATTAAATAGGTTGGTGAGCAAATCTAGTGTTTAGCTAATTTGGACAACCATTGTAAAAATATGGTTTAGGAGATTTGACTCCAATGCAAATCTTATTTTACTATTGTAAACAAGTGGACAACCATTGTAAAAATATGGTTTAGGAGATTTGGTTCCAATGCAGATCTTTTACTGTTGTAAATAGGTGTTCTTGTCAGCTGGCTAAGGTTAGGAAAGTCTCATCTCTTTTAATAGGAAAGTCACTGTTGTAAATAAGTGTTCTCGTCGACTAACTAAAACTAAGAAGAATCTCATCGCAACTTATACGTGATCTTTGTTTTAATATAAGTTTAAAATAAATTATATAAAATCATTTAAAACCTACAATATACACATTGTCCTCTGCGCCTTGATCAACTGGACTCTTTGTGGTCTATTTCGATCTCTCCACAATCCCACACCGCTTTGTGGTCTATTTCGGTCTCTCCACAGTCCCACACCGTCCAGGTAAAAAAAATAAAAAAATACAAATGCAAATTAAAAATTAAAAATTAATGCACTACTTTGTTTTTAGTGCATTAAATAAGCTTAGGGGTCGCGCGTTTTTTCTTTAAAATATTTCTTTAGAAAGGGCAGTGTCTCAGTAAGTGTTTATAAAAAAATTCTGCTCTCCAGAATTCCAGAGAACTTGGCCAACCATATCTTGGTAGGTGAACTTAACCACGACGAAGAATTTGTTTGAACTTAAATTTCAGTGTTTTGTCCCTTTTAAAATGCACTCAATGTGATGTCAGAGTTTTTTTCTCCTAATATTATGGTGGGAAAATCAAAATTGGGAAGGGGCGGAAGACAATGAAATTAAACTGCATGTTAAAAAAAAAATGAAATGGTTTAAAGTATTTTGTGGGATTTTTCACTCCTATCTCTAAGTTGAATGAAGTTAAACTGCATGTTAGTAGGGATTCCTCACCCATATTAACATCCAGTTTGGGCATGTGTATGGGAGTTGGCCCTCTTGCTTTCTAACTAGTTAATGTGATGATGTAAGTCTTGTAACATATTCCATGACTGGAATTCCGTTCACGTTAATACCGACCTATCTATCTATCTATATATCTCAGAAGATAACTCATTTTTTACTTATAAGAAAATTTGTTCCTTGTATAGGAGGATGGTACCATCTCTAAGTGTGCAATAAGAGGATTTGTCCTTTTTACTTGTCTAAGTTCCTTTAGTCCAATCCATTCTCTTAGGTTATCCTCTTAGGAAGAGTTTCATCCTCTTAGGTTTGAACTCTTTCTCCTACCAAGTCGTGCATTTGACTTAAAATATATAGTCTCATCTTTAAGTGCTCAAGAGAATTTGTTTTTCTTCTACTTATGCATCTGACTTAAAAATAGATGTCTGTTCCCCTTGTGCATTTGACTTAAAGATATAGTCTCATCTGAAGTGCCCAATAAGAGTGTTTGTTCCCCTTTTGCTTGTCTAAGCTTCCTATATAAGGACGTTCACTTCTTCACTTATCCCATGCTAAATGTGCATACTGACTATTAACGTTTGTGGCTTCACTTGTCCATGCTAAACTCGCATAATGACTATTAAGCTAAAGTCCAACATAGATATAGAAAACAACCTTTAACTATATCAGACTGCAATTATCCAACAACGTCTGCTCTACAATAATTACATCTATTTGTATCAACTTTATTATTAAAAAGTATTGGAGCCTATATGACTATGCCTTAGTTATCCGTATCAAACATAGACTATGCCTTAGTTATCATTCAATGAGTTTCAAGATTATCAAACTTGTTAAAAATAGTTTTTCTAAGAAAAATATGAATCTTGCAGTTCTTAAAGAAATTTGTGATCAGTTTTCAAAGTTACCCTTCTGACTGTGCCATATCTTGCAATTGCTTTCAACATCTTAATTCTTCTATATATGTTTCCATTTATGTAAACATTTAAGAAACAAACACATCAACTATTGTGATTGTATAAGGTTTTCCACTCTATAAGGGCCATACTGTTTACGTTGTGGCTGACCTGTATTAAACATTTATATATACATTAAATGTAAGGTTTATAATTGTTTCTAATTTTAGATCATATTTGTGCTCAAATTTATAGAATCAAAGTTTCAAACCCCTTCTTCAAGATCCTTATTCAGGGTCTGATTAATTTTGAAACCTTGAAAGCAGTTGTTACAAATATTCCTTGCATAATGCATTGCAATGTGAAAATCTTAAAGACTTTTTTCTTTTGGTTTTGTTTTATTTTTCTGCAGGCTTTGAGGAGTTTGTTTGGTGAAGTTGCTCTTCCACATTCAATATTACATTGAAATTAGTAAACACAAGAAATGGACAAAACATGTATTCCACTTAGTGAGGGAGATGCAAAAGTTGTCCTTGAAAATGGACAAAGCATGTATTTCACTTAGTCAAGGAGATGCAGAAGAATCAAAAATCTCTCAAATGCACATGTATCTAATAACAATGGTGCTAGTGAGGCTCCCATTGGATTCCATCTTTCGCCTTCACAAAGTGTATAGGGAGTGGAAATCTCTCTTAACATCTACCAAATTCCTGACCGAATGGTCTGAACTCTGAAGTACCCAACAGGCTTCCATCATTGTTGCTTTTCATGCCAATGAACCATAAGACATCTATTGTTTACTTTTCATGCCTATGGCTTCGGCACAGGATTATGGAATACTTTCTCTCTTTCCTTCTTTCTTGACAAAATAGCTGCTTGCCCAGCTCATTGCCACTATAATGCTACATCAGGAGCAGGGAGACTCCTAATGATCACCCCTCATAAAAGTCAATATCGAAGACGATTGTTTGTTATTGATTTACTCACTGAAGCATCTTATATTGAACTCCATCCCATGCAAACCATATTCATACAGTCCAATTGGGTTTCAGGTATTGTACATAACAAAACCATGGAGAACTCCTATAAGATAGTGGTTGTGGGGACTGCAAACATAATTAGACGACATGTGTACCCACCCTTGGTGATGGAAATCGATGATTCTTCTAGTCCACCAACCTTGGTTATGGAAATCTATGATTCTTCTAGCAAAACATGGACTAGTGGTCAACTATTATCTGATTACAATTACCCTCGTCTGGGGGATATGGTTCTATGCAATGGTTTGATTTTTATGGTTTTATTTCTAGACGGATATGACTATCAAAAAGGTGGTGTTATGGTTTACAGCACTGAACATGATAACATGCCAATGGAATTTGTACGGTTTACTTATGAAATGGCATGTAATGAGAGATGCATTACTCAATATCTTCATCTTGTTTTATGTGGGTCATCAGTGTTCCTTGTTGTGCCAGTCATTGAACTTGATGGTCTTTTGAACAGCATCATCATATGGAAGCTTGAGAAGAAGCACCATTTAGGTTTCAGTTGGGCCTGGGAGCAGGTATCCAGGATGCCTGATTTAATTTTCAGAGATTTTAGAAATTACATGAATTCACTTGAGTGCACAGGAATGGGGTACAACATATGTATTGCTGCATGAGAGAAGGGGAAGGGACAGAGACAGCATCTGCATGTGGTTGTATATTAACGAAAAGCAGAATTCTTGGAATTGGCTCCCAGGATGTCCTGTGGAAACAGGGAACAGGGGCAGGTGGATGCTACCTTGGTGTTAAATGTCATGTGAAGTTATATTTTTTGGGTCACAGCCTAGCCAGCAAGATGAACAGGCTCGCTAGAGTCTGGATATATGTCTACTCAGTTACTTTCTTTATTGTTTGATTTATACCATGAATATAAAAACTAAGCACGGTTGTACTTTTTTATTCATTTTGCAAATTTCTTTTTGTTTTGAAATGATGAGAGCAGTTATTGGGGTGAATATGTACTGAACATAATGTTAGGACACACAAAGTTTCAGGAATTACTGATGTCTAAAAATAAATTTTTCTTGACATTTTGAGACCTCCACCCAATCTTATCTTCAGGATAACACCTACAGATTAAAGGACTACAACCCTAGGGTCTGTATAGATAATCCATTCAAATCAAGCAAACTTTTGAAGATCTCAATGTGGTGACTTGTTGCACTCAAGTGCTCTGCCAAGGCTGATCTGTTTGTTTTAGAAGCCTTAAATCCCAACATGCTCATTGATCCTTATCTGGACTGACCTGCCTGTTTGTCTTCTAACTAAATGTATGTGCCGCATGTATATAGGTTCATGTATGAAGGATATTTTGATCCTTGGTTACATGCACTGAAAGTGTAAATGATAATATGGAGATCATTGTCATGAAAGCAGACAACTCAGATAATGTGGTTGTTGTTATGAAGAAATCAGATTATCTTGCAAAAGCAGATGTCCATTTTCTCACCAACGGTATGAAGTATCCATGTAAAGTTGGATGAGGATTGTGTTGGCAAAATAGTGAAGAAATTACCCAGGTGATCAAACTCATCTTTGAATAATGAATTCAAAAAAAGGAAATTATTCTAGGGATCTATGGTAACATATACAAAAGGTGATGTCATGCTTAAATTGAATGTGGCTACAGTGCATTCACTTGTCTATGGCCTAGCAATATATTTGCCCAGGACATTTGCTTTCTTTTCCACTAAGGACTTGATGCACTTAGCAAGGATGTAAGGGTTGAAAAGAATGTCATTTTTCTGAGTTTTGATATTATTGCCTTGTTCATTAAAATCCCAACCGAAGAACTAATTACGCAGACAACTTTCCCTACAGTAATTCCACTTTTCATTTATCTTATGATCCCCTTTCTCCTCACAACACATGATGATAAGTTTGGCCATAATTGTTAATTGTGGCTTCAATAGAGGATGTCATAACTTCAAGCAATCTTTTTTTTTGTTTTTTCCATAATTCTTATGGGTAGTGCCATACAACTATGACAAATACACTTCAGTTAAACATGCAGGCTTCAATTACTTATAAACATCCTAAAAAATTCAATATGGTGCTTAAACAGTTTTTTCTTCTAACACTATGCAACTTCTAGATGAGAGGCTCTAAAATCCATAGATGTACTATATTAGGTAAAGCACTTTGGGCTTACATGGTTTGGCAAGATTCTTGATTTGTGATGATAGGTAAAACACTTTGGGCTTACATGGTTTGGCAAGATTCTTGATTTGTGATGATCTTGATCGAAGGGTGAAACCTGTGGAGGTACATTGTTGAACTATAATAATATAAGGTAAAGAGGAAACTTTCCCTTGCTTACACAAGGGGGTCACCCATGACTAGGAGGTGTGGATATGATAATTTTGCAAAAGAATAAATCGACCCAACCTTAATGCAGTATCTGGGTGGTGATGAGTTTACAGAAAATTGGCAGGAATTTCTTTAGTCCTTGTTATATATCAAAACTCTAAAAAATAAGTGAGGATTGTGATGGTGATGAGTAATATCCACTTTCTTTCTTTGGAGAGAGGGGGAAAAAATAAATACTGGTATCGATTTTTGTAGTTCATTGCTAGAGTTACTAATTTAGTACTCCTTGCTCTATTTCAAAGCTCTCCAATATACATCACAATTGAAGGACCATGAGTATATTAACATTCCTGCAAAATATTTAACACAAGATTTAATGCCAACAATTTTCAAAGTAGATTAGATGACAATTGGTTAGGATTATGCTATGCACGCATTAGAATGCTCAATTTTCTCCCGTTTTTCTACATTTTACTGTGCAATCAACCCAAAAAACTTAATATGCCTGTTAATCTCTTTTCTATGGCAACACATCTGTTAAGGCAAGGGAAAGAATTTTTGTATTTCTCCCAAGCTCTCTCAGAATCTCTCCTTTCGAAAGCAAGTGCTTCTGTTGCTTCCATGCTATTCTCATTTGGTGCGTGTTGCAGATTCATCATATGCTCCTTTGGAACTGAAAAAAAAAAATGTTGCAATGTCCAGAACTTCACAATTCCACAAAAGAGAACTCAGTGACATGTTTTCCTGTATTAGAATACCTCATGGGCCTTTCCATAATATCTATTAATAAAAGGAACCTGCAAGAAGAATGTGAAAAGTGTTACGGAACAATTTCCAAGTGTCTCAAGGACTGCGGTGTAGACATAACCAACAATTAGTCACAGACCCATCCAGGAGGTCATGCACTGAATTACCTTGACAGAAGAAATATCTGGTATCTTTGGAGTTTGAACAGGATAAAATTTGTAAAACCGCATGTTCTCAAATACAGCTTTAGTCTCGGGGCTCATCTCCTCAATGGCCTTCTTCCGAGCTTCCCTAGCCTACATATTGAAAGCACAACATATAATGAACGTATAGAATTTGAAATATATATTAAAAGGATATGCAATGAACTGAAAACCATGAAGCTGAAAGACTGAAAGGATATTAAGTATTAATAATGTAACAGTCCCCAGATTTGGCAATGAAGTAAAATCAGTTTAACATTTCTTCAGTTGAACATGTTAATAAAGCTAAGAGCTAGAAATCATAACAATTTCTATAACTTTAATGACAAAGCATGGATGCTTGACACCTCTTGGGTGCAAAACACAAGATTTAAGCCTTTAGCCATGCTCCACAAAGCTTCCAGCACAGGGATAGCAGAAAATGAGGGGATGGGTTTCCGGCACGGTGGGGGATCGCCTTTTTTGTAAAGGAAGGGAATTTTTGCTTTGAAATATAGCAAAACTTATCTGTGTTCCAGGAAGTTCCCTGTAAAGAGACAGGAAGAAAATGGAGGATGGGGATGGGTACAACTATGGTGCCCAAACTGGGAAATGTGTTGCTGTGTAACCCTGGCATTAAGCATTTATCTTGCAGATCGTACTTGAAAGCACTTTGGATAACACATATATTGATAAAGCATGGCATATTTTCAACAAGTTTTCAAGTTTTAAAGGAAAGTTATGCTAGGATCAACATGTTTAGGAACACATACTTCACGTTGCTTCTTTTTCTCTTCTGCTACCCTCTGCTTAAGAAACTTCTGCAACAGATCAATTGACACTTCATAAGAGGAGAGATGGCAAAATGTGATCACATAACTAACTGAACCCTAACAAAAGATGAGTGATAAAAGTTTTTTTTTCTTTTTTTTTTTTCCTTTTAAAATATTGAAGACTCACACACCTTGAAATCTTCCTTCTTATCTTCTGCTAATATTTCATCTTGGAGTAAATTGTCAGTAAACTCCTATTGACAGGCAAAAATGAAAAAGGAAAAAAAAAGAAAAAAGAAAAAAACAAGAATAAGAATATGAAATATATAAACATACAGGCACATATAGAGGGAACAAACTGTTGTATGATTCTTTACATAAAAATAATGCAAGTCATAGTTACTATGGAAAATACAGAACAAAAAACAGACTTGAACCTACATCACCATTCAACCTTCAATGTATGTTTACAATGTAAACAAAATAGCAAGACTTTACAAAACATTCACCTCAAAGTCATCAAGTTCCCAATCAAAATCACACACAACCTGCATAACAGTGAAATCCGAGATTAAAATCAACGTATCTTTACTATACCCCCATAATCTTCAGGATTTAAAATTTTTCAAAGATAAATTCAAAAAATATGGAAAACAAATAACATACCGGAGGCTCAGAAGGATACATGATCTGTACAATCGTGTCTTGTTCCATCTCATCCTCTTTTAAAGGCTGATAGAAGTCTAATTCAAACAAACAAGACTCATTCCTGTGCTAATAAACCATAACGCATAAACTTCCAAATAAAATGCACGAGGTCCCATAAATAGTGCTAGTACATCCATAATTTTTAATGTCAGATACAAATTGCAGTTGAAGCTGGTGCAAGCTAGATAATTTAGCATGTAAGTAACCCAGGTGCAAGTTCCCAGGCAAGAGTCGTACAGAACATGTGTGGGGGCAAACCTGACACTTACTATGAACTGAGATCATGCTACCAATATTGACGATATAAACTTGCATGCAATGCCATAAGAAGCAATGTTAGCCACACCTTTCATTTGAATACTAATTTGAAACATCATTTATAGGCTTATCTAATATCCTATAAAATATTAAAAAGTAACAAGATCTGCCAAACCAAAAGGGTAAAGTAGTGAATCTTGGAATTCTTGAAATTGTGACAAAGTCAAATGTTTACCTAAAATAAAGACCCTGACAATCAGAGTCAGGAGAATAGTTGACACCTGTTTTATCCTACAATGGTGTTTTTTGTCGGACTTTTGAGTTTGTTTCAGCCTGGAATACAAATTAAGCCATGTTGATTTCTTCAAAAGCATGAATGTTGTTACTATATCATAATGACATATAATCCAGGCATTTGACCATGACCTTGTTCACACATCAGATTATGCTGAAAATATGTTTTTGGGCATAAATTTTCCTTAAAATCTTCCCCAAGATATTCCAAAAATATTTCCAAGATATTCCCAAAATAATCTCAAATATTCCTGAAATATTCCCCACAATCTTCTTGGAAATATTCCTACTATATACTTGAAATATTTCCACAATATTCCCATAATATTCTCACAATATTCAATATTCGATACGGTAGATTTCTAACCCACCAAATATAGCATAAAAAGAGATATATTCTTGACCATAAAGAGCACGAGTGATGGATGCAATGTTATAGCCTCATGTCTCTTCTTAGAGATTGCTCACATTGTACTCTTTTTTATGAGTGATGGATGCAATGTTATAGCCTAATGTCTCTTCTTAGAGATCGTTGACAATGTACTCTATTTCACGAGTGATGGATGCAATGTTATTGATCAAATGAAACTATTGTAGATATGTAGTCCATTGACATATGGAATATTACATTCAAATCTAAGAAGGGTTTATTTGAGTGGGTTGGTTATGCCTTTTGGCTTGACCAATGCATCTGCCACATTCATGAGGATGAAGGATGACACATCTCTACACCAACTCATTTGTGGTAGTCTAATTAGATGACATTTTCATCTATAGTAAGACATGGGAGGAGCATCTATAGCATGTTAGAGAGGTACTTCAGACTCTTCCAAGACAAGCTATATGCTAATTTGGAGAAGTGCTCATTTGGCATGACACAGATTTAGTACATTGTTGACAAAAGCAGAGTCCATGTTGATCCTGAGAAGATATAAGTAATTAGAGATTGGCCTACCCCAAAGACTCTAACAGAGCTTCGCAACTTTTTGGGTCTTGCCAATTTCTTTCAAATATTTGTATTGGGATTCTCACATATTGCTTGGTCATTGCACCAAGTGACCAAAGGACATGCCAACTTCAAGTTCCACTAGGGAGATATGCAATAAAGACCATTTGAGAAGTCGAAGGACCAATTGTGTTCAGCTCCTACATTTTCCCTGTTTGATTTGCAACATCCTTTTGAGGTAATGACTGATGCATTAAAGTATGCATTGACAGCTATCTTCACACAACATGGACAAACTGTCTTTCATAGTGAAACATTCAATGAAGTTGTTTGAAAATACCCCACATATGACAAAGAACTATATGCCATTGTCCAAGCATGTAAATAGTGGGAGCACTACATCTTGGACAAGGAAATCATCATCCATACAAATCATAGATCTCCGGAGTTCATTTAGACATAGAGCAAGCTAATGAACAAAAGATATCAAAAGTGGGCCACATATCTACAATAGTTCCATCTGATCATCAAGCACAAGAAAAGTACCAATTCAACAACAGATGGTTTAAGTCAACCTCCAATCATAGCGCTCTCTATCATTCTTGATTCCTATGGGCATGAGACTTCCAATTGGTCCATCTTGTATAGAGCAAATTCTCATATTGCAGATATATACCAAGCTCTTCGTGTGGGTAAGCATGTTCCTTATTTTTATTTGCAAGATAACCTCCTCTATCACATGGGACATATTTGTGTACTAGCTATAGAGCATTCAAAGATGACTTGAGAAGTGCACTTTAGAAAAGTAGCAGAATAGTTAGACATTTAAGAACTCAATCTAAGACAGTTTAACAGCAATGGAGGAGGATTGTTGATATATGGACTGAGACCACCAAAAGGCAGTCCATTCAGATATACAAAGAGGTCAAGGTAGGTTAGTTTAGTCACCAAGGGAAATGGCTCACGAAAAATAAATAAAGAAACAATTTTCATGATGCCAAAAATTGACATAATGGAGACCATTGCTTTTGAAGGGGATATGAATGATCCAGGCATGTGAGCATGACCTTGTTCACATATGGGATTATGTTGAAAATGTTTTTGGAAATAAATATTCCTTAAAATATTCCCCAAGATAGTCCCAGAAATATTCACAAGATATTCTCTAAAATATTCTTAAATTATTCCCTAAAATATTCTCAAAAATGGTAACTGACAACAAAACAAAATCTATTTGTCAACGACAAATAGTTTCACCTCTATTTACTCAGAATTAGCTTTACTCAATAGTAATGAAAGCTAGTGAAATGTATATCAGTTATAGATAAAGAAATCCTAGAGCTGCAGGCTCACTTCTGTAGCAAACAATCATTCTCATATTTTTCAACTATCTCAAGGTTTCAGGTTGACAATGAATACCATGAACAAAACTTGAAACCAATGACCTGAGACTCAAAAAGTGTATCGACTTTCACAAGTGGCTAAGAAGAATTAGAGAGTAGATTATTTATGATTTGTTGCCTCAAAGCCTATATTTATCCAATTATGACTCATTTGTTCATTTCTGTAATCAATTACATCCAAGTCACAGGCTTTCTAGTGTAAAATCAACCTCAATCAACTTCCAGAATCCAAATTTGCCTTCCAATTTAGAAAAGCTTTTCCTACATAGAACTTATAGGAATGCCTAACTGCTTCAGTAAACTGAAATCATTTGTGTTAAACTTTAGACACATCATTCAAGGTCCTGAGATCACTCTTTCAAGTAGTGACATGTCCCAGCCTGCCTTTCGCCTTAGATCATATGAACATGTTAGATTACACGTTGTGGCAATAAGCATAACCTTGTTCATGTGGGGGATTGGATGGGATGGCGCAGGAGGGAAGTTTGCAATACGTTTCATGTATACTTCCAATTGAATGCTGCCAAACGTTATATTTATCCTGAATTTACTTAACCAACTTCAATATTGCCTTGTCCACTTTGACTGTTTAATAAGGGCAAAAACAACTCTATGTAGTATAAAGGAGAATAATGCTTAGGTGGTGAGCCATCAAAAAGGAAAAATGAAAAATGTCTGGGAGAACTTTAAATTTAAAAAATGTGTTTACTGTTTCTTAGGAGGCTTTACTGGCATTTAACAAGTAGGCATACAAGATGTTTACAAGCTTTACCAACACTCGTGTCTGTGCATGGTCAAACATATCCTAGTGCTTTGATTCCACGAGTTTAATTTCACATAAATAATGGTTGTTTTAGTCACAAATGTATTCTTGGATAAAAGTTAGTCTCTTCTTTGTATGAAAATAGGAAATCTTTCTCAATTTGCAAGAAATATGTATAATTTGAGGGTTTTAGTGTGCATGGCCGTAGCTACAGGAAAATGATATACTGCCTTACAAACGCAGCTTGGCCTGAAGTATCAATCCAGCAGAGCCAGGAACACATATCTGAGATGAAATTTATTAGACAATCTGCTTTCTGTGGCCAAAAAGTAGGGTTGTGTTGAGTGATTTTTTTTTTCTTTTGTTTTCAATGGTAATGGTAGCATGAGATCCTCAAAGAAATTGTACAATGTATTCATAAAAATTCTTGAGAGCAAGCAGATTACCAAATTCTTCATATACCTTACCAAATACAAATTATTGCAAATATGCTTGGGCAAAGGACAGAAGCACCTTTACAATTGTATATTCATTCAATGAAGGATGAAAATATACAAAAAGAATCATTGATATAATTTTGAATTGAGTAAAAAGTATACTCCAAATGGGCGTACTCGAGTCGTAGAGAGATGATGTGCTCACAAGGTAAACAATACTCGTATTGCTTGATTCGCTCTTTATGCAACTGTTTCAGAGCCGCTCTACACAGAACATGACAAGCACCACACAGAACTATAAGGGATTGTATGATAATAATCTATGGACTGTCCCAATACTAACAGTTCACTAATCAGAAGGAAATAATCTGGGAAAAAACAATTTGAAGATGTGCTATACTGATCCCCAAAGATTAACTAGCTTATATTAGTAAGAAGTGACAAAACTGGGTTCAAATATCTATGAGGCACAATTTAAAGAGATTGGATGTCTGTAAAGAATATAAGATTAATTAAGAACTATAAGAACATGGTGATCATACAACTCTAGCGGTGCTCTTGGTGATTCTGATTTCTATTTCAAAAATTTGATGGTAATTACCCATATCATAGACTTTCCCTTATTATGCATAATACATATTACTGGGAAAGAGAAAAAAAAAAGACCTTCAAAATTACAATATGTTCCAAAACATGCTAACCTCCTTTGCATACATTTCAAGGTATAAATTTGAGTTTGTAATTGCTCAACTGGAAAATGCCTGGACATGGAAAAATTACATCTTAATTCATGGATCTCACTCTATTAAGAAATCAACTTTCAAGCATCAACTTTGATCAATTTAAAATTGGAATGAAAGGACAGTGGAAAATACCTATAATGTAGTGGTATGTAAGGAACCCAGTCCATCTTCATTCCCTTCATTGGAATTATAGTTTCACCTTCCATTTGAACAGATTTAATCCCGATCTTATCAGAAGGAGGAAATGGCGAAACCACCTGGTCAATAACAAAAATGTTAGGAACTCTAAGATGTAAGTAACATGCTAGAGCAAGACAAACAGTGCTTCTCAATCAGTAACAAAATGAAGAGGATAATTTGTGGATTGTTTAATTGAGTAATAATGTTATAACTGAAACTTTTTGGTAGCAAATATGAAAAACACTTGGATTCTTTCACAGGAACCAAATTAGAGATCCTGATTCCAAAGTGACTTAAAAGATAAAAGTAAAGCTGAAAAATTGGAAACAAAAAAGATCAGATCCAAAGACGATTACAGCCACAACTGCTGGAATGCAGATAACTTTTATTTGGTCTTCAAAAGGCACGAGTTGAGCTGCACAAAGTTACAAAAGGAAATGATAAGCTGATTACAAGACATAAGCAGGATATTGTATAAAAGAATGATGAAAAAAACAATTAAACAAATGTCTTACGTTCTGTACAGCCAAAGAGATAAACCCTCTTCTCATGAAGTACACCAGCTTCTTCAAAAGCACGCTGGGATCCAATTAAGAGGATTATCAACAAAATCATCTTAAATACAAATATTTAATTGAAAATAAACTTTGATGTCACAAAAAAAAAAATCCTTTTGAAATCAAATAAAATTGTTCTTAACCATGTAGAAAAAGTAAAATGAAACTATTTCCATAATGTCAGAAAGATCATGTGTATACTAATAAATAATTTAATAACCAAAGACTCAAACACTCACCTCCAAATTTGGAAACTCCCACTGAAACTTGTAAACATTATCTAGCTGGTCCCACTGCACCAAAACACACAAAAATGTTGGCTCAATCTCAAGCAGGATCTAAGAACTTTTGAAAAATGGAATTGCACACACAAGGTAAGGTAAAGCCTTCCCATAGGTAGTTTTTACTTATTTCAATTATGCATATTCATAATTTCAAACCACAGCTACTGTTAGGGAATAAAAGAAAAGAAAAATTGGCCTCCGAGTTTCACAAAAATGCACAATCATTACAAAGGAGGCCATATATTCTCTTCATTCCACAAAAAAACCATGAATGCATATGAAATTAGATATGAAAAAAGTATGAATAAGGTTTGTTGGAGTTTTCTATATGATATTCTCATAAATTTTGGGTTTGATCAATGTTGGTATGAATAGATTAGACGTTGTTATAGCAGTCCAAAATATTTTATTTTAATCAATGGATCCCTTATTGGATACTTTAAATCATTGCATGGACTTCGCTAGGGTGACCCATTAAATTCTTATCCATTTATTATTCTTGCATAGTCATTAGGAAGAGATTTCTCAAAAGCAAAAACAAAAGGAAAAATCAAAGGTATTTAGGTTGCAACAAATGGTCCCTTTGATTCTCATCTCCAATTTGTTGGTGATTCTCTCCATATAGGTCATTCCTTAGCCAATGAGGCCATGGAATTTAACTCAATACTATCATGCTATGAGAAGGTTGTTGGACAGTTGGTTAGTACTACAAAATCCAAGATCTTTTCCATTAACATTTTCCTAAATTTACAATGGAGCATTGTGGACATTTTAGGGGTTAAAATTGGAAAAATTCCATCAACATATTTAGGCCTTTGCCTCATAAACGAAAGAAGCAGCTTTGGGACACAATGGATAGAATGAAATTTGTTTGGTAAGTGTGAGAGTTAAGTTCTTAACCATGATGATAAAGACTACATTGCAATCCATCTCTATATATATGATGTCAATTTCAAGAGTGCCAACAGGTATAGCATCCAAACATGATAAAATTCAATGAGATGCTCTTTAGAAAGGATGTTAGAAAAATTTAGGTTTCCTCTTTGTAAGTGGGATAGGGTTTGTAAAGGAAAGAATATTGAAGGGGTATGCTTACAGACTTGTAGACTTATGAGTTTGGCCTTGGTGGCAAAATTTGGATGGAGATTATTTAAAGATTAAGGAAAGAGTTGGACAAATATGTTATGTCTAAAATATATAGGTTCTCTTGAAACAATGAAATTATTTAGGAAATGAACTTTACCTAAAGGATCACTAACATGGAACTTCATGTTAGAAAGTTTGCAATCAATCAAACAATATATTAGATTGTTATTTTTTAAATAGGTTATATGGGTTTGAAATGGGCCCCACTTGTATTACAACATCTTTAGAATTATATTTTTATCACTTGGCAAGATTTAAACCTCGGTCTCCTCTTGGAAAGTTGAGGAATTTAACGAGTTAAGATAATGTCATTTGATATATTAGATGGTTAGTTAGTGAGGGGGATTCTACAAATTTTTGGTCCAATGCTTGGTTGAAACCTTATCCTCCTATTTTTTATTCAAAATGGAAATTGTTGGCTCAAGCATGTTTAGTTTGTAAAGGTTCGAAGGTCAAAGATTATATTAATGTAAGCAACAACTCTAGATCATGGATTCTTATTAGTAATCTGGTGGAAGGAGAGGAACTCGAACAAATAGTAGATGAGCTTCAAAATATGCTTCAAGGGTTCTATTTGCCTATTTTTACATAGAAGGATGAGTTGGTTTGGAATATATCAAAAGATGGTGAATACTTGGTCAAGTTGAGATATGAGGATTTAGAACAATCAAAATTTTCTACTCCCAATGATTTCCCTTGGAAAAATGTTTGGTCATTGGAGGCCCTCCCTAAGGCCTCAACATTCCTTTGGTAAGCAATCCAAAACCAGATTATTATAGGAGAGAGTCTACAAAGAAGAGGATATCATGGACTTTTCATGTGTGCCTTGTGTGGGAAGAATCAAGAGACATTAGATCCTTTACTTCTTCATTGTCTCGTTTCTTACATCATTTGATAATGCCATTTCAAAAATATGAGAATATGTTGGATAGCTTTATTAACATTGAAAGAGTTGAAGATATGTTGAATTAATTCTCTCAAAGCTAAAGCATTATGTATTCTGTGGAGGATTGGTCCTTCCATTATTTATTGGAATTTATAAATTCAAATGAATAATAGTTTAAAAATAAATCTCAAAATCATGCCTTAGATTGGAACCATATTATTGCCTCTCTTGCAAAATGTTTATGGAGATAGTGCTCATCGTGGGAAGTCTCAAGTGCAGGAAAAAAGGTGCTAGCCTCATGGTTACAAAATTTGAATATACATGGAAGGTTCATCTACAACAATGGAGTTAACACAAAGGATTTGGTTCAATATATGGTAAAATGAAAATGTTCAAAAATTAGGTTTATCAAAATAAATTTTGATAGTGCTTCGAAAGGAAATGTTGTTGATGTTCATCAAATAGTTGGGGGCAATCTTTGGAAAATGGAAGCATATCTATAAAGAAGGAAACCAAGTAGCAGATAATTTAGCCAATTGTTGTGTTGATCTTCATCTTGGAAAAATTAAAATTTTAGAAGACAACTGGTCAAGTGAGATTTTATCTCTTAATAAAAATGGTGTCAAGAAGTTGATTGCAGAAACATAGCAATTTGAGGAAGATAAAAAATATATTTGAGAAAAAGGCAAGCTGGATGTGATTTAAATGAACAAATGTAATATTTTGTTATTTTGATGGGAATGACCTTCAATAAAAGACACACATAGCTTATATATAAAAACTTGCAAAATTTTAATAAAAGTAAGTATTTTTTATTTTGAATTTTGAAAATCTGCATTTGATTAAATAATGTCTGATAAGATTAATGAAGAAGACAGTCTCTACTAGACCACCAAGAAGACAACAGTTCCTCTTTACATTATTAGATAAGACACAGTACAATTGGAAATTATTGTGTCTATAAAGGAAATCCAGTTTATTTCCAAATACAACAATTGCAATACTTTTATTAACTTAACAAAGTCAAAGCCACCAAGTTTCAGTATGTAGTAAATTAGATTTACCTCAGTACCAACAAGGAATGCAGCTTGCCACAAATCTGCCTGCAAATAAAATTTTTGTCAAGTCAAAACAGATAAACAAAACATCATTAAATAATCATTAAAATACACACATTCTGTGATGTTCCATCATTGGTTGATCACTAGCTGTAGAGAACTGCTAAACCCTACAAAACTCTAAGTCCTAAGAAAAAGATATTTTTGAGTTGAAGCTTCTAAAGTGGATCAAAATCCATCCTTTTAGCAAGTAACTTCTCTACTTAAAATAACTTAAAAAAGGCATCACACATAAAAAGCCACCCTCTTTCAAGTTCCATTAAAACATATTGCAAACTTCACACTGGTAATAGTCAAAACTAATTAAAATCCTATAATAAAACAATTAGACTTTTATAAAAGGACAATCTTTAAAACACAAGATTCTTTGAACATGACCTTGTAAGATATCAAGTTTAAGTTTCAAATGCTGATCTACACATGGATGAATTGACAAGGCCCAGTTTACCAAATGCTATAAATTTGAAACAAAGATATAAGACAAAAATTTAAAAGATAAAAGTTATCTCAGAATAGATACTACTCACTTGCCAATCAGCTAACGATTATACAGTACTTCAAACTCAACCTTATGAAGTCTAAATATAAAATGTATGTATACTTTCAATGAAACTAATTCTTTAACAGTACATGGTGATAACTTCTCACGTGAAACAGGCTACTGCACTAATCTAAGGATCACACAAGAAGTAAATTCCAACCTTACAAAGGCTAAAACAAAATGTCAATTTATTTCCAAAACATAATCCTTTATTTTTGTGCACTGCACGTTTACAATTCATCAGCGGCAGGTGATGCCATTGATAGCAGTGGATACTCGTAACTCACTAGATATAGGTGATTCATTGACCAATGAATTACACAAAGGCAAAAAAATCAAAATTATAAAGTACAAAACAAAAAAAGATATACTTCAAACGGAAAAAGAATCTACCACTAGATGCTTGCTCACCTAGCACAAGAGATCTCATACAAAGCTCAACTATATAAAGCTCACGGGAATCCACTCCACTGAACTATGACAATGGCACAAAAGATAAAATCGTGGATTTTGGGGTTGCGATCTTCTTTTTTAGAGAAGTCGACACCAAGAATTTCACCAACTTATGGCAATTATTGTGTCATTTTCTTGCCAAATTCTTGTCAAAAACTTGGCAAAACTCATATTCTGCAACAGAAAAATTGTGAAATCATGTTTTTAAAAGGGTTTTGGCCCTATTTGCCATTTTTTCTTCTCTCCTGCTCAAAAAGAAATCTTCCAAAACGTCAACTGTGAACTTTAAACCATATCTGGAGACTGAATCAGCAGATACTGAGCTTACTGTCAATAGTCTACCTCATACCGAGTTTACTGCAGAGGACATATCCTGCAAAGGACATGGAGGCAATAAAGATGGAAGCAGAACGTTTGAGACGTTTGAGAGAATTGAAAGAGATACCATGATGATCCTATACCTAAAGAGCCTCTAATTCGATCACCTGTCTAAAGCCAAGTTCAACCATCTAGTTTCGAAGGGAAAGGAAAAAACAAAAAATAGTTAAAAACCTGTTCCATATTTTGAAATTTTAAATTTGTATGGTGTATTTGGTTGGATTTCATAATCAAGACCGATAAATATATTTCTTTTATTCATGAAAATATAATATAAAATGAGTTTTTTTTGGTTCTCCAAAGGCAAAAACAAAAAGCAGTTTAAAACCTGTTACAGATTTTCAAATTTTGAATTTATATGGTGTATTTGAGTAAAATTTCATGATCAAGACCTATAAATATACTTTTCTCTATGAAAATATAATATCAAATCAGCTTTTTGATTCTCCAAGTATTTTATATATACATAGATACACTTGCCTCACCCCCACATAGGGGATTCCAGCTGATCTAAGGATTAAACAAAAATAAAAAAAAGCACAAAACAAAAAGCAAAGATTCTTCGAATGAAAAATAAATTAAATTTTGTCAATTTATACCTCAACTCACACAAGAGATTCCAAGTGATCTAAGGATTATACAATTCCAAAACCCAACCTTACAAAGCACAAAACAGAATAGATATATTTCAAAGAAAGAAAATGAAACTCTGCCCGTAGATACTTGCCTCACCCCACAAAGGAAATTCCACCTGATTAAAGGAATATACAACTCCAATTCCCAATCTTATGAAGCCCAAAACAAAGAGATGGTATACTTCGAAGGGTTCAAAAAAACATTTACTATAGATAATTCGCCTCACCTCACACAGGAGATCCTGATGATCTGAGGGTTACACCATTCCAAACCCTAATCTTATAAAACCCGAAACAAAAAGTCGGTATACTTAAAAACAAAAAAAGACTAGCAGCAGATACTCACAAATCACTGGAGACAGATTATATCAACATCAAAAAGGCATGCAAATCTTATAAAAATCAACAGCAAGAAAATCACCGTCCAAAAGAGGGCACCAGAGGCTTAAAATGTCAGTTCTCATCTTTAACAAATGTGTACATAATACATCTGTAGACCGTTTTGTCCCATGGATTTAATTAAAATCATTTGATTTCATTTCAACAACCGAAAAAAAGAAGAAGTTAATTTTTAATGTAAGATACCATTGAACATATGAGATTGTCCTGTACTCCATCTTAGGTCCGTCACTATATTTGAAAGAAGATTACACAATGGTGCAGACACCCAGTCCTTTAAGACACAAAACAAAAAGTGGGTATACTCCAAAGAGGCATAAAATTACCAGGGGTGACTGATCAGCGACATACTCAGGCTCTGCCCTGGGCTTGACCCTGCGGTCACCACCATCCCTCTCCTCCCTGTCCCTCTCCCCTTTTCTCTCCCTCTCTCTAGACTTTCTTTTTGGCATCTTTACTCACACAAACACCTCAATCAATTCCTCTAAAATCAAAGACAGCCAAAGGAAATGGTATTTCACAAGTTTGAATCCTGAATCTGGTCAAGGCCTCAAGAAATGAATTCCACACATACAGTCAAACAATCAGACTGGTGTTTCATGAAAGGGATCAAGGACTCTACCTCAAATAAATTGTGATGGAAAGAGACACGGATTGAACAAGAAAATCAGAAGACACCAAGAAGGTTGAATTAAATTGAAATTTTTTACATAGTTCTAAATTTTTTTGTTTTTCAGAGGAAGAGAATGAGAATACGAGGAGAGGGAGGAGAGGGCACTGAGGAGTTGGGGTCCCCGTGGCTTCCCACACTCCATCTCCACAAAATTTTATGCCCACAATAATCTTGAAAGGTGGCAGACTTTTTGAACGATTTTATTTTATAATTAAGGGTTAAAATTTTGTTTTTTTTCTTAAAGAAGTAACCGTTGAGGACTTTTCAGTGACGGGTAAAATGATATCAGTTTTTAAAAAAAATCTTTGAGAATGGAACTGTAATTCTCCACCTATGAAATTTTTTCAAAAAAATAAATTCTCCACGTATGACATGTAAGTTGGTCTGGGATCATCGGATTTCAGAATAAATGAACAGGTTTTAATGCGTAAGATATATTATACTTTGGAACGATAGTTTTAATATGAATATTTATTTATTTATTTTATTTTTATTTAAAAAAATATAAATATTATTTTTGCACGTGAGACTCGATATTAGAATCGCAGAAAGCAACCGAAGAAACGTAGGTTTCAAGTTAAATGCCTATCCAAATTATGTGAATTATATGTTTGAGTATGTTGGTATAATATTTCAATGGCGTATGAGACGTATTAATACGACACTGAATAATATATAATCATTTTTTAATACTGTTTTTCATCTCTTATCTTCAATTTACATTTTTATTTTTAATTTTTTTTTGGTTTTATATAAGAGTTGGTTACATCCACTTTTCTACTATTAAGCAATGTTTAAATTTTAGGGGTTGTTTCCAACGACACTTATTCCATCCCTTGTTGTTTAACCCGATATGAGGAGGAGGACCACCGTTTGCTTGGGTTGGTATCATCGTGTACATTCAAAGGATTTATATCAAGCTACTACTTTTACAAACAAGTATGCTCCAAAGTTTAAATCTAGATCTCTTCTTAATAAACGCCAAAACTTAGCAATCCATTTAACCTCAAAATATCTTCATTTTACACTTCTATTTTTGAAGTCTCCAACAATGTTTTATTCATAAATTGCATGTCTCCATGACTATTAAACTTCAAATAAATAAATAAAAGACTTCAATGAAATAAAGGCTCAACTTTCTAATGTTTTGGAAACCATGCTATGTAAATTAATCTTAATTAACTTAAATTCGAGTATTAATGTCTAATAAACTTTTGATATAAAATATGTTTTTAGATTTTAAAACATGTTGTGTGAATTAATCTTAATTAATTTAAATTCGATTAATTAATCTTCTTAAGGAGTATTAATGTCTAATGAATTTTTGATATAGAATTATGTTTTAGATTTTATGTATATGTGTATAATTTTTGTAGGCTTTGTACAATAATAGATATATTAGTTTGTATCAACAAATATAATATTAAAAGAATTATCATACTTTATTTTATAAATGTTTATCAAAATTTATTAAATGAAATTTGATATATAATGAATAATAACAATGCTTAAAATTAGGTAGAAAATTTAGGACTCTTGTTTTAGGGAACTATAGTACTAAAAGGCAACGTTAATAATTGGTATATGGGAGACAAATTTACATAGAATGAACTTAGAAAGTCAGCTGAGGACAAAAATAATAGAGGATATTGGTGGCAAATTTGGAAGAGAAATTATAGGAGAGTGTGGTTGAAGGAAAGATTAATAGGTGGGACATGAGAGAACGCATTGTATAGGACATAAGTATTAGGGTGTGAGAATAAAAATAGAGGTGAAGATATAGAAGGGTTGAATTGAAGGAGAGTGTGGCGGAAGACAATATTAACAAAAGGAATGTGGAAGAGGAAGTTCTGTGAAATGAACATTTATATTAGGGTGGGAAGAAGATGGATATAGGAGAAGGCATGGAGGATTGAAGAAAGATCAGTGGAGGAGCTAGTAGTCATGGAGTGTAGCGACGTTAAATATGGTGAAAGTAGTGATGTCTCATTAAGTGTAATGTAAGTAACTCTTGTATTTAGATAGAGGAAGCATGTCAAGATGATGTTATATTAGTAGTAGAGATGGAGATTTTTTATAGGCATTAACCCAATTAATTTTATTATTAGAAAGAGATAATGAGGTGACTATAAAATGTGCTGATGGATAGAGGTCAAATCAATTGCCTATTGTTTGTTGTGTAATAAGTCAAAGCTTAAAATTTTTATCCTCTAGTAGAAGGATAAGTGAATAAAATCAATGACCGACATTAATACTAAAATTACAATTTTTTGGGAATAAAAAGAGAGTTAGTCGTTAACAAAGGAATGGAAATGAATGTGGAATTGATAGGATTAGTAGAGAAGGAATTTATAAAAGAATTTAATGATGATAAGTGAAGTATAGAACATATGTTCTATAAACCTCTATAAAATAAAGGATAGTGTGGATTTCATCTTTATTGCTCCTCTAAATGTATCGAGACTGATGCATGTTACAATTATAAAGTTTTGAAAAAATACAACATATATTTGTCTGTTAAGAAATGAATGATAATAAATGTGGACTTGATAGGCTTATTAAAAAACAATTGTATGAAGGAATCTAATGACAATTCTATGAAACGTAGAAAGGATGCACTAGACACCTCCACGAAAATGAAAAGTAGTGTATATTTCATCCTTATTGCTCTCTCAAACATATTTAGATTAGTACACGTTATGTGATGGTTGTTATATATCAATGCTTCAAACAACATTAATGATGGTGAGGTGTCATGAGGAAGAGAACCTTGGTTGAAAGAGGCATTTTGAACAAGGGATATGGACCTATTTAATGTAGGATATGTCATGGATTGTACATGGAAAATATAAGGGCAAGTATCACTCCAATGGAAATGACACTCATTGAGTTGAAGTTGGGGCTCATTGAGCTAAATATTAGTAATGTGTGATATGGTAGAGAAAGCTATTATGGTGATAATGATTCATATTTGTTTTTTTACTTTTAGGAAGGAATTAGACCTCAGTTATTATGTTTGTGCATGAAATAATATGATGTATGCATAACAAGTATAAAGGTCTTTTGTAGAACCACAAGTAAATTCCCCATGTTTGATATTATCCTTTGTTGATTTTTATAACATTTTAGTACTTTATTTTGTCTCAATTTGTAGTATGTTTACTTTTTTAGTAAGTGATGTGTGAATTATACTAGGAGCAACTCCCATCAAAATAACAAAACATTATATTTATTGTTAGGTTGATTAAACTGTATCTAGCTTATCTTTCCATCAAGGATATTCCTCATTTGGATTTCTATCAAAGATATTATTCATATTTCTCAAAATACTATGCTTCTATGATCAAGTTTTTGGTATAATTTTTTATTACAAAATAAATTATCCCTTGATCAGTTGCCTTATAAAACTTAAATTTATCTAAGATGAAGATCAACACCATGATTGGATAAATTATTTCTTATCCTATTTTCTTTTGTATGGATATTCTTACATTTACAAGACATGGTCTTCAACAGTAGTTTTCAAGCATAAGAAATAATGACATCTTTTATCCAACATCACATCCATTTTTATTGATAGTAATAATAATATTTTTTGAATCCCTTCCAATTGAAATATATTTCTATCCTTTTTTAATGATAATCTTGATCCGTATAAGAAGGGTTATAGTCTCTACATAGTTGTTTGTAGAATTACCATATGATTCTAAGTAAGCGAGGATAATTTTATCTTCATCCCACAATTTCTCTAAGATTTCCGTTTGGAATCACCATCAAAATTAATTTTTATAAACCCAATTTCTGGACATTTCTATTATACAATCCTTTGTGTTAGCTCCATCATTACAAATGACCCTTGCATGTATATTCAATCCTATAACAAAGAGGTTATCATCTATTTCCTATTTGAGACTTTCCATGATGAGTCCCATGCCAATAAACAATGTGCAAAAGAGGCAATAATATGACTTCAAACTTGGGCATGATTCTTAGATTTATCTTTTTTAAAATTATCATTCCTTTTGAGTCAAAATTTTCAATAGATAATGGTAGGATAAATGCTCCATAGGATGCATAATGCTTAAATTTGGAACAAATAATCCAACATTTAATTAAATCTTTCAATGTTTGTGGACCTACCCAATATATTATCTTTTTTCAAAAAATGACCCCAAATGGTGTAAGTAAAGGGAAAATAAAAAAAGTAGATTATCTAATGATTCTAGATCCTTTTTATACAAGGCACACCTAAAACTTCCATGACATCTACTTCTTTGTAGACTCTCACCTATAAGAATTTTGATTTTGATTACTAACCAAAGGAATTTTGAGGCCTTAGGATGAGCCTCAAGTTACCAAACATTCTTCCAAGTGAAATCTTTGGGAGTAGGAAATTTTGATTGGTTTAAAGCCTTATATCCCACCTTCACCAAGTATCTACCATATTTTTATAGATATAAAACCAACTCATCACTCTATATAAAAATGGTCCAATAGAGCTCTTGAAGAATAATTTGAATCTCATCCATTCATTTTTTAGGTCCTCTCCTTTAATCAAGTTGCTAATAAATATCCAACATTTAGAATTATTGCTCACATTAATATATCTTTGACCTTTAAACTTCCACAAGCTAAATATATTTAATCAAGTAGTTTCCTTTGTGGATCATAAATAAGAGGATAAGGCTTCAACTGAGCATTAAAAGCTTATGGAATCCCTCTCATTGAAGGACTACTTAGTATGCTTCTCGATCAATTGTAAACTCTCTAATATGAAGTCTCATATTGTTGAGCCCTTAGGTGGGTCTCTTTTCATGAATAATTTTACTACATCAACAAAACATATATATTTCTAAAGTGATATTTTTCCTAGCTCAACTATTTCCTTGATCCTTAAATAATATCCAACCAAAATTTTCCCTTCCAAAATCACAAGTCTACAACTGTACAAGCTTGATCCTCCAAAATTATTTCCTTTGTAAACCTTATCTAGTTATCAAGAGAAAACTTAAATTTGTTCTAATGACCTTTCCAAATAAAATCTATTTAAATTTTATCAAATTTGAATGTTATATCTTCCAACAATCTTGAAATTAACATCACATACATAGATATAGATTGTAATATAGACTTTATGACTATAGCCTTCCATCTATGTTAAGAACTTAGTTTTCCAACCTACTAAACACAATTTTATTCTATCAAAAATTGAGTCCCATAATACTTATTCTTTCCTTTATCAGACAATAATATATATATATTGATGGTAATTTTCCAACTTTAAACCCTAAAATATACAAAATAATCCTTTGTAAATTTACGACAATTTATAAAAAATATCATGAATTTTATCCAGTTAATTAATTCTCTAAGAACCTTCTCATAGTATGAAAATATTGATTTAAACTCTATGCCCTCATTAATCAAGGGATGATGTAAAAGAAAAGTATCATCAATGTATTGGAGAAGATATTTGAAGGGGTCATTTATCATAACTAAACAATTTTACTTTTTTCTTCCATTTTAGGCTTTAAGAAAGCTTTTATCAGTGCCTCAATAAGAATAACAAAGAGATAGTGGATCACTTTGGAAGAGTTTAAGATATGATTTAAAGTATCCAATAGGGATCCATTGATTAAAAAATAATATTTTTGAGTGCTATAATAACATTAATCCATTCACAAATCCTTTGATCAAAACCATTTTTTTTTTTTTATATCATGTAGAAAACTCTAGCAAACACTATTATATCCTTTGTTCATATCTAAATTTACAAGAATACTTGATTTTTTCATGGAATGATGACCTTTTCTACAAGGATTATACCATCAAGAATTTATTTGTGGCAAAGAAAACCATATTTTTCCTCTAGGATAAAACAATCTAGAATGCTCTTCAATCTATTTGCAATGATTTTTAAAATTATCTTATAAATCATGTTACGAAGGGTTATTAAATAAAAGCTATTAAAATATTTTTGTCTCATATTTCTTGGAAACCTTTGCCATAAATATGACATTGATCTCACTTATTGTAGAATTTTTTTCTAGCTTCTTCAACTATAGCCAATATATCACTCTTTAACAAATCCTATTTTTTAAAATAAAATAATAGGAAATCCATTAGATCTAAGTAACAAATTAGAATGGTGAGAGAAACCATATATTATAGCTCTTTCATAGAGATATTCCTCATCAAAATTTCATTTTGACTTTGTGTGATAACTGATAAAATATTTTATAAAATATTACCTTAAGCCTTATATTGCTCAACTTATGATAGAATATCTTACAGATAATTTATTGCTTTCTTCCTAATATTTCATTTTTCCTTAATATTTCTTCCATTGAGAGTTAAAATACCTTAAGTTTGATGAAAAACATAAATTTTAGACATAGCACCATTTTTTGTATTTCTATCCCCTTATTTAAGCCATCTTTCCCTAGAATTTAAGGCCTGGTAAGTGTTTTTATTTTGCAATATATTATGATAATAAAAAGCAAATTATTTTTCTAACATGTAAGTATCTTAGTTAATTTCATTGTTTTTCACTATCTTTTGTATGTTGTTGAACTTTGATTGAATTTTCTACTTTATTTAAATTGTGTTATCAAAAGAGTTGAAATTCCAAATCCTCGTTTGCTCCTTTAAATATTCCATATTTTGAACAAACTTGTACATACATGGTCCTTTGAACTTACTTCATCCTATCATAACATAACATAATCATTTCGATGAAATTAGGGTATTGGATCCACATAGACTTAAATCAAAATGGCTTTGGATGATTGTTAGTGAGTAGATCGCATATAAAAGAATGGGTTTATGATTTAATACTACTCCCAATAAAATATCTAAAGATACTATATACTCTATTTGCAATAATATAATAGATGATAAAAATTTGTCCAGTTTTTTGCTATATAAATTTTCCCAATACATCTATTATCCCATGTATATTGAAAGCTTGAATAAGTAATATTCTAGAGGCCATCAAATAAAGTAAAATATTCTATTGATTTAGAGCATCCATGAGTACCATCATTTTTACTAAAGAATATAAAATTGTGTCGAAGTCCCCACAAGAATCCATAGATTACAATTGTGAATCATCATTGAATTTAATGTAAATAAACTAAGGTCCTTCAACATATATGATTAAAAGTATTGGAGTGGATCATAGATATTTAAAACTTTAGCTTTGCTATTTTTCTATTTCTACCCATTTACTTCTTCCTTCTAGTAGTTATCCATATTATTTGCATTTGTCCCATATTGTTGTAATACCTCCTAAAATTCCTATAGAAGAAACTGCTAGACAATATCTCATTTTCCAAATTTCTTTGAATACATACTTACATTCCTTAATAAATATTTTTAGTTTTTATATTAAAATTAACTCATGATACCAATTGGAAAAAAACTCGTGACTATAAAAACCTATTAATTCTTTAATAATTGTATTTTGAAATTTAGTTCATACTTATAATATTCCAAGATACCATCTTCTTCATCACATATTATTCTTATTTATGGGTTTAGTCTCATTTCTTATAAACATTTGTGCTACTTGTTTATAAATTCTTAAAATAATATCAATGTAAGTTTATTTTTCTCTTCATTTTTGCTTTTAAGTATTCTTTTACTTTTCCATTCCCACTTGTTGAACTACCTAACTTTCTTTGTGCCTTGGCCATAACAAGCTTGGATGAATGGGTTTGCACTTAATATAACTATAGAGAGGATCAAATCCATAATTAATTTTACATTTTTAAAATAAACTATATGGGAAGAAGTAGGAGGAGCCATAAGGGAGGGTATAAAACTACTCAAAGACAACAAAAGTCTATATCTTCAAGCAAGCCACTAAGCAAGAAAACTACAAAAGCCTTCATAACAAAAAAAAAAGGAATTTTAAAGGAATCCCTAAGAGAAAGAGAAAAAATTCATAAAGACCTAGTCAACTTACAACAAAATATAGCAACTAACAAAGACCTATGATAACAAACTAATTAAACCCTAGGGGTTAAAAATAAAAGGTTAAAGCCTCAAAGGAAAATTTATTTTGATTTCACCAAATGTTTATAGGAAAAAAGATGATATCTTATGCAATTACATGAATTGATATAAGATATGTCTAAATACTTTAAACAAGAAAATCAAGCAATAGAAACATAAGAAACCATGTGATAACTAAGCTAATACTATACTAATCAAAGCAAAAATCACCAAATGAGAACAAAAGAGCTTACTACACTAAGATCATCCACAAAGCATATGTAAGACTAAATCCCATTGTAGAAAAACAAATCCCTAATAACCTAGGGCATCAAGGACCATATCATCCATTATTTGTGTGGTTCAACTAGGTTTCAAAAATATTTAAATGTTACAATCTACTTTATTCTAAAGAAGCTACAATATGCATTCATAAGAAATAGCAAGAACAAAATATTTGAATTGAAGAGCTACAACTATCATTTTTTGTCAATATCAACAAGATAAAAGATAAGCATAAACACAAATTGATATTGAAAGGCTACACATAATTGATGAATAATTATTGTAAAATTTATTCAAAATTGTGCTAAGTAAAAAGGCTAATGCAAGTATTTGGATCACCAAAAGGATCATCACAATTATGACATAACACTTATTCTCAAGAAAATTTATTCATGAAGTTTCCAAAATAAAATTCCTACTCTATTCTTATATGAACATAAAAAAGCATTCAGTCTTAAAAAATATTAAGTTGGCATTTCTATTTTCTATCAAAAATCCTCTTCTAAGATCTGGGATAATACAATCTTTAATTGCATAATAATGACCTTTATTTTCAATGTTTAATTTATATTCTACATGGTTTCTCAAAATCTGCATCTCTTTATCCAGAAGTCTATTTTTTTTGTGTTTAATTTTCTATTATAATATTTAATTTAGTGGATTTACCTCATTTTCCTTGATTTTTTGTTTTTTCTATGTTTTCTTTCCCAAAATAGAATTCAAGATTCAAATTAGATGGTGGATTGGATGACATCATATTGATGTTATCTTGATTCATCGATAGATTGATGCTTTTCATCCTGTAGTTGATTTTAAGATTTAGCTTCATTTTCAATTTTATTTTAAAATGCTTTGGCATTGATGCAATTTATATTATATTTCCAATTGGTGGGTCTATACTAGCCATTGGTTGATTGATCTATGTATTTTTCTACTTACTTTTTGATTGACCAACACTTCTATCCTTTTCAATCCTTGCTCTAGAATTTGTGTGAGGTCTATAAATAGTGAGATATGCTTTGGCTTAATCATCTTCTTTATTTGGAAAATTGGTTTCCCTCCTTGTAGCTATTATGATGTTTTATCGGGCTCATGATGGTTGATGTGGTAAGCAATGTGATGACTTTGGTTCACCTTACCTTTCTAACTTTCAATTGATTAAATGATTTGGTGCATTTATTTTCCATTAATCTATGATTTGAAGACTTTAGAGCTCAATGTTGTTAATGTAGTAGGTGATGGGCCATTTTCTTGGCCTTATATTCTACATAATTTATTGAATTATTAATGCTCTAGTAGGATCCCATATTGATATCATCTAATGGTGGGTCCCTCATTTTGTTAAGCCTTTTCTTTTCCTTATCTACCAATAAATTTGTAATGGATCCAATATGGCCACATCAACTATATTTATTTTTATTTAGCTTAGGTACTAGGTTTAGATTGTCAACCCTTTGAGCATTAGGGTTAGGTAATGATTGATTTAGTCTATAAATAGGAAGAGCTAGGTGGTAGTTGATATCATCTTTCATATTTGCTTCTAAATTTTATCCATTGTGCATATGAGACTTTTCCCTCTCTAAGTGGCTAAGAGACTTTGCCCTCTCTAAGTGGATAAGGATTTGTATTGATTTGAGTCTAGATTTAATATTTGCATATTGTATTTTCTAGCAATTGGATCTAATATTGATATAATTAGGTGTTGTTAATTTTGCATTATTGTATTGCTATTGCTATAATTATTGAATTTGTTTCATAACAAGTGGTATCAGATCATCAATCTTAGTTTTATATGGGATGTGAATTTATAATAGAAGAACTTTTAAACTATTCCAAAACCTCTATAAAACATCACTACTGCTTGTGTCCTGGTAATATTTTTATAATTGTTTTCAATCCATATTCTAGTGCAATTATCTTGTAGAATATTGTGAGTTTGCTATTGTTAATTTTTTTCCTAAACCCAATTTAAAAAAGTATCCAATGTTGTTGGATCCTTGTGAGAGATCTATACCATTACTATCATCCCTTCAATATGGTTAAAACAAGGTGTAGACACCTATAAAATGTCATATTAACATTTGTCCAATGTAAATATTTAATAATTTTTCAATAGCTTCAATTAATTTAAATATTTGACATGGTAACCTTAGAAATATTAAATCATCTTGTTTAGCCCCCTTTGACCCATTAATCCCCATCCTACACCTAGCCCATGGTCACCATGTGACTATCCCACTCCCCCTAGCCTATGTGCATATTTTCCTAGCCTATGTGCACATTCCCCTAGTCTACCCTTTGAATCTAGCTTAGGTCCACCTCACCCTAACCTAGCCTACCACCTATTATCCATATCCCCCTACACCATTACAAATACGACATACCCCTTAATGCATATGGGTGGGGTGAGGACTCTCCCCATCCAAGGGCATTAATAGGGCATGGCATACACATACCACTTGAGTGGGATGAGGACTCTCCCCACCCAAGAATATTAAATAGGCATGGTGCACACATGACCCTTTGACCATCAAAGTGAAAAAATATAGAATTTTTTCCCTCACCCAAGCCACTTGGATGCCATGTCATAGCCACATCATCTCCATATCACCATCCCTTCACCCTTGGAAAAAGTTACAATTAGGTGCCCATTTATTTCATTTGCATGAGAGTGTGAGATTACTATAGGGAAAATCTACCAAAATTTAGTAAGCACCTACTTTTGTGCACTTTGTAGAGATTCAACTTGCCTATATAACAACCATGGACAACATTATATACCTCTATTTGCATGCATTTAGCTTGTGAAATTGCTCACATGTGGAAGCTCCAATAGACACCAGACTCAAACTAGGAATATATGACAGCCTACCCAAGGTCCCCTCAAAATTTCATCGCATTCTAGGCAGTATAGATGAAATTGTCCCTCAATAGATGATTCACAGTCAAGACCACCTCTCGACAAGTGATTCAAAGTCAAGACCAACTCCCCTGGGATGGTTCCCTCCTGAAACCAAACACAACCCCTTTGTCATAGCAGACCATCCATAAAGGTTAGCAAGGTAAAATTTATCATGTTTCTATCTCATTTAGATATATTTTAATGTTTTAATACAAGATTTATTTATTGTTTGGCTCTCAATAAACTTGGGTCCAACTTAGGTGGACCCAATAGGTGCTATTAACATTTTTTGGTGTTGTGTAGGTGTAGAGGCTTGGCTAAACCCGAGTGGTCATCAAGCATAAAACCCACCTGCTCTTTGAGGTGGTTCAGAAGATAAGTGTACCATTACCTTGTATGTAAAAGATATATTCACCTTGAAAACCCTTATTGTAGACCAAGAGCTATTGAAAAAGATTATATTGTAACATATTTTGTATTCAATAAAATCACATGTTTTCTCTACCACATTTTGGTGATCATGATGGGAAATTTCTAACCTAAACCACACATAGGTATTTCATTACTTAAGTTGAAAAAATTATTATTTTCATCGGTATTTATTTCCCATTTGCCTTGTGTGTTTTATTGGTCTTACTTATCTTGCTCACATTATGTCATTTTTCTGTGTTTGCAAGCCTATAAATAGTCAAAACCCATAAAAATTGAGATCCATCCATGCTAGTCTCACATCAACTATCATATACCAAAGACCATCCCTACATGGGTGGTTCATAGTCCATACCATCCCTACATGAGCGATTCTTGCTAAGCTTTGAACTAGAACCCAATCTATCAGGTATTCAAATTTACATAGCAAAATATAGTAGTTTCAAGTGAGTATGAGCCCTTACTTCCTGATCACTTGTCATCATTAATCACTAAAATGCCTTCTTAGGCCAATTCAACCATCTTGGGGGTGTCCAAAGATAGCTTGCCTCTCCCATTAATCATATTATCATTCAACCTTTTTTTTCTTTATGCTTTCATTGCAAGCTTCATGCTTTGATTAGATTTGATTTTTTCTAGGATAAATAGCTTCAAATTGTTTCTTGTACTTTGTTAGTTAGTTTTTGTTACCTTATATTTTATCTCTGTTTGCATTCACAACCATTGTTTGATCTTTCTATTTTCTAGATTTGCAGGAAACCTCAATAGCCTGATATTCTAAGATAAAAAAAAAATTCAACAAAGAGGGAGACTAGAAGTCCCCCTAGCCTAAACCATCCTGGGTGGTACGATTTCTATTGTGAACCATCCTAGGTGGGGCAATCTCTTCCACAAATTTGGTTTCAGAAAGAACCTGTGCAACAGTCCCTGCCAACTTCTAGAAATAATTGGACCTTAGGTAGGTGACCTTGCTTTCAACTTTAGGTATAAATTTCATGTAAACATATTTAATCTAAGAATTTTGCTCTGATTACAAATTTTCTTCCTTTAAGCTTAGATAACATTAAACAAAAATCTACTTCATCATTCGTATGCTCTCCTCTCATTCTAAAAAGTGATCTTGATGATCAAAAAAGTGATAAGAGCTTTTGAGGTGAAAGAACTTTTATTCACTTTTAGGACTTTAACTTGCATTGCATCTTCATACCTCACATTAAATAGGAGACTTGACCCCATATGCTCTCTCCTTGCACCTTAGGGTGATCTTGGAGATCAAAAGTGGGTCATTTTTTTAGGTTAATGAACCCACCACAATTCACATTAAGAAGAGGACTTGACCCCCATATGCTCTCTCCTCACACCTTAGGGTGATCTTGGAGATCAAAAGTGGGTCATTTCTTCTAGGTTAACAAACCTCTCACAACAATTTACATTAAGAAGAGGAATTGACCCCCATATGCTCTCTCTTTGCAATTTAGGGTGATCTTGGAGATCAAAAGAGATTCATTTCTTCTAAGTCAAATAATACCACCACTTTGCATCACATCACATCACATTAAAAGGACCCTTATCCCGTGTACGTTCTTACCTTGTACTTCATGCGACCTTGGGAATCAAAAGTAGGTAAGTAACCTCAAGGCAAAGAACCACATCCTTTTCTAATTGGATTTTATTTCATGCATTTTCTTGATTTCTTATATTAGATTTTATTTCATGCATTTTCTTGTTTTCTTAGATTAGATTTTATTTCATGCATTTTCTCGCTTTCTTAGATTAGCTTTTATTTCATGTATTTTCTGACTTTGTTGGTTTAGATTTTATTTCATGCATTTTATTAGCCTTCAAATAGCACATTAGAATAGGTTTTACTTTTCCTTTCCTTTCCTTTTCATATCATTTACTTTCCATGTATTTACTTTCAAGTCCTTTACTTTTATGTCTTGCGCATTTCTTTCCTTAGACTAGGATTTCCTTTACTTGTATTGCATTTTATTTTCTTTACATTAGATTTCCTTGTCTTAGACTTTCCTTTTGTTAATATAGTTTCATTTACTTGCATTGTTGATCATTTTCATTAGCTTAGATTTCCTTTCCTATCTTGCACTTTTCTTTTTGTTAATCTAGGTTTATTTCTTGTACTTGCATTTTATTTTCCTTAGCATAACTTTATTTTATTGTACTTGCAATATAATTTTGTTAGAATAGAAGTTTGTTTTATTGTCATTGTATTTTATTTTCATTATTATAGGATTTTCTTTTTGCTATTTAGCACATTAATTTATTTTCCTACCCAACTAGCATAGATTTCTTTGTTTGCTTGATTAGCATAGGAATTTCTTGTTGCTTTCTTATTAGATTAGGTTGTCTTTTCAAAAGAAGCATTCTGTTTTGTTAGTCCATGTTTTATTTCCTTAGTTAGGGCAATCACACTCTCCTCTCCTAGTCTAGTTTCATTTCTTGATACTTTACTAAGCAAATTGTATTTTATTTCATAGATAGAATATTTTTTCCTTGCATATTAGATAACAAAAGACCATTCTTAGATTCAAATTTGCTTCATTGCTTTTAGTTTAGGAAAAATTTGCATTTGTAATTTTAGGTTAGTGCTTGTTTGTGCATCCTAGTTAGACAAATCTAAAAGAAACTCCAAAAAAAAACAATCACTCAAACACAAGTTCACATCACATTACAAACCAATTGGTGAGGTTGGAATTCATCCCCAACCATTAGTTTTCCCCTTTAGCTACCATAGTTAGTATGCATAGTTTCCTAGATTTCATCACTGGGAAGCTGACTACCCTTGGGATTATCTCGGGGTAGTTCGAGATTAGATGCCCTAACTGACATGGCTAAATAATTAGTGAATGTGCAACTATCATTTTTTATCGAAACCTATTGAGGGTGAAGTGGAAGTTGATTGGGCCGATGCAGGTTTTAGACAGTGCCACCTCTTATATCCCCTAAAAATGATATTAGTGGTCCTTTTATATTTTAGGTACTCCAACCTACACCTGCATTAGGAATCTCTTGGTTGTTTAGATTCTCTCCATGTACTCTTGGATATATCAGGGAGCATGCATAAACACATATTTTAGACATCCCTTTGTCACAACATGCCTTGTAGGACCCTTGATGAGGAGGACAACATAATCAGACTTGTTATTTTAATGCCTAACTTTTTTGGTGCTATAGCTACGCTTGACTATGATGCAACATTTGATTGTGATTTATATATGATGTTACCATGTCTTTATGGTTCTATAGGGCTAACCTTACTTGTAGGTGAATAACATCAAACCACCAATGTGACAATAACATTGATGACACTTGCATTGATTCACAAAGGAGCTAAATAATGGCATTTATTGCAATGGTTTTAATTAAATTGACTAACCATTTAAATGGTAGGTTATAATTGGATATCCGCATTGAGGATGTTTTAATTGACTAGCAAATACAATGTTTAATATTGCCTTGTGAATTTAATGGTTAAATCAAATTGATTAACCATTTCATTTCATTTAGCTGGAAATTTAATAATTGTTTTAAATATTTCCCTTAATGTTGTTAAGAAAAAGAGATTTGATTAATAATTGTTTTATTTCAAATGATAGCTCCATTTATTGTGGTAGAGGCGTGGGTAATTGAATACATTTTAAAATTATGTGTAAGCTTTTTTTAAATTTCCTTATGAGGCAAGTGTGTAGTCCACTTTGGGGAGAATGGCTATTCTGGTGAAAGAAAGTGAATGGCTCTATTCAAATAGACTGAGCTAAGAAATTCCATAATGGAGTTCTACACCCTACCACCTAGAAAAAAGGAGACAATTCTCCTTGAAAAATGGGAATGACCCTGGGAGAAGCCATTATGCTTGGTAGCAAGCTGATTTTGAAGGATAGGAAAAGAAGAAGAGGGGATAATGTAGGAGGAGGCTAGACAGGGAGGCAATGCAGAGGATATTCAAGCAAAGGTCTTCGAGGGGGGGTCAATGGATGCACATATTATACAAGGTTATTTTCTTATATCAGCCTTGTGTTTTAGATCTCAAATCTCTGAAAGAGTAGAAGCTTGTTTTTAATTCAAAATTCACTTTGCTTGCTCTATTTTAGTTTTATATATGTTTATCTTTTTTCCTCTACAGGTCAAGCTACTTTCCTATAAGAAAGCTAGTATTATTTTTTAACCTCCTTGATGTACAGATGTCTTATCATATTACTTTATGCTTCCTATTTAAAATTGAATGCACAGTGTGTTGGAAATGGTCTGAATCGACCTCTCTTAGAGCTTGGTAGAAATTTAGGCCTATTTGGCTCTTCTTAGGCTTGTATTAGAGATTTAGGTCGAAACGACCCTTCCTACCCCTAAGCATCTACAACATGGATCTAGACCAGCCCACCATGAATATTTTTGACCTCTATAGTTTGGGACTTAAGTAGCCCGCTTTCATGTGTTGCTCGCTCTAAGCATTTGGAAAACTCATTTAGACCTAGATTGACGATCTATTCATACCCGATTTGGCATGATGTTGCTATTAAGTATTTTTGTTAGCCCTTGAAACAAAAACTTCTAGTATTCATCCTATTTGATGTATTTAAAACCTGGTTTTCTTGTGGGGAATTGGAACTCATATTTTTTACATACTCTTAGTGGATTTAAGGAGTACTTATGGTTGTGATTCCTGCTATGACCTGATGTGTTGTTGTCGTGAGGAACTACCTTAGGCATTGGGGTTCTCCTTTGAAAAAACCTTCCTATGATGTCCATATTAACATTAGTATCTGATTTATTTGGGCTATAATAGAGGGATGCTCATCTATTGATGTTGTAACCAATATGGTGAGATTTTTATAGATGACTTTCTTTAACCTCAAGTTTAATTTAATTTCTATTTCCACTTGCTATCAATTTTGGGGGTGCTGCAAATTCTCCCTTGAGCACGTTCGATAGAATAATATTTAGCTAGAGGAGGCATTGCCATATTTCTCCACCATGGTGGTTTTAAATTATTCCAACCTATTCTAGCACTGGATCCATGCTTCCCATTTTCGCTCCCATCAGTTCTGCTTCTGTGCTTTGTTTTATGTTGCCCCCTTAATTTTAGTTTGACCCTAAGGTTTTACTTAGGGATAATGGTTTTATTGTATTCTATGTCACCTTGCATCACCATTGTATGGCCATATCATGCATGGGAGGGTACAACAGAGGGAAGGCAACTAGGCCTTCCCCTCAACTTTGTCCCACAAGTGGGAAACATGGGTTATCTCACACCTTATGAGGGCAAGGGCCCCATACTTACCCAACCACCACTCAGTGGTTCATGGACCACCAAGTGGAAGGGCTTCCATGCACCATATGGAGGCACCATAATCCAACGCGTATCAAAATATTTACTTAGGTTTGTTCATCCTAGTTCATTCACTGGCCATTTTGTGTATCCTTGTTTAAGGGCCACGTAGTCCATATTTTATTTTAATGCTTCTTGTATCCATTTAATAGGCCACATGGGTCGTATTAACCGAAGAGGGAGGCATATGAATTATTCATAAGTGGCCACATTGTGAGGTTTAAATTAATTTTAAAAGTGACCACTTTGTGTGGGTTAATTAATATTAGAAAAGGGCCGACTGTTTTAGAATTTTAAAAGGGATTATTAAATTAAAGAAAGGGGGTCGGCCATTTAAATTTGAAAGGGATTGATTAGATTGATTGGCTTGGTCATTTCATTCTAAGAAGGGGGATGAGACCCTTGATATTGGAGGTTAATTATAAATGAAGTAGAGGAGAACTTCATGCCTTGTCTATGGGGCCTTGTTGAATTTATGTTGACCATCAAATGATTCCAATATCTCTTACTATGATATAATTTGATTTAAGGTGAAATATATACCTTTTTTAAAGGTTAATTACATATGTTTAAATGTGGGAGTTGGCTCATGTTGGGAAAAATATTGGTTAGTTTTTCTATGGTTCAATTAATTACCTCCATTTAATTGTCAACCCGAGGTAGCTCGTAGTCTTATGAGCAGTCGTGCACAATATATGCTTATAATTTCTCCTTCAGATATGAGTCCATCAGATTTATGGTTTGGGGGTTTTTGGTGTTCATTGAAGTTTTGATTTTAGTTTCCAAACCAATAATCTATCCTACGTCTATGAAAACAAGACTAAAATGCACACAAAAATTAAAACGGTACTTTGCTAGAAATTACTAAAAACAGGGGAAAATAACAAGAAAATAAATTAATCTATAGAAAATGAAATAACAAAAAACAAGGGAAAGTAAGGGAAGAACTTTGTTGTAAGTGGGTCCACGCTTCTAGCAGGTTCTTCCCGTGTTAAATCTTCACCAGACGCATAGACGATTTAACAAAAAATAACTCAAAACTATTTTATTAACAATTGTAGCAAAGAATTTATAGGAAAAAATCTAGGATCTCCATCTTCAGGGGTGGCCTGCATATTTATAAGATATAGTTTGGAAAATAAATCAAAGTTATGATTCTATTTTACAACCACCTGCATGAATGAAGGAATCAAGTAAAATATCGATCTTGGTGAGCTATTTTAGCGTATTCTATTTTTCAGAATACGTCTGATATTTGCTTTACCCAATTTACATAAATCTTTCATGTAGCAGTTGAAAAATAGATGATTAGTCATCTTTGACATCATCCTTGGTTCGATTTCAACACTGAAACTCCATTTATGCTTGTTGTTGAAATTTTGCTTTGTTCTGCAAACCATAGAGTCATGCTAGAATTTAGCTTTAGCGAAAATTAGGTGCCTCGTATGTAAAAGTTGATAAATAGGTACGTCATTTGTAGAAGTTAGAAAATAGGTGCCAATACGAAAGCAGACGCTTAACGGGAAGAAGGCACCTAATGGGAAGTAGGTGCTTAATAGTTAAGTGTCGAATGGAAGTCGAGCACTTCAAAGAGAATTGGGTGCTTGACTTCATACTTCACATCGGTGTACCATAGATGTTTTACGTTCATGAAACTGCAAGCGCTAGGTCCGAGTGGGACCTCAACGAAAACATGCTAAAATGCAACAATTTCTATGAAATCTACACAAAATACACTTAAAGATAAATATTAAATAACATGTAAAATAAACTATTAAATATATATAATTTTCATAAAATATATACATCTATAAAAATAAGTGCCACATTTTATAGGGAAATAAGTACAAAAAATAAGCATTTCTAAGGCTCATCATCCCCCCATGCTTAAGGGGTGGCATGTCCCTATGCCACTTTATACTGGTAATTACGAGTTCTATTTACAACATCCCAATAATCCCTGTTGGTCTCTTTCATTTTCTTTGCAATGGCCTTAGTTTTTTCCTTGTCTCAAGGCCTTTTCTCCTTTGATGCTTTGGGAGTATATGCCTCCTGTTTTTGCTATTTCTAGCACTTGTTGCATCGAACTGGCTAACTTGGAATTGCTCTTTTCTTTGGTGGTTCCCTTGTCTAGGCCACCTTACATTTTTCATCATTCAAATAGTAGCTAGAGAAACTGGTGGTATCCTTCTAGAATGTGGGCTCAGCCATTTTCCAGTACTCATGGTGAAGGGGTAACTCTTCACCCATGGGTATTGCATCTTCATTACCAAATGGGATGCTAGAAATTTTAGCAACCCTGGAAGTGGGTAAATCGACCCCTATTAGGTCAAGTTTAGGTTTATCCTTGACCTCTATTTTCACCACTGAATGGGTTCTACTACTTGATGCTTGATTTACAGGTGGCGCAGGATCCAAAAACCCCATCCTCATGAAATATGCCTTCATACTTAAAGGTTGATCACCTATTTACCCATACGATCTCCATAACTGATTAGTTTGGGCAACTAGAATTTTCTTGGGAGGCCTCTTGGATTGCTTTCTGGCCTTTTTTTCTGATTTCTTGCAGGCTCTCTTAGAATCCCTTTTCTAGTTCTTTTCGTATGCTACCATATCTTATTTAATATTTTCAAAATTTTCTTTTTGGGTAGCAAAAAATTCCTTTACTACCTCTCATTCCTCATCAAAATCTAGTTTTGATTCCTCATAATATTTGATGCCTAATTCCTTCAATTCAGCAACTCTTGCTCTGGTTCTGGGTCTTCACTGAGATGCCCTTACAACTTTTTGCTTTGATCTCAACTTTTTGGGGTGCATCTTAGGGTATGCTGGTGTTGGTGCTACTCCATGTTTTTCAACAGATGTAGGTCGTTGAGTCTCTTCTTCCTGTGCAACAAATTACTTCTCGATTGGAAATGCTTCTTCCTCCTGAGGTTGTTCAACCCATGTATTAGCTGGAGAATACTCTGGCTCTTTTCCCTTACCTAAAACTTGAGGCTCTTTAGCCTCCATCTCATTTTCCTCTTCATCTACTTTTTTTACATATTGCGTTGAGGTTTGAGGTTCCTCATCCTCATATTCTTGAATTACATGTTCTGCAGAATGCGATGTTGAACAGGGTTGCTCTACTTCCATTGTAGCATCCACTACCTACTCTATTTTTGTATTAGCAAGGGGCACCTCTTTTGCCCCATAAATCTTAACCGTTGTATCTACTTTGGTCGACTGCTCGAATCCCACTGCTCTGCCTTGCAGTTGCAATCATCTTATTTGCCCTTGTAGTTGTTGAATTATCTGATATAATTTGTGCATATTCAATGCAACTTCTTTCTTGGACTCTTGAAACAGATTCTGTTCTTCTCTGTATTTGAATTCCCAAGTGGAAGCTTGCTCTCTCAATACCTGCAGTTGTTGCTGCAAATATTCCTCCTAGCCCTCCTATGGAAAATATTCTGTAGCAACCTCCTATTGAGGAGTTACCCCTTTGAAATATATTGTAAAATTTGGGCTAAGTACTCTTCCCTGTTCAGCTCATCAATTGTTGCTTCATCATCTAATGAGCTCAAAACCACCCTAGATGTTTTCGACCTTCTACTTCTAGTTTTGGTGGAAACTAGCATGAAAGGAGGGCTTGGTGGATCCTGTCTTGCATCATCATCAAATTG
Organism: Wollemia nobilis; assembly: GCA_028583015.1. Taxonomy (NCBI): domain Eukaryota; kingdom Viridiplantae; phylum Streptophyta; class Pinopsida; order Araucariales; family Araucariaceae; genus Wollemia; species Wollemia nobilis. The sequence goes on along the minus strand of JAQPPZ010013020.1, from coordinate 3,276,410 downwards.
AGGGCTAGTGGGAGACAAATCCAATCCTTATTCCTCACAAAATTGGAGAAAAATAGGGGATGAGGCTTATCCTACTTCCCATGTAGTTTTTGTAGGTTGGGATGCAGGCATCGTCTCCTCTCATTTTGTTGCCTCTTGGGATGACTACTCATTATGTATTGGCACCTCCCGCTATTCTTATACCCATAGAATTGTATCAGTACCCTAAGTCTCTTCAACCATCACATATCTATGACTTTGCATATTGTACCAGGGCCAAAATCAGGCCATGGTGAGCCAAGGTAGATTTTGTGCCTACTTGGTACCGTTTGGACTCATCTTTGAGGATGCATGTAAGGTAATGTGGGACGTTGATTTTATCCCCATAAAGTATGTGATTGAGAAAGTGAAAATGATTTGCATTCAATGTGGAGTACCTACCAGAGCAGGTGAAGAATCACGTGATCTGTTCGAGGACTGCCCTCCAAAGCTTATGGATGTGGCATTTGGGCAAACCAGTGTGTGTTAGGTGCTCATTCGCTCCCCCAAAGAATATCTACATAGAGAGAGTGAGGTTATATTCCTTGTACATGCACTCCCTTGTTAGAGGAAGGCCCATCACCATGGTAATATAATTTTTGATGACTGGAATCTCCCGTCCCCGTATATGCACGATCCCATCCGTCATGGATGCTAGAATTCGTTAGCTACCACTACATATTGGCCCTAACTGACCAGTTGATAGTGTTGAACTATGTGTGACACTAAGAGGGGTGAATCAGTGTAACTTAAAATTTTAATGCAAATGCAAAATCAAGCCAAAGAAGCAAACACACAAATACGCATCACACAACACAAGGTTTATAGTGGAAACCCAATGTGGGAAAAACCACTCTGCCAAAGGACTGCTTGGAATCCAATCCAAATCCAACCACAAAACAAATAGATCTTACAATATTTTCACATCACCCACTATGGGGAATGGCACCAGCCAACCCAGAATTTAGCAGCACCTACTGCATGGAGCACCGATCCTGATCACCAAGCACCCACTTGACAAAAACAAAAACTGTAGTAGAAAATATGATCTTCATTTCAAAATACCCTGAGTGGTCTAGCTCATTGCTTCTCTCTACATAAACACATTGAATAATCTCATATGATTTGAATCTAAATCTCTCTGTACTCTGTACTCACACTGACTCCTTTTAAAAACCTTTTAGCAACCCCTTCAACTTCCAACACTTCAACTTCCTAATAAATTTCAAGCTTCAAGATGACCATTTCAGCATTCAATAACGTCTCCCATGGGATATATAGCATTCTTATAGATTTTAAAATTCTGCACATGCTGGAAAAATAACGAGACTCAAAAAAAGTTACGGATCAAAAGTTATGACCTTTTTAAGTTGCACTATTATTTTACCTTTTCCCTTTTATTTTATTTTTTAATTTAAAACATGCCAAGTCAGCCACTCATATGTGTGCCACACACACAATATTTAATAGGAATTTTTTCAAATAATTCCCATGCCTACTCTTCACTTACATTTTGGAGAGGCATTTTGTCAAACAGTTCACAGGCCTGCTCTACTTTTCACATACTGTGCATACATGGGCATTGATACTTGAATGTTCATACTCCCGCAGTCATACAGTCTCATCAATTACACATTGGAAATATAATCTCCTCATAAAAGATGCAAATAACACTCAAGCAAATCTGCCTTGACTAAAAATTGAAAAATCCACTGAAAACTCAAAGAGGCATTTCGTCAAACAGTTCACGGACAAAGTGTTGTGCACATTACTTGTTCTCACACTTGGAGGCCTCGAAACCACTTCGACCGAAAAGAAAAAAATGCTCAGTATGGTGAAATATACATGAAAAAACACTTAAAAAATGAATTCGGTAACAAGATATGAATTTTAGCATTCGAACGCAAAAACACTTAGCTGCCCAAAACTGGAAAAGTGCTCCGGAGCCATTTTGCAACGCTCACCATTTCTTCCTTCGGGCTTCGTTTGGGATGAAAATTAAAACTTAATCTCTCAGTATATCCAAATACCTCCAGTAAACAAATTTGAGGTCCAATTCCTCATGTATTGCTTAATATTCCTCCTGCAAAGTGACCTCCAACGCAGATTTTACACTTGCCCAATAAAGCATGAAACTGACCAACAATGCATCGACGAAGCAACCGGTTGTTCCAGTACTGCAAAAACACTTGCTAATGATAAAAAACATTCAAATAGTATCTTGGGCTATCCAACACATTCCATTGATGTTTTTGCAACTTTGACGATTTTTGCAACTTTGACAATTTTTGCTACTTTGACAACTTCCTAACGATTTTTGTAACTTTTGCAAATTTGCACGAACAACCTATAACAACTTCACCTGAACATCAAAAACATCCTGATAAGCATTGAACACCACTGTACATACTCTAAAAAACCTCTGAACAACTATCCACTGCATCAACCTATCCATCTGAGTGTGTTGACAACAATGACAATACTGTCGTTGCACCTTGCTCAACAGATAGTACTTCATCCATTCTACAATATCAAATCGGGTTTGCACATCTGTAGAAATCCTTGAGAAGTCAATAGGTTCATTTTTTTGAGATCATGGTTCTTATATTTCCCCCCATGCTTAGAGTGTAAATTCCCTTCAGTTTAGTATTCACTCGGCAATGCTTCTAGTTTTTTGCCCTGAATTGCTACAACACTTCACACTCTAATTTTTTTTAAGATAACTTACAATAGCTAATTTAGTAAACAATTTTTAAAACAACTACTTTATTGCATGCAGGCAGTTAATTACTATAATCAAAATCTTTTATGGTTATCCATGGTAAGTTTCCTTCGAGCATGTTCCCGATTGTGCAGAGGTGATAACCATAACGAATTGACCAATTAGAGCCATGACACGTAGTACAATGCCAAGTGGAGTTATTCGGGTGACTAAGACAATAATTAGGGTTATACCAACACTTTCCATATACAAACATGCGTATGAAAAAAATATAGACATAAAATAGAAAATTTAATCATGCACCTAAATTTGTTCTATGGGTGTATATGCGCAAATATCCGTGGTGCATTGCTATTGGCTGGTGTTTGATTACTAGGCAAACCACAATGAACAATGATAGACATATTTTCCATACAACAAATTCTTTTCCATGTGATTGGTTCTCGGTAGTTGCAATATGACTTATTCGAGACATCCTACAAAATTCAAAAACGAAGGTTAGAAAAAATATGCCTCCATGGGATGACAAACATCCCCTCCTTAGAAGTTAGTTGATGTCAACTTTTAATTTCATCCGTGATAGATTTGACTTTGCACTTGCGTGGGATGTTGACGTGGCTTGGGCCACATCCCAATACTAATTTTTTATTCTTCCAAGGTAGAAACAGCCATGACAATGGAAAGCAGACGCCTTTTCCATATGGAAATTAGGCACCTTCTTTTTGAATTATGGTGTGCAGGTGCATTGGAAATTGGAATCAGACACCTTAGAAATTGGGCGCTATGCTTAACATGGGAAGTATGCACCTTAGAAATCATGGGCTTATGCTTAACATGAGAAGTCAAAGCCTTAGAAATCAGGCACTCTTATTAACATGGGAAGCAAGTACCTTTTTGCTAACTATCAGGTGCCATACTTTTAAAACAAACTTTATACAAACTACTTTTTTTTAACAGGAAATTTGGTTTGTTATCCCAAAAATAGAAGTCGGGTGCCCTTTTTCTTGGAAAAACTAGAAATCAGGTGTCGGTATACTATAATATGGGACACAGGCACCATTTCCTTAACATACTGGGAGTCAAGCACCTTGTATCGTATAACGGGAATCATACATCTCCTTTTCACAGTATGGGAATCAGGTGCCTTCTATCGTAATATGGGAATAAGGTGCTTCTCTTTATTCAATGGGTGCTAAATTTTCCTTGTATATGCACTATAATATTGATTAGGCATTTCAACAATATGGTTGAAGAACAGGGACAAAATCAACATTCGCCCCTGAACCAACAGTTGAGTGTTTTATTGTCCATAAAGACCAATCTAAACACTCTTATGCAGATTTAGGTTTAGTATTCCCCTCTCTAAGTGGGGATAAGCTACTCCTATTGCAAGCAATTTCTCCTAGAAATTTGGGAAGGCACAGGTTCATGGATCTTGTGCTTGTTAGGCCTAGGTTTCCCAGGATTCCTAATAGTTGCACTCAGGGCATTGTTCTCGTAAAATAAAAATACAACTAAAAAAATGAAAAATTGAAAGAATAATTGTCTTTGGGACTATGTGGACTATATCCACATATTACTAACTCAAGATAAAATTAGAATCAACTGGGATCTCCCCCATGCCTAATATAGACTCAATCATGTATGCTTTAGGCACATGGTATGGACCTAGGTAGTGGCCATTGACTGTTAAGGTAATGTTACTGTCGTCACTTGTTCAGATCCTCATAGCCCCATTGTTGATGACTTTAGTCACTTCATATGACCCCATCCAATGTTGCATAAGCTTACCTTTCCTTTCTTAGAACTGGGAATCATATAGTAATGCCCATTCTCCCACTTTAAGCTACTTTGGCCTGGTGTGGCAATTATGCCACTTGACCCTTTGTTTCTGAATGATCTATGTTTTCTACAAAGCATTAAGGTGGTATTCATACAACTAATTAAGCTACTAAATTCATTCTTTCTATGCATCATCCAAGTTTATATTTAATTCTACAACATTCTGAAGTGTTTTAACTTTAAAATCTAAAGGCATCATAGCACTATTCCCATAGACTAACTGAAATGGTGTGAAACCGGTAGTAGTCTTCCAGGTGGCCCTGTAGGTCTACACTACTTCTAGTAATCTAGTAGCCTAGTACTTCCTATGTTACTGCATTGTATTTGTTAGGATATTTTCCAACTCTCGGTTGATTACTTCAACTTACCCATTCACCTATGGATGGTAGGGAGTGGTTTTGTTATGCCTAATTTTGTATTATTGCATGAGTTCCTGAATCATCCTTGAAGTAAACTAAGGTCCTTGATAAGTTGTGATATCCCTTGGAACCCAAAATATTGTAAAAATTGATGTATAAAAGAAATATGCTATAGTTTTCTCCTTTGAATCACGCACAAAGCCTACACTTCAACCCACTTAGTCACATAGTATAAACTAAGATATACCTCTTACATCATAACTATGGATTAATGGGTCCTACGAAGTCCATCCCCCATTTATCAAATGGCATAATGTGAACATATGGTTGGAGTGGCATCTCATATCTGATAGTTGGTCTACCCATCCTCTGACATTGATCACATTGGCTCACATGTTTGGTTGCATCTTTGAATAGTGAAGGTCAACAATAACCAGCCTGCAACACTTTATATGCAGTTCATTTTCTTGCAAAATGGCCACCACAAGGTTCATCATGGCAAGCCTTTAGTATTTCATTTATTTCATTCTTAGTAACACATCTTCTCATGACCTGATCAGACCCTATTTTAAACAGGCACCCATCAATCCATGAGAAATATACACTTTTCTCAATTAAAGTCTATTTTTCACGAGGTAAAAGTGTAGGGGATACTTTACCAATGGCTAAATAATTTGCCATATCTATGTACCAGGGTATCTGATTATTTAGAGCAAACAAATTCTCATCTAGAAATTGGTCCTATGTAGCTGCATAGTCTAGAGGTGTTAAGTTGGACAAGAAATCAACTACCACATTATCTTTACTTTGCTTTTCTACTATTGTCACATCAAATTCCTGTAAAAGCAACAACCATATGATAATTCTACCACTAATCCCAAGTTTTTTTGTCAAGTATCTGATTACTGAGTGATCAGTGTGTATAAAAACCTGATATCCTATGATGTAATGACAAAATTTGTTAAGAGCATGTATTACTGCAAGAAACTTCTTCTCTGTGATAGTATAATTGAATTCAGCACTTGTGAGGTTTTTACTAACATAATAGATGGCATAAAAATCATCACCATATTTCTATCCCAGTATTGAACCTATTGCATTGTTAGATGCATCAACATATATGTGAAAAGATATGGTCCAATTTGGACCTCTCAACATTGGAGCAGTAATTAGTTTTTTCCTTTAAGGTGTTGAATGCTTGTTCACATTCTTTAGTCCAGAAAAACTATGTACCCTTAGTTAATAATGTTGTAAGAGGTTTAGCAATTTTTCTAAAGTCTGATATAAATCTCCTATAGTAACCAACCGATCTTAGGAAACTGTGGATATCCTTCTATGTTTTTTAGTAGGCAATGTTTGCATGACTTCTATATTTTTTCTATCTACTTTGATCCCATATGTAGAAAGGTGATGTCCTAAAACTATCCCTTCTTGCATCAGAAAATAACATTCCTCATTGCTTAGGGATAGGTTAGTTTCCTCACATCATTTAAGTGTCTTTTCTATATTTTTTGTGGTGGTTTCAAAAGTTTCTCCATATACAGCAAAATCATCCATGTATACCTCCACAGTCTCTCCAATCATATCAAAATAAATGCTCAAAAATACCCTCTAGAATGTGGCAGGTGCATTGCATAGACCAAATGGTATAACTCGGTAAGAAAATTTCCCCCATGTACAAGTGAAGGTGGTTTTATCATGATCTTCTTCCCCTATTTGGATCTGATTGTATCCACTGAACCCATCCAGGAAATAAAAATACTTCTTGCTTGCTAAGGTATCAAGGACCTGATCTATGAAGGGTAAAGGGAAGTGGTATTTCTTAGTTGCTTTTTTCAACAACCTATAATCAACACAAATTATCCACTTTCCATTCTTCTTGGGCACCACCACTAATGGTGATACCCACTCACTATCTGAAATAGGGTAGATGAATCCAACTATGAGGAGTTTTTGTAATTATGTTTTGAAAATTTCTTTCATAGTTGGGTTCATTATCCTCTGTGGCTGTCTTATTGGTTTAACCTAATCTTCCAGATATATCCTATGAGTACAGGTCTTAGGAGATATTCCTATCATGTCAGAATACTCCCAAGTAAAGGCATCTTGATATTTTTCCAATGTTTGTTTTAGTTGGGTTTATTGTTTAGTTGTCAACTTGTTATCTATGTTCATCATTATACCAGGTGCAAATTATATTTACCGAATATGGTGGTCTTTTCCTCCCACTAATGGCAACTCAGGAGGAGGAAAATAGGGTTCTACCTATAAAAAGTAAGATATCATCTTATCCTCATCATTTTCATTTCCAAATTTATCAAGTGTCATGACAGGTTGGATCATTAATAGACCACCAATATTTTGACTCTCATTCTCATGTTCTTCCAAAAAATTTGTAGACTTTGTAGGTGGATATATGATTAGTTTATTTATATTTTGACCATCTAAAATTGTCATTTTCCCATATCTACAACTTATGTAAGCATCAGTTGTTTCTAGCCAAGGTCTACCTAATATTAATTGGTATCCACCTAAACCAGACTTGGATTGTAGCACTAAGAAATCTATTGGATACTCTCATTCATCCATTGTAACAAAGATATCTTCCAACATTTCATCAAGGAGCACTGTAAACATGTCTGCCAACTACAACATAATTTTAGTGGGATTCAAATTAGTCAATTGTAGTTTTTGCATGGTCTTCTGGGGCATGACATTGATGGTAGCTCCAAAATCTACTAGTGCATTGGGTAAAACACAACCCTATATTTTTACAGTTAACACAGGGCTTCCTAGATCTATGTAATTCTAGCTATAGGTATTACCTAACATAAGGTCAACTAAATAACATACCAAACTAATTGATTTAGATGGTTTCCTCCCTGGTTTCTTGAGGCACAACTCTCTTATGGCATTACCATAGATAGGTATGTCTCTGATGGCCTGAAAGAGAGGGATTGTGATCATTAAGTTTTTTAAACTCGAGAGAATATCAAAATCTATTTGTATTGGTTTCTTAGGTTCCTGCAACCTTTGTGGAAAAGGTGGAACCGCTTATTTATCATTTCTAAGTGTTGATTCTTCTTCTACTTCCTCTATAAGGTGTGATTCCCCTTTTCCTATCTCTGTGTTTCTCTTCTTCTACAAGAGGAGTGACTTCTACACCTAATTGTTTTCCTGATCGTAACTGGATCAGATTAGAATCTACCTTAATATTATACATGGATTACATCTCATTTTTCATTTGATAGGTTGGATTATGTTTGTTGTTTGGATTTGTTGCAGGCTATGCTGGTAATTGAGGAGTCTTTGAAGTCGGAGTAGGCAGAATTGACTGTAGTGGAGCTGGAGCAGGATGCCATGGATATTGATTCCAAGCATTCTGGTTTCTCCACTGCTACCCAAGCTGCTGGTTGTAAGGATTTGCTCCTTAGGGAAATGGATTCCAAGGTTGTTGCCCATACCAGCTCATATTAGGTGGTTGCACTTGACCTTGATTTTGGTAATTGTTACCCGCATAAGATGGCATTCCTGATTGTATGTTGTTACCCATAGGAGACTATTGCCAGTTTCTCCTATTATCCATAAAGTATGCTTCTACTACTTTAGGTTCCTCTTTATATTTCATTAAATGTGGACACAGTTTGGTTTTATGATCCTTTTTACAAACAACACATACACAAAATTTGTTTTCTAGACACTCATTTCTGGGGTGTTCGCCTCTGCATTTAGGATAGAAGTAGGCCAATGCTGCCTCATTCTCATACTTATTTTTCTAAAGTAGAAGAGTATCCATTTGAAGAGCCAAAGATGATAACATACCCCTCTTAAGGTTTTCAATCATATTTCCTATTTCTATTTTAGTGATAGTGGTTGATTATTTGATATTTCTAGGGATTAACTTACCTTTCATTCTTGAAAATTTTTGACACAAACATAGAATATCATACATTTTATGTTGGTAAATATCCCCTCTAGAGATCATATTTAAGGCTTCCAGGGATTCATTCATTAGTCCTTTCATAAAAATGCTTCTTAGGGACATGTCTCCTAGTTTTGAATGGGGTGATCTTTGCAAATTGAAGCTAAATCTATCCCAGTATTCTTCCACATATTCCCCTTCCTTTTTTGTAATGTCTAGGACTTCTATTGCATCTCGTGCTCTACCAAAATCCTGATACTAATCTAAGAAAAGTATTTTCAACTATTACCAGGTAGTTATCTATTTATCTCCCAAGATGATGAACTAATGCAAAGTTGAATCATCAAGGGTGGAAGAGAATAATTTTAGTTTTTGAGCATCCGTGGTGTAATCCACAAATCTGCATAAAACATCAAATTTACAATAGAAACAAATCTGGATATTTTGTTGGTAGTTCTCTAAAGGTTGAAATGTGGGTAGGAGAGATGTGCTTCATCTTGTGATCTCCTCCTACCTCTCCTATTGGAAAACTAAAACTAGTGGATGCTTCCTCTGTATTTTCTACCATTCTATCTGCTATTGGATTTTCTACATCGACTGCATTTAGAGAAATTGTCAGTGCTTCTAGTTAATTTATTTTATCCTTTAGAAGGATGGATAAGTTAGTATTTGAGATTTTTCCATCTAATATTGCTTGCCAGCATTGGATATTCAGTAGATCTTCCTCAGATTGAACTTTACTTATCTCTGATCCTACTCTAAGATTATGCTAAATTGTTTCAGAAGGATCCTGTGTAAATATTGGGTGTTCCATCCAATACACAGGTGGAGATTATGATGGAGAGTTTTCAGTCTCAGGTTTAGATTCTACTAAAGTAGAAGGCTTTTGAGAAACAACTTATTTATTTTTGATAAAATGACCATCCGGTCCTCTATTCTTAGGTGGATTCATACAAAATTTCAGATGAAGGTTTATGGAGAAAGCAGTCTAAACTACTACTATGCTTCATTCATAATAGGAAATTATAATGGCTAATCCTCGACAACGGTACCAAAATGTTGGGCAAAATATTGGTTAGTTTTTCTACGGTTCAATTAATTACCTCCATTTAATTGTCAACCTAGGGTAGCTCGTAGTCTTGTGAGCAGTCGTGCATAATATATGCTTATAATTTCTCCTTCAAGTATGAGTCCCTCAGATTTATGGTTTGGGGGGTGTTGGTGTTCATTGAAGTTCTGATTTTAATTTCCAAACCAATAATCTATCCTACGTCTATGAAAATAAGACTAAAATGCACACATAAATTAAAATGGTATTTTGCTGGAAATTATTGAAAATAGGGAAAAATAATAGGAAAATAAATTAATCTACAAAAAATAAAATAACATAAAATAGGAGAAATTAAGGGAAGAAATATTTTGTAAGTGGTCCTACACTTCTAGCAGGTTCTGCCAGCATTCAATATTCACCCGACGCTTAGACGATTTAACAGGAAATAACTTAGAAATGTTTTATTAACAATTGCAGCAAAGAATTTACAGGAAAAATCTAGGATCTCCATCTTCAGGGGTGGCCTACATATTTATAAGATATGCAACCACACCCTGTTACAATTTGGAAAACAAATCAAAGTTATGATTCTATTTTACAACCACTTGCATGAATGAAGGAATCGAGCAAAATATCAAGCTTGGTGAGCTATTTTAGCATATTCTATTTTCAGAATACATATGATATTTTTTTTGCTCGATCTACATAAATATTTCACATAGCGGTTGAAAAATAGATGACTAGTCATTTTTGACATCATCCCTGGTCCGATTTCAATGTTAAAACTCCATTTATGCTTGTTTATGAAATTTCACTCTGTTCAATCGACCATAGAGTTGTGCTGGAATTTGGCTTTTATGGAAATTAGGCACCTCATATGTAGAAGTTGAGAAATAGGTGCCTCATCTGTAGAAGTCAAAAATAGGCACCAACATGGAAGTTAGACGCCTAACGGAAGCAGGTGCCTAATAGTTAAGTGTCGAACGGAAGTTGGGCGCTTCAAAGGGAATTGAGTGCCTGACTTCATACTTCATACTGGTGTACCACAAATGTTTTACCTTCATTAAATTGCAAGTGCCAGGTCTAAGTGGGACCTCGATGAAAACATTCTAAAATACAATAATTTTCATGAAATCTACACAAAATATACTTAAAGATAAATATTAAATAACATGTAAAATAAAATGTTTATATATATATATATATATATATATATATATATATATATATATATATATATATATATATATATATATATTTTCATAAAACATATACATCTATAAAAATAAGTACCACATTTTATAGGGAAAGAAGTACAAAAAATGAGCATTTCTAAGGCTCATCAGCTCATTTTGTTAAGGACCTCCCATGCTAAATACCATGGTGTATTGGGGTTAAATTGTTTTGTAATTATATTTAAATAAATACCATGGGTACCATTATTGGACTATTCAATTTATTAATGTTTCCTTAGATTTGATTTGGGGGGGCGAGATTAAATTATGCAATATTTTTATTTTAAGGGCTCATGGGCCATGAGACTAAATGTGCCTTTATCCTTATGTTTAGAGGCTCATGGGGCCATGAAATCAATTAAGCCTTAACTATATGTTTTTAAATGCCATGGACCAATGTGTTTAAATATGCTTTTTATCTACCTTTATGAAGAGGAATTATAAGACCTTGAATTATCCTATTAAAAGGAGGGATATTGTTTATTTAATAAAATCACTTTGAAAGGAATAAGAGGAGGGTTTCATTTAATTATAAAGAACAAAATTTGAGTGGTGAACATAGATAAATTTCATGGAGGAATTGTAAGGTTTTGGGATCGATTTGATGGAGAAATTGAGTATTTGTTTAGGATCAATTTCGTGGAGAAATTGAGAGGCTTTTGGGATCATATTCATGGATAAATTGAGAGGATTATTGGATCAATCTTGTGGAGAGATTGAGTGATTGTAGAAATCAATTTTGTGGAGAATCTTAATTAGAGTTTTGGTTTCTAATTTTGATTTAATGGTAGGACATTCATTGATGCTAAACCTTAGTTAAATGAAAGGTTATATTTCGATTTTTGAGTTAGGAAATACATTAGTGGATAATGTATTTTATTTAATATAATGAGATGAATCATGTTATTAGATAATATGTTTCATGAGATAGAAATACACATTATTGGATAAATAAATAATCTATGATTGGATAAAGGATAGATTAAATTAATTATCTATGATTGGATGAAGGATAGATTAAATGGTATATCTATGATTAGGAAATATAAATTAAAATGATTTTTCTATGAATATTTCTATGTGCAAGCCTAGAAATTAAAGGAAAGAATGGAAGAGGAATTCAATTCTTGAAGGGATCATAGGGTATCCTCTTGTTACATGTAGAATTATTGTGAAGACGTGGTGCATGTTTAGTGAAAGTTTTTTTTTTTTTTTTTTTTTTGAAAGCTTGTAATGTATTGACAAATATGAGATATGTATTGGAGCATAGGAATTTATGGGGTTCCTATGCATGTATGTTAGTAAAGAAGAATTATGGGATTCTTCTAAGACATAAGAATTATGGGGTTCTTATATCTTTGGTAAGAGGGAATTATGGGATTCCCTCATAGCTTTGTAACATGAATTAAAGGATCTATTCATGTAATTGGGACATGGGAATCATAGGAATTATTATGTACTTACTTTGACGGATGTATCAAAAGGAATTGGGGATTCCTTGTATACAATTGTATTGGAGGTAATTAAATTTATTGAAATGAAAAAGGATTTTGAGGCTCAAGCTTTTTCTTAGAGGTTTTTCTAGGATGCATGCTATGTCACATACGTGTGATGATTATTGTTACCTCATGTTCTTGTTTCTTAACGCTTTCTAGAGATAACTTTTTATGGCTTTGTTGCTCTATTTAAAGAAGGATTATCATGGTTATGAATTTATAATGAAATACATGTGAATGGTTTATATGTATGTATAATCCTTGAAAATCATAATGGCTATGCTCATGGGTTATTTGATTGGAAGGAATTATATGTATAGAGAGAGAAAGACAAATGAACCATCCAAAATATGCTTCATACGCTTACATAGATAGAATTATGTATGGTGTAGTAATGAGCGTACATTTTTGATAGACAAAAAAGGATAAGCTAGCTCATCACAAATATGAGATAGATGACTTATTTACATTATGCTTAGAACACCTGCATAGATGGACTTATGTAGGGTGGGGATGTGTGTACCCCTACTGAATGTATATAAATTTTTTTTCTCTTGAGTGGGATGGATTTTAGATGGATTGTTACACTTGGTATCAGAGCTCTAGGTTGTGAAGGATTAGATGGTTTTGTGAAGAAATTCTAGATACAATGAACTACATGATTTCATGAATAAGCTAGATAATGCTTAAGAATTGAACCTAGGAAGTACAACTTACTTTGACATGGTGCCTTGTGTAGAGCAAGTATGATCGACATTATTAAGAGAGTGAAGTAGTTAGCCATCACATAATAGTAATGCCCCTGGTCGAGTTACTCGACTTGACTAATAGAATGGTGCCCCCTTTTTTTAGAACTATAGCTCCGATGAGAACATGTCTTGCTATGAGTAGCTCCAGTCTTCATTTTGAATGTAAACAATGAGTTCTACTTCAAAACATGGCCAATGTCTTGGGGTGAGTTCCTTTAAAAAATTGTAGATAAAATCTAGAGTATGATGGTTGCTTCAAAACTAAGGAAGTTGTAGATAAAATCTATAGTATGACAACTGCTTAAATTTTTTTGAAAAACAAATTGTTGTTTCACAGACCTCCACACCACTGTCAAAATATTTCATTGCCCGCTGTGCTAAAATAGGACATCGAAGGACAAGTTGAAACTTTGTGCAGGTATACAAATAAGAATCACTCTATTTGTTTGAAGTTGTGGATACTCATGGATTTTTGAGGGTAGGACATGAACATGCGATGCTGCTACTTGGAATTCTATGGCACCAAATCCTTTGTTAGTATGTCACCACCTCCTTGGATGCACAATGTCACCGCCACCATCATGCTATTGCGAATTCAGCATAGCCCTTTCAACATTAGAACCATGGTACCATGTCCTCGTAGAGGATCGAGGACAACTTCAATATGGCTTCGACTCTGGCTATAGCTCTAGATTCATCTCCTACAATGTTGCAAATAGAAAATAGGGGTAGTTTGATGTGCGTTGCGAGCCCTTCTTCATTCTCATTAAAAAATACTTGGAAATTGGATATGGTGGTAAAATTGAACTGAACTAGAGTAGGACTGGCATGGGTGTCCTCCTGGGAAGTCTCGGTTCTTGTGCACATTTTTTTTGAAAAATTTTCAAACCAAAAAATTTGGCAAAAAATTCATAACCCCAAGCATTGAAGTTTTAGGAATAGCCATGAAATCCTCTTATTTTCCATTTTGCTTTTTGGTTTTTGATCCACAAAAGTGGAGAGCATACTCCTTGAATCTTTTGGAGAATGAAGGAAGGTGCACCAATGGGGGAGATAAAAAATGAGGGAGGGATTTCCATGAGGGGAATCCCCCTTCAAAATATCACGGGCTCAAGACCCTAAGAAAATATGATACCAAATGTTGGGATTGAAAGAGATTAGTTACTATTACACATGAAAAGAGTATGATATATAAGCCTATATGAAAACATGACAAGTTTCAAGGACACATATCAAGGAGAATTAGGAGGTAAAGTGCACATTAACTTTAATAGTTCTACCCTCCTACCACCTAGGAAAAAGGAGATAAGTCTCCTCGAGAAAGGGGGATGATCCTGGGAGAAGCCATTATGCTTAGTAGCAGGCTAGTTTTGAAGGGTAGAAAAAGAGGAAGAGGGAAGGAAGAGAATGTGGGGGAGGCTCAAAAGGGAGGCAATGCAGAGGATATTCAAGCAAAGGTCTTTAAGGGGGGTTCAACGAATGCACAAGTTATACAAGGTTATGTTCTTATATGGACCTTGAGTTTCAAACCTCGAATCTATAAAAGAGTAGAAGCTTACTTTTAATTAAAATTCACTTTGCTTGCTTTTTTTTACTTTTATGGATGTTTATCATTTTTCCTCTATGGACCAAGCCATTTTTATTTAAGAAAGCTAGTATTATTTTTAACCATCTTGATGTGCGGATGTATGATCATATTACTTTATGCTTCCTATTTAAAATTGGATGCATAGTATGTTGGAAACAACTTGAGTTGGCCTCTCTAAGAGCTTGATAGAAATTTAGACCTATTCGATCTCTTCTTAGGCTTGTATTGGAGATTTAGGTCAAAACGACCCTTACTACCCCTAAGCATCTATAACATGGCTCTATATTGAACCAACCTGAATATTTTTGACCTCTGTAATCTAGGCCTTAAGTAGACCACTTTTTTATGTTGCTCGCTCTGAGCATTTGGAGTGCTCCTTCAGACCTGAATTTGCGGTCTATTCATACCTAATTTAGCATGATTTTGTTGTTGAGTATTTTTGTTAGCCCTTGAAACCAAACCTTTTGGTATCTGCCCTATTTGATGTCTTTAAAACTTGGTTTTCCTATGGGGAATTGGGCCTCATATTTTTTAAATACTCTTAGTGGGTTTAAGGAGTACTTGTGGTTGTGATTCCTGCTATAGCCTGGTGTGTTGTTGCTACGAGTAAATTCCTTAGGTGTCAGGATTATCCTATGAAGATGCCTTTCTATGATATCCATATTAATATTAGTATTCACATGGTTTGGGCTGTAATAGAGGGATTGCCATCTATCGATGCTATAACCAGTCTAGTGAGATTCTAATAGATGACTTTGTTTAACCTCAAGTTTAATTTATTCTTTTTGTTTTCGCTTGTTGTTGATTATGGGGTACTATAAATTCTCCCTTGAGTGCGTTCGATAGAATACTATTTAGTCAAAGGAGGCATTGCCATGTTTCTTCATTATGGTGATTTTAAGTTACTCCAACCTGTTTCAACGTTGGAGCCATGCTTCCCATTGTCAGTTCCATTAGTTCTAACTTTGTGCTTTGTTTTATGTTTCCTTCTTAATTTTAGTTTGATCCTAAGGTTTTACTTAGGGATAATGGTTTTATTTTATTTTGTGCCACCCCATGCTTCTTGAAGCATTACCACCATGTGGCCATGCCACGTGCAGGAGGGCATGATAGAGACAAGGTCACTAGGCCTTTCCCTCTACTTTAATCCACATGTGGGACATGGGGGCGCTCTCACACCTTATAAGGGTGAGCACCCTCATACTTACCTAACCACCACTCGATGGTTCACAGGCCACCATGTGTCAGATGGAAGCATCATAATCCGATGCGTGGTAGACTCTTGACTTGGGTTTGTTCATCCCATTTCATCCGCTAACCATTTTGCATATCCTTTTTTAAGGACCACATGGGCCATATTTTATTTTAATGCTTCTTGTATATGTTTAAAAGGCCATGTGGTATGTATTAACTAAAGAGGGGGTCATATAAATTATTCAAAAAGTGGTCATATTGAGGTTTAAAATAATTTTAAAAGTGATTGCTTTGTGTGGGTTGATTAATTTTAGAAAAGGGTCGACTGTTTTAGAATTTTAAAAGGGATTGTTAAATTAAATAAAGGGGACCAACCATTTAAATTTGAAAGGGATTTATTGGCCTGGTCATTTCATTCTAAGAATGGGATGAGACCCTTGAGCTTGACGATTAATCATAAATAGATTTATATTTGATTTGAGGAGAACTTCATGCCTTGTCTATGACGTCTTGTTGAATTTATGTTGACCAACAAATGATTCCAATATCTCTTACTATGATATACTTCGATTTAAGGTGAACTATATACATTTGTTAAAGGTTAATTTCATATGTTTTAAAGGCAGGATTTGGGTCATTTTGTTAAGGAATTCCCATGCTAAATACCATGGTGTATTGGGGTTAAATTGTTTTGTAATTATATTTAAATAAATGCCATAGAGACTGTCCTTGGACTATTTTATTTATTAATTTTTCATTAGATTTGATTTGGGGGGGCAAAATTAAATTATGCAATATTTATATTTTAAGGGCCTGTGGGGCCATAAGACTAAATGTGCTATTATCCTTATGTTTAGAGGTCCGTGGGGCTATGAAATCAATTAAACCTTAACTATATATTTTTAAAGGCCATGGACCGATGTGTTTAAATATGCTTTTTAGCTACCTTTATGAAGAGGAATGATTAGACCTTGAATTATCCTATTAAAAGGAGGGATAGTGTTTTTTTAATAAAACCCCTGTGAAAGGAATAAGAGGAGGGTTTCATTTAATTAAATGAAAGTATTTTCCTTATTAAAGAATAAACCTTGAATGTTGAACATAGGTTAATTTCATGGAGGAATTGTGAGGTTTTGGGATCAATTTTTTGGAGAAATTGAGTATTTGTTTAGGATCAATTTTGTGGAGAAATCAAGAGGTTTTTGGGATCATTTACATGGAGAAATTGAGAGAATGATTGAATCAATCTAGTGGAGATATTAAGTGCTTGTAGAAATTAATTTTGTGGAGAATATTAATTAGAGTTCTGGTTTCTAATTTTTAATTAATGGTAGGACATTCATTGATGCTAAACTTTAGTTAAATGAAAGGTTATATTTGGATTTTTGAGTTAGAAAATACATTAGTGGATAATGTATTTTAGTTAATCTAATGAGATGAATCATGTTAGTAGATAATATGTTTCATGAGATAGAAATACACATTATTGGATAAATGAATCATCTATGATTGGATAAAGGATAGATTAAACGAATTATCTATGATTGGATGAAGGATGAATTAAATGGTTTATATATGATTTGGAAAGATAGATTAAATGATTTATCTATGAATATTTCTATGTGCAAGCTTGGAAATTAAAGGAAAGAATGGAAGAGGAGTTCCATTCTTGAAGGGATTATGGGGTCTCTTCTTGTTACATGTAGAATTATTGTGAAGGCATGGTACATGTTTAGTGAAAGAATTTTTTATTTCAACAATCTTGTAATGTATTGGAGCAAAGGAATTTATGGGGTACCTATGCATGTGCGCTAGTAAATAAGAATTATGGAATTATTCTAAGACATAAGAATTATGGGGTTCTTATGTCTTTGGTAAAATGGAATTATGGGAATCCATTATAGCTTTGTAACATGAATTAAAGGATCTATTCATGTAATTGGGATATGGAAATAATGGGAATTATTATGTACTTGCTTTGATGGATGTATCAAAAGGAATTGTGGATTCCTTGTATATAATTGTATTGGAGGAAATTAAATTTAATGAAATAAAAAAGGATTTTGAGGCTGGGTTATTCTTCGTAGGGGTTTTCCTAGGATACATGTTGTGTCATATGTGTGTGATGATTATTGTTATCTCATGTTCTTGTTTCTTAACACTTTCTAGAGATAGCTTGTTATGGCTTTGTTGCTCTATTTAAAGAAGGATGATCATGGTTATGAATTTATAATGAAACACATGTGAATGGTTTATATGTATGTATAATCCTTGAAAATCATAATGGCTATGCATATGGGTTATTTGAATGGAAGGAATTATAGAGAGAGAGCAAAATATGGATTACACATCTGTAATATGCTTAGTACGTCTACATAAATAGACTTATGTATGGCATAGGAATGAGCATACCATTTTGATAGATAAAAAAATATAAGTTAGCTCATCATAAAGATGAGATAGATGGCTTATTTGTGTTATGCTTAGTACACCTGCATAGACGAACTTACACAGGGTGGGGATGTGGACTCCTAGTGAATGTATATTAAAAGCAAACCTCTCTTTTGAGTGGAATGAATTCTAGTTGGGTTGTTACACACTTACCCAAATTTTGTAGATTTTAGGGGTAGGTAACACCAAAAAACACAAAACCCAAAAATAAATCAATCAATAAAAAACAAAAAAAAATCAAAACCTAAGCAACATCAAACATAAAAATAGATTTGAATCATGCCAAACACTTTCATTTTTGTTTGTTATCTAATTGGTTGTTTATTTACTTAGAACATTATTGAAAAACAACCAAAACACTCACAAAAGAGAAAAAGACCCAAAAATAACAACAAACCATCCCCATTTCTTCTATTCCTATCACCATAGCCTCTATAACTCGTCTTTGATTGAAAACCACATATGCATAGATTGTTATAGTTAAAACCATCTAAGAAGGTATGATTATAAACAAGACCATCTAGGTGGGGAATGTTCCTTTTAGATCCAACTTATAATATCCCATTCCTACACCATTTGTTTTTCCACATTCTACTCTATCTCTAATCACTTATGGTCATGACCAAAAGTCAAGCTAGAGCACAAGAGTTCCCTCCCATGGACCATTATGAGATGATCCATCATCCTTCGATGACCCCTCCAACTTGTTTAGATGAGGTGCCCCTCATCCCACCTGGTAGCCTATCCCATATCCATCATGTCCCCTACCTAAGTGATGTGGGCCATAGTGGGCCCTCGCATTATGACCAAGGCCTAATGTACTAGATCACTCAGACTATTCCATATGAGACCCCAAGTGATGGGACCCCTTCATCTTCCTTAGATTTAAATGTCTTACACTATGATACCAATGCTATTCATGTGTACTATACCCATATTTACCAACCTTCACCTCCTACTTCTTCTAGTTCACATCATCCTCTCTTGCCCCACCCTCCTACACATCACTCACCTTGAGTCTCTTTACCTCCACTCTATATTCTTGAATGCTCATTTCTCTCTTTATCCTAAGAGAAAACTCATTATCGCACCTCATATCCCTTCCATTTCTACTCCCCCTATCATAAAACAAGTTGTGGGTACTATGTCCATCAACCCTAACCCCAATGATCCCTCTTCTTCCAATATTACCTCATCTTCATAAAATCTTCTCCCTCTGATTTCACCTTCATTTTCTTTCTTCGATTATAATCCCTTTCTTGATTTGCATGCAGGTGCTACTTCCCATGATGCTTCTTCTATTTCCCAAATACCTTTCCATATTCCTATGCCACCTTATGAGCCCACTCCCCCCAATCCAACTCCTTTTGCAAATTTATCTACATACACCAATCCTCTTCCCATTGGTGTGCATGTTGTTTTTTCTTCTATACCTAAACCTCATTTTTCTCCTTCTACTTCTTTCCTTCAACCTTCTTCTTAGCCTTATTATTCTCCTCCTATTAAAAATCCTTCTCATATTCAACATTATTATGCTTACTCCTTCACAACATGCACAAGTAGACACTTCTCGACAATCTCCTCATATTTAATTCCACATTGCTTCCCAACCACCTTCTCACCCTCCCCTAACTATTTTGCATCTTACTGCTTCCCATTCTAATCCACCTTCCTTCTTCACTCAACCTCCTTTGTGGACTCCCACTCCACCTACTACTCCTTTTCTGCTGCCTCCTCCACCCAGTTCATATCAATGGCTACCCTTGCAGTTACAAATCCTTAGCTACACCATACCTCTACAAAATTAAATTCCACCTATAAAAATTTATTTGATGGTTATACCACCACCATATCGACCCCATCCATCTTCTCAACTTGTTTAATCCCCATACTATCCACCTCATAAAACACCCTCATCCTCTTAACATGCATCCCATGTGGCCTATGTCCTATAGACTCCTCATCCATCCTATCCTCCTCCTCCTCCCTATACTTATTTCTATAAGTATCCCTATCATCATGATCTCTCCCATTTTTCTACCCCTACTAACCCTCCATAGGCATCTCAAGATATGAAAAATGAGATTAAATGACTAATAGCTTGACTCAACAGTCTAGAGTTGCAATAAAGTGGCTAGGGGTATCAAAATTCCATATATAGTCAAATTTACACTAAGCCTATTCACCCATCAGTTTGAGATACCCAAATTTGAGAAATTAAAGGGGAAAGAGAATCCCAAAGAGCATTTGCAAAACTATAAACATTCATGTTACCTTATCAATGTCAATGATCCACTCATGCTACACACCTTCTCCATGTACCTTGAACAAGTTCAATAATTTACCTCAACATAGTCTTTCTCTTTTTAGCAATTGGCCAACCTCTTCCTAGTGCACTTCTCAATCAATATAAAAAATAAGACTTCTTTGTTAGATCTATACAATATTTGCCAATTTGATGATGAACCCATTAATGACTATGTATATAGGTGGCAAGGGGTTATTAATGAATTGACATTCTCTATTCCCCCTACCGATCTGGTGAATATGTTTCCCAAGAGTTGTGCCAAATATAACCACCTTGTAAATCCAACAACGTTGTTTATTTGAGGAAGCTATTGCTCAAGAAAAGGTCATTGAAGAGATTAATATTCAAGAGGGAGAGCTTAATATTAGAAAGAAAATTGAGTATCCCAATAAGTTTAACAAAGGTAACAACAACAATAACCAATCCAAAGCTCCCTAAGTTAATTAGGTGGTGTTGAGTACCATGAAAAACCCCTTGAATAAAGTACTCCACCTTAGTAATAAAATTTCCAAGTCCAAATGACCCCTATCCAACCAACCACACTATCTTCCTCTACCCAACCTTCCAATCACCCTTAATGCCCTCCTCATTCATCCCAAAATTGGACACCCTTGTCTGATCCATTGTCAAACATATTTCAAAATCTATATGATGCAAATATGATTTCCTTACCCAAAATTTGATTAGAAGACCCCAATAGGGAGAAACCCAAGTGGTACAAGGAACATCAATATTGCATCTACCATCGATAAAGAAGTCATGAAATTAATGACTGTCGATAGCTAAAGCACCTAGTATAAGATATGATTGATAGAGGGCTGGTAATAGTTGATAACCCCTTAGTCCCCTCTAACCAAAAACTTAGAATATATCAAAACCCATTATCCCAACATGGGGTGCAACAACAAAAATATGCACCTCAACCTCTTCAATCATGCCTCAACAAATTAACCATGTGAATAACATCCCATCACACTAGGGTTTCATGGGTATGATCAATGTTGTTACCAAAAATCAACCATATCCTAGTTGACCAACTCAATGATGTGATCCTCAAGCTACGTCTAACTAATCAACCACTCCTCCCATGCAAGGAGCTCCTCCTCATCCTATACAATGATATACTCCTCCTCCCTGACCTGTTGTCACATTATAGAGTCACCTTAGACAAAATATTAGGATGGCATTGACTAAGCTATCAATATACAACCTCATTTAATAATATTCCCATCATCAGGAGGATTTACATGACATATTGAGGTCCATAGATCTGGAAACACATGATCCCAATTCCTTCACCAACTTTATTTGTAATGTGAGGACATGCATGTCACCCTCAATTGTATTCTATAATCATGAGATAAAAAATCTTGAGGGAGTGGGTTCTAATCCCCCTATGCATATCATGACATGCATCGATGGTACAATATTCAAGTGCATCCTCATAGAAACCAACTCACTTATCAGTATTATCTCAAAATTCACCTTGCACCACCTCAAAAACCCTTATGCCATCTTCTCATCATCCCCTTTATTTTTATTTTTCTTCATTAACAAGTTCCATGTCATTGTTGTAAGGTTATGCATGATTGGATATGTACCTATGGTTGGTCCTTCTCCCCCTTGTTTTTCTTCTCCTTCCTCCACCTTCTATTGTCCAATATTCTTCTCCTCTTATTTTTTTTCTTCCCTCTCTCAAAATCCTTTTCCTGATCACTTCTCTCCACTCATTAACAACCACTTTTCTATCTGGTGGAGTTGACATTCCTCCCACCTAATTTTATGTCTAGAGGAGTTGATACTTCCAATTTCAATATTATCACCCATCACCTATGCATGATACTTACCATAATTTGAGATTCTTCTTCATAATTTCTTTTGCAATGCATTCATATGATATATTCATCCATTGCATTCATACATAAGGCTTATAACATGCTAATTGATCATATTTTGGCTACATGAATTTGTGTTTCCCAATCGTGATTGGTGTACTTAGTCAATGATATAAGTGTTGTACATATTGTTCCCATTTGTATGTTCCATGCTTGTCTATCTCTCAATTCCTTTATCAATGGTCTAAACATCTTCTTTTGTCACATGTCATGTTGTCTTGTCAACCATGTTGTACACACATTATTTATATTTAGTATTTTGTTAGTAAACATGCACTAGTTGTCCCAAATATCACTATTTCTTATTAAATCATATTCTTAGGTTGCTTTGACATAGAGGTTGTTTATGTTATTCAGCCATACCTAATGTTCCACTCAACATTTATCAAAAGCCATCATGTTCTAAGGATATTTTTGGCCTCCCTTGGCTAACTTGAGTTCCTTTTTAGACCAAGCACATATTACACGTTAAGAAAATTTTGAGTTTAGGGAAGACAATGCCATGGGTAGTCTTGCCATAAAGTGAAAGGTTTTCTCATTCATCCTATCATTCACATAATTCAAACCCGAGGATCCAAATTACAAATTAAAAAAAAGAAAATAAAAGGAATAAAACATAAGATATCCAAAATATTGGTCCCCTCAAGTATTTTAGACATATCCACCGGGGCTATAGATGCTTGGTTGGAAGTGGATCTACATCAAAGGATTATGGGGCTAACCTCCATAGAGGCTATAGACACTTTTCTAGCAATGGAGCATACCATTTGACTGGTGACATGCTATCACATTAGTGACCTTTTGTATAAAACTTTGAATGCTCATGTCTAGCTTATATTGGCTTGAGTCATAGTTGATTAGTCCAACCTTAGTCAAGATGGAAAATGAACTTCATTGGACACATATTAGTCCATGATTGGCTTGATCATTTCTAGGATGGTCTTGATTTCAATAATATATTGATTAATTAGTAGATGAATTTGAGTGTCACAACTAGGATGTTTGAGTTTCTTGAAATTCTTCAAGGATCTAATCTCCTATGGTATTTAGGTGATAAGCATCTAGGCTAGTCACCATTCACTATACATATGTCCTATTTCTCCATAAGTGTCCTTAATAATTTGTCATTATTTATTGTTTGTCTAGTTAGGACATTTTTTATTACATGTCACATTATCTTTTATGTCTTAAATCTTGTGTTTTTAATGGTTATCCTACATTATGTTATGTTAATGTGTTATTATGACCATTAACTTATCATTGATTAATTAAATCACTTGTGATTATGAAATGCATATGCAAACATTCAGAAAGTGATTAAATAAACACATGAGGTTTAATCATGTAAACAAATAAAAACATCATCATTCATCACATCAGACTCTCATATCCATTTCATCCAACCTATCATTCCTATCTAATCACATGCATTCATCCCACATAAAAACATCAAAACAACATAAACATATGCATAACACCATCCATACATCACATCATATCATATAAATAATAGGATCATTACCATACCCCTAGTCTACTATTTGACTTTAGCTTAGCTCCACCTCACCCTAGCCTAGCCTACCCCTTATTCTCCATATTCCTATGCACCCTTAAAACCCCCCATACCCCTTAATGCATATGGGTGGGATGAGTACTCTCCCAATCCAAAGGTATTAATGGGGCATGTTGCACACATACCACTTGAGTGGGATGAGAACTCTCCCCATATAAAAATATTAATTAAGCATGGTGCACACATACCCCTTTGACCATATAGGTGTAAAAATCCAAAATTTTCCTCCCCTCACCCAAGCCACTTGGTTTCCATGTCATAGCCACCTCATATCCATCTCACCACCCCCTCACCCTTGGGAAATTCTATAAATAGGTGCCCATTTATTTCATTTGCATTAGAGTTTGAGATTACTATAGGGAAACTCTACCAATATTTAGTTAGAACCTACTTGTGTGCAATTTGGGAAGATTTAGCTTGTCTACATAAAACCCATGTACAACATTGTCTACCTCTATTTGCATGCATTTAGCTTGTAAAATTGCTCATAGATGGAAGCACCAATAGATGCTAGACTTAGACCAAGAACATATGACAACCTATCAAAAGTACCCTTAGAATTTCATCATATTCTAGGTAGTGTAGATGAAACTACCTCTCAATGGGTATTTCACAATCAGGATTACCTCTTGATGAGCAATTCATAGTCAAGACCACCCCCTTTGGGATTATTACCTCCTATATCATGCCATATATATCACCAGATAATAAATATAGTCCATAAATTATCCATATACATATACATACATAATAGTAATCAATTCCCATAGGGCTACATAAAAATTAACCCTAGGTCTCTAACATCATACATCATCCATCTATCTACCTACTGCACCATCATCCACTCATCACAAAATGATACAAAATTATAGCTAACCACCATGCCAAAAACAATACACTCATGGTAATTGTCCTCCAAGGGTCTCTCCATTCCCCTCCTATCCATACCCTCTATCCACTAGTCCTATTGCCCTCTAATTGTCATATATCCCTCTCTTGCATCATCCATTAACCTATGAAGAGGTTGGTCATGTTTTTTATGATACTATAGTGTCCATAAACCATAATACTATCAAAGCCACCAATGGTGTGCTTTTGTGGCTCTATCAAGAGGAGGCACTTGTATGTGATGAAATTGATACATCATGGCTCACCATCACATACTCATACACTAATAATCTATCCCTTTCCCATGCATAGAACCCCTTGTACTTATCCCTAGCTTGATGTAGCCATGCAATATTAGCTTAAAGGACCACCATATTACCTCTATCTTCACCTCTCTTACTATTGGTGGCCATGCTAATAACTACTCCACCTACTATCATTGTCCATCCCTCTTTCTATAACCTCTTCATCTCTATCCTTAACCTTATTTGCTATGTAATTATCACCTTAAATAGATCTTGCACCTCATACCTCACCCACCCTAAGGTCTCCCTATCGATCTACGGTCTCTCTAGCACTGTCGTAATCCTATCCTTCTCTATATTCACTACCTCCAGGAGTCCTTATAGCTCACCCCTCATGCCATCCCTCTCTACCATCACTACATCTCTATCATTCATCACTGTCTCAAGATGCCCTTAAAACCCATCTCTATCCACTTATAACCCATCTATCTTGGTCTATAACTGTATCCTCTCTAGTGTCCTTATGACCTCTTGCCCAATCAATTCTACATCTAGCTATCACACTCGCTCTCTCAACATATTAGCCTTCTTGACTGCATTCATCACCTCACCCCACTCCATGTTATCATAAAAATTAAGTTTCTCTTCATCCTAAAAATTTGTTGTTGGCATCTCCTTAGTTGTCACCCTTGATGGGCCTACTCCCTCACCTATGCCATGATGTACTCATTGTCTAAGTGTATTATCCTCCTCTCTCTCTCTCTTGTTGCCTCTCCTACTCTACCAACTGCCTCTCCTCCATCCTCCCTATCCAACTTCTCCTATGCACCTCATCCTACATTACCCTATTATGTGGTCCACCATTTATTATACTCAGGTATCATGCTAGCATCATCTATATTTATCACTGATATCACCTCAACCATGTCCAAATATAATGGGTTTATCTATGGGGTAGCCCCATTCTCATTCCACCTCATCTTGTATACTACAGGTGGATCTAAAACTAGAGTATATAAAAAATACTCAACTTGTATGCTCCTTCAACCAATCACCCATATCATTGATCATACATGAGATAAATGAAGTGCATCATCCCTCCATATTAGTCCCCCTCTGTAGGGTTGCCAGATCATATCCTAAGACCTCAAACTTGCCCATATATCATGATAATGCTATTTGTCTCCCTCATAAGGCCTACTCACCCATGCCTGCCTATATTTCCTCCACCTTAGGGCATATGGAACCTCTACCATTAAAATTGTGTGTGTCATAAGGTAGACCCTATGGCCTCTCCACTGCTACATGATTCCATGCCCATAGCTATATCAAAAAGCTACAACTCAATCCTCTCTACTTAGTTTTCCTCACCTCATACAACTCTTTATACATTTGTGCCAATAATGTTGACACCCACACTCAAACCATTTTCCTATCCACTAGTCCTCCATAATCCCCAACAGGTTTCACAAGAATTATGCACCTAAAGAGTTTGGTAGAATGAAGTTGAATATTTGTATGATCACCAATGCACATTTCAATGATAGCACCCTCTCATCATAATAATGCTCATAAAAGACCCCGCCACTATCTATCTTAACCTAATCCCACTCTACCCCAAATATCCTCTCCATAACCATTGCCTTCTATGTCTCATCTATTGCAACGATTGTGCATCCTTGCATAGGTTATCGATATATACGATAAACAACCTCCAATATCACGATCATTTCCCCTATCGAGAAATAAAAAGTACCCCTATCTAGGTCCCATCACTAACACAACATTGATAGATGACATATATCAATGTGAATAATCTCCAAGAAAGCTACTCCCTCAAACCTTATTTGAATCAACCACTCCCAGTAATTTACATCCAACTGCCTCCTTAGCTTGGAGAAAAGTGATCAAAATTTGTATCATGGGTACCAAATCTTCAACTACCACCAATTTATACCCATAAAATCCCATATTATATAAACCTCAAGATCAAAATAAAAAGCATCATACAACCCAAAAATCTAGGCCTATACAGTTCTCTGTTTGATTGTTATTATAGACACCATTTCCCCCAAAATAGACAAAACAAAAAAATTGAAGCCACAAACCAAAACACACAAAAATGAAGCAAAAAAAAATCAAATGCACACACATTAAGCTTTTTTAAGTGCAGAAATTAGCACAAGAATTTTGAAGTGCAAAAATGCAACCATTAACACAAGAAATATAGCCATTAACTAATCCTTTCTAAGTGCAACAATTAACAGAAGCCTTTCTAAGTGCAACAATGTAGCCATTAACACAAACAATGCATATATGCTCTAAGTATGATGCAAGTAGATATGCATCTCAATCATTGGAAAATAAGAAACAAGAAGAGAATCCCATGCTTCTTTCTATAGTGGTTCTCTTTACCTACACAAGTCTTAGGAGTCCACTATAATTTTTTTTGAAACTTGACTTAAACACACGACAAGCATCCACTAAAAATATCAAGAACAGAATCCGATACTTTTCTTTATAATGGTTCCCTTACCTACTCAATCTCAGGAAATACTTATAAATATTCCAATCCTATCAAGCAAGGATTTATTCCCAAAAACTTCATCCATAGTTTTAACTCTTAAGATAAACAAAGTACTAATTAAATATGAAGTTACTAGTGCAAACTTTAACTCTCATAACAACAAAAGAGATTAAACTTTTATTAATCCAAGAAACATAACATTAATCAAATACGAATATAAGAGCTTCAACTTACTCTTGTAAGATAAATAGGAATCTTAACAATATTCCTCTACTAAAAAATATTTCAAGATTAAATATAATGGTGTTTTTCACTAACGCACTTTTAAAATAAAAATCAATGCTTCTTTGCTAAAGAAAACTTTTAAAAAATGACTGCTCTCTTTCACTAAAGATTTCTTTTAAAATTGCAATATATCATAAGATTGTTATTTCTCTAAAGAATTATTTTTAAGTGGAAAAGAACATAATATTAATATTTCACTAATGAATTTATTAATAACTCATATCTATTACCTAAAGAAAGAACATAATTCAAAACTTAACTAAATAATTTGCTAATAATAAAAGCTAGCTACATTATCAACCTTTAATTCCTATATAAGACAATAGAATTAATAAACTTGCTTAGTTTATAAAGCAAAGGTAATTCCATTAGATCGGTCAACTATAAAGCATAGGAACTACCAAGTACAACCTGCTACACGCATCGAACTAGATTCTATCTACACTTGGCTATAAATGTCTAGGCACTAAAAAAGGTAGTACACCAGGTTACCCAAAGAGAGGAATTTGATCTAAGTAATACAAAAAATATAAATACAACTGAAACTTGCTTACATACTTAAGAAGCTAGGGTGTTAATAAGCCTAAACTTGTAACACTTAGCCATTTAACAACAGGCTTCGATAAAACATCGGTTAGAGGAAGAAAATAATATAACACCAAAGCAAGCATATGGAAGCAATCAACAAATGGATTAAATAACTGTAATAGGATAAATTATAGGTAAAAAATGATACTACAATGATCCATATCAAAAGAGTTATCCTCATAATAATCAGATACCACACAAAGCTCATAAACCAAGGCACCATCAAACATAGCAACCAAATTATAACAAAAAGCTCACAAAACAAGGTGCCATCAAACATAGCAACTAGATTACAACACAAAGCTCACAAACAAAGGAGCCATCAACCATAACAACTAGATTAAAAACATACAAATCATTATAATCATAAATATACCTATTGCCAACCTATCCAACATCTACTGCTCTAAAAATGCACAACAATCCCTCCTTTCTCCTCAAGATGAGATTTTATCTCCTCTAACCTCTTCAGAACTCATCCACCCACTTTTAAATAGATTTGGAGCGTGGCCTCTTGCATGGCCAATATAATGTAAGAGCACTCAAGGTAATGTTGGTAAATATTTCCACTTCTTTTTATTAAAGTGCCACTATGCAAGGTATTTTCTATTGATTAAAAATGCTTACCCAACCTTAGCCTTTAATATTATTATTACTATTTTTTCAACATCTTGTATTTTTTTGGGTTCACCTTACTAAACTTCAACATTTATAACGATGCCAAGGTGGTACCCCACCTTTCAATATTTGACCATAGTGTAGGTATTATCCTTTAAGGTCCACAACACTTAAAGGGGATGCTAATACCTAACATTACCCTAAGTCCATCTAGGGTAGGTTAATCAGGTGTAAAGGCTTGATTCTTAGTTAACACATCTCCATGGGCTAACTAAGGTCATTGTTGCTTATGAAAATGAACATGATCACCCAAACCTACACATTAGAGGAACCACCATGGATGCCTTGTGAATTATTTTGATAACTTTCAAGTTATGGAACATCTGATACTTAATGTCCAAGGTGTATCAATTCATAATATTTTGGCTATTGCATCAATGCAAGTCCTTCTAGATTCATAAGTTTCTAGCTATCTTCTTCTCACAATTCCTTCTATGAATCACATCTACTTGGTTATTGCATCATTGCAACTCCTCCCAAGATAGGGCTATTTTATTTGACTCAGGTCCTAAAATAAGTTCTAGATCCAACCCAAGTACTCTTCCCTAACTTGAGATAGCATTAAAGCAATATAAAACAACTCTTTTAGATATAAATGCTTTAATTAAAAACATCATGCCTAGACCATAGCACAATATTGAGTCTTAACTGAAAATATTACATCTCAAATTTAGCATGAGATTCAACATAGTGCTACCACTAAAAGCATCTCAACAATTTTACCACCATAGTTAAATTGATCAAATTTCTAAAGTAAAGCTATGTAAAAAGATATTCCTCTAGAAAAAAATGATTATTCACAATGTTAACATCATAATTGAATTATTACATAAAATATTTCCATCATTAAATAGATCACAAGATGAAATTTATTATTTTCCAAAAGGAAACATTTTGCAAGACAGATATCACAATCCAAATCATCCATTGTTTATGCTTCAACAATCAAGCATTCTCCATCTTACAAAAACTACCATGTTTTTAAATAAATTTGGAAGTTTCATCTAATTTACATAAACTAGACTCACATTTACATAACAAATTTTTAAACCAAGGAACATTAGAGCCATTCTGCCTAAGTGGTCTTTGCACCCTCTTATTTTCATGATCATCTTCATGAATGGAATATCCTGCAACTTGAGGAACACTTAGGGATCAGGACAACTCTTTATGCAATGCAAATTAACATGCTCTAAGTATGATGCAAGTAACCATGCATACAAATATTGATAAGACAACAAGGATAGAATCTCTTACTTCTCTCTATAATGGTCCCCTTACCTGCTCAAGTCTCAGGAGTCCATTATAATTTCAAATTAATATTTAACATACTTATAAAATAAGATGCAATAAAACAAACTATAACAACAAGGAGAGAATCACATACTTCTCTCTATAATGGTTCTTTTACCCACTCAAGTATTAGGAAATAATTATAATTATTTATCCATTACAAATATCAAACCTCAAGCAACCATGCATTTCAACAATCAATGGTTCCCTTACCTACTCAAGTCTTAAAAAACCATTATATTCCAAAGCTTAATCCTCAAGAAACCATGCAATATGTATTTCAATAATCACTAGTTCACTTACCTACTCAAGTCTAAAAAAACCATTATATTCCAAATCTTAATCCTCAAGAAACCATAGAATATGCATTTCAATAATTGATGATTCTCTTACCTGCTCAAGTCTCAAAAAACTATTATATTCCAAAGCTCAATCCTCAAGCAACCATGCAATATGCATTTCAACAATGAATGCACCCTACAAACATTTATTTATAACAACCATGGGAGAAACTAAAATCTCTTCCAATTAAGCCTCATCCATGCATTAACCATTTTAAGCATACAATAAATATGCAAAGCAATTTCATGCACAAATTTAGAACAAACTCATACTTCTTCCAATTAAGCCTCATTAAGCATCAAGCAATTTTCGTACAATGAGAGAATCCCATACTTATCTTGGTATTGGTTTTTTATCTACTCAAGCCCTAAGAAAAATCCAATACTATTTCTTTATAAAGGAACCAAATACTATCTCTTTATAAGAAACCCAATAATACTTTCTTCTTAAAGAAAATCAAATATCTCCTCTTTAACTAAGGAATACCAACATTATTTCCATTCCAAAATAATTCACAAGCTTCTTCAAATGCAGGTTTTATATTAAAACCATTAACACAAGTTTTACATCTAAGCCATTAATGCAACCATTAACGCAACTTTTCTAAGTGAAAACATTAACACAATATTTTCTAAATGCAACCATTAACCAAGCTTTTCTAAGTGCAACAATTAGCACAAGATTTTTGAAGTGCAAAAATACAACCATTAACACAAGCAATGTAGCCATTAACCAATCCTTTCTAAGTGCAACAATTAACACAAGCTTTTCTAAGTGCAACAATATAGCCATTAACACAAACAATACATTTTAATATGCTCTAAGTATGATGCAAGTGTCTATGCATCTCAATCATTGGAAAACAAGCAACAAGAAGAGAATCCCATACTTCTCTCTATAGTGGTTCTCTTTACCTACACAAGTCTTAGGAGTCCACTATAATCTTTCCAAACCCAATTTAAACACACCACAAGCATCCACTAAAAATATCAAGGAGAGAATCCCATACTTCTCTCTATAATGATTCACTTACCTACTTAGTATCAGGAAAAAATTATAAATATTCCAATCCTATCAAGCAAGGATTTATTCCCAAAAATTTCATCCATAGTTTTAACTCTTAAGATAAACAAAGTACTAATTAAATATGAAGTTACTAGTGCAAACTTTAACTCTCATAACAACAAAAGAGATTAAACTTTTCTTAATCCAAGAAACATAACATTAATCAAATAAGACTATAAGAGCTTCATCTTAATATTTTAAGATAAATAGGAAGCTTAACAATATTCCTCCACTAACAACTCTTTCAAAATTAAATATAATGGTGTTTTTCACTAGCACACTTCTAAAATAAAAAACAATGCTTCTTTTCTAAAGAAAACTTTTAAAAAATGACCGCTCTCTTTCACTAAAGATTTATTTTAAAACTGCAATATATCATAACATTGTTCTTTCTCTAAAGAATTATTTTAATACGAAAAATAACATAATATTAATATTTGACTAAAGAATTCATTAATAACTCCCATCTATTATTTATAGAAAGAACGTATTTCAAATCTTAATTAAATGATTTTCTAATAACAATATCTATCTATGTTATCAACCTTTAATTCCTATATAAGACAACAGACTTAATAAACTTGCTCGATTTCTAAAGCAAAGGTACTTCCATTAGATAGACAACTACAAAGCATAGGAACTACCAATCGCAACCTACAATAAGCGTCGAACTAGATTTTATCTACACTTGGATATAAATGTCTAGACACTAAACAAAGGTAGTAGACCAGGTTACCCAGGGAGAGGAAGTTGATCTAAGCAATATAAAAAACATAAAGGCAACAAAAACTTCCTTACATGCTTAAGAATCTAGGGTGTTGATGAGCCTAAATTTACAACACTTAGCCATCTAACAATAGGCTTGGGCAAAATATTGGTTAGAGGAAAAAACAATATAACATCAAAGCAAGCATATAGAAGCAATTGACACATGGCTTAAATGACTATAATAGGATAAATCACATGTCAACAGTGATACTACAATGATCCCTCTCAAAAAGAGTCATCCTCATAAAAATCAGATACCATACAAATCTCATAAACCAAGGCACCATCAAACATAGCAACCATATTACAACACAAAGCTCATAAAACAAGGTGCCATCAAATATAGTAACCATATTACAACACAAAGCTCACAAAACAAGGTGCCATCAAACATAGCAACCATATTACAACACAAAGCTCACAAACAAACGAGCCATCAACCATAACCAAATTAAAAACATATAAAGCATTATAATCATAATTCTACCTATTACCAAGCTATCCAATGTTTAATGCTCTGAAAATGCACAACAATCCCTTATTTCTCCTCAAGATGAGATTATCTCTCCTATAATCATTTTAGAACTCATCCACCCAATTTCAAATAGATTTGGATCTTGGCCTCTTACATGGCCAACATAATGTAAGAGTGCTCAAGGTAATGTTGGTAAATATTTCCACTTATTTTTAGTAAAGTGCCGTTATGCAAGGTATTTTCTATTGATTAAAATGACTTACCCAACCTGAGCCTTTATTATTATTATTACTGATTTTTCAACATCTTGTATTTTTGGGGTTCACCTTACTAAACCTCAACATTTAGAAGGATTCCAAAGTGGTCCCCCCACCTTTCATATACCCTACTTGATATAGGACAATTTTACCATAGCGTAGGGATTATCCTTTAAGGTCCACAACACTTAAAGGGGGTGCTAATACCTAACCTTACCCTAAGTCCATCTAGGGTAGGTTAATCAGGTGTAAAGCCTTAGTGCTTAGTTACCACACCTCCATGGGCTAACTAAGGTCATATCCGCTCATGAAAATAAACATGATCATCTGAACCTACACGTTCAAGGGACCACAATGGATGTCTTGTGAATTATTTTGATAACTTCCTCATTATGAAACACCCGATCCTTGATGTTCAAGGTGTATAAATTCACAAGATTTTGGCTATTACATCAATGCAAATCCTTCTAGATTCATGAGTTCCTATCTATCATATTCTCACAATTCCTTCTATAACTCACATCTACTTGGTTATTGCATCATTGCAACTCATCCCAATATTGGGCTATTTTATTTGACTCAGATCCTAAAATAAGTTCTAAATCCAACCCAAGAACTCTTCCCTAACCCAAGATAGCATTAAAGCAATATAAAACAACTCTCTCTAGATATAAATGCTTCAATTGAAAACAACATGCCTAAACTATAGCACAATATTGAATCTTAACTGAAAATATTACATCTCAAATTTAGCATGAGCTTCAACATAGTGCTACCACTAAAAGCATCTCAACAATTTTACCACCATAGTTAAATTGATCAAAGTGCTAAAGTAAAGCTATATAAAAGAAGCATTCCTCTAGAAACAAAATTGATTATTCACAATGCTATCATCATCATTGAATGATTACATAAACATTTCCATCATTAAATAGATCACAAGATGACATTTATTATTTTCCAAAAGGAAACATTTTGCAAGATAGATATCTCAATCCAAATAATTCATTATTTATCCTTCATCAATGAAACATTCTCCATATTACAATAAATACCATGTTCTTAAATAGATTTAGAAGTTTTATCTAATTTACATAAAGCAAACTCTCATTTACATAACAACTTTTCAAACCAAGAAATACTGGAAACCAATTTGCCTAAGTGGTCTTTGCATCCCATTATTTTCATGATCACCTTCATGAATGGACTTTTTGAGTGGTATTTTCACCCAGTTGTGAAAACACACTCTCCGATAGGATCCGAGTCCCAAATCCTCTGCTTGCAAAGAAATTAAACAAGTAACTTCTCCAAGGTTTCTGTTATATTAGCTTTTTTACACCAATAATGTTGTTCAATTTGAATGCTGGGAATACCTTAGTGGTTGCAAGTAACTATTAACAAGGGGCACTATGGTTTATTTTACTCTAAAATTGCAATGGACTCAAAGTGAATTGAACTTAATGATGAATCTATTTTCGATTTCGAGCTTTGGTAGATTTTCAAGTGTTTATTTTAATGACTGTAAATTAAAATAAAAGTTAAACTTTCTGGAAATGAAAGTGCAGAAAAGATAAAAATAAAATGTAAAGAAAAATGAAAATAAAATACACTCAGGGGCTGCAATCCTATTCGACAAAACCGAAGATAATGAGGTTTTCTGCATACAACCTAACCTATTGAACCTGCAAACTCGCACAATCCAGATAAGCTAGGTGCTGGTTTCTGGGGTCTTAACTATGGTTTTCAGATTTAGGCATTCGCATGAAGCAACCAAGAGAACTTGCATTAAACTTCACCTATAAACCTAAAAATCTGAAAGGGGAAAGATAAACATTCAATTTTGCATGCAGAAAATAACTCCTCCTTTCTTGCCAATGAGATGCAACTCTCTGAATTTTTTGTATTTAAAATTGATCATTTTACAATAACAGAATCTCTAGTTTTCTCAAAACCAAAAAAAGGGGAAGAAAAACACTCCAAAGCAGGCCCAGAATGGCTTCTCGCCCTCGGCTCTACAACTCTGCTCACAGCGGTTTCCGACCTTTGTACCAATCTATGCCTCTACTTTTATACTTTCTAGCAATGCTCTCTGTTTCGCCCTGTGACGCTTCGCTTCATCTCCCAGATCGCTTCGTTTCACCTTCCCCGCCTTTTCGTTGTTTTTGACTTTATGTTCGACATCGAGACGCTTGATCTTCTCTGTGACCTATAACGCTTTTGTAGCCCTTACACCTTTATGCCACGTGTTCCATGCTTTTCTGCATGTTCCGTAATGGCCCCCTGTAAATCATGACCAAAAATAGCATGTCGCGATATCGCGACATTTTTATGTATGCAGCTTTGCCCCTCTACCTGTATCGCGAAAACAAGACATGTCGCGATATCGCGACATTTTTCTGTCAGCAGCCTTGTTTGTCATCATGCATCGTGAAAATGATACATGTCACGATATCATGACATTTTTTTGCTTCGGACCGCATGGATGCAACTTGTCACGAAATCATGACGTTTTTCTCCTTCGTTGTGTTTTGTTGCACTCAGCCGCAAAAACGTGACATGTCATGAAATCGTGACACTTTTTCATTCGTACCATCTTGCTGCTTTTTGTCATGAAATCGTGACGCTTTTCTCTTTCTTGCTCTCTTGTACTTGGCCGTGAAA
Organism: Wollemia nobilis; assembly: GCA_028583015.1. Lineage (NCBI taxonomy): Eukaryota > Viridiplantae > Streptophyta > Pinopsida > Araucariales > Araucariaceae > Wollemia > Wollemia nobilis. The sequence goes on along the minus strand of JAQPPZ010013020.1, from coordinate 3,239,935 downwards.
ATGTGACATGTCACGAAAATCATGACATATTTTCCTTTCGTACCATCTCACTGCTTGGAGCCAAAAGTGACCTGTCGCGATATCACGACGTTTTTCCTCTACGTTCATTTTGGTTGCTTTAGGTTGAAACGTGACATGTCGCGATATCGTGACAACTTCTGCATTGACTCTTCTCTTGCTGCCTTTGACCGTGATTTCATGACATGTCGCGATATCACGACATTTTCATTTTGTCTTTCTCTCTCCTCTATGAACCGCGATTTCATGACATGTCGCGATATCGCGACATTTTGAGTCTTTAATTTGGTTCTTTGTCTTGCATCGTGATTTCACAACATGTCGCGATATCATGACATTTTCTCTTCATGATGCATTCTGCTGCTCTTAGCCATGAAAACGCGACATGTCACGAAATCGTGACAACTTTCCATTTCTAGCTGTGACGGAGCAACATGTCGCGAAATCGTGACAACTTTTCATTTCTAGCCAGATGAAACATGTCGAAATGTGACAACTTTTCATTTTGAGGAGCAACATGTCACGAAATCGTGACAACTTTTCATTTTGGCCACGACGGAGCAACATGTCGCGATATCGTGACAACTTTTCATTTTGGTCGCGACGGAGCAACATGTCGCGATATCGCGACACTTTCTTTTTCTTGCTATATTTTGCTCTTCCTTTGATTTTTTAGCATCTGGGCCATTGCGGTCTTCTTTGAAAGCATGCAAAAAAGGTGGGTCCCCAATTTTGGGGTGTGTTGTGGATCAGCCACAACAAATGGCGACTCTGTTGTCAAATGCTCCTGAGCATTTTGGTGAGAACCCAACCTGAAATATACAAGCTTAGATACAAGCGTCAGCACATAAAGGATAAACTAATACCGATAGATCAAAAATACATGAAACATCAGAATCATTAAGTATCAGCTCGGTGTGTGCAATGTGTTTTCATTCCCTATCGCTTGAACTTGATCAACATTCCATTGTCAGTTTCACTTATGATTTGTATGCAAGGCTATGAATGATTTGTGCAGGATTTGATGTATGATGAAGATGCTAGAGATATAACAACCTGCTTTGCAAAGGCTCAAACCTTCTAATATCATGTACAAACAATTAAAACTGTCAAACCCTCTTAGGACCAAATATATGTATACTGAATTAATTTACTAGATCCCAAAGTTGGTTATGTGTCACTACCATCTTGAACCCATGTGCAGGTGTAAGTGAGATCAGAGCTTTGGGGAATTGGATTCCCAACCTAAGCGAGATGGGAATTTAATCCTATCCTTACTACTCTGATCTGGAGTTCATTACCTCATCTTGAACAAAATGATTTAACCTGTTATGGATGAAATTGTCAGGCTAGCCTATCCGTTTGAGCAATCAGTGGTCTTGCTTTTAGACAAGACATGTTGCCACGCATGAGCATACTTAACCCCATAATCCATGATTTGGCTTCATTCATTCTTTTCTCTTTTTTTTTATTTCTTGGACCTTTGGGATGACTACCCATCCTTGCTAGGGACATGTAGTACGATCCCTCCAATCCAATATTAAGATGAAAGATGGAAAATATTAATTTTATTTTTGTTTCTTGGACTTTTGGGATGACTACCCATCCTTTGCAGAGGACATGTAGTACGATCCTTCCCATCCAAGTTTTATGATAAAATGAAAGATGGAAGCTTTGGGGAATCAGATTCTCAACCTAGGTGAGATGAGAATTATGCCCTATCCTTACTACTCCATGAAGGTCAAATCCGAGCTTTGGGGAATTGGATCCTCAACCTAAGTGAGATGAGGATTTAATCCTATCCTTACTACTCTGATTTTAGGCTTTAAGCATTATGGGAGTGGTAAAAACCACTGTTTTAAGGATTATGTTGCATGATAGGACAGACATGAAATATTCTTTTCGCCTCACCTTTTCTTCCAAGTATGGTTTTGACCATTTTGCTCAAGATTCTCTTTAATATGCATAGAACGTGCTTGGTTCAAGATAGTTCGGGCATCAGTTCCCAACCTTAGGATTTTTCTTATTTATGTTATAGCATAACCCTAAGAGGATTTGACACACTTTAATGATTTGTATTTGAAATGCATATGCAACTAAGATGGCATGTATATGCAAAGTGAGATGTAATATGAATGCATTGTCCTTTGAATTGCAGATGGAGTATTGCCATCAAAATATAAAACTGACTACTTCATGCATCACAAGTTTCAAACGATATTATTAAACTGTTTGTGTTACTTGTGGAGCTTTCTGCAATACAATTCCAATGTTTCATATTTTCCTGATCTTAGGCATAAGTTGACATCTCAAAAACCTTTTAGACAAACCAAACATGTCAAATAAACACACAACTTGAATCATGATTAAACTAACAATCCAAAAAATGAAACTTGAAAAATACAAACCAAAACCAAAACCAAAATCTATATACAATATAGTACAAGATGATGCCAAGCTTGGACTATTACTTTCCTGGATCCCAGACATGATTAGAACATTTCAACAAAAATATAACGTGATGTGCATGCCAAATGTTGTGAGAATCCAACAAAAACAAGGCTAGACCAAACAATGCAACCCACTTCAACTTTCCTCTCTCACCCCACCAATTAAATTTAGTTCCATTAGTATTCTCATAGGTGAGCGTCAAGTTACTAAAATGATTAGACAATAAATGATATTCAATTTTATCTTGTCTATTCTTTAAAGTATAAACCTTATAATTCCATTCATGATTTAGAACTAGGCCTTCCTTTTTAAATGTGAGATACTGCAAATAAGAGCCTATTTCTAAAAATTTCAAAACCAAATCATTTTCCAAATTTGTAGGCCAATCAAATTTGTGCAACAATTTACAAGCATCTAGGATATTTACTAAATTAGGATCATTAAAAGTTTTTACCCTAGATTCAATTAGTAATTGTTGATGAATTTGATTTAACAGTTCAAGTGCATCAACTTCTTTTTCATTCATTAAAACAGTGTTATCAAAGGTGTGATTGGAAATTATACCTTGTTTTTCATTCACCTTTAATGACATTTCACCATAAACATCATTCAAATTCAAAATATGGTCATGCAAATTTTCACCTAAATTTTGGATGCTTGAACACAAAAGGTTAGATTCTACCCTTTGAACATCTTTATTTACCAAAATTTGATGGGGATTTGTAATTCCCTCTTTTACCTCATGGTCTTCACACTCTTCATTGATTACTTGTTCATCAAACATACCAAAATTAGGCACCCAATTGAAAACATGGCCATCCTTTTCAACCTTCAAATATTCTTGGTCAAAGTGTATGTCCAATGACTCATCTTGATGATCCTTCATTTGAGTTGTTTCCAATTGATCCATCTCTTCGTCATTTAGTTCCCATTCTTTGTTCACTATCCATGGTATCTCTTCATGTGAGATAGAAGTTTCAATATCTTGTATATCCAGTGCAATATGGGTTTCATCTACAAGGGTGTAAGAAAAGAATGCATCATCATATCTCCCCCAACCATTGTAAAAATCGTCATCCAGATCCATGGAATGAAATTCCATGATGTTTGTGGCATGATCTTTTGATTCATTCATAAATTCCTTTTCTTCTTTGTCCTTGGCAATAGAATCATTATAATCTTTCAAAATTTGATGAGACTTGAAACCCTCTTCCAAAACATCCTCAAATTGTACAGGAGTCGTAATATCTTCCTTTGAGTAGGCGATTATGTCATCCTGCATATCAATTGGCACACAAGTTTCATTAGCAGTTTTGGAGTGAGTGTAGTCTTCCCACTTCTTCCAAGCATTGTAATAATCATCTTCCAAAATCAAGTGGTGATGTTCAACTACTTCTTCAACATCCTCCAATTCATCAATGTGTTTCTCATCAAATTTATCTTCACCTTCCTTAGATGGTTCCATTACTTCCAAAATTGGGTTATTGCTTGTATTCAAGTTGATAAGGCTATCATAGTCCACATTTGTAACCCATGATTCCAGTTTATCACAATTTGGAGGGTGAAGAATTCTTTTATCATTAGTTCCTAGCTTTTCATCGAGAGTTTCTTCCAAGAACAAGTGGTGAAATTCTATCACGTCTTCAAATTTATTTATTGGTTTTCTTCCAATTTCACTTTCAACCACTTCATTTAATTCTATGGTAGGTTCCGTCCTATCACATATTTCAAACATCGTTGAATTTAGAACCCCTTCATCCGAATAATCGTGTATCTCTATGAATGAGATCATTTCTGCATAATCCTCACTAGCGGATGTTGGCTTAGCAATTTGCACCTCCTCGTGGACTACATCTAAGGTGGTTGTAAGATTTGGATGTTCAAATTCATCCCCTTGATCATTTACCTTAGGTATCATTGGAGTGGAGGGTGCTATATTAGATGGTTGGTGTAGGTTGGCATCAATATCTTTAGAAGGACAATCTCTCATGTGAACCTGTTGTGCCTTTTCTTCTTCAAGACCTTGTCGTTCTACCTCTTCTAGGATCTCATAGATTTTCTCTAGAGACAAGCCACCCATTTTTTTCTCAATGAATGAAGCAAGTGTGGGGTGTATGGCTCCCAGGTATACTTCCATGGCTTCCTCTTCTAATGTGTTAAAATTTTCCCACATTTGGGAGTGCAACTCATGAAATCTTCCATTGAATTGACTCAAGGATTCATTAGGCTTCTTACATATGGAGGTAAACTGATTTTTCAACATTTCTAAGTCAACCTGATTATCAAAATGATAAAGATAGGCTGCTTCTAGCCGTGTCCAAGAAGTCCTAACCTCCATGGGTAGTTGGCTATACCAAAAGAATGGTTTATCATCCAAAATGTATGCAAATAACTTACAAGCCACCTCCTCATAGAAAATCTGGAATTGACATAATGTATCCTTGTAGACATGTAGTTTTTGCAAGTATCCTAGTGGCACCTCTTGATTAAAACACCGTAAAAAATCCAATAACATTTTAGGAATATGATAGGGTATCACATGTATAGACAAACCCTTATAATGATCCTCCATTGTAGATACCATTCTTTCTCTTAGAGATGCTATTTCAGCTTTTAGGGATACAATTTGTTCCTCAAATGTTGCCATTAGTGAACTCAGAATGTAACTTTAGAACCAAATCTGTTAGTCGAAAAGGAAGGAATCCCGACACATCCGCGTGAAATGACTAGCAAATATCCAACCTGCAACGTATGAAAAAAAATCAAGTTAGCATCAACCAAGAGATGTATTCATTAAAATCAAATGAAAGCAACTGTATGGACACAACACTTCGTTAGTCAATTTTTTTTTTTTTTAATTCTGAAAAACTTCATTATTCCTGTATGAACAATCAAAAAGCGTTAGAACAATACATGGCAATTCATGTCCTCCTTTTAACACTACAAGGTTGTATTGTTAAAAGAGGGCTAAAGATAATGATCAATAGGGCATGAAATATTCAAAATTTAAATCCCTATAGCATTTAAATCACACTGAAATAAACCGGTTCAGGCCCTCCTTCTAGCGCCAATCTGTTGAGTGGTGTTAGAGGAGGGGGGAGACAAAAAAAAGGAAGAAAAAAAAAAAATAAAACTAAAAAAAAAAAAAAAAGACTAAAAAAAAAAAAAAAAAAAAAATTCCCCCCCCCTGGGCCATGTTGAGTGGTTTTTCACCCAGTTGTGAAAACACACTCTCCGATAGGATCCGAGTCCCAAATCCTCTGCTTGCAAAGAAATTAAACAAGTAACTTCTCCAAGGTTTCTGTTATATTAGCTTTTTTACACCAATAATGTTGTTCAATTTGAATGCTGGGAATACCTTAGTGGTTGCAAGTAACTGTTAACAAGGGGCACTATGGTTTATTTTACTCTGAAATTGCAATGGACTCAAAGTGAATTAAACTTAATGATGAATCTATTTTCGATTTCGAGCTTTGGTAGATTTTCAATTGTTTATTTTAATGACTGTAAATTAAAATAAAAGTTAAACTTTCTGGAAATGAAAGTGCAGAAAAGATAAAAATAAAATGTAAAGAAAAATGAAAATAAAATACACTCAAGGGCTGCAATCCTATTCGACAAAACCGAAGATAATGAGGTTTTCTGCATACAACCTAACCTATTGAACCTGCAAACTCGCACAATCCAGATAAGCTAGGTGTTGGTTTCTGGGGTCTTAACTATGGTTTTCAGATTTAGACATTCGCATGAAGCAACCAAGAGAACTTGCATTAAACTTCACCTATAAACCTAAAAATCTGAAAGGGGAAAGATAAACATTCAATTTTGCATGCAGAAAATAACTCCTCCTTTCTTGCCAATGAGATGCAACTCTCTGAATTTTCTGTATTAAAAATATGATCATTTTACAATAACAGAATCTCTAGTTTTCTCAAAACCAGAAAAAGGGGAAGAAAAACACTCCAAAGCAGGCCCAGAATGGCTATCTCGCCCTCAGCTCTGCAACTCTGCCTGCAGCGGTTTCTGACCTTTGTACCAATCTGTGCCTCTACTTTTATACTTTCTAGCAATGCTCTCTGTTTTGCCCTGTGACGCTTCGCTTCATCTCCCAGATCGCTTCGTTTCACCTTCCCCGCCTTTTCGTTGTTTTTGACTTTATGTTCGACATCGAGACGCTTGATCTTCTCTGTGAACTGTAACGCTTCTGTAGCCCTTACACCTTTATGCCACGTGTTCCATGCTTTTCTGCATGTTCCGTAATGGCCCCCTATAAATCGTGACCAAAAATAGCATGTCGCGATATCGCGACGTTTTTATGTATGCAGCTTTGCCCCTCTACCTGTATCGCGAAAACAAGACATGTCGCGATATCGTGACATTTTTCTATCAGCAGCCTTGTTTGTCATCATGCATCGCGAAAATGATACATGTCGCGATATCACGACATTTTTCTGCTTCGGACCGCATGGATGCAACTTGTCACAAAATCGTGACGTTTTTCTCCTTCATTGTGTTTTGTTGCACTTAGTGAAAACGCGACATGTCACGAAATCGTGACACTTTTTCATTTCGTACCATCTTGCTGCTTTCTATCGTGAAATCATGACGCTTTTCTCTTTCGGACTGCTCTCACTGTACTTGGCTGAAAACATGACATGTCATGAAATCATGACATATTTTCCTTCGTACCATCTCGTTGCTTGGAGCCGCGAAAACGTGACCTGTCACGATATCGTGACATTTTTCCTCTACGTTCATTTTGGCTGCTTTAGGTCACGAAAACGTGACATGTCGCGATATCGTGACAACTTCTGCATTGACTCTTCTCTTGCTGCCTTCGACCGCGATTTCATGACAAGTCGCGATATCGTGACATTTTCATTTTGTCTTTCTCTCTCCTCTATGAACCGCGATTTCATGACATGTCGCGATATCGCGACATTTTGAGTCTTTAATTTGGTTCTTTGTCTTGCATCGCGATTTCACAACACGTCGCGATATCGTGACATTTTCTCTTCATGATGCATTCTGCTGCTCTTAGCCATGAAAATGTGACAACTTTCCATTTCTAGCCGTGACGGAGCAACATGTCGTGAAATCGTGACAACTTTCCATTTCTAGCCGCGACGGAGCAACATGTCGCGAAATCGCGACAACTTTTCATTTTTGGCCGTGACGGAGCAACATGTCGCGATATCGTGACAACTTTTCATTTTCGGCCGCGACGGAGCAACATGTCGCGATATCGCGACAACTTTTCATTTCTGGTCGCGACGGAGCAACATGTCGCGATATCGCGACACTTTCTTTTTCTTGCTATATTTTGCTCTTCCTTTGATTTTTTAGCATCTGGGCCACTGCGGTCTTCTTTGAAAGCATGCAAAAAGGTGGGTCCCCAATTTTGGGGTGATCCACAACAGGAATATCCTGTAACTTTAGGAACACTTAGGGATTAGGACAACTCTTTATGCAATGCAATTTAATATGTTGTAAGTATGATGCAAGAAACCATGCATACAAACATTGAGAAGACATCAGGAGATAATCCCATACTTATCTCTATAATGGCTACCTTAACCACTCAAGTCTTAGGAGTCCATTATAATTTCAAACCAACATTTAACATACTTCCAAAATAAGATACAATTAAACAAACTATAACAATAAGGAGATAATCACACACTTCTCTCTATAATGGTTCCCTTACCCAATTAAGTCTCAAGAAACTATTATAATTTGTATCCATTCCAAAGCTCAAACCTAAAATAACCATGCATTTCAGCAATCAATGGTTCTCTTACCTACTCAAGTATCAAAAAACCATTATAATCCAAATCTTAATCCTCAAGCAATCATGCAATATGTATTTCAATAATCAATGGTTCACTTACCTACTCAAGTCTCAAAAAATCATTATATTCCAAAGCTTAATCCTCAAACAACCATACAATATGCATTTCAAAAATCAATGGTCCCCTTACCTACTCATGTCTCAAAAAACCATTATATTCCAAAGCTCAATCCTCAAGAAACTATGCAATATGTATTTCAACAATCAATGCACCATACAAGCATTTATTTACAACAACCATGGTAGAAACTCATATCTCTTCCAATTAAGCCTCATCCATGCATTAACCATTTTAAGCATATAATAACTATGCAAAGCAATTTTATGCAAAACTTTAGAACAAACCCATACTTATTCCAATTAAGCCTCATAAAGCATCAATCAATTTTCATACAATGAGATAATCCCATACTTCTCTTGGTAATGGTTTTCTTATCTAATCAAGCCCTAAGAAAAATCCACCACTATTTCTTTATAAAGGAACCAAATACTATCTCTTTATAGGAAAAAAAAATAATCCTTTTTTTAAATAAAATCAAACATTTCCTCTTTAACTAAGGAATACCAACACCCTGCTATTCCATGGATCCTTTAATTTCAACAATCAATGCACCATACAAGCATTTATTTACAACAACCATGGGAGAAACTCATATCTCTTCCAATTAAGCCTCATCCATGCATTAACCATTTTAAGCATATAATAACTATGCAAAGCAATTTCATGCAAAACTTTGGAAGAAACCCATACTTCTTCCAATTAAGCCTCATAAAGCATCAATCAATTTTCATACAATGAGATAATCCCATACTTCTCTTGGTAATGGTTTTCTTATCTAATCAAGCCCTAAGAAAAATCCACCACTATTTCTTTATAAAGGAACCAAATACTATCTCTTTATAGGAAAAAAAAATAATCCTTTTTTAAAATAAAATCAAACATTTCCTCTTTAACTAAGGAATACCAACACCCTGCTATTCCTGCTATTCCCCTCAGGATCCGTGCCCCCAAATATCAATAGTTTTAACTAGTGTCTTATTTCTTCCTTAGATGCCATGGCTTTGCCTCATCGTAACACCTCATGTTCTTCCTCTCCTCCTCCCAATAACCCTCTCTATTTACTCCTCCAAATAACCCTTCCTTGGTAAATTTTAATAACTCAATCACTCCTATTACTACCCCTCCAATTGGTATTACACTTCCTAGTACTATTAACCTTGATCTACATTCTTATCTATTGCATCAAGAATAAATAATTTCTTCCATTGCCAAGCCCTTGGATAGTTAAGCATATTTCTCACATTTTCAATATCTTGGATACAATCCAAAAAGAATAATAAATACCTACCGCTACCCCTCTCCTTATCCAAGAATCATAAAAAACCATAGGGAACAAATTATGATCACTCATGTGGCATTACATACAAGTATTCTTCCATGAATTTCACCTAGTTATAGTCCTCTAAATTCCTATGGAAGTGCCTACAACCTAGGATTTGCTTTTGATATAAATCCCTTAGTAGGAGGTGCTTCTAATTTCCTTGAATGGCCTCATGAAATTACTATTCCTCATATTGACATACCCACCTTTGAAGGTGTTGATCATAAGGATGTCTAACCAAAATAGAAAGCCTTATATATCTATACCATATTATTTAAGTAGGTCATGTCGCATTAACAACTTCTAAGTTGAGAACCCAAGCTCATCAATGGTTGTTGTGGTAGCTTCATGATATGGGAAACAAAAACCAAGCTATTTTTTTATTCATATAACATGCTTAAATATGATACATTACAATATATTTGCCATATCATAATAGATGATGAAGCTAGCAAATACAAGATAACAAATTAATAATTAAAACCTAACAACTAGTGAACAACTGTCGATGTTTTACATAGGCTAATTAAAATCTTATAAAGCTAATTAAATAAAGCTTAAGGTAATGATTAAAATAAAATACCTATGCCTATCCTTATAATTCCTCCCAACAATGGAAGCATTGGACTCTAGTGCATACAAACAAGGAGGAAAAAAGTTGAGAAGCACAAAAACTAGAAGATGGACTACCCAAACTTTGACATGTTAGTAGCCTAAATAGATCTTCACAAAATTAGAAAATATTATTGTCATTGATCAGGCTAGGAAAGATATTTTTATGAATATACATAAGTCTATACTCATATTTCTTTTGATTCCTTGGATTCATGAAAAATAGGCAATAATTCCAGTAATAAAAAGATAGGTAGAGAATTTTCTCAAAGTAAAATATTTTGTAGTATAAGCCTCCAAGAGGAATATTTGGGAACATTCCATACAAGATGAATTTGTGTAAAATACTACATAGAAACTGCCACCTTCCATATATGTAATTATACAAATAATGAAATTTAAGATAAGTGCTATGATAAGCCCACCCACAACCAATATGGGATAAGATTAGAAACTTTACACTAGAGATAAAGAAATGGTACCATGTGCCCTCCATATGCCTATGCGGGCATGAAAATAAAAACAATAGGGATTTGATTGTCAAGGTTATTCGTACCTCACACATGGATCTTTTCCTATTGCCCATGCATGACCAGAAGGAACTAATAATGAATGGTGTTGGAGAACTATGGCAACACTTGCAAAAAAATCAAGAGAAAATGACAAGGGCATCAAAATTGATTAAGAATGATGAAGAGATATATCAAATAAGAGTGGTCACATTGTTGAAGTATATTATATTATTTAGTACATGCTAATGTACCCCATGGTATCATCATGGTACAAATGTAAATATTAGATTAGGGTTGAGTCATAGTTTAGAGTGTGAGTTATATTTCCCCTTTTATGTAAGTGTGAATGTGTAGGAAATGCACAAGTGTCATGTAAAGTTGTAATGTGCAAGAAATGCACAAGTGTCATGTGAGTTAGTGTGCAAGTGTAAGTTGAGTCTATGTGCACAAGTGTATTGTATGTATGAGATCAATTATATAATGTAAATATGTGCATAAGTATCTTAGGTTAGAGTGTGAAAGTTATATAAGTGCAAGAGTCATGTATAGGTGTACATACAATATAGAATCAAGTGTTCATCAAGTATGCAAGTGTCAAGTAGAGTAGCCAAGAGTCATGAGACTTGGAATATGGAAAATAATAGTCAAGTATCCAAAGATTCATATTACTATGGCTATATTATGGAGATAATACTCCATAAGAAAGCATCACAAATAATCATGATCATTACTATCATATACTTTTGTAAGAGAAAGAGGAGTAATAAATATTGCATACATTTTGAGAAATTAATATTGTAAGTTGTTCTTCATGCATAGTACATGAATTATTAAGGGTATTTAAATTCATATTTCTACATATTATTGAATATTATTTGTTATATTATAAGCCTTATTTTACATATTAATTTGCTCATATTATACTACTCACATTATTATCTTTATCTTATTATATTGTGGCTCTATTATATTCAATCTTGTGATATTTAACCTATTATATTTGTGGTAATATTAAGGCTTAAAAAGCCATCAATGGTATCATATCTACCACCAAAATCTATGTATATTGACTAGACTTATTTCAACCATTATTACAAAATTTATTTTATCCAATTTAATAAAATTGATTTAGAGTTTGTCCACTTTGAAGATAGTGAGTACCAGACTCTATTTGAAGGTCATATTAAGTATATAGGCTAGCGTATTTCCACGATTGAAGAATAAATAATGAAGAATAAGAATCAACTATATTGATAGGTGAATCAACTTTAAGATATTTGGTCATTCAGGGACATAACCATTTATTTATATTAATAGAGGATTCAGGGTCATTACTAACCCTTGACATTGATTTCAAAGAAAGTTGAAGAATAAGGAACATAGATATCCCTTGATATTAATTTCATAGAAAGTTGAATATTCAAGAATATTTATAAAACCATTTCTTGATATTAATAGAGGATCCAGGGTCATTACTAACTCTTGATATTGATTTCAAATAAAGTTGAAGATCAGGAACATAGATATCCCTTGATATTAATTTCATAGAAATTTGAAGATTCAGGGACATTTATATCCCTTGACATTGATTATTTCTAACTCAAAATAAAATAGAATATATAGGGACATTCAAGTCACCTTGATATTGATAGAGGAATTAGGGATATTTAAGTCACCTTGACATTGATAGAGGAATTAGGGACATTCAAGTCACCTTGACATTGATAGAGGAATTAGGGACATTTAATGCCACCTTGATATTGATAGAGGAATCAGGGACATTCAAGTCACATTGATATTGATAGAGGACTCAAGGATATTTAAGTCACCTTGATATAATCTTGAAAGAGTAGCAATAGAAGTGTGAGAAGCTTTCTATTGCAGATAGAGAAGAGTTTCAAATTCTAAGTGTAGATATAAGAAAACACATTGAAGAAATAAAGATAGTTGCAATGGATTAAGAATATTTTAGAGATTCCTAAGATAAAGAAAGAAGAAAAAGAGCATTAGAAGTCAAGTATATCATTATTAAAGCAATATAAGGTAAGCTAACTTCAAGTATTAAATTTATAGTGGATAATAGCTACAAGAAGATTTAAATTTTGGAATAGGTCTAAGAGACCAATATTGAAGAAATAGGCCCTTATAGTGGAAAGTAAAGAGGCCTTAAAAAAAAAAGAAAAGCCTAAAGATGCCTTTATTATTTTTGTTTCTCATATAGTTTGTATAGGAAAATATTGTTAAGCAAATGTAGAGGAAATAAAAGGCCATCTGGCCAACTTACGTGAATAAAGGGATAAGGCATATTATGTTTAGAAGGAAGTCAACAAGATAATTTTATGTAGCACAACATATAAACATATAAGGAGAAATGTTGAAATTATAAACACAACGTCTAAGCAACTATGGAATGACTAAATGTAGCATCTAAGCATCTAAAGAGAAACATTGAGTACCAACTAGAAAGATCCAAAGAAGGGATGGTGAACGTCCAAGTACAAACTAGATCATATTAGCAATAATTTGAGCTTGAAAGGAGAAATTATAATATCTAATAAAAAACCTAATCATCTAAGAGGTGTTTCAAGTGACAAGGGAAGTTATCTAATGCTAAAGGAAAGTTTTGAGCACCAATATAATGTAGCAAAATACCCAAGAAATAACCTGATCATTGAAGAGTGCCATAAGGAAAGTTATAAGCAAGTTGTAATGTCCAAGGAAGAGCTTGAGTGTTGATGAGTGTCATAGGGCAAGTTTTGAGCAAGTTGTAACATCCAAGGAAGAGTTTGAGTGTGGAAAAGTGTCATAGGGCAAGATCTAAACATATTAAGCATTAAAGAGCATGAAACCTAAGTAGTATGTAACATTCGAGGGAGAAGAAGTGCTACCATGCATGTATACACATGGAGAATAGTATCCAATGATCTTATGAAATAATGTTCAAGGTTTCACACAAGCAAGTCAAAATAATGAGTAGTATGGACAACAAGTACTCAATATAGTGAGCAAAAAGATCGTGCAAAAATATTTTATGAGAGGTTGATATTATTTTTTAGGGTTTTATTTGATTTAATAATTTAAATTTTATAATAGGAGAGATAAGGTATTTGGTTAACTATTTTTTTTTAAGATTTATTATTTAGATAGTAGATATAAGGATTGTTTATGGTTATTTAATTTTAGGAGTGATAAGTTTATAAGTTAAGAGTTTTTTAAAGTTGAAGTTATTTATTTTATAAGTTTGGAGTATTAAGGAAGTTAGTTATTTTTGAAAATATTTTTATGAGGTTGGAGTAATAAGGTTTTCAACTAGGTTATTTAATTTTGTAAAGTTTTTCAAATTTGAAGTTTTTTGAAATTTAATTTGATTTCATACTTTGAGAAAATAAAAAATAAAAAATATTAAAATTATTTGAAAATTTATGTATTTGGGAGACAAAAGGATTTCAATATCAAAATACTAGGAAAACATAAATTTGTAAAGGTTTACTAAAATTAGTTTATAGAATTAGGGAGACATAATGTTTACTAATCATAGGAATTTAAATTAGAAACATTGATTTATTTAAACCTAGGAGATATAAGGTTGTCTATTCTAAAGGAATCAAAATCTATAAAAATTATGGATATCAATATGGAGTCTATGATTAAAAAGGAAAAAGTAGATGTCATAAAATTTGGGATTAAAAATTTGATTGAAAAATCTGAAGGAAAGATAGATATAGTTTCAAAATTAATCTATAGTGAAGCCATAGAAGAAAATTTTGAAACATTTGAATACTATTTACATGCAAGACTTATTGAAGCAATTGATGATGGAAAGGATAATATTATGATACCTATAGATATAGGCAGCATAAAGTATATGATATTACTTTCACTTAAGTTTCATAAAGATGAGATATTGAAGCAAAAAGAGGTGATTGAATATCTTAGAAAGAAAGTGGAAGTAAATGAATCGTTTCTAGAAGAAAAAAAAAATATTCTTCATCTAGTGTTGACATTTCAAGTTCATCTAACTTGAGAATTTATTATGATGCTCTAAGTGAATGTTCAGAAGTTACTATATAGGAAAATAAATAATCATATGATTCTAAGGACAAAGGCAAAGGAAAGATTCTTATGCAAGAATTTAATGACAATGAGAGAGTTCAAGAAGCTTGTAATCTTAAATCTACAAATATTGAAGAACATGAAGTTGATGATGAACTCAAAGTATAATCCAAACAAGAATATGAACTTGATGAAGCTCAAGTAGAAGATCACATGCATTGCAAGGTCACTTAAATATTGAATATGAAGATGAAGACCATGATTGAAGACTAAAGTCTTCAATAACCAAATAATGTAATATAAGGGGGTGTTGGAGTATATTACATTATTTGGTACATGATAATGTACCCCCATGGTACCTTCATGATACATATGTAAATATTAGATTAGGGTTGAGTCATAGTTTAGAGTGTGAGTTGTATTTCCCCTTTTATGTAAGTGTGAATGTGCAGGAAATGCACAAGTATCATGTAAAGTTGTAATGTGTAGGAAATACACAAGTGTCATGTGAGTTAGTGTGCAAGTGTAAGTTGAGTCTATGTGCACAAGTGTATTGTATATATGAGATCAAATATATAATGTAAATATGTGCACAAGTGTCTTAGGTTAGAGTGTACAAGTTAGAAAAGTGCAAGAGTCATGTATAGGTGTGCATACAATATAGATTCAAGTGTTAATCAAGTATGCAAGTGTCAAGTAGAGTAGCGAAGAGTCAAGAGACTTGGCATATGGAAAGGAATAGTCATGTATCCAAAGATTCATATCACTATGGCTATATTATTGAGATAATATTACATAATAAAGGATTACAAATGGTCATGATCATTACTATCATATAATTTTGTAAGATAAAGAGGAATAATAAAGATTGCATATATTTTGAGCAATTAATATTGTAAGTTGTTCTTCATGCATAGTACATGAATGATTAAAGCTATTTACATTCATATTTCTGCATATTATTGAATGTTATTTGATATATTATATGCCTTATTTTACATATTAATTTGCTCATATTATTATACTCACATAATTATGTTGAACTTATTATATTGTGGCTATATTATATTTGATCCTATGATATTTAATCTGTAATGTTTAACCTGTGATATTTGTGGTAGTATTAAATCCTAAAAAGCCATCAAACATGTCCTCATATGGATGTTCTAAATGGTAGCCATATGGTCATAAAAAAATGGATGTATGCACATAGAAATATCCTTCACTAGATTGGTGCATCAAAATCTATGAAATATTAATCTTTTGTTTCGACAATATGGCAATAGAGTGGAGAAGCCATGTATAAAATTCTAAGTGAAAATGGGATAGGTAGGATACTTGGAGCATAAGCCACTACATTAGAGAAATTGGGTACATATAAAGTATTTCCATTTGTGAGGTGGAACTCCCATAACATGACATGGATAAATAATTTGCAATGTAAATATTACAAGGGTTTTTCATAAAAATATTCTAAAAATGATATTTGATGGTGAGTGCACAGGAAACTAGTTAGAAATATGGTAAATGAAAACTACTTAATAGCCAAGAGAGATTTTTTGGCTGTAGTACATCAAATGAATTTTTGATAGGGAGAGTTGGCATTTCTTAGAAGAGCCATGATGAATGATGTGGCACAAATAGGAGGAGCTAAAGCCTGTGAATTAGGGTGGAGAATCAAAGATATTTGTAGCCAAAAATCATCAAAATAGTTGTAAAAGTTAGGAAAATATTTCACATATAACTACTTGTGGCATAGATACAAAAATGACTAAGGGAACCTACAACTAGGTGTAAAAAAAGGACTAAAAATTGTAGGTGAACCAAGTCGATGCCAGGGTTGCACTATTGCAAGGATGACATTAGATTTTTGGAGAAATATTATTGTTGTGATGTCATCCAAAGGGGGCATGGGTTTGGTCCAACTATGGCCAATGGAGGATAAAGAAACATTGAAGAAATCATGGTTGGCTTAGGCATGCAAGTGTAGTCACGAGGGCATGCTATAAGGGAAAAAATAGCTACATTCACCAAAAAAATCCTCCATTACCTCCATGTTCTAGAAACACCATAATGAACAAGACTCTATCAGAAGCCACAAGGTCACATGCAATGGAATGTAGGGACATCATGTTGGCAATTTGAGTTATTTTATGTTGTCATTGATGTCACATGGATCACATTGAGTTTTGGTGGCCAAATGATATTTTGGAAAGCATGGATAAATACAGGGTTTTTGTGAAAACCAAGGCAGGAAAAATAAAAGGTTTTATTTAAAACCATGGATGGCATATTTGAACTGGGTTTTTCTTAAAACCCAAGTTGGCCTTTCGTTTCATCGAAAAAGGTGCCCCGGTGATGGAGATATTTAATTTTTAATATTTAGTTTAAATTTTAATTATTTAAAATTAAAATTTAAATTTAAAATTAAATATGCAAGATTTCCATCGACGTCATCAAAAATAATAAGGAGGCTATATAAAGGGGATACCTAAGGTTCATAAAATAATCTTGCTCGTGGTTAATAATCGTTGGCTAAGCATCCGAATTGAGCTCGTGCGAAAATATTTTAGAAAGCAGAAGCAACGAATAAACGAAGGTTGGTCAAAGTCCAAAGTCATCGTGGGCAGAGTGGCGCATTGGCAGTTGGATTTTGGCTAAGGTGTGTGGCAGCACAAACGTCAAGGTTTCGAATCCCCTTGACTACGTTCGGAAGGCGTTGGAAGAAAAGCGCTCGAAGCACTTTTGATTTGCGGAAAGGGAGGAAAGGTTTTAAGGCACGTTGTGCCTTTCCCTTTCGAATGAGCGGCTAGCTCGTGTGGCAACCTTAGCCGTGGCTAAGGCGCTCATGGTGTGGGCAAGTCGGGGGTTCGAATCCCCTTGAGGAGGTAAATACATTTTTGCTCTAATTAATTTTGTTAAGCCCTAAGTTGGAGTTATAAGGTGGTTAGGAATAATTAAAGTTTTTAATTAAACTTTGTTTTTATAAGGGTTGTGATTATTATTTCAAAGGTGGATGAGTTGTTGATTTAATTTGATGTTCATGAAATTGAGAATTAAGATTTAGGAGAAATAAGGAGTTGTTATAAAATAATTTTTGAGAGGTTTATTGATTATTATTTTGATAAGGGTTTTTATTAAAAAGGACTTTGGTGGATGTGTTTATTAAGTTGGAGTAAAAAGGTGTAAATTGAGTTATGCTTTATCTTGTGATTATTATTTGAAGTCCACTAACCCTTATTGAGATTGGAAAGGAAAGTTGTGTTTAGTGTGGCAGATTTTGTGGACAACTTCTTGGCATCAAAAAGGTATGGGCACATTCTCCTATTGATTGTTTATGGTGGTTGATTTCTGAAATATCATTGGAGTGAAAAGGATTGATTGTGGTTTCCTTTTCGAAAGTGGTTGGTTGAATGCTTCAAGGTTTTCTGGTTTGAGAGTTGTGTTTAAACCTTGTTTTATAAGCATAGTTGTTGAAGCCCATTGGTTATGTAAAGAACTTGAAAAGAACATGAGTATCATTGTTATGTGAGATTTGTGGTTGAGCATTGTTGGAAACATTTGAGTTGGTTGATACATGCTTGGACTAGGGTTTTGTGAGAAAGAGTTGTCCCTTGTGGTGATTGGTTGAGTTGAGTTGATTGAGCCTAGTCAAGTGATTGTGTGAGGTGATTGTTCAAGTCCCATGAAACAAACTATTCTATAATTCTGATTTGAGTTGAGATTGAGCTTAGAACATATTGAGTCTCTAACAATTCTCTTTATGCTTCTATGAGTTGACTTGAGTTGAGATTGATTTGAGTTGAGTTGAGTTGAGATCATTGTGGATCATTGTTGTCATCCATTGTAGAGTGCATTGCCATTCATTGTTGAGTTCATCTTTGAGCCTTGCCTTCATAGATTTGTGGATGAGATTTGAGTACTACTTGAGCATGATTGATTGAGCCTTTGAGAAGGCCTTTGGGATAGATTTTTGGACATATTTGTGGTAGTTTGTGTATGATTGATTGAGCCTTTGAGAAGGCTTTGTGGATAGTTTTGGGATAGATTTGTGGATAGTTTTAGATAGATTTGTGGATAGATTTGGGATAGATTTTGATGAGGTTCTGAGTGAGCCTATTGAGCAGATTTGAGCAAGTTCTTGGTGAGCTTGCTAGAGCAGTTTTGGACAAGTTCTTAGTGAGCTTGTTGGAGCAGATTTGGACAAGTTCTGTGTGAGCTTGTTAGAGCATATTTGGACAAGTTCTGTGTGAGCTTGTTGAGCAGTTTTGGACAAGTTCTGTGTGAGCTTGTTATGCATATTTGGACAAGTTCTGTGTGAGCTTGTTATTGCCTAGCTTTGAGCAGATCAAAGAAATCATTGTATTGGATAAGGATCCTTATTTCTGTGTGAAATATTATAAGGATATTATCTTGTGGAGTACCCCACATTGGGGGAACCATGTTAAATCTTGTGTCTCAATTGTGTGTGGTGACTTGTGCTCTTGCTTACTATTGCTATCTGAGTTATTAATGCACATTGCTATATTTGGTTATTGCAATTAAGGACATTAATTGATATTGGTTTGGAAAGAAAGTAAAAAGTGGTCTTATACTGTTCACCCTCCCTCTCAGTATAAGCTTGTGTTCTTCAATTGGTATCAGAGCGGGTTCCTTCGAAAAAGCTAACAGCTTGAGGGTAGATTCTACAAGAACACAGATGGCTTCATAGAATGGATCATCTACAAATAAGGCTCCACTGTTTGATGGTAACAATTATGCTTTCTGGAGCATGAGGATGAAGAACTACTTGATATCACAAGGATATGAGGTATGGCAAATGGTTGAAAAAGAGTATAGGGTTGAAGGTGATCCCGAGGCAGATAAGACTATCGAGAAATTGGTTGAGATCAATGCAAGAGCAATGAATTGTATTTTGAGTGGGCTACGAGAGATAGATTTTGCAAAGGTTATGGTATGTAATTCAGCTAATGAGATGTGGACCAAGTTGCGGAATACTTATGAAGGAGATTCCAAGGTAAAGTTGGCAAAACTACAAACTCATAGAAAAATATTTGAGGAATTGAAAATGGAAGATTCTGAAGATATTGCAAGGTTTTTACTTCGAGTTGATGAGATTACTAACACCATGAGAGGTCTAGGATTTGAGATGAAAGAATCAGAAGTTACTCAAAAGGTTTTGAGATCACTTCCCATGAAATATGATGCTAAGGTTTCAACAATAGAAGAAACAATGGATATCAACAAGCTAACAATGGAAGAATTGCAAGGAACTCTCACAGCTTATGAGATGAGGGTAAGTAAGCATCAGGTTCCAATAAAAGAGATTGCATTCAAGGCTTCAGAAAAAGAGAAAGGGAAAGTTCCAAAAATAGATAGAGTTGTAGATAATGATGAGGAAGCTAACTTCATCAAAAGGAATAAGGACTCAAGGAATTTTAGGGATATAAGGAAAGTCAGATGCTACAAGTGTGGTGATCTTGGTCACTATGCATACAAGTGTCCACATGAAGAAAATAGTGATGATGAAAAATAGGGTCACAGAAGAAAAGAAGATGGAAAGCATAAGCATGACAAAGATGACAGATACAAGCAAAACAGGTATG
This sequence comes from Wollemia nobilis, assembly GCA_028583015.1. NCBI lineage: Eukaryota > Viridiplantae > Streptophyta > Pinopsida > Araucariales > Araucariaceae > Wollemia > Wollemia nobilis. Next base: position 3,219,450 of record JAQPPZ010013020.1, on the reverse strand, counting down.
AGAAGAAGAAAATTTTTCGTAAGGCAAAGAAATCTTACTACATTGTAGATGCAAGCGATAGCTCAGATCACAGTGATAGAAACCAGTCAGATGAAGAAGAATGTACATTCTTTGGAATAAGTGAAGAAAGGCAAGAACACCTATTCCTAGGTATTGAAGTTAAAGAAGAGGATATATCTATTGAAGAAAGACATGAAGAGCTTGCCATAGCCATTGAGCAAGCAAATAGGTACAAGAAGGGTCTAAGGATACTAAAATGCTTCATATGCAGAGATTTTGGGCATATAGATGATGATTGCACATACTACAACAATTGCAACAAGGAAAGTTTATTTGTTGAAAAAGAAAGCAGCAGTTCCAGTAATAGTTCTAGCAGCAGTTCTAGTGACAATTCCAGCAACAGTGATGATGAAGAAGAGGATTCCACAAAATAGGAAAAGAAAATCAGGAGGTTGGAAAAGAAAATCAAGAGGCTTGAAAATAAGGTTCATGAAAATGAAAAGGTCAATATGATGCTTAATCAACACATTCAAGATTTGGAAAAAGAGCTTCAAGAAACAAAAGAGCTTGGCATCACTATTTCTGAGAAATTGAAGGAGAGAAAAGAAAGATGTAATCAGTTAGAAGAAGAAGATCAAAAAAGTTTGGGGACCTACATAAATGAGTTAGCACGATTTCAAAGGAATTCAAAAACTCTGGATAATTTTTTGGATTTACAACGAGATCCATTTATAAAGACAGGGCTTGGTTATGAAGAAGGGAAATAAAAAATAAGTACACAAGGACCTATATTTGTATCAGGAGGCTTTGTTTCAGAAATCTATAAGGAAGAACCGGTTCCTAAAGAAAAAGAAGCAGCAAAAATGGATACTTGCATTTCAGAGGCTATAGAGATGTGTGCCAATTTGCTACTTGACACAAATAAAGAGAAAGAAGAGGAAGATTCCAAAGCACCGAAAGTCTCATATTTCAGGTTTGGGGAATCACACTCAAAAGGAAAGGAAGTTCTAAAATATGAAAGCAAGAAAGCACCTAAGATTTGTGAGGAAAGTTCCAAAGTTCCTATGGCTCCAAATATTCAGTTTGGTTCTTGTTTTGAGATAGGTGAATCAAGTTCAAAAGGAAAAGAAATACTTGAAGAGAAAAACAAGGAAGAAACTAAGGAAGAGGATTTAGATACTACAAAGAAGGTTCAAGGATGCAATGCACAAGTTGAAAATGATCATAAGGATAATGGTCAAGAAAGGTATGAGGAACCAAGGCATGAACAAAGGGCTTTTCAAGGACATTGTTTTTCTTGTAATGGATTTGGACACGGGGCTATACACTGCAGGGTCTATGGATCAAAGAAGTTTGATTTTGCTAGAAGGAACATCAAAGGAAGAAGGTATGGTTTTTAGGGACATTGCTTCTCATGTAACAGGATTGGTCATAGAGCTTCTCAGTGCAAAGGAAATGAGCAACATGGTTTTGGTTTTAGAGCTACACAATTCAGAAGTCATGGTCATAATGGTCATGAAAACAGAACTTCACAATACAGGGTTCAGGAAAGGAATGGATATGGAAATTATTTCAAGAAAGATTTCAGGATATGGGCACCATCCAAAGGCTACAATATCAAGTGTTTTAACTACAATAACTTTGGACATATTGCAAAATGGTGTAGGACTCAATTCCAAACAAGTTCAAGGCAAGAAGGTCAAAAGGTTCAAGGCAAGAAGGTCAAACAAGTTCAAGGCAAGAATATCAAGAGAAGGATATCAGAAAAACATGGAAGGAAGTTGATAGAGGAAAGAAACAATGTAATATGGGAGTAAAAGTACTCCCACCCCAAAATTAATCACCTCAAGAGAGAAGGTGGTGAGGGGGCTATGCTTAAGAGTCATATATTTTAGCCCCATAGGTGTCCCTTTTGCCATTGATGTCAAAGGGGAGAGATTTGAGTAAGGGAGAGAGCATTGAGTTAGGGGAGCAGCCTCCAAAGAGAGCATTGAGTTAGGGGGAGCAACCTCCATAGAGAGTATTGAGTCAGGGGAGCAACTTTGATTCTCAGAGATGGTTTTTGTAGTGATTATGGTTTTTGCATTAGAGGTGTTGCCATCAATGACAAAGGGGGAGATTGTTGGCAATTTGAGTTATTTTATGTTGTCATTGATGTCACATGGATCACATTGAGTTTTGGTGGCCAAATGATATTTTGGAAAGCATGGATAAATACAGGGTTTTTGTGAAAACCAAGGCAGGCAAAATAAAAGGTTTTATTTAAAACCATGGATGGCATATTTGAACTGGGTTTTTCTTAAAACCCAAGTTGGCCTTTCGTTTCATCGAAAAATGTGCCTCGGTGATGGAGATATTTAATTTTTAATATTTAGTTTAAATTTTAATTATTTAAAATTTAAATTTAAATTTAAAATTAAATATGCAAGATTTCTATCGACGTCATCAAAAATAATAAGGAGGCTATATAAAGGGGATACCTAAGGTTCATAAACCGATCCTTGCTCGTGGTTAATAATCATTGGCTAAGCATCCGAATTGAGCTCGTGCAAAAATATTTTAGAAAGCAGAAGCAATGAATAAATGAAGGTTGGTCGAAGTCCAAAGTCATCGTGGGCAGAGTGGCGCATTGGCAATTGGATTTTGGCTAAGGTGTGTGGCAGCACAAACGTCAAGGTTTCGAATCCCCTTGACTATGTTTGGAAGGCGTTGGAAGAAAAGTGCTCGAAGCACTTTTGATTTGCGAAAAGGGAGGAAAGGTTTTAAGGCACGTTGTGCCTTTCCCTTTCGAACGAGTGGCTAGCTCGTGTGGCAACCTTAGCCATGGCTAAGGCGCTCGCGGTGTGGGCAAGTCGGGGGTTCGAATCCCCTTGAGGAGGTAAATACGTTTTTGCTCTAATTAATTTTGTTAAGCCCTAAGTTGGAGTTATAAGGTGGTTAGGAATAATTAAAGTTTTTAATTAAACTTTGTTTTTATAAGGGTTGTGATTATTATTTCAAAGGTGGATGAGTTGTTGATTTAATTTGATGTTCATGAAATTGAGAATTAAGATTTAGGAGAAATAAGGAGTTGTTATAAAATAATTTTTGAGAGGTTTATTGATTATTATTTTGATAAGGGTTTTTATTAAAAAGGACTTTGGTGGATGTGTTTATTAAGTTGGAGTAAAAAGGTGTAAATTGAGTTATGCTTTATCTTGTGATTATTATTTGAAGTCCACTAACCCTTATTGAGATTGGAAAGGAAAGTTGTGTTTAGTGTGGCAGATTTTGTGGACAACTTCTTGGCATCAAAAAGGTATGGGCACATTCTCCTATTGATTGTTTATGGTGGTTGATTTCTGAAATATCATTGGAGTGAAAAGGATTGATTGTGGTTTCCTTTTCGAAAGTGGTTGGTTGAATGCTTCAAGGTTTTCTGGTTTGAGAGTTGTGTTTAAACCTTGTTTTATAAGCATAGTTGTTGAAGCCCATTGGTTATGTAAAGAACTTGAAAAGAACATGAGTATCATTGTTATGTGAGATTTGTGGTTGAGCATTGTTGGAAACATTTGAGTTGGTTGATACATGCTTGGACTAGGGTTTTGTGAGAAAGAGTTGTCCCTTGTGGTGATTGGTTGAGTTGAGTTGATTGAGCCTAGTCAAGTGATTGTGTGAGGTGATTGTTCAAGTCCCATGAAACAAACTATTCTATAATTCTGATTTGAGTTGAGATTGAGCTTAGAACATATTGAGTCTCTAACAATTCTCTTTATGCTTCTATGAGTTGACTTGAGTTGAGATTGATTTGAGTTGAGTTGAGTTGAGATCATTGTGGATCATTGTTGTCATCCATTGTAGAGTGCATTGCCATTCATTGTTGAGTTCATCTTTGAGCCTTGCCTTCATAGATTTGTGGATGATATTTGAGTACTACTTGAGCATGATTGATTGAGCCTTTGAGAAGGCCTTTGGGATAGATTTTTGGACATATTTGTGGTAGTTTGTGTATGATTGATTGAGCCTTTGAGAAGGCTTTGTGGATAGTTTTTGGGATAGATTTGTGGATAGTTTTAGATAGATTTGTGGATATATTTGGGATAGATTTTGATGAGGTTCTGAGTGAGCCTATTGAGCAGATTTGAGCAAGTTCTTGGTGAGCTTGCTAGAGTAGATTTGGACAAGTTCTTAGTGAGCTTGTTGGAGCATATTTGGACAAGTTCTTTGTGAGCTTGTTGAGCATATTTGGACAAGTTTTGTGTGAGCTTGTTGAGCAATTTTGGACAAGTTCTATGTGAGCTTGTTATGCAGATTTGGACAAGTTCTGTGTGAGCTTGTTATTGCCTAGCTTTGAGTAGATCAAAGAAATCATTGTATTGGATAAGGATCCTTATTTCTGTGTGAAATATTATAAGGATATTATCTTGTGGAGTACCCCACATTGGGGGAACCACGTTAAATCTTGTGTCTCAATTGTGTATGGTGACTTGTGCTCTTGCTTACTATTGCTATCTGAGTTATTAATGCACACTTTTATATTTGGTTATTGCAATTAAGGACATTAATTGATATTGGTTTGGAAAGAAAGTAAAAAGTGGTCTTATACTGTTCACCCCCCTCTCAGTATAAGCTTGTGTTCTTCACATCAATGTTTGAGAAGGTAGAACTAGTGGTAGCCAAGGAGGTAATCAACCATAATTTTTAGGGTTGACGTATTTCATAGGTATCAACATTGAATAAGTGGAAACATTGGATCCACATCAGGAGTAGTCATATTCTTCTATAGGTGTTTAATATAGAGTGATCAATTATAGAAAGATGCAATAAGATGCCAAAAATAGTTGTGTTGGATGGTTAGAAATGATATCGATTGGAGAAAAATTGCCATAGAAGCAACATCATATGGGTGACTGACTGAGATTTGATATCATTGAGGGTCATGACACGTAGGAATGGAAGTTACCATAAATGAAAGCCATGCTAATGTAGGCTCATATGACTCTAAATTGACATCAAATATCATCATATTAATAAAAGATCTTTTTGTTAGAGTGAAATACTACATGCAGAAATTGGCTTAACATCCTTTTGATTCCAACACTATTTGAAATATCATCATTGCATACTTAAGGGTTCGGTAATGCTCCATCAATATTCTAGAGGTCAAGTTTTTTATTATCTTCATTATAGAAATACTATTAAGGTTTCTAATGGGCTCATCAAAGAAGATAAAATAGGGATGCAACAATTAAATGAGATATGTCATGTTATATGCATTACTAGTAAGCGTTGTTGTGATGCAGGAGCATCCGGTGGTGTAAGAGTGATCTTGCATCACCCAAAAAAAATTGTAATTGTTTAATTTTGTAAAACTAGTAAAACTAGTTTAACTTGCAGGAGATTTTTGAAGGTCTTAGAGGTCGAATTTGAGGATTTTTAGCTAGACACGAGCCGCTTCCTCACTTAGCTCGTCTCGTGCCCTTTCCAAAAACATGTTGTAATAGTCAATCGGGTCAACGAGCGCGAAGTTATGACCTCGACAAGTTGCCCCCAAAATTCAAATTTGAATTTTGATGGTTTTAGGTGGGAAAAAGGGAAAACAGGTTCAAAAAGGGGAAATTTTGAATTTGTAAGGGGTTAGTCTCTGAAAGCTCTATCTTTGTGGAATAGAATGCAAGAAATATTTGGCTCATTTGTGATTTTATCTATCTTTTTTGGATTGTATGTGTTTGTTTAATGTAACTCTGCTTCAAGTGGTATCAGAGCGGGAGTTCTTGAGTGTGTAAATAGATCATCGGACGTGAGGCAGTTTACACCAGGATCTATGGTTAGGGTTTGTGAGAGAAGTGAGAAGAATGCCTCCATGAAGAAACCATGGTGGTGGGAGAAATATGGTGCCAGAAGAAGATTTCAGAGCTTTGCAGAGGCAAGTTCAGGCTCTGCAAGAGGAGCTACATAGAGGGTTTGAGCCAAGGAGAGAAGATGGCAGTGAAGATGAAGTTGAAGAAGAAGAGGACCAGTTCGAGGAAGAAGAAGAGGCAGTAGATCCTACACAAGCCAGGTTATACAAAGCCATATCTCAGATTGGAAAGAGACCGAAGATGGAGGTTTCTACGTATTCTAGAAATCTTGATCCAGAGGAGTTGATTGACTGGATCAATGATTTGGAAGAATACTTTGAGTATGAGGAGGTTGAAGATCCTGATAGGGTCAAGTTTGCTAAGACCAAGCTAAAGGGTCATGCCAGCATATGGTGGAAGGGAGTGCAGCTAGACAAAAACAAAAGAGGAAAAGAAAGGATAACAAAATGGGAGCGGATGTTGGAGAAGTTGAAGAGGCAGTTCATTCCAGCTGACTACGAGTTGGATCTGCTAAAGAAAATGCAAGGTTTGAGGCAGTCAAGTAAGTCTATCAAAGAATACACAGAGGAGTTTTATAAAATTTTAATCAGAACAGGCCATTCTGAGGCCAACAAGGAGAAGGTAGCCCATTATATTAATGGGTTAAGAGCAAGTATTCAAGAGGAGTTAAGTCTGGTCAGGATGACCACCATAGAGGATGCTTACCAGTTTGCCTTGAGGGTTGAAGAGAAGTTGAACAGAAGGTTTGAGAGCAAGCAAAGAGGAAGAGGTCATGGTGGAAGAACTGGTGGAAGAACAAATGGAGGATGAAATGAAGATCATAAGAAGAATGGAGAAGCCAACAGTAGTCAGGACCAAAAGGGAGATAATGCTTACCGCCCCCATGATCAGAACAATGGTTACTAGAGAGGAAGAGGAAGGTCTGGATGAGGGTTTGGAAGAGGAGGATTTCGTGGAACCTGTTTCCACTATGGAGAAGAAGGACATCGAGCATACGAGTGTCCACAACACCAAGAGAGGACAAATAAGAGACCCAAAGGTAATGCTCGAGCTATGGTTGTTGATGAAGGTGTTGAATCTGAGCACTCTGAAGAAGCAGAAAGAGGAAGTGTTGATCACAAGGAGAGCCTTGTTGAATGAGGAGAGAGATCCAGATCAGAGGAAGAGCTTATTTTGCACAAGGTGTAAATGTGCAGGTAAGGTCTGTAATATTATCATAGACAATGGTAGCACAGATAACCTAGTTTCAGAAGGAATGGTTACCAAATTGCAGTTAGAGAGGAAGAGACACCCGCATCCATATCGGATTGCGTGGTTGCAGAAGGACCATAGGGCTTTGGTCAGTGAGCAATGCTTGGTAAAATTTAATATTGGGAATTATCGTGATGAGGTCCTGTGTGACATCCTGCCTATGGATGCTTGCCATTTGCTATTGGGAAGGCCATGGCAGTTTGATCGGTGTGCAGTGCATGATGGTCGTGCCAACACTTACTCCCTGACAAAGAATGGAGTGCGCCATAAGCTGAAGCCCCTGAAGGAGGTGGATGAAAAGGTATGTAGCAGTGCTAGAATCTATTTAGTTGAAGGTAGAAGGTTTTTGGATGGTTTGAAGCATGAGCATATGTGCTATGCATTAATTCCTAGAGTTAGGGAAGAAGAATGCAAAGATACCCTAGTAGAAGTCTCAGGTCTGTTAGAAGAATTTCTAGATATTATATCAGATAATGTGCTTGAGGGTTTGCCACCAGTGAGGAAGATCAGTCACCATATAGATTTGGTACCGAGAGCTAGTTTACCCAATAAGGCAGCCCATAGAATGACTCCTGTAGAAAGTGAGGAGCTAAACAGGCAAGTCCAAGAGTTGCTAAAAAAGGGACTGATTCGGGAGAGCTCGAGTCCATGTGCAGTACCTACAGTACTAGCACCAAAGAAATATGGAGAGTGGAGAATGTGTACAGACTCCCGAGCTATTAACAAGATCACCATAAAATATAGATTTCCATTGCCAAGGATGGATGACATTATGGACTATTTGAGTGGAGCCAAGTACTTCACAAATATTGACCTGAAGAGTGGGTACCATCAGATTCATGTCAGAGAAGGAGATGAGTGGAAGACAACCTTCAAGACCAGAGAGGGTTTGTATGAGTGGTTGGTCATGCCATTTGGGCTAACCAATGCACCAAGCACATTCATGCGGCTGATGAATGAGGTATTGAAGGAGTTTTTAGGAAAATTTGTCATTGTCTATTTGGATGACATTTTAATATTTAGCAAGACCCTGGAAGAGCACTTGATGCATATCAGAAGGGTTTTTGAGAAGCTGAGGGAGGAGCAGTTGCTGATTAATTTGAAGAAGTGCAGTTTTGTGAAGAAGGAGTTAGTGTATCTGGGATTTGTCATCTCAGTCGAAGGTCTAAAAATGGACCCAGAAAAGGTGAGGGCTATCATTGAATGGCCTACTCCAAGGAGCATAACTGAGGTAAGATCATTTCATGGTCTAGCAAGTTTTTACAGAAAATTCATTAGAAATTTTAGCAGTATTTGTGCACCCCTTACAGAAACAATGAGAGGGGATAAGAAAGAATTTAAGTGGACCTTAGGAGCAGATAAGAGCTTTGATATGTTGAAGAAGAAGGTCACAGAGCAACCTATTTTGGCACTTCCAGATTTTAATAAGGTATTTCAGGTAGATTGTGATGCTAGTGGTAGTGCCATAGGAGTTGTATTGAGTCAAGAAGGTAAACCTGTTGCTTATTTTAGTGAGAAACTCAATGATGCTAGGAAGAAGTATTCAGTTTATGATCAAGAGTTTTATGCTATAGTTCAGGCTCTGAAGAAGTGGAGGCATTATTTGTTGCCAAAAGAGTTTGTTCTATATACTGATCATCGGGCCTTACAGTATATTAATAGCCAAGGGAAGCTAAATCAGAGGCACTTGAAGTGGGTTGAGTTTCTACAGAGTTATACCTTTGTGTTGAAGCACAGGAGTGGAAAGTCAAATAGAGTTGCAGATGCCTTAAGTAGAAGGTAGTGTTTGTTGACATAAATGAAGGTGGAAGTTGTAGGGTTTGATGAACTTAAGGGTTTGTACCCTGAAGATCCTAATTTTGTAGAGGCTTGGAGGGCTTGCTTAGCACCTATTACTTTGGACAGGACTAAGTGGTTGGATTTTCTAATCCAAGATGGAATGTTGTTCAGAGGAAACCAATTATGCATTCCAAGGAGTTCAATGAGGGAGAATCTAGTCAAGGAGAAGCATAGTGGAGGGTTGGTTGGACACTTTGGTCGAGATAAGACCATTGCCCTCGTTAGTGAGAACTACTATTGGCCATAGTTGCAGCAAGATGTGAAGAGATTTGTGCAAAGTTGCAGAGTATGCCAGATGGCCAAGGGTGTGAGATAGAACACTGGATTATATCAGCCATTACCTGTACCAGAGAGACCATGGGAGGACATCAGCATGGATTTTGTTCTTGGCCTACCAAGGACATAGAGGGGAATGACTCCATATTTGTGGTGGTTGACAGGTTTTCAAAGATGGCACATTTTATTCCCTGCCAGAAAACTAATGATGCAGTTCATGTTGCAGGGTTGTTTTTCAAAGAGGTGGTACGACTTCATGGTCTACCAAAGAGTATAGTTTCTGATAGAGATACCAAGTTTGTTGGGTATTTTTGGAGGACCTTATGGAAGAAATTGAAGATAGATTTGAAATTCAGTTCTGCATACCACCCACAGACTGATGGACAAATAGAGGTGGTGAATAGAAGTTTGGGTAATCTACTGAGATGCTTGGTAGGAGATAAGCCCAAGGGATGGGATTTGGTTTTGCCATAGGTAGAATTTGCATACAATAATTCTGTCAATAGGAGTACTAATAAATCTCCATTCCAGATCATATATGGGAGCAGTCCAAGAAATGCTTCTGAGTTGAGGAAGATGGATACAGGGGAAAAGTGCAGTGTTGAGGTTGAGGACTTTGCAGAGCATCTGAAGAGCTTGCATGAAGAAGTGAAGAAGCATATTACTAAGATGAATACTCAGTACAAGACAAGGGCAGACCAGAAGTGATGGTTTAAGGAATTTGAAGTGGGAGATGAAGTTATGGTCCATCTGAGAAAAGAAAGGTTTCCTGCTAAAACCTATAACAAGCTAAAAATGAAGAAGTTTGGACCATGCAGAATCATAGAAAAATGGGATTCAAGCAATGCATATGAAGTGGAATTGCCAAGTGGGCTTAACATATCACCTATTTTTAACATTTCAGATTTGGTAGAATACCATGAAGGAGACAATGGTGAGGGACCAATAGTAGAATTATGGAATATTCTAGCATCTACTCTAGAGATGGAAGAGATAGAAGAGATCCTGGATACCCACATCGGCAAAAGTACCAAAAATAGGCAGTATGCAGAATATCTGGTTAAGTGGAAGGGCAGACCTATTGAAGATTCATCTTGGTTGTCGAAGGCTGAGGTTGAACGCCTTGGTTTTCTTCCAACAATAGAGAAGTGAAGGTCACTTCTCAAAATTACCCTAGGTGTCTGATGCAGGAGCATCCAGTGGTGTAAGAGTGATCTTGCATCACCCAAAAAAAATTGTAATTGTTTAATTTTGTAAAACTAGTAAAACTAGTTTAACTTGCAGGAGATTTTTGAAGGTCTTAGAGGTCGAATTTGAGGATTTTCGGCTAGACGTGGGCCTTGGTGCAAAGATCCAAGGTTGCCTCGCTTAGCTCGTCTCGTGCCCTTTCTAAAAATATGTTGTAATAGTCAATCGGGTCAACGAGCGTGAAGTTATGACCTCGACAAGTTGCCCCCAAAATTCAAATTTGAATTTAGATGGTTTTAGGTGGGAAAAAGGGAAAACGGGTTCAAAAGGGGAAATTTCAAATTTGTAAGGGGTTAGTCTTTGTAAGCTCTATCTTTGTGGAATAGAATGCAAGAAAGATTTGGCTCATTTGTGATTTTATCTATCTTTTCTGGATTGTATGTGTTTGTTTAATGTAACTCTGCTTCAAGTGGTATCAGAGCGGGAGTTCTTGAGTGTGTAAATAGATCATCGAACGTGAGGCAGTTTACACCAGGATCTGTGGTTAGGGTTTGTGAGAGAAGTGAGTAGAATGCCTCCATGAAGAAACCATGGTGGTGGGAGAAATATGGTGCCAGAAGAAGATTTTAGAGCTTTGTAGAGGTAAGTTCAGGCTCTGCAAGAGGAGCTGCGTAGAGGGTTTGAGCCAAGGAGAGAAGATGGCAGTGAAGATGAAGTTGAAGAAGAAGAGGACCAGTTTGAGGAAGAAGAAGAGGTAGTAGATCCTGCACAAGCTAGGTTATATAGAGCCATATCTCAGATTGGAAAGAGACCAAAGATGGAGGTTTCTACGTATTCTAGAAATCTTGATCCAGAGGAGTTGATTGACTGGATCAATGATTTGGAAGAATACTTTGAGTATGAGGAGGTTGAAGATCTTGAGAGGGTCAAGTTTGCTAAGACCAAGTTGAAGGGTCATGCCAGCATATGGTGGAAGGGAGTGCAGCTAGATAGAAACAAAAGAGGAAAAGAAAGGATAACAAAATGGGAGCGGATGTTGGAGAAGTTGAAGAGGCAGTTCATTCCAGCTGACTACGAGTTGGATCTGCTAAAGAAAATGCAAGGTTTGAGGTAGTCAAGTAAGTCTGTCAAAGAATACACAGAGGAGTTTTATAAAATTTTAATCATAATAGGCCATTCTGAGGCCAACAAGGAGAAGGTAGCCCATTATATTAATGGGTTAAGAGCAAGTATTCAAGAGGAGTTAAGTCTGGTCAGGATGACCACCATAGAGGATGCTTACCAGTTTGCCTTGAGGGTTGAAGAGAAGCTGAACAGAAGGTTTGAGAGCAAGCAAAGAGGAAGAGGTCATGGTGGAAGAACTGGTGGAAGAACAAATGGAGGATGAAATGAAGATCATAAGAAGAATGGAGAAGCCAATAGTAGTCAGGACCAAAAGGGAGATAATGCTTACCGCCCCATGATCAGAACAATGGTTACCAGAGAGGAAGAGGAAGGTCTGGATGAGGGTTTGGAAGAGGAGGATTTCATGGAACCTATTTCCACTATGGAGAAGAAGGACATCGAGCATACGAGTGTCCACAACACCAAGAGAGGACAAATAAGAGACTCGAAGGTAATGCTCGAGCTATGGTTGTTGATGAAGATGTTGAATCTGAGCACTCTGAAGAAGCAGAAAGAGGATAAGTGTTGATCACAAGGAGAGCCTTGTTGAATGAGGAGAGAGATCCAGATCAGAGGAAGAGCTTATTTCGCACAAGGTGTAAATGTGCAGGTAAGGTCTGTAATATTATCATAGATAATGGTAGCATAGATAACCTAGTTTCAGAAGGAATGGTTACCAAATTGCAGTTAGAGAGGAAGAGACACCCGCATCCATATCGGATTGCGTGGTTGCAGAAGGACCATAGGGCTTTGGTCAGTGAGCAATGCTTGGTAAAATTTAATATTGGGAATTACCGTGATGAGGTCCTGTGTGACATCCTGCCTATGGATGCTTGCCATTTGCTGTTGGGAAGGCCATGGCAGTTTGATCGGTGTGCAGTGCATGATGGTCATGCCAACACTTACTCCTTGACAAAGAATGGAGTGCGCCATAAGTTGAAGCCCCTGAAGGAGGTGGACGAAAAGGTATGTAGTAGTGCTAGAATCTGTTTAGTTGAAGGTAGAAGGTTTTTGGATGGTTTGAAGCATGAGCATATGTGCTATGCATTAATTCCTAGAGTTAGGGAAGAAGAATGCAAAGATACCCCAGTAGAAGTCTCAGGTCTGTTAGAAGAATTTCTAGATATTATATCAGATAATGTGCCCGAGGGTTTGCCACCAGTGAGGAAGATCAGTCACCATATAGATTTGGTACCGGGATCTAGTTTACCCAATAAGGCAGCCCATAGAATGACTCCTGTAGAAAGTGAGGAGCTAAATAGGCAAGTCCAAGAGTTGCTAAAAAAGGGACTGATTCGGGAGAGCTTGAGTCCATGTGCAGTACCTATAGTACTAGCACCAAAGAAATATGGAGAGTGGAGAATGTGTACAGACTCTCGAGCTATTAACAAGATCACCATCAAATATAGATTTCCATTGCCAAGGATGGATGACATTATGGACTGTTTGAGTGGAGCCAAGTACTTCACAAAGATTGACCTGAAGAGTGGGTACCATCAGATTCGTGTCAGAGAAGGGGATGAGTGGAAGACAACCTTCAAGACCAGAGAGGGTTTGTATGAGTGGTTGGTCATGCCATTTGGGCTAACCAATGCACCAAGCACATTCATGCGGCTGATGAATGAGGTATTGAAGGAGTTTTTAGGAAAATTTGTCATTGTCTATTTGGATGACATTTTAATATTTAGCAAGACCCTGGAAGAGCACCTGATGCATATCGAAGGGTTTTTGAGAAGCTGAGGGAGGAGCAGTTGTTGATTAATTTGAAGAAGTGCAGTTTTGTGAAGGAGTTAGTGTATCTGGGATTTGTCATCTCAGTCGAAGGTCTAAAAATGGACCCAAAAAAGGTGAGGGCTATCATTGAATGGCCTACTCCAAGGAGCATAACTGAGGTAAGATCATTTCATGGTCTAGCAAGTTTTTATAGAAAATTTATTAGAAATTTTAGCAGTATTTGTGCACCCCTTACAGAAACAATGAGAGGGGATAAGAAAGAATTTAAGTGGACCTTAGGAGCAGATAAGAGCTTTGATATGTTGAAGAAGAAGGTCATAGAGCAACCTATTTTGGCACTTCCAGATTTTAATAAGGTATTTCAGGTAGATTGTGATGCTAGTGGTAGTGCCATAGGAGTTGTATTGAGTCAAGAAGGTAAACCTGTTGCTTATTTTAGTGAGAAACTCAATGATGCTAGGAAGAAGTATTCAGTTTATGATCAAGAGTTTTATGCTATAGTTCAGGCTCTGAAGAAGTGGAGGCATTATTTGTTGCCAAAAGAGTTTGTTCTATATACTGATCATCAGGCCTTACAGTATATTAATAGCCAAGGGAAGCTAAATCAGAGGCACTTGAAGTGGGTTGAGTTTCTACAGAGTTATACCTTTGTGTTGAAGCATAGGAGTGGAAAGTCAAATAGAGTTGTAGATGCCTTAAGTAGAAGGTAGTGTTTATTGATAGAAATGAAGGTGGAAGTTGTAGGGTTTGATGAACTTAAGGGTTTGTACCCTGAAGATCCTGATTTTGCAGAGGCTTGGAGGGCTTGCTTAGCACCTGTTACTTTGGACAGGACTAAGTGGTTGGATTTTCTAATCCAAGATGGAATGTTGTTCAGAGGAAACCAATTATGCATTCCAAGGAGTTCAATGAGGGAGAATCTGGTCAAGGAGAAGCATAGTGGAGGGTTGGCTGGACACTTTGGTCGAGATAAGACCATTGCCCTCGTTAGTGAGAACTACTATTGGCCACAGTTGCAGCAAGATGTGAAGAGATTTGTGCAAAGTTGTAGAGTATGCCAGATGGCCAAGGGTGTGAGATAGAACACTGGATTATATCAGCCATTACCTGTACCAGAGAGACCATGGGAGGACATCAGCATGGATTTTGTTCTTGGCCTACCAAGGACACAGAGGGGGAATGACTCCATATTTGTGGTGGTTGACAGGTTTTCAAAGATGGCACATTTTATTCCCTTCCAAAAAACTAATGATGCAGTTCATGTTGCAGGTTTATTTTTCAAAGAGGTGGTACGACTTCATGGTCTACCAAAGAGTATAGTTTCTGATAGAGATACCAAGTTTGTTGGGTATTTCTGGAGGACCTTATGGAAGAAATTGAAGATAGATTTGAAATTCAGTTCTGCATACCACCCACAGATTGATGGACAAACAGAGGTGGTGAATAGAAGTTTGGGTAATCTACTGAGATGCTTGGTAGGAGATAAGCCCAAGGGATGGGATTTGGTTTTGCCATAGGCAGAATTTGCATACAATAATTCTGTCAATAGGAGTACTAACAAATCTCCATTCCAGATCATATATGGGAGCAGTCCAAGAAATGCTTCTGAGTTGAGGAAGATGGATACAGGGGAAAAGTGTAGTGTTGAGGTTGAGGACTTTGCAGAGCATCTGAAGAGCTTGCATGAAGAAGTGAAGAAGCATATTACTAAGATGAATACTCAGTACAAGACAAGGGCAGACCAGAAGCGACGGTTTAAGGAATTTGAAGTGGGAGATGAAGTTATGGTCCATCTGAGAAAAGAAAGGTTTCCTGCTAAAACCTATAACAAGCTAAAAATGAAGAAGTTTGGACCATGCAGAATCATAGAAAAATGGGATTCAGGCAATGCATATGAAGTGGAATTGCCAAGTGGGCTTAACATATCACCTATTTTTAACATTTCAGATTTGGCAGAATACCATGAAGGAGACAATGGTGAGGGACCAGTAGCAAAATTGTGGAATATTCCAGCATCTACTCCAGAGATGGAAGAGATAGAAGAGATCCTGGATACCCGCATCGGCAAAAGTACCAAAAATAGGCAGTATGCAGAATATCTGGTTAAGTGGAAGGGCAGACCTGTTGAAGATTCATCTTGGTTGTCGAAGGCTGAGGTTGAACGCCTTGGTTTTCTTCCAACAATAGAGAAGTGAAGGTCACTTCTCAAAATTACCCTGGGTGTCTGATGCAGGAGCATCCAGTGGTGTAAGAGTGATCTTGCATCACCCAAAAAAAATTGTAATTGTTTAATTTTGTAAAACTAGTAAAACTAGTTTAACTTGCAGGAGATTTTTGAAGGTCTTAGAGGTCGAATTTGAGGATTTTTGGCTAGACATGGGCCTTGGTACAAAGAGCCAAGGCTTACCTCGCTTAGCTCATCTCGTGCCCTTTTCGAAAACATGTTGTAATAGTCAATCGGGTCAACGAGCGCGAAGTTATGACCTCGACAAGTTGCCCCCAAAATTCAAATTTGAATTTTGATGGTTTTAGGTGGGAAAAAGGGAAAACAGGTTCAAAAAGGGGAAATTTCAAATTTGTAAGGGGTTAGTCTCTGAAAGCTCTATCTTTGTGGAATAGAATGCAAGAAAGCTTTGGCTCATTTGTGATTTTATCTATCTTTTCTGGATTGTATGTGTTTGTTTAATGTAACTCTACTTCAGGTTGGAGTAGCCATAGTAGAGGCCACAGAGGTAGAAATGCATTTAGCTCTTGGATTTGGATTTTTGAGTCTCCAAACAACAATGATATTAGGTAAAATAACATCAAAATATGCATTGGTAGGAAAAAAATCCTCCTCTTATTCCATTTCTTCATCAAATAATCCTTCAAAATTTTCATCCATACTGTCGGTATCATCTATTGGTAAGAAAATGGGTTCTTGATCCATATATCCTAGTTTGAATCCAAGTGTTGCTTCATTAGAAAATATTCTAGATTCATCTTTGAGGATCATGATAAATTTAATCTGTATTATCTTAGTAGAGATCTCTTTGCTTTCTTGATCTATCTCTTGTAGAGTGAGATCCTTAGAAGGATCATGTCTAGGCAACATGGTGCCTTAAATATAAGTATAACTTATAGGATCAGGGTGCTTTGATACCAATGATATTGGAACCAAAAACCAAGCTACATGTTTATTCGTAATAGGTGCTTAAATAAGATACATTGTAATATAATACCATATCATAACAAAATATAAATATGGTAGATACAAGTTAATAAATTAGTAACTAAAGCCTAACAACTAGCTAACAACTAAATAAAGCATATTTATAATTAAATATAAAGCTAATTAAATAAATCTTATGATAATGATTAAAATAAAATACCTATGCATATCCTTATCACTTCACCAACATGGAGGTACTATTTTGTGGCCTAACTTCAAAGAAATATTTCTATGAATATTTGAGAAATAATTTTCCATGTCATATGTGGTATATCTTATGTAAACAAGAATAGTGGAGAAGTATTGTCTTAGTTCACAATTCTTCTCACCTATACCCACCAATTGAATCTAATAGTGATGGTCTTTGAACTTTCATTATGGTATTAAGTTTAAAATTCAAAAATTAAAATTTTTGATCCCTATACTTTTTATTATGCTCAACGTATACCTTTGGTAGCAGAACAAAATCTCTAAGATTTTGGTCTCCCACATAGACATGACTTCAATTTTCATAATCCTTATCATTTTAATGAGAATTCCTATGAATTCATCTACTGCAAATGTCATTCTCACCATTCCTTTGATTATGCTTATTAATAACATCATTATGTTTAACTAGAAGGTGAAGATATAACATTATATGAATATGAATATTCAATTTAATAGGAGTACTGAAACATAAATATGATACCATAGCTATCTCTATTCATGCTATTATAATTATTCAAGCTTACTATACCATCAAGGTACAAGGATTTATTAAATTACAAGTCAATGTGTGTATTTATTTAGGTAGCACATGTAACTTTATAGATAGTAAGATAGCTAAGTCCTTGAGCTTACATGCCAATACTTCAAATTAGGAAAAAAATTAAGTATTAATTTCTAATGGTGGTACAATTCAATGTGTGGGTTGAACAACTAAATTTAAAATTTAAATGGGTAATTATGCTTGGTAGGATAATATATTTTCCATGAACCTAGGTATTTTAGATGTCATCTTGGGAGCACAATGACTATCTTAGTTTGGGGACATTACTATTAATCTACAAAAATTATATGTCAAGTAGACAAAAAATGGAAAAGTCATTTGTCTCTATGGAATCCAACCCCTTCATTCCAAGGTAATTAGTTCACATAATATGAAAAATATATGGAAGAAAGGTGGTTGTGGGTTCTTATCTCAAATCAATTGCATTGAGGTTCAATCTTTGGAGCCACTTCTTCTAGCGATTTCTTCATATTTATAGAACATCATGGATTAATATGAGGATGTATTTAATGAGCCCATGAGCACACATATGATCATTCCATCCACCTTTTCTATGAATTCAACCTCCTAATGTGCATCCTTATCACTATCCCTAGCTCCAAATGTTAAAAATTGAGAAGCTAGTTTAAGAATTATTGGAGCAAAGAATCATTTGATTAAGCATCAATTCATACTCCTGTCTAGTGGTGATGGTATAATGCAATTATATTTTATAGTGTTTTCATCTTCTCAACAAGATCACTACTAGAGATACGTTTCCCATCCCTATTATATATTATTTGTTGGATAAATTATGTGTTTACAAATATAGACTTGCATTCTAGGTTTCATCAAATTAGGGTTAGAGAAGACGATAAATCAAAGACTATTTATTGTACACATGAGGGTCTTTCTAAATTATTAGTCATGCCTTTTGGTCTCACTAATACTCCTTCCAATTACCAAAGTCTCATGAACTTTGTATTTCATCATTTCCTTCACGAGTTTGTCTTGGTTTTCTTTAGTGATATCTTAATTTATAGAAAGTCCTGGGTTCATAATCTAGTTCATGTTGATAAAGTTCTTCACCTATTACAAAGGAAAAATCTTTTTGTCAAAATGCACAATTTTTCCTTTGAGGTCCATAAGGCAGAATACTTGGGACATATAGTATTGGAAGGATCAAGGTAGATCCTAATAAGATTAAATCCATGCAATATTGGCCCTTACCTAAACCCATTAAACAACCTTATAGTTTTTAGCACTCAGGATAGTACAAAAATTTTATTTGTAACTATAGAAAAATTGTTGCTCCTCTCATTTCTCTTAGTAGAAAGGATACCTTTGTTTGGTTTGAATACACATATTAATATTTCTAGACCCTCAAAGAAGTTATTTGTACCACTCCTATTTTGGGCTCTCCTAATTTTAGCAAAAAAATTATCATTGAGTGTGATGCTTTAGACACAAGTATTGGAGGTGGTTTGATAAAATATGGATACCTATTAGCCTTTGAAAGTAAGCAAAATCTAGGAAATAATCTAGAATAATCCACTTATAAGAAATATATTTTAGATGTTCTGCATGTTATATATAAATGAAAGCCTTATTTTTTGGGGCATTACTTCATCATCAAGATTGATCAGTGCAACCTTAAGCATTTTTTAAAGCAACATCTCTCATACCCTAAATAGAATAAATGGATGACCAAGCTCTTGGGGTATGCTTTTATCATTAAATACAATAGAGGAAAAGATAATGTGGTGTTTGATACCTTATTTCTACAGTATGAGGATATTTTTGTCAATGTTATCTCAAGTCCTCTTCCACAATGGTTTTCACAACTTTAGAAGGGTTGGATTTCTAACTTAGATACTATGTGGATAATTCAAGATATGGAGGTAGACTTATCAATGCATTATTATTTCTCATATACTAGTGGAGTGATTTACAAAAAGGATTACATTTATCATCCTCAACCTTTGCCTATCAAGTCAAATATTCTCCAAGAAATGCATGCATCTCCTTTGATTGGAAATTCAAGATTTTTGAAAACATACTAGTAGGTGAAGCAATATTTTTCTTATAAAGTACAAAAACTAGGTGTTAAGACATTTATGGCTAAGTGCAAGGTGTGTCAATATAACAAGGGAAAACAATCAAATATCCTAGATTGTTGAAACCATTGCCTATCCCTAAATAGCAAAGATATCATAAATCCATGGATTTCATTGAGGTCCTTTCCAAATCTAAGGGAAAATTGGTGATATTTGTGGTAGTATATTGAATTTCTAAATATGCTAATTTTTATGCCTTACAACATCCTTATTTAGCAAGTAAGGTGGCTAAGATATTTATTGGTTCTATTTTTAAATTACATGGTATACCCAAAAAAATTGTGAGTGATCACGATCTTGTTTTCACTAGTAACTTTTGAAAATAATTGTTTCATCTTAGTGGTACTAAGTTGTGTATGTTCTCTTCTTATCATTGTTACTCAAATGGTTAGACAAAGGTTGTTAATAAATTTTTGGCTACTTACCTTCGTTGTTTTGATTAATATAAGCAATATCACTAGGTTCATTGGCTCTCATTATTTGAATGATGGTATAATACTTGCTGCCATACATCCCTCAAGATATCTCCATTAGAAGCATTGTATGATCAAAAACCTCCATCAGTGGAAGAATTTTCCAAGATCCTCCAAGGTTGCCTAGGTAGATGATTTACTACATCAATAACAACTTGCACTTTAGCTTCTTAAGGATAATTTAACCCGGGCATAGAACTGCATGAAATAATAACAAGATTCTAATAAATCTAAATGATAATTTTCCATAGGATATATGGTATTTTTATGCCTACAATCCTACTAATAATCATTCGTGAAGACCAAGTTTAGTGAGAAGTTGTCTCCTTGTTTTTATGTTCCTCAAAATATGGTTAATTGAATTGGTAAACTTATATATTAGCTATAGCTTCCTCCCTCATCCTACGTCCATCCTATATTTCATGCATCTTATCTAAAATAAGTTATTTGTCAGAAGATGAAGTCCCAAATAGAGCTTTTAATACTCGATGAAGAAGGTTGAGTCACTCTCTAGCTCAAATAAGTGGTGTTCCAGAGTTTTACATCTTTGGTCTTGAAAAATTCAAGAGTTATTTATCAAGTGGCAAGACCATATAAAAGAATATTCTATGCAGGAGCCTAAGAACATTATTATTTTTTTTCTATCTTTAAGGAAAAATATTTTTAAGGTGGAAGCCATGTAATGACACCAATATAGCCACATTGACTATATTTGTTTTTATTTAGCTCAAGCCCTAGGTTTATATAGTCAACCCTTGAGCATTAGAGTTAGGGTAATGATTGATTTAGTATATAAATAGGAAGAATTAGGTGGTATTTGAGATCATTTTTCATATTCAATTCTAAATTGCACCTACTACATATATGAGACTTCACCTTCTTTAGGTGGCTAAAATATTTTCATTGATTTTAATTTGGATTTGATATTTGCATATTGGATTTCTTGGCAATTGGATATTTTTTATTGATATTATTGGGCATTAGTAATTTTTTGTTACTAGATTTCAATTTCTATTATTATAATTATTGAATTTTTCATAACATAATCAATAATGGAATCATGTCATCATCATACCATAGTGGATTGAGAATTTTCTTCAAGTCACTATGATATTTTCTTCCTATTAGTTGATTTACTATCTTATAGGCCAAAATAATGTCATGCTACCATTATGGCTCTTTAGTGGATTGAATTTTTCCATATGGATCAATACATTTTGTGGATCAACCCCTTTGACTGATCAACATGTCAATGAATCCATGTTTATCAATGGATTGATCCTATTCCTAGATATGGTTAATTAAAAAAATATTTTATTTCTTGAAAATTGTCATTCTAAGGGTCATGCTAGTATTTTATAGATTATTCATTTGAATTTTCTCATGATCCTAAGGATATTATTAGTTAGTCCTCCCTTTTCTTGGATGATGTGTTTGACTACCCAATTAGAGGACTAACTTCCAAGGGCATCATGCTTGCTTGATGATAATTTTTAAATTACCTTATCCATTGACATGAACTTTCTAAGAATATGAGTATTAAAATAATGAAAGAATTTGAAAGAATTCATTAGAAATGAAATAGTTTAAGGCATTGGCCTAATTTGAAAGGAAAGTAGTGTAAGCAATGCAATACAATCCATACCAAATGGAATATGCATCTAATTTAGCATTTGACATATTGTATCTATCTCACCATATTCTTTCCAATTGGAACATGACACTATTTCATGTTAATAAAACATAACCAATATCAAATATAACACAATAATATGTTATGTAATGAATTACAACAAGATCACAAGAATATCACACATGAAATGGACACAAAAATATTGATACAAAGTATATCTCAAAAGAGAGATCTTCTTCATATTATTCTTCTATGATTAATATGATACAACCACAAAGAGTTATCTCCAATATAATACAATACATGACTTTTCAGTCCTCAAATTGTTGCTCTCCCCTAAAAATCTAGGAAATTCAACCTTTCACATTCTTGTCATTAATAAAATCTCTCAACATGCCACATATCAATGTGACTCTTCATTCTCTCTTTTGACACATGCAATTTCAAAAAATGACACATACATTAGGATAAAAAGACCAAATGATGTAATACTCTCAAATTTTCCTTGAAAATATCTATTTTTTATTTATCATTTACCTTAATATTTGATCATAGCATATCTAAAATTTATGATAATTGAGGCAACTAGACTTGTTACTTGGTTTGGTGACATCTCATTCATGTTATGCATATGGGATTTTTGTTCTAAAATCAACATAGTGTACTCTTTACTAGATATGAAAACACCTTCTTTTAATAGGAAATATAATAGACCTCCATTTATTAGGTAAGAAATATTGTACCTCATATCATCCATGCATTTTTAGAGGTTACTTATTGCCTCGATCCATTCATCTAGTTTCTTTTACTTTTCTCAATTCCCTTTACCTACAATACTATCTCCTTATTGTTTATGAGACCTATTTGTTGAATCTCAATAGAATATTTACTATACAATTGGGATAGATGATTGGACTAAGGTGGGGTTTTTCATTTAATTTAGCATAACTTGTGGGGATTTATTTAATATAGTTAAGCCCTTGAAAAAACAAAGGTATTATTGAACGAGGCACTCAAATGATAAAGAAAAATTATAAAGAATTATATGGGAGAATGTTGGTATTTAAACCTATACCCTTTTTGTTTAATATCCTAATATTTTTATGCTTTGAGGATGAGTATTATAGATTCAATTTGATTTGAGTAAATGAATAAAATTAGAAAATATCCTTATGTGTAATAAGGGTATAAATAGTAGAATGAAAGTGGAATTCATGCCTCGAATAAGCTATGATGTTTTATGAATATAAATCTTCCAGGTTGGAAGAATGGGAGCATAGTCCATTCTTGGAGGAGGTATGGGACTCCTCCATGGTTTTATGTTGACTAGAATAATTTACATTTCAAATGAATTAAACCAAGGATTTATTCTTATGTGGAATAAAGGAATAACTTATAGGATGAATGTGGAATTCATGCCTAGAATGATTTACAAATGTAAACCATCTAGTTTTGGAATAATGGACATGGAGTCCATTCTTGGAGGAGGTATGGGACTCCTCCATGGTTATGTGTTAACTAGAATGGTTTACATTTGAAATGGATGAAATTAGGAACTATAGTGTAATCTTGGGAAAATATTAATGAAGAACTATAGTCCAAGTTTGTGGAAAATTTATAATGAACTATAGAACAATTTCATGAAGAAATTATAAAGGATCTATAGGATAAATTCATGGAGGAATTGTAAACAAACTATAGAACAATCTTGTGGAGAGATTGTAAGATATCTATAGGATGGTTTTACAGAATAATGATTGTTTGGTAAGAATGGATGTGAAATCTATTCTCGAAGGGATTATGGGTCTCTTCTTGTATTATAAGACTTTAGATAACTTTCACTCCATGTTGGATTGAATGGTATAATGATATCTAGTTTTAAAGAATGAATGTGAGATTCATTCTTGAGGGAATCATGAGGTTCCCTTCATTCTCAATGTATATGTATCCAGTGAATATTTTATTTATGTGTTTCAATTGTAATGATGACCTAATGTGGGTGAAATTGTGCATCCTTCACCCACTTTTCCCTTCAGGATGTGATTTCCTCTGCTTGAAAGGAGTTTGCCAAGTTTTGAAGGCATTGATGGATGGGTGGAAGATGTTAGAGTAGCAGTAGCAGTCATAGGATGGACCAAACCGATAGGTGGATAGTATAATCAAGCAAGGCAAGTGACAAGAGTGGGTAAACACCTGCCCTTAACTTTGGGTGGAACCTCCCAAAAGACCCACCAAACATTTTGGGTGGATATCTCAAGGGGTTGACAAGGGCGAACAAATTGTGCGACCCCACCCTTGGGGATTAGAAAGAACCCCACCCATCCCAGGTAGGAGATGCAAGGTGCAAACGGGGTGGAAATTTAGAGAAATTCCCCCTCTCTAAAGTGCCTCCACAAGCAGAAATAAGAGCAAAGGAAGCAACCAACCGGTGTGTAAAACTCCCACCATCACTCAAATTTTGAGGATGAAGACGTACACACAACTGTAGCAGTTTGGGTACCTGACAACATAGGCAAATTTTTTATGCAATTTTCCCAAGGTACTTTAGTATCTATCACATACCACCTCAACTAGAGGATTGCCAGTTGAGGAGAAGGATGAGGTAGCTGAGAATTGACAACTAGGTAAAATTTCAAAAGATCCGAATGTCCAGATTGATCCTAAAGCACATGCCATATTTTGGAAGATCAATGCTATCCAGAGGAGCAGTGTACCAGAACGATGCTCGTCAGCTGCAATAATCATCTTCCTGCCTACCGCTACTAATATCAAGATTTTTAAATCCATGTAAATGTAATTATAAATAGTGGAATTTTGGTCGTTCCTAAGGGTGGCTCTTTAGCCATTACAATTATTATGTAAGGTTTATCCTATGTAAATATAAATTTTGCATTGTTTGGTCTCTGGCTATGTCCTCTTGTTATTTACTAAATGCATGAATGTTTATTTTTGATTTATAAATTAAGTATCTAATGTTATTCTACTATCTGGATTCCTTAGGGTTTACTTGATTGGCTCAGGAGTGAGTGTTCATTAATATGGATTGGGGGTTTATTTTTTATAACGCTAGCCAAATAGGAACACTCTGATTCTGTATCCTAAATATCATGCACCAGTTCATTGTTTATGGAATTTTCCTTTGATCCACTACTAATAGGATCTAGAACTAAGATACAATTGGGTGATCTGTTAGGTGTAGGATCTGTGTTCATATGGGGTATCATGCCTACCTAAGTCTTGATGTGACTTTACCTATCCTTATGAGTTCTAGCTACGACCTTCACTTATTTATTTTCCTTCCTTTTTCCTTTCCCTTGTTTTGCGGTGTAGATTAGCTGGAACCACCCCTGAAGGAACCAACCTCCTTTGAAGATCATTTGCCCCATCATCCCAATGTGATGGTCATTTTATGCTGCTTGGTGTTGATATTCCTTCCTTGTCCTATGTACAATGTTGGATTATTGACCAACACTTGAAAATAGGAATGATATTCTCCTATATCAATGTATTTAATAATGGTTCAAAAAAAATCATTAGGATTCTTTATATCATTGTAAATTGAGACAAAAAGGGATTAATAAAATATGAGGATGCATATTTTGAGGCTGGGTTGTTTCCCTTTGGGGTTTTTCCCAGGATAAAAAATGTGTTATGGATATTTATTATGTGGATTGGAACTTCTTGTTTGTTAGCTTATAATATGGATGATGCATTTATATTTCCATGAGATGATTACTAAAGTGTTATATGATGCAATGATTTTTGTTAACAAGCAATGTTCAATAAATAAATTTGGTTTATGAAGGTATATGCATTCTGCTACAATGGAAAAGATGATATTTGCACTTGATGATTAATAAAGCTAGTGATAGATGTTGCATTTACTTTTCCATGGAATGGTTATCTAAATATGATTCAATTATTTACACTTTCATGTAATAAATCAAAAATAGTCTTTGATTGAATAGGGTAACCTTTATACATTGATTAATAATGTTTGTTTTCTGCTACATTAAAAATGATTGTTCATTAATATAGGAAGTAAGTTTTATAATTGAATTATGATCAATACTTAGCTTACTAACTAAAAGAGAGAGAGAGATAAACAATAAAATAAAGGATTAATAAACATCATGAAGGTACATAAGGTTAGATAGGAGTTGGTCACTCCTATCACAAGAGTTAACACTGACCATATCATAAATCTCTTGGCTACTTACTACCCTAGATTGATGTTAGCTTAAATATAATTAGCTATGAAATATTCATTTATGATAGACATATTATCATAATAATAATAAAAAATTACTCTCTCGAGTGGGTTGTAAATAAGGTTGTTACAAAAACTATACATTTGACAAAATTATGTAAATTCAAACTTATTTCTTCTTCTTTTGGGAGGTGGATTTTATGCCTACATACCTTTGATGAGATTCTTTTTATTCTATATAATTAAATCATTGAAGTTCCAAATAATGACCTCAATAGCATTTCTATGCTATGCAAATTTGACTATTGAAATGGCATCTTTGTAAAAACATCTACCAACCTCGTGAATGTGTTCCTTAGGAGGTTGTACCCATTTGCTATAAATGCATTAGTATTTACTAAAATTTAGAATTATTAGGTAAACCTTATCCTTCCTTAATCACATTCATGATTCTTTTGAATGCCAAATGTATTTTATTCGATTGCTTGTTCTTATCTCAGGCACCTTGGTCCAATGTTATGAATATTTATGGATTGTGTAGTGTAGATCACAAATTTGACAATGATATTTACCAAGTTTTGGTGAATGGTTAATCTAAAAATAAACTTGTATATGTGTCCCTTTGTTTGAGATATGAATCTCTTGTATGTATTCATAGGGTAAATAATATTTCCCTAGAAAGGATTGACAACCGAAATTTTACCAAATATTTTTAGAATACTAGAATCCTTCTGAGCACTTCCAATCAAACTATTTTTTCCTTGCTTGGTAGAATTTTGGTTTCTCTTATCCTATGAGATTATCCAATAAATATAATGTTAAAATATCCATTTGTAGGCCCTGGTTCATGTTCGGGCATCATCCAAATCTTGGTAAGATATCTAGATTTAGAGTCTTCCATGATATTGCTTCATGAATTAGTTGGTTACCTCTTTTTTGAGGTTAACTTAATCAATATTCATTAGGGTATTATTATACCAATAGACCAGCTTTAGATAGAGTGATTTTACAACATCTCTAAATCAAAATTAAAGGAATGAAGAAGATATGGATCTTCTTTCAACTTGTTCTGATACCACTAATACTGCTAATGCTTATATGATTCAATAATTTACATTATAAAATGAAGGATATTTAAATACAATGAATACCTAATTTTGGCATAACAAACCTTAACTAATCCTACAACTACCCTTGACCTTTAGTGGACCTTACATACCATGTGTTGAGTGGTTACTCAACTTACAATCACATTATCTATGATGTAATAATTCCTGACAAATTGGCCATCTAATATATTTTTTGACCAATTGCAAATTATCTAAAATGGAGTTTCATGTTGATGATCCTTTGGGTAGGGTTATTTTTTGAAATAATTTTATTGCATTAAGAGAACCTACATATTTTAAATAATATTTCTTCCAATTATTTTCTTGATCTTTGAATAATCTCCACCCAATATTTACCCCTAAGTCCAAACTCATATGTCCACAATTATACATGCCTACTCCTTTGATATTCTATCCTTTGCAAACCCTGACCCACTTACAAAGAGAAAAGATAATTTTTTCTTGTATCCTTTCTAAAGAAAGTATATTTTAATTTTATCAAATTTTTATGCTATATCTACCCACAATCTTGAAAGTGACATCATAAAAATAGGGATGGATTTCAACGTAGTATTTATGAGTTGTAGCCTTCCCACAATGGTTAGGAACTTACTTTCCAAATATACCAAACAATAATTTATTTCATCCAAATAAGAGACCCAAATATCCTTTTTATTTCCTTAAGAAAACAAAGGAAAACCCTAAAATATCCATAATAATTCATTGTAAATATAGGGAAATATTAGCGAATAAAATCCTATATTTGTAGTTTTAACCAATTATCTAGTAGCCTTCTCATAGCATGTCCATGGCCTCACTAACTCAGGTATGGATCAAAAGAAAAATATCATCAAAAAATTAGAGATGAGATTAAAAAGACCATTTTTACAACTTGAATATGTTAGGAAACTCCAAATAAAAATAATCATAGCCATAATAACAATGCAAGAATTATTGGAAATGCAAAAAGGAAAAAAATGAAGAAAATAATTGATCAAAAACATAGCAAACTTATATTACTCAAGAGAAATAGATATCATAGACCTCTTATAGGGGAAACCTCCTTGGAAGTAGAGCTCTATTATAATTTGATAAAAATATGACATACATTCTACTCCCATGCATGCCCTTATATAGATTCTTATTTACTCTAACCCTATTATTCAAAATTTAGTCCACATGCAAGAGGCCACCTAAGCTACTATCCTACTTACAACAAAAGTAATTATTACATCATAACTAACTCATACTTACAATAAAAATGATAGTTACATCATAATGACCACATATGCACTAGGCGCTCAAGGTGTAAACACCAAAACTAGACAATTACATAATGATGGTTGTGTTGGGATAGGATCCTAACATACCCTTCCCATTTTAGAAACTTTTTCCTCAAATATTGAGGTGAGGAGACTATTATTGGAGTTGATGGAGTGGCTTCCATGTGGCATATTTTGGCTACAGTCATCACCATTATACTAAAATATCAGTGAGTGTGTAGTTGTAAAGAGTGCATATACATTAGTCCAAAATACTTGTGGGT
This sequence comes from Wollemia nobilis, assembly GCA_028583015.1. Taxonomy (NCBI): domain Eukaryota; kingdom Viridiplantae; phylum Streptophyta; class Pinopsida; order Araucariales; family Araucariaceae; genus Wollemia; species Wollemia nobilis. Next base: position 3,191,108 of record JAQPPZ010013020.1, on the reverse strand, counting down.
TATTATATGACTAATCCTTCTATATCCAGCTAGGCTAGGGTGGATTAAACTTGTACATGGTTTTCAAGGACATTATTTAAAGAGGAGACATGTCAAATTAGACATATCATGGAGGATGGCAACAATTCTAACTTGTAGTCCATGGAGATAATCTATTGGAGCACCTTTTATGGTCCATAGAATTTAGGTGTTGGATTTTAGCTACCAAAGAGTTTCAATGATGATTGCTTGTATGAATGCAAGCATAGGAAAACCATATCCCTAATCTTAAAACTATGCTCTAAATTATGGTGATCAATTTGTCACATAAGGTTCTATGTCATAGCTAAATTACCTTTGAGATGTTTTTGTAGTTGTGCACGCTCTCTAAGAGTGGAATCCACTACTTGAAACTTGGAACTACCTGGGATGTTTAATAGAAGTGATGGTGGAGGGTGTCAATAAATTGCTTCATATGGTTTCATCTTGGTGGAGTGATAAGAAGTATTATACCAAAACTTTATCAAGGAAAACCATTTGATCGAATGATTCAGTTGGTCATATTCAAAGCATTAGAGATCAATTTCCAAATACTTGTTAACAATTTTAGTTTTCCATAAATATAGGGATGGTATGCTAAGCTCATGTGGAGTTGTGTGTTGTGCAACTTGAATAGTTTCTACCAAAAATATCTAGTGAATATGGGTCACGGTCAAAGATGATGGGCTAGGGTATGCTATGAAGGAAAAAAATTGAATCAAAAAATATTTAGGCAATAATGAAGGCTTTTTAAGGGTGGGCTAGAGGATAAAATTGAGCATACTTAGAGAGATGATCCACCACCACAATAATGATTGTTTTAACTCTAGAATTTGAGTCCTTCAATAAAATCCATAGAAATATCCCTTCAAATTGTCTTCAAAATAGGAAAAGGTTAAAATGTGCTTGGTGTCTGAATTATTTCTTCCTTCACATGCTAACAAGTATCACATTTTGCAACAAAATATTGTATATCCTTTTTCATCTGTACCCAAAAAAAGGTGTGTTTAGCTTGTTTATATATTTTTAAGAAGCTAGAATACCCTAAAGTTGGGGAAGCATGCATTTCTTAAGTATAGATTTATAGAGTAGACATTTTCAAGGATAACAAGGTGGCATTGGTATCTCAGATGTTTCCCATCTAAGTAAATCTTGGGTGAGAGTCTAGATCAATTTGAAGTTGCTAAATTAGGTATGGAAAGATGAAATTATGGGTTTCTTCTTCTTGAAGTTGGTAGGTCTACTGAGGAAGTGAAGTAGATATCGCACATAACATATCCTAGTAATCATATTAGTGAGATAGTGCATCAACATCTATATTTTTCTTGCCCTTCATATAAGTGATTTCATAGTCATACTGTAGTAGTTTGGTAACCCATTTTTTGTTTTTCAAGCATGGAGACATGTTGGCCAAGAAAGAATTCAAATTGTGGTGATATGTTTTGATGGGAAAATATTGCACAATAAGATAGGGACTCCATTGGTTAACATGTAAGATTACCATAATATCCTTTTCATAGGTCAATTTTACTATGTTTTTGTCTAATAGTACCTTACTAGTAAAAGCAATAACCACCTTTCTTACATAAGCACTACACCAATTCCTCTTTCGAAGGCATCACTTTAAACCATAAAAGGATTAGAGAAATTGGGTAATACTTACATGATAATAAATAAAATAGCTTATTTGAGTCAGAGAAAAGCATTTTTGATAGGTTCTAACCATAGAAACGAGTTCTTTCGCAACATAACCATCAAGGGAGATGTAATATTTCAATATAATGGATAATTTTTTATAATATTAAATAAGGCCTAGGAAACCCTAAATAATTTTGAGAGTGTGTGGATTGGTCCATTATTGTATGGTAGTAAAACTTATGGGATCCACCTTGACCCCTTTCCCTGAAACTATATTGCCTAGGTATCCCACTTTCTGCATTTCAAAAAACAAATTGGATCATCTCACATATAGTTGATTATCAAACAAGAGTTGTAGGGCTTGGTACAAGTGTTGCAAATGTCCCACCTATGTGTGAATCTATATTAGAATATTATCAAAGAACACCAAAATGAATTTGCACAAAAATGGGTGAAAGAATGCATTCATGAGATTCTAAAATGTGGAAGGTGCATTGGTCAACCAAAAGGAGTTACAAGAAATTAATAATGGATTTTAGAATTAAATAATTTTTTCTTTGGAATATTTTCTTCTCGTAATCTGATATGATAATACCTTGAACATAGATCCAACTTTGACAAGAAACAAGCACCATGAAGTTCATCTAGTACCTCATAAAATTATCCTTGGTGATAATTTTATTGAGTGCTATGAAATCCATACATAAACACCAATACCCATATTTCTTATTGTATCGCTCCAAATTTTTTGCATCCTTACCTTCAGGCTATAGGATCCGTGCCCGAAAGGAGGATGGGAAAAGGATGGCGTGGTACCTCGGACTGAGAGGCCTTGCGAAGGTCCCGCCTCTCGGGGGAGGTGTATTATGGTGATTTTTCGATGGATGGTGGGTTCACCAGGAAACGTTTGAATGGCAGTTTCCATGCCTAGGTTGGGAATGTGTTTAATGTGTTCAGTTTTATCTTTAAACATTCGAGTCCTAGGTTTGGCCAAATGAATCTAAGTTGTTCTATTATGAAAATGCAGACTAAATGAAATACAAAAAACAGATTTGAACAGAAAATAGAGAGAAAAAGCTAAATTAAAGAGCCATACCTGATCCGGATGTCTGATGGAGGTTCTGATTCTTGAAGCAGACAGGATCGTCTGGAATTTGACGGGATCGTCTCCGACCTGCAGGATCATCTGAGATCTGACGAATTCATCAGACGAATTCGTCAGAGACCTACAAACAGAGAAATAGACACAAAATACAAAAAATGCAGCAATGCTAATAGAGGATAATGATGTAAAATGACAATAAGGATGTTAACAGATAATCCCGAATAGAAATGCAAGTAAGTTGCAACACTTTAATAGCTAATCATGACCTTATTATGCAATTAAACTACATGGGTGAACTCCAAGATGCAAAATAATAAAGAATAATCATAAGATTAACTAAATACAGAATAATGCAACAGAAAATAATGAGGAAATGCAAACTCTGGGCACTGATTGCCCCCAATGCAGACTGCAGTCGAGATCATCTCGAATTGGTGCGAAATCGTCTCGAATTGAACAGGATCATCCACGACGAACTGAGCTTGCTCCGGCTGAAAAATACTAAGGTTCCTGCAAATAAATTTGGACAAATATGGAGGCAAATAATAATTTAAGACGGTCTAATGCACGTAGAACTTGTGTTACAGGAAATTTCAGCCAGGGGGATGCCAAGGGGGAGTCCTAAGTTTAAATAGGCTTAGGAGGGAGGTTAGGAGGTTGGAGATCATCCCAATTTGGGAGATCTCCAACGGGGAGGGTCTCTAACGGCGCAGACACGCTTCTGCCCGGATTAGAGACGTCGTTGGAACAGAGGCTAATTGTGAAAAATTAGTTTTGGGACAAGATCGTCTGGACGTCCTAGCCCAGACGAAATCGTCCGATCTGAGGCGATATCGTCTGATCGACGACGATATCATCAAACGGTCAAAACAAACTCTAAAAATGGCACGGGAAAGGAGGAAACGGGTTAAACGACGGTTTGGGAGCGGTTTTGGGGGTTGAAATTTGAATTTGAATATTTACTAGAGTAATTGTAATTATTTAAGATTTTACTGCGCCAATTTTAGGGTGCTACATTTTGCCCCCTCTTTAGCGAATTTTTTGAAGAAAATGCGTTAAAGATGAGTTCTTCTCGATCTACGAGAAAGCAAAAATTATTCCCATTTTTAGGCGACGATTCTAGGTCGAATCGTACGACAACTTACTATGGTGCCCCCTCCGTGTTTTTACCCAAATCGAACGTTTGAGGTAAAAACGCGAAAAAGCAAAATTTTAAAATGTTTTTAATTGTTTTTGAATAAAATTAAGAAAAATAGGGTAAAACCCTAATTCATTGTTACTGTTCATTTTCCTAGTTTTTAGAGCTCTGGAGACAAGATGGTCGAGACAGTGCACAGATCGACAGAGGTCCGACGCGGGCTACGGGTAAGGGTCTAAACTGAATTTAGAATGCTTTACTTTAGAATTTCATGCTTTTTAGATTAGATTTGATTGATTTTTGAGCATCACGGCCATTTTTGGGCCGTCGACGTCGTCGAGACGAAATCGTCTCGATTTCGTCGAAATCGTCTCGATATCGTCGATTTCGTCTAAGGGCGAAATCGACGATAGGGGGACGATTTCGTCCAATAAGGGACGATTTCCTCATGCGAAATCGGAGACGAATTTGCTCAAATTGGGGACGATATCATCCAATTGTGGACGATATCATCATTTATAAAATTGAACTTATTTTGACTTGCATTTTTAATTAATGATTTATTAATGATTTTTATTGTTGATTTTGTTTATGTTGCAGAGAGGATTACTAAAGAGCAGAGAATGGAAATATGGCGGGTTGAAGGATGACTTGGCCACTCTATCTCAGGCAGAGCGAGATCAGCTGGCTCAGGTCGGCTTGCAGCATGTGGCAGAGATGCCACAGGTTTCTACAGATATGGGGCTATTGACAGCCCTAGCAGAGAGGTGGTATCCGGGTTCTTCCTATTTTTGGTTACCGACAGGGGAGATGACTCCCACACTGGAGGATGTATGGAGGATTTTGAGGATCCCCATACAAGGATGGCTAATCACTCCCATGGCCAATCAGGGCCACGCGATGATGCGACTATGTGGCGATCCGAGCTTCACCCTGGAGAAGGGCGGAGTGAATATCGAGTCACTGCGCCAGATGCCTGGGGCATCTAGACTCACACGGGTTTTGGCTGGGGTGGTAGGTGGACTTCTGTTGTGCCACCAGAGCGGATGCAGGGTACCATGGCTACTGACAGATGTGGTCTGTGACATGAGAGACCACGGGTATAGGTTTGCTTGGGGGAGCTTTGTACTATGCCGATTGTATAGGATCCTTCATGGGGTCGTATACAAGGGCGGCCGATGTCTGGTTATGACATCACTACTATAGGTTTGGTGCTGGGAGCACATCACGGTGCGGAGGCCGATAGGGCTCCCACTGACAGGGATTGACGGGGAGAGGCCCCGAGTTTTCTATTGGTGGCTCCGGAGAGGGGCACAACGATGGATAGATCTGCCAGCATCCCGGAGACTACTAGACGACCTTGTCTCCGACCAGATCACCTGGAGGCCTTGGAGAGATCATCCAGGGTGGGCCGAGGATGGACAGGAGCTGGCTCGCATCAGGCGAGTCTGTTGGCTGAGGATGGAGAGGGGAGAGGTGGAGCTCCATCGGTACGACCGAGTTTTGAGGCAGTTTGGTCTACAGCAGGGGATCCCATCTCTCAGAGACTACGAGTTTTCTCGGACTATCCGGGATAACACTACAGTTAGCGGGGCTCCAGATATGCAACGATTCTGGAGTCAGGATGCGGATGATGCCCCCATTCAGCCAGTGGATGGGGACGACGCTAGGGTAGCCGACGACTATGATGCCTGGTACATAGGCATCCGCCCTCCTCGGATGATGAGGGCTCAGGGTCCGATTCACGCAGTTGTGCGTCGGATGGGGAGGCGACGCCAGGCGGCCATTGAGGCGGCACAGGGTCACGGTAGGAGAGAGCATAGGAGACCACAGGCTCAGCAGAGGCCACGACAGTGGGAGAGGAGGGAGGAGAGACCCCCTTCTCCATAGAGAGAGAGGCCACCATCGCCCGATAAGGGCAAGGGTGTTGACACTAGGGAGAGCAGCGAGACAGCGACTCTTCGAGCTGAGGTTGCCCGCCTACGGGCTCAGGTGCAGACATTGCAGGATGAGGCTACATGACTTAGAGCTCGGGGCGGAGGAGCGAGCACTCAGGATTTAGCACGCGCTATTGCCCAGGTTACATTCTATCAGGCTCTATATTACTAGGCGGTGCCAGCAGAGCAGAGGGTGCCATTACCAGCTCATATTGCAGAGCCTGTCGTGATGGGGTCATCTAGGACATCATCACGATCGGCATCCAGGACTCATGGCACCACACGGACTGCGATGGGGCCACCTCCTCCACCTCAGGGCGGGGGAGGAGATGAGGCTGAGAGCTCGAGGGGTTCTCGAGGCGAGGCTACTGCACTACACAGAGATTGTATATTTGATTGAGAGGATTGAGTATGCCAAGATGTAGATTGTGGCATACCAATCTAGTTTTGATATGATGTACATATATTTGATATATATATAGATGAGATATTTTTTGATCATATGACTTGTCTTATGCGTTTGTATGATGCTTTTAATGTTTTGGTGTGATTGATTTGATGATTCATGTAATTATGTCGTTGGAAAATATGTATGGTTTAAATGTCATGCTTTAAAAATTTAAATGAAATAATCTGATGTAACAAATTGTTTGTTGTGATGATAATTTGATAAAAAATAAAAGGGACCTTTAACAATAATTTCAAAGGACATTGTCGCTGTTATAGACCATTTCATGGAGTCACCGCTCACTCGGTCGTCAAGCTAATCCCAGTATAGAAATATTGTTAAAAAGTAAAAGAGTGCTTAAGAGACTGTCTTAAGACTTTGGTGTAATGATGCAAATGATGATGATGATGATTTTGTTTTCAGACTTTTCATGAAAATATTATGCATGAAATATTTTAAAATGATTTTTGCTAGGCATAAATTCCTAAGTGTGATAAATTTTTTGGATAATTCCCTAGGAATTATACCATCATTGCAAATTTGCATATTGACATAATGACATGAAATAGTGATAATGTGCATGCTTTTTAAAAACATAATTGTATAACAGAATGATTTAAGTCATATGTTTTTATGATTTTAAATAAATGGGGAATAAAAATTGGTACAATGGTTTGCGCTAGGCATAGAATATGTAGGTATAGACTTATACCATCATCGCGAAAGTCGATGATATATATAGTATATATATATATATATATATATATATATATATATATATATGTGTGTGTGTGTGTGTGTGTGTGTGTGTGTGTGTGTGTGTGTTTTTATTGTATGGTTTGAAAGAAATTTTGATTTTTGATTATGCATGTAGTTGTCTTTATGCGAGAAAGGAAAAATGAAATTATTCCAGACAATTTGCAAAGATATTTCAAAGTATCTCGAAGACAAAAGTTGGATTTATAAGGAATCCCATGTGCATATGTGAGTTCATTTCCAATCTTGATTTATCATAATGATACACAAAATCTCTCAAATACAAATGTGTGTGCAATTGCTATGTTCGTTTACCAGTTTTGAGCAAGATAATTTGATACAAGTGATTTGAATGAACCAAATAAGTGTTCATTAACCATGATTTAGATGCATATAACCATACCGGACTACTATGTAAGTCGGATTATCAAGAGCTAGCTAATCCATAAGCGGACATAGGTCTATACAAAAGAAGGTCGCTAATGTGACAGACATATCGCCACGCTAGGAGTTACCCAAGGCCAAGCAGGTTGGGCACAAACCACCTGTTATGGGGCTTACCTCACAGTTTTTGAATAATTGAGAATTCCAGGGATTCAAGCTCATCAACCCTTCTTTTCTTTTCAATGGGTAGGGAGAGGGATTTTATTGCTTTTGCTTTTGCTTTCTTTTGCTTTTTTTGCTTTTTCTTTTGTATTTTTGCTTGATTTTTGAGATAATGCTTGAAACATTGCTGTAATGATATAAAATAACATTTTTCTTTTTCTCTTTTTCTTGAACTTTGCTTTTCTTCCTATGCTAGGGATACTTGCTCGGATTAGCTGTAGAGCAAGGGATTTTTATTCTGGGTAGGGGTGAGCTTGTCCTTTTGCCAATTCTCAAAGATTCTAGACCATGTGCATGATAGGATAGCAGGGGAAACTTTTCGCTCAAGAAACCACTTCTACTATGTAGCATAGCATGGACATTACAAATATAATCATTTTATTGTGAAAGGATGTGCTTGGTTTAAGTAAATAACAAGATCAATTCTCTATGCTCAAACTTTATTTAATTGAATTTTGTGGACTTTGATATAAGAGAGATTAGTAATCATGCCAGATAAAAATCAAGATATTTATTTTGTGTTTGTGAAAGTGAGGGATTCCAAATAAATGCTAATTTATCCAAAATAATTTGAAAATATAACTGCAATATTTGAAGAAGAAATATATACAACAAATATTTTTGAAAATTTTGATAATGTTGACTCTTCTTTTTTTATATTTTGATTTTAATTGATGAATTGAAAGAAATACAATATGATTGTTTTTTTGAAGATTTTGGTGATTTTTGTATTTGATTTTAATTTAGATGATTGGAATTGGTGGTATATACAAGATGATCTATATACACTATACAAGGTTATTTGAGTATAGCATGTCTAAGGTTGCTTCAAAATCAAAGGAGGTTTTGAAGGATAATTTGGTTGTGTTGAAGGTAAGAACAAAAGGTGATGAATAAAAGGTAGTGATAACAAAAGCTTTGTTATAATGTAGAATAATGTAGCAAAAGATTTGACTTTTATATGTGGAAAATTGATCATGTTACAAAATAAAATGTCAGAAGGATAAGAAGGTTCTTCATTCTTATCACTATCTTCCAAGTCTTGATAAGATGGAGGGAGCATATATGAAAGATATGCATGGGTGTTATTTGGTAAACAAGGATGATCATATATGGATGAAGAAAAGTGATGGATAGAAGATAATTGTGATAATAGAGAATGTATAGAACTTGATGTTTCAACCATTAAATATTCTTCAAATGGTGTTGGGTCATTATGTATGGTAACAATTTTATTTGCAATTTCAAACTTCAAACATTGGTGAAGAGTGGAAGGGACAACCCTCATCGTATGAATCCAAGGACTTCTGAGAAGTAGGTTGTAATATGAAGGGCAATATGCTACATAAAACAAAGTATCCAGGATCTTGGATCCAATATTGAGGGGAAAAATTATAGTACCTTGAGCTTCTTGAATTTCATTGTTAAAATATTTTATAATAACATTTGATTCATTAAGATCTTCTTCCTTTGATTTGAGTTTTTGGAATAATTGATAAGTGCATAAATTAAGAGAGGAGCCATTATCTACCATGATAGTTTTAACAGGTGTTTCTTTACTAGATCCTGTAATGTAAAGATAGTAGTCTTCTTGTGGAGTAGAGGAAGGAATCTCCTCATCATAGAATGAAATATGGTTAACCTCAAGAGGGTTTACACCATTAATTATGTTCTTAGAGAAAATATGATGAGGAACAAATTGTTGGCTAGGTATTTTGAACAAAGTTTCCTTATGAGAACTTTGTAATACTTCTAAAAGGGATATCTTTGCTTGAGGATTAATCACTTGTTGTTGGCTATCAAAGTGGATTTCAGATTGAGATTTTGATTCTAAAGATGAGCTTTCTATGCTTACATTCCATTTTGGATCATTCTCTAGAGCCAAAGATAGTTTTGAAGGTTGGTCAAATGAGGAATCCATATCTTGAATATCGGATTGAGTTGATTGAACTTGAGGTTGCTCATTTGTAGTTTTTGTTACAATATTAGTAATATCATCATGATGGGACACATTAACATGCAATATTTGATTGGTTTCTTGTTGTTGATAATTGAATAGGGGTTCTTGGGAGATCCCCATGTCTTGATTGATTATTGGTATTTGTTGTGTAGGAGTTTGATTGTTTACTGGAGATTTATAATCAGTTGTAGATTGTAATTCCTTTATATTAAAAAGACCCTCATCAATCAAATCTTGAATTGCACATCTTAAATCTTTACATTTTTGTGTCATATGTCCATCTACTCTATGATATTCACAATGTAGCTCAGGTTTAAACCAATCTGCTGTGGTATCAAGTTGTCTTATGGAAGGGAGTTCAATCTTATTTGTATCAAGTAAATACTTGAGAATTATATCCATTGGTTGATTGAGCTTAGTAAATTTACGTGATGAAGGTTTTGAGAGGTTTTTGATACATGCCTTAGGAATTCAGTCATAAAAGGGCCTAATGGTTTCTCACCTCTACTTTCTTTATTATGGGTAGAATGATGATAGGAAGATTGCGAAGTATGAGGTGAGTGCATGGTAGAATTGGAAGAATAAGTATTTTCTTGTTGAAATGGATGTGTTGTATTGAAAGAAGAATATTGAAAGGGTGGAGGAGGATTGTATGTGGATTGATAGACATAATATGGATATATGGGAGAATAGATAATATCGTTATGAAGAGGATTGGCAAAGGGATTGTCCTGTTGGGTTAAGGATGAAAAATGAGAAAAGTGTGATGGAGGTGGTGTTGAATAGGGATGAGGTTGGTCATAATCAACAAATGTATTTGGCTGAATTCTTCCAACATTACTGATGGGCTCATATTGATTTGAGTAAAAACTCATGGTTTCTTTAGTACTTCTAAAAGTAATATTTAGTATCTACTATTTAGAATTGAATCTAAAACATACAAACTTGAAATGATGATTTTGTTATTTTTTTTCTTGTATACATATATATATATATATATATATATATATATTTGTTTTTTTATATTTTTGAATCAGAAATATGCCTATGTTATTCACGTCGGGTTCACCAAAATGTATCGCTCCAAATTTTTTGCATCCTTACCTTCAGGCTATAGGATCCGTGCCCGAAAGGAGGATGGGAAAAGGATGGCGCGGTACCTCGGACTGAGAGGCCTTGCGAAGGTCCCGCCTCTCGGGGGAGGTGTATTATGGTGATTTTTTGATGGATGGTGGGTTCACCAGGAAACGTTTGAATGGCAGTTTCCACGCCTAGGTTGGGAATGTGTTTAATGTGTTCAGTTTTATCTTTAAACATTCGAGTCCTAGGTTTGGCCAAATGAATCTAAGTTGTTCTATTATGAAAATGCAGACTAAATGAAATACAAAAAACAGATTTGAACAGAAAATAGAGAGAAAAAGCTAAATTAAAGAGCCATACCTGATCCGGATGTCTGATGGAGGTTCTGATTCTTGAAGTAGACAGGATCGTCTGGAATTTGATGGGATCGTCTCCGACCTGCAGGATCGTCTGAGATCTGACGAATTCATCAGAGACCTACAAACAGAGAAATAGACACAAAATACAAAAAATGCAGCAATGCTAATAGAGGATAATGATGTAAAATGACAATAAGGATGTTAACAGATAATCCCGAATAGAAATGCAAGTAAGTTGCAACACTTTAATAGCTAATCATGACCTTATTATGCAATTAAACTACATGGGTGAACTCCAAGATGCAAAATAATAAAGAATAATCATAAGATTAACTAAATACAAAATAATGCAACAAAAAATAATGAGGAAATGCAAACTCTAGGCACTGATTGCCCCCAATGCAGACTGCAGTCGAGATCGTCTCGAATTGGTGCGAAATCATCTCGAATTGAACAGGATCGTCCACGACGAACTGAGCTTGCTCCGGCTGAAAAATACTAAGGTTCCTGCAAATAAATTTGGACAAATATGGAGGCAAATAATAATTTAAGATGGTCTAATGCACGTAGAACTTGTGTTACAAGAAATTTCAGCCAGGGGGATGCCAAGGGGGAGTCCTAAGTTTAAATAGGCTTAGGAGGGAGGTTAGGAGGTTGGAGATCATCCCAATTTGGGAGATCTCCAATGGGGAGGGTCTCTAACGACGCAGACACGCTTCTGCCCGGATTAGAGACGTCGTTGGAACAGAGGCTAATTGTGAAAAATTAGTTTTGGGACAAGATCGTCTGGACGTCCTAGCCCAGACGAAATCGTCCGATCTGAGGCGATATCGTCTGATCGATGACGATATCGTCAAACGGTCAAAACAAACTCTAAAAATGGCACGGGAAAGGAGGAAACGGGTTAAACGACGGTTTGGGAGCGGTTTTGGGGGTTGAAATTTGAATTTGAATATTTACTAGAGTAATTGTAATTATTTAAGGTTTTATTGCGCCAATTTTAGGGTGCTACACTTATGAACCAAATTTATTGGGGAGAAATATGGGATAACACTCGATCGAATGACCCCTACTGCTATTGACTCATATACAATATTTTTAATCAATATTTTGTACATATGGTTTCTAGTAGGGATAAATGTTGGGTAGTAAGCTTCCAAGGATAATCTTGATGATATGATCGTGGATGCATCATGGTGGTAGCCCACGTGGTTCTACAAATACGAATTCATATTTATACATAATTTCCTATAATTCAATTGGCTAAGCTATATCATTAGTAGTAGGGGCCTAGAGTGCAAATAGTTATGCGAACACCACTTGAGATGATTTCTTTAAAAACATTTCCATTTAATGGGAGTTGATAAGTTGGGTAGGACCTATGGGTATGCCACAAAAAGTGTATTACTTCCCATGTTCAATGAATTGCATCCATAGCCTAGAAAATTCTCATACTATCAAGCCCAGGGTATGAAGCACTTGAGTTACCAACACAATATCACAACCTTCGAAGAGAAGGAAAAATATGTATACCTTTAGGTTATAGTTTCCCATAATCATGTTAGCATTTCTAAATTTTCCTTTACATGGTAGAGTACCCCCATTGGCCACCATGAATTCAAATTAATTGCAAGGTAGATGTAGCAGTCTGCATTTTGTCTACTTATGGATCAATAACATTATTGGTACTACCGAATCAATAAGGGTTATGAGTCATTGGCCCTTAAAATGCTCTAATACTTTAATGGTTTGGGAAATGGAAATCCTATCTAAGACATGTACTAATGTTTCAACTATTTGGTCCTCTATCGGTTTAGACTCTTTAAGTTGCTCTTCTTCTCTATGGTCATCCCTTTTATCATGTGGTTTCCTAGTGGAAGGTTTACCTAAATTAAGTAAATATAGTTTCTATTGTACACACATGTGTCTAAGAAAATATTTATCATCATAATTATAGCATAGTCCTTATGTCTTATGTGCCTAAATTTATTTTTGGGTAATATATTTGATTGGGGCTAGTTTTATGCATGGGTTTGATGACATCTATGATGGAATTGGGGTTTGAGCTTGTGGAGGTTTAAAATTATACCTTTGTGTCATAAATTCATCTTTGTATAGCCTATATAATCCTATCATTTCCATCGTGCTATTTGGTTTGAATATATCACATTAGTATGGATATCTTCCTTTAATCCACTAATGAAATAGCTTTGTAAAAAATTAGCACTCAATCCCCTAGTGTTGTTTGCTATATTTTCAAATTGTGTCTAGTAATCATGAATAGATTTTGTATGTCTTAACTAGGTGAGGGCTCCAGTAAAATCCTCATATTCACTAGGTACAAAATGGGTGAGTAATTTGATCTTAAATTCAGACCATGTGATATGCAGATGCATATTCTCCAACCATTAATGCCAATAAATTGCTTCATGTTTGAGGTTGAAATATGCAATTATGAGCCTTTGATTATGGGGACTAGCATGAAGATAATTTTTTTGTTTGACCTGATACAACCAACCAGATGGGTCCTCACTATCAAAATTTGAGAAGTCTAACTTAGGCATTCTCTAATTGGTAGTAAGAGGTAAGATATTTCAAACTCTACCCTTGGAATTACCCTTGTGAATCCCTAATGAATTGCCTACTAGAGTGTCATATTTGGAATTTAAACCTATTAAAAAACTCTTAAGGTCATCTAATTTATCTAATTTATTTATTTTAGAAAATGTCTAATGAAATTCTAGTTGTTGGGTTTCCATTTATCTCACTTGTTCATCTAATCACTCTAGCTCTTGGGTAACTCTAATACCTCTAGCCATTTTTAGGCACCTTACGGTATCCAAAAATGTTTATGGGAGTATATATCAAAATGATCATCTTGAAGAGAGTATCAAAATGGACTATACCAAAGAATGACAAATTTTGGCTTTTTGTACTCTTTACTGACAAGTAATTTCTTTGCTTTTCTAACAAGTGATTATTATTATTATCAAATGGGTTATTCTCTACACTATCAAACTAGAAATTAACAATTGACTATCCTAACTACCAACTATAATCCTCTATACTATTAAACTATATATTCGATGTACTATCAATTATATATTTCCTATATTATCACACTTGATATTCTAGGCATTGTTAGACTATGACAGGAGTAGTCTCCTCTAGAGTATTGCTTAAATATAGTTTTGGTTTTGAATGGAAAGGGATTGAAAACAAGTTCCATAAGGATATTATAAGCCAAGGTGTGTCTAGTTCTATGGGATATCTGATATACAATCTTGGTCATGATTAGTGGCTAGTCCAATATCTTAGAGCTCTTACTATGAAGGGTTCCACCATACCCATAGCTATACTATCCATTGTTTTGGGTACTAAGAGAGTAAATTTTTGAGGCTAAGCACTTATTGGTGCACCCTAAAACTTCTTTTTTTTTTTTTTCGTGGAAAACATCACAAAAGGGATGCCACTTTCGGGTAAGACCCAAGGAGGCAGGGGTATCCTATTTTAAAGGGTGCAACATCGGGACTTCCTAGGAGGTCACCCATCCTAGTACTACTCCGGCCCAAGCATGCTTAACTATGGAGTTCTGATGGGATCTAGTGCACTAATGCTGGTATGATCGCACCCCACCCTAAAACTTTAATAGCCAATACTTCCTATAGATGAAGGCTTCTCCTATTCTTTGGGGTATTCATATATACTTTAGGGTATGTGAGAGCTTGCAACCTATTGGAGGTATTGCATTATTTAATATATTGCAATATTAATGCAAGGACCATGTAAATAGTTTAGTCTAGGGTGTGTTTAATATTTGAGTATATAGTAGGTGTCAAGTTATTAAGTATGAGTTATGTGTCATGTAAATAAGTATGGAGTTATGTAGGTGAGGTGTCATATTAGTAAGTGTGAGTTATGTGAGTGAAGTGTCATGTTTATAAGTACGGAGTTATGAGTTATGTGCAATCATAAGAGTTTTTATCTTTATGTAAATATTTAAATTTTATTATTATGTATTGAAAAATGTGAAGAATTATATCTCTTGTGAGTATAAGGAGATGAAGAGTTTATGTAAGTGTAAAGGTCAAAATTCTTGAGAATATGAAGAGTCTCATGTATATATTTATTGAAATAAAGCATTGTAATTGTTATTGAATAAGCATTGTATTTTATGCATTGGATAAATTATATATTTATCAAAAATATTCACTAATTTGTTTTTCATTGTTGTTTGATTTATGTGCATATTTATCTTAAGATTTATGAGATCTTCGAAGAATTATAAATTGCTAACAATGATATCAGAGCAGGTTATAAGGAGCTATGAAGAATTTGTGGAAAGATAGTCGGGTTGATAAGTACACTCAAGGATTGAGAGAATTAGGGCCGATAGTCGAGTTGATAAGTACACTCAAGGATTGAGAGAATTAGGGCTGAATAGATCACCCAAAGATAATGTTCAGGGCTAAAAATATCACCTAAGTCCAATGAAGAATTTGTGAGAAGAGATCCAGTTGAACAGAGCTCTAGAAATTGCAGAAGATTGGAGAAGAAATGCTAAGGCATAGTTAATTATTTGGATAAAGTTATTTTATTGGAAGAATTTTTTTTATTAAAGTGAAGAAGAATAAATATTTTGGAGGAAGAAAAATTATGGGAGATATAAGAAGAAATTAATATTTGAAGAAGTGAAGAAAAGAAATTTGCCTGAAGAATTGAAGAAATAATATTAAGAAATAAGAATACTGAATTAAAGAAGGAATATTGATTATTAAGAAGATGAATATTGATTTGAACATTGAAGAAAAAATTTGAGTGAAGAAGAATACTGAAGAAAGATATTTTATTATTGAAGAAAAGAAATGAGAATTTAAAAGAGAAAGAAGCAAAAAGGAGAGAACAAAATTAAGAGAATAAAATTGAAAAGAGTAGCTTGTAAAATATAGAAACCATCCAATGGCTGAGAGAAATAAAGGATACAAATAGAAGAAAACCATGAAGAAAGTAGAAGAATACTCAGACTTGTCGAAGAATTTTTTTGGAAGGATAACATTGAAGAGATTGTAGAAAGTTGGCATAAGAAGGTCTAGGAAGGAAGGAGACTCTACAAAATCAAACTAAGAATTTTTCTAGTCTAAAACATACATTGAAGAGGAAGTAAACAATTGAACACTAGGCAAAGCATTGAGTAGAAAGCATTGGAGAGAACATTGGATAATCAAGATAAAGTAACAAAAACCAAACTTGGAGAGCAAAGGAGTTACAATAGAAAACAAAGATTTTCTAAAAATAAATACCATGCCTTGTTGCATTGAATAGAGGTACAAAAAAAAGTTGAAGTGTACAAACCTAAATTACAAGAAAAAATTATAATGTTCAAAATGGACCCAGATTGAAGAGCCAATGTTTAAGTTGACAGAAAAATAATAGCAAGCAGACACACCCAGGTGATCCTTAACATGTAAGAATTTAAAATTACCCAGGTGAGATTTGTAATGCTCATAACATTTGAAATGAAAGTTAATTACACATGATTTGGCACTGGGAAAATAAATATTTTAATTTATGTATATTTAGTTCTAGTTAAAAAGTTTTTTTTGTGGAAGTTTCATTAAAAGGAATTTTTGAAGGGAATTTAATATATGGAATATTTTATTAAAAAAGCAATATTACCAATATTATTATTAGACAAGGAATATTTTATGGTACAGTGAAAGACATGTACTTGTATTGGAAATACAGGGAACTAGTAAAAATTGTATCCAAGTAAAAGAATCTAGGAGAAGTGAAATACACTACACTTATGTTGGAAGAAAAAAGTGGGGGAATATTAATGTCAGTCGATAAAAAAAGCAAAGGTTATGCAATAATAGTTTATCAAAATAAAAATTATCAGTGGCCACTTAAAATAAATCCTAAGAACTTATTAATAGAGAAAAGTATTAAACCATTCAATTGAAATCCAACGAAGTGAGTTATTGAATCAGTATATCTTACAACATGAGAAGAATATTATTTTCAATTAAAATTTTCCTTCATAATTGGTTCTCATGACAGATATTTTTGGAAATTATGTTCTACAAAAGCTCTTTGAGCATCGTACTATCAAGAAAAGATGGGATCTAGCAATATTCTTTCTGGTCATGTTTTAACTTTGAGTCTTCGGATGTATAATTGTCGAGTCATCGAAATTGTTGATAGAGACTAGAAAACAAAACTTGTCTTGGAATTGGATGGACATGTTATGTGATGTATAACAGATCAAAGTAGGAATCATGAATCCATAAGTGTATTGAGTGTATTCCTCAAGATAGAATACAAATCATTATTTTAGTGTTTTATGGCCAAGTTGTGGCATTATCAACTCATCCATGTGGTTGTCATATCATTTAGAGAATATTGGAGCACTACAACAACTAGATGACATAGAGCGTTATGATGGATGAGATTTTACAGTCTGGTTGTGTGCTTGCACAAGATCAATATGGAAATTATGTGATAGATCATGGTAAATCACTCGAGCATGTAGCTATAATTAAAAAATTAGCTCGACAAATAGTTAATATGAGTCAACAAAAGTTTACTTCAATTGTTATAGATAAATGTTTACAATTTGGAACAATTGAACAGTAGATATCGATTGGCAATATGGTCGGTACAACAGATGAAAATGAACCCCTCTAGGCAATGATGAAAGATCAATTTGTGAATTATGTCATACAAAAGGTTTTGGAAATATGTAATGACCAACAATGTGAATTCATTTTATTTCACATTAAAGAGCATTTCCTAAAGAATTTTAACTATGGAAAGCACATAGTTGCTTGTATTCAGAAACTCATTGCAAATATCATACAAAATTATGTAATAGAGGGGGTGTTAGAGGTATTATATTATTTGGTGCCTTGTAATATTTATGCAATGACCATGAAAATAGTTTAGTCTAGGGTGTGTTTAATATTTGAATATATAGTAGGCATAAAATTATTAAGTATGAGTTGTGTGTCATCTAAATAAGTGTGGAGTTATGTAGGTGAGGTGTCATGTTAGTAAGTGTGAATTATGTGATGAAGTTTCATGTTTATAATAAATTAATTTTAAGTTATATACAATCATAAGAGTCTTTAAATTTATGTAAATATGTGACATTTATTATTATGTATTGATAAATGTGAAGAGTTAGATCTCTCATGAGTATGAAGAAATGAAGAGTTTATGTAAGCATAAAATTCAAGATTCTTG
Source organism: Wollemia nobilis (assembly GCA_028583015.1). Lineage (NCBI taxonomy): Eukaryota > Viridiplantae > Streptophyta > Pinopsida > Araucariales > Araucariaceae > Wollemia > Wollemia nobilis. The sequence goes on along the minus strand of JAQPPZ010013020.1, from coordinate 3,172,818 downwards.
AAAATATGAAGAGTCTCATGTATGTATATATTCAAGACAAAACATTGTAATTATTGTTGAGTTATTGAGTAAGCATTGCATTTTATGCATTGCTTAAAGTAGATATTTATTAATAATATTCAGTGATTGTGTTGTTCATTTTTGTTTGATTTATGTGCATATTTGTATTGAGATATTATGATATCTTGGAAGAATATCAAATTGCTAACACATCCATGTACGATGGTGTCTAAGGCCTAGGTATTGGAATCTGAACACCCTTCACTTCAGTAGAAAATTTATGGGTAATCTAGCTTAGCCAAAAATGGTAGCTCCTCTATGATATTTTAAAACCCCTAGCACAAGGTTTCAAACCTAATCCACAAAAATAAAATAAAATAAAAATATTTTTTGCATGATATTTTTAAACAAAAAATGAGTAGAATGAAAATTTTATAGAACAAAAAAATAAATGGAAGGGCAAGAATTGTCGCTACTGTTATGGAACATGGTCCTAAAAAGAGCTTTTATACTTCTTGTTAGAAACATCTAGATAAAAATAATTATAAACATAATAAAAATGCATGAATTAATGGAAATGAAAAAAGAAAACAAGAAGAAAATAACTAATAAAAATACAACAAACTTATATTACTCAAGAGAAATAGATATCACAAACTTCTTCAAGGGAGCAATATCTTTGGAAGAAAATATTTGATATAATTTAAAAAAATATAGCATACATTCTACTCTCATCAATGTCCTTATATAGACTCTTATTTATACTCACCCTAATACTCAAGTGTTGGTCCACATGCATGAGGGGACCCAAGCTACTAACCCCTACTTGAATAACACAAGCTTATACTGAGAGGGGGTGAACAATATAAGACCACTTTTTACTTTTCTTTCCCAATCAATATTATGCAATGTATAGATAACAATATCAACAGTAGTAATCAAAGTAATGCACAAATCACCACACACAATAGAGACACCAATTTTACGTGGTTCACCCAATGTGGGCTACTCCACAAAAATATTTCACTAAAATTTTCTCAATCAATCTCTTGGCAATACTTTCCCTATTACAATGTTTATGGATCTCTATCCAAAGGATACACCAATCCCCTAATCAAGTGCATGGATCTTTATCCATAGGAGAACTCCTTTCTCTTGAGCTCTGACTGGTGATCTTCTAGAAGAACTGTTGCCCCCACTAATCTGGCTAATGGATATCTATCCACTTAAGACACTTGTCTTCACTGCCTTGGCTAATGGATCTTTATCCACTGGAGACTATTGTCCTCTATACTCTATCACCTTCAAAACTCTATCATAAATCTGCACTAAACTTAGTCCTTCAGTCTAGCACAAATATACTCAATTTTTGTCTTTGGTTTGGCACAAACCTATCCTCAAAGTTGCACCAAACTCTATCCTTGAATCTGTACTAAATACAGTCCTTTGTTCTAGCACAAATATGTCCTCAATATCTATCCTCTGATATTGCACTAAACACAGTACTTCAGTCTAGCACAAGTCTATCCTCAATCTCTATCCTCAAGCCTTAACTCAAAGCTTAACGTAATCTCAAATCAACTCTATTGGATCTGCCCCAAACCTTAACTCAAGGTTTGAAAAAATAAATCAATCAACTTTGCTTTCAAATATTATCAAAGACTTATCTCAAATCTACCTTGTAAGCTTCCACAAAAGCTCACATCAATCCATCCACAAGTCCTCTCTATAACTTGTCAAATATGCTCAATAAGTCCTCACTAGAACTTATCCAAATCTGCTCTCAATATGTATTGTAAGCTTCCACAAAATCTCACACAACTCTGTCCACAAGTCTTCGCAAAGACTTACCTCAAATCTACTCAAAAAGTCCTGACTAGAACTTGTCCAATATCATAGAAACATAAAGAGAATTGTTAGAGACTCAATATGATCTACATTCATCACAATGCTCAATCACTTTCAATCACTCTTTTAGAAACATATAGAGAATTTTTAGAGACTCAATATGCTTCATATTCACCTCAATACTCAATCACTTTCAATCACTCTCTTAGAAACATATAGAGAATTGTTAGAGACTCAATATGCTTCACATTCACAAACTCTCAATCACTTCCAATCTCTCTTTTATCACATAAACATATATAGAATTGTTAGAGACTCAATATGTTTCACACTCATCAATACTCAAACTCTTTCTCAAATCAATTCAGAATATAGAATAATTTTTTTTACAGAACTTGAATAATCACTTCAACACATTCACTTGACTAGGCTCAACCAACTCTACTCAACCAATAACTCAATGAAATAATCCTTGCTTACAAACCCTAGTCCAATCACATGAACAATCACTCAATGTTCCCAACAATGCTTATCAACCAATACTCACATAACAATGACACTCATGTTCTTTCCAAACCCTAGTTCAAGTTCTTCACTCAATTTAATCACTTCAACAACAATGCTTATAAAACAAGGTTTTATCAACAACTTTTTTATTCCAAAAAACCTTGAAGCATTAAATCAAAACACTCTCAAAAATGTTAATCAAACAATATTTTTCACTCCAAATTTTCATACACAAATTTCATCATTCACTAGGAAGAATATACCCATACATTTTTTTGGATGTAAAAGTACCTTTGGAAAAACCTGTCTTAATCACAATTTCCTTCTTTCTAAATTCAACGGTTAAACACAACAATATCACTTCAATACTTTCTCAAAAATATTTCCTTAGACACAAAATAATCACAAATCAATTTATGCCTTATTGCTCCCTTTTAAAAATAACACGTCATAACATACATAAAAATAATTTCTTTAATACACCTTATAAACTCCAACTTAAAATAATATCCAACACCATAAAATATCAACCAAACACCTTACAATCCTTTCAAAACCTTTGAGAAACTAACATTAAAAAATTAATTTTTCAAAACCCTTATATCTCCCTTTACAACCTTAGAACCAAATAAAAATATGCAAAAATTAATTTTTAAATGCCCAAACTATATTCCCGAAATTTTTGGCGACCAATATAAAAGCATACCTCTTTATTCTCCAAAAGGGGATTTGGCGAGATTTGATCTACCGTTTCCTCTATCCTAAGCACCTTAGCGCTTGGGAGCCCACCGCATGGGCTACTAAGACCCACATGAAGGAAGGATGAAGTCCTTCCTCTTATGCCTCCGTCATCGTCTTGTATTTCATGAATTTCACATGCTTTCTCTCTTCCTTGGATGCAACGCAAATTACAAGGCTCGCAATTTATTTCGAAGGCATGGTAATTTTTGGTGAAGTGGGTGTTCCCCCTTATATACACATTTTTAAACTCCTCCTCATGTTGGTGCTTTGTCATTCGAAATCGAATTTCAAATTTTAATTTTAATAACCCACTTTAGGGTTATTTAACCTTAGCTTAAATTAATTTATAATTAATAATTAATTTAAATAACTTTATGAGTTAAGTAAATTAATTTATAATTAATTTTAAACTTCCTTTGTATAATATTATAATATTATTCACTTGGGCTTCTTTTGCATTTTGGACCAAATCAGACTTCCTAGAACCGAGTCTTGAAATTGAAACCAAAATATCCTTTTACATTTATTGGAGAATAAAAAACTGATATTGCCAACTGAAACTGCAACTAACTAGTGCTGAAAGCTTGACATCAATGACCGCTCACTTTTGACATCAATGTCAACTTATCACTCAAAATTTCCAACACTACTTACAATAAAAGTAATGACTACATCATAACTAACTCCTACTTACAACAGAAATAATGGCCACATCATAATGGGCCCATACGTACTAGGCACCCAAGGTGCAACGTACACCAACACTAGAGAATTACATAATAATGGTTGTGTTAGCATAGGGTCCTAATAGAATGCATTTGATTTTCCTTCCATTTTACCTTTAAGAAAGATTTTCCTAATACCTCTGCAAGAATAATAAATATATAAGGAGATAGTGGATCATCTTGGTGGAGTCCACAAGATGACTTAAAGTAACAAGCAATATAACCAACAAATAATAATTCTCTTCGCAGAGGGACCTTCGGCTCTGGCGATTTGGCATTTTGGCGGGAAAATTTCTGTGACGGCGTCTGGTGCTGCTCGAGGGTTTCTGGCCCGAAGTTCTTGCCTGGGGCATTGGGGGGTTGTTTTTGATTTCGTCTGAAGGTTCTTTAGTGGTCCCGGGAGGGCCCGATGGGGTCTCCTCCAGTTTCTCCTGCTGGGAGAAAGACATCATATGCTGAGAAGTTGAAAGATAATCCCTCGCCTTCCACTGATGGAGCTCAGTGGAATGCTTTTCAATCGATACTCAAGAATGTTGCCAATGGCCCAAATGCTCACCGCGTTAATGGATGCCTCCCGCAATCCACTTCCAGGCCTAATATTGTAATAGAACCAATGCTGGTCGAAGATACAATCGTCTACCGAGCTAATCACGACTTGATCTACAAATTCATGGGCATCCGGCCCACACTGAATTTTCTGCATACCTGGGTTCGCCAGAACTGGGAGCCACACGGTGAGTACTCTTTATGGCCTATAAGCAATGGGTATTTCATCATAAGTTTCTCTTCTTTAGCAGATAGAAACAGAGCATTTGAATCAAAAAAGAGAAACCATGGACCAGCAGGGTTATTTGTCCAACCCTGGAGAGTGGGTTTCGACCCCCGCATCGAACCCACGGCTGTCCCGGTCTGGATCCGGATGTACACTCTCCCGATGGAGTTTTGGGGTGAGCAGGTGTTGGAACTAATAGGTAATTCCCTAGGCAGATTTTTGGGAGTCTCCAAAGATACCATAGAGGGTAATACTATTGTCTTTGCTAGAATATGTGTAGAGATGGACATTAGTCAGCCTCTACCAGCTGAGGTGGAACTTGAGCTTGCAGGAGTACCCTGGATCCAGCAGCTAGACTATGAGGCCCTACCTTTCAGGTGCCGAGTATGCCATAAGCATGGACATTTGGCAAGGTTCTGCCCAAACGTAGTGAGCACAAAAACGGAGGCTCCGAGTGGAATGTCAAACCGCCCTAGAGAGGGTAAGTCCAGTCCGGTCAATGAACCCTCTAGCAATTCTCCAGGTCCTGATGCTCAGCAGGATGGCTTTGAAAAGGTGAAACGAAAGAGAAACAAAAGAAAAATGGCAAGGAGCAGGTACAACTCAAGCCAAACAATCGGTATGAAATTTTTAAGTCATTAGTGGATCAGGAGGACCAATCTATGGAGGGAGTGGTTGGGAATGGTGAGAATGTCAACACTCCACCTCTTGTTTCTCCTTCCTTCACTCCCCGTAGTAGAATAGGTGATCGTGCCGCACTGAGAACCTGCAGTCAGAGAATCCAGGGGCATTGGTTATACACTCCCCAACACAGCCGGCTATAAAAGATGTCACCATGGGAAATGCAGATAAAAATAGAGAAAGGCCTGCTTTAGGGATTTCCCAGGTGGAAAAGAGATCTAGAAACAATAACTCTCAAGGAGCGGGAAGAAAATCCAATAAGGAACTACTAATAGCGCAAGGAGATAAGCTAATCAATGGAGGATTGGTGAGGACCATTGATTCTTACTGCTCTCAAGGTTTTCAATGATTATTCAATCTTGGAATGTTAGGGGTTTAAACAGTAGAACCCATCAATCTGTTGTTCAAAGACTCTTAGAAAACCGTAAAACAGACTTTTTGCTTCTTCAGGAGACCAAAATGTCTTTAGATATTATGAGTAAAACTGCTACTAAAATCTGGCGGGGAGCTGGGTATATGGACGTGGCTGCCCAAGGAGATTCAGGTGGAATTGTTACCCTTTGGAACCCTCTGGTCTGGACTGCTTTAGAACATGTAGCTTGCAGGGGTGTACTTACTTCTCTCTTCAGAAATAACTTCAATTCTGAGCTGGTCCTTATCACCAACTTTTATGGGGCCCAAGATCTTGATGGCCGGAGGCTCCAATGGGATGCTGTTCACAACATGAGAGCATACAGGGAGTGTTATGGACTGGATTATTGCAGGGGATTTTAATGCAAAATTATCCGTTCGGGACCGGGGAAGGTGGCACCCCTGTTTTGGATCCAGGGGACCGGCTTCGATTGTCCAAGTTCGGGCCTTTAATTTAGTGGACGTTCAAGGCCCTAGTGTTTTTTTCACTTGGACAAACAAGAGAAAGGAGCCACATAGCAGGGAAGGTCAAGTTAGATCGCTTTTTGGTCTCGGAGGAGGCTTTTGTTAAATGGACTTTTAAGTTCCAGATTTTGGAGGGCCCTATTTCGGATCATTTTCCCATTTTGCTTGAGGGAGGGACTTCGAGAGGGCAGCACCATAGGCATTTTAAATTTGAGAATTTTTGGTTACAAAAGGAGGACCTTCGACGAGAAAATTTCTCAATGGTGGACGAAGGCCATCCACCTTTTGGGACAAGCAATGTTCAAATTTCATAAACAGACTTCAATTTGTCAAAATTCAATTGAAACAGTGGAGGAAAGGAAACAAGTCGGATTTCCAGTCCCAAAGGGCCCCCTTGGTGGCTAGATGGGAGGAGGTTAAGAAACTTTTTAGGGAAGGATCAATTACTGAGCAACTCAAATTTGAAGATGATGAAATACGTAAAGCGGTTGAGGACATTGACAACCAAGAGGAGATATACTGGAAACAGAGGGCTAGAAATACTTGGTTATTAGAGGGGGACAGAAATACCAAATTTTTTCATCGGTCAGCTTGTGCTAGGAGACAGATGAACAATATGGAAGTTCTCAAAGATGAACATGGAAATGTCTTTGATACTCTTCCTGGCATGCATTCCCATGCTATCGATTACTTTTCTAAAATTTTTAAGGAAAGTATGCAGCAAGATGTTGAGGCTCAGAACGAAGTTCTTAATGTTATTCCTCCTATTATCTCTGAAGAGGACAATCAGGCCCTGCTTAGACCCATTGAAAGGGATGAACTGAGAAATGTGGTCTTTGGTATGAGTACTGGAAAATCTCCTGGTCCAGATGGCTTTCCTATTGAATTTTTTCAGGCTTTCTGGGACACCTTGGAGGAGGATGTTCTGGCTGTTACTGAGGAATCCAGATCCAATCGAAGAATGCTCAGGGCGATCAATCACACCTTCATTGCTTTAATTCCAAAAGGGGAAGCGGGGACTCATATCTCTGATTTCAGGCCTATTGCTTTATGCAATGTGATTTACAAAATCATCACTAAGATAATGTCTGAGAGGCTTAAACCCCTTCTTCATAGCATCATTTCTCCTGAACAGGGGGGCTTTGTTGAGGGAAGACAAATATTGGATGGGGTGGTTTTGGCCCAGGAGGCCATCCATTCAATGCAAACTTCGGGCAACAAAGGAATGTTCATTAAACTGGATATGTCCAAGGCTTATGACCGGGTGGAGTGGTGCTTCTTATCAAAAATGATGGCTGCCTTTGGCTTTTCTCAGGAATGAATTGATTGGGTTATGAGTTGTGTTTCTTCTCCCTCTTTTTCTGTTCTCATCAAGGGCCTTCCCTCGCTTCCTTTCGGCGCCACCCGTGGTCTCCGCCAGGGAGACCCTTGTTCTCCTTATCTCTTCCTTCTCTTGGGTCAAGGTTTGGGCGGACTATTTTTGAGGAGAAGGCAACAAGGTCTCGCTTCTGGTATCAAGGTTGGGGAGGAAACTCTGACTCACTTGCAATTTGTGGATGATACGGGTCTGGTTGGTGCGGCCACTCTTCGGGAAGCTAGAGGAATCAGAGATACTTTGAATTTCTACCTAAGGGCTTCAAATCAGGTTCTAAATGTCAGGAAGTCCAAAGTGGTCTTTTTCAATCTTGACCAACGGCTTCAGGAGCGCGTTATTGAGATCCTGGGCTTCACAAGGACCTCTCTTCCAATTGTTTACCTGGGCGTTCCCCTTCATTTCAAAAAGTTAAATATTGACATTTGGAAGAATCTGTTAGCAGGCATCAAAGACAGAATGAATCATTGGGCCCATAAATGGCTAAGCTATGGGGGTAGATTAACCTTCCTGAAGTCGGTTATTCAGGCTTTGCCGATCTATAAATTCTCAATACTGGCTGCCCCTCATACCATCTGGAAAGAGCTGGACAAAATGGCTAGAAGATTTTTATGGGAAGGCGCAAAAGGGAAGAAAAAATGGGCCTTGGTTGGGTGGGACAAAGTTACCCAGCCTAAGGACAAAGGAGGGCTGGGCTTGAGAAGTTCTATGCTTAATAACAGAGCTTTGGCTGGAAAACTGTATTGGAGGTGGATTTCTCAGCCATCCTCCCTCTTCAGCAGAATTCTTTCCAGTAAATATTTGGGGCATGTTCATCCCAATGAGGTGGGTCACTTTCCCTTGGAAGGTTCTGGTTCCTTAGTGTGGCAGACTCTCAAGCTTGGGTCCCAGATTATCAAAGATCAATTATTCTGGAAAGTGGGGAAAGGAGACAAGGCTCGTTTTTGGACTGACTCTTGGGACCAACATCCGCCCATTATTGTCATGTTCCCTGAGCTACAACCAATCATGACCGCCTTAGAAGCCCAGGGCTGGATCCATATTGATAATTATCTTCTTACCAGTCAATTGGGGGGGTATAAATTTAAAAAGTTTAAGCGGTGGGAGGAGTGGCCAATTACCGTCTCTCCGGAGTTGGCGCCTATCCTGCAAAAAAATCTTGTCGTAAAGGTTCCTCACGGGGAAGGATGAGGAAGATGAATTAGCCCGGGGCTATGGAAGCCTTGGGATCTACTCGCTTAAGGCCGGATATGAAGAGATCCTCCCTGAGCCTCCCCCACACTCTTTTTCGGTTCAGCATTGGAGAAGGATTTGGCATTCAAAGGGTTGGTCGAAAGTGAATTTCTTCGCTTGGCAACTTATGCATAATGGTCTTCTCACCTTTGACAATCTCAGACGTAGGGGTTTCAATGGCCCCTCTCAATGTGCTTTATGCCTCCAACATGAGGAAACTGCAGATCATTTGTTTTTTGAGTGTCCTTTTACTCATCAGATTTGGGAACGCTGGTTCTCTCAATTTAAACTCCAGGCTAATGGTGTTCTCAACCGTACCAATATTTGGGAAAAATGGAAATGGGGCAGGTTCAATTCCATAGCTCTCCAAACTGGCTGGCAATTAGGCTTTCTCTTCATTTGGTGGCAAGTTTGGTTGGAGAGAAACGCCCGAATATTTAGAAACACTTTCTCCTCAATTGACGGCGTTTGGCAGGTCATCTGGAGCAAAGTCACAAAAACTGTTGCTACTTTTGTTAATGAAGAGAATCAGGCTACTCTTGGGCATCCTGAAGAGGGGGTTGAGGGACATGAGAGGCAAGGCAGAGCATGCTGGAAACCTCCCCCTGTAGGCTGGATCAAGATCAATACTGATGGGGCTGCAAAAGGCAACCCGGGCAACGCAAGAATTGGTGTTGTTTGTCGGGATCACTCGAGTGCGGTTCTTTACTGGGAATTGCAGGGATTGGGCAGAGCCACGAACAATGAAGCCGAAGCCTTTTCCATTAAGTCAGCGTCTATCTGGGCCGTTAAGCAGGGTTACCGGAGGATAATTCTTGAATCTGATTCTCAAGTCCTGATCGGCGCTCTAGATTGCTTGTGGAATTTCTCTTTAAAAGCCTGGAGACTGCAGATGTTGATATCCCAAATCAAGGAGTTATGGAGGGAGTTAGATGATGTTATCCCTGTGTATGTGAGTAGAAATCTGAACACGGTAGTCGACTTCCTTGCGAAGATGGGTGCTGAGAAAGAGGTAGGTTTTCAGCTGCACAGTGATATGCCTATGATAGATGAAGAGATTCGGAGTGGTCTGGAACGATCCCTGCATCCATGAGCTCAAAAATGACTAAGGTTAGTTTCTGTCGTGATATCGCGACATATTGCGCCGTCGCGACCTTGTTTGGAAATCTGTCATGATTTTGCGACATGTTGCTCTGTCGTGACATGTTGCTCTGTCGCGACATGTTGCTCTGTCACGACCTTTCCTGGATAACTGTAGCGATTTCGCTACCCTTTTTGTTGCCGTGTCCTTGGGAGGAAAATTGTAGCGATTTCGTGACTTGTTGCGTCGTTGCGGTCTTTGATGAGAAGGTGTCGCGATGTCGCAACCTTTTTGGTTGGTTTTGCTGCTGGAGGAAAAGTGTCGCGATATCACGACGCTTTGAGAAAAATTGCGTGAAAGGGAAAAACCGTCGCGATATCGTGACAATTTTTGTGAAAAGCTACTCTAAGGAAAATTTGTCGCGATTTCGTGCCTTTTTTGAGGAAAGGACACAAAGGGGCATACCTGTAGCGATTTCACGACGTTTTGAGCAAAATTACGTTAAGTGGAAAAATCATCGCGATATCGCGACCTTTTTTGTGAAAAGCTTCCCAATGGATAACCTGTCGCGATTTCGCGACATGTTTATGGAAAGGAAGCAAAGGGGCAAACCTGTAGCGATTTCGCGACAGTTCTGGAGAAAAAACTGCATGAAGGAAAAACGTCGCGATTTCGCGACTAGTTTAAGAAAAGGGCACCATGGGGGAGAACATGTCGCGATTTCGTGACACTTTTGCGGATGGGGCGCCCATTGGAATTCTTGTCGCGATTTCGCTACACTTTCAGCCAACTGGGGCTCCAAGGAAAAGTCGTCGTGATATCGTGACACTTTCTCAAAGTTGCTGATTAAAGGAGAACTCGTCACGATTTCGTGACAATTTCGGGGAGCAGGTGCCTTCAGGCTTTCTCGTTGCGATTTCGTGATGTTTTTGGCGTTTGGGTGATTTGGTGTTGTGCTGTCGTTATTTCACGACTTTTTCCGTGTGTTGTGGCTTCGGCGCTTTTTGTCGCGATGTCGCGACATGTCGCAACATCGCGACATGTCGCGTTATCGCGACTGGTTGTTGTGGCGCGACGGTTGTTAGGTTAGGTGTCGCGATTTCGTGACATGTCACATTTTCGCGACATGTCACGTTTTCGCGCCCTTTGTTCTTCTGGTCTCTTTGCTCTTGGTTGGGATGCCCTTTCTCCCTCTTGTAACTGTCTTTTGTTTTAATACAAGTTTTTTTCAATTTTTTCAAAAAAAAAAAACAAGCAATATAACCATTGATCAAAATAGAATATTCCATCATTGTATAGCAACATTTAATTCATTCACATCAACTATATTCAAAATAATGTTTTTTGAGAAAATTCTAGGAAACACTATTGTATGTTTTGTTCATATCTAATTTGATAAACATACTTGATTTTTCATTGAATGAATAGAATGTATGGCCTTATATGCAATGATTATACCACCAAGAATTTTTCCAATAACAAAACCACCTTGTTCCTCTAAGATAACACAATCTAGAATACCTTACAACTTGTTTACCTCAATTTTTTAAATTAACTTAAAAATCATATTACAAAGGCTTATTGGATAAAAATTTGGGAACCAATGTAATAATTTGGCATTGATCTCGTTTATTGTAGCCTTCCTTTTTAGGGCCTCTCCAACCGCAACTAACATATCTCTTCAATAAATCCCAATTTTTTTGAAATAAAATATAGGAAATCCATCAAGGTCAAATGCCTTGTTATGATAGAAAGAGAAAACTACTTCATGTAGCTCCTACACAGATATCTTCTTCATCAAGATTTCATTTTATCCCTACGTAAGAATTGATGGAATATTTTACAAAATCTTAACTTGTGTCTCCTTATCTTACCCAGTATCTAACAAATTATTTTTGAAATAATTAAGCGCTTCCTAATATCTTCTTCTTTCTCAATTTTCTTCCATCTCAAGTTCAAATATTTTTCTATAACAAAAAAATAAATTGTTGTAGCATGATTTTTTTTATATTTCTATTCCCTTCCTTGAGCCATTTCTCCCTAGATTTTTAGAACCAACATGACTCCTCCTTTTTCAATGCATTATGATAATAAAAAAATAATTATTTTTCTTTCACATAGAATCCTGATCCAATCCATTGATTTCTACTCTCTTGTAAACTTTTGAGCTTGGATTCAATTGCTTTCTTTTATTTAAAAATATCACCAAAATTTTTGGCATTCCAAATATTCATTTGATCCTTTCACTATTTTATTGGCATTCCAAATCCTCATTTATTCCTTTAAATATTTTATCTTTTGAACAAACCTATACATATATGATCCTTCAAAAGTTGATTCATCCCACCATAACATATCCATCTAGAAGAAATCAAGATTTTAGAGCCATATGGACTAGAAGAAAAATGGATTTGGATGACCATTTTTGGGTAAACCACAAGTCAAAAGAATGGATTTGTGATTTGTTCTTGTTCACAATAAAATATCTAAATATATTTACTGGCGAATCACCACTATTTCATAGGATAATTCCATGAGATCTCAGAATATCTCAAATGCAAATATCACACAATAACAATAACAATCTCACTAAAATATTATTGAAAATATATCTACTATAAGTAATGCATAAATGCAATGCTTTTTTTATTATATATTATAGAGTTTTATCTTCAATATATACATACATGAGACTCTTCATATTCACATGACTCTTGACCTTTACACTTACATAAACTCTTCATCTCCTCATACTCATGGGAGATCTAACTCTTCACATTTCTCAAATACATAATAATAAATATCACATATTTATAGAATACAAAGTCTCTTATGATTGCTCATAACTCCTCACTTCTAAACATGACACTTCACTCACATAACTCACACTTACTAACATGACACCTCACACACATAACTCCACACTTATTTACATGACACATAACTCACACTTAATAACATGACACATACTATAGACTCAAATATTAAACACACACTAGACTAAACTATTTACAAGGTCCTTGCATTATACCAAATAATGTAATGCCTCCAACACCCCTCGTATTACATTATTTTGTATAAGGTCTTATACATTCATTTACTCTCAATATTTTAATTTTTTCTTGGTTCTTCTACTCTGACTTTGGTAATGCTTCAGATTCTGGCACAATATCTATCCCATTAAGTTGTTGCCTATATCTTCCTTTTTCTTGCACATCTTGGATACAAATCTATGCTTGTCAAACTTATTTTCTTCTTGTAAGAACATTTTAGCATTTTCATAAAAAATTTCCATTATGTTTTATTTATCCATCTATAATGTACTTCAATTTTCTTTTCTTGACAAGACTTTGGTTTGTTCTTTTAACAAATTTTGTAACTATGGAGCATCCATTGATTATATTTTGGTTCATGTTTTTTATTCTTTTTACTTGTTTCTTTTTCAATAATTATTGTTTTGTTATCAATACTATTAGTGCCATTACTAATGAGAATTTGAAAGTGGCTTGTATTATTATATTTGTCACATTGTTTCTCAATTTGATCCATACCTTCATTTTTTGTACCTGTATTGTCAAGGATGGAGAAATCTATAATTTTTTCCATGAGGGCTCTATGAATTGTTCTATTTTCTTCCTCATTGATATTTTTTGTTTCTTGTACTTATTGGACCATGTTTCCTTTTTTATTTTTCCATTTTGGATATCATTGTTGTGTTGATGTGTATCACTATTTATTAGACTAATATTGTCTCTGCTAATATCTTTGGAAATATTTATTCATTTGATTCCATTGATTTAGAGAATTGTATCTACAATAACTAGTGTTATGACCTTCCTTATTACACATATGAGAATATTTTTTCTTCCTTCAAGTTAATACTATGAAGATGAAGTCGTATTGTTTGACACCTTTTTATTTGAAATAAGATCATCGTTTTTCATTTCATCTTTCACTTGGTTTTCTATTTCATATTCTTGAAGTATGTTGACTAATTCATCAAACGATACAATTCGATTTAACAATTGAAGAGAGGTGACTAACATTTTAAACATTTCTAGAAGCGCTCTTAGTGTAACTTAAACAAGAAATCTTTTTTCCAATGTTTCTCCCATAGTTTGTAGTTTAGATTTCAATTCTACTACCCTTCACAAAAATATTATATCTTTTCCCCATTGGGAACTATTAGGGAATATAATTGTGATTGCAAATGTAAAATAGTAGCTCCATTATTTCCTTCAAATATTGTGCATAATTTATCCCAAACATTTTTTGAAGTTTCAGCTTCACTTATGTGTGCCTAAAATTCATCTAATATACCAAATGTGATTAACATAAGAGCCTTTGCATCATCATCTTTAAATTATGTCTTCCTATCGTATCTTCTATAATGTATTTCTCTCCATTTACTATTTTTCAAAGTTTCTCAACAATAAGTATTGATCTCATCTTATGTTTTCATGGCGTAAAGTTAGGTCCTTTTAGAAGCTGTGATTTAGAAAGAAAAATATTTGTATATGCCATAATAGAATTTCGCCAATAATTTCCTTTGTTTTTTTATTTATTATTAATCCAAAATTTTCTTCTCTTTCCTTTTATTTTCAATTTCATATTTGATATTCTTTTTCAATTTTTAGTTTTTGGTAAAAAACCATTTATCTCTAGAAGTTGTTTCTTCTTTTCTTCAATTATTCTTTCTTAAAATTCTTTAATCTTAAAATTAATTCTTCTTTATTCTTTATTCAATTTTTTTCCTCAATTCAAATTTCAATTTTCAATTTCTTTCTTCCTTCATTGAATTATTCTCTTTCTTCAATTTCAAAATTTTCATTCAAATAATTTTTAATTTTCTTTCTTCAATCAATAATCTTCTTCTTTAATTAATTATCTTCTAGACCCGACTTGGACTCGATCAGAATATGGGCAGTTATGAAGTGGTCTCCTAAAGGTCAGATTGATTTAGTTGCTATTCCAAAAGGTTTTTTCTTATTAAAATTTATTTTCTAGAATATCTTAACCATATTTTAGGAGGAGGTCCCTAGTTTTTGGGAAGAGGACCCTCTTCCTTTGTAAATGGGGAATGGATTTTGATCTGGATACCTAGAAGATCAACACTACTCCTATCTGGGTAAGGCTCCCTGACCTTCCTTTCAACTATTGGTGTTAAGTTGTTTTAAGAGGGATTAAAAAACTTCTAGGTGATTTAGTTATGATTGACCCAAAGACTAGAGCCAAATCTTAGATGGTCTTTATTTGCATGTGTGTGGTAGTTAATTTAGATATGAAACTCCCTGGAAATATTAAATTTCTTTTGGATGTAGGATCTAGGATCCAACCTATTATTTATGAGAATAAATCATTATTCTTCTCTAATTGTAATAATTATGGATATGATATCTCATGATGTCCTTAGAGAAATTCTATCCTAGCTACTCCTCAAAAGAATCATCCTTATGAAGAAGCCCTAAGAAAAATCTAGTTCAAACTTAATTCTAGTTGAACAGGCTCTTGTTGTTGATAGGGGTCTGCCAAATATTTATTCTTCGATGGTCTCTAAGGAGGTCCTATACAATAAGGATGTAAATCCCCTTTTAGATAATTCTTTTAAATGTTTGGCCTCAATTGAGAACCCTCTTGTAGAGACAACGTCTTTGGTTGCTTCAAACGTGTCTAGATATACAAAGAAAATATTTGCTTCTCTTTGAGGATAAAATATAAATATGTTAGCTTTTGATGGTGTATCCCAAGGGAGAATGCAATCACAAGATGTAAAATGTGCAAAAATGTAAGATGCTGAAATATTCTATTAATGGAAAGTGACGAAAATGATACAATGTAGTATGGAGAAAATGAACACTCCAAAATTGATGCTAAAGAACTATATTGTACTCCATCACAAATCTATATGGTGATCTACTAAATATACCTACTACTACCTACAATGATATAATCACTCACTATGAGACGTTTTAAATAGAAATATGGTTTGCTTGGCCAACATTCTACCTAGTTATACAAGGGGGCACCTTGCACATTTACAACTTGCACATAGACATTTGTGTATTTATTATATTACTTGAAGTAACTAGATAACTACTCCTAAAGAATCTACGACTCTAGTTATGTACCAAGGGTGTTACATTTACATGGCCCAAATTATTTAATATACTCTAATACCCCCCAGTATTACATTATTTGGGTATTGAATACTTTAGTATTCAATATGGATATTCGTCTTGGTCTTGGAATTTTAGCTCTTTTCTTCTAGGTCCTCCATAGTATTCTTTATCTGAATTTGGATGAGTATCTTCATCTTGTTCAGGTTCCTCTTATTTGTTTGGTTTAGTCTTCAATTTATTCTTGGAGCTCATGTGTCTTTTCTCCTTGCTCCAATCTGTTACCTTCTTGTATGCTTGATCAAATGAATGGTTAGTATATTCCAATATTTATGGCTTCAAGATTACAAGTCTCTTGAGCTCTTTCATAGTCATCAAATCCTTGTATGAGAATTTTCTTTTCCTTTTTTCCTAGAATCATATTGTCCTTTATTTTCCTGTGTAGAAACTTTTGCTTCATCATTTCCATTCTTTGATTCTTGTGTATGAATATAGAAGGTAAATTTGGATCATAATTGATCCCTTTTCATTCCCTGTAATTTATTTCTTAGAAAATCCACTAGTGTTTTTTTGAAAAACATCTTGTGTGAATCCAAATAAATCTAGAGCATATGTATCATTATTAAGATTTCTTGTAGCTTCTATTTCATACTTGAATTCTACCATCTTTCTGCCTTTAGTTTGTCTATTTATTACAAAGGAGCTTGTAATTAGTTCTCTCAAATTAGAAATATTTGAGACTCTAAGGCGATCATACCATTGTGGATTTTTTTGTATGTTTACATGTTCTTGTATCCATGATTGCTTTGACTTTGAATTTTATAATCCTTTGAATTTGACTTCCTTATGGATCCCTAGTTTTTTGTATGTGAACTAATTTGATAAAACCTTTCTTATAATTAGGTTTTGTAGGCTTCCTTATATCTCCATAATAATTTTAATATGCTTAGTTCACCTTATAAGTTGATTTTTTAATGTCTTAAGAATAATCAACCTTTTGATTTTCCCTTATCTTTCCTAATGAAGTATGCTTTAATGGTTGGATTTCTTTTTGTCTCCTTTGAATGAGTATGAGATAACTTTTACCAATTAATTCCAACTCTATATATAGGCAATTTATTTTCTTCTCTTTCCAATAGATTAATTTTCTAAATTCCAATTTTATGTATATAGTTTTAAGTAGTATGCCTTATATCTCCCTATTTTTTGGAATATTAGAAAATAATGGTATCTACAATTTAATAATTATTTAATCAAGGTTGACAACCTTATATATCCTACTTGATTATTGCAAATATTATATTATGTGTATGCACCTCAATAATTAATATTTTGAAATATAAACTTGTTTTATTATCTACTAATGCTTGGTTGATTTGTATTATCCAATGCAATAGTAAACCTTATAAAAATCACCTTATAACTCCTTTTAGACTTTAATAAAAGCAAGTAAATAACATTAGTACTATTGGTGCATGATATACCTTAGTATAGGCCTCCTTCAATGTACCTTTTTCAGTGTTGTGTTTGTTGTCCAATGCTCTTTGAATGGACGTTTTTTTTTTGGTAATTAGATGCTTATATTATACGGGTTTTGACTGGGTCCCAATCCCAGATATACAAAAAAATTTGTAAGATAGAGGAGAAATACTACTAAAGGATCCCAAACCAGGGACGATAACTATAGAAAAAACTAAAATTTTCCATGCAGGGGATGATATATCCAACTACCAAAGTGAAACTACCAATGTAGAGGCGAGAAACCAAGAAAACTACATTTCGATAAAAAACCAACCAAAACCCACATAGGGGTAACCTTAGGAAAATACAGTTAACAGACTTAGGATAAGCACCCATGAAGGGGAAATATGAGAAGCACTATCTGTAAGTAATCGTCATCCTACAGGGAAATGAAACAGCAATATCAAAAAACAAAAAACCCAGAAACCTACTCCGAAGCATGACTAATGAAGCTAGGCTTCTAGGGAGTTCTCCTTGGTACAACTTGCGCCATTCTGGAGGAACTACTTCAGGGCTGAATTGGCACTATCAAAAGTTGAGATGAAGCTTTTGAGGAACATTCTTGAAACTCTATCAAAAATTGCAACATCAGGGTTCGAATTCCCACTGTTGTCCTCAAAAATGTGGACTGGGGAATTTTGACTAGTCTCCACCTTGGTTTTTTTGACCCGAGAGGACCTTCAAACATGAGAAGAGCTCTCTCCAACCTTAGATTTCTGCTTCACTGGTAGAGGCCTACCTTCACTCACACCAGGGGGCTTGATGGAAGGGGGTGTCATAGCAGTCAAGGAGCCTTTCTTAGAAATTGGAGTTTGGAAATCTTGGGGATCCTCGCTAACCAGGGGCTCACTGGACAGGGAGTGGGAAGGACTGTGAACGGAGGAGGGAGGGGGAGGATTGGAAAGAAGGGGGGTGATAGAAATGGGAGGAGGGGTGGAGGTGATGATGTGGTGGAAGATGACTGCAAGCAGCCCTTGGTGGATGGGGGTAGAGTGCTTTTTGTGGGCACTGAGAATTGAGAGCCAGATGGAGCGATGAAGGAAAGTCGGGATATTCATGGGTTTGAAACCATGCAGGTGATTGACCAGAGCTAGATGAAAGCTGGATAAAGGCTTGGTGGGGTCATCACAAGAAATGTACTGGAGCATGGGGATAATGATGATAGGCCAAGGAGAGGGGAGGGATTCATGGTCGAGGGTGACTCCAATCCACTTGAACTCTTGATGGTTGGGAAACCCATCGAGCTCCTGGTCCCAATTATGCTTGTCTCACCGGACCAAATGACCTGTCAGCGGGAGGCCAGACACTTCTGCAATCAGTTCTATCGTTACCTTGAAGTGGATGTTGTGAATGGAAACATGACCATTCGACCATGATTTCACGAAGTCTGCGGTAATATCTTGCTCGACACCCTTGAATTTGGACAGAAAAGGGATAAACCCTTGCGCTTGCAGGTAGGTGGTCGGAAGGGGATCCAGATGGAGGTTATTGGGCTCGATAAAGGCCATGGTGGTGGAAACAAGGCACTCGGGATTACCAGCAAGAGAACTAGATAGAGGGCTGGGGTGGCACAAATGAACAAAGTAGGTGATCGAGGTAGACCACAACCAGTTTAAATAAGCATGATGTAAAACAAGACTCATGTCGATAAACCAGGAGTGACAATAGGTGTAGAGGTGGTGCTGATGGTGATGAAACTAGGGATTGGTGGGGGCCTCGAACGGATATCCACATGGGTGGAGATGAAGCGGTAGTGGTACTTGGTAACAACAAGCCCAGGTGAGATCTTAGGTGGGGCGGCTTTGGAACAATCATAGTTGGGACTGCACGAGTTGCCTTGAACTTTGTTGTGGTTTGAAAAGTGAATCCAAGCTCAAAAAATATGAATGGAAGGGCCAGGTAGGCGACCAATCATATGATAGCAAGGAGGTGCACAGATCAAGAATTCTAGCCATGGGAACTTCGCACCATGGGACCTACAAAAAAATGATTAGGAAAACCATAGAACAATGGGGAAAGAGCTAAAGGCACCTGGTCTATCTTAGCCAATCAACTGACGCTATATGAAGAACACTTTGTGGAACCATGTTGTGCCAAATGGAGATGGTAGGTTGGGTGATTCCCAAATTTGCAAGACCGTCAGCAAGCTTGTTGGCCTCTCGGTACACGTGAGTAGCCATAACCTGATTTTTTTGGCCAATGAGAATTTTGGTCTCTTGGATGAGAGAGCAAATGTTCCAAGATGGACTTTTGTCATTGTTGATGTACCCAATGATGTTAAGGGAATCCCCTTCAATTTGGAGATTGATTTTTGAATCCCTGATTAGATGCATACTTCTCCATAGGGCCCAAGCTTCAGCCACATTGTTCGTTTGATGGTCCAAGTTCTCGAAAAAAGCTATGACAACTTCACCCTTATGATTTTTGACAACCCCGCCAGCTCCTGCTAAACCTAGATTCCCCTTGGAGGCACCATCAAAATTTAACTTCAACCATCCTTCTAGGGTGGTCTCCATCGAGCCTCCTTCCTGGGATGGGGTAGGGGAGGGGCCGCATTAGAAGGGATGGGAATATTCAGAGACTGAAGGATCTCAGTTTCAAAGCCACTGCTAGGAGGTTTGGGGCAAGGAAGTAATTGGGAATTTTTAGCAGCATAAGTGATGGCTTTAGTAGCTATGGACACAAGGTCATTAGATAGGAGGGAGAAAATTTTGTGGTTCCTCTCTAACCAAATTTACCATATAAAATGATGGAGGTAAATTTTCCATAGAAAGGAGACTTTGGGATTGCTGAACGGGTTTGGCCATTGGATAAAGAGGTCTAGTAAGGAGTTGGGAGGAGCCCATTGAATCTGAAAGGTAGTCAGGATGTGACACAAACCTTCTCTGGTAAAAGCACAATCTAGGAATAGATGATTGATAGATTCCCAATTGGAGAGACATAGGTGGCATCTATTTGGGACAGGCATACCTCTTTTCATTAGATTATCGATAGTGAGGGATTTGTTTTGAATGGAAATCTAGGAGAAGAAGCCAACCTTGGGGATGAGGTGCTTGACCCACACCAGACTGAAGGGAATAGTGGGGACTTGGGAATTGAGCAGGAGGGAGTAAGCTGATTTGATGGAGAAATCCCCATTGTCATTCCCTTTCCAAATGGGGTAGTCCAAGGTAGCTATGGTCGGGATAATGGTGGTTTTGAGTAAGCGAGACAAGACAATCCCTACTCTAGCCACTTCATCACTTTCATTGGTAGTGGGAATGGCTTTCCATCTGTGTTGAATGTCAATGAAGTCCCTAACTTGGCTGTCAAACCTCCTGTCTAGAATAGGCCTGAGGATGGAGACTTCAGGGATCTCCGAAAGAGGTCTATCTTTTATCCATACATCATCCCAAAAATTTATATTTGAACCATTGCCTAACTGCCATCGGGTGCCTTTGATGATGAGGGATTTGGCTTGAATAATAGCCTGCCAAAATGTAGACCCATTAGTGGGAGTGTCGTCATCCAACAAGGATAGGTTCTGAAGATATTTGCCTTTGATGATGGATACCCACTCTATTTTGAAGTTGGTGAAGATCTTCCATGCCTGCTTGGTGAGAAGGGCGAGGTTCATGTTGGTGATTCTTCTAAGCCCGAGGTCTCCTTGGGATTTGGGGTGGCAAACTCTATCCCAGCTGACTAAATGGAATTTTTTCTTTTCCTCTAGGCCCGACCAAAGGAAGTTCTTTTGTATCTGTTCAATCTTGGAATGCACAGTAGTAGGAGCTTTGAACACCGACATAAAGTAAACTAGGATGCTCTAGAGAATAGCCATAGTGAGAGTTGCTTTGGCTTCTGAGACAGAAGAGAACCTTTCCATCCTACAAGTTTTCGCTTGATCCTTTCTATAACATTGTCCCACATGGACTCTTTCAGGTTTTTGATGAACAAGGGAAGACCCAAGTAAGAGGTAGGGAGATCAACAATGCAGCACTGAAGGATACGGGTAATTTTGCGTTGTCTATTAGCAGGAGTGTTGAGAAAGTAGCATTTGCTTTTTAGATAGTTAATTTTTTGATCGACTGCTAATTCATAGGTATCAAGGATAGACTTTATAGATTTAGCTTGAAGAACAGAGGCCAGGGTGGCGATGATAGTATCATCTACAAACTACTGATGGGATAGGGGTGGGGAGTTAGAAGAGGCCTTGATACCTGAAACACTTCCTATTGCACAAGCATATTTGAAGGCTCTTCCTAGGGATTCTGCAAGAATGATGAATAGGAAGGGGGAGAGGGGATCTCCTTGTCTGATGCCTCTGGAGCTGGGGAAATATCTTGTTGCTGATCCATTAACCAAAATAGAGAACCAAGGGGAGGAAATGCAGCCCTTGATGAGGTCGATCCAGTCCTTGTGAAACCTGAACCTAGAGAGGACCTTTAAAAGGAAATCTTGGTTAACCCTATCAAAAGCTTTGCTGATGTCCAACTTCAAAAACATGGTTACTTTTTTGTTGCACGAGATTGAGTGAAGAGTTTCGTGAAGAGAGATGATGTTGTCAGTGATGGATCTGCCTTCTATTAAACTTCCTTGACAGGGATCTATGATCATGGGAAGGATTTTCTTGAGCCTCATAGCTAGAGATTTGGTTAAAATCTTGTAGATGATGTTGCATAGGCTTATTGGCCTGAAGTCCGCCATGGATTTGCATTGAGGGGTTTTGGGGACCAGGGCAATGAAAGTTGAGTTCATCCCTCTGGGAATGATCTTGGTTCGTTGGAGCTCTATGATGGCATTGTAAATGTCTTCCTCTAAAATATCCCAGAATATTTGGAAGAACCAAGGGGGAACCCATCTGGCCCAGGGGCTTTGTCAGCCTGCATGGAGAACAAAGCGTGCTTGATTTCTTTTTTGCTTAGGGGTTGGATAAGGGAGGAATTCATTTCAGGAGTGACCAAAGGGGGAATGTTCTATAGGAGGACCTCTTGGGCTTCAGGATGTTCGGGGGATATGGTTCCCATCAAGTTGCTGAAATAGGAGGAGGCGTCATCTTTGATTTTGAAAATGTCTTTGGAGCAGGTGCCATCAGCCAGAATGAGCTCTTTAATTTTGTTCGTGCTTCTATTCCGCAGAGTGGAAGCATGGAAGAACTTCGTGTTAGCATCGCTATCTTTTAGCCAAAGGGCTCGGGACTTTTGTCTCTAGTAGGTCTCTTCCTTAGCCAGAATGTTGTGGTATTCTGATAGAAGTTGCTTTTCTTCTTCTCTAATCTGGGGAGTCAACTGGTCATTCTAGATTTGTTGCTCAATGGTTTTGAGTTTGCTTAAGATCTGATATTTGTTTTCGAAAATATTTCCGAACACCTCCTTATTCCAGATTTTGAGGTTTTCCTTGATAGCCTTCAATTTTTGGGAAACTCAGGATATAGTAGACCCAGAGCAAGGGTGCTGCCACCATTCAGAGATCCTCTACCTCAAGTCAGTGTGTTGGATCCACATGTTCTCAAATATGAAGGGGGTTTTGAAGGATGGGGCCCTGTTAGCTTCCAAAAGAAGGGGGCAATGGTCGGAGCCAATTATAGGAAGAGAGATGAGAGAGGTGTCTCCAAATATGGGAATAGCCTATTGGGATAGGAAGATTCTATCCAATTTGACTTGTATGTGTTCGAAACCCACTCTTTTGTTGCTCCATGTGAATTGGCATCCCTTAATTTGAACATCCATTAGCTCATTCTCAGTAACAAAGTCCTAGAAATCTTGTATGCTCTTGGAAGGAATGGAACTGCCACCCTTCTTATCTGAGGGAAAGAGGGGGGAATTAAAATCACCTGCTAACATCCAGGGGAGGTTGGAGAAGGCATCCTTCATGTTGGAAAGGGATCTCCAAAGAGAGCATCTTTCAAGAGGGTTATTGGGAGCATAAATGTTGGATAAAACCTAGGTGAACTGATTTTCTTTGCAAAAAAAGACCAGGTTTAGAGTCCTTTCGGAAGATGAAATTACCCTACCTTCAACTTTTTTGGATCCCAAAGGCATAGAAGGCCTCTAGATGAGCCTTCGGTAGGAGAGGAAGCCCATTGGTAGTTCTTCCACACTGAATTGGTAATACTGTTAATTCTAGAAGCATCAACTTTTATTTCTTGCATAATGAAAATAGTGGGTTTGTGATCTTTCCTTATAGTTCGAGCTAATCTTTGTTTGGCTGAACTATTGAGACCTCTGATATTCCATGAAAGAATCTTCATTTGGATACTTTGGTGGATTTTTTGCCTCCCTTAGATTGTTGAGGGGGAGGTTTGGGATTTTTTGTTTCATCCTTGGCCTGGTTGAACAGGTCTGGGAACAAAGTTGTTTGCACTCCATTGGCCACTTGATTTTCGGTGTCTTTTTTGTTTTGCTCGACTAAGGATGGTCTTCCTCTTTTCTTCTCACTCCCTGTGTCAACAGGGGCTTTTTTGTAGCTTCTTGTGATGATAGGACTATGATCCACTTTGCGGTGGGAGGGACTCACCGCTTCTCTCAGGTATTCAAAAATGGATTTAGTTGGGGAAAGAGGCCCATCCAGGGGGAAGGGAAGGTCCAGATCTGGATGGGGATTGGGGAAGGGGGAGGGTGGTGATAGGATTGTGATCCATTTTGAGGAGGGAGGGACTCACTGTCTCATTCAGGGATTCAAAAACACATTTAGAGGGAGAAGGGGGCCCTACCGGGGGGAAGGGAAGGTCCAGATCTGGATGGGGATTGGGGATGGGTGGGGGGAGGGGCAGATTCTGGAAAGAGAACTTCATCATTGGAGTTGGATAAGGGACCAAACCTATTAGGAAAAGCAAACATGGAGCATACCTTATTCGCATCTGAAGATGGTTCTTGGATGGGTAGCTCTTGGGTGATTTGTTTCCCTTTGTATTCTCTTTCCCGCCTATTGTCGAAGGGAGCTCTAGATCTTTCATTGTGGATTCCCACCTGGGTGCCTTGTTTTCATGGAGTAGGGGGAGGCTTGAAGCTAGTCATTTCTTTCTGGGGTTTGAGAGGACATTGGGATCTCAGATGCCCTTGGCATTGGCATTCTATGCAAAATACTGGCTTGTTCTCATACTCTATTGCTTGGCACCTATGATAGGAGCCGTAAATGAGATTTATGCGAGTTGGGAGCTGGGAATCTAGGTTGGCATTAACGTAGATTCTGGCGTGAGCCATGTGGGTTCGGGCCTTCATTGCAGGATCAATGGCTACAAGATCTCCAATGCATTTTGCAATCCCACGTAGAATGTCCTCATGACAAAAATGGATGGGGAGGTCCGGGAGGTGAACCCAAATGGGGGTGAAGTTGATATTTTGAGTTTCGGGGTTGAAATCATCCCCCCATTTTCGTAGAAATAAACTTTTCCTACCATAAAACCATAGCCCTCCCGTGAGGATGCGAGCATAGTCATTATGGTTGTTTAGCTAGATCAGAAAAAATCCCCTAGATAGGACCACAAGTTGAAAACTCCCTACCATTCTCCATTTGGACGTAACCCATCTTCTTACTGACTCTATGTCTGGTCTTCCCCAAAAAATTTCCCAACAAGGGAAAGGGATTCGATAGACATTTTTTCTGCTATCACAGGTTCAGGGATGATTAGGTCATCACCAGAGGGCAGCAAGGGAGGAAGGTTCCTAGAGGAGCTAGGTGTTGGGAAACCTTTAACCTTCGCTACATAGCTTTGAGGTGAAGGAGCTATGCTTTCTGAGCGGGATCCATTGGTAGGGAGGGGAGGGACAAAACCCTCATAGCGGGATCCACTAGTGGGGAGGGGAGGGACAAAACCCCCATAGTTTTCTCATGGTCATTCAGCGAGCAGGCCCCACTACCCACCTGGGTCAGGGCCAGGGCCCTTCTCACCATCCTTATTGGTAGCTTCGCCCGATGGGGGAATCTTGCCCTGCTCCAGTCCAAGCCCATCTACAAGCACTTGGGTATTCCCTCTCGATGTTGCCAAAGTTGCCAAGGTCATCGAGATTGCCATATAATCTTCTCATTGAATGGACATTGTTATTACTTGATGTTGTTGAGCATTTAATGCTCCTTCATTAATGGATGCTTTATCTAAATCTTTCACTTCATTGTGTGGAATTTTGACCTTGTTGGGTGTCTAATTTTGGCATTGAATCTTTTTTTCTTGAATGCACTATTATACAATACTTTCTATGAATGTGCTTCCATACCTTACAATATTTACTATGTGCCTTGAAATTTGCTATCATTCTCCAAGAATAGGCACTATTAAATAGTGAATATGCCTTACTTTTTATGACAAATGGTGCTTGGGAGTTACACTAAGGTGAGTGTTTGAGATATGAGCTCTTCTAACACTCATTTTCCTATGCAATGATGGTTGGGCATTCGTAACCTCCTAATAATGGCTAAGCTTAAGTAACCTCCTGGTTTGTAATCGAAGATGCCTTTCTTAAACATTCTTCTTTGAATGTACATTGAGCAATATGAGGGCACCAAGAAGGGATGTGCCAAGTGGTGCTTAGGGTTTTTTCATGTAAACCTTATCCAACTTATTATTGCTTACCTCTTATTTTGCTAGCCAGTGCTTTTGATATATTATCTCCAACGCCTTCTTTCAAGCCAACATTTTTCTTGTATAGGTGGTTCCAAATAATATGATGAGAAATGCTATGATGGAGGTTCTATTGCACTCCAATAATGGATTTATCTAGGATGATGAGCAACACTATGGTGGAGGTTTTGAGACACTCCAATGGTGTCTTTGATCTAGGATGATGAGTAACACTTTGATGGAGTTTTTGAGACACTCCAATGGTAGCTTTGAATGCTTCTTTTGGATAAACATATATCTCTTGGGTATTGCTCCCTTTGTTTATTCTTATGCTTTAATATTATCCTAATTTCAAGTTACTATTTTTCTACCTTTGTAGATGATAGTTCCTTGTGCTATGTTATGTATGCTTACAAATTGCTCATTGCGATTGTCCAAAACCATGGGTGATGTGAGCTTCTTGAAGGCTCTTTTGACCTTTCTTGGATAGTGCTCCTCTACTATTTCTTATGAGATAATCCTTGCTTGTGAAGGATGTGTCTTTATGACACTTAGAATTTGTCCTTTTTGCTATGTAGGATAGGATATTATGGTGCAAAATAATATAAATATGTTTATAATAGAATACCTTGCTTTTGTACCTTCTTTTGCGAGCTTCTCCTACTGGTTTTTATGGCAGTTGTTTTGTACTAATCGTAAGGGTTGATTTGATGTTGTATTATTTGCTAGACAAATATCTCATTTGCTTGGATAATTTGATAATGAATCCAAGCTAATAATCACATAGATAGTATACTTTTTAAGGAGTAATTTTTGCACTAATATTTTACCTGTAAATAACTCTTAGTGCACCTCGAATCTTAGACTCACCAAATCTCAATTTGTAGCTTCTATCACTGATTTAATGGTTGTCTTCTTCTTCTTCACTCCTTGGAGGAATTTTGATCTACTTGGTGGCTTTTATAGGCCACAATACCTTGCAGGTATTGAGTTCTAAATAGTGTCTTTAGACACTTTTATTATTTACAAATTTTTGTGCCCTTGATCTTAAAAATCAATACATAAAATAACCCTTTAAGAGTAACTAGTTTAATGAACAACTAGTATAGTGCAATGAACCAATAATATTTCCAACTTAATGCACTCTAATAATCTCACCTTATTGGTCCTATTAATAATCTATCAAAGTAGTTTCAAATGCACTAATGAAAACTGCAAATTTTTTAATGTAGTCCTCTTCTCAATAATTAGATAATAGGAAGATGTATCTAACTCCAATTAATATGTGGGTAATGAACATTAACAAAAAATATCTTCTAAACTTTCTTTGAGGACTTAAAATGCAACCTTCTATTTTGCAACTTTTGAATTCTAGTAATGCGCTTAATGAAGCTAAGTAGTAATTTGAATTAAGTGTACAAGTAATGAACCTTTTAAACCTAAGTTGCTTACCTTTGATGATGAATATATTTATGAGTTGATTCATCAAATTTCTTGTTTGGAATGGTGGTTGCTCATAGTTGTGAATTCTTCTAGTCTACTACTTTAAAACTATAGTAGATGATTTCAACTTCTCCTTCAGGATCTGGCCTGGAACTTTGAAGTCTTGTAGCTAGTAATTCTATCTTGATTATTGTCCTTTAGTAGTCAATATATTCACTAAAATGTTATCCTTCAAGAAACCTTTCAGTATTTTTTTGTAAATCCAACAAATCCCTATCTTTGAAATGTGCCTTCTTTAGCTATGAAGGGCAATCTCCAAATATTCTTGGATTTGGTAGGTTTATTTTGTCTGAGTTTTGAATTCAAACAAGACTTTATTCTGAAGAATATGAAGGTCTTGAGGTCTTCACAAATCTTCTCTCTGAAGTTTTACAAAGTGTTTGCCAAATATTTCTTCTTTGGGCTTGTTGTCAAATGGTGATAATTGTCCCATTGTCTTCCACTATCTTTTGTAGTGAATTTATCCAATGAGTTCTCTTAGGAACTTCTTTGATGGCTTCTCTAATTTTTGCAATGAGGATATCCAAGCCTTATCCTTGTTTCTCCTTGAGACCTCTCCAATATCTTTAGTCTTGTAACTTCTATGGTCTTCTTGATGAGACCTTTCCTTCAACCTTCAACTACGAAAGTGTAATGAGATCTTCTTCATGAATCTCTAGAATAGAACTTTTGATAGTCCTTCTCTATCTCTTCCAAGGATGGAAGTTCTTCAGTGAGACCTTTTATGGGTATCTTTAGCTTCTTCTATAGGAAGTCTTCAATCAGCATAGGAGATCAACATTCTCCTATCTTTCACAGACTCTTCTCTAGAGTCTTCTTCAATTTCAAGGCTTCTATGGTCTTTTCTTCTAAATCAAGGTTTTTGTGAATTTTTATTATGGATTGAGGCTTTTGTAGCCTTTTCTTCTAGATCAAGGTTTCTTTGGCATTTTCTTCTAGATCAAGGCTTCTATGGCCTTTTCTTCTACATTGTGTAGGTTTGCAACAAGGCTTCCCTCAATTTCCTATATTACAACAAAGTATTAGTAAGATGATTATAAATTTTTTCAATGATGAATCTTCACTAGTTGATTTGTGAATCTAGTGGGACAAATGCTAAGTCCTAGTATTCACTAGTTTTTTCGCAACTCTGTGGAAAGACTCTAACCAAATGTAATCTCAAAAATTCTAGAATTGAGATTTGCTTCTCCTCTCAATCTCTCATTTGAATTTCCTATTCTTATTGATCTACCATAGCTTTGATACCAATGTTATCTTTTGATGGTGTATCCTAAGGGATAATCTAATCATGGGATGTAAAATATGCATAAATGTAAGATGCTGAAATATGTTATTAATGGAAAGTGGTGAAAATGATACAATGCAGTATGGAGGAAATGAACACTCCAGAACTGATGCTAAAGAACTACATTGTACTCCATTATCAATATATATGGTGATCTACCCAGTATACCTACTACTACCTACAACAATATATAATCACTCACTATGAGGCCCTTTATATAGAAATATGGATTGCTTGGCCAACACTCTACCTAGCTATACAAGGGGACACCTTGCACATTTATAACTTGCACATAGACGCTTGTCCATTTATTATATTACTTGAAGTAACTAGCTAACTACCCCCTAAAGTAATCTACTACTCTAGTTATATACCCAAATGATGTTATATACTTTAACAAAAGAGCAGTGCATCTCCAAGACCAATTACGAGGGGACAAGCTAAGGGAAATATTAATCCTCGTGGTTGAGGAAAACCTTCTCTCATCTCTAGATATAAATAAAATACTAAAATGCTAGCTAAATATCAACATGCATCTCCTAATAAGAATTCCAATTAGAATATTGGGGAAGGTAGACATCAATGCATCTCCATCATACTTATTTTTGTTGATGACTACTTGGGTGGGCTTTCTTCCAAATTTTTAAAATTTAAATTTTGAGGCACGTCAGCTATCAAATTTTGAATTTGAAAGCAATTCTTCTTATGATATATTTATTGTTTCTGATCTCCTCATGTGGGATTAAGCTTTTACTATCTTGATCTTTGGTTATTTTGATCTCCTTTAATATCCTCGTGTTTTTTGCCCTTTTTTGGTAGAGATCCTTAGCTTTGTTTTTAATTTTTTGTAGTCTTTTCTTTTGTCTTGTGACCCTTTTTGTAATTTTAGGGTCTCATCAACCCCTTGTTGTAAATTTTTTGAGATTCCTTTCAAAATCCAATAAAAATTGTCTTCTTATAACTCCTTTCAATCATTCTTCTTCATTTTTAATCTTCAACAATCAAATTTTCCTTCTTTAATTTCTTCTCAAATTTTAATAAATTCTTCTTATAACTCCTAAATTAATTTCTTTCAATATTTTATTCAATTAAAAATTCCTCTTTAATATATTTCATTCATATATTAATTCAATTTTCAATTCTTCCAATTTGTTTATGTTTAATTCTTTTCTCTTTCTTGAAATTCACTTCCCCAAAAAAATATCCTTTCAAAAACCTAACCTTTTGAGCTTTGATATTTGCACATGCAGTCAAATAATTATGTGGGAAATATTTACGTTAGCTTAGAAATTGGTAATTTTTCCATTTCTAACACCTAGACATAATGCTCTTCTTCTACATGCATGTGTTTCATTTGCACCAATATTTGTATTTTATTCTAGATGTTTCCTTCTTAGGCACTCTTCATATTTTCCCTCAAGTGTTCTCCTATGATTTTACACTCTTCGTTCCTCTAACCTGAAAGTTTTCTTTGGACCAATATCTCTTTGCAAACAAGTGCTTTCCCATGTGTGTTTCTCTCGGGCATGGACCAACATCTCTCTGGGATATTTCTCTCCTTTATAGATATTTCCTCTCTCCTTAGGCACTTTCATTCGTAGTCACTATTAGGACCATGATGTGGCTCTTTCCTCTTCTATCCTTCAACTACTTACGAACCCTATCTCTTCCATGTTTACTATCAGACACTTACATCATGATTCCTCTATGTGGCTCTTTCCAAGCTCATGCAAGGTACCTTTTCTAGTCTTACGCAAAGTTTCCTTCCACACAATATAGATCTCAATTGGCTCACAAAAGATACCTCTCAACAGGTTCTTAACATTTCTTTTACCATCCAAAAATTTCTTCTTACCTTATCATTGAATCTCACCTCCAATATCATGGTTCTCTTCTTCTCAAATATAGTTTTTTTCTCTCATTGGATGCTCTCCCAATGTGGCTCTAATACCATTATTACCAAATCACCATTATTCTCATAGGATAATTCCACATGATCTCATAATATCTCAAATACAAACTCACACAATAACAATATCAATATCACTAAAATAATATTGAAAAATATATCTACTATAAGCATTGCTTAAACTGCAATGCTTGTTTGATTATATATTATAGAGATTTATCTTCAATATATACATACATGAGACTCTTTATATTCACATGACTCTTGACCTTTACACTTACATAAATTCTTCATCTCCTCATACTCATGGGATATCTAACTCTTCAAATTTCTCATATACTTAATAATAAGTCTCGCCATATATACATAATACAAAGTCTCTCATGATTGCTCATAACTCCTCACTTCTAAAAATAACACTTCACTCACATAACTCACACTTAATAACATGACACATACTATAGACTCAAATATTAAACACATCCTAGACTAAAATATTTAAAAGGTCCTTGCATTAATATTGCAAGGTACCAAATAATGTAATACCTCCAACAAGATTGTATACTTTCTTTGCAACCATGTGTTGGATAGTAATAATCTATACAAAATTTCTATTATATGAATTTACCTAATGCATCTATTATCCAATGTATACAGAAAAACATGAAGGACTAACATCCCAAAGGCTATTTGAATAATCTAATAGAGCAAAATCTTACATCAATTTAGACCAACCTAGAGTACCACCCTTCTTTTCTAAAGGAGATAGAATAGTGTTGAAATCACCCCCAAGAATCCATAGATCACAATTTCTTCTTCTTTTTTAAATAGGGTTTTTAAAGGGTTGTTCTTCCCGTTTTACAGCAACTTAGTCACATTGATCTATAAGGTGTTGCTGAGATTTGAATCTTGGTATGGGCTACATCAACTATTTATCTCAACCATTGAACCAAAATACCCATTGGCCATAAATCACAATTATAAATCATCATTGTATTTAAAAAAATACTAAGGTCTTTCCAACATCTTTAACAATAAGTAACTATAGTTAGAGCATATATATTTATAACCCTAATTTTTATGTTTTCCTCTTTATTGCAAAATAACCCAACCTAATCATATTTTTCTTCTAACAATTGTCCATCCTATTTGTGTTTGTCTTATGTTGTTGTAATATGACCTAAAGCTCCTCTAGAAGAAACTTCTAGAAAATCACCCATCTTCCAAATATTTTTAAAAGCATCTTTACTGTAGGTCTAAAATTTGCACACTCTTTTCCTTCAGGCTAATGGATCCATGCCTAGAAGGGGAATGTGGGAATAATAGGTCTACACCTTGAAATAGAGATATTTGATCATACCTTCTTATGGTGATTTTTTTATGATTATTTTAGGGTTCACCAGGAAACATTTTATGGCAGTTTCCATGCCTAGGTTTTGGAGTTTGTTTTGATGTGTTCCTTTTAAATTCTTGCAATCACCTAGTTTGGCCAATATGCAACTATGCTAACCTAAATGCAATTTTGATTCACATGTAGACAAAAAACAACAGAAAATAGAATTAAGATGGATAATGCAATGCTTAGAAAGTAATACAAAATTTGACCTATATTTCAAAAGTTCGATGAAGGTTCTGATTTTGAATGCAATCCAGATCATATGCATCATAGAAAAATCGTACGAAGAAAGTAAGATTGTACGAATATGATTTTAATATTGTACCATCTAGTCAGAGATCGATCAGTCTAATATTGACTAAAATCTGTAATTTCATGGGTAGAGTGTAGAAAAGAAAAACAAGAGATTCTATTGTTCTTTTAAGCATGAATGAGGTTTAATGTTGGCTATTGAATGTTGTATTTAAATGTAAATAACAGATAAATACCTAAAACTATATGCAATATGCAATTAGATGTGAAATCGATGAACTCCAGAATGTAAATGCTTGAATTCTAGATTCTAAATGCTGAAAATGATAACTAGAATGATAGATCTAAAAAAATAGAGTTGAAACATGCAAACCAGCACTCGAGATTACCCCCAAGTGATCTCAGAGTAATATCATATGGTCTGAGAAATATTGTACGCTTTCGATGAAAAATCGTATCATTTGATTGTCGATCGTATCCTTTCGATCTTGCACAGAACAGAAAATGCCTATGCCTAATATAGAAATTATATGATTCAAATGCAAAAATAAAGTCAATATGTAAATTGCACCAGGGTAAATCAGAGGGGAGGAGTTTCTGATTAAATAGGCTGATCAAATCAACCAAAATGGGTTGAAAATAACTTGGTTACAACTCCTTCCAATCTGGTCTTGATCGTATGAATCCGATCCCGCAACCATCGCATGGTTGCATAGATAGAGGTAAAAATCGTTAAAACAAAATTTGTTGCCTTGCTAAGTTGAGAATTTCAGTTTTGAGTGAGATCGTACGCATACGATCAAGGATCATATCATATGAACGATCTCGTCAAGAAGTTAGATATGTACTTAGTTTTTTGGCAGTTTGCGGAGTCAAATGATGTCAAAATTGGACATATAATATAACGTTGGAAATTTCTTTTCAAGCCCTATCTAATGGTATAAAATTTTATAATAATGGAGATGATTTTATAGGGTGAAAATTCTCTTGAATATGACCTTAGTTTTCTAGGAGGAAAACTAAGAAAAATGAGTCAATTTTTCATGTCTACATTTTGCCCCCTCTTTGGCGTATTTATGAACAATAAATTCATCAAATAAAAGTGTAGCTACTTGAGTAGAAATTATTATGATTGACATGGGAAAAAAGGATTAGATGGTTTAGGATGAATAGTTCATGGAAAATTGATGTTTTAAAAGAATAATTACTAATTTACTTGACTATGATGCCCCTCGAGTTTTTTACACCAAATTCTACGTTTGGTGGAAAACTCGACATTTTCTGATATATATTGATCTTCTTTGTTTTATGTGACTTTGTATGATTTACTATATGATTTATTACATTTTCTTATGATGATTGTGTAATATAATTTCACATAGTCATGCTTTGATTTTTGAACATTTTGATCATGCTTAACATAAAAGAAAAATGATTTTGTAAAGTGTGTTTTGAAAAAGATGTTTTTGTGTGATGATAGATTTGATGGATTAACAATTAACCTAAAAATATGTTGTGTTTTTATATGACCAATGGTGGAGATCGATGCTCGTTG
Organism: Wollemia nobilis; assembly: GCA_028583015.1. Lineage (NCBI taxonomy): Eukaryota > Viridiplantae > Streptophyta > Pinopsida > Araucariales > Araucariaceae > Wollemia > Wollemia nobilis. The sequence goes on along the minus strand of JAQPPZ010013020.1, from coordinate 3,138,912 downwards.
GGTCATGAAGCAGATGCTACTGTGAGGAATTTTTGTATTGCTAATGCCAAAAATATTATGGGCTCAAGAGTAACCTTGAGGCTTTTGATGATGAAAGAAGATATCCATTTTAAAGGGGATTGATTTTGTGAAAGTAGGTGGATACAAATTATATTTTTTATGGATATAAAGTGATTTAAGCATGAAAATTGGGCAAGATGACTTGCGCTAGGCATAGAATTCCTAGTGTGAATTTTGGGATCATAATTACTAGGAATTATACCATCATCATGAAGTCAAAATGCAATACATTATAATGTAAAACTATTTATTTTGAAGACCTAAGTTGATATAAAACAAATAATTTGTATCACAAATTTAAAAAGATTAATAAATATGGGATTTTTTAGACCTAAAAATTGAAAAAGATGACTTGCGCTAGGCAAAGAATTCCTAGTGTGAAAATTTGAGAAGAATAATTCCTAGGAATTATACCATCATCGTGAAGTCATGAATGCAATGCATGATAAATGATTTTGTACTACAAGTTCTTTTTTAAATAAATTATTTTTGATGATTTTGAAAACTTTTGAAATATAAATGATGAACTAATGTTGTCTAACAAACTTCAAAGAAATATTTTAGCTTATTTCTAAGACAAAATCAAATTTATCAATAACCAGTGTGTGATAAGTGAGTTCATTATCCATCTTGATTTGACACAATGATACAAAATCTCTCAAGGATCAAATGTGTGTGCTTGTGAAATTAATTTACCGATTTTGAGTAAGGTAGTGATACAAGAAAACTTGAATGAACCAATGTGTGTGTGAGTGAAAGGTTCATTAACCATGATTTTGTGCATGCCAGTGTACTAAACTACTATGTAAGTCAAGTTACCAAAAGCTAGCTAATCCACAAGCAAACATTGGTTTGTACAAAAGAAGGTCACTAATGTGACAGACATGTCACCACGTGAAAGGGATTACCCAAGGTCAAGCGGGTTGAGCACAAACCACCTGTTATGGGGCTTACCTCATGGCTTTCGAATAACTGAGGAATTCCAGGGATTCAAGCTCAATACTCCCTTATTTTCTTCAAATTTTGGAATAGGGATTTCTTACTCATTTTTGAACAAGGGGATTTTATTACTTTTTATTTTCTTTTCTTTTTCACTTATTTTTCTTTTCCTTTTTCTTTTTATTTTTCTTTTTCTTGGGATACTTGCCTAGATTAGACGTGGGGCTAGGAATTTTATTTGGGTAGGTGGGAAGCTTGTACTTTTGCCAATTCCTAGTATTCTAGACCACGCACATAACAGGATAGCAAGGAAAAAATTTTGCTTAAGGAACTAATACTACCATGTAGTATCCTTTCCAAATTTTGCAACAAATCATATTTAAGATGTGAGAATGTGTTCTTGGTTTAAGAAGTAGCAATATCATTTCCCAAAATTCAAAATTTATTTAATGAAGTAGAAGTTCTTTTCGATACAAGAGAGATTTATAGTCAAAGCGATGAAATAAAAACCATTAAATATGTAAATTAAGTGCATGGTTGAAGATAAATTTTGATTTTATCTAAAAATAAAGTAGGAAATAACTTGAATCTTGGAAAACAACACACACTGATGCAAAAAATGAGAGTTTAACAATTTCAAATAGTTTTGGAAATTTTTCATGTTTTTTTATTTTTATTTTGGTTTGTTTTGTGATTTGATAAAACTGATAATATATACAAAAAAAATGCTATATATACACTATACAAAGTTATTTGTGCATAACATTTCTAAGGTGGCTTCAAAATCAAAGGAGGTTTTGAAGAACAATTTGGTTGTGGTGTAGGTGATTGAAGTTGATTGGTTGATAGTTGAGATTTTTGTGATGAAGAATGATAAGTAGATGTAGATGAAGAAAAGTGATGGACATAAGACATCGATGATAATAAATAGGAAAATAATAGAGAACTTGATGTGATAACAATAATGAGAGAGATAATTAAGGATAAAAGGTGATGGAAAAAATATGGCATTGAAGATAAAGATGAAGATAATAGAGAACTTAATGTAGTGATGATAAAAAAAGAGATAATAGAGAATACAAATTCTCTATGAATGGGAGAGGTTTGCAAAAGTTTCAAAAAGGATATCTTAGTTGGAATATTGTATGATTGTGTTTGAATATTGAAGGATACTTTAGGTTGAGATATAAACGCTAAATATGGGTTTTCTATGCTTGTATATTCTTTTAGATTATTCTTCAAAACTAAGAGAGGTCATGAAGGTTGGTTGGATAAAGGATTTATTTCTTGCTTGTCAAGATGATTTAGTTGGGAAAGAACTTACTTTGTTGTAGTCTCTACTACTAAACTAATAATATCATTTTGATGAGGCACATTATGATATGAAAATTGATTTTCCTGTTGTTGATGATTGGGTAAGGGATTTTGTAAGATCCCTATGTCTTGATCAGTTGTTTGATTTTGTAATTGAGAATTTTGATTTTGATCTTGTTGTCTAATGATGGCTCCAATAGTGCCCACAATGTTATTGTTTTACAAATGACCAAAATGAGGTCTAGCACTTATTGTTTGTTCAATTGAAAGTGTTTGTTGAGATGAGGGTTGAGGGGTCATTCTTTTAGGGAATGGTTCTTCTAGAACTAATAAATCTATGATGGGAAGAATTTGATCTGACTCATATTCATAATTATTTGAATTGTTTTAGGTGATGTCTATTTCATTTTCTATTTCACTTCTTATATCTTCTGAATATGAATATTGAAAATATTATATTGGTCTAGTTGTGACTATAGATAAAGTAGGTACATAAGAGTTTTGCAAATATTATTGTGGTGAATAGTTGCTAATGGTTCCCACATACTTTTTTGGAGGGGAATATTATGATGCTCTAATTGATTTACAGCATCTTTACCATGTTTGGGTAAGGGATGTTGAAAGATATCTAGGTTTTGATTTGCATTTTGATTTGTTGGTTTTTGAGTATTATTTTTTGTAGGAAATTGTTGAAGTTCCATTTTTGCTTTTTCAATCAAGTCTTGTATCACATGCTTTAACCTTTTATAATAATTTGTAGAATTTCCATCTACTTGATGGAAATTACAATGTAAGTTAGCCCTATATCCAGCTGTAGTAGTGTCTGGTTGTCTTATTTTAGGCAACTGTACCAAGCCTTGTTCCAATAATTGAGGTAAAATCATTGTTAAGGGTTGATTTAATCTTGTGAATTCTCTTGGTGGCTTATCAGGAAATTTCAATAAAAATTTCTTAAATGTTTCTATAGCATTGACAATTGAAGTATTCTTGCTATCAGTAACTCCATCACCTACTACTTGTTTATTTTTGTATTGATTTTTAGCAGCTTTATATTCATATTTCTTCTTAAATTGACCTCTTCTAATAAGGGTTTTTTATACCCTTATTGCTAAATTAATGGCTTGATCAAAGGTGGTTGTTGTAGCAGTAGAGATTTCATAAGATAGTTGTTCTTGTAGATTACCAATAAATATGTCCAAAATTTCACGATGAGGTAATGTAAAATGTAATTTGCCTAAGAGTTATCTCCACTTAGTCAAGAATTCATCGAAACTCTCATATTTTCCTTGCTTCAAATTATACAAATATTTAATAGTCACATGCCTATCTATGTAGGCACTAAATTGGTGGACAAACATCTCTATTGTTTCTTCAAAATTCCTTAAAGAGTTTGTAGGTAACTGATAATACCACTCTAAAGCCATGCCTTTGAGACTTTTAGGGAACATCTTTAACAACAACAAGTCATCATGATAAATATCATGACATGTTGTCCTAAACATGTGAATATGCTAAATAGGATCTTCGGTTCCCTTATTTATTGGCAAGACAAGTATAGGAAAATGCTTAGGATATGGTTGAGCAACCACAATAGGATCCAAGGGTTGACTGCACATCTCTCTATAACTATATGAGGGGTGGTAGGGATCTATTTGATCTAGTCTTGAAGCTAACTATTTAACCATGGCTCCAAGTCCTTGTTGTTGTCCACCAAATTGGTTTTTTTGCATCATAGTGTTGTGTCTTTGATAATAAGTTGGTGTTATTGTCTAATGATTCCCAATTGAAACACTATTATGTAAAGTGTTGGTAGGAGGATTGTTATGAAGTTGTTGTGGAATTGTTTTTTGTTGATTTTTTTGTGGATGATTGGTATTTTGCATTTGTTTAGCCTTTTGTTGATTTGACATTTTTTGATTAAGATATTGAGTGAATATGGATGTGGATGGTTGTCTTTGTTGTTTAGAATTTGTTTTAGGGTTGCTAGCAACAATCTTGGATGATTGTACCATTGGTTTTTGAAAATTTTGATTTAAAGGTATCATGTTTTGATTATATGGTCCTGCTTGATCATTATCTTGGTTGGTTGAATTCATATATGATAATGAATTTGTATATATACGAAATGCATATGCTAAGGATGATTCCATATCAACTTCTCCTAAATTATCAATTTGTACTGCTTGATTAAACTCTTCTATGTGATTTTTTATGAATTGGGTAAATTTTCTAAGAGACTCAAATTTAACATTTCCTTTTTTATCTAATGTAGGCTCATCAGGATCTTCTATATCATCTTCATTATTATTCTCTCACCTTGTTCTGAAGATACATAGTATTCAATGAGTTCTCTATCCTCAATGTTTTCTTGGTCTTGTTATCCCATATGATTAGGTTCTACTTGTTTTCCACTTCTTAAAACTCTAGGCATTTTGCTTTTAGGATTTTTTTATCTTTCAATGATATATGTTGTATATATATGCTTTTAATTTTTGGGTAACATCTATGGTTACAGTTCTTCCTATGTTGAAATCTAACATCTATGAAATGGACTTAAAGTGTGCAAATTTTTATTAATGATATTTTTGTATTTTTGTTTTATAATTTTTATGGTTTTTTATGTTTTATAAATCAGAAAGATGCCTAATGTTTTTCACGTCGGGTTCACCAAAGAATGTAGGTCTAAAATTTACACACTTCTTTCCTTCAAGCTAATGGATCTGTGCCTAGAAGGGGAATGTGGGAATAATAGGTTTACACCTTGAAATAGAGATATTTGATCATACCTTATTATGGTGATTTTTTGACGAATTGTTTAGGGTTCACCAAGAAATATTTTATGGTAGTTTCCACACCTAGGTTTTGGATTTTGTTTTGATGTGTTCCTTATAAATTCTTGTAATCACCTAGTTTGGAAAATATGTAACTATGCTAACCTAAATGAAATTTTGATTCACATGTAGATAGCAAACAATAGAAAATAGAACTAATATGGATAATGCAATGCTTTGAAAGTAATAAAAACTCTGACCTGTTGATGCAGGAGCATCCAAATGCAGCACATCAATCTTGCATCACCAAAAAAAAAACAAAAGAAAAGAAAAATATTATAAGTGTTTAAAAGTGTCGCGATATCGTGACATACAATATGTAATATCACGACATGTTTTGAAAAATATTCTAAGTGCTGAAAAGTGTCATGATATCGTGACATAAAAGATATCGTGACGTATTTTGAATAAAGGCAAGGGCCAAAGAAAGTGTTGCGATATCGCAACATAAAATATGTCACGATATCGTGACATATTTTGAACAAATGCAAGGGCCAAAGAAAGTGTCATGATATCGCAACATAAAATATGTCGCATTATCGCAATGTATTTTGAATAAAGGCAAGGGCCAAAGAAAGTGTTGCGATATCGTGACATAAAAGGTGTCACGATATCGCGATGTGTTTTTACCAAAAGTAGGAGCAAAAGAAAGTGTCGTGATATCGTGACATAAAAGGTGTCACGATATCACGACGTGTTTTTACCAAAAGTAGGAGCAAAAGAAAGTGTCACGATATCGCGACATAAAAAGTGTCGCGATATCACGATAGGTTTTAAACAAAAGCCAAGGGAAGGAAAGTGTCACGATATCGTAACACATTGACAAAGAAGTACCAAAGCCAAAAAGGTGTCGCGATATCACGACAGATGGACTAAAGGGAAAAAGTGTCGCATTTTCATGACCCGGCTAGGAGAGAGAAGGGTGGGTTGAAGAGATGTCGCGATATCGTGACATGCTACTTTTTTGTGGACCATTATAGAATGACATTTGACAGTTACCAAAAGTCATTATGGTAGTTCTAGGGGACCGTTGCAGTGGTTACAGGGACAGTTACGAACGGCGGTTGCAGCAAGAACCTGTGATTATAAAAAGAGGTTGTTCGAAGGATTGAGGAGGCTAGGAAAGACGAAGACTATGGCTTCTTTTACATTTTTTGTACTTTGTAAAATCTTCCATGGTTTGAAATTGTAATCTTTCCATGCTTCTGAATGAAAATTGAGTCTTTTTATTTTTGTTGAAATTTGGCTCCCCATCAAGTGGTATTAGAGCGAGAAGATTCTAAGTGTGTAAGCAGAGCGTCGAATGTGAGGCAGCTTGCACCAAAATCTGGGGTTAAGGGTTTTGAGAAGAAGTGAAGAAGAATGTTGTCGTGAAGAAATTGTGGTGCTGGAAGGAATGTGGTTCCTGAAGGAGACTTCCAAGCATTGCAAAGGCAAGTGCAGGCCCTACAGAAAGAATTGCGAAGAGGAGTAGAGCCAAGATGAGAAGACCAGAGTGATGATGAAGCTTACAAATTTGATGACCCATTAGAAGAAGAAGAAGCGATGAGTTCTGTGAAAGCTCGAATGATTAAAGCCATTTCTCAAATTGGGAAAAGGTCGAAGATAGATGTATCCACATATTTTGGAAATTTAAATCCAAAAGAGTTGATTGATTGGATCAATGATATGGAGGAGTATTTCGAATATGAGGAGGTTGAAGATCCAAATCGGATAAAATTTGCAAGAACAAAGTTGAAAGGCCATGCTAGCATATGGTGGAAAGGAGTGCAGCTGGAACGAAATCGAAGAGGAAAAGAAAATATCACCAGATGGGATCAAATGGTTGAAAAGCTGAAATGGTAGTTTATCCTAGTAGATTATGAATTAGATCTGCTAAGGAAAATGCAGAGTTTACGACAGTCTAGCAAGTCTGTTAAAGAATATACAGAGGAATTTTTTAAAATTTCCATCAGAACCGGCCATACAGAGGCAAATAAAGAGAGAGTAGCTCGTTACATTAATGGGTTGAGAACCAACGTGCAAGAAGAATTGAGTTTGGTTCGAATGAGCACCATTGAAGATGCTTACCAGTTTGCTCTAAAGGTGGAAGAGAAATTGAACCGAAGATTTGACAGTAAATAGAGAGGAAGAGGTCGTGGTGGAAGAACTGGTGGAAGAACCAGTGGAGGTAAATATGATGACCAGAAGAAGACTGGTGAAACAAGCAATCACCAGGAACAGAAGGAGGAGAATGCCTACTGGCCCCGTAATCAGAACAATGATTATAAAAGGGGAAGAGGTAGAGGTGGACGTGGATATGGAAGAGGAATATTTTGTGGAACCTGCTTCAATTGCGGGGAAGAGGGGCATCGATCATATGAGTGTCCCCAACACCAAGAGGCGCCAAACAGAAGGCCTAACAGAAGGCTTGAAGTAAATGCTCGAGCTGCAGTCATTGAGGATGGTGTTGAATATGAGCACTCTAAAGAACTAGAGTGAGGAGAAGTGATGGTCACAAGGAGAACCTTGTTGAACGAAGAGAGGGAACCAGACCAACGAAAAAGCCTGTTTCGCATGAGGTACAAATGTTCAGGTAAAATATGTAATATTTTTATGTACAAATAATTTGGTCTCTGAGGACATGGTGACTAAGTTAAATCTAGAAAGAAGGCAGCACCCGCATCCATACCGGATTGCATGGTTGCAGAAGGACCATAGAGCATTGGTCAGTGAACAATGCTTGGTCAAGTTTCAAATTGGAAGATACCAGGATGAGGTCCTATGTGATATTTTGCCAATGGATGCTTGCCATTTGTTGTTGGGAAGACCATGGAAATTTGACAGACATGCGGCACATGATGGGCATGCAAATACCTATTCCCTGATGAAAGATGGAGTGCGCTACAAATTAAAGCCATTGAAGGAGGTAGAGGAAAAGGTATGCAATAATGCTAGAATTTGCTTAGTAGATGGTAGAAAATTTTTGGATGGCATGAAGAGGGATTCAATGTGTTATGCATTAATTCCTACTATAAAGAAGGAAGAAAATACGGCTATTCCAGCAGAAGTTGAGCGTCTGTTAGAGGAGTTTCCTGATATAATATCAGACAATGTGCCTGAGGGTTTCCCAACAATGAGGAAGATTAGTCATTAGATTGACTTAATTCCAGGATCTAGCTTACCCAATAAGGCCGCCCATAGAATGTCTCTTATAGAAAATGAAGATTTGAACCGCTAGGTTCAGGAATTATTGAGGAAGGGTTTTATTCGAGCAAGTTTGAGCCCTTGTGTAGTACCGGTAGTACTCGCACCAAAGAAGAATGGCGAATGTGCACTGATTCCTGAGCCATTAATAAAATTACCATTAAATATCGCTTTCCATTACCTAGAATGGATGATATAATGGATTGTTTGAGTGGATATAAATACTTCACTAAGATTGATTTAAAGAGTCGATATCACCAGATACGCATCAGAGAGGGTGACGAATGGAAGACAACCTTTAAAACCAAAGAGGGTTTGTATGAGTGGTTAGTTATGCCATTTGGATTGACTAATGCACCCAGTACATTCATGAGGCTGATGAATGAGGTATTGCATGACTTCCTGGAAAATTTTGTGATAGTTTATCTAGATGATATTTTAATTTTTAGTAAAACATTGGATGAGCATTTGATGCATGTTCGAACAGTTTTTGAAAAGCTGCGAGAGGAGCAGTTATTGATAAATTTATAGAAGTGCAGTTTTGTATAGAAAGAGTTGATATACCTAGGATTTGTCATCTCAGAGGAGGGTCTAAAAATGGATCCCAAGAAGGTGAAGGCTATCATTGAATGGCCTGCCCCAAGGAATGTAATAGAGGTAGGATCATTTCATGGTCTTGCAAGTTTCTATAGGAATTTTATTAGAGACTTTAGCAGTATTTATGCACCCCTAACAAAAACTATGAGAGGGGATAAGAAAGAATTTAAGTGGACTGCCAAGGCAGGTACTAGTATGGACATATTGAAAAAGAAAGTGACAGAACAACCCATTCTGGCACTTCCAAATTTTAATAAAGTGTTTCAGGTTGACTGTGATGCCAGTGGTAGTGCCATTGGAGCTGTATTGAGCCAAGAAGGTAAACCTGTTGCATACTTTAGTGAAAAATTAAATGATGCTCGAAAGAAATACTCTGTTTATGATCAAGAATTCTATGCTATAATTCAGGCTCTTAAGAAATGGAGACATTATTTGTTAGCCAAGGAATTTGTTTTATATACTGACCATCAAGCTTCACAGTATATAAATAGTCAAGGTAAACTTAACTAGTGACATTTGAAGTGGGTTGAATTCCTGTAGAATTATACCTTTGTCCTGAAGCATAGAAGTGGCAAATATAATAGAGTTGCAGATGCCTTGAGTAGAAGGCATAATTTTTTGATATAAATGAGAGTGGAATTTTTTGGGTTTGATGAACTTAAGAGTTTATACCCAGAGGATCCAGATTTCGTAGAGGCATGGAAGGCATGTTTGTCTCCTACTACTGTGGATCGCACTAAGTGGTTGGATTTTGTGATCCAAGATGGGATGCTATTTCAAAAGAACCAATTGTGCATTCCCAGGAGTTCCATGAGGGAAAATCTGATCAAAGAGAAACATAACGGAGGACTAGCAGGACATTTTGGTCGAGATAAGACCATTGCTCTAGTTAGTGAGAATTACCATTGGCCATAGTTGCAGCTGGATGTGACAAAATTTATGCAGGGTTGTAGAGTGTGCCATATGGCGAAAGGCGTAAGCCAGAATACATGAATGTATTAGCCATTGCTTGTACCATAGAGACCATGGGAGGACATCAGTATGGATTTTGTTCTTAGTCTGCCAAGGACACAATGCGAAAATGATGCCATTTTTGTTGTCGTTGACAGGTTTTCGAATATGGCCCATTTTATTCCATGTCAGAAGACAAGTGATGTTGTTAATATTGCAGGCTTATTTTTTAGGGAGGTTGTATGCCTTCATGGTCTACCCCAAAGCATTGTCTTGGACAGAGATAGCAAATTTGTGGGTTATTTCTGGAGAACTCTATGGAAGAAGCTGAAAATAGAATTGAAGTTCAGTTCTGCGTACCACCCACAGACTGATGGACAGATAGAAGTAGTCAACAAAAGTTTGGGTAATCTTCTACGATGTCTTGTAGGAGATAAACCCAAGGGATAGGATCTGATTTTACCACAAGCAGAGTTTGCTTACAATAATTCTATCAATTGAAGTACTGGTAAATCCCCATTCCAGATAGTGTATGGGAACAGCCCGAGAAATGCTTCTGAGTTGAGGTCAATGGATAAAGGAGAAAAGCACAGTGCTAATGCTGACGACTTTGCAGCACACATGAAGAATTTACATGAAGAGGTCCAAAGAGCATATCAATAAAATGAATGCTATGTACAAATTCAGAGCAGATCAGAAGCGATGTTTCAAGGAATTCCAGATAGGAGATGAAGTCATGGTTCATTTGCGCAAGGAACGATTTCCTAGCAAAACCTACAACAAGCTAAAGATGAAGAGGTTTGGACCATGCAGAATCATAGGTAAACGAGATTCAGGAAATGCCTATGAAGTAGATCTACCAAGTGAGCTGAATATTTCACCTATTTTTAATATTTCAGACTTGGTCGAATATCATGAAGGAAGTAGCAACGAGACACCAAGTCCATATTTGTGGAGTATTCCAACGTCTACTCTAGCCAAAGAGGAAATTGAAGACATACTCGACACTCACGAAGGTAGAAGTACCCGAAACAAACAATATTTCAAGTATTTTGTCAAGTGGAAGGGTCAACCTGTCGAAGATGCAACTTGGTTGTCCAAAATAGAGGTTGATCACCTGGGTTTTCCTCTGACCATCCAGAAGTGAAGATCACTTCTCAATATACCTCGGGTGTCTGATGCAAGAGCATCCAAAGGCAACACAACAATATTGCATCACCAAGAAAAAAATATATATATTCTAAGTGTTTAAAAGTGTCGTGATATCGCGACATATAAGATTTCGCGATATCACAACATGTTTTGAAAAATATTCTAAGTGCTGAAAAGTGTCGCGATATCGCGACATAAAATATGTCATGATATCATGACATATTTTGAATAAAGGCAAGGGCCAAAGAAAGTGTCACGATATCGTGACATAAAATATGTCATGATATCGCGACGTATTTTGAACAAAGGCAAGGGCCAAAGAAAGTGTTGTGATATCGCGACATAAAAGATGTCGCGATATCGCGACGTATTTTGAACAAAGGCAAGGGCCAAAGAAAGTGTCACGATATCGTGACATAAAAGGTGTCGCGATATCGTGACGTGTTTTTACCAAAATTAGGAGCAAAAGAAAGTGTCGCGATATTGTGACATAAAAGGTGTCGCGATATCGCAACGTGTTTTTACCAAAAGCAGGAGCAAAAGAAAGTGTCACGATATCGTGACATAAAAAGTGTCATGATATCGTGATAGGTTTTAAACAAAAGCCAAGTGCAAGGAAAGTGTCGCGATATCGCGACACATTGACAAAGAAGGACCAAATCCAAAAAGGTGTCAAGATATCGTGACAGATGGACTAAAGGGAAAAAGTGTCACATTTTCGTGACCCGGCTAGGAGAGAGAAGGGTGGGTTGAAGAGATGTCGCGATATCGTGACATGCTACTTTTTTGCATGGACCATTACAAAATGACATTTGATAGTTACCAGAAGTCATTATGGTAGTTCCAGGAGACCGTTGCAGCGGTTATAGGGATAGTTACAAACGACGGTTGCAGCAAGAACCGATGATTATAAAAAGAGGTTGTTCAAAGGATTGAGGAGGCTAGGAAAGACGAATACTATGGCTTCTTTTGCATTTTTTGTACTTTGTAAAATCTTCCATGGTTCAGAATTGTAATCTTTCCATGCTTCTGAATGAAAATTGAGTCTTTTTCTTTGTGTTGAAATTTGGCTCCCCATCACCTGTATTCTGGAAGTTCGATGAAGGTTCTAATTTTGAATGCAATCCATATCATATGTAGCAGAGTAAAATCGTATGAAAAGAGTAAGATTGTACAAATACAATTTTAATATTGTACCATCTGATTAGATATTGATCAGTCTGATCTTGACTAAAATCTACAATTTCATGGGTAGAGTGCAGAAAACAAAAAAACAAGAGATTCTATTATTCTTTTAAGCATGAATGAGGTTTAATATCAGCTATTGAATGTTGTATTTAAATGTAAATAATAGATAAATTCTTAAAACTATATGCAATATACAATTAATCGATGAACTCCAAAATGTAAATGCTTGAATTCTAGATTCTAAATGTTGAAAATGATAACTAGAATGAGAGATCTAAATAAAAAAAGAGTTGAAACATGCAAACCAGCACTCAAGATTGCCTCCAAGTGATATTTGAGCAATATCATATGCTTTCGATGCAAAATTGTATCGTCCCATTATCGATCGTATCCTTTCGATCCTACATAGAATAGAAAGTGCCTAGGCCTAATGCAAAAATTCTATGATTCGAATGCAAAAATAAAGTCAAGATGTAAATTGTGCCAAGTAAAATTAGAGGGGAGGAGTTTTTGATTAAATAGGCTAATCAAATCAACCAAAATAGGCTAAAAATAACTTGGTTACAACTCCTTCCAATATGGTCTTGATTGTACAAATTCGATCCCGCAATAATCGCATGATTACACAAATAGAGACAAAAATCATTAAAACAAAACTCGTTGCCTTGCTAAGTTGAGAATTTCAGTTTTGAGTAAGATTGTACGCATACAATCAGGGATCGTATCATACGATCCGAAATTGTATCGTATGATCCAAGATCGTATTGTATGATCTCGTCAAGAAGTTAGATATGTACTTAGTTTTTTGGTAGTTTGAGGGGTCAAATGATGTCAAAATTGGACATATAATATACCATTGGAAAGCTCTTTTTGATCCCTATCCAATTTTATAAAATTTGAGAATAATGGTGACGATTTAATAGGGTAAAAATTCTCTTGAATATGACCTTAGTTTTCTAGGAGGAAAACTAAGGAAAATGAGTCAAGTTTTCATGTCTACACTTACATTCCTCACTAAAATGTATTAAAATAAACATAGGACTATAAAAACCTATTAATTCCTTAATAAAAAAAATTTAGGTGTCTTATTCATACCCCTAATATTCCATGATATCATTTTCATCTTCATCACTTTTTTTTTTATTAGTGGGCTTAGCCCTACTTCTTATTAACACCTATGAAATTTTTATTTTGCTTCCCAAATTGATATCTCTTTGAGTTTATTTTTATATTTTTTAATGCTTTGATGGCCTCTCTTTCCTTTTTTTATTCCCACCAACACTTTCAATTTCACTTTCGTATTATTCATAATGGGACTTTTTCGCCAAAGATGTATTTTGTCCTAAAGAATATAAAATGTAAGGAATAGCCTCATAAACACTTCCTTATTAATGTTGCCTTGAAAACCCTAAAGTGCATGAATAATAATCCATGATCATTACTTTCTTATGCTACCCTAGAAACCCTAAATTTCCTTGGATATCCTCCATATGCTTTTCTTTATTATGTTGTTCTTGCCCTAAAATGCAACGAATACATTCTATAATAGTTTAATTTTTTATTATAAGGAGAAAATTTTATGCCACTTAAGTAAAATGAAGATGATTTACCTGGATTAACCTTGACCCCCTTAACCTTATTTACTTAAAAATGTGCCTTCCCATATTCCTTCACACCTTTAAATCCTTTTGTATTTGAACTTGCACATTGTATTTCCTCATCACTTGTGTATATTTTTCTTCTAATAGCTTATTTGAGTGAACTATAATGGACTTTATCATTTAATGATGTAGGGAGATTTTTCTTACCACTTTATCAGGAGTGGAAAATACTTGATTTGACTCAACTTCTATGATATGATCTCCTTGTTTCATATTAAAGTTTACCTCATTCCCAAAAAATTTCATCTCTTTCTCCACCATTTTTAACTTGCAATATCTTGTCATGTGTCTATTTTAATAACATTTGTGATATCAGAATAAAATATTTTCATAATCCACTTGTTGATCCCATTCTCTTGATCTAGATTTAATCATAATAGACTATGATAAATATTTTAAAATATCCACGACAACACATATTTGAGTGTATACAACATACCTTATCTCCTTAGTAGATGGTACCTATTGGATGAACTTACCTAGAGTGTTAACAATATTCATCAAAACCTCCTTATTAATGAGTTGATAAGGAAGTCCAAAAACTCTAATCACCATTAGAAGTCTTTTAATAATCTTTATCTCCATAGAAAAATTATGTCTATGGTCTTAAATATAATGCATATTATACACTAAATCAAGGGTTATCCATTATTTTATCCCTTATTTCTAAATTAGAGAATATAATGATGAAAAATATTTCAAAAGAAAATTCATGGAGTAATTTGAATTCAATCCCCACTTCCAATTGATCCAATTTTGAATTTTAGAAAAACCTAGCCAGTATCCATGGAATTTACATATTAACCCTTTGGTTTTAAGAATTGTTATATCATGCTCAATCATCTCAATATTGATAATCACTTCTAGTGTAGTATCTACTACTTGGATAGGGTTTGCCATAGATTCACTCTTCCTCTTATTGTTAACTAGGGCATCCATACTTCCAACTAGGGTATCCTTATTTCTAGTAAGGACTTTCAAAAATGACTTTTCTACCATGTTACCTAGATTTATTTCACATGAATCCTTTAGTTTTTATTTTCTCCTAAGATCTAGAACAAGAAGTGGCGCTCGCTCCTTGCTTAAAATATTTGTTAGGGCCATGTCCCAACATTAATATGTAATAATCACCTTTCTAATTTTGGTACCTCATCCTAATATTATTTTTTAATGCTTTGCAATGTCCCAATGTTATTTTGTAATTATTGTAACATGCATGTGGAACTCAAGGTGCCTAGACAAATGAGGTTATTTAATGTAATTGTTATCAAGAATGAAACTATTTCTTTACTAGAAGATTCTAGCTTAGGTCCCTACTCACATGTGTAATTGACCATTGATCATTAGGGTTAATATTAAGAACAATATTTAAAAGGCAAGAGGTATATATGGATGTATTTTATTTTGCATAATATATCAAATTTATTATTCTAAGGAGGTTTTCCCATTGAAGAGGCTTGAGATTTTGTATTGTGATTCTATTGTGATCAATATATCTACTACATTTCCATTTTGTATTGCAATATTTTTGTTTTATTTCCATTAATTCTCTAATTATTGTAATATTTGTGTGGATGTGCTTATTTTAATTGGAAGGTTCTCAAAAAGTGGTATTAGAGATCTTTCTAGGGCCATGTCTTACTACAACTACACCAATTCTTATCATGCTCTTTTGTGCATGTTAGATTTAACTTTCCTTCATTTTGTGCTTTCTATAATTTATCCTATGAAATCCCAAGCCAATTTTTTAGTAGGTTAGAAACCCTATATCAAGGGTTTTAAAATATCACAAATTAGCTAAGCTATATTGCCCTTGAAGCATCTAATGAAGTGCAAGGTGATCATACTCCAATACCCAGGCCTTTGACAACACCCATATACAAACCTAAAATCTAGAACAATAAGTAGGACTCGCTCCTTGCTTGTAAGCTTTGTTAGAACCATATCCTAACATTAATATGTAATGATCCCCTTTCTAATGTTGGTACCTCATCCTAATTATATTTTTTAATGCTTTATAATTTTCTAATGTTATTTTGTAATGCTTTATAACATGCATGTAGCACTTGAGGCACCTAGACAATGGGGTCATTTAATGTAACCATTATCAAGAATGTAACTATATCTTTAGTAGAATATTCTAGCTCAAGTTCCCACTTGCATATGTAATCAACCTTTGAGCATTAGGTTTAGTATTGATAAGAGTCTTTAAAATGCAAGAGACATAGATGGATGTAGCTCTTTTTTGTATAATATATCCAATTTTTGCTTCTAAGAAGGTTGACCCCTCAAAAGAATCTTGCAATTTTGTATTATGATTCTATTATGGTCAATATATTTGTTGCATTCCCATTTTGTATTGCAATATTTCTATTTTATTTATATTAATTCTCTAATTATTGTAATATTTGTGTGGATGTGCTTATTTAGTTAGAAGGATCCTAAAAAATGATATCAAAGTTCTTTCTAAGACCACATCCTATTGTAGCTACAATAGTTGTTATCCTACCATTTCATGCATGTTAAGTATAAATTTTCTTCATTTTGTGAGTTTTGCAATTTATCTTGCAAAATACCAAGTCAATTTTTTTATGTTTTAGTTTAATAGGTTAGTAACCCTGTGTTGGAGGTTTTAAAAAATCACAAAGTAATTGTCATTATTGGCTAAGCTAGATTACCTTTAAAGCATCTAGTGAAATGAGGGTGATCATACTCCAATACCTAAGCCTCAAACAACACCTATATATGAACTTAATCTCCCAAGTATTCTCATATATAGCAAGGCCCCAAAGTTTAGGAGAAAATTTTAGCCCTAGGAATATTTTGGTCATGTATCTATCCATAGTGCACTAAGAACAACACTCATGAAGATTATTATCTTGTACTCTTAAAGAGATGGGTAGTGTGTTTAAGGGTATGTGTTGAATCCTCCTTTACTAGTGGCCTAAATGAAGAACACAAGCTTATACTGAGAGGGGGGGGTGAACAGTATAAGACCTCTTCTTACTTTTTCCATTATACTTCAAAATAGTAAAGCAATATACCCAAAGCAATATCAAAGCAATGCACAATATCATCCACAAAGTGACACCAATTTTAACGTGGTTCACCCAGAATGGTTGGGCTACGTCCACAAAACTTTTCTCTAAAATTTATCTCAAAGTTCTTTGGGAATCCTTCCCAATTACAATGTTTATGAGCCTCGGCCCAAAGGAGATACCTTCCCCCAATCAAAATTTATGAGCCTCTGATCAAAGGAGATACCTTCCCCTCTACTCTGGAAATGATCCCTCAGAAGATCAATTGCCTCTACCTCTTTCCAGCACGTGGAACTCCTTTCCATAGAAGACCTCCTGTCCTTAATGCTTATCCTAAGAGACCTCTGCCTTCTATGATCACGTCCATAGCAGCTCAGCAACCTATACCAAACATAGTCAGTCAATCTAGTACAAGTCTTCCTATGTCTATCAGATCTGTCCAACACTTGAACAAATCAATCCTCTGCATACAAGCCTTCTCAAAGACTTGCCAAATCTGTCCTTAGGTTCTTCTCATAGAACCAGTGCACCTCTATCCTCAAGTTCTCTGATAGAACTATCAAACTCAGCTCACAAGTCCTCTACTAGGACCTGTCCAAATCTGCTCACAAGTCCCCATCGAAACCTATCCAAAAACTTCTCACAAGTCCCCACCAGAACCTGTCCAAAAACTCAGCTCACAAGTCCCCACCAGAACCTGTCCAAAAACTCAGCAAGCTCACCAAGAAAAACTTTCTTAGTAGGAAATCACAAAGTGAATTGTTAGATACCCAATGTGATTTGTCAAACTCATAGAAGCATAAAGAGAATTGTTAGAGAATCAATATGTTCTATACTCAACTCCCAATCTCAAAACTCAACTCAAATCAACTCAGCTCAATCTCAATCTCAAATCTGAAAACTCAACTCAATATCCGAAATGGATAGGATAGAATGCTTTCTTTCAAGAACATGAAACCCCAACAATTGCCAACTATGCAAAGAATCACATAACAATGATACTCATGTTCTTTTCACCATCAATTAGGGCTTCAACAAAAATGCTTATCAACCAAGGTTCAATCAACACCATTTAACTCAAAACACAACCTTGAAGCATTTCAGAATCAACATCAGAAAAGAAAACAAGTAGAACTCCTTTTCTCTCCAATATTGTTTGAACAAAAAGCATCCACCAACTCAAATCACCAAACATAAAACAACTTTTCAAATCATCAACAAAGGAGTAAGCCCAACACTTTAACCAAGTAAAGAATAGCTTGATTATAACCAATTTAATGAAAGCTAATGTCAATCTCAAAGCTGCCCACTTAAGGTTTCACAACTTCACACAAGAAGCAATTCTAACCTTAAAACATCATGCTTTCATTTCCATAATCAACCAAAAGCACTCTCAACATTACAAGAAATATTTATCCCTTATACACCTTATTTCTCCCTTATAGTCTTATCAACAATAAACTTTATCTCTCATAAGAATGCAATAAGATAATGCAAACAACACTTTCAAAAGAATCTTTTATCAAAATAAAGCAAGCTTCAAACTCCTTATAACTCCTAAGATGTTTTTCTCTCTAATAAACTTCCTCCATCCGCAAAATACACTTAGCAAAAATCAATTTCAAAAATACCTTGGCCAACACCAAAAATTGCGCTATGGAGAAATTACGCACGAACTCTAACACCACCCGCTGTGTCCACTTCAATGAAGAAAAACCCTTTCGCGTTATTCGAATGCAGAACCTCCCATTCGGGTAGCGCGCCAATAGCCTAGCCGCTACCGGTGCGCCAAAGGCATCCGATGAGGTTTGAACCTCACTCTGTTTCCCTTGTACCTTCTACACTAGGGCTAAAGTAAACAATAGGCCTCCTTGTCTTCTGACGCAAATGACGACAACGAAACCTTACGACAAATACAAAAAATGAATGACGGATATCCAAATAGCGAATCATGAAATATCAGCGAGGAAGAAATCGAACATAAGATCGCGAATTCACAGCGAGCAACACTTTTTGAAAATGTGGATTAGATCATCTTTGATCTTCATCATGGGAGATTTATATGCATATTTCCCATAAACTATTGACGTTGGCGAGGATTTTAACACGTTGGCAGAGGAGTTTAACACGTCGTCGGAGGTCTTGGCTAGTGCCCACAATATTAGAACATAGCGCCATCATAGTTAAGACATTTGCGCCATGGGTTAGGAGAACCCAATGCAAACAAATAAATTAATATTTATTTAAAAATAATTATTAAATAAATACTTCCTCTGGACCCAAATGCATTAAACTAATGCATCCACCTGTAATCTTTAAACCTGCCAACTTGGGGTTTACAAAAGACCTTTGAAACTGTCATGTCGTAACCTTCATCAAAACAAGTTGTTTGACATCAAATAAAATTACTTCAAGAGCTTCTTGACATCAATGACAACTTATACACTTGAGCAAAGGCAATGTACCCAAAGTACCCAAAATTTCCAACAATCTCCCTCTTTGTCATTGATGGCAAACCTTTACTGAAAACACTTCTCAAGAGCCAAAACTGAAACCAATTGTGCTAACAACTGACCAACTGTGCCCACAACTAAGAATCTTCCTTTGAAGTTTTTCTCCCCCTGACTTGAATCTCTCCTCTTCACTTTGAAGCTCTCCCCCTTACTCATATCTCTCTCCCTTTGTCATCAATGGCAAAGGGTCACCTTTGGGGCTCGAGACTAAGAATAAGCCTCTTAGCTTAGTCCCTCCCCCACCTCCTAATGAGGTGATTAATTACGGGGTGGGAGTAAAACTCCCATTAGGCACTGATCATCATCAGCGTCTATAACTTCCTTTTCAAGCCTTCTCTTGAACTCTTTGCCCATATTCCTGTTCTTGTTCTTGTTCTCATCCCTGTTCTTGTCCATGCCTTGATCCTTGGACCTGATCATGCCACTGTTCTTGTTTTTGTATTCTAGAATTTTAGCTCTACACTATATGATTATGTGACCTTCATTGTTGCACTTGAAACACTTGATGATGTTGTTACTCTGAGATAAACTTGATCTTTGAATCCACCAGTTCTGACCAAACCTGTTCTGACCAAACCTATTTTGGCCAAACCTGTTCTGACCAAACCTGTTCTGACCAAACCTGTTCTGGCCAAACCTATTCTGACCAAACCTGTTCCTATTATTTGCCTTGCAATAAACTACCTTGTGCCCAAACTGTTGACAAGAGTAGAAATACCCTTGAAAGTAACTAGCACTTCTGAAACTATCATTTACCTTCTTCACTTGAGCCATGCAATGTGAAGCCATGTGACCAAACCTGTGACAAGCAAAACATCTGCCTTGAAACTTCCCTTTATTTGACCTCTTAGGTTCTGAAAACTTCTTCTTCTCATTCTGAATTTTGTTTTCTGTTTCTATGCATCTATCATTCAAGGAATCCTTTTTTGAAATACTTTCCTCATCAGAACTCTTTTCCTTTTGGAGTCTCTTACTAGACTCTCCAACTTTTTCCTTGTGTGGCTTAACAAAACCAAGGCTTGTTTTATCTGTTGTCTTTCTTTGACCTTTGATGAGTGACTTAACCTTTTTGGAGCTATCTTGGAACCTGTAAATCTTATCCTTGTACTCTTTAGTTTTCTCTTTCAAAGAAGCCATTTTCTATTCTAACTCACTATACTCAAGAACCTTAGACTCTAACTCATCCTTGAGTTCCTGTGTCTTAGCTATAGAGAAGTCAAGACTTTCTATAAGATCATATCTCTCCATATAACATTCATCTAACTTATCCTTGAGTCTAGCATTCTTCTTTCTTTCCTTTTTCAAAGCACTAAGAGCACTAATAAGTTCACCTTCAAGATCTACTTCTCCTTTCTCTATATCTTCCTCTATTTGTTTGCTTTTTGAATCATCAAAGCCTTTTTTAGATTTCTTATCACTAGAGGTGCTACCCTTTTCAAAAACCATACATGCATCTTCCTTATAGTTTTCTGAAGCATCCTCATACATACTAGAAACCAAATCATTATTTGTGCAATCATCCTCAAGGTGACCAAAGTTTTCACATCTAAGACATTTCATGATAATGAATCTATGTTTCGATTCTTCCTCTTTTTCTGATATGAACAACATCTCATTTTCATTATTACTTGAAGAACTTTCACTATCACTACTAGAACACTTACTTGCTTTGTCTAGGTAGAAACTCTTTTTGTGCTTGTGAGAATACCTCTTTCCTTGATTGTTGTGCTCATCTTTGTTTTTCCTATGATGCTTGTGCTTTTCAGAATCCTTGTTCTTAGAATCCTATTTATCTTCATCACTTTCATTCTTGGGAACAGTACATTCAGTAGCATAATGACCAAACTTTCCACAATTGAAACATCTTACATTTTTCATACTTTTGTGCTTTCTAGAGAACTTGCATTTCTTGCTGTAATATGCCTCTTCATCACTACAAGACTCATCACTATCTTGAAGCTATTTACCCTTGGATTTCTTGGTAGCCTTGAAAGTTGCCTCTTTCTTGACATCATCCTTCACTTGAGTTCTCAACTCAAATGCTGCAAGTATACTATGGATCTCATCCTTTTTCAACTTATCCAAATATTTAGCTTCCTCAATAGCAAAAATATTTTCACTAAATCTATTCGGAAAAGATCTTAAAATCTTATCACAAATATCATTTTCAGCAAGCTCAAGACCTAGGTCTTTCATGGAGTTAACAACCTCATCCATACGAAGTATGTAGTCACTAATATTTTCATCATCATTCATCTTGAGTTGTTCAAACATACCTTTGAAGTGTCTCAACTTGGCCTTTCTGACATTTGTATCACATGTATGAACCATCTTCAACTGATTCCACATTTCACTAGTTGTCTTGCAATGAATCACTTTGGTGAGATCCGCTTCTGTAAGCCTTTCGGGATTGCATTCATTGCTTTTGAATTGTTGTGATGTAGGAGCCTTTCTTCTTTAGTATTAGGACCATGTTCAGGAATAGTGTACTCATCTTCAATCACTTTCCAAACCTCATTCCCAAGTGCCATTAGATGAACCTTCATCCTTGCACTCCAAAGACCAAAATCTGACCCATCAAGAATAGGTGCTGCATTGCCACTTGAATGATCCATTGTGTTCTTTACAAGTTTTTCCTTCAAGCTGTTAAACTTTTTGAAGGCACTTGCTCTAATACCAATTGAAGAACACAAGCTTATACTGAGAGGGGGGGTGAATAGTATAAGACCTCTTTTTACTTTTTCCATTATACTTCAAAATAGTAAAGCAATATCAAAACAATGCACAATATCATCCACAAAGTGACACCAATTTTAACGTGGTTCACCCAGAATGGCTGGGCTACATCCATAAAACTTTTCTCTAAAATTTATCTCAAAGTTCTTTGGGAATCCTTCCCAATTACAATGTTTATGAGCCTCGGCCCAAAGGAGATACCTTCCCCTAATCAAAATTTATGAGCCTCTGCTCAAAGGAGATACCTTCCCCTCTACTCTGGAAATGATCCCTCAGAAGATCAACTGCCTCTACCTATTGCTAGCACGTGGAACTCCTTTCCACCGAAGACCTCCTGTCCTCAATGCTTAGCCTAAGAGACCTCTGCCTTCTATGATCACGTCCACAGTAGCTTAGCAACCTGTACCAAACACAGTTAGTTCATCTAGTACAAGTCTTCCTCTATCTGTCAAATTTGTCCAACACTTGAACAAATCAATCCTCTGCATACAAGCCTTCTCAAAGACTTGCCAAATCTGTCCTTAGGTTCTTCTCATAGAACCAATGCACCTCTGTCCTCAAGTTCTCTGATAGAACTATCAAACTCAGCTCACAAGTCCTTTGTTAGGACCTATCCAAATATGCTCACAAGTCCCCATCGAAACCTATCCAAAACTGCTCACGAGTCCCCATCGAAACCTATCCAAAAACTGCTCACAAGTCCCCATCGGAACCTATCCAAAAACTTAGCTCACAAGTCCCCACCGAACCTGTCCAAAAACTCAGCAAGCTCACCAAGAAAAACTTTCTTAGTAGGAAATCACAAAGTGAATTTTTAGAGACCCAATGTGATTTTTCAAACTCATAGAAGCATAAAGAGAATTGTTAGAGACTCAATATGTTCTATACTCAACTCCCAATCTCAAAACTCAACTCAGCTCAATCTCAATCTCAAATCTGAAAACTCAACTCAATATCTGAAATGGATAGGATAGAATGCTTTCTTTCAAGAACATGAAACCCCAACAATTGCCAACTATGCAAAGAATCACATAACAATGATACTTATGTTCTTTTCACCATCAATTAGGGCTTCAACAACAATGCTTATCAACCAAGGTTCAATCAACACCATTTAACTCAAAACACAACCTTGAAGCATTTTAGAATCAACATCAGAAAAGGAAACAAGTAGAACTCCTTTTCTCTCCAATATTGTTTGAACAAAAAGCATCCACCAACTCAAATCACCAAGCACAAAACAACTTTTCAAATCATCAACAAAGGAGTAAGCCCAACACTTTAACCAAGTAAAGAATAGCTTGATTATAACCAATTTAATGAAAGCTAATGTCAATCTCAAAGCTGCCCACTTAAGGTTTCACAACTTCACACAAGAAGCAATTCTAACCTTAAAACATCATGCTTTCATTTCCATAATCAACCAAAAGCACTCTCAACATTACAAGAAATATTTATCCCTTATACACGTTATTTCTCCCTTATAGTCTTATCAACAATAAACTTTATCTCTCATAAGAATGCAATAATATAATGCAAACAACACTTTCAAAAGAATATTTTATCAAATAAAGCAAGCTTCAAACTCCTTATAACTCCTAAGTTGTTTTTCTCTCTAATAAACTTCCTCCATCCGTAAAATACACTTAGCAAAAATCAATTTCGAAAATACCTTGGCCAACACCAAAAATCGCGCTATGGAGAAATTGCACACGAACTCTAACACCACCCGCTGCATCCACTTCAACGAAGAAAAACACTTTCATGTTATTTGAATGTGAAACCTCCCATTTGGGTAGCGTGCCAACAGCCTAGCCGCTACCGGTGCGCCAAAGGCATCTGGTGAGGTTTGAACCTCACTCTATTTCCCTTGTACCTTCTATGCTAGGGCTAAAGTAAACAACAGGCCTCCCTGTCTTCTAACACAAACGACAACGACGAAACCTTACGACGGATACAAAAAATGAATGACGGATATCCGAACAGCGGATCACGAAATCTCAGTGACGAAGAAATCGAACATCAGATCGTGAATTCATAGCGAGCAACACTTTTTGAAAATGCGGATCAGATCATCTTTGATCTTCATCGTGGGAGATTTATATGCATATTTCCCATAAACTATTGACGTTGGCAGAGGAGTTTAACACGTCGGAGGAAGTCTTGGCTAGCGCCCACAATATTAGAACATAGCGCCATCATAGTTAAGACATTTGCGCCATGGGTTAGGAGAACCCAATGCAAACAAATAAATTAATATTTATTTAAAAATAATTATTAAATAAATACTTCCTCTGGACCCAAATGCATTAAACTAATGCATCCACCTGTAATCTTTAAACCTGCCAACTTGGGGTTTACAAAAGACCTTTGAAACTGTCATGCCGTAACCTTCATCAAAACAAGTTGTTTGACATCAAATAAAATTCCTTCAAGAGCTTCTTGACATCAATGACAACTTATACACTTGAGCAAAGGCAATGTACCCAAAGTACCCAAAATTGCCAACACTAAAATATTGGTTCAAGCATTACTAATCATTATTATGATATAATAGAGGTCTATGACACATCGACCTATCATAACCTTGTTTTATTATATTTTTTTAAATCTTACACTAGTCTATCACTCTAAAAACCCTAAACACAAACTCAAGCATACAAAGGAGACTACACTAATCATGAAATTGATAAAACAATGACTCTTAGTAGTCAAAAATAAATTTTTGGTGTTAGTGACAAAAGGGTGGTGAGTATAATATTGTTAGAAATAAAAAAATAGATTAATAGTGAAACAATGCTTGTTAGTAATAGTCAAGAATTGTAGTAGACATAGTAGTTATTAGTAATAGTCGAGGATATGTTGGAAATTTGAGAATGTTTTGTTGTCATTAATGTCAAAAGGTTTGATGTCCTAATGTGATGGAATTAATGTCAAGAGGTTTTATTAATGTGATGGAATTAATGTCAAGAGGTTTGATTAATATCAAAAGGTTTGATGTCCAAGTTGGTTGATATGGCACATGAGGCATAAGGTAGCAAAGAAAAAGATAACTCCTTTCCATGGTGTTTGAAAAAATAATCAGGTTAATTGATGAATTTTTGCTAAGGTGATGATGGCAAAAGTTTACCCTTAAAGGCCTAAAAGAGTTTTAGTATTTTAAATTAATGAAAGGCCCAAAAAGAGTTTTGATATTTAAATTATAATATTTAAATTCATTGAATTTAAATTATTATAATTAAAATATAATATAAATAAAAAAACAAAAGTTTGATTTTTAAATGTGCCAACATTGGTGGTGAATGCCTTAAAAGGTATATAAATAATGTAAAGGCTAAGATGAAAAAGTGATCCATAATCGATAAATCATTTGCCCTGTTCGTCGATTGAATTACGGAAGAGAGAGAAGGGAGAATCATTTGGTTCAATTTTTGAAGTAGGAAAGGGATAAGGACAAGTAGTGTCAAAGTTTAATTCCATCCAGGTGGATAGCCTAGATGGTGGTTCCCTTGGAGCTAGGTCATAGCAGCAGGAAGGTCTCTAGTTTGAGATGTGGTGGCAATAGAGAGTGAAGCTTTTATTTAAACGTTTTGGCACAAGTGGAATGAACAAAAGGAATCAGGCGCAATAGTGGTTTCGTGTGAGTGCTTAGCTCACGTGGTGGTTAAGCTATGGCTAAGGCACGGTGGTAGAAGTAGCGAGGGTTTGACTCTCATGAAAGGCAACATGCAAAGCATTAATTTTTATTTTGATTAAATTAATGCCTAAGGTCCTAAGTTACAAGGTATGTGCCTAACTTGGGAGTTATAAGGTTATAAAAATATATATATATTTTTGCCATTAAAAGGGGTTTGAATTAAATTTATTTTCGATCTAGTGAAGTTTTTGAGTGCCTTGAAACATTATTTTAAATGGTGGTTATATTTCTTTTGGAAATGCATTAATGACAAATAGGAGATTTAAGGTGTAAAGGGAGGAGGGGCTCTACAGGTGACTTCCTATGGAATTCCTGTTCCACTTTCCTGCATCCCTTCCTCGGTCCTGTCCTAGGTCCTTAGTCCTTTCCCAGCTTCCTTGGCACCTCCTTTTCCCATCCTATTCAGCTGAAATGTGTTGCATACAATATCCTTTGGGGAGGGAGATCATTGTTCCATTGTTCTACCCCTTTCCTTGCCCTTTGGTGGGAAAACCTGCGTTCCACCTATGCTTCATTATCATACATTTTCATTTGGTGTCTAGGTTCTGGGTTCGGTTTAGGTTTTTTCCTAGGACCTTTCCTGGGATTTTTTGGTTCTTTCAAGGTTCTACTTGAAATTCCTTTTTTCCCAGGTTGTTTTTGGAAGTCTTACTCTCATTTGTCCTTTGGGGGATCTTCAGTGGTGGATTTTTGGGTCTGATTTTTAGATTCATGAGCAATTTTGCACAACATCCTTTTGGTTGGGTGAACCATGCACTTTATACTATGACTCTACTCTTTGGGTTTGAGGTGGTGTTTCTTATAGGTTTCAGCTCCTTTCGTGGCTTGTGGTAGGGCCTCTGTTCTTCTCGTTGTTGGATCCTTTCAAGAATTCCTCTTCTATTTCCTTGAAGTTGTTTGCTGGTGGGTCTAAGGAATTTTGGCTTCATGAGTAGTTTTGCACAACATCCTTTCGATCTTGGAGGGTACCGTGTGCTTTCTACTGTGACTCTACTCTTTGGGTTCGTGGTGTTGGTTCCTATAGGTTTTAGTTCCTTCATGGCTTCAGGACCAGCCCTTTTTTTCTTGTTGCTGATTCCTTGCAGGTTTTCCTTTTTTGTGTCCTTGAAGCTATGGTGTGAAGGTTGTCTAGGATGCCTGGCTGCTTCCTTTCATTTTTGGATCTAATGTTTGCAGTCGTGCTTCCTCGTGACTCCTTATTTCTGGATTCCTGTGGCACTTTCCCACCTTTTCCTTCAGATGTGATGTTCCACTACTACTGTTTCCTGCATTGGGCATTTGTTTCTTGAATATTTCCTTTTTCTACTTGAGGACTTCGTAGCCTAGGAAGTTCCTCTTGTTCTTGATCCACTATTGCACCTTCCTTCAGGTTGTTGTTCCAATGCATGAGGATTTCATAGCCTGCGATTTTCCTCTCTATGTTGCTTTATTTTCAAGCTTTCAGGAGGTGGTTTTTCCAGTTTCCTTAAATTTTCACCATCCCTGTGTGATTCTCATCCCTATTTTGGTGGGATTCACAATTTTTTGATCCACTACTCCACCCATTTGTTTAGGGTGGTTTTTCAGTTTCATGTTGGTTTTCCCTTCTGTGGGAAGTAGTTTGTTCTCAAGGCCTATTTTCCCAAGGGTGGTTTCTGGTTTTCCTACCCTTGGGAGGATTCAAATTTTAAATTTCTAGCTCAAAGTGGTTGGGGCGGTTTGGCACTTTCTCCCACCCTTTGTCTGCTTCAAATTCTTGTTTGGTGCCTTTTGATTCAAATCTGGTTTTCTGGTGGGCTTTCCCTTCCTGCCCGTTTTTCCTTTGGCACAAAGGAAGATGTCTTCCTCTGGTGCAAAGGAAAGCGTGTTCCATATTTTATTCCTTTGGGTTGTCCTTACCTGTCCTTTTGTCCATCCTTGGACAAATTTCTTTTGTTTCAATCTGATGTATTTTGTTGTAATCTGATCCTTTGTAATCAGGTTTTGGGATCCTTGACAAAAATCCACTTTTAATATAACCTACCAAAAAAAAATATAAGGTGTAAAGGAAAAATTATTTGTGTAATTTTCTCATCTTATTGGGTTGATTTAAATTGCAATATTAGGAGTTATAAGGTGTAAAATTGGTTTGAATTTTATTGTACCTTTTGCATTATGAAGAAGAGTATTTGTGGGATTATGATGAAACTTTAAATGCATTTTCCTTGAGATTAAAAGAAGTGTTCTAGAGTATATATTTTATATTTCACTAAATACATTAAGGAAGGAATATTTTGTGGATGCTTTAAAATAGATTATTGCTATCTAACCCTTGTAGTGGCACAAGGAGAATTGGTTGGTCATAAGACAAGTTTTGAAGACACGTCTCCATCAAAGAAACAAGGTATAGGCACATCATCTTTTGTTTGAAGTGTTTGTTCAAATAAATGTGTGAAACATAAGGTGGAGTGAAAAGGACTATTTGATAAGCATTGTTGGAAATGTAAGAGCACATTTTATGCAACTCATTGTTGAATGGTTTGGAAATCCTTGAGATAGATTTTTGAGAAAAATCTAGGTTGTTATTGTTAAATGAGTTTTGGAAAGTTTTGAGATAAAGAGTGAGAACCATTTGTGCTAGGATTGCAAAAAAAAATTATCTTTGTGAGAGATTTTGAGTGATTGATTTTGAGAGGAAAATTGGCAAGTAGAAGTTTTTTGAAGAGAGTTTTTCTGAAAGAGAATTGAGTAGTGTTTTGTATCTAAGATTTGAGATTATTGTGGGTAAAGTTGAGCAAGATTTTGTGAAAGCTTAAGGACAGATTTGAGCAAGCTTTTGTGAAAGCTTGAGGATAGAGTTGATCAAGATTTTGTGAAATCTTGAGGACAAATTTGAGCAAGTCCTTGAGGGGACTTAAGGACAAAGTTGAGTAAGATTTTACGAAAGCTTAAGGATAAATTTGAGCAAGCTTTTATGAAATCTTAAGGATACGATTGAGTAAGTCTTTGATAAGTCTTGAAGGTAGATTTGAGCAAGTCTTTGTGAAGGATTAAGAGTAGATTAGAGCAAGTTCTTGAGAGGACTTGAGGGCGGATTTGAGAAAGTCTTGGTGAAGACTTGAGAGCATATTGAACAAGTTCTTGAGAGGACTTGAAGGTATATTTTTGCAAGACTTTAGAGCATATTAGAGCAAGTTCTTGTGAGGACTTGAAGTTAGATTTGATCAAGTATTGTGAAGACTTGAAACAATATTAAGAGCTTTATTGATTTGTTCAATATTTGTGTTAAGGCTTGGGGCATATTTAAGCAGAGTTGATTGATTGATTTTTTTAAGATTTGTGTTAAGTCTTGGGGCAGATATGATCATATTTGATTGATTGATTTGTTCAAGCTTTATGTTAAGGCTTGGGACAGATTTGAGTAGATTTGATTGATTGATTTGTTCAAGCTTTGTGTTAAGTCTTGGGATAGATCTAAGTAAATTTTATTGGTGATTTGATCAATCTTAGTGTTAAGGCTTGAGTACAAATTTATGAGCAGAGTTGTGAGTAGAGTTAGAGAAGATTTGTACTACACTTAGAACAAAGTTTGGTGTAGATCTAAGATAGAGTTTAGAGCAATATTTTGAGGTGACAGAGTAGAGGACAACAATCTCCAGTGGATAGATATCCATTAGCTAGGATAGTGAGGACAAAGGTCTTCTATGGATATAGATCCACAAGTCAGTGTAGTGGGGGTAGACGTCTTCTAGAAGATCACCAACCAGAGTAGAGGATAAATATTTCTCCTATGAATAAATTTCCATGAACCAAAGCAAGAGGAAAGAGTTCTCCTGGATCAAGTTCCATGAACAAGAGAAAATAGGAAAGAGTTCTCCTATGGAGAATGATCAAAAAATTAGAGCATTAGGGGATTGGTGTCTCCTTTGGATATAGGTCCATAAAAATTGTAATAGGGAAGTGATTTCCAAGAGATTTGTTGAGAAAAGTTTAGTGGAAATATTTTCTCCATGGAGTAGCCCACATTGGGTGAACCATGTTAAATTGGTGTATCTATTGTGTATGATGATCTATACATTGCTTTGAATATTGTTGTTGATATTTCTATTGATAATATTAGATAATACTATTTGGAAATAAAATTAAACGTTAGTCTTATACCGTTCACCCCCCTCTCAGTATAAGCCTATGTTCTTCAATTGGTATCATGGTGGGTTCCTTCGAAAGAGTTTAACAACTTGAAAGAAAAGTATACAGGAACACAAATGACATCTCAAAGTGGAGCTTTAGCAAATAAGGCACCATTGTTCGATGGGAAAAATTATGCTTTTTGGAGTGTATGAATTAATACTTACTTGATAGCACAAGGATATGAGACGTGGCAAGCAGTTGAGGATGGATTCACACCTCCAGCTAGTCCTCCTACAGATAAATATGGTAAGCTCCTACACCTGTATAATTCAAAGGCAATGAATGCAATATTGGGTGGATTACATGAAGCAAAAATTGTAAAGGTTATGCATTACACATTAGCAAAAGAGATTTGGTAAAAGTTAAAGAAAGCATTTGAGGGAAATAAAAAGGTCAAGATGGTAAAGTTGAAAAATCACAAGAAAATATTTGAAGACTTGAATATGAAGGATGAGGAAGACATTGCTACATACTTACTTCATGTGGTTGAGGTTGTTAACTCCATGTGAGGACTTGGGTTTAAATTTGAAGAATTTGATGTTTGTCAAAAGGTTCTAAGGTCACTTCCTATGAGGTATGATGGAAAGGTTTCAACCATAGAAGAACCAAGAGATCTTAAAAATCTAATTTTGGATGAGTTACAGGGAACACTCATAGTATATGAGATGAGATTAGTAAAGGATCTTATCCTAAAGAAATATATGGATTTCAAAGCAGCAAAGAAAGCAAATGATAAGAAACCTAATTCAAGTACTAAGTCAACCAGTGATGAGGAAGCTAACTATGACAGAAGGAACAAGAAGGAGTTAGGAAAGAACAAAGGTATGAAAATAGAAAAGTGTTTCAATTGTGGTAAATATGGTCATTATGCATCTATCTATATAGAATCCGAAGGTAGTAGTAGTGAAGAGAAACAATATCATAAGAATAGGATAGCAGGAAAATCTAGGTATGAAAAGAAAAATAGGGATAGACAAGGTAAGCATGGAAAGAAGGTTTTCCAAAGGCATAAGAGGAGTTTCTATGTAGAAAATACAACCAAGGTTTCAAGTAATAGTTATGGAAGATCCTCAAATACTGAAGAAGAAGATATTCTCTTCTTGGCAATAGAGGAAGAAGGAAGTGCTCCTATTGAAGATAAATCTAAAAAGTATGAAGATGTTCCTGAAGACAAATAAGTAGAAGAAGAATAAAAAAATGAAGAGGAAAGAGTAGTAGATCTAGAAGCTAAGCTTATTTCTACTCTTAAGGAATTAAGAAAGGTTAGAAAAAAAAATTCAAGACTCAAGCATTAATTTCAAGAATGTCATGAAGAAAAAGGAAAGCTTATACAATATCTGACAAACTCAATAGCCAAGATAAGAATATTAAAAGAAAAGTTAGAGGTAAAAATATCATAATGTGAAAAACTAGAGCATGAGGCTGGTTCACTAAGAAAGAAAGTGAAAGAGTCTAAAGACAAGCTACACAAGTTTGTAAGAAGCTCAAAGACCTTGGATAATATTATCAATGCACAAAGACCTTCATCAAACATAATAAGACTTGGTTTTGAAGAAGGACTAGGAAATCAAGAAGAGGAGTCAAGCTCAAGCTCCAAATAAGAAGAAGCTTCAACAGAAGAGAGTGAAGGAGAAAGTGAGACTTATGAGGATAAGTTGAAAAGTAGAAGTTTCACCAAGGAAGGAAACAATGCACAAATAAGGAACAAAAAAAATCACAAGGAAGAAAGGACTAAGATACCAATGGGTCCAATGAATATTTATTCAAAGGATGTTGCTTCTCATGTAATGGGTTTTGTGAAGACTTGAGAGTAGATTAAGCAAGTTCTTGAGAGGACTTGAAGGTAGATTTGAGCAAGACTTTAGAGCATATTAGAGCAATTTCTTGTGAGGACTTGAAGGTAGATTTGATCAAGTCTTGTGAAGACTTGAAATAACATTAAGATCTTGATTGATTTGTTCAAGCTTTGTTTTAAGGCTTGGGATAGATCTAAGCATAGTTGATTGATTGGTTTCTTCAAGATTTGTGTTAAGGCTTGGGGAAGATCTGAGTAGAGTTGATTTATTGATTTGTTCAAGCTTTGTGTTAAGGCTTGGGGAAGATCTATGAAGAGTTGATTAATTGATTTGTTCAAGCTTTGTGTTAAGGCTTGGGGTAGATCTAAGTAGATTTTATTGGTGATTTTATCAAGCTTTGTGTTAAGGCTTAAGGATAGATTTGTGAGCATATTTGTGAGCAGAGTTAGAATATATTTGTACTACACTTGGGATAGAGTTTGGTGTGGATCTGAGATAGATTTAAGAGTAAGCTTTGGAGGTGACAAAGTAGAGGACAACAGTATCCAATGGGTAGATATCCATTAGCCAGGATAGTGAGGATAGAGGTCTTCTATGGAGAGATATCCACAAGCCAGTGCAGTGGGGGAAAACATCTTCTAGAAGATCACTAGATAAAGTAGAGGAGAAATATTTCTCCTATGGATAGAGTTCCATGAGCCATAGAAAGGGGAAAGAGTTCTCTTGTGGAGTGTGATTTGATGAGGGTCGTTGATCATTCATCATTTAATCATTATGTGTGTCAATCCAGGGTGGTGTCCAGAGGCTATATACGATAGGAGGTGTTATAGTTGTAGGTTCAGTTTATTCAAGAACAGGTTTTATTGGTGGATCAGTTAGCATTTGGGGGTTTTTTTGTGACCTTTAAATCCTAATAAATGAAATGAACTCCTATTTACTTTTGTAGAAACATAATTGCAGGAAATGAAATAACAGAATCTAAAAATTACAGAAAATGAAATGTTGCTAAATTGAGATGATAGAAAAATAAAGTGCAGAATTTAGAACACACACACTCTTGCATGGAAGTAAATCAAATAGATAATATCAAAATAGAATTTTAACTACTGCAAAACTGAATCAACAAAACTGCCAATATTGCAAAATGACAAGATATCTGGAAATTGTTGTGTACTACAAAATTGAACCAATAATAACTGTAAAACTGCAAGATAACAAAATATCTGGGAATTGCTATAAATTTAGAAAATGCTATCCACTGCTAAAAATTGTATTGAAAACTACTTAAAGAAATGCAAACTGGTAGAATTCTGCTAACCTGCTGCAGCAAGAATTCAACAAGAAATTTTGTCAGAAACTGCCTTCCTTTGGCCTGCAAGTGGGCCCTTGCTTCTAGAACTAGAAGAAGGTGAAGAGTTATGCTAAGAGGATCTAGCTATTACTCATAAACCTCAACATGCCAATTGAAAACTGAATATTGCACCTTTTTATTCAATCTGAAAAATGCATTACAGTAATGCAGGAAAAACCTGCAAATTATTGTTCTGCTACAGGAAAACTTTACTCTATCCTAAATTTTCTATATGTCTATCTATATCTCTACATATCTATATACCTATATGCTCGACCATATGGGAGATTTATTATTTATAAGATAACACTGATATGCTTGGTTACTGCTTTGCAGGGATTTACAACTAATTACATAACTATTTTCCTAGACTACAGGATTTTACTTTGTCCAAAATTTATCCATTAATTATTGTTGGGCTGCATCTATTGAGAAAATCATGTTAATATGAGTTGGGACAACCTCCTGGTCAATTTCCAATATTTTCTTCCATCGATTTATCACTTTTTGACCACCTTTAGTTGTTCCTGCACTGCTCCAGAACAATAGGAAGGTGACCATTTGTTGTTGATTTGTGGTCCAAATGCGTAGGAAGTAACATGTTAACTTCTCCACTCTCCTTTCACACCTTTCTGCATTGATGGCATGTGCTGGAGTGACTAATTCCAAGCACTACTGTATATGTACAGCTGGCTGGAACTATCACAGTTATAGCCTGTTTTCCTGCATAGTCAGCTACAGTGACGAATTCTTGGTGCCATTTTCCATTTGAATTAGTTTAACCAAAGGAACACCATATTACCAAGCATCAGATATTCAAACAAGTTCTAAATTGCTATAACACTATTGATTAACTAAAAAATAGGTGAAATTGCAGTAAAAATAGTAAAATAGAGCATATGCACTTTGTCATTCCAGAATTTGCAAACATCATTATATAATGCATTTTTCCATAATTAACATGAAAATCATAGTAAAAAGGGTAAGTCAAATGGTCAAAAATGTATCAAAGAGTGTTCATGGATGAGGCAATTCTTGGCCTCATCATTTCCCCCCAACTTATGGTAATGCATGTCCTCATGCATTTTGTACTAACTGACAATGACACACAGATCCAGGTCTAGACATCTATCATGAAATTTGAGTAATGCACCACCAATTTTATAGAACCCACTGACTGCCTTGATGGATTGAAACCACTGTTGGAAGTGCTTATCAGGTTGTGGGTCAGTATCAAAGAAGTAGAGAACAAGAGTAATAATTATGGGCATCCTATACCTCAGACCTATCCAAAGCTTTTTGATTTTTGATATAATTAGGACAATGCCTTCTGCCCTTCTCCTTGACCATAGAAAATTAGTGGGAGAAATTGGCTCTCTTTTTTGGAGAGAGATAGATAACTCACCCCATCGATTTTTACAAGCTGCCACAACATCATCAAAGAAATCTACACAAAAATTCTGAAACTGGATTATACATTTTTGAAGGTTCCTTAAATAGAGTTGTTTCATTTTGACATCCCTCATGAAGGTATAATGATCACTTGTACAATCTATGTGATTTAGGGGAGTAGGTCTAATAAGAAAAACAGCCTGTGATTCCAATTCCTTGGTGAAATTCTTTTCTATGTCCTAGTAAATCTAATTTTACAGAGTGGACATGAAAGCTCTAAGCTGTAAATCACCTGCATAAATGTGAGGCAGAAACATACTTTCTATGGGTAAAAAGAAATTATGCAAGAATAACTCACATAATAGGTTTTGTTGCTCTATTGGACTCTGCATAAATGCCTCAATGAATTCTTCAGGAGTGTTCAACTGATGAGGCAGCTCAAAAGCAAGTCTCATAATCTGCCAGTGAAGGTATCTCTCCTTGAGTAGGAGGCTATAAAACCTAGGTGGTCTTCTGCACTGTATTGCATATTCTACAATCTGGCATACATCCTTTACTTGTGTTTTTAACCTATTCAGCTTTATTTCCTTCTCTGCTACTTTGGCTGCTTTAGATTTTAAAGTGGCAATATTGCCCTCCAACTGGTGACACTGAGTCATCCAATATGCCAGGTCTTCATTGTATTTAGTTAAAGGCACTGTGTCTGGGGGTCTTACAATAGGTTGCATTTGTGCTACTATATTCACTTGTACACCAACTTCCATAGTTGGTATTACAACAGGAAAATTTGTTTGTGTTCCTTGTTCTGTTGTAATAGCAATGAGAGGAGAGGGTGTGGATACCTGATCTTGTGTTGTAGCTTCTTGTTCCTCTACAAAAGGTGTCTGTGTTTCCTGCTAAAGTGCAGTATCATTTGTTAGCAAAATTCTTGATGGACTCTCATCATTAGATACTGCCATTCCTACTTCCTCTCTATCAGGTGATCTTTGTGTAGGTGCTATGTTGGCCTCAGAATGTTCAGCTAAATCTAAGAGAATCTGGGCCCATTCATCCTATGATACTTCTGGTACCTCTGTATACTAGTATTCCAGTTGAGACAACTGGTTCTGCAATTCTTGAATTGTCTACTAAAGCAGATCAATTTGTTGATCCTTTTGTTTTATGGTCTCTTCAGCTTGCTCAATCCATTGGGTCTGAGTTTTAACAACACTCTTTGCAACATGCAATTGAGTGTGGATATCGATTTCCTCTTCAGACTCAGACTCAGAATACTGTTCAAAATCAGCATCCATTAAAACATTCATATCACCTTCAACTATTTCAAAATCATATTTTGGTGGCTCCTCAGAATCAGAGTCAGAATAATAAACTAATGGACATACAAGGCTTATTGAAGTTTCGTCCATAGTTGTATCTAGCTCCATAGTCTGTATACCTGTGTCTATCATTTTTGTTTCAATATTTGGTTCCTGTGCATCCTCTGTTCTGGTTTCTTCTTCAATTGGGTCTGTGATATCTATTAGTTCGTCTGGCAGGGTTTTAGTTTTCTGAAGTCTAGCAGACCTTCTTAACCCTGTAGACCCTAGATACTTCTTAGCAGGTGGATGTTCTATAGTAACTACAGATGTTGTTACTATTTTAGGAGTAGATTTCGGAGCATGTTCACTTGCACTTCCCATTTCCCCACTGGATTGTACTGTATCTGCAAATGTTACCCTTTTTCTCTTTAACTGGGAACCAGATGTGGATGCCTACTATTTTTGAGTTCTTGAAGATGGGGGACCATCTGGAGAGGGGGAAATTCTAATTTCATAGGGTTTCCTGTAGATTCTTCCTTTGCTTCTTCTTCCTCTACTTCCTCTTCCTCTGCTTCCCCTTCCTCTAATGTAGGATTAGAGTCATTTGTTTTTGCCCAAGGGGCAAAGAAACGGTCAAAATTTCTAGGGTTACCCCTAAAGTGATACTGACAAATCAATTTGATGAGCCCATGATGCTTAGGGCTTCCTTTCCCTACTTGGTATTTGCTGGCCATAGCCTTTAACTCCTGAAAAAGGTATAAGGGCACATTAACCCTACATTCTAGTTTAACTGCTCCATGGTGCATATGGTTGAGGATACGAAGGTGTGGGCTAGATACAACAAGAAATTGGCCATCACAAGTGATGTACCTCATCACCCACATTGCAACTTCATTCCAAGGGACTGGCAAACTAAGTCTTTTGACCCCCTTACAAACATTTCTACGTATTAAAAACTCAATTTTGCCATCCCCTTCTTTCGTAAACTGATTAACTAGGTTATTCAAAATATTGCACCTAGTTTTTACAATCTGCAAGCCTTGAAGAGGTAATTCAGTGACTTGGCTGAGTATTTCAGGAGTTACCTAGATAGTCATCGTGTTAATGTGCACTCGATTATTGTGGAAGGTGCATGCGAATTCTGCCGCCAAGCCCTCGAAATAGCCATCAAATTTTTGCAGGAATGGCAAAAATCCTCCATCAGCGAATATTTGTAGGGATGCAGGGTCACTTTCCAGGTAGCTAATGTTTTCAGGTTTGGCTCTAATTTTCTTTCCCCCCATGGCATAATTTCTTGCCTTCTGTTATGTAGTTTCTGTAAATTGGCAGAAAGTATGAGCGTGCGTCTGGTTTAGGGTTTCAATCGCCATAGCAGGAATAATAGCAGCGCAAGAACTGCTTTGAAACTTGCAGCATAATGACATGGCAATGCATGTGAAGTTATCACCCGTACCTTTGCTCATTTTTGTTTGGACGATAGCTGTCACATGCAACCGTGAGTCGGTGACTTGTCTTTTTCCTTTTAAACCAATGAACTCACCGTAGGCCATGTGTCATAACCAGTTTTTACACATAATTTCATTCCTGTGCTTAGTGAGTTATTCCTGTGCTTAATCAATCATTCCTGTGCTCTGGAATATAAACAGTTTATTCCTATGCTTGTTAAATCATTCTTGCGCTCTGGGATATAAACAGTTTATTCCTGCGCTTTATGGATTATTCTTGTGCTTTGGAATATAAACAGTTTATTCCTGCGCTTGTTAAATCATTCCTGCGCTCTAGGATATAAATAGTTTATTCCTGTGCTTTATGGATTATTCCTATGCTTTGGAATATAAACAGTTTATTCCTGCGCATTCCTTATTCCAGTGCACTTTTGTTTGTTTTCATTCTCAAAGCAGAATTAGGCAGAGGCATTAAATACAAGGTTTATCCATTTTTTATTCCCCCTTTTTACATGCTTTTATATTAATCAAGGATATTTACACTATATACTAATGATTTACATTTTTCAGAGAATGAAAAAGACACATACCTGTTATAACCATTTTATCTACATTTCGAGGTGCTCCTGTTGAGATTTCCAGCTAATCAATCTTTGAACTTAGGTAGGTGTAATCTAAAAATAGATGAAACCACAGTCATGAGACAAGACCGAACAATGATAGTGAAACAAACTAGGTAAACATGTCAAAAAATCAGTTTTCATAAAAACCCAACTCAGGAGTGCCTCAAAGAGGTTTTCACTTCCTGAATTTTGTATTTTTTTTTTTGAAAATCAAATTCTTGTGTCAATCTACTGAATTCAGTATGGAAGAAGTGTTTTCTTCCCAAATGTGTACATTCAAAATTTCCACTTGTTTGAGAAATTCTACCTTGTTGTATGGTTTGTGGTACAAATGAAGACGATGTTCATTCACCACCAACTTGCGTTGTGAGTCATCAATAGGTGTAAGACGAACAGCTCCATTTTCAAACACTTCCTCAATTTGGTAAGGTCCAAGCCATCTGTTTTGCAACTTTCCAAGGAAATCCTTGTATTGTGAATTAAACAACAAGGCCCAGTCACCTTGCTAAAATTTTTGTTGTTTTATGTGACTATCATGCCACATCTTTCGTTGTACTTGGATTATCTCCATTTGATGTAGTGCATCCATGCGCAGTTCATCCAATGCATCAAGTTGCAGAATACGCTCTTCTTGTGCCTGTGACAGATCAATACCTACTTCCAAAGCAGTTCGAAGAGTTAGTAATTCAAACTCAATAGGCAAAAGTGGTTTTTTTCCATAGACCAATTTATAGGGCATAAATCCAGTGGTAGATTTCCAAGTGGTATTATAAGCCCAAATAGCTTTTGGTAATTTGTTCAGCCAATTTCTTTTATGGACTGCTACTGTTTTGGTCAGAATTCGTTCTAATTCCCTATTGGTTACTTCAACTTGGCCATTAGCCTATGGATGATAAGGTGAGGATTTTCTGTGTTTGACTTGATAGAGGTGGGTGAAGGCTTCAATAACCTTGGAAGTAAATTGGGGTCCGTGATCTGTGGTGATAGATTGTGGGGCTCCAAAATGCAAAAAAATCTGTGAATACAGAAAATTAACAACTTTTTCTTCTTTAGCATGCTTAAAGGCATGAGCTTCTACCCATTGGTAACATAATCAGTACATACCAAAATATGCACTTTGCCTTGGGAAGGAGGATTAATGGGTCCTACAAAATCTAAACCCCATATTTCAAATGGTTTTGTTCCTATTTGAGGTTGTAATGACATTTCATTAGTAAAGGTAGGTTTTCCCATTCTCTAGCAGGCATCACAATGTCTAATGTACCTCTTTACATCTTTATGCAAAGATGGCCAATAATATCCGGTTCCCAAGATTTTGTGAATAGTGCTTTTGACTGAATAATGCCCTCTTGATGGTTCATCATGGCATGCCCGTAGGATATCATATACTTCATCCTGGAAGATACACCTACGTAAAACATGATCAGGACTACACTTAAACAGTAAGCCCTCTATCCATTGGAAAGAAGCACTTTGCTTGATTAACTGTTTCTTTTGTTTGGGGGTAAAGTGAAGAGGAATATTCCCTGTAGCCAAGTAATTAGCTATGTCTACAAACCATGGAGATTGTATAGAGACAGCAAACAACTTTTCATCTAGAAAGGTATCTTCCACAACTTCCCCTGTATCTGCATTTGGTATTCTTGACAAGAAATCTGCAACTACATTAGATTTCCCAGGCTTGTTTACTATGGTAACATCAAATTCCTATAACATAATAAACCAATGAATAATTCTTGCATTAACCAATGGTTTATTCATCAAATATTTGATTGTGGTATGATCTGTATGGATGAATACTTGATACCCTGTGATATAGTGTCAAAATTTGTTAATAGCATAGATTACAGCCAAGAATTATTTTTCAGTGGTAGTGTAGTTTTTCTCAGCTCCTGTCAAGTTTTTATTGATATAATAAATAGCATAATGTTCCCCATTTTCAATTTGTCCTAACACAGCTCCAATAGCAGTATTTGAAGCATCAGTTTGAATATGAAAAGGTAACTCCCAATTGGGACCTCTTAATACAGGTGGAGTGGTTAACTTTTCCTTTAAATCTTCAAAAGAAGTTTGACATTCAAAAGACCAAACAAATTCAGAATCCTTCATTAGTAGAGCAAACATAGGATTTGCTATACTGAAGTTAGCAATGAATCTGCGATAAAAACCAATGTGCCCTAAGAAACTGCGTACATCAGTTTGAGTTTGTGGAGGAGGGAGGTTTTTGATGACTTCAACATTCTTAGGATCAACCTTGATTCCAAAAGAAGCGATATGATGTCCAAGGACAATTCCTTCCTCCATAATTAAGAAGCATTTCTCAGGATTCAGAGAGAGGTGGTATGTTTCACAGTGAATCAGCACTTTTTCAAGCTATTCTAATGCGTATTCAAAAATATTTCCAAACACTGTGAAATCATCTATATAAATTTCAACACTTTCATTGGTTAAATCAAAAAAAATTGCTAAAATAGTTCTCTGAAAAGTTGTTGGAGCATTACATAAACCAAAGGGTAAGACCCTGTAAGCAAAGGTTCCCCAAGGACATGTAAAGGTAGTCTTTTCTTGATCTTATGGCGCAACTTGTATCTAGTTATACCCACTGAAACCATCAAGAAAACAAAAAAATTTCTTTCCAGCAAGGGTATAAAATACTTGGTCTATGAATGGTAATGGGAAATGATCCTTATGTGTGGCCTTATTTAACTCCCTATAATCCACACATACTCTCATTTTACCATTTTTCTTTGGAACAATGACCAGGGGTGATACCCACTTACTATCTGAGATTGGATAAATGAATCCAACATCTAAGAGTTTTTCAATTTCCTCTTTCATGATTTCCTTTAGAGTAGGATTCAAGCATCTCTAAGGTTGCCTTACTGGTTTTACGTTTTCTGTGTATATCCTATGTGTACATACCTTAGGATGAATGCTTGTCATGTCTTTATAATTCCATGCAAAATCTTGAACATGTCTTTGTAAGACTGCAAATAATTTGGTTTCCTGGTCCTCGGTTAGCCAGCTATTAATGTTCAAAAATTTACCTAGCTAGATTTTAATTTGTTTGATCCTTGGATAGATAGAACTAACTGCTTCATAGTTACTGATTAATACATTTAATGGACAATGATGTGGCTTTAGAGTATGAAATACTCTAGAATCTGTCTCAGAAATGATACCTGGTGGAATCAGAGGACATTTGAAGGTGTTAAGGAGATGATGATGCCATCCATGTGGTAGAATGAATGATCTTTCCTAATTAGACATGGATGACAGAAGTTCTGAATTTTTTTCCTCCTCTTGCCACAACAACCGATGAACAAGATTTTGATCATCAGTTAGTCCTTCTGATTGTAATGTTTCAATTAGGACAGTTTCATTCTCGAATATTTCTCTCTTAGGTGTAGTGATTTCCTCAATATGTTCTTTAACTACAATTGTAGCCAAAGTGGCAATGGTTTCCTATTCTTCATCAAATTCAGGATACCAAATTTATCCAAAAAATTTAGTTGAAGGTTGAGCTGGTGGATACAAATAAATTTTCTTTATGTCAACACCATTAGAAATGGTTGTCTCTCCTGACCTGCAGTCTATAAAAGCAGCTACAGTAGCTAACCAAGGTCATCCTAGAATGATAGGGTATCCATTGATTGATTTTTTAGGTTGCAACACTAAGAAGTCTACAAGATATTCCCAAGAAGAGACTTCAATAGCTACATCTTCTAGGATACCTTTAGGTTTAGCAACTGACCTATCTGCCATTTCCAAAACTGTGGTAGTAGGACTAAGATTCTTGAGCTGCAATTTTTGCATTGTGTCTTTAGTCATAACATTAATTGTAGCTCCAAGATCAATTAGCACATTAGGAATTTGCATTAATCCAATAGTAATTGTAACTATTGGACTACCGGGGTCACTATATTTGGGAGGAACTAGTTTCCCAGACAATAAATTAGCTAATTTGCCTTCTACCTGAATGGTTTTAGGAAAGGCCTTCTTTTTACTAGGTTTCTTGATACATAACTCCTGAATAGTTTTCTTGAGTGAAGGCACATCCCTTATTGCCTGCAACAAAGGGAGAGAAATTGACATCTTTTTAAGTTCTGTCACTAATTCTGATTCAGGGGTAGTATCAGTGTGATCAAACCTTTCAAGGTATGGTAATGCTACTGGAGAAGATTCCTGCATTTTTTTTGTTACTTCATCTTTTTGTTTTTGTTGCACTGTCTCCTGATTTGGAGGTTCTTGTTTTTCACTTATTTCTTCAATGGTGAGTGGAACAGGTTAGGTAAAACCTTCCCTGAATGCAGTTGGATGTTACTACAGTCAAGTACATGAACTATAGCAGAGTCTTTAGACTTAGCCTCATAAACAGGGGTTTTTTGTCTAGTATCATTTGGGTTAGTCACAGGCTGAGCTGGGAGTGGAGGTTGTTTCACTGGTTGCATTTGTTGATGTTGTGTTCTTCCCTAAAAATTTGGATTAGGAGCTAGCAGCAAGTTTTGAGCTTGCCCTTGATACCTTTGCTATCCTTGATATGGTGGATATTGTTGTCCCCATATTTGCCCTTGCTATGTCCATTGTGGAGGAGTTGCATTCCAAGGTGGGTTCATCCACCCAGGATGTGACCAATCTGGAGGAGTTGTCCAAGGTTGGTTCCAAGGTTATGCAGGGACTTCTGCATGTCCCCATAGCATGTTCATATTCCAAGGATATTGTGCCCAGTTTGGAAATCGAGGAGCATTGGGATATTGTGTATAGCCACCATCGGATCTCTGCCCAATAGCATTAAGTTCTTCTATTTGGGTGCCTAAAATAGATTTTAGATGAGGCAACAAAGGACATCTATCTGTTGAATGTTCCTTGGAATAAATTCCACAAATAGAAGTTTTGTTTAAAGGGCAATCCTGCAAAGCATGCTTATTCCTGCATCTCGAGCAATAAATTGCCAAAGGTGGTGTAGAATTGGATTTTATGTTTCTCTCACCTAATGCAGAATTAAGTTGAACAAGGATATCAGTTTTTAAATTAGCCATTTCCTCCATCAACTCCTTTATGTCATTATTGCCAGAATTCCTTTTCTTTCTTCGATGGTGAGTCCGGGAATAGTTTCTACATAATTCCATAATATCTTCAAGATCAAGTTGATCTATGTCTCCTTTTCCCATTAAATCTAACACTTCCCTAGATTCATCCTGTAATCCTCTTAAGAAGATAAGCTTTAAGAAATCGGGTTCTGCAGGACCACATCTCTTTTGGACAAAGGCAAAGCGATCAAGGTAATCCTCTAAACTCTCATCTTCTTCTTGCTTGATTCGAAACAACTCATCTTTTTTATTTTGTACTCGACAGTAATCCTGATATTTATGTAAGAATGCAGTCTCCATGTCATCCCAAGTATGGATTGAATTAGATTCAATATTACTCATAAACCATCGGAGAGCAGCATCCTTAAGCATAGAAGGAAACAATTTCAATTTTTGATTATCATTTATGTAGTCATAAGTCTGACATAACACTTTAAATTCAAACAAAAACTGATCAGGATCTTCTAAAATAGTTCCCCTAAAAATTGACAATATGGATGGAGAAATAGTTTTCATGGGAGCATCTAGAGTTGGATCCAACCGGATGGGATATTCAAAAGTCCTAGGAGGATCATCAAGATGCCCACCTGGTGGTGCTGCTGCTGCTGCCATAGTTATTTTCTTTGAGTTTGATGTGGATGGTTCAGTATTAAGGAAATG
The DNA here is from genome assembly GCA_028583015.1 of Wollemia nobilis. Lineage (NCBI taxonomy): Eukaryota > Viridiplantae > Streptophyta > Pinopsida > Araucariales > Araucariaceae > Wollemia > Wollemia nobilis. Next base: position 3,095,245 of record JAQPPZ010013020.1, on the reverse strand, counting down.
TTTAGTAGAGAGTGCTGCCAAAAGTTCTTTTTCTAATCTATCCAAAGCTTCAGTTGGTGAAGAAGGTATTTTTGGAAATTCTTCATCTGATCATGAAGAACGCCTCGGTGGTTCAGAACTAGTTCTGATAAACCTCCCTCTTTCGTCTCTTGGCCTATGCATTCATGTCTATTTAGTAAATAAACTGAAATACAATATGTCAAAAATTGTAGCACAATTCTTGTCACTTTTCCTAACAACATCATTTGTTCCTCGACAACAGCACAAAAAATTATGAGGGTCGTTGATCATTCATCATTTAATCATTATGTGTGTCAATCCAAGGTGGTGTCCAAAGGCTATATACGATAGGAGGTGTTACAGTTGCAGGTTTAGTTTATTCAAGAACAGGTTTTATTGGTGGATCATTTAGCATTTTTGGGTTTTGTTGTGACCTTTAACTCCTAAGAAATGAAATGAACTCCTATTTACTTTTGTAGAAATAGAATTACAGGAAATGAAATGACAAAATCTGAAAATTGCAAAAAATGAAATGTTGCTAAATTGAGATGACAAAAAAATAAAGTGCAAAATTTAGAACACACACACTCTTGCATGGAAGTAAATCAACTAGATAATATCAAAATAGAATTTTAACTACTGCAAAACTGAATCAACAAAACTGCTAATATTGCAAAATGACAAGATATCTGGAAATTGTTGTGTATTGCAAAATTGAACCAATAATAACTGTAAAACTGCAAAATAACAAAATATCTAGGAATTGCTGTAAATTCATAAAATGCTATCCACTACTGAAAATTGTATTGAAAACTACTTAAAGAAATGCAAACTGGCAGAATTCTGCTAACCTGCTGCATCAAGAATTCAACAAGAAATTCTATCAGAAACTGCCTTCCTCTGGCTGCAAGTGGGCCCTTGCTTCCAAAACTAGAAGAAGGTGAAGAGTTATGCTAAGAGGATCTAGCTTTTACTCATAAACCTCAACATGCCAATTGAAAACTGAATATTACATCTTTTTATTCAATCTAAAAAATGCATTACAATAATGTAGGAAAAACCTGCAAATTACTGTTCTGCTATAGGAAAACTTTACTCTATCCTAAATTTTCTATATGTCTATCTATATCTCTACATATCTATATACCTATATGCTCGACCATATGGGAGATTTATTATTTATAAGATAACACTGATATGCTTGGTTACTGCTTTGTAGGGATTTACAACTAATTACATAACTGTTTCCTAGACTGTAGGATTTTACTTTGTCCAAACTTTATCCATTCATTATTATTGGGTTGCATCTATTGATGAAATAACGTTAATATGAGTTGGGACAACCTCCTGGTAAATTTCCAATATTTTCTTCCATCGATTTATCACTTTTTGACCACCTTTAGTTATTCTTGTGCTATTCCCTATTCTTGTGCTGCTTATTCCTACACTACTCCGAAATAACAGGCAAGTGACCATTTGTTGTTGATCTGTGGTCCAAATGCATAGGAAGTAACGTGTTGACTTCTACACTCTCCTTTCACACCTTTTTGCATCGGTGGCATGTGCTGGAGTGACTAATTCCAAGCACTATTGTATATGTACAGCTGGCTAGAACTATCACAGTTACAGCCTATTTTCTTGCATAGTCAGCTACAGTGATGAATTCTTGGCACCCTTTTCCATTTGAATTATTTTAACCAAAGGAACACCATATTACCAAGCATCAGATATTCAAACAAGTTCTAAATTTCTATAACACTACTGATTAACTGAAAAATAGGTGAAATTGCAGTAAAAACAGTAAAACAGAACATATGCACTTTGTCATTCTAGAATTTGCAAACATTATTATATAATGCATTTTTTCATAATTAACATGAAAATCATAGTAAAAAGGGTAAGTCAAATGGTAAAAAATGTATCAAAGAGTGTTCATGGATGAGGTAATTCCTAGCCTCATCATGATTTGTGAACCAACTAGGAAGATAGAGTTCTTCTATGAATAGAGATCCATGAACCAGTTGAGGAGAAAGAGTTCTCTTGAATTAAGTTCCATGAACTAGATAAAAGGAGAAAGAGTTCTCCTATGGAGAGTGATCCACAAATCAGAGCATTAGGGGATTGGTGTCTCCTTTGGACATAGGTCCATAAACATTGTAATAGGGAAGTGATTCTAAAGATATTTGTTGAGAAAAATTTAGTGGAAATATTTTCTCCATGGAGTATCCCACATTGGTTGAACCACGTTAAATTGGTCTCTATTGGGTATGATGATCTGTGCATTGCTTTAGTTACTACTATTGATATTTTCATTGATAATATTGTTTGGAAAGAAAAGTAAATGTTGGTCTTATACTATTTAGCCCCCCTCTCGATATAAGCTTGTGTTCTTCACGATAGTCTTATACAAGGTAGTTGTCAATAAAAATCGAGGATAGTATTAGATAGAGCCATTGTCAAACTAGGTAGTTTTCAAAAAAACGTTTGGGAAAAACTATTATTTTGATACCTAATCCATTACAATTATCTCATCAAGCCAATAATTTTGATATATGGTAACCATCATATTTTTAAGGGGTCTCAAAATCACCCATTTGGGCTATATCCCATTTTGACCATCTCTTTAGGCCAATCAATTTGGTATATAACACCTATACACTTTTTGGGACCATTACTAAAAATAGTAACTACCAAAAATAACACTTCTACTTCTAGTAAGTAATGTTAGAGGACTCAAATTTTTGGCATATGGCTATAGGCACTTGAGGTCAACAAATGGAACAAAAAATAGATTACAAATTAACTCAATGGGGTGAACACCTCTCTAAGATCCTTGGAAACCAAATCATTGAGGGATTAAACTAGTTACAGGGTGAGATCTAGACATTAATTGAATTTATGACATATGTGATAGGGGAACAAAAAAGGATTGAGGAAATGAATGAAAAAAAATTATATTTGGAAAGTCACTTGGCCAATAAAACCCAAACATATAGTAGATATGGTCCTTTTGATCGTAAATTATAAGGGTTAAGTAATATCAAAAGGGAAACACACAACACTATCCCAATTATAATACATACTAACTATTAAAGTTAAACTTTCCAAAATTTTATGGGAATGATCTAGAGGGATGTTGTGCCAAGCAGAATAGTATTTCAGCCTTCATAATGTTCCACAACACTTACAAATCATAGTTGCATATTTTAATTTTGAATTTGATGCTTTACAATGGTACCAATGGATCAAAAAAATGTATCCCCATATTGCTTGGGATGAATTGCAAACACTATTACTCATTCAATTTGGCCCCAGTAAGTATGACGACTTCATGAGAGCCCTCACTAGACTAAAAAAAACCTTAATTATTAGAGAATATCAGGCTCAATAATTTGGCAAATCACACTACTAGCTTGAATGAATAATTCTTTCAAAGTTGTTTTGTTAGTGATTTGAAGGATGATATTAAAGCTAAGGTTAAATTTTTAAGCCACAAAACTTTTAGTAGACCATAGGGTTAGCTAGGTTGGCCAAAGATAAATTTGTTGCACAGTGATGCACTTCTAAATTTCCATAAACACAACCCCCATTCCCAAATAAACTAACCACCAATCTGACTAACAAATCATCCACCATCAAACAATTGAGTTGAGAAGAGATGGAGGCTCATAACACTCAAGGGTTATGTTATAATTATGATGAGAAGAATTCACCTAGACATAAATATGTGCAACAAAAATTGTATTTTTTTGATGTGGATGAGTAAACAATATCAATGTTTTAAGAGGAGGAAGAGGACCATTAATAAGAGGAACAAATAGAGTATATTTAAGTCCAAGAAGAACACTAGCCATAAATCTCATTCCATTCCTTAACATGCATTGCTACCCCCTAAAATATATAAATTTATTGATCCTAAAGTGGAGAAGCAGGAAAATTGTTATATAAATACTTTTAATTCCTTTGAAGTAATGATTGCCAATGTCAAAACTTTACCTTGTAAGGGTAAGTTTCAATATGTCAAAATACAAATAGGGGAATATAATATTAATACTGATATGTTTACCCTTCACTTAGGTGGGTATGATATTGCATTGGGAACAAAATGGCTTAGAACATTAGGTCGTATATTGTGGGTTTTTATTATTTATGGATGAAAATTATCCAGTAGGGAAGCGAATATACTATACAGGGAATCAATAATAGTGCTACTCCACTTGTTTCATCTTACATGATGGAGAAACTATTAAAAAATTCATCACATATAGTTATGGCACAATTGTTTGCTATACAAACCCCTAGTGATAGTAAACAAGAACCATTGGTAGAATTACAACTTCTATTAAATAAAAATGCAATAGTTTTTGAGGAACCTAAGGGACTACCTCATTTCCCTATCCATGATCATGTAATTTAGCTTCTTTCATATAGTCTCCCTCTAAATTTCTACCTATAAATTTCTACCCTTATAAGTATCCATATGTCAAAAAATTAGAAATTGAGAAAATGGTGCAAGAATTGTTAGTTATTCGCCCTAGCGTTAGTCCCTATTCCTCATTGGTGTTTTTGGTATGAAAAAAATATAGTTTATGTTGATTGTGTGTGTATTTCAAGAAAATTTATAAAAAAAACCATCAAGAATGTACAAAATGCCTATTATGGTAATTTATGAGTTTTTGGATGAGTTGTATGATACTCAATTTTTCTCCAAATTAGATTTACATTCTGGATACCATCAAATAGGACTCAAGAAAGAGGACATTCCTACAACTTCCTTTAGAACTCATGAATGGCATTACAAAATTTTGGTCATGTTGTTTGATATAACCAATGCACCTTCTACTTTTAGAGTTTGATGAATGCAATCCTTTAGCCCTTCCCACACAAATTCATTTTAGTCTTCTTTGATGATATTTGATTTATAGTCATGCTTGGGAGGAACATCTCAAAAATTTAGATCAAGCCTTGCAAATTGTGTCATAGAATCAACTTTATGAAAAGCATTCAAAGTGTTATTTTGGCATGCAAGAAGTGGAACACTTGGATCACATTGTCTCAAGGATGTAGTTAAAGTTGATCCCAAGAAAATTCAAGCTATACAGTAATAGACAAAACCTCAAACCATCAAAGGACTTTGAGGTTTTTTGGGTCTCACAAGTTATTATCAAAATTTTATTCAGAACTATGGGAAGATAACAACCCCATTGACTACTATGTTAAGGAAGAACTTTTCATGTGGTTAGAACCAGAAAAACAATATTTTAAGGACCTAAAACAAGTTATGATATCAACACCAGTATTAGCCATGCCCAATTTTTCTAAACCCTTTATAATTGAAAATGATGCTTCTAGTAGTAGAATTGGGGTAATTTTGATGCAAGAAGGAAGACCGTTAGCTTCCACCAATAAGGCACTATATGGTAGAAATTTGGGAAAATCAATGTATGAAAAGGAGATGTTGGCCATTTTGCATGTTGTCAATCATTGGTAGCAATACCTCATTGGGCATCATTTTTCTATAAAAATAGATCACTAAATTCTTAAATGTTTCTTGGAACAATGTGTAGCCACCCAAAAACAATAATTATGGATATCTAAATTGTTTGGATAAAAATTATAACATCATATATAAAAAACAAAAGAGAATATAGTGGTTGATGCACTCTCACAACAATATGAATATCAAGGTATGTTATGTGCTATATCCACACTTCCTTAATGGACCAATCAAATTTAATATGAGATGACTAAGGATTCAAGTTTGTAATCCTTGATTCAAAAACTCCAAGAAGACCCCAACTCATACCCTGGATATGTATGGGATGGACAACACTTGAGATATCATGATCGTATTGTTATCCCTCAAAATTCACAATTACAAGACCTTATATTGTAATATATGCATGCATCATCCATGGTGGTGAAGAACACAAGCTTATACTTGGAGGGGGTGAACAGTATAAGACCAACTTTTACTTTTCTTTCTCAAACAATATTATCAAATATTTCAAAGACAATATCAATAGCAGTAGTCAAAGCAATGCACAAATCATCACACACAATAGAGACACCAATTTAATGTGGTTCACCCAATGTGGGCTACTCCACAGAGAAAATATTTCACTAAAATTTTCTCAACAAATCTCTCAGGAATCCTTCCCTATTACAATGTTTATGGACCTCTATCCAAAGGAGACAATGATCCCCTAATCAAGTTTATGGACACAAATCCATAGGAGAACTATTTTCCCTCTATTTGTTCATGGATCTCAATCCATAGAAGAACTCCTTATCCTTTGCTTTGGTTGGTGATATTCTAGAAGACTACTACCTCCACTACACTGGCTTGTGGATATCTCCCCACTAAAGAACTCTATCCTCACTCAAAATACCTTTGTTCTCATTGTATTAGCTAATGGGTATGTATCCACTGGAGACTATTATCCTCTTCTCTATCACCTCCAAAGCTTAATCTCAGATCTAATCAATCTCTATCTCAAATCTGCTCTAAACACTATCCTCGATCTAGCACAAATCTTCTCACAAGTCTATATTTGGTCTGGAACAAATATTCTATCAAATATATACCAAAAATTATCTTCAAATCTATCCTCAAGCCTTAAAACAAAGCCTCAAATATGTCCACAAGTCCTCTCAAGAACTTGCTCAATCTGCTCAACAAGTCTTCACCAAGACTTACCTTAAATCTACTCAACAAGTCATCTCAATAAATTGCTCAATCTGCTCAACAAGTCTTCATAAAGACTTACCTCAAATCATCTCAACAAGTCTTCACCAATACTTGTCTCAAATCTATCCAAAAAGTCCTCCCTAGAACTTGTCCAATCTACTCAACAAGTCTTCACCAAGACTTGTCTCAAATTTTCTTGCAAGCTTTCACAAAATATCACACAAATCTGTCCTTAAGCTTTCACAAAAGCTTACTCAAATTTATCCTTAAGCTTTCACAAAAGCTTACTCAACTCTATCCTTAAGTCCCCTCTAGGACTCAAGATTTTCACAAAAACTTACTCAAATAACTACAATACTTGCATACAAAACTCAACTTAATCTTTTCCAATAAACCTCTTCAATCACACAAACAATTTTCACTCAAAATATTATTTAGCCATAGAAATATAGAGAGAATGGTAAGAGACTCAATATGTTTCACACTCACAAATCACTCTATCACTTTCAAACTCACTTTCAAATCAATTCAAAAATAAGGTATAATTTGTTTCACAAAACTTGAACTATCACTCCAATACTTTCAATCAATAATGTTCAATCAACTTCACTCAACCAATCACTCAATGAAACACAACTTGCTTACAAATCCTAACCAAGTGTTTCACTATACTTCCAACAACACACACTATAGGTTTCAATCCTTGACTCAAGATGATTCCAATTTCACATAACAATGATACTCATGATATTTCACAAACCCTAACTCAAGATAGTTCTCAATATCACATAACAATGATACTCGTGTTCTTTCACAAACCCTACCTCAAGATAGTTCTTAATTTCACATAATAATGATACTCATGATCTCTCAACATCCACAAATCATGCACATGAAAACTCACTCAAATATTTCCAATAATGCTTATCAAACAATCCTTTTCACTGCAAATTTGCATTTCACAACATTCAAACCCACAATATTTCACTCATAAGGATGATATTCCCATAACTTTTGTTTTTATGGAGATATGTCTTCAAAACTTTTCTTAATCACAATCAAATCCTCTTTGCCAATTTCATGGTTAGATAGCAACAACCTATCTCAAAATATCCATAAAAATATTCACCCCAATAATTATTTCACAATCTCCAAACTCTCAAAATATAATTAGCAAAGATTCTAATAACTCACTTTCACAATAATTCACTTCATAATTTTAATGCATAGACTAATCAATAATACCTGTAAAAATTCAAATTGATTAGTCTATGCATTAAAATTATGAAGTGACCATAGAAATTCAAATAATCCAATGCACCTTTTAAACCAAAATTCAAATCATTTAACACCTTTGACCATAGAAAAAATAAAATATAATTTAACCACCTTATATCTCCCCAAGGCACATATGACACAACCTTAGACCAAGCACAATTGTAAAAATTAAAAATTAAATACCATTTCATGCGCTGCCTCGGTGGTATTCGATCCCCCGTCGCATTGCCACCAGTGCCCTAGCCATGGCCTAGCTATTGTGTGAGCTAGGCACTCACTTGAAGAGCAAAAGCACCTTGTGTACTTTATCCTTCTGCTTGGCACAAAAAACCTCAAACAAAACCTTTGCCCCTTCTTCAATCGTAGGGACTCGAACGCGAGACCTGCACTCACTCAACAACCTACACAACCATGTCTTGCCACTAGCCCAACCATGTGGTTGGTGCTAAGGCTTTAAACCTTAGTCAATTTAACCACCATGAATTTCTTTCACTTTAAAAAATAAAATCCTCTTTTGCCTTATGCTCACGAATTCACATTCAGAAACCTTAGCTATTTCTCACATGCATTAATTTGGAGATTTGCTAAAGTGTTACAAGTCTTATGGTATGAATACCATATGTCATTTCCTTCGAATGTCAACGAAGGGAAATATTAAAATGATTTTGAGCCCAACACTAACTTAGGGTTTAATTAATTTATTTTATAAACTAATTTATAATATAAATATTACAGATTAATTATAAATAGCCTTAGGCTATATTTTGAAACCTTAATATTATAACAATAAATATTATAATATTATTTCCTTTGGGCCTAGGTATTTTCCTTTTTCATCCTTAGACCTTATCTGATCACCTTTAATATTATACTAATAAATATTATAATATTATTTCCTTTGGGCCTAGGGATCTCCTTCCTTCAGGATATTTAGCCAGACTTTTGACCAATCATGTGACACTTTTAAACCAAATATTTTGGGCTTAAAATACAAATATTTTAACCCTCCTTTTACCAAATCCTTGCACTTATTACTGAAACTGACTCTTGGCATCAATGACAACACAACTACTCAAAATTTCCAAAAATCTCCCCCTTTGTCATTGATGGCAACCCCTTTTTTCTTAACCATTCTTTTTCCTTTTTACAAATATGCTTCCCTTGAGAAACTGCTCCCCTTAACTCAAATATCTCCCTCTTTGTCATCAATGGGCAAAGGGCCATCTTTGGGGCTAAATATAAGACTTTTAACTCAACCCCCTCCCAACCTCCTCTCCTTGAGGTGGTTAATTTTGGGGTGGGAGTATCTCTAATCCCAGTATACACTACTCCTTTCCTTTGTCCACCTTCTTTCTCAATTGATTCCTTTGATTCCTCTGAATATTCCTGTTCCTGCTTGTCTCTGGAAATTTTGTTGTACACCACTTAGTCATATGCCCAACATTATTGCATTTATAACACTTAATGTTGTGGTTCCTTTAAGGTGCAAATATCTAAAATTTCCTCATGGTGAAGCCATATCCATTCCTATCATGAATCTTGTAGTTAACTGCCTTATGACCAAATTGATTACAAGAGTAGCAATACCCTTGAAATAGATGCCCATTTCTAAAATTTCTCTTGGTGAAACCATATCCCTATTTTTCATGTGTCCTACATTGCATAGCTTTGTGTCCAAACCTATGACATGAGAAGCAATGTCCATTGAATAAACCTTGCCTTGACCCCATTGGTTTCTTAGTCTCTTTTTCCTTGTGATGTTTCCTATTCCATATGTTCCTTATTTGTGTATTGTTCCTTTCCTTATGGAACTTTCTATTTTCCAACTTATCCTCAAAAGTATCATTTTCTCTTTCACTCTCTTATTTTGAAGCTTCTTCTTCTTTGGAGCTTGAGATTGACTCCTCTCCTTGTTCTCTATGTTCCTCTTCAAAACCAAGTCCTGTCCTCATAAATGGAGATCTATGTGATTTGATAATATCATCCAAATATTTTGAACTTTTCCTGAACTGATATATCTTGTTATTAAACTTTTCAAGTCCTTTCCTTAGAACATCACATTCTTGCTCTTTTATCTTTAATTGTTCAATCATGTCCTCTTCAACTCCTTTTTTCTTTTCAAATTTATCTTTCAAGTCATTGAGTTCTTGTATAAGCCTTCCTTTCTCTTCATCACATTCTTGAAATTGAAGCTTGAGTTTTGAGTTCTTCTTTCTTACCTTTCTTAATTCCTTAAGAGCAAAAATAATCTCACCTTCAAGATCAACTTCTCCTTCCTCTTCACTTTCTGATCCTTCCTGTACCTTTTTGTCTTCAAGATCCTCTTCATTCCTTTCTGATTTATTTCCACTAGAAGTACTTCCTTCTTCTTCTATTTCTTAAGAAGACTTTATTCTTCTAGGATTTCAAGTGCATCTTCATATTCATATTCACTAAAATTGAACCTATTCCTTGTGCAATGATCTTCAAGATGACCAAATTTACCACACCTAAAACACTTGAGAATTATTGGTCCCATTTTTGCCTTTCTATCTTCCTTTTCTACTATCAGAAATAGAATTTCTTCTTCTTTTTTATCCGAGGACATTCCATCACTATCACTTGAACTCTTTTTAGTCTTATATACATAAAAACTCATCTTATGCCTTTGGAAAAACTTCTTTCCTTGCTTGCCTTATCCATCCCTACTTTTCTTTTGATACCTGTATTTTCCTGTTTCCCTGTTCTTATGATCTTGTTTCTCTTCACCACTGTTATTTCCAGCTTCTATACAATTAGATGCATAGTGACCATATTTACTACATTTGAAACACTTAACTATTTTTGTACCTTTTTAATTTCTTTTGTCCTTTTTCCTTCTGCCATAGTTTGCTTCTTCATCACTGAATAACTCATTACTTGAATCTGACTTCTTATCCTTTGTTTTCTTTGTAACTTTGAAAGCTGCTTCTTTTTGAGGAATAGGATCCTTTTCTATTTTTATCTCAAAATTTGTGAGAGTACCATGTAGATCATCCCTAGTCAAAGTTTTAATAGCTTTTATTTCCTCTATGGTTGAAACCTTTTCACTATACCTCTTAGGAAGTGACCTTAAAATATTTTGACAAACATCTGATTCTTCAACTTTAAACCCAAGTTCTTGTATGGAGTTAACAACCTCATCCACACGAAGTAAGTAGGTAGCAATGTCTTCTTCATCCTTCATTTTCAGGTCTTCAAATATTTTCTTGTGATTTTGCAATTTTGCCATCTTGACCTTTTTGTCTCCCTCATATATTTTCTTCAAATTTTCCCAAATCTCTTTTTCTAATGTGCAATGCATAACTTTTACAAACTCTAATTCACGTAAACCACTTAAGATTCCATTCATTGCCTTTGAATTATTTAGTTGTAGGAGCTTACCATATTTATCTATAGGTGGAGTTGTTGGCGGTGTGTATCCATCCTCAACTGCTTGCCATATATCATTTCCTTATACCATTAGGTAAATATTCATTCTTACACTTCAAAATGCATAATTGTTCCCATCAAACAATGGTGCTATTTCCTGAAGATCCACTCTGAGAATCCATCTATGTTCTTGTAAGATTTTTCTTCAAGTTGTTAAACTCTTTTGAAATAACCTGCTTTGATACCAATTGAAGAACACAAGCTTATATTGAGAGGGGGGGTGAACAGTATAAGAACAACTTTTACTTTTATTTATCAAATAATATTATCTAATATGTCAATGTAAATATCAATAGCAGTAATCAAAGCAATGCATAAATCATCATACACAATAGAGATACCAATTTAATGTATTTCACCCAATGTGGGCTACTCCACAGAGAAAATATTTCACTAAAATTTTCTCAACAAATCTCTTGGGAATCCTTCTCTATTACAATATTTATGGACCTCTGTCCAAAGGAGACACCAATCCCCTAATCAAGTTTGTGGACACCAATCCATAGGAGAACTCTTTCCCCTTTGCTGGTTCATGGATCTCTATCCACAGGATAACTCCTTCTCCTTTGCTCTGGTTTGTGATCTAGAAGACTATTGCCTCCACTACACTGGCTTATGGATCTCTCTCCATTGAAGAACTCTATCCTCACTCATAATACATCTGTCCTCACTACCTTGGATAATGGATCTCTATACATTGGAGACTATTTTCTTTTGCTTTGTCACCTCCAAATATTACTCTCAGCTCTGCTCAATCTCTATCTCAAATCTAAACTAAACATTGTCCTCGATCTAGCACAAATTTGCTCACAAGTCTATCTTTTGTCTAGCACAAATCTGCCCTCAAATCTGTACCAAAATCTATCCTTAATACTTAACACAAAGTCTCAAATTTATGCATAAGTTCTCTTAAGAACTTGCTCATTCTTCTCAACAATTCTTCACCAAGACTTGCCTTAAATCTGCTCAACAAGTCCTCTCAAGAACTTGCTCAATCTGCTCAACAAGTCTTCACCAAGACTTACCTCAAATCTACTCAACAAGTCTTCACCAAGACTTACCTCAAATCAGCTCAACAAATCTTCACCAATACTTGTCTCAAATATGTCCAATAAGTCCTCCCTAGAAATTTTTCAATCTACTCAACAAGTCTTCACCAAGACTAATATTAAATCTGCTTGCAAGCTTTCACAAAAGCTCACATAAATTTGTCCTTAAGATTTCACAAAATCTTACTCAACTTTGACCTTAATCTTTCACAAAATCTTACTCAACTCTATCCTTAAGTCCCCTCTAGGACTCATAAGATTTTCACAAAAACTTACTCAAACAACTACAATACTTGCATACAAAACTCAACTTAATATTTTCCAGAAAACCTCTTCAATCACACAAACAAGTTAAATCCTTTTTAGCCACAGAAACATATAGAGAATGGTAAGAGACTCAATATGTTTCACACTCACAAATCACTCTATCACTTTCAAACTCACTTTCAAATCAATTCAAAAATAAGGTATAATTTGTTTCACAAAACTTGAACTATCACTCCAATACTTTCAATCAATAATGTTCAATCAACTTCACTCAACCAATCACTCAATGAAACATAACTTGCTTACAAACCCTAACCAAGTTTTTCACTATACTTCCAACAACACACACTATGGGTTTCAATCCTTGACTCAAGATGATTTCAATTTCATATAACAATGATACTCATGATCTTTCACAAACCCTAACTCAAGATAGTTCTCAATATCATATAACAATGATACTCATGTTCTTTCACAAACCCTACCTCAAGATAGTTCTCAATTTCACATAACAATGATACTCATGATCTCTCAACATCCATAAATTATGCACATGAAAAATCACTCAAACATTTCCAACAATGCTTATCAAACAATCCTTTTCACTCCAACTTTGCATTTCACAACATTCAAACCCACAATATTTCACTCATAAGGATGATGTGCCCATACTTTTTTTTATGGATATATGTCTTCAAAACCTGTCTTAATCACAATCAAATCCTCTTTGCCAATTTCAAGGTTAGATAGCAACAACCTATCTCAAAATCTCCATAAAAATATTCACCTCAATAATTATTTCACAATATAAAAATATCAAGTCTCAAGTATACATTATAATCTCCAAACTCTCAAATATAATTAGCAAAGATTCCAATAACTCACTTTCATAATAATTCACTTCAGAATTTTAATGCATAGACTAATCAATAATACTTCCTTATATCTCCCTACTCAAAAATGCATTATCAAAATAATTAACACCATTATTCAAAAATAATCCAATGCACCTTTTAAACCAAAATTCAAATCATTTAATATTTAAATCTTTATGAATCGAAGGAGAGGGAATAAAGTAGAGAGGGGAGGGCTCTGGTCCCTCCCCTGCTCCCCCTCCCATGGCTCCTGGTTCCTGCCCAGTCCCTGGCTCAACCCAGGTCATCCCTACCGGGGAGTGGTTGTTTGCAGATGATCTCCTGGGGGGAGATCCTTATCCACTATCTGCGCCCCTCCCGGCCGGCTAGGGTTTTCTTGGTTGTTTTTTCGGACTGGTGCTTCCTAGGGATCCCTATTTGGTTGGGGATCCCTTCCCTTTTTCCCTCAGGCTTCCCCCTGGGGTTTTTTGTAGGTTATTCGCATGGATCTGGTCCCCTGCGTTTCTCGGTGCGGTGGAGGTGACGGTTTAGGGTTTGGACAACTTCCCCATTTTTCTTGTGAATCCTCGGTGGGCTCTGTGCTTGGACGGGATTCTTGGTCCCTGCTGTTGGGATCCTCTTCTATTTTCCTGGGGTGGGTTCCTTGTGGTGCAACTCTCTGGTCACTTCCTGATGAGTTGGATCCTCTCTGTGCTGGCTGTCGGCTTCCTGCCGGATGACTCTCGCTGAACGAAATGTTTTCCCGGTGGGCGGGATGGTTTCTCCACAGGGCGGGATCCGCCAAATCCGTCGGTTTTCCCACGAGGTGGGATCCTTTCTTTTCTGCTGGTTTTCCGAATGGCGGGATTTCCCTGTTGCTTCCCGCTAGGCGGGACTATTTGTGGTGGTTTTGACTGCTTCCCGCGAGGCAAGATTTTATTGTAACGGTTTTTCTTTGCTTCCTGTTGGGCGGGATCTTCTCGATGGTGGTTTTTGGCTACTCCCCGCTGGGCGGGATCTCTAAAACTACTTTCTTTCTTATTTTTTTGTTTCTCGCTGATAGGGATTGTTTCATGCTTACTGTTACCACTGGGTAGGATTTCTGTTTTGGTGTTCAGTTTCAAGGGATTGATGCCCTAGGCCCATTGCTTATGTAATCAGGTTTTGGGATCCTTGTTAAAACCCGTTGTAAATACAAACACTACTTACCAAAAAAAATTCAAATCATTTAACACCTTTGACCATAGCAAAAAAAAAAATATAATTTAACCACCTTATATCTCCCCAAGGAACATACAACACAACCTTAGACCAAGCACAATTGTAAAAATTAAAAATTAAATACCTTTTTGTGTGCTTCCTTGATCGGATTCAATCCCCTATCATGCTACCACAAGCGCCCTAACCATGGCCTAGCTATCACGTGAGTTAGGTGCTCACTTGAAGAGCAAAAGCACCTCATGCGCTTTATCCTTCTACTTGGTGCCAAAAACCTCAAACAAAACCTTTGCCCCTTCTTCATCCATGGGGACTCGAACGCTAGACTTGCGCTCACCCAAAAACCTACATAGCCACATCTTGCCACTAGCCCAACTATGTGGTTGGTGCTAAGGATTTAAGCCTTAGTCAATTTAACCACCACGAATTTCTGTCGCTTTAAAAAATAAAATCCTCTTTTACCTTATGCTCACGAATTCGCATTGAGAAACCTTAGCCCTTTCGCACATGCATTAATTTGAAGACTTGATAAATTGTTACAAGTCTTATGGTATAAATACCATATGTCATTTCCTTCGAATGTCGATGGGGGGAAAAATATTAAAATTATTTTGTGCCCAACCCTAACTTAGGGTTTAATTAATTTATTTTATAAATTAATTTATAATATAAATATTATAAATTATTTATAAATAACCTTAGGCATTATTTTGAAACCTTAATATTATAATAATAAATATTATAATATTATTTCCTTTGGGCCTAGATATTTTCCTTTTTCACCCTTAGACCTTATTTGACACTTTTAATATTATAATAATTATTATAATAATATTATTTCCTTTGGGTCTAGGGATCTCCTTCCTTCAGGGTATTTAGCCAACCTTTTGACCAATCATGTGACACTTTTAAACCAAATATCTTTGTCTTAAAATACAAATATTTTAACCCTCCTTTTGCCAAATCCTTGCACTGATTACTAACACTGACTCTTGACATCAATGACAACATAACTACTCAAAATTTCCAATAGGTGGGACATTCAAGGTTTCTTAAACCTACAAAAGATCTAAGCACACATTATTTTGGAAAGGAATGAAGAGAGATATTCAAACATTTATGACAAAATGTGATAGGTGTCAACGGATGAAAGGGGAAACATTTTGCACCCTAGGTACACTTCAACCTCTCCTAATTTTAGAACAAGTGTGGATAGATATTTCTCTAGATTTCATTAAAAGACTATCAAAATTATGTGGAAAATTAGTCATTCTAATGGTAACAGATAATCTCACAAAGTATGCTCATTTTTGTTCCTTATCACATCCCTACATAGCCTCTATAATTTCTCAAATTTTCTTAGACTCTATATTTTATCTTCATGGTATACCTAAATCTATTATTTTATATAGAGACCCTACTTTTACAAGTTACTTTTGTTAGAAACTATTTAAGTTGTAGGGTATAAACCTCAAAAGGAGTTCTACTTATCACTCTCAAATTGATGGTCAAGTTGATATTTTAAACAAGTCTTGGAAATACACCTCTATTATTTTGCATAAGAATATCCTACACAATAAACTAAATGGTTTCCTTTAGCTAATTGGTGGTATAAAACTTTCTACCACATAGCCACCAAGGTCACACAATTTGAAGTATTTTATGGTTACCCTTCACCAACACCTTCCTCCTACATTCTAGGAAGCTCCAAAGTTTAAGTTATAGATACCACTCTTTGTTAGCATGATGTCCTCTAATACAACATAAGTGGGATAATTTGTTTTTTATCAGTAAAGGTGGATGACAAATGTCCTTAGTCAAAAAAATTTCCTCCATACAACATTTTTTTTAGTTGATAGTGTAATCTCAATATGGATGAATCTAGATGACAATCCCCTCAACAATGATAGCACCTAGTTATATTGCAATCTCCTCGGTCATGATGGTACTCAATCAAATAGTAATTACTAGAAAACATTACTTCATGTCAACAAACTTCATGATGATAGTTTCCCCTTATGGCATGCACTTCCTCAATGGTAGTTTCACCTTATGACATGCACTTCCCTAACAGTGCACACACTTTCCCAATGATGATTTCACTTGATAACATGGACCTCTCAATAATTGTTTCACATGACAATAGTTTTCTTTAGTTGGCAAGGGGTAGGGGTAATTTCCTAGATGATTGTTTAATTCTCCAAGGATGACACATTGCTATGACCTACCACTTCACTAGATGGTAACTTGAATATCAAGGCTTAAAAAACAAAAACCATTCAAAATATAAACATAGCACAAGGATATCCTTTAAAGCAAAATGATTTTTTTTCTTTATTTATTATTGAAATTTATAGTTACATAGTCATGGGAGATATCAATGTCTACAAATATGCATATCATGCATACACCCAAACCTCACACACAAGTCTCTCTCTTTTATTTTCCTCTCAACATGTCATTCACTCTTCCTAGAATGTCATTCCCTATTCTTCTTCCTTTATCTCCATTTCTCCTCTCTTATTCCTTCCTTTCCTTCTCTCACACCCTTTTTTAAAGGCTCAAGAATTAATCACTCTCTAACTATCATTTGATGGTTACATAACACCCTCAGATGGTTGGCTTTCTAATTTACCACATGGATGCTCTTACATTATATTCACCAAGTAAGAGGATATGTTCTATAAGATCCAACTCATGAACATGAATTGCTCTTCCAAGCTATTACCATTTTAGCTTGGTTGTCATCACAAGGCCCCCTTTGTTGTCTTATCCTCACTTTCATCTAAGAACAAAACCTTCTCTAATAGAATACACTCAACATTTATTTCACCTTTATCCATTCCATCATATCCTTCCAACTATTGGATATTTTGAGTGGTTTTGTTGTCATTGATGTCAAATAGGTTAATGTTCTCCAGTGGTTTTCAGCAAGGCAAAATAAAAGGTCTAATATGTCAAACAGGTTAATGCTCTCCAGTGGTTTTCAACAAGGCAAAAGAAAAGGTCTAATATTATAATATTTTAATATTATAATATCCGAGTTGATTCATGGAATTTAAATACAAGAAGGTGTCATCTTATAAGAGCTTTAAAAAACCCATGTGGCAGTTTGAAAGGTTAAGAGTTTAATTATTTAATTTTAAATAATTTAACCTTAAGGTTAAAATTTAAAATTAAATAATATTTAATTTAAGGCCCAAAGCTATTTTATTATAATTCAAATTTTAATAAATTTGAATTACTTTCCGTCGACGTTGGAGAAACCTATGGATTGCATATATATAATGCCAAAACCTTTGGCATTAACTCATCCTTGCGAATGATTTCAAAACGTGTGCCAAGAGAGAGATTCATGTGAAATTCACATGTGTTTCAGCACCGAGAAGAGGACAAGGTTTTGTGGCCAACGAAATATACTCGAAGCCCTTGTAGTCCAGTTGGCAGCCAAAGGCTATGTTAGAGCGTTCGAGGAATGCTAGATACGGGTTCAAACCACGTATACTGCAATGAGATCATTGTTGTGCAAGGAGGAGGAAGTCAAAGGTGCCTTGATGCCTTTTGGTTCACGTGGAGCCACACAGCCCAGTTGGTGGGCATGAGCGCTATGGAAGTGCTTGGGGGAGAGCCATCGGTGGCTCGAATCCTACCAAGGCCTTTTGGGCAGCATAATAGAGGTATGCGCTTTGTTTGGTGGTTGACTTTGCATGCGAAAAATTAAAGGGGAAAATAATTTTTATTTTCCAAAGTTTTATTTTAATTAAAGTCTTTGCATAATTATTTTGGTTTATAAGTTATAGAGGGGAGTTAAAAGGGGTATGCAAAACTTTAATTTTTGAGTTGAATTTTTAAGTGATTAAGGAGTTATAAGGTAGTAAGGAAATTTATTATTTTTGAGATTGAAGGTTGTTGAATATTATTTTAAAGTTGGAGATTATAAGGTATATTTGAGTAAATTATTTTTATGTACATTTTGGGTGAATGCTAAAATCAATATGGAGTAATAAGGTGTATTTGAGTGTTATTATTTTTGTATTGAAGAAATATTTTGGAAGAGTGTTAGAGTGATATTTTTGTCATCTAACTTTTGTGTTTGGCAAAGAAAGTGGTTATAATTGAGATAGGTGTTTAAGGACAATTCTTCATCAAACAAAAGGTATGGGCACATCTTCCTTGTGAGTGATTGTTGGATGTTGTAAATGCTAAGTTGGAGTGAAAAGGGTTGTTTGATAAGCATTGTTGAGTTTGGTTTTTCTGAAATGAAAGTTGATTCTAGAAACCTTGTTTGATAAGCATTGTTGGAAATATTGAGTAAAGCTTTCATATGCTTGAACTAGGGTTTGTGAAATAACATGAGTATCATTGTTATGTGAAGTTGAGAACTATCTTGAACTAGGGTTTGTAAAAGAACATGAGTATCATTGTTATGTGAGATTGGTTAATAAGCATTGTTGGAAATAATTGAGTGAGTGTTCATATGCTTGGACTAGGGTTTGTAAGCAAGGAGTATTTCATTGAGTGATTGATTGAGTGGAGTTGATTGAGCCTAGTCAAGTGGAAGTGTTGAAGTGATAGTTCTAATTCTTTGAAATAAATTGTTCTATATTCTAAATTGATTTGAGAAAGAGGTTGAGTGTTTGTGAGTGTGAAATATATTGAGTCTCTAATAATTCTCTATATGTTTCTGTGATAAAAAGAGAGATTGAAAGTGATTGAGCATTGTTGTGAGTGTGAAGCATATTGAGTCTCTAACAATTCTCTATATGTTTCTATGAGATTGGGTAAGTTCTAGTGAGGACTTGTTGAGTAGATTTGTGGTAAGTCTTTGTGAAGACTTGTTGAGAAGATTGGACAAGTTCTAGTGAGAACTTGTTGAGAATATTTGAGATAAGTCTTTGAGAAGACTTGTGGATAGATTGGTGTGAGATTTTGTGGAAGCTTACAATATAGATTTGAAGATAGATATTGAGAGCATATTGGACAAGTTCTAGAGAGGACTTGTGAATAGATTAGTGTGAGCTTTTGTGGAAGCTTACAAGGCAGATTTGAGATAAGTCTTTGAGAAGACTTGAGAGCATAGTTGATTGAGTGATTTGTTCAAACCTTGAGTTAAGGTTTGGAGCAGATCTAGCAGATTTGATTTGTGATTGAGTCAAGCTTTGTGTTAAGGCTTGAGGATAGATTTGTGCTAGACCGAAGGACTATGTTTAGTGCAAATTTGAGGATAGAGTTTGGTGCATATTTGAGGATAGGTTTGTGCTAGACCAGAGACAGAGATTGAGCAGATTTGTGCTAGACCGAAGGACTATGTTTAGTGCAGATTTGAGATAGAGCTAAGAGCAAGCTTTGGAGGTGATAGAGTATAGAGGATGATAGTCTCTAGTGGATAGAGATCCATTAGCCATGGTAGTGAGGATAGGTCTTCTGAGTGAGGATATGAGTCTTCAGTGGATAGAGATCCATTAGCTAGTGTAGTGGAGGCAAATAGTTCTAGAAGATCACCAGCTAGAGTAGAGGAGAAAGGAGTTCTCCTATGGATAGAGATCCATGAACTTGATTAGGGGATTGGTGTCTCCTTTGGATAGAGGTCCATAAACATTGTAATAGGAAAAGGATTCCCAAGAGATTTGTTGAGAAAATTTTAGTGAAATATTTTCTTCGTGGAGTAGCCCACATTGGGTGAACCACGTTAAATTGGTGTCTCTATTGTGTGTGGTGATTTATGCATTGCTTTGATTACTACTGTTGATATTTCTATTGATACATTGCATAATATTGATTGGGAAAGAAAAAGTAAAAAGTGGTCTTATACTGTTCACCCCCTCTCAGTATAAGCTTGTGTTCTTCAATTGGTATCGAGAAGGTTCCTTCGAAAGAGTTTAATAACTTGAAGGAAAGCTTACAAGAACACAAATGGATTCTAAGAGTGGATCCTCAGATAATTCAGCACTAGTATTTGATGGAAGTGATTATGTATTTTGGAGTATGAGAATGAAGATTCATCTGATGGCACTTGGAAATGAAATATGGGAAGCAGTTGAAAATGGATACACACCACCAACTACTCCACCTACAGATAAAGATGGTAAGCTTCTACATCATTACAATTCAAAAGTAATGAATGCAATTTTGAAAGGTTTACATAGAACAAAGTTCATAAAGGTTATGCATTGCAAATCAACAAAAGGAATTTGGGATAAGTTGCAAAGCATATATGAAGGAGATAAAAATGTCAAAAGGGCAAAGATACGAAATATCAAGGGAAAATTTGAAGAATTAAGAATGAAGGATGAGGAAAACATTAGTGCTTATCTACTTCATGTAGATGAGGTTGTTAACTCCATGGAAGGACTTGGACTTGAGGTTCAAGAATCTGATGTTTGTGATAAGATCTTAAGATCTCTCCCAAAAAGGTTTAGTGAAAATATTTCTACTATAGAGGAATCAAAATATGGTGATATTTTGACAAGGGATGAGTTACTTGGCATTCTTACAGCTTTTGAGATGAGAACAAAAGAGGAACCTAATCTTTGAAAAGAAGCAACCTTCAAAGCTACTAAGAAGACAAAGGGTAAGAAGTTAGATTTAAGCAATGAGTCATCCAGTGATGAAGAAGCAAATTATGGCAGAAGGAACAAGGATCCAAGAAGATTTAAAGATGCAAAATCTGTTAGATGTTTCAATTGTGGAAAGTATGGTCACTATGCAACTGATTGTCAAGAAGCTAGAAATAGCAATGATGAAGAAAAATAGGATCATAAGAACAGGGAATCAAAGAAATACAAGTACCAAAAGAAAAATAGGGATGGACAAGGCAAACAAGGAAAGAAGTTCTTTCAAAGACATAAGAGGAGTTACTATGCAAACAAGGCAAGTAAGTACTCAAGTGATAGTGATAATAGTTCCTCAGATAATGATAAAGATGAAGTTCTATTTCTAACAAAAGAAAAGGAAGTGGTTAGGAAAAGGTCACCAATAATCCTCAAGTGTTTTAGATGTGGCAACTTTGGTCATCTTGAAGATAGTTGTACAAAGAGTGGTTTCAGTTTCAGTGATGATGAATATGAAGATACACTTGAAGGACCAGAAGAGAATATTCTAATGGCACTAGAAGAAGAAGGAGGTGATCCTATAGAAGACAAGTCAAAAAAGAATGAAGATGTTTTCAAAGGCAAACAAATAGAGGAAGAATAAGAAATAGGAGTTGATCTTGAAGGTGAACTTATTCATGCCCTTGATGCATTAAATAAGGTAAGAAAGCAAAACTCCCAACTTAAGCTTCAGTTTCAAGAATGTGATGAAGAGAAAGGAAAGCTTATAGAGGATCTAAATAAGTCAATTGCTAAGACAAGGAAGTTTAAAGATAAGTTAGAAGCAAAGGTCTTAGAATGTGAAAGGTTAGAACATGAAGTGGCTCTACTAAGGGAAGAAATAAAAGATTCTAAGGACAGGTTACACAAGTTTGGAAGGAGCTCAAAGAATTTGGATAAGATTATCAAGACACAAAGACGGTCAACAAACAAAACAGGTCTTGGTTTTGAACAGGTTCAAAAGAAACAAGGAGAGGAGTCAACCTCAAGTTATGGAGAAGAAGAAACTTCAGAAGAAGGAAGTATAAGAGAGAGTGAGACTTTTGAGGATGAGTTGGACAACATAAAGTTCAACAAAGAAAGAAACAATGCACAAATGAGGAACAGATGGAACAAGAATCAACACAGGGTAAAAGAGACTAAGAGACCAATGAGGTCAAGGCAAGGTAGTTTCAATGGATGATGCTTCTCATGTCACAGATTTGGGCACAAGGCTTCACAGTGTAGGACACATGAAAAACAAGAATATGGGAACTTCAGAAACAGGCAACTATTTCAAGGGTATTGCTACTCTTGTAATCAGTTTGGTCACAAGGCAATGAATTGTAGGGTTCATGATAGGAATAGATATGGCTTCACCAAGAGAAATCCCAAGACATTTGCACCTCCAAGGAATAACAATATTAAGTGTTATAAGTGCAATAATGATGGACATACAACAAAGTGGTGTAGAGCAAAAATTCCAGAGACAAGCAGGAACAGGAACAATTAGAGGAATCAAAAGGATCAGATAAGGAGGAAAGTTGACAAAGGTAAAGATCAGTGCTTTCTGGGAGTAGAAATACTCCCACCCCAGAATTAACCACCTCAAGAGGAGGTGGGGAGAGGGGCTAAGCTAAGAGTTTCATTCTTAGCCCCGAGCCCCAAAGGTGACCCTTTGCCATTGATGTCAAAGGGGGAGATATTTGAGTAAGGGGGAGATATTTGAGTTAGAAGGAAAGTATTCAGTCAGGGGAGCAGTTTCTCAGGGGGAGCAAAGTAGAAAGAGTCAAAAGAAATGATAAAAGGTAATTGGGTTGCCATCAATGACAAAGGGGGAGATTGTTGGACATTTTGAGTGGTTTTGTTGTCATTGATGTCAAACAGGTTAATGTTCTCTAGTGGTTTTCAGCAAGGCAAAATAAAAGGTCTAATATGTCAAACAGGTTAATGCTCTCCAGTGGTTTTCAGCAAGGCAAAATAAAAGGTCTAATATTATAATATTTTAATATTATAATATCCAGAGTTGATTCATGGAATTTAAATACAAGAAGGTGTCATCTTATAAGAGCTTTAAAAAACCCATGTGGTAGTTTGAAAGGTTAAGAGTTTAATTATTTAATTTTAAATAATTTAACCTTAAGGTTAAAATTTAAAATTAAATAATATTTAATTTAAGGCCCAAAGTTATTTTATTATAATTCAAATTTTAATAAATTTGAATTACTTTTCACCGACGTTGGAGAAACCTATGGATTGCATATATATAATGCCAAAACCTTTGGCATTAACTCATCCTTGTGAATGATTTCAAAATGTGTGCCAAGAGAGAGATTCGTGTGAAATTCACATGTGTTTCAGCACCAAGAAGAGGACAAGGTTTTGTGGCCAGCGAAATATACTCGAAGCCCTTGTAGTCCAGTTGGCAGCCAGAGGCTATGTTAGAGCGTTCGGGGAATGCTAGACGTGGGTTCAAACCGTGTGTGCTCTATTTTGCTGAAGAGGAGGATCATTTTCATTACGATGCACGAGGAGGAGGAAGTCAAAGGCACCTTGATGCCTTTTGGTTTACGTGGAGCCACGTAGCCCATTTGGTGGGCGCGAGTGCTGCGGAAGCGCTTGGGGAGAGCCATCAGTGGCTCGAATCCCGCCAAGGCCTTTTGGGCAGCATAATAGAGGTATGCACTTTGTTTGGTGGTTGACTTTGCATGCGAAAAATTAAAGGGGAAAATAATTTTTATTTTCCAAAGTTTTATTTTAATTAAAGTCTTTGCATAATTATTTTGGTTTATAAGTTATAGAGGGGAGTTAAAAGGGGTATGCAAAACTTTAATTTCTAAGTTGAATTTTTAAGTGATTAAGGAGTTATAAGGTAGTAAGGAAATTTATTATTTTTGAGATTGAAGGTTGTTGAATATTATTTTAAAGTTGGAGATTATAAGGTATATTTGAGTAAATTATTTTTATGTACATTTTGGGTGAATGCTAAAATCAAGATGGAGTAATAAGGTGTATTTGAGTGTTATTATTTTTGTATTGAAGAAATATTTTGGAAGAGTGTTAGAGTGATATTTTTGTCATCTAACTTTTGTGTTTGGCAAAGAAAGTGGTTATAATTGAGATAGGTTTTTAAGGACAATTCTTCATCAAACAAAAGGTATGGGCACATCTTCCTTGTGAGTGATTGTTGGATGTTGTAAATGCTAAGTTGGAGTGAAAAGGGTTGTTTGATAAGCATTGTTGAGTTTGGTTTTTTTGAAATGAAAGTTGATTCTAGAAACCTTGTTTGATAAGCATTGTTGGAGATTTTGAGTAAAGCTTTCATATGCTTGAACTAGGGTTTGTGAAAGAACATGAGTATAATTGTTATGTGAAGTTGAGAACTATCTTGAACTAGGGTTTGTAAAAGAACATGAGTATCATTGTTATGTGAGATTGTTTGATAAGCATTGTTGGAAATAATTGAGTGAGTGTTCATATGCTTGGACTAGGGTTTGTGAGCAAGGAGTATTTCATTGAGTGATTGATTGAGTGGAGTTGATTGAGCCTAGTCAAGTGGAAGTGTTGAAGTGATAGTTATAATTCTGTGAAATAAATTGTTCTATATTCTAAATTGATTTGAGAAAGAGGTTGAGTGTTTGTGAGTGTGAAACATATTGAGTCTCTAACAATTCTCTATATGTTTTTGTGATAAAAAGAGAGATTGAAAGTGATTGAGCATTGTTGTGAGTGTGAAGCATATTGAGTCTCTAACAATTCTCTATATGTTTCTATGAGATTGGATAAGTTCTAGTGAGGACTTGTTGAGCATATTTGTGGTAAGTCTTTGTGAAGACTTGTTGAGCAGATTGAGGACTTATTGAGCATATTTGAGGTAAGTCTTTGAGAAGACTTGTGGATAGATTGGTGTGAGCTTTTGTGGAAGCTTATAATACAAATTTGAAGATAGATATTGAGAGATATTGGACAAGTTCTAGAGAGGACTTGTGAATAGATTAGTGTGAGATTTTGTGGAAGCTTACAAGGCATATTTGAGATAAGTCTTTGAGAAGACTTGAGAGCAGAGTTGATTGAGTGATTTGTTCAAACCTTGAGTTAAGTTTTGGAGTAGATCTAGCAGAGTTGATTTGTGATTGAGTCAAGCTTTGTGTTAAGGCTTGAGGATAGATATTGAGGATATATTTGTGCTAGATCGAAGGACTATGTTTAGTGCATATTTGAGGATAGTGTTTGGTGCAAATTTGAGGATAGGTTTGTGCTAGACCAGAGATAGAGATTGAGTAGATTTGTGCTAGATCGAAGGATCGTGTTTAGTGCAGATTTGAGATAGAGCTGAGAGCAAGCTTTGGAGGTGATAGAGTATAGAGGATGATAGTCTCTAGTGGATAGAGATCCATTAGCTAGGGTAGTGAGGATAGGTCTTCTGAGTGAGGACAAGAGTCTTCAGTGGATAGAGATCCATTAGCCAGTGCAATGGAGGTAGCAGTTCTTCTAGAAGATCACCAACCAGAGTAGAGGAGAAAGGAGTTCTCCTGTGGATAGAGATCCATGAACTTGATTAGGGGATTGGTGTCTCCTTTGGACAGAGGTCCATAAACATTGTAATAGGGAAAGGATTCCCAAGAGATTTTTTGAGAAAATTTTAGTGAAATATTTTCTCCGTGGAGTAGCCCACATTGGGTGAACCACGTTAAATTGGTGTCTCTATTGTGTGTGGTGATTTGTGCATTGCTTTGATTACTATTGTTGATATTGCTATTGATACATTGTATAATATTGATTGGGAAAGAAAAAGTAAAAAGTGGTCTTATACTGTTCACCCCCCTCTCAATATAAGCTTGTGTTCTTCACCAACCACATTCAACATGTAGTTTGTTGGCTACTTACTCTTGGTGCCAACATTTTTGTGTGGAGTGATTATGTCCTCCATAAATTTTCATAAGGATATAGGTTCCAACACCTAGTTGTAATGTGTTTATATCTTCCACACTAATTACAACAACCCATCCTAGGATATCATCCTCTATATTGTTCTCTTAGCTTATAAATTTGGTCTAAATACTTCCTACTTGACCTATATATCCAAGGCCTTCATTCCTTGGCCATATTTTTGGTATTATGGATATTTTCACACCTTGTCTACATATTTTCAATCCTCTACTAGTATACCCCATTATTCTCATTAATTTAGAACCAACACCTTTGGTGTGGCTCTCAAAGAACCCAAATTCTTCATCTCCACTCTGATCTTTGTTATCATTATATAAATACCACATACTATCACAAGGTCCTTCACCATAATTCAAAGTACCACTATTACTATCAAAGCAAATAATATGGTTTTTGTCATGGTCAATACAACACTCATTGACATCATGACATTTATCTTCCTCTTCTATCTCTTTGTTCTTTTTATTTTTCTCTTTATCTACAACAAGAATTGCTACATTGTCATCTTCATCATCATTACTACTAATAACTTGGGCTATTTGATTTTTTCTCATGTTTGTTCTCTTATGTGTTTCCACTTTTTATTCCACTTGTTTTACAACTTCTCTCAAAATTACCTTTTCTCCCTTAAATTTAATCTCATAATCCTTCAAGGATTGTGTATCTATATCCATGCACACTATAGAACTATTGTCCACTCTTTTTCCATTGTCCTTTAATAAACTTAACGTGTACCTCTTGCCATCCTTCTCAATAGTATAGTTGTTTACCCTGCCATCATGCACTACCTTCCTATCAAACTGCCATGGACTTTCCAACAAGACATGACAGATATCTATAGGTATAACATCACATAGTATCTCATCCTTGTAAAAACTAATTTGTAAGTCTACCGTACATTATTACTCACCAAAATTGGATGCCACTTTTGTAACCATTAAACCTTATATGAATTTGGATTTTCAATCCTCTACAACCCAAGCTTTCTACCATCTCCATAGACACTAGATTGTTTGTACTACCACTATACACAATCACCTTGCAAAATTTACCTCTTGACTTACAAATTATTTTAAATAGGCTCCTTCTCTACTCAAGCTCATGCACCTCATTTGCTAGTTTTAACAATATTTTATTCATCATAAATGACTCCCCTTGTTTTGGTTCCTCCATGTGCTTTGGTGATGTAATAGTCTCTTCATCTACTTGTGCAATTTGGTTATGGATATCCTTTTCATGCTCATTGGTTTGATGTATTTGAGGGAATTAAAATGCTATATGCCCTTCTTCCAATATCAATAATACTTACAACAAAACCATGTCCTCTACCTCTACCTCATCCTTTTGATGATTCACCTTTTTCATGGGTACCTTTATTGAAATAACTTTGAGAAGTACTAGCTTTTCATTCTCGCATATGTTTCCCTTTACCACTATTTGATTGTTTTTTTTCCTCTAGGAAATTATCCTCTTCCTTTGGAATTATTTTGTTGCCTTCATGTCAACTTCTCTTCTACCTTTAAGGCATACTAGTAGGCTTCTTTTACCATTATCATCTTCATAATACTAACTTCATATTTTATGGCCAATCTTAATCCATTTATGTATCTTGCCACCTTCTCCTCATCATATTCGATATGACCAGCTCTTATGGTCAATTTATAAAACTCATTTGTATACTATTTTATTTCCAACTCCTTTTTATTAAGGTTTTGGAGTCTTCTAAACAATCCAATCTGATAATCAATAGAAAAAACTTAGCCTTTAATATCGTTGCAAAATTGTCCCATGTTCAAATTCTATCCTTACCCTTTCATTGCCTTTGTGTTTGGACATGATCCCAAAAAATCAAAATATGTTCCTTCAAACCCATACATGTGAACTTAACCTTCTTAGGATTTTCTATCATTTCAAAGTCAAAATATTTTTCCATCTTTGTGATCTAATCAATGAATTCCTTAGCTTTCAAACTTCCATTATATGACAATTTTTCTAACTTTGGCTTCCATCCCATGTTAGAAATTACCCGAATTAGTCATTTTTCTAGATCTCATTCTTATCCATCATTGTGAGCTTTTGATTGGCCTACTTCCTTCTCTTTATTATCACTTACGTCTTCTACTTGAATGCCCTCCTTTGGGTAGTTTTAAGTGCATATAATTGAGTAGTGATTCCCCCCAACATCTCAGCTATATCCATAGCTTAGGGGCCTTATGGTCTTCCTCTTCCTCATTGTATCATCTTTCCTTTGGAACATATCAAACCATAGATATCAGTTGGCTCTGATACCAAAATGATGTTGCAAAATAGAAGTAATTTATTTTTTATCAGTAAAGGTGGAAGACAAATATCCTAATTCAATAAAATCCCTTCATGTGGTAATATCTTCAGTCAATATATTGGAAAAGTGTAATATTAATATGAAGGGATTTATATAGCAATCCTCTGACAATTATGACACCTAATTAGACTGCAATCTCCTTAGCAATGATGTCACTCAATCAAATAAAAATAACTAGATGATATTATTTCACATCAACAAACTTCATAATGACAGTTTCTCTTGATGACACACACTTCCCTACTCAAAGTTTCACCTGATGGCATGCACTTTCTTGATGAAAATATCACCTAACAATACAGACCTCTAGATGATAGTTTTACTTGACAATAATTTTCTCTAGTTGGCAAGGAGTAAGGGTAATTTCCTAGATGACCACTTATTTCTCCAAGGATGGCATGTTGCTACGACCTGCCACTTCACTAGATGATGACTCCAATAACAAGGGTTAAAAGTAAAAACCAATCAAAACATAAACACAGTACAAGGATCCCTTTTAAATGAAGATGGAGAAAGTTTCCTCTATTTATTATTATAATTTATAGTTACTGTGTATGAGGATTTTTGTGCCTCCTCACCCACTCTTATCAGAGCCCATCAAATTTTGAAGACATGGATGGATGGGTGGAGGGTACCGGGTAGTGGCAATAGCAGTCACGAGTGGATGGTAGAATCAAGCAGGGTGGGCAACAAGAAAGGGCAAAAATTTACCCTTAACCTTGGGTGCAAATTCTCAAAAGACCCGTCTAACTTGTTGGGCGGACATTTCAAGGGGTAAGCATGGGCGGATAAATCATAAAATCTTACCCTTGAGGAATAAGGGAAACCCCCACCCAGCTCGGGTAGAAAATACAAGTGCGAAATGGATGGTACCTTAGAGAAATACCCACCCTCGCTTCCCAGTACACCACAGATAAAAACAAAAGCAAAAAAAACACCCGGTATGCAAAATCCTACCATAATTCAAAACTCAAATAAAATATGTACACACGACTGTAGAATTTTGGGTACCTAACAATGTAGGTATATGTGTGATGGATTTTCGATGCGTTTCTCCCAAGGCATATTAAAACCTATCACCCATAACCTAACTAGAGGATCGCTAGTCGAGAAGGATAAGGCAGCTTAGCATTAATGAGTTAGGAAGAAATATCAAAAGATCTAAAGGCTCAGATTAATTCTAAAGTATCTGCCACCTTCTAGAAGATCGATGTCATCCAGAGGAGAAGTGTACCAGAGCAGCGCTCACTAGCTATAAGAGTCATCTTCCCACCTATTGCCATTAATTTCTGGATTTTGAAATCCATGTAAATATAATTATAAATAGTGGAATGTTGGTCATTCCTAAGGGTAGCTCTTTAGCCATTACAATTCTTATGTAAGGTTTCTCCTATGTAAATACAAATTTTACATTGTTTGATATCTGGCTTTGTTCTCTTGATTTATACTTAATGCATGAATATTAATTTTTGTTCAATCATTTAAGTAATCTCATGTTATTCTATTGTTTGGATTTCATGGGGTTTGCTTGAGTGACTCAGGAGTGTGTGTTTGCAATATGTGCTTGGGGTTTATTTCTGCTAATGCCAGTCAGACATGAGCGCTTTGATTTTTCATTATAGATCTCATGCACATATCTGTTGGTTCTAGAATTTACCTCTTGTCCACCATTGATAGGAGCTAGAACTGAGGCACAGTTGGATGATCTGTTAGGTGTAGGATTCGTGTTTATACAGGGTGTCATGCCTGCATAAGTCTTGTTGTGGCTCTACCCATCCCTGTGAGTTATAGCTATAGCCTTCTTTTATTTTTTTCCTTCCCTTTTCTCTTTCCCTCATTTTGTGGTATAGAGTAGCTAGAATCACCCATGAAGAAACCAACCTCCTCTAGAGATTGTTAACCCCATATCCTGATGTAATGACCGTTCTACGTTGCTTGATATTGATATTTCATCCTTACCCTACGCACAGTACCAGATTGGCGACCAATAATTTTTGGTGACTCTATTGGGGAACTCACTTAGTCCTCGTATTTTATAAAATCAGAGTTTGGTGGCTCTCTGATTTGCCAAGATTTTTTCAAAGTTACCTAACGACTCTGACTACATGGTATGACCAGGTCATGAAACCAATCGCCAACCCATGCTAAATATCCAAACATACCAGAGGACTCAAGGTATGGTGACCATCCTTGACCTCATTGGTGGAGATAGTATGTTCACCTAATGACTCTAACCCCAAATCCAACATCATAGTCAGGACCTTTGAATACTGTTGCCTTAATGGCTCAATTGTCATTCCCCTAATGGAATGACCCCGACCCATTGAACCTCCACTACTCGCATGAGATTCCAAGGGTGCTCTAAAGGCCCTGACCAAATATAACGACACCTTGGAAATGGCTCAAGAGCATGTTGAATATGTTGCTGCACTGGCACCCCTCCATGGTATCACCCACAAAGACGTCATGATCAGACTTTTGGTCACATCTCTAGAAGGAGGGCGCTATTGTGGTACCGTACCCTCAGGTGGAAGACCATTTGCTCATAAGCAAACTTGGTGGGAGCTCTAATTGATACATTCGACAACTCCATGTATCCCTTCCAACTCTTGATGCATCTCTCATTCAGTAAGATAGAACCTCTCGAATCCCTCATCGACTTCAACATTCGATTCAAGAGGAGTTGGAAAAGGATTCCTCTTGAACTACGGTCATCACCTATCCAAGACCACCTGTATTATGTTTGAGCTTTGAGCTCGAATATTGGCCTCCTCTTGCCACAAACTAGGGAAAAAGGATTCCCTCAAATATTTCAAGAGGTTGTACAGGTGGAGAGACTCCTACTTCTCACAGAAATGACATATTTAGGGAACTCCACCCTTTCATCCATGTTTCCATCCACCATTGTTTCCCAACCTACTACACAATATCTATTCTAGATCCCATCTCAAGTTGTGCAAGAGCCAAGACTACAGACTAGTGGAATACAAGGGATGGATGTCGAATCGAGCCCAGGTGGGAGAAGTGCAAGAATTAGTGCAAAAGTTGGTACCTCTAGTGCTTGCACCTTTTCCCAAGGAGTGGAGGGTTTGAACCTGTGTAAGAACATCACACACGAGGAGGGCATATTTTTGCACCCTTTTTGTGTCCAAGGGCATAATGAACGAGGAAAAAACCAATTCGATAATGACATAGTTGATCAACACCCAGTTTCAAAGGAGGCTCCATCAGTAGTAGACCCAATCAATGAGGCCTATGAAAGAAAACGTGTGGAGGTGACGAAGGTGTACCGAAATGGGACTTCACAGTAGATGGATCCCAAATACTAGTAAAATTGGAGCTTGTTTCTAGGAAAACCAGTACAAGAAGAGGGTTCCCACATGGCAAAAAATGATTGCCACATTCATCATCGATTTCATAGGTACTGGTATGCATCATGATCTACCAAGTTGTAAACTCTTCATGACTTGGAAAAGTTGGCAACGTCAATCAGACAACAGGAAGCGTCTGAAGTTCAATACCATTTGGTCCTATCACTACAGGTTCATTGGATAAAACTCTAGGGTAAGTCAGCACATGCGACACACTAATTACACTGCAGTTTTGTGTACATAAATCGATAGCTAAATAAAAGCGCATCAAGGTGATAGAACTCACAAAAAGGAAAGAAATTAAAATAAGTATCTCAGATCCTAATAGCACTTTTCCTAGCTTCTAATTCTCATGACTTTGTAGCCCAATGGATAGAGCACATCATTGAAAGGCATGCGATTGCATCAAGAAAAATCTAGCCAGACCTAATACACCGGTATGAGTTGGCGGTCCATACCCTATCAAATAATCTGAGGGCGGTGCCTATCCAACTACCCCTTCCCTATATATACAATAAAGAGGTTGAATGTAGCCCATAAAGCTCATGACATGCCTATGGAGGAAGGATATGTTGTTAAAACTTGCTATGTGGAAAGCTAATTGAAGAATAGGCAGATTACCAGAAGTTACTTACCTTGAAAATCATGGCTTGTGGTAACCTGTTTGTTCTTGAATCAAATTTGGGCTATAGAGGAGTATGTTTACAGGTATACGATGTTGGGGAACATCCCATGAACCAAGAGCTTCATTCTGCTACTCTGAAAATATATCATAGATCTAGTAGTTCTATTTTTCTTCTCTTGGGATTGTGCTCAACATTGTGTCCCCTCTTGTTCTCCTTCTTTTGTGTTCTCTCTGTTTGGTTGTTGTTTTTAGATGATTGCTTAGTATTGCAATCATCTTGCAACTATCCCTTCCCCCTCTTGTCCCCTCTTCTTGTGTTCTATTTCTCGTTCTTGGGTCCTCCTCTTTCACTTTGTCTGGTCACCCCATTTTGTGTTCCTTTTTTCTTCCCTTTCAACTATTGTCGTCTCCCTAGTTTTCCTCTCCTTGCTACGTTCTATCTCTGCCTTCTCTATTCATCCCTTCCCTATTTCCTTGTTCATCAGTGCTTTACTAGTCAAATGCTTATTGGGTTCTTTTTTTTTACAGAGTAAAAAATCCCTGTAAGTCACCAAGAGTGTGGGTGAGGATTTTTGCACCTCCTCACCCACTCTTCTTAGAGCCCACCAAATTTTGAATACATGGATAGATGGACGAAGGGTATCGGGTAGTGGCAATAGCAGTCATGGGGAGATGGCAGAATCAAGTAGGGTGGGCAACAAGAAGGGGCGAAAACCTACCCTTAACCTTAGGTGAAACTTCCCAAAAGACCCGCCCAACTTGTTGGGCAGACATTTCAAGGAGTAAGCATGGGTAGACAAATCATAAAATCCCACCCTTGAGGAACAAGGGAAACCCCCACCCAACTTGAACGAGAAATACAAGTGTGAAAGGGGTGGTACCTCAGAGAAATACTTGCTTCTCACTTCCCAATATCCCATGGGCGAAAACAAAAGCAAACAAAGTGCCCGTCCGACACGTAACACTCTCGCCATTGCTTGAAACTCAAACGAAAGATGTACATGTGACTGCAGTAGTATGGGTACTTGACAATGCAAGCATATGTGATGGATTTCTTGCTCATTTCTCCCAAGGCATCTCAAAACCTGTCACCCATCGCCTAACCAGAGGATCACCAGTCAAGGAGAAGGATGAGGCAGTTGAGCATTAATGAGTTGGGCAAAAATATTAGAAGATCCAAAGGCTCCGATTAATTCTGAAGTATCTGCCACATTCTAGAAGATCGACGTTATCCAGAGAAGTAGTGTACCGGAGCAGTGCTCACTAACTACAAGAGTCATCTTTTTGCCTATCATCATTAATATCTGGATTTTGAAATCCATGTAACTGTAATTATAAATAGTGGAATGTTGGTCATTTCTAAGGGTGACTCTTTAGCCATTACAATTCTTATGTAAGGTTTCTCCTATGTAAATACAAATTCTACACTCTTATTTTATACGTAATGCGTGAATATTCATTTATGTTCAATCGTTTAAGTAGTCCCGTGTTATTCTGTTGTCTAGATTCTATGGGGTTCACTTGAGTGGCTCAGGAGTGTGTGTTTGCAATATGGGCTTGGGGTTTATTTTTTCTAATGCCAGTTGAACATGAGCGCTTCGATTCTGCATTATGTATCTCATGCACCTGTCCGTTGGTTCTAGAATTTACCTCCTACCCATCATTGATAGGAGCTGGAACTAAGGCACAGTTGGGTGATCTGTTAGGTGTAGGATCTATGTTCATACGATGTGTCACGCCTGCATAAGTCTTGATGCGGCTCTACCCATCCTTGCGAGTTCTGGCTACAACCTTCTTTTATTTTCTTTCCTTCCCTTTTCCCTTTTCCTTGTTTTATGGTATAGAGTAGTTGGAATCACCCACGAAGGAACCGGCCTCCTCCGAAGATCGTCCATCTCATCTCTCATCGCAGTGGTCGTTCTATGCTGCTTGACATTGATCTATCGTCCTCGCCCTACGCACGGTGTCGTATTGGTGATCAACAACATAGTCATGGGAAATATCAATGTCTACAAAGATGTATATCATGCATACACCCAAACCTCACTCACAAGTCTCTCTCTTTTATTTTCCTCTTAGTATGTCGTTCACTCTTCCTGGCATGTCATTCCCTATTCCTCTTCCCTTATCTCCTTTTTTCCTCTCTTTTGCCTTCCTTTCCTTCTCCTTTTGAATCCATTTTTAAAGGCTCAAGAATCAATTACTCTCTAATTGTTGCCTAACAATTATATAACACCCTCAAACGGTTAGCCTTCCAATTTCCCACATGGATGCTCCTGCATCACACCCCTCCGACAACTTAAGGAGAGTCTAGAATTGACCAAGAACCATATGCGACAACAAGTTCATCAACATCATTTTGAGTGCAACTTTGATGTAGGAGATATAGTTTTTCTCTATTTGCAACCCTACCAACAATCATCACTATAGCTCTGAGGGTTCCAAAAACTTGTAGCAAAATTTTATGGCCCCTACTAGGTGTTACAACAGATTGACTCAATTGCCTACAAATTGGACCTTCCATCCACTTCCAAGATCCATCAGTCATCAATAGCAACATACAAGTGCAATCCACATTACCAAAATTGGATGAAGAAGGATTCATCATTTGGGAGCTTAAATAGATTTTGGATTGATAATTGCGTACCCTTTGCAACTATGTTATCACTGAAGTCTTGATACAATGACATGGACTACAATCAAAAGATACCATATGGGAGCTACTACATCAACTTCAACAATAATTTCCTCATATTTAGCTTTGAGGACAAATATTTTTGAAGGGGAAGGATATGTTAGGACCCCATCCTAACATTAATATGTAATGATCCTCTTTCTAACATTAGGACCTCATCCTAATGTTATTTTATAATGCTTTGTAACGTGCATGTGGCACTTGAGGTGCCTAGACAAATATGGGATCATTTAATGTAACTGTTATAAAAAATGTAACTATTTCTTTAATAGAAGATTCTAGCTTGCGTTCCCACTTGCATGTGTAATCGACCTTTGAGCATTATGGTTGACATTGAGAAGAGTCTTAAAAAAGGCAAGAGGCATAGATGGATTATCTCTTTTTGCATAATATATCAAAGTTCCACTTCTAAGGAGGTTGCCCCCTCGAAGATGATTAAGATTTTGTATTGTGATTCTATTATGATTAATATGTCTATTACATTTCTATTTTGTATTGCAATATTTGTAATTTATTTCCATTAAATCTCTAATTATTACAATATTTATGTGGATGTGTTTATTTTAATTGGAAGGTTCCTAACAAGCTTCTTACTTCTTTCTCACACCTTGCCCTTACTTGCCTCACCCTCCTATATTCTATAAACATAAAAATTAACCAAAAAAAATAAAAAATTATTATTATAAAAATATTAATATTCGTACTTAATTGTAATTAACAAAAGTAAAAAAAATAAAAAAAATCTTTGACTATATTTAATCTAAATTAATTATTAATTTTAGCCTTGACTTATTTTGTAATTAAAAAACATGTTCTTATTAAATTTTATTGTTAGTTTTATTTTTAAATTTTGAGGTGTTTAATTCATTTCAACACCGTCACGAAGGATATGTATACATGTGTGAGAAATATATTCACAGGTCCCAATCCCTTACTTGGTTAGGCTACGATAATAATGCAAAGTCACGTGGGACTGCTATATCCTCGAGTGATCACGGAGGCTTTGTTTCCATACCAGTGAAAGTGAAAAAACAATGACCCTGATCTTTAAACCAAACCTTGATTTTTGGCAGTGAACTATACCATTCTGTGGCCAACACTAATCCATCTGGACCCCATACCTCAAACTGGAACCTCAAACTCCCTATCCAATAATATATCTGCATTTGTTTTCTGCTTCCCATTCTATTGGCTGCCGTAATTCTATCCATCCAGATGGAACACCCCCATATCTTTGCAATGCCTAATCTACCTTCAATCCTGCACCCATCAAAGCTTGATCCACTTTGTGTATTGGGTACCGCTCACTTCTCCCTCCTGTTCTCTCTGCTGAGATCCCACCATACTGGACTTGTGCTGCAATGGCTGGAATTGCAACAAAGGCCTTGTTCTCTACCCCACTATATGGCACAAGGGACATTGGTAGGCAACAACTGCTGTTGGGGGGGAAAGCTCTGGTTGTGCCACAGTACAACCCATCTGGCTCCTCCAAGAAAACTTCAACTTCTTTTGTTGTAAGGGCTACATCAAGCAAACCAGTCAAGGTGAGTACCAATTTCAGAATATACCCATTTCTGTTTTTGTATATTTATACACATCACCCTCACACACCTACACCCATTTCTGCTTTTTTGTATATGCACACACCTTAGAAGATACCAATTGTTGTTTTTGTGTATACATAAACAATTGTTTTGTGTATACAAACACACCGCTCAGTCACAGACTAGAATATACTCGTTTACCAATTTTTGTTTTGTGTGTATATTCACTCTGAAATAAAAAATAATAATGATAAAAAAACAAGTGATTGATTGCTTTAGTTATTTTTGTACTTAAGCTAAATGCACCCATCTGCATAATATGTGTATTTAAGTAAAACAGTCTGTTTGAATATTTGATTTCAAAAGAGAGGGAGAGAGATTGTACTGTGTATATCTCCAGAGCAGTCAAGATGGTACAACTGATAATTGACAAGAGGTGACACCCAACATGAAATTATCTATATTGAATTAATTCCACTAGGCATATTTATTAACATTTTGAATATCATAGATAGATAGTTGATTAACAAGGAGAAAATGTATTTTTAGTGCTTCGATTATTCAAATATTCAATGAGAATTTTTTTTTTTACAGTTCTCTATTTTGATTTTGTAGTATATGTATTCTTTTCATGGAGGTCTATAATATATCTGTTCTGCTATAATGTATCTGTTCTGCAACAAGGGCTATGTTTTTTCCCCCTTAATAATTTGTGTATATTTACTAGTCTAAACTTTGTAGGAATCTTTTAAAGTTTCTGCTCTGCAAGACGGGCTATGTCTTTTTGCCCGTAGTAAAGGGTAGATTTAATAAATTTGCTGGTCTAGGCTTGGTTGGGAAGTTTGAGTTGTTGCCTTTCCTTTTTCTTCTTTTTATATTATAGCTCAAGGCCTTTAGTAGGTTTGAGCGCAAGTGTAACTAACTGGGATTGACATTGGTGAGAGTTGAATGTTACTTAGCCTGTCCCTTTTCCAGTTGCATAACAAGGATGGAAGCATCCACCTTGTAGGCCATCACTTCACCACTTTGCTGAACCACATGCACGTGTTCATTTTTTAGTTTCTTGCGGTATCCTCATTTGTGTCCTTGAAATTGTCTGATATGCATCTTGTACATTCAGAGGTATAGGTGGATTTCTTTACTTTTAAAAACAAATATTTAGTATGTCCGAAAGTTCTAAATGAACTTGAATTAACCACCATCCAGCATTTGGACATTCAGGGGTACAGTTGGATTTCTTTACTTTTATATACAAATATTTACTATGTCTAAATCTTGAAAGTTCTAAAATGGACTTGAATTGACGAGTATATAGCAATTGTTTTCCTAGTTTTCAAGTTTTTCATTTGACCCCTCCCTTTGTTTATCCATTCACACAATATAATTTCTTCTGCTATGAGGTTATGTCTTTTACTCGTTCCATTTTTATTTATTTTAAATAACTTTCTTGCAATGATTTCATGTGTCTCTTTGAAATGAGGGCTATTGGTTGTATGCATTCAAGGTTTGCTAATGAAAAATACCTATGTAAGACTGCATTCACAAATATGTTCTGCTGATTTGATAGGAAATTTTATTTGCATTTGATGCAGCAAGGAGACAGGCAGCTTTGGTTTGCATCAAAACAGAGTCTTTCCTATTTGGATGGCAGGTGGTATTCTGAGTCATTATTTTCATAATTTCATTTTCTTTTTTAACTCTTTTTCTTGACGCTTTATCAGTTATCGGGTCCCTGGATCCTGTTCTGGTTATTCCAAGTTTATGTCATTATTGTGGGGGTCCATATTATTTCTACATCTGAAGAATTTGTGGATTTTGAACTTGTACAACATCTAGAAGCAAACCGTATTGGCTATGTATCAGATCAAAGTGTGTCATCTGAATTTGGACAGATTGTTGTGACATATTTTTTGGACCTTGCTCTTGTTTGGAGTTGTTATATACGAATTTCAATGTTGCTGATATACTATAGAGTAAATTTTGTAGGCATTGGTGCTTTTGTTGACAGCGTTGGACATTTCTATTCGTATTTCCATGATGTACATGAGGGACTTAATTTGTATTTATTTCTGATATTCATTTGAATTCTCTTTTGTTCAGCATGCTCTTCTGACAAAGGATAGGTCTCATAAGTCCGGGAAGGATAATCTTATACAAGTCTTCATAAATTTGCCTTGAATTATGTGGCTTTCTTCACATTATGGGACTTATGCAAGCTCATTTATTCAGTGTTGGAATGCTTCAAATTCAATTCAAATGAGAGCACAATTGAAGTCCAGTAAAGTGAAGAGTGATCTATCATAAACGAGTCCTACTAAGTTATTCCAAAGCTGTTCATCATTACTTCTTGCTTGCATGCCCAGTTTTTACTTTGGGGATTTTCTTTAGAGATGGGCATATATTTTTGGAATTTGTTGAATCTGAATCCTTATCTTTTGTTTATCTGAATAAAACACATTTCAGCCTCTTGATTGTGTCTTTGACTGCCTTTTGTTTTTTAATTTTAGGGAGAAATTTAACTTGCTATAAATTTTTGAAAGTCAACAAACCTTGACAAATCTTTTTCAAAACCAATTTTTTAAATTTGTATTTGGTGAAAATTTAATATATTTTCCAAATTGCTTAAGATTTTGTATGTTTTATACCAAAAATGGTCAAGTCTCAAAGAAAAAATGTTGCTCTATAAAAATTGATGTTGATCTTCATTTTCACAATTGTGGATATCATCCACTAAAGTATTCCATGGTAACTTACTTTATTTTTCATCATCTAAGAGCTTTTGGTTTTTAACTTTTTGGGCAAACTTCTAACCAGAACTTATCCTTTTATTGCCTATCGCCGTAAAGGTGACATTTCAGGGTTCGTGATGATTTGTTTACAGACCTATAAAAGGTCTTTCTCATTTTACATATTCTCAAATAGAGAAAGGCTAAATGCGGAGGGTGATGATTTAGATGCTTCCAAACCTTTTGACAAACTTTTTCTTTTGCAATATGGTCATTTAAATTGGGCTAAATTAGAGGATTTATGGGGATTTCCTTTTCAAGTTTCATGAATGATCTCTGGTTAATTGCAGCCTTCCTGGTGACTATGGATTTGATCCATTGGGTTTGATGGACCCCGAAGGTGCTGGAGGCTTCATAGAACCAGGCTGGCTTGCCTACGGCGAGATCATCAATGGGAGATATGCTATGTTGGGTGCACTCGGAGCCATTGCTCCTGAGATTTTAGGGAAGATGGGCCTAATCCCTCAGGAGACTGCAGTTGTATGGTTCAGAACTGGTGTCATTCCTCCGGCTGGAACATACGACTACTGGGCTGATCCTTACACCCTTTTTGTATTTGAGATGGCTCTGATGGGCTTTGCAGAGCACAGAAGATTACAGGATTACAGGTACCCGGGGTCCATGGGAAAGCAATACTTCTTAGGATTGGAAAAATATTTGGGTGGTTCAGGCAATCCTTCGTACCCTGGAGGTCCCCTATTTAATCCGTTGGGACTTGGGAAGGATGAGAAGTCCATGAATGAGTTGAAGCTCAAGGAGATCAAGAATGGAAGGCTTGCAATGTTGGCTATCGTGGGTTATTTTATTCAGGGCCTTGTTACTGGAGTTGGGCCATTCCAGAACCTGTTGGATCACTTGGCTGACCCTGTACATAACAACATACTCACCAACTTGAAGATCACTAATTTTCATGGTTAATTTTCTAAGGTTTTTGGTGGTTCTTATTCTAAAGTTATTGCATGAGAAAACTTATCCATGTAAAATTGCAGTGTAAAAATAGCAGAAGAATATGCATAGACCTTTGCTAAGTATCTATATAACATGAGTACTGGAGGGATATGTTTTTTTAATTTGAAGGCCTTCTTTGTGTAAAGTGTAAGGGAAAGTTGAATTATGACTTGTTCTGATTTTCTAAATAAGATTTAGCTGTGGTGTAATTAATGAAGGGAAGGGAACTTGTTTTCTGTTTTTATTGGCAAAGAACCTTTTTGAACTCCATTTTGTAAACTTTATAATAATATATTATATTTCTGTATTATCATGGAGAGTAAGTATGTGAGATTTGAACCCTGGCTATCTTCGCATTAGATCCTTTCCTGTGCCGTTAGGACACAGCTCAACAAACAAGACAAATTCTAGCTTAAATTTTATGTCAATTGAAGGATAGATGACCTCCTGGTTATTGTGAGCATAATAACAACTACAATCTAATTGGTTTGGATGTGATAGGTTTTGTAATCATAGTAGTGTGTCTCTTTGGAATGTGAGTTCAAGAGTATGTTTTAAATGTATAAGAGCTAAGGAAGTACAGTTATAATAATACCATAGATTCCTTAAGGAAGTTTTAGAGAGAACACATAAATTGGGAAGTTGTTCATTATTTTTAATTGACTGCTTTATAGACCACCAGCATTCCATTTGAGTGTAACGCTCGGTCCTGCAACATGTATGAAAATGTTTATGCATGAGGAGGTGAAGGGCAGGCATGTTATTTATTTGTTGCCTCACCATTGAAGCATCAATGGGTTTGCAAATGTGTTAGGTATGCAGATTGACGTGTTAACATGTCCCTATAAGACAACATGGTCATGGATGCATTAACACAATCTGAGGAAAAGCTGCATAAAGGCAAGAATGTTATTTAAAAAATTTCCCCAAAGGAGAAGGGGAAATTTGCTCAAAGTAAACATGGGAATAGCCTGGGAAACAACTGACTAATATTTAGTATGCAAAAAGATGGGTTTTATGTTCATCTGTTAAGAATACTCTTAAATTATTTCTTAAATGAAGTAAACATCTGCCAAGAATGAATGCATGTCTAGATTTGACACAGGATTTGCTACTGTCCATTTTTACAAAGCAGAAAGTCCTCTTCAAACAAGTTCTAGATAAATTTAAAATAATGTGATACCAAATTATCTATAAGATGAAGCACAGATGAAGTACAGAAACTTGTTAGATCTATAATTCATAGTGAGACAATATCACATCAAAGAAGTAAACACAAAACTTCAAAATATTGTTGTAGACATCCAATTTTGAATGAAGGGCTAACCATCAATCTTGCTGTTCCCCTCATTAATCAGCCTTGTAACCTGCCAAATTGATTCAACCTTCCTTGTACCAAAAGCTGGAGCATTTATTGCTCCAAGAGTAGTAGCATCGGTGGTGCTACCCCAACCCTAGCGGCGCTTCCACTAAACTTTGACCGTTGACCTTTTCTCACCTGTGTTTGACCTTCAACAATCATCTGGTACTAGTGCTAGTGCGATAGTATCAGCGGTGCTATTGCCTCCTAGTGCTTCTGCCTCTCTCAAGCCACCTGCCAGTAAACAACCAAATCCCCAATATCCGATTCAAGCCCCTATAGCAAACACCAAGCCCAAGACCCTCCACTCTCATGGATCCTCCATTAATGACCCTTGTGATCGGTTTTCAAATTTTCACCGTCTTCACTCATTTCACCATTCAATGCATCTCTTCCCTCCAAGGGGCCATGGATGCCTATAAATCCAGCCCATGGGGTAGCCATTTGGGGACAATTCTCAAGAAACAAAACTTTGTCAAAATTTCTCTAGGCTCTTAGGCATTTTAGCATTTTGTATGGTAAGATTATGTCAAAATCTTGCCATATTCTTGTAATCATTCAATCTTGTTGCAAGCTCTCCTCAAAGCTTTAAGTATCCAAGTTGCCAAGCTAGCATCCAAGTCTCCAAGCAAGCTCTCAATCAAGCACAAAGCCATCATCAAGCTCAATAGACAAGCTTTCAACAAGCTTCAACAAAGGGGAGATAACCTTTTGTCTTGGGTTGTGCCCTTCCCCTTTATATTTGCTTATTGACTCTTCTTTGTTTCACATATTTTTATATCTATTTAATCTTTGATTGTATTCCATTTTAGCTAATCTTGGCATTTTATACTTTCATTCACATTTAGCTAGAATATCATTTCATTTTGATCATTTAATCCTCTTTTCTAGTAGTTAAATCTTGGTCATTCTATTGTGTAACTCTATCCTCTTAGGTCAGAGCCCTTCATCATCATTGTAATAATGTTGCTTTATCTTTGCATTTAAGCTCTCTATCATGTTCTCAGAAGCAATAGCATGGCTAGACTACAAGTCGGTGGTGCTAGTGCTATTTCTTTTACATAGTGTAGAAGTGTAGGTAGCAATAGCACCCGTGGACTATTGCCAGATGGCACTTCTACCATTTTATCATTTATTTTAGCTATTTGTCATTTCATCAGTTTTTTTCATCTGAACAAGGGTCTGATCAGATCATCATTTTTTGTCTATTTTGTAGGTAACGCTTCTGCCTCTATGGCAGAACATCATGTTCCCACTCTATTATTTTCAGCATTTAGACCTAGGTTTTGTTTACCATGTGCTTAGATTAGGTTTTTATTTTTTGTTTATCATTAAATCAATAAAAGGGAAATAATAAACCTAGTTTAATCTTAATTGTATAGGGATATATCCAATCTTTTCAACTTTAGGCATTAAAATCAAAATTGCACGTAGACTGCATCCTAGGCTAGATCTTGTTTGTTGCATTCTCTCTTGAATCCTTGCTCCTTGAAAAGAAAATTACTATTTTGTTTTATGATCAAAATCGATAAATCATCTTAGTTATAGGTCTTGTATGTTGCATTCCTATATGTGCATATAGACTAGATTAAGGTTAGGCTTAACAAAAGAGGAATCTTAAAAGGAACATAGTTTATTTGGAAACATAGGTGTTCTTGAATTAATTCATCAAACTAGTATTAGGTTTATAACATCCCCTAGTCCTCTCAAAGTGAGACATAAAGGGAGAGACGTGTTGAATACCCTAAGTGACCCTTCATGATTCTCTTTCCCCTTCTCACATTTTGGTGAACTTGATGTGTACATCATCGATGTTCCCAAGATTCCTTTTATCTAAGTCAAAAACCTTAATCAAAACTAAAATTTGTCACACTTTAATCAAGACCACTTAAGTTTTGTTTGTGTAGATTAGATCACATTAGTCAAGATAATAAGAAGCGAACTAAAGGCTAATCCTATTGGGGTCATTTATGGTCCTATGAGTAATTGTTGTATGAATCATTACACTATATTGGGTATATAGTGAGCCTGGGCTGGTAGCCACCCATATAGGGTCTCACATGTACTTATGCCTAGTGAGGAGTATATCACAATGGTCTAGTAAGAGTTATAAGGGGGTACATTACTACTCATGTACTATCTTCGGCCATGTACCTAGAAGGTCACTTTTGTAGCGCCCCGAGAACGCACGCACCGGTCCCTTTTCTGAAAACCCTACTTGCAATGCTTATTTAAAATACCAAAGATAAAATGGAAAGACAAGAGGAAAAAGAAAGCATATAACACAAAATAACAAAAGACGAATCTCTTTATTGATATTGAAGCTCGGTTACATGTCGGTCCCTCTTAGGGATACCCATTTTGATACTATAAATTACAAGTGGGCAAGGAGTGCCCCTTCCGCGAAGAGGTGGTGCGCTTATAAAAGCTTCCCGGTTCCACACAC
Organism: Wollemia nobilis; assembly: GCA_028583015.1. Taxonomy (NCBI): domain Eukaryota; kingdom Viridiplantae; phylum Streptophyta; class Pinopsida; order Araucariales; family Araucariaceae; genus Wollemia; species Wollemia nobilis. The sequence continues at coordinate 3,050,803 of JAQPPZ010013020.1, read as the reverse complement.
GAAAATGTATGAGGGCTTACATATGCCTCCTTCTCCAGGTCTGTTTCCTAGAGGGATCCCTTTTGTTCTCGTATGTTGTAACCTTCGTTTGATGTACCTATGGCCCTGCAAGCAATGAAACAACAACACACTTTTAGGTGTCCGAGATTGCCTCCCCGAATGAGGTTGTTAGTAATCAAAGAATGTAACAGAAATATGATAAAACAATACCATGGAATCAAGTAAATCTATGCTAATGATATAAGAAAACAAGATAAAATATGCTATGTCTATCTAAGCCAAGTCTGCGGGCCATTGTCCAAGAAATCGGCCTCTAAAGAAAACCTTGCTCTCCTTGCCCCAAAGCTATGGGTCAAAGACTATGATCTGATGTTGAAGAAAGTAGGTGTTATGCCCTTTGATTTGTCAAAGCTCCGTCGCACACGTGACCTCAAAGAGAACTCTCTCTCTGAAATGATCTCCTGTGATCTCTGGATATGATAAGGCTCTCTATATGTCATATATGGATCCTTTGGTGCTCTTAGGCTTGCACCTTTTATAGTGTGAAACCCTAGGTCTATGTCCAAGCCCTAGAAATGAATTTCTCATGCGTAGTGCAAGTTAGCATGAGAAGCCCTTGTCTATTGTCTATATTTGAAGGCCAGTTAAATGAAATCTAACTCCCCACTTGAGTCTTCTATGCGAACTGTTTATTAGCATGAGAAGCTTTTGTCCTTTGTTTATGCTTGGAGGTCAGTTAACTTAAGTCTAAATGCAAACTTAAGTCTCCTATGTGAATTGGTCGTGAAATGGAATGCAAAGTCACTCCCGCTCATATTTATTGCATGCAGACTGCCACTTCCGCTCGAGATTGGGCATGTTTGTCAAAAAATCGCTTCTTATGGCTTAGCCGCTATCGTCTGCAATGGCTATGATCTGGCCGCTATCGTCTGCAGTGGCTAAGGTCTGGTCGCTCTAGGCTTGAGCGGCTAGAATCTGGCTGCTCTTGGCTTGAGTGGCCAAGCTTGGATGGCTTGAAAAGTCCCCAAATGAGTGGTGAGAACCACTGTTGATGCTTGGAAAGTCCAAGATTATGTCTTATTATCTTATGAGTGTGTCTATGTAAGTAGCTCCCCTAAGCATGACACGATTTAAGTGTCTACAGATGCCCCTTTTTGCGATGCACTGTGTGGAAAACACAACACTGAGAAAAAACATAGACCGATCCGTTTGTAGGGTGTATGGTGATCAATGGTCTGATCAACGCTGGATGGCCCAATCATGCAATATGGCGCGCATCCCTTGAATCATTGCCTCAATGTTCAGAGGACTTAGCCCAATGGATTTTGGATGTTGAATTGCACCCATTCCTCAAACTCAATCGGGTAGCTTCAGCTGCTACAACAATTCCGATCGGTAGGAGAGCTACAATTGAAGATGTCATGTTTGCTTACATTCCCAACAAACAAGAGAAATTTGTGATTGTTGTATGCAATGATTCGAAGGACGAACACAATTTTGCTATGATCAAGTGATCTTTTGTTGATTTTGATTATGATTATGTTGAAGTTTTGAACTACCTCTTCACACAATGGATTGGTGAAGAAATGACAATTATTGAAGCGACAAGTTGCTTGACCAATATGACTAATCTGGTTCCTTTATAGCATTTGATGCTTTTAATGGGCAATCCCACATCCAAGTGTGATTCCAATTGCTTATGATAATCATCAATCCCTATCATGAGGAGCGGTCCGACTATCAATAGCCTTCTTAGGGAGTTAGGATGAGTGATTCTATTTATGTTTAGATTGTATCACTTTGACTTAATGTTTTTGATGTCATAGGGGAATTAGAATGACCCCTTCGTGCCCGTGGAGTAGTCCGACCATCTTGATATTCTTTAGGTTTGAAGGGTGACATATCGTAATTTCAAAATGAGTTGCTTTTGCCCCAAGTGGCCTTATGGTTTCCTACTCATCTCACCGAAATACATGGAGTGCAAATCGCTGCAATCGCCGAGTGGATAGAGTAGGTAACTGGATACGAGGCCTACTTGAGATTATGATTTTATGTGAATTATTTTATTGTTTTGAACATTTTGATGATCCTAAACCATCAAAGTGTGATTATTTGATGTTTTTGTTATTCCCTCATTGGAAGCAAAAGGAAAACTATAACTATGCAATATAAGACGAAATGTAACGCTTTAATCCTATGCACAAAAACAAGGAAAGGAGATAAATTGGAGACGAAAGAAAAGATGTAAGGAAATCACAGCCCTCTTTATTCAAATTTTTTATCTTCGGTTACATAGACGTCTTCTCCCTTTTTAGGGGCTAGGAGCGTTAAATTGGTCTTTGTTACAATTTGTGACTTAGTCTTCCTCCTTCCGCATGCCCACGTTTGGAATGGGCGGGCCAAATGTTGTCGCCACTTGCGTTGGTAAGGTAGATTCCTTGCTGCTCCTCTAATGCTGCAACTCTGCACTCAAAGAAACAAACAAGAGAGTCAGTAGCACCTGTGTATGAAAAATAAAAGATGAATCTAACGATGGTTAAAATGAATCTAAATGAAATGAAAAACTTGACAAAAGCATAAACATGAAACTAAAAGAAATACCATGATTATGAAAGCACAAATCGCAAGTAAGTGAATTAGTAGCACTTCGTCGCTCAAAATGCTCCTTCTCTGTATATCCTCTTTGGGTGAGAAAACTCACCCTTTTTATAGACCCAAGGGATCTCTTTGAATTAACATGCAAAAGTGTTTCTTTGCATGAATGCTTTTGTTTGTGAAGAGAAGACTTCTTCTTGATCAAGGGCTTCTTAACTGCCTTTGTGCATGTCTTTGTGTGTTTTAGAAAAACTCACTTGCACTCCTATGTCATGCATGAAAAGCTGAGTGGTAGTTCTGAGTTGTCATGCGCTGAGGTCTGACTTTTTGCTGGTCAAACCTGGCATTTGTCCCACCTAGAAGCGAGCACTAGTAATTGTCCCCGGGTGAAACGAGTACAAATCCATACTCGTCCTTGGGTAGGACGAGTACAAATTCGCACTCGTCCCTGGGTGGGACGAATAAGAAATAAAGTGTCTAAAAAGGTGCCAAACTGATTTTTGACTTGCAAAACTGTTGTGTAAGTGGTTAGAACCATTGTTTAACCTCTGGGGGCTACCACGGGGCTGTGTGTGTTAATGTGATCAGTGTTTGTAGTCACATAATCGGATTTGTGCTATTTTGGTGTCTACATATGCCCATTTTTGGGAAGCGTGCAAGGCGCAGCGTCGAGCAAAAATAGATAACCAAAGCACTAATGATTAGGGTTTCTCAGTAACCTAACCAACTCTTGATGCCCCAAGTATGGAAAGGGCATGCATTCTTGAATCCTTGCTTCTGACGAGCTAAGGAATTTGATTTCAAGTATTAACCTGTTTTGGTGAGGTGTGACTTGAGCTTGGACATTGATCAGTCATGAATAGGCAAAGGGTGCAACCTTTTATCCATGGGGGAACCTTGTGTTCATGCTTCGGGAATGCCAAGTGTTTGATCAATTTTGTGATTATTGCTTGTTTGCTGCCCCAAGCAGGAGCGTGATTGTCTTTGTCAACGATTCTTTGAATACATGCCATTGCCTTGATTGGGTGTGTTGTTGTTGATTGGTGACTTAAGTGTGACTACCCCCTCAAGCGACGAATCGATGAAGGAATGACTGACATGAGAAAAGCGACGAGTCGCTTGACCCAAGATGACTTAAGTGAGGGTGCCTTCAGATGTTGTCCGTTGAATGCGCGAGCAATTTCTCAATTTTTTTTTGTGGACCTGTTTTTGGTGGGTGTGAACCCATTTTGGGATGCCATTTGGGGGTAACATGGGCGAAAATCCGTCTTCCCGTGGAGCGGTCCAGCTATGGTAGCCTTCTTGGGGAGTAGGATAACGACAAGGTAGACCCCGACATCAATTTTATTATGCCAAGAGGTTAAGTGCAAGAGCACTTTTATCCGACAATTTTTAGTGGGTTTGTTGGCATTTGTCATTTTTATGTTTTGGTTATTGTGTTGTGTTTTTTTTTTTTTTTGGCTTGTTTTTATGTATGTGTTTGATGTATGCAGATGCGATTATGAATGTGATGTTTCTAATTTGTATGATGTATGGATATGGAATGAATGAAATGAGTTGTTGATGATGTGTCGATGCACCATAGACTGTACAAGATTTGGTCGACTTGCTATACTAATGGGATGACTTTGTGAAATGAATTTGCATATGAAAACTTTGTTTTTGTATTTTGCATATATTTTGATGGTGATGTACGGAATAAAATGTGACAGTTGTTTTTAAAATGTAGTTAAGCTTTTCTTAGATTCAGATATTTTAACTAACTAGCCAAGACTGTACATTTATCTCGCAAGACTTTTGAACAAGGTATAAATTCGACTTGAATTTAACCAAGTTATTTCACATCTCTGTGTGTGCAATTGAGTTCGTTTATGTGTTATTCATCAGGATACCGCCAGTGCAGGATGGGATTTCAACCGAACTCTGTCTTGAGGATCACCTAATTAGCTCCACTAACTCCTTGATTGTGTTTGGTTAGATTAATCTGCGATGCTATCTAGGATACCATAAGCTAGCTCATCCACATGCAAACATTGATCTATACACAAGTTAATGTGATAGATATATCGTCATGCGGGAGGTTTACTGCCAGTGACTGATAGGCTATCAACCAAACCGGTACTGAAGCTTGCCTCATGACCTGTCGAAATGCTGAGAATTCCAGGGATTCAAGGTCGACTCCCTTCTTTTTTTTAATGGTATTGGGATACTTGCTCTTTATAGTGATGAAATCACTGTTTATTTTTATGATAGTACTCGTCTTGTTTTTTTTTTTTTTTTTTTTGAGCAAGGGATTTGAATATGGAGTGATGATAATCACTATTATTTGTGCCTTTTGATGTGTGCACTGTAGGATGTCAAATTTTAGTGTTTTGACGTTTGCAAATGTTTGATGTTTTGCAACTTTTGAGAACTTGGGATTCATGGGGAATTGGGTAGGGAGGATGCTTGTCCTTTTGCCAACTCTCAGCATTCCTAGGGTCATTCGCACGGGGGATAAGCAAGATAGCCGTTTCGCTTATGGTGACCTGGATTACGGTGCAGGTTTCATCTTTCGTTCACACAACTTAGGAAATTTTATGTGTGTTAATTTGTGTTGGGACGTGACGTAACAATGTGTGATCCAAGTAAAACTTTCTCGTGTAAAATCTGTTTAACTGTGTACAGTTTTTGGCTAGAAATTTAAAGACATCTGAATGACGAAAACCCTATATACATTAGGAAACAACTGACTATGCTAAAATAAAAAGGTGATATGCTAGATGTATGCGTTTATGGAAATGGATTTGAGGTGGAAATGATGGAATTGCCAAGTAATGACAACCTATGGTGCTTTTGACTTGTATGACCTATCGAAGTATGCAAGGGATGGATGCAATGTTTAATGCAACCTATATTTTTGTATTTTGATTTTTATGAAAATGCATGCAAATGTTTTGGTGATTTTGTTTTTTTTTTTTTTATGAGAATGTATGGAAAATGCAAATGTTTTTGTGATTTTGTTTTTTTATGAGAATGCATGTAATTGAAATGCAATTGTTTTTGTGATTTTGATTTTTGTTTTTTTTTTTTTTTTATGAGTATGCATGGAATTGAAATGCAATTGTTTTTGTAATTTTGATGTGTTATGAGAATGCATGGAATTGAAATGCAAATGTTTTTGTGATTTTGATTTTTGTGTTGTTTTTGTTGATTTTTGAATACTTAGGTTGACCAAGCGGTTATGGTAACTCTTGGAGCTTTTGGGTTGACCAAGCGATTGTGGTAATCCTTGGAGCTTTTGTCTTGACCAAAGGGTTTATAGATACCTTTGGGGCATTTAGGGTTTGACCAAGCGATTATGAAAATCCCTGGAGCTTTTAGGGTGACCAAGTGATTGTGATAATCCTTGGAGCTTTTTGGGATGACCAAGCGATTGCGATAATCCTTGGAGCTTTTTGGGATGACCAAGCGATTACGATAATCCTTGGAGCTTTTTGGGATGACCAAGTGATTACGATAATCCTTGGAGCTTTTGGGGATGACCAAGAGATTACGATAATCCTTGGAGCTTTTGGGGATGACCAAGAGATTGCGATAATCCTTGGAGCCTTTTGGGGTGACCAAGTGATTGCGATAATCCTTGGAGCTTTTGGGGTGACCAAGTGATTGCGATAATCCTTGGAGCTTTTGGGATGACCAAGAGATTACGATAATCCTTGGAGATTTTGGTTTGACCAAAGGGTTTATGGACACCTTTGGAGCGTTTGGTTTGACAAAAGGGTTTATGGACACCTTTGGAGCGTTTGGTGTAACCCACTGGCTCTTCAGGGAATAGAGGTACCCCCAGTGTGATGATCTTTGTGCATCGGATCTGGCTCTATAGGAATTGGCACGAATGGATCGACCTTATGCACGGATAGGAGGGCAAGGTCTGCCTTCGGCACTGATGGTGCTATGATATCTCTGGGTGGAAGGTGCTCGCGATCTTACCAAAGGAGTGGGATCAACATGTGATGCTAGTGGGTCGGGTCTATGCGCCACTCATGCCCTAGTCTTATGCCTAGTTGGGCCATTAGTTCGTCATGGGTGATAGGGTGATTGTGCCGTCGTGCATGATTGAGATAAGCCATCTCAGTTTCATCTTCGTAATCATTGTCAGTGATCCAAAGGCCCTCGTTGGCCTCGATAGCTGTCTGTGACATGTTAAGCTCTTCTTGTTCGAGCAGATTGATGTGGTCCTCATGGAGTTGTTTCGCGCTTTGCGGGGGGACCTGATTTTTTGGCAATGGCACGGGTTCAATGGGAGCCTCCAAAGGGAGTAATGTTAGGAGAATTTTGTGATGCTCATCCATGGGGACCACCTGTGAATTAATGTTGTCGGACTCAAATGGGTCCCATGACGCTATTGCATATGCTGACTCGTCTTTGGCGAGAGAGTCAAGCTCATCAGAAGCTGGTGATTCTGAGATAGGGAAGACCTCATCATCAGGTAGCTCTACAACCAGGGGTTGATCCTCTTTGAGAGGAGTTTCATGTGAGTTGGGCTTTTGGGGCCCCAAAATCTTGGTTTCTACCAACTCTAAGTTATCGGGCAGCACATTGCTTGTATCGGGGGATTTGAGCTCCTCCACTTTGATTTGTTCCCGTTGCAGGTTGTGGGGAACTTGGGGCCTATGGAAGGGTGACAGGATAGCACCCCCCATGCCTTGGTATGGCATTTCATACCACTCTTCTTCTCGCTCAGGTTCCTCAGAGGCTTCTTGAAGAATTTTTGGGGGTGGTCCATGAACCTGGGTGGGCGCTCGAAGAAGGCACCCGTCATTGGTCTTAGGATTGGCCTCCCGCTCAAGTCTAGGAGGCATCGAGGGCAACGTTTGATAAGGTCGTAGAGACCTGTCTTGCACCCAATTGTGTTTCTCATAATGTTTTGTCTTATGCATGCGAGGGGTTGGAGTCTTCACCTACATAGTGTGTTGTAACAACTCATCCTCCTGGCACTGAAGGCACTCTTGATTTAAAAGATATTGTTGCTCTCACTGTTGTTGTTCCAGCTCAAGTATCGTGAGTTGCATTCGACGTGCAATATGCTTGGTATATTCTAAGATAGTTGGTCCTGTTGTCTCATGTCTAGAAGGCCTAGATGCCTATCCTAGATATCTATCTCGGTCATGGTGATTCGAGATCTCTATAGGTCGCCTCCCTCTATTGGGGGTAGCGGCATTCCCCTGAGGCTTTGGCCTCAATAGGTAATCCTGAAAGCTAGCAATTGCGGAGGTGTATTGCTCTCGCGTTGTATATTGCTCTTGAGGAAGGTAAGGGTTTTCCTCGTGCTCTCTTTTGTAAGTGAAAGAGGAACGGGAAGATTTGGCTCGCCCCGCCTGAGGAGCCTTGTGCTCTAAATTTGTCCTTGTAGTCCTGACAACTAGAGGGGGTGAAGGAGGGATAGTGTAATCATGTGGTTCCTCCCGTCGAACCCTATGTTGACCTAGCACTTCATCACGCGATGACCACTCATAGCGAGCATCTAAGGGAGCTCTCCTATGGATATACCTCTCGTGGGAGGGTGTGTGTTGGGTGCTATGCTGAACAGGAGTGCCCCTAGAAGAGGTGCCCCTATAGTCCCTTTTCGTTAAGGTGTGTAGGGGACTGCTTTGTATGTTAGGTCTCCAAGGTGGTATGACCAAATCTTGGGGACTATACCGGAGGCGACTTGTGCCTCCTTGGATATTCCCCACAACATTCGCCCGTGATTGGGCTTGGCTACAGGTGAGCACCATGACGATCTCTCTAAAAACCCTAAAATTGAAAATGAGTCAGATGGGGCCCAAAATTGGTGTGCGCATCCCTCTTACAATAGATAAGCCAAAAATGAAGTTTCAAGTCCTAACTCTAAATACATTAGGAGATATTAACCTTCGAACAGCTCAAAAAGCATAAAAAATTAGGTAAGCAATTTTAAAACCTAATTTTGAGGCCCTAGATGATGGAATTTGGCATCGAAAACGAGTTTTTTTGGGAAATAAAACTCTATAGAGTTATATTCGTTTAAAAATCTCCCAACTAACTCCCTATAAAATTTCACGTCAATCGGAGCTACGGTTGAGAAGTTATGGCCCCGACAAGATGCACTAAAATTTAGGGAAAAATACAAGATTTCCCATATTTTGTTGGATGGTCCTGCATCACTTATGGGCACCTTCAGGGTGCTTTTGGGTTGACCAAAGGGTTCATGGACACCTTTGGGGCATTTTGGAGTGACCAAGCGATTGCGGGAATCCTTGGAGCTTTTTTTTTTTGGAGTGAGTGACAAAATGCGTAGATTTTTATCTTTGTTTATGATTTTTTTGATTTTTGATTTTTTTTGTCTAAACAGAAAATAGCATACACACACAAGCAATGTTTATCTCTTTTAAAGATTAATAGTGTGACCTAAATCTGGTTTAGTGTGTTTTTGTTGTTTTGTTTTGTTTTTGTAGGTTTTTAAGAACGTTTAAATGCATTATGACGGCTCATATAACTCCCAAAATGGTCGCCCCTTCAATATACCGACCGAGCCGATATACCAACCTCTCTATATACCCGCCCTTACGAGAGGGAGACTATAGGTACGTGAGAGCGAGATGGTACATGGTACGTAGGCGGTACGGAAGGGGATTGTCCTGTTAATGGCACCTACCATAGAAGACTTATCCTCGTGCGCATGAGAATCACCCCAGCGACACTCGGTCGACTTTCGTCGGGATTTACGCCTAACAACAGTGGACAATCGGGGAATGGATGCAAAGCTAAGCCAAGGTGGTGATGAACCCACCGTTGGTCTTGCTCAAGGGTTGGGGTCTTACGACCAACGCCTTGGTTTAAAATGTAACGTGATGTGTGGGGTTCGTTTTAATTTTGTGAAATTGAAACAAGCAAACGAAAATAAATCTTTCCCTAAGCCATACAAACTGAAAACCAGAAAACAAAAAAAAAAACAAAAATTTGACAGAAGCTGTAAAAACCCCTACCTCTTCTCTGCCTAATCGAAAGTTCCTGATTTGCTCTGAAAATTTGCACAGATCTATAATCGTCCTTGGGTGATGCGAATAACAGAATCGTAATCGTCCCAGGGTGAGACGAATAGTTTATTCGTCCCGAGGTAAGACGAGTACCAATTCTGTAATTGTCACTTGCAGAGACGAATAATAGTCTGATGTTGAAAAACAGGTACCTGTAAAAAAAAATAGCAATTTAGATCAGTAAGTTAACCTAAAAAAAAAATAGAGGACAGAGGTCCCACCGTGATCGCCATTGAAAGCACGAGATTCCGGAAGCAAAAGGAAAACTATAACTATGCAATATAAGACGAAATGTAACGCTTTAATCCTATGCACAAAAACAAGGAAAGGAGATAAATTGGAGATGAAAGAAAAGATGTAAGGAAATCACAGCCCTCTTTATTCAAATTTCTTATCCTCGGTTACATAGACGTCTCCTCCCTTTTTAGGGGCTAGGAGTGTTAAATTGGTCTTTGTTACAATTTGTGACTTAGTCTTCCTCCTTCCGCATGCCCACGTTTGGAATGGGCGGGCCAAATGTTGCCGCCGCTTGCGTTGGTAAGGTAGATTCCTTGCTGCTCCTCTAATGCTGCAACTCTGCACTCAAAGAAACAAACAAGAGAGTCAGTAGCACCTGTGTATGAAAAATAAAAGATGAATCTAACGATGGTTAAAATGAATCTAAATGAAATGAAAAACTTGACAAAAGCATAAACATGAAACTAAAAGAAATACCATGATTATGAAAGCACAAATCACAAGTAAGTGAATTAGCAGCACTTCGTCGCTCAAATTGCTCCTTCTTTGTGTATCCTCTTTGGGTGAGAAAACTCACCCTTTTTATAGACCCAAGGGATCTCTTTGAATTAACATGCAAAAGTGTTTCTTTGCATGAATGCTTTTGTTTGTGAAGAGAAGACTTCTTCTTGATCAAGGGCTTCTTAACTGCCTCTGTGCATGTCTTTGTGTGTTTTAGAAAAACTCACTTGCACTCCTATGTCATGCATGAAAAGCTGAGTGGTAGTTCTGAGTTGTCATGCACTGAGGTCTGACTTTTTTCTGGTCAAACCTAGCATTCGTCCCACCCAGAAGCGAGCGCTAGTAATCGTCCCTGGGTGAAACGAGTACAAATCCATACTCGTCCTTGGGTAGGACGAGTACAAATTCGCACTCGTCCCTGGGTGGGACGAATAAGAAATAAAGTGTCTAAAAAGGTGCCGAACTGATTTTTGACTTGCAAAGCTGCTGTGTAAGTGGTTAGAACCACTGTTTAACCTCTGGGGGCTACCTTGGGGGTTGTGTGTGTTAATGTGATCAGTGTTTGTAGTCACATAATCGGATTGGTGCTGTTTTGGTGTCTACACAAAATGAGTTGCTTTTGCCCCAAGTGGCCTTATGGTTTCCTACTCATCTCATTGAAATACATGGAGTGCAAATCGCTACAATCGCCGAGTGGATAGAGTAGGTAACTGGATACAAGGCCTACTTGAGATTGTGATTTTATGTGAATTATTTTATTGTTTTGAACATTTTGATGATCCTAAACCATCAAAGTGTGATTATTTGATGTTTTTGTTATTCCCTCATTGAAGGAACTGCTTAATTTTGACCTATGGGCTTGGCCGCTGTCAAGTCCAGTAGCCTCTGATTTCTTGCCTGTGGTCGTTGTCGCCTTAAGAATCCAAGAAGCTCAGGTCACTGACATCAGCAGCGACCAAGGCATAATTAAGGAAATATAAAATTTGCAATTCTAGGGTTTTGACCTATCATTTTTAGTGTTGAAGATTCGTTTTTAGAGCTTTGGTGCAACGACGATGGTTGTGACTTTGAAACTTGCTGGTGCTAAGGATATGGCTGCGTAGGGTGAGACATCAGCTGCTGGAGGAGCCGAAGCTTCTCGGGTATTTCTCTTCAAAACCCTAGCTCTCTTTTCTTTTCTTAAGTAAAATTGAATTTCACTAAGAAATGAGCAAAACAAACATCACTTAACCTGCTGGCAACGAACAAAATCCGTAATTAGACTTAGGTTCCTTTTTGCCACGATGGGTTGGTCCTAATTTTATAATCTGTTAGTGGCTTTAGCCTAGGGTTTTTGAAAATTTTTCATTATTCACTTGTTGCCACCATTTTGGGCATTCTCAAACTTAGCTTAGTTTCTATGCTTGGGTAGGGGATTTGTTTTCCAATTTGTTTGCTTTCCTTCCCTTTTGTTGTTTTGCTTAAGTTATTTTGTCAATTATAATTTTTTTGTTTTTTTGGCCAAGGGTTCACGGGTTTGTCGTGCCGCCCCTTGGCCACTGTCGCTCAAAGCGATCGGCTTTGATCTGCTGTCGCTTAGAGTGGCCAAGCTTGAATCCCAATGATAAAAAATTTGACCGTTGGGCCTTAATCGTTGTTGCCTCCAATGGCTAGGTTTCGACCACTGTAGGCGACAACGGCTAAAGCTTGAGCCTTGTTTTTGCATTTTATGTATTGATTTTATGATTTTTTTTTGAATTTTTGCTTTGCTTAGGTGCAATTTATTCTTTTATTTCTTAGATTTAGAGTAACTCACACCCTATTGCACCGTTTTTATGTTTATTATGAATTATGCCTTAGATGCATTGTAGTTATGTTTTATTTTTCTTCTACTTTGTTTAGATCCTCACTGCTCGGGCTCGATACCCGAAGCTCCTATTGGACTTGCTTCTTGGCTTTGATGACACTGAATGGGAGTGGTTTAAGGCCTATGGGCTATAGTATGTTATTAGGTTTCCCCAAATTATGGCCGATCAGGCATATCTTACGGCCTTAGCCCATCGTTGGGACCTACAGACCAACACTTTCCATATTTCGCACGACGAGATGACTATCACGTCGGAGGACGTTTACAGGATTTTTTGGATCTTGTTTGATGGGGTGCCCATTGTTTCATTGGCCACTACTGATCAGGTGGCTATCTATGCTCAAGTTTTTGGAGCATGCTTTGCACAGGCCCTCCGGGAGACTGGATCTGGGGGAGTATCTATCAAGACTTGGTATGATGCTTAGGTTTTCACGGTGAGACATGCCATGTTGCTAATGGTGATCAACAACGTTCTTGTCTCAGATTGCTCGAGTTTGAGGTTCCCTTGGAACCTCCAGGTGATGGTGTACAACCTACTGGATAGCGATGAGTCTATCATCTATGCATGGGGTAGATCACTATTGGCTCAGTTCTACGATGAGTTGTACCACATCCATCGATAGTGACGCGTCAACATTGCTTGTAGTTTACTCTTACAGGTTTGGGGATAGGATCACATTAAGGTAGATCGCCCTAAGGGGATCCCAGTTGAGATTATATCTATTGAGGCTCGTACAGAGTGCTATGCTGCCAGATGGGCTCAAGAGCATGAGGAGTGTAAGAGCCACACTTTTGCAGGGGAGTTGTACCACTATACTAATGCTTTTACCAGACTATTGGCCAGAGATGTCGTGTGGTGGCCATACTATGAGTGACTGGTTTGGGATGATCTAGCTAGTTTTATTGCTAGGACATGACATGAGCGATGGCTCGTTGACCGTAAGATTGCCATTCGAGAGTATTTATTCTACTCTTGGGTTCTTCATCATTACAGACTGTAGCAGGATGTGCCCTTGGTACCATTCTTGTACAGGCGCCTCATAGTAGAGAGGGACATGCCTCCATGATAGATCACAAAGCTTGCAGATGAGGAGGATGTCCCAACCATAGATCCCATAGTGGCTGGGGGAGTTATAAAGACCTACTCTTAGTGGTGGGGTGATCAGATGTGGCATGGCATCGACAGTCTAAGGTGCGAGGATGATGGCAGAGGTGATGGCACAGATCCGGTAGGACACAGAGTTCGATCCAGGACTGAGGTGTGGGGCCAGTCGGCAGAGCAGGTGGTAGTAGAGGATCCTGATGTTTTTGAGGAGGAGGAGTTAGATCTCGATGAGAGAGACTCTCCTCTAAGAGCACAATTGCACGAGGTCAAGGCTGAGCTCCAAGATACTAAGATCCAGGTACATTGGCGAGATGCTACGATTGAGTAGCTCACAACACAGATACAGGCTCTGTAGGCTACTATCAGGGGTGGCGATGTTAGGATGCAGTTTATTGTTCCTGCTTCTACACCATTGGAGGTTCCAGCAGTAGGCTTAGGGGTAGATGTGGGATGGTTGCAGTACTTGTTATATGAGCATGAGGCTTGGATTCGGGGTATTATAGATCATGTTACCCTCCTTCAAATGCCACTCAGGAGGCATGGGATTGTCCCTAAGGATCTAGAAGATGCAGGTGGTTCGTAGGTCAGCGGGTGCTCTACCTCGGGGCAGTCTTCCACCCGTCATAGCCAGCAAAATCGATCTCAGATAGAGAGACCTACAGGCTCACGTCACTCAACTAGCAACACCGCCATAGGGGGAGGTGGCACTGGAGTAGGTTATGTAGGGGGCTCAGGCCTGACACTTGATTGATGTTCTACTTAGTTCTTGATCCATTTTTGAGGTCGACTGACCTACATGACTATAGCCCAAGGGCATTTTTGCATATCCATTGGACTTAACACACATATTTTTATGATAGATTTACCTTTTATGACTCATTATGTGTATCGTTTATTGCTTATATTTTTGTTATTATTTTATTTTATGATATGATGTGATGATGATATTATGATGATTTTATGGATATGTTAGATGATAGATGATATTTGAAGATGCTTATATGGATGTGTAGATGCTTATATGATTTGATGATATGATGCGATGTATTTTGATGATGAATGATGAATTTATGGTATGCAAATGGATATTGCCTATATGTTTTATGATGTGGTTTATGAATGTGATGATAACTTGTTTTTGTGAATACGATGTTATTGTTGAATGCATGTTTTACCTTTGCTTTAATTATATGCATCTAACTTATGTGATGGAATGGTATAAATGAACCTGTATGCTCTAATAACTTAAAACATACGAAATGCATATGATATTGACAATCTTAATGGGTGATACCACAGAAAGTAAAAAAATATAATCATGAATTTAAATATCACTCTTATCATAAGAATTGATTAAGTATTCATATATGAGATGTAATGGTGTGTAATGTATCTTCTTAATAAGTTTTTGTAAATTAAAATATATAAAGTAGTTAGTGGCCGTCTATATACTATTTCTAATATATATGCGGTATCTGTCCTACTATGTTGATACCCCCTAATTTATAGAATCTTATAAAGAAAGTGATGGTGTGAATGATTTAATGATTTGTTGCTATGTAAATTTTTTTTGGGCTTTTCGAATATTCAAACACTCTAGTTCCCCTATCAACAATTGTCTACTTACCACTTAGACTTTTGAAAAGTAAGGCTTTTACCATGGACCTGGTTTTTCATGATCTTTGTGTGTGAATGTGATTGTATATTTTGAGGTAGAACTCAAGCATTTCCTTTGATGTCAGGAGGGATTCTTTCAGCCCATTGCTAAGATCAGGGATCCTCAAGTGTTCTTCTCATCCTTATGTTGGACTTAGTTGGACTATACTACTAGGCAATATTTGGTTACCTAAGCTAGCTCATCCACATTCAAACATTGGTCTACAAAAATGCATGAAGCAATTGTAATAGACATATCATCATGCATAAGGATTTCTCCTTCCAGTTTTGTACAATGCTAAGAATTCCAGGGATTCAAGCTTTATTCCCTTATTTTTGGCTTCTTTTTGGCTTTGGATTTTTGCTCATATGTAGTGATGAAAATAACTGTTTATTTTGATTTGATTTTTTCTTTGAGCGGGGATTTTTTGTGTAGTGATGATAATCACTGTTTATTTTGCTCATTATGAGTGATGAAAATCACTGTTTATTTTTGTTTGATTTTTCTTTGAGCTTGATTTTTTTTTTTTTGTAATTTCTGAATTTATGCTTTGTGTATTGGATTTTTGCTTTGAAATTTGGACTGTATGCTTGGAATTTTGAATATGTACTTTGCTTTGGTATTTTGCTTATTTTGATTTAAGCAAGGGATTTTGATAGGGTAAAGCTTGTCCTTTTGCCAATTCTTAGCACCTTTAAACCAGTTGCACAAGGGGATAAGCAAGGATAATCCTTTTCGCTTAAGGTAATCTAGACCGCTTTGCAACTTTCATCTTTTCCTTGTACCAGCTAGGATTTTAGCATTTCAATTAGTGACGGGATCTTGAATATCCAAGGCTTTATCATAGCTAGGCCTTTCCTTCTACTAATCAAAGTTGTTTTCCTCAAAATTTGATAAGATTACTATATTTGGTTGACTAACCGAAAAGCCTTAGTAATTATGTATAGCAACAAATAATGGTTGTGTTGAAAAACATAATTACACACATGTGGATGGAGGTATGAATATGAATGACTTTTGCAACAAAATGTGGTATCACTTTTAAGACTCTCATGACATATCTTGTAATGTATGTGAAAATGCAATGCAATGATGTGGATGCAAAATGTAAAGAGCAATTGTTTTTATATTTTTGATTTTATGTTGTTTTTGTATTTTTGATTAATTTGACCAAAGGGCTTATTATGCCTTTGGGGATTTTGTTATTGATTTTGACCAAGCGGTTTGAATCACCCTTGGAGCCTTTTTGATTTGATTTTTGACCAAGCGGTATGAATTACCCTTGGAGCCTTTGATTTGATTTTTGACCAAGCGACATGAATTACCCTTGGAGCCTTTTTGATTTGATTTTTGACCAAGCGGTATGAATTACCCTTGGAGCCTTTTGAATTGATGTTTGACCAAGTGGTATGAATTACCCTTGGAGCCTTTGATGATTTTGGTTTTGACCAAGCGGTATGAATTACCCTTGGAGCCTTCTGAATTTTTTCCAAGCGGTATGAATTACCCTTGGAGCCTTCTGAATTTTTTCCAAGCGGTATGAATTACCCTTGGAGCCTTTTGAATTGATGTTTGACCAAGCGGTATGAATTACCCTTGGAGCCTTTGATGATTTTGGTTTTGACCAAGCGGTATGAATTACCCTTGGAGCCTTTTGAATTTTGACCAAGCGGTATGAATTACCCTTGGAGCCTTTTGAATTGATGTTTGACCAAGCAGTATGAATTACCCTTGGAGCCTTTGATTTGATTGTTTGACCAAGCGGTATGAATTACCCTTGGAGCCTTTGATTTGATTGTATTTTTGAAATTTTATGCTTTTATGATTTGTTTGTGTTTTTGACATATTTGAATGTTTTTGATTTTTGACATATTTGAATGTTTTTGATGTTTTATGAAATATTTGAATGTTTTTGTGTTTTTATGTGTAAAATACCTTTAAGTGAATGATATTGAGAGGTTAAAGCTCTTCAAAACCATATAATGATATAAGGCGATATGCTCCAGGCCCAACTCTCTATGAAATCATGTATGGACCTATCCAATTTACCGCTAACTTATCTCACAAATGTGGCGATAGATTTGAATTATGTTGGTTTTCTTTGAGCACTAGATCTCCAACCTTGAATTCCCTTAGGTGGAATTTACTATTGTAAGCTCACGCAAGGCGATCTTGGTAAACACAAATATGCTCTAAAGCATTGACTCGGTGTTCATCAAGAAGCATCAATTGATCAAGGCGATCTTGCTACACAACTTCATCATCTATGAAGTATTTTAGTGCTATGTGTAGAGTCGGGATTTCCAACTCTAGAGGCATGATGGCTTCAGTGCCATATACTAGTGAAAACGGTGTTGCCCTAGTGGGTGTCCGTATACTAGTCCTATATGCCCATAGTGCAAGAGGTAATTACATGTGCCAATCCTTGTGATTTTCTTACACTGTCTTCCTCAAAATGGAGACTATTATTTTGTTTAAGGCTTCTTCTTGCCCGTTTGCTTGTAGATAATAAGGCGTTGAAAAACTATGTTGAATATGGTATTTTTTCATTAAAACACACACATTTTTTTCTTAAAATATGGCCCATTTTTAGATATTACCTTATAAGGGACCCTAAAACGACTTATAATATTGTGGAGTATAAACTATGCAATCCTTGGTCCAATTGTTGATGTTAAGAGGATTGCTTCTACCCATTTAGTGAAGTATTTTATGGCCGTTATGATGAATGTATGTCGGCCTGAGGATGGGGTGAGATTTTCCCAATTAAGTTTAGTTCGAATTGCGAAAATTGCCATTCTGCCTAGATGGGCTGCAAAGCTTGCGATGGTAAGTGCATTAGATTTGCATGTTGCTGGCACTTACTACATTTCTTGACATACTCATAGCAGTCCTTTTCCATTGTGGGCCAATAGTAACCCATTCTAAAGATGCACGATGGCCATGCCACTGAAATGGCCTCCACATGTTCTGTTGTGAGCTTGTGAAACTACCCAAGATGTTTCATGGGGCTCAAGACAACAGAGCAATACTCCATCATATCCTCGTTTGTAGAGTATTTCTCCTAGAAAAATGTATCTTGTTGCTCTTTGTTTAAATTTTTGCCTTTCAGTATGTGACAAACCTTGAGGCATTATTTCGAGCTTTAGGAAGTCCCGTAGTTGGGAAAGCCAATCCTGATAGGCCACAACCTCTATAGAATAGACAACTCGCTCTTCCTACATTTCCAAGGTAGTGAACACAGATTGAGGAACAAATATATGGTATATGGTTGCACCACACTGTATGGGTCCTTGGGAGATAAAAGACCCCCAAGGTGTTATTTGCAAGAAATATTTGGCTATGAAGGACCAATCCTAATTTGGTTCGATGTTGATCATGTTGACTGATTCTTGATTGTCAAAAGCTTCACAATGTATTGTTGAGTGCGAAAGCACTTTTACATAAACGGTTGTAAAATTTGCAGATGGATTCTAAGGGATTAAGGATCCCAAAGATGCCATAGTGTCTGAAAATCTATTCTACGTACGAGGGATTGCCTCAATGTCGTACCATCTAAGCATGGAATCTAAGCATAGACATATGTGATTCCATAGCCCAACAGAATGCATGAGGGCATGCATTAATATAAGTTGGGGGGAAAATGATGAGGCCTGGAAATGCCTCAATCATAACATGTTTTGAACACTAAAATTGCCTATAAACTCTTATGTTTTATCTGATATGTTAGTTAAGTTGATTCAATATGTTGTATATTAACCATTTTGCATGATCAATGTATTTGGAATATTATATGCTGATTTTTATAGCTTTTTGCATAGTTTTGTGTTCTTTTTGCTATGACTTGCTAAAATGGGATATGCTTAGAATAATAGAAGCATTTCACTAATCATGTTTTGATTTGTCTCAAGCATTTATTTCACCTAAATCTAGCAATAGTGCAAGCAAACTGTTGCTGTGCAGCAAAAACTGGTCTTTCCCATGTAAATTCCAACCAGTTGTCCATAAATAGCAAGGCATGGAATTCACATGTGGAAAGAGATGCAGAAGAAATCACTGGAAAAGCACACATTTGTTCATTTTGAAGTATCTTCGAAATGAACAGATATCTTCGAAATGAGAGAACATGTCTTTGGAATGAGCGGATCTTCGGAATGAAGAATGCATTATCTTCGAAATGAAGGATTGTAGTATCTTCGAAATGAAGGATTGCAGTATCTTCGAAATGAAGGATTGCAGTATCTTCGAAATGAAGGATTGCAGTATCTTCGGAATGAGAATTGCAGTATCTTCGAAATGAGCGATCTTCGAAATGAGAATTGCATTGTCTTCGGAATGAAGCCACTTATCTTCGAAATGAAAACAGAATGTGCTTTTTGACTTGTTGACCGATTTTTGAAGCCGGAAAAAGGGAAATAAAGGTTGGAAAAGGTAAAGGAAAAGATCTTCCATATGTCTTTGCCGTCATTTCCGACCAAAGCCATCATTAAGGGAAAGATCAAGTTTTAATCTTCTTCTAGGATAAAACCAGAATTTGTTGCAGCATTGTAGGATTAGATCTTTTGAGATATTCTTTGTTTGTAATTAGACCATAGGACATCTATAAATATTGCTCTCATTCAGGTTGAGCCTAGTAGTAGTAGTAGCAGGAAGTAGAAAGTAAGGAAGCTAGGAAGAAGCAAAAAATAGGTAGAATTTGACTGTTACAGTCCTGTAACAGGTTTTCAACAGAATTATTGTAATCATGTTCTTTAATCAATAAAGTGCACCAGTTCTATTTCATATTGCTTGTAAATGAGTGTGATTAAGATCTAGAGAGAGAGAGACTCATACCTTCTTATGGACAAGGAGGCTGTCCACTTCCAGGACCTAGGAGGAGGACTAACAGCAGGTTTTATTCTGATTTTGTTGTAGCACAATGAGTTGTAGAACTTGTTATTTCAATTGCTTGTAAACAGTTGACAATATCTATAGTCTTAGTTTATTTATGCTTAGATTAATCTTGTGCTTAATGTTTTAGCTGTAATATTTACTTTCAGCAAAGCTTCCACTTTATTTTAGACTGTTATTCCCAGAATTTACTGTTTTCAGCAATTTCTTGCATTTTATGTTTTGTTGTCAAATCCTACATAGAAGATTGACAACCTTCTGTTACAGAACCTTGACAATTTTCATTTCCATGTTAGAATTAGACTTTCATTGCTGCAAAAGTAATTAGATTTCCTTTCTGCAATTAGGATCAGACTTTCAATTTTGCAACTGTTATTTCTACAATATAATTAGGTCTCATTCTGCAATTGTAATTAGGACTTCATTTCTGTAGTTAATGATTAGTTTCCAATTCTGCAACTTAGATTAAGGTTTAATTCATGCAATTTAGAGATAGGAATGTCCTAAAACCCCCCACACAACCGGTTCCACCAATAAGACCTGTTGCTCTAGATTGACCTAAGTTATAGCTGTTTCACTTCTTCTTTCGTAGATAGCCTTGTACACTACCCTGGATTGACAAATTCATTGAGAATTAATGATGGTATAACGACTACGCATCATTTTGGCACCGTTGTCGAGGAATAGTGTTGCTAGAAGAAAACAAATAGTCCAATAGCTGTAATCAGACTAAGCTATGAAAATTCAGGTTAAAATCTGAATACAACAGCTGAGGAAGATAACAACTATTGACTTAATTTATGTCATTTAAGAGTAAACATGAATGAGTAAGTCTAGGGATGAAAAAGGTAGAACTACCCCAAAGGATCCCTGGCTTGTTCCATTAAGGAGATCTTCACGCCTAAGGGGTGAATCACCTGTGTTTGAACTACCAGAAAGATTGATAGAAAAATCACCAGTCTCACCATCATTAGAACATTTTGAGAAAGGAAAATCACCAATTTTATCATCATCAAAATATCCTAAGAAAGACAATTCATCAGACTCATCATCAACCGAGAGGCTTGGACCTCTTGAGAGAACAATTTGGGAAGCTTTAACTTCTCCCAACAAATAGGAAACTATGGCGAGAAGGAGGCAATATAGATGGCCAACATGGCTATGTCCATAATGAAGGAGATGATCGGGATATACTCCAACCTTTCAGAACATTTGAATATCCTATTAGTCTGAATCCAACACAAAACTCTCCCATGAAGACCATTTCACCTTCAGTACTTCCAACCTTTCGAGGTGTTGTATCTGAAGATCCTGATCAATTTTTGTTTGAATTCAAGGTAGTGTGTCAGACCTATGATTATATAAATGACAATAAGAAACTTAAGGTTTTTCCCTCAACACTCAAGGATTCAGCATTGCGTTGGTTCATGAGCTTAGAGCCTAATTCCATAAGAACCTAGGATCAAATGGAAACTGTCTTTTTAGACAAATATCAGGAATATTGTCGTGTAAGGAATAGGAAAGATGAGTTATTCAAAATCAAGCAGGAAGATGATGAGACATTGGAAGATTATCTTGATAGGTTCTCCTTTGTTCAAAGGAGATGTGGACTTGTAGAACCAAAATTATGTAAAACCATCTTTTTGAGAGGATTGCAAGATGAATCCAGAGAAGTTCTGGATTTGATGGGAAAAGGGGATGTAACCACTCTCAGTAATGAGGAAATTATGGATCTCTGCGGGAATTACTCTCGCACTAAGCCAGAGAAGAAGAAAAAGCCACACAAATGGCATCGATGTGAAGGACTTGATAGAGGAACTTGCAAATTTCAAAACTGATATTCTAGTGCACCTAAACACTACTTTGGGGGAAATGTCTGCAAAAGAAAAAAACACAGAACCTTTGGCAATTTATTGCCCAAGATGTAGAAATAAACATGCTTTGCAGGAATGTCCTTTGAATAAAACATCTATCTCAGCCATTTGTAGTATCTATTCAAAAAGGCATTCAACTAATCAATGCCACCTACTACCACAACTCAAAACTGTGTTAGAAAACCAGACTGAGGAACTCAACTATATTGGACCAAAACAAGGGGGAAATTTCTCTCAATACCAAAATCCCCCTCATTTTCCTACAAATTGGGGGCATAATCCTAGTACTATGCCTTGGGGACAATCAGAACCACCCCAACGTCCTTGGAATTATCCTCAATGGACAAATTCCCAAGAATGGCCACAAGCAAATTGGAGTAACCTAGCCTGGAATCAGAATCAAAACAACCCCTCATGGAATCAAAACAACCCATCTTGGAATCAAAACAATCCAGCCTGGAATCAAAATCAGACTAATCCACATTGGATGCAAAACCAACCACAGTGGAGTCAGCAATACCAGTCCTATCCAAGGCAACAAAGGAATCAAGGTCAAACTCAGCATTTGTTGCCTACACCTAATCAAAATTTTCAAGAAAAATAGCAGCAAACACAGCAAGTGAAACAACCTCAATTGCCAGCTCAACCAGTCACTAATCCAAATAGCATGAGACAGACACCTCCTATCTATGTGGCTGAAGCTGAAGAAAATGTTGAAATTAATGTTCTTGATTGTAGTAACATCCAACTTCGTTCAGGAAAAGTTGTACCTGAACCAATTTCAAATGAAATCAAAGAAAATGAAGAGCAAGAATCATTAGAACTAGAGAGAATCCAACCAACAATGGAGACAGAAGAAAAATTGGAACCAGAGAGAATCCAACCAACAATAGAGAAAGAGACAAAAATAGAACCACAAGCAGAACAATTACCAAGGATAATTCCATATCCTAAAAGATTCAATGCAATACCAAAAAATTTTGAGTCAGAATTGGTCAAAGAACTCAAAAAGTTGACTATATCATTGCCCTTATTGCAAGCCATTAAGGAAATACCGAGAGATTAATAGTACTATCCAAAATTTGTGCATTAAAAGAACAGGAAGAAAGAAGAAAGCATTTCCCAAAACTGTGCAGGTTGAAGGAAAGATAGCTGATCTCTTATCTGGAAAACTAGTACCTCCAAAGTATAGTGACCCAGGAAGTCCAGTTATCACAGTTACCATAGGTTCAGTACCAATATCAAATGTTTTAGTAGATCTAGGAGCTGCAATAAATGTCATGACCAAGGATACAATGAAACAATTACAGCTCAAACATCTCAGCCCCACATTTATAGTTTTAGAAATGGCTGATAGGTCAGTTGCAAAACCTGAAGGTATCATTGAAGATGTCCCTATAGAAGTTTCTTCTTGGGAATTCCCTATAGATTTTTTGGTTTTACAGCCAAGAAATTCAGCACATGGATATCCCATTATTTTGGGAAGACCTTGGCTTGCAACTGCAGCAGCCTTCATAGACTGCAGATCTGGAAATATGACTATTTCAAATGGTATTGATCTGAAACAGATTTCTTTATATCCTCCTACAAAACCATCTAGCAAATTTTTAGGTCAGTTATGGTTTTCTAACTCAGAGGAAGAACCGAGAAGAGGTCATTTCTACACTAGCTACCTTAGTAGTAAGAGAACACACAGAAGACCTCGGTGACACAGAAAATTTAGAAAATGAAACAATCTCGATGAATGTTCTGCATGAACAAGGTTTAGAAGGGGAAGCAACAAATATCCAACAGTTGTTAAGTAATGAGGAGAATCAAAAATCTAAAGATGAACCATCTGTACTATCACAAGGAAACTCTGTTTCACTACCACATGGATGGCACCATCATCTGATTTTTCCTTCTCACTATTCCATACAAGATATGCTTCCCTCAAGCAGCAATAAAATAGAAACTGCTTCTTTTCTCCCATCTCAGCAATGTCCTCTTAATCCCTTAATCACCAGGTATGAAGGAGTGAATTCGGTCCTTCTAAATACAAAACAAATAGAAGTCCAGCCAGAGCAAATTTTTGAACATTTACGACCGACTTACTAGGGAAGAGGAAGAAAAATTGATAGTTGTCTTGCGAAGCATGTTCATGCTTTTGCTTGGAACTACAAAGATATGTCAGGAGTTCACACTGATATATGTACCCACAAAATCTATACTGAAGAAGTCAAGCTAGTTAGACAACCCCAGAGAAGATTGAATCTTGCCTTAAGAGATATTGTGAAAGAAGAAATTGAAAAACTTCTGGAAGTAGGATTCATTTACCCAATTTCTGATAGCCAATGGGTTTCTCCATTGGTAATAGTTCCTAAGAAAAATGGAAAAATGAGAGTATGTGTAGACTATAGAGAGTTGAATAAGGTGACATACAAAGACCATTTTCCATTACCTTTCATAGATCGGGTGTTAGATACTCTTCTTTGGAAAAAGATACTTTTGTTTTCTTGATGGATTTAGTGGATATAATCAAATTCAGATTGCAACTGAAGATCAAGAGAAAACAACTTTTACATGTCCATGGGGAACATTTGCCTATAGGGTTTTACCTTTTGGTTTGTGTAATGCCCCAACAACTTTTCAGCGAGCAGTCCTAGCAATTTTTGCTGATCTGACCACCAAAAGTGTTGAAATATACATGGATGATTTCACAGTATGTGGACAAACTTTTGATTTTACATTGGAAAATCTTGACAAAGTCTTAACTCGCTGTGAAACATACCGGTTATCCTTGAATCCAGAAAAATGCTTCATGATGATGAAGGAAGGGATAGTTCTTGGTCATCACATCTCTCCTAAAGGGATCCAAGTTGATCCAAAGAAGGTGGAAATTATCAAGAATCTCCTTCCTCCTAAAACTCAGACTAATGTCAGAAGCTTCCTAGGACACATTGGTTTTTATCGTAGGTTTATTCCCAACTTTAGTACAATAGCCAGTCCTATGTTTGCCCTATTGACTAAAGATTCTGAATTCTCTTGGACTGCAAAGTGTCAGGAAGCATTTGAAGCTCTGAAAGAGAAATTGATAACTCCACCTGTGCTCAGAGGACCTAATTGGACATTACCATTTCACATACAGACTGATGCCTCCAATACAACAATTGGAGCAGCATTAGGACAAATTGACAATGGTGAACACTATACCATCTACAACATTAGCAAGAACTTGACAGGAGCCGAGAAAAATTATACAACAACTGAGAAGGAATTCCTAGCAGTAATTTATGCCATCAACAAATTCAGGCATTACATCACAGGTTATCAAATATTTATTCACACGAGATCATACAACCATTAAGTATTTGATGAATAAACCTATGGTAAGTGCAAGAATTATTCGTTGGTTCTCTGTTCTTTGCAAGAATTTGATATCACTATAATCAACAAACCGGGAAAAGCTAATGTTGTGGCAGATTTCTTGTCCAGGTTGCGAGAACACGGATGAAGGGGAATTAGTTGATGACACTTTTCCTGATGAAAAACTATTTGCTATATCGGTCCAATCACCTTGGTTTGCAAGATATAGCCAATTATTTGGTCATGGGGAAAGTTCCTCCACATTTCACTTCAAAACAAAAAAAATAATTGATCAAACAGAGTTCTTCTTTTGAATGGATTAAGGGTATGCTTTTTAAGTGCAGTCCTGACCATGTGTTACGTAGGTGCATCCGAAAGGATGAAGTGTATGATATCCTTAGAGCTTGTCATGATGAACCCTCAGGTGGACACTATTCTATAAAAAGCACAGTTAGGAAAATCCTAGGGACAGGATATTATTGGCCATCTCTTCACAAGGATGTAAAAAAGTACATCAGGCATTGTGATGCATGCCAAAGAATGGGGAAACCCACTCATACAAATGAGATGCCACTGCAGCCTCAAATGGTTTTAGAACCATTTGAGAGGTGGGGGCTTGATTTTGTAGGACCTATTGATCCACCTTCTCAAGGAAAGGTGCATATTCTAGTATGCACTGATTACCTGACAAAGTGGGTAGAGGTGCGTGCTTTCAAACATGCTCATGAAGAGAAGGTCACTGATTTCTTGTATACTCAGATTTTTCAGAGATTTGGAGCTCCACGGTCTATCACCACAGACCAAGGACCCCAATTTGCATCCAAAGTCATAAAGGCATTTACAGAATTGTATGAAATCAAACATAGGAAATCATCACCTTACCACCCACAAGCAAATGGCCAGGTTGAGGTAACAAATAGGGAACTAGAACGCATCTTGACAAAAATAGTAGCTTTTCATAGGAGAAATTGGCTAGATAAATTACCCGAAGCAGTTTGGGCCTACAATACTACTTGGAAGTCCACTACTTGGATTCACACCTTATGAACTAGTCTTTGGTAAAAAGCCTCTCTTACCTATTGAATTTGAGCTACTAACATTGAGCACAGCATTGGAAATTGGAATTGAATTGTCGCAGGCACAAACAGACAGGATTCTGCAGCTGAATGCATTGGATGAACTTAGATTGGATGCTCTACACCAAACTAAGGTAATTCAAGAGTAGAGGAAGCTATGGCATGACAGTCACATTCAATAGAGAAAACTTCAACAAGGAGATTGGGATTTACTGTTTGATTCTCGCTATGAGGACTTCCCTGGAAAACTGAGAACTAGATGGTTGGGACCTTACTAGATTGAGGAGGTATTTGACAATGGAGCAGCTCGTCTATCTCCTATTGATGGGTCACAAAGGAAGTTGGTAGTAAATGGACATCACCTCAGAGTGTACCATACACCTCTGACTAAAGAGGAATTCTTGCAACAACTTGATAGTTTGGATACACAACAGGTGGAAGAGATTCCCTCTTCCACTTCAAAACAATCAACATGATCATGGATTTCAAGAAAAACTAGAAAATACAAAAAAATCAGAAAAAAAATAGAAAACAAAAAGATGAATAAATTACGAGTATGAATTCCTTCATGGGCATGGTTTCCGGGGAAATCATGAAATTCCTTCATGGGCATAGTCAGGATCAAGAAAAAAAAAAAAAAGAGAGAAAAAGAGAGGTAAAAAAAAAAAAAAAGGGGAAAATCAAGAAAAAAAGAGAGAAAAATGAATAACTCAGTAGTGAAAACCTTTTCTTAAGGCACTACTGGGTTGGTATGCATGAAAACCAATTTTTTGGCATGCATAACCTTGAGAAATTTTTGAACCATCATTGTACAAATTCACTAAGTGCACTTGTTTTGAAATGTTGCAGAAAATCTTGGCAGAACATCAACAAAGGCAGTCATTCTTCAAAACTGGCATTAATTGTTTTTATCAGGTATATATTTCTTACATTTCTTCATTGTAAAATGATTGGTGTATAGTATATGACAATTAACCATTAGCATAAAAGGTATTCATAAGAGTTGGCATACTTAAGACATGTTTTGAAAATGAAAATATTGATTTCTGCCTAATCTTTGGAACAAGAATGCCAAAAACAGTGTCTGCTGTATTATCTTCGGATTGAAATTGTCTTCGAAATGACAGCAGAATGAATGTTGCACTTTGTCTTTAGAAAGAAGCTTTGTCTTTGGAATGACAATTTGTCTTTGGAATGAAACTTTGTCTTCGGAATGACGACTTGTTGCATCATCTTTGAAATGAGGATCTATCTTCGGAATGAAGATCTGTCTTTAGAATGAAGATCTATCTTCGAATGACGATTTACCTTCGCAATACAGCCTGATATTTAGAATGAGGATTGATCTTCGAAATGAAGATTTAAATTTGCAAAGAAGATTTGTCTTCGAAATGAAGACCTGTCTTCGGAATGAAGTTATAATCTTCGAAATGAGGATTTGTCTTCGGAATGAAGACTCGTCTTCGGAATGAAGTCATAATCTTCGGAATGAAGTTTTGTTTGCGTAATAAGTTATAATCTTCGGAAAGAGCATTTCCACATGGCATCCAAGAAGACAAGGTACGACAAAATCAAACTCTTTTAGTTGCATGCGATAAAGGAACACGTGTCAGTCAGCACATGGTTTGTTTTTGCACCCATTGGAAAATACCAGAATTACGGAGGACGTGACCAACCATATGCCACCAATTTTTAATCCCAATAAACATGCATGTGAGAATCTACAAAACTAATGAGGTGGATCTGACGGCAAGGATGTCCATGCAATCATTAACGAACAGGTGTTCAGTGCAACAGTAGAAATGCGTGCCACCTTCCTTTCCAAAGACGTGTTTGTGAAGAACAGTGCTCAGGTTACAATTCATTTCGAAGAAGAAGATGAGAAATAGGGCAACAAAGATTTTGAACTAAAACTCTACAAATTTGCAACATAAAAAAACCAGATAAATAGCAGCAGCAGTGAAAGGTTTTTAAATAGAAAATATGGGGCGAAATATCAGAACAGAACCTGCAGATACCACCTACCTCCGAGAAAATCTGGCAGTCATGCAGATTTTTGAAGATGGAGGGTTTATGCCATTTCTGGATAAGTTTAATGGGTCTTCTGAATATTTTGCTGGCATGTTCACCCATACATTCAGAAACAACCGAGCAGATGTAAACGACATGACTATTGAGGTAACCCCTAAAATTTTAAGTCAGATTACTGAGCTGCCATTAGAAGGGATTTCGATTTCTAGATCCGGCAAGAATACATTGGCAAATGTAGTTAATCAATTTGTAGAAGAAAATGATAGAGAGCCAGAGTATTTAACCCATAACAACACATGCAAAGGGTTAAAAAGGGCCAGCTACAGGAACCCTAGGATGAAGTAGCCACCTAGGTAATTAAATTCCTAACCTGTGAAGGGTAGTATGTGCTATTGTCAGGGCATCATCTACAGATTTTGAACCATATTAGACATGGTGAGCAACAACCAAAAGTTAGGGTACATCTTTCCTTGTATCTGTATGAAGAATTAAAAAACATGGCAAAGAGATATCAGGAAGGTAAATGAAGCCTTCGCCATCATGGCCTCATCAAACTAGTTTGTCAACACAATTTTAGAGGAAACCTTAGGAGTTTTGATAGGTTTTACTCTACCCTAAACGATGTCATTTTTAGGGATGAATATGAGGAAGAAGAAGAACCAGATGCTACTGATGTTGCCACAGAAGAAGAAATAACTACTGCAGAAAACGTTGTAGAAGATGCTACAGAAGAAACTACAGAAGGTGCTACAGAAGCTATTACAGAGACAGAAAAATACCCAACAGCAGCAACATAACACCTTGCTCTAGAACCTTCAACTTCACAAGCAAAAAGACAAAAGAAAAGAGGATCTGGAACTGGAAGCAGAACAAAAAAATAGAAAAAGGTTCATTTTTTTGAAGTTGCAACTGATTTGTCAGAACAAAGAAATGAAGCACCTAGCCCAACAGGGGAAGAAACAACAAGGGAAACAGAGGCATCTGAAACTGACCACATAACCCCTACTGTCACAAAAAAAATAGCAAAAATAAGAAGTTTGCATCTGGAACTCGGAGGTCTACAAGACTCCACTTGAGGGAAATGATAGACCAAGTCATAGAACAAGAATATGGACAAAGCAGTCCAGATGTCACAAAGATACAACCAACGTCTGAAAACTTCCTAGAATTTCCTGAAAAGATAATTGAGGAAGAGGCTGGGCAGGATAATATGGAGGTGGCTGCAGTTCAACAAGCCACACAAATAGTAGATGCAATTATAGATAGCTTCATAGAGCCTACTAAACAGGAACAAACAGATGTTGTAGAGGAGGAACCAGTTATTGAGCAGCTTGCTATAGCTGACTTGTCTGCATCTGATTCTGAAGCAGAAATAGAGGAGGAAAATATCACAAAGCAACTGAGAGTAGCAAGGAGTGTTGTCAAGACATAGACCAGATGGATTTCAGAGAAAGAAAACATCATTGAGATGCAGGAAAGAAAAATTGCAGAGTTACAACAAGAAGTGGCAGAATTGAGAGAGAAGTTGTCACAGTCTGAAAAACAACCAACTGTATCTAATGATGATGATTTGGCTCAACTACTTGTGGATTTATCTAGGGTAGATGACTCTGCTGAGGCAGACATAGGAGATCATTCTGAAGAAGCACCTTTTCATTCTGAATATGTGCCTTCTCATTTAGAAGCACCCTTTCATTCTGAAGATGCTTTAGAATTGGCAAAAAGCATAACAAAAAACATTGGAAATGAGTCACCAGCACAGGAATAGTCCAAGTAGCAACATGAAACAGATCAAGTAAGTACTCCTATTGATGTCCTTGTATTTCAAACTGTTACACCATCAATAGAAGTAGCGAATAAGGGGGTGCAAGTAGAATTACTATCTGATGACAACCCAATAGAAATAGCACATAAGGGGGTGCAAGTAGAGTTATTGACAGATGAACAGCCAGTGGAAGTGGCGAGAAAAGGAGTTTAGATAGATCTCGCTGCCTAGGATCCCCCCCGTAGTCGGACCACCTAATACTGTGTCTCTAAAGCAATATAATGCAGACATAGCCAATTGGATGATTAGATATGAGCAGCTTGCCACTAAGACTGAGAAATTAAAATTGGAAAGGAAATAGCTAGAGGCAAAAGAAATAGAAAACCAAGCATTAAAAGAAAAGGTGTCTGACTTGTGTCAAATTGCTGAATTTTTAGTTCAATTTAGACGACCATCCAAATTTTACAGCCTTATTTTGAAGGAGAAATACCTCAGATGGCAGGTCATGAGGATTAGTTCAAACCTCCCATATAAATTGGACACAACTACAAATTTCTTGGAGGCATATTTTGATAGCCCCATAGAACAAAAAAATCTCCTATGTGAACTATTTTTGCACACCTTCTTCATTCCAGAGGAAGTAGAGTTTCATCCTCAAATTTACATTGGAGATGTTCAGCTGAGAGCATTTATGTCTACTTTACAGAATCAGCTTTATTGGGATCAAGAGAAAAAATAGAATAAAGAGATTGAAATAAGGGCTAAATTGTTAGTCAGAGCAATCCAGCCAAACCACCCAGTTATCACCAGACAACACTTCTCAATGATGAACAGGGATGATGTAAAGAGGATCTACTTGAACAACTTAAGGGACTATGTGGCCAGATTCAACAATTTTTGTGATCACAATTTTTTCCCAGCATTGTCAGTATGCAGAGACAGATGGGCTAAAATTTCCATGTCTTTGAGGAAAAGAGAACCCATCTCCCCCATCAACTTAGAATGGTCCAGAAGAAGAGTAGAAGGTGTAATCCAACTGATTCAAATCATGCAACATAACTGGATAGGTCTCAGGTTTAGGCCACCAACCATCATTACTCCAGTTCCATTCTACTTTGAGGAAGATGCTCAACCTGATGAACAATTTGAAGACTGGCTCAGAAACATTCAGGAAAATAGGGGGTATTATATAGGCAAGAAATTATTCTACAGGTCATGGAATCTAAGCATGGACATATGTGATTCCATAGCACAATAGAATGCATGAGGGCATGCATTAATATAAGTTGGGGGGAAAATGATGAGGCCTAGAAATGCCTCAATCATAACATATTTTGAACACTAAAAGTGCCTATAAAATCTTATGTTTTATCTGATATGTTAGTTAAGTTGATTCAATATGCTGTATATTAACCATTTTGCATGATCAATGTATTTGAAATATTATATGCTGATTTTTACAGCTTTTTGCATAGTTTTGTGTTCTTTTTGCTATGACTTACTAAAATGGGATATGCTTAGAATAATAGCAGCATTTCACTAATCATATTTTGATTTGTCTCAATCATTTATTTCACCTAAATCTGGCAATAGTGTAAGCAAACTATTGCTGTGCAGCAAAAACTGGTCTTTCCCATGTAAATTCCAGCCAGCTGTCCATAAATAGCAAGGCATGAAATTCACATGTGGAAAGAGATGAAGACCATTGGAATTTGATCTTAGGAGATAACCCACCTGAGATATACTGAAGAAATCACTGGAAAAGCACACATTTGTTCATTTTGAAGTATCTTCGAAATGAACAGATATCTTCAAAATGAGAGAACACAACGTCTTCGGAATGAGCGGATCTTCGGAATGAAGAATGCATTATCTTCGAAATGAAGGATTGTAGTATCTTTGAAATGAAGGATTGTAGTATCTTTGGAATGAAGGATTGCAGTATCTTCAGAATGAAGGATTGCAGTATCTTCAGAATAAGAATTTCAGTATCTTTGAAATGAGCGATCTTCAAAATGAGAATTGCATTGTCTTCGGAATGAAGCCACTTATCTTTGGAATGAAAACAGAATGTGCTTTTTGACTTGTTGACTGATTTTTGAAGCCAAAAAAAGAGAAATAAAGGTTGGAAAAGGTAAAGGAAAAGATCTTCCATCTGTCTTTTCCGTCATTTTCGACCAAAGCCATCATTAAGAAAAAGATCAAGTTTTAATCTTCTTCTAGGATAAAACCAGAATTTGTTGCAGCATTGTAGGATTAGATATTTTGAGATATTCTTTGTTTGTAATCAGACCATAGGACATCTATAAATATTACTTTCATTTAGGTTGAGCCTAGTAGTAGTAGCAACAGGAAGTAGAAAGTAAGGAAGCTAGGAAGAAGCAAAAAATAGGTAGAATTTGACTGTTACAGTCCTATAATAGGTTTTTAGCAGAATTATTGTAATCATGTTCTTTAATCAATAAAGTGCACCAGTTATATTTCATATTTTTTGTAAATGAGTGTGATTAAGATCTAGAGAGACGCTCTCATACATTCTTCTAGACAAGGAGGCTGGCCACTTCCAGAACTAGGAGGAGGACTAACAACAAGTTTTATTTTGATTTTGCTACAGCAGAATGAGTTGTAGAACTTGTTATTTCAATTGCTTGGAAACAATTGATAATATCTACAGTATTAGTTTATTTATACTTAGATTAATTTTGTGCTTAATGTTTTAGTTGTAACCTTTACTTTCAGCAAAGCTTCCACTTTATTTCAGACTGTTATTCCCAAAATTTACTGTTTTCAGTAATTTCCTGCATTTTATGTTTTGCTGTCAAATCCTGCACAGAAGATTGACAACCTTCTATTACAAAACCTTGAAAGTTTTCATTTCCATGTTAGAATTAGACTTTCATTGCTGCAAAAGTAATTATATTTCCTTTCTGTAATTAGGATCAGACTTTCAATTCTATAACTGTTATTTTTGCAATATAATTAGGTCTCATTCTACAATTGTAATTAGGACTTCATTTCTGTAGTTAATGATTAGTTTTCAATTCTACAATTTAGATTAAGGTTTAATTCATGCAATTTAGAGATAGAAATGTCCTAAAACCCCCCATACAACCGGTTCCACCAATAAGACCTGTTGCTCTAGATTGACCTAAGTTATAGCTGTTTCACTTCTTCCACAAATAGCCTTGTACACTGCCCTGGATTGACAAATTCATTGAGAATTAATGATGGTATAATGACTACGCATCAGTGTGGTAGCCGTACTATGAGTGACTAGTTTGGGATGATCTAGCTAGTTTTATTGCTAGGACATGACATGAGCGATGGCTTGTTGACCGTAAGATTGCCATTTGAGAGTATTTATTCTACTCTCGGGTTCTTCGTCATTACAGATTGCAGCAAGATGTGCCCTTGGTACCATTCTTATATAGGCGCCTCACAGTAGAGAGGGACATGCCTCCATGATAGATCACAAAGCTTGTAGATGAGGAGGATGCCCCAGCCATAGATCCCATAGTGGATGGGGGAGTTATAAAGACCTACTCTTAGTGGTGGGGTGATCGGATGTGGCATGGCATTGATAGTCTAGGGTGCGAGGATAATGGCAAAGGTGATGGCACAGATCTGGTAGGACACAAATTTCGAGCCAGGATCGAGGTGTGGGACCAGTCGACAGAGTAGGTGGCAATAGAGGATCCTGATGTTTTTGAGGAGTTAGATCCCGATGAGAGAGACTCTCCTCTAAGAGCACAATTGCACGAGGTCAAGGCTAAGCTCCAAGATACTAAGATCTAGGTACATTGGCGAGATGCTACAATTGAGTAGCTCACAACACAGATACAGGCTCTGTAGGCTACTATCAGGGGTGGTGATGTTAGGATGCAGTTTATTGTTCCTACTTCTACACCACTGGAGGTTCCAACAGTAGGCTTAGGGGTAGACGTGGGATGGTTGCAATCCTTGTTATATGAGCATGAGGCTTGGATTTGGGGTATTACAGATCATGTTACCCTCCTTCAGATGCAGCTCAAGAGGCATGGGATTGTCCCTAAGGATCTAGAAGATGCAGGTGGTTCGCAGGTCAGTGGGCGCTCTACCTCGAGGCAGTCTTCCACCCGTCCTAGCCAGCATAACCGATCTCAAATAGAGATACCTACAGGCTCATGTCACTCAACTAGCAACATCGCCATAGGGGGAGGTGGCACTGGAGTAGGTTACATAGGGGGCTCAGGCCTGACACTTGATTGATGTTCTACTTGGTTCTTGATCCATTTTTGAGGTTGACTGACCTACATGACTATAGCCCAAGGGCATTTTTGTATATCCATTGGACTTAACACACATATTTTTATGATAGATTTACCTTTTATGACTCATTATGTGTATCGTTTATTGCTTATGTTTTTGTTATTATTTTATTTTATGATATGATGTGATGATGATATTATGATGATTTTATGGATATGTTAGATGATAGATGATATTTGAAGATTCTTAGATGGATGTGTAGATGCTTATATGATTTGATGATATGATGCGATGTATTTTGATGATGAATGAAGAATTTATGTTATGCAAATGGATATTGCCTATATTTTTTATGATGTGGTTTATGAATGTGATGATAACTTGTTTTTGTGAATACGATGTTATTGTTGAATGCATGTTTTACCTTTTGATGGGGAGCCAAGTTAACCACAAATAAAATGACGCAATTTTATTTGAAAGACGCAGTTTTATTAATTCGAAGCATGGAAGCTTTTACAATAAAAGACCATGAAAATAAATACACAGTGCTTTAAATGCAAAATATAGCCGCAGCCTTCCTTCCTTCCCCCAGCCTCTCGAATCCTTCAAATAAATCCCTTTTATGCTCTATGCTTCGTGCTGCACCGCCATTCGTAACCGCCTTAACGGCTTCTGGAACGGTCATATGGAACGGCCTTAACGGCCCTTGAAACTGCCGCTTGGAACGGCCTTAACGATCTCAGGCACTGCCACTCGAAACTGCCACTTGGAACTGCCACCTAGAACTGCCACCTGGAACTGCCACTTTGGCTTTGTCTGCTAAGGTGTCGCGATATCGCGACCCTTCTTTGTGTTTTGGCTTTGGCTGCCAAAGTGTCACGATATCGCGACACTTCTTTGTGTTTTGGCTTTGGCGGCCAAGGTGTCGCGATATCGCGACACTTCTTTGTGTTTTGGCTTTGGCGGCCAAGGTGTCGCGATATCGCGACACTTCTTTGTGTTTTGGCTTTGGCTGCCAAGGTGTCACGATATCGCGACACTTCTTTGTGTTTTGGCTTTGGCTGCCAAAGTGTCGCGATATCGCGACACTTCTTTGTGTTTTGGCTTTGGCTGCCAAAGTGTCGCGATATCGCGACAACTTTGGTGTCGCGATATCGCGACCATTAGTTGCATTTGCCATGGTGCTCGAAATACGTCGCGATATCGCGATGATATTTGCATCGCGATATCGCGACCAATTTTATACTTAGTCAATTTTGCAAATTTTGAACTTTTTCAAACTTTGAACTTTTTTTTTGGTGATGCAAGATTGTTGTGCTGCCCGAGATGCTCCTGCATCAGACACCCGGGGTAGATGTTTAGAAGTGATCCTCACTTCTGGATGGTCAGAGGAAAACCCAAACGATCAACCTCTGATTTGGACAACCATGTGGCATCTTCGACAGGTCTGTTCTTCCACTTGACCAAATACTCCGAATATTGCTTGTTTCGGGTACTTCTACCTGCACGAGTGTCGAGTATGTCTTCAATTTCTTCTTTGTCTGGAGTGGATGCAGGAATGTTCCACAGATCCGGACTGGGTGGTTCACTACAACTTCCTGCATGATATTCAACCAAGTCTAAAATATTGAAGATAGGTGAAATATTCAGCTCACTTGGGAGATCAACTTCATAGGCATTGCCTGAATCTCGTTTGCCTATGATCCGGCATGGTCCAAACTTCTTCATCTTCAACTTATTGTAAGTTTTTCTAGGAAAACGTTCCTTACGCAAGTGAACCATGACTTCATCCCCTACTTGGAATTCTTTGAAACGCCGCTTCTGATCTCGCTTCTGGCTTTGTAAGTAGCATTCATTTGACTGATATGCTGCTGTACCTCTTCATGTAAAGTCTTCATGTGTGCTGCAAAGTCTTCAGCTTCAGCACTGCACTTGTCTGCTTTATCCATCGGTCTCAACTCAGAAGCGTTTCTAGGGCTGTACCCATGCACAATCTGGAATGGTGATTTACCAGTACTGCGATTGACAGAATTGTTGTAAGCAAACTCTGCCTAGGGTAAAATCAGATCCCATCCCTTCGGTTTATCTCCTACCAAACATCGTAGAAGATTACCCAAACTTCTGTTGACTACCTCGGTCTGTCCATCAGTCTACGGATGGTACGTAGAACTGAATTTCAAGTCTGTTTTCAGCTTCTTCCATAGAGTTCTCCAAAAATAACCCACAAATTTGGTATCTCTGTCCGAAACAATGCTTTGGGGTAGACCATGAAGTCGGACTACCTCCTTGAAGAACAAGCCGGCAATGTGAACCGCATCACTTGTCTTCTGACATGGAATAAAATGGGCCATTTTCGAAAACCCGTCAACAACAACAAAAATGGCATCATTTCCACGTTGTGTTCTTGGCGTACCAAGAACAAAATCCATGCTGATATCCTCCCAAGGTCTTCCTGGTACAGGCAATGGCTGGTACATTCCTGTATTCTGGTTGACTCCTTTTGCCATCTGGCACACTCTGCAACCCTGCACAAATCTGGTCACATCCGACTGCAACTGTGGCCAATGGTAATTTTCACTAACAAGAGCAATGGTCTTATCATGGCCAAAATGCCCTGCTAGTCCTCCACTATGCTTCTCTTTGATTAAATTTTCCCTCATGGAACTTCGGGGAATGCACAACCGATTCTGCCGAAACAACATCCCATCTTGGATCATGAAATCTAACCACTTAGTGCGATCCACGGTAGTAGGAGACACACATGCGGTCCATGCCTCTGCAAAATCTGGATCTGCTGGGTATAAACTCTTGAGTTCATCAAACCCAACAACCTGCACTCTCATTTCCATCAACAAATTATGCCTTCTACTCAAGGCATCTGCAACTCTATTAGATTTGCCACTTCTATGCTTTAGTACAAAGGTATAACTCTACAGGAATTCAACCCACTTCAAATGCCGTTGGTTAAGTTTACCTTGACTATTGATATACTGCAAAGCTTGATGGTCGAGATATAAAACAAACTCTTTGGTTAGCAAATAATGTCTCCATTTCTTAAGAGCCCGAATTATAGCATAGAATTCTTGATCATAAACAGAGTATTTCTTTCTAGCATCATTCAATTTTTCACTAAAATATGCAACAGGTTTACCTTCTTGACTCAACACAGCTCCAATGGCACTGCCACTGGCATCACAGTCAACCTGAAACACTTTATTAAAATTTGGAAGTGCCAGAATGGGCTGTTCTGTCACTTTCTTCTTCAATATATTCATGCTGGTATCTGCTTTGGCAGTCCACTTAAATTCTCTCTTATCCCCTCTCATAGTTTCTGTTAGGGGTGCACAAATACTGCTAAAGTCTCTAATAAACTTTCTATAGAAACTTGCAAGACCATGAAATGATCTTACCTCTGTCACATTCCTTGGAGCAGGCCATTCAAGGATAGCCTTCACTTTCTCAGGATCCATTTTCAGACCCTCCTCTGAGATGACAAATCCCAGGTATATCAACTCTTTCTGTACAAAATCGCACTTCGTATATTTATCAATAATTGCTCCTCACGCAGTTTTTCAAAAACTGTCCGAACATGCAACAAATGTTCATCCAATGTTTTACTAAAAATCAGAATATCATCTAGATACACTATCACGAACTTTTCCAGGAAGTCACGCAATACTTCATTCATCAACCTCATAAATGTACTCGGGTGCATTAGTCAATCCAAATGGCATAACTAACCACTCATACAAACCCTCTCCGGTTTTAAAGTTTGTCTTCCATTCATCACCCTCTCTAACACGTATCTGATGATATCCGCTCTTCAAATCAATCTTAGTGAAGTATTTAGCTCCACTCAAGCAATCCATTATATCGTCCATTCTGGGTAATGGAAAGCGATATTTAATAGTAATTTTATTAATGGCTCGGGAATCAGTGCACATTCGCCATTCGCCATTCTTCTTTGGTGCAAGTATTGCTGGCACTGCACAAGGGCTCAAACTTGCCCGAATCAAACCCTTCCTCAACAATTCCTGAACTTGTCGGTTCAATTCTTCATTCTCAACAGGAGACATTCTATGAGCTGCCTTGTTGGGTAAGCTAGATCCTGGCATTAAGTCAATCTGATGACTAATCTTCCTCATTGGCGGCAAACCCTCAGGCACATTGTCTGATATAATATCAGGAAATTCTGCTAACAGATGTTCAACTTCTACTGGAATGTTAGTAGTATCTTCTCTTTTTACATTAGGAATTAATGCATAACACATTGAATCCCTCTTTATACCATCCAAAAATTTTCTGCCATCTACTAAACAAATTCTAGCATTATTGCATACCTTTTCCTCAACCTCCTTTAATGGCTTCAGTTTGTGGCGTACTCCATATTTTGTCAGGGAATAGGTATTTGCATGTCCATCATGCGCTGCACGTCTATCAAATTGCCATGGTCTTCCAAGCAACAAATGGCAAGCATCCATCGACAAAATATCACACAGGACCTCATCCTGGTATCTTCCAATTTTGAACTTGACCAAGCATTGTTCACTGACCAATGCTCTATGATCCTTCTGCAACCACGCAATCCGGTATGGATGCGGGTGCTATTTTCTTTCTAGCTTTAATTTAGCTACCATTTCCTCAGAAACCAAATTATCTCGTACTACCATTATCAATAATAATATTACAGATTTTACTCGAACATTTGCACCTCGTGCGAAACAGGCTTTTTCGCTGATCTGGTTCCTTCTCTTCATTCAACAAAGTTCTTCTTGTGATCATCACTTCTCCGTGCTCTGCTTCTTCAGAGTGCTCGGATTCAACACCATCCTCAGCAACTGTAGCTCTGGCATTTCCTTCAGGCCTTCTGTTTGGTGCTTCTTGGTGTTTGGGACACTCATATGATCGATGCCCTTCTTCTCCGCAATTAAAATAGGTTCCACGAAATCTGCCTCTGCCATATCCGCGTCCACCTCTACCTCTGCCCCTTTGATAATCATTGTTCTGATTACGAGGTCGGTAAGCATTCTCCTCCTTCTGTTCCTGGCGATTGCTGGTTTCACCATTCTGTTTTTGATCATCATATTTAATTCCACTGGTTCTTCCACCAGTTCTTCCACCACGACCTCTTCCTCTTTGCTTGCTGTCAAATCTGCGATTCAGTTTCTCTTCTACTTTCAGAGCAAACTGATAAGCATCTTCAATGTTGTTCATTCGAACCAGACTCAATTCCTCTTGCACGCTGGTTCTCAACCCATTAATGTAACGGGCTACTCTTTCCTTATTTGCTTCCGTATGACCGGTTCTAATTGAAATTTTAAAAAATTCCTCAGTATACTCTTTAACAGTTTTGCTGGACTGTCGCAAACTCTGCATTTTTCTCAGCAGATCTAATTCGTAATCTGCTGGAATAAACTACCGTTTCAATTTTTCCACCATTCGATCCCACCTGGAGATCTTTTCTTTGCCTCTCCGATTTCTTTCCAACTGCACTCCTTTCCACCATATGCCAGCATGGCCTTTTAATTTTGTTCTGGCAAATTTTATTCGATTTGGATCTTCAACGTCCTCATAATCGAAATATTCTTCCATGTCATTAATCCAGTCAATTAATTCTTCTGGATTTAAATTTCCAGAATACGTAGAAACGTCAATCTTTGGCCTTTTCCCAATCTACGAAATGGCTTTTATCATTCGCGACTCTGCGGCACTCATTTCTTCTTCTTCCTCTTCAGACGGGTCTTCAACTCCGTCATCATCACTGCGATCTTCTCCTCTTGGCTCTATTCCCCTACGCAATTCTTCCTGCAATGCCAACACTTGTCTCTACAATGCACGAAAATCTCCTTCAGGAACCACGTTCCTTCCAACACCACGATTTCTTCGCGGTGGCATTCTGTCTCACAGTTTCTCAGAAACCCGTAACCCCAGATCCTGGTGTGAGCTGCCTCACGTTCGGCGCTCTGCTCAACACACTCAGAATCTTACAGCTCTGATACCACTTGATGGGGAGCCAAGTTAACCACAAATAAAATGATGCAATTTTATTTGAAAGACGTAGTTTTATTAATTCGAAGCATGGAAGCTTTTACAATAAAAGACCATGAAAATAAATACACAGTGCTTTAAATGCAAAATACAGTCGCAGCCTTCCTTCCTTCCCCCAGCCTCTCGAATCCTTCAAATAAATCCCTTTTATGCTCTATGCTTCGTGCTGCACCGTCGTTCGTAACCGCCTTAACGGCTTCTGGAACGGTCATATGGAACGGCCTTAACGGCCCTTGAAACTGCCGCTTGGAACGGCCTTAACGATCTCAGGCACTGCCACTCGAAACTGCCACTTGGAACTGCCACTTTGGCTTTGTCTGCTAAGGTGTCGCGATATCGCGACCCTTCTTTGTGTTTTGGCTTTGGCTGCCAAAGTGTCGCGATATCGCGACACTTCTTTGTGTTTTGGCTTTGGCTGCCAAAGTGTCGCGATATCGCGACACTTCTTTGTGTTTTGGCTTTGGCGGCCAAGGTGTCGCGATATCGCGACACTTCTTTGTGTTTTGGCTTTGGCGGCCAAGGTGTCGCGATATCGCGACACTTATTTGTGTTTTTGCTTTGGTTGCCAAAGTGTCGCGATATCGCGACACTTCTTTGTGTTTTGGCTTTGGCTGCCAAAGTGTCGCGATATCGCGACAACTTTGGTGTCGCGATATCGCGACCATTAGTTGCATTTGCCATGGTGCTCGAAATACGTCGCGATATCGCGACCAATTTTATACTTAGTCAATTTTGCAAATTTTGAACTTTTTCAAACTTTGAACTTTTTTTGGTGATGCAAGATTGTTGTGCTGCCCGAGATGCTCCTGCATCACCTTTGCTTTAATTATATGCATCTAACTTATGTGATGGAATGGTATAAATAAACCTGTATGCTCTAATAAATTAAAACATACGAAATGCATATGATATTGACAATCTTAATAGGTGATACCACAGAAAGTAAAAAAATATAATCATGAATTTAAATATCACTCTTATCATAAGAATTGATTAAGTATTCATATATGAGATGTAATGGTGTGTAATGTATCTTCTTAATAAGTTTTTGTAAATTAAAATATATAAAGTAGTAAATGGTCGTCTATATACTATTTCTAATATATATGTGGTATCTGTCCTACTATGTTGATACCCCCTAATTTATAGAATCTTATAAAGAAAGTGATGGTGTGAATGATTTAATGATTTGTTGCTATGTAAATTTTTTTTTGGGCTTTTTGAATATTCAAACACTCTAGTTCCCCTATCAACAACTATCTACTTACCACTTAGACTTTTGAAAAGTAAGGCTTTTACCATGGACCTGGTTTTTCATGATCTCTGTGTATGCATGTGATTGTATATTTTGAGGTAGAACTCAAGCATTTCCTTTGATGTCAGGCGGGATTCTTTCAGCCCATTGCTAAGATCAGGGATCCTCAAGTGTTCTTCTCATCCTTATGTTGGACTTAGTTGGACTATACTACTAGGCAATATTTGGTTACCTAAGCTAGCTCATCCACATTCAAACATTGGTATACACAAATGCATGAAGCAATTGTAATAGACATATCATCATGCGTAAGGATTTCTCCTTCCAGTTTTGTACAATGCTGAGAATTCTAGGGATTCAAGATTTATTCCCTTCTTTTTGGCTTCTTTTTGGCTTTGGATTTTTGCTCATATGTAGTGATGAAAATCACTGTTTATTTTGATTTGATTTTTTCTTTGAGCAGGGATTTTTTGTGTAGTGATGATAATCACTGTTTAGTTTGCTAATTATAAGTGATGAAAATCACTGTTTATTTTTGTTTGATTTTTCTTTGAGCTTGATTTTTTTATTTTTGTAATTTCTGAATTTATGCTTTGTGTATCAGATTTTTGCTTTGAAATTTGGACTATATGCTTGGAATTTTGAATATGTACTTTGCTTTGGTATTTTGCTTATTTTGATTTAAGCAAGGGATTTTGATAGGGTAAAGCTTGTCCTTTTGCCAATTCTTAACACCTTTAAACCAATTGCATAAGGGGATAAGCAAGGATAATATTTTTCGCTTAAGGTAACCTAGACCGCTTTGCAACTTTCATCTTTTCCTTGTACCAGCTAGGATTTTAGTGTTTCAATTAGTGACGGGATCTTGAATATCCAAGGCTTTATCACAACTAGGCCTTTCCTTCTACTAATCAAAGTTGTTTTCCTCAAAAGTTGATAAGATTACTATATTTGGTTGACTAACCGAAAAGCCTTAGTAATTATGTATAGCAACAAATAATGGTTGTGTTGAAAAACATAATTACACACATGTGGATGGAGGTATGAATATGAATGACTTTTGCTATAAACTGTGGTATCACTTTTAAGACTCTCATGACATATCTTGTAATGTATGTGAACATGCAATGCAATGATGTGGATGCAAAATGTAAAGAGCAATTGTTTTTATATTTTTGATTTTTTGTTGTTTTTGTATTTTTGATTAATTTGACCAAAGGGCTTATTATGCCTTTGGGGATTTTGTTATTGATTTTTACCAAGCGGTTTGAATCACCCTTGGAGCCTTTTTGATTTGATTTTTGACCAAGCGGTATGAATTACCCTTGGAGCCTTTGATTTGATTTTTGACCAAGCGACATGAATTACCCTTGGAGCCTTTTTGATTTGATTTTTGACCAAGTGGTATGAATTACCCTTGGAGCCTTTTGAATTGATATTTGACCAAGCAGTATGAATTACCCTTGGAGCATTTTATGATTTTGGTTTTGACCAAGCGGTATGAATTACCCTTGGAGCCTTCTAAATTTTTTCCAAGTAGTATGAATTACCCTTGGAGCCTTTTGAATTGATGCTTGACCAAGCGGTATGAATTACCCTTGGAGCCTTTTGAATTTTGACCAAGTGGTATGAATTACCCTTGGAGCCTTTTGAATTGATGTTTGACCAAACAGTATGAATTACCCTTGGAGCCTTTGATTTGATTGTTTGACCAAGCGGTATGAATTACCCTTGGAGCATTTGATTTGATTGTATTTATGAAATTTTATGCTTTTATGATTTGTTTGTGTTTTTGACATATTTGAATGTTTTTGATTTTTGACATATTTGAATGTTTTTGATGTTTTATGAAATATTTGAATGTTTTTGTGTTTTTATGTGTAAAATACCTTAAAGTGAATGATATTGAGAGGTTAAAGCTCTTAAACACCATATAATGATATAAGGTGATATGTTCTAGGCCCAACTCTCTGTGAAATCATGTATGGACCTATCCAATTTACCGCTAACTTATCTCACAGATGCGGCGACAGATTTGAATTCTGTTGGTTTTCTTTGAGGACTAGATCTCCAACCTTGAATTCCGTTAGGTGGAATTTACTATTGTAAGCTCACACAAGGTGATCTTGGTAAACACATAGATGCTATAAAGCATTGACTTGGTGTTCATCAAGAAGCATCAATTGATCAAGGAGATCTTGCTACACAACTTCATCATCTATGAAGTCTTTTAGTGCTATGTGTAGAGTCAAGATTTCCAACTCTAGAGGCATGATGGCTTCAGTGCCATATACTAGTGAAATAGTGTTGCCCTAGTGGGTGTCCGTATACTAGTCTTGTATGCCCATAGTGCAAGAGGCAATTACATGTGCCAATCCTTGTGATTTTCTTACACTGTGTTCCTCAAAATGGAGACTATTGTTTTGTTTGAGGCTTCTTCTTTCCCGTTTGCTTGTAGATTATAAGGCGTTGAAAAAATATTTTGAATATGGTATTTGTTCACTAAAGCATGCACATTTTTTTTCTTAAAAGATGGCCCATTTTCAGATATTACTTTATAAGGGACCCAAAAACGACTTATAATATTGTGGAGTATAAATTATGCAATCCTTGGTCCAATTGTTGATGTTAAGAGGATTGCTTCTACCCATTTAGTGAAGTATTTTATGGCCGTTATGATGAATGTATGTCGGCTTGAGGATGGGGTGAGATTTTCCCAATTAAGTTTAGTTCGAATTGCAAAAATGGCCATGCTGCCTAGATGGGCTGCAAAGCTTGCGATGGTAAGTGCGTTAGATTTGCATGATGCTGGCACTTACTACATTTCTTAACATACTCATAGCAGTATTTTTCCATTGTGGGACAATAGTAACCCATTCTAAAGAT
Organism: Wollemia nobilis; assembly: GCA_028583015.1. NCBI lineage: Eukaryota > Viridiplantae > Streptophyta > Pinopsida > Araucariales > Araucariaceae > Wollemia > Wollemia nobilis. The sequence continues at coordinate 3,006,404 of JAQPPZ010013020.1, read as the reverse complement.
GCACTTAATGATGGCCATGCCATTGAAATGGCCTCCACATGTTCTGTCGTGAGCTTGTGAAACTACCCAAGATGTTTCATGGGGCTCAAGACAACGGAGCAATACTCCATCATATCCTCGTTTGTAGAGGATTTCTCCTAGAAAAATGTATCTTGTTGCTCTTTGTTTAAATTTTTGCCTTTCAGTATGCGACAAACCTTGAGGCATTATTTCGAGCTTCAGGAAGTCCCATAGTTGGGAAAGCCAATCCTGATAGGCCACAACCTCTATAGAATAGACAAATCACTCTTCCTACATTTCCAAGGTAGTGAACACGGATTGAGGAACAAATATATGGTATATGGTCACACCACACTCTATGGGTCCTTGGGAGATAAAAGACCCCTAAGGTGTTATTTGCAAGAAATATTTGGCTGTGAAGGACCAATCCTAATTTGGTTCAATGTTGATCATGTTGACTGATTCTTGATTGTCAAAAGCTTCACGATGTATTGCTGAGTGCGAAAGCACTTTTACATGAACAGTTGTAAAATTTGCAGATGGATTCTAAGGGATTAAGGATCCCAAAGATGCCATAGTGTCTACAAATCTATTCTACATAAGAGGGATTGCCTCGATGTCGTACCATTCTAGTCGGGCTAAGTAATTGTCAACAAGTTCCTTGTAAGTCTTCAGGAGTGGGCACCTACATTAGAAGAGTCCTTTGACCTAGTTTAATATGAGCAAGGAGTCACCAAAGATATTCAATATTTTAATACCCATTGCTACGACTATTTGGAGTCCCAGGATTAAACTTCATATTCTGTATTATTGTTTGTGCACGGGAAGTCTAGTTTGAATGATAAGGGTAATGGAGCACCCTACGGTGTGATAAAGACAATCCCTACTCCACCTCCTTGTTCACACTTCGAACCATCAAAGAACAATGACATGTATTTTTCTCTCTTAGGTTCTTTGAGTTATGGAATATCTAATAATGTAATGACTACATCATCAGACAACTCTATGGTTAGAGGCTTGTTATCCTAAAGAGGCACCTCTGCTAATTGATCTGCTATGACTTGTCCCTTGATGGACTTTTGGATTATGAACTCTAGATCAAATTCTGTCAATAGCATGATCCACTTTGTGGTACATGTATTATGATATGTCTTGCTCATCATGTACTGCAAAGGATTTTATTTTGATATGATGTAGGTCATATGGCTCAACATGTAGTGTCGTAACTTTCGAGTTGTAAAGACCACTACTAAACACAATTTTTTGACATATGCATATCCTAGCTCATAGCTCACCAAGGTGTGACTAATGTAATATATGGCTTGCTCTTTATCTTGTGCATTATTTTGGCTAATATGGTGCCCAGTGCAAAATTAGTAGCTAATATATATAGTAAAAATGGTATTTCTGGCCTTGGTGGAGCCAATACTGGTGGCGTTTCCAGATAAGTTTTTCTCTACAAAGGCTTGATGACATTCTTTGTCCCAATGAAAGGGGACTTCCTTGCTTAGCAACCTGTTCATAGGTCTACATTTGTCTGATAATTATGCGATGAATCTTTTGATGGATGCTACCTTGCCTTGTAGGCTCCTCAAATCCCTAATGTTGGTAGGGGCGGCCATTTATAGTATAGCCTTTACCTTTGCAGGATCTACTTCGATGCCTCTCTTGGATACGATGAGTCCCAAATTCTTGCCATAAGTTATGCCAAATACGCACTTCTTAGGATTCAATTAGACATTGTGTTTTATGAGGCGATCGAAGACTTATCTAAGGACTTCGGCATGCTCTTGCCGCAATAGGGACTTGGCTAGTAAGTCATCCATGTAATCTTCCAAGACCTTATGCATATAGTCATGGAATATGTATGTCATGGCCTGCTGATATGTGGCACCAACATTTTTGAGACCGAATGACATCACTTTGTAACATAATGTTCCCCATGGAAAGCAGTTTTATGTTGATCTTCGGGCTTAATTCGGATTTGGTTGTATCCAGAAAAACCATCCATTAGGGAGAGCATTTCATGACCTGCGGTTGCATCTACAAGAGCATATATGTTTGGCAATGGGAATTAATCCTTTTGTGTTGCCCTATTCAAATTTTTGAAGTCCATGTAGATACATACTATTTTGTCAGGTTTCCCTATGGGTACCATGTTTAACACCCACTCAGGGTAGTCAATAGGAACTATGAATACTGCATCCAATAGTTTTTGTAATTCGGTCTTTACCATCAAAGTGATGGTTGGATGCATTTTACTCAGTTTTTGCTTGACTGGCTTCTTCATGGGATCCAAGGAAAGGTTGTGAATGACTAACTTTGGATCTATCCCTGGCATATCTTTGTAAGTCCAAGCAAAAATATTTGGCCTCTCCTTGAGGAGAGGAATCAAGATGGCTTGTTCCTATGGAGATAGACTTTCTCCAAACTTGAATTTCCTTAGTTGGGTAGGATCATCATTGATTTTCACCTCGAAAGTTTCTTCTATAGCCATATGTGACCCATCCTCTAGCTGATGAGGCATGGGTATCAAATGAATGTCATCAACGAGATTCACAGGACCTATTGACTCAGGTTCCAAACCAACATGGAAGACGTCATACACACAACCTAATGCAAAATGGAATGATTGTAACATCTCTTTGTTGGGGAAGAGGTATTCTAGATCTATGGGTGAACTAGAGTGATCCCAATCAATAGTGTCTATATCAAGATGCAATGATTTGGTAAGATCTGATGGATTATGAAGTGGAGTGGTCAAATCGATGGAGATCATGTTGATGGATGGGATGAAATCTCCAGGACCACATGGGTGCAATCTTGTCTTAGGGGTTTCTCTTCCATACTCACGATGAGGTTTTGGAGGAATGGGAATTTTTGGATTTGGCCCATGAGTAGGGTAGACAATAGGATCATTGGGCTCTAAATTCTCTCTAAATGTAGGTGAAGGAGCATTAACCATCCGATGAATGGTAGCTAGGTCAACAGGTCTTCCCAAAATTTATAGTTGAGGGTCTATGGCACGAAGTGCCGCATCTCTCTCTACTATCTTGTTGACTTGCCACAAGTGGTGAGGTCCAAGATAAGCCATCTCGGTCTCATCCTCAAAGTCATCATCACTTATCCAAAAACCGTTAGCATTGGTATGCAGTCCTAAGACAAGGGGCTCATGTATTGGCCCCAAGTAGGCCATCTCTGTTTCATCTTCATATTCTTCATCACTTATGAAGAATCCATTTGCATTTGTTTCTCACCCCAAAGTCAGGGGTTGATGGCTTAAGCCTAAGTAAGCTCTTTCTGTTGAGTCTTCTGATTCATAGTCACTTTAATCTGATGTATATTCAATCTCATCATGGATGGACCATGTGAACCTTTGTAAATAGCAAGGCCATTGATAGGCTAAGCCAAGTTGCGCCTCATCATCACTTGCTTCATATCCATTCTCCTCATCCCATGAGTTATACCCTATTGGGTGGAATCAATTGAGGTGTTTGGATGATAAGTTTTTTTAGGTGGTATGTTTACCGTGGCTACTTGTCTATTGCTCAAATTTGCTATTCTCAGAGGGTGATAAGGAATGAAATTAATGTCTTCTCCCAACCCTATGCTTAATCTTTCCAATGCTATTGCAAGCGAGTCATCTCGACCTCCGCTATAGTAGCCTAAGCCAAATATGTCAAAAGGAAGCTGATATAGTGGCTCGTAAGGCCTCCTGTGCCCCTGATCATATACACCAAGGCCATAGCCATGCCAATGGCAATGATCAAAGTAGCTTAGAGCAAACTCAATATTAGAGAGGTAACAAACATTGATTGTGAATAATTCGTCACCATCTCCTTCTATATCTGAAGACTTATGAGTGCATTCCAGGCTGACATATACAAAATTGGTTTGGTTGGGAGGGATTCCAAGTGGAACCACTATTCCTACTGGTGGCCTCAAGTCTTTAGGTCTCCCTATGTCCTATGCAGAATCAATGATAGGCATAAAGGTGATGTTCTACACAAGGTATTCCCCTAGGCCTATGATTGCAAAGTGTATTGATGCATGCGATGTGGATGACATCATAGATGATACTGGTGAAGTAGGGTGATAATCACTATCTTCATCTGGATCTTGAGGATCTTCCTCTTCCATAGGACTTAGCATTTCAGCAATGGCTACAGTTGGCACTTCCTTAGACCTCTCTTCCTTAACTAAGGGGGAATTCAACTTCTGATTATCTTTTGGTTTTGACATTGATGGTACTTTAGAAGCATTGATTGTCTTGAGTGCACCAAGAGGTGTTGATGTACCTGGGTCTTTTCTTACCCATTTGTATTTGTTATCAACTTATGTGGTTGGGGATGAAGGTTCCACGTATAGGTGAGTAGAAGGGATCATGAATTCTCTTGAAATATCCACCTGATTAATGTATTTAAAAGGCTCTTCATCGACCAAAACCACATAGACTTTACTTTCATGGACATACTTGACACACTGGTGCAAGATCGAAGGCACGCACTTCATGGCCCTTATCCAAGGGTGCCCTAAGAGGATGTTGTACTACGTAGCACCATCCAAGACATGATACATCATGAGGATGGTCTTGTGTCCCACCTTGATGGGTAGAACTATTGTTCCCATAGTATTGCATAAAGCATCATTAAAAGCTCTCAATGTGTAAGTTCTTCGAACGATATTGGTCTTGGGTATCTTGAGATGCTCTATTGCAGTTTTTGTGATGATGTTTATCGATGAACCTGTATCAACCAAAACCCTCTTGAAAGGTAAGTCATTGATGGCCGCTACAATGTTTAGAGGAGGGTCTGGTAAGGCAACAAAAACTATATTAATCTCATGATCATAGAATTGGATTATAGGTTCCTGGCATTCTTGCACTTGTCCCACAAAGTGAGTGAATGCATTCGCATCTTGCGGTTGAAGCTCAATTGTTCTTAAAATCTCCATTAGACTCTCCCTATGCTTTGGGGACTGTTGTATGAGCTCATAGATGGATAAATTAGCTAGAGTTATCTGTAGGTTTTGCTCCAATATACTCCAAATAGTTACCATAAGTCTCATTGGTGGACCAGGAAGGTTGTCTTGCCTTTGACTAGGAGCGGCTGGGATGTTCATGGGAGCTGTAGGTGATTGTGGTTGACCATACCACCTAGTCGTTATTGCTATGTTAACGATCTCAACCATAATAATGCATCCATGGGTAGGTATGTCAGCTCAAACCTGATTGACTTGGGCCCCTTGCTCTCAAGGGGTTTCATGATTGGGCAATGGGTTTCTATATATGCCCATGTCTCTGTTATTGGGAGCTAGTGGGTTGTCAAATTTGAGCTCTCCCGCCTCAATCATGTTTTTCACTTGATTCTTAAACCCAACACAAGCCTCAATATCATGCCCCGATATCCTATGATAAGGACAAAATTGATATTCCCTATATCCTTTTGGATTAGGATGGTTGGGATCTACAAGAGGTATATCAGGAAATCTGATCCTCCTGGCCTCGCTCAACTAATTAAAGATTGATTGCATTGATTCTGTCAGAGGCATGAAATAACAAGGTGACTTGCATTCTTGGTTTCTTCCTTGATTGTTCTTTTGGTTGTAGTTGGCTGGTGGGGGATGTGCTTGATATTTCTGTGGTTGTTGTGCACCCCCATCCTTGGGTGTAGCCAATATGACTTGATTGACTGGAGTAAGGTTACTCTACTTCTGTTTGTACTTGTTATTATTAACATTCTTGTTCCACTCATTTTTGTTTCAGAGCTTAATTTTTTCCTCACCTACTTTTATCTCTTCGATGAGCTTGGCCTATTCCAAAGCTTCTTTGAACGAAGGATACTGTTGGAGTTGTAGCAAGAGGGAGATATGTTTAGAACAAATTTTGGCAAACATATGAATGATATCTTCTATGGGAATGAAGAATGATAATTTTGCCATGATTTTTCTCCACCTATTCCCATAATCTATTACTGGCTCATCATCATACTGTTTCAATTTTTCTAGGTCTAAAAGGTTTACCTTATTCTTAGCACCAAAGGAGAAATTCTTCAAGAATGCATTTAATAGTTGTTCAAAGTTGGTTATGCTATGCTTAGGTAGTTGGTTGAACCATTGAGTGGCATCACCTAAAAATGTAATTATGAATGTTCTTAGCATGAGAGCGTCATTGTCTTCAATATGAAAACAAACATTGATAAAATTGGTGACATGCTCTTGTGCATCCTCTTCACATTTAAACTTCTCTAACCCAGGCATCTCAAAGTGCTTAGGATATGGAGGGCTAGGGATTGATGGGCACAATGGTTGATTGTGTATCTTGCTCAATGTTGGTGAGTTCCCAGCTGCCTCTTGTTTCTCAAAGGTTTTCATCTTTTTAGCAAGCTCTTAAAATGCCTTTGATGCATGGATTTCCTCCTCATGCAAGCCTATTCGCATTGGCAATGGAGGTAACTCTCTATCCATTTGATTTTTTTCTATTTTCCTCCCTCCTACAAGGGGACTCAGGATTGTGATCTTGGTTTGTTATGTTTGCCCTCCCCCCATTAGTTGGATTTTGTTCATGATTTGGTGGGGGGTTTTTTTTTGGGATATCTTGTCTAGTGTGCCTTTTCTTAGGTGAGTCAGTGTGTCTTGTTATTTGGTGGTCACCACCATTTATCTATAAATTATTAAGAGCTAGCTGCTCATATTGCTCTCTTAACCGCTGCTCATGTTGGTGCAAGAGTATTTCTCTTTGTTTCTCTTATTCGAGAGCTTCCACTAACTCTCACTCTTTGCGTAATGCATTTTATAACCACCTCATTTGGTTAATTTGTGCTGTTGTAGAAAAATCATGTTTATCTGACTCTATTCTTGTAGTATTGACTTGCAAATTCCTCAAGGGGGTTTTTGTTGTATCTGTATTCTTGCTAGTTAATGTGACTTGTTTAGTGTACTGTTGAGTATCCCTATGATTAGACTCCATGAATCTTCTACGGGGTCACTCTGAGGTACCCCTAGACTAGGAGGTATGCTTATAAGTCATAGTTCATGAGCTTCCAGATGCAGAGTTATTAGTAGCTACAATTCTTTGGGTTGGTTGAGTAGGAAATCAATCCAACCCATCTAGCTGTATCATTCTCCATGGTTGGTCCCGTGGGGTGCCATTTACTCCTATGATATCATAGTCTATAGGAATATTTCATTTTATGTGAAGGGTTTTTTCTATATGATTCCCATGACTAGATGTAGCTCTAGTTTCCTGCCCTTCAGTGGGTAGACCTATTTCATATGTTTCTTGTGAGTCTTGAGGTGTTGTAATTCTTGTTTGCCTTCTTGATGAAGAGGGCTTAGTGGTGACATGTTTTCTCCATGTGGATGGATATGTGGTAGTCTTGTCATCCCCATGTGAAGAATGGGTCTTAGAACCTTCTTTATGTCCATGTGAGGAGGAAGCCCTTGAAGTTTCCTCATGTCTTTGAGATGTTTCTGTGTGTTTAGAGAAGGCCTTTGAGGTCTCCTCATGTCTCCTCGATTAGGATGGCTGTGAAGCATCTTTTTGTTTATGTGAATTTGTTCCATGATGTGGTTCCTTACTTAGGGTTTCTCGAGGAGATCCCCCAAGAGTTGAGTTATCACCCCTTAGGCTCGTGGAGCTACGTCTCATGATATTACAGGTAGGTTGTTCAATATTACTATGACTCCACCTATGGGTATGAATTGCTTCTATATCTCCCTTGGCATCAGACCGAGAGTGTTTACTTCTTGTTTTGACCATGTTTTTTTATGACTTGATATTTTGAGTTTGCTATTTAGGAATGACCACGCAATTCCAAAAAAATATTTATCTTGATTACCAATTTAAGTGTGCCCTAAACTGTTTGATGTGTTGTTCTCTTGATTTATTTGCTCTTGTTCTTGGATTAAGAATGAGAAGACTCATCCATAATGATAATCAAGTACACTCGTGCCAAACATAATTTTCTCAAAAGAAGCTAGGGTACACCACTGAATACCCAATAGGGGGTTTACCTAGCTCCTCCACTCTGAACCAATAATTGTTCCAACAGTGGGAGATAGTTTGAACACAAGTAACTTAGTGTCACTATAAGTAAGTTTCCCAATACGTTTCTAGGAATCTCTAGGGGGAAAACCAGTGGAAGGAGATGAATTCCAAAGTCATTGGACTAAATTGAAGGTTGGTGATGAAATCCAACTCTCTAGTGTTTAAATGAGATGTGTGTGTGTGGTGTTCATTTTAAGCTTGCGTAACATAAAGTGCATCATATAGAAGCAATGAGTCTTTCCTATATGCCTAAGTGCAAAAATATGTTTCAATATTTAGAAAGATGCATGAACTACTATGATTTGTATGAGCACACTTTATCTCATGCAACTATGGCCTCTAGCAGGGTCTCAAAGCAAGCAAACAACATACAATGTCTAGCACGTTGGATTCTAGGGTGAAATTTTTGGGCATAAGCCGCTGTTCCTAGCAACGCCTAGTAGAAAATTTAAAAGAAGATCTAAGATATACGAAATGCTTAATTCTTTCTTCTTTATTATTTCAATTTCCAAACATAAATGTGTTTTAAGTTATCTATTCTGAACACACGAAAGCATACAGAAAGCTGTAAAACATCAAAAAAGCTATACCAACCTTTGATCCAGCTTAGAGAGTCAATGTTTTGACCTATACTGCACTCCAATCCTGGCTACTGTTGACCCAGGTGGCTGTTTCTTGGCCGTTGTAGCTCAGAGCAGCTAATTTCTAGCTGCTGTAGCTCAGAGCGGCTAGTTTTTGGCTATTGTAGCTCAGAGTGGCTAGACCTGTACACAAAATTAAGTTAGTTTTCCAGCAAAAAATGAAAAATTAGTGGTCATCCCACCATGATCGCCATCTGTAGCAATCCCGAGAATGCATGCATAGGTCCCTTTTATGAAAACCCTACTTGCAATGCTTATTTAAAATACCAAAGATAAAATGGAAAGACAAGAGGAAAAAGAAAGCATATAACATGAAATAACAAAAGATAGATCTCTTTATTGATATTGAAGCTCGGTTACATGTTGGTCCCTCTTAGGGATACCCATTTTGATACTATAAATTACAAGTGGGCAAGGAGTGCCCCTTATGTGAAGATGTGGTGCACTTATAAAAGGTTCCTGATTTTGTACACAAAAATGTATTAGGGCTTACAGATGCCTCCTTCTCCAAGTCTGTTTCCTAGAGGGATCCATTTTGTTCTTGTATGTTGTAACCTTCATCTTATTTACCTATGGCCCTACAAGAAATGAAATAACAACACACTTTTAGGTGTCCGATATTGCCTCTCCGAATGAGGTTGTTAGTAATCAAATAATGTAATAGAAATATGATAAAACAATACCATGGAATCAAGTAAATCTATGCTAATGATATAAGAAAACAAGATAAAAGATGTTATGTCTATCTAACCCAAGTCTATAGGCCACTATCCAAGACATCGACCCCTAAAGAAAACCTTGCTCTCCTTATCCCAAAGCTATGGTTCAAAGACTATGATCTGATGTTGAATAAACTAGGTGTTATGCCCTTTGATTTGTCAAAGCTCCATCGCACACGTGACCTCAAAGAGAACTCTCTCTCTAAAATGATCTCCTGTGATCTTGGGATATGAGAAGGCTATTTATATATCATATATGGATCCTTTGGTGCTCTTAGGATTGCACCTTTTATAGTGTGAAACCCTAGGTCTATGACCAAGCCCTAGAAATGAATTTCTCATATGTAGTGCAAGTTAGCATGAGAAGACCTTGTCTATTGTCTATATTTGAAGGCCGGTTAACTGAAATCTAACTACCCACTTGAGTCTTTTATGCGAATTGTTCATTAGCATGAGAAGCTTTTGTCCTTTGTTTATGCTTGGAGGTCAGTTAACTTAAGTCTAAATGCAAACTCAAGTCTCCTATGTGAACTGGTCATGAAAAGAAATGCAAAGTCACTCCCGTTCACCTTTATTGCATGTAGACTACCACTTCCACCCGATATTGGACCTATTTGTTGGCAACTTTCTTATTATGGCTTAGCCATTGTCGTTTGCAGTGGCTATGATTTGATCGCTATCATCTACAGTGGCTAAGGTCTGGCTGCTCTAGGCTTGAGTGGCTAGAATCTGGTTGCTATTGGCTTGAGCGACCAAGCTTGGATGGCTTGAAAAGGCCACAAATGAGTGGTGAGAACCACTATTGGTGCTTGGAAAGTCCAAGATTATGTATTATGATCTTATGAGTGTGTCTATGTAAGTAGCTCCCATAAGCATGACATGATTAAGGTTGCGCTTATAAAAGCTTCCCAGTTCCACACATAGAAATGTATGAGGGCTTACAGATCCCTCCTACTCTAGGTCTATTTCCTAGAGGGATCCCTTTTGCTCTCGTATGTTTAACCTTCCTTCAATGTACCTATGGCCCTACAAGAAATGAAACAACAACACACTTTTAGGTGTTCGAGATTGCCTCCATGGATGAGGTTGTTAGTAATCAAAGAATGTAACAGAAATATGATAAGACAATACCATGGAATCAAGTAAATCTATGCTAATGATATAAGAAAACAAGATAAAAGATGCTATGTCTATCTAAGCCAAGCCTGCGGGCCACTGTCCAAGACAACGACTGCTAAAGAAAATCTTGTTCTCCTTACCCCAAAGCTATGGGTCAAAGACTATGATCTAATGTTTAAGAAATTAGGTGTTATACCCTTTGATTTGTCAAAGCTCCACTACACACGTGACCTCAAAGAGAAATCTCTCTCTAAAATTATCTCTTATGATCTCTGGATATGATAAGGCTCTCTATATGTCATATATGGATCCTTTGGTGCTCTTAGGCTTGCACCTTTTATAGTTTGAAACCCTAGGTCTATGTCCAAGATATAGAAATAAATTTCTCATGCATAGTGCAAGTTAGAATGAGAAGCCCTTGTCTATTTTCTATATTTGAAGGCCAATTAATTGAAATCTAACTACCCACTTGAGTCTTCTATGCAAACTGTTCGTTAGCATGAGAATATTTTGTCATTTTTTTATGCTTGGAGGTCAATTAACTTAAGTCTAAATGCAAACTCAAGTCTCCTATGTGAGCTGGTCATGAAAAGGAATGCATAGTCACTCCCATTCACATTTATTGCATCCAGACTACCACTTTCACTCGATATTGGGCTTGTTTGTCGATAAACCACTTATTATGGCTTAGCCGCTATCATCTATAGTGGCTATGATCTGGTCACTGTCATCTACAATGGCTAAGGTCTGGCCGCTCTAGGCTTGAGTGGCTAGAATCTGGTTGTTCTTGGCTTGAGCAACCAAGCTTGGATGGCTTGAAAAGGCCCCAAATGAGTGGTGAGAACCACTGTTGGTGCTTGGAAAGTCCAATATTATATATTATGATCTTGAGTGTGTCTATGTAAGTAGCTCCCATAAGCATGACATGATTTAGGTTATGCTTATAAAATCTTCTCGGTTCCACACATGAAAATGTATGAGGGCTTACATATTCCTCCTTCTCCAGGTCTGTTTCCTAAAGGGATACCTTTTTCTCTCATATGTTGTAACCTTCGTTCGATGTACCTATGGCATTGCAAGCAATGCAACAACACACTTTTAGGTATCCAATATTGCCTCCTCGGATGAGGTTGTTAGTAATCAAAGAATGTAACAAAAATATGATAAGACAATACCATGGGATCAAGTAAATCTATGTTAATGATATAAGAAAACAAGATAAAAGATGCTATTTATATCTAAGCCAAACCTATGGGCCACTGTCCAAGATAGTGACCGCTAAAGAAAACCTTGCTCTCCTTACCCCAAAACTATGGGTCAAAGACTATGATCTAATGTTGAAGAAATTAGGTTTTATGCCATTTGATTTGTCAAAGCTCTGCCGCACACATAACCTCAAAGAGAACTCTCTCTCTGAAATGATATCCTCTAATATCTGGATATGATAAGGTTATCTATATGTCATATATGGATTCTTTGGTGCTCTTAGGCTTGCACCTTTTATAGTGTGAAACCCTAGGTCTATTTCCAAGCCCTAGAAATGAATTTCTCATGCGTAGTGCAAGTTAGCATGAGAATCCCTTGTCTATTGTCTATATTTGAAGGCCAGTTAACTAAAATATAACTACCCACTTGAGTCTTCTATGTGAACTATTCATTAGCATGAGAAGATTTTGTCATTTTTTATGCTTGGAGATCATTTAACTTAAGTCTAAATGCAAAATCAAGTCTCCTATGTGAACTAGTCATGAAAAGGAATTCAAAGTCACTCCCACTCACCTTTATTACATGTAGACTACCATTTCCACCCGATATTGGGTCTGTTTGTTGGAAAACCACTTCTTATGGATTAGCAATTGTCGTTTGCAGTGGCTATGATCTAGCCACTATCATCTGTAGCGGCTAAGGTCTGGCTGCTCTAGGCTTGAGCAGCTAGAATTTGGTTGTTTTTGGCTTGAGTGACCAAGCTTGGATGGCTTGAAAAGGCCCCAAATGAGTGGTGAGAACCACTGTTGGTGCTTGGAAAGTCCAATATTATGTCTTATGATATTATGAGTGTTTCTATGTAAGTAGCTTCCCTACGCATGACATAATTTAGGTGTCTACAACTTCCATGTATCATTGTCCCATGTATTTTCTATCTCGTACCAAGGAATATATAGAGAGTGGTAAGGTATATAGGGAATATCAAGTATATTGGGAGGTCCTTGAGGTATATCGAGGGAAGGAGATATAAGGTTGCTAAAATATCTTCTCTTTATTCTCTAATAAACTCTATAAACTTCATAACCTAATTAATTGAATCTCCATTTCCTTCCAATCCATGACCAAGAGATGCTACTTAACTTGTAGTATTGCTCATTGATTGTTCATTAACCCTAATTATTCTATGGATAGTCCCGAGGACTAAACCACATTTGAGAATCCTACCTTCAAAGAAGAAGATAAGAGTGCTTCCTCCTCAGGTTGTCTAATCCCCCTTCATGATGATCAACAAAGAGTGATCTTCAAATCCTTTGAACATGTGGCTTCATTCTTACAACAATATAGAGATGTCATGGCATCCATACTTAAGGAATGTCATGATAATCTAGGTGTTCTTATAGGGGAGGATTAACTCTTGGACCATCCTCAACAAACTAGTTCTAACCCTTTGGCTTCTAATCAATTTGATCCATCCTTCAAATTTTTAAATGCATAACATTAATACATCAAATTTTAATCTTGCTGACTCTACACCCTGTCATCACCACTTTTGTAGATGTTGGGATGCAAAATCCTTGATCATCCTTGAGATATCATTCATCATTGCCTCCTCTTGAAGAGCTATTGTGGGTCAATGTAAGTTTCCTCGTATCTAATGAGTGGGAATGAGTTACATTCCTAATTCGAATGTATCCTCTAGTGTCCCAATATCTAATACTCTTGTCAAAAACATTCCTCTTATTCCCACCAATACAAGTACGTGATTCATTCAAAAATATATTCTTGCAATCTGTCATCCTTCATTTTCTAATCCTTTTGTTTTGAATAGTTTAGGAACAAGCCATATGATGCTAACCGCAACATCGTATGCCCCAATGCATCAATTTCATCCTTTTGTTGGCTATCAAGGTCCTCTTGTTTCTCAACACATGCCCTATATGCAATAAAACCAAATTTATTATAAAATTTAAAATTTAACCTCTCAATTAGAGCTATTGAAAGAACAAATGGATAAAATTCAAGGGTCTTCCTCTAGCCACAAGTACTCCTATGAGGACTTGTAAAACCAACCCTTAGATCCTTTCGTAGCTAGTTGTCCCTTTCTTCCCAAATTTGAAATCCCTAAGTTTAAAATGTAAAAAGGGAAGGAAGATCCCATCAATCACCTTAAGCTATTTTGGACCACTTTTAATGGCATTTCTTATGACAAAACATTGCTACTTAAGATCTTTTTCAAAAATCTTAGTGGACTTGCCTTGTGGGATGAACCTCTTTTGCTGATGTGAGTATTTCACCTAAAGGTTCCTAGTTTGGAGTTGTATTGAAACAATAAATTGAGGATAATTCTAACTACAATCTAAAAACTAATGATAAAAGTAGGATTAATATCACATTTCCAATAACAAAAATATTAAATAAGTGGAACATGGAAACTCATAATTGATTTAACAAGACCAAATTTATTAACATTGCTTTCTTCTTCGAGGGGGTAATCTTATTTACAATATATTGCAATATTCTCTATCTTCCCCCTGAAGGTTACATTCTTACCTTTTTATAAGGCTTGAAAACATATTCCTATGATCTAAAATCAATATTATTACTTAAGTTTCCTACCTACCTACCCACCTAACTTGATAGGTGGTCCTCTTCATATGATCCATATGGTAAAATAACATAGACCAACATGAATTAAAATCATGAGGCATGTAACACACTACCCCCCTTAGAAAATCTTTGTCGTCAAAGTTGAAAATTAGGAAATTTTTGCTAGAGCTCTTGCAATTGCTCCCACATGGCATCTTCTGGTTAGAGCCCATGCCACTGTACAAGGACTTCAATGATGTTGTGGGATAAAAGGTGTCAATTCCATTGATAAAAGGATGGTTTTTGGTTTGAGAAGAACAAGTACTTCTTCATCAATTTTTGGGAGGATTGTTTGTATTGTGGTATGTTTTCCCACCACTTTCTTCAAGCAAGACATGTGGAAAACTAGGTGGATCTTGGATGACATAGATAGCTCCAAATTGTAAGCAACTTTTCACACCTATTCAAGTACCTTATATCATTCATAGAACTTGGGTACTACCTTGTGTTGACCTTTTTGTGTCAAAGACATCTACTTTTAGGGTTGAAGGCAAGGAAAAACCATGTCATATTCCACAATGCGTTGATATGCTATTGTTTCAAGTATTTTTAGGTGGTCACTAAGTTTTATCTCAGGGTATCTAAGATATCCTATAACCGAGTGAGGATAGTATCCACTGCCTCAACGTTTGAACTACCTAGAAGGTAAGAGGTAAGTGTCCAAGGTGATTGGCCATAGACTACCTCATACAAAATCATATTGGTAGTTATATATAAAGTGGTGTTTTACCACCATGCAATGAGTAAAGGCCATTGGCTCCATTTATATTTTTGGTCAGCAATGAAGCATCTAAGTTATGTCTTCATATATTTGTTAACTACCTTAGTCTAACCGTTAGTCTATGGATAAGACAAACTTATTTTTAGCTATATTCCTTGAATGTGGCTCCCTAAACTTATTGATGAAAACTTTGTCATGGTCACTAAATATTATGTAGGGGATCCCATGGAACCAAAATATCTGATCCATAAATATTTGTGCCACTATCCTCACATGATAAGTATGACCTAAGGGGCACAAGTAAGAATATTTTTTTAGCTTGTCTATTACCATAATGATAATTCTTTTCCACCCAATAGAGGGAGCCTCTAAATGATGTCCATTGAAATATCTATCCATGGTGAATCAAGAGTGGGTAAGGGTTGAAGGAGACCTAGTGTTTTAACTATTTTTCCCTTTTGATGTTAGCATGTACCAGATGTGTCCACAAACTACTTCACATTGACCTTCAGACTAGTCCATTAAAATTTGCATTTGACCCATTCATAGGTACATAAGTTAGTTTGTCCTATTGGTGAAGAATGGAGATTCGTTAAAATTCAAGACCTAAGTCTTAAGATGGATGGAATGACAACCCTTTATTTGTAGTAGAGTATCCTCTCATTCCATGTGTAGTTAGGATGATCCCTTATTTTTAACTAGAATTTATGAATGATTCTCACAAGTGTGGAGTTGCCTTGCCACTATAACTTGAGATCCTCTAAAAAGTCATCCCGGATAATTAAAACCACATGAAGAATGTCCCATGTTTCCATAATTCTAGAGAGGGAATTTTCTACCACTACCATTGTGATAGACTATCTCATAGTCAAAATTTAAGAGCTTAGTTACCCACTTTTGTTGCTTTAGGGAAGAAATTTGTTGTTCCAAAAGATATTTTAAACTGTGATTATTCTTCTTAATGATGAAATGTCACCCTATTAGATATGGTAATTAATGAAGAACAATAAATACAATGACCATCATCTATTTAATATAGGTTGATTTGGCCAGATTTCATCCCAATATTGCCTTGTTGATGAATGCAAGGGGTTTGCCTTCTTGCATGAGTATGAC
This sequence comes from Wollemia nobilis, assembly GCA_028583015.1. NCBI lineage: Eukaryota > Viridiplantae > Streptophyta > Pinopsida > Araucariales > Araucariaceae > Wollemia > Wollemia nobilis. Next base: position 2,990,189 of record JAQPPZ010013020.1, on the reverse strand, counting down.
CCCCAATCCAACCCTTGATGCATCACTCTATCATGATAGTCTTGGAGAAATATAAGATTGCCAAAAATAGGATGTTGCACATAATATTTTTTAGGATAAATAAAGTCTATTTTGCTTTATTAGTCCATACAAATGCATCCTTGTAGAGCATAGTTACCAAGGGTGTAGCATGGTGGTAGGTATTCCAAGAATGGAGGACAAGACATATTAGAGGTCAAACAAGAATATAGTCAATGCAGTCCTTCTCATCATTATGCTCTTGAACAACATCAACACTTGACTTGTACGATAATATGACTTGAATGACACTTCCACTAGAATGAAAATATTCTTGAATAACACTTGGACTAGAATGGAAAATATTGGAATGAGAATATGTTGGAATGACAAGTGCTTGAATGACAAGTACTAGAACAATAGGATCAACTCTAATTAGAATGGCAAGTGTTCCACACTACTAGAATGATAACTTGCATTGGAACAATCACAATCAATCTACTAGAATGACATGCTCAATACCACTAGAATGATAACTTCAAAATTTTCACTTGTATGATGTTTTGGACTATAACTCCCTTGTTCCATGCTCTGACTACAATAGTTATACCTACACAAGAATCCAAAATTCTACCAACTACTACAAGCATGAAATTACAAATTCTCACACAATGCATACACAATCTCTCTTCTAGCATATGCTCTACACATATCTGCAAATATGCTATACTATTTATAAATACATATGGTTTGCTAATACATGACTCTAGTCTCTATGTATGTTGCTAGTTCCTATCATCCATGAACAATCTCCACAAGGGTGATTGATAGTATTGAATGAAGGAGGGGTGTATATTTATGCTTGTGTCCTAGTTGTAGCCAACAATGGATTCTAAGATAGTGCACCACCCAATTGTCTCCCCATTCAAATATTTACATAGAAATTTTTATGCTTACTATAGTCTATTACAATTTATCAAACTCATAATTAAATTGCATTACATTGACATTTCATCTACATTTGCATTTGCATTTCACATGCATTTGACTCACATTTACATTTACATTTCATTACAATTTATTTACACTTAGTGCATTTTGCACTTATTCCTACTATGTTCACTACTTCTTGTAAGTTCTAGAATTAGCCTACATCTATATTCCCCTTTACTTTGGTCAATGTCCTTGTTGATGTCTATTTTGGTTTTTGAGGACTTGGTTGCTATTTTTGAGGTATCAAAATATGTATTCCTTCCATATACATGATCTCCATGAGAAGAAGAAAAGGTATACCAACCCAAGAAAATTAAATAAGCATAGATGATGAGAGTTTACAAATATAATATATAGGAAAAATATGAAATAAATCTCTTAAACTTGGGTGCAACCAATAAAGAAGAATATTCCAAGAAAAAAGGCAAACCGAGGAGGAAAAATATGTGCCATAAACATCATATAAAAAAAATAATTTAAGTGGCATTGTTCATGTTTTGATAAAAATGAATGTAGTGGTGAAGGATGTAGGAAGTGGTATTATTTACTTCACAAATAAAAGAAAAAAATTCTAAAATATGTAAAATATGAATTATTTATTCCTTAGGTCCATATTAACAATATATAAGTTGACTCCTTGTTTAGCAGTGGTTTACAAAATAACCTAATTTCAAAAATATGGTACAAGAACTTTGTTCTAAGACTATGGAGTGTTCAAATCCATATGCTTTGGGATGGCTATATATGGATTTAGATGCATATGACTAAAAACACAAGATCAAGTTTTCAATTTCATATTATTTCATGGATAAAGTAGAGTGTGGTATGGTGCCTCTTCTTATATGTGAGATAGTTGTAGGTAACCCATACATGTAGGAAAGAAAAGTCATTATCTTTTCCTTAAATGACTAGTCAAGAAAGACAAACCATTCATCACCAATGCATGCAAAGAAAAATACACATATCTATCTATCTATCTATCTCTTTATCTCTCTCTCTATATATATATTCAACTAATTAACTTGAGAGAATAGTTAATGCAACTCGCTATGTTTTTTGGGAAGGAAAACAAACAAGGAGAAATAATACCTCTTCGTTTTTGTTTTCACAATAAGATTTCGAGAGATCAAAATATTTCATATAAAGGAGATGTGATAAAAATGAATCATGAAAATACTTTATGAATAATATAAAATATGTTACTTCCTATAGTAGAAGGTACTAACTTAATCAATGGTAAGTAGAAGAGGCTATGCCCAAGTGATAAAGAGCCTCGAGGAAGATAGGTGGAGTCAAAAAAATTTCAAATGTCACTGCTGATTTTGAAATGACTAAGCAATGAAGAAGATTAAAGGATAATAAAAATGACTATGTTAGGAAATAAACAATTTATCAAACCAATAATATATCAAATTCTAATGATTCATTGAAATGCATACCCATAGAGGGTATCAACAGTCTGAAAGTAACATTTTTATCATTATGTTATAAATTGTAATGGTAGAAAACTATTTCTTACGATGAAAAGGGTAAAATCCTTGCTATAAAGAAGAGCCTAGGAATCATTGTAAACATCTTTTTGCCATTGAGAAATACTAAAACTCCTATTTATCATATGAATGGAAACCCGTGCTTGAATGTTCTGCTAGATTGTGTCCCATTTTTTCATACCTCTCTATGCAAAAATTGTTATAGTATATTACATTATTTATTTCATGCTAATATACCACCTTGGGTACATTTCTAGATTAGGAGTGTGTATTAGATTAAAGTGTGAGTATTTCATTTATGTAATGTAATAAATGCACAAGTATTATTAGAATGTGCAAAGTATTTAATAATGTAAATGTGCATAATAGTCCATGTGCACATGAGTCCATAAAGTAGGAAAGTGAAGAGTCTCAAGAAGAGTCAAGGCCAAGAGTACTCCATATGAAGAGTCACATTCCATTATATATATGTCTCTATGCATGTGTGGGGGGACAATGTGTAGAGTGAGAGTGTGTGGAAGAATGGTGTATTTGAGATCTTTACTCTATATCAAAATATAATTTGCATGAGCATTTGTTAATGGAAATTTTATGAGTTGTTGCATAATTTAATTGTAAGTTTTATATGTTTAAAATATTGCCATTATCTTATATTTCATATTGCAACTTTATTCTAGATCTTGTGGTTATTTTACCTTAAGTATTGAGCTTCAAAAGCTAATAGTGGTATCCAAGCTATAACAAGGTTTTGTCTTGCATAGGTTTTTTATAAAGTCGCAAAGGAGATTTCCAATGGTTAAGGAGAAATCAATGAAGTTGAAGAAATTACCTCTAAAAAAAACTAGGCAAGATAGCATTTTAACTATGTTGAAGGAAAACCAGTGAAGATTGGAGATTTAATTTATCTATTCTAAGAGTAAATTTGGAATAGAAGGAAATTTACAGGTCTTGAAGACGGACCTTGACATTGATAATATTAAGAGACCCAAGAAGGAGGTCCTATTGAAAATTTTGATAGATAGAAGAAGAAATCATATTGCTATTTGGCTAGAGTCTTTCCATAGAGTTGAAGGAAAACTTGTGAATACTAGGACTAAATATAGATTTATTTCCACTAGTTTTGAGAATAACTAGTGAAGTCTATTGATTTCAAAATTTTGGAAATTTGAATGTATTTTATTGCCACTATGTAAGTTTTTGTTGCATAAAATTAGTTCTCAAAATTTGAGAAGCTTCCTACAACCAAAAGAGAAGAATTTCACCCTCAGTTTCCTGTTTCCTGAAAGTCTATGTGCTTTCCTCCTACAAGGATTAGTTTTTGAGTTGCAACAAAAGAGTAGACATTGAAGATTAAGGAGTTCCAAGAAAGAGGTCCCATTGAAGATTGAAGATTGAATATTAAGGAGACCCATGGAAGAGGTTCCCATTAAATATTTGAGAAAGAATATAGAGGACTAAGAAAAGGTCCAATTCAAGAGTTGCATAATTTGAAGACCCAAGAGAATAGGTCTAAATAGAAGGACAAAGAAGAATGCTAGAGAAACCCTATTATGAAATTGAAGAAGTGACCATTAGAGAAGGTTTGAATAAATTTCATGGTATAATATTGCAAGAAGAAGAAGCTCCTGAAAAAAGGTAATCACAATAAATTTGGGAAAATTGATGTCATTTAACAACAAGCCCAAAAGGATTTATGAAACTGATTTAAGGAAGAAGGATTTGACAAGAATTTTACCAAATTTTGAGAAGGTATATTTTGAAGACTTCAAGACATTGAAATTCTTGAATATTATGCCATAAAAAGAGGCCATATTATAAGATAAAATTTAGTGAGAGATAAGGAGAATAAAGAAGATAGAAGAGGCCACCGATTTGAGAAATTTGAAGACAAGCATTAAGAATTTGAAGGCTGATTTGTGGAGGAGAATATTGCTATTTATCAGGATAAAAGTTGAAGGGTCACATGATAGAAAATTGAAGGTGACATAGAGCTGCAATTTGAAGAAGATTTGGGCAAATTTTGAAGTGCCCTTGAACAACCAATTGAAAGAAGGCTTGATAGCAAACTAAGGTAGTGGATTGGAGGAGTGAGAGACTATTTTTGGACAGCAAGATATAGGAGGAGATATCAAATTTTGTGATCAAAAATTTAAAATATTTGAGCTGTAAAATTGGGCAGCATTAGAGGGAGATATTAGAGCTATGATTTGAATAGTTTTGGGGCAGATTTGAGAGAGCTTTGGATATAAAAGCAAACGAATATTTTGCAGCAATTGAAGTTGTAGATTACAGCAATTTTGGATAGCAAGAAGGCATCATTTGAAGTTGCAAAAATCAAAGAAGTTGAAGATAAAGAAGGCTGATTTCAAACAACATTTGAAGACGAAGAAAGGCTGAAAATTTTATAATTTTGTAATAGCTATGTGGCAAGGAGAAAGAGAATTTTCAAACAACATACTTCGAAGAAGGTAGACATTGATTTTGGGGAAGCAAAGTAAAAGGAAGTGGAGCTGCAAAATTTGTAAATTTGAGACAACAAAAAGGTGAATCAAATCACCAAGGAGATTAGCTTCAGAAGCAAGCCAAATAGGTTTGTAATGTTGGTGCTATAAAGGTTCATTATTCAAGAATTCAAACTAGCTTATTATAAATTTTTTTGAAAGCACTATATTAGAGTTAATAAATCCAAAAAAAGATATTTGAAGCTAAGTGTCTCCGAACCAAGGAAGGAGGAATCATTATCATCCTAAAATATGCAAAACACAATAGCAAAAAATGAAGTTAAATATTGCTTGAAAGGAACTAATAAGAAGGAGGAAAAAATAATATATATGTTGTTTTTATAATCCAAGGAAAAGTTTGCAAATAAGTGTTTATAGTTACCTTGTTTAAGCATTCAAGGAGAGTGTTTATATCAAGCATTATAAGCACCATTATCATTATTAAAGGACAAAAAAAAGGAGAAGCTAAAGTTCTAGTTGAAGCTAAAATTCAGAGCTTTCCATCAACATTGAACTTGAATCAAACTTGCAAAAATAACAAGTTAATAAGAGAATAATAAGCTAGTTACTATCTTGAAAAGAGAGCAATATAGTATAAGGAACAAAGCAAGAAAGTTACAATTTTGAATGGAGAAGAGAAGATAAGGAGAAATCATCAAGGAGGAACCACCAAGTTTGAATACAACGAGCAAGGAGGAGAACAAGCAGGTTAGAAGTTAAATAACAATAAGGTAATTTGGAGTAGACCCATCAGAAGACCATCACAAAGAGTTGCAGTCGTAGCACAGGGGGAAAAGCATATAAGATCCATCGAGTTTGATAGCAAACCATTATAAAAGGAAGGAGAAGCCACTGTGTTAAAAGGAAGAGCCACCACATTGAAAGGATGAGAACCACAATGAGAGGAGAATCCATTGAAAGTAGAAGGAGAGCCACCATGTTGAGGAGAAGTAAGTTTAATAACCATCATTAGCTCCATTACAAGGAGCACAAGCATAGTCTACAAATGTTGGAGAATAAGAAACTAAAAGGATAGTCCATAGATATAGAAAAACCAAGTATCAATGAGTCAAAGCATTGTTAGGGTAAGTTATTGTAAGTTGAAGTATCAAAAGGAAAGCCAAACATTAAAGAGCCAACCATCAGTAAGGATTAATAACACCATAATACCATCAAGCAAGGAAGAGTAATGTTGGGAAGCAATAACACCATAAACCAAGATAAAATACCATCAATAAAGGAATACTAATGCTAGGAAGCAATAACACAATCAACCAAGATAGAATAACGTTCCAACTTCATCATTGCCAAGTTTTATGTAGGGAGAAGAACATAGGAAATATTTGGGGTGCAAAAAAAAGTTGTATGCCATTTGGCATCATGCACAGAAAGTGCCAACAAGTATTAAAGGAAGATAATGCATTTCACAATAACCATTAAATGCATGGATAAGTCAAATGTAAAAATAGAGAACACCAAAACACTTTCATTGAATCTTAGGTTTGAGCACGATAGATTGTATACAATTTCCATAGGTGTACCAAAGAGGAGTAATTTCATTGAGAAACGCAATTTTAGGGTAGGTAAAATACCTTTGACTAATTATTTTTCATGTCTCGGGAGGTAAACCAATGCATTTACAATTTTATTATTTTCTCAACATTTAGGAGTTTTTTTGTTTTTTGTTTTATTATACTAGAGGAATCGATAACTTGTTACAATTTTCTAGCCTCTTCGTGGGTTTGCATCTCGCTCCTTTTCACCACTATAACCTCCAGTTGCATTGGTTAAACATTTTATGTAGTTGTCTATGCTGATGCAACACACCCACCAACACTACAAGGCCCGAGGGATTGGAACCCTGGTCTCCGTGCTCCTATAGAAGCATTTTGACCGTTGAAACAAGCCCTAGGACCCACTCAAAATTTAGGAGTTATAAGGTTGGATAGTGTTATTATTTTTCTAAGATTGAAGAGAAATTAATCTATTTACTTGATTATTGGAGAGATAAGATATAAAAGTGAAATTTGAAACCTTAGAAACATTATTAGTTATTTTTGGAAAATCTTGAGAAGCCTTGAAGTAATTTTTGAGAAATTTTTGGGAATTCAATTTCAAGTTTTGGGGAAGTTTTATAAACTGAATTATTGAATTTTGTGAAGATTTTTTTTAATATTTGAAAATATTATGAATTTTGGAGAAATAAGGTTTTCTACATAAACTTAGGAATATAAAATTTTCAAATATACTTTTACTAGATTTCTAAAATTCTGAATTTGGAGTTATAAGGAATTCAATATCAACATAGGATTGTGAAATTTAGAATTGAGAAATTATATTTTTGAAATTTGGGAGATAAAAGTAATTCAACCTAGAGATTTTAATAATGGAAACCTTTTTCAAAAATATTTTTTGATCAATTATCCAAACATTATAAAATACAAGGTACTCTACAAAATTTGAGAATTCTATCAAAATTGAAATTGGATCAAAATTATCTTCAGCCTTCTACTCATAATGAGGGAGAAAAAAGGGATTCAACTAAAAGGAAATATAGAAAGCTAAGTATTTTATCAAATTTATATTCAAAACACTAGGGAGAGATAAGAAATATAACATTAAAACTATTTTTGAAGATAATAATGGATACGTTAGCAAGAGGAACATATCATCATAAAGTACACTATGAAAGGATCCAAGATCAAATTTCATACAATATTTCATATAAAAAAATGTAAAATTACTTCAAGCACAAATAATTCTACAAGCCAAAATGGTAAAGACATTTGGTTTATTGATTTTGGTGCAAGTTATCACATGATAGGAAATTTACAATGGTTTTATTACCTTGAAGTCACAAACAGTTTAGGGTTAAAAATTGTACATGACAAAACCTATATTTTGTATGGATATGGGTGTGTAACACTTAGTACATAATTTACAAATATTTTGTTACATGATGTAATGTATGTTCCTATATTAACATTAAATCTTATTTCAGTAGCCAAATTGGTTGAAGGCAAAATGATGATTGAGTTTAGATATATAAATGGAGTTAATAAGTGTCTCATTATAAATCAAAATGATATAAAAGCTACAAGATAAATTTACAATGATATATATGATCTAGACTCAATTGGGATTTCACAAGATATTATTGTAGTGCAAAACAACACTAATAGATTTTCTGATGAACATATTATAGGACTTGAAAACCCTATTTATCATAAAAGTCAATGGGAAAATTGAAGATTCTGAATGAGAAATATGAGAGAAGAACAATACTTTGGACTACTTGGTCATCTATAAATTTAAGAAGAAGAACAAGAACATGATCAAGTTGAAGGATTTATGAAATATGAAGATCCATATGGAAGACTAAAGTCTTCAATAACCAAATAATGTAATACAAGGGGGTGTTAGAGTATATTACATTATTTAGATCATGCTAATGTATCACTTGGGTACATTTATAGATTAGGAGTGTGCCTTATATTAGAGTGTGAGTATTTACTTTATGCTATACAAGTATTATTAGAATGTGCAAAGTATTTAATAATATAAATGTGCATAATAGTCCATGTGCACATGAGTTCATAGAGTTGGAAAATGAAGAGTCTCAAGAAGAGTGAAGGCCAAGAGTACTCCATATGAAGATTCATATTCCATTATATATGTGTCTGTGTGTGGGAGGGACAATGTGTAGAGTGAGAGTGTGTGGAAGTATGGTGTATTTGAGATCTTTATTCTATATCAAAGTTCTATTTTTGTGAGCATTTGTTAATGGCAATTTTATGAGTTGTTGTTGAAGTTATTTATGAGTTTTATATATTTAGAATATTGTAATTATCTTATATTTTATATTGCAAATTTATTTTAGATCTTGTGGTTATTTTACCTTAAGTATTAATATTCAAAATCTAATAAAAACATGTGGTGATTATGGATATGCCCTCTCAACCACTTGGTAGTCCTATTTTCCATTAGGTGTGTGCTTATTGGATGAAACTAAACTATTGATATTCAATTTGTTTGGTCACACATAAGCCTTGCTATGGTATCTGGATATATTTTGTTTTCATATATTTATTTTACCTTTCCTACCCTTACCTTCTCATATTTTATTTTCTCCATTTAGTTTAGTTAGACTAGAGTAGGTTATTAGGAAGTCAACCTAGATCTTGAGGTTAAGGAAACCTAAACCCATCATTTTCTAAGACATTGAATGTGCAATCATAGGTGCAATCTCAAATAAGTTAGTCCTATAGAATAAAAATCTATTTCTAGCATGCATATGGACATGTACCATATCAACTTAATATTTAATCCTCAAATCTATGCCAATCCATTAGAAATATTACTACATCCATAAAAGGGTTTGTAAAACATTCCACTATCTATAAAATCCAAAACCCTTTCTACAAATCGCTATCCTAGATGGCCAAGTTACCCTTGAACCTATGAAGCAATCACATAATTCTGATAAATTGAGGTATATGTCAACTACATTGAAGACTTAACCCAAGGTTTGATCATCAAATCCTCTTGAATTGGTGATCTAATTCATTAAAAAATATTAAGAACTTGAAGTTGCTTCGAAACACTCCCTTCTCTAACAAATCATCGATAATGACCCAAAGAACATTTCAAAATTTTATCCAAGGACTTGTCTTACTGATTTACCAAAACTGGATGATGATTTGTCTAAACTACACCTACTTCAACTACGTGTCACCATTATTTTGAAGCATTTTTATTGCTAAGTCAACATTATTGATGCATAGTGACATCACAACCCAAACCACATCCCACCAAGTCTTGATTGTTGTAAATTATTGGAATTACTGTAATTCATCCAAAAATCTAGCAATTCACTATAATTGGTATGAATTTGATTTTTAACTAATTTGGCCCATTTTATTAGTTTTTTTATGGTAGACACAAAGAAAATTGAGTATGAATTGAAAGTATTGGCCTCTGTTATGAATACAAGGTAATTTTGGTCATCACCCACACACACTTTTGAGTGAAAGTACATAAGGTATCATCAAAATCCAAAATAGCCAAGTATGGAGGAAGGTAGATATTTTGTTCTTGGGCATGCAATAGACATATCCTAAAACTTTGGCACTTGGCAAAAAGTGAGGGAAAAATTGGCTAAGTGTAAAGATTTTTAGACATTTTGTACCTCCTCTTATAGCATATGAGTACCAAAATCCTGGTGCCTAATAGAAATAGACTCAAGTGAAATTTAGCTAAGTATGGAGCTCGTCCAACTTTGTGTACCCTTATACAAAATATATGGGTACCAAAAACCCGTCATACAGTGGATGATAAAGGTGCACAAAATGGCTAAGTTTGGTAATTATCAAACATTTTGGACCTAGGTGGATGACAAATGATCCCCAAATCTTTAGTTCTTGGTGGAAAACAAGATAGGTAAAATGGTTAAGTATTGAAGTCGTCAAACTTTTTTACCTCTCTAAACAATGGATGAGTACCAAAAACTCATCACCTAGTAGAAGTATCAAGAAAATGGCTAAGTGTCAAAAGAGCAAAAAAATTTGTACTCTTAATAGAAGTGGATGGGTACCAAAAATCCATTGCCCAACAATAATCAACAGGGGTAAAATCGACTAAGTGTGGAAGTTGTTGGAGTCTTTGTACCTCACAAGGTAGCAGATGGGTACCAAAAACTTGTGACCTAGTAGATGTTAAATAAAAATAAAAATAAAAATGGCTAAGTATGAATATTGTCAAACCTATTGTACCACTTGCATAAGTGGATAGGTGCCAAAAATCCATCACCTAATAGATATGAAAAGATGAAATTAGCTAAGTGTGAGGACTACTGGAAATTTTGTACCTTCCTTACCTGCAAATGGGTACCAAAAACCATTGCTTGGTATGTGACAAGATAGTCATTTTTGATTGAGTATGAAGACTATCAATTTTTTTTTACCTTGCAAGGTTGTGGATGGGTACCAAAAAACCATCATCCGATAGTAAAAGGAAACCAAATTCCTCGCACCTAACTATCAAATTAAGATGGGTCACTAGGTGAATAAAATTTCAATGTCTTGTAATGGATCAACAAAGGAGTCTTGGCTTTCTATCATCATCCAAAGAGTAGGTGATCACTATCATAACTCACTAGGTGGTTGAAGCATGTTGTTATATAATATTAATGACTAAACCAATCGCCATTGCTCATGTGGATGCATGATTGTGAAAAAGGTTATTGCCTAAAAAAAAATATCAACAAATATAATGAATTAGGTGTGTTGGTAATTTTGCCACACTAAATTTTGCTTGTAAATTATTTTTGAAAAGATGATAAATGATGCAGTTGTATTATTTTTACTATTTTAACATGTTCCTTCCCTGTAAGCAATTTTATTAAATAAAGGGTTGAGTTTGTTTTTGGAGATGCACAATAGTTTTGTCGATAATAAGTTAATGAAAGTTGTGAGCAAAACATAGAAGGAGAAATTTTATGGCACTAGGTATTTTGGAATAAAAGGATTTATGGGAAAATAGCTACGAATTTGGCATTTTTTTTATTTGAAGCAAAGGCACCAGAAAAATTAAAGAAATGATGTTTTTTCCCCATGGAGGGGCAAAAATAATTTGTGCCCCTCCTTTGGGGTAAAATTACCTTGAATGTTTTTTTTTCGAATGAAGGAGAAGAAAAAACTTGCAAGTGATGAAGAGGTCAAAGTCAAAAGCACCCCTAGAAAGGGGTAAAAATCATTTTTATCCCTCTAAGTGGTGAAAACACAGATAAAAGCATCTTTAGGGAAAAAATAGAATGGAGAGCATGTTGGGCACAGTCAAAGTCAAAGTTTCCCCTCAAAGAGGGTGAAAATCATTTTCGCCCCTCTTTGGGGTGAAATTCCACTGAAAGATGCTTTTCAGAGCACAACAATTTGATAATGTCATTCAGGAGGAAATTGAAGAGTCAAATTCTATATCACCCCTTAGACGAGGCAAAAATAAATTTTTCCCCTCTTTGGGGCAAAATTCCAAAAGGAAACATCTTGAGGTGAAAGTCCCTGAAAAAGAAATTTTCTTAATAGTCAAAGTCAACGTCATCCTTGGGCTGTGGTGAAAGTCATTGTCGGCCTCTCAGGGGTGAAATCAATTATTTTTTGCCTCTTTCCTTCCAGAAGATGTTTTTTTTATCATTTTTGGGGTGAAATCACCTAGGAAATGGATAAAAATACATTGAGTGAAACTCCCATTTTTTCCTATCATTCGAATAAGAATATGTCGGGGTGAAATAACTTCAAATGAAAGGTGAAATTCTAGATGTGAAGGCAACATAAACCAATGTTACTGTTTGAAGTGCTATAATTACAGATTTTTTAGGGAATGGTCGAAGATTGATAAATTTAATGCTTGGGGTAGTAAGAGTGATGATCCCAATTTTTTGCTAAAAATTTATCAGGATTAAATGCTACGTCCTCAAATTTGGTGTGATCCTGATGATTTTTGAGGTGCCATCTATGGACTTCGTTCCTTTTCAAAGTAGAGTCAAATTTTGTTGATTTCAAATAGCAAGGGTAAGATTCTAAGGTATAAGAAAATGTAATGGCACCTAGAATTTAATATTCAAGCTCTTGATTGCCGCATGAAATTGTTGAGTATCGATGTACCGATGCTTGGGATGTTCTTTCCATCATCCATTTTATTGATTTTCCAAATGCACTCCATGAAATTCAAACCGTTTCCCTTGAAGAATAATATGATTCGAGCATCACCATTACCTAGGAAGAAATTACTACTGCTAATGTTTGACCAACCAAAATTTTATTGTGTTGTGCATTAATTGATAGAGGTAAAATCCTCTATAAATACTAAACATTTAAATGTAATGAAAGGAGGATAGACACTCTGCAGAAAACACTTTAAGTTTATGCAATAGGAAGATATTCGACTTCTGGTTAATTGAGCAGTATTGTGTTTGGTTTCTTTCTATTTGTCATTTTTTATCAAGTTCATGTAATTTATTTGCTAATTTTAAATTTTGCATCTGGATTTAATTAATTCTTGTAATGGAGTGAATACTAGAATGCTTCTTGAAAGTTATCTCTGCAAAACTATGATTGGTATTTGTGCCTCACTTTTTGTTATATGCTAATCCATTTTTTTTGTGAATTTTTATTGTTAGTTTATCCCCACCTTAAGTTTTTGGCTTATAACCATTTTTTCCATTCCTTTTTGTCATTTCCCATTTCTTTCCTATTACCCTAAGCTTTAAACTAATCATTAGTTTTAGTACGAGAACCAACCCTCTTTGGAGATTGGCCCGAAGGACATCCCTTTCCTTCGACCTTTCAATGTTGGCCGGGTCTAGGGTGCACAAATAATATTTTGTACTTAGGTAGATTTGTGACCAACAGTTTTTGGCACACCCGATGGGACTCTAAATTTTTTTACCTTTAACAATATTAATATTTGATGTTTGCCTTTTACTGTATGATTAGAACATCTGGTGACTCAGCTCTACCCAAAATCCTTCAAAAATGAAATAAACAAAAGTTTTATTCATAATCACAAGGTTGAAGGTCAAAAATCTAGAAGATACCATTGAGTTTTATGAGCTTGACACCCAAGTGCTAGGAGAACATCCTAGGTTAGTTACTCTAGCTATCCCATTAAGTGTTACATCTTCACAGTTAGTTGGTGTGTTCTCTGTTCCTTCGAGTCCTGATAGCACAGGAACTAGTTTTCCATCTCCCCAACCACACACACCCATCCACATGGCTCAAAATCCACCACCATAGCCACCAAAGTAGTTCCCAACATGGAACCTGTAGTGAATCCAAGGCGGTGGTGCACCGTCCATTTATCTACTTGCACAATATTATTTTATTTATAACATACTTAATCATGCATTAAACAAAGGATGCGAAAAAAATGCAATCCAAATAAAAAGAAGTAAATAAACAATGCTCTTTATTGCTTTTTCTCAAGTTTGGTTACATATAGATCCCTCTAAGGGATTCCCTTCATTCGATACCAATTTTACAAAGTGGGGCAGCAGGTGTATGATATCCCATTGCAAGGGGTGATGCACTCTCATAGGCCTCTCGATGATGCACACAAAACTGTATGAGAGCTTACAAATGCCTCCTTCTCTAGGTCTGGATCCTAGAGCGATCCTTTTGCTTTCATAGATTAATAACCTGTATAGTGAAACTATAATCCTACAAGTATGAAAACAAAAGCAAATGCTCAACTGTCGAGATTGCCTCCCTGGATGAGGTTGTTAGTGATAATCCTAATGATAAACATAAATATGCTTAATGACAATAGAAAGTAATGCTATGAGTGCAAGTAAATGTAATAAATAATATCTATGCTAATGGCATGAAAACAAGTTAAAAAATAGAAGAAACTAATGCTAAGAATCCTAGACTAGGCCTGTGGGCCACTGTCTGAGACAACGACTGCTAAGATGAAAACTTGTCTCTATTTCACCAAGGCTATGGATCTAGGATTATTTCTAAAGTTGAAATGATGGTTGTTTATGTTCGGTGTGTTGAATATCCTATAGATGATAACCTCTCAATCAACCAACACTTTTTTGCTCCTAAAAGGTGCTCCAATTTGCTATCTGATCTGACAAGGCTTTGCTACAAGAAAATCTCTCTAAGTCTCAAAAAATCTCTCACAAGGTATCTGTATGTCTCTCCAATTGATAAAAAGTTCATCCCTTGGTGCTCTTAGGTTTGCACCTTATATTGTGTTGAGGTCCTAGGTTTAGGTCTAAAAACCCTAATATTGAATCCTGCATACAAACTATTTTTTAGCATGAGTATTTAAGTCTTTGTCTACCCTTGAGGTCCAGTTAATTGATGTCTAAATCTAGACTAGAGTCTCTCATGTATACTGGCTGTGAGGAGGAATGCAAAGTTATCCCCGCTCAACTTTATTGCATGCAAACTATTGCTTCCACCCAAGATTAGGCTGATTTGATGGTAAATTACATTTTAGGATCTAGTCATTGTCATCTACAACAGATAGGGATTGGCCGCTCTGAGATTCTGCAGCTAAGATCCAACTGCTCTAGTTCATATCGGCTAGGCTTGGATGGGCTAATACTACCCCAGATGAGTGGTGAAAACCACTTTTGGCACTTGGAATATTTCAAGGTTTAGTCACATGATCTATGGATGTGCCCATGTGATTATTTCTCCTAGACACGACGTATTTTAGGTGTCTATAGATACCCCTTTTTGGAATGTGTTGTGTGGAAAAAACACGATGCTGAGAAAAAATGTAGACTTCTATGTTTGTAGGGTGTATGATGATCATTGGTCTAATCAATGTTGGATGGCCCAATCATGCAAGACGATGTGCACCCTTGACTCATTTCTTCAACATGTTGGAAGGCTTAACTTAGCACAAAGCTTTCACATATTCACTTGCACTCATTCCTCAAACATAATCGGGTAGCTTATGTCACTACAATGAGATCCTACTGGAGGAGAGCTACAAACTTAAAATGTCATATTTTGCTTATGAACCCAGCAAACAGGGGAAATTTTGTAATAGTTGTCTATAATGATTCATAGGATGAACATAATTTTGATATGATTGAGTGATCTTTGGTTGAATTTGATTATGATTATTTGAAGAGCTAACTATCCCCTCACACAACAAATTGATGAGGGAAGGGCAATGTATGAAGTGACAAGTCGCTTGCCTAATATGATTAATTTGGTTCATTTCTAGTGCTTGTTCTTTTCAATGGGTAAAAACCCCATCCAAGTGTGATTTCAACTATTTATGATGATCATTCATCCCTATCCCGGGGAGCGGTCCGGCCATAAATGGACTTCTTAGGGAGTTAGGATGAGCGATTCTATTTAGGCTTGTGCTGAATCACTTGGCTCAGTGTTGTAATGCCATAAAGGAATTAAGATGATTCTATCGCACCCATGGAGTAGTCCAACCATCTTGGTATTTTTTGAGATTGAGAGGATACATCGTAATTCTAAGATGATTAGTTTTCCCCAAGTAGCCCTATGGAAGCTCACTCATCTCATCGAATTGCATGGAGTGCCAATCGCTGCAACCACCGAGTTGATAGAGTAAGTAACTGGATACGCGGCTTACTTAAGATTTTTGTTTCTATGTGATTTTTTATTATTTTGATCATTATGATGATTTTGAACCATCAAATTATGATTATTTGATTTTTTATTGTTCCTCCTAGAAGGAATATTTCTATTTTTTCCTTTGCTTTTGGTTGCTGGAAGCTCCAACGATCCCTAAATGCCTATTTTTGGCCACTCTCGACCTCAGTGACCAAGAAGTTCAAGACGTTGATGGCAGAAGTGATTGAGGCATAACTTGGAAAATATAAAAGTAGCCTAGGGTTTTGACTTTTCATTCTTCCAGCTGGCAATTCGCTTTTCAGAGTTGTGGAGAGAAAGTGATAGTTTACAACTTGGAGCATTTCTTGTCGAAGATTATGGATGCACAGGGTGAGGCATCGGTGAGTGGAGGAGATGGAGCTTCTCGGGTATCCTCTAAAACTTAACCCTACTTGTTTTTTTAGTAAAAATGAACCTCACTAAGTAATCGGTAAACGAACCTCACTAAACTTGCTAGCAACAAATAGAACCCATAGATAGGCCTAGTTTACATTTTAATTTGATGGGCTTATCCCCATTTTGTGTCTTTTCAATTTTTTTTTGGTATTTTTGGCCTAGGGCATACACGTTTTTCGTGTTGTCCATCGGTCGCTACTGCTAAGAGCGGCCATTTCGGCCCACGTCTTGGCCATTGTAAATGGCAGTGGCTAGTTCAAAACTTAATGGTAAAAATTATGACCATTGGGATTTGTCTGCTTCCAGCCTCGATGGCCGATTTTCGGTTACTGTAGATGAAAGCGACCAAGAACATTAGGCAATTTTTTTGATTTTTTTTGAGTTGTTTTTCTGAAATTTGTCACATGATTAGGTCCATTTATTCCTCTTTCACTTAGAATTAGGATATTCCATCATTATTTGCACCATTTTCATACTTTATTGTGATTTATGCCTTAGATGCAATGTAGTTATACCTTTATTTTTGTCCTTAGTTTCTTTCCACTTGGGCTCGGGACCCAAAGCTCTTAAAGCACCTCCTACCACTCATGGATGACATGAAATGGGCCTAGTTTAAGGCTCTTGGATTGTAGTATGTGACCAGGCTACCCTAGATTATGTCAGATTAGGCCTACCTCACAGTCTTGGCTCATCGATGGGATCCTCGAACAAATACCTTCCACCTTCCCACCGATGAGATGACTATCACACCAGAGGATGTATATAGGATTTTTTGAATTCCTTTTGATAGAGTGGCCATCGTATTTTTGACCACTAATGATTGTCAGGTAGCCTTTTCTAGGGTGTTCAGGAGGCATGATGTGGCTACCTTCAAGGACACCAAATCTGGTGGTGTATTTGTTCTACGATGGCACAGGGAGCAAGTCTTATCTACAAGGTATGCAGTGCTACTGATGGTCATAAAAAATGTTCTTATTGCAATACTGCTCGGGCTTGAGGTTCCCATGGAACCTCCTTGCAATGGTTCAAGATTTGGTGGACAGCAAGGAGCCTATCATCTATGCATGGGGGAGGTCTTTGCTAGCACAGTGCTATGATGAGTTGTATCACATCCGCTAGTGGGTTCATGTCAGCATCACATGTAGCTTGCTCCTATAGATATGGGGATGGAAGCATATCCGTGTAGATCATCCTAGAGGGCTCCCTATTGAGATTATAGCTATAGATGGTCAGATGCAGTGTTATGCTGCCAAATGGGCTCGAGAGCATGAGGAGCATAAGAGCTATCCTTTTGTGAGGGAGCTCTCCCATTATATTGCTAATTTCATTGGGCTATAGGCTCAAGATATCAAATGGCACCCATATCATGACAACCCAACATGGGACGATCTAGCCAAATTTATAGCTAGGATGCGGTACGAGCGATGGATCATTGGCTGCAAGGTCAGCATGAAAGAGTATTTCTTCTACTATTGCATAATTTGTTAGTACAGATTGCAGCAGGATGTGCCATTTTCCCTAATCCTATATAGGTGCATTACAGTGGAGAGAGACCTTCCCTTGCCATGGATTATAGAGCTTACTGATGAGGAGGATACCCCAATAGTTTCTGCAAGTGTCGATGGGGGAGTGAAATATGCCTTTGTGCAGTGGTGGGGGGATTAGATGTGGTATGGTGATGGCAACCTAGGCCTTGATGATGATGGTGATGATGGAGGCATAGATCCAATAGGGCACAGAGTCTCAACTAGGACTGAGATATGGGGCTAGTCGACAAAGTAGGTGGCAGTAGAGAAGTAGGAGGCTTCTAAGGAGGAGGAGTTGGATCACGAGGAGAGAGATTCTCCTCTTAGAGCACAACTACATGAGGTATAGACCGAACTTCAGTTAGTCAAGATCCACATATAGAAGCATGATGCCACTATAGCACATCAATATGCTACTATAGCACAACTCATGACATAGATACATATATTACAGGCTTCTATCAGGGGAGGTACTACTAGGATGCAAATTATTGTTGATCCTCCTACACCACATGTTCCTACAAAGGCAGATCCAAGGGCAGGGACAAGGCAGATGCAGACCTTGCTATATGAGTATGAGGTGGAGATTTTTGATGATGCAACCTACATTACTACTCTCTCGATGCAAATTATGAGTCTAGGGGCCAATCCTAGGGAGAGGGTAGGTGTCGATGGATCACAGGTTATTGGGTGCTCCACATCAGGGCAGTATTCCATCCGATCGAGGTAGAGGACCCAAACTCCTACAAATAGATCAACAAGATCTAGCTCACATCACTCTCCTAGGTATCCCACCATAGGGGACGGTGCTATAGGGGGTGCAAGCCCAGTTTGATTCATGATGCACTTTGAATTTTATTTTTGAGGTTAGATAACCTATATGATTGTAGCCCATGGGTATTTTTGTACATCCATGCATTTGAGACACATATTTATATGAGATATTTACATTATGATTCATTATGTGTGTCATTTATTGCTTATGTTTTTATTTTATTTATGCGATGTGATGATGGCATTATGATGAGTTGATGTATGTGTTAGATGATAGGTGATATTTATGATAATACAGATGTTTTAGATGGGTGCTTATGTAGATGATTTTATGATCTGATTACTGTGACATGATGTGATGTATCATGAGTTGAATTAATGATGGATTTATGATTGTATGCATAGGTAGCTTATGATGTATGCATATATGGATACCTATGTGGTTTCATGTGCTTTGATTATGGCTATATGATGTAATGTATGTGGATGCAATTATCTGATCTTAGGTGTAGATGGATGATTGATGATCTATGTATTTATGGATGCAACGTTATTTGTTAAATGTATGTTTAATTTTGATTTAGTTGTATGCATTTGACTTATGTTATGATGTGGAAAATGCAATGTGTGAAATGCAATATCTATATGGTGCTTGCTCTAATGTGAATGAACCTATTTTATTTAGTTAATTAAAACATAAGGAATTCAAATGATATTATTTTAAAAATCTAATGGGAAACACCACAAAAAGTATATTAGTTATGAATGTAAATAATCACTCTTATCACAAGAATTACTTATTTGATCATCCATATGTAAAATGCAATGGCATGGAATCTATGTACTTTCTTGATAAGCTTATGTAATTTAAAATATTAAAAATATTTAGTGCTTGTGTAAATATTATTTTTGACATCTATACGGTATATGTCCTACTTTTTTAATACCCCTTAATTCACAAAATCTCATAAATAAAATTGGTGATGCGATTGATGATATAAGTTGTTGCTATGCAGTAAGTTTTGAGGTTTTCCTATGACTCAAACACTCTAGTTACCTTATCGTCAACTGCGTAATAATCATACAAGACTTTTGAAAAGCAAGGCTTTCATCATGGACCTAGATATTCATTATCCCTGTATGTGCAATTGAATATGTTTGGAATAGAACTTAAGCATTTCCTTCGATATTTGGT
Source organism: Wollemia nobilis (assembly GCA_028583015.1). NCBI lineage: Eukaryota > Viridiplantae > Streptophyta > Pinopsida > Araucariales > Araucariaceae > Wollemia > Wollemia nobilis. Next base: position 2,970,149 of record JAQPPZ010013020.1, on the reverse strand, counting down.
AGAATTCTTAAGTGTTCATCTGATCCTATGTTGGACTTAGTTGGATTATACCACTAGGCAGTATTGGGTTATCCAAAGCTAGATCATCCATATGCAAATATTGGTCTACATAATTTCAATATGCTAATGTGATAGACATATCATCATGCGTAAGGATATCACCATTGTCAAGCCGGTCGTACACCAATCCTGTAATGGGGATCACCTTTCGGTTGGTCCAATGTTGAAAATTCCAGGGATTCAAGCTCCATTCCCTTATTTTCTTCATCTTTTTTAGGATACTTGCTCATGTAAAGTGATAAGAATCACTATTTATTTTTGTACTATAGTGATGAAAATCATAGTTTATTGTGTACTCTTTTTTTGAGAAAAGGATTTGATACTGATTTGATTTCTTTGATAAAACTTTGATTCTGATTTGATGTGACTTTGATATTTCACTTTGGGATATATTTTAGGGATATCCTTATGGGATATTGCTCATTTATTTGTAAGCAAGGGATCTAACCGGGTAGGGAAAAAATTGTCCTTTTGCCAATTATCAACACCTTTCAAACTGGTCACACAGGGGGATAAGCAAGGAAGACCCTTTTCGCTTAAGGTGACCTAGACCACTTTTGCAGCTTTCATATTTCCCTTGTACAAACTAGGACTTTAGTGTTTTTAATTAGTGATGGGATCTAGAATATCCAAGGTGTTATTATGGCTAGACATTCCCCTCTACTAATCAAGATGGCCTTCCAGAAAAGCTGATAAGACCACTAGATATGGTTGAATGACTGGAAAACCTTAGCCTATTCTTTATAGCAACAAGAACGGTTGTGTTGAAAAACATAGTTACACACATGGATGAATGGATGAATATGGATTTGAGTATTTGTGGTTGTGATACAAACTATGGCATCATTTACAAGATTGTAATCATAACATGTGCAAATGCAATGGATATGAATGTAAGGTAGCTACGTGGATGCAAATGTAAGATGCAAATGTTTTAGCATTTTGATTATTTTGTATTGTTTTTGTGCTTTTGATTATTTCTTGACCAAAGGGATTATTATGCCTTTGGGTATTTTAGGGGTTGACTAAATGGCATGAGGATACCCTTGAAGCATTTTTGATTGAGGTGACCAAGCGACATGAACATACCCTTGGGGAATTTTGATTGAATTTGACCAAGTGGCATTAAGATATCCTTGGAGCGTTTTGATGGAAATGGAGCAAGCGACTTGGATACCCTTGGAGCATTTTGACTGAGGTGACCAAGCGGTATGAAGATACCCTTGGAGCATTTTGATTGATTTTGACCAAGTGGCATGAAGATACCCTTGAAGCATTCATGTTTTTTTAATCTTTTATGTTTTTATGATTTTTTTGTAATTTTATGATATATTTGAATGTTTTTGTATTTTATGTATATTTGAATGTTTTTGTGTTTTATGTATATTTGAATGTTTTTTTGTTTTATGTATAAAATACCTGCAAGTGAATAATATTGAGAGGCTCAGGCTCTTCAACACCAGCCAATGATGTGTGGCGATATGGTCCAGGTCCAACCCTTTTTGAGATTATGTATGGGCCAATCCAATTTACCTCAAATTTATCTCATAGGTGTGGTGGCAGATTTGAGTTTTGCTGGTTTTATTTGAGCACAAGATCCCCAACTTTGAATTATCTTAAGTGGAATTTGCTATTGTAGGCTCATGCAAGGCGATCCTGATAAACGTGGAGATGCTACAAGGCATTCAATCGAAATTCATCAAGAAGCGTTAATTGATCAAGGTGGTCTTACCGTGTGGTGCCATCATCTATGAAGTCCTGTAATGCTACGCATAGGGTTGGAATTTCCAACTCTAGGGGTATGATGGACTCAGTGCCATATATAAGTGAAAAAGGTGTGCCCCAATGTGCGTCCACACACTAGTCCTATATGCCCATAATGCAAGAGGCAATTGCAGATGCCAATCCTTATGATTATCTTTCACCATCTTCCTCAAGATGGAGACTATTATTTTGTTTGACGCTTATGCTTGCCCATTTGCTTGTGGATAATAGGGTGTTGAAAAACTGTGCTGAATATGGTATTTTTCATCAAAGCACACACATTTTTGTTTTTGAACGATGGCCCATTATTTGATATTATTTTCTAAGGGACCCCAAAATGATTTATGATATTGTGGATTATAAAATCTACAATCCTTGGTCCAATTATCGATGTTAAGGGGATCAATTCAACCTATTTCATGAAATACTCAGTGGTTGTTATGATGAATGTGTGTCAGCCTGAGGATGGGGGTGAGATCTTCCCTACTAAGTCTAGTCCCCACTACGAGAAGGGACATGCTTCCTAGATGGGTTGCATGGCTTGTGATAGCAAATGTGTGAGGTTGACGTGATGTTGTCATTTAACGTATTTTTTGACATACTAACAATAGTATTTTTCCATAGTGGGCCAATAGTAACGCATTCTCAATATGCACTTAATGATAGCCATGACACTAAAATTATTGCCACACATTTCATCGTGAGCTTGTGAAATTTCCTAGGATGCTTCCTACGGCTCAATACAACGGAGGAGCATTCCATCATAAGCTCATCTATAAAGTATCTCTCCCATTAAGATGTATCTTGTTAAATTTAATTTAAATATTCATCTTTCAGCATGTAACAGGCCTTGCGGTACCATTCCAAGCTTTAGAAAATCTCGTAACTGGGAAAGCCAATCTTGATAAGCCACAACTTCTATAGAAAATATGACATGTTCCTCCTGCATTCTAGAGCTTGTGAATACAGATTGAGAAACAACCCTGTGGTGAATGGTTGTACCACACTTCGTAGGACCTTGAGAGATCAAAGATCCCCAAGGTGACGTTCATAAGAAATCTCTAGCTCTAAAGGACCAATCCTAATTTGGTTCGATATTAATCATGTTAACTAATTCTTGATTATCAAAAGCCTCACACTGTATTGCTAAGTGCGAGAGCACTTTAACATGAATGGTTGTGAAATATGCAAATGGATTATGAGGGATTAAAGATCCCAAGGATTCCATGGTATCCATAAATCTATTTGATAAACAAGGGATTGCCTCGATGTCATACCATTCCAGCTGGGCTAGGTAGGTGTCAACAAGTTCTTTGTATGATTTTAGGATTGGGCATCGACATTGGAACAAACCCTTGACTTGATTAACTATGAGTAAGAAGTCACCAAATATGTTAAATATTTTAATGCCTATTGTGATGGTTGTTTGAAGTCCTAAGATCAAGACCTCATACTTGGTGTTATTGTTTGTGCAAGGGAAGTCTAGTTTGAATGATAAGGGCAATGGAGCACCCTGTGGTGTGATAAAGACAATCCCTACTCCACCCCATTGCTTACACTTTGAACCATCGAAGAAAAATGCCATGTCTCTTTCTTTCTCAGGTTCTTTGGGTTCGGGTGATCTGATAATGCACAAAACACATCATTAGGTAATTTTATGGTGAGAGGCTTGCTATATTGTAGAGGTGCCTCTGCTAATTGATCAGCTATGACTTATCCCTTGATGGAATTTTAGCTTATAAATTCTAGGTCAAATTTTGTCAAAAGCATGATCCACTTTGCAGTATGCATATTATGATAAGTCTTTTTCATCATGTACTGCAAAGGATTCTATTTGGATATAACATAGGTAGTATGGATCAACATATAGTATCACAACATTTTAGTCATAAAGACCACTAGTAAACACAATTTTTCTACATACACATACCCTAGATTGTAACTTGCCAAGGTGCGACTGATGTAATATACAACTTGCTCTTTGTCTTGTGCATTCTTTTGGGTCAACATGGTGCCCAAATAAAAATCAGTAGCCGATATGTATAGTAAAAATGGTACATCTGGCCATGGTGGAGCCAATACTGGCAGTGTTTCCAGATATTTCTTGATCTCTGCAAAGGCTTTTTGACACTCTTCATCCCATTGAAAAGGGATTCCTTTACATAGCAGCTAATTCATGGGCTGACATTTGTCTGATAATTGAGCAATGAATCATTTAATGGATGCTACCTTGCCTTGTAGGCTTCTCAACTCCCTAATGTTGGTAGGGGATCCCATTTCCAATATAGCCTTTACCTTTGTAGGATCGACTTAAATGCCTCTTTTAGAGATGATGAACCCCAAGAGCTTACTAGAAGTTACACCAAACACACACTTCTTGGGATTCAATCAACATGCTCTTACCACAATAAAAACTTGGCTAGTAAGTCGTCAATATAGTCCTCCAAGATTTTATACATATAGTCATGAAAGATATATGTCATGGCCCGTTGGTATGTGGCACCAAAATTCTTTAGACCAAATGGCATCACCTTGTAATAGAATATCCCCCACAGAGTAATGAAAGCGGTATTGTGTTGGTCTTCAAGTTTGATCTGGATTTGATTATATCCAGAAAACCCATCTATTAGGGAGAGTATCTCATGACCCATAGTGGCATCAACAAGAGCATCTATGTTTGGCAATGGGAATGAGTCCTTTGGAGTTGCCCTATTCAAGTCTCTGAAGTCTATGCAAATATGGACTCTTCCATCAGGTTTTTCCATGGGCACCATGTTTGAGACCCATTCAGGATAGTCAATAGGAACGATAAAAATCACATCCAACAGTTTCTATAAGTCATTCTTCACCATCAGAGTGACAGTTGGATGCATTTTCCTTAGATTTTGCTTGACCGAATTCTTTATGGGATCCAATGAAAGGTTGTGAACAACTAACTTTGGATTAAGCCTTGTCATGTCTTTGTAGGTCCAAGCATAAAAGTTTGACCTCTCCTTAAGGAGAGATTATGATAACTTTTTACTCTAGAGATAGAATTTCTCCAAACTTGACTTTCTTTGATTGAGTAGGATAATCGTTGATGTCCACTTTGTAAGTCACTTCTACAGCCATATGTGACCCCTCCTCTAGCAGGTGAGGCATGGGTATTAAATGAATGTCATCGACAGGATTTACAGGTCCTATTGACTCAGGATCCAAACCAACATGGAATAAGTCATATGCACAACCTGGTGCAAAATGAAACGGTTGTAACATCTCTTTAATAGGGAAAATATCCTCAGGTTTTATAGGGGAATTAGCGCAATACCAATAAATAGCATCTATATCAAGATACAATAGTTTAGTAGGATCTGTCGGGTTATGAAGTGGAGTGGTTAAATCAATGGAGATTGTGTTGATGGATGGAATAAAATCTCCAGGACCACATGGGTGCAATCTTGTATCATAGGTTCCCCCCATACTTGCGATGAGGTTCTAGAGAAAAATGAATCTTCGTATTTGGCCCATGAGCAGGCCAGATAATAGGATCATTGGGTTCCAAGAGCTCTATGAACATAGGCAAAGGGGGATTTATTGCATGGTAAATGGTAATTAAGTCGATAGGTCTTCCCAAAAATGGTAAGCTAGGGTCTATGGCATGAAGTGTCACTTCTCTTTCTACCAGCATGTTGACTTGCCACAAGTGGTGAGGCCCAAGATAAGCCATCTCAGTCTCATATTTGAAACCATCATCACTTATCCAAAAACCATTGGTATTGGTATGTGGCCCTAAGATAAGGGGCTCGTGTCTTGGACCCAAGTAGTCCATATCTATCTCATCCTCATATTATTTTTCACTTATGAAGATGCCATTTACATTAGTGTCTTGCACCAAGCTATGGGGCGACTGCCTTGGCCATAGGTAGGCTCTTTTCATTGAGTCCTTTGACTCATAGCCACTTTCATTCGACATGTACCCACTCTTGTTGTGGTTGGACCAGACAAGGCTTTGTAAATAGCGAGGTCCATGATAGAATAAGCTTTTTTGTGGTTCATCATTGCTTGACACATATCCATTTTCCTCTCGCTCTTCTTCCCAGAAGATGTAGCCTATAGGGATGGCATCAATTGAGAAGTTTGGATGATAAATATTTGGTGGTGGTATGTTTACCATGACTACTTGTTCATTGATTAGAAGTCTTGTCCTTGGTGGGTGATAAGGAATAAAATCAATATCTTCTCCTAACCCCAATATTAATCTATCCAAGGATGCTGCTAGAGAATCATCTTGACCTCATATGTGGTAGCCTAACCCAAACTTGTTACTGGGAAGCTGGTATTACTGCTCGTATGGTCGCCTATGCTCCTACTCATATATACCAAGATCGTAGTCATGCCAATGGTAATGTTCAAAGTAACTTAGAGAAAACTATGGATTAGAGAGGTAATAAAAATTAATAGTGAATAGTTCATCATTATCCTCTTCTACATATGAAGACTTATGGGTGAAGTCTAGGCCATCATAGATAATGTTGGTCTGGTTGGGAGGTATTCCAAGCAGAACCACTACTCCTACTGGTGGTATTAGGTATTTAGGCCATCCCATATCTTGTGTAGACTCCATGATAGGCATCAATATTATGTTCTGCACAAGGTACTCTCCTATCCCTATACTTGCCAAGTGTATTGTCACATGTGATGTGGATGATCCTACAGACGACACTAGCAAAGTGGGTTCTAGTATTTCCTCAGGTTGATCCTAAAGATCTTCTTCCATAGGACTTGGGACTTCTGAAATGGCTATAGTTGGTAATTTCTTGGGATTTTATTCCTCAATCAAGGGTACCTTTTGCTTCTGATTTTCTTTAGGTTTAGACATTGATGGTCTCTTAGAAGCATCTATTATTCTGGATACACGAGGAGGTGCTGATGTATATGGGTCTTTTCATACCCCTTTGTCTCTATCATCTTGTTGCATAGTTGGAGATGAAGGTCTTACATACAAGTGGGTGGAAGGAATCACAAAATATCTTGGAAGATCCACCTGATGGACATATTTGAAGGGCTCTTCATCAGCCAGAACCACATAGACTTTGTCATTGTGCACATACTTGAAACATTGGTATAAAATCAAAGGAATACACTTCATATCTCTTATCCAGGGATACCCTAGGAGGATGTTGTATTGCATGGACCCTTCCAAGACATGACACCTCACAAGGATGGTCTTATACCCCACATTAACGGGTAGGACTATCGTTCCCACAATAGAGCATAAAGCATCATTGAAAGCTCTCAATGTGTAGGCTCTTTGAATGATGTTGGATTTGGGGATCTTAAGGTGCCCTATTGCTATTGTTGTGATGATGTTGATTTATGAACCTATATCGATCAAGACCCTCTTAAAAGTTAAATCATTGACTGACACAACAATGTGCAGTGGAGGGTCTGGTAAGGTAGTAGGTACTGTCTTAATATCATGATCATAAAATTGAATTATAGGTTTGTGGTATTGTTGTACTTGTCCTACAAAATGGGTGAATGCATTGGGGTCCTGGAGTTAGAGCTCAATTGATCTAAATATTTCCATTAAAGTATCTTTGTGCTTTGGGGACTGTTGTATGAGCTCATAGATAGATAGCTTGGCCAGAGTCATTTGTAAGTTTTGTTTCAGTCTACTTCGAATAGTTATCACAGGTCGGGTTGGTGGACCTATAAGGTTTTTTTACCCTTAAATCTACCTAGGTGCTGCTGGGACATTAATGGGAACTGCAGGATGATGTGATTGACCATATCATCTACTCCTAGTGGCTATGTTGATAATTTCCACTATCCCAACACATCCATGGGTAGGTGTATCAATTGAGACTTGATTGACCTGGGCACCTTGCCCTCTAGGGACCTCATGGTTTGGCAACAGGTTTTTATATATGTCCATATCTCTGTTATTGGGAGTCAATGGGTTGTCAACTTTAAGATCCCCTACCTCAATCATATTTTACACCTAGTTCTTGAAACCAATGCAAAATTCAATGTCATGCTCCGATATCCTATGATAAGGGTAAAATTGATCATCCTTATATCCTTTTGGATTAGTACGGTTGGGATATAAAAGAGGTATATCAAAAAACTTGATCTTCCCATCCTTGCTAAACTAGTTGAAAATTGATTGCATTGACTCTGAAAAAGGTGTAAAATATCGAGGTGGATTGCATTCTTTGTCTCACCCCTGATTATTCTTTTGATCATAATTTACTGGTGGAGGCTATGCTTGATAATTTTGGGGTTGATGCACAACCCCATCCTTAGGTGTAGCCAATACTACTTGATTAACTGGAGCAGGGTTTGTCTGCTTTTGCTTGTATTTGTCATTCTTGCCATTCTTGTTCCACTCCTTCTTGGTTCGGAGCTTGATGGTTCCCTCATCTAATTTTATGTTCTCAATGAGTTTAGCCTATGCCAAGGCTTCCTCAAATGAGGGATATTGTTGAAATTTTAGCAAGAGGGATATGTGTTTAGAACAAATATTGGTGAACATGTAGATGATTTCTTTTGTGAGTATGGAGAATGATAACTTTGCCATGATTTTTCTCCATCCATCCCCATATTCCATTCCTGGCTCATCATCATAATACTTTAAGTTGGCCAGGTCTGAAAAATTCACCTTCCTTTTAGCACCAAAGGAGAAACATTTTAGGAAAGCATTTACTAGTTGTTCAAAATTGGATATGCTATGCTTGGGAAGTTGGTTGAACTATTGAGTGGCAACACCCAAAAATATCATAATAAAAGTTCTTAGCATAAGAGCATCATTGTCTTCAAGATGAAAACATCCATTTATGAAATTGGTAACATGCTCTCGTGCATCCTCTTCACCCTTGAATTTTTCTAACCTATGCATCTCAAAGTGCTTAGGATATGTAGGGCTAGCGACTGATGGGCATAATGGCTGGTTGTGTATCTTACTCAGTGTTGGTTGGTTCCCAGATGTATCTTGCTTCTCAAAGGACTTCATATTTTAGCGAGTGCCTAAAATTCCTTCTAGGTGAGGAGTTCCTCTTCTTGTAGGTCCACTCATGGTGGTAATGGAGGTAACCCTTTATCCACTTGACTTGTTCTATTATCCTCTCTCCTACAAGGGGATTCAAGATGTGTTTGATCATGATTTATCATGTTCACCCTTTCTGCACCAGTTTGATTGTGTTCATGATTTGAGGGGTGGTTTTGTTGTGGTATTTATTCTTGCCTAATGTGCCCTCCTTCTAGTGAGTCAACACGTCTATCACTACCATTTGCTTGTAGGTTGATATGATCTAGTTGCTCAACTTGTTCTCTTAAATGCTACTCATGTTGGTACAAAAGCCTTTCTCTTTGTTTATCATGTTTGAGAGCTTCAACTAGCTCTTGCTCTTTATGCAACATATTTTATAACCATCGTACATGGTCAGATTGCATCGTTAAAGAAGACTCATGTTTATCTGATTCTGTTCTTGTGGTTCTGATTCACATATTTCTCAAATAGGTTTCCACTGTCTCTTTGCTATTGCTAGCTAATGTAACTTGTTCAGTGTGTTGATAAATGCCTCTATGATCAGACTCAGTATGTGTACTATGGGGTTGCTTTGAAGCTCCCTAGGTTGGGTGGTGCATTTAGAGGTAACTCTTTGTGAACTTCCAAATGTAGAATTTTTTGTGACTATGGTTCTAGGAGCTGGCCTTGAATGAAACCGATCCAAATCATCTAATTGTATTATTCTCCATGTCTAATCCCTTGGGGTGCCATTTATTCCAATGAGGTCATGATATAGTGGAATCCTTCCTCTTGTGTGAAGGGTATATTTTTTTTGGTGCCTATGATCGGATGTAACTCTAGTTTCATGCCCTTCAATGGGTAGATCTATTCTAAGTATCCCAAGTGGAGTTTGAGATGTTGTGACCCTCGTATGTTTTGAAGGCCTTGTATCCCCACCATTCCTTTATGAGTATGGAAGTAGGGAACCCTCATCATCCCTATGTGAAGAGTGGGGTCTAGAACCCCTTTTATGTCCATGTGGGGAGGAAGCTCTTGAAGCCTCCTCATGTCTTTGAGAAGTTTCTATGTGTTGAGAGGAGGGCCTTGAGGCCTCCCTATGTCTTCTTGATGATGATTGTCGTGAAGCCTATTTGTGTTTTGGTGACTTAGTTCGATGATGTGACTCCCTAACTAGGGTTTATCGAGGAGAACCCACACAGATTGAGTTATCATCCTTTAGGCTCGTGGAATTGCATCCCATGGTATCATGGATAGTGATGAGTGTCATTATCCATTCATCATTTAATCATTATATGTGTCAATCTAGGGCGGTGTCCAAGGCTATATACGAAAGAAGGCTCCAACAGGTTAAAGATTAGTTCATTCAAAAAATATGCTTTATTGATGGATTAGTAAGTGTTTGGGGGTTTGGTGTGACCTCTAACTCCTAGAATTGGAAATCAAATTGCAGAAGCTGAAATTGAATTAAAATTGCAGGAAATGAAAATTGTAGAATCTGAAATAACAGGAAGTGAAATGTTGTTAAATTGAAAGTGACAGAAAAGTAAATTGCAGAATTGAAAACACACACACATAGTTGCAAAAAAAAGTCAACTAATTACAGAGTTCACAATTATCTGAGCATGTTCTAAATCTGGAAAATCAAATTAACATCTATTGCAAAACTGGAGAATAACACAAATATGGAAATTGCAGTGAAATGACAGAAATCTGGAAATTGCAGTGAATTATGGAAAATGCTGTCAAGTTGGCCTTTAACACAGATTTTTAGTAGCATTTCTAGCTGTCAAAAAGTGTGAAACTGCCATTTTGTAGGCCCCATAACTTCCAGGTTACTTGTCCATATGCCTTCAAATTTGGGTCATGTTTTCTCTATATTATGAAGTACCATTGGTATGAATTTGGTACCTTAAATCACTCTGGATCATTCCCAGTAGATCCGCCAATGTTACCTTTAACGCAGATTTGCACCTGTTAACAGCTCCATAAAAGACTAAGGCATGAACAATGAGCGCAGGAATGAACAATGAGTGCAAGAATGAACAATGAGCACAGGAACGATGTAACCTTCATAACTTTTTATCTACAACTCGGATTGACTTGCTTCAAAAAGCAAAGTTGTAGTTCTTGATGAGAGGAATCTATTCATGCCATCAAAATGTAATTGCAATACATGTTTTATTTACTACCTAATCAACTGAAATAGTGCATAAAATGCTAAAAATAGTCAAAACAAAGGTATAATGTTCCAAACATAAAATCATGCAAACATGTAACAAATAACATATTCTAATCACTATTTGACACTTTAACTTTGTCATATTTAATATTATGGCAGTTTTTATATGTCAACCATAGTGTAATAATGAGGCATTTCTAGGCCTCATCATTCCCCCCAGCTTGAACTGATGCATGCCCTCATGCATCCTAGTAGGCCCTAGTAAGATGAACAACATACTTTTTCCACCTACTGCCCGAGAAAGTTCTTCTTACTGCACTACACCAAGCATTGTAGTTCCTGCAATTTTTTCTTTTTTTTTTGTTTTTTTTTTCTTTTCTTTTTTTTTTGTTTCTTTTTTTTTCCCTTTTTTTCTTTTCTTCCTTTGTACTTGTAGAACTTTAAGAAAATTAATATCTAATGTGCCTTGCCGTTCTGCAATATTTTCAAGAATTTCTGGCATAATTTGTCTCGATTTGAAGCTTGCTTTGGACTGAGACTGTTGTTCCAAAGTTTCTTTGGAATGAGACTGTCATTCTAAAGATGTGTCAAAAACATGCTGAAATGGCCTCCTATGCAAAATTTAGCTGCAGATTCTAGTGTGGGCCCATCTTTAGAGTGTATAAGCCTTCCATAACATCAAAAATTCTTTTTCCATGCTATTTTTTTTTGTCTGTTGTTGTTTTATTGCAGTAGTAGTAAAACAAAATTTTCAGGTGCATTTCGTCCTTCTCAGATTTATGAGGTATTGGTGGGAAATTTTATTCTAAAATATTCCCTACTAATAAAGATAAAATGGCTGTCATATCTATCCCAAAATCAAAATTTTCACAATTTTGAATTTCCAATGCAACTAAGGACAGAAGGGGGGTGTTTCTTGACATTTTGAACAACGTGTTCCATTTTTTTTTAACTTGCCAATATTGTATGATCAGTTTATGCAAAATATTGATTATCATATACTAAATGCTAAATTCTTACCATGACTAAATGCAAGAAACACATACCTTACTATCCTAAAAATTTATCATCCACTTTACAAGCTACTTCTGATGATTTTTTTTTTTGAAATAAGAACAACATAGGTGCAATAGGTGAGATTTTTACAATGGTAGAACAATGATGGGTGGATCAACAAGGCAATGCATGCCCGAAAACTAATTTTCATGCAAGCCAACTCATCAGTGCCTCCGAGAAGGTTTTCACTACTGAATTATTCATTTTTTTTTCTTCTCTTTTTTTTTTTTCATTTTTTTCATTTTTTTTTTATTAGAAGAGGCTGCCATTTTTGGTTTTCAACCAACTTCTATTTTTTTTTTCAAGGCTAAAAAAAATATGATCATTTGGAAACCTTGTCAGAAGAGGAATCCTCTTCTATCATATGCAAATGTGACTGTGTGAAAGATTGAGCAAATTCCTTCTTTGTGAGTGGTTTATGGTACAACTGTAAAAGATGTCCATTCACCACTAATGTCCTTCTTGAATCATAAACTGAAGAAAGTTGAACAAATCCATTCTCAAACTCTTATGGTTCATCCTTGTTGCTCTTAATGTGATCATCATGCCACATTTTCCATTTTTGTTGAATGAACTCTATTTGGTGAAGTGCTTCCAACCAAAGTTCATTAACTGCATTCAACTGCGAAATCTATTTTTTTTGTACTTGCAACAACTCAATGCCAACTCGCTAAAGATGCATAAAGTGTTAGTAGAGCATTAGGATGTTGGATCAATACATCAAACAAATTTACTTCCTGGTTTTTAGTCAACCAACTATTGTTGCTCAAAGGTTGTTTTGGCTGCATTTCGGTTTGTTTTGTACCAAGATGTTTTGAATTGGTTCTTGGAGAATGATGCATTAATGAATTAAGAGGACAATGATATGGTGGAAAAGAATGGAAAATCTGTGTATGTTTAACAAAAATAATTCTTAAAAGAATTAACTTTGATAAATGGAAAGGAAAAGATGAGAAAAAATGATGACATCCATGTGACAAGTGAAGAAAATTATTTTGTATTGGAATGGATGCCAAATTTTTAGAATTTTGTTTTTCATCATTCCATAATAATTGTTGAACAGTGATTGGTTCATCTTTAAAATCTAAATTCTAAAAATTTTCATCAAAAACAAACTATTTGGATGAATCCATCTCTTCTACATTATCCTTTACAATGATGGAGGCCAAAATTGAAATGTTTGTTTCATTTTCCTTATATGTTTCACGAAACCATGGGCATCCTAGAAAATCATACTTAGGTGGACTAATGTTTTCTGCAAGCAAGTTTACTCTTTTACCACCGAATTGTATGTTTTTAGGATATATTTTCTTCTTTTTTCTTGGTTTGTTTTTTTTTGAAAATTTTGAAAAAACTTGTATTAAAACAAAGAACAATTACAATTTGGGAAGAGACACTTCCCAGCAGAAATCAGAGAGAGCACATGCTTACAATAGTAAAAGAAGATTTGCAATGGAGCCAAATCTCTTGAACCATTAACTAGCTAACAAGGGGATCGACATGATCAGTTGATGCAACTAGTCGCGATATCGCGACCCTCTTTCCTTCTTCTCCTTTGGCCGTGAAAATGCAACATGTCGCGATATCGTGACACTTTTCTCCTTTGGCCGCGAAAATGCAACATGTCGCGATATCGCGACACTTTTCTCCTTTGGCCGCGAAAATGCAACATGTCGCGATATCGCGACACTTTTCTCCTTTGGCCGTGAAAATGCAACATGTCGCGATATCGCGACACTTTTCTCCTTTGGCTGCAAAAATGCAACATGTCGCGATATCGCGACACTTTTCTCCTTTGTCCATGAAAATGCAACATGTCGCGATATCGCGACACTTTTTCTTCCTTTGGCCGCGACGAAGCAACATGTCACGAAATCGCGACACTTTTTCTCCCTTGGTCGCGATGATGCAACATGTCGCGATATCGCGACACTTTTTCTCCTTTGGCCGTGCCAAAGCAACATGTCACGAAATCATGACACCTTTCCTCACTTGGCCGTGATGAGGCAACATGTCACGAAATCGTGACAACTTTTCAACCTTGGCCACGACGAAGCAACATGTCATGAAATCGCGACACCTTTCCACCCTTGGCCGCGATGAAGCAACATGTCACGAAATCATGACACTTTTTCTCTTTTGACCGTGATGAAGCAACATGTCGCGAAATCGCGACACCTTACCACCCTTGGCCGCGACGAAGCAACATGTCACGAAATCGTGACACCTTTCCACCCTTGGCCATGATGAAGCAACATGTCACGAAATCATGACACCTTTCCACCCTTGGCCGCGACGAAGCAACATGTCACGAAATCATGACAACTTTCCTCCCTTGGCCGCGACGGAGCAACATGTCACGAAATCGTGACACCTTTCCACCCTTGGCCATGACGAAGCAACATGTCATGAAATCATGACAACTTTCCTCCCTTGGCCACGATGGAGCAACATGTCGCGATATCGTGACAACTTTCCTCCAGAGACCGCGACGGTGCAACATGTCACGATATCGCGACAACTTTCCTCCAGTGACCGTGACGGTGCAACATGTCACGATATCGTGACAACTTTCCTCCAGTGACCGCGACGGTGCAACATGTCACGATATCATGACAACTTTCCTCCAGTGACCGTGATGGCGCAACATGTCATGATATCATGACAACTTTCCTCCAGTGACCACGATGGCGCAACATGTCACGATATCGCGACAACTTTCCTCCAGTGACCGCGATGGCGCAACATGTCGCGATATCGTGACAACATTCCTCCAGTGGCCATGACGGTGCAACATGTCACGATATCGCGACAACATTCCTCCCTTTGCTTTTTCTTTGATCATTGGCTCAAGGACCTTTCAAGACCCTGCCTAATCACCTCATCCTCAATATCCATGTCACTGTGCAACTGAACTCCAACCTCCTTTTCCGCACCCATCTTAGCTAGAAAGTCAGCCGCTTTGTTCAAATCTCTACTCGCATAAACTAGGATCACGTCCTCCAATTCCTTCCATAATTCTTTAATTTGGGTAACAAGAGCCCTCAACCTCCAAGCTTTTAGATCAAAGTTCCTCATGCAGTCTAGAGCTCCAACCATTATTTGTGAGTCTAATTCAAGAATAATCCTGCGGTGGCCATGTTTCACTGCCCAAACAGAAGCAGACTTGATGGCAATGGCTTCGACTTCATTGTTAGTGGTTCTTCCCAGGCCTTGCAATTCCCAATAGAGCACAGTCCCAGCATGGTTCCAGCACACCACTCCAATTCCGGCTCTACCCGATTGCCTTTTGTAGCTCCATCAGTATTGATTTTAATCCAACCTTCAGGGGGAGGTTTCCAATAATTTATGTCCTGTCCCTCTTGCAGTTCAACGCGTTCTTCCATAGCTCCAATGTCAATTTGAGCTTCCTCCTCAGCATGAACAACCACAGTTTCGGTAACCTTGCTCCAAATGGTCTGCCAAACCCCGTCTAGAGTAGTAAAAGTTTCTCTAAAAATTTTGGCATTTCTTTCCAGCCATACTTGCCACCGAGATAAAGCTTAAACCGAGCTCCCAACCAATACGAAGAGCTTTAGATTTGAATCTACCTTTCTATGATTTTGCCCAGGATATTCATCCGGTTTAGGTCATCACTTACTTGAATTTTAAAGTATGCAAACCAACGCAGCCAAATCTGTCAGGTGAAAGGGCAACCAAACAGCAAATGGTCAGCAGTTTCCTCGCTCTTGTAGCATAGTACACATTGAGAAGGGCCGATGATACCTTTTGATCTGAGATTATCAAAAGTGAGGATTCCATTGTGCATGCACTGCCAGGAAAAAAAGTTAACTTTCGGCCAGCCTTTAGAGTGCCAAATTTTCCTCCAGTCCTCAACCTGAAAAGTATGAGGGGGGGCTCTAGGAGAATGCTGTCATATCCGTCCTTTACTGTATAGATGCCAAGACTCCCAAAGCCCCAGGCTAATTCATCCTCCACGTCTCCCCCTGTAAGAAATATTTATGTCAAAATTTTAGTCATGATGGGAGTCAAATCCGGAGGGATTGAAATGGGCCACTCATCCAACTTCTTGAACTGCTTAAACTTACACTCCCCCAGCTGAGTAGTTGTGAAATAACTTTCAATACGGATCCATCCCTTGGCTTCAATGGCTACTTTTATTGGCTATAATTCTGGAAATTCAGCAATGATGGGTGGGAACTGATCCCAAGAATCTGTCCAAAAATGAGCCTTCTCCCCTCTTCCCACTTTCCAAAATAAGCGGTCTTTAACAACTTGAGACCCTAACTTGAGAGCCTGCCAAACTAGGGACCCAGTACCATCCAAGGGGATGCGAGCTACATCGTTTGGGTTGGCCTATCCCAGGTATTTGCTAGTTAGGATTCTACTGAAAAGGGAGGTGGGTTGGGAGATCCATCTCCAGTACAACTTTCCAGCCAAAGCTTTATTATTCAGCTTAGATTTTCTCAAACCCAGACCTCCTTTAACCTTGGGTTGGGTAACTTTGTCCCAGCCCACTAAGGCCCACTTTCTCTCTCCCTTTGCTCCTTCCCATAAAAACTTTCTAGCCATCTTGTCCAACTCTTTCCATATTGTAATCGGGGCAGCCAGGATAGAGAATTTGTAAATTGGCATGGCTTGAATGACTGACTGTAAGAACGTTAATCTGCCACCATAACTTAACCACTTGTGAGACCAGTGATTAATTTTGTCCTTGATACACTCTAGAAAATTCCTCCATGTGTCTAATTTTAGCTTCTTAAAGTGCAAGGGGACCCCCAAGTAAACCACTGGGAGAGAAGTCCTTGTGAATCCCAAGATTTCTAAAATTCTATTTTGAAGCCTTTGCTCCAGATTAAAAAAAACCACTTTGGATTTCTTGTCATTAATGACCTGTTGAGTAGCCCTGAGATAGACATTAAGAGTATCCCTAATCATTCTTGCTTCCCTAAAGCTGGCCACTCCCACCAAACCAGTGTCATCCACAAACTGCAGGTGCATTAAAACTTCGTCACCCACCCTGATACCCAATAATCTACCTTGCTGTCTTCTCCTCAAGAAAAGTCTACCAAGACCTTCAACCAAAATGAGAAAAAGATAAGGAGAACATGGATCCCCCTGGCGCAGTCCTCGAGTAGCTCCAAAAGGTTGCGAAGGAAGGCCCTTGATTAGCACAGAGTAAGTCGAGGAAGAGACACAACTCATGACCCACTCTATCCAGTCCTGAGAGAAACCAAAGGCTGCCATCATTTTAGCCAGGAAACTCCATTCAACCCTGTCATAAGCCTTTGACATGTCCAATTTTATGAACATCCCTTTATTACCAGAAGTGTGCATTGAATGGATTGCTTCTTGGGCCACAACCACCCCATCCAGAATCTGTCGTCCCTCAACAAAACCCCCTTGCTCAGAGGAGACAATGTTGTGAAGAAGAGGTTTTAGGCGCTCAGCCATTACCTTTGTGATTATTTTGTACAACACATTACATAAGGCAATAGGCCTATAATATGAAATATGAACCCCCTCCTCCCCTTTTGGAATTAAGGTAATGAAAGTGTGGTTTATAGCTTTAAGCATTCTCTTATTTTCTCTGGACTCTTCTACAACAACCATTACATCTTCCTCTAAGTAGTCCCAGAAAGCCTGAAAAAACTCAATTGGGAAGCCGTCTGGACCTAGAGTTTTACCAGTGCTCATTCCAAAGACCACAGTTTTCAATTCATCTCTATCAATGGGTTTGAGGAGGGCCTGATTTTCATCCTCAAAAATAACAGCAGGTATGACAGAAATAACTTCATTTTGGGCCTCTACATCTTGTACCACACTTTCCTTAAAAATCTTAGAAAAATAATCCATAGCATGGGAATGCATACCAGGAAGTGTATCAAAGGAATGACCGTTCTCATCTTGAAGGGCCTCCATCTTGTTCATCTGTCTTCGAGCACAAGCAGTTCGATGAAAGAATTTTGTATTTCTGTCCCCTTCTAATAACCAGGTGGTTCTTGCTCTCTGCTTCCAATAGGTCTCCTCCTAGTTGTCAATGTCCTCAACCGCTGTACACAGGGCATCATCCTCAGCTTTGAGCTGGTCTGTAATTACTCCTTCTATGAACTATTTTTGGACCTCATCCCATCTGGCCACCAAAGGAGCTCTTTGGGCCTGGAAGTCTGTTTTATTAGCACGCCTCCAATACTTCAACTGAGTTTTGACATATTGTAGTTGTTTGTGGATTCTAAACATTGCTCTCCCATAAGCTGGGCGGCCTTCTTCCCACCACCGTGGAATTTTCTCCCGAAGTTCTTCTTTCTGAAGCCAAAAATTCTCAAATCTGAAAGGTTTGTGATCTTGCCCCATCCTAGTCCCGCCTTCCAACAGAATGGGACAGTGATCTAAAACTGGGCCTTCTAAAATCTAAAAATTTATATTCCATTTTACAAATGCCTCCTCTAAAACCAGAAAATGATCTAGCTTAACCTTCCTGCTATGTGGCTCCCGCATTTTATTAGTCCAAGTGTAGTTAATGCCAGGACATTTAATGTCCACTAAGTGCAAAGCCTGGACTTGGGCAATCATGAAACGGTCCCCTGAGTCCAAAAATGGTGTTCCCCCTTCCTGATCTCTAGAAGATAATTTAGCGTTAAAGTCCCCCGCTATAATCCAGTCTAGATCTTCCCTTGAGGTTCGCATGTTATGCACAACCTTCCACTGCCGCCTCTGACCCTCTAGGTTTTGAGACCCATAAAAGTTTGTGATTAGAACGTGTTCCACAGTGACATTATTCCTAAAAAGAGAAGTGAGAACACCCCTCCAGGCAAGATGTTCTATTGCAGACCATTCAAGAGAGTTCCACAGAGTAACAATCCCCCCTGAGGCACCTTGGGCAGCCACATCCATATGACCAGCACCCCTCCAAATTTTGTTGATTGTTTTGGACATAAGATCTAATGACATCTTAGTCTCCTGTAAAAGCAAAAAATTAGTATTACGATTCTCTAAAAGTCTTCGAACAACAGATTGATGGGTTCTGCTTGTTTAAACCCCTCACATTCCATGATTGTATAATCATTGGTTACCCTGGGAGCAATAAGAGTCTATTGACCTCACCGATCCTCCCGTGATCAGTTTGTCTCCTTGGGCTGCTAGCAACTCCTTATTGGATCTTCTACCTACTCCCTGAGAATTGCTATTTTTTGATCTTTTTTCTACCTGGGTTATCCCCAAAGTTGGCCTTTCCCTTTTCTTCTCTGCTATTCCCATGCTGACATCTTGAGATACTATCTGCTCCTGGTTATGCACTACTAAAGCCCCTAAACACACTGGCTGTGATACCTCACAGAGTTCAACTACCTGTTGTATGACGGGAGGAGATGAGAGGGGGAGTTGCACGGGAATATTAGAATTTTCCTTAATACCCTCCATGCCCTCCATAAATTGTTCCTCTTCGTCAACTAGTGACTTAAATATCTCATACCTATTGGCAGGTCTGAGATGGGATTGCTCCTTTCCCTCTTTTTTCTTTGTTCGTCTTTTTCTTCTGGGCTGTTCAAAACCCTCTCTCTGAGCTTCCTGGCCCTGAACGGTGCTATTAGAATCTTTATTAAGTGTTGCCTTATCCTCTTTAGGCAGGTTTGGCATTCCTAAAGGGGCCTCCATTTTAGCATTCATATTATTAGGGCAGAAATGGGCCAAATGTCCATGTTTGTGACAAACCCTACATCTAAAGGGTAGGGCCTCATAGTCCAGTTGTTGAATCCAGGAGAGACCTGCCAATTCAATTTCCATCTCTGCCGGCAAAGGCTTGCTGAGATCCATCTCCACACATATTCTTGCATACACCGCCATGCTCCCTTCAATTGTGTCTCTGGAAACACCCAGATGTCTTCCAATAGAATTGCCAATCCTTGCCAACACCTGCTCACTCCAGAATTCCATTGGAAGAGCATATAGTCGGATCCATATTGGGACAACAGTAGGTTCAACTCGGGGATCGAATCCCACTCTCCATGGTTGAACAAATAGCCCTATCGGGCCATGATTTTTCTTCTCTGACTCGAAAGCCCTATTTCTATCGGCCAAAGATGAAAAGCTAACAATAAAATATCCATTGCTAATAAACCACAATGAATACTCACCGTGAGGCTCCTAGTTTTGGTGGATCCAAGAGTGCAAAAAATTTAGGGAAGGACGTATACCCATGAACTTGCAGATTAAATCGTGATTAGCTCTGTAAATGACTGATTCTTCAACCATACTTGGCTCGATGACAATTTTTGGCCTGGTTTCGGCCTACGGCAAACATCCATTCACACGATGTGCTGTCGACCTATTCCCAGCAGCCATGAAGAGCATTTTATATGCCATTTTTTGAGCTTCGTCGTTCTTTGGAGGAGAGTTTTCTTTAAACAAATATGCGTATGAGCTGCTACTCCCTGGAAAAGGAGCCGGAGAAGTCCCCATTGGACCCTCTTGGGGCACCAATCTAGCCTTCAGATCCACCGTACCCCGAAAGCACTTTTGCAATCCAGTTGATGCCCTAGATTTTTTGAAGTTCCAGAAACCCTAGTTCTCGCCGAAAAAAACCCAACTATCTTCTTGGTTTTTTCAAACATATTTCTTGAACAATTGTATTAATGATTGACACATATTTAATAGCTTGAAGTAAAGGGACTATACAATTTAAATGTTTTAATTCCCTTATCAAATATGATTTCAAAGATGTTAGTTTTGATATTTCAAACTGTTCAAGATATGATTCTTCTTGTGGGAGATTTTATTTTTCTTCTTGTTTCAGTGTAGATTTGTTTTTATGTGCATTCATTTTAGCTCCTATTTCTACACTCGTAAGTGGAATATGTTCAAGAAGTGGTTTTCCAAAACACAACTGATTTTTATGATAGTCACCAGTATTTATTATGGCTGTATTTTTTTATTTAGCCATAGAGACAGTGGTTACCTGTTTAACATTGTTTGGAATGACCACAGGTTGATCTGAAAATAGAGGTTGTTTTTCATTTTGTTTTTATTTTCCATGACAAAAACTATGGGTATGAGTGGGCAATGAATTTGATTTTTGTGTTTGATAATGTTGCTTCCCTTTGTGCAATTTTTGTTGTTGTCCCCATTGATATCCTTACAGTTTTGGCTGCAACCATGGTGGATGTGGTTGATTCCATTATTGTTTCATCCATCCATGTTGAGACCACTCTTGGAAATATGCCCATGGTGCTTGACTACAACATTGTTGAAGTGGACCTGAAGCATACCATGGCATATACCAAGGATTATTTCCCCAATGTGTAGGAAATTGAGAAGCATTCTGATATGGAAACTTAAGAAAATTATCTCCTTGTCCTTGTCCTACAAAATTGAGTTTTTTCATAGGTTGAGGTTGTTTTTCAAAGACACTTTTGAGTTCTGGAAATAAACTACATTGATTTGTGGAGTGTCCTTTTTGACAAATGCTTCATGTAACTGGTATAAATGTTTTGTTCAAAGGACAGTCATGAACAGAGTGTTGCTGCTCACATCTTGAACAATAGATAACTCGAAGGTTCAGTAGATTTACTCTTTTTATCTACTGTTTTATCAAGATGTACAACAATATAAGCTTTAGCAAACTCTTTCATGCATTCTTTCAAATCATGTTTATCATTACCAATTCTATGTTTTCTATGCCTTGAATGAGAATAATTTTTGCAAAGTTTAATGATTTCCTAGATTTCAAGTGCATTTGCATTGCCTCTTCCTAAAATATCCAATGCATCTTGAAATTCATCTTGTAGTCCCCTTAAGAATATAATTTTGCACATTTCAGGTTCAACACTACCACATCTCTTATGAACAAAAGAAAATCTGTCTACATAATCTTCTAAGATTTCATTTTCCTTTTGTTTCATTTCAAGCAATTCATTGTTTTGATTCTTGACTTGACAATATTCTTGGTATCTCTCCAAAAATATAGTTTCCATATCATTCCAGTTTCTAATTGAATCAGGTTCTAAGGTGATAAACCATCGTAGAGCTGACTCTTTAAGAGTGGAAGGAAACAATTTGAGCTTTTGATTGTCGTTAGTGTAATCATGAGCTTGACACACAATTTTAAACTCAAACAAAAAACAAATCAGGGTCTTCAGATGTAACTCCCTTAAAAGTCAGTAACACAAAAGGTGAAATGACCTTCATGTGAGCATTTTTATTAGGATCTAATTGGATGGTATTTTGAAAATTTTTGGTAGGTGTACTAGTTGCACTAGGTTGGAGCACATTACTGGCTCTCTCTAGATTCTCTTGTGAGCCTACCCTTATAGTTTCCCGATCACAATTATATATCCTATTAAATTGTCTTGATTGTATGTGTTTGTTAAGAATAAAAGGTGTTGAACTATTGATTGTTCTTCCATGTGATGATTTATCAAAGGATCCTACAGTTCTGGACATAGATGATTGTAATTCTTTGAAAGTTCCAACAGTTTTGGGAATCATAAATTTGGACAACTTTGACATACTTTCAACCTCTTGTGAAATTTTTCTTCCTATGGTAGGCAAAGGATTTTTCATACTTTGACATCGTGCTTTCACATCCTTTAACCTATTCATACTTGCTTGTTCTCTAAATGAACTGAAATGGAATTTACCAACAACTATTAATTATGCCAGTTATGACATTCAGATTTCACTTTGAAGTTCACAACTTAGCACACTAACAATTATTGGACTGCTTTCCTCTTCTAACAACACCTATCCCCGACAACGGTGCCAAAAATGATGAGTGTCGTTGTTCATTCATCATTTAATCATTATATGTGTCAATCTAGGGCGGTGTCCAAGGCTATATACGAAAGAAGGCTCCAACAGGTTAAATATTAGTTCATTAAAAAAATATGCTTTATTGATGGATTAGTAAGTGTTTGGGGGTTTGGTGTGACCTCTAACTCCTAGAATTGGAAATCAAATTGTAGAAGCTAAAATTGAATTAAAATTGTAGGAAATGAAAATTGTAGAATCTGAAATAATAGGAAGTGAAATGTTGCTAAATTGAAAGTGACAAAAAAGTAAATTGTAGAATTGAAAACACACACACAGTTGCAAAAAAAATTCAACTAATTACAGAGTTCACAATTATCTGAGCATGTTCTAAATCTGGAAAATCAAATTAACATCTATTGCAAAACTGGAGAATAACACAAATATGGAAATTGCAGTGAAATGACAGAAATCTAGAAATTGCAGTGAATTATGGAAAATACTGTCAAGTTGGCCTTTAACATAGATTTTTAGCAGCATTTCTAGCTATCAAAAAGTGTGAAACTACCATTTTGCAGGCCCCATAACTTCCAGGTTACTTGTCCATATGCCTTCAAATTTGGGTCATGTTTTCTCTATATTATGAAGTACCATTGGTATGAATTGGTACCTTAACTCACTCTGGATCATTCCCAGTAGATCCACCAATGTTACCTTTAACGCAGATTTGCACCTGTTAACAACTCCAGAAAAGACTAAGGCATGAAAAATGAGCGCAAGAATGAACAATGAGTGCAGGAATGAACAATGAGCGTAGGAACAATGTAACCTTCATAACTTTTTATCTACAACTCAGATTGACTTGCTTCAAAAAGTAAAGTTGTAGTTCTTGATGAGATGAATCTATTCATGCCATCAGAATGTAATTGTAATATATGTTTTATTTACTACCTAATAAACTGAAACAGTGCATAAAATGCTAAAAATAGTCAAAACAGAGGTATAATGTTCCAAACATAAAATCATGCGAACATGTAACAAATAACATATTCTAATCACTATTTGGCACTTTAACTTTGTCATATTTAATATTATGGCAGTTTTTATATGTCAACCATAGTGTAATAATGAGGCATTTCTAGGCCTCATCAGATAGGTGGTTCAATATTACTACGACTTCGCCTATGGGTATGTGTTGTTTCAGATTCTACCTCAGTATTGGATCGAGGATGCTTACTTCTGGTTTTGACCATTATGTTTGTGAATTAGTCTTTTGTGTTGTATTAAAGATAGCCAAACAATATCAAGCAAGTATTTATCTTGATTACCAATTTAAGTGTGCCCTAATCTATTTGATGCATTTTGATGTGTTGTTTTTCTTGTTTTCTTGCTCTTGTTTTGAATTTAGAATAATGAGACTCATCCATAGTGAGAATCAAGAACACCCATGCCAAACATGACTTTCTCAAAAAAACTAGGGTACACCACTGAAGTCCCAGTGGGGGGTTCACCTAGCTCTTCCACTTTGAACCAATGATTGTTACAACAGTGGGAGATATATTGAGCATGAGTAACTTAGTACCATTATAAAGAAGTCCCTTCTCCCATTCTAGAAAGATCTAGGGGGAAATCCAATGGAAGGAGATGAATGCCAATGTCATCGGATTGAATTGAGGGTTGGTGATAAAATCCAACTCCCTAATGTTTAAAATATGTGTGCATGTGTGGGGTTAATTTTAAGTTTGCATAAAGTAAAATGCATCATACAACAACAATGATGCTTTCATATATTCCTGATATAAATGACGTTTCACTTTTTATAAAGATGCATAACTAGTATGAGTTTCATGGATGCACTCTATTTTGTGCAAATATGGCCTCTAGCAGGGCCTCAAAGAAAGAAAACCAACACACAATTTCTAGAAAATTGGATTCTAGGGTGGAATTTACAAGCATAAGCCATTGTTCCTAGCAATGCCTAGTGGAAATCTAAAAAACCCTAAAATATGCAAGATGCAAGTTCTTTCCTTTCCATTCCTTAGTTTCCAAATCAAAATGTGTCTTAATTTCACTATTTTAGGAGAACAGAAGCAGACAGAGGATCAAAAAACATCATAAAAATTATACCAACCTCTAATCCAACTTAGATAATGGAGATTTTATCCTCAGCTACACTCTAGTTCTAGCCGCTGTCAACTAGAGCAGCTGCTTTCTGGCCGCTGTTAGCAGGAGCAGCTAATTTTTGGATGCTATAGACTAGAGAAGCTAATTTTTAAATGTTGCAGACCAGAGAGGCTAAACCTACACACAAACATAGATCAGTAAAGTGATAGAAAATAAAAATTTATGGATTTGGGTCCCACCGTGATCACCATATGTAGTGACCCTGGGGTGGCGGTGCACCGTACACTGCTCTACTTGCACAATATTATTTGATTTATAACATACTTAATCATGCATTAAATGAAGGATGTGAAAAAATATGCAACCCAAATAAAAAGAAATAGATAAACAATGCTATTTATTGCTTTTTATCAAGTTTGGTTACATATAGATCCCTCTAAGGTATTCCCTTCATTTGATACAGATTTTACGAAGTGGGGCAGCAGATGTATGATATCCCCTTGCAAGGGGTGATGCACTCTCACAAGCCTCCCGATGATGCACACATAACTGTATGAGAGATTACAGATGCATCCTTCTCTAGGTTTGGCTCCTAGAGGGATCCTTTTTCTTTTGTATGTTGATAACCTGTCTAGTGAACCTGTAATCCTGCAAGCATGAAAACAACATCAAATGCTCAACTGCCCGAGATTGCCTCCCTAGATGAGGTTTTTAGCGATAACCCTAAGATAAATAGAAATATGCTTAATGATAATAGAAAGTAATGCTATGAATGCAATTAAATGCAATAAATTAGATCTATGCTAATGGCATGAAAACATGTAACAAAATAGAAGAAACTAATGCTAAGAATCCTAGACTAGGCCCGTGGGCCACTATCCGAGATAGCAACCGCTAAGATGAAAATCTATCTCTATTTCACCAAGGCTATGGATCTAGGATTATTGTCGAAGTTGAAATAATTGCTATTTATGTCTGGTGTGTTGAATATCCTACAGATGATAACCTCTCAATCGTCTAGTACTTCGTTTCTCCTAAAAGGCACTCCAATTTGCTCTTCGATTTGATAGGGATTTGCTACAAGAAAATCTCTCTAAGTCTCAAAATCTCCCTCTCACAAGGTCTTTGTATGTCTCTCAAATTGATAAAAAGTTCATCCCTTGGTGCTCTTAGGTTTGCAACTTATATTTTGTTGAGGTCCTAGGGTTAGGTCTAAAAACCCTAAGACTAAATCCTGCATACAAACTATTTGTTAGCATTAGCATTTGAGTCTTTTTCTACCCTTGAGGACCAGTTAACTGATGTCTAAATACAGACTAGAGTCTCTCATGTAGATTGGCTATGAGGAGGAATGAAAATTTATCCCTACTTGATTTTATTGCATGCCAATTGTTGCTTCCACCCAAGATTAGGCTGATTTGATGACAAATTAGATTTTAGGGTCTAGCCGCTGGCTATAGAACCACTCTATACCTCTAAATTTGTAATCTCAAAATATGATTTTTTAAGTAGCAATGAAGGCTTTGCCTACCTACAATGACACGGGGAAGATGACTTATGAGCATGTACAAGACGTAGCTACCTTAGTGATGATCCATAGCATCATAGGTGAGGATATCATGGTAAGATTACTTGTGCTCTCTCTTAAAGTTAAGTTAATTTACTAGTACTGGTCATTACAACCTAAAACCATTAATACCTAGGACTAGTTGGAAGAATTCTTGACCAAAGGCTTCAATGAACAAGTGGATCTGTTATCTTTGTTGCATCGATTTACTAGCATTCAAAGATATCCGTAGGAGGAAATCATGGAATTCAATGTCAGGTTCACCCAAACTTGGCATATAATTCCTGATGATATCTTATCAACTCTTGAGCAAGCAACATTTTACTACCTCTAAGCTTTCAAATTTGATATCAGTATGGCCATTTGATATTCTAATATCAACACATTTCCTAATTTGTATTCTATTGCACAAAAAATTGAATATGACCTGATTACTATTGGTAAGCTTACACAAAAAATGGTTATGCCTATTTTTCCTAATATTTCATAGTATTTGTATGCTAATGTATCTTCTTAGTCTTTGCCCATGTCACCCTTGTATTCAATCCCTTCATGGAATCTGAGTACATATTAGACCACAAAAAAAAAAATTCTATCCCAGAACTCCTCGCTTCAACCATTCTACAGTTACCCGCTCTATTTCCATTCCCAAAACTACCATATCTGCCTATCCCACTACCATTGCTAGCTCCTCCAGCACCCTCAAACCTTGATCCATAAGAAAAAGTGATGAAAGAGTTACAATCCATGAAATCAGCCATAAGAGCTATGGGTAATGAGATTACGGTGATAAAATAGAAACAAGCCAAAAAATATTTCCAACTAAGGAGATTTCAGTCGTCGCATATCACTAGGGAGCAAGGAGCTTCGACCAGTAAGGCACCTAAGAGAAATTTGACGATGTTAACAAATGAAGAAGTTGACACATCAGACAAAGAATACTAGTGTTCTACGTGCAATAATCTACATAGTGAGGAAACTTGCATGGTTCATATGAACTATGTGCAGACATTGGCAAAAAGTTCTCCCATTGGTCAAATCAATATGATCACAGAAGTAGATCACAATTTCATGGTTCCTTTTGAAGAATAATTTTTTGTCCTCATGAGAACTAGAAGAAAAACCGTTATTGTGGTCCCAACTAAGATGTAACCCCTAAAGGTACCTACTGATTCAAAGGCATAAAATAATAAGAAGTAGGTGAAAAAAAAGGCAGCTATTCCAAAATCCAAGCCCAATGCACCTATCCTGTTGAAAGATATTTTGCCTCCATGAGAAAAATAAAAATTACAAGAAAAGGCTTCGACTTCATAGGCAAGAGCTAAAATGGAGGAGTAGGCTAGGGAAAAGCTTAAGTACCCATCTTTAATAAAACATAGGGTAGAAGCTACACAATAGTATCAAAGCAAATATGAGGCTACCATTGGAGCCAAAGGCTTCGATGCATACACATATAAAAAAGTTGAATAATTGAAGAGGATTCCAACCAAGGTGAGTCTTTATGATGCACTGCAATTACTTGGACAAGTGGACTTGTTGCAAGAATCACTAAAATTTGTGAAAGATAAGGGAAATAATTTTACTTAGACATTGTTAGATAAAAAATTGACAACTTATGCCACTGGAAAGAATAGACCACCCCCTTTCTACCTATCCCTTAGGATGGAAGGTTGGATTGTGCACAATTGCATGATCGACTCTGGTGCTACAATGAATGTCATGCCAAAGGTAGTGTACTGCTCCAAATTTTTTGCATCCTTACCTTCAGGCTATAGGATCCATGCCCGGAAGGGGGATGTGAGAAGGATGGGACAATACCTCAAACTGAGAGGCCCTTTGAAGGTCACGCCTCTCGGGGAGGGGTATAAGGGTGAATTTTTGATGGATGGTGGGGTTCACCAGGAAACTTTGAGTGGCAGTTTCCATGCCTAGGTTGAGAATGGGTTTGATGTGTTCATTTTGTACTTTAATCATTCATATCCCTAGGTTGGCCAGAATGAATCTAAAATTCCAATTTATACGAATACAGAAAGCAAGAATGAATCCTAAATGTAAAGAATATGCAAAATGAGAAAGAATGTACCTGGTTCTAGATGTCTGATGAAGATTCTGAAGCTTGTAGGAGTCCAGATCATCCTGAATATGATAGGATCATCTGCAATTATACATAATCATGTCATGAAGCTTGTAGGAGTCTAGATAGTCCCGAATATGAGAGGATCATCAACAATTGTACAGAATCATCTCAGATCATAAGCGATCGCCTGAGATTAGACAAGATCGTTGTCAATTTGACAAATTCGTCAGACGAATTCGTCAAAAACCTCCAATCATAGAAACAGACACCAAAAGCCAAAAATGCTACTATGAGAATAATGCAAAATGATAGAAATGACAGTATAAATGCCTAACTGATAAATCTAGATAGAAAATTAAAGGAAATGCATTGTTTTAATAACTTATTTTAACTTTATCATGCATTTATGCTAAATGAGGTGAACTCCAGGATGCAGAATGAAAATAAATTAAACTATTGCATAGTAAAATAAAGAATACAAATGAGAAATGCAAAATTAGTGCTCTAGTTTCCCCCAATATGAATTGTAGTCGAGAACGCCTCCAATCGTATGAGATCATCGTCGATCTATGACAGGATCATCTGAAATCATCTGGAATCGCCTGCGACGATCCGAGATTTCTTCCACTGAAGCACAATGAAAACTTAAAACTACGATTGCAAATAATGGGGGATAGGACTTCTTAACACAACAAAACTAAATGGCAGGGAAAATCAACCAGGGAATCATGGGATCAGCCAACCAGGGGGATAAACTAAAAAAATCCTAGTTTATATAGGATTAGGGGGAGGTTAGGAGGTTGGGGATCATCCCAATCTGGGAGATCCTTAGTGGAGGAATCTCCAACTGCATAGACATGCTTCTGCCCAAGTTGGAGAGGCTGTTGAAACATAAGCTAATTATGAAAATTTAGTTTTGGGATGAAATCATCTAGATGTTCTGTTCCAAACGAATTCGTTCGATTTGGGACGATTTCGTTTGATCGGCGACGATATCGTCCAATGGTCAAAACAACTCCTAAAAATGGCACGAAAAATAGGGTGAGCGGTTAACGGGTGATTTTGGGGTTAAAATTCAAATTTTTATCTTTTTACTAAGGGTTTAACTATGCCAATTTTAGGGTGCTACATTTTTCCCCCTCTTTAGCGAATTTTCTAAAGAAAATGCATTAAAGACGAGTTCTTCCCACTTTACGAAAAAACAAAAATTTACTCAATTTTCTAGACGACGATTCTAGGTTGAATCATACAACTACTTACTATGGTGCCCCCTCCGAGTTTTTACCCAAATCAAACGTTTGAGGTAAAAGCGCAGAAAAGAAAAATTAAAAAAAAATGTTGTTGTTTTAAAATAAAATTTAAAAAATAAGGTAAAACCCTAATTCATTGTTACTGTTCACTTTTACTGTTTTAGAGCTCTACGGGCAAAATGGTAGAAACAACGCACAGATCGACAGAGGTCTGATGTGGGTTGCGGGTAAGGATCTAAACCTAGTGAATTATGTTTTTAATTTGATTTGTGTGATTTTTAATTTAAATTTTGACTATTTTTTGGGCATCGTGACCGTTTTTAGGCCGTCGACGACGTCAGGATGAAATCGTCCCAATTTCATCGAAATCATCCCTAGATCATCAATTTTGTCTAAGGGTGAAATCGACGAAATAGGGGTGGTTCTAACATGGGGCGATTCCCAAGTTGAGAAATCAGAGATGATTTCATCCTACCAAGGACGATTTGACTCAATTTAGTACGATATCGTCCAATAGTGGACGATATCATTTTTTTATAAGATGAAATTGATTTAACTAATTTTAATGATTATCTATTAATGATTTTTGTTGTTTGACTATTTATTTTGTAGAGGGGATTACTAAAAATTAAGGAGTAGAAATATGAGGGTCTAAGAGACGATGTAGCCACACTCGACCAGGCAAAGCGAGACTGGATAGCAAAGGTTGGGCTACAACATGTGGTGGAGATGCCACAAATACCTACAGACATGGGGCTACTGATAGCCCTAGCAAAGAGGTGGTATCAGGGGTCGTCCTGCTTTTAGCTACCGATAGGGGAGATGGCTTCCAATCTAGATGTTATAATCACAATGACACTGAGAGGGGGGGTGAATCAGTGTGTTCTTTAAAAACTTAAAAGCAATTTAGACTTTTAAATAAACTGCAACAGATTAAAATAGAAATAATAAAAGTACTAAGAGCATCACACATAACATGGCATTTTAACGAGGTTCATCGATGTGGCTACTCCTCAAAAAGACTACTTGGACTACCATCCAAATCTAGTCAAATGCAAAGCTACAACTTTACATAATCATTCACCAGCACCAACTGGTAAGAGGCACCAACCTCTAAATTTTATCTGCTACAACAGAATGGAGCACCAACTCCAATTTTTCCAGCTCCAACTAGAAAGAGGCACCAACCCCTTTTACCAAGCTACAACTTGGAGATAGTAATAAAAATTGCAGAATTAAACTGTCACCTCAATTTGCATGATCTGCTGTTTTTCTTGCGTTCTGCTGCTTGTCGGCATTCGACTGCTGTGAAAAATGATTCACACTTTTTCAACCACTCCTCTATATCTCTCCGCGTTCTCTGCTGCAACTTCACAGAAATATTACTTCTACAGCCAGCACACTGTCATTTCACACTCGAAACATGACTTTTGCATACCGCGTTCTTATCTTCTCTTTGCACCACTCACTCTGCTGCACCTTCCATGAAATATCACTTCTACCATCTGCGTATTTTTGCCTCGGACTTTAAACATGCCATCTGCATATCGCTCTCTTTGTTCTCGATCAGTCGATACGCACTCACTCACTATCTCATCGCTACGATCTCTTTTCTTTAACTCCAAAGAACTATCACCGACTTACACTCTGCTGCACACGAACTTCATTCGCATATATCGCATCACGCCCACACT
This sequence comes from Wollemia nobilis, assembly GCA_028583015.1. Classification (NCBI taxonomy): domain Eukaryota; kingdom Viridiplantae; phylum Streptophyta; class Pinopsida; order Araucariales; family Araucariaceae; genus Wollemia; species Wollemia nobilis. The sequence continues at coordinate 2,938,623 of JAQPPZ010013020.1, read as the reverse complement.
TCAACCTTGCAACAGTCTCGCCTTTTTATAGAAGAGAATATCCCATCAAAACATTCTCAAACACGTCGACTGCAACCCTAATTAGGTCAACATGAAACCCTAGAATTTTTCGGTTGCTTAACCTTGCTTTGTCAGTAGGAAACCCTAATTGATCCGTTGCAAAACCCTAGCAATGTCGGCTTTGAAAACAAGCCGGTGAACAGCTTTAATTTAATTTTAAAATATTAATTTAAATTTTAAATAAATAAATAAAATTTAAACTGGATATTTAAAATTAAATATCTTCATCATCGGAGCACCTTTTTCAACAAAACGAAGAGCTAACTTGGGTTTTAAGAAAAACCCATTTCAGAAACTACTGACCATGGATTTAAACAAAACCTATAATTTAGTCTGCCTTGGTTTTCACAAAAACCCTTCCGCTCTTTGACATCAATGACAACATCAACACTTGAGCAAGGGCAATGTACCCAAGGTACCCAAAATTGCCAACAATCTCCCCCTTTGTCATTGATGGCAACCCTTTACTAAAAACACATCTTCAAGAGCCAAAAATGAAATAAATCTCTTTGAAGTTTTGCTCCCCCTGACTTGAAGCTTTCCTCTTCACTTGAAGCTCTCCCCCTTACTCATATCTCTCCCCCTTTGTCATCAATGGCAAAGGGCCACCTTTGGGGCTCGAAACTAAGAATGAGCCTCTTAGCTTAGTCCCTCCACCACCTCCTGATGAGGTGATTAATTCTGGGGTGGGAGTAAAACTCCCATTAGGCACTGATCAACATCAACGTCTATAACTTCCTTGCCGGGTCTTCTCTTGAACTCTTTGACCATATTCTTGTTCCTGTCATTGTTCTGATCCTTGGACCTGATCATTCCACTATTCCTGTTCCTATATCCTGGAATTTCAACTCTGCACTGTCTGACAGTGTGAATTTTATTGTTGCACTTATAACAAATAATAGTGTTGTTTCTTTTAGGCATACCTGTTCTTTGAATCCACATGTTTTGACTAAGCCAGTTCTGACTAAACCTGTTTTGACCAAGCCTATTAGTGCGATGTTCTTTTGTTTTAAATGAAACTCTGGTCTGTTTACCCTTTTTACATGAAGCACACATACTATTTGCAGGTTTTTTAATGATTGAAATATCTCTCACTGCTTGTTTAGCGCTAATTCTTACCAGATTATCAAAAATTATGTGTCCAAGCCTCTTATGCCACAACCAGTTCTCTTCTTCTTGTCCCATGAAGCACATACCTTCTAAAAACTCTGAGAGTGTGTACAGATTGCCAGACGTCCTTGAGCTGGTTGCTATTAATTTCCTGTTGTTTATTTTTCTGACTTCACAACCATGCTTCTTGAAAACTACTTCATGTCCTTTGCAATAGATTTGACTCACACTCAATAGATTATGTTTCAAACCATCCACATATAAAACTTCCTCTGACTTGATATTTCCTTCACTAATTTTGATCGTTCCTTTACCTATTATTTTGGCTTCGTAATTGTTGTCGAATTTTATAGAACCACCCTCATACTTTTGTAGATTTTCGAATTTATGTTTGTCACCTGTCATATGACTTGAGCAACCACTATCAAGAATCCAAGGAACATGTTTATTCTGAGCTCTAAAAGCTATCTGCACTATTAAAGAATCCTGTTCTTTCTGAAATCTGTTCTTTTTGTTTCCATTCTGTTTTAAGCTGTGGTATTGGGTTCTAGCTGTGACTTCCCTTTTTTAGAATTTTGCACATATCCTTCAGTATAAATTCTATTTTGTTTTGCTCTATATGGTTGAAATCTGCTTTCATGAGGTTGATATGAAAAATACATACTACGAAAATTTCTGGAAATATGACCAAAGTTGTGACACTTAAAACACTCTACTGCATAACTCATTAAAGGAGCAAACACATTTCTACTAGTGAAACTTCTTGGACCTACGTTGTATTTGCAGTCAACAATTTTATGCCCATAAACATTACACTTGAAAGAAAAACCATAGAAATAATGATTAAACCCGAAAGATGGTCTTGGCCGAGGTTGTTGCTTTGGAGTCTTGGATCTTCTATTCTTTTGATGTGTGACCTTAGTAAAGCCATCATTGTCACTTGCTATTTCGGGTCCGGCATTATATCTTTCTTTTGCTCGATTCTTGTCTTTGTTCTTTTCACTTTCAACATTGCTTGCTTTTGGTCCAATTGATGATTCTCCTTCAGAAAATCCGAGACCAAATTTGATACCTGTGGATTTTTGATCGCTCAAAATTTTGTCCAATTTCATCGAGCTTTCTTCACGTTTTACATGACAGTTGATTTTTCGATCCAGCTCTTGTATCTGTATTCGAAGACTCACATTTTCTTCTTCCAATTTGCTGTAGTGGTCTATCTTCATGGATACCTGTATTTCCAGATCTTTAGACATTTTCTTGTATTCTTCAGTCTGTATTTTTAAACTGGCAATAATGTTGTTTGCATCCTTAAGTTTCCTTGACAATTTTTCATTCTTCTTTTTCTTCGATTCCCATTCCGTAAGGGCAGACACTAGCTCACCCTCTAAATCAACTTCAGCCTCAACTTCTTCAACTTCAGAGTTCATTCCTTCTGCCATTTCTGGTTCAATTTTCTCAACCATAGGAACTGAAACTGGTTGGGATGCCTTTTTGGATGAGGATCTATTCTTCTTAGCCATTGTGTACTAATCCAAGATCAACCCTGACTGATTTAGCCAAAATTGGGAACCTTGCTCTGATACCAATTGTTATAATCACAATGACACTGAGAGGGGGGGTGAATCAGTGTGTTCTTTAAAAACTTAAAAGAAATTTAGACTTTTAAATAAACTGTAGCAGATTAAAACAAAAATAATAAAAGTACTAAGAGCATCACACATAACACGACATTTTAACGAGGTTCACCGATGTGGCTACTCCTCAAAAAGACTGCTTGGACTACCATCCAAATCCAGTCAAATGCAAAGCTACAACTTTACATAATCATTCACCAACACCAACTGGTAAGAGGCACCAACCTCTAAATTTTATCTGCTACAACAGAATGGAGCACCAACTCCAAATTTTCCAGCTCCAACTGGAAAGAGGCACCAACCCCTTTTACCAAGCTACAACTTGGAGATAGTAATAAAAATTGCAGAATTAAACTGTCACCTCAATTTGCACGATCTGCTATTTTTCTTGTGTTCTGCTGCTTGTCGACATTCGGCTGCTGCTGTGAAAAATGATTTGCACTTTTTCAACCATTCCTCTATATCTCTCTGCATTCTCTGCTGCAACTTCATAGAAATATTACTTCTACAGCCAGCACACTGTCATTTCACACTCGGAACATGACTTCTGCATACCACGTTCTTATCTTCTCTTTGCACCACTCACTCTGCTGCACATTCCATGAAATCTCACTTCTACCATCTACGTATTTTTGCCTCGAACTTTAAACATGCCATCTACATATCACTCTCTTTGTTCTTGATCAGTCGATATGCACTCACTCACTATCTCATTGCTGCAATCTCTTTTCTTTAACTCCAAAGAACTATCACCGACTTACACTCTGCTGCACATGAACTTCATTCACATATATCGCATCACGCCCACACTTCAACCTTGCAACAGTCCCGCATTTTTATAGAAGATAATATCCCATCAAAACATTCTCAAACACGTCGGCTACAACCCTAATTAGGTCAACATGAAACCCTAGAATTTTTTAGTTGCTTAACCTTGCTTTGTCAGCAAGAAACCCTAATTGATCCGTTGCAAAACCCTAGCAACGTCGGCTTTGAAAACAAGCTGGTGAACAACTTTAATTTAATTTTAAAATATTAATTTAAATTTTAAATAAATAAATAAAATTTAAACTGGATATTTAAAATTAAATATCTTCATCATCGGAGCACCTTTTTCAACAAAACGAAGAGCTAACTTGGGTTTTAAGAAAAACCCATTTCAGAACTGCTGACCATGGATTTAAACAAAACCTATAATTTAGTCTACCTTGGTTTTCAGAAAAACCCTTTCGCTCTTTGACATCAATGACAACATCAACACTTGAGCAAGGGCAATGTACCCAAGGTACCCAAAATTGCCAACATTAGAGGATGTATGGAGGATTTTGAGGATCCCCATACAAGGGCGGTTTATGACTCCCGCGATCAATTAGATCCATGCCATGATGCGACTGTGCGGAGATCCTAGCATCACCTTGGAGAAGGGCAGAGTGAAAATTGAGACATTGTGGCAAATTCCTGGGGCATCTTGTTTGACTCAGGTTTTGGTAAGGGTAGTAGGTGGCTTACTACTATGCCACCAGAGCGGATGCAGGTAACCATGGCTACTCTCACATGTGGTCTATGATATGAGAGACCACGACTATAGATTTGCTTGGGGCAGCTTTGTAATATGCTGCTTGTATATGATCCTGTATGGGGTCGTATACAAGGGTGGTCAATTTCTGGTTTTGACATCGCTACTACAAGTTTGGTGTTGGGAGCACATTGCAGTGCGGAGGTCGATGGGGCTTCCACTGACAGGGGTTGATCAAGAGAGACCCTAGATTTTCTATTGGTGTCTTCAGAGAGGGTCATAATGACGGATAGATCTATCGATGTCTTAGAGGTTGCTAGATGACCTCATCCCTAACTAGATCACCTGGAGGCCATGGAGAGAGCACCTAGGGTGGGGAGAGGACGTACAGGAGTTGGCTCACATCAGGCGAGTCTTTTTGCTGAGGATGGAGTAGGGAGAGGTAGAGCTCCACCGATATGACCAAGTTTTAAGGCATTTCAGTCTACAGTAGGGGATCCCTTCTCTCAAAGACTACGAGTATTCCTAGACTATCTGGGATAACACTAAATTGAGTGGCGCTCCAGATATGCAACGATTTTGGAGTCAAGATGTTGATGATGCCCCCATTCAGTTGATGGATGGGGATTATGCTGGGGTCACAGATGGGTATGATGCCTAGTACATAGGCATCCACCCTCCTTGGATGACGAGGGTACAGGGTCTGATGCATGCTATTGTGCGATGGATGGGGAGGCAGCACTAAGATGCCATAAATGCAGTGAGGAGTCACGGAGGGAGGGAGTAGTGATGGTCTCCTCAGGAGAGACGCTAGAGAGTGCCACAGGATTCAAAGAGACCACAACAGCCTGAGAGGAGGGAGAAGGGACTCCCTTCTCAGCAGAGGGATAGGCCAACATCACCCAATAAGGGTAATGGTGTCGAGGTGGGGGAGAGCAGTGAGATGGCAGCTCTCCAGGCTGAGGTTGTTTGCCTCTGGGCTTAAGTGTAGATATTATAGGATGAGGCTACATGACTTAGGGCTCAGAGCAGAGGGGCGAGCACTCGAGATCTAGCATGGTCTATCACTCAGATCATGTTCTATTAGGGATTGTACTATCAAATGGTTCTAGAGAACCAGAGGATACCTGTTGCTAGCTCCCATTACAGAGTCGGTCATGATGGGGTCATCGAGGTCATCCTTACGATCGACGTCGAGGACCCATGACACAACATGAACTTTTATGGGACCACCTCCTCCATGCCAGGGTGAGAGAGGGGATGAGGCTAAAATCTCAAGGGCTTCTCGATACTAGCCAATATAGACTATAGACTGTATATTGAGAGGATTGAGTATGCCAAGGTATAGATTGTGGCATACCAATCCATTTTTGATATGATGTACATATTTTTTTTTATTTATATATATATATATATATGATATTTTTGTGATATGACTTGTCCATATGTTTTATGATGCTTTTAAATTTTGAATTGTTGATTGATTATTCATGTAATTATATCGTTTGGAAATAGTATAATTTTATGTCATGCTGTAAAATTTAAATGAAATAATCTGATGTAAACAAATTGATTGTTTTGTGGTGTGATTTGATAAAAAATAAAGGGAATTCTAACAATAATTTCAAAGGACATTGTCGCTGTTATAGATCATTTCATGGAGTCGTCGCTCGCTAGGTCGTTAAGATAATCCCAGTATAGAAATATTGCTAAAAGTGAAAGAGTGCTTAAGATACTGTCTTAAGAATTTGTGTTGTGATGATGAAAAATGATGATGGTGATGATTTGTTTTCAGATTTCCATGAAAATATTATGCATAAAAAAAAATATGATCTTTGCTAGGCATAAATTCCTAAGTGTGATAATATTTTGAACAATTCCTTAGAAATTACACCATCGTTGCAAAGCTGAATGCTAACATAATGAAATAGAAAAGGTGTCCATTCTTTTTAAAGCACAATTGTGTGACATAATGATGTAAGCCATATGTTTTTATAAATAATAATGAATGGGAAATAAAATTAGAACAATGGTTTGCGCTAGGCATAGAATTATAGGTATAGACTTATACCATCATTGTGAAATCCAAAAAATAATTTTATTGCATAATTGATTTTTGATTTTGAGATAAACAAAAAAAATATATAAACGTGACTTTATTGCTAGAGTTTTGAATATGTTGTTGAAAGAAATTTTGGATTTTTGAAAACAATGTATGTAATTGTTTGTATATGAAACATATGCTCTTTTAAATAAGAAGATGGAATTATTCCAAAAAGAGTTGCAAAAATATTTTAAATTATCTCAAAGACAAAATGTAGATTTATAAGGAACCCTCATGTGCATATGTGAGTTCATTGCCAATCTTGATTTATCATAATGATACAAAATCTCTCAAATACAAATGTGTGTGCAATTGTATTGTTCATTTACCAATTTTGAGCAAGATAATTTGATACAAGTAATTTGAATTAACCAAATGAGTGTTCATTGACCATGATTTATATGCATGTAACCATACCAGACTACTATGTAAGTTGGGTTATCAAGAGCTAGGTGATCCATAAGTAGACATAGGTCTATAGAAAATAAGGTCGCTAATGTTACAGACATATCACCATGCTAGGAGTTACCCAAGGCCAAGCGGGTTATGCACAAACCACCTGTTATGGGGCTTACCTCACAGTTTTCGAATAATTGAGAATTCCAGGGATTCAAGCTCATTCACCCTTCTTTTCTTTTCAAGGGGTAGGGAAAGGTATTTTATTGCTTTTGCTTTTTTCTTTTCTCTCTTTTCTTCTTTTTTTTTTGTATTTTTTTGTTTGGAAATGAGATAATGCTGAAATATTGCTGCGATGGTACAAAATGATATTTTTCTTTTTCTCATGATTTTTCTTGATTTTATTTTTCTTCCTATACTAGGGATACTTGCTCGGATTGGCTGTAGAGCAAGGGATTTTATTCTGGGCAGGGGTGAGATTTTTTTTTGTCAATTCTCAAAGATTCTAGACCATGTGCATGATAGGATAGCAGGGGGAACTTTTCACTCAAGAAACCACTTCTACTATGTAGCATCATATTGAATTTGCAATGAAATCATTTTAATGTGAAAAGATATACTTGGTTCAAGTAAATAACAATATCAATTCTCTATGCTCAAAACTTTATTTAATTCAACTATGGACTTTGATATAAGAGATTAATAATCACACCAAATAAAATCAAGATATTTATTCATGTGAGTGTGAAAGTGCGAGATTCCAAATAAATGCTAATTTATCTAAAATAATTGAAAATATAACTGTAATACTTCAAGAATTGACAGGTGTGAAAATAAAAGATGTTTTTGAAGATTTTGATGTTTTTATATTTTGATTTTGATTGATGAATTGAGAAGAATAAATAATATTATTGTTTTTGAAATTTTTATATGGATGACTAAAATGAATCAATAGGAAAAATAACCATATATACAATTATGAAATGACCATATTTATGCATAATAGCGTTTAAGATGCATAATGTTCATAGGTTCTTTAAGATCTTTACCATCTAAGGTAGCTAATCGGTATGCTCCCGATACAAATTTAGCAGTGATGATATATGGCCCAAGCCAGTTAGGTTCAAATTTACCTTTAAGGTCTTTAGTTGCATTAGTATTTTTTTTATTTTCTTTTAAGACAAGGTCACCGATCTCAAAGGATCGATGATGAAATTTCTTGAGGTATGCTCACTTGAGCTTGTTTTGGTAGGCTCGAATATGTTCCAAAGCATTGATGTGCTTCTCATCTAGGATTTCCAGCTGACTAAATCTACCAGCACGATATTCATCTCCTACTTCAGTATCTTGAAGTAGCAGAGCCAAAGAAGGAACTTCTAATTCAAAGGGAAAAACTGATTCAGCACCATAAACCAAAACAAAAGGTGAAGTTCCCGTGGGAGTACGAACGCTAGCACGATAAGCCCACAAAGTAGGATATAATTGAATGTGCCAATCTCGACCAGATTTATTGACCAGTATTTTGAGGATTTTAATTAATGTTTTATTAGATGCTTCTACTTGGCCATTACCTTGAGGATAATAGGGAGTGGACCAACGATGTTGAATTTTATATTTTTGACATAATTTCTTGACATCTTTATTTTTGAAACAAGTTCCATTATTTGAGATGAGATTTGCAAGAATTTCGAACCTACAAATAATTTGATTAAAAATAAATTTGGAAACTTGGGTTCCAGTGCAAGAAGCTAAGGGCATAGCTTCAACCAACTTCATGAAATACTCGGTGGTGGTTATAATGAATTTGTGTCCATCAGATAACACAGGATTAATTTTTTCGATAATGTCTAAGCCCCATTTTGAAAAATGCCAAGGACATGAAATAGACTATAGTTCTTGTGCTAATGCATGGACAAGGTCAGCATGTTTCTGGAACTTGTCACAATGGTGCACGTAATCATGTGCGTCATTATCCATGGTAGGCCAAAAATATCCTATCCTAAGGAGTTTCTTAGCAATGGCACTACCACTAAAATGTCCCCCACAAGATCCATCATGGGCTTCACTCAAAGCTGATCTAGATTCTTCTAGATTCAAACATCTCAATAGGATACCTTCAAAATATATCCTATATAATGTATTGCCAATTATTACGAAGCGACTTGCTTGTCTACATAATAACTGGCACTGGTTTCTATTAAAACCTTTAGGGAAAGTCCCATTTTGAAGAAAATTGGATATGTCAGTGTACCAAAGTTCAGGAGTAGTTTCATTGATTAGAAACACATCCAAAGGTTCTAAGCATGATTTATTTGAAGCAGGTTCCTAGAGTCGATGAATAATGACGATAGCATATTCGTCATCTAACTCCAAGGGTAAAAGAGATGCAGCTACAACCATAGCATCAACCGCATGATTGCTAGTTCGAGGAATAGCTTCCAAGGTAACTTAATCAAATAAAGATAATAATTGTAATACATATGCTTTATATGGATGCAATTTATCATCTCTGGTCTGATAAAAATCATTAATTTTATTTATGACAAGTTGAGAATCATCGAAAACTAATAGATTTTTAATTTTCAGTGCCAAGGCAGCTCATAATCCAAGGATTAGAGCCTCATATTCAGTAGTATTATTAGTACAAGCAAACATTAATTTAAACGACAGAGGGATAATATGTTTATGTGGAGATATTAGAATAATACCTGCACTAGCCCCACTCATGCATCGGGCTCTATCAAAGTATAAGTACCATTGCTTTGGATGGTCTACCTCTAGTTTAAGGCATTCATCAGGAAACTCAATGATGAGGGGATGGGTAGACTCTAAGGGTGCAACAGCTAATTGATTTGCTATGATTTGACCCTTAACAAACTTTTATCCTATAAACATGAGCTCAAACTCACTTAGCACAATAACCCACTTTGCTGTGCGACTAGATAAATAAGGTTGACTCATGAGATTCCGCAAAGGATCAGATTTAGCAATAACATAGGTTTTCTGACTGAGCATATAATGATGAGGCCCAAAAATACCTCATTATTGCACAATGTTTGACTCATTATTGCACAATTTTTGAATACCATATGATAAGTTAATTTCCAAATAGTTGACTAGAATATACTATTTGTTAAGTGTTTGCATGATTTTATGTTAGGAATACTATATCTCTATTTTTGACTATTTTCAGCATTTTATGACTGATTTTGCGTGATTAAGTAGCAAGTAATAACATGCATTTCAATTAACCAAATGTGGTATGTTGATATCCATTAACTTATCAATGGTTTTTGAATGTTTTCCTACCATTCAACTTGTTTCAAATCCACATTTAAGCCAAAAGTTTAGGACTGTCATAAATCTGAAAATCTGAGAAAAACAACCATATAAAAATCAGCAAGCTGTCACTTTATAGGAACACCTTGAAGTTGTCAAGAAAAGCATGAGAATATGGATGGAATGAGTTTATAAGGACTACAGAAGACATCTAACCTATTTAGAAGCATTCCCACATGATCTAAATAGGCAGCAACAGGGTATAACAGAGCAGGGACAATTGTGCAGCACTGTTGCACTATTTCAGCATGGTTACTTGGTGAATGAAGTGTATAAATTCAGTAGCAACTTGATGTACTCCTTCATGTTGATACTTGAATAATTTTTCCATGTTCTAATTTGTTTGAATTTGCAATAAATGCCAATATTTTACAACTGTGCAACATGAATTGGAAAATGCAGTAATTTACCATGTAAATTCCAGCAAGCTACAAATAAACAACAAGGCATGGAATTCACATATGAAAAGAGATGAAGACCATTGGAATATGATCCTAGGAGATAACCCACCTGAGATATGTAGAAGAAATCACTTGAAAAGTACACATTTGTTCATTTCGAAGTATCTTCGAAATGAACAGATATCTTCGAAATGAGAAAACATAGTGTCTTTGGAATGAGCAGACATCTTCGGAATGAGAAATGCAGTATCTTTAGAATGAGAGGATATTTAGAATGAGAATTATAGTATCTTCAGAATGAGAATTGCAGTATCTTTGGAATGAGAATTGTAGTATCTTCGGAATGAGCGATCTTCGAAATGAGAATTGCATTGTCTTCAGAATGAAGCCACTTATCTTCGGAATGAAAACAGAATGTGATTTTTGACTTATTGACCAATTTTTGGAGCTAGAAAAAGAGAAATAAAGGTTGAAAAAGGTAAAGGAAAATATCTCCCATCTGATTTATATTAATAACGGAGTATATAATAGTTGCACAAAACAAACGATTTATATTAATCGATGGAGTTTAAAAACTCCTTTTTGAATACAACTGGGCCTGTAACCCTTTATTTGTGATACACAGTTACAAATTATGCTAGGGTTCTCCGAAACCCTAGCTGGCACAAATGGTGGCGCTTTCGAAGAACGTATCTTCAATCCCAACAGAGTGAGTGGGCTTTGTCGTATCCCTTGCTTGGACCACTCCAGCTTAATCAGCTGCCATCAATAAACTGGATCTGTTATCAAAAACCTGCACACATTAACACTATCAAGGAGTTAGAAATTAATGAGAGGGCTCCACTGCGTGAGCCCTCAGAAACAATCTAAAACCCTATAAAAATGGAATGCAGGAAATCAATAACAGATTAATACATAAAATACGGCTACTTGCTTTAAACTAATTTATACCTGTTCTCTGTTAACGTAGCTAGACCAGGCGACACCTGGAAGTAATGTTGTTGTCAGAATAGGCTACGGAAGGCGCCCTGGTGCACTCGCCGAACGCCCGCGTGCTTCTGGATCTGGATTACAGACGTCGGTCTGAGTCTGTGGCTGTAGGTAAACGCCCGTGGGCACTTGTTAAACGCCCGTGGGCACTTGGTAAATGCCCGTGGGCACTTGGTGAAGGGGTAAACGCCCGTGGGCACTTGCGACAGGAATGGGAGATTCTACAGAATGCTACAGAAGGAATGGCGGTGAAAGCGGCGACGGAAGCGGCGATGGATGCGGCGAAAAGGGTAGCAGAAGAGAGGAGATAGCAGTAGAAGAATTAGAATCAGAGATAGAAGTAGCAAAAGACATAGGGTTTGAGCCATCAAAGTGACTCAATTTATAATCCACTCTTAGGGCACACTTTAGGGTTTTAACGACACTTTGAACGTGTGGCTAAGATTAAAGCGGATCCAAGGGTAGAGAATAAATCTTGGTTGTGGAATGGATTAAGATGGATGGACGGATGAGATTAAATGAAGGATGGACGGCTCAGATTAAATCACTTAAACTATTATTTAAATATATATATTAAAATATTAAAATATATATATAAATATTAATTTAAATAAATTTGGGGATGAAAAATGGCGGGAAAGGTGAAATTGGGCCAAATAATGGCGGGAAAAGGTGGATTTGGGCCAAATAATGGCGGGAAGGTGGATGACCGACACGTGGCTAAGAGGAAGGTATAGATGACTTGCAAGTGGCTGGATTTTGGTGTCTACAGATGCCCCTTTTTGAGCTACTTTGTGTGAAGACACAATGCAGCACAAAAACTTAGGACACCTGAAAAGTTGGATCAGACGCAACTCTCTCTCAAGACTAAAGCACAACTTTGAAGACCAAAGAATAAAAGAATATTTAAAATTTATCAGCTTACCCCCTCAATTGGCGAGCGAGAATGGTTCTCATAAGCCAATTGGAAGAAATCGGAAGAAAATGAACCGTTTTTGCCCCAACGGTGAAAAAGGGGTTGGTGTATGAACCATCTGTTTATGTCCCAACAGAAAAGGGGTTGGTGTACAAACCAGAAAATAATATGATTGAAGACGATATGAGTGATGTGAAAGATGAACCGTTTTCTGCCCCAACGGTTATAAAGGGATTTTTGCCAAATTTTAAATTCCATGATCATGTAAGATGAATTCTACTATTAGGGAAGTTAAAAATTGATAACGGATGCCCCAACTCCTGTGGGTGAATCCATATTGTTGATGAAATTGCCTTGTTGGCGCCATTGATATGGAGAGATGCAATATGAAAGAGTCCAGAACTTCGAGAGATGCTCCTAGTGATTGTATGGATAATTCCTCGGGTCGGAACCAATCAACCTAGGTAGCCTTAATCTCTAGCAAGACTCAAAATAATGATGATATTGAAGATTTGTCCACGTTTAAGGCCCCATGAACTAGGCCATCAATGACAGCTGTTGAGCAAATTGATCTTGGTATGAGGTCACTTGAAAAGTAGGATACCCAAAATTGATTTCCAATTTTCAAACAGTGAAATAATTGATGATGATAAATGGTAAGTGTCCTTATGGTGGTTTAATCCTCTTACCGAATTGCATGGATGCAAATCGTTGCAATCGCCAAGGTGATAGAATATACCACTAGATACGAGGTTTACTTTAATTTAATTTGGCAAAAATATGCATGATGAAAGAAGAATGAATGAAATTGACGATAGATCAGAAGAATTGATGAATGTTGTTAATTTTGTGAAGGTTTTGAATATTTTTAACCCAATTTGTAAATCAATGATGAATGATGCGCTTTTTGAGCAAAATGACAAAATTTGTTTCCAAAACTGTTGTAACCTTCACAAAATGTTTTATTATGATAAGAAGAATGGATGGATGCAATTTGATGAAATTTGGAGGAGGTAAGCTTCAATTTTGTAAGTTTTGTTCTTTTATTCAATACTGACACCAAACGCCGGTATGCATTTGGAGGTGGCAGAAACGCCCGTCGGTGTTTGAATGCATCATGAAATGCCCCACTATGTCTGAATGCGCCATGAAATGCCCCACTGCATTTCAGGGCGCCAAAACCAACTATTTAAACAGTTTCAGCGAGAATTTCGCTCATTTGTGCGTTCGAGCTTGAGAGAAGTGCGTCTGAGGGAGTGGAATGAAGTGAAGTGAAGTGAAAGGTTGTGTGGGAGAGTGAAGCACGCGGGAGCTATGGCGGAGATGGGAGCGGACGCACCAGTGCATCCAGCTGAGGTATTTGTTTATTTAAGCAAGTACTTTTATTTGTTTTTTTTTTTTTTTTTGCAGTTTTTTTTTTTTGAAAAAAATTTGTAACCAATTTTTGTTTTGTTGTTTTGCAGCTTAGGGTGTTAGAGGCACGACACCGATTCTCCCCTATCATTCCGGGGATGAGGAGGTCATTGTCCCAGGAAGGCGGGAGATATTGGAGGCAGGTGGGGCTAGCGGAGGCAGCCCGGTTGGAGTAGTTGGTCTAGGCACACCACTAGGTCTAGGGCTCCTACTAGGTCTCGGGGGTCCTATTTTGATGGTTAGCTTAGTGCTTAGATGCACTCTTTATGAGCCTTGGTGCTCTATTGTATATTGTAGCCTTTTGGCATTCATTGTACGTTTTGACCTTTATACATATATATATCATGGCTTTTATTTTTAGTGTTTTACTTTCTTTTGTGTGAATGCCTATGTTTTTGTGATGCATGTTTTTATATGTTTTAATGTTTTTGATACATATGTGATGGAATGGAATGCAAACTTATAGATGATTAATGCGAGACTAAGTAAATGAAATATGCACTAAGAAGCACTCATACTTTTAGATAGTTAGATTTAGCCAACTTTTATCATAATTGTTTAATCAGGGGCACCGAACTTGGTAGCTTGTGAATGAATGACGTATGGAATGACATGAATATGGAAGAAGATATGGAGGTTGATATGGAAAAAAATATGGAGGAAGAAGCTTGTTTTACAAAGACTCAAACATGCTAGTGGTATCAAACAAACTTACTAATACTTGCCTAATTCAACTAGGACCAAATGTGTGTGCATGTGAGTTCATTAACCAAATCGGAAGCATGGTAGTGACTCTAGGCAATCAAAAACCTGTGTGTGTGCAAGTGTGTTCATTAACCTCATCTTGCATAAATTAGGTACCCCTGTTATGGAGAAGACCCCAAAGCTAGTTTGTCCGTATGAGCATTCAGAGGTCTCTCTTTGAGGAGAGACATGTCGCCACGCAATGAGTATACTCCACTGCCAGTCAAGCGTCTATAGCCCCGGTGAAGGTTAACTCCATAGTCCATGTTGTTTTTGACCTTTGTAAGCCTTGGGGATGACTACCTATCCGTCTAATTGGACAAGTAGTACGATCCTTACAACTTATTTGGGATCAGTGGTGTGTGAAAAATGTTCATTTCCTTAGAGCTTTGGGGAATCGGATTCTCAACCGAAGTATGATGAGAATTTTACCCTATCCTTACTACTCTGTTTATATTTATATTTTGTGATTTGCTTGTGATAGTGGTAAGAACCACTATTTTATGGACTATGTTTGCATGATAGGACAAACGAGGATTACCCTGTTCACTTCGAGGCACAACCCAAGGATGGTGTTATCTCTCTTTGACACAAGATGTTTTTAAGATGTGAAAATGTGATAGGTTCAAGACCGCTTTTGAAATCATTTCCCAATACTCAAGATTTTATTTAGTGTAATTTGTGATATGGCCCTAGAGAACTTTGACATGCATTTCGAAGTTTGCTTAAAACACTAGAAATGGCTGAGTGACTGAAAACATTTTGGCAATGTAAATATGTGCAAATGGAAAATGGGTGTACGAATGACAATTCGGTTTGATGGATTTTATGAAGGTGCCCCTGATTAAGGCAACATGACTTTTGCTTGACCAAATTTTATATCCAAAAGATAGAATGGTCTCTAACATGATATGCAACTATGGCTGAAAATGAAATGTTATGGTTTTCAATGAGATGTATGCACATGAAATGCAATGTTTTTGAATGAGATGTATGCAACTAACAATGAAATGCAAATTCTTTTTATTTTATTTGTTTTTTTTTTTTTTTTACAAGCCATGTATATATGTACATATAAAATTCAAACTATGCGTAGAATGCCCTCAAGTGTATAACATTAAGTGGTTCGGGTTCTTCCTCTCCCTCTAAACTGGCAAGTCTATAAGTTCCATTACCCACTCTTTCGGTGACCATATATGGACCTAACCAATTAGCCGCGAATTTATCTCGAAGATGCGGCAATGCATTGGTGTTTTGTTGATTCTCTTTAAGGACAAGATCCCCTACTTGAAATTCTCTTAGATGAACTTTGGCATTGTAAGCACGTTTCAATCGGTCTTGATAAACTCGCAAATGCTCTAAAGCATTGATTCGTTTTTCATCTATGAGTGTGAGTTGATCAAGACGTGCTTGTCTAGCGAGTATCATCATCGATAAATTCTTGCAAAGAAATTCGCAAGGAAGGGATCTCGAGCTCAAGAGGCATGATTGCTTCAGCTCCATAGACCAAAGAAAATGGCGTTGCCCCAATGGGAGTTACGATGCTTGTTATGTAAGCCCATAATGCCAAGGGGATTTGTGTATGCCAATCTTTATGATTTTCTTTAACAAGTTTCTTAAGAATAGCAATTATGGTCTTATTGGAAGCTTCGGCTTGTCCATTGGCTTGTGGGTAGTAAGGAGTTGAGAAACTATGTTGGATATTATACTTTTTGCAAAGAGCTCGAACATCCTTATTCTTAAAAGACTTGCCGTTATCAGAAATGATTTTAGAGGGAATACCAAAACGACAAATGATATGGTGAAGTATAAACTCCACAATTCTAGGACCTGTCATCTTGGTTAGAGGAATAGCTTCAACCCACTTTGTGAAGTATTCAGTGGTTGTAATGATGAAAGTATGCTTTCCTGAAGAGGCGGGTGAAATCTTGCCAATTAAATCGAGACCCCATTGTGAGAAGGGCCAAAGGCTTTGGATGGGCTGTAAAGCTTGTGATGGTATATGGATTAAATTAGCGTGTTCTTGACACTTTTTACATTGTTTAACATATTTGCAACAATCTTGTTCCATAGTGGGCCAATAATACCCCATACGTAAAATACGCTTCGCAATGGCCATTCCACTAAAATGACCACCACAAGTACCATCATGGGCTTCAGCAATAGCTCTATGTGTTTCACCTGCTTCTAGACAGCGGAGGAGTACTCCATCATATCCACGTTTATACAACACATCCCCCAAAAGAACAAAACGAGCTGCCTTTTGCTTAAAGCAGCGACGGGCAGTTCGAGACAAATCAGGTGGAAGTGTTCCAAACTTGAGGAAGGCTACTATCTCACTAGACCAAGGCTCATATGGATCCGAATGGATAAAGCAAACATCTTTTTCATCTTTAGACTCAGCACGGACAATTGCAGACTTAGAGATTGTGGAAATGATTAGGGGTTGTACCTCTCCAAGGGAGTCCTTTGGAATCAATGATCCAAGAGAGGCCATGGCATCCGCAAATCTATTAGTCGAGCGAGGCAAACTAGTGATCTCATACCAATCAAACTTAGAGAGCAACTTCATTGCTACATCATGATAAAGCTTAATGGTAGGTTCTTTGGCTTGGTATTCTCCTGTAATTTGTTTAACCACGAGTTGAGAATCCCCAAATATCCGAATACGCTTAATGCTCATAGCTATGGCTGATTGAAGACCTAAAATTAAGGCTTCATACTCTGCTTGTATTATTGGTGCATTGGAAGTCTAGTTTGAATGATAAAGGGATGGGAATCCCTTGAGGTGTATGAAACACAACTCCAGCGCCATGACCTTTCGCGCACTTAGAGCCATCAAAGAATAGTGTGATGTCAACATCTTCCTCCGGAATGATGTCCTCTTCTTGTTCGGTGATAGCAAATACCGAATCATCCGGGAGCTCAATAATCAAAGGATGATCACTAGGTAGTGGAGCTTCCGCAAGTTGATCGGCTATAACTTGACCTTTAACGGATTTTTGGCTAATGAATTCAAGATCGAATTCGGTAAGCAACATTATCCATTTAGCGGTACGAGTGTTATTATAAGTGCGAGACATCATATAACGCAGAGGGTTTTCTCTAGCTATGACATATGTTGTATGGCTAAGCATATAATGACGAAGTTTCTTAGTGGCAAAAACCACTTCTAAGCACAACTTTTCCACATAAGCATATCGGGTTTCATAGCTTACCAATGTTCGACTAATATAATAGATAGCTTGCTCGCGATTTTGTTCATTCTTTTGTGCAAGCATTGTCCCTAAGGCAAAGTCCGTTGCTTTGAGATATAAAGGTTGAAAGGGACCCCTGGACGAGGCGGAGCTAAGACTAGCGGAGATGCTAAGTCTTGCTTGATGTCATCAAAGGCTTTACGACATTCATCTGTCCATGAAAATTGTACCCCCTTTTGTAGTAGGTGGCAAAATGGCCTACATTTATCAGAAAGTTGTGCAATAAAGCGACGGATTGAATTAATCTTTCCTTGTAAACTACGCAACTCCTTCAAATTAGTTGGGGGACACATTTCCATAATGGCTTTGACCTTGTTTGGGTCCACCTCAATACCTCGTTTAGAGATAATAAAACCTAGGAGTTTGCACGAGGTAACACCAAAGACACATTTCTTAGGGTTCAACCTTACTTTATGCTCTAGAAGTCTATCAAAAACTTTTTCCAATACATCAAAATGCTCTTGTCGAGTTTTAGATTTTGCCAATAAATCATCCACATAATCTTCGATAATCTTATGCATATAATCATGGAAAATATAAGTCATGGCTCGTTGATAGGTTGCACCTGCGTTCTTAAGGCCAAAGGGCATCACCCTGTAACAAAAAGTTCCCCAAGGTGTGGTAAATGTTGTTTTGTGTTGATCTTCAGGGTTTATTCGAATATGGTTGTATCCTGAAAATCCATCCATGAACGAAAGCATTTCATGACCAGCGCAGGTGTCGACAAGAGTATCAATGTTTGGAAGAGGAAAGTCATCCTTAGGACACGCTTTATTTAGATCTCGAAAATCGGTGCAAACACGTATCCCCCGTTAGGCTTGCGAACGGGTACCATGTTAGAAAGCCACTCGGGATAATCAATCGGGACGACAAATTTAACATCCAGAAGTTTTTGAATCTCCGATTTAACTAGGAGGGCCACAGTAGGATGCATTTTCCTAAGTTTCTGTTTGACGGGTTTAGCATCTTTTTGTAAGGTGAGGTTATGGACAACCAAATTAGGGTCTAGGCCTGGCATGTCTTTGTAAGACCATGCAAATATCTCCTTCTTCCGCTTGAGTAGAGCAATCATTTGCTCTTGTTCCTCCGATGATAGACTTTTAGCCGGTTTCACAATTTGGGTGCCATCTTGGTCCGGACTAAGGTCTACATCGATAGTTTCTTCAATAGACATGTGGAAACCTTCCTCAAGGCGATGGGGAGTAGGGATCAGATTTATGTCATCTAAAATGTCATCAAGCTCCTGTGCCTTGCTCTCATCTATGTCTTCCTGGAAGACCTCTGGCTTAGAAGATGAAGGTGAATGTGGAGGTGAAGGAGGAATGTAGTTGGCGGAAGCCCTTAACAATTCCTCGGAAAGGATGAACTACGAAATAGATGGAGGGGATGAAATCCGATCCATGTCAATCAGGCTTGGGTTGATCGGGATTGGCTTATCCGGATCATATGGATTATGGAGCGGGGTGAATAAGTCTTCAAAATTCATTGTCAACTTATGGAAGAAAGAATAGGCGGAATGGAAGGGAAAACCGGTGAAGACCTCGGAAGACCTGAAGTGCAAAACAACATAGTTTTTCAGTTTTTTTTTTTTTTTTTTGTATTTTGAGTTTTTTTTTTTTTTTTTGTAGTGGTGAAAACCACTATTACACACATACATAAAGCAATAAAGTATTTTTATATATTTTGATTTTTTTTTTTTTTTGGAATTTTCTGATTTTTTTTTTTTTTGGTAGTGGTGAAAACCACTATTTTAGTATATACATATAATACAGGTTTGGATTATGGCTTATGGATGTGGCGGGGGTGGTGGTTCACCTCGTTCTTGTGGAAGAAGCAAGCGAAAGATGGCCTCTTGGAGAGGGAACAATTGGAGATAAAACTCGTCTTGTTTAGTGAGGGGGAACAATGGGCGCCGACTCTTCTTCAAATTCATCACCATTTGACATGACGTCAAATTCTTCATAGACTTCATCTTCGGATTCGTCGGGGTGGAGGATTTCTTCTTCTGAATTAAGATTAATGCTTTGAAAAGCTCGTTCAAAAGAAGAAAGGGATGGAAGTGGTTGGTAGCCCAGACCAAAACGCTCAGTGGGTCTCTGGTATGGCATATCGATGCGTTCGGTTACCCCTTGCTCGTATCGACCTAGGCCAAATTGCTGCCAATTATGTACGTGGAAATAGCGAGAGGGAAAACCCTCCATCCTTTCGATATTGGCAGGGATTGGATGCTTGGGTTCTAGTATGGTGGTAGGACTAGAAGATGACTCTATTCCCCCATATACAAAATTAATGGAATTTGGCATAGAACCCATGTTATAAACCGATCCAATGGATAAATGTTGGTCATGTGGACGACCAAAATCTTTAACTGTTTGCACATTGAACGGTGTGATGTGGACATCTTGGATGGCATACTCACCAATACCTGCATCAGTGAGATGGACCTTGACTTGGGAGGGAGATGGACTTGATGATGGAATAGAAGAATGTGGGATAGAAGAATTGGAAGGATTTGGTTGGGTTGATGCTTCACTGACTTGTGAAACATCAGGTGGTGATGGTTGGGAAGATGGAGGAATAATAGGTGATGTTGAAGAAGGTGTAGAAGAAGGGGGTAATGACGTGGAAAGAGATGATTGGTCATGGCCACATGTGCATGTGGTCACTGATGAAGAAGAAGGAAGATTAGTTGATGAAGAAAGTGGTGAATGAGATGGAATAGCGGAAGAGGAAGATGGTTGCGATATGATGGGTGGCTCCTCAGGAATGGGAGCTTTAGAAGAAGATGGTATAGAAGAAATAGATGGGGTCAAGAAAAGATGAGTGGATGGCAACACAATCTCATAAGGATTTGAGACATAGTTGCAATGTTTGAAGGGTTCCGTGTCGGCGGGTACACAATGAACTCTGTCCCTCATATACATACTTCGAGACATTGATGCGGTATAGAAGGGACACATCTCATCTCCCTAAGCCAAGGCCGTCCAAGCAATACATTGTATGCCATGGTCCCTTCCAAGATGTGAAACAAGGTATGCAAAGTTCGGGCCCCTACCTCAATGGGCAAGATAGCTGTGCCAACCGTGGAAGATAAAGCATCATTGAATGCTTTAAGAGTAAAAGTCGACTTTGTGATAAGGGATGGCGATGGCTTTAGATGACTCAACGCCGATGTTGTAATGATATTGATTGAGGAACCGGTGTCAATTAAGACTCTCTTGAATGGCTTGTTATCGATCTTGTCCATGATATGTAGTGGAGGATCTATACTTACTGTTGACATAGGTTTGATTTCAAAATCATAGAAAGTGATGGAGGGCTCCATGCATGTTTGAATACTCCCCACAAAGTTGTTGAAGGCATTAGTATCTTGAGTTTGAAGCTCGATTGACTTTAATATTTCCATTAATGCCTCTCTATGCGGAGGAGATTGTTGAATGAGGTCATAGATCGATAACTTGGCGAAGCCATTTTTAAGGTGGTAGTTAACTGGCTACTCAATGACATGATGGGTCGTTGGCGTTGAGTAGAATGATTTAGCGGTTGTTGAGAAGTACTAGCACGTCGTTGGGTCACTTGTTACCTCGAGGTGGACTGGGGGTTTGTACAGGTGGTCGTGGTTCGGCTCTGATTTGTTTGGTTCGCCCTTTGACCCCGGGTTACTACGTTAATAGTACCCACAAAACCTTGGTATTGTTGTACATGGTTGACTTGATTAGGAGGAGTTACCTGAGTTACTCCCCCAGAAGTTGTTGGAGCTTCCTCCCGATGTGGAAGGGGTGTTTGAAATATACCAAGATTTTGATTTTGTTGGGCTAAGGGGCTATCCAATTTAATGGCTCCAATCTCAATAAGATCTTGGATCACATGTTTGAAAGTTGTACAATTATTGATATCGTGCCCATTTTGCCTATGATAAGGACAAAATAGGTACTCCTTGTAATACTTCCCCCTTCTAGATGGGTCTAAAGGTTTAAACTCGAGGTAAAGTTAATCTGATTTGTGCTATATAACTTGTTGAATATGACCGCATATGGTTCATCTAAAGGTGTGAATTGTCGCTTGGGACGATTGTTTTGCCAAGGTCGAGTTTCCATGGTTGGCCCGAGTATTGGGAGTTGGTTGAGTAGGGGCGGGTACCGCATGATAAGCAATTGGTTGCGGTTGACTTTGCATTACTTGTTGTTGTTGAGCCATTACGGGCTGACTCGCCACCACTTGATTAACTTGGTTAACATTTGAGGCTGTACTAGCTTGTGCTTGTTTGTTTTGGCCATAATTATTATTTCGTTGTTGGCCCTTTTGTTGCCATTCTTTTCTACGGGGTTTTAAAACACCCTCTTGGACTTTAATGTCTTCTATGATACTTGCTTGGGCCAAAGCCTCTTCAAAAGTCTTGTATTGTTGTAATTGGAGTAACCAAGAGATAGGTTTTAGACAACTCTGGGTGAACATTTTGGTTAACTCCTCCATTGGTAGGGAGAATGGCGAGTTTATTAATGATAGCCCTCCAACGGTTTCCAAAGTCATAAAGAGTCTCATCGTCATGTTGCTTGAGCTTGTATAAGTCGGACAATGAAACTCTCTTTTGTACATTCGGGGAGAATCGTTCTAAAAATAGATTAATCAATTGCTCGTAAGCATAAATGCTATGGTGAGCTAAATGATTATACCATTGTACAGACATCTCCTCCTAATGTACGAGGAAAAGTTACGAGCATAAGAGCATCATTATTTTGGATTCTAAAGCAAGCATGCATGAATGAGCTCACATGTTCATAAGGATCCTCGGTTCCTCAAAATTTGTCAAACTTCGGTAATGTGAAATCAGTCGGATATGGTGGTGAAGGTACCGAAGGATGAATTGGTTGATTGATCAATGACCTTAGCGTAGGTTTCTGACTAAATGAGCCAGGCGCGTTAAGCATAAGGTTGTCAATCTGTTGTTGCATAGCATGGAGTCGAGAATCTTCATGAAAATTCTGACTCGTTTGATGATTATGATGATGTAATGGAAGAGTGGAAAATTGATGAGATGGGATGAAATTGCCTGAATTAGGCGGTGTGGAATGGACAGGTTGTTGGTATGGATGATACCGGAAAGAAGGTGATTGGTGTGGATGATGAACTAGACTGGTTTGGGAGAAATGTGGGGTAGGAATGGACACCACCGAAGATTGGGAGTACCAGGTGGGGCACTGAGCTAATAAAAGTTGGTTGGGTAGAAATTGGTTGGGGTGTAGGATTTACTACGACGGGTGGTTGAGCATTTTGTTGCTTGTTGTTGCAAAATCAATTTGTCGAGATACTCCTTAACCTTATTAATCTCTAACCCAAGGGAGGTGGGATGATTGGATGAAGGTGGAGGGCGGGCTGCCATGGTAGTCACGAGAGACTGCATAGCAGGGGCAATGAAGGTGGCTGAAGTAGGCGATACCTAGGAAGGAACAGTAGACTGTGCCCCAGGTAGGGTGAAACCATAAATGGTTTGGGAAGAAGCGGGTTGAAATTGGTTATGGTTAGAGGAGTTTCCACCAACTTCATAAAGAGAATTGGTGTACACTCGGGTACATGGAGGAGAAGGTGGTCGGGAAGACACTACATTTGTCTCCAAAGGAGAACAATTGAGCATCCGGGAAGATGTTGGAGATGAAGCCGGCTGAACAGATACCACATTAGCCTCAAAAAAGGGTTAGTGTAGACCTGAGTGAAACCAGCGGGTATGGTTGATGCAATATCCTGTTGAAAAATAGAATCTTGCATAGGGGAATCTTGGATTGGCTCAAGGACATAACCAGTGCCATCTCTTAAGTGAGTTTGCACTTGGGCCATATCAATGTGGGTAATATGACAGGAATTGTCTTCCTCCATGGGCATGGCCATGTGATAGACGGTAGAAGGACGTGAAAGACCTGCAGGCGAACCTCCCTGAAATTCACTAGGATAAGTGGCTATGTTGGTGGTGGGGATGTTCTGTGAATTACCCATTTGATTATTTAGATTTAACATTTTAGATTGATTCCTTGTTAAGACCATGAAGCAATAAATCTAAACAAATTCAGAAAAAGAAGAATGCAAAACTAGAATGATAAATTTACACTAAAGAAATTATCAGAAAACGGTCACAACCTAGGTTTCAACCAATGTGTCTTACCTTGCGGTTAATTAATTATTTTCTGATCTTAATCTGTAGTAAATTTTAAGTGTCCGGTTTATGAGTTTTGCATGTGATCTAATCTTGAATTATTCACAAAAGAAGGTAAAAACTATGGCTAGGAAAGGACAACGAGATTCTTCTTGGTGATGAAATCCGGCAAGTTTGCTCGGGGGTGACCTATGGTGTCTAAGGCAGAAGTTTAATGGATGGAGATGAATTCCACCGTCACTAAACTTCAAGCAATACATAGTGATGAAATCCAGATATCACTGTTTTAAATGCAATATGAAAATGCAATGAATTTTTTTTTTTTTAAATGTTTTAGTTATCTAATGTGTACATACAAGGCTATAAATCAAAAGTTCTAATGATCTAAGCAAGAGGCTACTGAAAACATGTCATTTCCTCTGAAGAAGTGGAGTACACCGTTTAAAACCCCCTGCCTACCAATGATATCGAGATATCAAAGGAGCAACCGGAAGGTTCGTCCACTTCTCTGCCTGGAATCACCCAATGGCAGGAGTACTATTGACATCCAATCAATAGTCCTACTTAGATAATTAAAACAAATAATTCGTAGCTATTCTAATATGCAGCTAGGTATGCAAATTTTTTATTTTTTTTAAATGCAAGCAACAATCAATAATGCAATGCAAAGAAAAATGTAATTAAAAATAAGCTGTTCTTTTCAGATTACTTAGTTTTTGTTCATTTTAAAGTAATGATCTGAAAAAGAAACAAAATATGGCAGAAAAACCAAAAACGTAAAAAGTACAGCACTTACTTGGAAGCCTACGCTTTTTTGTAAAACTGACTTCAAACGCCCACGGGAGTCTGCACAGGCTGAAACGCACCTCTGCGTTTCGTATTGGACTTCCAGACGCCCCTCTGCGTCTGCTGCATTTTTTGCAAGCTCAGAAACCCTAGTTCGCTATAATAGCGAATTTCACGATTTTTGGAACCTGCAAAATGAAACAGAAAACAAGAACAGATTAGTAAAGCAAGTATTAAAAATATGAAACCCTAGGGGGTCCCACCGTGATCGCCATTTGTAGATTAAAAATACACGCCAAACAAAAATAAAATCACAATGACAGAGTACAGAATAGTTGCACAAAAACAAACGATTTCTATTAATCGATGGAGTTTAAAAACTCCTTTTTGAATACAACTGGGCCTGTAACCCTTTATTTGTGATACACAGTTACAAGTTATGCTAGGGTTCTCCGAAACCCTAGGCGGCACGAATGGTGGCGCTTCCGAAGAACGTATCTTCAATCCCAACCGAGTGAGTGGGCTTTGTCGTATCCCTTGCTTGGACCACTCCGGCTTAATCGGCTGCCATCAATAAAGCTGGATCTGTTATCAAAAACACTGCACACATTAACACTATCAAGGAGTTAGAAATTAATGAGAGGGCTCCCTTTGCGTGAGCCCTCGAAACAATCTAAAACCTTATAAAAATGGAATGCGGAAATCAATAACGATTAATACATAAAATACGGCTACTTGCTTTAAACTAATTTATACCTGTTCTCCGTTAACGCAGCTAGACCGAGGCGACACACAGAAGTAATGTTGTTGTCAGAATAGGCTACGGAAGGCGCCCTGGTGCACTCGCCGAACGCCCGCGTGCTTTTGGATCTGGATTACAGACGTCGGTCTGAGTCTGTGGCTGTAGGTAAACGCCCGCGGGCACTTGTTAAACGCCCATGGGCACTTGGTAAACGCCCGTGGGCACTTGGTGAAGGGGTAAACGCCCATGGGCACTTGCGACAGGAATGGGAGATTCTGCAGAATGCTGCAGAAGGAATGGCGGCGAAAGCGGCGACGGAAGCGACGATGGATGCGGCGAAAGGGTAGCAGAAGAGAGGAGATAGCAGTAGAAGAATTAGAATCAGAGATAACGCATAGGAGATAGAAGTAGCAAAAGACATAGGGTTTGAGCCATCAAAGTGACTCGATTTATAATCCACTCTTAGGGCACACTTTAGGGTTTTAACGACACTTTGAACGTGTGGCTAAGATTAAAGCGGATCCAAGGGTAGAGAATAAATCTTGGTTGTGGAATGGATTAAGATGGATGGACGGATGAGATTAAATGAAGGATGGACGGCTCAGATTAAATCACTTAAACTATTATTTAAATATATATATTAAAATATTAAAATATATATATAAATATTAATTTAAATAAATTTGGGGATGAAAAATGGCGGGAAAGGTGAAATTGGGCCAAATAATGGCGGGAAAGGGTGGATTTGGGCCAAATAATGGCGGGAAGGTGGATGACCGACACGTGGCTAACAGGAAGGTATAGATGACTTGCAAGTGGCTGGATTTTGGTGTCTACACTCCCATCTGATTTTGCCATCCTTGCCGTCCAAAGCCACCATTCATGGAAAAGATCAATTCAGATCCTCTTCTAAGATAAACCCAAAAAAACTATAGCATAATAGAAAGTTGTTTTCAAGATAGGAATGACATATTCTAAAGTGGAGAATGATGTGTGAGATATTTCTAGACTCCTCCTACGTACTCCCACCACTGAAGATGCTTTCTAAGGGCCAATGACTACTGTTGCAACACAAACTGTCCAGATTTGCATTTATTTTAGATCCAAAATTATTGGTAAATGACTGTAAAATAGCACATAGGCTAATTTGAGCATGGGATATATTGTAAATATTTAGATAAATAACATAGCTCCCTCCTTGGCTGAGCTAGTTAGGAATTAGAATAAAGGAGAGTTTTCAATAGCAGCAATTAGGACTGTACAGTAATTTTTTGTAACAGTTTTCAGCATGTTTTGTCATCAATAAAAGTGCAGTATTTTATTATTTTATGTTCTAAGTGTTAATTAGCTAAGTAGTTATTTTCACCTCCTTCTAGATCAGGAAGTATGGGCCCACTTTTATATCTAGAAGGAGGGATTTTATGGCAGGTTTTAATCTATAATTTTACTGCAACAGAATTAATAGATTGTTTGCCAGATTTTATTTTCTTGTTTTTATTTTGTGTTGTGTGATTTATGTTTCCTATTATGTTTGTGTACAACATTTGTGTGTATGTCAGCTGACAAATTATATTAAGCATTTTCCTTTATGTTTTCTCTGCTTTCTATTTTAGCAACCTTCCATTTTCAGCATATTTCATTTTGTTGTCAATTTCTGTAGCAGAAGCTTGATGACCTTTTGTGGCAGCGCATTGACATGTATTTTAGAATAAGTTTCAATTCTACAAAAGTAGATTAGATTTCAATTCTGCAAAAGTAGATTAGATTTCAATTCTGCAAAAGTAGATTTGATTTCAATTTAGCAATTTTAATTCTGTTATTTCAATTCTGCAAAAGTAGTTAGATTTAAATTCTTGCAACTTAGAATTAGTTTTCAATTCCTGTAATTTATTTTAGTTTCCATTCTTTAGACTAGGTTTAGTGTGACACCAAAATGCTAAACCAAAATCTGCTTCACCAATAAATTTTTGAAATTTGAATGCCTGAATTGTACTCTACCCTAACCTTCTATCGTAGACAGCCTTGGACACCACCCTGAATTGATAAATCATTGAGATTAAATGATGAGACTCAATGACACTCATCATATAATGGCGTAGTTTCTATGTAGAAAATATGACTACTAGACATAACTTCTCTAATGCTGTGTAGTGGGTTTCATAACTAATTAATGTTCTACTAATGTAATAATTAACACTTTCTCTTTTCTCATCATCAAGTTGAGCTAACATAGCTCCTACAACAAAATATGAAGCAAAAATATACAAGATAAATGGGTGATCAGGTCTAGGTGGTGAAAGCACAGGTGGGTTAAGAAGATATTATTTGAGGAGTTCAAATGCTTCTTGAAATTCATTGTCCCAATGGAAAGAGACATCCTTCTTAAGAAGCTTAAGAAAGGGTCTAGTTTTATCTGCCAGCTTATCGATGAAGCGACGGATAGCTTGAAGCTTACCTTGTAGACTCTAGAATTCAGATATATTTGTAGGTGCGGGCATATCAGTGATAGTCATAATCTTGAGAGGGTAAATTTTGATGCCACGTAAAGAAACTATAACCCCCAATAATTTACCTGACTTAACTCCGAATATACATTTGGATGGATTCAATAAGATAAGATATTCACTTAACCGATCAAATACTTTTCTCAAGTCATCTAAATGGTCATCTTCTTTAGTAGAACGAGAAATAATGTCATCTACATAATCGTGTAGTATATCATGCATCATATCATGAAAGATATAAGTCATGGCTCGTTGATAGGTTGCTCCTGCATTCTTCAAACCAAATGGCATCACTTTCCAATAAAAGGTTCCCCCAAGGGGTAATAAAGGTTGTTTTAGCCTGATCTTCAGGAGCTATCCTAATCTGATTATAACCAACAAATCCATCCATTAAGGATATCATTACACTCCCAGTAGTAAAATTAATGATCTAATCCATATTGGGATGGGGAAAATCATTTTTAGGGCATGCAACATTAATATCTCTAAAGTCTATACAAACCCTAACTTTAGTAGTTTCTTTCTTAGTTACTGGAACTGCATTTGAGATCCATTCAGCATAATCAATGGATTGTATAAAAATAACATTCAAGAGTTTTTCTAACTCTCCTTTGACTAGTAAGGCCACTTTAGGATGCATTTTTCTAAGTTTCTATTTAACAAGTTTAGCATCCATATGGACTACTAGGTGATGCATAACTACAGAAGGGTCTAATCCTGGCATATCTTCATATGTCCAAGCAAATACATCTTCATATTATTTAATAAATGCAATGTATTTATCCTATTTTTCTTGACTCAATTTTGATCTAATGTTGATTATGTGGGGGTTATACTCGGTTCCAATGTTAATTTTTATGACATTTTCTACTTCCATGTGTAGATCTCTCTCAAAATTAGGTGGGGCAATTGAAATACCCAATTCTTGTAATTCTTCTAAGGTTAGCTTGGATAATTCATCTTGAGGAGTCATGGCCTCAAACTGGGCTATACTAGGTATAGAGCCATCAAAATAAAATTCATTATGTAATAATTCCTCAATGGAGACATCATGAAAGATATCTCCCTCCAACTCATCTTCGGATTCAGTGATCATCTCAGGATAAGCTATAGATAGCATATTACATGTGAATGTCTCATTTTTTAAATGTAAAACATTGCATTCATCTAAATAATCTTGGTAAAATATAAGTTGGTCATCATCCTCAAATGGGAATGGCTGACCCTTACTAGGAAATAGGCCCACACCACATCGAGCGGGCCACGGTTCTACCTCAAAGGGTTCTTTCATACCATTTTGGAAAGGTCCCAAACCTTTCCCTTTATATCCCAATTTAAGCATTATAGGTTTGGCTTTAATATATTCATTAGTAAAATAACATCGAGCATATCCATCATAATGAGTCTTGATGTTTTTGGGTATTATACCCTAGTCATATCCCTTATAAATAAAATCATAGCTCCCAACTTGGTAAATACTTCCCATAGGATGTGGGATGCCCAAGGTATGAGGAGATGGTGGCAAATTATTTAAAATAAGGGAATATTGCATAGAAGCATTCGTTTCTTCTGATATAAGGATTTTAGATAGATTGGGTAAGATATCGTCAATGAGAGCATAAGAGGTAGAAGGAACATTCCCTACATCTTCTGATGTAGAAAATATAAATTTTGTGGATGTAGATGGTGTAGAGGTGTCGATAGATGGGTCTATTAAAGGTATGGAAGTTATAGGAGTAGAACAAGAGACATTGGTTGTGGGATTAGGATATTTCTTAGGTCCTAATGTGGTTTGTTCAGAAGATGGTTGAGCTATATGTGGAGGTGCAACTGATGGAGAAGAATTAGATGATGTTGTGGGTGTGAGTTTCACACATTTAGATGGATAATGAGAATTAGGATGTGTGGATGACAAAGCAAGGAAAAATTGAACTCCAATAGGTTTTGCCAAAGCACACATATCAAAGGGTCTTGGATCACCATGAATGGTAACCAACTAATTCTTAAATTTGAATTTAACACATTTATGTAAGGTTGAGGGAATAGCTCGCATTGCGTTGATCCAAGGATGACCCAAAAGTATATTGTACAATGTAGGGCAATGTACAATGAACACAGTCGTATCCAAGGTTCTTGGACCAACCAACAATGGAATGGTAATAACTCCACACATTTCTTGTGTTTCGTCATTGAAAGATTTTATGATCATATCAGTTCTTTTCATTTCATCACTTCTAAACCCAAATATTTGGTAGAAGTCAAAAGTGAATATATTTAAAGATGAACCATTATCAATCAAAACTCGTTTGACTGCTACATCTCCAATTAAAGCAATATTATACAAGGGGTTATCTTTATGTAAACTATGTTGAGGTATGTCTCTATCTCGAAAGTCAATACAATCAACTTCATGAGTTATTATAGTATTGGCCATGGCTTCAAGTTGAATATCTTATGGTACCATCATCTATCTTAATGTGAGCATTAATTCATCTCTATGTGTAGGAGAAGATCTTAAAATGTCCAAGAGGGAAATTCTAGTTGTAATATTTGATAATTGTTCATTAATATTATAAGGAGGTTTAGGTTGAACATTAGGTGCATGATTCCCTTTATTAGGAACCTTCAAAACAAATGGAGTTGATCCACCATTTTGAATTTGATCTTGTTGATAATTTTGAGCCTGTTGTCTAGTAATAGCTCCAATGGTAACCACAATATTATTCCACGGATGATGAATGGGTCTTGGTCTAGAATTTATAGCTAGCTCATTACAAATTTATTGATGAGAAGATGGTCTAGTAGTGACTCTTCTTGGAAATGGTTCTTCTGGAACCATATAAATTGTGATAGGGTGAATATTATCTGATTCATCTTCAAAACTATTCGATTGATTTGATGTGATTTCCATATCACTCTTAGTCTCGTATTATGTATCACTAAGATTAGGTATTTGAATATTATATAGATGCCTAGTTGTAACCGTGGATAAAGTTGTGTCAAATATTTCCAGATCATGAGCAGGTAAATGCCCACTAATAGTTCCAACATATTGGGTAGGAGGGGGGACATTATGATGTTCAATTTGATTAGCCACCTCCTTACCATGTTTTGGTAAGGGATGTTGAAAGATGTCCAATGAATGATTGGCATTATTACTCTAGTTTCATGGGATGTTATTTTGAGCATTATTAGGAGGATTTTTCTTAGGTTGAAAGGCTTACACCTCCATCTCATTGTTATCAATCAAGTCCTATATTTTATGTTTTAATATTTTATAAGAGTTGGTAGTGTGTCCGGGTCCTCTATGGAAGTCACGGTGTAAATCGGCTCTGTATCCGGGTATAGTTGGATCAGGTTCCTGGATAGTTGGTAATTGAATTAAACCTCGTTATAATAATTGTGGTAGAATGGTTGATAAAGGTTGATTTAACCTAGAAAATTCTCTAGGAGGTTTCAGTATAAACTTCGTCGTTGTCTTCGCAACATTAACATTAGCAATATTTCTACTATCGGTGACTCCATCACCCACAACTTGTTTATTATTATATTTATTTTTGGATGTTTTCTCATCGTATTTATTTTTAAGCTAGCCTCTCCTAATGAGAGCATCTTCCACTCTTCGGGCTAAGTCTATAGCCTGATCGAAGGTGGTCAAGGTAGCAGTTGATAATTAATAAGATAGTTGCTCTTGCAAATTATTAATAAAGATTTCCAACATCTCCCTATAAGGTAACACAAAGTGCAATTTTCCTATCAACTATCTCCACCTAGCTAGGAAATCGGTAAAGCATTCATCTTTGTCTTATTTTAAGTTATACAAATATTTAATGGTCACATGCCTTTCGATGTAGGCACTAAATTGATGAAAAAAAGACTAGGCAACGTTTCTTCAAAATTCCTCAAAGAATTAGTGGGTAATTGATAATACCACTCTAATGCCATTCCTCCCAAGATTTTTGGGAACATTTTTAGTAATAACAAGTCATCATGTGATATATCATGACATGCTATCCTAAACATACAAAGATTCTCTATGGGATCTTCGGTTCCTTTATATATGGGAAGAATAGGCATAGGAAAATGTTTAGGATATGGATGTGCTATGACTATAGGATCTAAAGGCTGACTACACATCTCTCGATAGTTGTACGAGGGACGGTAGGGATCTATCTGGTCCATGCGGGAAACTAGCT
The DNA here is from genome assembly GCA_028583015.1 of Wollemia nobilis. NCBI lineage: Eukaryota > Viridiplantae > Streptophyta > Pinopsida > Araucariales > Araucariaceae > Wollemia > Wollemia nobilis. The sequence goes on along the minus strand of JAQPPZ010013020.1, from coordinate 2,906,370 downwards.
ATTTCACCATGGTTTCAAGATTACTAGTTTGTCCACCATATTGGTTCGGTGGGACATAGGTATGGGATCTATGAGTGTATGATGGTGTGACATAAGTATTAGATGCTATATTGCTATTATGCAAAGTGTTGGTAGGAAGAGTATTGTGAATGGGATTTGTAATAGTATTATGTTGTACCCCAGATTGTTGGTAATTGGTGTTTAGTTTTATTTTGGGTTTTTGTTGATTTGAGGTACATTGATCAAGAGCTTGCAAAAATAGAGCAGTAAATGATGGTTTCTTTTGTGTGGGAATGACCCTAGGCTTATTAACAGGCACTTTAGATGGTTGGGTAACCTGTTGTTGTTGCATGTTCCGGATCATAGCTACCATATCCAAATTGGATGGTCCGACTTGATCACTCTCTTGATCAATAAAGGACAAGGGATTAGTGCATGTGTGAAATACTTCTTCTAGAGTTGCTTGAGTGTCACTAATTCGATCCTTGTCCATATGGGCTACTCTATTAAAAACACCAATATTAGTGTTAATGAACTTCTAGAATTGTTCCATGTTTTCAAAAGTGATAGCTCCTCCCGGAGACATTTTAGGGGATGAGGATCCTTCCTCTCTAATAGTTTCTTCTTGTTCATTTCCTATAGCAAGATCTTCTTATTGCTGGTCTAAGGTTTCTTCTTCTCGAAACTTGGTCCTCAGGAGGGATATTTTGGTCAGTTAATGGTCTTCCTAACCAATCTTCATCTTCTTCGGTTTGTTTTCCATTCCTAAGTCTAGGCATTGTGCTAAACTTAGGTTTTAGAATATATATATATATATTTTTTTTTTTTTTTTTTTTTTTTTTTTTATATATATATGCGGTAGGGTTGAGAGGTATATATTTTAATTATATACCTACATAATTTTTTTTTTTTTTTTTTTTTTTTTTGTTTTTTTGTTGTAGCACCCTAAAATTGGCATAGTTAAACCTTAGTAAAAAGATAAAAATTCAAATTTTAACCTCAATCCGCCGTTAACCGCTTGTTACCCGCTTTCCTCATTTTTCGTGCCATTTTTAGGATTTGTTTTGACCGTTGGATGATATCATCGCAGATTAGATGAAATCATCCCAGATCTGATGAATTCATCCGGAACAAAACGTCCAGACGATTTTGTCCCAAAACCAAATTTTCATACTTAGCTTCTATTCCAACAGCTTCTCTAACCTGGGAAGAAAGCGTGTCTGCGCAGTTAGAGTCTCCCCGTTGGAGATCTCCCAAATTGGGATGATCTCCAACCTCCTAACCTCTCCCTAATCCTATATAAACTAGGATTTTCTTAGTTTATCCCCCTGAACCCCCTTTGAATCTCCTGGTTGATTGATTTCCCTACAAATTTAGCTCCTTGTGCATTAGAACATCCTCATACTATCATTTGCATTCGGTATTTCATGTTTTCTTGCAGGAACTTTACTATTTTTCAGTCGAAGCAAGATCGGATCATCGCAAGCGATTCCAGACTATTTCGGATGATCTTGTCGAGGAGCGCAGACGATCTCGTACGATTGGAGGCGATCCTGACTGTAGTCCAGATTGGGGGCAATCAGAGCCCAGAGTTTGCATTTCCTTAGTTTTTTTCTGCATTTTCCTATTATATCTCTGCACTATCTTAAATTATTATATTTATGCATCTTGGAGTTCACCTCATCTAATATAAATGCATGATAAAATCAAAATAAATTGTGAAGTTGATGCATTTCCTCTTTAATTGCTATTTGGATCTGTCATTTAGGCAAATTTACTATTATTTCTATCGTTTCCCTTTGTTTTTGTAGTTGCATTTTTGGTATTTTGTATCTGTTTCTGTGATTGCAGGTTTTTGACGAATTCATCAGATTGACGATGATCTCGTCTGATCTCAGATGATTACGTACGAGTTGAGGTGATCTGGACTGTTACAAAACTTAGAATCTTCATCAGACATCCGAAATCAGGTATGTTATGTTCTAGCTAGCATATTCTCTGTGTTTAGCATTCATTCCTATTTTTTGTATTCATCTAAATCAGCATTGGCATATAGAGTAGTTTAGATTCATCTTGGCCAAACCTAGGAGTTGAATGATCGAGTATAAAAATGAACACATCAAACCCACTATCAACCTAGGTGTGGAAACTGCCACTCAAAAGTTTCTTGGTGAACCCACCATCCATCAAAAATTCACCCTTATACCCCTCCCCCGAGAGGCGGGACCTTCAAAGGGCCTCTCAGTCCGAGGTATTGTCCCATCCTTCTCGCATCCCCCTTCCGGGCACGGATCCTATAGCTTGAAGGTAAGGATGCAAAAAATTTGGAGCGATACATTTTGGTGAACCCGACGTGAAAACTAAAAACCTTTTGAAAACAATCCAAAAAAAAAAATCAAAACATAAATGCATTTAGAATCAAAGATTGCATATCATATTTAGATGGTAGATTATAATAAAAGACGAGTTGTCACCATTAATGTTGAGAATCAATTAGCAGCTATAGAGATTACTTATGTGCTTAGAGTACCTCAAACAAATAGGGTTCAACCTTTGTGGGACGAACTTGATAGGAGATTGGGTATCATTGGATCTAGGGCAACAGAACTTAGGCAAATTAAGAGGTTTGTCCTAGATAGAATCCTGGATCCCGATCAAGTGACCTTATATCATGAACTTCAGAGAGCTTGCCATAGGTGGTTAGCAGGATAAAAGAGCCCATGTGTCTTCTAGAGTTGTACACCTTTGAGGAATACCTTGAGAATGCAATTGTAGTACATAAATTTCTATCTCATATAGAGGATCAAGAGGTCGTTCTTACGGATAGAAAAATATGGAATAGAGTTCCTAGAGCTGTGTTATATCGAGAGTATTGCCATGAACTTTATTTCTACCAGTGTCGAGTCTGAAACAGATAATATCACTATAGCACACTTTATCAAGTTCTTGAAAAACCATTTCCAATTTGAAGAGGAGCATTTCATGACTCTTGATGAACTTGATCCTATCAATGACATCTATAAACTATTTATAGAAAACTAAGCTATTCCTTTATTATTGTTATTTCTTGCATTTAGTGTGCTGTTTATTGTCTTTATAAAGAAAAAAAAAATAACAAATAAAATAAAATAAAAAACAAAACAAAATCATAACAAAAAATCAAAACATTTTCTTTTCAGTATTATAGTAGGTATATAATTAAAATATATACCTCCCAAATCTGTTGCAAATATATCAATATATATTTGCTAAAATCTAAATTTAGACATAATGACTAGACTCAGGAATGGAAAACAAACTGAAGTAGAAGAAGATTGGTTAGGAAAAACCATAAAATAACCAGATGTCCTTCCTAAAGACCCAATTCAGGAAGAAGGAACCTTAAACCAACAAGAAGAAGAATTTGTGGATGCAAATGAACAAAAAGAAAATGATAGAGAGGAAGGATCCTCATCCCCTAAAATATCTCCAGAAGGAGCTGTTACTTTTGAGAATATGGAACATTTTTGGAAATTCCTCAATACTAATATTGGCACTCTTAATAGAGCAGTCCATATGGACAAGGATCAAATTAGTGACACTCAAGCAACCCTAGAAGAAATATATCACACACGCACTAATCCCTTGTCCTTCGTTGATCAAGAAAGTGATCAAGTTGGACCATCCAATTTGGATATGGCCGCTATAATCCAAAACATGCAACAACAATAGGTTACCCAACCACCTAGAGTGCATGTTACTAAGCCTAGGGTTATTCCCACACAAAAGAAACCTTCATTCACTGCTCTATTTCGCCAAGCTATTGATCAATATACCTCAAATCAACAAAAGCCTAAAACAAAACCAAATACCAATTTCCAACAATCGAGGATACAACATAATGCTACAACAAATCTTCTTCATAATACTCTTCCTACCAACCATTTGCATAACAACAATATAGCATCTAATCCTTACGTCACGCCATCCTATGCTCACAAATCCCATACTCATGTACCACCGAACCAATATGGTGGACAAACTGGTAATCTGGAAGCCATGGTGAAATAGTTAGTCTCTCGCATGGACCAGATAGATCCCTACCGTCCCTCGTACAATTATCGAGAGATGTGTAGTCAGCCTCTAGATCCTATAGTTGTAGCACAACCATATCCCAAACACTTTCCTATGCCTGTCCTACCTATATACAAAGGAACTGAAGATCCCATAGAGCATCTTTGTATGTTTAGGATAGCATGTCATGATATATCACATGATGACTTGTTATTACTAAAAATGTTCCCAAAAAGTTTAGGAGGGATGGCATTGGAGTGGTATTATCAACTACCCACTCATTCTTTGAGGAATTTCAAAGAAACCGCTGAATCTTTTGTGCATCAATTTAGTGCCTATATCGAAAGGCATGTAACCATTAAATATTTGTACAACCTAAAACAAGACAAAGATGAGTGTTTTGCTGACTTCTTAGCTCGATGGAGGCAGTTGATAGGAAAATTACACTTTGTGTTACCTTATCGGGAAATGTTGGATATCTTTATCAATAATTTACAAGAACAACTATCCTATGAATTATCAACTGCTACCTTGACCACCTTCGATCAAGCTATAGATTTAGCCCGAAGAGTGGAAGATGCTCTCATTAGGAGAGGTCAGCTCAAAAAGAAAGATGATGAGAAAACATCCAGAAATCAATATAAAAATAAACAAGTTGTGGGTGATGGAGTCATCGATAGCAAAAATGTTGCCAATGTTAATACTATGAAAACAACAGAGAAGTTTATATTGAAACCTCTTGATAAACCACCCCAAGAATTTACTAGGTTAAATCAACCTTTATCAACCATTCTCCCACAACTATTAGCATGAGGTTTGATTCAATTACCAAATATCCGGGAACCTGATCCAACTATACCCGGATACAGAGCTGATTTACATTGTGACTTCCATAGAGGACCTGGACACGCTACCAACTCTTGTAAAATATTAAAACATAAAATACAAGACCTGATTGATAACAATGAGATGGAGGTGCAAGCCTTTCAACCTAAACAAAATCCTTCTAATAATGCTCAAAAGAACATTCCCCAAAATCAGAATCAAAATGCCAATCAATCATTGGACATTTTTCAACATCCTTTACCAAAGCATGGTAAAGAGGTGGCTAATCAAATTGAGCATCATAATGTTCCCCCTCCTACCCGATATGTAGGAACTATTAGTGGACATTCACTTACTCATGATGTGGAAGTCTTTGACACAACTTTATCCATGGTTACGACCAGACCTCTACATAATATTTGGACACTTGATCTTAGTGATACCGAATATGAGACTGAAAGTGACATGGAAATCACCTCAAATCAATCGAATAGTTCTGAAGATGAATCAGATCTTGTTCAACCCATCACAAGTTCTATGGTTCCAGAAGAACCATTTCCTAGAAGAGTCACTACTAGACCATCTTCTCACCAAATACTTTCTAATGAACAAGTCATAAACGCTAGACCAAGACCTATTCATCATCCACAAAATAATATTGTAGGTACCATCGGAGTTGTTACTCGACAACAAGCTCAAAACTCTCAACAAGATCAAACTCAGAATGATGGATCAGCTCCATTTGTTTTGAAAAATCCCAATAAAGGGAATCATGCGCCTAATGTTCAACCTAAGCCTCCTTATAATATTAATGAACAATTATCAAATACTACAACTAGAATTTCCCTTTTGGACCTTTTAAGATCTTCTCCTACCCATAGGGATGAATTAATGCTCACATTAAGCCAAATGATGGTACCACAAAATATTCAACCTGAAGCCATGTCCAATACTATCATAACTCGAGAAGTCGATTGTATTGACTTTCGGGATAGAGATATACCACAACATAGTTTACATAAGGATAACCCCTTATATATTACTGCCCTAATTGGGGATGTAGTAGTTAAACGAGTCTTGATTGATAATGGTTCATCTTTAAACATATGCACTTTTGACTTCTACCAAAGATTTGGGTTTAGAAGTGATGAAATGAAAAGAATTGATATGATCATAAAAGCCTTCAATGACGAAACACAAGAAACGTGTGGAGTTATTACTATCCCCTTACAAGTTGGTCCTAGAACCTTAGACACGACCGTGTTTATTGTACATTGCCCTGCATCGTACAATATACTTTTGGGTCACCCTTGGATCAACGCGATGTGAGCCGTTCCCTCCACTTTACATCAGTGTGTTAAATTCAAATTTAAAAATCAGTTGGTTACCATTCATGGTGATCCTAGACCCTTTGATATGTGTGCTTTGGCAGAACCTGTTGGAGTTCAATTTTGCCCTGCTTTGTCATCCACACATCCTAATTCTCATCAACCAACTAAACATGTGAAACACACACCCATGACATCATCTACTTTTTCCCCATCAACTACACCTCTACATATAGCTCAACCATCTTCCGAACAAACCACATTAGGACCTCGAAAAGATCCTAAAACTACAACCAATGCTTCTTGTTTTACTCCTATAACTTCCATACCTATAGACTCATCCATCGATATCTCTATAACATCTACATCCACTACAGGCATCCTTTCCACATCCGACGATGTAGGAAATGTTCCTTCTACCTCTTATGCTCTTACTTGATGAGCTCTTACCCGATTTATCTAAAATTCTTATATCAGAAGAAACAAACACTGCCATGCAAGATTCCCTTATTTTAAATAAACTCCCACCCTCTCCTCGTACCTTGGGCCTCCCACAACCTATGGGAAGTATCTACCAAGTCGGGAGTTGTGCTTTTATTTATAAGGGATATGATTGGGGAAGAATACCTAGAAACATCAAGACACATTGTGATGGATATGCTAGATGCTATTTTGCTAATGAGTATATTAAAGCTAAGCCTATAATGCTTAAATTGGGATATAAAGGGAAAGGTTTGGGACCTTTCCAGAATGGTATGAAAGAACCTTTTGAGGTAGAACCATGGCCTACCCGATGTGGTGTGGGCCTATTTCCTAGTAAAGGTCAGCCCTTCCCATTTGAGGATGATGACCATCTTATATGTTACCAAGATTATTTGGATAAACGGGATGTCTTGCATTTAATGAATAAGCCTCTTACATGCAATATGTTATCCATAGCTTACCCTAAGATGATTTCCGAATTCGATGATGAGTTGGAGGGGGATATCTTTCATGATGTCTCCATTGAGGAATTGTTACATAACGGATTTTATTTCGATGGCTCTATACCTAGTATAGCCCAGCTTGAGGCCACGACTCCTCAAGACGAATTATCCAAGCTAACCTTGGAAGAATTACAAGAATTAGGCGTTTCACCCGCCCCATCTAATTTTGAGAGAGATCTACATATGGAAGTAGAAAACATCATAAAAATTAACATTGGAACCAAAGATAACCCTCACATAATCAACATTGGATCAGAATTGAGTCAAGAAAAACAAGATAAATACATTGCATTTCTTAAAGAATATGAAGACGTCTTTGCTTGGACATATGAAGATATGCCAGGATTAGACCCTTCTGTAGTTATGCATCACCTAGTAGTCCATCCGGATGCTAAACCTGTTAAACAGAAACTTAGAAAAATGCATCCCAAAGTGGCCTTACTAGTCAAAGGAGAATTAGAAAAACTCTTAAATGTTATTTTTATACAAGCCATTGATTATGTTGAATGGATCTCAAATGTAGTTCCAGTAACTAAGAAAGAAGCCACTAAAGTTAGGGTTTGCACAGACTTCAGAGATATTAATGTTGCATGCCCTAAAGATGATTTTCCTCTTCCCAACATGGATCAGATCATTGATTTTACTGCTAGGAGTGGAATGATATCCCTAATGGATGGATTCTCCGGTTATAATCAGATCAGGATAGCTCCTGAAGATCAGGCTAAGACAACCTTTATTACCCCTTGGGGAACCTTTTGTTGGAAAGTGATGCCATTCGGTTTAAAGAATGCAGGTGCAACTTATCAACGAGCCATGACTTATATCTTTCACGATATGATGCATGATATTCTACATGATTATGTAGATGATATTATAGCTCGTTCCATCAAAGAAGATGATCATTTAGATGACTTGAGAAAAGTATTTGATCGGTTAAGGGAGTATCTTATCCGACTAAATCCAGCCAAATGTATATTCGGAGTTAAGTCCGATAAATTATTGGGGGTTATAGTTTCTTTATGTGGCATTGAAATTGACCCTCTCAAGATCGTGGCTATCACTGATATGCCCGCACCCACAAATATATCTGAATTATGAAGTTTACAAGGTAAGCTTCAAGCTATTCACTGCTTTATCGATAAGTTGGCAGACAAAATCGGACCCTTTCTTAAGCTTCTTAAGAAAGATGTCTCTTTTCATTGGGACGATGAATGTCAGGAAGCATTTGAACTCCTTAAGCAATATCTCCTTAAACCACCGGTGCTTTCACCACCTAGATCTGATCGTCCATTTATTTTGTACATTTCTGCTTCTGATTTTGCCTTAGGAGCTATGTTAGCTCAACTTGACGATGAGAAGAAAGAACGTGCTAATTATTACATTAGCAGGACTTTAATCAGTTATGAAACTCGCTATACCGTATTAGAGAAATTATGTCTAGCAGTCGTATTTTCTACACAGAAACTATGACATTATATGCTCAGTCAGAAAACATATGTTATTGCCAAATTCGACCCTTTGCGATATCTCATGAGTCGATCGTACTTATCTGGTCGCACAACAAAGTGGGTTCTTGCGCTAAGCGAGTTTGAACTCATGTTTATAGGACAAAAGTCTGTTAAGGGTCAAATCATAGTAGATCAACTAGTTGCTGCACCCTTAGAGTCTACCCATCCCCTCATCATTGAGTTTCTTGATGAATGCCTTAAACTAGAGGCAGACCATCCTAAGCAATGGTCCCTATACTTTGATGGAGCCCGATGTATGAGTGGGGCTGGTGCAGGTATTATTTTAATATCTCCATAGAAACATCTTATACCTCTGTCCTTCAAACTAACATTTGCTTGCACCAATAACACTGTTGAGTATGAAGCTCTTATCCTTGGATTACGAGCTGCCTTGGCACTGAAAATTAAAAATTTATTGGTTTTTGGTGATTCTCAACTTGTCATAAATCAAATCAATGATGTTTATCAGACTAGAGATGATAAATTATGCCCATATAAAGCATATGTTTTACAATTATTATCCTTGTTTGATCAAGTTACCTTGGAAGCTATTCCTCGAACTAGCAATCGTGCGGCTGATGCTATGGCTGTAGCTGCATCTCTTTTGCCCTTGGAGTTAGATGACGAATATGCTACCATCATTATTCATTGACTCCAAGAACTCGCTTCAAGAAAATCATGCTTAGAACCTTTGGATGTGTTTCTAATCAACGAAACTACTCCTGAACATTGGTACACTGATATATTTAATTTTCTTCAAAATGGGACTTTTCCTGAAGATTGTAATAGCAACCAGCACAGGTTATTATGTAGATGAGCAAGTCACTTCGTGATCATTGGTAATACCTTGTATAGGAGATCTTTTGAAGGCATCTTACTAAGATGTTTGAATCTAGCAGAATCTAGATCAGCTTTGAGTGAAGCCCACAATGGATCTTGTGGGGGACATTTTAGTGGTAGCGCCATTGCTAAGAAGCTCCTTAGGATAGGATATTTTTGGCCTACCATGGAAAATGATGCACATAATTATGTGCGACATTGCGACAAGTTCCAGGAACACGTTGACCTTGTCCATGCACCTGCACAAGAACTACAGGCTATTTCATCTCCTTGGCCCTTTTCAAAATGGGGCTTAGACATCATTGGAAAAATCAACCCTGTGTCATCCGATGGACACAAATTCATCATAACCACCACTGAGTATTTCATGAAGTGGGTTGAAGCTATGCCATTAGCTTCTTGCATTGGAACCCAAGTTTCCAAGTTTATTTTTAATCAAATTATTTGTAGGTTCGAAATCCCTGCAAATCTCATCTCAGATAATGGAACTTGTTTTAAAAATAAATATGTTAAGAAATTATGTCAAAAGTATAAAATTCAACATCGTTGGTCCACTCCCTATTATCCTCAGGGTAATGGCCAAGCAAAAGCATCTAATAAAACATTAATCAAAATCCTTAAAATACTGGTCAATAAATCTGGCCGAGATTGGCACATCCAATTATATCCTGCTTTGTGGGCTTATCGAACTAGCGTTCGTACTCCCACAGGCACTTCCCCTTTTGTTTTGGTCTATGGCACTGAAGCCATTTTTCCCTTTGAATTAGAAGTTCCTTCTTTAGCTCTACTACTTCAAGATACTGAATTAGGAGATGAATATCGTTCTGGTAGACTTAGTCAGCTGGAACTCCTAGATGAGAAGCGCATCAATGCTTTGGAGCATCTTCGTGCCTACCAAAACAAGCTTAAACGAGCATACCTCAAGAAAGTTCATCAGCGATCCTTTGAGATCGGTGACCTTGTCTTAAAAGAAAATAAAAAAAATACTAATGCAACTAAAGACCTTAAAGGTAAATTTGAGCCCAACTGGCTTGGACCATATGTCATCACTACTAAATTTGGATCGGGAGCATATCGATTAGCTACCTTAGATGGTAAAGATCTTAAAGAACCTATGAACATTATGCATCTTAAGCATTATTATGCATAACATTTGGTCATTTTCATCATTTGTATATATTGTATTTTTGCATATTGTTTCATTTTAGCCATTTCTATCAAAAATTTTTCAAAAATAGTAATAGTATTTCTTCTTGCAATTCATCAATCAAAATCAAAATATAAAAACTTTAAAATCATCAAAATATTCAAAAACATTCTTTTATTTTCGTACTTGTCAATTCTTGAAGTATTGCAGTTATATTTTCAATTATTTTGGATAAATTAGCATTTATTTGGAATCCCGCACTTTCACATTCACATGAATAAATATCTTGATTTTATTTTGTATGATTATTAATCTCTCTTATATCAAAGTCCACGAGTTGAATTAAATAAAGTTTTGAGCATAGAGAACTGATCTTGTTATTTACTTGAACCAAATATATCTTTTCACATTAAAATGATTTCATTGCAAATTCAATATGATGCTACATAGTAGAAGTGGTTTCTTGAGCGAAAAGTTTCCCCTGCTATCCTATCATGCACATGGTCTAGAATCTTTGAGAATTGACAAAAGGACAAGCTCACCCCTACCCAGAATAAAAATCCCTTGCTCTACAGCTAATCCGAGCAAGTATCCCTAGCATAGGAAGAAAAGAAAAGTTCAAGAAAAAGAGAAAAAGAAAAATGTTATTTTGTATCATCACAGCAATATTTCAGCATTATCTCAAATATCAAGCAAAAATACAAAAAATACAAAAAAAAAGAAGGAGCAAACAAGAGAAAAGCAAAAGCAAAATGCAATAAAATCCCTTTCCCTACCCCTTGAAAAGAAAAGAAGGGTGAATGAGCTTGAATCCCTGGAATTCTCAATTATTCAAAAGCTATGAGGTAAGCCCCATAACAGGTGGTTTGTGCCCAACCCGCTTGGCCTTGGGTAATCCCTAGCATGGTGATATGTCTGTCACATTAGCGACCTTATTTTGTATAGACCTATGTCGGCTTATGGATTAGCTAGCTCTTGATAACCTAACTTACACAGTAGTCTGGTACGGTTACATGCATATAAATCATGGTCAATGAACATTCATTTGGTTAATTCAAATTACTTGTATCAAATTATCTTGCTCAAAATTGGTGAATGAACAATACAATTGCACACACATTTGTATTTGAGAGATTCTCTATCATTATGATAAATCAAGATCGACAATGAACTCACATATGCACATGAGGGTTCCTTACAAATCTATATTTGTCTTTGAGATAATTTAAAATATTTCTGCAACTCTTTTGGAATAAATTTTATTCTTATTTCAGAACATCTGTTTAGTATAAACACAATTACATACATTGTTTTCAAAAATCCAAAATTATTTTAAACAACCTATTACAAAATCTAGCAAAATAAAGTCATGTTCATATTATTTTCTGTTTATCAACAAAATCAAAAATCAATCATGCAATAAAACTAAAATATCAATTTCTTCTTTGGATTTTGCGATGATGGTATAAGTCTATACCTATAATTCTATGCCTAGCGCAAACCATTGTTCTCATTTTATTTCCCATTCATTTTAATTCATAAAAACATATGACTTACATCATTATGTTACACAATTGTGCTTTAAAACGAACGAACACTTATTCTATTTCATGTCATTATGTCAACATTCAATTTTGCAACCATGGTATAATTTCTAAGGAATTATTCAAAAATTTTATCACACTTAGGAATTTATGCCTAGCAAAAATCACTTTTTAAAAAATATTTCATGCATAATTTATTTTTATGAAAATCTGAAAACAAATCATCATCATCATCACAACACAAAGTCTTAAGACAGTCTCTTAAGCATTCTTTTACTTTTAGCAATATTTCTATACTGGGATTAGCTTGACGACCGAGCGAGCGACGACTCCATGAAATGGTCTATAACAGCGACAATGTCCTTTGAAATTATTGTTAGAAGTCCCTTTTATTTTTCATCAAATCACACCAAAAACAACCAATTGTTTACATCAGATTATTTCATTTAAATTTTACAGCATGACATCAAATTATAATATTTCCAAACAACATAATTACATGAATCATCAATCAAAAAACAAACAATTCAAACATTGAAGCATCATAAAAACATATGGACAAGTTATATCACAAAAAGATCATATATATATATCAAAAATATATGTACATCATATCACAATTGGATTGGTATGCCACAATCTATATCCTGGCATACTCAATCCTCTCAAAGATATATATACAATCCATCTATAGCAGCTATCCTTGAGAAGCCCTCGAGCTCTCAGCCTTGTCTCCTCTCCCACCTTGAGGTGGAGGAGGAGGCCCCATCGGAGTCCGCCCTGTGTCGTGGGTCCTCAACATCGATCGTGACGATGTCCTCGACGACCCCATCCTGATCGGCCTCGCAATGTCAGCTGGCAGCTGTAACCTCTAGCTCTCTAGAACCATCTGGTAGTATGCTCCCTGGTAGACTGCAGTCTGAGCCATAGACCACACCAACTCCTGAGTGCTCGCTCCTCCACCCCGACCTTTGAGCCGTGTAGCCTCATCCTGCAGTGTCTACATCTATAGTAAAAAATGAATTAGGGTTTTCCCTATTTTTCTTAATTTTATTCAAAACCAACAACATTTTAATTTTTCTTTTTCATGTTTTTACCTCAAATGTTCGATTTGGGTAAAAACACGAAGGGGGCACCATAGTCAGTAGTCGTACGATTTGACCTAGAATCGTCTTCTAAAAAATTGAGTACATTTTTTGCTTTCTCGTAAAACAGGAAAAACTCATCTTTAACGTATTTTCTATGAAAAATTTGCTAAAGAGGGGGCAAAATGTAGCACCCTAAAATTGGCATAGTTAAACCTTATTAAAAGATAAAAATTCAAATTTTAACCTCAATCCGCCCGTTAAGCGCCTGTTACCCACTTTTTTCATTTTTTGCACCACTTTTAGGATTTTTTTTGATCGTTGGACGATATTGTCACAAATTAGACGAAATCATCCTAGATCTGACGAATTCGTTTAGAACAGAACGTCCAGATGATTTCGTCCCAAAACCAAATTTTCATACTTAGCTTCTGTTCCAACAACTTCTCTAACCTAGGAAGAAAGCGTGTCTGCTCAGTTAGAGTCTCCCCCGTTGGAGATCTCCCAAATTGGGATGATCTCCAACCTCCTAACCTCTCCCTAATCCTATATAAACTAGGATTTTATTAGTTTATCCCCTTGAACCCCCTTTGAATCTCCTAGTTGACTGATTTCCCTACAAATTTAGCTCCTTGTGCATTAGAACATCCTCGTACTATCATTTTCATTCAGTATTTCGTGTTTTCTTGCAAGAACTTTACTGTTTTTCAGTCGAAGCAATATCAGATCGTCACAAGCGATTCCAGACTATTTTGAATGATCCTGTCGAGGAGCGTAGACAATATCGTACGATTGGAGGCGATCCTGATTGTAGTCCTGATTGGGGGCAATCAGAGCCTAGAGTTTGCATTTCCTTAGTTTTTTTTTTGCATTTTCCTATTATATCTTTGCACTATCTTAAATTATTATATTTATGCATCTTGGAGTTCACCTCATATAATATAAATGCATGATAAAATCAAAATAAATTATGAAGTTGATGCATTTCCTCTTTAATTGCTATTTGGATCTATCATTTAGGCAAATCTACTATTATTTCTGTCGTTTCCATTTGTTTTTGCAGTTGCATTTTGGGTATTTTGTATCTATTTCTATGATTGCATGTTTTTGATGAATTCATCAGATTGACAATGATATCGTCTGATCTCAAACAATTACGTATGAGTTGAGGCGATCTGGACTGTTACAAAACTCAGAATCTTCATCAGACATCCGAAATCAGGTATGTTATGTTCTAGCTAGCATAATCCTTGTGTTTAGCATTCATTCCTATTTTTTGTATTCATCTAAATTAGCATTGGCATATAGAGTAATTTAGATTCATCTTGGCCAAACATAGGAGTTGAATGATCGAGTATAGAAATGAACACATCAAACCCACTATCAACCTAGGTGTGGAAAATGCCACTCAAAAGTTTCCTGGTGAACCCACCATCCATCAAAAATTCACCCTTATACCCCTTCCCCGAGAGGCGGGACCTTCAAAGGGCCTCTCAGTCTGAGGTATTGTCCCATCCTTCTCGCATCCCCCTTTCGAGCACGGATCCTATAGCCTGAAGGTAAGGGTGCAAAAAATTTGGAGCGATACAATAATATTATTATAAAGATAACAAATAGCATTCTAGTTGCAAAAGGAATAGCAATAAAAAAAAGAATAACTTAGTTTTCTATAAATAATTTATGGATATCATTGATAGGATCAAGTTCATCAGGAGTCATGAAATGCTCCTCTTCAAATTGAAAATGGTTTTTCAAAAATTTGACAAAGTGTGCTATAGTAATATGATCTGCTTCATACTCGAACTTGTAAAGATAAATTTCATGGCAATACTCTCGATATAACACAGCTCTAGGAATTCTATTCCATATTTTTCTATTTGTAAGAATGAATTCTTGATCCTCTATACGAGATAGAAATTTATATACTACAACTGCATTCTCAAGGTATTCTTCAAAGGTGTACAATTCAAAAGACACAAGTGCTCTTTTATCTGCTAAACACCTATGGTAAGCTCTCTAAATTTTATGGTACAAAGTTACCTTATTAGGATCCAGGATTCTATCTAGGACAAACCTCTTGATTTGCCTAAGTTCGGTTGATCTAGATGAAATAATATCCAATATCCTATCAAGTTCGTCCCACAAAGGTTGAACCCTATTTTTTTGAGGTACTCTAAGTACAGAGGTAATCTCTATAGCTATTAATTGATTTTCAACATTTATGGTAACATCTCGTCTTTTATTATAATCTACCATCTAAATATGATATGCGACTTTAATTGTTTTCTAATGATTCTAGATGTTTTTAATAATATATATATATATATATATTTTGGATTGTTTTCAAAAGGTTTTAGTTTCACGTCGGGTTCACCAAAATGTACTGCTTCAAATTTTTCACATCCTTACCTTTAGGCTATAGGATCCACGCTCGAAAGGGGTATACAAGAAGGATGGAACAATACCTCATACTGAGAGGCCCTTTGAAGGTCGTGCCTCTCAGGGGAGGGGTATAAGGGTGAATTTTTGATGGATGGTGGGGTTCACCAAAAAAATTTGAGTGGCAGTTTCCTCGCCTAGGTTGAGAATGGGTTTGATGTGTTCATTTTGTACTTTAATCATTCATATCCCTATGTTGGCCAGAATGAATCTAAGCTATCCTATATGAAAATGCTGATTTATATGAATACATAAAGCAGGAATGAATCCTAAATGTAAAGAATATGCGAAATGAGAAAGAATGCACCTGATTCTAGATGTTTGATAAAGATTCTGAAGCTTATAGGAGTCCAGATTGTCTCAAATATGACAAGATCATCTGCAATTGTACATAATCATCTCAGATCACAGGCGATCACCTGAGATCAGACAATATCATCGTAGATCTGACGAATTCGTTAGACGAATTCATCATAAACCTGCAATCATAGAAATAGACACCAAAAACCAAAAATGCTACTACGAGAATAACACAAAATGATAGAAGTGATAGTATAAATGCCTAACTAATAAATCTAGATAGCAAATTAAAGGAAATGCATTGTTTTAATAACTTATTTTAACTTTATCATGCATTCACGCTGAATGAGGTGAACTCCAGGATGCAGAATGAAAATAAATCAAACTAATGCATAGTAAAATAAAGAAGACAAATGAGAAATGCAAACTCAAGGCTCTGGTTGCCCCCAATCTAAACTACAGTCGATATCGCCTCCAATCATATGATATCGTCACCGATCTGTGATAAGATCGTTCGAAATCGTTTGGAATCGCCTGCGATGATCCGAGCTTTCTCCCACTGAAGCACAGTGAAAACCTGCAATGAAAACTCAAAACTACGATTGTAAACAATGGAGGATAGGAGGTCTTAACACAACAAAACTAAATGACAGGGAAAATCAACCAAGGAAGCATGGGATCAACAAACCAAGGGGATAAACTAAGAAAATCCCAATTTATATAGGATTAGGGGGAGGTTAGGAGGTTGGGGATCATCCCAATCTAGGAGATCCTCAGCGGAGGAATCTCCAACTACATAGACATGCTTCTACCCAAGTTGGAGAGGCTGTTGAAACAGAAGCTAATTATGAAAATTTGGTTTTGGGAGGAAATCATCTGGATGTTCTATTCCAGATGAATTCATCCAATTTGGGACGATTTCGTCTGATCGACGACGATATCGTCCAATGGTCAAAACAACTCCTAAAAATGACATGAAAAATGGGGTGAGCGGTTAACGGGTGATTTTGGGGTTAAAATTCAAATTTTTATCCTTTTACTAAGGGTTTAACTATGCCAATTTTAGGGTGTTATAGGTAGTGTGTGATGTTATGGGTATAGAATAGACAAGGAGCAGCCCTGACATATTGTAATTAGATGGAACCCCCATCAGGATAGTGGGAGTCATCAAAGACATCCCCATTGTATTACACAAAATGCCTCAGATAACTGTGATCCAAGAGGTGGTCGTGGTTGATCTAGAGCCTTAATTCAACATGTGCCTATCATGGGAGTTTACTACCATGTTGGAAGGCTACCTTTCTCTTAAATATTTTCATTTAGAAATTCCTATCAAGGGGAGGATAATTCAAATTTATAATGAGAAGCCTTCAACTTTTCACATCGAAAAAATTAAAGAGGAGGACAAACACATGAATTCTATCAATTTGACGATTGAAGAATTGGAGTTAGACTTAATGGAAGAAGTTATGGATAAGATTTTAAAAATATATGAGTTTTTGATGCTCGATTTTAACACCATGATGGAGACTAAAATTAGATTCTATACTATCACTAAGCCCAAAAAAATTGAAATGAAATTGCCTGATGACAAAGATCATGTTCTTGATCAATTATGGAAGTTGTATTTTGATAGGGCTAGTTGTAAGAATGGTGTAGGGGCTAAAATTGTTCTTATTTCTCCTTTTGGTATGCAAAATACGTACTCTTACCAATCGAACTAGAGCTGTACAAATAATGCCAACAAATACGAAGCACTTTTTTTGGGTTTGAAAAAGGTAGAAAAGCTCAAGATTAAATGACTGTAGATCTTTGGATATTCCAAGATAATCGTCAATCATGTAACTAGTAAGTGTATCTCCAAGCAACATTACTTGAAGGTATACTAAAATAAGTTATGGGATTTGTTTGAGGCTTATACAAAATTTAATATCCAAGCGATATCACGAGATCAAAACAAGCATACTGATCTCTTGGCATCTCTTGGTGCTAATTTTTCCCTAATGGAGCATGTGGTGAGGAAGCCCAAAACTGTGAGATTAATTTATAGACCTTCAATCCCTGAAAAAATATCCACTAGCAAGTGTTCAAAAGTGATGGGTGGATTGTTAATTTCTTGATAAGAGAATCTAGTTGTGTGGAAGATAGAATACTTGATGAGGAAGAAGCCAAGGGTTTGATCTAGCTATAGAATAATCATATTCCAAAGGGGTTGATTAAACTTGAGAGCCTCTTTGATCAAAGGTGGATGAAAAAAGCCTCTTTAGAGAAAAAAAGCACAAAATCAAGGTGGATGAAAAAGAGTATACTGAACTACATCTGGGACTTGGGAAGTCGATCAAAGTTGGCATAGATTGCACTCAAGAAGATTTTTATAGATTAAGGAGTTGTGTCATGAGTACCCAAAAATTGTTGCTTGGAGCTACCAAGACCTGAAGGGCTACAACAAAAATTTAATCTAGCATACCATTGAATTACAGGAAGGAGTGAAACCCTTTAGGCACACGCAAAGACCGATCAATCCCAAGATTGATACTTTAATGAAAGTAGAACTACTAAAGATGATGGAAGCCAAAATCTTCTACCTAATCAAGCACTCTACCTGGGTAGCAAACCTAGTCCTCGTGAGAAATAAGAATGGATATATCCTTCTATGTGTGGATTTTTAAAATTTAAACCAGGCATCTCTGAAGGATCACTATCTACTACCTCAAATTGATCAAATTCTTCATGTAGTATCCAATGCTTAAATATTCTATTTTTTAGATGGATTCTTTGGCTATAACCAAATTTGGGTTAAATATGAGGACCAATATAAAATTATGTTCACCACAAAATGGGGAACCTTTGCTTATCAATGAATGCCATTTGGTCTCTCAAACGCTAGCACAAATTTTTAGAGAGCAATGGACATAACCTTTGGTGAGTTATTAAATCATGTTATCATGATTTATTTGGATGACATGACCGTTTTATCTCACAAAAAGGAGGAGCATAGTCTACATCGGAGACAAGTTTTTGAAAATTATTAGGAGTTCAGAATATCAATCAACCCGAAGAAGTCCATGTTCATGGTAAAATAAGGAAAGCATCTAGGACATGCTATTTTAGTAGAATATTTGGTGATTGACCCATATAGAGTGGAAGCCCTCTTGAAGCTTCCATTACTGACCAACAAGGACTTACAATAATTCTTTGGGAAATTTAGAATTTCATTGCAAATTTTGCCCAAGTAGTTAAGTTGATGACTGAGTTGTTCAAAAAGAATGCTGAGTTCAAATGGATTGATCCAAGGAGGCAAGCATTCAAGTAAATAAAATAGAAAATTTCTCAAGCTCCAGTCCTGGTAAACCCATATTACTCAAATAATTTTATCATATACACTGTTGGTGAGCAAGAAAGCTATGCAATAGTGCTTATGCAAAAGGGAGATGATGGAGACATGCGACTGATTTATTTCTTGATTCAAGTCATCCAACTGCATGAAGAGAAATATAAATTCATTGAAAATTAAGTATAAGCGATGATGAAATCCTTGAAAAAGTTCCAAAATTTTGTTTCTCAAAGCAAGACAATAGTTTATGTGGTTCACCCAGATGTCTAGAGTTTCATCATTCAAGGAGATCTTGGTGACAAAAGGGTTGTATGGATATCAAAAATCTAGGAATATGACATTGAAATCCATCCAACCATCTAGTTTGAGGCCAAGAACTATGTTAGGAGCTTGCAAAAATTGCTACATATGAATCCATGGTTTTCCAGATTGAAAATTCAGCAAGTGAAAGCAATTTTGCTAACCGCTCCACAAGCTATAATGATTAGATAGAGGTTCTTGTCAAATATTTCCAATTAGGAAGATGTCCTTCACACCTTAATACCTCATAAATAAGGATATCCAAACTCCAGGCCCTTAGGTATGTGATGCTGCCAAATGGGTTGTTCCATCAAAATATTGATAGAGTACTCAGGTGTGTCCAAGAATCAGAGAAACAAAGAATTATAGAGGATTTTCACTCTGGTCTATTAGGAGGCCTTTACGTAGGGATGCCAATGGAATTAAATATCATCAAGGTAGGATATTTATGGCCTAATCTCTTTGAAAATACTTTCAAAGTCAATCAAAGTTATGATAAGTGTCAAAGATATGTTGATAGAAGCAAGAACACATCATTACCCCTTCATCCAATTTAGGGTGAAGCACCATTTCATTAATGAGATCTCGAATTTATTATGGTTGTTGATCCTAATTCATCTATCAAACACAAATATATCCTAACTAAAATTGATTATTTTACTCGATGATCAGAGGTAATTCCAACCAAGAATGTAGACCAAGCAACAATGATCGCTTTTCTTAAAGGTTTAATTAATCATTTTGTCATACTTGATGCAATCATAACAAACAATGGGACTCTTTTAATTAATGCCTAAATCAAAAAATTATTAGGTAAGTATGGAATTTACTTGAAGATATCATATAACTATTATCCATAGGGAAACAACTTGGTTGAGTCCACAAACAAGAACTTGCTAAGAATTCTGAAATGGACCCTAGGTGAAAATAGGCATAGTTGGCACTTGCTATTGAACCAAGAATTGTGGGCCAACCATATCTCCATGAAGAAATCCATTAAAACATATCCCTACTCCTTGGTATATAGCAAAGAAGCAATGTTGCCCGTTCATATTGAATTATCAGCTCTTTAGTCATGGCACTTGTTGTATGATGAAGATGACGATGAATCTGATCCCATGAGCATGAGATTGGTACAAATTTTATAGTTGGAAGAAGAGAGGGAGATATTATACAATATATTCATGGAACATGCTTGGATAATTAAAAAATAGTTTGGAAAAAACTCTTCTGAGAAGTCATTTGAGGTGGGTGATCTAGTGTTGAAATGGAACGAAAATAAGGGTAAGCCCGAAAAGCACCACAAGTTTGAAGCAATATGGGAGGGCCCATTCCATATTTTGGGTGTCAATAAAATCAATTCATTTTATTTGCATGATATGGCCGGTTGTGAGCTCCAAATTCCTATAAATGGTCTTCATTTGAAGGCCTACCATCAATGATAGAAGTTTGATCGAGTGTGCATATATGTACATAAATTACTATGTTGGACATTTTGAAGAATATTAGTTGTCATTGATGTCAAAAGGTTCTAAGAAGAATTACATTTTTATTGGTTTCAAAAGAGCTTCATGGGAAGCATGATCAAAGGTTTTTATGAAAACCATGGTGGGAAAAAATCAAAGGTTAATTATCCATGATGGGCAAAAATAAAATATTTTTATTAAAAACCAAGGTGGCCTTTTGTTTGGTTAAAAAACCCAAATATTAATTATCCATGATGGACAAAAATAAAAGGTTTTTATTAAAAACCAAGGTGGCTTTTCGTTTGGTTAAAAAAGGCCCAAATATTAATTATTTATTTAATTTATAATATTTAAATACCAACGAGAATTTAAATTATTATAAATAAATAATAATTAAATTTAATTCAAATATTTAAAATTTGAATTACTAATGTGCCAATGTGTGAGAAATTTCCTCCATTCGTGTATAAAATGTGGATCATTTCACCTTAGAATATCACCATGCTCATTTCAATTTAATGCCCCTGAATCCCTTGCAAAAATTATCTTTGATATTCATGCAATAAAGAGCTACGACTAGTGGACAACGTGTGGTGTTCGAAGGAGGTCAACGTGTGCGAAGAAGAGCATAAGGTGAAGGAAGCTCCACTTCCTTCACATGGGCATTGCTATCCCATGTGGTGGACTCCCAAGTGCTAAGGCACTTAGGCTTGTGGAGACGGTGGTTCGATTCTCATCGAATCCCTTTTAGGGATCAACGAAAAGGTATGCACATTATTTGAGCACTAGGTTTTTCGGAGAAGGTTGTTGAAAAATTAAAATTAATTTTTGGATTTATTAAATGGTTTTATAAAGTGATATGGTAGTTATAAGGGATAGATAAAATGTGTTTTTGCTTGGTAATTATTTTTGGTTAAAAATAGTTAGGAGGAATAAGGAGTTATTTGTTTTATAAAGACTTTTAATATATTTAGCTTATTGGAGAGATAAATGCTTTTAAGTGTTGATTATTATTGAAGATGTCTTCTTGCCATTAAGAAGTGTTAAGAAAGTAATTATTAAGAAATTATTTTCTGGTGGTTGATATTATTTTAATTAGTATATTATAAGGTATTATTGGAAAAAAATTATGTATGTTGATGGTTGTTTTTAAAGATGGAGTGATAAGGTGTAATTGAGTTTTTGCATTACATTGTGAGAGAGATTTATCTTATAACCTCTTTGAGTTTGGCATAGAAGTGTTTGTGGTTG
Source organism: Wollemia nobilis (assembly GCA_028583015.1). Classification (NCBI taxonomy): domain Eukaryota; kingdom Viridiplantae; phylum Streptophyta; class Pinopsida; order Araucariales; family Araucariaceae; genus Wollemia; species Wollemia nobilis. The sequence goes on along the minus strand of JAQPPZ010013020.1, from coordinate 2,883,964 downwards.
TGGCAGATATTTGAGGTTCCTTCATCATCAAAAATGTATGAGCACATTCTTCCATATTTGAGTTGATTGGTTGGTTTTTTGGAAAATAATTTTGGAGTGAAAAGGATTTGATTAGGTTTTCCTTTTTGAGTGTGTTGAGTTAAAGCTTCAAGGTTTTTGGAATAAAGAGTTGTTGTTAAAACATTTTTTGATAAGCATTATTGTTGTAGCACCCTAAAATTGGCGCAGTTAAACCCTTAGTAAAAAGATAAAAATTTGAATTTTAACCCCGAAACCGCCCGTTAACCGCTCACCCCATTTTTTGCGCCATTTTTAGGAGTTGTTTTGACCGTTGGACGATATCGTCGCCGATCAGACGAAATCATCCCAGATCGGACGAATTCATCTGGAACAGAACGTCCAGACGATTTCGTCCCAAAACCAAATTTTCATAATTTAGCTTCTATTTCAACACCTCTCCAACTTGGGCGAGAAGCATGTCCGCACAGTTGGAGATTCCTCCGTTGGGGATCTCCCAGATTGGGATGATCCCCAACCTCCTAACCTCCCCCTAATCCTATATAAATTGGGATTTTCTCAGTTTATCCCCTGGCTGCATGATTCCCTGGCTGATCATTTCCCTGCAATTCTAGTTTTGTTGTGTTAGAACATCCTATCCCCCATCATTTGCATTTGTATTTTTAAGTTTTTCATTGCAGGTTTTCACTGTGCTTCAGCTGGAGGAAGCTCGGATCGTCGCAGGCGATTCCAGATGATTTTAGACGATCCTGTCATAGATCGACGATGATCTCGTACGATTGGAGGCGATCTCGATAGTAGTTCAGATTGGGGGCAACCAGAGCCCTGAGTTTGCATTTCTCATCTTTCTTCTTTATTTTATTATGCATTAGCTTGATTTATTTTCATTCTGCATCCTGGAGTTCACCTCATTTAGCATAAATGCATGATAAAGTTAAAATAAGTTATTAAAACAATGCATTTCCTTTAATATGCTATCTAGATTTATCAGTTAAGCATTTATACTATCATTTCTATCATTTTGCATTATTCTTGCAGTTGCATTTTTGGTTTTTGGTGTCTGTTTCTGTGATTGCAGGCTTCTGACGAATTTGTATGATGAATTCGTCAGATCGACGATGATCTTGTCTGATCTCAGATGATCGACTATGATCTGGGATGATTCTATACAATTACAGATGATCCTATCATATTCGGGATGATCTGGACTCCTACAAGCTTCAGAATCTTCATCAGACATCCGAAATCGGGTGCATTCTTTCTTATTTAAGTATATTCCTTGTATTTAGGATTCATTCATGCTTTCTGTATTCATATAAATCAGCATTTTCATATAGAATAGCTTAGATTCATTTTGGCCAACCTAGGAATATGAATGATTGAAGTATAAAATGAACACATCAAACCCATTCTCAACCTAGGCATGGAAACTGCCACTCAAAGTTTCCTGGTGAACCCCACCATCCATCAAAAATTCACCCTTATACCCCTCCCCCAAGAGGCGCGACCTTCAAAGGGCCTCTCAGTCCGAGGTATTGTCCCATCCTTCTCGCATCCCCCTTCCGGGCACGGATCCTTTAGCCTGAAGGTAAGGGCATGAAAAATTTGGGTCGATACATTTTGGTGAACCCGACGTGAATAACATAGGCATATTTCTGATTCAAAAATAAAAAAAAAAAATATATAAAAAAAAACAAAATCATCATTTCAAGTTTGTATGTTTTAGATTCAATTCTAAATAGTAGATACTAAATATTACTTTTAGAAGTACTAAAGAAACCATGAGTTTTTACTCAAATCAATATGAGCCCATCAGTAATGTTGGAAGAATTCAGCCAAATACATTTGTTGATTATGACCAACCTCATCCCTATTCAACATCACCTCCATCACACTTTTCTCATTTTTCATCCTTAACCCAATAGGACAATCCCTTTTCCAATCCTCTTCATAACGATATTATCTATTCTCCCATATATCCATATTATGTCTATCAATCCACATACAATCCTCCTCCATCCTTTCAATATTCTTCTTTCAATACAACACATCCATTTCAACAAGAAAATACTTATTCTTCCAATCCTACCATGCACTCACATCATACTTCACAATCTTCCTATCATCATTCTACCCATAATAAAGAAAAGAGAGGTAAAAAACCATTAGGTCCTTTTATGACTGAACTCCTAAGGCACTTATCAAAAACCTCTCGAAAACCTTCATCACGTAAATTTACAAAGCTCAATCAACCAATGGATATAATTCTCAAGCATTTACTTGATACAAATAAGATTGAACTCCCTTCCATAAGACAACTTGATACCACAACAGATTGGTTTAAACCTGAGCTACATTGTGAATATCATAGAGTAGATGGACATATGACACAAAATTGTAAAGATTTAAGATGTGCAATTCAAGATTTGATTGATGAGGGTCTTTTTAATATAAAGGAATTACAATCTACAACTGATTATAAATCTCCATTAAACTATCAAACTCCTACACAACAAATACCAATAATCAATCAAGACATGGGGATCTCCCAAGAACCCCTATTCAATTATCAACAATAGGAAACCAATCAAATATTGCATGTTAATGTGTCCCATCATGATGATATTACTAATATTGTAACAGAAACTACAAATGAGCAACCTCAAGTTCAATCAACTCAATCTGATATTCAAGAGATGGATTCCTCATTTGACCAACCTTCAAAACTATCTTTGGCTCTAGAGAATGATCCAAAATGGAATGTAAGCATAGAAAGCTCATCTTTAGAATCAAAATCTCAATCTGAAATCCACTTTGATAGCCAACAACAAGTGATTAATCCTCAAGCAAAGATATCCCTTTTAGAAGTATTACAAAGTTCTCATAAGGAAACTTTGTTCAAGATACCTAGCCAACAATTTGTTCCTCATGATATTTTCCCTAAGAACATAATTAATGGTGTAAGCCCTCTTGAGGTTAACCATATTTCATTCTATGATGAGGAGATTCCTTCCTCTACTCCACAAGAAGACTCCTCTCTTTACATTACAGGATCTAGTAAAGAAACACCTGTTAAAACTATCATGGTAGATAATGGCTCCTCTCTTAATTTATGCACTTATCAATTATTCCAAAAACTCAAATTAAAGGAAGAAGATCTTAATGAATCAAATGTTATTATAAAATATTTTAACAATGAAATTCAAGAAGCTCAAGGTACTATAATTCTTCCCCTTAATATTGGATCCAAGATCCTGGATACTTTGTTTTATGTAGCATATTGCCCTTCACCTTACAACCTACTTCTCGGAAGTCCTTGGATTCATACGATGAGGGTTGTCCCTTCCACTCTTCACCAATGTTTGAAGTTTGAACTTGCAAATAAAATTGTTACCATACATGGTGACCCAACACCATTTGAAGAATATTTAACGGTTGAAACATCAAGTTCTATACATTCTCCATTGTCACAATTACCTTCTATCCATCACTTTTCTTCATCCATATATGATCATCCTTGTTTATCAAATAACACCCATGCATATCTTTCACATATGCTCCCTCCATCTTATCAAGACTTGGAAGATAGTGATAAGAATGAAGAACCTTCTTATCCTTCTGACATTTTATTTTGTAACATGATCAATTTTACACATATAAAAGTCAAATCTTTTGCTACATTATTCTACATTATAATAAAGCTTTTGTTATCACTACCTTTTATTCATCACCTTTTGTTCTTACCTTCACCACAACCAAATTATCCTTCAAAACCTCCTTTGATTTTGAAGCAACCTTAGACATGCTATACTCAAATAACCTTGTATAGTGTATATAGATCATCTTGTATATACCACCAATTCCATCATAAATTAAAATAAAAAAATATAAAAAAAAATATCAAAATCTTCAAAAAAAAAACATCTTTTATTTTTGCACCTATCAATTCTTGAAGTATTGCAGTTATATTTTCAATTATTTTGGATAAATTAGCATTTATTTGGAATCCCGCACTTTCACACTCACATGAATAAATATCTTGATTTTATTTGGTATGATTATTAATCTCTCTTATATCAAAGTCCACAGTTGAATTAAATAAAGTTTTGAGCATAGAGAATTGATCTTGTTATTTACTTGAACCAAGTATATCTTTTCACATTAAAATGATTTCATTGCAAATTCAATATGATGCTACATAGTAGAAGTGGTTTCTTGAGCGAAAAGTTTCCCCTGCTATCCTATCATGCACATGGTCTAGAATCTTTGAGAATTGACAAAAGGACAAGCTCACCCCTACCCAGAATAAAAATCCCTTGCTCTACAACCAATCCGAGCAAGTATCCCTAGTATAGGAAGAAAAAGAAAAGTCAAAGAAAATGAGAAAAAGAAAAATATCATTTTGTACCATCTCAACAATATTTCAACATTATCTCAGTTCCAAGCAAAAATACAAAAAAAAAAAAAAGAGAAAGAGAAAAGAAAAAGCAAAATGCAATAAAATCCCTTTCCCTACCCCTTGAAAAGAAAAGAAGGGTGAATGAGCTTGAATCCTTGGAATTCTCAATTATTCGAAAACTGTGAGGTAAGCCCCATAACAGGTGGTTTGTGCCCAACCCGCTTGGCCTTGGGTAATTCCTAGCATGGTGATATGTCTGTCACATTAGCGACCTTCTTTTGTATAGACCTATGTCTCGCTTATGGATCAGCTAGCTCTTGATGACCCGACTTACATAGTAGTCCGGTACGGTTACATGCATATAAATCATGGTCAACGAACACTTATTTGGTTAATTCAAATTACTTGTATCAAATTATCTTGCTCAAAATTGGTAAATGAACAATACAATTGCACACACATTTGTATTTGAGAGATTTTGTATCATTATGATAAATCAAGATCGGCAATGAACTCACATATGCACATGAGGGTTCCTTATAAATCTACATTTTGTCTTTGAGATAATTTAAAATATTTATGCAAATATTTTGGAATAATTTCATCTTCTTATTTGAGAACATCTGCTTAGCATAAAAACAATTAAATACATTTCTTTCCAAAATCCAAAATTTTCTTTCAAAACATCTTCAAAAATCTAGCAAATAAAGTCACATTTATATAATACTTTCGACTTCCGCAATGATGGTATAGTTCCTAAAACCTAAATTGGAATTTTATGCCTAGTGCAAGTCCTCATCTTATATATTTTCTATTTATCTCAAAATCAAAAATCAATTATGCAATAAAAATATTTTTGGATTTCGCGATGATGGTATAAGTCTATACCTATAATTCTATGCCTAGCGCAAACCATTGTTCTAATTTTATTTCCCATTTATTTAATTCATAAAAACATATGGCTTACATCATTATGTTACACAATTGTGCTTTAAAAAGAATGAACACTTTTTCTATTTCATTTCATTATGTCAACATTCAATTTTGCAACGATGGTATAATTCCTAAGGAATTGTTCAAAATTTTATCACACTTAGGAATTTTATGCCTAGCAAAAATCATATTTTTAATATTTCATGCATAATATTTTCATGAAAATCTGAAAACAAATCATCACCATCATCATTTTTCATCATCACAACACAAAGTCTTAAGACAGTCTCTTAAGCACTCTTTTACTTTTAGCAATATTTCTATACTGGGATTAGCTTGACGACCTAGCGAGCGGCGACTCCATGAAATGGTCATATAACAATGACAATGTCCTTTGAAATTATTGTTAGAAGTCCCTTTATTTTTCATCAAATCACACCACAACAACCAATTTGTTTACATCAGATTATTTCATTTAAATTTTATAGCATGACATAAAATTATACTATTTCCAACGACATAATTACATGAATAATCAATCAACAATTCAAAATTTAAAGCATCATAAAACATATGGACAAGTCATATCACAAAAATATCATATATATATATATTTTTTATATATATATCAAAATATATGTACATCATATCAAAACTGGATTGGTATGCCACAATCTATACCCTGGCATACTCAATCCTCTCAAAAATATACAGTCTAGCCAAAGAGCAGCTAGTCTCGAGAAGCCCTCGAGCTCTCAGCCTCATCTCCTCTCCCACCCTGGCATGGAGGAGGTGGTCCCATCGAGGTCCATGCTGTATCGTGGGTCCTCGATGTCGATCGTGAGGATGTCCTCGATGATCCCATCATGATCGGCTCTGCAATAGGGGCTGGCAATGGTATCCTCTGGTTCTCTGGAACCACATGATAGTACAATCCCTGATAGAATGTGGTCTGAGCAATAGACCATGCCAGATCCCGAGTGCTCGCCCCTCCGCTCTGAGCCCTGAGTCATGTAGCCTCATCCTACAGTGTCTGCACCTAAGCTCGTAGGTGGGCATTCTCCGCTCGAAGAGCCACCATCTCGCTGCTCTCCCCCACCTCGATACCCTTGCCCTTATCGAGTGATGGTGGCCTATCCCTCTATTGAGAAGGGAGTCCCTCCTCCCTCCTCTCTGGCTACTGTGGTCTCTCCAGAGACTATGGCACTCTTCGACGTCTCTCCTGAGGAGACCATCATTGCTCCCTCCCTCCATGACCCCTCGCTGCATCGATGGCAGCCTGGCATCGCCTCCCCATCCATCGCACCATAGCGTGCATCGGACCCTATGCCCTCATCATCCGAGGAGGGTGGATGCCTACGTACCAGGCATCATATCCATCTGTGACCCCAACGTCATCCCCATCCATTGGCTGAATGGGGGCATCATCCATGTCCTGACTCTAGAATCATTGCATATCTGGAGCCCCACTCAGTGTAGTACTATCTCGGATAGTTCGGGAGTACTCGTAGTCTCTGAGAGAAGGGATCCCCTACTGTAGACCGAACTACCTCAAAACTCGGTCATAGCGGTGGAGCTCTACCTCTCCCTGCTCCATCCTCAGCCAGAAGACTCGCCTGATGTGAGCCAACTCCTGTCCATCCTCTCCCCACCCTGGATGCTCTCTCCATGGCCTCTAGGTGATCTGGTCAGGGATGAGGTCATCTAGCAACCTCCGGGACATCGATAGATCTATCCATCATTGTGACCCTCTCTGGAGCCACCAATAGAAAACTCGGGGTCTCTCCCGGTCAACCCCTATCAGTGGAAGCCCTACCGGCCTTCGCACCGCAATGTGCTCCCAACACCAAACCTGTAGTAGCGATGTCAAAACTAGACATCGACCTCCCTTGTATACGACCCCGTACAGGATCCTATACAAGCGGCATAGTACAAAGCTACCCCAAGAAAATCTATAGTCATGGTCTCTCATATCGTAGACCACATCTGAGAGTAGCCATGGTAACCTACATCCACTCTGGTGGCATAGCAGTAAGCCACCCACTACCCCTACCAAAACTTGAGTCAATCGAGATGCCCCAGGCATCTGCCTCAATGTCTCGATGTTCACTCCGCCCTTCTCCAGGGCGAAGCTAGGATCTCCGCATAGTCGCATCATGGCATGGCCCTGATTGGCCATAGGAGTCATCAATCACCCATGTATGGGGATCCTCAAGATCCTCCATACATCCTCTAGAGTGGGAGCCATCTCCCTTATCGATAGCCAAAAGTAGGATGACCCCGGATACCACCTCTCTGCTAGGGCTATCAGTAGCCCCATGTCTGTAGGTATTTGTGGCATCTCTGCCACATGTTGTAGCCCAACCTCCGATAGTCGGTCTCGCTCCGCCTGATCGAGCGTGGCTACATCATCTCTTAGCCCCCGTATTTCCACTCCCGACTTTTTAGTAATCCCCTCTGCAAAATAAACAATAAAACAACAAAAATCATTAATAGATAATCATTAAAATCAATTTCATCTTATAAAAAAATGATGATATCATCCATTATTGGATGATATCGTACTAAATTGAGTCAAATCGTCCTTGGTAGGATGAAATCGTCTCCGATTTCTCAACTTGGGGATCGCCCCTTGTTGGACGGGATCGCCCCTATTTCATCGATTTCGCCCCTAGACGAAATCGACGATCTAGGGACGATTTCGACGAAATTGGGACGATTTCATCCCGACGTCGTCGACGGCCTAAAAATGGCCGCGATGCCCCAAAAAAAGTCAAAATTCAAATTAAAAATCACACAAATCAAATTAAAAACATAATTCACCAAGTTTAGATCCTTACCCGCAACCCGCTCTGGACCTCTGTCGATCTGTGTGTTGTTTCCACCATTTTGCCTCGTAGAGCTCTAAAACAGTGAAAATGAACAGTAAAAATGAATTAGGGTTTTACCCTATTTTTCTTAATTTTATTTAAAAAAACAACTTTTTTTTTATTTTGCTTTTCCGTGCTTTTACCTCAAACGTTCGATTTGGGTAAAAACACGGAGGGGGCACCATAGTAAGCAGTTGTACGATTCGACCTAGAATCGTCGTCTAAAAAATGGAATAAATTTTTGCTTTCTCGTAAAGCGTGAAGAACTCGTCTTTAACGCATTTTCTTCGGAAAATTCGCTAAAGAGGGGGCAAAATGTAGCACCCTAAAATTGGCACAATTAAACCCTTAGTAAAAAGATAAAAATTTGAATTTTAACCCCGAAATCGCCCGTTAACCGCTCACCCCATTTTTCATGCCATTTTTAGGAGTTGTTTTGACCGTTGGACGATATCGTCGCCGATCAGACGAAATCATCCCAGATCGGACGAATTCATCTGGAACAGAACGTCCAGACGATTTCGTCCCAAAACTAAATTTTCATAATTAGCTTCTGTTTCAACAACCTCTCCAACTTGGGCAGAAGCGTGTCTGCGTAGTTGGAGATTCCTCCGTTGGGGATCTCCCAGATTGGGATGATCCCCAACCTCCTAACCTCCCCCTAATCCTATATAAACTAGGATTTTCTTAGTTTATCCCCCTGATTCCCTGGCTGATCATTTCCCTGCAACTCTAGTTTTGTTGTATTAGAACATCCTCGCCCCCATCATTTGCATTTGTATTTTCAAGTTTTTCATTGCAGGTTTTCACTGTGCTTCAGCTGGAGGAAGCTCGGATCGTCGCAGGCGATTCCAGACGATTTCGGATGATCCTGTCATAGATCGACGATGATCTCGTACGATTGGAGGTGATCTCGACAATAGTTCAGATTGGGGGCAACCAGAGCCCTGAGTTTGCATTTCTCATCTTTCTTCTTTATTTTACTATGCATTAGCTTGATTTATTTTCATTCCGCATCCTGGAGTTCACCTCATTTAGCATAAATGCATGATAAAGTTAAAATAAGTTATTAAAACAATGCATTTCCTTTAATTGCTCTATCTAGATTTATCATTTAGGCATTTATACTGTCATTTCTATCATTTTGCATTATTCTTGCAGTAGCATTTTTGGTTTTTGGTGTCTGTTTCTATGATTGCAGGTTTCTGATGAATTCGTCTGACGAATTCATCAGATCGACGATGATCTTGTCTGATCTCAGATGATCGCCTGTGATCTGGGATGATTCTGTACAATTGCAGATGATCCTGTCATATTCGGGATGATCTGGACTCCTACAAGCTTCAGAATCTTCATCAGACATCCGAAATCAGGTGCATTCTTTCTTATTTAAGTATATTCCTGGTATTTAGGATTCATTCATGCTTTCTGTATTCATATAAATCGGCATTTTCATATAGAATAGCTTAGATTCATTCTGGCCAACCTAGGAATATGAATGATTGAAGTATAAAATGAACACATCAAACCCATTCTCAACCTAGGCGTGGAAACTGCCACTCAAAGTTTCCTGGTGAACCCCACCATCCATCAAAAATTCACCCTTATACCCCTCCCCCGAGAGGCGCGACCTTCAAAGGGCCTCTCAGTCCGAGGTATTGTCCCATCCTTCTCGCATCCCCCTTCCGGGCACGGATCCTTTAGCCTGAAGGTAAGGGCACAAAAAATTTGGGTCGATACAGTTGTTGAAGCCATTGGTTGTGTGAAGAACTTGAACTAGGGTTTGAAAAGAACATGAGTATCATTGCTATGTGAAGATTGTTTTATAAGCATTGTTGTTGAAGTGATTTGTTGAGTAAAGAAATTGAACTAGGGTTTGAAAAGAATATGAGTATCATTATTATGTGAGATTGGTTGTTGAGCATTGTTGGAAATATTTTAAGTGAATATCATATGCTTGGACTAGGGTTTGTAAGAAATAATTGTTTCATTGAATGATTGTTTGAATAGAGTTGGTTGAGCCTAGTCAAGTGGGTGTGTGAAGTGATTGTACAAGTTCCATAAAACAAATTATTCTATATTTTGAATTTATTTGAGAAAGTGATTGAGCATTGAGTTGAATTTGAAGCATATTGAGTCTCTAATAATTCTCTATATGTTTCTAAGAGAGTGATTGAAAGTAATTAAGCATTGTGATAAGTTTAAAATATATTGAGTCTCTAATAATTCTATTTATGTTTCTATGAGATTGGACAAGTTCTAGTGTGGACTTGTTGAGCAGATTTAAGACAAGTCTTTGAGAAGACTTGTGGATAGTTTTGGGTAAGCTTTTGTGGAAGCTTACAATACAGTTTGAGAGCAAAGTTGATTGATTGATTTGTTCAAACCTTGAGTTAAGGTTTGGGGCAGATCCAACAGAGTTGAGTCAAGATTTGAGTTAAGGCTTGAGGATAGAGATTGAGGACATATTTGTGTTGGACAGAAGGATTGTGTTTAGTATAGATTAGAGAACAGAGATTGAGGATAACTTTTGGTGCAGATTTGAGGACAGGTTTATTCCATACTAGAGATAGAGATTGAGAATATTTGTACTAGACTTAAGGATTGTGTTTAGTGTAGAATTGAGATAGAGCTTTGGAGGTGATAGAGATCAGAGGATAGTAGTCTCCAGTGGATAGAGATCCATTAGCTAGGGTAATGAGGATAGGTCTTCTAAGTGAGGACAAGAGTATTCAGTGGAGAGAGATCCACAAGCCAGTGTAGTGGAGGTAGTAGTCTTCTATAGGATCACTAGCCAGAGCAGAGGCTAAGGAGTTCTCCTATGGATAGAGATCCATGAACTTGATTTAGGAGATTGGGATCTCCTTTGGACAAAGGTCCATAAACATTGTAGGGAAAGGATTCCCAAGAGAATTTATTTGAGAAAAATTTATAAGAAATATTTTCTTTGTAGAAGTAGCCATATTTGGATGGACCACGTAAAATCATGTCTCTCATATGTGTGATGCTTTATGTGATGTTTACTATTTTAATATTGTTGATGCTATTATTTGGATTAAAAAACATAAAGTTTTATTGTATACTATTCACCCCCCCTCTCAATATAAGCACATGTTCTTCATACTCTATTATTTTGTTTCAGTTAAGTATGTTTAAAATGATATGATATAAAAAAAAGAGAAAAAAAAGGAAAGGAAGTTGATTTCATCGAGAACTCATTTCGCCCCCAAGGTAGGTGATTTTTCCTCGAAATCACCTTGCCCCGACAAAAAAATATTTTTTCTTAAAACATTTTAAAAGGCTTTATATTATTTTTAGGCGAAAGGGGGAAAAATAACACAAATTTATTTTTTAGAAATTATGAAAAGCACCATGGGTTTAGATTTTTCATTAAAAAGCACTCATATTTTGTCAAAATAAAAGCAAAAGTAAAAGTTTGAAAAAAGGGAGCACCCCATTTTTATTAATTTCGTTCCATTTGTTTTAAAGTTTCCAAGAAAAGCAAAATATGAAAGCAAGAAGGATTTTAAAATTTTATTTTTTCCCCAAAAGGAGGATTTACCATGCTTTTTCTATTTTTGGGACAAAAACCTCATTTATTTCCATGAAGATGTTTTAAGAGCGAAACTGCCAGATAAGAATTAAAAATAAATGCATGCTTTTTCCAAACTTTAGTTGATGGTGCCAAGTTTGGCAAGGAAGAAGGCAAAATTAATTTTACCCTACTTTATCATGCAAAGCACTCTCAATAAAAGCTTAGTTTTAGGAATAAGCTTTTTCGAGGTAAAATTAGAGAAGAATTATATTATTGAGAAGCATGTAACTCCACAAAGAAGGAAGAAGAAGCATTTTCAGAGTGCAGGTGATATGAATATTTTTTCCTGGGATATTTTTGGCTAGGAAAGAGCTCTCCCTCAATGTTTTTTTTCGAACGACACTAATTTTAGAAAATATTTCAAAGTTAATATGAGCATTCAGATTGATTTTACCCATAAATATTCTAAAAAATATTTTGGCATTTTTTGTAGCAAAATTATTATTTTTGCCTCCATCTCTCACACGTGGTGCTTTCTTTCCCAAAATGAGCTATTAAATATCTAAATTGCATTCCCAAGGTAAAAAAGTGGTTGATTTCAATGTCTAAGGAATATTCACAGTGCAAGGGCATTAGTGGTAGTTAATGGATAGTTGGTATTTCATTAAAAAACATGGTGGGTGAGAGAATCAAGGAGCACGTTCAATCGAATTGCTCAGGTGCAACACTTGCATTAAATATAGTGGTTGGAGGGTGAAAGTTATAAAAAGAGACAAATTAGAAGCTTAAAATCAAATATTATTTTTTTGACCATTTCTAGGTTATCTTTCAGTGTCTCGAATTGTTGCTTTGTTGAAGATTCACTAAATTGTTATGGTGAGAGCTACGGTACAAATATGGGGAAGAATACAACTGATCCATAGAAAGCTTCAGAGCTAAAAAAACACAAGGTGGTAGAAAAGCTAAAAAAGCTAGGCAGCATGAAAATACTAAGCTAGAACCATATTCTTATAAGATAGCTAGTATTGGAGATTATTCCATCTTAAACAAAGGCATATAGAAATTGCACCAAGATGTGGAGACTACAGTCAGACAAGGTTTGACACTAGAAAGCCCATTAACCGTTTCTTATCACACACAACTTTCCTAGTACCTGTGTGTAGCACCCTAAAATTGGCACGGTTAAACCTTAGTAAAAAGATAAAAATTTGAATTTTAACCCAAAACCACCTGTTAACCGCCTGTTACCCGCTCCCCTTGTTTTTCATGCCATTTTTAGGATTTTTTTTTTACCGTTGGGCGATATCATCGATGATCATACGAAATCTTCCCAGATCTGACGAATTCGTTTGGAACAGAACGTCCAAACAATTTTGTCCCAAAACCAAATTTTCATAATTAGCTTCTGTTTCAATAGCTTCTCTAATTTGGGAAAAAAGCGTATCTGCATGGTTAGAGTATCCCCCATTGGAGATCTCCCAAATTAGGATGATCTCCAACCTTCTAACCTCTCCCTAATCCTATATAAATTGGGATTTTCTCAGTTTATCCCCCTGAACCCCCTAGTTGACTGATTTCCCTACAAATTTAGTTCCTTATGCATTAGAACATCCTCGCACCATCGTTTGCGTTCTGTATTTCAAGTTTTCTTGTAGGAATTCTATTGTTTTTTAGCTGAAGCAAGCTCGAATTGTCGAAGGCGATTCCAAACGATTTCAGATGATCTTGTCAAGGATCGATGATGATCTCATACGATTGGAGGCGATCCTAACTAGAGTCCAGATTGGTGGCAATCAGAGCTCAAATTTTGCATTTTCTTATCTTTTCTCTTCATTTTCTTATGCTTTAGCTTGGTTTATTTTATTATTGCATCTTGGAGTTCACCTCATTTAGTATAGATGCATGCTAAAGTTAAAATAAATTATTAAAGTAATGCATTTTCCTTTAATCGTTATCTAGATCTATCATTTAGGTAAATTTATTGTCATTTCTATCATTTCCCCTTGCTTTTGTAGTTGTATTTTTGGTTTTTGGTATCTATCTCTATGACTGTAGGTTTTTGATGAATTCGTCTGATCTCAGATGATCGACTGATATCTGAGATGATTCTATGACATTTCAGATGATTACATATGATTTGAGATGATTTGGACTTTTGCAAAACTCAGAATCTGCATCAGACATCCAAAATCAGGTATATTCTATCTTATTAGCATACTTTTTGTGTTTAGCATTTATTCATGTTTTTTGTATTCATATAAATCAGCATTGGCATATAGAATAGCTTAGATTCATCTTGGCCAAACCTAGGATATGAATGATTAAAGCACAAAATGAACACATCAAAACCATTCTCAACCTAGGCGTGGAAACTGCCACTTGAAAGTTTCCTAGTGAACCCACCATCCATAAAAAATTCACCCTTATACCCCTTCCTCGAGAGGCGTGACCTTCAAAGGGCCTCTCAGTCCGAGGTATTGTCCCATCCTTCTTGCATCCCCCTTTCGGGCACGGATCCTATAGCCTAAAGGTAAGGATGCAAAAAATTTGGAGCGATACATTTTGGTGAACCCAACGTGAAAACTAAAAACCTTTTGAAAACAATCCAAAAAACAAAACATAAATGCATTTCGAATCATCATAAAAAAATTAAAGATTGCATATCATAGTTATATTGTAGATTATAATAAAATACAAGCTGTCATCGTTAATGTTGAAAATCAATTAGTAGCCATAGAGATTACTTATTTACTTAGATTATCTCAAACATATAGAGTCCCACCTTTATGGGACGAACTTGTTAGCGTATTTTTGATTCTATTACATTATTTAGATATGTTGTTGTTCTGTTACAACCAGTTCGTAACAGTTTAGTTACGCCGGTGCTATTCCCGGCTGTGTAACTCATTATTTAAACTGTGCAATACAATAATAAACTTGTTGCTAAGTTTTACATGGCATCAGAGCCAGTTCGGTAAGGTTGGTGGGCAGGGGAATTTTTGTTGAGAGGCAAATTTTTTTTACACGTCGCGCGCAATCGCGTGACGTACAGTGAAAAGAAAAAAAAATAACAGTCCGCGCAGAGCGCAGACCGAACGCGCAGCAGTGTCCAGGCAGAGGTCAGCCCGTCCGCCAGCTGAACGCGGAGGAGGAGCGCACGGACTGCGAGACACAGCCCGCGCGACACAGCGACGACGGACTGCGACAAACTACGCAGTCGTAGCCCGTGCAACGCCGGCACAGTCGCGACAGATTGACGTAGCCCGTGCGACGTGACTGACTGACGCAGCCTGTGCAACGTCGGCACAATCACGACGGACTGACGCAGCCCGTGCGGCGTGCGACGGGCTGCGAGAATGGAGCAACCGGTCGGCTCCCCCCCCGCCCCCGCATTGGTGGAGACGGCGCGGGTTACGTGCGCTCCCCAATGCCACCCCACCCCCTCGGGGCCCGCGCGGGATTTTTAAATTCCCGGCTGCGCGGGAATTGAAGGGGGTATAAACCCCCCCCTGCGGCGGCCATTTGCGCGCACAGTGTAAAACGCGGCGCACGCCGTTGGAAAAAAAAAAAAAAAAAATTTACCAACGGAGCGGCGGGTTTGGTCGTGCCCCCCCGCCATTGGAAAAAAAAAAAAAAATTTACCAGCGGAGCGGCGGGTTTGGCCGCGCCCCCCCCCCGCCGTTGGAAAATAAAAAAAAAAAAATTTCACCAGCAGAGCGGCGGGTTTGGCCGCGCGCCCCCCCCCTGGTTGAAAATAAAAATAAATTTTTTTTTTACCAAACCTGCGGAGCGGAGCTGCGATTTTTTTAAGAAAAAAAAACACGGAGATCGCTGGGAAGCAGCAACGCGTGGCCCAGCAACCGGAGGCCGCAGCAGAGGAGGAGGAGGAAGAAGGTGTTCAAAAAGGAGGAGGCTCTTGATCTCTTCCGGATCAGCCCGCAAGCTCACTTGGCAGTGAGCTGTGCGGTAAGGCTCAGGGAGCCTACAGGTCGGGGGTTCAAATCCCGCCGACTCCCCCCAAGGTATATTTTTTTTTCAAAGTCATTTTTAATTATTATTATTTTTAATTAAAATTTTTAATTTTAATTTTTTTAATATAGTTTTAAACTTTATAAATTAAAATTTAATTTTAATTTATTTTTTCTAAAGTTTTAAAACTATATAAATTGAAATTATTTATTTTAATTTTAAATAAATAATAATTATTAAAAATGCTTTGTTAAAGAAAGCCTTTTAAGGGGGGATATTTTTTCAAAAAATCAAAGGGGGATGTTGAGTAATTTTTTGAAAAATAGCAATTTGGCATTGTAAAAGGTGCATTTTCGGCTGTGACCGACACCTTGTGGGTTATTCTTGTGGGCAGTTTTTTTATGTTGTATGTTGCATATTTCATTTTTGCACTATAACATTAAAAACTTAAAAACAAACACTCCCTAAGTCCCCGAAATATAAAACCCATCTGTGCAATTTTATTGCACTGCAGCGTTCGGTATTTGTGATACCTCTGGCCAGCACTTACAGGTAAAGCCGTCGTGATTTGGCTACTGTATCCGCCGCCTAATATAGCTGCTACAACGATGTCTGAGCTTGTTCTCTATAAATCGTCGGGGAGGAATAAGTACGCCATTTTTGCATTTTTTTACTCCATCCACTACCCTTTATCGCACTTGTGTTTAGGCGTAAATCCTGACGAAGTATTCTTCATAGTGTTTAGGGGAAGTTACGCCCCATGCATGAGAAGAATCTTCTATGGTAGGTGCCATCAACAAGGCGATTCCCTTTCAGTACCGCTTATGTTCCACGTATCGTATGATCTCTAAAACTCACCTATAGTCTCCCTCACGTAAGGGCGGGTGATTTTTGTTGATCTTTCTAAATACCTATAGTTTCCCTCACGTAAGGGCGGGTATTTTTTATCGAAAGGGGGACCAATTTGGTGATATAAGGAACCTTCACTATGGCCGTTGTTGCAAAGTTGATGACTGATCCGCATCAGTTATTGAAAGGTCCAAATTATACACCATGGAAACATAAGATGAAGGCTATTATCCAAATGGAATATTTGTGGGATATTGTTACTGGAGTAGCAACTAGGCCTTCACCAACAGCAGGATCCACAGGTCCTTCAGCAGATCAGATAGCTTTTGACAAGAAATACAGTAAAGCAAAGGTGCTCATTTTGTTTGTTGTTTTAGATGAAGTGCAACCTCATATAGCTGACAAAGCAAGTGGTAAAGAGGCATGGGATGCCCTTAGAACCATCTATGAGGGGAAGAATGAATCCACCATTCTTCATCTTCAACAACAACTTCATAACCTGAGTTTGAGACAGGGTGAAACAGTTGAACTCTTTCTGTGCAGAGTGTCTGAGTTGAAAGAGAAATTGAGTTCTCTAGGAGATATCGTGGACGAAAAGCTTCTCATTTCACTTGTGATGAGAGCTTTACCTTCTTCATTTGATATGTTTATAACCTCCATCCAGGTGTCTCAACGACAAATTACCTACATCGAGTTGGTCAATTTGCTTCAACAACAGGAGGCACGCCAACTTCACAAGGATGATTCTTCCAATACAGCCCTATACACCAACAGGAAGGGTTCTAGGAAGAAAGGTAATGGGCAAAAAGGAGGCAACTTTCAAAAAGGAGGAAATTCTCAACAGGATACGAAAGGAAAATGCAAACAACCTCAACAGAAGAAGAGGTGGTGCAAGATCTATGAGAAATACAACCATGACACCAACAGGTGTTGGCATAAGAACAAGCAGAAAGGCCAAAAAAAACCACAAAATAAGAACAAGCAACCCAAGGTGAATGTTGATGTTGAAGAATCTGACTCAGATTCTAAATGGGCACACAAGGTGCTCATGACTACCACAGATTCCACTCAGAGGGATCCTATTTGGTATGTCGATTCTAGAGCTAGCAAACATATGACTGGCGACAGATCGTGGTTTGAATCATTTGAGGCCAAAGAGGGCAAACCTGTCACCATTGCTGATGATAAAACCTACAGGGTTCAGGGAGAGGGTACAGTTTCAGTCACTCTTCCTGATGGCAAGTGTCATATTGACAAAGTCCTCTATGTTTCGGTATTGGCTAACAATTTGTTATCAGTCACACAAATCCTGGACATAAATATGGTTGTCAACTTTCATGTTGAGAATGGAAAGAAGTGTTGTACTATTACCAGGAAGGGTAAGCAGATTGCAACAACTTCATATAAGCATGGCTTATTTGCACTAGATGCTATCTCTACTCCACATGTTGCCATGACTGTCTCTACCAAGGAGGCAACTTCCCTATGGCACAAGAGATATGGGCATCTTAGTTCTAGCTACTTACTTGAGCTCAGAAAGTATGAGATGGTAAAGGGTCTTCCTTCCCTTTCTGCCACATTGCCAGTGTGCTCTGACTGCTTGGCAGGAAAGCAGCATAGAGTACCATTTGAGAAGAGCTCTACAAGAGCACAAAAACCTCTGGAGCTAATTCACACCGATCTATGTGGTCCTTTCACACCCAACAGTGTTTGAGGGAAGAGGTACTTTCAGTTATTCGTAGATGACTACTCACGAAAGATGTGGGTTTTCTTTCTCAAACTGAAATCTGAAGCTTTTGCATTCTTCCAGCAGTTCAAGAAATCCATTGAGAAGGAGTCAGGGGCTTCTATCAAAACCCTCCGCTCAGATCGAGGGGGAGAGTTTACCTCTAATGAATTTTTTGCATTCCTAGATAAGCATGGGATCAAGAGACAGTTAACAACTGCCTATACTCCTCAGCAAAATGGAGTTGCTGAGAGAAGGAACCGTTCTATCATGGAAATGGTTCGTTGTATGCTCATAGGAGCTACTCTTGGGCAACAATATTGGGTAGAAGCTGTCACCACTGCAGTGTATCTGTTGAATAGGGCACCCACAAAGGCCCTAAAAGGAATGACTCCACAGGAAGCATGGAGTGGTCGAAAACCCTCCATATCTCATCTACGTATTTTCGGGTGTCAAGCTTTCATGCACATATCGAAAGAGAAAAGGAAGAAGCTAGATGAGAAAACACTGAGATGTATTTTTCTTGGATATTCTGAGCACTCTAAAGGATATCGGTTGATAGATCCTTTGACCAAGAAAATTCATATCAGCGAGAGATGTTGTCTTTGATGAAGCTTTCACATCACAGAGCACATCTACAGTACACCAAGATATTGTGGAAACTAAGGAAGAGATGATTCCTTCGTCAGCACAGACAGGAGGTCCTTCTACATCTTCTTCACCACCATCGAAGAAGAATCCAAAATGGTGTACAAATACAATCAGAGACACAAATTTATCCACTCCTCCCAATTTGAATTTGGATAGACCTCGTACACGCAGTATGGCTCAAAATGAAAGAGAAGCCGAGAAACTGGTGAGGTTGATGATCTTTGTCAATCTTTTGAGGAACTTTCTGTGACTCCAAGTACAGAAGTTGAGGATATGGATATTGATGATGACAGGGCATTCATGTCTACCATAGATAGTCTTGAACTTGCATCAGTGCAAGATGCTCTCATTGAGCCTCAGTGGAAGGCCGCTATGGATACAGAGTATGAGTCTTTGATGAAGAATAAAACTTGGAAGCTTGTTGATCTGTCGCATGGAAAGAAACCTATTGGCTGCAAATGGGTATATAAAGTCAAGTACAAGGCAGATGGAAAAATTGATAAGCATAAGGCCCGACTTGTTGCAAAGGGCTATGCTCAAAAGGAAGGCATCGACTATGAGGAAACTTTTGCACCTACTGCTCGGATGACCACAATTCAGGTTATGTGTGCTATGGCAGCACAATATGGGTGGAAAGTTCACCAAATGGATGTCAAAAGTGCCTTTCTAAATGGTGATCTCCAAGAAGAAGTCTATATGACTCAGCCTGAAGGATTTGAAGTGGAAGGCCAACAACGGAAGGTTTGCAAATTGGTCAAATCCTTGTATGGTCCGAAACAAGCTCCTCGAGCTTGGTATATAAAAATGGACAATCACCTTATGCGAGCATGGATTTAAGAGATGTTCGTCGGATGCAAACCTCTATTTCAAGAAACAGGGTTTCGAGATAGTGTTGCTTGTACTCTATGTGGATGATCCGCTCATTACAGGGAGTTCGAAACTATGATCTCTACTGTCAAAAGAAACTTGTGCAAATATTTTGAGATGACAGATCTCGGACTTCTCCATTACTGTCTTGGTCTAGAATTCAGCCAGAAGGAGCACTCCATCAAAGTGTCTCAGAAAAAGTATGCCAAGACATTGCTCGATAAATATCGCATGACTGACTACAAGCCAATGGAAACTCCAATGGAGAATGGACTTCAGTTATCGTGATATTATGACTCACCTCAGGTAGATGGCACTCTCTATCGACAGTTGATTGGGAGTCTCATATATCTGACCAATACTAGGCCAGATCTCGTATTTGTTGTCAACTATCTTTCGAGGTTCATGCAGGAGCCTAAGACCACTCATTGGAAAGCAGCAAAACGTGTTCTTCACTATGTCCGTGGTACTATGGAATATGGCCTAGAATACAAGAGGAACAAAAAATTCTTCTTGCAAGGATACACGGACTCCGACTATGCCGGATCATTTGATGATCGCAAGTCAACTTCTGGATACATTTTTCATCTGGGATCCGGTCCTGTCTCTTGGCACAGCAAGAAGCAACAGGTGGTTGCTATTTCTTCAACAGAGGCAGAATATCGCACCGCACGTGAAGCTGTGTGCGAAGTGATATGGTACGTTGCATTCTGACAAGTATGGGCCATCCATCAAAATCTCCAATACACTTGTTCTGCGACAATCAGGGTGTTCTGAACCTCGTCAAGAATCCAGTGCATCATGAAAGAACAAAGCACATTGAAACACAATGTCATTTCATTCGAGATGAAGTTCCAAAGCATCGAATTCAGCTTCAGCACATTCCCACCGATGCTCAAGTTGTAGACATTTTCACTAAGGCACTTGGATGTGTCAAATTTGAATTGTTTCGCAGCTCACTTTGTATTGCAAAATAATGTAAGGGGATGTTAGTATAGCTATTAGTTATTACATTACCCAAATAATGTAATAAAGGGGGATGTTAGCGTATTTTTGATTCTATTACATTATTTAGATATGTTGTTGTTCTGTTACAACCAGTTCGTAACAGTTTAGTTACGCCGGTGCTATTCCCGGCTATGTAACTCATTATTTAAACTGTGCAATACAATAATAAACTTGTTGCCGAGTTTTACAGAACTTAATAGGAGATTGAATCTTATTTCATCTAGATCAAAAGAACTTAGGCAAATCAAGAGGTTTATTCTAGATAGAATCCTAGATTCTGATCAAGTGACCTTATATCATGAGCTTTAGAGAGCTTGCCATAGGTGGTTAGTAGATAAAAGAGCCCTTATGTCTTTCGAGTTGTACACCTTTGAGGAATACCTCGACAATGCAGTTGTAGTACATAAATTTCTATCTCGTATAGAGGATCAAGAGGTCATCCTTACGGATAGAAAGAGATGGAATAGAGTTCCTAGAGTTGTGTTATATCGAGAGTATTGCCATGAGCTCTATTTTTACAAGTCGAGTCGAAGTAGATAACATCACCATAGCAAACTTTGTCAAATTCTTGAAAAACCATTTCCAATTTGAAGAGGAGCATTTCATGACTCCTGATGAACTTGATCCCATCAATGACATATATAAACTATTTATAGAAAACTAAGCCATTCTTTTATTATTTTGTGCATTTAGTGTGTTGTTTGTTGTCTTTATAATCATAAAAACATAAAAAAAAAAACAAAACAAAAACATAACAAAAATCAAAACATTTTCCTTTAAGTATTATAGTAGGTATATAATTAAAATATATACCTCCCAAATTTGTTGCAAATATATATATATATATATATATTTGCTAAAATCTAAGTTTAAGCATAATGACTAGACTTAGGAATGGAAAACAGATTGAAGTAGAAGAAGATTGGTTAGGAAAACCAGTAAATAAACCATATGTACTTCTTGAAGACCCAATTTAGGAGGAAGGAACACTAGACCAACAAGAAGAAGATTTTGTTGAAGTAAATGAACAAAGAGAAACTGTTAGAGAGGAAGGATCCTCATCCCCTAAAATGACTTCGGAAGGAGCTATTACTTTTGAGAACATGGAACATTTCTGGAAGTTCCTCAATACTAATATTGGCACTCTTAATTGAGCAATCCATATGGAAAAGGATCAAATTAGTGAAACTCAAGCAACTCCAGAAGAAATATATCACACACGCACTAATCCCTTGTCCTTCGTTGATCAATAAATTGATCAAGCTAGACCATCCAATTTTGATATGGCCGCTATAATCCAAAAAATGCAACAAAAATAGGTTACCTAACCACCTATAATGGCTGTTACCAAGCCTAGAGTTATTCCCACACAAAAGAAACCTTCATTCATTGCTCTATTTTGCCAAGTTATTGATCAACATACCTCAAATCAACAAAAGCCTAAAATGAAACCTAACACCAATTTCCAACAATCTGGGATACAACATAATGCTACTACAAATATTCTTCATAATACTCTCCCTACCAACCATTTGCATAATAGCAATATAGCATCCAATATTACGTCACACCGTCATACGCTCATAAATCCCATACTCAGGTGCCACTGAACCAATATGGTGGACAAACTAGTAATCTAGAAGCCATGGTGAAACAGTTAGTATCTCGCATGGACCAGATAGATCCCTATCGTCCCTCGTACAATTATCGAGAGATGTGTAGTCAACCTTTAGATCCTATAGTTGTAGCACAACCATATCCTAAACACTTTCCTATGCCTGTCCTACCTATATACAAAGGAACCGAAGATCCCATAGAGCATCTTCATATGTTTAGGATAGCATGTCATGACATATCACATGATGACTTGTTATTACTAAAGATGTTCTTGAAAAGTTTAGGAGGAATGGCATTAGAATGGTACTATCAACTACCCACTCATTCTTTGAGGAATTTCGAAGAAACTTCCGAGTCTTTTGTTCATCAATTTAGTGCCTACATCGAAAGGCATGTAACCATTAAAGATTTGTACAACTTAAAACAAGACAAAGATGAATGTTTTGCTGATTTCCTAGCTCGATGGAGGCAGTTGATAGGAAAATTACACTTTATGTTACCTTATCGGGAAATGTTGGATATCTTTATCAATAATTTACAAGAACAACTATCCTATGAATTATCAACTGCTACCTTGACCACCTTCGATTAGGCTATAGACTTAGCCCAAAGAGTGGAAGATGCTCTCATTAGGAGAGGTTAGCTTAAAAAGAAAGATGATGAGAAAACATCCAAAAATCAATATAAAAATAAACAAGTTGTGGGTGATGGAGTCACCGATAGCAGAAATGTTGCCAATGTTAATACTACAAAAAAAACGAAGAAGTTCATATTGAAACCTCTTGATAAACCACCTCAAGAATTTACTAGGTTAAATAAACCTCTATCAACCATTCTCCCGTAATTACTAGCATGAGGTTTGATCCAATTACCAAATATCCGAGAACCTGATCCAACTATACCTGGATACAAAGCTGATTTACACTGTGATTTCCATAGAGGACCTAGACATGCTACCAACGCTTGTAAAAGATTAAAACATAAAATACAAGACCTGATTGATAACAATGAGATGGAGGTACAAGCCTTCCAACCTAAACAAAATCCTCCCAATAATGCTCAAAAGAACATCCCCCAAAATCAGAATCAGAATGCCAATCAATCATTGGACATATTTCAACATCCTTTACCAAAGCATGGTAAAGAAGTGGCTAATCAAATTGAGCACCATAATGTTCCCCCTCCTACCCGATATGTAGGAACTATTAGTGGGCATTTACCTACTCATGATTTGGAAATATTTGACACAACTTTATCCATGGTTACGACCATACCTCTATATAATACTCCGACACCTGATCTTAGTGATGTAGAATACGAGACTAAAAGTGACATGGAAATTACCTCAAATCAATCGAATAGCTCTGAAGATGAATCAGATCCTATTCAACCTATCACAAGTTCTATGGTTCCAGAAGAACCATTTCCAAGAAGAGTCACTACTAGACCATCTTCTCACCAATTAATTTCTAATGAACAAGCCATAAACACTAGACCAAGACCTATTCATCATCCACAAAATAATATTGTCGGTACCATCGGAGCTGTTACTAGACAACAGGCTCAAAATTCTCAACAAGATCAAACTCATAACGATGGATCAGCTCCATTTGTTTTGAAAGTTCCTAATAAAGGGAATCATGTGCCTAATGTTCAACCTAAACCTCCTTATAATATTAATGAACAATTATCAAATACTACAACTAGAATTTCCCTTTTGGACCTTTTAAGATCTTCTCCTACACATAGGGATGAATTAATGCTCACATTAAGCCAAATGATGGTACCACAAAATATTCAACTTGAAGCCATGGCCAATACTATAATAACTCATGAAGTCGATTGTATTGACTTCCGGGATAGAGATATACCACAACATAGTTTACATAAGGATAACCCCTTATATATTACTGCCCTAATTGGAGATGTAGCAGTTAAACGAGTCTTGATTGATAATGATTCATCTTTAAACATTTGCACTTTTGACTTCTACCAAATATTTGGGTTTAGAAGTGATGAAATGAAAAGAACTGATATGATCATAAAAGCCTTCAATGACGAAACACAAGAAACGTGTGGAGTTATTACTATGCCATTGCAAGTTGGTCCTAGAACCTTAGACACGACCATGTTTATTGTACATTGCCCTGCATCGTACAATATACTCTTGGGTCGCCCTTGGATCAACGCGATGCGAGATGTTCCCTCAAATTTACATCAATGTGTTAAATTCAAATTTAAAAATCAGTTGGTTACCATTCATGGTGATCCCAGACCCTTTGATATGTGTGCTTTGGCAGAACCTGTTGGAGTTCAATTTTGCCCTGCTTTATCATCCACACATCCTAATTCTCATCAACCATATAAACGTGTGAAACACACACCCATAACATCATCTACTTCTACTCCATCAACTCCACCTCTACATATAGTTCAACCATCCTCTGAACAAACCACATTAGGACCTCAAAAAGATCCTAAACCCACAACCAATGCTTCTTGTTTTACTCCTATAACTTCCATACCTATAGATCCATCCATCAACATCTCTACAACATCTACACCTACCAGAGGCATATTTTCCACATCCAAAGATGTAGGAAATGTTCCTTCTACCTCTTACGCTCTTACTAATGAGCTCTTACCCGATTTATCTAAAATTCTTATATCAGAAAAAACAAATGTTGCTATGCAAGATTCCCTTATTTTAAATAAATTGCCACCCTCTCCTCACACCTTGGGTCTCCCACAACCTATGGGAAGTATTTACCAAGTTGGGAGTTGCACTTTTATTTATAAGGGATATGACTGGGGAAGAATACCTAGAAACATCAAGACACATTATGATGGATATGCTCGATGTTATTTTGCTAATGAGTATATTAAATCTAAGCCTATAATGCTTAAATTGGGATATAAAGGGAAAGGTTTGGGACCTTCCCAAAATGGTATGAAAGAACCTTTTGAGGTAGAACCATGGCCTGCCCGATGTGGTGTGGGCCTATTTCCTAGTAAAGGTCAGCCCTTCCCATTCGAGGATGATGACCATCTCATATCTTACCAAGATTATTTGGATGAACGCGATCCTTTGCATTTAATAAATAAGTCATTTACGTGTAATATGCTCTCCATAGCTTACCCTCAGATGATCGCTGAATCCGACGATGAGTTGGAGGGAGATATTTTCCATGATGTCTCCGTTGAGGAATTATTACATAATGGATTTTATTTCGATGGCTCTATACCTAGTATAGCCCAGCTTGAGGCCACGACTCCTCAAGATGAATTATCCAAGCTAACCTTGGAAGAATTACAAGAATTGGGCGTTTCACCCACCCCACCTAATTTTGAGAGATATCTACACATGGAAGTAGAGAATGTCATAAAAATTAACATTGGAACCAATGATAACCCTCACATAATCAACATTGGATCAGAATTAAGTCAAGAAAAACAAGATAAATACATTGCATTTCTTAAAGACTATGAGGATGTCTTTTCTTGGACATATGAAGATATGCCAGGTTTAGACCCTTTTGTAGTTATGCATCACCTAGTAGTCCATCCGGATGCTAAACCTGTTAAACAGAAACTTAGAAAAATGCATCCTAAAGTGGCTTTACTAGTCAAAGGGGAATTAGAAAAGCTCTTGAAGGTTATTTTTATACAAGCCATTGATTATGTTGAATGGATCTCGAATGTAGTTCCAGTAACTAAGAAAGAAGCCACCAAAGTTAGGGTTTGCATAGACTTTAGAGATATTAATGCTGCATGCCCTAAAGATGATTTTCCTCTTCCCAACATGGATCAGATCATTGATTTTACTACTGGGAGTGGAATGATATCCCTAATGGATGGATTCTCTGGTTATAATCAGATCAGGATAGCTCTTGAAGATCAGGCTAAAACAACCTTTATTACCCCTTGGGGAACCTTTTGTTGGAAAGTGATGCCATTCGGTTTGAAGAATGCAGGTGCAACATATCAACGAGCCATGAATTATATCTTTCACGATATGATGCATGATATTCTACATGATTATGTAGATGATATTATAGCTCGTTCCATCAAAGAAGATGATCATTTAGATGACTTGAGAAAAGTCTTTGATCGGTTAAGGGAATATCTTATCCGAATGAATCCAGCTAAATGTATATTCGGAGTTAAGTTCGATAAATTATTAGGGGTTATAGTTTCTTTACGTGGCATCAAAATTGACCCTTTCAAGATCGTGGCTATCACTGATATGCCCGCACCCACAAATATATCTGAATTACGAAGTCTACAAGGTAAACTTCAAGCTATTCATCGCTTCGTCGATAAGTTGGCAGACAAAATAGGACCCTTTCTTAAGCTTCTTAAGAAAGATGTCTCTTTTCATTGGGATGATGAATGTCAGGAAGCATTTGACCTCCTCAAACAATATCTCCTTAACCCTCCTGTGCTTTCACCACCTAGATCTGATCGCCCATTTATCTTGTATATTTCTGCTTCAGATTTTGCCTTAGGAGCTATGTTAGCTCAACTTGACGATGAGAAGAAAGAACGTGCTAATTATTACATTAGTCGAACCTTAATCAGTTATGAAACTCGCTATACAATATTAGAAAATTTATGTCTCACAGTCATATTTTCTACACAAAAATTATGCCATTATATGCTCAATTAGAAAACGTATGTTATTGCTAAATTCGACCCTTTGCGATATCTCATGAGTCGACCTTATTTATCTGGTCACACCGCAAAGTGGGTTCTTGCGCTAAGTGAGTTTGAACTCACGTTTATAGGAAAGAAGTCTGTTAAGGGTCAAATCATAGCTGATCAATTAGTTGCTGCACCCTTAGAGTCTACCCATCCCCTCATCATTGTGTTTCCTGATGAATGCCTTAAACTAGAGGCAAACCATCTAGAGCAATGGTCCTTATACTTTGATGGAGCCCGATGCATGAGTGGGGTCAGTGCAGGTATTATTTTAATATCTCCACAGAAACATATTATACCTCTGTCCTTCAAATTAACATTTGCTTGCACTAATAACACTGCTGAATATGAGGCTCTAATCCTTGGATTACGGGCTGCCTTGGCACTAAAAATTAAAAATTTATTAGTTTTTGGTGATTCTCAACTTGTCATAAATCAAATCAATGATTTTTATCAGACTAGAGATGATAAATTACGTCCATATAAAGCATATGTCTTACAATTATTATCTTTATTTGATCAAGTTACCTTGGAAGCTATTCCTCGAACTAGCAACCATGCAGCTGATGCTATGGCTGCAGCTGCATCTCTTTTGCCCTTGGAGTTAGATGAAGAATATGCTACCATAATTATTCGTCGACTCTAGGAACTCGCTTCAAATAAATCATGCTTAGAACCTTTGGATGTGTTTCTAATCAACGAAACTACTCCCGAACCTTGGTACACTAATATATTTAATTTTCTTCAAAATGGGACCTTCCCCGAAGGTTGTAATAGCAACCAACGCTCGGTTATTACGTAGACGAGCAAGTCACTTCGTAATTATTGGCAATACGTTGTATAGGAGATCTTTTGAAGGCATCCTATTGAGATGTTTGAATCTAGAAGAATCTAGATCAGCTTTGAGTGAAGCCCACGATGGATCTTGTGGGGGACATTTTAGTGGTAGCGCCATTGCTAAGAAGCTCCTTAGGATAGGATATTTTTGGCCTACCATGGAGAATGATGCACATGATTATGTGTGCCATTGCGACAAGTGCCAGAAACATGCTGACCTTGTCCATGCACCTGCACAAGAGCTGCAGGCTATTTCATCTCCTTGGCCCTTTTCAAAATGGGGCTTAGACATCATTGGAAAAATCAACCCTGTGTCATCTGATGGACACAAATTCATCATAACCACCATCGAGTATTTCACGAAGTGGGTTGAAGCTATGCCCTTAGATTCTTGCACTGGAACCCAAGTTTCCAAATTTATTTTTAATCAAATTATTTGTAGGTTTAGAATTCCTGCAAATCTCATCTCAGATAATGGAACTTGTTTCAAAAATAAAGATGTCAAGAAATTATGTCAAAAATATAAAATTCAACATCGTTGGTCCACTCCCTATTATCCTCAGCATCTAATAAAACATTAATCAAAATCCTCAAAATATTGGTCAATAAATCTGGCCGAGATTGGCACATCCAATTATATCCTGCTTTGTGGGCTTATCAAACTAGTGTTCGCACTCCCACGGGAACTTCACCTTTTGTTTTGGTCTATGGCACTGAAGCAGTTTTTCCCTTTGAATTAGAAGTTCCTTCTTTGGCTCTACTACTTCAAGATATTGAAGTAGGAGATGAATATCATGCTGGCAGACTTAGTCAACTGGAACTCCTAGATGAGAAGTGCATCAATGCTTTGGAACATCTTCGTGCCTACCAAAACAAGCTTAAACGAGCATACCTCAAGAAAGTTCATCATCGATCCTTTGAGATCGACGACCTTGTCTTAAAAGAAAATCAAAAAAATACTAATGCAACTAAAGATCTTAAAGGTAAATTTGAACCTAACTGGCTTGGGCCATATGTCATCACTGCTAAATTTGGCTCAGGAGCATACCGATTAGCTACCTTAGATGGTAAAGATCTTAAAGAACCTATGAACATTATGCATCTTAAGCGCTATTATGCATAACATCTGGTCATTTCATCATTGTATATATTCTTCTTTTGCATATTGTTTCATTGTCGTCATCCATATAAAAATTTCAAAAAAAAAAAAAAAAAAACAGTAATAGTATTTATTCTTTCCATTTATAAATTAAAATCAAAATATAAAAACTTCAAAATCATCAAAATCTTCAAAAAACATCTTTTATTTTCGTCCCTGTCAATTCTTGAAGTATTGCAGTTATATTTTCAATTATTTTGGATAAATTAGCATTTATTTGGAATCCCGCACTTTCACACTCACATGAATAAATATCTTGATTTTATTTGGTATGATTATTAATCTCTCTTATATCAAAATCCATAGTTGAATTAAATAAAGTTTTTGAGCATAGAGAACTGATCTTGTTATTTACTTGAACCAAGTATATCTCTTCACATTAAAATGATTTCATTGCAAATTCGATATGATGCTACATAGTAGAAATGGTTTCTTGAGCGAAAAATTTCCCTTGCTATCCTATCATGCACATGGTCTAGAATATTTGAGAATTGACAAAAGGACAAGCTCACCCTTGCCCAGAATAAAAATCCCTTGCTCTACAGCCAATCCGAGCAAGTATCCCTAGCATAGGAAGAAAAAGAAAAGTCAAAGAAAATGAGAAAAAGAAAATATTATTTTGTACCATCGCAGCAATATTTCAGCATTATCTCAGTTCCAAGCAACAATACAAAAAAAAAAAAAAAGAAGCAAGAGAAAAGCAAAAGCAAAAAGCAATAAAATCCCTTTCCCTACCCCTTGAAAAGAAAAGAAGGGTGAATGAGCTTGAATCCTTGGAATTCTCAATTATTCAAAAACTGTGAGGTAAGCCCCATAACAGGTGGTTTGTGCCCAACCCGCTTGGCCTTGGGTAATCCCTAGCATGGTGATATGTCTGTCACATTAGCGACCTTCTTTTGTACAGACCTATGTTGGCTTATGGATTAGCTAGCTCTTGATGACCTAACTTACATAGTAGTCTGGTACGGTTACTTGCATATAAATCATGGGCAACGAACACTCATTTGGTTAATTCAAATTACTTGTATCAAATTATCTTGCTCAAAATTGGTGAATGAACAATACAATTGCACACACATTTGTATTTGAGATATTTTGTATCATTATGATAAATCAAGATCGGTAATGAACTCACATTTACACATGAGGGTTCCTTATAAATCTACATTTTGTCTTTAAGATAATTTAAAATATCTCTGCAATTATTTTAGAACCATTTCATCTTCTTATTTAAGAACATTTGCTTAGCATAAAAACAGTTAAATATATTTCTTTCCACAAATCCAAAAATTTTCTTTCACAAACATCTTCAAAAACCTAGTAAATAAAGTCATGTTTATATATTATTCTTTTCTGTTTATCTCAAAAAAAAAATCAATCATGCAATAAAACTAAAATATCAAATTCTTTTTTGGATTTTGCGATGATGGTATAAGTATGTACCTATAATTCTATGCCTAGCACAAACCATTGTTCTTATTTTATTTCCCATTTATTTTAAATTCATAAAAACTTATGGCTTACATCATTATGTTACCCAATTGTGCTTTAAAAAGAATGCAAATTTTTCTATTTTATGTCATTATGTCAACATTTAATTTTGCAATGATGGTATAGTTCCTAGGGACTTATTCAAAAATTTTATCATACTTAGGAATTTTATGCCTAGCAAAAATCATATTTCTTTAATATTTCAGGCATAATATTTTTATGAAAATCTGAAAACACATCATCATCATCATCATTTTTCATCATCACAACACAAAGTCTTAAGACAGTCTCTTAAGCACTCTTTTACTTTTAGCAATATTTCTATACTGGGATTAGCTTGACGACCTAGCGAGCGGTGACTCCATGAAATGGTCTATAACAATGACAATGTCCTTTGAAATTATTGTTAGAAGTCCCTTTTTATGTTTCATCAAAACACACCACCAAAACAACCAATTTGTTTACATCAGATTATTTCATTTAAATTTTATGCCATGACATAAAAATTATAATTTATTTCCAAACGACATAATTACATGAATAATCAATCAACAAATTCAAATATTAAAGCATCATACAACATATACACAAGTCATATCATCAAAAAGATAATCTATATATATCAATCAATTATGTACATCATCTGGATTGGTACACCACAATCAATACCCTGGCATACTCAATCCCATCAAAAAGTAGTAATAATACAATCAATATGCACTCTGTAGCAGCTAGCCTTGAGAAGCCCTCAAGCTCTTAGCCTCATCTCCTCTCCCGCCCTGAGGTGGAGGAGGTGGTCCCATAGAGGTCCGGGCTGTGTCCCGGGTCCTCATCATCGATCGTGAGGATGTCCTCGATGATCCCATCATGATCGGCTCCGCAATGGGGGTTGGCAATGGTATCCTTTGCCCCTATGGGACCACATGATAGTACAACCCCTGGTAGAATGTGGTCTGAGCAATAGCCCACGCCAGATCCTGAGTGCTCGCCCCTTCTCTCTGAGCCCTGAGCCATGTAGCCTCATCTTGAAGTGTCTGCACCTGAGCCCGAAGGTGGGCATTCTCTGCCCGAAGAGCCACCATATCGTTGCTCTCCCCCACCTCGATACCCTTGCCCTTATCGGGCGATGGTGGCCTCTCCCCTTACTGAGAAGGGAATCCCTCCTCCCTCCTCCCTATCCATTGCGATCTCTACGGAGCTTGTGGCATCCTCTGGCGTCTCTCCTACGGAGACCGTCATTGCTCTCTCCCATCGTGACCCTACGTTGCCTCAATAGTAGCCTGGCACCGCCTCCCCATCCATCGCACAATAGCATGCACCGGACCCTATGCCCTCGTCATTCAAGGAGGGTGGATTCCTGCATACCAAGCATCGTATCCGTCGGCAACCCTAGCATCGTCACCATCCATTGGCTGGATGGGGGCATCATCTACATCCTGGCTCTAGAATCGTTGCATGTCTGGCACCCTACTCAGTGTAGTACTATCCCAAATAGTCTGGGAGTACTTGTAATCCCTAAGAGAAGGGATCCCCTACTGAAGACCGAACTACCACAAAACTTGGTCGTAGCGGTGGAGCTCTACCTCTCCCCGCTCCATCCTCAGCTAGTAGACTCGCCTGATGTGAGCCAGCTCCTGCCCATCCTCTGCCCACCCTAGATGCTCCCTCCATGGCCTCTAGGTGATCTGGTCTAGGATGAGGTCATCTAGCAACCTCTGTGACATTGGTAGATCTATCCGTCACTATGACCCCCTCTGTAACCACCAATAGAAAACTCGGGGCCTCTCTCGGTCAACCCCTATCAGTGGGAGCCCTATCGGCCTCCGCACCATGATGTGCTCCCAGCACCAAACCTGTAGTAGTGATGTCACAACCAGACATTGGCCTCCCTTGTATACGACCTCATGTAGGATCCTATACAAGTGGCATAGTACAAATTTGCCCCATGAATATCTGTACCCATGGTCTCTCATGTCGCAGACCACATCTGATAGGAGCCAGGGTAATCTGCACCCGCTCTGGTGGCACAGCAGTAAGCCACCCACTATCTTGACCAAAACTTGAGTCAACCTAGATGCCCCAGGCATCTGCCTTAGAGACTCGATGTTCACTCCGCCCTTCTCTAGGGTGAATCTCGGGTCTCTGCTCAGCCTCATCATCGCCTGGCCCTGATTGGCCATAGGAGTCATCAGTCATCCCTGTATGGGGATCCTCAAGATCCTCCATACATCCTCTAGTGTGGGAGCCATCTCCCCTATCGGTAATCGGAAGCAGGACGACCCCAGATACCACCTCTCTACTAGGGCTGTCAATAGCCCCATGTCTGTCGGTACTTATGGCATCTCTGCCACATGCTGCAAATCGACCTGTGCTAGTCGGTCGTGCTCCGCCTGGTCGAGCGTGGCTATGTCATCTCTTAGCTCCCTCGTATTTCCACTCCCGACTCTTTAGTAATCCCCTCTACAAAACAAACAATAAAACAACAAAATTCATTAATAAACCAATTATTAAAATCAATTAAATGCAATTCAAACAAGCTTAATTTCATAAAATGATGATATCGTCCACTATTGGACGATATCATCCTAAATTGGGTAAAATCATCCTTTGTAGGATGAAATCATCTTCTATTTTACAACTTGGGGATCGCCCCTTGTTGAACGAGATCACCCCTAGTTCACCGATTTTGCCCTCAGATGAAATCGACGATCTAGAGATGATTTCGATGAAATAGGGACGATTTCATCCCGATGTCATCGACGGCCTAAAAATGGTCGCGATGCCCCAAACAGTCAAAATTTAAAACAAAAAATTGCACAAAACAAATTCAAACATCATTCACTAGGATTAGATCCTTACCCGTAGCCCGCGTCGGACCTCTGTCGATCTGTGCGCTGTCTCAACCATTTTGTCTGCAGAGCTCTAAAACAGTAAAAAATGAACAGTAAAAGGAATTAGGGTTTTCCCTATTTTTCTTAATTTTATTTAAAAACAACTTTTTTTCATTTTTTTTTTTTTTAATTTTGCTTTTCTGCGCTTTTACCTCAAACGTTCGATTTGGGTAAAAACACGGAGGGGGCACCATAGTCAGCAGTCGTACGATTCGACCTAGAATCGTCATCTAAAATTGAGTAAATTTTTTGCTTTCTCGTAAAATGGGAAGAACTCGTCTTTAACGCATTTTTCTTCGAAAAATTTTCTAAAGAGGGGGCAAAATGTAGCACCCTAAAATTGGCGCAGTTAAACCTTAGTAAAAAGATAAAAATTTGAATTTTAACCCAAAACCGCCCGTTAACCACCCGTTACCCGCTCCCCTTGTTTTTCGCACCATTTTTAGGATTTGTTTTGACCGTTGGACGATATCATCGTCGATCAGACGAAATCATCCCAGATCTGACGAATTCATCTGGAACAGAACGTCCAGACGATTTCGTCCCAAAACCAAATTTTCATAATTAGCTTCTGTTTCAACAGCTTCTCTAACTTGGGCAGAAAGCGTGTCTGTGCGGTTAGAGTCTCCCCCATTGGAGATCTCCCAAATTGGGATGATCTCCAACCTCCTAACCTCTCCCTAATCCTATATAAATTGGGATTTTCTCAGTTTATCCCCCTGAACCCCCTAGATGACTGATTTCCCTACAAATTTAGTTCCTTATGCATTAGAACATCCTCGCACCATCGTTTGCGTTCTGTATTTCAAGTTTTCTTGCAGGAATTCTATTGTTTTTCAACCCAAGCAAGCTCGGATCGTCGAAGGCGATTCCAGATGATTTCGGACGATCCTATCGAGGATCGGTGATGATCTCATACGATTAGAGGTGATCCTAACTAGAGTCCATATTGGGGGCAATCAGAGCCCAAAGTTTGCATTTTCTTATCTTTTCTCTTCATTTTCTTATGCATTAGCTTGGTTTATTTTATTCCTGCATCCTGGAGTTCACCTCATTTAGTATAGATGCATGCTAAAGTTAAAATAAATTATTAAAGTAATGCATTTTCCTTTAATCATTATCTAGATCTATCATTTAGGTAAATTTACTATCATTTCTATCATTTCCCCTTGCTTTTGCAGTTGTATTTTTGGTTTTTGGTATTTGTCTCTGTGACTGCAGGTTTTTGACGAATTCATCTAATTCATGATCGACGATGATCTCGTCTGATCTCAGATGACCGACTGAGATCTGAGATGATTCTATGACATTTCAGATGATTACGTACGATTTGAGACGATTTGGACTTCTACAAAACTCAGAATCTGCATCAGACATCCGAAATCAGGTATATTCTATCTTATTAGCATACTTTCTATGTTTAGCATTTATTCATGTTTTTTGTATTCATATAAATCAGCATTGGCATATAGAATAGCTTAGATTCATCTTGGCCAAACCTAGGATATGAATGATTAAAGCACAAAATGAACACATCAAAACCATTCTCAACCTAGGCGTAGAAACTGCCACTCGAAAGTTTCCTGGTGAACCCACCATCCGTCAAAAATTCACCCTTATACCCCTCCCCCAAGAGGCGTGACCTTCAAAGGGCCTCTCAGTCCGAGGTATTGTCCCATCCTTCTCGCATCCCCCTTTCGGGCACGGATCCTATAGCCTAAAGGTAAGGATGCAAAAAATTTGGAGCAATACACTGTGTACACCTGTGCATCCTTACCCTAAGCTAATAATGGAAATAATAAAGTTTTATCAACCTACAACAAGGGCCATCTGTAATGCGAAGGGAGATAAATTTTTTACCATTTCTCCCAATGTAGTCATAGAGGCATTTGCTTATGAGGTGAAATCTTCCTCATATGTCACATCCAAAAAGATGAATATAAAGGAGAAATAGGAAAGGTATCAATCAAATGTAACACTACACTAGTTCATAGAGAACCAGTTGATAAAAGTGCCCTAGTTTGGAGAGTTACTAGATTTTTTGAAACCCTTGACTGAATTTAAAATCTCAGACATGTGCTCCATGCTGGCTTGGGTATCTGGTCTTCCTACTAATACTACGGTGTACAAATGGCAAGCAATGTTGATGTAGTGCATTTTTCAAGTGGAATTTTATGCCCCTACAGCCATGCAAGTAAGCATAAATCCCATCTTATTTGACTGGGTAGATTATGTGGCCTAAGCAATGCACACCTAGTTGGATAGAATTTAGAGTGAAGACGTATTTTTATTTAGGCATGCTTCAATTTTGGCTTGGTAATTTTTCTTCCATATGCACTAGTGGTTTTCTTTTATTGCAGTGAAACAAGCTGATGAGGTAGATAGTAAGTTGTCAGTATATTTATAGACTTCAATTTTGTCTAGGGGAGAGTCATTCTACAATTTTAACTACATGTTTTTAGGTCCCACTCTTGAACTTATTTTTTGCACAATTGAGACAGTGTCAAGGGCAATGCGGAAAGAAATCAACACAAAGGATAAAGGAGATATTTTCTTATTGATGCAGGACATTGTGGTGCAAATTTTTAGCTTCACTGGTAAGCTATTTCTCCTTCCATACTTTACTATCGAGCATATCTTTACAATCAAAGTTATTCGTTAGACCGACTACATCAATAAAATATATGGGGTAGGATGAGGCAATAAGACAACATGTACCATACCATTTTTCTTTGGCAACATTGAGATAGATCAGGTTGGCCAGAATAAATTGATCAATGAAGCACTTTATGACATGGGTATGGTGGAGTTACCACAATGATGGAAGTATGACCCTTTGGGTTTGTTCATCAATTTAATTAAGGTCAAAAAATTTCATTATTGTTCCAAACCTGATATTTAGCGACAAAAATAATCCAAAAGGGTATGATACTGAATGGCATGTTGAGAAGATAATGCCACTTCTATCATGGCATGATTTTTATGAGATGAAGGCTAAGTACAACCTCATAGTTTATAAACATCTAATTCCTCCCTCGGGTTTGTTTGGAAAAATGAAAGAATAACTATCAGTTTGGTTTGATGAAAATTTAGTAACTAGTGGGTTATGAGGGTCCATAGAAGGAAAACTAGGTCAACTTATGATATAGTAATGGATGATACATTTTTGGATGTCTATGATGAGTACTATGATGGCTATCAGCCAATATATTTTGCTAATATTGTACCTTAGACTTTTCAAAGATCTGACAATGAAGAGATCATGTTTGAAAATGAGCAAGATGTGGTTGAAGAAGTGCCACTTGTGGAAGAAGAAATATAGTCATTGCTATAGGTGCAACTCTAGTGAAATAAGAAGAATAAGCGTGAGACGCTTCCTTTCTCAAAGATATCCAAAAATACTAGAACAGGTACAATTCCTTTAGGTGCAAACCCTCCTCCTACAAACAAAGCCACACAAGTTGAAGTTTCCAAAGATCCTCCTTCGATTCAAGCAAAACATCTTGGCCAATACATGGAATTCATAGATCTAGAGGAGACGTAGGAGGAGCAAAACAAGGGTGAACTAGTGCCACAATCACCCCCAACACTATCTCAAAATGTGTCTGACCCTGAAGGTATGTTTTCTACATCTTCTTCCATTTCTCTTGAGTATTTGGTGACTGTTACACCCCATTCTCTGGTTGTTGCTTTTGTATCCCCTC
The DNA here is from genome assembly GCA_028583015.1 of Wollemia nobilis. Taxonomy (NCBI): domain Eukaryota; kingdom Viridiplantae; phylum Streptophyta; class Pinopsida; order Araucariales; family Araucariaceae; genus Wollemia; species Wollemia nobilis. The sequence goes on along the minus strand of JAQPPZ010013020.1, from coordinate 2,846,739 downwards.
CATTCGGTATACCTACAACCTCCAGTTAACTCCATGTTTCCTAGTCTCCAATCATTGATGCTCCCTCTTCTTTTGTTCCCACTTCTACTATTTCCCTTTATTTTAGTTCTTTTGTATCTATTTCTAACCCATTTTTTCTCTCTTCATCCTCCATTCCAGTAGTTTCTACTGCATCTATAAGTACACAAGCTCCACCTCGAGTGAATGTAACTGTAGCTAAAACCCTCACTTATGTCTCCTTAACTACTTCCATTACATAAACCATTCTTTTTTTCACTTCCCTTCTCAAGCAAGAACTTCAAAAGGCTTGTTTTCCCCTGCTCATTTTCTTGAGTTGCAAGTGTTGCTGAAGTCAGAGATAGAGATTTCACCAGAGCATCCTGTTGTAGGAAAAATGATCCAAGCACGATTAAGTGCATCATAATGGATGAAGATTTGTAAGAGAAAAGAAGATCAAGATCTAGCTAAGTTATTTAAGAAGGTAGCTTTTGATCCTAAAGCTATGGAGTCTCATACAGTCAGAATGATTCCCCAGGTCTAGAAGCCTCAAGGAGAAATGGCTCCAAGTGATTACAATTATGAAGTCATTATAGAGGACCTACCAAATATTTACACCATAGAGGAATGTGGAATATGTAGGTGGACATGAGCTCTATTTACTTGCACAATGAGCATTACAAGAAAATCTTCTTTGAGGCTAAAGCAAATATTATTGAGTTGAATTATGCGTTGGTCAAAAATAGAGATCGACTAGAAACAACAAAATTGGAGGTAGAGCACTAGTAGAAGAAGGTAAAATAATGGAAGAAAGAAGCCAAGGGCTACCAGACATCATGGGAAGGAGTAAAAAAGTGAGTACAAGAATTAACATCCCAGCTTGAGGTTATATAAAATAGCTAGCTGAGAAAGCCACGCAATCAGTGGGCTTCTCCAAGAAAAAAATCAAAGAGACTCACCGTCATTTATTGAAATATTATGTGACTTTGGTGATGGATTCTCTCAAGGTTTTACTATACATTCATTAGGTTCGAATAGTAATTTTTCTTGGAGATAAAAATTTCGAATACACTGAAGAGAGGCTAGAACAAAAATTGGAAACAACACTAAAGATTCAGACATTGGCAAAATTTGATTTCTAGGTTAAGCCGATGAGCGGGATGGATCACAGTTGGTCCAAGGCTAGAATTATATTGTATGGCTATTTTTATTGGTTGGAGATAGAAAGAGAAGCCCAAAAGCTGATAACTATGTTTGAATAGGAGCCTTGCATTTCACTCATTTATTTTGAGGTTCTAGTCAATGCTAGATTTCTGAGGTTTGTTTATGAGCAGAGTGAGTTGTTGCCAAAAAAATAGTTGAATATGATCTGGAAATCTTTTGTAGTATATAATTTAGAAATTTATGGTTGGGAGGAACCAATAGTGGAGGAACAAGCATTGCATTTCATGGAGAGGCTCACTCGCATCAAATATTCCCTATTGGAAATTTAGCAGAAAGCTAATCGCGTCAACATGGATCACATTGAAACGTTATGTTTTTTCATAGATTCACTAAGCACATTCTTAGAATTCATAGATTATTTTTGGGCTGAGTTAGTTTCCATGTATGAAACTACAAGCAAGAGCCTCACCGAGCACAAAGCCTGAGCATGGGTGAAAGCAGAACAAAAAGTAGCAGAAGAACAAGATAAGTAAGCGTAGAAGGAAAGAAAGAAGAATGAGGTTGTATAATTAAATACACCATCTAATACAACTGGTAGATCTGATGCATTCAAAAATGGTGATAGTTAATCCCAATGAATAAAGGCCTAGGGTCGATTGCATTCAGAATAACTGAATACCCCGAGAGCTGCCAAAAGTGTTGACAATTTTGCCACACTAAATTTTGCTTGTAATTTTTTTGAAAAGATGATAAATGATGCAGTTGTGTTGTTTTTACTATTTTAACATGTTCCTTCCCTGTAAGCAACGATTGAGTTTATTTCTAGAGATGCACATTAGTTTTTTTGATAACAAGTTAAGTTGTGAGCAAAACGTAGAAGGAGAAATTTGATGGCAATAGAAATTTCAGAATAAAAGGATTGATGGGAAAACAACTATGACTTTGGCATTTTTTTTATTCAAAGTAAAGGTGCTAGAAAAATTAAAGAAATAATTTTTTCACCCCATGGAGGGGCAAAAATCCTTTGTGCCTCTCCTTTGGGGTGAAATTACCTTGAATGTTTTTTTTTCGAATGAAGGAGAAGAAAAAACTTGCAAGTGACAAAGAGGTCAAAGTCAAAAGCACCCCTGGAATTTTTGCCCCTCTTAGGGGTAAAAACATAAATAAAAGCATATTTAGAGAAAAAATAGAATGGAGAGCATGTTGGGTGTAGTCAAAGTCAAATTTTCCCCTTAGAGGAGGCAAAAATCATTTTTGCCCCTCTTTGGGGTGAAATTCCAGTGAAAGACACTTTTTAGAGTGTAACGATTTGGTGACATCATTCAGGAGTAAATTGAAGAGTCAAAGTCAATGTTGCCCCTCAGAGGGGGTGAAAATCATTTTTGCCCCTCTTTGGGGTGAAATTCCAAAAGGAAACCTCTTGAGGCAAAAGTCCCTAAAAAAAGCAATTTTCTTAATAGTCAAAGTCAACGTTGCCCCTGGGCTGGGGCAAAATTCATTGTTGTCCCTCTCAGCTGAAAAATCAATTATTTTTTGAGTCTTTCCTTCCAGAAGACATTTTTTTTATCATTTTCAAGGTGAAATCATCCAGGAAAGATGTAAAAATATGTCGAGCGATGAAACTCCCAATTTTTGCCTATCATTCGAACAAGAAGCTGTCGGGGGTAAAATTAGTTAAAAAAAAGGTAAAATTCCAGCTATGAAGGTAATCATCAACCAAGGTTACTGTCTAAAGTGCTATAATTGTAGATTTTTTTGGGAAAGAACAAAGATTGATAAAATTTAATGCTTGGGGTAGTAAGAAGATGATCCAAAATTTCTATTAAAAAGTTGTCAGGATTAAATGCTACATCATCAAATCCAATGTGATCCTGATGATTTTTGAGGTGCCCTCTATGGACTTCATTCCTTTTCAAAGCAGAGTCAAATTTTATTGATTTAAAATAGCAAGGGTAATATTCCAAGGCATAAGAAAATGTAATGGCACCCAAAATTTAATATTCAAGCTCTTTATTTCTGTGTGATATTGCTGTCTCAATGCACTGATTATTGGGGCATTCTTTCCATCATCCATTTTTGTCAATTTTCCAAGTGCACTCCATGAAAATTGGATCGTTGTCCCTTGAAGAATAATCTGATTCGAGCATTGTCATTACCAAGGAAGAAATTGTTGCTGCTAATGTTTGACCAACCAACATTTTGTTTGTGTTGTGCATTAATTGATAGAGGCAAAACACTTTATAAATACTAAGAATTTCAATGTAATGAAAGGGGTATAGAAACTCTACATAAAACACTTTAAGTTTCTACATAAATAGGAAGATATTTGACTTCTGGTTCCTTGAGCAATATTGTGTTTGGTTTCTTTCTGTTTGTCATTTATGATCAAGTTCATGTTCTTAATTTATTGATTTTAAAATTTTCATATGGATTTAATTACTGCTTGTGAGGGTGTGAATACTGGAATGCTTCTTGGAAGTTATCTCTGTAAAACTATGAGTGGTTTCTGTGCCTGAATTTATGTTATATGCTAATCAATGCTTGTTGTGAATTTTCTCTATTAGTTTATCCCCACCTTAAGTTTTTGACTTATAGCCATATTTCCCATTCATTTATGTCATTTCCCATTTCTTCCATGTTACCATAAGCTTTAAATTTATCATTAGTTTTAGTACATGAACTAGCCCTCTTTGGAGATTGGCCCAAAGGACATCCCTTTATTTTGACCTTTCAATGTTCACTGGGTCTAGGGTGCACAAATAATATTTTGTACTTAGGCAGATTTATGACCAACAAGGTGTAGATAATATAACCATCACTCCTTCAGATGTACCTTAATCAAGCCATGTCAGCAAGCCATAATTTATCAATTACAACAAATATATTGCCAAGCATGTGTGTAGGCTAGCAGGTAGTTTTGACATAACAACAATCTATTCTCAAGGTAATATTGTCTAGATAACAAAACCCATTGTCAAAGTTATAAATACTAGAATGTAATAGGTTCTAGGGGTTGGATCTTTAGTATTTACAATTTTCATCATTGTATGAGGTCTACGCTTCTATTGAATAAAGAGTGGACTGTTGTTTAATCTCTTGTCTACATTTCCTATTGAAAAAATATATATGAATTGGTACTCATTTCTATTTTATGCTAATTAGATACATGCAATAGTTATTCTATTTACTGGTTGTATGTTTTAGTTTTGGAATGAGTATTATTTTTTATATATAATCAAATATATAACTCTCTATCTTAGTAACAATGGTAAGTTGATATTTTAAGTAATCTTCTTATAATTCAATAGTTGATTGTCTTGTGCATAATGTGTTTTGTTGTTTCTAGATCTGCATCGTTCTATGTTTTGGCTACATTTCCCTCATCTCTTTTAGCACTCTTTTCACCCCCAAATTTTAAAAATAGGTAGTTAAGATCCTAAGGAACCAAAATAATTTGGATATTGATGCTTGAAACTTCATTACTTCTAGGTCCTTCAAGTTTGGTCAAAATTGCAGGGCACATATTTTAACCTTAGGCCAATTTTTAGACCAATAGTTTTTGGGACCAATAGTTTTTGTCACATCAGAGAGTTGGTAATAATTTGTTCTAATAGATCATTTTTTAGTTACCTAGTGATGCCATTTAATAAGAGACCTAGATTTACATATCTAGTTATAAGAAAATATTCTAAAAAACCTAGCTACCCTAAGCTCCAAACTATATGATAACAATACAAGAAGCTAAAAGGTCAGAAAAAACAATAGAATTTCTATAACTGCTTTTACATATAAAACACTCCATCACACCTCCAAAAGCATATCCTTATTTAATATTTATAGAAGATCAAAAAATTACCAATATTACACCTATAGTATCTCTAAATATACAAGCATCAATGGATAACATTTCAAATTAACAAAATTTCTTGAACTAGAATAATATCAGCCCTCTAAATCTACTTAACCAAAATCTTGTTCCTCAAGTAGCAATAAAATATCTTCCCACATATGATGGTATTGGGAAGACTACTTATTAGCATTATCAATATATAACCTCAGTAGATACTATACATAACATTATTGATGAAGGCATCATGATATGGTTGTTAGTAATATCCTTGAAAGGGAAGTGGTTGTATTGGTATAAGGCACTGCTAGATTATAGTTTAACCTCATGGGCAGAGCTTGCTAGCATATTAGTATAAGAATTTAATGAATAAGCTAATCCATTTTCCTTGATAATTCAATTTACCATAATTCAAAGGCATTCACATGAGGAAATAATGGAATTTAACATTATATTCAATTGGACATTGCAAAGAGTACCCAAGGGTCTTCACACAAATGATGAGCAAGTAATGTACTACTGTCTAAGTGATTTCTATTCAAATTTAGGTATGGTCATAAGGAAATCCAATGTTTTTACATTCTTGGTTATATTTTAAGAAGCATGAGAGGTACAAAAAGACCTAATTACAATAGGTAGATTACTTCCAAAGGTTGTAATTTCAATATTTTTAGAATTTTCCAAATAATAGCCACAAGCCTCTACTACGAGAAATTTCTACCCAACTCTGAATTTGGCCATCAATTTACCAATATGACCAAAACCAAAAATAACTCAAACATTACAAGTAACTCCTACAATTCCAAAATTGATTGCACCCTCTATTGTACCTATATTACTATCTCTAGATGTTCAAACAATTGCTATGCAAAAAATGACCTAAAAAAGTTGAGAGAAACTTTCAACCTGGAAGGTTCCCTCAAGTGACAAAGGATAAAATAACTTCTACTAGAAAAGCCATTGAAAATCCAATACAATGTATAAAAATTAGGAAGCTAAGTTTTCCACTTCAACCTATGAGTCAGACTATTGGTGTTCAACATGTAATGATACACATGGTGAAAATTATTGCATGTTGCATCAACACTGTATACAAAATATTACAATTGAAAAGATTGAAATAATAAAAAATGGAAGATAAAAATGATAAGAGAAATGGATAATAACTTTATGATATTTTCAGTAGAGCAAGTGGTTGTCTTGACAAGATCAAGTAATAAGAAATTATAGGTGGATCCTAAAACAATGGATCCTTTTAAGATGTCTTCTAAACAAAATGATCAACCTAAAAAGGATACCTCTCAGTCTACCCCAATGCAACCTCAAAAACATCAAACGATTTCAAAGGAGGTTGACACTCAAGAGCAAGAAAAAGATAAGGTTAGATACCCTTCCCTCACTAAGCGTTAGAGAGTTGAAGAAACCCAGGAATATAAGACAAGGTTTAGTAAACCTACAAAAGAGCAAGGAAAACAGTCTAAGACTCTTGGTTTCAATATAGTTGAGGAATTAAATAAGACACCCTCTATAGCTAGCATGTATGATGCTTTGCTAATTCTAAGACAAATTGATATGCTTTAGGAATATTTAAAATCTATAAAACATTAAGGAAAGCATCAATCTGAGCTAAATTTAGCTCAAAAATCCCACCTCAAGGACAATTTAAAAAAGGTCATCACAATTCTTTTTATCCCTACATAGAAAGGTGGGTGGTGCATAACTACATGATTGATTCTAATGCAGCAACCATAGTTATGTCCAAAGTAGTATGTGAAATAATGGGCATGGAATATACCAAGAGTTATCCTAGTGTGTTATAATTGGATGGTATCCCTGTGAAAATTATAGGAGTAATAAAGGATAACCCTATAGTGCTAAATGGAATACCCCAAATAACAGTCATTTAGAAGGTAGTGGTAATGGATATAGAGCCCTAATTTGGGATGTGTCTATAAAGAGATGTTGGAAATTTTGGGTATATTTCCTAGCTTCATGTTTATGAGTTGTCATTGATGTCAAAAGGAGTTTGTGTTGATGTCAAAAGGAATTTATGCTGATGTCAAAAAGAGTTTGGTGCCAAAAAGATCTTGAAAGTTCCATGATGTTTGTTTAAGGGTTTTTATTAAAACCATGGTGACAAGGTTAAAGGTTTTTATTAAAACCATCTGGACTCATTAAGGGTTTTTATTAAAACCATCTTGGCTTAATGAAAAGGTTTTACTCCTTGAAAAAACCTTAAAAGTCCATTTTGATTATTAATAAATAAACTAACTCAAACTTTTGAAAAGGTTTTAAGTTAAGTTTATTATTAATAAAATAATAACTATTAATTTAATAATTATTATTGAAAGGGTTTCTAAACCCTTAGCGGTGCTCATGTAAAAGACTTACAGTGCCGACGTCAACTTGCATGGGATGCAAAAGACTATTAAAGGGCATTAATTCCTAAGGTTCAATGCACCTCCGATTTGCGTGATTACCTTCGAATTTGTATTGCTCTGTGACCTTCGATTTTGGATTGCTTTATGATTTTTGAGTTTTGTATTGCTCTGTGTTTAAGTTCCAATTTTGAACACCTATGAGGAAGACAAATCCGTTTGTCTTTAATATTTGTGAGCAAAGGGAAGGTAAAACGATGAGTGGTGCTTGAGAGTTTTGTTGGGAACTTATGCTCCAATGACAAAGGCAGTGGAGCGAAGGCGCTCACTAGGCAGAGGTGTCGGGATTGATTTGTATCGTGCATGTTTCATTTTTGGTCATGGATTATTATGCACGTGGTACAATAGTTGCTTTGGGCGACGATTTTGGAGGAGGAAGCGCTTTGGCGCTTATGTTGGTATCTCCAAACTTCTCCTAAGGTTGGAGAATTTATTTTTGTCCAAGGTAAATCTTTTGTTGATAATGTGGAATATTTGATTTGACTTGGCAATTATTATTGGTAATTGGATGGAGGTATAAGGTTAAATAGAAATATTGCTTTGACATTGTTATTATTGATGCTTAATTTTTATATGGTAAATGCATTTAGAAGTAAATGTATTTTAGGAGTTATAAGGGTTTAAGGAATAATTATGCTTAATGTCATATTGGTGTTAGAGAGCCTTTGGAGTTATTGAGTGGATATTCTCTTGTAATTATTTTTTGAGGTTGAAATTATTTTGTGATATATTAAGTAGGAGTTATAAAGTGTAAAGGAATATTGTTGATATGTATCTTTTTGAGTTTTTATTATTGATGAGTTGGAGTGATAAGGTGTTATTAGGACTCTTATAATTGTGCATTATTCCATTGTTGCTAAATCTAATTTGTGGCAAATTGAGAGTTAGTGTTGTGACCGATTTTGAGTTCTCCTTCTTCATCAAAGTAAAGGTATGGGCACATTCTTCCATGGTTATTATTGATTGATGGTTTTCTAAAAATAAGTTTGGAGTGAAAAGGATTAAATTAAGTTTCCTTATTTGGAGTGGATATTATTTTCTGAAAGTGGAAGTATTGATTATGCATTATGAGATCATGATGATTTTATGAGTTATTGCATAATTCTGGTTTATGAGAGTGGAAGCATTTGAAGTTTGCTTTAGGATTTTTGAGTGAGAAGCTTATGCCATTGCTATAAGTTGTTGAAACCCTAATTGAGTTGTTTGGTTGTTAAGATTTTGGTTTTGATATTGCTTCCATTGAGTTTGAGTTGATCAAGTTATGCTTTTCTTGATACATGAGTTGGGCTTGCTCCTTTGAGATTTGATTTTATCAAGTTGTACTTTGCTTGATAAACTTGGTTGTGTGGTTAAGTTGAGCATTCCCATTTGAGAGAAGTTGGAAATATCTTGATCCCCTTTTTGATGCTTTAGAGAGAGTTGCTTTGAGTTCTTGAAAAATAACTTGGTTAGGGGTTGATAGCAAGGTATGGTTCTATGTTGGAGGAGTTGATTCCTTGATATTTCATTATTGACAATTCTTGGGTTGTGGTTCAAGATCTTGTGAAAGTATACTACTTCTATCTTTATTCTGATTTGAGAATGAGTTTGTTTTTGAGTTGAATGATAGAACATATTGAGTCTCTAACAATTCTCTTTATGCTCCTATGAGATTGATTTGAGTTGATATTGAAAGTTGAAGGATAGAACATATTGAGTCTCTAACAATTCTCTTTATGCTTCTATGATATTGATTTGAGTTGAGATTGAGAGTTGAAGGATAGAACATATTGAGTCTCTAATAATTCTCTTTATGCTTCTATGAGATTGATTTGAGTTGATATTGAAAGTTGAAGGATAGAACATATTGAGTCTCTAACAATTCTCTTTATGCTTCTATGAGATTGATTTGATATGATTGGATGAAACACATTGGGTCTCTAACAATTCTCTTTGTGTGTTCACATTGGGTAAGTTTCTTGGTAAAATTGCTTGAGCTGATTTGAGCAAGTTCTTGGTGAGCTTTCTAGGACATATTTGGATAGGTTCTTGTGGAGAACTTGTGGACTGATTTGGACAGGTTCTTGTGGAGAACTTGTGGACTGAGTGGACAGGTTCTTGTTGAAGAACTTGTGGATAGATTTGATGAAGTCTTGATGAAGACTTGTGAGCAGTTGTGATTGATTTGTTCAAGATTTTGGCTTAAGCTTGGGATAGATCTGATAGATATTTGAGAGCATATTTGTGCTAGAACAGAGGATTGAGTTTGGTGTAGATTTGTGATAGATTTTGAGAGGATTTATGCTGGACCGACTGACTATATTAAGTACAAGTGTTGAGGAGCATCTGTGGAGGTTATCAGTGAGGATAAAATTCTCTAGATCCAGAGCAAGTAGGACATGCCATATTTTGTAAGGAGTTCCACCTACTAGCGGTAGAAGAGGCAGTGATCTTCTAAAGTATCATTTCTAGAGCTTTGGGGGATAGTACATCTCCTTTGAGCAGGAGGCTCATAAATACTTCTTTGGTGGATAGGACATCTCCTTTGGGTAGGAGGCTCATAAATATTTGATTAGGGGAAGGATTATCATTTGGATAGGAAGTCCATAAACATTGTAATTGGGAAGGATTCCCAAAGGATTTGATTGAAAAAATTTAGTGAAATATTTTCTCTATGGAGTAGACCACATTGGGTGAACCACATTATATTGGTGTCTCAATTGTGTGATGACTTGTACACTGGTTTGATTACTACTTTGATTTTTCTATTGGTTCATTGCATTGATTTCTAAAGTAAAAGTAAAACTTTAAAAAGTGGTCTTATACTATTCACCCCCCCACTCAGTATAAGCTTATGTTCTTCAATTGGTATCAGAGCAAGTTCCTTTGGAAGAGTTTCATAGCTTGAAGGAAAATATTGAAAAGAACACAATGGATTTTACAAGTGGTAATTCAACACCTATTCTTGATGGGACGGATTTTGGTCTATGGAGCATAAACATAAAGGTTCATCTAATGGCTCTTGGAAATGAATTTTGGGAAGCAGTTGAGTTTGGGTACACTATTCCAAAGCTCCCTACTACTACTAAAGATGAGAAACTTCTACATCACAATAATTCAAGGGTAATGAATGCAATTCTGAAAGGTCTACAAAATACAGATCTTACAAATGTGATTCATTGTAATACATCAAAGGAAATGTGGGATCAATTGCAAGTGGTTCATATAGGTGACACAAATGTCAAAAAATCAAAATTGAGATATTACAAAGGTATGTTTGAACAACTCAAGATGAACTATGAAGAAAATATTAGTGACTATATGCTTCGTATGGATGATATTGTTAATTTAATGAAGGAACTAGGTCTTGAGCTTGCTGAAAATGATGTTTGTGATAAAATTTTGAGGTCTCTTCCAAATATATTTAGTGAAAGATTTCAGCTATTGAGGAAGCCAAGGATTTGGATAAATTGAAAAATGATGAGCTTCATAGTATACTTACAGCTTTTGAGTTAAGAACTAAAGTGGTACCTGATCCTAAGAAGGAGACAACTTTCAAAACTATTAAGAATTCCAAGGGTAAACAACAAGAAGATAGTGATGAGTCTTCTAGTGATGAAGAAGCAAACTACAACAGGAAATACAAGTTCTCAAGAAAGCTTAAATGTATGAAATTTTTTAAATGTTTCAATTGTGGAAAGTTTGGTCACTATGCTACTAATTTTCTGGAATCCAAGGATGATTGTGATGAAGAAAACTAGGATTATAAGCACAGGGAATCTAAGAAGCATAGGTATCAAAGGAAGAATAGAAATGAGAAAAATAGTTAAGGGAAGAGGTACTTACAAAAACATAAGAAAAGTTTCTACACAGACAAAGCAAGTAAGTGTTCTAGTAGTGATGATGGAAATTATTCAAGTGATGATAGAAATGAGATGTTGTTTCTACCAAAAAATGAAGGAAAAGAAAAGATAAATAGATTTGTTGTGCTTAAGTGCTTTATATGTGGAAATTTTGGTCACCTTGAGGATGATTGTATAAGCGATGGTTTAAATTTTGGTAATACTATGTATGAGGATGCTTCAAAAAATTATGAGGAAGATATTCTTATGGCTTTAGATGAAGGTAGCACCTCTAGTTGAAAGAAATTAGAAAAGGATATTGATGTTTCAAAAGGTAAAAAAATAGAGGATGTTTCAGAAAAGTGACAAGTAGATCTTGAGGCGGAACTTGTTAATGCTCTTGATGTGTTAAAGAAAGAAAGAAAGAAATATGCTACACTCATTGATATGTTTTATGAATGCCATTATGAAAGAGATGATCTTATAGAAAATATTGATATCTCTATAGCAAAGACACAAAAACTCAAAGAACAGTTGGCAGCTAGGTCTCTTGAGTGTAAAGAGTTAAAATATGAAGTAGCTTCCTTGAAAAATGAAACTAAATAGTACAAGGAGAAGCTTTAAAGGTTTGAAGAAAGTTCCAAGAAGGTAAAATCAATCATCAAGAATCAAATAATGACAAAAAATAAAACATATCTTGGTTTTGGAAAGAAACAAAAGGAACAAGTTGAGGAATCTAGTATGAGCTCCCAAGAAGAATATGGTTTAAATGAAGAGAGTAATTCAAAGAGTAAGTTTTTATATGGTAATTCAGATAGCACAAAATCAAAAAATAGGAATCAACATAAGGGGAGAAATACTAAAGGACCTATGAGGTCAAGGCAAGGAAAGTTCAATGGAAGATGTTTTGCATATCATAGGTTTGGACACATGGCTTCACAGTGCAAGGTTCAAGCAAGATAGGTTAATGGAAATTTTAGAAATGGTAATTTCTTTCAAGGGTATTGCTACTCTTGTAGTCATTTTGTGCACAAGGCAGTTAATTGCATGGTTAACAACATGAACAAGTTTGGTCCAATAGAGAGGATTCAGAAAACAGGTACATCTCAAAGGAATAACATTGTCAAATTTTATAAGTGTAATAATGAAGGACATATAACCAGATGGTGTAGAGCATAAGTTCTAAGGTACAGGTTCAGGGCTATGAACAGGACAAGAATAATGGCAGGAACAAGAATAATGACAGGAATAGGAATAATGGCTTGGATAGAAACAAGGATGAGAACATGAACATGAATAGGGTTTTGAATAGGAACAAGAACAAGAACAGGAATATGGACAAGGATATCAAGAAAAATCATGGAAAGGCAGCTATGGAAACTGATGATGATCAGTGTCTAATGGGAGTTTTACTCCCACCCCAGAATTAATCACCTCAACAGGAGGTGGGGGAGAGGCTAAGATAAGAGGCTCATTCTTAGCCCTGATCCCCAAAGGTGACCCTTTGCCATTTATGAAAAAGGGGAGAGATTTGAGTAAATGGGAGAGCCTTGAGTCAGGGGGAGCAAAGCTTCAGAGGATGGTTTTCAGTTAGTTTCAGTTTTGACAGTTGGCAGTGGTTTCAGTAGTGGTTTGCTATCAATGACAAAGGGGGAGATTGTTGGTAATTTTGGGTATGTTGCCTATCTTCATGTTTATGAGTTGTCATTGATGTCAAAAGGAGTTTGTGTTGATGTCAAAAGGAATTTGTGCTGATGTCAAAAAGATTTTTGTGCCAAAAAGATCTTGAAAGTTCCATGATGTTTGTTTAAGGGTTTTTATTAAAACCATGGTGACAAGGTTAAAGGTTTTTCTTAAAACCATCTAGACTCATTAAGGGTTTTTATTAAAACCATCTTGTCTTAATGAAAAAATTTTGCTCCTTGAAAAAACCTTAAAAGTCCATTTTTATTATTAATAAATAAATTAACTCAAACCTTTGAAAAGGTTTTAAGTTAAGTTTATTATTAATAAAATAATAATTATTAATTTAATAATTATTATTGAAAGGGTTTCTAAACCCTTATTGGTGCTCATGTAAAAGACTTACAACACCAACGTCAACTTGCATGGGATGCAAAGGACTATTAAAGGGCATTAATTCCTAAGGTTCAATGCACCTCCAATTTGCATGATTACCTTCGAATTTGTATTGCTTTGTGACCTTCGATTTTGGATTGCTCTATGATTTTTGAGTTTCATATTGCTCTATGTTTAAGTTCCAATTTCATATGCCTGTGAGGAAGACAAATATCTTTGTCTTTAATCTCTGTGATAAAAGGGAAGGTAAAATAACGAGTGGTTCTTGAGAGTTTCATTGGAAACTTGTGCTCCAACGATGGAGGCAGTGGAGCGAATGCGCTCACTAGGTAGAGGTGTCAATATTGATTCACATCGAGCATGTTTCATTTTTGGTCATGGATTATTGTGCATGTGGTACAGCAGTTGCTTTGGACCATGAATTTTGAGGAGGAAGCGCTTTGGCGCTTATGTTGGTGTCTCCACACTTTTCCTAAGGTTGGAGAATTGATTTTTGGCCAAGGTAATTATTTTGTTGATAATGTGGGATATTTGATTTGACTTGGCAATTATTTTTGGTAATTGTGTGGAGGTATAAGGTTAAATAGAAATATTGCTTTGATATTGTTATTGTTGATGCTTAATGTTTATATGGTAAATGCATTTAGAAGTAAATGTATTTTAGGAGTTATAAGGGTTTAAGGAATAATTGTGCTTAATGTCATATTGGGGTTAGAGAGCCTTTGGAGTTATTGAGTGGATATTCTCTTGTAATTATTTTTTGAGGTTGAAGTTATTTTGTGATATATTAAGTAGGAGTTATAAGGTGTAAAGGAATATTGTTGATATGTATATTTGTGAGTTTTGATTATTGATGAGTTGGAGTGATAAGGTGTTATTAGGACTCTTATCATTGTGCATTATTCCATTGTTGCTAACTCTAATTTGTGGCAAATTGAGAGTTAGTGTTGTGACAGATTTTGAGATCTCCTTCTTCATCAAAGTAAAGGTATGGGCACATTCTTCCATGGTTATTATTGATTGATGGTTTTCTAAAAATAAGTTTGGAGTGAAAAGGATTAAAATAAGTTTCCTTATTTGGAGTGGATCTTATTTTCTGAAAGTGGAAGTATTGATTATGCATTATGAGATCATGATGAGTTTATGAGTTATTGCATAATTTTGGTTTATGAGAGTGGAAGAATTTGAAGTTTGCTTTAGGGTTTTTGAGTGAGAAGCTTATGCCATTGATATAAGTTGTTGAAACCCTAATTGAGTTGTTTGGTTGTTGAGAGTTTGGTTTTGAGATTTCTTCCATTGAGATTGAGTTGACTAAGTTATGCTTTACTTGATACATGAGTTGGGATTGCTCCTTTGAGATTTGATTTTATCAAGTTCTACTTTGCTTGATAAACTTGGTTTTGTGGTTAAGTTGAGCATTCCCATTTGAGAGAAGTTGAAAATGTATTGAACCCCTTTTTGATTCTTAGAGAGAGATTACTTTGAGTTCTTGAAAACTAACTTGGCTAGGGTTTGATAGCAAGTTATGGTTCTATGTTGGAGGAGTTTATTCTTTGATATTGCATTATTGACAATTGTTGGGTTGTGGTTCAAGATCTTGTGAAAGTATACTAATTCTATATTTATTCTAATTTGAGAAAGAGTTTTCTTTTGAGTTGAAGGATAGAACATATTGAGTCTCTAACAATTCTCTTTATGCTCCTATGAGATTGATTTGAGTTGAGATTGAAAGTTGAAGGATAGAACATATTGAGTCTCTAAAAATTCTCTTTATGATTCTATGAGATTGATTTGAGTTGACATTGAGAGTTGAAGGATAGAATATATTGATTCTCTAAAAATTCTCTTTATGCTTCTATGAGATTGATTTGGGTTGAGATTGAAAGTTGAAGGATAGAACATATTGAGTCTCTAACAATTCTCTTTATGCTTCTATGAGATTTATTTGATATGATTGGATGAAACACATTGGGTCTCTAACAATTCTCTTTGTGTGTTCACATTGGGAAAGTTTCTTGGTAAAATTGCTTGAGCTAATTTGGGCAAGTTCTTGGTGAGATTGCTAGGATAGATTTGGATAGGTTCTTATGGAGAACTTGTGGAATAATTTGGATAGGTTATTGTGGAGAACTTGTGGACTGATTTGGATAGGTTCTTGTGGAGAACTTGTGGACTGATTTGGAGAGGTTATTATTGAAGATCTTGTGGATATATTTGATGAAGTCTTGGTGAAGACTTGTGAGCAATTGTGATTGATTTGTTCAAGATTTTGGCTTAAGCTTGGGATAGAGCTAAAAGATATTTAAGAGCAGATTTATGCTAGACCAGAGGACTGAGTTTGGTGTAGATTTGTGATAGAGTTTAAGAGGACTTGTGCTAAACTGACTGACTATGTTTAGTACAGGTGTTGATGAGTAGTTATGGAGGCGAGCAGTGAGGACAGAAGTCTCTAGAGACAGAGCAAGAAGGACAGGATGTCTTCTATGGAAAAGAGTTCCACCTGCTAGTGGTAGAAGAGGTAGTGATCTTCTAAAATATCATTTCCAGAGCTTTGGTGTATATGACATCTCCTTTGGGTAGGAGGATCATAAATACTTCTTTGGGGGATAGGAAATCTCCTTTGGGTAGGAGGCTCATAAATATTTGATTAGGGGAAGGATTTTCCTTTGGACAGGAAGTCCATAAAAATTGTAATTGGGAAGGACTCCCAAAGGATTTGATTGAGAAAATTTAGTGAAATATTTTCTCTGTGGAGTAGCCCACCTTGGGTGAACCACATTATATTGGTGTATCAATTGTGTGATTACTTGTACACTGGTTTGATTACTGCTTTGATTTTCCCATTGGTTCATTGCATTGCTTTCTTAAGTAAAAGGAAAAAGTTAAAAAGTGGTCTTATACTATTCATCCCCCTCTCAGTATAATCTTGTTTTATTCAAGAGATTTCATAGCCAAATTAGGTGGATATTTATCCCTTTATTATTCACATATGGAAATCCCATACAAGGGTAACAATATTCTTTGAGAAACCATCCACTTACCATAGAGAAAATTAAAGAGTAATAATACCAACCTAATACAATCAACATGGTGACTAAAGAAAGTAGCCTAATGGAATACACCACAAAATAACTACAAATAGAGGATTAGTTCTCATTAAAGGACTTTAATGCCATGATTGAAATTGAGATTGGTACATATTCAATCACAAATTCAAAGGAAAAGAAAGCCACAATGGTGGAAAAACTAGACCCTTAGTAGAATGAAATATGGAAGCTTTATTTTTATGGAGGGTGCAAAAATGATACCAGAGTTGGGATAGTACTCATATCACCAACCAGAGTAGAAAATGATTTCTCATATAGGCTTAGCTAGAGCTGCACAAATAATGCAATAGAATATGAGGCAATATATTTTGATCTTAAAAAAATTGACAAAATGGAGTCAAGCAGTTTTTGATTCATGGAGATTAAGAGGTAGTGGTAAACCAAGTCAGAGCATTGTTGCAACAAATAAAATTACCTAAAGGTATACAGAAATAGGGTATGGGACATGTGGGAAAACCTAGGAGTAATCAATATAAAAGATATTCCTAGAGAAAAAACACTCATGCTAATGCTTTAAATTCTCTTGGAGCTAAGTTTTGTCTAGTTTCTAATATAATACATAGGCCCAAAATAATCTGGATGGTATATGGATCTTTAGTGCTAGATAAAGACACATTTTGAAAAATATTTGATAGGAATGAAAAATAGTTGACTTTATAATCCAAGAAAAGGAGACCAACCAGTCCTACAAATGGGAAGAAGATGAGGATGCAATATAGTTGAAAAAAAATCACATTCCTAAAGGATTGATTACCCTAGAAAGTTTTTTTGATAGCAACAATAGGCCATCAGCTCATAAAATGAAAATAGCCAACTAAAGTTATAAATGAGTCTAGATTGAGATGGGGAAATATCTAAAAATAGGAGTGCATTGCTCTAAAGAAGATATAAGTCAAATTCTAGACTTGTGCAAAGAGTTCAATGATATTATAGCATGAATATATTATGAACTCAAAGTGTATAGCAAAGAAAATATCCAACACACTATTGAACTTATACTATATGTTAAACCATTCCAACAAAAATAATGAATAATAAACCCTAATATGGAGGCTTTGATGAAATAAAAACTATTGAAGCTCTTAAACACCAAAAGTATCTATCAAATTAAGCATTCTACATGGGTTGCAAATCTTGTGTCGATAAGAAAGAAAAATGGTGATATTCACCTTAGTGTAAATTTTCAAAACCTGAATAAGGCTTCATTGAAAGACTAGTATCCTCTCCCACAAATTAACTAGATCTTGCATACTATAGCTAGGATATAGAGGTTATTTCTACTAGTTAGATTCTCTAGTTTTAATCAAGTATGGATCTGGGATGAAGACCAATACAAGACTACATTTACCACAAAGTGGGGAACCTTTGCATATCAACGAATTCTATTTGGTTGTCTAATGCTAGGACCACCTTTAAAATAGCAATGAACTTGAAATTTGGAAAAATGATGAACAAGATAATTGTAATTTACCTAGATGATATTACGATGTTCCCTCACCAAAAAGATAAGCATGTTGAACATCTTCAATTAGTGTTCCAAAAATATAGAGAATTTGATATTTTATTGAATTGCATAGGAAGGAAAACTGTTAGGACATGTTGTGTCTGAGATAGGGCTAGCTATTAATCCAGATAGGGTGAAAGCCATTCTAGATCTTCCACTACCTATAAATAAAAAGGGTTTGCAATAATTTTTTGAGAATACCAAATTTATGTAGACATTTATTTTGGATTTTTCCCAAATTGTAAAACCCATGATAGAGATGCTAAAAAAGGAAGAAAAGTTCAAATGAATGAATGCTAGAAAGAGTACCTTTAAAAGTATCAAATAAGCCATTGCTAAATCTCCAATGTCAATTAACCCAAACTATACCAAGTATTTTATCCCATATGTATTTGAAGTAGAGGAGATTTATGCAGTTATTCTCACTCAGAAGAAGAAAGGTGATGTTGAAAAACCTATAGCTTTCCTTAGCAAGATCCTGCATGATAATGAGGAAAGGTAAAATTGCATAGAGAAGCAAGTCTATGCAGTTGTATCGCTCCAAATTTTTCGCATCCTTACCTTCAGGCTATAGGATCCGTGCCCGAAAGGAGGATGGGAAAAGGATGTCGCGGTACCTCGGACTGAGAGGACTTTGCGAAGGTCCCGCCTCTCAAGGGAGGTGTATTTTGATGATTTTTCGATGGATGGTGGGTTCACCAGGAAACATTTAATGGCAGTTTCCATGCCTAGGTTTGGAATGTGTTTTTATGTGTTCGTTTTTAGCCTTAAGCATTCATATCCTAGGTTTGGCCAAATGAGTCTAAATTAATCTATATGAAAATGCAGATTTAATGAATACAGAGAACAAATTTAAGACAAAAAAATAGAGAAATTAAGGAAGAATAAGAAGAATACCTGATCCGGATGTCTGATGGAGATTCTGATGTTTGAAGCAGTCAGGATCGTCTGGAATTCGACAGAATCGTCTGAGATCAGACAAGATCGTCTGAGATCTGACGAATTCGTCAGACGAATTCATCAAAGACCTACAAACAGAAGAACAGATGCAAAATATAGAGAATACTACTATGCTAACAGGGGGAAACAACACAAAATGACAGTATGAATACTAAAAAATAATTATGAATAGAAATTCAAACAAATTATGATGTTCTAATGATAAATTATGATCTTATCATGCAAGTTAAGCTATATGGGTGAACTCCAAATGCAAAATAGTAAGAAATAAGGATAAACTAACTAAAATGCAGAATAAAACAACGAAAGGAATAAGAGAAAGCGCAAACTCTGGGCACTGATTGCCCCCAATGCAGATTGCAGTCAAAATCGTCTAGAAGTAATGAAATCATCTCGAATTATGACAGGATCATCCGAGATTTGAACGAGATCATCTGCGATGATCTGAGCTTGCTCCGGCTGAAGATCAATGAGGTCCCTGCAAGAAAACTTCAAAATAACAAAGGCAAAATAATGTTCTAGGTATTCTAATGCACGCAAAATCAAGTTACAGGGAAATTCAGCCAGGGGTTGGGAAGGGAAGGTCCTAAGGATTAAATAGGCTTAGGGGAGTAGTTAGGAGGTTGGAGATCATCCCTATTTGGGAGATCTCCAATGGGGGAGGGTCTCTAACGGCGCAGACACGCTTCTGCCCGGATTAGAGGCCCGTTGGAACAGAAGCTAATTGTGCAAAATCAGTTTTGCGACAAGATCGTCTGGACGTCCTAGCCCAGACGAAATCGTCAGATCTGGGGCGATATCGTCTGATCGGCGACGATATCGTCAAACGGTCAAAACAACCTCTAAAAATGGCACGGAAAAGGGGGAAACGGATTACCCGACGGTTAACGGGCGGTTTGGGAGGTTAAATTTTGAATTTAAATTATTTACTAAGGTGAATGTAATTATTACAATTTCATTGCGCCAATTTTAGGGTGCTACATTTTGCCCCCTCTTTAGCGAATTTTCCGAAGAAAATGCGTTAAAGATGAGTTCTTCTCGATCTACGAGAAAGCAAAAAATTATTCCCATTTTTAGGCGACGATTCTTGGTCGAATCGTACGACGACTTACTATGGTGCCCCCTCCGTGTTTTTACCCAAATCGAACGTTTGAGGTAAAAACGCGGAAAAGCAAAAATTATTTTTGAATAAAATTAAGAAAAATAGGGTAAAACCCTAATTCATTTTTACTGTTCATTTTTTGGTTTTTAGAGCTCTGAAGCAAAAATGGTGGAGACGACGCACAGATCAACAGAGGTCCGACGCGGTCTACGGGTAAGAGTCTAGACTTAACTAGAATGCTTTAATTTGATTTTACATGCTTTTTAGGTAGATTTTAGATGAATTTTGAGCATCACGGCCATTTTTGGGCCATCGACGTCGTCGGGACGAAATCGTCCCGATTTCGACGAAATCGTCTCAATTTCGTCAATTTCGTCCAAGGGCGAAATCGGCGAAAGGGGGACGATTTCGTCAAATTAGAGACGATTTCGGCTTGCGAAATCGGAGACGATTCTGCTCAAATTTGGGACGATATCGTCCAATAGTGGGCGATATCATCAATTGCATAAAATTGAACTTTAACTTGCATTATTAATTACTTGAATTGTTTATTAATGATTGTTTGTTGTTTTGTTGTTTATGTTGCAGAGAGGTTTGCTAAAGAGCAGGGAATGGAAGTATGGAGGTTTGAGGGATGACTTGGCCACTCTTACACAGGTAGAGAGATGGTATCCGGGTTCCTCATGTTTCTGACTATCGACAGGGAGATGACTCCCACTCTAGAGGATGTATGGAGGATTCTAAGAATCCCCATACAAGGACGATTGATCACTCCTACGGCCAATCAGGGCCATGCTATGGGACGATTGTGTGGTGACCCGAGCTTCGCCCTGGAGAAGGGCGGAGTTAATATCGAGGCACTACGCCAGATGCCTGGGGCATCTAGACTCACACGGGTTCTAGCTGGAGTAGTTGGTGGACTTTTGTTGTGCCACCAGAGCGGGTGCAGGGTGTCGTGGATGCTGGCAGATGTGATCTGTGACATGCGGGACCACGGCTACAGGTTCTCTTGGGGCAGTTATGTACTATGCCGATTGTACAGGATCCTGTATGGGGTCGTGTACAAGGGCGACCGATGTCTGGTGATGACATCGCTCCTACAGGTTTGGTGCTGGGAGCACATTGCAGTGCGGAGGCCGGTAGGGCTTCCTCTGATAGGGGTTGATGGGGAGAGGCCCCGAGTCTTCTACTGGTGGCTCCGGAGAGGGTCACAGCGGTGGATCGACCTTCCTATGTCTCGGAGACTATTGGATGACTTAGTCCCAGACCAGATCACCTGGAGGCCATGGAGGGAGCATCCAGGGTGGGCCGAGGATGGACAGGAGTTGGCTCGCGTCAGGCGAGTTTGCTGGCTTTGGATGGAGAGGGGAGAGGTGGAGCTCCACCGCTATGACCGAGTTTTGCGTCAGTTCGGTCTGTAGTAGGGGATCCCATCTCTGAGGGATTATGAGTTTTCCTGGACTATCCGGGATAACACCACAGTTAGCGAGGCTCCAGACATGCAGCGGTTCTGGAGTCAGGACACAGATGATGCCCCCATTCAGCCAGTGGATGGGGACGACGTAGGGGTAGCCGATGGCTATGATGCCTGGTATGCAGGCATCCGCCCTCCTCGGATGACGAGGGCTTAGGGTCCGATACATACGGTTGTGCGTCGGATAGGGAGGCGACGCCAGGCGGCTATGGAGGCGGCCCAGGGTCACGACGGGAGAGAGCCGAGGAGGCCACAGGCACAGGAGAGGCCACGACAGAGGGAGAGGAGGGAGGCGAGACCCCCATCTCCATAGAGGGAGAGGCCACCATCGCCCGATAAGGGCAAGGGCATTGACACGGGGGAGAGTAGCGAGACCGCTACTCTCCGAGCGGAGAGAGATCATCTCCAGGCACAGGTGCAGACTCTACAGGATGAGGCTGCACGCCACCGAGCTGAGGTGACACAGCTCTGAGACGAGATTGCATGCCTCAGGGCACGGGGCGGAGGGGCGAGCACTGGGGAGCTGACACGGGCTATTGCCCAACTTACTTTCTACCAGACTTTGTACTATCAGCTGGTGCCAGAGGCGGATAGACTACCCCTACCAGCCAACATCGCAGATCCGATCAGGATCGGGTCGTCGAGGACCTCGTCCCGATCGAGGACTAGGACTACTCAGACTACGATGGGGCCACCTCGTCCACCTCAGGGTGGGGGAGGAGATGAGGCGGAGAGCTCGAGGGGCTCTCGAGGCTAGAGGACTGCACAGCTTTGTACAGATTGACATTGTATTATTATTATTTTGTTGATAGAGGATTGAGTATGCCGAGGTACAGATTGTGGCATACCAATCCAGTTTTGATGATGTATATATACTGTTGATATATATATGATATGTTTTTGATCATATGACTTGTGTTATGTGTATGTTTATGATGCTTTTATGTTTGATTGATTGATTTGATAATTGGATTGAGGATTCATGAAATTATGTCGTTTTGAAAATTTATAATTTTGATGTCATGCGGTAATATTTTAAATGAAATAATCTGATGTAACAAATTGATTGTTTGTAATGTGATGTAATAAAAAATAAAAAGAGACTTCTAACAATAATTTCAAAGGACATTGTCGCTATTATAGACCATTTCATGGAGTCGCTTTCTCACTCGGTCGTCAAGCTAATCCCAGGATAGAAATATTGTTAAAAGTAAAAGAGTGCTTAAGAGACTGTCTTAAGACTTTGGTGCAATGGTGCAAATGATGGTGATGATGGTTTGTTTTTCAGATTTTCATGAAAATAGTATGCATGAAATAATGTTAAAATGATTTTTTCTAGGCATAAATTCCTAAGTGTGATAAATTTTTTGGATAATTCCTTAGGAATTATACCATCATTGCAAAATTGAAGGTTGACATAATGACATGAAATAATGAAAATGTGTTTGCTTTTTAAAAGCATAATTTGTGTAACATAATGAATTAAGTCATATGGTTTTCATGATTTTTAAATAAATGGGGAATAAAAATTGTTACAATGATTTGCGCTAGGCATAGAATATGTAGGTATAGACTTATACCATCATCGCGAAAATAAAAAAGAGATAGTTTTATTGCATGGTTGATTTTTTAATAAACAGAAAATATGAAGATGAGGACTTGCGCTAGGCATAAAATTCCAATTTTGGTTTTGGAACTATACCATCGTCGCGAAAGTCAACAAGATATATATGTTTTGATTGTATATTTTTGAAAGAAATTTTTGATTTTTCTATTATATAGTTGTCTTTATGGTAAACAACTGTACTTGAATTATTCCAAACAAGTTGCAAAAATAATATTTCAAAGTATTTTGAAGACAAAAGTTAGATTTATAAGGAATCCCATGTGCATATGTGAATTCATTTCCGATCTTGATTTATCATAATGATACACAAAATCTCTCAAATACAAATGTGTGTGCAATTGCTTTGTGCATTTACCAGTTTTGAGCAAGATAATATGATACAAGTGATTTGAAGAAACCAAATAAGTGTTCATTAACCATGATGTAGATGCATATAACCATACTAGACTACTATGTAGGTCGGATTATCAAGAGCTAGCTAATCCATAAGCGAGACATAGGTCTGTACAAAAGAAGGTCGCTAATGTGACGGACATATCACCACGCTAGGAGTTACCCAAGGCCAAGCGAGGTTGGGCACAAACCACTTGTTATGGGGCTTACCTCAGAGTTTTCGAATAATTGAGAATTCCAGGGATTCAAGCTCATCAACCCTTCTTTTCTTTTCAAAGGGTAGGGAAAGGGATTTTATTGCTTTCTTGCTTTCTGCTTTCTTTTGCTTTTCTTTTGAACTTTGCTTCTTTTTCTTTTTGTATTTTTGTTGCTTGATTTTTGAGATAGTGCTTGAAATATTGTTGTAATGATATAAAATAACATTTTTCTTTTCTCTTTTTCTTGAACTTTTCTTTTCTTTTTCTTTGCTAGGGATACTTGCTCGGATTAGTCTGTAGAGCAAGGGATTTTTATTCTGGGTAGGGGTGAGCTTGTCCTTTTGCCAATTCTCAAAGATTCTAGACCATGTGCATGATAGGATAGCAGGGGAAACTTTTCGCTCAAGAAATCACTTCTACTATGTAGCAAAACATGGAAATTACAAATATAATCATTTTATTGTGAAAAGATGTGCTTGGTTTAAGTAAATAACAAGATCAATTCTCTATGCTCAAACTTTATTTAATTGAATTTTGTGAACTTTGATATAAGAGAGATTAGTAATCATGCCAGATAAAATCAAGATATTTATTTTTGTGAGTGTGCAAGTGAGGGATTCCAAATAAATGCTAATTTATCAAAAATAATTTGAAACATATAACTGCAATATTTGTAAGAAAATATATATAAATACTTTTGAGAAGTTTTGAGAATGTTGACTCTCTCTTTCTTCTTTATATTGTTTTGGTTTCGAAAGAGTCAAGCATATTGCTGTTTTTATATTTTTATCATTATTTTGTTTTTTGGTTTTATTTTTGTTTTTGAACAAAAAATTTAACAAGTGCCATAAATAAATGCAACAAATAGTTTTGAAGATTTTGATGATTATGAATGTTTTTGGTGTTTTTGAATTTATAAATTTGAAAGAAATACAAGATAGTGATTTTGAACAAATATATACATGGATGAAATGACCAAATTTATACATAGTAACGTTTAAGATGCAAAATATTCATGGGTTCTTTAAGTTCTTTACCATCTAAGGTAGATAATTTGTATGCTCCTGATTCAAATTTAGCAATAATAATGTATGGTCCAAGCCAGTTGGGCTCAAATTTACCTTTAAGGTCCTTAGTTGCATTAGTATTTTTTTGAAGATTTTGAGGATTTTGATTTTTTTGTATTTTGATTTTAATTTATGAATTGAAATTGGTGGTATATACAAGATGATCTATATACACTATACAAGGTTATTTGAGTATAGCATGTCTAAGGTTGCTTCAAAATCAAAGGAGGTTTTGAAGGATAATCTGGTTGAGGTGAAGGTAAGAACAAAAGGTGATGAATAAAAGGTAGTGATAACAAAAGCTTTGTTATAATGTAGAATAATGTAGCAAAAGATTTGACTTTTATATGTGGAAAATTGATCATGTTACAAAATAAAATGTAAGAAGGATAAGAAAGTTCTTCATTCTTATCACTATATTCCAAGTCTTGATAAGATGGAGAAAGTATATGTGAAAGATATGCATGGATGTTATTTGGTAAACAAGGATGATCATATATGGATGAAGAAAAGTGATGGATAGAAGATAATTGTGATAATAGAGAATGTATAGAACTTGATGTTTCAACCGTTAAATATTCTTCAAATGGTGTTGGGTCACCATGTATGGTAACAATTTTATTTGCAAGTTCAAACTTCAAACATTGGTGAAGAGTGGAAGGGACAACCCTCATCGTATGAATCCAAGGACTTCTGAGAAGTAGGTTGTAAGGTGAAGGGCAATATCCTACATAGAATAAAGTATCCAGGATCTTGGATCCAATATTAAGGGGAAGAATTATAGTACCTTGAGCTTCTTGAATTTCATTGTTAAAAGATTTTATAATAACATTTGATTCATTAAGATCTTCTTCCTTTGTTTTGAGTTTTTGGAATAATTGATAAGTGCATAAATTAAGAGAGGAGCCATTATCTACCATGATAGTTTTAACAAGTGTTTCTTTACTAGATCCTGTAATGTAAAGATAGGAGTCTTCTTGTGGAGTAGAGGAAGGAATCTCCTCATCATAGAATGAAATATGGTTAACCTCAAGAGGGTTTACACCATTAATTATGTTCTTAGAGAAAATATGATGAGGAACAAATTGTTGGCTAGGTATTTTGAACAAAATTTCCTTGTGAGAAATTTGTAATACTTCTAAAAGGGATATCTTTGCTTGAGGATTAATCACTTGTTGTTGGCTATCAAAGTGGATTTCAGATTGAGATTTTGATTCTAAAGATGAGCTTTCTATGCTTACATTCCATTTTGGATCATTCTCTAGAGTCAAAGATAGTTTTGAAGGTTGGTCAAATGAGGAATCCATATCTTGAATATCAGATTGAGTTGATTGAACTTGAGGTTGCTCATTTGTAGTTTTTGTTACAATATTAATAATATCATCATGATGGGACACATTAACATGCAATATTTGATTGGTTTCTTGTTGTTGATAATTGAATAGGGGTTCTTGGGAGATCCCCATGTCTTGATTGATTATTGGTATTTGTTGTGTAGGAGTTTGATTGTTTACTGGAGATTTATAATCAGTTGTAGATTGTAATTCCTTTATATTAAAAAGACCCTTATCAATCAAATCTTGAATTGCACATCTTAAATCTTTACAATTTTGTGTCATATGTCCATCTACTCTATGATATTCACAATGTAGCTCAGGTTTAAACCAATCTGTTGTGGTATCAAGTTGTCTTATGGAAGGGAGTTCAATCTTATTTGTGTCAAGTAAATACTTGAGAATTATATCCATTGGTTGATTGAGCTTAGTAAATTTACGTGATGAAGGTTTTTGAGAGGTTTTTGATAAATGCCTTAGGAATTTCGTCATAAAAGGACCTAATGGTTTCTCACCTCTACTTTCTTTATTATGGGTAGAATGATGACAGGAAGATTGCGAAGTATGAGGTGAGTGCATGGTAGAATTGGAAGAATAAGTATTTTCTTGTTGAAATGGATGTGTTGTATTGAAAGAAGAATATTGAAAAGGTGGTGGAGGATTATATGTGGATTGATAGACATAATATGGATATATGGGAGAATAGATAATATCGTTATGAAGAGGATTGGCAAAGGGATTGTTCTGTTGGGTTAAGGATGAAAAATGAGAAGAGTGTGATGGAGGTGGTGTTGAATAGGGATGAGGTTGGTCATAATCAACAAATGTATTTGGCTGAATTCTTCCAACATTACTGATGGGCTCATATTGATTTGAGTAAAAACTCATGGTTTCTTTAGTACTTCTAAAAGTAATATTTAGCATCTACTATTTAGAATTGAATCTAAAACATACAAACTTGAAATGATGATTTTGTTTTTGTTTTTCTTGTATACATATATATATATATATTTTTGTTTTTGTTTTCAAAAGGTTTAAAATGCATTCACGTCGGGTTCACCAAAATGTATCGCTCCAAATTTTTCGCATCCTTACCTTCAGGCTATAGGATCCGTGCCCGAAAGGAGGATGGGAAAAGGATGTCGCGGTACCTCGGATTGAGAGGACTTTGCGAAGGTCCCGCCTCTCAAGGGAGGTGTATTTTGATGATTTTTCGATGGATGGTGGGTTCACCAGGAAACATTTAATGGCAGTTTCCACGCCTAGGTTTGGAATGTGTTTTTATGTGTTCGTTTTTAGCCTTAAGCATTCATATCCTAGGTTTGGCCAAATGAGTCTAAATTAATCTATATGAAAATGCAGATTTAATGAATACAGAGAACAAATTTAAGACAAAAAAATAGAGAAATTAAGGAAGAATAAGAAGAATACCTGATCCGGATGTCTGATGGAGATTCTGATGTTTGAAGCAGTCAGGATCGTCTGGAATTTGACAGAATCATCTGAGATCAGACAAGATCGTCTGAGATCTGACGAATTCGTCAGAGACCTACAAACAGAAGAACAGATGCAAAATACAAAGAATACTACTATGCTAACAGAGGGAAACAACACAAAATGACAGTATGAATACTAAACAATAGTTATGAATAGAAATTCAAACAAATTATGATATTCTAATGATAAATTATGATCTTATCATGCAAGTTAAGCTATATGGGTGAACTCCAAATGCAAAATAGTAAGAAATAAGGATAAACTAACTAAAATGCAGAATAAAATAGCAAAAGGAATAAGAGAAAGCACAAACTCTGGGCACTGATTGCCCCCAATGCAGATTGCAGTCGAAATCGTCTGGAAGTAATGAAATCATCTCGAATTATGACAGGATCATCCGAGATTTGAACGAGATCATCTGCGATGATCTGAGCTTGCTCCGGCTGAAGATCAATGAGGTCCCTGCAAGAAAACTTCAAAATAACAAAGGCAAAATAATGTTCTAGGTATTCTGATGCATACAAAATCAAGTTACGAGGAAATTCAGCCGGGGGTTGGGAAGGGAAGGTCCTAAGGATTAAATAGGCTTAGGGGAGTAGTTAGGAGGTTGGAGATCATCCCTATTTGGGAGATCTCCAATGGGGGAGGGTCTCTAACGGCGCAGACACGCTTCTGCCCGGATTAGAGGCCCGTTGGAACAGAAGCTAATTGTGCAAAATCAGTTTTGCGACAAGATCGTCTGGACGTCCTAGCCCAGACGAAATCGTCAGATCTGGGGCGATATCGTCTGATCGGCGACGATATCGTCAAACGGTCAAAACAACCTCTAAAAATGGCACAGAAAAGGGGGAAACGGATTACCCGACGGTTAACGGGCGGTTTGGGAGGTTAAATTTTGAATTTAAATTATTTACTAAGGTGAATGTAATTATTACAATTTCACTGCGCCAATTTTAGGGTGCTACAGCAGTGATGAAATTGCTAAAATAATTTAGGCACTTTGTGTCACAAAGCAAGACAATGGTGTATGTAGTGCACTCAGATGTCTAAAAATTTATAATCTAGGGAGAATTGGATGACAAGCAAGCCAAAATGGGTTACCAAAATTTAGGAGTATGATGTTGAGATTAAGCCAACCAAGCTAGTGAGGGGTAGATCACTATGTCAATAGTTAGTAGAATCTACAGTGCATGATATGAATATGTTGTTAGAAGAAGAGCAACGTACTCTATCGAAATAAGCACATGTAAGTCCGAACACTTGGAGCAAACAATTGATATACTATTTTGATTTTGATAAATGTCTATATGACCTTACTTCTACTAAAATATTTAGATACAAGTTATAGGCATGGAATTATATATTGATTAATGATTTTTTGTATTGAAGAAATTTGATGGAGTATTTTTGACATGCTTACACCTAGACAAGGCAAAAGATGTCTTTAGGGAATTTCATGATGATTTCTTAGGGAGAGATTATTTTGGACATACAATGATGACAAAAATCCTACGAGTTGGATATTATTCACCTTCAATTTTTTTTTTATGCTTTCCAACTAGTTAAATCCTATGACAAGTATCAAAGTTTTATGGGGAAAAACAAGCATCCGATAATACCTCTCTAGCCAATAATTGTAGAGGAACCCTTCTAGAAATGGGGGTTGAATTTTATTGGAATGATTAATTCCAATTCATCTACAAGACATAAGTATATCTTGACTACAAAGGATTATTTCACAAAATGGTTAGAAGCTAAAGCTACTGAACATGCAAACTAGGATACAATTATTGAATTTTTGGAAAGATTAATCACAAGGTTTGGAATCCTAATTATAATTATTTTAGATAATATTAGATCCTTCATTGGAGCAAAAACTATTGATTTTGCAAGAAAATATGGTATATATTGGAATACATCTTCCAATTATTACCCTTAGGGAAACGGGTTGATAGAGTCCACATAAGAATTTATTGAAAATAATTAAATGCAACATTGAGGATAATCTAAGAAGTTGGCACCTGTTACTTGACCAAGCATTATGGGTTGATAGAATTACAGTAAAAAGGATTTAAAAACATCACCCTAAACTTTAGTGTATGGGAAAGAGGTAATTTTTCCTATCATTTTAGAGTTGTCAACCTTAAAATTCATTAGTGAAAGCGATTTCAAAATGCACAACCAATGAAAAGGAATGGCAAAACTAATTTTACTAGAAGAAATTATGAAAAATATTATAATAATTTATGGTACCATCAAACAATTATCAAACAATGATTTGATAAAAAGGCATCATCAAAAATGTTTAATGAAGGTGATCTCATACTTAAATGGGATGTGGATCAAGCTAAGATAGGTGCACATGACAAGTTTGAATACATGTGGTCTTGACCATATTTGACAGAACAAAAAAAGGATTTAAACACATGTTAGCTATATGATCTAAATGGCCATGTGTTATCGATACTGAAAAAATTACCAATACTTGAATTATTATGCATAAATAGGCATATCACTAACCTGTACATATGTAAATAGAATAGCTACATATGTGTATTGTAGACACCTAAATCATGTCTTGCTTATGGGAGCTGCTCACATGGACACACTCATAAGATCATAAGACATAATATTGGACTTTCCAAGCATCAACAGTGGTTCTCACCACTCATCTGGGGCCTTTTCAAGACATCAGAGTCTAGCCGCTCAAGCCAAGAGTGGACAGAACTTAGCCGCTCAAGCCTAGAGCAGTCAGACCTTAGCCATTATAGATTACAGCGGCTAGATCTTAGCCACTTTAAAAAACAATGGCTAAGCCATTAGAAGTAGTTTACCAACAAACAGGCCTAATCATAGGTGGAAGTGGCAGTCTGCATGCAATAAATGTGAGTGAGAGTAACTTTGCATTCCTTTTCATGACCTATTCACATAGGAGGCCTGAGTTTGCATTTAAACTTTAGTTAACTAACCTCCAAGCATAAACAAAGGACAAATGCTTTAACAACCAGTTCACATAGAAGACTCAAGTGGGCAGTTAGATTATAGTTAACTAGCCTTCAAACATAGACAATGGACAAAAGCTTCTCATGCTAACTTGCACTATGCATGAGAAATTCATTTCTAGGGCTTGTACATACACCTAGGGTTTCACACTATAAAAGGTGCAAGCCTAAGATAATCAAAGGGGGGATATTTTTTTTCCTTTATCATATCAGAGAGACATATTTTTGAGGAGAGCTTTCAAGACTTGGAGAGTTCTCTTTAAGATCATGTGTACGGTGAAGTTCTAACGATTTGAAGAGCATAACACCTATAATTTTGACATCAGATACAGGCTTTGACCCATAGCTTTGGGGAAAAGAGAGCAAGGTTTACCTTAGCGGTCGTTGTCTTGGACAATGGCCCATAGGCTTAGCTTAGGTTTTAGATATAGCATCTTTTATTATGCTCATTTATGTTTTCATATCATTAGAATATATTTACATGATTTCATGGCATAGTTTCATCATATTTCTGTTACATTATTTTATTACTAAAAACCTCATCCGAGGAGGCAATATCAAACACCTAAATGTGCGTTGTTGTTTCACTGCTTGTAGGGCCACAAGTACATTAGATGAAGTTTGTAACATACAAGAGTAAAAGGGATAACTATAGGAAATAGACCAAGAAAAGGAGGCATCTGTAAGCCCTCATACATTTTTGTGTGCGAAACCAAGAAGCTTTTATAAGAACACCACCTCTTCGTAGAAGGGGCATTCCTTACCTATTTGTAACTTATAGTATCAAAATGGGTATCCCTAAGAGGTACCGACATGTAACAGAGCTTCAATATCAATAAAGAGATCCATATTTGTTATTTCGTGTTATATGATTTTTCATCTTGTCTTCCATTTCATCTTGGGTTTTTAATAACATTGCAAGTAGGGTTAAAAGGGGGCTGGTGTGTGCATTCCCAATGTCACTACAGATGGCGATCACGATGGGACCACCACTAATTTTTCATTTTCTACCAGAATACTAACTTAATTTTGTGTGCAATTCTAACCACTTTGAGCTATAGCGGCCAAATGTGCTTAGCCACTTTGAGCTACAGTGGCCAAGAACCAACCGCTCTAGTCAACAACGACTATAACTGAAGTGCAATAGAGGTCAAAAAACTGACTCTTTGAGCTGGATAAATGGTTGGTATAGCTTCTTTGATATTTTATAGCTTTCTATTTGCTTATGTGTGTCTAAAAAAGAGAACTTAAAGCACATTTATGTTTGTAAATTGAAGAAATAAAAGAAGAAATAATTAAGCACTTCGCATATCTTAGATCTTCTTTTAAATTTTTCACTAGGCATTGCTAGGAACATCGGCTTATGCCTGAAAAGTTCACCCTAGAATCCAACATGGTAGAAATTGTATGTTGTTTGCTTGCTTTGAGGCCCTCCTAGAGGCCATATTTGCACCAAGTGAGGTGTGCTCATACAAATCATAGTAGTTCATGCATATTTCTAAATATTGAAATGTATTTTTGCACTTAGGCATATAGAAAAGATTCATTGCTGCTATATGATGCACTTTATGTTACGCAAGCTTAAAATGAACACCACACATGCACGTCTCATTTAAATATTGGGGAGTTGGATTTCATCACCAACCTTTAATTTAGTCCAGTGACATTGGAATTCATCTCATTCCACTGGTTTACCCCCTAGAGCTTCCTAGAAATGGATTGAGAAACTCACTTATAGTGACACTCAGTTACATGTGTTAAAACTATCTCTCACTATTGGAACAATCATTAGTTTAGAGTGGAAGAGCTAGGTGAACCCTCCATTGGGTCTTCAATGGTGTACCCTAGCTTCTTTTGAGAAAATAATGTTTGGCATGAGTGTACTTGATTGTCACTATGGATGAGTCTTATCATTCTTAATCCAAGAAAAAAAGCAAGAAATCGAAAGAACAACACATCAAAACACACCAAATAGTTTAGGGCACACTCAAATCGGTAATCAAGATAAACATTTGTTTGGTATTGTGTGGTTATTCCTAAATTGAAACTCAAAATATCAATTCATAAAACAACATGGTTAAAACAAGAATTAAGCACCCTCGATCTGATACCAAGGGAGATATAGAAGCAACTCATACCCATAGGCAAAGTCATAGTAACATTGAATGACCTACCCATAAGACCGTGAGATGTAGCTCCGTGAGCCTAAGGGGTGATAATTCAATCCTTGGGGTATCTCCTCAAGAAACCCAAAGTAAGGAACCACATCATGGAACAAAGTCACATAAAAAAAAAGAGGCTTCATAACCAGCCTCATCAAGGAGACATGAGGAGACCTCAATGGCCTCTTCTAAACACACAAAAACATCTCAGGGACATGAAGAAGCTTCAAGGGCTTCCTCCTCACATGGACATAAAGAAGTTTCTAAGACTCATTCTTCACATAGGGATGATGAGACTTCCACATATCCATCCACATGGAGAAAACATGTTACCACCAAGCCCTCTTCATCAAGAATGCAAACAAGAATTGCAAAACCTCAAGACTCAAAAGAAACATATGAAACAAGTTTGCCTACTGAAGGGCAGGAAACTAGAGCTACATATAGTCATGGGAATCATATAGAAGAAACTCTTCACACAAAAGAAAATATTCTCATAGACTATAAACTCATAGGAGTAAATGACACCCCACAGGACCATCCATGGAAAACAAGACAGCTAGATGGGTTGGATCGATTTACTACTCGACCAACTCAAGGAACTGTAGCTACTGAGAACTCTACATCTGGAAGCTCACAAATCGTGACTTCTAAACATACCTCCCAGTTTGGGGGTACCTCAGAGTGATCCTGTAGTAGATGCATGGAGTCTGATCATAGGGATACTCAAAAATACACTAAAAAAGTCACAGTAGCTAGCAAGAGTACAGATACAGCAAAAACCTCCTCGAGGAATCTATAATTCAAGACAACAAGAACAGAGTCAGATAAACATGAGTCTTCTATGACAACACAAACCGATCGAATGAGGCAGTTATAGAATGCATTACATAAGGAGCGAGAGCTAGTGGAAGCTCTCAAATAATATTAAAACAAAGAGAAAGACTCTTGCGCCAACATGAGCAGCATTTAAGAGAGTAGGCTGAGCGGTTAGCTCTTAATAATTTATAGACAAATGGTGGTGACCATAAAAGAAAAATATGCGCTGACTCACCTAAGGAGAGGTGCAATAGACAAGGTACCCCAAAATAAAATCCTCCACCAAATCATGAATGAAATCTAACTAGTGGGGGAAGGGAAAACACAACAAATCAAGATCACAATCTTGAGTCCCCTCTTATGAGGGATGAAAATGGAACAAATAAAATGGATAGAGAGTTACCTTCATTGCCAATGTGAATAGGCTTACAAGAGGAGGAAATCCATGCATCAAAGGCATTTCAAGAGCTTGCTAAAAATATGAAAACATTTGAGAAACAAGAGGTAACTGGGAACTCACCAACATTGAGCAAAACACGCAACCAACCATTGTGCCCATCAATCCCTAGCCCTCCATATCCTATGCACTTTGAGATGCCTAGGCTAGAAAAGTTTAAGGGTGAAGAGGATGCACAAGAGCATGTCACCAACTTTATCAACACCTATTTTCATCTTGATGATAATTACGCTCTCATGCTAAGAACATTCATAATGACATTTTCAAGTGTTGCCACTCAATGGTTCAACCAACTACCTAAGCATAACATAACCAACTTTGAACAACTAGTAAATGCATTCTTGAAGTGTTTCTCCTTTGGTACTAAGAAGAAGGTGAACCTTTCAGACCTGGCCAACTTGAAATAGTATGATGATGAGCTAGTCATAGATTATGGGAATAGATGGAGAAAAGTCATGGTAAATTTATCATTCTTTGTTCCCACAGAAGAGATCATTTGCATGTTCACCAAAAGTTGTTCTAAACACATCTCCCTCTTGCTACAACTTCAACAATATCCTTTGTTTGAGGAAGATTTGGCACAGGCCAAGCTCATCAAAGAAATAAAAGTAGATGAGGGAACCATTAAACTCTAAAACAAAAAGGAGTGGAACAAGAATGGTAAGAATGACAAGTATAAAAAAAATCAAGCCAACCCTACTCTAGTCAATCAAGTAGTATTGACTACACCCAAGGATTGGGGTGCACAAAAACCCTAGAACTATCAATCACATCCCCTGCCAGCCAATTATGACCAAAAGAACAATCAGGGAAGAAACCAATAACGTAAGCCACCTCGTTATTTCATGCCTCTAATAGAATCAATTCAATCAATATTTAATTAGTTGAGTGAAGCTAGGAGGATCAGATTTCCTAATATACGTCTTATAGATCCCAACCATCCTAAGTCAAAAGGATATAGGGAAGATCAATTTTTCCCTTATCATAGGATACCAAGCATAACATTGAGGCTTGCATCGGGTTTAAGCATCAAGTGCAAAATATGATTGAGGTGGGAGAACTCAAATTTGACAATCCATTGGCTCCTAATAACAGATACATTGGCATATACAAAAACCCATTGCCCAATCATGAGGTCCCTCAAGAGCAAGGGGCCCAAGTCAATAAGGTTTGAGTTGACATACCTACCCACAAATACATGGGGATGGTTGAGATTGTTAACATAGCAATAAGGACTAGGTGATATAGTCAACCACAACCACCTGCAGCTCCCATGAACATCCCAGCTACCCCTAGGAAAAGGCAAGATAACCTTCCAGGTCCACCAACAAGACCTGTGGTAACTATTCAGAGTAGATTGGAGCAAAGACTACAGATGACTCTAGCTAAGTTATCCATATATGAGCTCATACAATACTCCCCAAAGCATAGGAATACTCTAATGGATATTTTAAGATCAATTGAGCTACAACCGCAAGATGTGAATGTATTCACTCACTTTGTGGGACAAGTGCAAGAATGCCAAGAACCTGTAATCCAATTATATGATCATGAGATTAAGATAGTTCCTACTGCCTTACCAGACCCTTTGCTAAACATTGTAGCGACAATAAATGACTTACCTTTTAAGATAATTTCGGTCAATACAGGTTCATTGATAAACATCATTACAACAACAGTAATAGAGCACCTCAAAATCCCCAAGTCTAATATCGTTCCAAGAGCTTACACATTGAGAGCTTTTAATGATGCTTTATGCAATACTATGGGAACGATAGTCTTGCCCATCAAGGTGGGGCATAAAACCATCCTCGTTATGTGTCATGTCTTGGAAGGAGATATGCAGTACAACATCCTTGTAGGGCACCCTTGGATAAGGGCCATGAAGTGTGTGCCTTCAATATTGCACCAGTGTGTCAAGTATGTGCACAAGAACAAAGTCTATGTGGTTCTGGTTGATGAAGAGCCTTTTAAATATGTCAATCAGGTGGACATTCTAGGAGAATTTGTAATCCCTTCTACTCACCTGTATGTGGTACCTTCATACCCAACCACACAAGTGGATAACAAAGAAAAAGAGGTAAGAAAAGACCCATGCACATCAACACATCCTGATGCACTCAAGATAGTCAATACTTCTAAAGTACCATCAATGTCAAAACCAAAATATAATCAAAATATAAAGGCACCCTTAGTTAAGGAAGAAAGGCCCAAAGAAGTGCAAACTGTAGCCATTTCTGAAATGCCAAGTACTATGGAAGAGGAAGATATTCAAGATCAAGATGAAGATAGTTATTATCACCTTGCTTCGCCAGTATCATCCATGGGGTCATCCACGTCACATGCATCAATACACTTGGAAAGCATAGACACAGGGGAGTACCTTATGCAAAACATTACATTAATCATATCATTGAGTTTGCACAAGACATAGGGAGGCCTAAGGACTTGAGGCCACCAGTAGGAAAAGTGGTTCTACTTGGAATCCCTCCCAACCAAACTAATTTTGTCTATGCCCGACTAGACTGCGCTCATAAGTCTTCAGACATAGAAGAGGATTGTGATGAATTATTCATGATCAATGTTCATTACCTCTCTGATCTTGATTTTGCTATAAGTTACTTTGAGCATTAGCATTGGCATGGCTATGGCCTTGGCATATATGAGCAGGGACACAGGTGGCCATACGAGCCACAATATCATATTCCCTCTGATAGATTTGGCTTAGGTTATTATAGCAGAGGTCGAGATGACTCTCTTGCAGTGGAATTGGAAAGATTAAGCATAGGGTTAGGAGAAGACATTGATTTCATTCCTTATCATCCCCTAAGAATAGGAAATTTGAGCAGTAGACAAGTGGCCACATTAAACATACCACCTCCAAAAACTTATCATCCAAACATCTCAATTGATTCCACCCCAATAGGGTACAACTCATGGGATGAGGAGAATGGATATGAAGAAATTGATGATGAGACATAACTTGGCTTAGCCTATCAGGGGCCTCACTATTTACAAAGGTTCACATGGTCCATCCATGATGAGAGTGGATATACATCACATGAAAGTGACTATGGATCAGAAAACTCAACATAAAGAGCCTACTTGGGCCTAAGTCATCAACCCCTGACTTTGGAGTAAGAAAGAAACACAAATGGATTCTTCATAAGTAACGAAGAATATGAAAATGAAACATAGATGGCTTACTTGGAGCCAAGACATGAGCCTCTTGTCTTAAAGCCGCATACCAATGCTAACAATTTTTGAATAAGTGATGATGACTTTAAGGATAAGACCGAGATGGCTTATCTTGGACCTCACCATTTACAACAAGTCAAAGAGCTAGTAGAGAAAGAGGTGGCACTCTGTGCCATAGACCCTCATCTATGATTTTTGGGGAGACATATTGACCTAGCTGCCATTCATCGGATGGTAAATCCCCCTCTGCCTACATTTAGAGAGCAATTAGAGCCCAATTATCCTATTGTACGCCCTACTCATAGGCTAGATCCAAAAATTCCCATTCCTCCAAAACATCATCGTGAGTATGGAAGGGAAAACCCTGAGACAAGATTACACCCATGTGGTATTGGAAACTTCATTTCATCCATCAATATGATCTCCATTGATTTGACCACTCCACTTCATAATCTAGTAGATCCTACCAAATAATTGCATCTTGATCTAGAGGCTATTGATTGGGATCACGCTAGTTTTCCCATAGAGCCTAAAGACTTCTTCCCCAATAAAGATATGTTATAGGTATTCCATTTTGCATCAGGTTGTACGTATGTTGTCTTCCATGTTGGTTTGGAACTTGAGTTAGTAGGTGTTATGAATCTCGTCGATGACATTCATTTGATACCCATGCCTCATCAGCTGGAGGATGGGTCACATATGGCTATAGAAGCAAATTTCAAAGTGGACATCAGTGATGATCCTACTCAACCAAGGAAAGTCAATTTTGGAGAAAGTCTATCTCTAGAGGAACAAGCCATCCTAATTCCTCTCCTCAAAGAGAGGCCAAACATTTTTACTTGGACTTACAAAGACATGCCAGGGATAGATCCAAAGTTAGTCATTCACAACCTTTCATTGGATCCCATGAAGAATCCAATCAAGCAAAAACTAATTAAAATGCATCCAACCATCACATTGATGGTGAAGAATGAATTGCAAAAACAATTGGATGCAGTATTCATAGTTCCCATCGACTACCCTGAGTGGGTGTCAAACATGGTACCTATGGGGAAACCTGACGGAAGAGTCCATATCTGCATGAATTTTAGAGATTTAAATAGGGCAACACCAAAGGATTCATTCTTGTTGCCAAATATAGATGCTCTTGTAGATGCAACTACAGGTCATGAAGTCTTCCTAATGGATGGTTTTTCCAGATACAACCAGATCCAGATTAACCCTGAAGATCAGCATAAAATTGCTTTCATTACTCCATGGAGAATATTCTGTTACAAAGTGATGCCATTCGGTCTCAAAAATGTTGGTGCCACATATCAACAGGCCATGACATACATATTCCATGACTATATGCATAATATATTAGAATATTACATGGATGAATTACTGGCCAAGTCCCTATTGTGGAAAGAGCACGCCGAAG
Organism: Wollemia nobilis; assembly: GCA_028583015.1. Lineage (NCBI taxonomy): Eukaryota > Viridiplantae > Streptophyta > Pinopsida > Araucariales > Araucariaceae > Wollemia > Wollemia nobilis. The sequence continues at coordinate 2,808,070 of JAQPPZ010013020.1, read as the reverse complement.
TCCTTAGACAAATCTTTGATCGCCTCATAGAATACAATGTTTGATTGAATCCTAATAAGTGCATATTTGGCATAAATTTTGGCAAGTTTTTGGGATTCATTGTATCCAATAGAGGCATTGAAGTAGATCCTGCAAAGGTAAAGGCTATACTAGAAATGGCTGCCCCTACCAACATTAGGGAGTTGAGGAGCCTACAAGGCAAGATAGCATCCATCAAAAGATTCATCGTGCAATTATCAAACAAATGTAGACCTATGAATCGGTTACTATGCAAGGAGGTACCCTTTCATTGGGATGAAGAATGTCATCAAGTCTTTGTAGAGATCAAAACTTATTTGGAAACACCGCCATTATTGGCTCCACAAAGGTCAAACATACCATTTTTACTATATATATCGGCTAATGATTTTGTATTAGGCACCATGTTAGCCCAAAAGAATGCACAAGACAAAGAGCAAGCCATATATTACATTAGTCGCACCTTGGTGAGCTATGACCTAGGATATGCATATGTTGAAAAGTTGTGTTTAGTAGTGGTCTTTGCAACTCGAAAGTTGCGACACTATATTTTGAGCCATATGACCTACATTATATCAAAATAAAATTCTTTGCAGTACATGATGAGCAAGACATATCACAACACATGTATCACAAAGTGGATCATGTTATTGACATAATTTGATCTAGATTTCATAAGCAAAAATTCCATCAAGGGATAAGTCATAGTAGATCAATTAGCAGATGCACCTCTTCAAGATAACAAGCCTCTCACCATAGAGTTACCTGATGATGTGGTCTTTGCATTATTAGATCTGCCATAACTCAAATAACCTAAGAAAGAAAGAGATGCCATTGTTATTTGATGGTTCGAAGTGTGAACAAGGAGGTGGATAAGGGATTGTCTTTATCACACCATAGGGTGCCCCATTGCACTTGTCATTAAAACTAGACTTCCCATGCATAAACAATAATACAGAATATGAAGCACTGATCTTGGGACTCCAAACAGCCATAGAAATGGGTATTAAAAGATTGAATATCTTTGGTGACTCCTTGCTCATAGTAAACTAGGTCAAATGACTATTCCACTGCAAGTGCCCACTCCTAAAGACTTACAAGGAACTTGTTGATAAATACCTAGCCTGGCTGGAATGGTAAGACATCAAGGCAATCCCTCATACATCGAATATATTTATAGAAACTATGGCCTCTTTAGGATCCTTAATCCCTGAAAATCCATCTATTGATTTTACAACCATGCAAATGAAAGTGCTTTTGCACCAACAATACACCATGAATCTTTTGATAATCAAGAATTAGTCAACATGATCAACATCAAGCCAATAAGGATTGGTCCTTCATATCCAGAGATTTCTTACAAATGGTACCTTGGGGGTCGTTGATCTCCCAAGGACCTATGGAGTGTGGTGCAACCATACACCATAGAGTTTTTCCTCAATCCGTGTTCACTAGCTCAGAAATATAGAAAAAGCAAACCATATTTTCTATAGAATATGTGGCTTATCAAGATTGGCTTTCCCAACTACAGGACTTCCTGAAGCTTGGAATAGTACCTCAAGGTTTGTCGCATACTGAAAGGTGAACATTAAAATAGAGAGCAATAAGATACATATTGCTAGGAGAAATTCTCTATAGATGAGGATATGATGGAATATTACTCCGTTGTATTGAGTCCAAGGAAGCATCCTAGGAAATTTTGCAAGCTCATGATGGTACATGTGGATGCCATTTTAGTGGCATGGCCATCGTTAAGCACATCTTGAGAATGAGTTACTATTGGCCCACCATGGAAAAGGACTACTATGAGTATATCAAGAAATATAGTAAGTGCCAGCATCATACGAATCTAACACACTTACCATCGCAAGCTTTGCAGCCAATCCAGGCAACATGGCCATTCTCGCAATGGGGACTAGACTTTATTAGGAAAATCTCACCCCCCATCCTTAGGACGACACACATTCATCATAAAAACCATAGAATACTTCACTAAATGGATAGAAGCGATCCTATTAACATCAATAATTGGAGAAAGGATTGCAGAGTTTATACTCCACAGTATCTTAAGTCATTTTGGGGTCCCTTCTAAGATAATATCGAATAATGGGCCATATTTCAAGAACAAAAAAGTGCATGATTTAATGAACAAATACCATATTTAGCATAGTTTTTCAATGCCTTATTATCCACAAGCAAACAGGTAAGCAGAAGCCTCAAACAAAACAATAGTCTCCATTTTGAGAAAAATGGTGCAAGAAAATCACAAGGATTGGCATAGGCAGTTACCTCTTGCACTATGGGCATACAAGACTAGTATACAGATGCCCACTGGGGCAACACAATTTTCACTAGTATATGGCATTGAGGACATCATGCCACTAGTGTTAGAAATTCTGACTCTAGCATAGCATTAAAGGACTTCATAGATGATGAAGCTACGCGACAAGGTCACCTTGATCAGTTGATGCTTCTTGATGAACGTCGAGTCAATGCTTTAAAGCATCTCCATGTTTACCAAGATCACCTTGTGTGAGCTTACAATAGTAAATTCCATTTAAGGGAATTCAAGGTTGGAGATCTAGTGCTCAAAGAAAACCATCAAATTTCAAATATGCTGCCACATCTATGATATAAGTTCACGACAAACTGGATAGGTCCATACATGATTTCACAGAGAATTGGACCTGGAGCATATCACCTTATATCATTAGATGGTGTTGAGGAGTCTGTGCCTCTCAATATCATTCACTTAAAGACATTTTATGCATAAAATTCAAAAACATTCAAATATATTATAAAACACAAAAACATTCAAATATATCATAAAATTCAAAAACATTCAAATATGTTAAAAAAAAAATCATAAAAACATAAAAATTCAAAAATCAATCAAAAGGCTCCAAGGATAATTCAAACCACTTGGTCAAACATCAACTCAAAAAGGCTCCAAGGGTAATTCAAACCACTTGGTCAAACATCAATTCAAAAAGGCTCCAAGGGTAATTCAAACCGCTTGGTCAAATCCCATCAAATAAAGAGCTCCAAGGGTAATTCAAACCGCTTGGTCAACATCAATTCAAAAAGCCCCAAAGGCATAATAAGCCCTTTGGTCAAATAAATCAAAAATACAAAAACAACATAAAATCAAAAATACAAAAACAATTGCATCTCACATATTGCATCCACATCATTGCATTACATCTTTATATCCACTACAATTACATATGTCATGAGAGCCTCAAAAGTGATACCACAGTTTGTCACACAAGTCATTCAAATCCATACCTCCATCAACATCAGTGTGTAATTGTGTTTTTCAACACAACCATTATTTTTTACAATACATAATATACTAAGGAAAGGTCTAGCTGTGATAATACCTTGGATATTCAATATCCCATCACTAATTGAAACACTAAAATCCTAGCTGGTACAAGGAAAATATGAAAGCTGCAAAGCGGTCTAGGTTACCTTAAGTGAAAAGGATTTTCCTTGCTTATCCCCCTGTGCAACCAGTTTAAAGGTGCTAAGAATTGGCAAAAGGACAAGCTTTACCCTATCCAAATCCCTTGCTTAAATCAAAATAAGTAAAATACCAAAGCAAAGTACATATTCAAAAGGCCAAGCATACAGTCCACATCTCAAAGCAATAATACACAAATCATAAATTCAAAACAAAAAAATCAAAGCTAAAAAAAATCAATAAAAAATAAACAATGATTTTCATCACTACATATGAGCAAAATAAATAGTGATTTTCATCACTACATATAAGCAAAAATCCAAAGCCAAAAAGAAGAGAATAAAGCTTGAATCCCTGGAATTCTTAGCATTGTACAAAACTGGAAGGAGAAATCCTTACGCATGACGATATGTATATTACAATTGCTTTATGCATTTTTGTAGACCAATTTTTGAATGTGGATAAGCTAGCTTAGGTAACCCAATATTGCCTAGTGGTATAGTCCAACTAAGTCCAACATAAGGATGAGATGAACACTTGAGGATCCCTGATCTTAGCAATGGGCTAAAAGAATCCCACCTGACATTGGAGGAAATGCTTGAATTCTATCTCAAAATATACAATCACTTGCACACATAGGGATCATGAAAAACCAGGTCCATGGTAAAAGCCTTACTTTTCAAAAGTCTAAGTGGTAAGTAGATAGTTTTTGATAGGGTAACTAGAGTGTTTGAATCTCCAGAAAGCCCCAAAAATTCTTACATAGCAAAAAATCTACCATCATTAACACCATCAAATTATTTATAAGATTCTATAAATTAGGGGGTATCAACATAGTAGGACAGGTATCACATATATATTAGAAATAGTATATAGATGGCCACTAACTACTTTATATCTTTTAATTTATAGAAACTTATTAATAAAATACATTACAAACCATTACATCTCATATATGAATACTTAATCTATTCTCATGATAAGAGTGATTATTTAAATTCATGATTATTTTTTTACTTTATGTGTTATCACCCATTAAGATTGTCAATGTCATATGCATTTTGTATGTTGTAAGTGATTAGAGCATACAGGTTCATTTATACCATTCCATCACATAAGTTAGATGCATAAAATTAAATCAAAGTTAAAACATGCATTTAGCAATAACATCATATTCACAAAAACAAGTCATTAAATCCATAAAGCACATCATAAAACACATAGGCAATATCCATTTACATACAATCATAAATTCATCATTCATCATCAAAATACATCACATCATATCATCAAATCATATAAGCATCTACACATCCATCTAAGCATCTTCAAATATCATCTATCGTCTAACATATTCATCAAATCATTATAATACCATCATCGCATTATATCATAAAATAAAATAACAACAAAAACATGAGAAATAAATGATACACATAATAAGTCATAAGGCAAAGCTATCATAAAAGTATGTGTATCAAGTCCAATGGATATACAAAAATACCCATGGGCTACAGTCATATAAGCCTATCGACCTCAAAAATAGATCAAGAACCAAGTAGAGCATCAATCAAATACCAGGTCTAATCCCCCTACATCATTGCCTCTAGTACCACCTCCCCCTATGGCGGTGTTGTGAGTCAAATGATGTGATCCTGTAGGTCTCTCTATTCGAGTCTGGATCCTCTGGCTAGGACGGGTAGAATATTACCCTAAGGTAGAGCGCTCACTGACCTGCAAACCACCCACACCTGATGTATCCTTAGAGACAATCTCGTGCCTCCTAAGTTGCATCTAAAGAAGGATAACATGATCCACAATTCCGTATATCTACACCTCATGCTCATCCAACAGAGACTGGAGATGTCCCACATATGCTCCTGAAACTACCACTAGAACCTCCTATGGTGTAGAAGGAGGAACAAAAAACTACATTCTAACATTGCCACCCCCAATAGTAGCCTACAGAGCCTGTATCTGTGCTATGAGTTGCTCAATGGTAGCATATCATCACTGTACCTTGATCTTAGTGGCATGAAGCTCAACCTCAACCTAATGTAGCTATTCTCTTAGAGAAGATTCTCTCTCCTTAGGCTCTAACTCCTCCTCCTCCTTAGGAACATCAGGATCCTTCATTACCACCTGCTCTATTAGCTGGCCCCATACATCGATCCTGGATCAGACTTTGCATCCTATCGAATCTGTTCCATCACCCCTGCCATCATCATCATGCCCTAGGCTGCTAATGCCATGCCACATCCTATCACCCCACCACTGAGTGTAGGCCTCTGTAACTCCCCCAACAACTATAGGGTCAATATTTGGGGCATCCTCCTCATCTGAAAGCTCTATGATCTATCATGAAGGTAGGTCCTTATTTGCTATGAGGCGCCTATACAAGAATGATAGCAAGGGCACATCCTACTGTAATTCATACTGACGAAGAACCTAAGAGTAGAAGAAATACTCCCAAATGGAAATCTTATGGCCAATGAGCCATAAATCATGTCTTGGTAGTAAAGCTAGCTAGATTATCCCAAGAAGGACACTCATAGTAAGTCCACCACGTAACATCTTTGGCCAATAGTCTGGTGAAAGCATCAGTGTAGTGGGATGACTCCCTATGAAAATGTGGCTCTTACGTTCCTCATGCTCTCAAGCCCATCTAGTAGCATAGCACTGTGTTTGAGCATCAATCATTATAATCACAACTGGGATCTCCTTAGGGTGATCTACCATAATGTGCTCCCATCCCCAAACCTGTAGGAGCAAGCTATAGGTAATGTTGACACATCCTCATTGATGGATGTGGTACAACTCATCATAGAACTGAGCCAATATCAATCTACCCCATGCATAGATAGGCTCCTCGCTATCTAATAGATCCTGCACCATTTTTAGAAGGTTCCACAAGAACTTTAAACCTAAGCAGTCTGGGATAAGAACATTTTTGATCACCATCAGCAATACAACATGCCTCATCGTAAAGATGCCCTACCCATGCCAGCGGCTGATGGACACTCCTCTAGACTTGTTGTCCTTGATATCATCCATAGAGTGCCCTCTGAACACATGAGTAAAGATAGCCACCTGATCATTAGTGTCCAAAGAGATAATGGCCACCCCATCAAATGGAATCCGAGATCCTATACACATCCTCCAGCGTAATGGTTATCTCATCAGTTGGGAGGTGGAAGGCATTAGTCTATGGGTCCCAGCAATGGACCAAAGCCGTAAGGTAATCCTGATCTGCCATGATGTAAGGTAGCCTGATGACATACTACAACCTGTAAGCTTTAAACCATGCCCAATCTGTATCATTAAATCTAGGAAGTAAGTCAAGCAGGAGCTTTGGGTCCCGAGCTCGAGTAGTAAGGATCTAAGCAAAGCAAAAGAAAAACAAAGCATAACTACAATGCATCTAAAGTATAATTCATAATAAACATGAAAACGGTGTAAAAGAGTATGGACTATTCTAAGTCTAAGAAAAAAAGGATAAGATTGCACCTAATCAAACAAATCAAAATTCAAAATTTCCAAAAAAAGTCAAAAATGTCATAAAATCAACAAAAATGCAAAAGAAACAAGGCTAAGGGTTTAGCCATTGTTGCCTACAACGGCAAAAACCTGGCCGCTGGAGGCAGCAGCGACCAAGATCCAATGGTTAAATTTTTTACCGTTGGGGTTCAAGCTTGATCGCTCTGAGTGATAGTGGCCAAGGGGTGGCACGACAAACCCGTGAACCCTTGGCCAGGAAATTAAAAGAAATTGCAAAAATAACAAAATAACTTCAATAAATCAACATAGGGAGGGAAAACAAACAAAATGGAAAGCAAAATTTCCCACCCAAGCATCAAAACTAGGCTAAGTTCAAAACACCCAAAATGGCAGTAGCAGGTGAATATAACGAAAAAATTCAAAAACCCTATGCTAAATCCATTAATAGAAAGTAAATTGGGGACTAACCAACCATAACAAAGAGTATGTTGAGCCTAATTACAGAGTTTGTTCATTGCCAAAAGGTTTAGTGAGGTTCATTTTACCCGTTACTGAAGAACACAAGCTTATACTGAGAGGGGGAGGTGAACAGTATAAGACCTCTTTTTACTTTTTCCTTTATACTTCAAAATAGTAAAGAAATATACCCAAAGCAATATCAAAGCAATGCACAATATCATCCACAAAGTGACACTAATTTTAACGTGGTTCACCTAGAAAGGCTGGGCTACGTCCACAAAACTTTTCTTTAAAAGTTATCTCAAAGTTCTTTGGGAATCCTTCCCAATTACAATGTTTATGAGCCTCAGCCCAAAGGAGATACCTTCCCCAAATTAGAATTTATGAGCCTCTGCTCAAAGGAGATACCTTCCCCCAATCAAAATTTATGAGCCTCTGCTCAAAGGAGATACCTTCCCCTCTGCTCTGAAAATGATCCCTCAGAAGATCAACTGCCTCTACCTCTTGCCAGCACGTGGAACTCCTTTCCATCGAAGACCTCTTGTCCTCAATGCTTAGTCTAAGAGACCTCTGCCTTCTATGATCACATCCATAGCATCTTAGCAACCTGTACCAAACACAGTCAGTCGGTCTAGTACAAGTCTTCCTTTGTCTTGTCAGATCTGTCCAACTCTTGAACAAATCAAATCTCTACATACAAGTCTTCTCAAAGACTTGCCAACTATCCTCAGGTTCTTCTCATAGAACCAATGTACCTCTATCCTTAAGATCTCTGATAGAACTATCAAACTCATCTCACAAGTCCTCTGCTAGGACCTATACAAATCTGCTCACAAGTCCCCATCGAAACCTATCCAAAAACTGCTCACAAGTCCCCACTGGAACCTGTTCAAAAACTCAGCAAGCTCACCAAGAAAAACTTTCTTAGTAGGAAATCACAAAGTGAATTGTTAGAGACCCAATGTGATTTTTCAAACTCATAGAAGCATACAGAGAATTGTTAGAGACTCAATATGTTCTATACTCAAATCCCAATCTCAAAACTCAACTCTAATCAACTCAGCTCAATCTCAATCTCAAATCTGAAAACTCAACTCAATATCTAAAAAGGATAGGATAGAATGTTTTCTTTCAAGAACATGAAACCCCAACAATTGCCAACTATGCAAAGAATCACATAACAATGATACTCATGTTCTTTTCACCATCAATTAGGGTTTCAACAACAATGCTCATCAAACAAGGTTTAGTCAACCAACACCATTCAACTCAACATCAACCTTGAAGCATTCAACCAATCATCACAAGAAAAGGAAACAAGTAGAAATCCTTTTCCCTCCAAGGATATTTGAACAAAACAACCACTAACACAATATCACCAAATGCAAATAATAACTTGCTCAAATCAACTCAATGGAGTAAGCCCAATATCATGAATCAAGTAAAGCAATAACTTGATCAAACAACCTCTATGGAAGCAAATCAACCATCAAACTCAAAATAGCCAACCAAGGGTTCCACCAACTCAATGCAAGTAGCTAGACTCACAAATATAAACCCTAGTGCACAAAGCTTCCACTATCTCAAACCAAAAATTATGCATTCACCAAAAACTCTCCATAAGGATAACAATGCATAAGTAGTCTTCAACAAACCAGAAAATAGGATTTACACCTAGCCAAAGGATACCTAGTAGAATACCTTTTCACTCCAACCTTATTTCAGAAAACATACACCAATCATACTCATAAGAAGAATGTGCCCATACCTTATTGGAGTAGAAGATAATTGAACCTTCAAGCTATCACCACACACAACTCTCAAACTTCCAACCAAGTTAGGGTTAGAATAAAAAGAAATGAGCAATAATATAAACTTCCTTTATTACACATTTTAGCTCCACTTCTTTAAACACAACCACCATAACATGCCAATAAATCAACAATCACAGACTCACACCTTATACCTCCATTTTTAATTTTAACATAGTAAAGAATAATCTTAAAAATACATCCAAAGAAATATGCCCTTATTTCTCCTAAGCTTTTATTCAATGCTAATCACAAAAGCCAAAACTCATAAAATTTAATCACACCTTATAAATCGCTATCCAAGAAACTCCGAATTTCGTGGCATAAAGATGTTTTAATAAAAATGTGTGTTACTCTAGCAAAGCACCCCTGCGAGACTCGAAACGGTGACCTTCACCAATGCAGCGCCCAACAGTAGCCTTCGTTGCCACTAGCCCACACGGGCTACGAAGTTCACAAGTGAACTTCCCTCCACTTCACCCTCGAAAAAACTCTCGAAGACTTTTCAACCGCACGTGCTTCTAAGTCTTCCTTTGATCACAGTGAATACAGAGCACAAACACCGCAAATTGTATTCGAGGAATTTCGAATTAATTGGCCTTCCAACCTTAGGAGTTGGAGAATAAATAGTCTCTTCGAAGACACCTTGACGTCGACGAAAATAAAGACCATTTTGAAATTAATCAAAAGTCTTTTCAAAAAGGGTTTAAAAACCCTTAAATAATTTTAATAAATTAAGAATAAAAAAAGGTTTAAAAACCTTTAAGTATTTTTAATAAATTAAAAATAATTTCTCCCTTAATTAATTAATTAATTAAAACCTTGAAGGGTTTTAAATAATAATTAAATAAAGAGAACCTCCATTGGTTTTAATAAAAACCATTTAACTTGGTTTTAATAAAAACCCTATCCAACTTGGTTTTAATAAAAAACAGTTTGGTTTTAATGAAAAACCCTTTCCAATGGAATATCTCTGGATTCTCTTAAAAATATTCTCTTGGAATCTTCCACCTTTGAAGCAAACACATCCTCTTAACATTAATGCCATTTCCTTTTGACATCAATGACAACTCATAGACAAGAAGCTAGGATCTCAAACCCAAAATTGCCAACAATCTCCCCCTTTGTCATTGATGGCAAACCATGCTTCTCAACAACACAGAAACTCAACATAAATAGCTCCCCCTGTCTTGAGGCTCTCCCCCTTACTCAAATCTCTCCCCCTTTGTCATCAATGGCAAAGGGTCACCATTGGGGCTCGGGACTAAGAATGAGCCTCTTAGCTTAGTCCCTTCCCCACCTCCTGTTGAGGTGTTTAATTTTGGGGTGGGAGTAAAACTCCCATTAGGCACTGATCATCATCAGCATCTATAACTTCCTTGCCGGGCCTTCTCTTGAACTCTTTGTCCATATTCCTGTTCTTGTTCTTGTTCTTATCCCTGTTCTTGTCCATGCCTTGATCCTTGGACATGATCATGCCACTGTTCCTGTTCATGTATTCTAGAATTTTAGCTCTACACTGTCTGATTTTGTGACCTTCATTATTGCACTTGAAACACTTGACAATGTTGTTTCTCTGAGGTAAACCTGATCTTTGAATCCACCAATTCTGACCAAACCTATTCTGACCAAACCTGTTCCTGTTATTTGCCTTGCAATAAACTGCCTTGTGCCCAAACTGTTGACAAGAGTAGCAATACCCTTGAAAGTAACTAGAACTTCTAAAACTATCATTTACCTCCTTCACTTGAGCCATGCAATGTGAAGCCATGTGACCAAACCTGTGACAAGCAAAACATCTACCTTGAAACTTTCCTTTAATTGACCTCTTAGGTTCTGAAAACTTCTTCTTCTCATTCTGAATTATGTTTTCTGTTTCTGTGCATCTATCATTCAAGGACTCCTTTTCTGAAATACTTTCCTCATCAGAACTCTCTTCCTTTCGGAGTCTCTTACTAGACTCTCCAACTTGTTCCTTGTGTAGCTTAACAAAACCAAGGCCTATTTTATCTGTTGTCTTTATTTGACCTTTGATGAGTGACTTAACCTTTTTGGAGCTATCTTGAAACCTATAAAGCTTATCCTTGTACTCTTTAGTTTCCTCTTTCAAAGAAGCCATTTTCTATTCTAACTCACTATACTCAAGAACCTTAGACTCTAACTCATCCTTGAGTTCTTGTGTCTTAGCTATAGAGAAGTCAAGAATTTCTATAAGATCATCTCTCTCCATACAACATTCATCTAACTTATCCTTGAGTCTAGCATTCTTCTTTCTTTCCTTTTTCAAAGCACTAAGAGCACTAATAATTTCACCTTCAAGATCTACTTCACCTTCCTCTATATCTTCCTCTATTTGTTTTCTTTTTGAATCATCAAGGCATTTTTCAGATTTCTTATCACTAGAGGTGCTACCCTTTTCAAAAACCATACATGCATCTTCCTTATAGTTTTCTGAAGCATCCTCATACATACTAGAAACCAAATCATTATTTGTGCAATCATCCTCAAGGTGACCAAAATTTCCACATCTAAGACATTTCATGGTAATGAATCTATGTTTCGGTTCTTCCTCTTTTTCTGATATGAACAACATCTCATTTTCATTATCACTTGAAGAACTTTCACTATCACTACTAGAACACTTACTTGCTTTGTCTAGGTAGAAACTCTTCTTGTGCTTGTGAGAATACCTCTTTCCTTGATTGTTGTGCTCATCTTTGTTCTTCCTGTGATGCTTGTGCTTTTCAGAATCCTTGCTCTTAGAATCCTGTTTATCTTCATCACTTTCATTCTTGGGAACAGTACAGTTAGTAGCATAATGACCAAACTTTCCACAATTGAAACATCTTATATTTTTCACACTTTTGTGTTTTCTAGAGAACTTGCCTTTCTTGCTGTAATATGCCTCTTCATCACTGGAAGACTCATCACTATCTTGAAGCTATTTACCCTTGGATTTCTTGGTAGCCTTGAAAGCTGCCTCTTTCTTAACATCAACCTTCACTTGAGTTCTCAACTCAAATGCTGCAAGTATACTATGAAGCTCATCCTTTTTCAACTTATCCAAATCTTTAGCTTCCTCAATAGTAGAAATATTTTCACTAAATCTATTAGGAAGAGATCTTAAAATCTTATCACAAACATCATTTTCAGCAAGCTCAAGACCTAAGTCTTTCATGGAGTTAACAACCTCATCCATACGAAGCATGTAGTCACTAATATTTTCATCATCACTCATCTTGAGTTGTTCAAACATACCTTTGAAGTGTCTTAACTTGGCCTTTCTAACATTTGTATCACCTGTATGAACCACCTTCAATTGTTTCGACATTTCACTAGCTGTCTTGTAGTGAATCACTTTGGTGAGATATGCTTTCTGTAAGCCTTTCAAGATTGCATTCATTGCTTTTGAATTATTGTGATGTAGGAGCCTTTCTTCTTTAGTATTAGGACCATGTTCAAGAATAGTGTACTCATCTTCAATCACTTCCCAAACTTCATTCCCAAGTGCCATTAGATGAACCTTCATCCTTGCACTCCAAAGACCAAAATCTGACCCATCAAGAATAGGTGTTGCATTGCCACTTGAATGATCCATTGTGTTCTTTACTAGCTTTTCCTTCAAGTTGTTAAACTTTTTGAAGGCACCTACTCTGATACCAATTGAAGAACACAAGCTTATACTAAGAGGGGGGGTGAATAGTATAAGACCTCTTTTTACTTTTTCCTTTATACTTCAAAACAATAAAGCAATATACCCAAAGAAATATCAAAGCAATGCATAATATCATCCATAAAGTGACACCAATTTTAACGTGGTTCACCTAGAAAGGCTAGGCTACGTCCACAAAACTTTTCTCTAAAAGTTATCTCAAATTTCTTTGGGAATCCTTCCCAATTACAATGTTTATGAGCCTCGACCCAAAGGAGATACCTTCCCCCAATCAAAATTTATGAGCCTCTGCTCAAAGGAGATACCTTCCCCCAATCAGAGTTTATGATCCTCTGCTCAAAGGAGATACCTTCCCCTATGCTCTAGAAATGATCCCTCAGAAGATCAACTACCTCTACCTCTTGCCAGCATGTGGAACTCCTTTCCACCGAAGACCTCCTATCCTCAATGCTTAGCCTAAGAGACCTCTACCTTCTATGATCACGTCCATAGCAGCTCAACAACCTATACCAAACACAGTCAGTCGGTCTAGTTCAAGTCTTCCTCTGTCTTGTCAGATCTGTCTAACTCTTGAACAAATCAAATCTCTACATACAAGCCTTCTCAAAGACTTGCCAACTCTGTCCTCAAGTTCTTCTCATAGAACCAATGCACCTCTATCCTCAAGTTCTCTGATAGAACTATCAAACTTAGCTCACAAGTCCTCTGCTAGGACCTGTCCAAATCTGCTCACAAGTCCCCACCGAAACTTGTCCAAAAATTGCTCACAAGTCCCCATGGGAACCTGTCCAAAAACTGCTCACAAGTCCCCACTGGAATCTATTCAAAAACTCAACAAGCTCACCAAGAAAAACTTTCTTAGTAGGAAATCACAAAGTGAATTGTTAGAGACCCAATGTGATTTTTCAAACTCATAGAAGCATACAGATAATTTTTAGAGACTCAATATGTTCTATACTCAAATCCCAATCTCAAAACTCAACTCCAATCAACTCAAATCAATCTCAATCTCAAATATGAAAACTCAACTCAATATCTGAAATGGATAGGATAGAATGTTTTCTTTCAAGAAAATGAAACCCCAACAATTGCCAACTATGCAAAGAATCACATAACAATGATACTCATGTTCTTTTCACCATCAATTAGGGTTTCAACAACAATGCTCATCAAACAAGGTTTAGTCAACCAACACCATTCAACTCAACATCAACCTTGAAGCATTCAACCAATCATCACAAGAAAAGGAAACAAGTAGAAATTGTTTTCCCTCCAAAGATATTTGAACAAAATAGCCACCAACACAATATCACCAAATGCAAAGAATAACTTTCTCAAATCAACTCAATGGAGTAAGCCCAATATCATGAATCAAGTAAAGCAATAACTTGATCAAACAATCTCTATGGAAGCAACTCAACCATCAAACTCAAAATAGCCAACCAAGGGTTCCACCAACTCAATGCAATTAGCTAGACTCACAAATATAAACCCTAGTGGACAAAGCTTCCACTATCTCAAACCAAAAATTATGCATTCACCAAAAACTCTCCTTAAGGATAACAATGCATAAGTAGTCTTCAACAAACCAGAAAATAGGATTTACACCTAGCCAAAGGATACCTAGTAGAATACCTTTTCACTCCAACCTTATTTCAGAAAACATACACCAATCATACTCATAAGAAGAATGTGCCCATACCTTATTGAAGTAGAAAATAATTGAACCTTCAAGTTGTCACCACACACAACTCTCAAACTTCCAACCAAGTTAGGGTTAGAATAAAAAGAAATGATCAATAATATAAACTTCCTTTATTACACCTTTTAGCTCCACTTATTTAAACACAACCACCATAACATGCCAATAAATCAACAATCACAGACTTACACCTTATACCTCCATTTTTAATTTTAACATAGCAAAGAATAATCTTAAAAATACATCCAAAGAAGTATGCCCTTATTTCTCCTAAGCTTTTATTCAATGCTAATCACAAAATCCAAAACTCGTAAAATTTAATCACACCTTATAAATCGTTGTCCAAGAAACTCTGAATTTCGTGGCATAAAGACGATTTAATAAAAACGTGTGTTACTATAGCAAAGCACCCCTATGAGACTTGAAATGGTGACCTCCGCAAATGCAGCGCCCAACAACAGCCTTCGCTACCACTAGCCCACACGGGCTATGAAGTTCACAAGTGAACTTCCCTCCACTTCACCCTCAAAAAAACTCTTGAAGACTTTTCAACCGCACGTGCTTCTAAGTCTTCCTTCGATCACAACGAATACAGAGCACAAACACCGCAAATTGCATTCGGGGAATTTTGAATTAATTGGCCTTCCAACCTTAGGAGTTGGAGAATAAATAGTCTCTTCGAAGACACCTTGACGTCGGCGGAAATAAATACCATTTCAAAATTAATCAAAAGTCTTTTCAAAAAGGGTTTAAAAACCCTTAAATAATTTTAATAAATCAAGAATAAAAAAAGGTTTAAAAACCTTTAAGTATTTTTAATAAATTAAAAATAATTTCTCCCTTAATTAATTAAATAATTAATTAATTAAAACCTTGAAGGGTTTTAAATAATAATTAAATAAATAATAAAGAGAACCTCCATTGGTTTTAATAAAAACCATTTAACTTGGTTTTAATAAAAACCCTATCCAACTTGGTTTTAATAAAAACCGATTTGGTTTTAATGAAAAACCCTTGCCAATGGAATCTCTCCGGATTCTCTTAAAAATATTCTCTTGGAATCTTCCACCTTTGAAGCCAACACATCCTCTTAACATTAATGCCATTTCCTTTTGACATCAATGACAACTCATAGACAAGAAGCTAGGATCTCAAACCCAAAATTGCCAACAGTTACTTAGTGAAGTTCAGTTTTACGTAGATAAGGAAAAGAGAGCTAGGGTTTTGAAGAGAAAAATACTCGAGAAGCTCCAGATCCTCCAATAGCTGATGTATCGCCCTGTGCAGCCATGTCCTCAGCACCAACAAGTTTCAAAGTTGCAACTGTCACTGTCAAACTAGATATCCCAAAGTGAATCTTCAAATAGTGAAAGTGACAGGTCAAACCCTAGAAAAGCAAATTTTATATTTCCTTAATTATGCCTTGGCGACTGCTGACGTCAGTGGTCCAAACTCCTTGGCTTCTCAAGGTGACAGTGGCCATAGCGACCAGATCCCTAGAGAAAAATAAGAGATTTTCTCCTTGAGGGATCCCACAAAAACAACAAACAAACACACTTTGGTGGTTTTAGATGATCATAACATTTAAAATAACAAAAAAATCACATAAAATCACAATCTCATGTAGGCCTCATATCTAGTTACCTACTCTATCCACTCGACGATTGCAACGATTTGTGCTCCATGTATTTCGGTGAGATGAGTAGACAATCATAAGTCCACTTGGGGCAAAAAGAATTCATTTTGGAATGACGATGTGCCATCCTTCAATCCTGAAGAAGACCAAGATGGTCGGACTGCTCCATGGATGCGAAAGGATCATCCTAATTCCCCTATGACATCAAAAATATTAAGTCAAAGTGATACAATATAAACATAAATAGAATCACTCATCCTAACTCCCTAAGAAGGCTATTGATAGCTGGACTGCTCATCGGGATAGGGATAGTTGATTATCATAGATAATTGGAATCACACTTGGATGTGGTATTGCCTATTAAAATCAACAAATGCTAGAAAGGAACTAGATTAGTCATATTGTTCAAGCGACTTGTCGCTTCATTCATTGTCATTTATTCACCAATTATTTGTGTGAGGAAGTAGTTCAAAACTTCAACTTAATCATAATAAAAATCAATAAAATATCACTCGATCATAGAAAAATCATGTTCATCCTACGAATCATTGCATACAAAAATCACAAATTTCTCTTGTTTGCTAGGAATGTAAGCAGACATGACATCTTCAATTGTAGCTCTCCTACCGGTCAGAATTATTGTAGCAGTTGAAGCTACTCGATTGAGTTTGAGGAATGAGTGCAATTTAACATGCAAAAGCCACTGAGCTAAGTCCTCCGAATGTTGAGGCAATGATTCAAGAGATGCATGCCATATTGCATGATTGGGCCATCTGATATTGATCATACCATTGATCATCATACACCCTACAAATAGATCATTCTATGTTTTTGCTCAACGTTGTGTTTTCCACATAGTGCATCGCAAAAAAGGGCATCTATAGACATCTAAATCATGTCATGCTTAGGGTAGATGCTCACATGGACACACTCATAAGATCATAAGATATAAACTTGGACTTTCCAAGCATCAAAAATGGTTCTCACCACTCATATGGGGAATTTTCAAGCCATCCAAGTCTGGCTGCTCAAGCCAATAGTGACCAGATCTTAGCCTCTCAAGCCTAGAGCGACAAAACCTTAGTCACTGTAGATGATAATGGCCAGATATTAGCCACTGCAGATGATAGCGGCTAATCCATAAGAAGCAGTTTATCGACAAACATGCCTAATCATAGGAATAAGTGGTAGTCTACATGCAATAAAGGTGAGAGGGAGTAACTTTGCATTCCTTTTCATGACCAATTCACATAGGATGCCTGATTTTGCATTTAAACTTTAGTTAACTAACCTCCAAGCATAAACAAAGGACAAAGGCTTCTCATGCTAACAACCATTTTGCATAGAAGACTCAAGTAGGCAGTTAGATTCTAGTTAACTAGCCTTCAAACATATACAATGGACAAAAGCTTCTCATGCTAACTTGCACTACGCATGAGAAATTCATTTCTAGGGCTTGGACATAGACCTAGGATTTCACACTATAAAAGGTGCAAGCCTAAGAGCACCAAAGGGGAGATCTTTTTTTTCTTTATCATATCAGAGAGAGAGACATATTTTTAAGGAGAGATTTCAAGACTCGGAGAGTTCTCTTTGAGATCATGTGTACGACGAAGCTTTAATGAATTGAAGAGCATAACACCTATTATTTCGACATCAGATACAGGCTTTGACCCATAGCTTTGGGGCAAAGAGAGTAAGGTTTACCTTAGTAGCTTCTATCTTGGACAATGGCCTAGAGGCTTAGCTTAGGTTTTTCATGTGCGAAACCAGGAAGCTTTTATAAGCACACCACCTCTTCGCAGAAGGGGCACTCCTTGCCTATTTGTAACTTATAGTATCAAAATGGGTATCCCTAAGAGGGACCGACATGTAACCGAGCTTCAATATCAATAAAGAGATCCATATTTTTTATTTCATGTTATATGCTTTTTCATCTTGTCTTCCATTTCATCTTGGGTTTTTAATAACATTGCAAGTAGGGTTAAAAATGGGACTGGTGAGTGTGTTCCTGGAGTCGCTACATGTATAAAATCAATTAGAAAAGCTCAACCATCATAAAACTTTGCAAAAGTAGCATGGCCAATTGGTCTATAATATTTTGAATTGATTACTAATCTGGATCTAACAACATGCACAATTACCAATAGTACAAGAATTAAAAAAACCATGTCAAAATTGTGCAAGGTGGCTAATCATTCGACCATGTAGTAACTAAGTCTATCAATAGTAGTTTTGGGAAAAAACACCCAAGTCATTAAGTGAATTGGTATTAGTTTCTAAATTTCAAAAATTGTTGAATCCTATTGGTTGGTGGCATAAACTCCAAATGCATGCGTTATAATTTTCTTTGGTTGTTACCAATCCCAAGTAGATTTTCATTGGTATGTGCAATCCTCTACATGCATGGGTTAACAATCATGCCCTAACTTACCCTACAACTTGACACTATAAAACCTGCTTATAATTGAGTCGCATAAACATTGTTGCATTTTAAAAAAGGTGCAACTTAGAGTTTGGCAAGGAAGGTAATTACAGTTTGCGTGTGAGAATCCTGTAAAAATGGTTTGAGCAAAGAAGAGCATATCATTAAAAATATCCTCCAATGAAATGCAATATAGGATGGTTGGGATACATGATACTATCATCACGGTTAAATAAAAGCACAAGAATTTTAGGAAAATGATAGAAGCTAAGTGTAACAACCCACTAGATTAGCTATTATTTTAATTCATATTTATACTTCCTAGACATGGTACTACTGATGACATTGTGTTTACAGGAAATTAGGTATCCTCCTTCAAACAAAAATATAGAGGTTGTCTGCATGAGTTAAGGAGGGATATGATAGAGGTGTGAAAGAACACCATGATTCGTAAGTACATGGAATATCACAAGAAAATACAATCATATAGTTGCATCCATATAGATATTTTAATTAGTGTTTGATGGAAATTAATATTTTATGTTAGTTTATATTTTATAATTTATATTTATATATATACATACATAAAAATTAATAAATAATATTTCATAAGTATAAGTATAATTATGATATTAATAAGAATATTAATATATGAAAACTATAAGATAAAGTGTATGTATATAATATCAATCAAAAAATTGGATCCCGATCATCATTTGGTGCATTCTTGAGAAGGATATTTGCATGAGCCTCTCTACCTGTTTGGATGAGATTACCACATGAATTCTATTTATAGGAAGGATGATAGCAAATTGGGGTATGCTCTTAATCTGTGTGTGAAACCACATAAATTTGGTGATAATTCGAAACCAGGTAAGGTTTACTCTTTTAATTGTCTGAAGTTACTTTTGTTGATGTTTAATATGATAAGACATTATCTATTATTATTTTCAACATAGATGAACGATGATTGATTTTGGAATTCTGTTTTATCTATTTTAATGAAACGTTATAGAGTAATTACTAGAGACTATGCAAAACTATTTATTTTAAAGACTGTGAGAGTAAACGGAATTACAATATAGTATCACCTCCTACGTGGTTTGGTACCTAGAGTTGGTTAATTACTAAATTGAGACCTTGAGTTGGAAGGTTTTCTTCCATGAATGAATGCTTGATGCCTTGAATGATAGATGAATTTTTTTTTGGATAGTATGATTATTTGTATTCTCTTGCTCTATAAATATTGATAATGAAAGCAAGGTTTTACAAAAAAGTATTATGTGTCTCTATGAATTGAAATGGTTACTGTATGCATTGTTGGTTAGAATATAATAAACACTACATGTAGTTTATGCATACTA
Organism: Wollemia nobilis; assembly: GCA_028583015.1. Classification (NCBI taxonomy): domain Eukaryota; kingdom Viridiplantae; phylum Streptophyta; class Pinopsida; order Araucariales; family Araucariaceae; genus Wollemia; species Wollemia nobilis. The sequence goes on along the minus strand of JAQPPZ010013020.1, from coordinate 2,788,018 downwards.
CATTTCATTAGGGGTCATGCTGACCAAACATGCTCATTCTCTCTATCTTTCCACCGATGACAAGTCAACAGGTGAGCGAGTTATGCTGGTAGAAGGAAGTCCATACCTTATTGCTAGTTCAACCCTAGCTACCAATTATTATTATGAACATTGTACAAAATTTTGGCTAGCAAAATAAGCTCATTTGTCCTATTAAAATGCTACCTTAAGAGCGCAAGTGGAAATAAAGCATGTATATGAATATATTGGTGAAAGCTGACAATGATTAATTTTTTTTTGTGTGGGGGTTAACTTAGATACTCAAATAAATAGAAAAAAGTGGGGCTTCTTCAATGCTCTTAAATATTAGTTTAGTAGCACATATATGTCCATATAAAATGAATGGTGTATCTTTTTTTTTTGGAAAAAATCCTAGAAGGGATGCCACTTTCGGGAAAGACCCAAGGAGGCAGGGGTATATCTTCCACCAAAATTGCCCAGGGCTCGCACCTGGCCTACCACATTTGACATACTTGAGCAAATTTGAAACAACAAAAAACAAGAACACACAAAAAGATTAAAAAATAAAAAAACATGATCCTTGAGTGTGTCAAAAATATAAAGCACAACCAAACACACACACAATAAGATAAAAAACACAACACAAACCACAAAAAAAAAAAAAAGAACAACATAACAAAACACAAACATAAAAAAAAAAACTGAATACTACAAAGACACAACCAACAAAAACAAGAAAAAAAAAACAATCAAAACCTAAAAAATAATAAAATAAAATAAAAAACAACTAACAATAAACAATAGAGAAAAATAAAAACATAGAAAACACTCACACACCAAACAAAAAAAACACCAATTAACATAAACATACAAAAACACAAGCACAAGAACAAAAAAAACACAAGAACAACAACAAAAACACAAGAAAAACAAAAAACAACACAAAAAACAACAAAAAAAACACACAAAAAAAAAAAAAAAACAAAAAAAAAACAAATACATAAATAGAAAAGAAAAAAGAAAAAATAGAACACAACAATGAACTTTCTAGACCAAAAAAATATTAAGGCAAAAATAAACACAGGAAACAAATGAAATTATTTTGAGATAAGGAACTAAATGACCAAACCAAAGAGAAGTAAAAATAAAGCAAGAAGAAACTAGGTACCTCTAGAAATGGAGCCATCCAAATAAATGATAGAAAGAAGAGTTTCCCTTATTTGTGAAGCCCACCATCTAGGAGGGTGGTCGTAGCAAGTAAGATAATCTTTGTCCAAAGCCCAATTAGCTAAAGCATCAACACTCTTGTTCTGATCTCTGACCACATGATTGTAATCAACTTTCAAAAATCCCATCTGGATTAAATGAATCTTATCAATAATTCTTTTTATTCTCCAATCAACATTATGATTATTAGAAGTAGTCTTCAAAATATTAATCATGAGTTGAGAGTCAGACTTAACTAGTACATTTTCCCATCCAAACTCATTAGCCTCTTGGAGGCGTTTAAGGATACCATACCCCTCAGCAAGGTTATTGGATAGAATACCCAAATTCTTAGCAATAGTAAAAACTAGGGAGCCATCTGAAATTCTACCAATTCCTCCCGCACTAGCTTTTCGAGGGTTCCCTCTAGAGGCTCCATCAGTATTGAATTTTCTCTAAAATCCTTAGGAGGAGGTTGCCAATTCCTTGTTCTATCCATCTTGCAATTAATCACATTCTCTTTAAGATGGTTTCTCTTAAAAGAGTTAATATTCAATATTTGCATCACTTGATCCCATCTTTGGTGGGAGTTTTGGGGGTGATTAAGGAGCTTATGGACTAATTCAATTAAGTTGGAAATGGTATTTTCCAAATATAGTGAATATCCTTCCTTTATTGATTAAAAATTTGGTTGTTCCTTTCATTCTAGATATTCCAAAGAAGAAAAATGAATGGTGTATCATTAAAGTTCCTACATTGTGTTTAATATATCTACTAAAACTAGATTTTATAGTTGGTACTTGGTTATATCGTAACAATTATTAGAACCCAAATTTCATTTAATGTGAACTTTAATAAAAATTTTACCTGGACTATTGTGAAAGTAAATAGTTGATGAATTGTTAAAATAATAATAGCTTTTAGAATTAAACTATTTATAAGATGTATATAAAAAATCAATAAGGTGAGACTAGATACTAGATGGGAACGTCATTACAAAGACTAGGTAAAAATTAACTTTGATGGAGTTGCAAAAGGTAACCTAGATCATGTTTATGTGACGGTCTCATTAGGAATGGCAAAGGTAGGTAACCTAGATCATGTTGATGTGATGGTCTCATTAGGAATGGCAAAGGTCAGGTAGTGTCTACATATGTTGAGGATCTATGAATTACCACAAATCACCAAGATGAAGCAAGGGTTATGCTTACATGCCTCCAAATTGCAGTGAATTTGGGTTTTAGGAGAATTGTTCTTGAGGGGTATTCTAAGAATATTATAACTTCCATTCAAAAAGGGGAGTTAAATATTTCTAGCATTTTCCAAATAATACATATGTAAGGACTATTTTGGGAAACCTAGAAGAAAGTCAAGTTAAACATATTTATAGAGAGGAAAAAAAATTTGTCGATAAAATAGTAATTATGGTAGTTAGATCTAAGAATTTTAAGGTCTGGTCATACAACCCCATGGAATTGGAAGAGATTATAAGAATTGATAATGAAGCTAGCAGATATAGAGGGAAGAGCAAAAAAACATACTTATTGGGATCATGCGATGAAGGATTTGAGCACACTAAATTACATTGTTGTTAGTAGTTTCTTTATCAACTATGCAAAGCATTGAGCACTACATAAGCCATGTCAAATATAAGTATAGCGAGGGATATTATTTTAGCTTCTCCATAAATAAATTTAGCCCAGGTTTAATTGTTTTTCTAAGATATGGCTATCTTGCATTTGTTTGATCTTCTCTTATTTTTTTCCTATACATATTTTGAGCTTTGTGTAAAGGGTCGGGACCCTTCAACCCCTTTTTTATCAATACAAAAAAAAATGCTGCTCCAATAGATTGAAAGATTAAAATTAGGTTATTTATACTTTTTGAAAAATTTTATAATGGCTTGTTGTTTTTGTGATGTCAAAAACATTAATTAAAAATTAGTTTTATAAAACCAAGATATTGTCTTATATATTCTACTAGTGCTTGAATTGCTGACAGAGTGGTATTCATGAGAGGAATTCATAGTTTAAATATTAAGATGTATATTTCAAATTCGGTACTTGGAAACTTTTTTTTTGAATATGTGTTGGTTTGTCAATAGTTAAAGGTGTGAAATCCATGATTATGCTAGTTGTTGTAACTAACCTATCAACTCTCTTAGCTAGCTTGGTATTGGTTCAAGAGATTTGGATCCAGTGCAAATCTTCCTCTTCTCTTGTAATCATGTGCTTTCATTGTTTTCGGCTAGGATGTATCTTATCCCAATTGTAACTGATCAATGTTTTAATACAAGTTTTTTCAATTTTTTCAAAAAAAAAAAAAAGGTGTGAAATCCATGATTATGCTTTCAAATAGTATTTAGTAAACTTAGTTCGTGTGACATAGGTGAAAATTAATGTCTTTCTTAGTTTTAATATTTGGAATTAATACGTAGGAGTAGTCGAGTACCTACTTAATACTTAAGACTCTACTACAAAGGGAATTATTAGAAATCAAACATGTAAGAGGTTCTTCAGTCTTCCTTTTTGAAAAAGAGATAAATAAACTATATGTGTTAATTTTTTATATCTACACATTCAAAAAAATTTCAATTAATTATTCAAAGGCTTTACATACATATCAAAGCTATGTGTTTATGTACTTAGGATTTGTCCTTATGAAATAAAGATTGATTTTAGAAAGCAATATCGAAATATGTTAGTTGTGTAAATTATGAGTATAATTTGCCACATTATATATTCATTTAACACATCTCCTAAAGATTGTTTAACCTAGCTTTGGAATCGTTAAAATTTCTAGTCAAGTGGCATATTATCAGATATCACGCTCTATAATTTTATTAAAGAATAATAGTCTTTGGTCTTATTTAAATACAAGATATTGTTGGTTTTAAATCTTGAGGTATAAATTTAGAAAGATCAGCATAATTAATTTAGATGTAAACATTGCTTATTTTTTCTAGACATATATAATAAGGAAAATGGTTGATTTGCCCAAATGCCCTCTGTGTTATAAGAGAAATTTTAAATTGTGTAGATTAGTATTGAATTTATGTTAAGATTGGTTTGATTTTATAAAGATAATTCTTATATGTATTAAATTTTAATGAGGGATTACACTTAGGTTCAAAAAAATGGATAAACTTAGAAAAAGAACTTTAAAGACACATCCATTTTGTTTTTTATTATGGCTAATAGAAAAATCTAGCAAATGAATTTATTTTATAATGTTTATATTACTAATAGTTTAGAAAATTTAATGATGAAGTTGACTTAGATGTTTATATAGAAATAGAATGTTATGAATGTTATACATATATAAAAATTATTGACTTGTTCATTAACATTTTATATTATGATATTATGAATTTATGCGGATATGATTAACATAAGTAAATGGAAATAAAGAATCTTGTGTCATGAAAACCTTCTTGTAATTGGAAACTTGACATTCCCTTGTATATTTTATCAAGGAGGGTGAATTATAAAACTACCATCAAGAAGGAAGAATTATTTTGATGTTTCATCAAGTTGAAATATTATCCACACAATACTGGTGATTGCAGGAAGGGCAATCACTATGAAACATACTACACCCAATACTAGTGATTGCGGGAAGAAAACTAATAAAGTACCCAAAACTGGTGGTTGTAGGTAGGGTAATCACTATGATTTGAGAGTGATCGATTTATAGCAAACCAACCTAGGACAAGTGGTCCTTTTGACAAGAACAAGTAATGAGGGGCATTATAGGATATCATCTCTAGGTCATTGTGCAAGTAGTATGATGAGGGATCCCTTGCTCATTGTACGGTTGGAAGATAGCTAGCAGGATACCAATACTATAAGATAGCTAGATATCAATGCTAGAAAACTTAGTGATGAGTTGGTATGGGATAACTCCTTGTCAATCATGGTATGACAAGGGATACCTGGTATTGAGCTAGAGTAATGGTGGGCCCTAGTTGACTCCAAAAGAAGTTGGACTCTCAACTAGGCATAAGACATATTTACGCTACCCCCTTGCATGTTTAAAATATAGGAAAAAAATTAGGTCAAAGGAACCTAAGTCCTCCATGCTAAGGGATGGTAAATTATGAGTCCACCCTATAGGTGTTATGGGCCCTAGAGGATAACCCCAATTGTGAACCTAGACCTCTAGTAAATGAGAATACGAGTTCATAAAAAGGCACCTTTTTATAGGATCTGACCAATCTCGACCACTTGAGAGGCCATATGCAGCGGTCAACATTATTGAAGTGATCTTAACTATGCCTTTGTACTAATAAAACGTTGGGTGATCATCAAAATTTCTCCTTGTGCTTTTTTAAAGACCTTGAAACCGGTCAAAATTTTCACTTTGTGATTCCAAAGAGCAATACTAGAATGGACAACCAGGTGTGTTAGACCTAGGTTGTTATACTAAGAGGAAGAGGTTCTTAATAGATCATCTAGAGAGTACACTATGGAATTCAATGATTTCTAGGTATATGCCTAAACCTATGCTTCCATACCTAAAGCTTATGATAGTCATCATAAAATATTACGACTCAGATATGGCTATGGTCCATAATTTGAATTTGAAGTGGTTGTTCACAATTTCAAAAGAAGAAATTGCTAGAGCTTTTGCAATAGAAGATATAATTAAAAAAATTGAAGGTAATAGTGGTAGTAGAATAATATATTAAATTCCTCACCAAATCCAAGGTTAAATTATGGTTGATGGGATTATTGGAAAAGCTCCTAGATGATTTCATAGATGGAACAAAAAAGCTAGGAGAATTCAAATTACATGTGCAACCAATGTTGTATATGGTAGTAGTGGTGTTAGGATTAAGAACAGACATTGTGGTATACCCATACCAAATGTCTCTAGCCCATGCTATTGTGAACACAAAAAATCTCTTCTTTGATTGGGTAAAATTTTTAAGCAAAAGTATACATGAGCAACTTGCTGACATGAAGATGAAACAAAGTGAAGTATTCACCTATTTTTCATACTTAGCATGGCTGGTATTTTTCACATGAACCCAGACCAACACATCATCTATTTGTAGATGTGGTATGAATAGGTCTAGCGTGCCCTATTGTGGAGTGGACCCATGCACTCAGAGAAAGTACATTCTACCTAGAGTTCAACAAAAACTTTCCAGGTCTTGCAATTATTGAAATATATGAATAATGGCCATGCCTTAGTGTTGAAGCCATTGAAAGGCTACAAGAAAAAAGAAAGAATCAAAGGATTGGTTTTTATTAAAGGAAGGAAAAATCATCAGATTGTATGGCTTTTTTGGCACCCCATACCTGCTTCCATACTATGTTACAAATTGGATTTTTGATTTGGAAGTTTGCAAGTAGGTATATGTGATTGAGAAGCATTTTGGAACTAGAGTGAAAATATTGTAATCTTCTAGCTACCCATAAAACAATACCAATATAGCTATGACAAAGAAGGAGCCAAAACAATACCAATATTTGGATGAGAATTTAAGTGCCCTTTAATTTCCATTAGTGCCCCATAGATGGCATTATGATCCTGATAGTGTTTTCAAGGCAAAGTTGACAATCTTGAATAACAAGGTGATTCCATTTGAACATGTATCAAATACTAATGTTGCAATGTTCAAAAACTTAACCAATGACTAGGAGGTGCCATTAGAGATCATGATAATGTAGCAAAAACCTCTATGGAGGATGTGACATTCAAATGAGTATGTTTTTGATCTAGAGAGATATGAAGACCAATGGATAAGCTAGGACCTTATCAATTCAATAAAAGAGAAACTAAAGTGGAAGACCTACAAAATACATGAGTGGTGGATCTCATGATGTAAGCGTAATCAATAGAAAAAAAATTACCCAAATAATACATACAAACAATCTATCTCAGAGTTCGATGCGAAATATATTTGCTAAAGAAGAGAAAATGAAAATGAAATCTTCCTAGAAGTCAAAGTGTTAGAGGAATTAAAGGAGGAAGATGATGAAGAAGTAGATACAGGAGCCCAACTATAATCAATAATTACTCCCATAATTTATTATGATAACTTTAAGAAAGAATATCTTCCCCGACCTCAACATGCTATGAAGGGATATGTTGTGGGTGCTAAAGAAGTAAAATAGGATGAATATTCTAGGAGGTAAAGTGCTATTAGACTATTTGGAACACAATTAGTGAAAAAATTGCAATCTCCTAAACAAATCCCTAGATTGAATATGAAACAAAAAATATATCCAACCATTGATAGTTCATAGAATGAAAGGTCAACAATCAAGAAGTAGCAACTGTAGCAAGAAGTACATGTTGGAATATAATACATCATTTGGTTATTTACTAATGTACCTTCATGGGTACATATTTAGATTAGGATTATATTAGGATATAATAGTTTATTAGAGTAAATTAATAAATGCACAAGTTTTAGAATATAAAATGATGTATATGTGCATGTAATCCACATGTACATGAGTCTTAGGGTTGAGTGAGAGGCAAGGAATATATCTTTCTATACAAAGGCATCATTGTGAGTGTTAAGATACAAGAAAGGATTTTTAAAGTGCATAAAGTAGTGTAGTAGTAGTAGTCACAATGTAGCTCCATTTTGATATAATGAAGGAGTTGTTAACTCCATGAGAGGAGCATTTTAATTTTTGTGAGCTTTCTTATATGAGCTTTTCTAGAGCATTGTATCAAGTTTTTTATCATATTTTTATGCATGCTAAGTTTCTATTATTATAGTTATAATATTGCATGCTTATTCCTATGCTTGTGATCTCATTTCCTTTAAGTTTAAGGCTCCAAAATCTAACAGTGGTATCAGAGCCATGGTGGATCAAAGGAAATCTCAAAGTGATCACCATTGCTACTATTGAATATTTGCAAGCTGGACCAACCATAGTGTGCTGCTACATGCAAATACCATCACAATAGTTTTTTTACAGAAATAGATCTAGATAGAAGAATAGAAAATAAATAAATCCACATGATTTATTTGACTAGATTTTTTCCACAGAGTTGCAAAAACTTGTGAAAAATAGAACTCAGTATTGCATCCACCAGATTAACAATCCAACTAGTGAAGATTTTTTTTATAGAGTCATAGGAATTTTTTATTATCTCTAATATTTTATTACAAGAGAGAAAATAAATTTTCAAGAGAACCATTGGGTTACTATCATCTAAGTTTTTCTTGTTGCAAAATATTAACTCTCAGAAGGTGGGAAGCTTCCTAGAAAAGATAGAGAATAACTCCATCTTTGTTTCCTGAAGGTCGATATTACTTTCCTCATGCAAGGATTAATTCTTTGTTGCACAAAAAAAGTATTGAATATTTGAATGTCTAAGGAGAATGGTCCCATTGAGATATTTGTAGATTGAAGACTCCTAGTTGAAAGATCAAGGAGAATATCTAGTGGTCAAGGAAGCCAAATTGAATATTGCAAATATAGGAAGGAGGTCCTAGAAAGAAGACCCCATTGAAGATTGAAGAGACTTAAGGAGAAGAGTCCTAACAAATATTGGATATTGGTGATCTCCATTGAATACTGAAAACTTCACATTGAAGAAGAGGTCCATTGAAGGCCCTATTGAAGAACTTCCATATTGGAAGATTGAGCATTGAGAAGAACTAACAAAATGTTCTATTACATATTTTAGTAGCAATAGATTCAAGATATCCTAGAAGAATATCTCACTATGAAACTTCCATAGTTGAATATTGGAGAGGCCAAGTAAGGTCTCATTGAAGATTTTGAAGCTACAAGTTTGAGGACCTTGGAGAGGTCTCAAGGAGAAAATGAAGAATACTTGGTGAGCCTCATTGAAAGAGTTCCTAGAAGAATTCATTGGAGAAATTACTACCAATGGAGAAGCTTGAGATAGCTAAGGAATTGAGACAATTGTTGCCATATGACAACAAGCCCAAAGGAGAAGGTTTGGCAAGAATATTGTCAATTCACAAGATATTTTGGAATAGATCTCAATATTGATATATTGTTTGAGGAAAATATCTAATTTTTGAAGTCATAATTTGACAAGAGAAAGGAGATAGAAAAACTGTCAAATTTGAGATATTTTGGGGCCATCATTGAAGGGTTCTTGAGTGAACATATCAAATGCTATTTGGGGGAGGATCCTACCAAATTTTTGGGATTCAAGGATTTTTTCTCAGTGAAGGTAAGGACTACTATACAATATTAATTTTTTAATATTTGAGGATAGAAAAATATAGCAATAGTAGTGTTAGTGACTGCTAAAGATCAATTTTAGAGGTACATCCTGAAGGAGCATTTTAAGATACCAAGTTACAATATTGGGAAAAAAACTGAAGTTAGGTATATTTTGAGAGAAAGAAATTGATTAATTTTTTTTTGTTTACTCTAAACAAAAGAAGACTACAAATTACATATAGTTAAGAAGCTTGGATAGTGAGTATTGAAGTAACCAAGAAAGGAAGGAGTTTTCAAATATTGAAATCAACACTCGGTTTCACCCCATCCAACATTACAAAATATAAGGAGAACTAGTTCAAGATCATATGGGGGTAAACGTCTACTCTACATTTGCATAGCATCAAGATTAAATATGTCATAAAAGAGCATAGATTGAAAGCACTCAAAGTGCAATAGTCAAGAAAGCTAAGCACTATTCAAGAATGAAAGTTACTAAGAGCATTGTGCTTAGAATATGAAGCATAGATACTTAAGAAAAAAAGGATAACAAGGGTAAACCTACGTACAAGTTGTAGATAACAAGGAGGTGATAGCCATAGGAGAAATACATTTGTTTAGAGACATATAACATCAAAAGAGTTTTTCGAGAAGACATAAGAAGGTGCACGAAAAAGGCATTTGGTGAAGGCAAAGAAAGGTTTAAAAGTTTGTTCATCAATTTAACAGGAGAGTACATGCAACATATTGACATCGAGAAAGAAGTGCAAAACAAAATAGTGCACAGTGAATAGACTACATTGATCGTAGGTTTAGTCGAGTGAATAGCACAACTCATAGCATTACTTGGAATTCACTATCGCATGAACATCAAATAAGTCAGGATTTCATCAAAGATAACAATTTTTATAGAAGAGTTCTAAAAAGTCTAGGAGGTGGCCAAAGTACCAAGTACTTAAGATTTTCAAACTTGCCAAAGGAGGTGAAAATTTGCAGTGAAGGTGTAGTGAAGGAAGAAGATATCATTACACAACAAAGAAAATAATTGCATGCCAAATGAAGTAATATGGAGGTATTTGGTAGAGAAGTTACAACACACCAAATGAAGCAATGACATAGCATGTGGTAGAGCCATTACATGCTAAGAAAGAGGAAGAAAAACCATTATTTTATCCTATCAGTAGCATGCATCGAAAGTTATAGATATTATAAGAAATAGGAAGGACATCACTCAGTCATGTAACCCTATTTAATATCCATTGAGGATGTGGCATATATATCTCAAAAGGAAGTGCAACATAGTAACATCTCAAGGGAAGAAAATTGTTTCCACTTGTCTCAACCTATCATTAAGGTATAATGCTCAATTTGGTATCATTTACCTTAAGCCTTACTCACCTAGTAATTTCCAATTAAAGGAAGTCCTTTGCCTTAAGAATAGTGACACTTGTTATAGTGGATAACCTATAATTTAGGTATAATGCTCAATTTGGTATTATTTACCTTAAGCCTTACTCACCTAGTAACACCCAACAAAAGGAAGTCCATTGCCTTAAGAATAGTGACATTTGTCATAGTAACACCCAATGAAAGGAAGTCCATTGCATTAAGAATAGTGACACTTGTCATAGTGGAGGTATATACAAGAGCATGTAACAAAGTGGAAAGTGAAGCAAGGGCATAGCAAGTGTTGAGCAACATTAAAGGTGAAGAGAGTGTAGTAAAACACGACATTGAAGGATGTAAAGCTACCATAAGAAAGAGCACCGGTCAACATTCTACCATTGAAGAACACAAGGTGGTCGTCGGATACAGTAGCACATATCATAGTAAACAAGTGCTTGATATAAAGGTAATATCTAAGATTTATTGCCTTTATAAAGCTGTAAGAAGTGATAATATTAAATATATCAGCTTTAATATTAATCTAGGGATATTAAGTAGAAGTTATAAGGTAGTGGAAGATACCCTAGAAATTACATTACTTATTTTTGAGAAGAAAGAAGCATTATGTTGTAAAAATTTATTATTATTAAATATTAATCATTTACCCATATGCAATAATATCAAATCATTCATCCACAAATAATTATCCACAATAACAATCCACAAATGAGAGAGAGATAGATAATACCCTTAAGGTAGGGAAATACCAATAATAATCCTTAAGGAAGGAATAACTCCACAAGATCTCTAAATATAAGAGATCCACTTAAGGAGGGAAAATTCCCATAAGTCACTTTGTGGGAAAATATGATTACATAAGATTATTCTCCAATGATGATTACAATGACAAATATCTCTTCTCTAAATATCCATATTTGTATTCTACTTTGGGGAGCCTACTACTAATATAATATTATATTATAATATAATATAATATTATAATACAATCAACCTTGTTTTATAGGTGGCCCATGCCAAAGCTTATACAATATAATAATATATCCCCAAATATCTATTCCTAGTTACTCTACCATGTCACCTTCCTAACAAATGTTTCGTCCTCGAAACATATGAAGAAATATGATAATATGATTTGCTAAGAAAATTTAGCAATAGGTACCAATCTCGATCATTCATCCATCCAAGTGAAACACGTTGATGTTGGTATGCCATTTTGTTACTTGAGTATCCAAATTTGCTTCATTGGCTCCACACTTTTGCTGTTGTATTTTGATAACTTGAATGATGGGTCCACTTTTTCCTTGATGCTGATGATCCACTCTAAAAACCAAGATTCCTATGCTTTCTTTGCCAAACACTACCATAGTTGGTGCCCTTATGATTCCATGTAGAACTATAATATTGTTTCTTTGAACCATACCTCCAAGATTGTTGATGCTCATGGTGGTGTGGATGGCGATATGGTGCAACCTTAACTTGATGTTCTACCTTCTTTGACTTCTCAACATTTTCTCAATTATTTTAAATTCTTCTACACATTTTTCTTTCATGTTCTCTTTGTTTGGTGTGTCCTTGTGCTCTTCTATCAAAGCTTCCTTGGACTCTATTACTATTATTTCCATGAACTCCATTGTTGCTACTTCTTCCATGGACTTTGTTGTTGCTACTTCCTTCTTGGATTTTGTTTTAGGTTCTTAAATTTGTTTCTCTACAACTAATTATTTATTTTCCTTGCATCCTTGCTCCTTAAGCTAAGAAATATCTTGCAATGTTATCTTCTGTTTCTTGTACCATAACTTCATAAACTTATTTTGCACATTAATTTTAACATTATCCAAAGAATCTAACCAAAGATAACCAAGAAAAATATCTTCATCATCCATATAAATATCATAGAAATATGAATGTAAAACATATTTATCCATGGTGATCTTCAAATCTTCAAAAATATGAACATGCTCACCCTCTAGCTATATGTCCTTAATTTTTGTTGCTTGAACTTGCAACTTCTTAGCCAAAGAAATATTAATAAAATTATATCTTCTACCAGGGTCAATGGAAATAATAACCTATTATTTTTTAATGCTTCCATGAACCTATAAAATAGAATTTTTAGATTCAAACAAATTCCTTTGCCCATTTTTTAATTTATCTTCTATCGAAGGTATGGTTTCCTTTGTCTGCATACTGAAATATTTTTTATCTTCTACCACTTATTTGAAATTTTCTAGATCTCTTTTTATTTTATTTTGTTCTTTTTGAAGCATATTTATTTCTTCTTCATATCCCTTGATGGTGACCTTCAAACTAGCTATATTTTTATATGGGTCCCATCTACTCAAGAATGCATGCTCTATTTTATCCCAAGTGTATTCATTACTCCTTCCCTTAAAAAAATTATTCCACCAAGACCAAGCTTCCCCTTTCAAGTTTTTGATAAGGAAGAATTGCCAAAATTGGTTATTACGATATAGAGACCTAAACATTTTCCTCTAGCATCAATATTGTCCTTCCAAAAAAAATATTACAGCTCCATAAGTTCACACCCCAAGTTAAATATAATGTAAACTAGGGTTTTATAAACTAGGGTTTCATAGAAATATATATCTACCCAGTGATTTGAAGCTAAAATTCCACATAAATAATTCAATCTATAATTTTTCTTCCAAAAAAAATAAAGTGCAACTGATTTTCTTACCCGAACTAAACAAATTTCACCTTTCAAAAAATTTACGACTTGAAAATTTGTCACTATCCTTATTCCCGATGACTGACTTTAGAAGGTTATATCTCCCTATATACTACTTGGATTCCTTCATATGACCACTCAACTTAAATCTCTTCAAATTCTACACAAACTGATCCAAGAATCACATGAATTGGATAAACTTTCGTAGATATATTGCTTCTAAAATATGAGACTTTTTCCAAATTTTTTTACAAAATTCATCATTATCCTTGTTATGTATGACTAAATTCAGAAGGTCATATCTCCCTCAATACTGATTGTATTCCTTCATATGACCACTCATTTTAAAACTCTTCAAATTCTACACAAACTGATCCAAGAATCGCCTAAATCGGATAAAATTTTGCAAAGATATAGCTTCTAAAAGATGAGATGTTTTTCCAAAAAAATTTACCCTAATTCTGTAATTTCACACAAAAATCCCCACTTTGCCAAAATCATTACTCTGATACCACTTGCAGAACTTTATTATTATTAAACATAAATCATTCACCCATATGCAGAAATATCAAATCATTCATCCACAAATAATTATACATAGAACAATCCACAAGTGAGAGAGAGATAGATAATACCTGTAAGATAGGGAATTACCAATAATAATCCTTAAGGAAGGAATAACTCCACAAGATCTCCCAAGATGAGAGAGCCACTCAAGGAGGGTAAAGTCCCATAAGCCACTTCGTGGGTAAAGACGATTACATAATATTATTCTCCAATGATGATTACAATGACAAATATCTTTTATTTATATATCCATATTCTTATTCTACTTTGGGGAGCCTACTACTAATATAATATTATATTAAAATATATTATTATAATACAGTCAACCTTGGGTTATAGGTGGCCCATGCCAACCATTATACAATATAATAATATATCCCAAATATCTATTCCTAGGTACCCTATAATAATTAATCTAGGAATATTTAGTAGGAGTTATAAGGTAGTGGAAGATACCCTAGAAATCACATTACTTATTTTTGAGAAGAAAGAAGCATTAAAATATTTATTATTAGTGCTTCAACTATTTGCAAATTTTAAAGGATATATAAGGTTAGTTTGCAAATATATAAACATTCAAAAACAAAACTTTTAATTAGGGAGATATAAGGAATCCTACTTCAATTAAATATCTAGAAGTTTAGAAACCTATTACTGCATTGAATCATAGTAGAAGAGATTAAGATATTGAATGCATCGAAATTATAGTTGAAATATTGATTTAGGACATAGACAATCTGACTAAAGATATTTAACTCTTCTAAAAAAAATGTCTGCAAATAGTGGTTGCAAGTGATAAAAGTGAATCATATTTATAGCATTACTAGGGAGCTATAAGGAAGACTACTACAAAGGTTAATACTACAAGACCCAAACCAAAAAGGAAGATAAATATGTCAACCTCAAAGAGTGAAGTAAACAATGATATGAACAACACCATTAGAAGATAAAAGATTAATGTTATTAAATCAGGAATCTAGAGTCTTCTAAATAAAATTGAGAAATTGGATCTTGGTTCAAGATTGATCTATAGTGAGGTGCTAAAATAATATTTCACTACTATGAATTTTATCTTCATGCTAGGTTTATTGAAGCAATTGAAAATGAAAAGAAAGATATTCCAATTCCTTTGGAGTTTGGGAATATTCTATACATTACGTTACTTTCACTTCAAACTCACAAATAAGTAGTTGCAAAGCAAAGTAAAAATAAATATAGATGAATAATTTCTAGATAAAGTGTTTCAAGCATCATGTAGTACTAGTACTTCAAGATCTACTAACTCAAAATTTTATCATGATGCTTGTTCAGAAGTTTCTGTACACAACAAGGATAGTAGTGAAAAGGATAAAGGCAAAAGAAAAATACTATTGCAGGAATCAGGTGATAGTACAACCACATATGAAAGTATAATAACTAGAACCAAAGACAATAAATAAGGAAAATAAGAGGAGACATCAGATCAAGGATGAATACAATGCAAGGTAAACTAAAAATAATAGAAGGAAAATAACATCATCAAGATGAAGACTATTCAAGAATCAAAGATCCACATTGAAGACTAATGTCTTCAAAAACCAAATAATGTAATACAAGGGGGTGTTGGAATATATTACATCATTTGATTCTTTTCTATTGTACCTTCATGGATACATATTTATATTAGGATTATATTAGGAGACAAATAATTTATTAGAGTAAATTAATAAATGCACGTGTTAGAATGTGCAATGATGTAAATGTGCATGTAGTCCACATGTACATGAGTCTTAGGGTTGAGTGAGAGGTAAGGAATCTATATTTATATATAAATGCCTGATTGTGTGTATTTAGATACAAGAAATGAGTTGTGGAGTGCATAGAGTAGTATAGTAGTAATAGTCACAATATAGCTCCATTTTGATATCATGGAGTTGTAAACTCCATGAGAGGAGGATTGAATTTTTGTGAGCTTTCTTATATGAGATTTTCTAGAGCATTGTATCAATTTTTCTATCATATTTTCATGCATGTTAAGTTTCTATTATTATAGTTATAAAATTTCATGCTTATTTCTATACTTGTGATCACATTTCCTTTAATTTTAAGGCTCCAAAATCTAATAGTACATAAAACTAAAGTGATAGTTGCAACAATGGAGGCTAAGGTATCCAAGAAGGAGTTTGAAATAGCCATATCCAAAAAAATCAAAAGGGTGGAGCAAGAGCCAGAAGTACAAGGAATAAGTACGTCCTCTAAAACCATTTCCACTCAATCCTCCCCTCCTCATCACTCTACGCAGTCATCCTCATCACTTGAAATCATTCCTGCACCAACCCAACCTCCATTACAACTTCAATATTCACCATCATCCCATAAACCACCAAATTCTCCTTCATAAGTATCCCCACCACAATTTTCCTCTCCACTCATAATGTAGAAGGAGCTGGTCATCCCAGAAAGCCTTAGCCTTGTACAAGCTAGTAGGTTGGCATCATACCCACTTACTCTTATGCCTTAATTTTTTATTACTCCTATTATCCCCTTCATTTTTAAATATAAACCACTCTTGGAGGTGTTCTCCATCATCCAATATATCTAAGAGGTGGAGGATAACAAAAAAAAGTGGATTAAATAGAAAAAACAACAAGAAAAGGTAGAAGTAGTCACTCTGACCTATAAAATAATGGATACTATCAAAGAAATAAGGATAAAAGTGATTGCCCACTCAAATATCAACAAAGAAGCTAAAAAAATGAGGCCAAAGTATTATTGGATAGAGGTGCAGAGTCAAGACATCTCCAAACTTTCAAAATGGGAGATACTTCGAGCCATATACACCAAGGAAGATACATTATTTCTATAGAGTAATATAACAAACATTAAACTTAAAGCTACTAAAAATAAGTTGGAAGCCCTAGAAATGAAACTAAGAAAAGAAAATATAGAGCATAATGCTATTAAAAATGAAATCAAGGGGATGAAGATAATAATTGACAACTCTCCTACAAAGGAACAATTACAACAAAATGATGACAAAATACAAAGCATGGAGGAAGAGCTGCAAGTTGCTAAGGATCAATTACAACAACAAGGTTCAATGCTAAAAGGGAATTTTTTTAGTCTTGGGTCATGTTGGCATTTTTTCCACATTGAAATTTTGTTGTAAATTTGCCATTAAAAATTACAAATGCTTTTTGAGTGTTTTCACACATTGAAAATTTTTGATGGGTGTAATTTGAGGCGCAATTAAAGTAAAATGTTTTTCCCTTCTCCGAAATGCTTTTTGTTCGAAATGGCCTTTTCGCTTTCCGAAATGGCCTTTTCGCTCTTTGAAATACCTTTTGCTTTCCGAAATGCTTTTTATCCGAAATGGTCTTTTCGCCTCCAAAATGCCTTTTGCTTTTCGAAATGCTTTTTATCAAAAATGACCTTTTCGCTCTTTGAAATACATTTTGCTTTTTGAAAGGCCTTTTGCTTTCTTTGTTCTCATTAATTTTCAAAAAAATCAAGTTTCCAAGATTGGCCCCACTTATGGCAGTAGAATATTTTCCCAAAAAAAGTTGTAAGAAAAGGACAAAGATTAGGGTACAATTTCATTTCACATAGGATAAAAGTATTAAGTGCACATTCTAAGAAAAAGCTCGTTTCAGGCTAATTGAAGATGAAGGCCCATTTTTTGGGTGAAATTTCATGTTTTCAATGAAAATATTCTTTGAAAAAGGATTAATATTGATGGAGTTAATTCTTGTGGCAATATTATCAACAAAACTACCAGGTTCTTTGGACTACAGTGTAATAATATTCATTTTTGAGGCACTAATAACTTTGTGGGTATGAATTTCCAAGGTGCCACCATAGAGAATGAAATCAGATCGTTGATTCCTGTTGAAGCCTGATATGCCATGTGATAAAATCAATAGATATTTTCTTTGGCATTTTTTCATTGGTTCAATATTGTTACCAAGGAGAGAATTGCTACTATTGGTGTTTGAGTGGCCATCACCTTGCCTCCACATGTATTAAATGAAGGAGGCAAAAAACTCTATAAATACTAATCAAATTTCTATTGTAAAAGCAGTTGGACATTTTGCAAGAAAACTTCTTAAGTTATTTGCATCAATAGAAGAGACTTGGCTTCTGAAATTTGCAAGAATTATTATGTGTGTGATTTCCTTCTATTTTTAAGCATTTATTTTTATGCTCATGTTCCTGCTGTTAAGTTTCAAATTCTATTTTTGGATTTAAAACATTGTTGGTGAGTGAGTAAGTTTTGAAATGTGATCTGAGGGTTGTCCCTACAAAGGTGTGAGTAAAATTCTACTGCTTTCCTTCTGTTATATGCTATTATAAAACTTGGTGGAATTTTTGTTGTTAGTCTGCCCCAATCCTACATCTTCGACCTGTGGCCATATTTCTCTTTCTTTCCATTATTTTTAGTTTCTTTCTTGTAACTCTAGTCTTTAACAGTGTAGGATTTAGTAAGGGAAACAACCCTCTCTAGATATTGGTCTGAAGGAATTTTCTCTTTCCCTTGGCCTTTCAATGTTGGCCGAGTCTAGGGCACACAAGTGATAATATCTTGTACTTAGGCAGATTTGTGACCAACAGGTTAGGACTAATTACTTGGAGTTCTAAAAACAAACTATTGTAGCACTATCATCTACTAAGGCTGAGTACATAGCAATCACAAATGCTAGTACCCAAGCCTTATGGTTGAGAAAAGTACTTGAAGAAACAGGTGAAAGATAAAATGATCCTACCATATTGTATTGTGATAATATGAGTGCCATCCAATTGGCACATAATCCTATCCACCATAGCAAGTCCAAGCACTTTGACATGAAGTATCACTTTATTAGAGAGATAGTGGAGAAACAGGTGATTGAGTTGAAACATTACAACACTTTGGACAACATAGCAGACATATTCACCAAAGGAGTTTCTAAAACTCAATATATAAAGCTGAGAGACTATCTGGTCAGCCCTCTCAACTTTAAGGGGGAGAATGTTGAACTTTGAATTTCATACTTCCTATAGTTTGGTTAGCATATGTAATTGTTCTTCTACGTAGCTAAGTATGGTCTTATTCTAGGAGTTGTTATGAGAGCATATAGAAAATAGGTTAGACTTGGTCTATGTTTGGAGTAGGCTAAGAACAATAGATTTTGTTTACATAAAATAATGGTGCTCCAACCATGTTGAGCCCAAATTTATTTTCTCAAACATATAAATTTAATCTCCTGCAAGCAATGTATATACTGAATTCCAGTTTTTCAAAAACTCTATTAATTTAATTCACAATGACTATTCTTCTTTGGTTTTATAAATTAAAGTCCCAAAATAGATAGTTTGCTTCAAAATATAACCTAATATTTTGCATTATACTTAATCAAACTTCTATTTTGTTTCATAGAAGAATATAACTAAATACCAACCATAATATTTAATTAAACCTTTGCTTATATACAATTTCACATAATCGACATTTCCATAGGATGAAAAATGTGCCTTCCCATAGAAACCCCTGGTCAGGTCATTAAACCTACGGTTTAACAAATGCCTTGTGCCATAGCAACTAGCACCAAGTGGTTGGTTCAGGATGGCCAAGGCCCTAGTACATTTGGCTTATTATTATAGTAGGTGGAGGTTCAAATAAAATAGGTCATTGCTACTATACATCCTGCATGGGACTAACTAGAGATAGAAGCATTAGAAACCATCACCTACCCACCACATAGAATATTATTCCTAATACCACATGTCCTAAGGTTGCTACGTGTTCGCCAATAACCACCAATACTTCTATTCTATGGTTATTACCTAGATTTTATTTAATTTGCACAACGAAGGTCAGTGTTGTTGTACGACACGAGCATGGGCGACGTCTTAGACTAACATATTTTTGGTAGAAGCATAAATTTGGTAGTCTAAATTAGTCTAGAGTAGAGACTATCTTAAGGCTTCCTAACCTAGTACCCATTCAAAAGAGGTAGCTCATAACAAGGTATTATGTTCGTAAACGATGCTATGATTATAGGTGAGAAACACTCTCAATCCTTGATATCCAAGGAATCGAACAACCAATCCCATATCAGAGATCCCTCTAGCCTCCGAGAGGTGGCTACTAGATTTCCATAAGGGTGTGCAACTTTGAAATACAAGAGAAATCAAATTATTTTCTTTAGTTAGGGTGACATCAACATCCTACCACAATACTTAAGCCATTGCAACTAGATCGATGAGAGGGGCTCAAATGAAGTAAGCCAAATTTAATAATGCTTGGGATTATATCCTAAATCATGTAAATAAAACTACTATTACATAAATTTATTTCTAAACCATTCTAGGGTGAAATCAAACTACATAATAAGTTAGTGTTCATTCCAAACAAATTGGTGCTAATTCATGGAAGTCAAAGAGATAGACCCAACCTTGTAATTATGTAATATTTTCTTGTTCTTTCAGGTCTTTGGTGGCTTCCTCTTTGATCCTATGATTGCTTCCCCAATACCCTCCTAGGGCCCAATCTCATAAAATATTTTTCATCCTCCCTTTTAACATAGTTCCTTCTCGTCCTTATCCTCTCCCATGCTCACTTACCTCCATTCAATGCTTTGAAGACCCCCTTACCCCTTGCCATGGAGGCCATTCCCTAATCAAAGCATCCTATGCATCCATAATACCAAGACAATAGAGATAGAGATGGAAATATCTACAATATTATATATTTAATATTGAACCCAAATCAAATCTCTGCATTGATTTGAAAAGGGGTAGATATTTCAAATAACTATTTAAAACATCTTTTGCTAATAATATAATATTATAATAATATCATCTTCATTTATAATAACATTTTATTATAAATTACTATTATGAATAACCTTTTATTCATAAATTATAATAATATTATCTTTATTTATAATAACATTTTATTATAAATTATTATTTATGAATAATATTTTATTCATAAACTATAATAATATTATCCTTATTTATAATAACATTTTATTATAAATTATTATTTATGAATAACCTTTTATTCATAAACTATAATAATATTATCTTTATTTATAATAACATTTTATTATAAATTACTATTTATGAATAATATTTTATTCATAAACTATAATAATATTATCTTTATTTATAATAATATTTTATTATAAATTACTTATTTATGAATAATATTTTATTCATAAACTATAATAATATTATCTTTATTTATAATAACATTTTATTATAAATTACTTATTATTATTATTATAAATAACCCTTTATAATAATAATCTAAGATCAACTTACCTTTTGATGACACATAGCTTTCTATGCCAAAAGCTTGCCAGGGAGGGTCATGACATCCTACCCCATAGGGCTAACACCATCCCTGGTATTTATGGTAAAAACATCTTTGGTTACACAAAGTTAGGTACTCAAGAATAATATCCAACTTCCATTGAGCTGAAGTAAAATTTCCTCCTACCCCTACAAATATCAACATTATATTTTCTCTATAGGAGATGCAATCCCACTCATTAAGCAACAAAAGTAGTAACATTCCTTCTTCAAATTTATCCAGCAAGAGGTTTTGTTCCTATTTTCCCATATTTTGCACTTGCAAGGCAAGGGAAAGAGGAAAACACTGCAACTTTCGCATAACACATTGCCTTAAATTATAAATTTTGGGTAAAAATAACCCATCCTTAAGGCACAAGAGTCCATTATCCATGTTGAGATCTTACTCTTTACTAGATTTTTATTATTTTGACTTGAAAATATTTGTAACTCTCACCTACGGGTAAATGTTTGTTGATTTATTCCATTAAATCCAAGGGGTTTCAAGTCAAACTGCTATGTGCTTCCTTTAAGGCTTTAGGCTAAACAATGTCTTCTTGCTTCCTCATCTCAGATTTTGTTTTCTAGATGAAATATTCATGCCTTTGAGTGTTTACTAAACTTAAATTTTTGGTTTATTCTTAAATCAAATTAAGGAGAGGACCCCATAATCCCCTTTAGAATGGAATTCCTACACATTCTTTTTTAGAATTGCAAGCTCGTTTTCGAAGAATAGAACCCTACATCTATCTTTAAGCATGATTAACTTAACCAAATTTAGTCATTTCACCTATGATGAGCTTACTTTAAGGTATCTATCTCACCTTACCTATGAGATACCTAACATTATTCACCCAAATTCCACTATGGATTGAATTTATCCATCTATCTTATTTTAGATATGAGCTGACTCTATCTATCTATCTCATTTTAGCTATGAGCTGAATCTATCCATCTATCTCACTTGAGATAGCTAAAGCCATCTATCTCATTTTAGCTATGAGTTGACTCTATCCATCTATCTCACTTGAGATAGCTAAATTCATCTATCTCATTTTTCTACTTTTATTAGCAAATGGCTAAGGTTATGCTTACCTTACACAAGATACTATACCAAAGTAAAGTTGCTTTTCCTTGGACCAATCCTTAAGCATTCCTTAGCTTATCTAAGGAAGCTTCTAGTCTATCATACCTAGATCCTTATCTAGGGAAGCTAGTAGTCCCATGACTATGTGCTTTGACTACAAGCAACTTGGTAGTTCAAGGTTTTCTTGGCTTCAACTTAACTAAGCAAAGGCCTGTTATAAAAAGATACCTATCCTTTAGCACATTCCAAAGGAACCTCTAGTCCATTATCTCCTAGAGTTCCTTTCATGCAAAGCATCTCGTCCTACGCCTTACTGCTCTAATACCATATGTAACACCCCAAAACTCAACCAGCCTAGGGATGCCACTATTTACTACTATAAATTTTCTTTTAAAAGTAATTAACATCACATATTAACAACCACCAAGAATCACATTTAAAACAAATAAATAACAATACAAACCAAGCACTAGATCAAATCAAAACATGAGGATTAACTAGCAAAGACATATTGAAAGTAAATATAGAAACCACAACAAATAAATACATAAAGTAAGATCAAAGAAGATACCCATAACACAATATTTATCCTAGGGAAAACCCTTAAAGGGAAAACCCAGCCTCAAATACGTTCCATATATTGCATAAGTTTGATCTTTTACAAATACAAGGATCCATAATCCTTTTCTCTCAACATAAGCCAATACAATGCATAGAACACATAGTTCATACAACTTTACCATGGAATGCTCAATTCATCCACACAACAATCTCCATGATTGCTTTATCATACTTATACAATCAATACTATATTCCACGTAAGAATATTTTTATTTACCAAACTAACTAAAGTCCCATACCTTTAGTTAATCTAATAAACCACTTTCCATTTACTAAACTAACTAAAGTCCCATACCTTTAGTTAATCTAATAAACCACTTTCCATTTACTAAACTAACTAAAGTCCCATACCTTTAGTTAATCTAATAAACCACTTTCCATTTACTAAACTAACTAAAGTCCCATACCTTTAGTTAATATAATAAACCACTTTCCATTTACTACAACTACACTAACATCTTAGCATAATCATTATCACTATGTTATCTAACATATAACATAATCCACAATTATTACTTTTAAACTCAATCTATGCTAATCAACTCTAGCATAATCACATTTCCTTTTTAAACATAATCTATGCTAATCAACTCTAGCATAATCACATTTCTTTTTTAAGTATAATCTATGCTAATAAACTCTAACATAATGTCATTTCCTTTTAAGCATAATCTATGCTAATCCATTCTAGCATAACCAAATTTCCTTTTAAATATAATCTATGCTAATAAACTCTAGCATAATTATGTTTCATTTCAAGCATAATCTATGCTCATCAACTCTAGCATAATCATATTTCCTTTTAAACATAATCTATGCTAATCAATTCTAGCATAATCACATTTCCTTTTTAAACATAATGCTAATCAACTCTAGCATAATCATATTTCCTTTTAAGAATAATCTATGCTAATCAACTCTAGCATAATGTCATTTCTTTTTAAACATAATCTATGCTAATCAACTCTAGCATAATCACATTTCCTTTTTAAACATAATCTATGCTAATCAACTCTAGCATAATCACATTTCCTTTTAAACATAATCTATGTTAATCAACTCTAGCATAATCACATTTCCTTTTAAGCATAATCTATGCTAATCAATTCTAGCATAATCACATTTCTTTTTTAAACATAATCTATGCTAATAAACTTTAGCATAATCATATTTCTTTTTAAACATAATCTATGCTAATCAACTCTAGCATAATCACATTTCCTTTTAAACATAATCTATGCTAATCAACTCTAGCATAATCATATTTTCTTTTAAACATAATCTATGCTAATCAACTCTAGCATAATCACATTTCCTTTTAAACATAATCTATGCTAATCAACTCTAGCATAATCACATTTCCATTTAAATATAATCTATGTTAACTAACTTTAACATAATCATATTTTCATTTACAATACAATCTATGCTAATCAACTTTAACATAATCATATTTCCATTTAAATACAATCTATGTTAACTAACTTTAACATAATCATATTTCCATTTACAATACAATCTATGCTAATCAACTTTAGCATAATCATATTTCCTTTTAAACATAATCTATGCTAATAAAATCTAACATAATGTCATTTCCTTTTAAGCATAATCTATGCTAATCCATTCTAGCATAATCACATTTCCTTTTAAACATAAACTATTCTAATCAACTCTAGCATAATCACATTTCCTTTCAAACATAATTTATGCTAATCAATTCTAAATGAAACTAATTAATTTCCATTCCATATTTTTTTTTTGTGGGTAAAATTGATTAAGTGCATGGTTTAAATGGGTCCCAAATCCAAGTACATAAACTAGTCACTAAACCAATAGCATAATATGACACAAGCCTGCATATTGGCCAACAACAACCTAAAGAAAAAGGTCCAAACAATAGTAAAGAAGGCTAGATGGATGCTTGATGTCAAAAAAACAAAAATATAATCTGAGAAATACCCACGTAGGGGTGGATTAATGGAAATAACTATCTAAAAAACCTGTAAAGGAGCTATGACAAAAACCTGCATAGGGGAAGCTCGCAAAAGATCCATAAAAACTATAATAGACACCGTGGGCCAAGGTGTAGGTAGTGACTCACAATTAACAACAACACCCTTCCACTTGAAAATCGTCAAATTATTTGGGAAATCCTAGATCTCAAGTTTCCAATTATGACGACCTCTTCACACCACTCATCCTTTCATCGAGAGTTCTATAAACTCAGCCATCAGCTAAACAGTAACTCTAAAATGAAGGTTACACACAACAATATAACCATTATTCCATGAAATGATAAAGGCTTCAGTGATATCTTGCTCAACCCCTTTGAACTTGCTTAGAAATGGAATGAGACCATGAGCTTCTAGAAAGGTGTAAGAAAGGGGATCAATTTGAAGGGTAGATGGCTCAAGCAAGGCTGTATTGGCAATATTGAGGAGGAAGGAAGACCACATAAGCTTCTTACAACCTAGGACACACAATGATGAACAAAATTAGATGGTAATGGACAGACATAGACCAAGGATGTAAATATAATTTTTTTTGGTACAATAGATGCCCTTTTCGGAAGGTGAGTTGGTGTGATTGGTAGACCACATAATAATTCTCCATATGGAACTAAGATCAGAAAAAATAGACTTGGCACAAGGCAAACTTCATACATGATAGGACTGGGATAGGATTGGGAGTTCCAAATGGTTGAAATAATGAATCTCAAAATTCACAAGACATAAAATTAAGCATCTCGAGACTTGACGCATATTGACATTGTTTGATAACATCCAATTGCACAACCTAGACCTACTTAGGGACTTGACATGCTTGGAGAAGACAACCATGAGGTAAACCCATTGATAGGGCCTATATTAGGATATCATATAATTTACAAAAGTGAAATGGGAGAACCAAATGATAGAACTGATAGCAAGGTAGAGAGTCACGCTAATTAAAAAACTTTTGCCATAAGAATTGAAACCGAATAAACACATCATGTTGAAAAGGGTAGAGTCAACATTGTAGAAGCTGATCCATTGAAACCTGTGACCACAACTTTCAAACCAAATCATTATTAGTAGCATTTAAAACTTCTTGGGGAAATATTTATTTCCAAATGAACAAATATTTATGGGTAACTCCCCAATTGGCAAGAATATCTGCAAGTTTGTTAGCTTTGCAGTACACATGGTTGATAGAGATATCATTGAATTTTTGGGATAACTTCTTAGCTTCTTGAATAATAGTTATGAAATTTCAGGAGGACACCCTATTGTTTTTAAGAGCATTTATAATGTTCAAATAATATCCCTCAATAAAAAGGTTGCCTCTATAATCATTGAGAAGAACTAGCCCTCTTTATAGTGCACGACCTTCAAATGATTTTTTTGGCACCCTAGATACTCAGTATTGTTGAGTGGTAATTTTACCAAAATATAAAATTACACTCTCCCTTAAGATTTTGATACCAAAATCCCCTCTTGCAAAGAATTTAAACAAAAAAATTCTCCAAGGTCTCCGCTATATTAGCATTTGCATATGTGTATTAGTAATATCAATAAAGATATATCAATATAATGCTAGGAACACCTTAGTGAGTGCAAGTAACTATAAACAAGGGGTAAGTGTTGATTTATTTTACCATGCTACTTTAATGATTGTTCATGAAACCAAAATAAAAGTAAATATGAATTGGCCCTCATATGACCACGATGTAGTGCCTTAATTCCTTTTATCTTGAGGATTTTAAGGTAGATTTTATCTTCCCTTATTAAGTGGATTTTAATCAAGATTTTCCTTGCATTAAATCCTACTTTAAACATGGAAATGAATATTAAAATATATCTATGAAGATGAATCTAAAATGATGAATAGGCTCATTGAATGTAGCTTCTTATCATGAAGATAAAGATAGCCTTTGATATGATTGATGAATTATCCCCCTTTGGTGAAATTAATTTTCACAAAGAGATAATAATTCATTGCCTTAAAATAGAGGCTTTTAAAATGTCATTTTAATTATCCCTCTTTAATGAAATAATTTTCATTAAGAAAAATAATTTAATGCTTCAAAACAATAACCTTCAATGTAATACTTGAATTGCCTCTCTTTGATAAAATCAGAATTTTTATGAAGAGAAGGCAATTTAATATTCCCAAAATTGGTAGCTTATGAAATACCATTAAAATTAACCGTCATTTGATGAAATTGGAGTTTTCATAGAGGGAAGTTCATTTTATACTTGCAAATGAAATATAAAATTGAAAAAAAAAATCAGTTTTGGCCTCAAAATGAAAATTTTGAAATTTCAAAATTTTAAAATCTGCAATAAAAATACTTTGAATAATTATTAAAAATTTGAAATGACTCTGAAGCAAAAACATCTAAGTGCAAAATGAAACTCCGAAGTAAATTATACACATCCGTGCAATTATTTTTGGATTTTGATTTTTTTTTTTATTGTCTGAAAATTAAAAAAAATTATGAAAATAAAAATAAAGTCTGAAAACTGAAATAAAATGCAGAAAATATAGTTTTATGCTACCCTAGCATGCAAAATCCGAGACACGATATTTTTCTTAGCATAACCCAACTTATCCGAAACTGCATTTACACATCCTGAAACAAAGTGGGTGCAAAAATCTGGAAAGATAGACAATAAAATTTTAACACGGAGATTTTCTCCTCTTATTTTGCTCCAAAGTTCAGAAATCCTACAATGTGTGTTTCAATACATTCAAAAACAATTCCTGTTCTACATCCATTCCAGCAAAATATGGCCTCGCCAAAAGAACAACTCTGGCATTTCAGCCACATGTGGTCTCCAAGATATCCAACCCATTTTCTGTGCATCCATTTGGTTTTTAAAGTTTTCTGCTAGGGCCTTTAATTTTCCAATGTTTCATTTCTCTTCTTTGGTTTCACTTCAATAACATGCATGTTATTTTTCATTCCCCTTGTCTTGTTTGTGTTTACATGGCTTTTCCTCATACTTCCATTTTTCTTTCCAGCATTTCTCTTCTTCATTCCATAACATATTTTGTTATGTAACGTTTGTCATTGTTTTTCCTTTGCCAATCATGGTCCTCGATACTAAGTGTTACTTTATCATTTCAACTATCCTTTTTGTCCTCATATTTTGTTGGAATAATTAAACCAAACCTCACGGCCACAAGCGCTTCAGCGCTAAACATTTTTAAAATGGCTTTAGAAAGTGCTTCACCGTGAAGCACATTTAACTCACCCCCGAAAAACACTTCACCGCGAAGCATAAACAAACTGCCCTCGAAAAATGCTTCGCTGCGAAGCAACAAACATTTGCCCTCCGAAGCGAAAATCATCCAAAGTGGAAATCAAGCACGGGAATCGACGCATTAATTCTCCAAGCGTGCGAGTAGTTGGGGTTGTTCGACAGTTGGTCGAAAACTCTCTTTGGCATTTAATTTTTGTCAGCCGGTTGGTGGATTTATCCCGCCCTTTTGTCCTCATCCCCCGCCTATAAATACCGGGGCATTTGTCATTTTGTGTAGAGGAGGATAGCGGAAGGAGGAGAGCAGCAGAGAGGATTGGAGAGCCCAGTGCAGCCGCAGAGCTAGGGTTTCGACCAGCAGAGCAGCAGAAGGGCAAAAGCAACAGCCGCCATCAGCCGAAGAGTGGAGCAGCAGTCTCCCATCAAATTTGTGTGTTTATCCTGCAGATTTCTATCTTGCAAAAGTTTGTAACCCCGACATTATAATTTAATATATAAAATATTTATTCTGCTATTTGCGTCTCTGTGTAGTGTTTTATCCGTAGACATTCCTCAGCTAGGGTTTGCCCCGAAGCGGAAAAACACCCATTCGATCCAGAAGGGAAGGGTGTTAACCTGTTTGGTGTGCCGAAGAAGCATCTCGGCACTTAGTCTCCCGAAGTGGAATCCAGCAGCCACTTCGTCGAAGTCACCGTGAGCTGCAGTGCTTCGAAGCGTTCCTACTCAAAGCAGTCACTTCGGCTGGAAAATTCTCGAAGTGATTTTACTTCAGAAGCAAACCATGCGAAGCAGTTGCTTCACTGGGAATTTCCCCGAAGCAGTTTCACTTTGGCACATTATTTTCCTGAAGTAGTTTTACTTTGGCAAAATATTCCCCGAAGTACTTACTTCAGGAGTATTTTCCCCGAACCTCCTCCCGAAGCTCATAACTTCCCAAAGTAATTTTATTGATGCAATTTTAATGCGATTTGGAATTTAAATTTAATTTTTATTTCTTCAATTTGATATCAGAGCCTGTTGTGCCGTGACGTGGAAGATAGAAGCATGGATTTCGAAAAGAATTCCCTACAGTTGTAGATCCCATGATTTAATGTTAAGAACTACGATTACTAGAGCATCCAAATGAAAATCCTCTTTGGGTCTCAAGATTTGTGGGACTTCATCGAGAATGGTTACCTAGAACCAGTAGATGCAGTAGCATTGGCCACCCTCTCCCAAGCTGACAAAGATATTCTAAAGGAGAACTGGAAGAAAGATGAAAAAACCCTGTTCTATATCATGCAAGTGGTTGAGGAGACCATCTTCCCGCGAATTGCATCAGCCACAAAGGCTAAGCATGCCTGAGATATTTTGGCCAACTTGTACTAGGGCACCAAAAAAGTGAAGTTGGTAAAATTGTAGATGCTTAGGAGGGAGTTCAATAACCTGTAGATGAGTGATTCTGAGACCATGAGTGATTTTTTCACTCGGACAACTGATGTCATCAACTAGATGCTATTGAATGGTGAAATTGTGCAGAATCAAAGGATTGTAAAGAAAATTCTGCGGAGTCTACCAGCGAAGTTTGACTCTATAGTAATCGCAACAGAGGAGTCAAGGGACCTAACAACCCTCTCAATGGATGAGCTCATGGGTTCCTTGAAAACACATGAGCAGATGTTGAGCCGCTCAACTCAGTATTCTCTAGAGCAAGCATTCAAAGAGCAAGTCTCAGTCCGAGACAACAGTAGATAAGACTCCCACCATAGCACCTCTAGTTCTCAAGGTGGAAGAGGCAGAAGTAGGCATGGGAGAAGTAACAAGCAAGGAGGGAGATCAAACCCTCATGACAGTGAAACCAACTGCAACTTTCATCAGCAAGGAGGAAGAGGCACTGGCAAAAATTAGCAAAGGGGATCTAGTCAGAAGAAGGACATGTCAAAGGTCCAATGCTACTACTACAAAAATTTCGGTCATTATATCTCACAATGCAGAAAGAGGATGGTGGACGAGAATCAACAACAGGCCCATTATACAGATGAAGCTGGAAATACGACAGGAGGAAATATGTTGTTGACTTACAGTGTTGAGGAGGAGAGCAAGAAAAACACTTGGTATCTTGACAGTGGGTGCAGTAACCACATGACTGGGAACAAAGAGATGTTCTCACAATTGGATGAAACAGTCCAGTCCGAAGTCAAAATGGGGAACAACAGCAAGGTTCCCGTGATGGGGAAAGGTAAAATCCTCATCCGCACTCGGCACAGAGAAAGAAAACAAATTTGTGACGTTTATTATGTGCCTGGGTTGAAACACAACCTGTTAGGTGTTGGAAAACTTGTGCAGAAGGGACACACTATGCAATTCAAAGACGGTGTCTGTTCCATCAGAGACAAAGTGCATGGAAAAATCACAACCGTGTCCATGATGAAAAACAAAATGTTTCTGCTATAGATTCAAAATGAATCTTTATTGTCTCTAAGTGCAGTTGTGAAAGATGCACCCTAGTTGTGGCATCTCAGATTCGGTCACCTAAGTTTTAGTGACCTGAATTTGTTGCACAAGAAGTAGATGGTGAAGGGTTTACCCCTTATTGAGCAATCGAACCAAGTTTGTGAAGGTTTCCTGGTTAGAAAGCAACACATGGATGCATTCCCTGTAGGACAGTCTTGAAGAGCATCACAGCCATTGGAGCTGGTGCACTCAGACATTTGTGGTCCCATGCAGACCAGCACATATGCCGACAAAAAATACTTCCTGACCTTCATAGAAAAATTTATCCGGAAGACCTGGGTTTATCCCATTAAGCTGAAGTCGGAGGCATTTGCAAAGTTTAAGGAGTTCAAGGCTTTGGTTGAGAAATAGAGCGGGTATTACATGAAGACTCTCAGGACGAATGGTGGAGGAGAATACATCTCCAACGAATTCCACAACTTCTGCAAGCAACATGGAATTCGCAGGCAGCTCACTGCCAGATACACACCGCAACAGAATGGTGTAGCTGAAAGGAAGAACAAAACTATCATGGAGATGGCATGGAGCATGTTGAAGGCAAAAAGTTTGCCATATGAGTTTTGGGCAGAAGCTGTAAGTTGTGCAGTTTATCTTCTCAATCGATGTCCCACCAAGAGTGTGAAGGACAAAATTTCAGAGGAATCCTGGAGC
Organism: Wollemia nobilis; assembly: GCA_028583015.1. NCBI lineage: Eukaryota > Viridiplantae > Streptophyta > Pinopsida > Araucariales > Araucariaceae > Wollemia > Wollemia nobilis. The sequence goes on along the minus strand of JAQPPZ010013020.1, from coordinate 2,756,560 downwards.
AATCTGAAGCCAAGTGTGGCTCATTTACGAGTTTTCGGGTGCATTGCATATGCACATGTTCCAGATGAGAAAAGACAAAAGCTAGATGACAAAGCTGAAAAATGCATTTTCACGGGGTACAGCGAACAAGCAAAGGCATACAGGCTATACAATTTGGTGATGAAGAAACTCGTCATTAGCCGAGATGTGAAGTTCTTGGAGGATGAAGCCTAGAACTGGAAGTCAAAGACTGGTCATCCTGAACCAGAAATTGTTGAACCTATAAAATTGGAGGAAGATAGTGTGTAGCCACCTGTACCTTCAAGAAGCAACAGTGGTGCCAACATCAACATAGCCTCATCATCCCGGTCACCTCCACTTGCAAGCAAAATTCAAAATTTGAGGACACCTGCGAAGACTCGGAGCTTGCAAGACATTTATGAGGTAACCCGTAATCAGTTAGATGAAGAATATTTTGAATTTGCTTTATTTACTGAGTGTGATCCAGTGGAGTTTGAAGAAGCAAGTCAAAATCACAAATGGGTAAATGCGATGAATGAGGAGATAACAACCATTGAAAATAATGAGACATGGCAGTTGACTGATCTTCCAGCAGGAAAGAAGACCATTGGGGTCAAGTGGGTGTATAAAACAAAGTTCAACGCCCAAGGAGAAGTTGATAGGCATAAGGCCAGATTAGTGGCGAAAGGCTACAAGCAGAAGTCAGGAGTTGACTATCATGAGGTGTATGCACTTGTAGCCTAACTTGACACAGTAAAAATGATATTGGCACTAGCAACTCAGAAAGGCTGGAGTGTGTACCAGATGGATGTCAAGTCTGCATTCTTGAACGAAGTATTGGAAGAAGAGGTCTACATAGACCAACCACCCGGATATGAAATACAAGGGCAAGAAGACAAGGTCCTGAAGCTGAAGAAGGCCATGTATGGGCTGAAGCAAGCACCTCGGGCATGGTACAGCTGGATTGATGGCTACTTTTAGGAGAATGGGTTTCAAAAATGCCCATACGAGCACACCCTATATCTGAAGACAAACGCAAAGGGTGAAATGATAACCGTCTGCGTGTACGTGGATGATCTGATATATACTGGCAATAACAGCAGTCTATTTGAGGAGTTTAGAATAACCATGAAAACTGAGTTTGAAATGACAGACATGGGGCTGATGAAATTCTTTCTTGGCATTGAATTTGACCAATCAGTAGATGGCATCTTCATTTCTTAGGGCAAGTATGCAAAGGATGTCCTTAAGCATTTTAAGATGGAGGACAACAAACCTGCCATCACCCCGGTAGCCACTGGCTTGAAGTTGAGCAAGACTGACAACAACAGAAGTGTTGATCCAACTCTCTATAAAAGGATAGTTGGAAGCCTGATGTACTTGACCGCAACCAGGCCAGATTTGATGTTTGTTGTGAGTTTAATCAGAAAATTTATGGAGTCACCCAAAGACACTCACTGGAAAGCAGGCAAAATAATTCTATGGTATGTCAATGGCACGAGAAATCACGGACTTAACTATGCCAAACGAGACCAGCTTGAGTTGATTGGCTACATCGACAACGATTGAGCTGGTAGCGTAGATGACCGAAAGAGCACTTCTGGATATGCCTTCCATTTTGGATTAGAAGTTGTCTCTTGGTCCTCAAAGAAGTAGCCTATTGTTGCTTTATCTACAATAGAAGCAGAGTACGTTGCTGCCACCTCAGCTGCCTACTAGGCAGTCTGGCTGAGAAGAGTTCTGTGTGAACTACATCATCCGTCGAAAGCAGCAACAACAATATTTTGTGACAATAACTCTGCCATTGCGCTCTCAAAGGACCCAGTCTTCCATGGTCGGACAAAGCACATTGATATCCGATATCATTTCATCAGAGAGCTGGTGAAATTCGATGAAGTACAGTTGCAGTTTTGTAGGTCCAAGGAGCAGCTGGCTGACATCTTCACAAAACCCTTGAAGGAGGAGGACCTCACCAGACTGCGAGAGATGTTAGGGGTCAGAGAACTCATGAATTTTGGTTTAAAGGAGGGTGTTGGAAAAATTAAACCAAACCTCATGCCCGCAAGCTCTTCAACGTGAAGCATTTTTAAAATGGCTTCGAAAAGTGCTTCGCTACGAAGTACATTTAACTCACCCCCAAAAAAAACTTCGTCACGAAGCATAAACAAACTGCCCTCGAAAAATGCTTCATTGCAAAGCAGCAAACATTTACCCTCCGAAGCGAAAATCAGTCGAAGTGGAAATCAAGCGCGGGAATCGACACATTAATTCTCCAAGCATGCAAGTAGTTGGGGTTGTTCGGTAGTTGGTCGAAAACTCTCTTCGGCATTTAATTTCTGTCAGATGGTTGGTGGATTTATCTCGCCTTTTTGTCCTCATCCCCCACCTATAAATACTGGGGAATTTGTCATTTTGTGTAGAGGATAGCGAAAGGAGGAGAGCAGCAGAGAGGATTGGAGAGCCCAGTGCAGCCGCAGAGCTAGGGTTTCTTTCTTGTCATTGAAGTTGACCAATCAGCAGATGGCATCTTCATTTCTCAGGGCAAGTATGCAAAGGATGTCCTGAAGCATTTTAAGATGGAGGACAACAAACCTGCCATCACCCCGGTAGCCACTGGCTTGAAGTTGAGCAAGACTGACAACAACAAAAGTGTTGATCCAACTCTCTATAAAAGGCTAGTTGGAAGCCTGATGTACTTGACCATAACCTAGCCAGATTTGATGTTTGTCATGAGTTTAATCAGCAAATTTATGGAGTCACCCAAAGACACTCACTGGCAAGCAGGCAAAAGAATTCTACGGTATGTCAATGGCACGAGAAATCACGGACTTAACTATGCCAAATGAGACCAGCTTGAGTTGATTGGCTACACCGAGTGTAGATGACCGAAAAAGCACTTCTGTATATGCCTTCCATTTTGGATCCAAAGTTGTCTCTTGGTCCTCGAAGAAGTAGCCTATTGTTGCTTTAACTACAATAGAAGCAGAGAACGTTGCTACCACCTCGGCCGCTTACCAGGCAGTCTAGCTGAGAAGAGTTCTGTGTGAACTACATCATCCGCCGAAAGCAGCAACAACAATATTTTGTGACAATAACTCTGCCATCACGCTCTCAAAGGACCTAGTCTTCCACGACCGAACAAAGCACATTGATATCCAGTATCATTTCATCAGAGAGCTGGTGAAATTCGATGAAGTACAGTTGCAGTTTTACAGGTCCAAGGAGTAGCTGGTTGACATCTTCACAAAACCCTTGAAGGAGGAGGACTTCGCCAGACTGCAAGAGATGTTAGGGGTCAGAGAACTTGTGAATTTTGGTTTAAAGGAGGGTGTTGGAAAAATTAAACCAAACCTCACGCCCGCAAGCGCTTCGGCGCGAAGCATTTTTAAAATGGCTTCGAAAAGTGCTTCGCCGCAAAGCACATTTAACTCACCCTCGAAAAACACTTCGTCACGAAGCATAAACAAATTGCCCTCGAAAAATGCTTCATTGCAAAGCAGCAAACATTTACCATCCAAAGCGAAAATCAGCCGAAGTGGAAATCAAGCGCGGGAATCGACACATTAATTCTCCAAGCATGCGAGTAGTTGGGGTTGTTCGGCAGTTGGTCGAAAACTCTCTTCGGCATTTAATTTTTGTCAGCCGGTTGGTGGATTTATCCCGCCCTTTTGTCCTCATCCCCCACCTATAAATACTAGGGCATTTGTCATTTTGTGTAGAGGAGGATAGCGGAAGGAGGAGAGCAGCAGAGAGGATTGGAGAGCCCAGTGCAGCCGCAAAGCTAGGGTTTCTTTCTTGTCATTGAAGTTGACCAATCAGCAGATGGCATCTTCATTTCTTAGGGCAAGTATGCAAAGGATTTCCTGAAGCATTTTAATATGGAGGACAACAAACCTGCCATCACCCCGGTAGCCACTGGCTTGAAGTTGAGCAAGACTGACAACAACAGAAGTGTTGATCCAACTCTCTATAAAAGGCTAGTTGGAAGCCTGATGTACTTGACCTCAACCAGGCCAGATTTGATGTTTATCATGAGTTTAATCAGCAGATTTATGGAGTCACCCAAAGACACTCACTGGCAATCAGGCAAAAGAATTCTACGGTATGTCAATGGCACGAGAAATCACGGACTTAACTATGCCAAACGAGACCATCTTGAGTTGATTGGCTACACCGACAATGATTGGGCTGGTAGCGTAGATGACCGGAAGAGCACTTCGGATATGCCTTCCATTTTGGATCCGAAGTTGTCTCTTGGTCCTCAAAGTAGCCTATTTTTGCTTTATCTACAGTAGAAGCAGAGTACGTTGCTACCACCTCAGTCGCCTACCAGGCAGTCTGGCTGAGAAGAGTTCTGTGTGAACTACATCATCCGTCGGAAGCAGCAACAACAATATTTTGTGACAATAACTCTGCCATCGCGCTCTCAAAGGACCCAGTCTTCCATGATCGGACAAAGCACATTGATATCCGGTATCATTTCATCAGAGAGTCGGTGAAATTTGGTGAAGTACAATTGCGGTTTTGCGAGGTCCAAGGAGCAGCTGGCTGACATCTTCACAAAACCCTTGAAGGAGGAGGACTTCGCCAGACTGCGAGAGATGTTAGGGGTCAGAGAACTCGTGAATTTTGGTTTAAAGGAGGGTGTTGGAAAAATTAAACCAAACCTCACGCCCGCAAGCGCTTCGGCGCGAAGCATTTTTAAAATGGCTTCGAAAAGTGCTTCGCCACGAAGCACATTTAACTCACCCTCAAAAAAAAACTTCGTCGCGAAGCATAAACAAACTGCCCTCGAAAAATGCTTCATTGCAAAGCAGCAAACATTTACCCTCCGAAGCGGAAATCAGCCGAAGTGGAAATCAAGTGCGGGAATCGACACATTAATTCTCCAAGCATGCGAGTAGTTGGGGTTGTTCGGCAGTTGGTCAAAAACTCTCTTCGGCATTTAATTTTTGTCAAATGGTTGGTGGATTTATCCCGCCATTTTGTCCTCATCCCCCACCTATGAATACCGGGGCATTTGTCATTTTGTGTAGAGGAGGATAACAGGAGGAGGAGAGTAGCAGAGAGGATTGGAGAGCCCAGTGCAGCCGTAGATCTAGGGTTTCTTTCTTAGCATTGAAGTTGACCAATCAGCAGATGGCATCTTCATTTCTCAGGGCAAGTATGCAAAGGATGTTCTAAAGCGTTTTAAGATGGAGGACAATAAACCTGCCATCACCATGGTAGCCACTGGATTGAAGTTGAGCAAGACTGACAACAACAGAAGTGTTGATCCAACTCTCTATAAAAGGCTAGTTGGAAGCCTGATGTACTTGACCGCAACCAGGCCAGATTTGATGTTTGTCATGAGTTTAATCAGTAGATTTATGGAGTCACCCAAAGACACTCACTGGCAAGCAGGAAAAAGAATTCTATGGTGTGTCAATGGCATGAGAAATCATAGACTTAACTATGCCAAATGAGACCAGCTTGAGTTGATTGGCTACACCGAAAACGATTGGGCTGGTAGCGTAGATGACCGAAAGAGCACTTCTGGATATGCCTTCCATTTTGGATCCGAAGTTGTCTCTTGGTCCTCGAAGAAGTAGCCTATTGTTGCTTTATCTACAACAAAAGCAGAGTACGTTGCTGACACCTCAGCCGCCTACCAGGCAGTCTGGTTGAGAAGAGTTCTGTGTGAACTACATCATCCGTCGAAAGCAGCAACAACAATATTTTGTGACAATAACTCTGCCATCGCGCTCTCAAAGGACCCAGTCTTCCACATCCAGACAAAGCACATTGATATCCCGTATCATTTCATCAGATGGCTGGTGAAATTTGGTGAAGTACAGTTGCAGTTTTGCAGGTCCTAGGAGCAGCTGGAGGTCCTAGTTCTTCGTTGTATTGCACTACGCATGAGCTGTTTGTGGTCTACTTTTAGGCCTTGTAGACCCCACATCCTCATCTAAAGTGTCGTTGGCTATACATGATGGTCCATTTCGGATAATCTCGTGGCCATATTCACCTTTGACTTGCCCTACTTCTGTCACGTCTGGAATTTGACCGTCTATGCGATGAACGATGACTATGCGTTGTTCAACATAGTTGATGCCATACCGACGAAATAGATCTCCACGTTCACTAGTTTCTGCTAGACCGCCCTCACTATCGATTCCATGCTTGGCTACGAGGGCCCATTCGTGTTAGGGTTGCCATTGGCCACTGGCTGTTTCACCTCTGTTCTACCATGTCCACTTCACGCCATGTCATCGTTCATCAAAATGACTCGGCCCCATACATCCATATATGCCACAATGTTCATCATCGTATCATTCCTTGCATCTCGGTAGTGCCTCCACGTAGTGGAGCTCCACCGTGTCCAATGCTTCATGATGTGAAGCCTCACCATGCTCTATCATTTGCCGCGATGTCTTTTCTTTTGCTGCTTTGAAACTCAAGCCCTCGGGAGGTCCTACATCCAAACCTGCCAGGGTAACGAGGAAATAATATAATCATAAGCCCTATAAAGATTTAAACAATCGATTTAAATGAAATGAACTTCATTATTTTGTTTTATTAATTTTTTTTATTTTAATATATATACACATATCATTATTATATATATATTAAATATATAATAATATATAGATATATATATTTTTTTATTTTAAAATTTTATTGTTTTTTTATAAGTATATATATTATATTTAAATATAATTATATATACTCTTATATTTTATTTTATTCATGTTTCATTTATTTATTTTTTTTTTGGGATATGTCTATCTATATATATATTTATTTATTTTAATTAATTTTTTTTTTCTTTATTCGAGTTTGGGTTGATTTTAATTTGGACCAATCAAATATAAAGGTTTGAATCTTGTAGTCCAAAAGGAATGAGAATGAAACTATTAAAACCAACTTTCAAAATCCAAACTTTGATTTTGATCACAACATTAAAACGAAACTCTTTACAAGAAAACAAGACAACATCCAATAAGCAACCTTGGAACCTGTAAAGCGAGCTCAAAGGACCCAAAACTCACCAAATCCCATTATTGGTTTTACAAGAAAATAAATGAGACAATAACCAATCGAGCAACTTTAACACCTTTATTACAACCTTATGGAAAATATCACACAAAGCCAAAGGAAAATCCCAAAAACCAAAATTAAAAGGTGGGTCCCCAATTTTGGGGCTAGTTGTGGAGCAGCCACAAAAAATGGTGACTCTACTGGGAAACACTCCTGAGCGTTTCGATGAATAAACCAACTTTAAACGAGAACACAAAATATCAGTGAGACATAATAATTTAGCAACATCCCAAGAAGGTGGAGGTAAACAACTTCAAAGTGAAAACAACTAATCCATTTGCCTTTGCTCAGTGTGTGCAAAAAGTGATTCATTCCTGTATTTTTGAAAATCCTCTAGATTCCATCATCCCTTTCTGCATTAGGCTATGAAGTATCACTTATAATGAAATGGATATATATAGAGCCCCACTACCAGTCAGTCGTCTATAGCCCTAGTGGAGTTTATCTAACTCACCCCTATGTTTGCTTGACGCTTTGCAAAGCCTTTCCTTTTATTCGAGCTATATCTAGATAGATCCCTACTGCCAGTCAGGTGTCCATAGCCCCAGTAGAGTTTATCAACATCTTGTGACTAATTTGATCAAGATTTTCAACGCTCGTTAGCTCTTTTTTTCTTCATTTTTTTTTTATTTTATTTTTTTATCCTTTTTTATTTTTATTTATAAGAAAAATTTCTTTTCCAAAATATAAACCTTGCAAAGCTTCAAGCATCACTGGGGTAAGGCAACCTACAAGTGAAGCATTTTTTAATTTTCACCTAGGGTTGCAAATAAAGACAACTTCATCCTTATTAATTCCAAAAGCACTTTTTAATGTGTGTGAGAGTCGCATGTGGAGATTTGGCTAATTTTTCATTGTTCCACTTTCCACCATTTTGGGTCCCAAAATTTGAGCATAATCACCAAATAACTCATCCCCCTTTTCTCAAGTTCATCAGCTTTCAGATCAGGTACTCCAACCTATTAAATAAAGGAACTTCAAAAGCGCCAGAGACTAAAAGTTAGCAACCATAAAACATTACCCCTACACAAAGGGAACAACCCAACACACAAAACTCAAAACACAAACCAAAAATATATAAAAATGTACAATATGGTACAAGATGGTGCAAAGCTTGAACTATCATTTCACTAGATCCCAAACATGACTAGAACATTTCAAAAGAGAAATAATATTATACACAAGCTAAGTTTTACAGGAATCCAAGAAAAACAAGATTAAGCCAAACAATACAACAATATTCAACTCGCCTTTCTTATCCCACCAATTTGATTTAGTTCCATTAATGATCCTATGGGTGAGATTCAAATCATTAAATTGATTAGACAATAATTGATCTTGAATTTTATCTTGTCTATTCTTTAATATGTCCATTTTGCAATTTGATTTATGATTTAAAATTAGGATTTCCTTTTCGGATACGAGACATTGCAAACAAGAGCCTATTTCTAAAAACATTAAAGCCAAATAATTTTCTAAATTTGTAGGACAATTAAATTCATGCAACCATTTACAAGTATCTAGGATATTTATTAGATGAGGATCATCATGAGTTTATATCCTAGATTTAATAACTAATTGATTATAAACTTGATTTAACACTTCAAGCACCTTAATTTTTTTCATTCAACAAAGCATTTTTATTAGTGGTGTGAGGAGATATTAAGTTCAATTATTTATCCACCACAAATGGCATTACATCATTGATATTACTTGAATCCACAAATCCATTAGACAAACCTTCACTCAATTTTCGAATGGTAGAACCTAAAAGGTGAGATTTTACCTTTGGCACATTTTCATTTGACAAAATTTTGATATTTACCTTTTCTTCATGACTTTTATCATCATCGAACACATGTTTATCAAAGACACCAAAATTAGACACCCAATTAAAAACATGTCCATCCTTTTCAAAACATAGGTTTTGTCTATTTAGGGATGGGTCAACTAACACATCTCCATGATTGATCACTCGGTTTGTTTTAGATAATGTGACATTTTCAATTGGATCATAGGTTATATCAAATCCAAACCACTCAGGTTCTAAAATTTCATCATTTTGAGATGGCATAGACATTGTAGAACCAATAAGTGGATCAATATTTTCAATTTATTTTCCCTCAAGTGGTTCTCCTTCTTTATCAACAGTTGTAGAATCCTTATCACTTTCCAAAATTTGATGAGATTTGAATCCCTCTTCCAAAAATTTATCAACCCATTTCTTCTAAGAATCATAGTAATCATCTTCCAAAATTAAGTTATGAAGCTTAGTTACTTCTTCTTCATATTCTAATTCATCAACATGTTTATCATCCAATTCATCTTGACCTTCCTTATATGGTTCAATTATTTTCAAAAGTGGGTTCTTTCTTGCATTTAAATTTGTAAGGCTATCATAATCCAAATTGGTAACCCATGATTCAATTTTATCACACTTTGGAAGGTGTATGTTTTCTTGGCCATCAATTTCAACAATATCATCCAACGTATCTTTCAAGAACAAGTGGTGAAATTCTATTATATCTTCAAATTCATTTATTGATTCTCTTTCAAGCTTACTTTCAACCACTTTTGATGACCTAGAGGCTTCTAAAAGGGGATCAATTTTTACATCTTGTTCCAAATAGTTACCCCAATATTCCTTTGCGAGTAAACATGACCAAATCATATCTTGATGGGTTTGTTCATTCGAATCCTTGTTTGTAGGTAATTATTCTAAATCCTTTCTTTCCCAAATCAAATGGTGATAATTTTATTCTATCTTCTTGCTACCCATCCATAGAATTTCTTATCCAAAATATTCATGCTTTTTAGGACATTCTGAATAGGCATTTACTTCAATGTAAGTCACATCCATACTTCTTCTATCACCTGAAGGAGCATAACATGAAATATCATTAATATTAGCATCATGAATTTTCTTCCTAGGATGATTTGGATGCATACATTGATGTGCTCATTTTCGTAATGGAACCACGTCTCTACTTACTTTCTTAACCAACTTCTTTTGCTCTTTTATTTCCAACACAAGATCCTTGGGTTGGGTGGTAGAAGTAGTAGGATTAGTTGGATTGATATCAACATGTAAAGCCTGAACACTTGTTACAATGGCTCCATGAGTGACCACATGAGTATCTAACCATGGGTTGGTTGGATGGATAAATGTACTCGTGTAAGCGTATGTGGGAGAATATGTGGAATTGGTAGGATACAATTCATTATGGGGCAAAGTGTTTGACATAAAATTTTGTTTTGCCCATGCTTGGTTTACCACCGAGGTTTGATTGTAAGCCCCTAGTTGTCCTACCATAGGCAATTACTCCATACCATAACCTTGTGGCTTTAATTGTTGATCTACAATCATAGCTTCTATGTAGGCTGAGGCAAGATTAGTAACCAAAGGATTTGTCCTCGTGAATATGGCCAACAATGGATCCAATGATCCAAAGTATCTTTGAATAGAACCACTCTACTCAATGGTATGGGTAGAAATAAATCTCATGTAGAGCTTCCAAAATCTCATGTTGAATGTTCTCAATGGATCATTAGGCTCCCTCTTGCAAGAAGCAAATTGTTGATAAATCATGATAGTATCAATGAGCAACCTAAATTGATTGATAAAAGCAATTTCTAATTGGGCACAAGATATAATAGAGCCAGTGGGTAAATTTATTTACCAATCATATGCCACCTCATCTAGGCTCCAAGAAAAAAATCTACATTCCACATCCTCATGTTCGACATTCCATCTAACTAGGATATCCACATAGGACTGAATGTGCTCCTTGGCTAATAATGGACCATTATGCTTAAAATTGGGTAAAATATTCTCTATGTTCTTGGGTAAGTCATGAGCATCTCCACTAATGTTCAAAGGATTACCATGCACCCCATACCACTTTCGATTATTTGTAGCCATTAGTGAAACTCAAAGTATAACTTCAGAACCAATTTTTTAGTCAAATAACGATTTCTTACAAAGAAGCATGAAATGACTAACCAATCTCAAATGTTTAACATATGAATAATCATGTTAGAATCAACCAAGAAATATGTATCCATTAAACCATGAAATTGAAGAACATTCTTGAATTTGTAAAAAGGTTAGTATTAGACACATCATCAAATAGAGAATGTTAGAATCAATGAAATTGATCAACCAAATCTCAATAGTCAAGGCCAATGTCTTTAAATAAATATTTCAAGTGACATGAACAATTTAACATCTAAATAGCAATAAAACAAATAAATTCATATCCCCCTAGCTCCCAAAGTATTGAGTATTAGAAGAAACCAAAGATGCTAATCAAATGAACTTGAAATATTCAGAAATTCAAGAGTTTTCAAAATTATACCAAATCACATTATTCCTGTATGAACAATCCAAAAGTGTTAGATCAATGAATAACAATTCATGTTTTTCTTACATTAAATAAAACAAAGTAAACCAATTCAAAGCCCTCCTTCTAGCGCTAAAATTTTGAGTGGTAATTTTACCCAATTGTAAAATTACACTCTCCCTTAATATTTTGATCCAAAAATCCCCTCTTGCAAAGAAGTTAAACAAACAACTTCTCTAAGGTCTCTGCTATATTATAATTTGCATATGTGTATTAGTAATCTCAATAAAGATATATCAATTCAATGCTAGGAACACCTTAGTGATTGCAAGTAATTGTAAACAAGGGGCATGTGTTGGTTTATTTTACCATGCTACTTTAATGATTGTTCATGAAATCAAAATAAAAGTAAATGTGAATTGGCCCTCATATGACCATGATGTAGTGCCTTAATTCCTTTTATCTTGAGGATTTTAAGGTAGATTTTATCTTCCCTTATTAAGTGGATTTTAATCAATATTTTCCTTGCATTAAATCCTACTTTAAACATGGAAATGAAGATTAAAATCTATCTATGAAGATGAATCTAAAATGATGAATAGGCTCATTGAATGTAGCTTCTTATCATGAAGATAAAGATAGCCTTTGATATGATTGATGAATTATCCCCATTTGGTGAAATTAATTTTCACAGAGATACAAATTCATTGCCTTAAAATAGAGGCTTTAAAATGTCATTTTAATTATTCCTTTTTAATGAAAAAAATTTCATTAAGAAAAATAATTTAATACTTCAAAATAATAACCTTCAAGTAATACTTGAATTGCCTCTCTTTGGTAAAACCATAATTTTTATGGAGAGAAGGTAATTTAATATTCCCAAAATTGGTAGCTTATGAAATGCCATTAAAATTCACCCTCCTTTGATGAAATTGGAGTTTTCATATAGGGAAGTTTATTTTATGCTTGCAAATGAAATATAAAACTGAAAAAAAATTAGTTTTGGCCTCAAAATAAAAATTCTAAAATTTTGGAATTTTAAAATCTGCAATAAAACAACAACTTTGAATGATTTTTAAAAATTTGAAATGACTCCAAAGCAAAAACGTCTAAGTGAAAAATGAAACTCCGAAGTACACTCTACGCAGCCATGCAATTATTTTTTTATTTTGATTTTTTTTTTCATTTTTATTTTAATGTCTGAAAATTAAAAAAAAAAATCTAAAAATAAAAGTTAGAAAAAAAAAAAGTCTGAAAATAGAAATAAGATGCTAAAAATGCAGAAAATGCAGTTTTATGCTATCCTAGCATGCAAAATCCGAGACATGAGATTTTTATGAGCATAACCCAACTTAGCCGGAACTGCATTTACACATCCCGAAACAAAGTGGGTGCAAGACTCTAAGGAAAATGTGAACTCCCTACTCCTGGACATTCAACAATGAACCCTTAAATGCAATAACATTGTCTAAAAATCTAGAAAATAGAGAAAGGAAAGATAGACAGTAAAATTTTAACACTAAGAGATTTTCTCCTCTTATTTTGCTCCAAAGTGCAGAAATCCTACAATGTATGTTTCAATACATTCAAAAACAATTCCTGTTCTACATCCATTCCAGCAAAATTTGGCCTTGCCAAAAGAACAGCAACCCTAGAATTTTAGCCGCATGCGGTCTCCAAGAGATCCAACCCATTTTATGTGAATCCATATGGTTTTTAAAGTTTTCTTCTAGGGCCCTTCATTTTCCAACATTTCATTTCTCTTCTCTGGTTTTGCTTCAATAACATGCATGTTATTTTTTGTTCCTCTTTTCTTGTGTGTTTACGTGGTTTTTCCTCAAACTTCCATTTTTCTTTCCAATATTTATCTTCTTCATTCCATAACACATTTTGTTATGTAATGTTTGTCGTTGCTTTTCCTTGGCCAATCATGGCCCTCGATACTAAGCATTACTTTATCATTTCAACTATCCTTTTTGTCCTCATATTTGAGCTCTAATTTGTCACACTTAGAAAATAACACGACACATAGGGGCGCATGTGATGGCCTACATTTTAAAGATATTGATATACTCATTAACCAATATAATGATTGGCCTACTTTAATATTTACTTGTTCAAATATAACAAAAAATGGACATATATTAAATAAGAAACATGCAACACTGACTCATGTTCATCATCGGAGTGTTATCGACACCAAACTCTACACCCGTTCATAGATATGATCCATGCACACTCTGCTACCTATAGTGTATAACATTTTTTGACTCCCATATACTACGTATTTTTTGGTCACTGTTGATGTATTGAACAAGTTGCGCTGGATAGAAAACAACGCTCTTCCCATCGCAATACTATCATTATCATCTGTCAAATCCTCATTGCTGTTTGGAGGTCCACTACCATGTCCATGTTATTGACTAGGGCATCCATGTTGATACGTAGACCCTTCTGCCTTTGCCACGTTATAGTCCAAATGGCACTGCTTTGCCTTGGTAGTCGTGTGTGATTTTTGACCTTTGTGGTGTGCCACATACACTACAACGTATGCCATCTATTCACCCATTGAAAGGGATCAAGTATTTGTTGTTCGCTTGGGAGTCCTCGCTTGATTATATCCATGACATCGCTATCACACTCTAGTTCTTCATTGTATTGCACTGCACATGAGTTGTTCGTGGTCTACTTGTAGGCCTTGTAGACCCCACATCATTATCTAAAGCATCGTTGGTTATACATGATGGTCCATTTCAAATAATATCATGGTCATATTCACCTTTGACTTGCATTATTTCTACCGCATCTAGACTTTGACCGTCTATGCGATGGACATGCCATAATTATCCCCACCGTGCGCTGCTATTGATTGTGACCCCCTTCTTGCACCCGCATACCATATCGATAACTATAGCGTGGGGGGAGGGAATTTAAATATTTCCAATGACACGAACTAATGATGTGATGCATTGAATATTTATGCCCCTATCATCTATGTTGTCGGGTACTAAGCTTCGTATGCCTTGTCATCGAGAATGGTGTGCTTTAATTCGATAGCTGGCCATCTTTCCATGTCATATAACCATGTGCCTCTTATATTGAGATGACGTTAGAACGATTGGTGAGCTTGGTGAACTAAAAATCCACCATCGCTTTGGCTAAAGTTGCGACTAACATCTTTATCATCACTTTTGTCACTGTATTTGCGTTCATCTTTCAATTAGCGATTTGTGCAAGCAATCATTGCAACTGTTGCATCTACAAATTCTTTGGTAGATCATCTTGTTAACATTCTTATGCCCATGTTGTCATTCAAATATGATCTGGCTGCTATCCTATTTACCTAACATCATCATAGGTACCACATTATCTATGATGTTCTCCTAAATGCTAGATCTCCACATCACCTAATGCATCGTGAATCGTTGTTGTTCTACCATCGTCTAGGCATTGTCCTCTAGGTGTTTGTCATCATCAAACTTGGTGAGTCCTATGTTGTAAGCTATCCTCCAAGCTATTCATCCAAGCTACATATTCGAAGCATACAATATACATCCACCTAGTGCTAGACCTCTACATCGCCCACCGTGTAGCCCCAATTGGTGCCACATAGACATGTAGGGTCCACTCCATCCTCGACACTCGACTCAATTTATGCTGCATGTCTCAGTCTATGATTCTCAACTTGGCTCATGCCCACTGTGTGTTGATATTCAACAACATTGATGCCACACCAGTGAGATAGATCTCCACATTCACTAGTTCCCACTAGACCACCCTCACTATCGATTTCATGCTCGACCATGAGGGCCCATTCGTGTTAGTGTTGTCATCGATCGCTGGCTATTTTGCCTCTGTTCTATCATTTTCACTTCATGCCATGTCATAATTCATCAAAATAAATCAGTCCCACACGTCCATATATGCCATGATGTTCTTTGTCATCTTGTTCCTTGCATCTCAGCAGTGCCTCCATGTAGCGTACTGCATGAAGATCCGTGTGGTGGCTTTCGGGGCGGACAACGCAGAATACTATGGCGGCTATAAAAGCTGGATAGCCTGCCTCGGATTCATGGCGGCTACCGATTCCATCATGTAAATACAAAAAAAGTATATATATACACATATATTATTATTATATATATTAAATATATAATAATATATATAGATATATTTTCTTTTTATTTTAATTTTTTATTGTTTTATTTTTTTATAGGTATATATTATATTTAAATATAATTATATATACTCTTATATTTTATTTTATTCATGTTTCATTTATTATTTTTGTTTGGTATATTTTTTTTGGTAGATAAGATACTATAGCATTAATACTGGGTTTTACAGGTTGACCCAAAACCTTTTACAAAAATCAGCCCAGGGCTGTTGATGAACATATCCTTACTAAGGATCCTATAT
The DNA here is from genome assembly GCA_028583015.1 of Wollemia nobilis. NCBI lineage: Eukaryota > Viridiplantae > Streptophyta > Pinopsida > Araucariales > Araucariaceae > Wollemia > Wollemia nobilis. Next base: position 2,740,715 of record JAQPPZ010013020.1, on the reverse strand, counting down.
ATGTAAAATCTACATGTCGCCAAAGCCATTACATATAGTAAGGCACATAGCCTATTATCAAAAAGAAACTTCCCATACAAAATTTTGGGTATACCCCGAGAAAACACACATCCATCATAATTACAAAAAAGAAACAGATACGGATCCCTTCCTTGAGACAATGGAGAAAAAAAATTTGCAGACACACATAGCAGAGTACTGAAAAAAACTCCCACAAGCTCTGTATTGACAGTTACTCTTAATAATTCTTTGGTAATTGCTTTCTTCCGTATATGACATGCTTTGGTACCACATACTATCTTGGCCAATCAGCCTTGGAGAAGTGAACCTACTAGCTAGATTTATGGCGATGGCTATCTGGTGGTCCACGTGGCTTTGGTTCAAAGTCTTATATTGTCATTTCTTTCCTTCCCTGTGATTATCAACCAACCTCAAATTACTAATATGACTAGGAGCCATGTTATCTGACATGTGACTGTCCCCATTAGTCTTTGTGGTATTTCCAAGCAGCATCCACGAAGACTAACAGCTCAGATAATTTTTATTGTGAGTCCAATTCAAAAAAGATATGGGAATACTCCTAGCCTTCGAACTTACAGTGCCTTCCTTGTTGGTAAATTTGAATATCATTCTTGGCATTCTTGTTGAATAAGCTCCTCTACTTCACTCGAGACATCGTGTTCCCATTTCAAAAGTCCGTCACCATCGACACCCAAATTGTCCAGCTTATCAGCAATTTTGTTAGCTTCCCGAAAGACATATTGGGTTTTTCTATCCTGTCTTCCCTGGAAAATGATCCTAGCCTCTTCAAAAATTGTTTTAATCCTCCAAGGAGGTTTTTTCCAATTATTGAGGAGATTTATAACATGCATATAGTCTCCTTCTATGATAAAATTGCCTTCTAAGTCTTGAGTCATTTTAAGGCCTCTCCACATAGCTCTAGCTTCAGCTTAATTATTCGTCCTTGTTCCCAAATATTCAGAAAATGCAAGCATCATATTCCCATTATGATCTCGCACAATGCCACCAGCGCCTACTATGCCAAGATTGTCCTTTGCTGCTCCATCAAAATTAAGCTTAAACCAACCCGTAGGAGGTGGAGACCACTTAACATTGGCTTTGGGGTTGACTACCCTAGGCACAGACTCATATAACAAGGTTAAGCTTAAATATTGAGCAATCATGGTCTCCTACATATGAGGTTTACAACTATCAAAAGGGATAAGGTTTACATTCTCATTGGCAAAGGATAGGATCCTGGCAATGATAGTTTGATGATCATGGATAGACTCATTAAAGACTCTATGGTTCCTTTCTAACCACACCTGCCAAAGGTAGTGATTGAGACAAATTTTCCACATGTATCTAAGTCTCTGGCTTGAAAAGGGGCAAGGCCACTAGATGAACAAATCAAGTACGATGGCTGGTTTAACCCATGAAATATTGAAGGCCTAAAAAACCCCACTTAGGGCAGTTAAGGAAAAAGAGCACTCAAGGAAAATGTTATAAATGGTCTCCCAATTAGCCCTGCATAGATAAAAATGATTAGTGATACAAATACCTTTACGCATCATATTATCAATGGTTATAATTCTTCCTTGGATAACCAACCATGAAAATACTATAATTTTTGAAATTAAATTTTTTATCCAAACTAAGTCCTTTTGGAGGACAAAATCCTCATCATAAAGCAGAAGCTTGTAAGCTGATTTAACAGTGAACTACCCATTTTTCGTAGGAGCCCAGGTCACTTGAACTTCCTTGGGTCTCATGGGGATAAAATATTGCTCGAGAATGTTACAAAGATCATTTGATTTTGCTTGAAATCCCTAAATTCTTATTTGTTTCCACTTCATTCTACCTTTGTCCTCAACCATATAATCAAAGACTTTTATGCCAATGAGTTATTCTGTGATATCTCTGATTCGGACTAAGTTAGGATATTGCGTCAGTGGTTCATCCTTAGCCCACCTATCATTCTAGCAATTTATCCTCTCACCATTGCCTAAAACCCATATTAAACATTTTTTGATGATTTCCTTACAATTAAGAATTGCTTTCCAAAAAGCAAAACCTCTGATTGGAACTGAGTCACTTAGAAATTCCATATGTTTAAGATACTTTCATTTGATGATAACTGTCCATTCATTTTCTTCACCAAAAATGAGACTCCATGCTTGCTTAGCTAGTAAAGCTAAATTTATATGAGCAATTCTCCTCAGACCTAAGCCCCCATTTTCCCTAGGTCTGCACACTTTGGTCCATCCTACAAGGTGTATCATTTTTTTCTCCTCTGATCCAGTCCATAAAAATTCTTTTTGGAGTTTCTCAATTTTTTGGAAAACCTTCATAGGGGCTTTAAAAACAGAGAGGAAATAGACTGGAATGCTATGAAGAGAGGCCTTAGTGAGAGTCAACTTTCCTGCTTGAGATAGAAGATGACCTTTCCATCCAACAAGTTTTTTTTAATTCTTTCAATAACCCTGTCCCACATTGAATCTCTCAGAGAACCAATGAAAAGAGGGATACCAAGATACAAAGTGGGGAGGTTTGCTATATCACATCCTAAAATTTCTACAATCCTTCCTTGCCTCTGAATGGAGGTGTTCAATAAATATAACTTGCTTTTACTGAAATTAATTTTTTGAACAACAACGTCCTCATAGAGTTGCAGGATGTATTTAATTATTTTGGCCTCAACCACCGATGCCTTAGTCAATATAAGGGTAACATCGATGAATTGTTGGTGAGAAATAGCCCTAGTGAGAGATGTTGCCTTGATTCTCAATATTAGCCTTGAACTGTAAGCATTTTTATGGTTCTGCCTAAAGCTTCTGCCACAATGATGAATAACATGGGGTTGATAGGGCCCCCCTACCAAATTCCTCTATGACTTTGAAAGTAACCAGAAGTTGTTCCATTAACTAGAATTGAGAACCATGATTTAGAAATACATTCTTTGATCAAATTAACCCATTGGTGGTGAAAACCAAACTTAAGGAGGACAACAATTAGAAAGTCCCAATTTAGCCTGTCAAATGCTTTGTTCATATCAAGCTTGAGGGCAAAAATAGACTTGTTAGTCTTATGAGTAAAGCTTCATGAATTATGATAACTTCATCCAAGATTGACCTGCCCTAGATAGAGCTTCCCTGGCATGGATCTATGATGCGGGGCAGAATATATCTCATTCTATTTGCAATGGCTTTAGTTAGGATCTTGTAAGAAATATTGCACAGACTGATTGGCCTAAAGTCAGCCATAGATTTAGGGGTTTGCTTCTTAGAAATTAGAGAAATAAAAGTAGATTTGATACCTTTTGGGATATGATTGCTTGCTTGGAATTCTCTAACAATAGAAATTACATCCTCACTTATGATATCCCAAAAATCTTGATAGAAATGAGGGGGAAAGTCGTTGGGTCCCGGGGCTTTGTCTGGCTCCATGCTAAACAAGGCTTCCTTAATTTCCTCATTAGAAAAGGGAGCTAGAAGCTTAAGTTTTATATCCTCATTTATTATGCTATGAATGGATTGCAAGAGAATATCTTTGGCCTCCTCATTGCACTACGATTCCTGACCAAGGATAGAATTGAAATAAGTTACTACCTCCTTTCTGATTTCTGTTAAGTCTTGAGTAATAGAACCATCTACTTTTTTAAAATTTGTATCTTGTTATTGTTTGGTATATGTCTATATGTATAAAATATGCATATAGATAAATATTTTTATTTTAATTAATTTTTTTTTCTTTATTCGAGTTTGGGTTGATTTTAATTTGGACTAATCAAAAATAAAGGTTTGAATATTGTAGTCCAAAACGAATGAGAATTTAATAAAATCAACTTTCAAAATCCAAAACTTGATTTCAATCACAACATTAAAATGAAACTCTTTACAAGAAAACAATACAACATCCAATGAGTAACCTTGGAACTGGTAAGGCGAGCTCAAAGGACCCAAAACTCACCAAATACCACTATTGGTTTTACAATAAAATAAAGGAGACAATGACCAATCAAGCAAACTTTAACACCTTTATTGCAACCTTATGGAAAATATCACTCAAAGCCAAAGGAAACTCCCAAAAACAAAAATTAAAAGGTGTATCCCCAATTTTGGGGCTAGTTGTGGAGCATCCACAACAAGTATAAGCCATAATAACTTGACCATTGCTATATCTAACTAGGCCACCTACATCATTATCCCCTGGGTTTCCTTTGGAGGCACCATAAAATTTAAGTTTCAACCACTCTGGGATAGGGGAATGGTAAACTAGAACTGGAGTTGCAGGAAAATTTAAAGAAGAGAATAGAATAGACTCCAATCTAGAATCAGGTGGTTTGGGACAAGGGAAGATTTGGGAATTTTTAACAACAAAGGCAATAGCTTTGTTGACTATAGAGATTGGATCCTTAAAGGAGGAAGATAAATCCTTGGCGTTTCTTTCAAGCCATAATTTACATAAGATATGATGAAGGCTCACTTTTCATAAAGAAGATAATCTAAGATTTTTGAATGGAGCAGGCCATTAGGTGAAAAGGTGACTCAATGAATTAGGAGGAACCCAAGAGATATGAAAAGGTGGACATAAGGTGATCCAAATTCATCTTGGATAAAGAGTACTCCAAAAGGAGGTGATTGATAGATTCCAAGGCATTCATGCACAAATAACATCTATTGGGGATAGACATGCCCATTTTCATAATGTTATCAATCATTAGAATCTTATTTTGAATGGCCAACAAGCTAAAATGAGCAACTTTTGAAATGAGGTATTTAATCCACACTCGATCATAAGGGATATGGAACACTTGATAATCAATAGTCAGACCATGAGTAGATTTAATAGTGAACAACCTAGAATCAATTTCTTCCCAAAAATGAAAGTAAGGGAATTACCAATGGGGATGACTATTGCATTTAGGATGGTTTTGAGAAATTCTAAGGTAGCAGAGATTTAACCATTAGCCCATGGAATATGAAAATATTTCCAACACTTGGAATCTTATGAAATGTCAATGAAATCTTCAACCTTGCTGCCAATTAAAGTGTCCAAGAAAGGTTGCAATACAATAATTTCATTTTTCTCTAAAATAGGTTGATTAGAAATACACCTATCAGTCTAGAAATTAATTTTTCTCCATGTGCCTAGTTTCTACCTTATCTCTTCTAAATAAGAGATGGTTTGGATAATTGATTTCCAAAAAGTGGACCCATTTTTGGGAATGTCATCATCTAGGAAACAATAATTTTGAAGATATTCTTTATTGATAATTGAGATCCATTCAAGGTTTTTGTTCATGAAAACCTTCCATTCTTGCTTGGCTAACAAGGCTGTATTCATATTAAAAAATCTTTAGAGCCCCAATACCCCTTGATATTTTACACCAAATTTTGCGTTTGGGTAAAAACTCGATTTTTTTTGTTTTTTAGGGTAAAATAAAATAGAAAATATAGTTAGGACTTAATTCATTTGTCACATTATCTTTTTATACTCTAGAGCTCTAGAGAAAACATGGTGGGAGATTCCCATCGCACCGATGTGGTCCGAGATAGAGACAAAGCACTCAGGGTAAGCATTTATCACTCATTTAGCTTAAATTTTTCATGTTTTTGTTTTTAATTTATTTTATTTTTTAATTTTTAGGACATGACTGTCGTTGCATAACCCTAACCATGAAATCATAACAATTTCATAAAATCATAGCAATTTCATGATATTGTACAATACGATATCAATGAAATCGATTTGATTTTGCGATATCATATCATACGATATTGAAAAATCAGCCCGATCAAGGTCGATACCAGACCGATTTTGGTGATATCATAATGTATGATATCACAAAATCGATATGATATCGCTCGATTGATATGATCTCGGATGTGAATATGATTTTGAAAAAATTTATATTGTTGATCATATAATTACAATTTTGTTATTTTGATGTTTTTGATAGATTGTTGAACTAAAGAACCAGGAGTGGAGACATGCCACTCTCTAGGTAGACTTGGACACTCTCTCAGCTATTGAGAGGACAAGCTTAGAGGTAGTGGGATTGAGACAAGTGGTAGATATGCCACATATTCTAGTGGACATGATATTGTTGATAGCTTTGGTAGAGAGGTGGTATCCAGAGTCATGTTTTTGATTATCGATAGGGGAGATGATGCCCACCCTAGAGGACGTATGGATGATTTTGAGGTTACCATTGAGGGGGTACACATAGTTGAATCTGGAAACCAAGGCTATGCAATGATGAGGTTGAAAAGAGACCCTATATTCGTACTAAAGAAGGGTGGGATTGGTATTGATAAGCTTAGGGAGATAGAGGGAGTCTCTCACTTGATAGTTTTGTTGAGTGGTGTTGTAGGAGGCCTGATATTATGCCATATCAGTGGATGCCATCTATTGTGGACCTTAGTAGATGTGTTCTATAACACGAGAGATCAAAATATGCATTTTTATTGGTGTCCATTCCTTCTTTTCTAGTTGTATATATTTTTGCATAGGGTGGTTTATAGGGCAAGGAAGGATTTAGGCTTGTCATATTTTCCACATGTTTGGTGTTGGGAGCACATAGCTATCTAGTGAACTATAGGAATTCCTATGGTTTGAGCAGTATATGGCCAGCCAGCATAGAATATGACAGATTGAGGATCTTCTATTGGGATATACAGGGAGGTCACCAGATATGGGCTAGCCTTGATGTCATGAGAGGACTCATAGATGCGTTACTAGCAAAGGATATTACATGGAGGTCCTAAAGAGAGATACCAGGGTGGGGGGAGGATGCATTCGAGCTGGCCCACATTAGGTGGACCACTTGGATATGGATGGATCAGGGAGAGGTGGAGTTACATTGCTTTGATTGGGTGCAATGATAGTTTGGGCTACAACAAGATATTCCTTAGCACAATAATATCACCTTTTCTATATCTACTCAATATCCCACCACTATCAGTGGGACACCCAATCTGGATTAATTTTTGGATACTCAACTTGACAATGATCTAGTGCAAATAGTAGATAGGGATGACACTGGGGTCACAAATCAGTATCAACAGTGGTATTTTGGCATCAGGTCTGCCCGGTTGATACTATAGAGGAGTGCAGTGTAGTAGGTGGTTGATCAAGTTTTTAGGCAACAATGCGTAGCTAGCCAACAATAGTAATTAGATACACAGATTTCCTTGAGGGGATCGAGTCCTCGTACTAGGGGTGGATATCAGCCTAGGAGAAGACCTAGGAGGGAGGAGGGGAGATCATCTCCTCATCAGTTGGAGAAAGGGATATCACCTCAGTAGGAGGAGAGAGGGATGCCACCTTAGTAGGAGAGGAGCCCTAATTTTCTTGAGAAGGGCAAGGGAGTTATGGACGAGGGGGAGAGCAATGAGATGGCTACTCTACAAGTAGAGGTTATTATTCTGAGGGAGTAGGATGCATCTTAGAAGACTAATATTGAGACTCTAGAGGCATATAAAGGAGTCTTGAGAGCTAATATTTAGTATCTAGAGAGGGAGTTAGCATAGGCTAGGGCTCAGGTAGGATAGGAGGTTAGGACTCAAGGAGCTATGGTTCAAACCCCTACATATTCACAGATGAGGAGTAGTTTAGGGTATGAGTTGGCTAGGGCTATTTGATGGGCATATTTCTACCATGCCCTAACTTTATAGTAGTTTCTAAGGGGCAGAGATAGCCACTGCCTCCAACTCCTTCGAGTAGCTCAAGATCACACTCGACTACCAGGATGATCACTACTACAAGACTAGGAGGATTTCAAGCACTATGACCCCCTAGTGGATATGATGATACCCAAAGCTCTAGAGGTTCTAGGGGGTGACCTTAGACATTTTGTGACACTTTTTACTTAGTGATTGAGTATACCAGTTTTTGAGGATTGTGGCATACCAGTCGATGTCATTTTGTATATAGAATTTATATATATATATATATATATATATATATATATATATATTTATCTTCTTATTTTATGTGACTTTGTATGATTTGGCTATATTTTATTGAATTTTTATGGTGTTTAAATTTCTTATAATCATGCTTTTGATTTGAATGTTTTGATCATGCTTAAAATGAAAATGATTGTTGTAACTCTATTCTTGAAAAAGATGTTTTTGTAAAATGATGAAATAAATGGATTAGTAATGTTCCTCGAAGGATGTTGTGTTGTTATATGATCGTTGGTGGAGATCTGTGCTCGCTAGGTCATGAAGTGAATCCTGTTGTGAGGAATTTTTGTATTGCTGATAATAGAAATGTTTTTGTGGTGCTCAAGTATATTCTGGAGGTTTATGATGATAGAAAAAGATGTCTGATTTTGTGAGAAAATTTGATTGTTTGTAAAGAATATTTTGATAAGATTTATTGTTTTGTGAATATAATGTGATTTAAAAATTAAACTTTAGGATATATGACTTGTGCTAGGCATAAAGTTCTTAGTATGAGAATTTTGAGGATAATAGTTACTAAGAATTATACCATCATCACGAAGTCAAAATGCAATGCATGATAATATGAAATTGTTTATTATTTTAAACTTCAATTAATATGAAGCAAATCATCGTATCACATATTTAAGAAGATTAATTAATATGGAATTTTTTAGACCTATAAATTTGAGAAATATGACTTGCGCTAGGCATAGAATTCCTAGTGTGAATTTTGAGAATAATAATTCCTAGGAATTATACCATCATCATGAAGTCAAAATGCAATGCATGATAAACGATTTTGTATTGAGTTATTTTTGAAATAAATTGTTTTTGAATATTTTTGATTTTTTTTGAAAATGAACTAATATTGTCTAACAAACTTCAAGGAATATTTTATCCTATTTATAAGACAAAATCAAATTTATCAAGAACCAATGTGTGACAAGTGAATTCATTATCCATATTGACTTGACACAATGATACAAAATCTCTCAAGGATCAAATGTGTGTGCTTTGTGAAGTTAATTTACCGATTTTGAGTAAGGTAGTGATACAAGAAAACTTTTATGAAACAATATGTGTGCAGGTGAAATGTTCATTAGCCATGATTTTGTGCATGCCATTGTACCAGAATACTATGGTAAGTCAAGTTACCAAAAGCTATCTAATCCACAAGTGGACATTGATATGTACAAAAGAAGGTCACTCATGTGACAGAAATATCACCACACAAAAGGGATTACCAAAGGCCAAGTAGGTTGGGAATAAACCACTTGTTATGGGGCTTACCTCATGGCTTTAAAATAATTGAGGAATTCCAAGTATTCAAGCTCACTACCTACTTCTTTTCTTTTGATTTTTAGAATAGGGATTTCTTGTCCATTTTTGAACAAGAGGATTTTATTTCTTTTGCTTTTGTTTTCTTCTTTTCTTTTTCTCTTTTTTATTTTTCTGTTCTTTTTATTTTTATTTTCTTTTTATTTTTTGGGATACTTGCCCGGATTAGATGTAGGGCAAGGGATTTTATTTGGGTAGAGGGGGAAGCTTGTCCTTTTGCCAATTATCAGTATTCTAGACCATGCACATAATAGGATAGCAAGGAAAAAAAATTTCTTATGGAATTGAACTATTATGTAGTATCCAATTTCAAATTTTGCAACAAATCATATTTATAATGTGAAAATGTGTTCTTGGTTCAATAAGTAGCAAGACCATTTCCCAAAACTTAAAATTTATTTAATGAATTATTAGTGTTTTTTGATACAAGAGAGATTCATGATCAAAGTAATGAAATCAAAATTATGAAAATTGTGAATTAGGTGCATGGTTCAAGATAAATTTTGAATTTATCTAAAATAAAACAAATTATAACTTGAATTTTGGAAAACAAAACACACTGTTGCAAAAACAATTTGAAATATTTTTGGAAATTTTTATGTTTTCTTGATTTTTTTGGTATTTTGATAATATAAGGGTTGCATATTAGATGTTGAAGAAGTTATTTACAAGTATGTATAAAAATGGAATTCTTTGTTCTATGCATAATACTTTTTGAGATGCATAATGTTCATTGTCTCTTTAAGTTATTTTCCTTCTAATGTGGCCAAGCGATATGCACCTGACCCAAATTTAGTAGTGATAACAAATGGTCCAAGCCAATTAGGTTGAAATTTACCTTTTAGATATTTTTTAGCATTTGTGTTCTTTTTATTTTCTTTTAGTACTAAATCACCAATTTCAAAAGATCGAAGATGTACTTTCTTGGCATATGATATTTTAAGTTTATCTTAGTAATAGCGAAGATGCTCTAAGGCATGAATACATTTTTCATCTAGAAGTTCTAACTGACTTAGTCTACCAACCCGATATTCATCCCCTACTTCAGAATCCTAATGTAAGAGGGCTCGAAAAGGAACTTCTAACTCAAATGGAAAAATTGCTTCGGCTCCATAAACCAAGACAAAAGGTGATGCACCTGTAGGATTATGAACACTAGTTCGATAAGTCCACAAGGCAGGATATAATTGCACATGCCAATCATGACCTGTTTTATTAACCAATATTTTTAGGATTTTAATTAAGGTTTTATTTGAAGCTTCAGCTTGGCCATTTACTTGTTGATAATAAGGAGTAGACCATCTATGTTGAATTTTATATTTTTAACATAATTTCTTAACATCTTTGTTCTTGAAACATGTTCCATTATCTGAGATAAGAGTTGATGGGATTCCAAATCTACATATGATTTGATTAAATATAAATTTAGAAAATTTGAATCCCGTGCAAGAAGCTAATGACATCGCTTCTACCCACTTTGTGAAATATTTTGTTGTTGTTATTATAAATTTGTGACCATCAGATGAGATAGGATTGATTTTACCAATAATGTTCAAAAGCCATAAATAGAAGGGCCAAGGAGAGGCAATGGCTTGAAGTTCCTGAGCAGGAGTGTGAACAAGGTCTGAATGTCTTTGACACTTGTAACAATGATGCACATAATCATTAGCATATTTTTTCATGGAAGGCCAAAAATACCCCATTCGAAGGAGTTTCTTAGCAATGGCAGTTCCACTAAAGTGTCCTCCATAGGATCCATCATGGACTTCACTTAAGGATTTCTTAGACTCTTTTGAATTAAGATATCTTAATAGGATACCTTCAAAGGATATTTTGTATAAGATATTACCAACAATTACAAAGTGAATAGCTTGCTTAAGTAATAACCTATGTTGTTTTCTATCTAATCCTTCTAGTAAGGTTCCATTTTGAAGGAAATTGAATATATCTAGATACCAAGGTTCTAGGGTTGTTTCATTAATCAGAAACACATCAAATGGCTCTAGAAATAACTTAGATGAAGTAGGCTCTTAGAGTTGGTGAATGATGATAGTATCATACTCATCATCCAACTCCAAAGGTAACAAAGAAGCAATTGCATCCATGACATCAAGGACATGGTTGCTAGTGTGAGAAATGTCTTCTAAAGTTACTTTCTCAAAAAATAAAATAAGTTTAAGAACATACTCCTTATAAGCGTGGAATTTCTCATCTCGTGTTTGATAAACTTCATTGATTTGATTTATGACAAGCTAAGAATCTCCAAAGACTAATAATATTTTAATGCTTAAGGCTAAATCAGCTCACAATCCTAGGATTAGAGCCTCATACTCTGCAATATTATTAGTACAAGCAAATTGTAAGGTGAAAGACAAGGGAATAAGGTTCTTTTATGGAGATATTAATATAATACCAGCACCTGCACCACTCATGCATCTAGCACCATAAAAATACAAAGACCATGATGTTGGAAATTTTGGGTACATTGGGTACATTGCCTTTGCTCAAGTGTTGATGTTGTCATTGATGTCAAGAAGCGGAAGGGTTTTTGTGAAAACCCAAGCAGAAAAAATAAAAGGTTTTATTTAAAACCATGGTGTGCTTATGTGGAAAGGGCTTTTCTTAAAAACCAAGGTGGAATTTTGTTTCATCGAAAAAGGACCTCCGATGATGAAAATATTAAAGTTTAAAGTTAAGTTTAAATTAATGGAGGGCCGACCTATGTGCAATTAATGGAAGTTGGCATATATATACATGTAAAGGTTTCAATTTATTTTGAAAAGTGGGCATATTATATATCTTCGGAAAGCTTATTTCAAGGGCTATTTGAATAACTTATTTAGAAGGAGAATTAAGGTGTGTATAAAGAGGTATTTCTGATTTTGCAAAGGGGTTCCAAAAGTGAAGTTTGCCTTGTTCTTTTTCAAGAGGATTAATTTTTTCATGAGGTGACAAGGTATGTAATGGTTTGATATTTTGTAAGTTGGTTTTGATTTTAGAGGAAAGTCAACCTAAGTGAAGAAAGGTTGAATGTTGTGATTTACTTTACTTTTATGGTATAAGTGGTTTTGGGAGTTATAAGGTTGAATGTTTTGATTTACTTTACTTTTATGGTATAAGTGGTTTTGGGAGTTATAAGGTTGAATGTTGTGATTTATTTTACTTTTATGGTATAAGTGGTTTTGGGAGTTATAAGGTTATGTAATGTTGTGATTTATTTTATTTTATGGTACAAGTGGTTTTAGGAGAGATAAGGAAGTTGTGCAATTAAAGACTTTGGTGATGATGATTGAAAAGTGGAGTAATGTTGATTATTTTGTGATCTACTAACCTTTGTGAACATTGGCAAAAGAACTTTGTGATTGTGGCAGATTTCCAAAGGGGTTCCTTCACTTCAATAAGGTATGGGCACATTCTTCTTATGAGTATGATTGGTGTATGTTTTTCTGAAATAAGTTTGGAGTGAAAAGGGATTCTACTAGGTTTCCTTTGTTTGGGTGTTGAAGACTACTTATGCATTGTTATCATTGATGAGAATTTTGGTGAATGCATAATTCTGGTTTGAGGTAGTGGAAGCATTGTGCACTAGGGTTTATGTTTGTGAGTCTTGCTACTTGCTTTGAGTTGGTGAATCCTTAGTTGGCTGTTTTGATAGTGATGGATGAGTTGCTTCCATAGTGGTTGTGTTGATCAAGTTAATGCTTTACTTGATACATGATATTGGGCTTACTCCATTGAGTTGATTTGAACAAGTTATTCTTTGCATTTGATGATATTGTGTTGGTGGCTATTTTGTTCAAATATCTTTGGAGGGAAAAGGATTTCTACTTGTTTCCTTTTCTTGTGATGATTGGTTGAATGCTTCAAGGTTAATGTTGAGTTGAATGATGTTGGTTAAACCTTGTCTTTAAGCATTATTGTTGAAGCCCTAATTGGTTGAGAAAAGATATTGGTTGTTGGAAAGAACATGAGTATCATTGTTATATGAGATATTGCATGGTTGGCAATTGTTGGGTTGTATTTCATGTTCTTGAGAAAAGCATACTACATCTATCTTATTCTTTTGAGATTTGAGATTGAGTTGAGATTGAGATTGGGAGTTAAGTATAGAACATATTGAGTCTCTAACAATTCTCTTTATGCTTCTATGAGGTGGATGAATCACATTGGGTCTCTAACAATTCTCTCTGTGGGTTCATGCCAAGCAAGCTTTACTTGATGAACTTGTGAGCAAGTTTAGGACAGAGGTGCATTGGTTCTATCAGAGAACTTGAGGACAGAGGTACATTGGTTCTATGAGAAGAACTTGAGGATAGATTTGTGCTAGACCGATGGACTGTGTTTGGTGCTGATCAAAGACAGAGGTACATTGGTTCTATGAGAAGAACCTGAGGACAAATTTGTGCCAGACCGATGGACTGTGTTTGGTGTTGATCAAAGACATAGGATGAGGACATTTCTGCTAGATCGAAGGACTATGTTTAGTGCAAATTTGAGGACCAAATTTGAGGTGATAGAGTTGAGGACAGAGGTCTCCAGCCAGAGCAGGGAAGACAGGTGTCTTCTGTGGATAGAGTTCCATTTTCTAAGGGCAACAGAGGCAGAGGCCTTCTAGAGGATCACCAGCCAAAGCAGAGGTAGGGGAAGGTATCTCCTTTGAGCAGAGGCTCCTAAATTCAGATTGGGGAAGGTTTCTCCTTTGAGCCGAGGCTCATAAACATTGTAATTGGGAAGGTTTCCCAAAGAACTTTGAGATAACTTTTAGAGAAAAGTTTTGTGGATGAACCATGTAAATTGTTGTGTCACTTTGTGGATGGTTTTGTGCATTGCTTTGATATTGCTTTACTGTTTTGAAGTATAAAGGAAAAAGTAAAAAGAGGTCTTATACTATTCACCCCCCCCTCTCAGTATAAGCTTGTGTTCTTCACATGACTTAGAAAAATCTTCTTCTAGGTTAAGGCACTCATCAGGAAATTCTATGGTTATAGTGTGAGTAGACTCTAAAGGTGCAATAGCTAACTGATTAGCTATAACTCGGCATTTAATGGATTTTTGGGCGATAAACATAATTTCAAACTCACTAAGAGAAATAACCCACTTAGTTGTGTGCCTTGACAAGTAAGGTCTACTCATCAAGTACCTTAATGGATCAGACTTAGCAATAAAAAATGTTTTCTGACTAAGCATATAATTATGCAACTTTTGAGTAGAAAACACAACTGCCAAACAAAGTTTTTCTAGTGGTGTATATCTATTTTAATAGCTTATTAATGTTTGACTTATATAATATGTGGCTATTTTCATCATAAATTTGATCCAACATAGCTCCAAGTGCAAGTTTCAAAGCAAAAATATATAGGATAAAAAAATGATCAGGTCTAGGAGGAACAAGCACTAGAGTAAGAAGATATTATTTAAGATTTTCAAAAGCTTCTTGACATTATTCATCCCATTGGAATGGAATGTTCTTCTTAAGTAATTTAATAAAAGGTCATGTTTTATCTACCAACTTATCAATAAATCAACGGATAGACTGTAACTTACCTTCTAAACTCCTTAACTCTAATATGTTTTTAGGTGGTGGCATATCAAGGATAGCTTTAATTTTGAGAGGATATACTTCTATAAAATGGATAGAAACAATAACCACCAAAAACTTTCCTTATTTAACTCCAAATACACATTTTTTAGGATTTAATCAAATTAAATATTCTCTTAATCTATTAAACACTTTTCTTAAATCATTTATACGTTCTTCCTCTTTAGCTGAACGAGCTATAATATCATCTACATAATCATGTAAAATATCATACATCATGTCATGAAATATGTATGTCATAGCTCTTTGATATGTCACTCCTACGTTATTTAAGCCAAAATGCATTACTTTCCAACAAAATGTACCCCAAGGTGTAATAAAAATTGTTTTGGGTTGATCTTCAGGAGCTATTCTAATTTTATTGTATCCTAAAAATCCATCCATGAGGGATAACATACCACTCCCTACTGTAAAATCTATGATTTGATCCATATTAGGAAAAGGGAAGTCATCCTTAGGGCATGCATCATTAATGTCCCTAAAATACGTACAGACCCTAACTTTAGTGGTTTATTTTTTAACTATTGGGATAACATTTGATATCCAATCAGCATAGTCAATAGCTTGGATGAAAATTACATTCAAAATTTTTTCTAACTCATTTTTAACTAGTAGTGCTACTTTGGGATGCATTTTCCTAAGTTTCTATTTTTCAGGTTTTGCATCAGGGTGCACTACTAGATGGTGCATTACCACAGAAGGATCTAGGCCTGCCATATCTGCATATGTCTAAGCAAATACATCAACATATTCTATGATAAATGTTATATATTCTTTATGTATTTCTTCAATTAATTCTACTCAAATTTTGACCATGTGAGGATTTTCCTTTGTCCCAATGTTAACTTGTAGAACATTTTCTATCATAATATTTGATTCTCTTTAAAATTTGGGTGGTGTCGATGACAACCCCATTTATTGTAATTCTTCTAAAGTTAATTTTGCTAACTCTTCTTGAGGGGTAGTTGCTTCTACATGAGCTATACATGGGATAGACCCATAAAAATAGAATTAATTCTTTAAAACTTCATCAACCGAAATATCATGAAAAATATCTCCCCCTAAATATTCATCTGGTTCAACAATCATATTTGGGTATGCTATTGTTAACATATTACAATAAGATATTCATTTTATCGATTTAAAAAATTCCTTTTGTGCTAGATATAATTCATATGTTATAAGGTGATCATCATCCTTATATGGGAATGGTTGGGTCTTTGTAGGAATGTAACCAATGCCACATAGGGTAGGCCATTTCCCAACTTCCAAAGGCTCTTGTATTTAATTTTCAAGAGGTCCTTAACCTTTACCTGTGTAACCCATATCACACATCATTTGTTTTGATTTTATATATCCATTAGAAAAATAATAATTAGCAAAAACATTTTGATCAATTGTGATATTCACAACATTAATCTTACCATAATCATACCCTGCATAAACAAAGGCACAACTCCCAACATGATAGATACTTCCCAGTGGTAGTGGTAAGCCCATCATTTAGGGATATGGCAGTAACTTAGCTAACACTAAGGAATCTTGAGTGGTAAAGTTATTATGTTCTAAAGTTGTGAGTATCGAAGATAAGTCCATTAATATTTCATTTATAGTAGGATATGAGATAGAGGAACTATCTTCTTTAATTATAGATTTAGATGATGTAGTTTTTGATGATGATTTTAGTTTTGATGATGATGTAGGTTTTGGTGATGAAATTTTTTAGTATGGAGGTGGACTAGGATATGTTGATGATATAGCCAGATAAAATGGAACTCCTATTGGTTCTACCATGACACCCATATCAAATGGTTTAGGATCACCATGTATAGTAACTAGTTGATTTTTAAATTCAAACTTAACACATTGATGTAATGTAGAGGGTATCGCTCACATTGCGTTGATCTAAGGTCAACCCAAAATTATGTTATATGATGTAGGGCAATGCACAACAAACATGTTCGTATCCAAAATCCTTGGACCAACTTGCAATAGAATTGATAACACTCCACATGTTTCTTGAGTTTCATTGTTAAATGCTTTAATGATCATTTCAATCCTTTTTAGATCTTCTTTTTGAAACCAAAATATTTAGAAAAAGTCATATGTGCATATATATAGTGATGATCCATTATCAATTAGATCTCTTTTAACACCTACGTCTCTAATTAATGTTGTGATGTATAGAGGATTATCTCTATACATGCTTTGAGGAGGGATATCCTTATCTAAAAAATATATGTAATTTGTTCCATTTGAGCTTACAACATTAACCATAGCCTCAAGTTCTATATTTTGTGGTACCATCATCTTACTTAAGGTACTCATTAATTCTTCTCTATGGATAGATGAAGTTCTCAAAAGATCCAAAAGAAATATTCTTGCTATGATATTTCTAATTGTTCATTAATATCATATGGAGATTTATGTTGTGAATTTGATATATTATTTCCTTTCATAGGTGGTTTTAATATAAAATGATTTGATTTCTTATTTTGAGTTTGAGTTTGTGGTTGAGAATTTTTGGTTTGAGCTTGTTATCTAATGATAGCTCCAATGGTACCTACAACATTATTGTGACCAAAGTAAACCCTAGCACTTTCTTCTTGCTAATGTGAAATTATTTGCTGGGAGGACAGCTGAGTGGCTACTCTTCTAGGGAATGGTTCTTCTAGAACTGATAAATATATAATAGGAGTAACTCGATCTAATTCATATTTAGAACTATTTGAAGCAATTTCTAGTTCACTTCCTATTTCACTTTCTGTGTCAATTTTAACATCTTCTGAAGATGAATTTTGAAAGTATTGTATTGGTCTATTTTTGACTACAAAAAAAGTAGGTACATAGGAAGTTTGCAAACCTTGTTGTGGCATGAAGCTATTAATTGTTCCCAAATATCAATTTGGATGAGGAACATTGTGATGATCTACTTGATTTATTGGTTCTTTACCATTTTTAGGTAAGGGATGTTTAAAAATATCTAGATTTTGATTTGCATTTTGATTTACATTTTGATTTGTTTGTTTTTGGGTATTATTTTGGGTATTATTGTTTGCAGGAAATTGTTGAACTTCCATCGTACCTTTATCAATCAAGTCTTGTATCATGTGTTTCAACCTTTTACAAGAATTTGTAGAATTTCCATCTACTTGGTGAAAATTGCAATGTAAATCAGCCCTAAATCTAGCTATAGTTGTATCTAGTATTCTTACATTAGGTAACTATATCAAGCGTTGTTCCAATAACTGGGATAAAATCATAGTTAAGGGTTGATTTAATATTGTAAATTCTCTTGGTGGCTTATCAGGGATTTTCAATACAAATTTATTTATAGTTTCAGCAAGATTAATATTTGAGTTATTTCTGCTATCAATGACCCCATAACCCACTACTTGCTTATTCTTATATTGATTTTTAGGAGTCTTATCTTCATATTTATTCTTAAATTGTCCTCTCCTAATGAGAGCATCTTATACCCTCATAGCTAGATTAATGGCTTGATCAAAGGAGATTACTATGGTAGTAAAAATCTCTTAAGATAGCTATTTCTACAAATTACCAATGAAGATATCTAACATTTCATGATGTGGTAATGCAAAATGTAGTTTGCCTAAGAGTTTTCTCCACTTAGTCAAAAATTCGATAAAACTCTCATATTTACCTTGTTTTAGATTGAATAAATCCTTAATGGTTACATGCCTTTCTATATAGGCACTAAATTGATGGACAAACATCTTTGTTGTTTCTTCAAAGTTCCTTAAAGATTTTGTAGGTAGTTGATAGTACCATTCTAGATCCATTGCTCCGAGACTTTTAAGGAATATTTTTAGAAACAATAAGTCATCATGAGAAATATCATGACATACTATCCTAAACATGCGAAGATGCTCAATAGGATCTTTGGTTCCTTTATATATCATGAGGATAGGCATAGGGAAATGTTTTGGGTATGGTTGGGCAACTACAATAGGATCTAAAGGTTGGCTACACATCTCTCTATAACTATATGAGGGACGGTAAGGTTCTATTTGGTCTATTCTTAAATCTAATTACTTAACTATGCCTTTAAGACCCTATGGTTTTCCACTAAATTGATTCTGTTGTCCCATGTTTTTGTGTCTTTGATAAGTTGATGTTTTTGTGTATGGATTTCCAACTGAAACACTATTGTGTAAAGTGTTGGTAGGAGGATTGTTATGAAGTTATTGTGGAATTGTTTTCTATTGATTTTTTGTTGATGATTGGTATTTTGCATTTGATTAGCCTTTTGTTGGTTTGCCATTTTTTTATTAAGAGCTTGAGATAAAATGGTTGTGGATGGTTGTTTTGTTGTTTAGGATTTATTTTAGGGTTGCTAGTAGAAATCTTGGATGATTTTTCCATTGGTTTTTGAACATTTTGATTTAAAGGTATCATGTTTTGATTAGATGATCATTCTTGATCATTATCTTGGTCTATTGAATTCATGTATGATAATGGATTTGTATGTATCCAAAATCCAGATGCTAAGGCTGATTCCATATCACCTTCTCATGAATTATAAATTTATACTGCTTGATTAAACTCTTCTATGTGATTTTTTATGAATTGGGTAAATTTTCTAAGAGACTCAGATGTAAGATTTTCTTTTTCATCTAATGTAGGTTTATCAGGATCTTCGATTTCATCCTCTCTATTGTTACCTTCATATTGTTCTAAAGATACATAATATTCAATTAGTATTCTATCATCAATATTTTCTTGATCTTATTCTCCCATATGATCAGGTTCTACTTGTTTACCACTTCTTAATTTAGGTATTTTGATTTTAGGATTTTTATCTTACAATTATATATATATATGCTTAAAAATTTGGGGTATATATGTTATATATATACCTAAATAAATAAATATGAAAATATGTAAATATATATATATTATATTTTTGGGTTTTGTAGTTTTTGAAAACAGAGCAAACAAATAGAAACTTATAATATTATAGATATTATATTTTACTCTTCTTGAAAAAGTCTATAGATGTCATTAATGGGTTCAAGTTCTTTTGGGGTCATATAGTGTTCTTCCTCAAACTGAAAATTGGCTTTTAAGAACTTAAAAAAGTGGGCTATGGTGATATTGTCAACTTCAAGATCTTGACCATAAAAAAAAATTTCGTGACAATATTCACGATAGTGTATTGCCCTATGAGTTCTATAGAATCTTGTTCTATTATCCAAGACTACTTCTTGATATTCTACGTGTAATAAGAATTTGTGCACTGTTATAGCATTCTCAAGGTAATCATTAAAGTTGTAAATGGTTGAAGATATGCTAGCTCTTTTATCCACCAACCACCTCTCACATGCTCTTTGAATGTCAAAGTAGCGAGAAGCAGTTTCAGGATCTAGGATTCTAGCTAAGTCAAACATTATGATTTGACTAAGTCTTGGTTTGTGATATTTTATGATATCTAATATTATCCAAATTTCGTTCCACTATTCCAAGGATAAAGTATTGGAGTTTCCAAGTGTTTGAGAAATTTCTTGTGTATCTAAAAATGCTCTAACGTTTATGAGTATGACTCTTCTGATGTTGTGATCTAACATTTATGAAATTCACTAAAGATGTGCAAATTTGACTAATGACTTTGTTTGATCCTTTAGTTTTTGTTTTGTTTTTATGTTTTATAATTTTATTTTTGTGTTTTTTTATGTTTTATGAATAAAAAATATGCCTAATGTTTTTCATGTCGGGTTCACCAAAGAATGTAGGTATAAAGTTCACACACTCCTTTCCTTCAAGCTAATAAATCTATGCCTCGAAGGGGAATATGGGAATGATAGGTCTACACCTCAGAGAGACTCTTGATCGTGCCTTCTTATGGTGATTTTTTGACAAATTGTTTAGGGTTCACTAGGAAATATTTTATGGCAGTTTCCATGCCTAGTTTTTAGAATTTGTTTTGATGTGTTCCTTTTTATCAAATCTCACAATCACCTAGTTTTTTGCCAGTATGCAACTATGCTAACACATATGAAATTTTGATTCATATGTAAACAAAAAACAACAGAAAACAAAGCTTAAATGAAAATGCAATGCCTAAAAAGTGATTTAACACTTTGAACTATATCTGAGTTTGATGAAGATTATGATTTTTGATGTAAGAAATATTGTATGCAATAGGGTCAAAATCATATTACGATTTGCAAAATCGTATTACGCTCACAAGATTGTATCCTTTCGATTAGAGACCAAAAGTTTTGATTTTGATAGAAACTTGGAATTTCATGGGTAGAGTGCAAAGAACAGGAAATAGAAAATGCTAGAGACTTTATTGAATAGGTATTAGCTCATATATGACTTAATGAATGTGATACTAACATAGAATAACATGTATATGCCTTGAATTATGTGAAATATGCAAGTAGATGTGATTTGGTGAACTCCAAGGATACAAATGATTAAATATAACTTTATATGCAATGTAAAATAATGAATTAACTACTAAATATGCAAATGAAGTGTTAGAAAATGCAAACCAGAGCTTGGGGTTGCCCTCAAATGAGTTGTAAGAAAAATCATATCACCCAGGGCGAGATCGTATGCAAACTGAGTGAGATCAGTCCAAAAATTAATTTTGCTCCATGTGCCTAGTTGCTACCTTATCCCTCCTGAATAAGAGATTTGGTTTGGATAATTGATTTCCAAAAAGTGGACCCATCTCTGGGAATATCATCATCTAGGAAACAATAATTTGAAGATATTTTTTGTTGATAATTGAGACCCATTCAAGGTTGTTGTTGGTGAAAACCTTCCATGCTTGCTTGGCTAACAAGGTTGTGTTCATATTAAAAACTCTATAGAGCCCCAATCCCCCTTGAATTTTTAGGGAGCAAAACTTGTCCCAACTGAAAAAATGAAATATTTTCCTGTCCTCAACACCTACCCACAAAATATTTTTTGGATTTTCTCAATTTTCATGGAGACAATAGTAGGAACTTTGAAGATGGACATGAAATAAATAGGAACACTTTAGAGACAAGCCATTTCCAAGGTGACTTTGGCTGCTTGAGAGGAGGGTCCCTTTCCAACCTACAAGTTTTTTATTAATTTTCTTAATAACATTACTTCACATGGATTCCTTTGAAGTACTGGTGAAAATATGAATGCCAAAATATTGAGTAGGTAACTAAGATATAACACATTGAAAAATGCATGCAATATTTACTTATATCTCTTGGGGAGTGTTGATAAAATATATTTTACTTTTAATATAATTTATTTTCTGACCTAAAACCTCCTCATAAGTATCAATAATACTCTTAATGGATTTTTATTACCAAATAGAAGCATGAGTATCAATTATGGTATCATCAACGAACTGCTGGTGAGATAGGGCTCTTAAATTGGATGCATCCTTAATGCCTAATATTATGCCATTGGAGTAGGCATTTTTGAGTACTTTACCCAAGGATTAAGAAAGAATAATAAAAGGATGGGGGAAAGAGGATATTCCTATTTTAGGCCCTTGTTACTAGGTAAAAACCCTACTACAGATCACCCTATACCATAGAAACTAGCACCAAGTGGTTGGTTTAGGATGGCCAAGTGCCTAGTGCACTTGGATTCTTCTTATAGCAGGTTCAGGTTCAAATAAACTAGGTTATTGTTGTTGTACATCCCACATGGGACTAAGAAAATATAGGAACACTATAAATCCTCACCTACCACCACCACGTAGAATATTATTCTTGACACTACGTGTCCCAAGGTTACTACGCGTTTGCCAAGAACCACCAATACTTCTATTCTAAAGTTATTTAATTTACACAATGAAGGTCAATGATGTTCTATGACACGAACATGGGTGACATCTTAGGCTAGAAAATTTTCAATCGAAGCATGGATTTGGTAGTTTGGCATCAGTCTAGAGTAGAGACTACCTTAAGACTCCCTAACCCAGGACCCATTTAGAAGAGGCAACTCATAACAAGGCATTACGTTTGTAGACGATGCTAGAATTAGAGGTGAGAAACACTATCAGTCCTTGATCTCCAAGGAATCAAACAACCAATACCCATCTCAGAGATCCCTCTATCCTCCAAGAGGCAACTACTATATTTCTAGGAGAGAATGTGGCTTTGAGATACAAGGGAAATTAGATTATTATTTTTAGTCGGGGTGATTCATCAGCATCCTACCGTGAAACTTAATCCACTAACTAGATTGATGGGAGGGGCTCAGCTAAAACAAACCAAATTTAATAATTCTTGGGAATAGATCCTAAATGGCATCAATCAAAATGCCAATACATAACTTTATTTCTAAACCATTCTAGGGTGAAATCAACAAATTAGTGTTCATTCCAAACAAATTGGTGCTAATTCATGGAAGTCAAAGAGGTAGACCCAACCTTGTTAGTCTGTAATATTTTCTTATTCTTTCAGGTTTTTGATGGCTTCCTCTTCACTGCCATGATTGCTTCCCCAGTGCCCTCCTAGGGCCCAATCCTGCCAAAGATTTTTCATATTTATTTTAATGGATTTCCTTCTCCTCCTTATCCTCTCCCACACTCATCTGCCTCCATTCAACGCTCACCTAACTTCATTCAATGCTTTGAATACCCCCTCATCCCTTGTCAGGGAGGCCATTCCCTAACTAGAGCATCCCATGCATCCTCAATACCAAGACGACAGAGATAGGGATGCAAAATATCTATAATATTATATTTTTAATTTTGAAACCAAATCAAATCTTGACATTGATTTGAAAAGGGGTGGATATTTCAAATAAATATTTAAAACATATTTTACTAATAATATAATATTATAATAATTTCATCTTCATTCATAATAACATTTTATTATAAATTACTATTTATGAATAATTTTTCATTCATGAACTATAATAATATTAACTCTATTTATAATAACATTTTATTATAAATTACTATTTATTATTAATATTTTATTCATAAGCTATAGTAATATTAACTTTATTTATAATAACTTTTTATTATAAATTACTTGTAGATACAAAAATGCAACACCAAATATAACATATAAATGAAAACAAGAGACAATATTTCACAAAAGATATGATTTTATTAATATGGGGGGAGCCTCAAATCTCCAATGTTACATTAAATAATTTTTCTTCTTTTTGATACAAAATATTACAACACTAGGGTTCTTCAAAACCCTAGTAAATAGTGCTATTGGTGTTTTCAATTCCATTCTTGATCCCAACAGAGGTGATTGGGCTTCGTGCTATCAAATACTGAGCCACTCCAGCTTAAGCTGTTGCACAATGTAGGTGTAGTACTTCCATATTTGCACACAAAAATATAGTAAATAGGTTAGTAGAAACTATGAGGGCTCCACAATGTGCGACCCTCAAAAATTTATACAAATCCTAGCTATGCAATACAAAGGAAATGAGCAGAATCTAAAAACATATGAAATGAAATAAATGATGGATTTACCTTGTTTACTTGATATTCTTTGATCTGTTGTAACTTGTTGTAGAAAAGTGGTGCGATGATGCCCTAGCATCACCCAAGGACTAGTATGGCTTCAGAGCTCTGGTCTGATATGCCCGTGAGTGCTCGACAGTAACTAAAAACACCTATGGATGCTCGTGAATGGTGAGAACCACCCAGAGGAAATTGGTAGTGGAGAGGAAGCACTCAGAGGTGCTCAAGGATGGCAGGGAGCACCTAGAGAAGTTTGGGAGTTGAGGTAAATATATGCAAAAGCAAATTTGGCTAAGAAAAATGGATGATGGTGAATGTGGATGCAATGGTGAGTGAGGATGGATGGCGAGAATACCTAGATAATCCAAGGGAACTTAGGTACTCAAGGAAATATAGAAACTCGAGATGCTTAGGACTCAAAGAAGACTTAGGGGTTGAGCCATAAAAATAACTCCTACTTATAATCTTCGTTAGGGCACATTAGGGTTTTGACAACACAATATGTGTAGTCAAGATTAAACGTGACTGAGGGTGGAGATTAAATATGGTTATGTGGCATATATTGGTGTAGATGAATGGCTAAGATTAAGTCAGATCGGATGGTTGGAATTTATTTATATATATATTTATTAAATATATAAAAATATAATATAAAAATATTAATATTATATATATAACAAATATATATAAATATATGCAAATAATGGGTAAAAATGGTAGGAACACATGGATGGATGACAAGTGGCTAGATTTTGGTGTCTACAGATGCGCATTTTTGTAGTGCATGGCACGAAACATAATGCAGTGTAAAAACACAAGACATCTATTTGGGCTAGGCATAGAAGCAACTTTCTCTTGAGATATGAAACATGCATTTGAAGAAAAAAGAAAAAAGATTATGGATTTGCATAGCTTACCCCCTCAATTGGTGAATGAGTTTGTAGATGAATCTCATGAGCTAGTTAAAAAAATGAGTGGAATGTATGGCGTGATTATGGATGATATGAATTATGTAAATGTGATACCATTTTTGTCCTTACAAGAAGAGGGGATTGGTGGATAATGTAAAACTATTGCATCTATTTTTGCCTAAACAAATTAAGGGTGTTATCAAAATGTGATGGAGGTGTATCTATTTTTTCCCCAACAGATGAAGGGATTTTTTTCCAAGTGTAGATGCCATGATCATGTAAGATGTATCCCGCTCTAGGAAAGTCAAAACCAAATGTGGTTGCCCCAAATTTGGGATGAATAAATGCTACTAAGGAATGTGCCTTTGGACATCATTGATATGCAAGGATGAATATGCAAAGATAAAATATAGTCAACTTTGGAGGGCCAACTAGTGACTATTGGATAATTCCTATGATCAGAACTAATCACCCTAGCTAAGGCCAGTTGCCATGATGACTATATAGGAGATATGAAATAATAAAATAATATTTGTCCATGTTTTAAGCCCCACGAACTAGGCCATAAATGATAGATTTTTTGCAAATTGCTCTTGGCAAGGTTTCACTCAAAATGTGAATTACCAAATGTGATTGTGAGTTTGAAAAAGAAGATATGTGATGATAATGTAGCGACCCTGGGATGCACACACTACTTACTCTACTTGTAATATTATACCCAAAATGAAATGAAATACCATGAAAAGCATATAACATGAAAAGTAACAAAGATAGATCTTTTTATTTGTATTAAAACCCGGTTACATGTCGGTCCCTCTTAGGGATACCCATTTTTATACAATGAATTACAAATGAGGAAGATTTCCCCTAGCAAGGGGTGGTGCACTTTCACAAGCTTCCCGATTTTGCACATGAAAATGTATGAGGGCTTACAGATACCTCCTTCTCTATGTCTGATTGCTAGAGGGATCCTCTTGCTCTCTTATGTTGTGGATTTTCTCGATGAACCTGTAGCCTTGTAAACAATGAAACAACAACACACGCTTAGATGTCTGAGATTACCTCCCAAGATGAGATTGTTAGCAATAAATGAACTTAATGAAAATATGATGGAACTATGCAATAAAATCATGTAAATCTATGCTAATGCTATGAAGATGTGAAGAAGGTATAATAAAAGAAGCTAATGTCTAAACCCTAAGCTAGGCCTACAGGCCACTATCCAAGACAGTGACTACTAAAGTGAAACTTGCATTCTTTTCTCCAAGGCTATGGACTTAGGTTTGCTAATGATGTTAAATTATTATTGCATGTGCCTAAATTATCACCTCTCAGTTGGCTAGCACTTCGTCACTCCTCAAGGGTGCTCAAATTTACTCTCCAATCTAACAGGGCTTCACAGTGTAAGGTTGACCTCCAAGGGAAGTGCTCCAAGTCTCCAAAGCTCTCCTTAATGATCCAACCTATTTAGAATTCTGATATTGATATGTGATGCTCCGACATGTGATCCTCTTTATAATCCTCCTTTGGTGCTCTTAGGCTTTCAACTTTTAAAGTGTGTGAAACCCTAGGTCTATGTTCAAAACCCTAGGATTTAATTCCTCATACGTAGTGAATGTTAGCATGAGAAGATTTTGTTTTTCTATATTTTACTGAATTCTAATTTGGATCTAAGACTCCCATGTGAACTGGTCATGAAATGGGAATGCAAATTTGTCCCCACTCACCTTTATTGCATGCGGACTGCCACTTCTGCTCGTGAATGGGCCGATTTGTTGGAAAAATACTTTTTATGGCTTAATCATTGTCATCTGTAGAGACTAATATTTGGTCGCTATCATCTGCAATGGCTAAGGTCTAGCCACTCTAAGCTTGAACAGCTAGGATCTGCCTACCCTAGTTTATAGCAGCCATGCTTGGATGGGCTCAGAATACCCCAGATGAGTGGTGAGAACCACTTTTGATGCTTGGAAAGTCGAAGGTTTAGTCACATGGCCTATGAATGTGCCTATATAAGTAGTTCCTCTAAAAATGGTATGTTTTAGGTGTCTACAGATGCCCCTTTTTGCGATGCACTATGTGGAAAACACAACACTGAGCAAAAATGTAGACTGATCTATTTATAGGGTGTATGATGATCAGTAGTCTAATCAACGTTGGATGGCCCAATCATGAAATATGGTGCGCATCCCTTGAATCATTGCTTCAACATTCAGAAGGCTTAATTTAGCTTAGTGGCTTGCACATGTTCAATTGCACTTATTCCTCAAACTCAATCGGGTAGCTTCAACTGCTACAATCAATTTCGATCGGTAGGAGAGCTACAAATTGATAATATCACAATTTGCTTATGTTCCCAGCAAACAAGGAAATATTTGTAATTGTTGTATGCAATGATTCGTAGGATGAACATGATTTTTATATGATCGAGTGATCCTTTGTTGATTTTGACTATGAATATTTTGAATATTTGAACTAATTCCTCACAAAATGAATTGGTGAGGAAATGACAATGAATAAAGTGACAAGCCGCTTGACCATTATGACTAATTTGGTCTCTTTTTAGCATTTTCTCTTTTAATGGGTGAACCCCCATCCAAGTGTAATTCTAATTATTTATGATAATCATCCATCCCTATCTCGGGGAGCGATCTGACTATCAATAGCCTTCTTAGGGAGTTAGGATGAGTGATTCTATTTATGCTCATATTGTATTACTTTGGCTCAGTGTTTTTGATGTCATAAGGGAATTAGGATGATCATATCATACCCGTGGGGTAGTCCGACCATCTCGGTCTTCTTCGGGTTTGAAGTGATACATCATGATTCCAAAATGAATGTTTTACCCCAAGTAGCCTTATGGTGACTTACTCATCTCACCGAATTGCATGAAGTGCAAGTCGTAATCGCTGAGTCGATAGAGTAAGTAAATTAATACAAGGCTTACTTGAGAATTTGTTTTATGTGATTTTTTTTGTTATTTTGATCATTATGATCACCATGAGTCATCAAAGCATGTTTATTTGATGTTTTTGTTGCTTCTCATGGGAAGAATTTGCCTATTTTTACCTAAGTTGTTGTCTGCTGTCAGGTCCAACAACCTCCAAATGCCTGATCATGGCCGCTCTCATCTTGAGCGACCAAGAAATGTGGGTCACTGATGACAACAACAACCAAGGAAAAATTAGGGTAAAAATAAAAGTGACTTAAGGTTTTGACCTTTCACTTTCACCAGTTGTCTGTTTGCTTATAAGAGCTTTTAGAGTGAAATTGAATTTTGCAACTTGGAGTGCTTCTGTGACTTGAAGAATCATGGATGCGCAGGGTAAGGCATCGTCGAGTGGAGGAGCCGGAGCTTCTTAGGTACTCTTCTAAAATTTAACCCTATTTGTTTTTGTTTGGGTAAAACGAACCATATTTAGTAATTGGTAAAATGAACTTTATTAAGCTCATTGGTAACAAATTAAACATGTAGTTAGGCTTAGCTTAGGATTTAATGTGGTCGGTTGGTCCCCATTTTGCATTTTGTTTATTTTTTTGGTGTTTTTAGCTTACGGTAGATGTTTCTATTGTGTCGCCAATCAGCTGCTGCTAATCATAGCAGCCAAAATGGCCTACAACTTGGCCGTTGTCACTGGCAGTGACCGATTTAAATCCCAACGGTCAGAAATCTAACCATTGAGGCTTTGCCATTCTCAGCTTCAGCGGCCGATTTTTAACTGTTGTAGGCGACAACGGCTAAGAACTTTTCAATAAAGTTTTGATTTTTTTTCATTTATGAAATGATTAATTGATTTTTTTTTTGTGACTTGGTGTTTTTGAATTTTGATTTATGACTAGGTGCACTTATTACTCTTTGCTTAGAATTTCAAACTAGCCTATCATTACTTGCACCATTTTCACGTTTTATTATGATTTATTCCTTAGATGCATTGTAGTTATGCTTTGATTTTTCTTTTGTTATTAGATTCTCACTACTCAGGAACGAGACCCAAAGCTCATGAATGACCTTCTACCCCTTTTGGATGACACGTACTGGAAGTGGCTCAAATCCCATGGTCTCCAATATGTCACTAGGATTCCTCACATCATGTTATATTAGGTCTACCTTACAATTTTGGTCCATCGATGGGATGCTTGGACCAATACTTTCCACCTTCATACCGGTGATATGACTATCACACTAGAGTATGTGTATAGGATTTTTTGACTTTATTTTTATGGAGTGGTCATTGTCTCTTCGGTCACCAATGATCGTGATGATTTTTTTGCTTGAGTGTTCAGAGGGCACTCTACGGAGGCCTTTAGGAACACCAAGACTCAAGGGGTGTCCATCTCATAATGGTATGATGAGAAGGTGTTCTATAAGAGGTATGTAGTGTTGCTGATGGTTATCAGTAACATCTTGATTCCATATTTCTTAGGCTTGAGGTTCCCATGGAATCTCCTTGTGATGGTTCAAGATCTGATGGACAGCAAGGCACCCATCATCTATGCATTGGGGAGATCTATGTTGGCCTAGTGATACAATGAGTTGTACCATATCCATCGATGAGGTCATGTCGACATTGTTTACAGCTTGCTCCTATAGGTTTGGGGATGGGAGCATATCAAGGTAGATCTTCTCGGAGGGCTTCTTGTCGATATCACTATTATAGAGAAGAGGATGCATTGCTATGCTGCTAGATGGGCTTGAGGGTGTAAGGGGTGTAAGAGTCATCCTCAAGCAGGGGAGCTTACACACTATATTGCTACTTTTATTGGGTTGAAGGCCGAAGATGTCATGTGATAGCCATATCATGAGTTCATGACTTGGGATGATTCGACTAGTTTCATAGCTAGGATGCGACATGAGTGGTGTCTCATTGGCTGCAAGATTAGGATATGGGATCATTTCTTCTACTCTCAAGTTTTTCATTAGTATGGGCTATAGTAGGATATACCTCTTGTTCCATTTGTGTACATGCACCTCACAATAGAGGAATATCTCCCTCCATCGTGGATCATAGAGCTGTTAGATGAGGATGATGACCCAATGATTGCCCCAGGAGTTACTAGGGGAGCTACAAAGGCATTTTCTCAGTGGTGGGGGGATTTTATGTGGCATGGTGATTGCAGTCTGGGCCATGAGGATGATGGTAGGAATTAGTGTACAAATCCAATAGGCACAGAATCCAAGCCAAGACTGAGTCATGGGGCCATCTAGTAGAGTAGGTGGTAGCAGAGGAGTAGGAGGCTTCTAAGGATGATGAGGAGGAGCTCAACCCTAAGGAGATAGATTCTCTTCTGATAGCACAGTTTCATGAGGTTGAGGTTGAGCTTCAATTGACCAAGATCTAGGTAGAGCATCAAGATGATACCATTGCATAGCAAGATGCCACTATAGAGCAGCTCATGCTACAGATCTAGGATCTGCAGGCTACTATCAGGGGCAGTACTACTAGGATGTAGTTTGTTTTTCTTCCTTCTACACCAAAGGATAACACCAAGATAGATCCAGGGACATGCTCAGGGGTAGAGGCTCTACGCTTGTAGGCATTGCTATATGAGTATGAGGGGAGGATCCAGGTGCAGGTTGGTCACATCACCACTCTCCAGATGTAGCTCAGGAGGTATGGGATTGTACCTAGGGAGGCACCAGGTGTAAGTGGTTCATAGGTTAGTGGGCACTCCACCTCAAGGTAGTCTTCCATTCATCCTATCCAGAGGACTCAGACTCGTACAGAGAGACCAATAGGATCACATCACTCTACTCATGACACAACCATAGGGAGCAGTGATGTCGGGGGTGCAGGCCCTGCATTTGATTGATGATGTACTTGGTTTATCATTTTTGAGGTCTGCTTGACCTATATGACTATATCCTATGGATAATTTTGTATACCCATGTTTTTGACACATATTTATATGACATATTTATGTTTATAACTCATTGTGTATCATTTATTGCCCATGTTTTTGTTGTTATTTATTTCATGATGAGATGTGATGATGACATTATGATTACTTGATGTATATGTTAGATAATAGATGATATTTATGATGATGTGGATGTTGATATGGATGCTTATATAGATGTGATATGATCTACCTATTATGATATGATGTGATGTATCATGCTTTGATTTAATGATGGATTTAATGATTTTTGGATATGCAAATTATGATGTGCTTTTTGGATGTAGATGGATGAGTTACAATTTATGTATTTATGGATGAAATGTTTATAAGCTAAATGCATATTTGATTTTAATTTCAATGTGTGCATCTAACTTATGCTATGATATGGTGAATGCAATATGTAATGTAATGTGAATGAACTTGTATGTTTTAATCACTTAAAACACAAGGAATGCATATGTTATGATTTTGACAATCTAACAGGTGATACCACAGAAAGTATAACAACCATGAATGTTTAATAATCCTTCTAATTATAAGAATTAATTATTTAAACCATCCATATGTGTAATGAAGTGGTGTGAGATGAATGTATATTTTTTGGATAAGCTTATGTAATTTAAAAGATATAAATAGTCAGTGGTCGTCTACATATCATTTTTGACATATATCCAGTATCTAATTATTTTATTATTACCCCTTAATTTATAGAAGCTTATGAAGAAAGTTGATTTACTGATTTGATGATATGATTGGTTGCTATCTAGGAATTTTTGAGGTTTTTCTTGAGACCTCAAACATTCTAGTTACCCTATTAGCAACTATGTATTGACCATACTAGACTTTTGAAAAGCAAGGCTTTTACCATAGACCTGGATATTCATTATCTCTATGTGTGCAAATGAATATATATTTTGAGAAAGAACTCAAGCATTTCCTCTGATTTTAGGTAGGATTATTTCAGCCAATTGCTAAGATCAGGGATTCTCAAGTGTTCCTCTCATCCTTATGTTGGACTTATTTGGACTATACCACTAGGCAATATTGGGTTAACTAAGCTAGCTCATCCACATTCAAACATTGGTCTATACAAATGCCAGAAGCTAATGTAATATACATATCATCATGCGTAAGGATTTCTCCTTCCAGTATTGTACAATGTTGAGAATTCCAGAAATTCAAGCTCCATTCCCTTCTTTTCTTAATTTTCTTTGGGGTGCTTGCTCATATGTAGTGATGAAAATCGTTGTTTATTTTTTATTGATTTTTTTTTTGAGTAAGGGATTCATGTAGTGATAATAATCACTATTTATTTTTTATTGATTTTTCTTTTTGACTTTTGGAATTTTTGATAATCTGAATGTGTGCTTTGGGCTCTTGAATTTGTGTGTTATTTCAGGATATTTTCTTATTTTGATTTAAGCAAGGGATTTAATTAGGGTAGGATGAAAATTATCCTTTTGCCAATTCTAAGAACCTTTAAACCGGTTGCATAGGGGGATAAACAAGGAAAATCCTTTTCTCTTAAGGTAACCTAGACCACTTTTGCAGCTTTCATACTTCTCTTGTACCAACTAGGATTTTAGTGTTTCAATTAGTGATGGGATCTTGAATATCCAAGGTTGTTAGCTTAGACTTTACTCTCTACTTATCAAGGTCACTTTCTACAAAAGCTGATAAGACCACTAGATATGGTTAAAGGACTAGGAGACCTTAGTATGTTTCTTATAGAAACATGAAATGGTTATGTTGAGAAACATAGTTACTCACATGGCTAGATGGATGAAGATGGACTTGATGATTGTGATTGAGATACAACTATGATATTTTTTGTAAGAATGCAATCATAACATATGCAAATGTAATGGATATGTATGCTAAAATGCAACTATGTGAATGTGGATGTGAGATGCAAATGTTTTTCTATTTTTTTTGTTTCTTGTATTGTTTTTGGATTTTTGATTTTTGACCAAAGGGATTAAGGATGTCTTTGGAGTATTTTATGATTTTCTCAAAGGGCTTACAAATGCCTTTGGAGCCTTTTATGATTTGATTTGACAAAATGGCTTAAAGATGCATTTGGAGCCTTTTATGATTTGTCCAAAGGGATTAAAGATGCCTTTGGAGCTTTTTATGATTCGATTTGACCAAAGGGCTTAAATATGCCTTTGGAGCATTTTATGGTTAGACCAAAGGGCTTACATATGCCTTTGGAGCTTTTTATGATTTGACCAAAGGACTTACAAATGCCTTTGGAGCCTTTTATGATTTGACCAAAGGGCTTACGGATGCCTTTGGAGCCTTTTATGATTAGACCAAAGGGCTTAAGGATGCCTTTGGAGCATTTTATGATTTGACCAAAGGGCTTACAAATGCCTTTGGAGCTTTTTATGATTATACCAAAGGGCTTACAGGTGCCTTTGGAGCATTTTATGATTTGACCAAAGGTCTTACAGATGCCTTTGGAGCATTTTATGATGTGACCAAAGGGATTACATATGCCTTTGGAGATTTTTATGATTTGACCAAAGGGCTTACGGATGTCTTTGGAGCCTTTTAATGAAGGTGACCATGTTTTTGATCTTTATGAATTATTTGAATTTTTTTACTTTTATGACATATATGAATGTTTTTATTTTTATGACATATTTGAATGTTTTTTTATTTTTATGACATATTTGAATGTTTTGATTTTTATGAACTATTTGAATGTTTTTTATTTTTATGAAATATTTGAATGTTTTTATTTTTATGAATGAAACGCCTTCAAATGAATGATTTTGAGAGGTTCAAGCTCTTCAACACCCTCTAATGATGTAAGGCGATATGTTATAGGCCCAACCCTTTCTAAAGTCATGTAGGGGCCTATTCAACTTACCACAAATTTGTCTCACAAGTGCGACGGTAGGTTGGAGTTTTATTGGTTTTCTTTGAGCACAAGATCCCTAACTATGAATCCCCTCATATGGACTTTACTGTTGTAAGCTCACGTGAGGTGAATCTGATAAACACAAAGATTCTTGAAGGCATTGACTCGACATTCATCAATAAGCATCAGTTGATCAATGTGGCCTTGTCATGCGATGTCATCATCTATGAAGTCTTTCAAGATCTTATGAATATAGTCATGAAAGATGTATGGCATGGCTCGCTGATATGTGGCACTAGTATTCTTAAGGCCAAATGGCATTACTTTGTAACAAAATGTCCCCCATGGAGTAATGAAAGTAGTCCTGTGTTGGTCTTCAGGTTTAATCTATATTTGATTGTATCCAGAAAAACTATCCATTAGGGAGAGCATCTCATGACCTATGATGGCATCGACAAGAGCATCTATGTTTGGAAACGGGAGTGAATCCTTTGGAGTTTCCCTATTCAAGTCTCTAAAATCTATGCAAATACAGACTCTTCCATCTAGTTTTCCGATGGGAACCATGTTTGATACCCATTCAGGGTAGTCAATGGGCACTATGAAAACTGCATCCAGTAGTTTTTACAATTCATTCTTTACAATCAAAATGATGGTTTGATGCATTTTCCTTAGGTTTTGCTTAACTGGATTCTTTAGGGGATCTAATGAAAGGTTGTGAATAACTAACTTTGGATCGATCCCTGGCATGTCTTTGTAAGTCCAAGCAAAAATATTTGGCCTCTCTTTAAGGAGAAGAATAATTATGGCATGTTCCTTTGGAGATAGACTTTCTCAGAACTCGACTTTCTTTGGTTAAGTAGGATCATCAATGATGTCCACCTCAAAAGTCACTTCTACAGCCATATGTGACCCATCCTCCAACTTGTGAGGCGTGGGTATCAAGTGAATGTCATTGATAGGATTTATAGATCCTACTAACTCAGGATCCAAACTAGCATGGAACACGTCATATGCACAACCTGGCACAAAATGGAATAGTTGTAATGTCTCTTCATTAGATAAAATATACTTAGGCTCTATGGGTGAATAAGTGTGATCCCAATATATAACCCTCATATCAAGACACAAAGGTTTAGCAGGATTGACTGGGTTATGAAGTGGAGTGGTCAAATCAATGGATACCGTGATGATGGATGGAATAAAATCTCTAGAACCACATGGGTGAAATCTTGTTTTAGAGGTTTCCCTTCCATAATCATGATGAGGGTTTGGAGGAAAAGGAATATCTAGATCTGACCTATGAGTTCGTTGAATAATAGGATCATTGGGCTCTATCTACCCTCTAAATGTAGGTAGAGGGAGATTGACCATTTAATGAATGGCACCTGAGTCAACCAGTCTCCCTAAAAACCACAAATGAGGTTCTATGGCATGAAGTGTTGCCTCTTTCTCTACCAGTGCATTGACTTGCTACAAAGGGTAAGGCCCAAGATAAGTTATTTCAATTTCATATTCAAATTCATCGTCACTTATCCAAGAACCATTTGCATTTTATGTAGCCACAAGGCTGGGGGCTCATGTCTTGGCCCCAAGTAGGCCATTTTTATCTCATATTCATATTCCTAATGACTTATGAATAAGCCATTTGCATTAGTGTCTTACCCCAAGGCATGGGTCCATGACCTTGGTCCTAGGTAGGCTCTCTCTGTTGAGTCCTCTAACTCATAGCTACTCTCATCCAATATGAATCCAATCTAATTTTGGATACCCTAAGCAAAGCTTTGTAAATAGCGAGGCCCATGATAGGCGAATCCCTATTGTGCTTCATCATCACTTGCCACATATACATTTTCTTCTTGCTCATCATCCCATGAGTTGTATATTGTTGGGGTGGTATCGATTATGGATCTTGGATGATAAGATTCGGGTGGTGGTATGTTCACAACGACCACTTGTCTGTTGCTCATAGGTCTTGAAATTAATGGATGATAAGTAATAAAATCGATGTCTTATCCTAACCCCAAGATAAATTTGTCCAAAGCTACTTCTAGAGAGTCATATTGACCTATGATGTGATAGCCTAACCCAAACCTGTTAGTGGAAATCTAGTATTGTGGCTTGAATGGCCATCTATGCCCCTACTCATATATACCAAGACCGTAACAATGCCAATGTCAACATTCAAAGTATCTTAGAGTGAACTCAGGATTAGAGAGGTAACAAAAATTAATAATGAATAATTCATCATTGTCCTCTTCCTCATCAGTAGACTTATGGGTATAGTCTAGTCCAGCATAGACAAAGTTTGTTTGGTTGGGAGGGATTCTGAGCAAAACCACTGTTCCTACTGGTGGTCTTAAGTATTTTGATTGTTCGATGTCTTGTGTAGACTCTATGGTAGGTGTGAATGTTATATTCTACACAAGGTATTCTCCTATCCCTGTACTTGCCAAGTGTATAGTTGCATACTAGGTGGATGACCCCACAAATGACACTAGCGAAGCGGGGTGGTAGTCATCATCTTTGACTTGATCTTAGAGATATTCCTCTTCCATGGGACTCGAACCTTTCTCAATGGCTATGGTTAGCACTTCCTTGAGTTTTCTTTCCTCATTCACGGGTGCCTTTAGCTTCTAACTATCTTTTGGTTTAGACGTTGTTGGGCGCTACATGAGGTATTGATGTGGATGGGTCCTTTTGTACCCCTTTTTCTTTGTCATTTAGTTGCATAGATGGAGATGATGGTTCAATGTACAAATAGGCAGAGGGAATCACAAATTATCCTGGGAAATCCACCTAATGGATGTACTTAAATGGCTCCTCATCAGCTAACACCATATAGACTTTGTTATCATTCACATACTTAACACATTGATGTAAGATCGAAGGAACACACTTCATGTTCCTTATCCAAGGTCACCCTAAAAGGATGTTGTATTGCATGACCCCTTCCAATACATGATAAATCATGAGGATGGTCATATGTCCTAATTTGATAGGTAGGACTATCATTCCCACAGTTTTGCATAGAGCATAATTAAAATCCCTTAAGGTATAGGCTCCTAAAATGATATTGGACTTGGGGATCTTGAGGTGCTCTATTGCTATTGTTGTGATGATTTTGATTAAATAACTTGTATCAATCAAGATCTGCTTGAATGGTAAATCATTTACTGACACAACAATGTGCAACGAAGGGTCTGGTAAGGTAGTGGGCATCGTCTTAATCTTGTAATCATAGAATTAGATTACAAGTTCTTGGAATTCTTGTACTTGTCCCACAAAATGGGTGAATGCATTTGGATCTTGTGGTTGGAGCTCAATTGTCCTTAGAATATCCATCAAGGTCTCCCTGTGCTTCGAGGACTATTGTATGAGCTCATAGATAGATAGCTTGGTTGGAGTCATTTGTAAGTTTTGCTCAAGTCTACTCTGAATAGTTACCACAGGTCGAGTTGGTGGACCTGGAAGGTTATTTTTCCCTTGCCTCTACCTAGGTGTAGTTGGGACATTCATAAGAGCTACAGGAGGTTGCAGTTGACCATACCGTCTACTCCTGGTTGCTATATTAACAATTTAAACCATCCCAACACATCTGTGGGTAGGTATATCAACTCAGACTTGATTGACTTGGGCCCCTTTCCCTCTAGGAGCCTCATGATTTGGTAGCAGGTTTTTGTATATACCCATATCTCTATTTTTGGGAGCTAATGGGTTGTCAACTTTAAGCTCTCCCACCTCAATCATGTTTTGCACTTGGTGCTTGAAACCATGACAAACCTTAATGTTGTGCCTCGGTATCCTATGATACAGGAAAAAATTATCTTCCCTATATCATTTTGGCTTAGGATGATTGGTATCTATGAAAGGTATATCAGGGAATCTGATATTTCCTGCCTCACTCAATTGGTTGAAGATTGATTGCATTGATTCTATCAATGGTGTGAAATAACGAGGGGGTTTACATTCTCTGTTTCTCATGTGATTGTTCTTTTTCTCATAATTGGTTGGTGGGGGATGCACTTGATAGTTATAAGGTTTTTGCACAGCCCCATACTTAGGTGTAGCCAATACCACTTGATTAACTAGAGTAGGGTTGGCTTGCTTCTGCTTATTTTTGCCATTTTTGTTCCACTCCTTGTTTCAGAGTTTGATAGTTCCCTCATCTACTTTTATGTCCTCAATGAGTTTAGCCTATGCCAAGGCTTACTCAAATGAGGGGTACTATTGTAGTTGTAGCAAGAGAGAAATGTGTTTAAAAAAACTCTTGGTGAACATCCGGATGATCTCTTTTATGGGAACAAAGAATGATAATTTTGCCATGAATTTTCTCCATCTATTCCCATAGTCCATTACTGACTCATAATTGTAATGTCTCAAATTGGCTAGGTCCGAAAGGTTCACTTTTCCATTAGCACCAAAAGAGAAATGCTTCAGGAAAACATTTACTAGTTGTTCAAAACTAGATATTCTATGCTTGGGCAATTGGTTGAACCATTGGGTGGCAACACCCAAAAATGTCATGATGAATATCCTTAGCATAAGAGCATCATTGTCTTCAAGATGAAAATATGCATTGATAAAATTGGTAACATGATCTTGTGCATCCTCTTCACCCTTAAACTTCTCTAGCCTAGGCATCTCAAAGTTCTTAGGGTAAGCAGGCCTAGGAACTGATGGACACAATGGTTGGTTGTGTATTTTTCTTAATGTTGGTTGGTTCCCAACCGTCTCTTGTTTCTCAAAGGACTTCATATTTTTAGAAAGTGCTTGTAATGACTTTGAGGTGAGGAGTTCCTCTTCTTGTAGGACCCCTCGTGGTGGTAATGGAAGTAGCCCTCTATCCACTTGATTTATTTTGTTTTCTTCCCTCTTATGAAGGGATTCATGATGTGTCTACTCCTGGTCTACTAGGTTTAACCTTTCTCCACCAGTTGGATTATGTTCATGATTTGGAGGTTGGTTTTGTTGTAGGTTCCCTTATTGTCTAATGTGCCCCTCTCTTGGTGAGTTAGTGCATTGATCTATTTGATGATCATTACCATTTTCTTGTTGGTTGGTACAAGCTATATGCTCAGCTTACTCTCTTAACCATTGCTCATGTTGGTGTAAAATCCTTTCTCTTTGTTTATCATGTTTGAGAACTTCCACAATATCTCACTCTTTGTGCAAGGCATTATCTAGCCATTTCATGCGATTAAAATGTAATGTCATAGAGGAATCATATTTATCTGACTCTGTTCTAGTTTTCTTGACTTGTAGATCCCTTGAGGAGATTTCTACTATTTTATTTCTCTTGCTAGCTAAGGTCACTTTTTTAGTGTATTGTTGAGTATCTCTATGATCTAACTTTGTATTCTTACTACGGGGTTGCCCTAAGGTACCCCCAGTTTGAGAAGTGGGCTTAGAAGCCATGGTTCATGAGCTTCCAGATGCCTTCGTATCTATAGTTTTGGGAGGTGTCCTCGAATAAATCTGATCCAACTCATCTAACTACCTTTTTTTCCATGGCTTATCATGTGGGGTGTCATTTATCCAAATGAGGTCATATTCTATTGGAATCCTTCCTCTTATGTGAAGGATATCTTCTATTTTATGTCTATGACTAGATGTATCTCTAGTTTTAGGTCCCCAAGTGGGTTGATTTGTTCTGAATGTCTTATGTGAATGTTGGGATGCTGTAACCCTTATGTACCCTTTTTATGATGAAGGTTTTATGGTCACCCCCCTTCTCCATGAGGATGGAGCATGAGGATGGAGGCATGGCTACCTCATAATATCTATATGAAGAATGTGTTTTGGAACCTCTCTTACGTCCATATGGGGAGGAAGCCCTTGAGGCCTCCTCATGTCTTTGAGAAGTCTCTATGTTTTTGGAGGAAGCCCTTGAGGTCTCCTCATGTCTCCTTGATGATGATGGTCATGAGGCCTCTTTGTGTTTATGTGATGTAGTTCCATGATGTTTCTCCCTATTTGGGGTTTCTCGAGGAGATCCCCCAAGGGTTGAGTTATCACCCCTTAGACTCACGAAACTATGTCTCACGATCTTATGAGTAGGTCTTCCAATGAGACTACAACTTCACCTAAGGGGGTGAGTTGTTTCAGGTTCTCCCTCGATATCATACTGGGGATGTTTACTTATTTTTTTGACCATTTTGTTTTTGAGAGTTTATATTTTGTGTTACACTTAAATATGACCAAACAATACCAAGAAAATATTTATCTTGATTATCGATTTATGTGTACCCTAAAATGTTTGTTGTATTTTGATGATTTGTTATTTTTATAATTGTTTGTATTTGCTTTGGATTAATAATTAGGAGATTCTTCCATAGTGATAATCAAGAAAATTCATGCCAAACATGATTTCTCAAAAGAGACTAGAGTACACCACTTACATCCCAGTGGGAGGTTTGCCTAGCTCTTCCACTCTGAACCAAATATTCCAACAATGGGAGATAGTTTTAACATAAGTAACTTAGTAACACTATAAGCAAGTTCCTCAATACATTTATAGGAAGCTATAGGGGGTAAACCGATGGAAGGAGATGAA
Organism: Wollemia nobilis; assembly: GCA_028583015.1. NCBI lineage: Eukaryota > Viridiplantae > Streptophyta > Pinopsida > Araucariales > Araucariaceae > Wollemia > Wollemia nobilis. Next base: position 2,700,129 of record JAQPPZ010013020.1, on the reverse strand, counting down.
TGCCAACATCACCGGACTGAATTGAGGGTTGGTGATGAAATCCAACTCCCTAATTTTTAAATGATGCATGTGTGTGTGGTGTTCATTTTAATTTTGCATGAATAAGAATGCATCATACAACAAAAATGAGTCTTTCCTATATGCCTAATGCAAAATACATTTCAATTTTTAGAAATATGCATAGCTACTATGATATTAATGGATGCACTCTATCAGGTGTAAAAATGGCCTTTAGAAAGACCTCGAGGCAAGCAAACCAACACATAATTTCTAGCATGTTGGGTTCTAGGGCAGACTTTACAAGCATAAGCCATTGTTCCTAGCAACGCCTAGTGGTAAATCTAAAAATACTCTAAGATGTGCAAGATGCGAGTTCATTATTTTCCATTCTTTAATTTTTCCAATTGAAATATGCCTTAATTATCACTATTTTTAAGAAAACAGAAACAGATAGAAAACCATAAAATATCAAAAAATATGTACCAATATTTAATCTAGCCTAGAGAATAGAAGTTTTATCCTCTACTGCACTCCAATGTTGGTCGATGTCACCCAGAGCGGCTGATTTTTGGCCGCTATTAGTAGGAACGGCTGAGCCTGTGAGCTGTTGTCGATCAGAGCAGTTGATTCCTAGTCATTGTATACCAGAGTGGCAAAACTTGCACATAAAAACAAGTTAGTATTCAGGCAAAAAATGACAAATTAGTGGAGGCCCTATCATGATCGCCATCTTTAGAAACCCCAGGATGCACGCACCACTTACTCTACTTGTAATATTATAAGCAAAAATAAATGAAATACCATGAATAACATATAATATGGAAAGTAACAAAGATAGATCTTTTTATTTGTATTAAAATACTGTTACATGTCGGTCCCTCTTAGGGATACCCATTTTGATACAATGAATTACAAATGAGGAAGAAGTCCCCTAGCAAGGGGTGGTGCGCTTTCACAAGCTTCATGGTTCTATACACAAAAATGTATGAGGGCTTATAGATGCCTCATTCCCTAGGTATGATTGCTAAAGGGATCTTCTTTCTCTCATATGTTGTGGATTTTCTTGATGAACTTGTAGCCCTATAAACAATGAAACAACAACATAGGTTTAGATGTCCGAGATTGCCTCCTCGGATGAGGCTATTAGCAATAAATGAAATTAATAAAAATATGATGGAAATATGCTATAAAATCATGTAAATCTATGCTAATGATATGAAGACACGAAGAAAACAAAATAAAAGAATCTAATGTCTAAACCCTAAGCTAGGCCTATGGGCCACTATCCAGGACAGTGGTCGCTAAAGTGAAACTTGTCTTATTTGCTCCAAGGCTATGGACTTAGGTTTTCTAATGATGTTAAATTATTACCGTATGTGCCTAAATTATCACCTCTCAATTGGCTAGAACTTTGTCACTCCTCAAGGGTGCTCAGATTTACTCTCCAATATGACAAGGCTTTGTGGTGTAAGGTTGACCTCCAAGGGAAGTTCTCCAAGTCTCCAAAGCTCTCCTCAATGATCCAAACTATTCAAAATTTTGATATTGATATGTGATTCTTCGACATGTGATCCACTCTATTATCCTCCTTTTGTGCTCTTAGGCTTGCACCTTTTAAAGTGTGTGAAACCCTAGGTCTATGTTCAAAACCCTAGGATTGAATTCCTCATGCATAGTGAATGTTAGCATGAGAAGCTTTTGTTTTTCTATGTTTTACGGAATTCTAAATTTGGATCTAATACTCCCATGTGAATTGGTCATGAAATGGGAATGCAAATTTGTCCCCACTCACCTTTATTGCATGTAGACTACCACTTCTGCACGTGAATGGGTTGATTTATCGATAAAATACTTTTTATGGCTTAGCCACCATCATCTGCAGTGACTAAGATTTGGTCACTGTCATCTATAGTGGCTAAGGTTTGGCAAATCTGAGCTTGAGCGGCTAGGATTTGGACACCCTAGTTTACAGTGGCCAGGCTTGGATGGGCTCAGAATACCCTAGATGAGTGGTGAGAACCATTTTTGATGCTTGGAAAGTCAAAGGTTTAGTCACATGGCCTATGAATGTGCTTATGTAAGTAGTTCCCCTAAACATGACATGTTTTAGGTGTCTACAGATAAAAATGATCAAATGTCCTTATGGTAGTTTATTCATCTTACTAAATTGCATGGATGCAAATCGCTACAATCACCAAGTATATAGAACAACCCACTAGATACAAGGTTCAATTGAATTTTTGTTTTAACTTGGAAAATATGTAAGTGTTATGATTGATGATGAGAAATGATATGGAAATGAAGATGATTATGTCATTTTGCAAAAAATTGGACAATTTTGGAATGTTTTATGTGATTTTACGACTTTTGGTCATAAACAAAAATAATGCATCCAAATCAATTGGAACCTTCACAAAACCTAATAATATGATAAGATAGATGTATGGATGCAATTTGGAGTGATTTGGTAGGAGTAAGCCACTATTTTATTAATTTTCTCTTTTTTTGAATTTGATGCCAAACATCAGTTGGCACATTTGGCTTGCATAGATTCTTGTTGATATTTGGGTAGTTCATATATGCCCTAATGTACTTCAATGCACCAATAAATTTCCATGGGTGTTTCAAGGTGCTTGAAGTAGCTATAAATATCTTTTAGGGTGCCTATGGAGCTCATTTGTATGTTTGTGAAGTTGTGAAGCTACGTTTGGGAGATTTGGAGTGGAGTGGAGTGGAGTGAGGTGAATTGGTTTGGGTGTGGAAGCTATGGTGGTGGAGGAAGTGGATGTAGGAGGTAGATGTAGAGCACGAGTGGCCAAAGGAATTATTTGCTTTGAATCTCTCAATGTTTTATGCAAAAATTATTTTTGTAATTTTTTTGGAACATGTATTAATAACAAAATGTCTTGTGTTGTGCTACAGCTGAGGGTTTTGAAGGCTCAACATGAAGAACACAAGATTATACTAAGATGGGGGATGAACAGTATAAGAGAAATTTTTACTTTTATTTCCAAATCAATATTATACAGTGTATAGATAGCAATAACGATAGTAGTAATCAAAGCAATGTATAAAATACCATACATAATAGAGACACCAATTTAATGTGGTTCACCCAAATATGGCTACTTCCACGGAGAAAATATTTCACTAAATTTTCTCAATCAATCTCTTGAGAATCCTTCCCAATTACAATGTTTATGGACTTCTGTCCAAAGGAGATGTTGATCCTCTAAATCGGGTTTGTGGATCTCCATCCATAGGAGAACTCCTTCTCCTATGCTATAGCTGGTGATCCTCTACAAGACTACGACATCCATTGCATTGGCTTGTGGATCTCTCTCCACTGAAGACTCTTGTCCCCACTCATAATACCTATCCTCACTACCCTAGTTGATGGATATCTATCCACTGGAGACTACTATCCTCTCTACTTTGTCACCTCTAAAGCTCTATCTCAATTCTTTACTAAATATAGTCTAGTAGGTCTAGCACATCTCTACTCAACTCTTGCACTAAACATAGTCCACTTGGTCTAGCATAAGTCTGCTCAAAAATATCACTCAAATCTGCACTAAACATAGTTTATTCGGTCTAGTACAAATCTACTCAACTCTTGTACTAAACAAAGTCTCGTTGGTCTAGCACAAGTCCAATAAAATCTACACTAAACATAGTCTAGTTGGTCTAGCATAAATCTGCTCAATAGGTCCACTCAGAACCTACTCAAATCTGCTCAATAGGTCCACTTAGAACCTGCTCAAATCTACTCAATAGGTCCAGTTACAACCTACTCAAATTTTCTCAACAATTCCACTAAGAACCTACTCAAATCTACTCAATAGGTCCACTCAAAACCTGTTCAAATCTACTCAACAGGTCTACTTAGAACCTGCTCAAATTTGCTCAAGAGGTCCACTCAGAACCTGCTCAAGTTTGCTCAACATGTCCACTCAGAACCTGCTCAAATTTGCTCAACATGTCCACTCATAACCTGCTCAAATTTGCTCAACAAGTCCACTTAAAACCTGCTCAAATCTGCTCAATAGGTCCACTCATAACCTACTCAAATATTCTCAAAAATCTCACATAGAACTTGTCCAAATCTGCTCAATAAGTCCTCTCTAGGACTTAACCAAATCGGTACTATAAGCTTCCATAAAATCTCACATAAATTTAGTCCACAAGTCTTCTCTAAGACTTACCTCAAATCTACTTAACAAGTCCACACAAAACTTATCAAATCTCATAGAAACATAAATAGAATTGTTAGAGACTCAACATGTTCTACATTCAAAGCTCAATCACTTTCTCAACTCAAATAAATCTTATAGAAGCATAAAGATAATTGTTAGAGACTCAATATGTTATATACTCAAAACTCAATCACCTTCTCAACTCAATATCATAGAAGCATAAAGAGAATTTTTAGAGACTCAATATGTTCTATACTCAAAACTCAATCACTTTCTCAACTCAATCTCATAGAAACATAAAGAGAATTGTTAGAGACTCAATATGTTCTATTCTCACAACTCAATTTATTTTACGACTCAAATCAGAATTTAGAATAGTTTGTTTTATGGAACTTGAACAATCACTTCATACAACTACTTGACTAGGCTCAATCAACTTAATCACTCAAGAAACAACTATTTCTCAAAAAACCTAGTCCAAGCATGTATCATCCAACTCAAAATGTTTCCAACAATGCTCAACAAAAAATCTCACATAACAATGACTCGTGATATTTTCAAATCCTAGTTCAAGTTCTTTGCATAAAAACTCACTTCAACAACCATGCTTATAAAAAATTCTTCACATAACAATGATACTCATGATATTTTCAAACCCTAACTCAAGTTCTTCACACAACCAATGACTTCAACAACAATGCTTATAAAACAAGGTTTTAATCACGGATCTTAATTTCAAAAAACCTTGAAGCATTAACTCAAACATTTTTGAAAAGGAAACCCTAATCAAATAATTTTCACTCCAAACTTTTATTTTCTAGTAATCCATTCAATCAAATCAACCAAAGAAGAATTTTCCCATACCTTTTTGCTTGACAAGTAGTTGATCTCACAAATCTACCACACTCACAATTACTTCTTTGCCAATCTCAATAAGGGTTAGAGGATAATTTTCTCAAAAAAATATAACACAAAAATAATATCAAAATTACACCTTATCACTCCAACTTGATTAATAATCAACACCCTCACAATAATCACAAAAACCCTTAATTCAAAATAACACAATACCCACAAAGTATTAATCCTCCAATGTACCACTATAGCAATTTAAGACTTTATTAAAAATTAAAAATAGAAATCTCCTTATAACTCCTAATGATAATTCTCAACTACCACAACTTTATTACAAAGCAACCTTTCCAAACACAAACCACTAAACAACATTATTCCTCCAACTTATACATTTAATTATAATTAAAACCAAAAATATTACCTCGTTTTCAAAGGGAGTCAAACCCTCAATGTTGCCCCCAACATGCACCTTAGCCATGGCCAAAGTCTCTGTAGGAGCCAAGAAATCATTTGAGATTAACTAAGCACCACGTGCTTCTTAATCTCCTCACACATTCCACCTTGGGCAAAAGAACATGCGCCATAGGCGCCTTAACCAACACAACTCACGATGCATCCACTAAAATTTGAACACAAACCCTCTTGCAAGCCAATGCTTTTGTGCTTCCAAAAATACCACTAGGCCATGTTGTACTATTCAAATTAGAGGATTAAAGCTTCCTCCCTTAAATGCTTCTCTGTCATGACTTTCACAAAAACTCTCTTTTCTTTGCATGCAATCTTTTTTAATTTTCGAGCAAGGATGATTAATTGAACTTTGGGCGTTGTATTTGTATGCTTCCTCCATTGTTTTTAATATGTCGACGCTCTCCATGTTATCTTCAATGACATCGAAAGAGATTATAAAGGCTTCAAATGCCTTTTATCTTAAACCCAACCTTTGGGTTTATAAAATATATTTAGACTTTATAAAACCCACTTTTGCATTATAAAATATTATAATAAGAATTATAAATTTTTATTTGGGTTTTCACCATATCACTTTTAATATTATAATAAGCATTATTATAATATTATACCTTTGATAAAATACCTCCTTCTCACTGTATTCCATGTTGTAAATAATATTTATTTATAAAATTTAAATTCTCACTGAATTTAAATAATTTATAAAATAAATATTATAACTCCTTTTTAACTTCTATTTTTTGCACTGATTCACTTGATATTTGGCCTTCTTCTTGGATATCAAATAACCATTTTTATCCCCTTTGTTTCCTACTAAATTCCTTGATATTAATGATGACTTCATCTGGTGACATCAATGACAACTTTGACTTAGGGACTCAAAATGTCCAACAATCTCCCCCTTTGTTATTGATGGCAACCCATACTCTTCTTGCCAAAACTTGACCTTTACTTTTTATTCTGATCCCCCTGGGATATTGCTCCCCCTGGCTCAATGCTCTCTCAAATATCAAATCTCTCCCCATTATACAAATCTCTCCCTTTTTGACATCGATGGCAAAGGGTCACCTTTGGGTCTCGGGGCTAAGAATGACCCTCTTAGATTAGCCCCTCCCCCACCTCATTTTGAGGTGGTTAATTCTAGGGTGGAATTTTTTCTACTCCCAAAATGCATTATTCTTTGCCTTTATCCTCTTCCCTTCTTTTTTGAGTTTTCTGATTCCTCTTACTGTTTCTATCCTTGTAATCATCCCTTTTCTTGTCATCATTCTTGTTTCTATTCCTATTCATGTTCACATCCAAGTTCCTATTCCTGTTCTTGTTTCTGTTCATGTTCCTGATCATGTTCATGTTCCTATTCCTATTCATACCTATTTTTGGAATGTTCTCTCTACACCATTTTGTTCTGTGACCATCATTATTGCACTTATAACACTTAATGTTATTATTCCTTGGAGGTGCAAATGTCTTAGGATTTCTCCTAGTGAAGCCATATCCTCTTCTGTCATGAACCCTCCAATTCATTACCTTGTGACCAAACTGATTACATGAGTAGCAATACCCATGGAAAAGTTATCTATTTCCATATTTCTATCTTTCTTGTGTCCTGCACTATGAAGCCATGTGCCCAAACCTATGACATGAAAAACATCTTCCATTGAAGCTTCCTTGTCTTGACCTCATTGGTATCCTGTTATGATTATTGTTCCATTTTTATATTATATATGCACTGTTATTGTATTTGTTGAACCCTTTATTGTCCAAATCATCCTATGATGTCTCACTCCCTCTTAAATTGTCTTCTTCTAATGTATTTTCATCTAAAGTTTCTTCTTCTTCAAGGTTTGAAGTTGACTCCTCTTCCCATTTATTTTGAACCTATTTAGAACCAAGACCTATTTTGTTTGTTGCTCCTATTTGTATCTTGACTATTTTATCCACACTCTTTGCACTGTTTACATACTTGTATAACTTATTCTTGGAATCTTCTAAATATTCTTTTAGTAGTACCACTTCTTGTGCTAACTTCTTATATTTCAAAATCTTTGCTTCTAACTTGTCTTTTAACTTCCTTTCATTAGCCTTTGATTTTTATAAATCCTCTATGATCAATATTCTTTCTTTATCACATTTTTGAAACTAAATTTCAAGTTTAGAGTGTTGCTTCCTTACCTTATTTACCATTTCAAGGGCATAGATAAGTTCTCCCTTAAGATCATAACCATTCTCTACTGAATAATCCTCTATTTGTTTGCCTTTGTCCACACCATTACTTTCTTTTTTCTTATCTTCTATAGGATCACTCACTTCTTCTTCTAATGCCATTAGAATATTTTCATCTGGTATTTCAAGTGCATCTTCACATTTATCATCACTAAAACTATAACCATCCCTTGTGCAATCATCTTCAAGATGTACAAAGTTACCACATCTAAAATACTTGAGAATAACTGGAGTATTTTTCTTAACTCATTCTTTTTCTTCAATCATAAGTAGGACTTCACCTCTATCATTGTCTAAAAAACTAGCATAACTATAATTTGAGTACTTACTTGAATTATCCGCATAGTAGATCCTCTTTTGTCTTTGGAAGAACTTCTTTCCTTGTCTACTTTGTCCATAATTTATTTTCTTTTGATGCCTATATATTTTTGATTCCTTGTACCTGTGATCCTATTTTTTCTTCACCATTGTTGTTCTTTGGTTCCTTACAATATTTTGCAAAATGTCCATACTTTACACAATTGAAACACTTAACAGATATTAGATTTATGGGTCTTCTAGAACCTTTATCTCTTCTACCATAATTGGCTTCTTCATCACTAGAAGACTCATTGCTTGATTTTGACTTCATACCCTTTGTTTCCTTGATTAATTTGAATGTTGCTTCCTTCTGGGAAATAGGAACTTTTATTATTATCTCAAAAGTTGTTAACATACCAAGCAACTTATCTCTTGTCAAATTATCACCATCCAATGATAGTTCTATAGTAGAAACTTGTTCATTGAATCTGTTTGTAAGAGATCTTAAGACTGTATCACAAATATCTGATTCATCAATCTTCATTCCAAGTCCTTTCATATCATTAACAATCTCATAAATTTGAATTAGATAAGCACTGATATTTTCATCATCATTCATTCTCAATGCTTCAAATTTTCCTTTGAGATTTCGTATCTTTGCTTTTCCAATACATGTAGTCACTTCCATCAAATATTGGTGCTAAATTACTTGAGGACGCATCCTTAGGATCCATTGTGTTCTTGTTAACTTTTTCTTCAAGCTGTTAAACTCTTCCTAAGGAACCCTCTCTAATACCAATTGAAGAACACAAGCTTATACTAAGAGGGGGGAGTGAATAGTATAAGAGCAATTTTTACTTTTCCTTCCAAATTAATATTATGCAGTGTATATATAGTAGTACCAATAGCAATAATCAAAGCAATTCATAAAACACCATACATAATAGAGACACCAATTTAATGTGGTTCACCCAAATATGGCTACTTCCATAGAGAAAATATTTCACTAAATTTTCCCAATCAATATATTGGGAATCCTTCCCAATTAAAATGTTTATAGACCTCTGTCCAAAGGAGATGTTGATACCCTAAATTTAGTTTGTGGATCTCTATCCATATGAGAACTCCTTCTCCTATGCTTTGGCTAATGATCCTCTAGAAGACTATTACCTCCACTGCACTGGCTTATGGATATCTCTCCACTAAATACTCTTATTCCCACTCAAAAAAACTATACTCACTGCCTTGGTTTATGGATCTCTATCCACTAGAGATTATTGTCCTCTCTAATATATCACCTCCAAATCTCTTTCTCAATTCTATACTAAATACAGTCCAGTCGATCTAGCACAACTCTGCTCAACTCTTGCACTAAACACAGTCCAATCGGTCTATCACAAGTCTGCTCAAAAATCTCACTCAAATCTGCACTAAACACAGTTCATTCATTCTAGAAAAAATATACTCAACTCTTATACTAAAAAAAGTCCAGTCGGTCTAGCACAAGTCCACTCAAATATGCACTAAACACATTCTAGTCGATCTAGCACAAATCTGCTTGATAGGTCCACAAAGAACCTACTCAAATCTACTCAATAGGTCCACTTAGAACCTACTCAAATATGCTCAATAGGTCCACTCAGAACCTACTCAAATTTTCTCAATAGGTCCACTCAGAACTTGCTCAAATATGCTCAATAGATCCACTCAGAACTTGCTCAAATATGCTCAATAGATCCACTCAGAACCTGCTCAAATTTTCTCAACAAGTCCACTTAGAACCTGCTCAAATATTATCAACAGGTCCACTCAAAGCCTGCTCAAATAGTCTCAAAAATCTCACATATACATTGTCCAAATATGCTCAATAAGTCCTCTCTAGGACTTAACCAAATTTGTATTGTAAGCTTCCACAAGAGCTCACATAAATTTAGTCCACAAGTCTTCTCTAAGACTTGCCTCAAATATGCTTAACAAGTCCACACAAAACTTCTCCAATTTCATAGAAACATAAAGAGAATTGTTAGAGACTCAATATGTTCTAAATTCAAAGCTTAATCACTTTCCCAACTCAAATCAATCTTATAGAAGCATAAAGAGAATTGTTAGAGACTCAATATGTTCTATACTCAAAACTCAATCACCTTCTCAAATCAATATCATAGAAGCATAAAGAGAATTGTTAGAGACTCAATATGTTCTATACTCAAAAATCAATCACTTTCTCAACTCAATTTCATAGAAGCATAAAGAGAATTGTTAGAGACTCAATATGTTCTATTCTCACAACTCAATCTCTTTCACAACTCAAATCAGAATTTAAAATAGTTTGTTTTATGGAACTTGAACAATCACTTCATACAACCACTTGACTAGTCTCAATCAACTTACTCAACCAATCACTCAAGAAACAACTCTTTCTCACAAACCCTAGTCCAAGCATGTATCATTCAACTCAAAATGTTTCCAATAATGCTCAACAACAAATCTCACATAATAATGATACTCATGATCTTTTCAAACCCTAGTTCAAGTTCTTTGCATAACAACTCACTTCAAAAACCATGCTTATAAAATATTCTTCACATAAAAATTATACTAATTATATTTTCAAACCCTAACTCAAGTTCTTCACACAACCAATGGCTTCAACAACAATGCTTATAAAACAAGGTTTTAATAATAGCTCTTAATTTCAAAAAACCTTGAAGCATTAACTTAACACTTTCAAAAAGGAAAACCTAATCAAATCCTTTTCACTCCAAACTTTTATTTTCTAGTAAGCCATTCAATCAACTCAACCAAAGAAGAACTTGCCCATACCATTTTGCTTGACAAATAATTGATCTCATAATTCTGCCACACTCACAATTACTTCTTTGCCAATCTCAATAAGGGTTAGAGGATAATTTTCTCAATAAAATATAACACACAAATAATATCAAAATTACACCTTATCACTTCAAATTTATTAATAATGAATACCCTCACAATAATCACAAAAAATCTTAATTCAAAATAACACAATACCCACAAAGTCTTAATCCTCCAATGTACCACTATAGCAATTTAAGAATTTATTAAAAATTAAAAATAGAAATCTCCTTATAAATCCTAATGATAATTCTCAACTACCACAACTTTATTACAAAGCAAATTTTCCAAAAAAAAACCACTAAACAACCTTATTCCTCCAACTTAGGATTTTAATTAAAATTAAAACCAAAAATATTACCTCATCTTCGAAGGGAATTGAACCCTCAACGTTGCCCCCAACATGTGACTTAGACACGACCAAAGTCATCGCATGAGCCAAGCACTCATTTGAGATTAAAGAAGCACCATGTGCTTCTTAATATCCTCACACCTTCCACCTTGGGCAAAAGAACATGCACCGTAGGTGCCTTAACCAACACAACTCATGATGCACCCATCGAGATTCAAATGCAAACCCTCTTTCAAGCCAGCGCTTTTGTGCTTTCCAAAATACCACTAGGACATGCTGTCCTATGCAACTTTGAGGATTAAAGCTTCATCCTTTAAATGCTTCTTTATAACGACTTTCACAAAAACTCATGAGCTCTTTTCTTCACATGGAATATTTTGTAATTTTCGAGCAAGGATGATTAATTGAACTTTGGGCATTGTATTTATATGTTTCCTCCATTGTTTTGAAGACGTCGGCACTCTCCATGTTATATTCAACGACGTCGATGGAGATTATAAATGCTTTGAATTCCTTTTGTCCTAAACCCAACCTTTGGGTTTATAAAATATATTTAGACTTTATAAAACCCACTTTTGCATTATAAAATAGTATAATAAGAATTATAAATATTTTATTTGGGTTTTCACCATATCACTTTTAATATTATAATAACTATTATTATAATATTATACCTTTGATAAAATACCTCCTTCTCATTGTATTCCATGTTGTAAATAATATTTATTTATAAAATTTAAATTCTCACTGAATTTAAATAATTTATAAAATAAATATTATAACTCCTTTTTAAATTCTATTTTTTGCATTGATTTACTTGATTTTTGGCCTTATTCCTGGATATCAAATAACAATTTTTATCCCCTTTGTTTCATTTTGAATTCCTTGATATTAATTATGACTTCATCTAGTGACATCAATGACAAATTTGACTTAGGGACTCAAAAATGTCCAACACAACATCAATTCTTACCTTACATTCCTAGGATGAGGAAGGCATTGGTGAAGGATGAGTGGGATTTGTTGGAGGTTGTGGGGCTAGTGGAGGTAGCCCAAATTGATGTGGTGAGGTAAGATGAGGGATACCTCTCTGCCTTGGTGGAGTGGTGGGATATGGATAGGGGAACCTTTCAACTCCCCATTGAAGAGGTGATCCTTACACTTGAGGATGTATACCACATCCTAAAGCTTCTAGTTGAGGATATTTACATTGAGGTTAGATGTAGTCAGGGGATGGAGATGATGAATATGTTCAGTGACAACTGGTGGGGTGTGAATGTGGAGAGTGAGGGTATTCCATACTTGTCCATGTATGTGGACAAGGAGTTGGATGCCCTACAAGACTTGGTGATGTTCGTATTGGCCAACATCATGGCTCCAAATAGTACCAATTGCAGGTTCCCTTGGAACCTAATTGGATTGATGAGTGACATGCTCACTATACAGTAGGTGTATGCATGAGCTCTTGCCTTATTGGTGCAGGTGTATCAGGAGCTCTATGAGGTGAGGAGATGAAAGAGGAAGTGGTTGGGGTGTAGTTTTCTACTAAATTACTATGGATGGGAGAACTTTAGCATGGGTTTATCAAAGGGGCTAACAGATATAGTATTGGTTAGGGAGTAGTCCTATGCTAGGAGATGGGTGGTGGTGGATGAGGTATAGTCGAGTCATCCTATGTGGATGAGTGAGTAGTACAAGGAATTGTGGGTTGGATTGACATTTACCCAAGTGATATGGAGACCTTGGTGGTGTGCTAGGTGGATAGGTAATAGAGAGAATATATGGTATATTAGGAAGGCTTGGTGGGTGGTTGGGAGGAATCAAAGTGAGGCTAAGTATTTTTAGTTCTCATGAGTACTCTAATAGTTCGACCTGAGGTAGGGGATTTTGGAGGAGCTAGTGTTATATAGGATGCATTGAGAGGAGATAAGGCTACCATGTGCATACCCATGGAGGGAGGCTTACGATGATGATGAGGAGATAGATCTCCTCGATGTGGATTATGTGGGTACTACTTCAAAATACAATGTATGTTTTTTTGCATATATGCCATAGAAATTAGCTTGAGTAGGAACTGATGAAGGTGGGGATGAGGCTGATATTGAGGATACCGAAGAGGCTCCTAAGTGACCAAGGTGCCTTTATTCAAATATTCAAAGGAGGAGGACAAAGGGAGTGGTGATGAAAGCTCCAAGGAGTGATGGAGATGGTGAATATGGGAATGATGTGGATGAGACTTCAAATAGACCTTCAAGTCAAATCAAGGAGGATTGGATGAGGGTGGATTAGTAGGTGGTCGAGTAGGATGTGATGGTGATAGCTCAGGATGAGAGGATCATGAGGCTCTAGGTAGAGCTGCTAAAGAGGGAGCATCAACATAATGTTGACATAGCATGCCTTTAGTATCGATAGAGGTATGTCAAATCATTGGAGGATAGGTTGATGGAATATCATATTCCACTTCCATATCCTCTAACCTCATATGTATTCGAGGTTTCTAGGCATAGTGAGTCTAGTCATAAATGAAGAACACAAGCTTATACTAAGAGGATGGGTGAACATTATAAGACCACTTTTTATTTTTCTTTCCAATCAATATTAAGCAATGTATAGATAGAAATATTAATAGAAGTAATTAAAGCAATACACAAATCACCACACACAAAAGAGACACCAATTTAACATGGTTCACTCAATATGGGTTACTCCACAAAGAAAATATTTCACTAAAATTTTCTCAATCAATATCTTTGGAATCCTTTACCTATTAAAATATTTATGTACCTCTATCCAAAGGAGACACCAATCCCCTAATTAAGTTTGTGGATATTTATTCATAGGAGACACCAATCCACTTTCATCTGGTTGGTGATATTCTAGAAGAATTGTTGCCTCCACTGCATTGGCTAATGGATTTCTATCCACTGAAGACTCTTGCCCTCACTCAGAAGACCTATCCTCACTGCCCTAGCTAATGGATCTCTATCCACTGGAGACTATTTTCCTCTATACTATGTCACCTCCAAAGCTTGTTATCAACTCTATCTCAAATATTCAATAAACATAGTCCTTCGATCTAGCACAAATATCCTCAATATCCATCTTTGATCTGGCACAAATCTATCCTCAAATCTACACCAAATTATATCAATAAATCTACACTAAACACAATACTTCGGTCTAGCACAAATCTATCCTTAATATTTGTCCTCAAGCCTTAACACAAAGCTTGACTTAATCTCAATTCAACTCTGCTAAATCTATCCCAAACCTTAACTCAAGGTTTGAACAAATCAATCAATAAAATTTGATCACAAGTATTCTCAAAGACTTACCTCAAATCTACCTTTTAAGCTTCCAAAAAATATTACACCATTCTATCCACAAGTATTTGAAGAACACAAGCTTATACTGAGAGGGGGGGTGAACAGTATAAGACCACTTTTTACTTTTATTTTCAATTCAATATTATGTAGTGTATATATAGCAGTATCAATAGAAATAATTAAAGCAATACACAAAACACCATCCACAAAAGTGACACAACAATTTACGTGGTTCACCCAATGAGGGCTACTCCATAGAGAAAATATTTTGCTAAAAATTTCTCAATCAATATCTTGGGAATCCTTCCAAATTACAATGTTTATGGACCTCTGTCCAAATAATATGATGATCCCCTAAATCTCAAGTTTGTGGATCTCTTCCATAGGAGAACTATTTCCCCTTCTACTCTGGCTAGTGATCTTCTAGAAGACTCTATCTCTTTGCTACACTGACTTGTGGATCTCTCTTCACTTGAAGACTCCTTACTCATATATGTTTTCAATTGTCCTGGTTGTTGTATCTCTATCCATTGAGACTCTATACTCTATACTCTATCACTTCCAAATATTTTTCAATAGGCTCACTCAGAACCTCTTAAAATTTTCTCAATAGGCTCACTCAGAACCTTCTAAAATCTGCTCAATAGGCTCACTCATAACCTACTCAAATATGCTCAATAGGCTCACTCAAAACCTTCTCAAATATTCTCAACAACCTCACTCAAAACTTGCTCAAATCTGCTCAACAAGCTCACTCAAAACTTATAAAAATCTTCTCAATAAGTCCTCTATAGAACTTGCTAAAATATGTACAAGATCACTCAGAACTTGCTCAAATATGCTCAACAAGCTCACTCATAACTTGTCCAAATCTTCTCAATAAGTCCTCTATAGGACTTGCTAAAATCTGCAGAACATGCTCACTCAAAAATTGTCAAAATATTCTCAACAAGATCACTTAGAACTTGTTCAAATCTACTCAATAAGTCCTCTCTAGGACTTGCTCAAATATGCATAGCAAGCCTTCACAAAATCTTACTCAAATTAGTCCACAAGCCTTCTCAAAGACTTGCCTCAAATCAACTCAACAAAATATCAACTCAATCCCATAGAAGCATAAAGATAATTGTTAGAGACTCAATATGTTCTATACTCAAATCCAATTTCTTTCTCAATTCAACTCAAATCATAATATAGAATAGTTTGTTTTATGGAACTTGAACAACCACTTCACACAGTCACTTGACTAGACTCAATCAACTCTACTCAACCAATAACCTTACTTAACAACCCTTTCTCACAAACCCTAGTCCAAGCATGTATCAACCAACTCAAAATGTTTCCAACAATGTTCAACAAATCTCACATAACAATGATAATCACGTTTTTATCTAACTCAAGTTCAAGTTCTTTGCACAACTAATGGGCTTCAACAACAATGCTTATGAAACATCCTTCACATAACAATGATACTCATTTTATTCTCAAACCCTAACTCAGGTTTTTCACACAACTAATGGATTCAACAACAATGCTTATAAAACAAGGTTTTAACCATAAATCTCAAACCAGAAATCCTTGAAGCATTCAAACAACAACTCTTAAAAGGAAACCACAATCAATCCTTTTCACTCCAATGATATTTTCAGAAATCAACCACCCAAATAAAGTCAATGGAGAATATTACTCATACCTTATTGATGCCAAGAAGTTTTCCACAAAATCTGCCACACTCAACACACTTTCTTTTTCCAATCTCAACAAGGGTTAGTGGACTTCAAATAATAATCACAAGATAAACTATAACTCAATTTACACCTTTTTACTCCAACTCAATAATCACATCCACCAAAGTCCCTTTATATAAAAACCCTCTAAAAATAATAATCAATAAGCCACTATTCAATTTCCACTTTATTCAAAACCCTTATTTCTCCTAAAATAATGCTCTCAAAAATTCAAATCAATACCATAAGGCTCAAATAATCATCTATGGTTTTCACCAACAAAATAATTATTTAATTTTTTAAACACAACAAAGGTTTTACAAAAATAAAATATTTTCTAACCCTTATCACTCCAAAATTTAGAGCATTCAAACAAATTTTAATTAAAAAATTGCATACCTCCCTCAAGGTGTTTCGACCCCTTGACCTACCTCACCGCGGTCACCTTAGTCATGGCTAAGGTAGCCAAACAAGCTACCTGTTCATTCACAATGCAAAAGGGACACAACTTCCCTTTATATGTTGTAGGCCCACGTGCCTCAAAAACTTTGTGCACCCTAGGTGCTTCCACCACAAAGCACAATGAACAAACCTTGCCAAAAATCGAACGCACGACCTCGTGCTACCAAATTCCTTTGCACTGCCCAAGTTGCCAACATGCCACACTACCCAAGGTGACTTGGGTTTCGTATGTCATCTGATTTATTTGTTGCTTCTACCACTAAAACCTTTTTCACATGAGCTCTATTTACTTTTCGACAATCGCATTAACAACAAGAGCAAGGATGATTTAAATTGAAGAATTTAATGACATATATATATATATATATATATATATATATATATATGCCTTCCCTCTACTTGGAAACATCAGTGCTTCCTCATGACGTCGGCGGATAAACTTTTACTTTTAATTTTAAAATTTAAACTAAATATTTAAAATTAAATATCTCCATCACTAGGGCACATTTTTCGATGAAACAAAAATCCAACTTGGGTTTTAAGAAAAATCCAATTCAAATATTCTATTCATGGTTTAAAACCTTTAAAATTAAATATCTTCATCACCGGGGTACCTTTTTCGATGAAATGAAAAGCCAACTTGGGTTTTACGAAAAGTCCATTTCAAATCTTCCCTTGAAGCTCATTTTTGGAACAAAATTCCATGCATCCTTTTGATCAAAACCTTTGCTTCTCATGAAGCTCTTTGTGGAGAAAATCATAGTGCTTACTTGCATAGGTCCTTTTGACATCAATGACAATTTTTTATCTTAGGGACTCAAAATGTCCAACAATCTCCCCATTTGTCATTGATGGCAACCCATATGCATTTACCAAAATCTGACCTTCTTTTCTGCTCCCCCTGGGAATTTTCTCCCCTAGATCAATGCTCTCTCATATCAAATCTCTCCCCATATCAAAAAATCTCCCCAATATACAAATCTCTCCCTCTTTGTCATCAATGGCAAAGGGTCACCTTTGGGGCTTGGGGCTAAGAATGAGCCTCTTAGCTTAGCCCATCCCCCACCTCCACATGAGGTGGTTAATTCTGGGGTGGGAGTATTTGCTACTCCCTGAAAGTATAGATCTATGCTTTTATCTTTATCTCTTCTTTTGTTAGTTTTTTTAATCCTCTCACTGTTTCTTTCCAAGATATCATCATTTTTTCTATTAACATTTCTATTTCTATTTTTGTTCCTGTTCCTATTCCTATTCTCATCCATGTCCATGTTCCTATTCTCATCCATGTTTCTATTCATGTTCATGTTCTCATCCATGTTTCTGTTTTTGTTCATAACTGGTTTTGGAATATTTTCTCTACACCATATTTTTGTGTGTCCATCATTATTGCAATTATAACACTTAATGTTATTATTCCTTGGAGGTGCAAATGTCTTAGGATACCTCCTAGTAAAGCCACATCCTCTTCTACCATGAACCCTCAAATTCATTACTTTATGACCATACTCATTGCATTAGTAGCAATACCCATGGAAAGGTTATCCTTTCCCATATTCCTATATTTCATATGACCTACACTATGAAGCCATGTGCCCAAACCTATGACATGATAAGCATCTCCCATTGAAGCTTTCTTGCCTAGACCTCATTGGTATCTTGTTCTGATTGTTGTTCCATATGTATCTTCTTCGTGCATTGTTCCTATATTTGTTGAAATCTCTGTTGTCCAATTCATCCTCTGATGTCTCATTCCTACTTACAATGTCATATTTTGAAGTATCTTCTTTCAAAGTTCCTTTTTCTTCAAGACTTGAAGTAGAATTTTCTTCCCATTTATTTTGAACCTATTTGGAACCAAGACCTGTCTTGTTTGTTTCTCCTCTTTGTATCTTAATTATTTTATCTACACTCTTTGCACTGTTTACATACTTGTACAACTTTTTCTTGGAATCCTCTAAATATTCCTTTAGTAGTGCCACTTCTTGTGTTAATTTTTCACACTCCAAAATCTTGCTTCTAAATTTTCCTTGAACTTACTTGCCTTAGCCTTTGAATTCTCTAAGTCCTCTATGAGCAATAATCTTTCTTCATCACATTCTTGAAACTTACTTTCAAGCTTAGAGTGTTTTTTTATTACCTTATTTATTGTTTCAAGAGCATGAATAAGTTCTCCCTTGAGATCATAACCATTCTTTATTGAGTAATCCTCTATTTTTTTGCCTTTGTACTTATCATTACTTCCTTTTGGTTTGTCTTCTATAGGATCATTTACTTCATCTTCTAGAGCCATTAGAAGATTCTCATCTAGTCTTTCAAGTGCATATTCAAAACCATCATCACTAAAACTATAGCCATACCTAGTGCAATCATCTTCAAGATGCCCAAATTTACCACATCTATAACATTTAATAATAACTAGAGTCATTTTCTCTCTAACCATAAATAGTACTTCATCTCTATCATTGTCTAAAAAACTAGCATCACTATCAATTGAGTACTTACTTGCATTATCTGCATAGTAGATTTTCTTTTGCATTTGGAAGAACTTATTTCCTTGTCTGTTTTATCCATCCTTGCCTTTCTTCTGGTACATATGTCTTTCTGATTCCCTATACCTGTGATCCTATTTTTCTTCATCACTGTTGTACTTTGGCTCTTTGCACTCTGTTGCATAGTATCCATACTTTACATAATTGAAACACTTAATAGATTTTATATCTATGGATATTTTGGAACATTTATCTCTTCTACCATAGTTAGCTTCTTCATCACTAGATGACTCACTGCTTGATTCTATCTTTTTACCCTTTTTATTTTTGTCTACTTTGAATGCAGCTTCTTTCGGAGGAATATGATATTTTGTTCTTATCTCAAAAGTAGTAAGCATACCAAGAAAATAGTTCCTTGTCAAAGAATCACTATAAATTGATGTTTCTATAGTGAAAACCTTTTCACTATAACTTTTTGGAAGAGTTCTCAAGATATTATCACAAGCATCAGATTCATCAACCTTTATTCCAATACCTCTCATCTCATGTACAAGCTCATCAATATTATTGAGATAATCACGAATATTTTCATCATATCTCATTCTTAAGTTCTCAAATTCTCCTTTGAGATTTTTGATCTTAGGTTTCCTAACACCTTTATCACCCTCATATATGTCATGCAGTAGATCCCACATATCTTTTTATGTTTTACAATCCATAACCTTCATAGATTTTGATCTATCCAATCCTTTTATAATTGTATTCATAGCTCTTGAATTTGAATGCATTAGAAGCTGACCTTCCTTATCTGAAGGATTTACTGTTGAATTATATCCAAGTTCCACTGCATCCCAAACTTCACTTCCAAGTACCATCAGGTAAAATATCATCAGCATACACCAATACAAGAAGTCACTTCCATCAAATATTGGTATTGCATTATTGAATGACCCATACTTTTGATCCTTGTGATCCATTGTGTTATTAGACTGCTTTTCCTTCAAGCTGTCAAACTATTCTAAAGGAACCCGCTCTGATACCAATTGAAGAACACAAGCTTATAATGAGAGGGGGTGTGAACAATATAAGACAACTTTTTACTTTTATTTTCAATTCAATATTATGCAGTGTATAGATAATATTATCAATAGCAATAATCAAATAAATACACAAAAAACCATCCACAAAAGTGACACAACAATTTCTGTGGTTCACCCAATACGGGCCACTCCACGAAGAAAATATTTTGCTAAAACTTTCTCAATCAATATCTTGGAAATCCTTCCCAATTACAATGTTTATGTACCTCTATCCAAAGGAGATGTTGATCCCTTAAATCTCAAGTTCATGGATCCCTTCCACATGAGAACTCTTTCTACTTCTGTTCTAGCTAGTGATCTTCTAGAAGACTCTATCTCTCTGCTGCATGTCGACTTGTGGATCACTCTCCACTTGAAGACTCCTCACTCAGATATTTCTTCAATTGTCCTGGCTTTTGGATCTCTATCCACTGAGACTTTGTCCTCTATAATCTATCACCTCCAAAGCTCTATCAATAGGCTCACTCGAAACCTCTTCAACCCTTCTCAATATGTTCACTCACGCTCAAATCTACTCAATAGGCTCACTCAAAACATGCTCAAATCTACTCAATAGGATCACTCAAAACCTGGTCAAATATGCTCAACAATCTCACTCATAACCTGCTCAAATATGCTCAACAATATCACTTAGAACTTGTCCAAATCTGCTAAATAAGTCCTCTTTAGGACTTGATCAAATCTACACAACAAGCTCACTCAAAACTTGCTCAAATCTGTTCAAAAAGCTCACTCAGAACTTGTCCAAATCTGCTCAATATGTCCTCTATAGGACTTTCTCAAATCTGCACAACAATCTCACTCATAACTTGTCCAAATCTTCTCAACAAGCTCACTCAAAACTTGTTCAAATATTCTCAATAAGTCCTCTCTAGGACTTGCTCAAATCTGCATAGCAAGCCTTCACAAAAGCTTACTCAAAATAAGTCCACAAGCCTTCTCAAAGACTTACCTCAAATTAGCTCAAAAAAATCTCAACTCAATCTCATAGAAGCATAAAGAGAATTGTTAAAGACTCAATATGTTCTATACTCAAATCCCAATCTCAAATCAAATCAATCTCAACTCATCAATCTTATAGAAGCATAAAGAGAATTGTTAGAGACTCAATATGTTCTATACTCAAATCCAATTTCTTTCTCAACTCAACTCAAATTAGAATATATAATAGTTTATTTTATGGAGCTTGAACAACCACTTCACACAATCACTTGACTAGGCCCAATCAACTCTACTCGACCAATCACCTTAATGAACAACCCTTTCTCATAAACCCTAGTACAAGCATGTATCAACCAACTCAAAATGTTTCCAACAATGTTCAACAACAAATCTCACATAACAATGATAATCATGTTCTTCTCTAACTCAAGTTCAAGTTCTTTGCACAACCAATGGGCTTCAACAACAATGCTTATAAAACATCCTTCACATAACAATGATACTCATTTTCTTCTCAAACCCTAACTCAGGTTTTTCACACAACTAATGGCTTCAACAACAATGCTTATAAAACAAGGTTTTAACCATAACTCTCAAACTAGAGATCCTTGAAGCACTCAACCAACAACTCTCAAAAGGAAACTACAATAAATCCTTTTCACTCCAATGATATTTTCAGAAATCAACCACCCAAATAAAGTCAATGGAGAATATTACCCATACCTTTTTGATGCCAAGAAGTTGTTCACAAAATCTGCCACACTCAACACACTTTCTTTTTCCAATCTCAACAAGGATTAGTGGACTTCAAATAATAATCACAAGATAAACTATAACTCAATTTACACCTTTTTACTCCAACTCAATAATCGCATCCACCAAAGTCCCTTTATATAAAAACCCTCTAAAAATAATAATCAATAAACCACTATTCAATTTCTACTTTATTCAAAACCCTTATTCTCCTAAAATAATGCTATCAAAAAATAAAATCAATACCTTAAGGCTCAAATAATCATCTATGGTTTTCACCAACAAAATAATTATTTAACCTTTTAAACACAACGAAGGTTTTACAAAAATAAAATATTTTCTAACCCTTATCACTCCAAACTTTAGAGCATTCAAACAAATTTTAATTAAAAATTGCATACCTCCCTCAAGGTGTTTCGACCCCTTGACCTGCCTCACCGTGGTCGCCTTAGCCATCGCTAAGATAGCCAAACAAGCTATCTATTCATTCACAATGCAAAAGGGACATGACTTCCCTTTATATGCTACAGGCCCACGTGCCTCAAAAACTTTGTGCGCCCTAGGCACTTCCACCACAAAGCACAACGAATGAACCTTGCCAAAAATTGAACACACGACCTCGTGCTACCAAATGCCTTTACACTGCCTAATTTTCCAACAGGCCACATTGCCGTCCAATTTATTCGTTGCTTCCACCACTAAAATCTTTTTTGCACGAGCTCTATTCGCTTTCCAAAAATCGCATTAACAACAAGAGAAAGGATAATTTAAATTGAATAATTTAATGGCATATATATATGCCTTCCCTCTGCTTGGAAACGTTGGTGCTTCCTCATGACGTCGACGGATAAACTTTTACTTTTAATTTTAAAATTAAAATTAAAATTTTAAATAATTTAATTTTAAAATTAAAATTAAAATTTTAAATAATTTAAAATTTAAACTAAATATTTAAAATTAATTCTCCATCATCAGGGCACATTTTTTGATGAAACAAAAAGCCAAATTGGGTTTTAAGAAAAACCCATTTCAAATCGGCTATCTATAGTTTTAAATAAAACCTTTAAAATTAAATATATTCATCATCGGGGCACCTTTTTCGATGAAACGAAAAGCCAACTTGGGTTTTAAGAAAAATCCATTTCAAATCTGCCATCCATAGTTTTAAATAAAAACCCTTTGCTAAGCTTCCCTTGAAGCTCCTTTTTGGAACCAAATGCCATGCATCCTTTTGATCAAAACCTTTGCTTCTCATGAAGCTCTTTGTGGAGAAAATCATAGTGCTTACTTGCATAGGTCCTTTTGACATCAATGGCAATTTTTTAGCTTAGGGACTCAAAATTTCCAATAGTATTCTCTAATACTTGCCTCAAATATGCTCAATAAGTCCTCATTATAACTTGTTAAATATCATAGAAACATATAGAGAATTGTTAAAGACTCAATATGCTTCTCATTCAGTACAATGCTCAATCACTTTCAATCTCTCTTTTTATCATAGAAACATATAGAGAATTGGTAGAGACTCAATATGTTTCACACTTACAAACACTCAATATCTTTCTCAAATTAATTTAGAATATGGAACAATTTGTTTCACAAAACTTGAACTATCACTTCAACACATCCACTCAACCAAGCTCAAACACTTCCACTCAACCAATCACTTCAACAATAATTCTTATTAAGTAATCCTCACATACAATGATACTCATGATATTTACTAAACCTGGTTCAAGTTCTTCACTCAACCAATCACTTCAACAACAATGCTTATCAAGTAATCCTCACATAACAATGATACTCATGATATTTGCAAACCCTAGTTCAAGTTCTTCACTCAACCATTCACTTCAACAACAATGCTTATCAAACAAACATAACAATGATACTCATGATCTTGCAAACCCTAGTTCAATATACTTCACCACTTCACATAACAATGATACTCATGTTATTTAAAAACATAATCCAATATTCAAACTCAACAACAAGGGATCTCAATTACACAACAATCAAATTATGCATTCACTCACTCAAAATATCCAACAATGCTTATCAAACGAGGTTTATAGCATTTACTTCTATTTTATAAAACTCATCAACTCAACAAACTCACAAAGGGAAACTTAACCAAGCCATTTTCACTCCAATATTATTTTCAAAAAATCTCAACCAATCAATTATTTCAACCAAAGAAGAATATGCCCATACCTTTTACTTTTTGAAGAATAGTCTTCAAAACCTATCTCAACTATAACCACTTTCCTTGCTAAGCATAAGGGTTAGATGACAAGAAAGATCACTCTAACACTTATTCAAAATATTTCTTAAATACAAAAATAATACTCAAATACACCTTATAATCTCCAACTTAAAAAAAATATTTTCAACTCAGATTTTCAACCTTCCAAAATCTTTGATATTAAACCAAAACAGATTTTCAATTACAAAAATAAAAACCTTTGTTTACACCTTATATTCTCCAAATTTACAATAACATTTAACAACCTTCAATCTCTAAAATAAACTTCCTTACTATCTTATAACTCCTTAAACACTTGAAAATTCAATTCAGAAATCAAATTTTTGCATTCCCATTTTAACTCCCCTATACAACTTATAATCTAAATTAATTATGCAAAAACTTTAATTAACATAAACCTTTGGAAACAAAAAAATATTTTTTCCTTTTTATTTTTTGCAAGCCAAGTCAACCCAAACAATGTGCATACCTTTATTATATTACCCAAAAGGCCTTGGTGGGATTTGAACCGTCGATGGTTCTCCCCCAAGTGCTTTCATAGTGCTCGCACCCAACAACTAGGTTGTGTGGCTCCACAAGATCCAAAATGCACAAACGTGCCTTTGACTTCCTTCTCCCTTGAATGGTGCAAACTAAAACATGAATCTCCCTTCAACAAAATGATGTGCGCGAGATTCGAACTCGTACTAAGCGTCTCAAAGGCATCTTACATAGCCCTTGGATGCCAACTCAGCTACGTGGGGCTTAGAATAGTTTTTGGAGGCTACGAGACTTTGTCCTTTCCTCTCCTCGAATACACATGCAAAATTTACATGATTTCCTTTGCACAAGCCAAAAATAATTGCATGGATAATCTTCTAAATTCCAAACTTTGGCATTATTTATATGCAAATCATAGCTTGTTCCAATGTCGACAATTATTCAAATTTAATTTGAGTTAAAATATTTAAAGTTAATTTTTAAATATTAAATAGAAATTTAAATTAACTTTAGCATCCATAATTATTTAAATTAAAATTTTAATCAAATATTAAAATATTTTAATTTAAATTAAATCTTCTTGTGGGTCTTTTCCAACTTGATCCTTGATCTTTTTAAACTTGATTTTTGATCCGAAATAATAATAATAGAATATTACTATTTAATTTAACTTTGCTTCTCCTTCCTTGGATCTTTATCCTTTGACCCCTCCTAGGTATATAATTTAAAAAAAAAAATATTATAACCTATTGCTTTTCAAGACCTTACTTTTGGAAGAAACACTTAATGTCCTCAAAGATGACAAACATAGCACAACAATGCTTTTGACATCAATGACAACAAATACTCAAAATGTCCAACAATATCCCCCTTTGTCATTGATGTTAACCCAATTACTTTTTACCATTTTTTGAAACTTTTAATTTTCTACTCCCCTTGGGAAACTGCTCTCCCTGACTGAATGCTTTCCTCCTAACTCAAATCTCCCCCCCTTGCTCAAATATCTCCCCCTTTGACATCAATGGCAAAGTATCACCTTTGGGGCTCCAGGCTAAGAATGAAACTCTTAGCTTAGCCCCTCCCCCACCTCCTCTTGAGGTGGCTAATTATGGGGTGGGAGTATTTCTACTCCCAGCATGCACTACTTTTTGCTTTTGTATTCTTTCCTCCTCATATGATCCTTCTGATTCCTCTAACTATTTTTTTTCTTGCTTGTCTCTAGAATATCTGCTCTACACCACTTTTTTTTATGTCCATTATTATTGCACTTATAAAACTTAATGTTATTATTCCTTGTAGGTGCAAATGTATTGGGATTTATCTTGGTGAAGCCATATCTATTCCTATCATGAACCTTGCAATTCATTGCATTGTGACCAAAATGATTATAAGAGTAGCAATACCCTTGAAATATCTGTCTATTCCTGAAGTTCTCATATTCCTATCTTTCATGTTTCCTGCACTATGAATCTTTATGCTCAAATATGTGACATGAGAAACATCATCCATTGAATTTTTTTTTGCCTTGACCTCATTGATCTCTTAGTATCTCTTAATATGTGTTGGTTCCTATTCCATCTATTTCTCTTTTATGTATTGTTTCTTTCCTTGTTGAACTTTCTATTGTCCAAATTATCCTTAGAAGTCTCACTTTCTCTTACACTATCTTATTCTAAAGTTTCTTCTTCTTCATAACTTGAGGTTGATTCCTCTTCTTATTTCTTTTATACTTGTTCAAAACCAAGACATGTCTTGCTTGATGTAGGCTTTTGTGTCTTGATAATATTATCCAAATTATTTGAGCTTCTTACAAACCTTTTTTTTTTTTTTTTTTAAAGCGAAAAACCCCTTGCGGATTCGCCTTGGTCTGAGAGACCATGAACAGGGGGGTTCTACACCGTCAAAGTCACTCGGGGGTCACACCCGACCCTGCCTACACCAACATTATCAATTGGATTTTGGGTACTGTTAGTCAAAAAGTGACTAACTACAGAAAAATAGCTGATGCACCTTTTTGCATATTTTCCAAGAAGACCGAAGTGGCCCATATGCTAAAGATCAAAGAAAAAGCAAAACACCACAAGGAGGAAAAAGTGTCGCGATATCGCGACATGTTGCATTTTCGCGGCCAAAAGCAAAGAGAAAGAGCAAGGAGGAAAAAGTGTCGCGATATCGCGACATGTTGCATTTTCGCGGTCCAAAGCAAAGAGAAAGAGCAAGGAGGAAAAAGTGTCGCGATATCGCGACATGTTGCATTTTCGTGGTCCAAAGCAAAGAGAAAGAGCAAGGAGGAAAAAGTGTCGCGATATCGTGACATGTTGCATTTTCATGGTCCAAAGCAAAGAGAAAGAGCAAGGAGGAAAAAGTGTCACGATATCGCGACATGTTGCATTTTCGCGGTCCAAAAGAGAAGAGAAAGAGCAAGGAGGAAAAAGTGTCGCGATATCGCGACATGTTGCATTTTCATGGTCCAAAGCAAAGAGAAAGAGCAAGGAGGAAAAAGTGTCGCGATATCGCGACATGTTGCATTTTCACGGCCAAAAGAGAAGAGAAAGAACAAGAAAGAAAAAGTGTCGCGATATCGCGACATGTTGCATTTTCACGGTCCAAAGAGAAGAGAAAGAACAAGAAGGAAAAAGTGTCGCGATATCGCGACATGTTACATTTTCACGGCTAAGAGCAACAAAAGGGAGCAAGGAGGCAAAAGTGTCACGATATCGCGACATGTTGCATTTTCACGACTCAAAAAGGGGAGGCAGGCAGAGAAACAAAAGTGTCACGATTTCGCGACATGTCCGATTTTTGCCAAGGAAACAGAGTATATTTTTGGCAACTGGGGACATGCACTGACATCGAGTGCTGATTTCTGAAGAATGGTCAGTTGATTATAACCTGGCAGGTCCGCTGGATGATTGCAGAATAACAGGCTCATCTAAAATTAGCCAGAAGGAAATCTATCCAATCTACGGGAAATCCATTGTATATTATTAGAAACTGCAGACAATTACTTGTAATTGATTGAAGAAATTAAATGTACGTAGTAGAAGATACTCTTTTTAGGGTATAAATAGGAGTGAGTCGACCATGAAAAAGGGTCGGCTCTTGGACGTTTACAAGCTTGATGTACATGTATTGGATTACAAGCAATAAAAGATTTCTTCTTCTGGCTTTCGAAACTTCTGTGTGCAAGTGTATGTATCTGGTGTTTTAACTTTTATTCATTCTAAGTTTTATAATGTATCTGTTCTAAAATCTGGACTGTGCACGTATAAACCTTGTTTCTAGAGTTGAACATTAAAGATATTTACATGTATTTAGACGAACATCTAAAAGTCGCACTCAGGAATTCATGTTTTCTATAAGAAGATATAAAGAAAACTCTGAAAGTAGTAATCTGCATCATCAATGTTTGTTGTTGTCTAATCTATACCATGAGAAAAGTTCTAGCTTAGGCTATATTTCCCTTATCTCTTGTTCCCCTTTTCTCTAAAAAACTCAAAGGAACCAGCCTTCTCTGGAGACTAGACAGATGATCTCAAGCAAGATCTGTCTATTCAATGTTGGCAAAGTCTAAGGCGCAACACTATTAACCGAAGGCAGATTTTGTTCCAATAGTTTTTGGCATGCCCGATGGGACCAGCAATCCCACAGTATTGTATAAGTTTTGGTGTTTTACCTTAAGAGCCTTTTGTTTGAAAATCTCAAGAAAAACCACTTGGCGACTCCGTTGCAATTTAGACCATAAAAGAAAGACCTTGTCTAAAAACCTTCTGGTTATATAGCCATATGATAACCAGATCCCGAGCTAGAAACTCTGAAGAACCTATCGAGTTTTTTGAACTACATCTCGAAAGCCTAAAGGCACACCCTGTGCTAGCCGCACGATCAAATCCACCCGACACCATTAGCACCTCTTTAACACCCATCGTAGGAGCATCTGCAAGCAATCCTATAGTAGTTGTAACTCCTTTAGCAATCATGGCAGCCGCCCCTGCCCCAGCGCATCTTGTGTGGAACCAAACTGGTCCTTTAAACCTAGGAGCACAAAATCAAATTCCACAAGCTGCACTAAAAGCATTGCCAACTTTTGATGGAATAGGCAAAACAACAGATGAGCATTGTCTAGATGTATCATCGCTAGCATCTATTTACAATATCACTCAGGAAGATGTAATGGTCAGATTGCTAGTTATATCTCTGAAGGGAAAGATGCTCTATTGGTACAAAGCGCTCCCCGCTGGATCCATTACTTCTTGGGCAGTGCTTGTCGACCGTCTGGTCGATGAATTTAATATACATGCGGATCCTTTCACACTGTTGAATCAATTCACTGTCATTGAGAGGCACCCACGAGAAGAAATCTAGGATTTCAACATCAGATTTACCAGAACTCGTGATAGAGTACCGCAAGGCCTAAAGCCCACGGAAGAACAAGCTATATGCTATTATTTAAGGGCTTTTGATTCAGATCTCAGTATGATAATAAGGCAATCCCGTGTAACCACTTTTCCTGGGATCTATCTAGAGGCAGCAAAGGGCGAAGCTGATCTCATCGCAACAAAAAGATATCCATCAAAGAGTCTATTGCCAATTGTACCAGAGCTTTCCCAAGCGTCAATCTCTAAACTTCTTGTGCTCCCATCAACGCAAGCCCTCCCAGCTATAGCTGCACCTCCTACATTCCTTGCATTACCAGCCACACCCCTTGCATCAGCTCCCCCCAATGATCAATACACGACCATAATTGATACAATGAAGACATTGTCAAATGAAATGGCATCCATGAAAAAGAGAGAGGCTGAACGGAATATCCAAGCAAGAATATTTCCACAGATACAAAAGGAAGGTGCTTCAACAAGTGGAAGAGGACAAGATAAAAAAAATGTGGTGTATGCAAATGAGACAGGAGATAATGGAGAACCCGCTAATTCTGATTACTGGTGTACCACTTGCAACGATCCTCATGGAGAAGATTCATGCATGATTCATCAACATCATGTGCAAGCGGTTATTAATGAAAGAGCCAAAGAAACTGGCAAGGGACAGGTGAACATAATTAGAGAAGTCCACCACAATTTGGCAATGCCATCCGTGGAACAAGTCTCAGTCCTGACAAGGTCGAGAAAAAGTCGTTACAAGTCGACCCTAAGGAACTCCAACCACTGAGTTTTCCTCCTGCCCCCAGGGCGACTCCACAAAAAAACTAGTCTAATGAGAAAGGACGTTCTGATCCTCCTCAGACTTTTGCGACTGCACCAAGAAAAGAATTTCCTCCTAGAAAAGGGAGCGAGACTCAAGAGCAAGCGAAGGAAAGACTCAGATTTCCTTCATTAACAAAAATACAAAGAACAGAAGCTACGTAGGTCTACAGAGACAGATATGACGCATCGACTAGTGGAAGGGAGAAAAGTGCTGAAGTATCCCAAGCCGCAACTCTTTCGTTCAACATTGTAGAAGAAATGAAGAGGACCCCTTCCAAAATAAGCATGTATGATGCACTACAAATTCTTGGTCAGATTGACCTCCTCCAAGAATCCTTAAATTTAAAGAATGATACCTCTTCCTCAAATGTTATACAAGCAAATGTTGTGTCAACCTCTGGGAAAAATAGACCGCCCCCATTCTATCTATCCTTGCAAATGGAGGGGTGGATAGTTCACAATTGCATGATTGATTCAAGGGCCACAACTACGGTGATGCCGAAATCCGTATGTGACATAATGGGGATGGAATATACTCGAAGTCATCCTGGTGTGTTGCAATTAGATGGTACTCCAGTAAAAACTATCGGGGTGATCAAAGATATCCCTATTCAACTCCACAGAATGCCAGAAGTAGTCGTCATACAAGAAGTAGTTGTTGTAGACTTAGAACCATATTTCGGTATGTGTTTATCCAGAGAGTTCACAACCAAACTGGGCGGTTATCTATCTCTAGATTATTCACATTTGGAAGTACCTTTCAAAGGTAAAAGAGTCAAGATCTACAATGAAAAACCATCTACTTTTCACGTAGAAAGACTAGAGGAAATAGCTACCGTAAACATGATGTCCGAGGAATTGGAAAACATTGATCTAATGGAAGAAACCATGGAGGAACTTCAATCTGAAGATCAGTTTTTGATGGAGAATTTCAACGCTATGGTAGAGATGGAAATAGGAAGCTATTCCATTGAAAAACCAAAAAAGCTTCCTGTTGTTGTCCCTAAAATAGGTGATTCGGCCAACCAGTTATGGAAATTGTACTTTGACGGGTCAAGGTGCAAAAATGGAGCAGGAGCTGGAATTGTTCTGATTTCACCTACTAGAAAAGAAAAAGTCTTTTCATACAGGTTGACATGGAGTTGCACCAATAACGTGGCTGAATATGAAGCTTTGTGTTTGGGACTTAGGAAAGCTGAAAAAATTGGGTGCAAAATAGCTGCTGATCTATGGAGATTCAGAGCTGATTGTTAAACAGGTTACTGGTAAATGCATTTGTAAGCAACATTACCTAAAGGCTTACAAAAACAAAGTGTTGGATCTATTGGAAAATTTTGAAGCACTAAACATGAAATCCATTTCCAGAGAAAAGAACACCCATGCAGACCTGTTAGCATCAGTAGGATCCAATTTTTGCCCAGTCAGTAATGTTATTCAGAAGTCTAAAATAGTCAGACTTATATACAGGCCTTCTATGCCCGATAAGGACATTTTTTGGCAAGTATTCAAAAATGACGAGCAGATCCTAGATTTTCTGATTCATGAGATGAATTGCTCTACAGAAAGAGCGTTACAAGAAGAGGACGAAGAGAGCCTTATTCAACTAAAAAATAATCATATCCCCAGGGTACTGATCACCCTGGAGAGCCTTTTTGACAATAGCGACAGAGCTGTAGGTCGAAGGATCAAGGTAGATGAACGCCGGTATAAGGAAATAGAACTAGAACCGGGCAAAATGATCAAAGTAGGGACCGATTGTACATAAGTAGAACTAGAGAAAATAAAACAGTTATGTAGAGAGTATCCAGATATAATAGCCTGGACTTATAGTGATCTGAAAGTGTACAGGAAAGAGGTCATTCAACATACCATAGAACTAGAGGAAGGAGCTAAACCTTTTAGGCAGAGGCAGAGGCCTGTGAATCCTAAAATTGAAGCCTTAATGAAACAGGAGTTGTTAAAACTCCTGCAGGCTAAGATAATATACCCAATCAAGCACTCTACCTGGGTGGCAAATTTAGTTCCAGTCCACAAGAAAAATGGAGAAATACGACTATGCATCGATTTCAAAAATTTGAACAGAGCCTCTTTGAAGGATCACTATCCTTTACCCCAGATTGACCCAATCCTTCATACTGTGGTGGGAGCAGAAAGGTTTTCTCTGTTAGATGGCTTCTCTGGTTACAATCAAGTTTGGGTGAGAAATGAAGATCAATACAAGACTGCGTTCACCACTAAGTGGGGAACATTTGCATACCAAAGGATGCCCTTTGGATTATCCAATGCAGGAGCAACTTTCCAAAGAGCCATGGACGTAGCTTTTGGAGAGCTTGCGAACAAAATTATTGTCGTCTATTTAGATGACATGACTGTCTTTTCTCACGACAAAAAGGACCATGCCACTCATCTGCAGCAAGTATTTGAGAAATGTAGAGAATTTGGAATATCACTAAATCCTAAAAAATCTATTTTTGCTGTGGAAGAAGGAATACTCCTTGGGCATGTTATTTCTAAAGTTGGGTTGTCAATTGATCCTGATAGAGTAAAGGCGCTTCTTGAGTTGTCACTCCCAGTTAACAAGAAAGGTTTGCAGTCTTTCTTTGGGCAAATAAATTTCGTCAAAAAATTCATTGCGGATTTTTCCCAAACGGTTAAGCCAATGACTGAATTATTGAAAAAGGATGCTCCTTTCAAATGGACAGAGCCAAGGAAAGAAGCTTTCCAAAAAATTCTAGAAGCCATCGCTCAAGCTCCTGTGTTAGTTAATCCTGACTATTCCCGAGGTTTCATACTATATGCTGTCGGAGAACAAGGTAGTTATGCTGCAGTTCTCACTCAAAAAGGAGCAGATGATGAAGAAAGACCCATAGCCTTTCTGAGTTCCACCATGCACAAACATGAGGAAAGGTACAACTTCATAGAAAAACAAGTATATGCAATTATGAAATCCTTGAATAAACTAAAACATTTCTTATCCCAGAGTCGGACGATGGTGTATGTTATTCATCCCGATGTAAGGAACTTCATAATTCAAGGAGAATTGGGTGAAAAAAGAGTTGGATGGGTGACTCGCATCCAAGAGTATGATGTAGAAATACATCCTACTAAAATAGTCAGAGGGAGAGCTTTGTGCCAAGAATTGGCCAAGCAAGCTGCAAATGGATATGGGGAGAGCCACCCCGTCATGGCAAACACAGAGCAACACCAAGACAGAGTAGGTTCAAGTTGGATCGATGACTTTGTGAGGTATTTTTAGACTGGGTCATGTCCTGAAGATATGAACGCTTCCTAGAGAAGGAGATTCAGAACCCAAGCATTGAAATATACCCTTCGAATAGAGGGGTTGTACAGGATTAACATCGATGGTGTATTGTTAAAATGTGTTCCCGATAATGAAAAGCAAAAAGTGTTAGATGAATTTCATGGAGGTTTTTTAGGGGGACATTATGCAGGCCGAACTACAGCTTTGAAGATCCTTAGAGCTGGATGTTATTGGCCTTCCATCTTCCTAGATGCATACAAAGTAACCCAGAGGTGTGAACAGTGTCAGAGGTATGTGGGGAGAAATAGGAATGCACCTATGCCCTTAAAATCTATTCAAGTCGAGGAACCATTCCAGCAGTGGGGGTTGGATTTCGTAGGGATAATAGAGCCAAATTCATCATCAAGCCACAAATACATTCTCATCGCCATAGACTACTTCACCAAGTGGGCAGAAGTAGTGCCTACGAAGAAAGCTGATTCAAAAGTGGTGATAGAATTTGTCGAAAGTCTAATCACAAGGTTTGGCATACCATATTCTTTGATTACAGACAATGGATCCCCTTTTACCAATGCAAAGATGATCGAATTCATCAGTAGATATGGAATTTACCTGAAGACTTCCTCTAATTATTACCCATAGGGTAATGGATTAGCTGAGTCTACTAATAAGAATCTTCTAAGAATTCTGAAAAGAACATTAGAGGACAATAAGAAGAACTGGCACTCACTCCTGAATCAAGCCCTGTGGGCCGACAAAATCTCAATCAAAAAATCAATCAATACATCGCCATATGCTTTGGTTTATGGCAAAGAAGTTGTTCTGCCGATTCATATGGAGATACCCACGTTAAGGATGCTAAACCAAGTTAACGAAGATGAAGGTCATCCAATGGATGC
Source organism: Wollemia nobilis (assembly GCA_028583015.1). Taxonomy (NCBI): domain Eukaryota; kingdom Viridiplantae; phylum Streptophyta; class Pinopsida; order Araucariales; family Araucariaceae; genus Wollemia; species Wollemia nobilis. The sequence continues at coordinate 2,665,954 of JAQPPZ010013020.1, read as the reverse complement.
CCGACTGATGCAACTTCTGCAGCTTGAAGAATCTAGGGAACAGGCCTACGATCATCATCAAAAGCATATGGTAAAAACAATCGGGTGGTTCGATAAGAAAACCACTTTCAGGAAATTCAAAATAGGCGACCTGGTATTAAAATGGAATGTCAAGAAAGCAAAGCCAGGACACCATGACAAGTTTGATGCGTTCTGGGAGGGGCCATTCGAAATTGTTTCAGAAAAGCAATTCAATGCCTTCCAGTTAAAAGATCAAGATGGATGGGTTCTACCCATCACGGTGAATGCTTTTCACCTAAAATTGTATTTCCAAGTAAAAGCTACGGATCACCATTATATGTACAGTATATTATAAGTTTGGAGTTTTGTAAATATTTCCCTTTTTACGGCCTAATAAGAATCATTTTTTGTGGACTAGCGGGGTCCGATATTTTGAATGAAATCTGGAGGAAAAAAATTGAATTTTTGAAAATCTGGGGCTGCCGCGTGATCGCCTGAAAATTCGGCGAGAAGGGATGAATAAAAAGAAAGTTTCAAAATATGTTATGTGTGCTCCTCAGGATATTTCCAAAAAATTTCCACCGCCAAATGTTTTTAAAGCAACCACGTGCCAGAAGTCCAGTGGGAGAAGATAATTAATCTGTCAGTTAGCATCTTTTCGGGCATGGGATAATTTCGAGTCCCCAAGTGGGTTTTTAATGAGCCGATGAGCGTTTTTAGGAGTTTCCTAAGAAATATGGCAAGAACGAAAACCGAAGAAAGACAGACAAAATCAAATCAACCAACCGTCATTTAATGCATTAATTTTGCATGTCCTCCTAGGTGATATAAAATTAAATTCAAAGATTCAGAGAGGCATTTCGTCATTTGCAAACTTGCTCAAGGCTCCTGGAGAAGAAAAGAAGCAGGGAATTGTCTCTATGACACTTGAGAAGCCAGAAGTCTCGCCAGCCATTGTTATACCACTGCACTATAGCGTAGCGAGGAAAGAATTGTGAAGTAATCAGAGGAGGTTCAAAATCTGCATACCTGATAATTCGTAATGGCTCCAAAGAAGGCGAAAGACCAGGCATCATCTACCTCATCACTCCCGACTACTTCGGTAGTGAACATAAGGGAAGAAAATAGTGCTAGTTTTATTGACAGAGACTCCCGGATTGCAGATACGATAATAACATGGAAGGACCCGACGGAGATTCGGAGCAATATAAAGAATCGGGTAGCAACTAGGGTTTCTACGTCTTCTCCTTCAACGTTTGCATACCATTCTTTCTTGTACTGGTATGTATATATTCCTGTCCATCCCTACCCAAAATTGGTAAGGGCAATTGCAAATTTCTATGATGAAAAAGGGAGAAAAGTTAGGGATTTTTTAGGGAAGGTCCTTTTTCCTCTGTCCAAAGATGCTTTTGTTTCTGCTTTCACTGCGGGTCGTGTTCCCCCCTTAGAACCTAAGAAATTCGACCCCTTAGAACAGGCTACATATTTTGGCTCATCCAAAAAGGTGAGGGGTTTCCTAGCCACCCAGCTAAAAGATCTTCCAGAAGGGGCAAATCCACCAGAACCCCCAATTGACAGGGCAACTTTTAAAAACCCTGAACTATATTCCATCTTGGCCATGATTGCGGGACTAAAAAATGATGAAAAGGTTCAAAAATGGCAGGTGGCTGTAGCAGAGTGTTTGTCGAACCCCAAAATGTATGATTCGGTTGTTATGAGCAGGAGTGTGAGACCTATTTTCTTTGACTGGCCTAGGTTCTTAAGTGCAGAAATTCATGAGGGTTTGGCAGCATTGAAGGCGGGCACCCAGTTTTCTTTTAGATACACTTCATATTTGGTATGGTTATTCTTTTATTTCATGTCTCAAGAGTTAGCTTTCATTTCAAAGAATGATAAGAATGAAAAGGGAGAAATTTTGCCAGTATATGAATGGACTAATGTGTTATACAAGTCCGAATCGTATTATGATTTCAATAGGGAATTTTTGGGCCCTGCACTAAAAATCGTGTATGGGCAAATAACAAGATTGACCCCCAAAGCGAAAAAGGTATTGCAAACCAAGTTTGCAGAGGAGGGGGATTGGTTTATCCTAACACAAGGAGTGTGTATCAGATTGTATGGGTTTACAGACAAACCCTTTTTACTTCCCCATTATGTGACTGATAGAATCTTTGCCTTAGAATATGTAAGGCAAACATAAATCATTAATGTCAAATTCGGGACTGGAATTGGAAAAACCAGCACCTGTAATATGCCCTTTAGTTTTGAAGGGATTACTATTTCAAGGAAGGGGCAGAATGAATAGATAGCAGAGTATTTAAGAAAATTGGGTCTTATCGAGATCCCGCAAAGATGGAAATATGACCCCATAAGCAGGTTCACCGAGAGACAGTCCATTTTGAACAAAACACATAAAAAAGAATTTCATGTTAAAATCAGGGATGATATTGAGGAAAATAGGAATAACACATAAGATGTACCATTGGAGTGGCACATAGAGAAGATGGAGCCTTTGCCTCCTTGGCATGACTTTTATGAAGTAATTGTTCAATTTGACCCAGAAAATAAAAAGGCTCATCAGTTGACAGAGAAAAAAATTGCCCAGATTCAGAAGAATAGGCTAGATTGGGATGTGGCGAAAATTCGGGAATGGTGGGTAATGAGAGTTCAGACAAATTTTATTTCATCAAGATATCCCACCAAAATTGACCATCTATTCGAAACTCGATATGCTGAACACCATGACTCCTGGGGAGGAAGTTTCCCTGTTAGAATTCCTCCAAGCATAGGAAGTGGTCATTCTTCTGCTCCCGAAGTGTCCCAGCCACCTAAGAAATCCTAGCAGCCTAAAGCTGATAAGGGAAAAGAGATTACAGAGGCTCAGAATCTTCCCCTTGTTCAGACCAAACCTAGGACAGCTAGGAAAAGGTCGATAGAAGAGGTCTTTACTGAAGAACAAGGAAAGACTTATAGTTCGAAGGCCACCCAAATGATGTTGAAAATGGGCTATGATGGAAAAGGGTTGGGCAAAGAAGGACAGGGGAGAAGTGAACCTATTCTAGTCCATCAAAGAGAGAAGCGTCTAGCGCTTGGGGCAGATACCCTGACATCCAGACATCATTCCTCAAAGGTTGTAAAATTTGTTCCACCTACAGACTCGGGTACAAAATCTGATGAACCCATGGCAGAAAGAATGAGGAAATTGAAAATGATGGCGGATAGGAGAAAATACAAGAGTATTATTCAAACCTCGTCTAGTGATCAAGAGCCCCAAGGTACAGAGGATGACTCAGGGAAAGAGACTCAGGAAGGCGAACCAGCCCATACAATTGAAGGAAACACCGATGTAGATGCTCAGAACATTGAGCATGAAACTTCACAGAAGGAAGTCCCACACGGCCTACCCAGTTCGGCTCAAGAGAGCCAAAAGAATGAAAACAAAAAACAAATTTTGGTTAAAAAGGAGATCTTGATGGTAGAAGAGCAGCAGGAGAAACAAGTTATAAACTTAGATGAAAGTGATGAAGAAAATGGAACTCCTGATGCAAAAAAAATGTAGAGTGAAGAAATTGCCGTCAGTGAACATGAAGGAGAAGAAGGACACCAACAGCCAGCCCAACCAGAAATAGGTATGCTTTCTTCACCTTCTTCTTCTCATTCTCCTACTCATTCCCATTGTAATTCTCCTTCCTTTTCTAAAATCGACAAAAATATAATGTCCTTGCCAAAAAATTACCTTGTTCTCCCAGAAATGGCAGCATCTTCCCAGAGTCCGCTAAATATTGGGTCCGTAGTTGCTCCCATTCCATTTCTCCCTAGCATTGACATCCCAACGGCTGGAGTTACAACTTCTCAAGGGACTGAGTCACAGTCCACCATGGCCAAGATTGAAAATCTAAAAAGGGTGAGCAGGAATGCTTTAGATTGGTGGACTTCACATGCAGCTGGAGATTCTAAAGCACCGGCTACTATAAAAGAAATCATTGCTTTAGATCCAGCCAATATGCAGAGAAAGAAGTTGAAGTTAACTCCCATTACCAAGAAATCAAAGGGAGAAATGACTGTGGAAGATTACCAGGTAGAAGAGATAAACGAAGATATATCTCAACTGCCTATGCAAGATGAGTGGGTGAAAGCCCAAGCACATTTTGGGACCATATACTTACAAGGTGGACACTATCAAGAAATGTTTTTGAAGGAAAAAGAGAAGAGGAAGGAATTAGAGGCTGTAGTGAAAGAGCAAAAAATAGTAGAGAAGGCTCTTACTTTAGAGGCTAAAAAATGGGAGGGTAAATTCAATGCTGCTGCTAGTGAAGTGGAAAAAGGTAAAGAAAATTTGAGTATAGCAGAAGCTCAGATTTAGGCATTAAATACACAGATACAGCAGCTACAACAATAGTTGGTCGAACAACAAAATGCCCCTTCTGGATTTTCAAAAGATAAAGTAAAGAGCATGAGGAAGGAATTGTTAAAAGATTTGTTGTTTTTAGTATTAAAGGCTAAACCTGTATTGTTGTATTTGGCTAAAGTAAAGGAAGCTACCAAAGTAGTAAAATAGGAATTTGAGGCTGTCGAAGCATTTTTATTAAATAGAGAAGATGCGGCCACTAAAATTCAGATTTTGTCAAAAAAGATGCCAGGAAGCATGGAAGCCAAGCTCAAAAGCGAAGCCTGGTCTCAAGCTAAAATAGCAGCAAAGAACTTCTTTAGGAAGTTTAAATTGATAGCATAGGGAAACAAGTTTCTGCACGAGCTTGAGGATGAAGCGAAAGGATTGCTCCAAAATCTTGATTTGGCTATCCAAAATGGGCTTCCTTACCTCTAGGATGAAGGTTCAAAAGTTTTGAAGGAAGAAGTCCTTTCGACATCAATAAAAGCTTTTGTTGAAGATGAAACAGACATCGACAACTGGCAGGAACCTGTAGGAGAAAAGCAGGTCATGGAAATGATCCAGAGGTTAACACAGATTAAAACCTGTTTGCAAGAACTGATTTTAAAACAAAAGATCATTTCTTATGATAAAGTGGAAGAATTGCAGTATGTCTATCAACTTTTCATCGATTCTTCTGATCTAGAAGACGAAGACTGGAATCAAGTGTGCAAAACTTATCAAGAGATAATTGCAGCCATGGACAAAATCAGAAGATCTAAACATCAGGGGCAGCAGCCAGTAGCCAGAGCTGGGACCAGCTCCCAAAATTGAATTTTTTGTGTTCTTCAGACAAAGGTTAAGTCCCTAAGCGGTAAAAGAAAGGTTCTGATAAGGTAAAGATCACCTATATTCCAAAGTGCATTCTTTTTCTTTTATCTTTGTTTTTCCACTCAAAATTTTACTTTTTGCAACTGTGCTGGTGACTCCGTTTCCCAATGGATGAAGGCCTGGTCCCTATTTTTGCGAGAAAAAATTCCCCCGAAAGGTGCCAAGAATGTTAGTCAAAAAGTGACTAACTACAAAAAAATAATTGATGCACCTTTTTGCATATTTTCCAAGAAGACCGAAGTGGCCCATATGCTAAAGATCAAAGAAAAAGCAAAACACCACAAGGAGGAAAAAGTGTCGCGATATCGCGACATGTTGCATTTTCACGGCCAAAAGCAAAGAGAAAGAGCAAGGAGGAAAAAGTGTCGCGATATCGCGACATGTTGCATTTTTGCGGTCCAAAGCAAAGAGAAAGAGCAAGGAGGAAAAAGTGTCACGATATCGCGACATGTTGCATTTTTGCGGTCCAAAGCAAAGAGAAAGAGCAAGGAGGAAAAAGTGTCGCGATATCGTGACATGTTGCATTTTCATGGTCCAAAGCAAAGAGAAAGAGCAAGGAGGAAAAAGTGTCACGATATCGCGACATGTAATTTTGTGGCCAAAAGAGAAGAGAAAGAACAAGAAAGAAAAAGTGTCGCGATATCGTGACATGTTGCATTTTCACGGTCCAAAGCAAAGAGAAAGAGCAAGGAGGAAAAAGTGTCGTGATATCGCGACATGTTGCATTTTCATAGCCAAAAGAGAAGAGAAAGAACAAGAAAGAAAAAGTGTCGCGATATCGTGACATGTTGCATTTTCACGGTCCAAAGAGAAGAGAAAGAACAAAAAGGAAAAAGTGTCGCGATATCGCGACATGTTACATTTTCATGGCTAAGAGCAACAAAAGGGAGCAAGGAGGCAAAAGTGTCACGATATCGTGACATGTTGCATTTTCGCGACTCAAAAATGGGAGGCAGGCAGAGAAACAAGAGTGTCACAATTTCACGACATGTCCGATTTTTGCCAAGGAAACAAAGTATATTTTTGGCAACTAGGGACATGCACTGACATCAGGTGCTGATTTCTGAAGAATGGTCTATTGATTATAACCTGGCAGGTCCATTGGATGATTGCAGAATAACAGGCTCATCTAAAATTAGCTAGAAGGAAATCTATCCAATCTGTGAGAAATCCATTGTATATTATTAGAAACTGCAGACAATTACTTGTAATTGATTGAAGAAATTAAATGTACGTAGTAGAAGATACTCTTTTTAGGGTATAAATAGGAGTGAGTCGACCATGAAAAAAGGTCGGCTCTTGGACGTTTACAGAGCTTGATGTACATGTACTTGGATTACAAGCAATAAAATATTTCTTCTTCCGGCTTCTGAAACTTCGTGTGCAAGTGTATGTATCTGGTGTTTTAACTTTTATTCATTCTAAGTTTTATAATGTATCTGTTCTGAAATCTGGACTGTGCACGTATAAACCTTGTTTCTAGAGTTGAACATTAAAGATATTTACATGTATTTAGATGAACATCTAAAAGTCGCACTCAAGAATTCATGTTTTCTATAAGAAGATATAAAGAAAACTCTGAAAGTAGTAATCTACATCATCAATGTTTGTTGTTGTCTAATCTGTACCGTGAGAAAAGTTCTAGCTTAGGCTATTTCTTATTTCTCTTTATTTTTCTCTAAAAAACTCAAAGGCAACCATGCCTCTCGTGAGACTAGTAGATGATCTCAAGCAAGATCTGTCTATTCAATGTTGGCAAAGTCTAAGGCGCAACACTATTAACCGAAGGCAGATTTTGTTCCAACAATACCCAATTCAGATTTTTGGTAGGGTGGATATTTGAACCTGGGACCTCCATTGGAGGATTGCCCTATCCTCTCAAAATCACCTACAACACCTAGGTGTTTCTTACAAATGTTATTTAATATGTTAAGAGAATAGATAAGCTCTCCCTCAAGATCAACTTCTTATTTTTCTAATTATTCCTCTATTGTTTGCCTTTGAAAACATCTTCATTATTTTCTGACTTGTCTTCTATAGAATCACCTCCTTCTTCTTCTATTTCCATTAGAATATTCTCTTATGGTACTTCAAGTGTATCATCATATTCATCATCGCTAATACTGAAACCACTTTGCCTTGTCTGCACAATAACTCCTCTTATATATTTTAAATAACTTATTTCTTTGTTTGCTTTGTCCATCCTTGCCTTTATTTTTTTACATGTATTTTTATTATTACCTGTTCTTATGGTCTTGTTTTTCTTCATCATTGCTATTTCTAGATTATTGAAAATCAGTTGCATAGTGATCGTACTTTCCACAATTGAAACATCTAATAGATTTTGCATCTTTAAATCTTCTTGGATCCTTATTCCTTCTACCATAATTTACTTCTTCATCAATGGATGACTCATTGCTTTAATATGAATTCTTACCCTTTGTCTCCTTAGTAGCTTTAAAGGCTACTTCCTTATAGAGATTAGGTTCCTCTTTTGTTCTCATCTCAAAAGTTGTAAGAATACCAAGTAATACATATCTTGTCAAAATATCACCATCTTTTGATTCCTCTATAGTAGAGATATTTTCACTAAACCTTTTTGGGAGAGATATTAAGATCTTATCACAAACATTAGATTATTCAATATCAAGTCCAAGTTCTTGCATGGTGTTAACAACCTCGTCTACACGAAGTAGATAAGTACTAATGTTTTTCTCATCCTTCATTCTTAATTCTTCAAATTTTCCTTTGATATTTTGTATCTTTGACTTTTTGACACTTTTATCTCCTTCATATATGCTTTGCAACTTATCCCAAATTGCTTTTGTTGATTTGCAATGCATAAAATTTATGAAATTTGTTCTATGCAAACCTTTCAAAATTGCATTCATTGCTTTTGAATTATAATGATGTATAAGCTTACCATATTTATCTGTAGTTGGGATATTTGGTTGTGTGTATCCATTTTCAACTGATTCCCATATTTCATTGCCAAGTGCCATCAGGTGAATCTTCATTTTCATACTCCAAAATACATAATCACTTCCATCAAATACTAGTGTTGAATTATCTAAGGACCCATTCTTAGAATCCATTGTGTTCTTGTAAGCTTTTACTTCAAGCTATTAAAATATTTCAAAGGAACCTGCTTTGATACCAATTGAAGAACACAAGCTTATACTGAGATGGGGGGTGAACAATATAGATGCCTTTTTACTTTTCTTTCCAATAAATATCAAGCAATGTATAGATAGAAATATCAACAATAGTAATAAAAGCAATGCATAAATAACCACACAAAATAGAGACACCAATTTAACATGGTTCACCCAATGTGGGCTACTCCATAGAGAAAATATTTCACTAAAATTTTCTCAATCAATCTCTTGGGAATCCTTTCCCTGTTATAATTTTTATGGACCTATATCCAAAGGAGACACCAATCCCCTAATTACATTCATGGATCTCTATCCACAAGAGACACTAATCTCCTTTTCTCTAGCTAGTGATCTAATATAAGAATTGTTGTCTCCACTACATTTATTAATGGATCTTTATCCACTGAAGACTCATGTACTCACTCAAAAGAATTATCCTCACTACCCTAGCTAATGGATCTCTATCCACTAAAGACTATCATCCTCTATATTTTTTCACCTCCAAAGTTTATTCTTATCTCTGTCTCAAATATACACTAAACATAGTCCTTCATTCTAGCACAAATATCCTCAATATCTATCTCTGATATAGCACAAATCTATCCTCAAATCTACACTAAATTCTATCCACAAATCTAAACTAAACACAGTCCTTCGGTCTAGCACATATTTGTCCTCAATATCTGTATACAAGTCTTAACATAAAGCTTTACATAATCTCAAATAAACTCTGCTAGATCTATCCAAAATCTTAACTCAATTTTTAAACAAATAAATCAATCAAATTTTCTCACAAGTCTTCTCAAAGACTTTCCTAAAATCTGCCTTGTAAGCTTCCACAAAAGCTCACACCAATCTATCCACAAGTATTCTCTCAGACTTACCTCAAATCTGCTCAACAAGTACTCACTAGAACTTGTTCAATCTCATAGAAACATATAGAGAATTTTTAGAGACTCAATATGCTTCTCATTCACTATAATGCTCAATCACTTTCAATCTCTCTTTTTATCATAGAAACATATATAGAATTGGTAGAGACTCAATATGTTTCACACTTACAAACACTCAATATATTTATCAAATCAATTTAGAATATGGAACAATTTATTTCATAGAAATTAAACTATCACTTCAACACATCCACTCAACCAATCTCAAACACTTCCACTCAACCAATCACTTCAAAAACAATGCTTATCAAGTAATCCTCACATAACAATGATACTCATGATATTTGATAATCCTAGTTCAAGTTCTTCACTCAACCAATCACTTCAACAACAATGCTTATTAAGTAATCCTCACATAACAATGATACTCATGATCTTTGCAAACCCTAGTTCAAGTTCTTCACTCAACCACTCACTTCAACAACAATGCTTATCAAACAATCATAACAATGATACTCATGATCTTGCAAACCCTAGTTCAAGATATTTCACCACTTCACATAACAATGATACTCATGTTATTTCAAACCCTAATCCAATATTAAAATTAAACAACAAGGTATATCAATTACACAACAATGAAGTATTCATTCACTCACTCAAAATATCCAACAATGCTTATCAAACAAGGTTTATAGAATTTACTTCCATTTCAGAAAACTTATCAACTCAACAAACTCACAGGAAAACTTACCCAAGTCCGTTTCACTCCAATATTATTTTCAAAAAATCTCAACCAATCAATTATTTTAACCAAAGAAGAATATACCCATACCTTTTACTTGTTGAAGAATAGACTTCAAAACCTGTCTCAATTATAACCACTTTCCTTGCCAAGCATAGGGGTTAGATGATAAAAATTATCACTCTAAAACTTCAAAATATTTCTTCAATAGAAAAATAATACTCAAATACACCTTATAATATCCAACTTTAAAACAATATTTTCAACTCAGATTTTCAACCTTCCAAAATCTTTAATATTCAACCAAAACAGATTTCCAATTAAAAAAATAAATACCTTTGTTTACACCTTATATTCTCCAAATTTAAAATAACATTCAAAAACCTTAAATATCTAAAATAAACTTCCTTACTACCTTATAACTCCTTAAACACTAAAAAATTCAATTCAAAAATAAAATTTTTGCATTCCCATTTTAACTCCCCTATACAACTTATAATCCAAATTAATTATGCAAAAACTTTAATTAACATAAACCTTTGGAAACAAAAAAAAAATTCCTTTTTTATTTTTCACAAGCCAAGTTAACCCAAACAATGCACATACCTTTATTATGCTGCCCAAAAGGCCTTGGTGAGATTCGAACTGCCGATGGTACTCCCCCAAGTGCTTTCACAGTGCTCGCAACCACCAACTAGGATGCATGGCTCCACAAGAGCAAAATGGCATGATTGTACCTTTGAATTTCTTCTCCCTCAAATAGTGCAAACTAAAACATGAACCTTCCTTAAACAAAATGGTGTGTGTGAGATTTGAACCCACACTAGGCATCTCGAAGGCATCTTACGCAGCCCTTGGCTAGAAACTCAGCTATGAGGGACTTCGAATAGTTTTTGGAGGCTACCACACTTTGTCCTTTCCTCTTCTCGAATACACATGCAAAATTTACACGATTTCATTTGCACAAGCCAAAATACAATTGCATGGATAATCTTCCAAATGTCAAACTTTGGCATTATTTACATGCAAATCATAGCTTGTTCCAATATCGGCGATTATTCGAATTTAATTTGAATTTAAATATTTAAATTTAATTTTTAAATATTAAATAGATATTTAAATTAACTTTAGCACTCATCATTATTTAAATTAAAATTTTAATCAAATATTAAAATATTTTAATTTAAATTAAATCTTCTTGTGGGTCTTTTCCAACTTGATCCTTGATATTTTTAAAATCAAATTTTTATCCAGAATAATAATAGTAGAATATTATTATTTAATTTGACTTTGCATCTCCTTCCTTGGATCTTTATTCTTTGAACCCTCCTGGGTATATAATATTTAAAAATAAATATTATAACGTATTGCTTTTCAAGACCTTATTGCTTTTGGAAGAAACACTTAATGTCCTTAAAAATGACGAACATAGAATAACAATGCTTTTGACATCAATGACAACAAATACTCCTCAAAATGTCCAACAATAGTTCTAGGTCTAGGGCTCCTTCTAGGTCACAAGGATCCTCTTGGAGGGCGTAGCTAGTGCTTATATGCACTTTTTTGTATATGAGCCTTGGTGCTCCATTGTATGTAGTAATTTGGCACTCATTGTATATGTGATATTTATACATATATATATATATATATATATATATATATATATATATATATATATATATATACATTGTTTTTACATTTTGTGTTATATGTTTGTGTGAATGCTTTTTATGCAATACTTTTGTGGAATGCATGTTTATATGGATGATTAATGCAAGGTATGAAATGTAAATTCTCTAATGATCATTCGTAGCTTAGATTTTACTTGACCATGTTTTAGAATTTTTGCTTAATTAGGGGCACCAAACATGGTGGTTTGTGAAGTAGATGACTCATGAAATGGCATAAATATTGACATGGAAGAAGATATGGATGTTTAGACTCTGACATACTAGTGGTATAAAAAAAACTCACTAAATATATCTAATTCCTATAGGACTAGATGTGTGTGCAGTGAATTTATTTACTGAATCATGAGTGTGGTAATTACTCGAGGCAATCAAGAACCAATGTGTGTGCAAGTGAGTTCATTAACTCAGCATGAGTAAATTGGGTAAACCTATTATGGATGAAACCAAGAGGCCATATTATCCATATGAGTGATCATAGGTCTCTTTAAAAGAGACATATCACCATGCATGAGCGTACTCCACTACCAGTCAAGCACCTATAGCTCCAATGGAGGCCAACTCCATAGTCCAAGGATTTGATCTCTTAAGCTTTGGGGATGACTACCTAGCCGTATGACTGGAAATGTAGTATGATCCTTATAACCCAATGATCAATGGTGTGTGATGTAAAATATTTAGAGTTTTTGTTAGGGATTTTTTCCTACTCTTTCTTTTATTTTGCTTTTTGTGATAGTGCTAAAAACCACTATTTTTGTGGACTATGTTGCATGATGGGACTAGCAAGGATTACCCTTTTCACTTTGAGACTCAAACCAAGTATGGTATTATTCCTCTTTGACACAATATATTTTTAAGATGTAAAATTATGTTTTGGTTCAAGAATATTTTAGAGTCAATTTCCAAACTCAAGATTTTCTTAGTGGCTATATGTGACGGTCCTAAAAATAATTCAACATGTATTTGTGGTTTTTATTAAAACACTAGGAGTGGCTAAGTGATCAAAAACATATAGGAAATATTTTTTAATGATAAAATGGGATTATGCAATGAAATGGAGGATGATGTGAAGGTGCCCTTGATTAAGGTAATGTAAATTTATTGGATCAATTAAAATATTTAACATAATAAATTATCCCTACTATGAAATGTGAAATGGAATGGAATGTATGAGATGCCCTTTATTTTGCAATAACATGTGTGCAAATTGAATTCAATGTAATATTTTTGTGTATTAGACATGTATACATACATATATATAGATCATATTATGCATAGAATACTCTCAAGTGTATAACATTAAGTGGTTCAAATTCTTTCTCTTCCTCTAGACTAGAAAGTCTATAAGTAATTTTATCCACTTTTTGGGTAACGATGTATGGAGCCAACCAATTAGCTACAAATTTATCACGAAGATGCAGTAGTGCATTGGTATTTTGTTGATTTTATTTAAGGACAAGATCTCCTACTTGGAATTCACATAGATGAAATTTGGTTGTAAGCACACTTTAAGTTCTATTGATAGACTCGTAAATGCTCTAAAGCATTGATTCACCTCTCATCCAAAACTATGATTTGGTCAAGATGTGTTTGTCTACCAGTATCATCATATATGAATTCTTGCAAAGAAATTTACAAGGAGGTAATATCGAGCTCAAAAGGTATGATTTATTCAGCCCCATAGACCAATGAAAATGGTGTTGCTCCTATAAGTGTGCAGATGCTTATTCGATAAGCCCATAATGCCAAGGGACTTTGTGTATGCCAATATCTATGATTTTCTTTAACAAGTTGTTGGTAGCCTCAAATTATCCATTTTCTTGTGGGTAATAAGGAGTTGAGAAATTGTATTAGATGTTATATTTCTCACAAAGTGCTCAAACATCCTTGTTCTTGAAAGACTTACCATTTTCAAAGATGATTTTCGATGGGATACCAAAACAAAAAATAATGTGGTGGAGTATGAACTCCACAATTCTAGGTCCTATCGTACTAGTTAGAGGAATTGCCTCAACCCATTTTGTGAAGTATTCAGTGGCTATGATGACAAATAAATGTTATCCCAAGGAAGGAGGTGAGATTTTACCAATTAAATAAAGACCCCATTAGGAAAAGAGCCAAAGAATTTGAATAGGATGTAAAGCTTTTGATATTACATGAGTTAGATTAGCATGCTCTTGAAATTGCTTATAGTGTTTTACATATGTGAAAAAATCATGCTCCATGGGGTAACAATAATAACCCATGCGTAAAATACGCTTTACGATGGCCATTCCACTAAAATGACCACCACAAGTACCATCATGAGCTTCAGCTATTGCTCTTTGTGCTTCACTAAAATTGAGATAATGGAGGACTCCATAATAACCATGTTTATACAACAAGTCCCCAAAGATAACAAAACGTGCTAATTTTTGCTTAAAAGTGTGTTTAGTAGTTTGATACATGTCTAATGAGAGTGTTCCAAACTTGAGAAATACTAGTATTTGGCTGGACCAAGGCTCACATGAATCCAAATGGATAAAGTAAACATCCTTTTCATCTTTGGATTCAGCATGGACAATTGCAAACTTAGATATCATTGAAATAATGAGGGGTTTTACCTCCCCTAAGGAATATTTTGGAGTCAATGATCCAAGGGAGGCCATCACATCTGCAAATATATTAGTCGAACATGATAAATAATTGATTCCATACCATTCAAATTTAGAGAGCAATTTCATTGCTACTTCATGATAAAGCTTAATGGTAGGTTCTTTGCATTGGTATTCTTAGATTAACTATTTGAAAATAAGTTAGGAATCACAAAATATCTTGATACACTTAATTATCATAGCTATGGCTGCTTGAAGACCTAATATTAATATTTCATACTTTGTTGTGTTTTTTGTGCATTGGAATTCAAGTTTGAATGATAAGTGGGATAGGCACCCCTTGGGGTGTATGAAACATGACTCTAGCACCTTGACCTTTCTTGCACTTAGAACCATAAAATAATAGTGTGATGTCGATGTATTTATCTGAAATGACATCTTCTTGTTAAGTGATAGTAAATACTGAATCATCTAGTAGCTCAATAATCAAAGAATGATCACTAGGTAGTGGAGCTTCCACAATTTGATTAGATATGACCTAACCTTTAATGGATTTTTGGTTAATGAATTCAAGGTTGAATTCAGAAAGAAGCATTATCCATTTAGTGGTGTGAGTGTTACTGTAGGTGCAAGACATCATATAATGTAGAGGGTTTTCTCTAGCTATGATATATGTTGTGTGACTAAGCATATAATATTGAAGTTTCTTAGTGGCAAAATCCACTGCTAAGCACAATTTTTCTACATAGCATATTTGGTTTCATAGCTTACCAATACTTGACTAATGTAATATACAACTTGCTCTCGATTTTCCTCACTCTTTTGTGCAAGCATTATACCTAATGCAAAGTATGTTGTTGAAACACAAATATAGAATGAGAACCCCTGATGAGGAGGAGCTAAGACTGGTGGAGAAGCTAGTTATTTCTTTATGTTATCAAAGGCTTTAGCGCACTAATCTATCCAAGAAAATGGCACCCCCTTTTATAGTAGGTGATTGAATGACCTACATTTGTCAAAAATTTATGCAATGAAATGATGGATCGATTGGATCTTTCCTTGTAAACTATGCAATTCCTTTAAGTTAGTTGGGGGAGGCATCTCCATGATGGCCTTGACCTTGTTTGGGTCCACCTCAATACCTCTTTTTGAGACAATGAATCCTAAAATTTTTCTTGAGGTAACACCAAAGACACATTTCTTGGGATTCAACCTTACCTTATTCTCAATAAGTTGATCGAAAATATTTTCTAATACACCAATGTGATCTTGTCAAGTTTTAGATTTAGCTAAGAGATAATACACATAATATTTGATAATATTATGCATATAGTCATGGAAAATGTATGCCATGGCTCGTTGATAAGTGGCACCTATATTTTTAATTCCAAAGGGTATCACCTTGTAACAAAAAATCCCTCAAGATGTAGTGAATGTTATTTTGTGTTGGTAATCAAGATTTATTTGAATTTGGTTGTATCCTAAAAAACCATCCATGAGAGAAAGCATTCCATGACCAACACAAGTATTGACAAGAGTGTCAATGTTCAAGAGATGAAAGTCATACTTACGACACACTTTGTTAAGATCTCAAAAGTTAGTGCAAATATGTATCACCCTGTTAGGCTTGCAAATGGGTACCATGTTTGTAAACCACTTAGGATAATCAATGAGTATAATGAAACCCACATATAATATATTTTGGAGCTCTTATTTGGCTATGAGGGCCATGGTAGGATGCATCCTCCTAAGTTTCAATTTAACTAGCTTGGCATCAGGGTGTAAGGTGAGATTATGGAAGACCAACTTAGGGTCAAGACCAGACATGTCCTTATAAGACCATGCAAAAATGTACTTCTTATTAAGAAGAGCAATTAATTACTCTTGTTCATTAGTAGGTAAACTTTTGCCAAGTTTGAAAATTTGGGGATTGTCTTTATCTGAACTAAGGTTCACATCAATCGTATCTTCAATTGACATATAAGAAACTTTCTCAAGTTGATGGGGCATTGGTATTAGATGAATGTTGTTGATTATATCATAAAACTCTTCTAACTTATCCTCATCTACGTCTTCTTGTAAAACCTCAATATTCAAAGGTGAGGGTGAAGGTGAAGGTGGAGGGGATGTAGGAATATAGTTGGCTAAAGCCCTTAACAACTCCTTAGATAAGACAAACTCAAAAAAATATGGAGTCAAGGAAATATAATCCATGTCAATAAGGCTAATATCAATTGGAATTGGCTTTGCAAAATCATATGGATTACAGAGTGGTGTGAATAAGTCAGTAGGATTCATGTTGACTTAAGGGAAAAATGGATGGGATGGATAAGGCCTTAAAACTAATGCTAGGATATTGGTAAACCTGGATAGTAGCAAGCAACACAAATAAATACAAATATGTACAATACAATGAGATGATTTTTTGTAGTGGTGAAAAACACTATTATTGTTTTAGTGTTTTTGAATTTTATATTTATTTTTTGTTATGTGCATGTATTACAAGTTTGGCTAAGAAATGGATTAATGAGATGAAGGTGGTGGTTCATCAGTAGGTGTGGATCACTCTTGTGAAAGAAGCAAGTGAAATATGGGCTCATGGATAGGGAAAATTCTAAGTTAAAACTCATCCTATTCAGTGCAGAGAATGATGGGCTCTCATTCATCTTTAGATTCATCAAAAATTATCAACATTGGTTTGAATTATTCATAGATATCATTTTTAGAGTCATCAGGTTGGAGAGTTTCTTCTCCTAAATTTAGAGTAAGCCTTTGGAAGGTATGCTCAAGAGAATAGGTGGTGGAAAGTGGGTGATAACCTAGACCTAAATAGTCATGTACTTCTTGATATAGAACATCAATAAGCTGAGGCACTCTTTGTTGTCTTCCTAAGCCATGTCCCTACCAATTAACTATGTGAAAGTAGTGGGATGGAAATCCCATCATGTTTTGAATTTTGGTAGGTGTTGGTCCTTTGGATTCTTCTAAGAGAGTTAGATTGGATGAAGACTCAATCCCTCCATATAGGAAATTGATGCTATTGAGAGTTGAACCCATGTCATATACCGCACCTATAGATAAAGGTGGGTCACATGGGCAACTGAACTCCTTAGCAATTGGAATAGTGAGCGGTATGAATGTGATGTCTTGAACCACATATTCACCAATACCAGGATTAGTGAGGTGGACCTTGACTTGGGATGATGTGGAAGGCTCATGGTTGGATAATAGCTTGAAGAATTATGGAGATGAAGACATCTCAAAATTCGGTAACTGAACTTGTGAAATGTTGGCTGATGGTGATGGATTAGATTGGGGAGGTTTTTGGATGAATGATGATGATGTGGGTTGACTTTGACCACATGCGCATGTAGTCAATGATAAAGATGATGGGGGTATGGAAGGTTGGTGAGAATTGTTGATAGGGAGCTCCTCATGAATGGGAGCTTTTAGTGAATAAATGGATGAAGTGATAGATGGATTGGATAATGGTGATATGAAAAGGTGTGGTGAAGGAAGCATGGATTCATAAGGATTTGAGATAAAATTGCAATACTTAAATGGTTTGACATCCATTGGTATGCAATGTACTTGTCCCTCATAAACATATTTTAGGTATTGATGTAGAATGGAATGGACACGTCTCATATCCCTCATCCAAGATCTTACAAGGATTACATTGTATACCATGGATTCATCCAATATGTGGAACATAATCTGCAACATTTTGACCGCTACTTCAATGGGCAAAAAAATAGTGCCAACTATAGAACATAAATCATTATTGAATGCTTTTAGGGTGAAATATGAATTGGTGATATACGATGGAGGAAGGTTAATATGATGAATGACATATGTGGTAATGATATTAATAGAGGAGCTAGTATCAATTAGAACTCTTTTGAAAGGCTTATTGTTAATTAGAGCCATTATATTCAATGGAGGATGAATTGATTTTTATGAGATTGGCTTAATCTCAAAGTCATAAAATGTAATGGAAGGCTACATGCATGTTTGAATACTCCCTACAAATTTTTTGAAGGCATTAGCATCTTGATATTTATATTAAATAGATTTTAGAATGTCCATTAATACCTCACGATGTGGGAGATATTGTTGAATTAGCTCATATATTGACAATTTGGTAGAAGCCATATTTAGGCTTGTGGTTAACCAACTACTCAATGAGATGAATTGTTGTGGAGGACGATTGATGGACGGAATGGGTGGATTTTTTTGGTTGGGAATATAAATTGGCAATGAAGAATTGGGGGAAATTTTGATGGGAGGTGATGTGGTAGGTTATGATACACTTGCTTAAGGTTTTTTTCTTGCATTTTGTTGGTTATTTTGTTGACCTCTAGTTACCAAATGAATTTCACCTACAAAACCTTGGTATTGTTGGACATGATTGAATTGATTGGAAGGAGTTTTTGTGTTAGTCCCTCCCACATTGGGTTGCACCTCCTCATGATGAGGAAGTGGATTTTGGAAAATACCAAGATTTGGTTTTGTTGAGCAAGGGGGTTGTCAAGCTTGGTGGCCCCCAAGTCAATAATATCTTAAAATATGTCTTTGAATACATGGAAATTATTGATATCATGTCCACTTTGCCTATGGTAAGGACAAAATAAATATTTTTGATAATGTTTACCACATTTAGTGGGATCATATGGTCTGATTTTGAGCAAGGCAAGTTTATTTGTGTTATACAACCTTCGAAAAAAGAAAGCATATAACTCGAACAATGGGGTGTATAGGCAATTCTATCATACAAACTATCATCAAGGATAGTTTTCCACATTTGACACTGTGCTATGCATTGATTGAGATATTGAGGGTACCATATGATAAGGAATTTGTTACGATGGTTTTTACACTGATTGTTGTTGAGCCATTACAGGTTGGATCATGACCACTTGATTGACATGATTAGGCTGATTGGATGGAGTGGATTGTGTTGATTTTGATTGGACAAAATAGTTGCTTTTATATTGGCCCTTGTTTTGCCATTCCTTTTTCCTAGGGTTAAGTATGTCCTCTTGGATTTTTATCTCCTTGATGATACTAGCCTATGCTAGAGCTTCTTCAAATTATTGATATGCCTATAATTGAAGCATCCAAGAGATGGTTTTTAAACAAATATTGGTGAATAGTTTGATAAGCTCTTACATTGGTAGGGTGAATGGTAGGCTAGTAATTATGATCCTCCAATAGTTGTCAAAGTCATAGATAGACTCATCGTCATGTTGTATTAAAGCATAAATATCAAACAATGAGACTTTATTTCTAACATTAAGGACAAAGCGCTCAAAGAATTGGTCAACCAATTGTTCAAAAGTATAAATACTATGACTAGGCAATTGGTTGTACCACTCTATGGAATCTCCACCTAATATCTGAGGAAATTTTCTAAGCATGAGAGCATTGTCATTTTGGATTATAAATCATGAGTGTACAAATGTGCTCACATGCTCTTTGGGGTTCTTAGTCCCCTTGAATTTATCAAAATTTGGTACCATGAAATCTATCATATATGGTAGTGATGGTACCAAAGGGTGAATAGGTTGGTTAATCAGATGATGTAGGGTTGGCTTCTAGTTTTTCATACCTGGAGTATGTTGTATCAACTAATATTTTTTTTGCATGGCCTTGATTCTAGGGTCTTCCCAAGGAATGTGGAAGCCTTGAATCACCTAATAATTTTGTTAAGGCCTGGTGGAAAAATGTTGTGGCATATATAGATGATGATGGTATTTATGATGATGACTAGGTGAGGTGGATGAAAATTGATGAAGATATGGGGAATGTTGAAATGGAGACAATGCATGGGGGCTATGGTTGGGTTGGCCTTTAGGAATGAATTGGGTATTGGTATAGTTTGGAAGAGGGGTAGGTATGGAAACCATAGAATATTGGGGTATCCATGATGGAATTTTGTTAATGAGGGTGGGTTGAGTAGAAATTGGTAGAGGCTTAGGGTTCACTTGTACTTATTTTTGAGCATTTTGACATTGCTTAATAAATTTGTTTAAGTGTTCCCACACTTCATAAATTTCTCTATCAGATATGGAAGGTATGGAGGTATATTGCATGGAAGGTGTGGCTAAGGGATAAGTTGCTCTTGGCATGTCAAATTGAGGGGCAAAAACTTGTGAAGCAGCATTTACATGTGCTTCATACAAGGGGTTGGTGTAGGTAGAGGTGTATGAAGATGGGATAGAAGTGCTATGAGCACTTGTGTATTGGGGAATGGAAACATGAGATTAAGGTGCAACCGATGCCTCAAAAATAGGGTTAGTGTATACCTAGGTATAGTTGGATGGTTGGGAATGAGCACGTTCCTATTGTAAAGTAGGATCTTGACTAGGGAAATTGTGAATGGGCTCTAAAATATAATTGGTTGATTTGTAGAGAGCCTCTACTTTTGCCATGTCTATTTGGATGACATTGTGGTTAATAGATGGTGAATATGACTCAACTTTGGGAAGGGAAGTGTTAGTATATCTATACGAGATATCAATAGTCTATACAGTGTGTGATGGATCTAAAGATAAATATTTCTATGTCACACTTGGGGGATCCACTACATAAGTGGTGGGAAAGGTGGATGAATGTTCCTTGGAATTGTTTTTATTTAATGTTTTCTTTTGTTTTCTTGTTAAGACCATAAACCAACTAAACCAAATACAAATTGTGTAGTAAAATGAAATGCAGAATTGAAACTTCACAAAAATCACTAGCAAAGAAGTTAGAATCAAGTGATGAGTCATCTAGTGATTAAGAAGCAAATTATGGTAGAAAGAATAAGGATTATAGAAGATCTAGAGATATAAGATTTATTAAGTGTTTCAATTATGGAAATCATGGACATTTTGCAACAGATTTTCAAGAACCCAAGAACAACAATGATTAAGAAATACGGGATCACAAGAACAATGAATCAAAAAGATACAGGCACCAAAAGAAAAGCAAGGATGGACAAAGAAGATAAGGAAAGAAGTTCTTTCAAAGATAAAAGAGGATTTACTATGCAAATAAGGCAAGTAAGTACTCAAGTGATAGTGATGTTATTTTTTTAGACAATGATAGATATGAAAACCTATTTATGATTGAAGAAAAAGAGCAAGTTAAGAAAAGGACTCTAGTAATTATCAAGTATTTTAGATGTGGTAACTTTGGACATCTTGAAGATAGTTATACAAGGGATGGTTATAGTTTTAGTGATGATTAATATGAATATGGACTTGAAGGACTAGATGAAAACCTTATAATAGCACAAGAATAAGGAGAAGGTGATCCTATAGAAGACAAGCCAACAGAGAATAAAGATATGGACAAAAGTAAACAAATAGAGGAATATTCAAAAAAGTATGGATATGATCTCAAGGGAGAACTTATTATGCCCTTGACATGGTAAAGAAGGTAAGAAAGTAGCACTCTAAACTTGAAATTCAATTTCAATAATGTGATGAAGAGAGAAGATTGCTTATAGAGGATTTAGAAAAATCAAAGTCTAAGGCAAAAAGGTTCAAGGAAAAGTTATAAGCAAAGATCTTAGAATTTGATAAATTAGCACAAGAAGTGGCACTACTAAGACAATATCTAGAGGACTCCAAGATCAATATGAAAGGGTTCATAAATAGCTCAAAGAATTTAGATAAGTTCATCAAGATAAAAAAGACTACATCAAGAAAAAAAGGTCTTAGATTTGAACAGGTTCAAAATAAATGGGAAGGAGAGTCAACTTCAAGTTTTGGAGGAGAAGAAACTTCAGATGAATATATTTTAGAAGAAGACAATGTAAAATAAAGTGAGACATCTGAGGATGAGTTGGACAATATAGAGTTCAAAAAAACAAGAACAATGCACAAAGAAGATACATAAGAAACAATAATCAAAATAGGTCAAGAGAGACTAAGAGACCAATGAGGTCAAGACAAGGAAGCTTCAATGGAAGATGCTTTTCATGTCACAGGTTTGTGCACATGGCTTCACAATGCAAAACACATGAAAGATAAAATATGAGAACATATAGCTTTTCCATGGGTATTACTACTCATGTAATCAGTTTTATCACAAGGCAATGAATTGCAGGGTTCATGATAGAAGAGGATATGTCTTCACTAGGAGAAATCCTAAGATATTTACACCTCCAAGGAACAATAACATTAAGTGTTATAAGTGAAATAATGATGGTCACACAAAAAAGTGGTGTAGAGTAGACATTCCAAAAATAGGTATAAACAGAAATAGGAACATGAATATGAATATGAAAAGGAACAAAAATAGGAACATGAATATGGATAGGAATAGGAACAGGAACATGGATATGAACAGAAATAGGAAAAAAAATAAGAACATGGATCTAAACAAGAATAGAAATAGTAATTTAAATAGGAATGGGAACATAAACATGGAAAGAAATAGTCAAAGGAATCATAAGGATCAGATAAGAAGGAAATAAGATAAAGGTAAAGAACAATGATTTCTGGGAGTAGAAATACTCCCATTTCAAAATTAACCACCTCAAGAGAAGGTGGGAGAGGGGATAATATAAGAGGCTCATTCTTATCCCCGAGCCCCAAAGGTGACCATTTACCATTGATGTCAAAGGGGGAGAGATTTGAGTAAGGGGGAGAGATTTGGCATTTGAAAAGAACATTGAGTTAGGGGAGCAATGTCCTAGGGGGAACAGATCAGAAGGAGTCAAGTTTTTGATAAAAAAAATTTGGGTTGCCATCAATGACAAAGGGGAATATTGTTGGACATTTTGATTCCTTAAGCCAAAACTTGTCATTGATGTCAAGAAATTAAGTCATCAGTAATGTCAAGGAATTTTTCAAGAGACAAGTTATTAAAGTTGTCATTGATATCCAAGAAGAAGCTTATAATAAAGTCAAAGGTCAAGAGGAAAAATGCAAAGGTTAAAGGCAAAGGGCTCCATAATAATTTTAAATATTATGTAGAAGCATAAGTTAAATAGTTTTCAATAAAAACTAAGAAAGTTTATTGCAATTCTAAAGGAAGGTTTAATATTTATTTGATAAATTATTAAAATTCAAAATGAATTTAAATTTTATAAATAAATATTATTTATACCAAGGTGCAAAGTGAAATATGGTTTAAATATAACCAAAGGGTTTTAAAGTTTTAATTTATAAAATTTAAATTCAAAAGAATTTAAATAGTTTATAAATTAAAAGGCTCCAAACGAAATTTGAGCGCCGACGTCCAAAAATTGTTGAAGGTAATTCGAGCATCAACGCCATGCATGGAGGAAGAAATTCGGTATATAAGCTAATTTCTTGGAGGCATTTTAATTTATCCTTTTGCTCAATAATTGAATGCATGCAATTGTGTTTGAATTTTTAAGGGAGAAAGAGAAGTGTCTATTATGTTTGAGCATCGACGGATAACGTTAAGGGGATTTGTGCCAGAAGTTCAAGTGCCAACTGGGTAGGTGGCCTAGTGGCAAAGAGGATAGTATTAGGGTGTTTGGATGTAGGGAGGCCTATGTTTGAAACATAGTGGCAGTGTTTTTGTGGCAGTTGCATTAGTGTTGGAGAGCACCAAAGTAAAGGTGCATGTTTTGTGCAAGGTGAGCAGGGAAGTTTTGGAGCATGTGGTGGTCATTTGTCCCCAATAAAGCACTTAGATTGCATGGTATTGGGAGCTATGGCTAGGGAACCAGTGGAGGCTATGCGGTGTGTTCGAATCCCCTCAAAGGTAAGGTAATAAATTTTGATTTTAATTTTTGTATTGCCAAAATTTTGGAGCTAAAAGAGTGCATGAAAGGATTGTAAGTTGGAAATGTTTTTTGATAAGTTGGAGGAATAAGGTGTTAAGGTTTATTTTAATAAAGTGTTTTGTCATATTGCTTTATTGAAATATTAAAAGGATAGAGGGAGATTCTTGTCTTAGGTTATTTTGAAAAGAGGAGTGCATTGAATATTATTGGGAGATTATAAGGTGTAAGTGGTAATTTACTTTTTGTAAATGTTGAAGAATATTTTCTTAAAGATGAAGTGATAAGGTGTATGTGTGTTTTGATGTTTACATTGTATTTTGAGGAATTTAACCATATTATAATTTCCTTGATCTTGGCAAGAAGTGTTTGAGATTTTGGCAAATTAAGAAGATTTCTTCATCATCAAGAAAAATGTATAATCACATTTTCCAAAGTTTAATTTGAATTGTTGGTTTTCTGGAAAATAAGTTTGGAGTGAAAAGGAAATTATTAGGGTTTCATTTTGAGTGTGTTTGATTTAATGCATTAAGATTTTTTGGGATAAATAGTTGTGATTAAAACATTGTTTAAAAAGTATTGTTGTTGAAAACATTGGTTGTGTGAAGAACTTGAACTAGGGTTTGAGTATCATTGCTATGAGAGGATTGTTTTATAGGCATTGTTGTTGAAGTGAGTTGTTGAGCAAAGAACTTGAACGAGAGTTTAAAATAATATGAGTATCATTGCTATGATAGGATTTTTTTATAGGCATTGTTGTTTAAGTGAGTTTTTGAGCAAAGAACTTGAACTAGAGTTGAAAAGAACATGAGTATCATTGTTATATGAGATTTTTTGTTGAGCATTGTTGGAAATATTTTGAGTTGATGTTTACATGCTTAGACTAGGGATTATGATCAAGGGTTGTTTCTTTGAGTGATTGGTTGAGTAGAGTTGGTTGAGCCTAGTCAAGTGGATGTGTGAAGTGATTGTTCAAGTTCCATAAAACAAACTATTCTATATTCTAATTTTGGTTGAGATTGAGCATTGATTTGAAACATGTTGGATCTCTAACAATTCTATTTATTTTTCTATGAGATTGGACAAGTTCTATGTGGAATTGTTAATCAGATTTAAGACTTCTTTGAGAAGACTTATGGACTAATTTTGTGTGAGATTTTTGTGGAAGCATACAATAAAAATTTGGTTAAGTTCTAGAGAGGACTTATTGAGCAGTTTGGACAAGTTCTGTGTGGACTTATTGAGCAGATTTGGACAAGTTCTGTGTGGACTTGTTGAGCAGATTGGACAAGTTATGTGTGGAATTGTTGAGCATATTGGACAAGTTTTGAGTGGACTTGTTGAGAATATTTGAGCAAGTTTTGAGTGGAATTGTTGAGCATATTTGAGCAAGTTCTGAGTGGACTTGTTGAACAGATTTTAGCAAGTTCTGAGTGGACTTGTTGAGCATATTTGAGCAAGTTTTGAGTGGATTTTCTGAGAGGATTTGAGCAAGTTCTGAGTGGACTTGTTGAGAAAATTTTAGCAAGTTATGAGTGGACTTGTTGAGTAAATTTGAGAAAGTTTTGAGTGGATTTGTTGAGCAGATTTGAGCAAGTTTCGAGTGGACTTGTTGAGTAGATTTCAGCAAGTTTTGAGTGGAATTTTTGAGCATATTTGAGCAAGTTCTGAGTGGAATTATTGAGCATATTTGAGCAAGTTTTGAGTGGAATTTTTGACAATATTTGAGCAAGTTCTGAGTATAAGCTTGTGTTCTTCACACATGACCATTATTCATTCAACTATTTTCTAACCCTTATCTCATTTCTATCCCTAAACTTACACTTTTATTTGAGCTTAATTTATTCAACACCTAAATTAGTTGACAAGGTATACCAGCCTACTATGGATATTGGATTGAAGAAATCTTTTATCCATCCAATGTTGGGGTTTAAGCTATGATTAGCGGATGTGCCTCCTAGAAGTCATAGATTCATAATCATAGTTCAAGTTTTTCTTGATGTCAATTCACACCCCAATAGTTCTAGCACACACGGTGGGACATTTTTTACAATAACACTAGCTTAACCACTCCAAAAATTCAATAAATTAGAAAATCTATTTCGATAGCGCATAATATTTCAGGACTACTAGGTTGTCTATAAATAAAAATCTAGATTATTTGATCTATTAGGAGCTCCCATTAAGAGGGAAAAATGTTGGCAATTTTGGGTACCTTGGGTACATTGCCTTTGCTCAAGTGTAGAAGTTGTCATTGATGTCAAGAAGCTCTTGAAGGAATTTGATTTAATGTCAGATTATTCAGAGCATGGACAATGGGTTTCCAAGAAGATCATAGTAGCCCATTTGCAAAAGATCAAAGAAAAAAAGACAAGTTAGAAAAAGTATGCAGCAGGCTGGAAAAACTGTCGCGATTTCGCGACATGTTAGAGGAGAGAGAAAGTGCTGGAAAAACTGTCATGATTTCGTGACATTTTAGAGGAGAGAGAAAGTGCTGGCAAAACTGTCATGATTTCGCGACATGTTGGAAGAGAGAGAAGAAGCAGGCAAAACTGTCACGATTTCGCGACATGTTGGCAGAGAAAGAAAGCAAGGTGGAAAGTGTCACGATTTCACGACATGTCGCATTTTCGTGACTCAAAAAGTGCAGGAAGGCAAAGAAGGGAAAGTGTCACGATTTCGTGACATAATGCAAGGAAGGTTGTACGGACGAAAAAGTGTCACGATTTCGTGACATGATGCAGAAGGGAGAGTCCGTAGTGTGAACTGTCACGATTTCATGACAAGTTCGAAGAGAGATAAAGTATCTCGAAAAGTGTCACGATTTCGTGACATGCTGCAGAGTTCGAAGTGAGAACAGTCACGATTTTGTGACATGCTACAAAAGATGAAGTGAGGACTGTCACGATTTCGTGACATGCTGAAAAGCTCGAAGTGAGAACTGTCACGATTTCGCGACATGCAACAAAGGGAAGAGTCTGAAATGAGAAGCATCATGATTTTGTGATAGGTTGCAAAGAAAGCTTTGAAAGTTGAAAGCGTCATGATTTCATGATAGGATGAAAGAAAAGCGTACGGATGTAGAAAGTGTCACGATTTTGTGACAGGGAGAAAAGATAGCAGACGGCAGCAGAAGTGTCACGATTTCATGACAAAAACTAAAAGCATGTCTTCCATAGGTGAAGTGTCATGATTTCACGACAAAAGAGAGGTATGAGAGTTGGTAGGACAAAGTGTCATGATTTCATGACAAATGAGAGAGGAAGGCATGAAGAAAAGGGTCACGATTTTAAATGAAGATGATGAGGGAAAGTATATTCATGACAAAAGCATGAGAAGAAGGCCATGAAGACAGAAGGGTCACGATTTCGTGACAGAAGAGAAGATGACGTCAGCAAAAGCAGAAAGTGTCACGATATCGTGACAAAAGCCATAAGATAGTGTACGGTTGCAAAGGTGTCATGATATCGTGACATGTTGTAGTTTCATGAGAAAAGCTACAGAACCACAGAGGCGGTTGAAGCCGATAGAGTTAAATTTGAGCCGATGCAGTTTAGGGTTTTGCAACCAATGAAGTTAAGGGTAGCAGTCGACTAAGATCAAGGTTTTGATCTTGAAAGTATTAGTATAAAAGCAGGGCTGCTTGGAGAGAAAAAGATATCGATCGATGTGTGCGTTCGAAGAGCGACGTTCATAGACTGTGCGAAGAGAAGAAGTTCGATCGTCGAGAGTAGAGTGCATTCTGTCGAATCTTCCAAGTGAGAGAGATCACAAGGGAGCAGAGTGCGTGAAGACTATGCGGCTGTAATTGCGTAGAGGTGCAAAGGTCGAAGATTGATCAAGTGCAGCTGTGATTGCGCAAAAAGAGTGAAGGACTGTGTTTTTGTGCAGACCAAAAAAAGAGGACAAAGACATTTGTGCCAGACCGAAGGACTGTGTTTGGTGCAGATCAGAGAAAGAGAAAGAGGACATTTGTGCTAGACCGAAGGACTGTGTTTAGTGCAAATTCGAGGACCAGCTTTGAGGTGATAGAGTTGAGGACAGAGGTCTCCAGCCAGAGCAAGGAAGACAGGTGTCTTCTATGGATAGAGTTCCATTTGCTAAGGGCAGCTGAGGCAGAGGTCTTCTAGAGGATCACCAGTCGGAGCAGAGTTAGGGGAAGGTATCTCCTTTGAGCCGAGGCTCATAAACTTTGTAATTGGGAAGGTTTCCCAAAGAATTTGAGATAATATTTTAGAGAAAAGTTTTGTGGACGTAGCCTAGCCATTCTGGGTGAACCACGTTAAAAATGAGTCTTCAATGTGTGATGTTTTCTGTCTTGTTTAATGTTGTGTTGATGCCACTGCTATCTGAAATTAAAATTATTAAATGGTTAAGACTTATACTGTTCACCCCCCCCTCTCAGTATAAGTTCATGTTCTTCAATTGGTATCAGAGCGGGTCACTCCAGAAAGAGCCTAACAGCTTGGAGAAGGATCTATCAGAGGAACATACAGATTCAGAAAGAAATGAAGAGGTTGAGTTCGATCTCAAAGGTGAATTCTTCTTGGCTTTGAGAAAGCTTGAGAAATTTAGGGAAGAGAATTTTGTTCTCAAGCATCAATGTCAGGAAGAAGAGATAGCAAGATCAGAATTGTCTCAAAGTGTTATAGACTTCAAAATTCTAGCTGAAGAAGGGAAGAAGGTTGAACAAGTTCTGACAGAGGCTCTAAAAGGAAAGGAAGCTGATTGTGAGAAACTAGAAGAAGAGATTATGTCTCTTAGAGTGAAGTTGGAACAGTTGACTCTCGGACAGAATACTCCGTGTGAAAAGCAAAAGAAGGATGGTATCACCATTCATGAAATAGGGTCTACGAGCAAGGTCAAGCTTCATCCTGAAGAGCAGTGGATTCCAGTTGATCACAAGAAGAACAATCATCCAAGGCATCAAAACAGGTTACATAATACCTTCCATGGCTATTGTTTTTCCTGTAAGAAATTTGGTCACATAGCTATGCATTGCAATAAGTCTCTGAATAGCCATAGTAAGGAAAATGTTAACTCGTTTGCACCTCTTATGAATAAAAATATCATGTGTTACAAGTGCAAGAATTTTGGGCATATAGCAAGGATGTGCAGTTTGGATAGATTTAGCCTTGAGTTCACTAAAAAGAGGAATGAGATCAAATCTAAGTCAATGATAGTTCAAACTGCTTTTCATGCTCAAGACAAAGTAGAAAAATGGTATCTTGATAGTGGTTGTTCAAAACATATGACTGGTGAAAAGGAAAAGTTTTTGGTCTTAAAAAAAACAAACAGAGGAACAGTCAGTTTTGGAGATAACAGGTCCGCTAAAATCTGTGGTAAAGGGACTCTTAGTTTGGATGGGAAATCCAAAACAGAAAATGTGCTCTATGTAGAAGGTCTAAGACATAATCTTCTTAGTGTGAGTCAACTTTGTGATCAAGGGCACATAGTATCTTTCTTTTCAGATAGATGTGAGATAAGTAAAGAAAAAAATGGAAAACTCATTGCTAGTGCTACAAGGACTCCAAACAATCTTTACATGCTAAGTGAGATAAAAAGGGAAAAGTGTTTTCTAACTCAAGAAGATGAGAGTTGGTTATGGCATAAAATATTGGGGCATTTGAGCTTTGATAATCTTGTCAATATTAGTAACAAGGAAGCAGTTAGAGACTTGCCCAAAATAAAAAGGCCCCATAACATCATTTGCGGTCCTTGTCAACATGGAAAACAGACCAGAACCAGTTTTAAATCAAAAGGGTATACTTCTTCAAAACCATTGGATCTTATTCATACTGATTTGTGTGGCCCTACTAGAACTCAGAGCATTCAGGGAGAAAGCTACTTCATGCTGTTTATAGATGATTATTCTAGAATGACTTGGGTTACTTTTCTCAAAGAAAAATCTGAAGCTTTTGAAAAATTTAAAGCTTTTAAAGAAATGATTGAAAATGAGATCGACAAGAGAATCAAATGCTTAAGATCAGATAGAGGAGGAGAGTTCACTTCAAATGAATTTGTGGAATACTGTGAGCAACACGGAATCAAAAGAGAATATTCAGAAGCAAGAACTCCTCAACAAAATGGAGTAGTTGAAAGGAAAAATAGAACCGTTGAAAATATGGCTAGAGCAATGTTAAATGAGTCAAAACTTTCAGATGGCTTTTGGAGAGAAGCAGTCAGTACAGCAGTCTACATCATCACCAGGGCTCAACTCAGAGTCAATCATCATAAAACTCCCTATGAGTTGTGGAAAGGAAGACCAGCTACAGTAAAATACTTCAAAGTGTTCGGGAGTAAGTGCTTCATCAGAAGGGAAGATCAGAATTTGGGTAAGTTTGATCCTAGGTGTGATGAGGGAATTTTTCTTGGATATTCCAGCAGAAGCAAGGCCTACAGATGCTTCAACAAAAGAACTCATACAGTTGTAGAAAGCATAAATGTAACAAGTAGATGAAAAGACAGGGGATAAGAGAACCAGTCAAGGAACTCGGTGATGAAATCTGTCAAGAAGAATTCAGAGAGGTTTCAGATGAAGAAGAGGAAAGACAACAACTGCTTCCCAAAACTCCTTCACGGTATGTTCAGAAACATCATCCCAAAGACTTGATCATTGGTGATCCAAATAGCAGGCAAACAAGAAGAAGAGTCATTCCTTCACATGATTCTGCGAATGTTTCATTGTTATCTCAGATTGAGCCAAAATATTTCAGTGAAGCATGTACAGATAAGTTTTGGGTAAAAGCAATGGATGAAGAGCTAAATCAAATAGAGAAAAGTGAAACCTGGGATTTGGTTCCAAGACCTAAGGACAAGAATGTCATTGGCACAAAATGGATATTCAAAAATAAACTCAATGAGGATGGAAAGATTGTCAGAAACAAAGCTAGGTTAGTCTGCAAAAGGTTATGCTCAAGTAGAAGGTATTGATTTCGAAGAGACGTTTGCGCCTGTTGCTCGTCTTGAAGCTATCAGAATGTTTTTGGCCCTTTCAAGCTTCAAATCATTCAAGGTATATCAAATGGATGTAAAGTCGGCTTTTCTAAATGGGGTGTTGGTAGAAGAAGTCTACATAGAACAGCCAGAAGGAGTGTCTCTCTCAGAACAGTCAGACTATGTGTGTAAACTAAAAAAGGCTTTGTATGGGTTAAAGCAAGCACCCAGGGCTTGGTACTCAAGACTTGATGGGTATCTTCATGAGCAAGGCTTCAGGAAAGGCGTGGCAGATAGCAACTTGTATATTAAGAATGAAGATGATGATATGTTGATTATAGTTGTCTATGTTGATGATATTATTTTTGGGGGAAATAATACTCAGATGTGCAAAGTTTTTGCTAACACCATGCAGAAGGAATTCGAGATGTCTATGATTGGAGAGCTGTCATTCTTTTTAGGTCTTCAGATTGCGCAATCAAAAAATGGTATATTTCTCTCTCAGGGAAAGTATATCAAAGAAATGTTGAAGAAATTTGGGATGATGGACAGCAAACCCGTGTGTACTCCAATGATTACAGGGTGCAATCTGAGTAAAGATGATGAATCTCCAATGGCAGATCAGAGGTTGTACAGATCTATGATTGGCAGTTTACTATACAGTATAGCTACCAGACTAGATATCATGCAGGCCGTTGGGTTAGTAGCAAGATTTCAGGCAGCTCCAAAAGAATCTCATGTTATAGCAAGTTAAGAGGATATTCAGATATTTGAAGGGCACTATGGACTTTGGGCTTTGGTATCCCAAAGGTGATGATTTCACCCTCACAACTTATACAGATGCAGATTGGGCAAGTAGTATTGATGATAGGAAAAGCACTAGTGGTGGAGCATTCTTTCTGGGAAAGAGTTTGGTCTCTTGGCTAAGTAAGAAACAACCTTCAGTTTCCTTATCTACAACAGAGGCTGAATACATAGCAGCAGTGGCTGGGTGCACACAGGTTTTATGGATGAAAACCACCTTGGAGGATTTCAAAGTCAAGCATGAACAACCCATCTCCATTCTTTGTGATAATACAAGTGCCATAAGTATTTCCAAAAATCTGGTAATGCACTCAAGGA
This sequence comes from Wollemia nobilis, assembly GCA_028583015.1. NCBI lineage: Eukaryota > Viridiplantae > Streptophyta > Pinopsida > Araucariales > Araucariaceae > Wollemia > Wollemia nobilis. The sequence goes on along the minus strand of JAQPPZ010013020.1, from coordinate 2,633,810 downwards.
CGAAGCACATTTCCATCAAATATCATTTTCTAAGGGAGAAAGTGCAAGACAAGCAAGTCAAGCTAGAGTATGTGTCTACTAAAGAGCAGATTGCCGATATCTTCACCAAACCTCTTCCAAGAGATACGTTTGAGTATCTAAGGGAGAAATTGGGAGTTGTTCTCCCACCCCAAAATTAATCACCTCATCAGGAGGTGGGGGAGGGACCAAGCTAAGAGGCTCTTTCTTAGTCCCGAGCCCCAAAGGTGACCCTTTGCCATTGATGACAAAGGGGGAGAGATATGAGTAAGGGGGAGAGCTTCAAGTGAAGAGAAGAGCTTCAAGTCAGGGGGAGCAAAACTTCAAAGGCAGATTCTCAGTTGTTAGCACAACTGGTTTCAGTTTTGGCTATTGAGATGTGTTTTCAGTAAAGGTTTGCCATCAATGACAAAGGGGGAGATTGTTGGCAATTTTGGGTACCTTGGGTACATTGCCTTTGCTCAAGTGTAGAAGTTGTCATTGATGTCAAGAAGCTCTTGAAGGAATTTGATTTAATGTCAGATTATTCAGAGCATGGACAGTGGGTTTCCAAGAAGATCATAGTAGCCCATTTGCAAAAGATCAAAGAAAAAAGACAAGTTAGAAAAAGTATGCAGCAGGCTGGAAAAACTGTCACGATTTCGCGACATGTTAGAGGAGAGAGAAAGTGCTGGAAAAACTATCGTGATTTCGTGACATTTTAGAGGAGAGAGAAAGTGCTGGCAAAACTGTCATGATTTTGTGACATGTTGGAAGAGAGAGAAGAAGCAGGCAAAACTGTCACGATTTCACGACATGTTGGCAGAGAAAGAAAGCAAGGTGGAAAGTGTCATGATTTCGTGACATGTCGCATTTTCGCGACTCGAAAAGTGTAGGAAGGCAAAGAAGGGAAAGTGTCACGATTTTGTGACATAATGCAAGGAAGGTTGTACGGACGAAAAAGTGTCACGATTTCACGACATGATGCAGAAGGGAGAGTCCGTAGTGTGAACTGTCACGATTTCGTGACAAGTTCGAAGAGAGATAAAGTATCTCGAAAAGTGTCACGATTTCGTGACATGCTAGAGTTCGAAGTGAGAACAATGATTTGTGACATGCTAAAAAGAAAGTGAGGACTATCACGATTTCACGACATGCTGAAAAGCTCAAAGTGAGAACTGTCATGATTTTGTGACATGCAGCAAAGGGAAGAGTCTGAAATGAGAAGCGTCATGATTTCATGATAGGTTGCAAAGAAAGCTTTCGAAAGCTGAAAGCGTCACGATTTCATGATAGGATGAAAGAAAAACGTACGGATGTAGAAAGTGTCATGATTTCATGATAGGGAGAAAAGATAGCAAACAGCAGCAGAAGTGTCACGATTTCATGATAGAAACTAAAAGCATGTCTTCCATAGGTGAAGTGTCATGATTTCGTGACAAAAGTAGAGAGGAAGGCTATGAAGAAAAAGTTTATAGGATGAAGAAAGGTCAGATTTGAGAAGATGATGAGGCAAAAGTGTCACGATTTCGTGACAAAAGCAGAGAAGAAGGCCATGAAGATAAGGGTCACGATTTCATGATAGAAGAGAAGATGACATCAGTAGAAGTAGAAAGTGTCACGATATCGTGACAAAAGCCATAAGATAGTGTTCGGTTGCAAAGGTGTCACGATATCGTGACATGTTGTAGTTTCGTGAGAAAAGCTACAGAACCACAGAGGCGGTTGAAGCTGACAGAGTTAAATTTGAGCCGATGTAGTTTAGGGTTTTGCAACCGATGAAGTTAAGGGTAGCAGCCGACTAAGATCAAGGTTTTGATCTTGAAAGTATTAGTATAAAAGTAGGGCTGCTTGGAGAGAAAAATATATCGATCGATGTGTGCGTTCGAAGAGCGGCGTTCATAGACTGTGCGAAGAGAAGAAGTTCGATCATCGAGAGCAGAGTGCATTCTGTCGAATCTTCCAAGTGAGAGAGATTGCAAGGGAGCAGAGTGCGCGAAGACTATGCGGCTGTAATTGCGTAGAGGTGCAAAGGTCAAAGATTGATCAAGTGCAGCTGTGATTGTGCAAAAAGAGCGAAGGACTATGTTTTTGTGCAGACCAAAAAAAGAGGACAAAGACATTTGTGCCAGATCAAAGGACTGTGTTTGGTGCAGATCAGAGAAAGAGAAAGAGGACATTTGTGCTAGACCGAAGGACTATGTTTAGTGCAAATTCGAGGACCAGCTTTGAGGTGATAGAGTTGAGGACAGAGGTCTCCAGCCAGAGCAGGGAAGACAGGTGTCTTCTATGGATAGAGTTCCATTTGCTAAGGGCAGCTGAGGCAGAGGTCTTCTAGAGGATCACCAGTCAGAGCAGAGTTAGGGGAAGGTATCTCCTTTGAGCCGAGGCTCATAAACTTTGTAATTGGGAAGGTTTCCCAAAGAATTTGAGATAATATTTTAGAGAAAAGTTTTGTGGACGTAGCCCAGCCATTCTGGGTGAACCACGTTAAAAATGAGTCTTCAATGTGTGATGTTTTCTGTCTTGTTTAATGTTGTGTTGATGCCACTGCTATCTGAAATTAAAATTATTAAATGGTTAAGACTTATACTGTTCACCCCCCCTCTCAGTATAAGTTCATGTTCTTCAAAAAATATCATAAGAAATTTGAACTCATATTTTTAATAAAAATATGCCCTAGTTGAACCACCCCCTAAAGTGTCTCCAAGACCACCTCCAACAAGAAAAACACCTAGATATATGGTGAATGTAGTTCTAAATCAACCTTTGTAGAAATACCCCAGTTGGAGCATTGTTGGTCCCTTGAGACTCACTCACATACATGATATTCCTCAAGTTATATCCAAAGCTATACCCACTTATGATGGATCATGCAAAACTTTGTACAAGCATTTCCAAGATATCCTAAATCTAGAAACGATTCATAATATTAAAAATGAAGATGTGATTTTCATAATACTAGCCCTATATTTTAGAGAAAAATCCTTACAGTGGTTTAGGAATTTATAGGAAAACAACATCAATTCATAGGATGCATTAGTTAAGATTTTTTTAGAAGAATTCAATGAGTCCACTGATCCCTTTTCTCTCCTAAACCAATTCACATCTATGCAAAAGCATCAGTAAGAATTAGTTTCATATTTCAATCTAATATTTAGTAGAACTTGGAAAATAATTCCACCTAAAGCTAGTCCTAGTACCCCACTTGCTTTTATGTACTATATCAGAGCTTTGGGGTCAAAAATTGGATTACAAACTAAAAAATCCAAAGTATACACCTTCTCCTAGGTTTACAATGCAACTATGCAAGCTGAAAATATCCTCATAAATTTAGGAAGATTACCTTCAAATATTGGCATACCCTATTGTTATGAAATTCATCCTCCTCAAATTCAGCCAACTACACCTTCCTACATGGATCCTCCTCCTTTATCATCACCACTTCCTCATATGGATCTAATTTCCCCCTAAAATACCATATACTACAATCTATTTTCCACCTCTTCCATATTAACCACCTAAGGAATCCACTGTGTTACTTGATATTTAGAGTACTCTGAAAACACTCAATAATAAGATGAATGTGATGGGGAAAAGAGATATAGAAAGGTTATTAGAAGAGATTTCCCTATATTAATTCCCTATATTAATCAAGATCAAAAGCCTACTACTAGCAGTAGTATAGGAATCAAAGTTAATGTAAATAAAGAAGATCAAGAATATGCTCCTAAGACTAGTCTTGTTAATGTATGGTGCCTCATGTGCAATTATCCCTACAATTCAGCATTATGTGTTATGTATCAACACCATGTGCAATAAGCTATGGAAAAAGTGGAAATAAATCAAAAGGGAAGAGTTAACATGCTGCAAAAATATGATTAAGTCATGGATGGACACTATTTTCTTGATGAAGAGCAAGTATTTCTCATGACTAGGTCTAGAAAGAAACCCTTGCAATTTTATCTGCATAAGATGGGTAGTTTTCAAGTACCTTCCCAGAAGAGGAGAGAACCACTACAATGAAGAAATGATAAATTTACTACTCCTTAAGCCACTAATAAAATTAATGTAGTGCCCAAGAGATAAGAGAGGGAGATAAATGCTCCAAGAGGAGGTAAAAAGGTGATGATTTAATATTTAGAAAGTTCTAGGAGAGAGGCATAAGAAAAACTAATTTTCCCTTCCATTACAAATGGAAAATGATAGAGGCTACTCAGCAATACAAAAATAACTTATGGGGAACTAAAAAAGGTATGAAAGACCTCCACAAGTTCAATTGAAATATAACATTGTGGATGAATTGAAAAGAGTTCCATCTAGAGCAAGCTTGTATGATATGCTTTTTCTCCCTAGCCAAATATTTTTTTTGAAAACCTTTCTGCACAATAAATCCCAAGGAAAAGAAACCAATATTGTTTTCAATGTAGTACAAGATAATAAAAAGATATCTCCTAGAACCTTTAAGAACAAGCCTCCTCCATTCTATATTTCTCTCAAAATGTAAGGATGGGTAGTCCACAATTGTATGATAGACTTAGGTGCCTTAACAACTGTTATGCCAAAAGTAGTTTGTGATGAGATGGGTATGGAATACACAAGATCTTGTCAGGGGGTTTTACAAATTGATGATACCCTAGTTAAGACTATGGGAGTCTTAAAATGTGTATTAATGAGGTTGCACAAATCCCTAGAAATCACCATTTTTCAATAAATAGTGGTAGTAGACCTGGAACCTTATTTTTGTTGGAACATGACACTATTTCATGTTAACAAATCATTAACCAAGATCATAATATTATGCATTGAAACATAAATAAACACATTAAGATCACACATGAAATATAGACATAAGATATTGACACAAATGTATATCATAAAAGAGAGATATTCACTATATTATGCTTTCATATTCAAGGTATTATACAACAATGAAGAGTTATCTCCAATATAATACAATACATGACTTTTTAATCCTCAAAATTTTGCTCTCCTCTACAAATCTAGGAAATGCAACCTTTCATATTCTTGTCATTAAGACAATATCTCAACATGCCACATGCCAATGCAACTCTTCATACTCCTCTCTTTTTATACATTGCATTTTCACAAGGTGACACATACATTAGACCAAATAATGTAATACTCACAACACCCCCCTTTAGTACATTATTTGGTAAAAAACCTTTTACAATTTTTTTGATTATTACACATTCCCCCCTTCATAAAAAAAGTCTTCATTCTCTATGTTACACTATCTCTATATCTTAACAACTTTTAATCACACTTGTTTTCCCTTTGAAGAAACCATACAACATTCCTTTTGGCTTATCCCAAGCATTCATATCAATCCATCCACAATTAATTTTTAATCTACATTATTTCCTTTATTTTTTTAGACAAAATATGTGTGAATGGTTATGTCCACAAAATTTACAAGAATAGAGATTCCAACATTTCTCTATCCTATGACCATATTTACCACAATGCTCACATCTATTTTCTGTCACCAATTTGTTATCACTATTACCTATTACAAATTTTGTGCTTGATTAATTTGTGCTCATCTGTCCTATGTACCCAAGACCTTAACATTTTGGTCTTATTATTGATACAAGTGGTTCTTTCATGCCTTGTTCATACTTTCCCAAACCTTTTTGTTTGTAGCCCATTTTTTGTAGCAATTTAGAACCAATTCCCTTAGTGTGCTTCTCAAAATGGCCAAAACCATCATCACATTGCTCAATACAAATTTGAGCATCACTATTTTTGTCATCATTTGAGTCTATGTCCTCATCAATTACAATGGCATAGGCTCTCTCTGAAAAATCATGAACCATGTGCAAGTCACTTTCATTTGGAAAGAGATCATAACATGCATATTTTTCCTGCTCATAAAGATCATTAGTATCATAACATTCATCCACCATTATAGGCTTCAAATCATCAGTGTCACAACATTTATCCACCATTATGGGCTTCAAATAATTAGTGTCATAAACAACATCTTTCATCAATGGCCTTTTTTCTTGTGCTTTTATTTTGGAAACATTAAGAGTAATTATCCCTTTATATATGACTTGCAATAAATCAATAGGTATAGTGAAAAAATTTTCTTTACCATCATTAGAATCATGAGGATTCCTTGAATGCATTGTTGAAGTAACAAATATTCTACTTTCTTTACTTCTTTAACAATGGAATATAAATCTTTCCATACTTTGTATGACACATATTTTTCATTTTTTGTAGCTTCTTGAACAAATGCTTTTAAAAAATTGTATTTATTTCCTTTTGTCATTTATTTTCTTGTTCTTTCTTTTCCCCCTTTGATTTAATTTTTCCTTTAAGGTAGAAAACCTTTTACCTCCCAAAAATTAAAGCAATTCAAGAAAAAAAAAATTAAAATATTTTAAATCAACCTTTGAAAGGGAAAATATTTTATCTCCCTACTGAAAAAATCTAAAAAGAACTTAAATTCCTCTTCTCTTTTTAATTCAAGACTTGCATTTTTCAAAACAAACTTTCTTTTAATTTTTTATTTTTTATTGAAAATATAACTCCTTATAACTCCCTTTTGATATTCAAAAAATAACTCCAATAGCCTCAATTTGAATATAAAAACGAATCTCAATTTGAATATAAAAATGAATCTCAATTTGAACCCTTATACCTTCTTCATGCCTCCTCCTTGCATTATCGGTTATGCAACCCTCCTTCACACTGCTTTCCTAGGCGCTCAAATTTTATGACGTAAGCTTTGCAAGATTCAAAAATATGTGAGCTGCTTCTCTACCATGCATTTTTTGTTTTTCCACCATACTTCTACAAGGGTTACCTCTGACCACTATAACATCCACAATGATGGCAAGATATAGGTTTTTAGAAAACATTTCTTTGCATCATCTTGGCCACTTAGCAAACATCTCTCACCTATAATAGTATTCTCACTATAATAGCTGCTAGCCCTAACACTTCCACTATGCAAGTAAGTCTATGCTACAATAGAGCTAGGGTTTTGACCATGACATGATACTTGTGATGTGAAAATGCTCCTAGGGTGGCCACATCATCAATAGTTGGTACTATAGAAGCTTTTGGGTATAATTTCTCCATATTTGGAATACTTGGGCTTTCATAACAGTTTCCATGAGAGAATATGAGAGTGGAAGAAATCCTAACGACAAGCCTTCTTTGTTTACCTATTTAAATTATGGCTTATGTATTCCTATAAATCATCTTTTCATAATCCAAAACTTGTACTATCAATATGGTTCTTCTTCATACCAAAAGCATTCTTCCAAGTTCCTACATATTTTGCTTTATTGGTCTTTGATACGTATTCAAAAATCACAATCTAAAAATAGATATGACCAACCATATTCTAATATTGTTAAATATATTATGTTTGGGCCTTCTTGGACTCCAACCAAGCAAAGGAAAATATTTCTAGAGAATGACTTGTTTACGAGCTCTATAAATACAACCATCCTTCATCCCAAGAATAGTTTTGTCATCATGGGTGAAGATTCTACCCTTTTTAAGGATCTAATAGATAAATTCCAAGTGTCGTGCAAAGATGTTGAGGCAAAGCCTTGGACTAGCTTTGCGAAAAATGCCACAAATGATAATAATGAGTTGAAATTTAGTTACAATTTTGAGTTTCCTTTATTTGCTTTCAACCTTTATTTCTATTTCCAAATTTGGTTGTTTTTTGCTTTCACTGTGTCACTTTAATCTCACAAAAATCTCTTTGTATTCAAAACCTCAAATGACCATTTAACACCTCAAATGGGTATGTCATCAGATGGCTATGATTTTCCCAAAAAATATATTCACTCCATAGCTTCCTCCAATAATTTCTCCATAGCTCTGATACCATGTTGGAACATGACACTATTTCATGTTAAAAAATCATTAACTAGGATCACAATATTATGCATTGAAACATAAATAAACACATTAATATCACACATGAAAGATAGACATAAGATATTGACACAAATGTATATCACAAAAGAGAGATCTTCACTATATTATGCTTCCATATTCAAGGTATGATACAACAATGGAGAGTTATCTCCAATATAATACAATACATGACTTTTCAATCCTCAAATTGTTGCTCTCCTCTACAAATCTAGGAAATGTAGCCTTTCACATTCTTATCATTAAGAAAAGCCCTCAACATGCCACATACCAATGTGACTCTTCATTATCTTCTGTATTTTGACACATTGCACTTTCACAAGGTGACACATACATTAGACCAAATAGTGTAATACTCACAATAATTTTGGTATTTGTCTTTCAAGAAAATTCATGGCTAATATGGGAGGATATATGAATTTAGACTATTCTGCGATTATAGTTCCCTACACAGGTAAAAGGATAAGAATAACACCAAAAAAGCCTATGTCCTTCCACATTGAAAAAAATTGAAGAATATTTATATAAAAATTCAGTGATGGAAGAACTAAAGTTGGTAAAAACCTTGGAAGACTTAGAAATTGAAGATGATTAGACTTTCAAGGATGATTATAGCCTATCAAAAATTGGATTGAGTACATATAGTATCTCCATAGATGCTGAGAAGAATATCTCTACCTTATCTAACTAATCATTTAGGCATATAGAGTTGTGGACAATGCATTATGATGGAGCAATATGCAAAAATGGATTTGAATCTAGCATAGTATTGAAGTCTCCTTCAGAGGGATATAAGAGTTTTCCTTTTAGATTCACTTGGGCTTGTACAAAAAACACTGCATACTATCTGTGCTTGAGGTTGATGCAAGAAAAAAAAATAGGAATCAAGATATTAGATATTTATAATTATTCTGAGCTAGTGGTCAACCAAGTGATAGAGAAATGTAGTAGTAAACATCACTATCTAAAAATATATAGAAATATAGTATGGGACTTTATAGAATAATTTGATGCATTAAATCTCAGCTCTATCCCTAGAGAACAGAATGCACTAGCTAATTTTTTAGCAGTTAGAGGTTATAATTTCAATTATTCCTCAGACATTGGATTAGCTATAAGTAAAAGGTCAAATTAGTCTTTCGACCAGCAGCCCTGAACAGATAAATATTCTAGCATTTTTTTGAAAATGATGATCAGATAATTGATTTTTTAGTCAGGAAAGCTTGCCTAGCCAATGTGGAAGAGCTTTCCTAGGAAATAGACCAATAAGACATCATCCAGTTGAAGAATAATCACATCCCTAAAGGTATTATCATATTGGAAAGTTTGTTTGATAATGAGGATGGGAAGAAGTCTAGGACTATGAAAGTAGATGATAAGATCTACAGTGAAATTGAAATAAGAGTAGATAAGAAGATTAATATTGGAATAAGATGCTCTCTAGAAGAATTTAAGGGGGTAAAAGCACTATTTTTAAGTATCTAGATATTATTGTCTGGTCTTATGAGGACCTCAAAGTTTATGATAAGAAGATAATTAAACATACTATTGAGCTAGAGCCTGATGCAAAGCATTTAAGACAAAGGCAAAGGCCTATGAATCCTAAAATTGAAGCCATAATGAAGCAAGAATTACTTAAAATTCTTAAGGGGAAGATCATTTATCTTATCAAGCATTCCACATGGGTTGCCAAATTGGTCCTAGTAAGAAAGAAGAATGGAGATATCTGATTATGTGTAGATTTTTAGAACTTAAATAGAGCATCACTGAAGGATCATTACTCACTCCCTTAGATGGATAAAATTCTACAAATGGTGTTAGGGGTGGAAATATATTTCTTACTAGATGAATTATTTGGATACAACCAGATCTAGGTTAAATATGAATACCAATTCAAAACAACCTTCACCACTAAGTGTGGCACATTTGATTATCAAAGAATGCCATTTGGCTTATCCAATACACAAGCCACCTTCTAGAGGGTAATGGACTATGCTTTTGGTAAGCTGATCAATAATATTATTTTGATTTATCTCGATGATATGACTATGTCTTCTCACAGAAAGGAATCTCATCTTAAACATCTAGAGAATTTTTTTTAAGAAGTGTGGAGAGTTTGGAATATCTCTTAATCCAAAGAAATCATTATTTGTTGTTCATGAAGTTAAAATACTGGGCACATAGTCTCCAAAGAAGGGATGACAATAGATCCAGATATAATAAAATTTATTGTAGACCTTCCTCTACCAATAAACAATAAAATATTGCATTCTTTATTTGGGTAAATTAACTTCATGAGGAAGTTCATATTGAACTTCACTTAAGTGGTCAGGCCCATCTAAGACTTACTCAAGAAGAACAAAGAGTTCAAGTGAACTAAGAAAAGAAAGCAAACCTTTGAGGCTATAAAGCAAGCAGTGGCAACCACATCGGTATTGGTAAATCTTGATTTTTGTAAAGACTTTATTTTGTACACCTATAGAGCAAAGGAAAGCTATGCATCAATACTTACTTAAAAGGATGTGAATGGATAGGAACACCCCATTTTCTTCTAGAGTAAAACTCTGCATGGGTATTATACCAAGTATAATTTTATTAAGAGGTAGGTTTTTGTTGTGATGAAATCATTAAAGAACTTTAGGTAGTACTTTGTTTAAAGTAAGATACTTTTTTACGTGGTGCACCCAAATGTAAGGAACTTTATCCTTCAAGGAGAGCTAGGCGATAAAAGGGTTTGCTGGATTACTAAAATACAAGAGTATGAAGTATAAATCCAGCCTACCAATTTGGTTAGAGGAAGAGAATTATATAAGGAACTCGTAGCTAAAGTAGATTTAAAAAATAAGTAGCCTATCAAGAAGCAGAGGATGATCAAAATGCTAGTCTTCCAAGAAATTCTAATTGGGTAGATCAATTGAAAACCTATTTCCAATTAGGAGTATGTATTCAAGGTCTCAACCCTTCCTATAGGAGAATATTCAATTTGCAATATTTGAAGTATGTGCTACTCCCTAAAGGGTTATACAAGAGGAACTTATATGGAGTACTTATAAGACATTGGAGAGATAATGAAACACACAAGGTTATTGAAGGATTCTATGGAGGCTTATCAGGAGGTCACTTTTTAGGAAGGATAATTGTCATAAAAATAATTAGGATAGGATACTACTAGCCCACTATCTTTACATATGTCTTCAAAGTAGCTCAGACTTGTGATAAGTGTCAAAGATATGTGGGAAGGACTAAGAATGCACCATTTTTTCTCAAACCAATCTAGGTAGAGGATTCATTCTAGTAATGAGGGCTTGAATTTGCTAGATTCATTAAACTTAATTAATCAGCAGGTCATAAGTCCATACTTATTGCCACTTATTACTTCACTAGGTGGGTTGAAGCTATCCCAACCAATAAATCATACTAGGAAGTAGTAAATTAGTAATTAAATTTCAATAAAATTTGATCACAAGGTTTAGAATTTTAGAAGCACTAGTGAGTGACAATGGCCCAACTTTTATATATGTAAAATACATTGAGTTCACAAGCAAGTATAACATAAATATAAAGAATTCTTCCAACTATTACCCTCAAGGAAATGGATTGGTGGAATCCACAAACAAAAACTTGCTCAAAATTTTGAAAATGGCACTTGAGGACAACAAAAGGAGTTGGCATCTATTTATTGAATTCCAAAAAACAAAAAAAAATGAAGAAAAAAAGACCATTTCCACTTTCAAGACAATATTGTGTTATATTTTTTGAAGAAGCAGTGTAGTGCAAAATTCATAGTTGACATAGTCAAACTGGTCCCAACAGAAATCAAAACAGTGAAATGTAGAAGCTGGCAGAGTTTTTTAAATGAAATATAACTTTTAGTAGCACCTAAAGTGAGAATGGTCTTGATATATTATATTATTATTAGTAATAATGAGGGTTAGGATGGATTTAACATTTTTCATGTTAAGTTTATTTATTTTTATTTATGTTTGTTAAATTTGATTTCTAAGTGATGCCCAATTCAGCTCTGCTAGGGTTTGATGAGGAAAAACTACTCTGCTAGGGTTTGATGAAGAAAAAATACTCTACGAGGATGGCAGCAATTCTAGAGGAGGTCTAAAAAATTAGAGGAATGTCATGATGGCATCCGGTCTGGCACAGATAGTGCATGCTTGTGATATTTTTTCATCTAAAAATGACTGGAAGGAACAGGATTTTCAAGTGCATGTCAAGAACCGCTTGTTAAAGAACAATGGATGTTTGGAATGATGTGAAGCCAGGCCAGTTCTAGTGGTTCAACCAGACTCAGTGGCGGAAGATGTGGAGTATCTAACCAAACATACCCTTATTGGAAAATTTTTGGGCATCTAAATTTCTCTCCCCTGGTCAGGAAGACTTGGAATCCTGAAGGTGATGTGGAGGTGATGCTGAGTGCAAATAGCTATTTTATGGTGGTTTTCTCTTGTATTGCAGATCGTAACAAAGCATTTGAAGGGGGTCCTTATTTCTATAACCAAGTGGGACTCTTTCTTAAACCCTGGCATATGGATTTCAACCCATCAGGAGTGGCCATCATGGGTTCCAGTATGGGTGCAGCTTCCATGGCTCCCATTGGAATTCTGGAGAACTGATATCTTGCATAAGACTGCCCTTCTACTTGGGAAGCCGGTTGGACCGTCACAACAAATAATGGATAAAAAGGTAATCTCTGTTGGTCATATTTTTTTTGAAATTGACTTAAATAATCCTATTCCAGATTCTATTGAAATACAATTTGGATCAACTACATGGGTTCAAAAACATGACTATGAAGCTCTTCCATTTCGTTGTCATATTTACCGTGAATATGGAAACCTAAAAAGAAAGTGCCCTAAGTTTGTATTTCCTGTGGCTTCAAATATCGGGCCCTCTCAGTTTGGACAAAGTTTGGTTAAAGGAAAAGCCTCGATAAATGAATGGGAATGGGATAAGGAAGGTTGTGTTTTGATAAAATCCCAAAACAAAGGACGAAGGGCAAACAAAGACCTTAAGGATAGCCAGAAAAATTCTCTACTCAACCATTTTGAAATATTATATGATCTTTATCAGTGCATGGAGATACCTAAAATGTCACTACCTGATGCAAATATAACAAGGCCATGTCTCTTCTTGAGGGGGAACTTAAGGAATCATATCTAAGGGGTTTAAATGAAGAACAAAGGGCTTTGGATCTAAGTATAGGGGACATGGTTGGGTCTAGCCCTATAAGGGAAACTATTTTGGAAAGTGGTATAGATTTAGTTATGCCCTCTCCTACTCAGGCACTAATGCAGTCATCCTTGGACTGCAAAACTCCTACGGTGTTGGGATTGTAGCAAAAAATAATTAAAAAAAGTTTTTCGGATAAGAATATGAAGGTGGGTCGGAAGAAGGACCAGGATAAAATTAATTTAATGGGGGAGACTTTGGTGGAGTCAGGATTGGTGAGAACATTGGAATCCCATTTTTATAACCCCCAAAAATGATTATCCTCTCATGGAATGTAAGGGGGTTGAATAACATCCCCAGACAAAAATTTGTTCGTGATTTGGTTCGTGTACATTCTCCGGATGTGGTGTTTATTCAGGAGACTAAATTGGCTATTGATAGTACATTCAATATTGCTCCCAAGTTGTGGAGAAGGGAGCAATGCCAGTGTATTGGTGCATGTGGATATACTGGTGGTATCGCTTGTTTATGGGATCCAGTTAAGATATCCCCTCTTACATGGATTTCCAACAGATGGTCTATTTCAATGGTCGGGCATGATAATGAATCAGGTGAAATCATCCTACTTACAAATGTGTATGCTCCTATTGATTACAATGGTAAAGTGAATTTGTGAAAGCACATTTACTTTGTGAGAAGTTTGGTTCCCCTGTACCCATGGATTTTGGTTGGAGACTTCAACTCTATCACTTGTCTAGAGGAGAAACATAGTGGGGTGGATCGTCTCGAGCCTTTTTCTTCTATCTTCAGTGCTCATATCTAGGTCCTAAACTTTGTTGACATAAATCCATATAATGGGATATTTACTTGGCAATAAAATGTGTGGGAAAGCTTCCATTTCAGAGAGATTGAATAGGTTTTTAATATCCAGTTATTGGATGGGTAATAACAGAGGAGCTAGTTCTGTGATTCTGGAGGGTAGGGGATCTGATCATTGGCCTATAAAACTCTCTGCTTTGGAGTTAGGGCTAAAAAAGAATCCCTCCTTTAAGTTTCAACTTATGTGTCTTCATGATCCTAAGATTCATGATTTCATGCGAGGCTGGTGGACCACTTGTAAACCTCCTCATGGCATCGCTATGTATTCCTTTATGAAGCGACTACAATTTGTAAAACATAAATTGAAGAGATGGATTAGACTGAATTTTGGGAACCTTTCCTTGGTTAAGCTAGAAAATATTATGAGGATGGAAGAAGCTTTAAGGAATATTAGATATAAGGGATTCACGAAGGAGCTTCTTGTTGAGGAATCTGAGGCTGCGAAAGACCTTGTTGAATGGGAACTGAAGGAAGATTTTTTTTGGAAACAAAAAGCTCAAGTAGATTGGCTTCAAGAAGGGGATAGGAACACAACCTTATTTTATAACTCAGTTAAGGCTCACTGTAATGGTAACTTGATTACCTATCTTGTGAATTCTCAGGGTGCCCTGCTCTCTTCTCTTCTTTCAGGGATATTTCATAAGAGACTAAGAGGTATTTTTTCTCTCTCTTCAAGGAGGACTCCCTATCAGATGATGAGAATAAAAATATTATTCTAAACTGTATTCCAACAATTTTTTCTAGAGGGATGAATGAGCACTTGATGGGTCCAATTTCCCTTAAGGAGTTGGAAAATGTTGTATTCAATATGAAAAAAGGGAAAGCCCCAGGACCAAATGGATTCTCGATTGATTTTTATCAAGAGTTTTGGGATTTAATCAAATTTGATCTTTTGGAGGTGGTCCATGAGTCCCAAAAGAATAAACAGATGCTAAGGGCCATAAATGTTACCTTTGTGGTGCTTATACCCAAAAAAGAGGGAGCAAATTCCTTGGATATGTTTAGGCCTATTTCCCTCTGCAATGTTGTGTATAAGATCATCACAAAAATTATTGCTGAGAGGCTGAAGATATGGTTGAGCAAAATAATCTCTGAGGAGCAAGGAGGGTTTTTTGTTGGTCGAAAAATCTTGAATGAGATTGTTATTGCTACAGAAACTATTCACTTTATGGAAACTTCTAAGGATAAAACTATGTTCATTAAGTTGTAAATGGCCAAAGCCTATGATCGGGTCAGATGGTCCTTTCTTTAGAAATTTCTTGCTACTTTTGGATTTGAGGAGGAATGGATTAGATGGGTGATGAGCTGTGTTTCTTCTTCCTCATTCTCTATTCTTATTAATAATGAGCCATCAGAGATGTTTGAGGCCTCAAGGGGATTGAGGCAAGGAGATCCTTTATCTCATTATTTGTTTATCATTATGGCGGAAGGGTTGGGAAGATTGCTCAAGTCTCAAGTCATGCAGGGTCTCATTCAGGGGTGAAAGTGGGATAGTAGTTTGCCACCTCTTTCCCACATTCAATTTGTTGATGATACTGCTTTTTTGGGAGTTTCCATTACCAAGGAAGCTGGCAATATTAGACAGTCTCTTGATATATATATTGGTGCTTCTGGACAGTTGATTAATGAGGACAAGTATTCTATTTTCTTCTTCAATACCCCTCCTCTTATTCAAGCCAGGATTGCTCGCATTCTAAGATTCTATGTTGGGACTCCCCCCTTCATTTATCTTGGTATTCCAATTTCATCTCACCCTCTACCTAGATCTTATTGGAAATATATGCTTGATAAATTTAGAAGGAAGGTGAATCAATGGACTTTGAGATGGCTATCCACTGTAGGTAGAGTGTTGCTTTTAAAATTTGTTTTTCAAGCTTTACCCATTTATAGATGTTATATACAAATAACTCCCTCTCACTTCATCAAGGACATGGATGCTTTTTCAAGATAGTTTTTATGGTCTAGAAAACTTGATCAATATAAATGGAGTTTGGTTAGGTGGGATTCTATATGTAGGTTGATGCAAGAGGGAGGCCTTGGGTTGCGACAGACAACTCTTTTTGGGCAGGATTTGGCTACAAAAAATTATTGGAGATGGTGTACCTCTCAAGATCAGATTTGGGCTAAAATATTATCTTGTAAATACTTGAGAGGTATTTTTGAGGCTGAAATCCCTAGAGTCATCTTGGTTGGGAAAGGTTCAATTATCTGGGACACTCTGAAAAGAGGAGCTAATTTAATCAAGTAGGTTTTGTTCTGGATTTGCAATTAGGGATCAAATGCTCTTTTTTGGGAGGATTCTTGGGATGGCCACCCTCCTATCTTGAATCAATATCCTAGGTTACGTTCCCTAAGCATTTTTTTCTTGGAAGCAGGCTGGTCTCATGTGGAGGACTTTAAAAAAATCTAGTCTTTTGGAAATATGGATATGTACAAGTGGAAATATCTACAAGAATAGCCCTAGGGGGGACTGTCCAAGGATAGAGAGGTGCTTGCTCTTATTATTATGGGGAGGCCTTGTTCTTCATTGAGGGGTAAATATATTCTAGCTTGGAACCCTGATCCTAAGGGAACCTACTCGGTAGCCTATGGTTATTAGTTTCTTGATAAGCAAAAGTATGGGAGTCTTCCTATCACTTGGTGGAAAAAGGTGTGGAACAAATTTGCCTGGCCAAAATGTAAGTTATTTTTCTAGTTGGTAGCTCATAATAAATGCCTCACCTGGGATAATATGAGGAAGAGGGGATTTCAGGGTCCCTCTTTTTGTGTCCTTTGCGGTAAGAATGAGGATGACTCTTCTCATTTATTTTTCCAATGCTCCTTTGCTAGAGACATTTTGTACCATTGGTGGAGTTCCTGGAACCATCCATGTTTTCATGTGCTATCCCTGGTGGAGTTTTGGAGTAGTATGGGTAGACCTCCGACCAAGGCACCCTTCCTTCGGGTGGCTTAGAATTTGGGCCCTTCTTGCATCATATGGAAAATTTGGCTCAAATGAAACCGACACATATTTCAGGGAAGTTATTTGGTTGTTCAAAAAATATGGCAAAGGATCCTGTATATGGGTCAAGAAACCATCCATAGCAAATGTGATGTGGATACTCTTTTGGATTCTAGGTAGGAGAAGGTACAAAAAGCCCTTGGTATCTATGGGGATGGTGTGAACTCTTATAGCCCTAGTAGGGTTACTCAAATCAACAAGAAGGTTAGGAGAGATGGTAGGTCGAGGCCACACCCTAGAGGAGTTTTAAAAATTAATACTAATGGATCATCCAAGGGTAATCCTGGACATGCTGGCATTGGTGGTGTTGGAAGAGATTCTACTAGTGGTGTCAGTATTTTATTTTCCATTTATAAAGGTGTTCACTCTAACAATTTTATGGAATCTCTTGCAATTCTTGAGGCCTTGCAGATGGGGTTTTATCTTGGATGGCATAGGATTATCTGTGAGTCTGACTCTCAAATTGTGGTTAATATTTTAAATAGTAATAGGGTAGAGGAAGTTAATTGGAAGTTGGCCTCTATAGCTATTCATATTCTCAGAATGAGTGAAGAGTTTGAATTTATATCCTTTGTGCACATTCCAAGAGAATGGAATGTGGTTGTTGATTACTTGGCCAAAAGGATTTCTGAGCTACTAGATCCTTGGAGTATCGATAATTGGGAGAGTCTCCTGTCTAGGGACTCTCAAATCCTATGAGAGTTGATCCACAAGGATGTACAGACTTAATGTGGTTTATTCTTGTTGTCTTTTTTGGGTGTCATTCTAGTCTAGTGGTTTTAGCCTGTTTGGTTGTTTACTTAAGTCTTGGTTGGAAGCTCAATTGTACTCTATAATCCAAAATTTTTATCAATAATTTTTTACCCCTTTATTTAAAAAAAATAAGTGAGAATGGTCTCAAAATTTGTAGTCAAGTGATCAAACAGTACGTAGTGGAAATTGGAGGAGTGGAACCTAGAGGAAAAAATCAAGTTTTAGGTTAACTTCTATGTTGAAATAATTACAATATTAAAATCTACTGAGCTACAAAATCCATGATCAACACGGTCAAATAGTGCTCACCAAAATTCAAAAAAGCAAAATTTAGAGCCTAGCAAAGTTTTCAAGAGGCTATAAATACCTTAGAAATTTCAAAACTAATAAAGTTTTGAAATTTGTAATCAACTTGGTCAAAGTTATTTTTGTGGAAATAATACTGGTAGAACTAAAGGAAAGCACCTGAAGCAAACATGCAATGCTTAAGGAGTAAAATTAGAAAATTGAAGTATAATGCTAAATCTACCTGGTCCATCATTTCATCATTAAAGTAAGTGAATAAATGCACCTTGATAAGTATACCAATAGATAGTTTACCACCATCTACCAAGAATTTCATCAAATTAGATATGCATTCTTCACTAACAAGCCATGCTTCACAACATATGATTCACTTGTTTGAAATCATGGGAGGTAACCACCCACTTGTCCTAATTAATGGCGAAGGAGTGCTCAAAAATCTATTTAAGAAAATAAATTCAAAATTTTAGTCATTTGTGAATGGTTGAGCTGAAGAACTAGAGTGCTATTGAGAATGGTTTTCTACACACTCTTGAGAGCAATTTGTGAAGAGAGAGAATTCCTCTAAAGTTAGAATGGCATCCTCTTCAACTAAGTAGACTGGGAAACTTGGCAAGGTGGAAAGGCCATATTACATGGATAATAAGGCAAGGGTCGTGGACACAAAGATGACATATGTGACCAGGGATAACCCGAGTCTGGTATATGAGAACAAATTATTCAAAGGGGAGATGCTTCCAAACCAAGGTATTTGATCTATGTACTCTTTTATTACTTATTATATTTGTGATGCAGTCCATCCTTACCTAGAATTAGTCTCTATCATAGCCAATTTTTATGATCCTGCATATAGATCTATGAAAATGTCCCACAACAAGGTTTTGTTTCACATCACTAAGCAAGCCTGCCAAGATTTGTTTGTAATGGAATAGAAAATTTGAGTACCCACTAGAGAGTTCATCTTAGATCAACAAGCCAAATATTACACCTCAAGGAACTGTGTGTAAAATAGAATCCATTTTAGAGACTAGGCATATGGCTAGTTCAAGACCATTATGTCCAAATAAACCTTACCATTGAATCCTATTCCCACTAATGAATTTGTATATCCAGAGTTGTTTTCCATGTTGGCCATAATAGTTGGCCTAGAATCAGACTTGAATGTAAGAGATTGACAGTTGGCTACTACATACTACATATCAAATTCCAAGATGTATATGGCACATCCAAGGGATAACAACAAATATCTAATCTACTTCAACTAGCCTGCATTCCTAGCCATGAAAATACATAAGCAGTAGGTGGACATCAAGGAAAATGAGAAAAATCCAATAGTCAGGCATTGTTCCAATTTAGTTTGGATGTTTTCAATGCTATCAAGGATGATTATCCATGGATATTAGTTGTTGATAAGGATACAAAAGGGCATACATTGCTAGTATACTATTGGACTAGGATTCTGAGTAGAACACAGTCTTATACTTTTAATTTTGATGTTATTGGACCAACCCTATGAGTTATGTATGGTAGTTATCCTAGGCTATCCCCAGATATTGAAGAGAAAATCAGAGTGAAATGGGTGAAAGAAGGATATTGATACCTATCAACAAAGGGCATAGTCATTAGGCTATATGGTTTCATAGAGAAGTCATTCTTATTTCCTCATTGCATCACCCATCGCTTATTCACACTAGAATATTGTTGGTAGGTAGACTACATAAACTGCAAGTTTGCTTTTGGGAATAATAGGAAAGTAACCATGGAGTACAATTTCTATGAGGGTGATAACACCATATGGAAGAAATAATAATGTGATAAAATCATAGTAATCTTGGAGAAAGTAGGCCTTATTAAACTTTCACAGAGGTGGGTATATGATCCATATGACTTGTTCATAGAAAGAATTAAAGAGCTGCATGGAGAGAAGGTAGATAAATTGGTGAAATACAAGTGCACACACATGGAAAACATAGAAATAATAGAGAGCAGTCTCACCTCCAATGGAATGTGAATGCTATGTAATCGCTTCTACCTTGGAGAGATTTCTATGTGCATGCAAATGGCAACAACCCAATAAAGAGTTCTGATCAGGAAACTGAATTAAAAACACCTAACTGATATTATTCACAAGTTGTGCTTAAATAAAACTATTTACAACCATAATATTCTAAATTAGGAAGATGCTAACCATAAACTATGACTAAGCAACTCAAAATCAAATTGTTAACTTTCACTAAGCTAAAAAATCTAATCCAAAGACTATGCCATCCAAATGTGCCAACATTTACAAATTGGAATTAGATATTATTAAATCACACCTAGACATAGGACTTAATTAAATAAGTAAAGCTAACACCTAGTCTAGAACACACACATTCTAACTTATACTTATGACTTTGGGCTTTAGTAAATGATAAAATAAACTAAGCCTAATAAACAATAGCCTAGGTTTAATGATGTCCACATCATCCCTATCCACCACAGAAGCATTAGAATCCAATGCTTTTACAATAGAGGTGAAGGGGTGAGATACTACACGTTTAAGAAATAGGTGACAAATGCTAAATAATGTCATGGAGGCCACGAGTTGTAGTCGATGTTGGAGTCGAATGTCATGGTACATATTGGTCACCAATTTGTGTAGTATCTTGATGAGGTAAGGATGAAGCACCAATAGTATGTTGCTGAGCCAGTAAAGTCTACTAAAGAACAAGAACCGATGATGATGGAAATGAATAAGGCCACTATAAAATAGAAGGAAGAAGAGTGGGAGCAGCAAGAGGAGGTATTGATGAAGAACTTGCCTTCATAGGAGAAGGTAATGCAATGAAATATGAGAAAAATGCCACCTTAGGAGGAGGCAATACAACAAAAGCAAGTGTATCATGAGGCCTATTAAATACTAAGGATATCTTCTTTGGTAGATAATAATTAGGTATATTTATGGTCTGTGGTAGAGAATGAAGACAATTTTGTCTCTTCTTAAAATGCAAAGTTTAGGTCTAATGGTATGCATCATAAATAGCCCTTTTATCAAACTGATAGGGCTGGCCAAGAATAAGACCACAATAGTCCATGGGAGTCACATCATAGGTGACTCTATCCACATAATGAGATCCAAAAGCAAATGACACAATGCAAGTCTTTATGATGTAGGAGTTGGAATTCTTATCCTCCCATCCTAATGGATATGGAAGAGGATGTGGTTCCATAAGCAATTTGAAGCTATCAACAACATATTGTGCAATCAAATTTGTTTGTGATCCATTGTTGATAATATAATCCATAAAAAAATCATGAGTGAGGTAGGATTTTGTGATAAAAAAATGGTCATGACCACCTTTTTGATGCAACAATGTAACATTGTTCAGTTTACCTCTTAGTTCATCATATGCTCTCCCTTCTCCCTTTACCACAATGAGAGCCTTTTGGGATTCTTCCACTATAGGTTGTTCAAGTAAGTTATTTTATTTCCTAAAGCACTCATATTCTAAATATCTCTATATCTTACAATGATTACAATATTTTCTTATATTATAAAAAGTAGGAGAATAAGAGGAATAAGAAGAAGAATTAGGATAAGAAGGAGAAGAATTGGAAGGCATCTTAGCCTTTGAATATTGCTACTGATTTGAAGAGTGAGAATCTTCTTGTGATCAAGGGGTGAGCTTCTCTTCAGCCAACTGTGCATGATTGAAGGCCACATCAATTTTTCTAAGGGAGTATATTTAAAATCCCTATACAAGTGCTCTTGAAGGCCACTTGTAAATTTTACGATCAAGTCATCTTCAGGATCTTTTACATGAAGAAAAATGTGTAACCTATTGAACGAAGAGACATATTCCTACATAGACATTAGAATTTTGGCATAATCTACACCATTTTACTCTCAATTATCTAGCATAATCAGAAGGATAAAATGAATCCTTCAATGCTTGGACCAATTCTTCCCAAATGGTAATGGGATTTTGGTCTTTTTGTCTATCCATGATGACCAATTTTTCTAACCCACTCAATTTGAGTTTAGCAAAAGAAACTTGATCATTGACATAAACTTCTATATATGCAAACCAGGTTTCCATGTCCATGATCCAGTTATTCAATACATCAGGGTTCTGAGACCCTTCATACAACTTGACTTCACATTTTGTATGGGCCTTAGCATCTCTAGTGGATTTTTCATCAGGAGCATAACGAACTGAAATATCATCCACTTTGTTGGCCAATTACCCAATAGTTTTTGCCAAGGCAAACATTTGGTTAGCTAAATCAAATGCCATTTGTGATCTAGTGTAAGTTAGATCAATTACAAAAGAATAGCCTCTCCAAGTCTATTTACAATAATTATCAAACTTTCACCTTCTACAAGGAAGTTATAAAAAGTGTAGAAACTTAACCTCCCTCTTTTACAAGTTTGTGCTCTATTCCCAAGAAAAAATAATGGATTTTGCTTTTACAACTCGATGGGAATAAATAATTTAGCATAAAAATAAATAAATTAATAAAAAATTAATTAATTATTAACAAAATTTATAAAAAATGTGATGCAGCTCGGAGCAGCTGCAAGTCAATGATGATCAACACATTTGACAAGTGGTAAACACATTCTGCAAGTCCACTCAACAAGGTCAACCAAAAAATGCTCAACAAAGTCAACCAAACAACCAATATCAACACAATGGGTAACTAAAAATGGTTAATAGAGTGCATGATAGTGTACTAACTAACCCTTGTGGGCTGGCTATTCTTCATTAGGCGCTCTCCGCATTTTAAAAACTCACTTTGCTCCCACAACATGAATGTGGGACAACGTATTTCATGCACAAAATTTATTAAACAAAACAAACACAAAAATATTTTTAATTCCACCAATTCAGAAATAGAAACACTGATGGAAGGGAGTTACCATGTGTCTATCAAAGAGACCACACCATGTATTTGTTGCATATTCACTGGAGCAATCCAGCCTGAGATTGTTCAAGCCTCTATCAAGATATGCTGGCTATTTCAATGTGTATTAGTTGACATTAATGTATTGCATGAAGTTCTCCTACATCCCTAATGTGGGATTAATCAACAAAACTTTACCTCTAAAAATTGCTAAATTTTGATCAAAAATATTCTACGAACATTATAAAATGTGGTAGATCATCTAAAAATGTCGAGAAATCCTATCAAATCCCACCAAAAACCGTAGAATATCTCTGGAAGAACACAATTTTTTTTAGAATTATTCAACTTGGTTTTGATTGCATCAGATTTGTGTCAATCAAAAACAATTATAAGTTGCCAAAATTTGTATGTAGGTCAAGCGATCAAATCTATCAAAGGATTTTGGTTCTCATTGTTAGAGAGAGCAAAAAATGTGCTCAATGGACAACAATCACATATTTAAACTTGTATTCAATGGTAGAGTGGTATAATTCATATGGACTTGCATCAATGCATGGAGATCTATAATAGAGTAGTAGGTTGCAGAGTGGTAGGTTGCATCGATGCATCATTAGGGTGGGTTACAATGCACTTTTAGCTCCACCAAAGAAACAATATGGTCAATCGACAATGAGGTCATCATCATCAAAGTAGGTGCCCACATGAAATATTGAAGATATTGCTATTAGTTATCCAGAGTAATGGTCATGACATCAATGAACCATTGGTGGACTAGCGTTGAGGTTGTATCAGTTGGTAGGAGTGGATCATCAACCGTCAACTAGCCTACCAATGAAACAAAAATGTCTGGTGGTGCTGCATAATTTGGTTTTCAAAAATGGTTAGCTAACACATAGCCAATTTGACTAATACCATCATGGTGTAGATAAAGAGAAGGTCACTAGTATCGAAGGTGTTGGAAAGCTAGCCATCGAAATTCAAGTGGCAACGAAACCAACAGGGTGGCGATTGGTAGGTGATCAAAATGCATCTAGGTAGCCAAACAATGGTTTATAGAATTGGCTGAACAGTCAGGTTTTCGTGCCCAAAAATAAGGTAATTAAATCTCATAATTAAAATTTAATACTAATATTTTTAATTAAAAAATATTAATAGTAAATTTAATTTAAACTTTAATAATCATTTTATTTACTCAAAAATTGGAGTAAACATATCCAATTTACATCAAATTTTGTGCATGAGTGTAAATTGAATGGAACAAACTAATAGAGGACCAAATTGGGATCTAAAATAGGAATTTTGAGGGAATTTTACAAAAGAATTATGAATCTAGTCTTATGCAACTAATGGCTTCCTAGACCAACTAGGAGTCCAACTAGCACAAGCCTGATCACAAGCTCTAATACCAATGATGAGGAAATTGAATTGAAAAAACCTAACTGATATATTCACAAGTTGTTCTTAAATAACACTATGTACAACCATAATATTCCAAATTAGAAAGATGCTAATCATAATCTATGACTAAGCAACAAATTGTTAACTCTCACTAAGCTAACAAATCTAATCCAAGGACTATGTCATCCAAATGATTCAACATTTAGAATTTGGAATTAGATATTATTAAATCACACCTAGGCATAGGACTTAATTAAATAAGTAAAGCTAACACCTAGTATAGAACTCACACATTCTAACTTATACTTAGGATTTTAGGCTTTAGTAAATGATAAAGTAAACTAAGCCTAATAAACAATAGCCTAGGTCTAATGATGTCTACATTAAGTTCTCACCATATCAATGATGTCAGAAGGAAGGAAATGGAAGAAAATTACAAATGATCTCCATCCAAAATTCTCGAATGGTGGAAGATGAGGGTTGAGAGAAATGCAATGAAGGGAAAGTATCCCAATCCCAAAATTGATGAAGAGTTTGAAAAGAGGTATGAGAAGCACATTGCAACTTGGAAGGCTAAGAAAAATAAGAGCCTAGAATTAGTTTTAGGAAAAGCGTAAATAAGTACATACATAAAAGGTAAAATGAAAAGCAAAAAGTTGAAGCAACTAGAAAGCATCAAGAGTCCACTCCATCATCCACTACTCCTTTACAGCAAAGGAGGACACCATGAAAGAAAAAAGTGTAGTAGAAGATACTTTAAGGAGGAGAAGATATGAATGCAAAGCTGTTGAGGCTAAGACCCCTATAAAAGAAGATCATAAGAAAAATGGAAAAGTTTTAGACATCACTACTACAACCTCCTCTAAAAGGAATGGTATATCAATCCTCATTACATAATCTATAGAAGCACTTTCTCAACAAGAATCACAACTAGCCATAAAATTTAAGAGGAATGTGGAAGGTGTAGTATTAGGACACCAAATATCTTAAGAAATAGAAGTTTAACGAAGCAGAGGAGGTGACACAATCTCCTGCTACATCATGTGAGTAGAAAATTCAAAAAAAGTAGAAGGGAAGTTCTATGGAGATTTCCAAATAATCTACTATGGTAGACTCAGGTATGATTTCTAATCCCTCTCCTCCTTATTCTCTTCTTTATTCCTCAAAATAGTCCTCCTCCCCTTCTCAAGTTCAAAATCTATTGGAAATATCATCATTAGAGCCTATTTCCCCATAACCATATCCACCTCACTCATATTCCTCTCCTCATCTAGACCACTCTCCACCTCATTCCGATGAAAGTACTAAACCATATTTCCCACCTCCTTCATCACAAGTTCCAGTGTTCCTTCCATCTCCAACTTCCATAAATCCAACTCCTCCATCATCACTCCCTCCATTAATGATGATAATATCACTATAATTAACCCCACCAATCAACTGTGGTAACTAGTTCTATTTCAGTTGTTATTTTCGCTATGGACACAAAATCCAATCTCATTACCTCTACTCCCCTATAAGATATGATGATCCTATTTTACCTAAAAATATCACAACATCTACTCCCATTGATCATCCTACAATAACATCTTTACAGAAGTTCAAAAGTACTTTGCTAAGAGCACAAAACTTTTGGAGCATGAAACTGGATTTGCCTTCCAAAGGAGCTACTAAGGTGAGAAGAACAATGATGGTCAAATTTATGTCTTGGTAGAGAATAAAGTACAAGATGATCCCCTTGGTTGATAAACTAGAGGAATATATGATAGTGGAAGACTATCAGATAGTGGAAAAGACTATAGATATAGCACAACTAGTCACATAAGATATGTTTTTCACAACCAAATCTAGGATAGAAACCATGTTTATCAAAATCGACATCTATAGGGAGCAGTCTACCAAATTGGAGAAAAACGTTGCCACGCTTCAAGCCACCATCAAGAACCAAAGTACATAAATGTAGGCTTTGGTTAATGATGCAAAAAATGGTAGAATAAGTTTGATAAAATTATTAAATTCAAAGAGCATGTTGAGTAGCTACAGGAATAGAATAAAGAATATGATAAGCAGATACAGGCTTTGTAGCAATAATTACAGGTTGAGATAATTGAGGCTACAAGTTACTCCAAGACTAAGGTAAAGTAGGTCAGAAAGGAGATTTTGTTTGAAATACTAGAGAAACATTCTAGAATATAATACATCTTTGACTTAATGGACAAGGCTAGTCAGGTATTGGAGAAGACCAAAGGAGATATAAAGACTATCACCAAACAGATACAGCTAATAGCTCCTCATGCCAATGAGCTTCTCAATTTATCAGAAAAAAATGTAATTAACTGGGTAAACCCATCCCCAATAACTACTGGAGCACCTCAAAGATCATAGCCAGAATTATCCTCAAGAAAAATAGTTTGCTTCAGAAAGGGTGGTCATTGATTGATAAAGTGGATGATGCAATATGACTTTAGTAGATTTTGTAATGAGAATAATCTAATGATATCAAAGGAGCAACTCCCAAAAAATAGTCAAGTAATTATTGAATATGAATCTGAAGTAGATGCATGGAGAGAGCCAATAGACCAAGATAAAGTGACCAAGCTGATAAAAAGCTCAACTAGATTGAAAGATCTAATGGTAAATTTGGTAGAATGGGAAACTTCCTTCTCCTACGATATGACAACAAAATTGTGTTATATCCATCGAAAATTTTTGGATAAAAAAACCCTCTCTAACATCTTGGAACAAGGTTGTGAGTACCTTGAACCAAGCTAATCATATTTTGAAAGGGGATGTAAAACAAAAAGAGGCCAAGGATAAGGAAATGTAGAAGCATGCAAAGAAAGAGAAGAAAGAAGAGGAACAAAAAGAAGAATAGGCATAATACAAAGAGGGATATGGAAATGAAGATGAGGAATAGGAAGAGACACATCAAGAAGAGATTAACGCCATAGATATTTTAGATGAAGGGATCAAAATATACTACCAAAGAATAGGACCAACAATAAAGGCATGAGAGTGCCAAACAATTTTGTTGTAATATAGTTCAAAATATTTGAATAATAATGCTTAGAGAAATAGTCATAGAGGCATTTTTTGTAAATAAATTTTGGATCCTGACAATGTTAGAAGATGGAGGAAGCATGAGTATTTCTAGACATAAAAAAGTTATGAAGCTAAGTTTTGATGAACAATTTGTTTGACTAGGTATATAAAGGAGTATGCTTCCATGAATTTTAAGCATAGTAACAGTTTCTTCTAGCATAGCCTCCATATGAACCTTTACTCTTTGAGTCTTCATATAATGGCTTAGAGAGTGAGTTTTATAAGGAAGTTATTTCTATGGGAATAGTCTACAATTATTTGAAACGAGTTCAACTTGCCCGCAGGGAGATCAGTTAGTAAAAGCGAAGACATAAAATTATGGAGAAACATGGCTACGGTGCTAGCTCACTCATTCAATATTTGAATATAGCATCCAATGGATAAGTACATGAGTTCATAAGCCTTAATAGAAACTATTAGGATCCTAGATCTTATCTTATGGTTTATGAATGAAAGATATTCGAAATACAAGAAAATGAATCATGGTTTTACAAAGAATCATTATTTCATTGGTAAGGGACTCCCTCCAATGTATATAATTAAACAAATATATTATTCTTCATGGATGTTTTCCTACAACATTATCTACCCTATTTTATATCTATCTAGGGTTATTATGAAAGGACGTGACTATTCACGTTATTAATTAATAATATAATAATTAATGAATTAATAATATTAACTATTAATGTTAGGATAGAGGATCCTAACATGCCACCCCTCTCAGAAGAAGCTTTGTCCTCAAAGTTGGGACTAAGGAAATTGTTGTTGAAATTGATGAGGTGCTTTCCAAGTAGTATTTGCACAAGTTCTTGCACAAGTTTAATGTCACTTTTTTGGAGGTAGGGATATCTTGAAGGTCAAAATGTTAGTGGGGGGTTTCTAGGAAGAATAGTAGGATTATGATGATGGTGGGGGGAAACCCTTGGGGTTCCTCAAACACTTTAGAATGATGCATCAAAAGTGGTGGTAACACTTCTACATCTTCCTGTTATTCCTTAGGGTAGTTAATAGAAAATGAGTGTGTCATTACCTTTTTGATTTATTTTTGGATAGGTTTTACCATGTGGTGATAAATCATAAAGAGTTCAAGTGGAATGAGAAACTAAATAAAGCCTCTGAGGCTATAAAGCAAGCAGTGGCAACCATGTTGGTATTGATAAATCTTGTTTTCAGTAAAGACTTTATTTTGTATGTCTATGGAGCAAAGGAAAGTTATGCATTAGTACTTACTTAGAAGGATGTGAATGGAGAGGAACACCCCATTTATTCTAGATTCAAAATCCACATGATTATTATACCAAGTACAATTTTATTAAGAGGTAGGTGTTCATTGTGATGAAATATTTAAAGAAGTTTAGGCAGTACTTGGTTCAAACTAAGATACTTGTTAAAATGGTGCACCCAGATGTAAGGAACTTTATCCTTCAAGGAGAGCTGGGTGATAAAAGGGTTGGCTGGATTACTAAAATACAAGAGTATGAAGTAGAAATCCACCCTACCAATTTTTTTAGAGGAAGAGCATTATATCAGGAACTCGTAGCTAAAGCAAATTTAGAATAGAAAATAGCCTATTAAGGAGTAGAGAATTATTAAAATGATAGTATTTTGAGAAAATGTTGATTGGGTAGATTAATTGATGCTAAATTTCTAGCCAGAAGTATGTCCTCAAGGTCTCAATCCTTCATAGAGGAGAAGATTTAATTTTCAAGTTTTGAAGTATGTGCTTCTCCTTGAAGGATTATACAAGAGGAACTTAGATGGATTACTTCTAAGATGTCTGAGAGATAATGAAACACACAAGGTAATTGAAGAATTCCATGGAGGCTTATTGGGAGGTCACTTTTTAGGAAGGATAACCACCATAAAAATAATTAGGGTAGGATACTACTAGACCACTATATTTACATATGTCTTCAAAGCATCTAAGTCTTGTGATAAGTGTCAAAGATATGTAGGAAGGACTAAGAATGTAGCATTTTAGCTCAAACCAATCTAGGTAGAGGATCCCTTTTAGAAATGGGGGCTTGAATTTGTTGGATTCATTAACCCTAATTTATCAGTAGGTCATAAGTTCATCCTTATTGCCACTGATTACTTCATTAGGTGGGTTGAAGCTATCCCAACCAATAAATCAGACCAGGATGTAGTAATTGAATTTCTAGAAAATTGATTAGAAGGTTTTGAATTTCAAAAGCACTAGTGAATGGCAATGGCCTAGATTTTATAGGTGAAAAATAAATTGAGTTTACAAGAAATTATGACATAAATATAAAGAATTATTCCAGCTATTACACTCAGGTAAATGGATTGGTAGAATCCACAAATAAAAACTTGCCCAAAATTTTGAAAAGGGTACTAGAGGACAACAAAAGGAGTTGTCATTTGTTACTAGACTAGGTTCAATGGGTAGATAGAATCATTGTAAAAAGGTCTATCAAGACATCCCCTTATGCATTAGTTTATGGTAAGGAAGCTATTCTACCTACTAATATGGAGATGCCAAATTTAAAATAGGCCATGCAAAATCAAGAGTTTGATCAAAATCTGCTAGAGACCAAATTGATGCATTTGCTGCACTTGGAGAAATAGAGAACTCAGGCATATGAAAACTTCCAAAAATAATCCATGAATACCAAAGAGTGGTTTGACAAAAAGGTAAGGTTTAGAAAGTTCAAAGAAGGAGATTCAGTGTTAAGGTGGAATGCTGAAAAAGCTAAGTTGCGCAATCACCAAAAAAATATTCTTTTTGAGAAGGACCATTCAAGATTATCAAAGTCAATGAGAGAAATACCTTTCAACTCCAAGATAAGGAAGGAAATATATAACCCATTCCTGTAAATGGGTATCATCTCAAACTATATTTTAGTTAGAGAATATTTCCTATTGTAATATATATTTTGTACTATGTTATCTTTATATACACATTCTACATTATGTTTTCTTTATTGAATCCCAAAAATAAAACAAAAAAATGAAAAAAAATGCCCTTTTCCATTTTGAAGATAAGAATGTGCTATATTCCATGAAGAAGTAGTGTAGTGTAGAATCTGTAGTTAACATAGTCAAACGAGCCTTAGCAAAAATCAAAATAGTGATATGCATAATTTGGTAAAGTTTTCAAAAGAAAACGTAACTTTGATAGCACCTAATGTGAGAATGGTCTCAAAATCCACAGTCAAGTGTTCAAATAGTACCTAGCAGAAATTGGAGGAGTGGAACCTAGAAGAAAAATCTATTTTAAGGTTAAATTTTGCACTAAAATAATTACAATGTTAAAATCCACTGAGCTACAAAATCCATGGTCAACATGGTCAAACATTGCTCACCAAAATTTAGAGCCCAGTGGAGTTTTCAAGAGGCTATAAATCCCTTCGAAATTTCAAAATTAATAAAGTTCCAAAATTTGTAGTCAACTTGGTCAAAGTTGTCGTTGTGGAAATAAGACTGACAAAACTAAGGGAAAGCACTTGAAGCAAACATGCAATGCTTAACGAGCGAAATCAAGAAATTGAAGTATAATGCTAAATCCGCATGGTCCATAATTCCACCATGAAAGTAAGCGAATAAATGCACCTTGAGAAGTGTACCAATGAATAGTTTACTACCATCTACCAAGAATTCAATCCAATTAGAGATACATTCTTCATTGACATGCCATGCCTCACAATATATGATTTACTCATTTGAAATCATGGGAGATAACAACCCACTTCTCCTTATTAATGGCAAAGGAGTGCTCAAAAATCTATTTAAGTAAAGAAATTCAAATTTTTAGTCATTTGTGAATGGTTGACTGGAAGAACTAGAGTACTATCGAGAACATTTTTTTGCACACTCTTGAGAGAAATTTATGAAGAGAGAATTTCTCTGAAGTTATAATGGTATCCTCTTCAGCTAAGTAGACTGGGCAATATGGCAAGATGGAAAGACCATATTACATGGATAAGAAGGTAGGGATAATGGATACAAAGATGACATATGTGATTAGGGACGACCTGAGGCTGGTATATGAGAACAAATTCTTCAAATGGGAGCCACTTCTAGACCAAGGTATTAGAGCTATGTACTATTTTCTTACTTTTTATATTTGTGATACAGTTCATCCTTACCCAGAATTAGTCTCCACCATAGACAATTTTTATGACCCTGCATATAGATTTGTGAAAATGTCCCACAACAAGGTTTTGTTTCATATCATTGAGCAAGTCTACCAATATTTGTTTGTAATGGTATAGAAACCTTGAGTACCCCCTAGATATTTTAGCTTAGAGAAGTAGGCCAAATATTACACCTCACATAACTATGCACAAAATGGAAGCTATTTTAGATATTGGGTATATGGCTAGTTCAAGACCATTAAGTCTAGAGAATCCCTACCCATGACACCTATTCCCACTAGTGAATTCAAATATGTAGAGTTGTTTTCCATGTTGGCCATAATAGTTGGCCTAGAATCATACCTAGATGTAAGAGACTGATAGTTGGCCACTGCATACTACGTATATGGCACAACCAGGGGATCACAAAAATGCTCTAGTCTACTTCAACTAGCCTGCATTCCTAGCCAAGAAAATGCATGAGTAGCTAGTGGACATGAAGGAAAATGAGGAAAATCCAATATTCAAGCACTGTTCCAATTTAGTGTAGATATTTTTAGTGCTACAAATTATGATTATCCATGGATAACATTCATTGATAAGGATGCATAAGGGCATACGCTACCAGTATACTATTGGACTAGGATTCTAAGCTAAACATAGTCCTATTATACTTTCAATTTTTAATTTCTTGGACCATCCCTATGACTTATGTATGGTAGTTACCCTAGGATTTCCCTAGATATTGAAGATAAAATCAGAGTGAAAGGGGCGTAAGAAGGAAATTGGTACCTATTAACAGAGGCCATAATCATTAGGCTATATGGTTTCATATAGAAGTCATTCTTGTTGCCTCATTACATCACCCACCATTATTCACACTAGAATATAGTTGGTAGGTAGACTACATAAACTGCAAGTTTGGTTTTGGTAATAAGAGGAAAGAAAATGTGGAGTACGATTTAAATGAGGGTAATATCACCATATGGAAGAAATGGCAATATGATAAAATCACAACAACCTTGGAGAAAGTAGGCCTTATCCAACTTTCACAAAGGTGGGGATATGATCCATACAACTTGTTTGTAGAAAGAATTAAAGAGTTGCATGGAGAGAAGGCAAATAAATTGGTAAAATACAAGTGCACACACATGGAGAAAAATAGAAATAATAGAGAGCAATCTCCCCTTCAATGGAATGTGAATGCTATGGAACCGCTTCTACCTTGGAGATATTTCTATGTGCATGCAAATGACTATGACCCAACCAAGATTTTCCATGAGGAAAATAAATTGAAAACACCTAAATGATATTATTCACAAGTTATGCTTAAATAACACTATGTACAACCATAATATTCCAAATTAGGAAGATGCTAATCATAATATATGACTAAGTAACTCAAAATAAAAATTTTAACTCTCACTAAGCTAACAAATCTAATACAAATACTGTCATACAAGTGTGCTAAAATTTAGAATTTGGAATTAGATATTATTAAATCACACCTAGACTTAGGACTTAATTAAATAAGTAAAAGCTAACACCTAGTCTAGAACACAAACATTCTAACTTAGACTTAGGACTTTAGGATTTAGTATATGATAAAATAAACTAAGCCTAATAAACAATAGCCTAGTTCTAATGATGTCCACATCATCCCTCTCCACCATATAAGCATTGTACTCTAATGCTTTTACAATAGGAGTGAAGGGGTGAGATACTGCACGTTGAAAACAAAGCTGACTAAAATGCTAAACAATGTCATGGAGGCCTCAAGTTGCAATTGATGTTGGAGTAGAATATTGTGGTACTTATCGATCACCAATTTGTGTAGTATCTCGATGAGGTAATGATGAAGCACCAATAGTCTGCTGCAGAGCCAATGAAGTATACTGAAGAATAGGAACTAATAATGATAGCAATAAATAAGGTCACTCTAAATAGAAGGAAGAATAACAGGAGCAGTAAGAGGTGTCAATGAAAAAATCACCTTCGTAGAAGAAGGTAATACAGTGGAATATGAGAAAAAAACCACCTTAGGAGGAGGCGATGCAGTGGAAGCAAGTGTGTCATGAGGCCTATTGAAGACTAAGGTTATCTTCAGTATCGCTCCAAATTTTTTGCATCCTTACCTTCAGGCTATAGGATCCATGCCCGGAAGGAGGATGGGAAAAGGATGTCGCGGTACCTCGGACTGAGAGGACTTGCGAAGGTCCCGCCTCTCAAGGGAGGTGTATATTGGTGATTTTTCGATGGATGGTGGGTTCACCAGGAAACATTTAATGGCAGTTTCCACGCCTAGGTTTGGAATGTGTTTTAATGTGTTCGTTTTTAGCCTTAAGCATTCATATCCTAGGTTTGGCCAAATGAATCTAAATTAATCTATATGAAAGTGCAGATTTAATGAATACAAAAAAATAGAATTAAAGACAAAAAATAGAGAAATTATAGAATATAAACGAAGAATACCTGATCCGGATGTCTGATGGAGATTCTGATGTTTGAAGCAGTCAGGATCGCCTCTGATTTGACATGATCGTCTGAGATCAGACAAGATCGTCTGAGATCTGACGAATTCGTCAGAGACCTGCAAACAAAAAAACAGATGCAAAATACAAAGAATGCCCTTGTGATAACAGAGGGAAACAACACAAAATGACAATATGAATACTAAACAATAGTTATGAATAGAAATTCAAACAAATTATGATATTCTAATGAGAAATTATGATCTTATCATGCAACTTAAGCTATATGGGTGAACTCCAAATGCAAAATAGTGAATAAAATTGCTAATTACAACATAAAACAGCAAAAAAAGGGGAGAAGAGAAAGCAAACTCCGAGCACCGATTGCCCCCAATGCTGATTGCAGTCGAAATCATCCGACAGGTATGAAATCATCTCGGATTCTGACAGGATCGCCTCCAGAGATTTGAACGGGATCATCTGCGACGATGCGAGCTTGCTCCGGCTGAAAATCAATGAGGTCCCTGCAAGAAAATTTCAAAATAACTAATGCAAAATGATGACTCTAGGATTATTCTAATGCATGCAAAATCAAGTTACAGAGAAATTCAGCCAGGGGTTGGGAAGGGAAGGTCCTAAGGATTAAATAGGCTTAGGGGAGTAGTTAGGAGGTTGGAGATCATCCCTATTTGGGAGATCTCCAATGGGGGAGGGTCTCTAACGGCGCAGACACGCTTCTGCCCGGATTAGAGACCCGTTGGAACAGAAGCTAATTGTGCAAAATCAGTTTTGCGACAAGATCGTCTGGACGTCCTAGCCCAGACGAAATCGTCAGATCTGGGGCGATATCGTCTGATCGGCGACGATATCGTCAAACGGTCAAAACAACCTCTAAAAATGGCACGAGAAAAGGGGAAACGGATTACCCGACGGTTAACGGGCGGTTTGGGAGGTTAAAATTTGAATTTAAATTATTTACTAGGATGAATGTAATTATTAGAATTTCACTGCGCCAATTTTAGGGTGCTACATTTTGCCCCCTCTTTAGCGAATTTTTCGAAGAAAATGCGTTAAAGATGAGTTCTTCTCGATCTACGAGAAAGCAAAAATTATTCCCATTTTTAGGCGACGATTCTTGGTCGAATCGTACGACAACTTACTATGGTGCCCCCTCCGTGTTTTTACCCAAATCGAACGTTTGAGGTAAAAACGCGAAAAAGCAAAATTATTTTTGAATAAAATTAAGAAAAATAGGGTAAAACCCTAATTCATTTTTATTGTTCATTTTACTGGTTTTTAGAGCTCTGAAGCAAAAATGGTGGAGACGATGCACAGATCAACAGAGGTCCGACGCGGTCTACGGGTAAGAGTCTAGACTTAGTTTAGAATGCTTTAATTTGATTTTACATGCTTTTTAGGTAAATTTTAATCAATTTTTGAGCATCACGGCCATTTTTGGGCCGTCGACGTCGTCGGGACGAAATCGTCCCGATTTCGATGAAATCGTCTCAATTTCGCCAATTTCGTCTAAGGGCGAAATCGACGAAAGGGGGACGATTTCGTCAAATTAGGGACGATTTCGACTTGCGAAATCGGAGACGATTATGCTCAAATTTGGGACGATATCGTCCAATAGTGGACGATATCATCAATTGCATAAAATTGAACTTATTTAACTTGCATTTTTAATTACTTGAATTGTTATTAATGATTGTTTGTTGTTTTGTTGTTTATGTTGCAGAGAGGTTTGCTAAAAAGTAGGGAATGGAAGTATGGAGGTTTGAGAGATGACTTGGCCGCTCTTACACAGGCAGAGCGGGATCAGCTGGCACAGGCCGACTTACAGCATGTGGCAGAGATGCCACAAGTGTCTACAGATATGGGGCTACTGACAACCCTAGCAGAGAGATGGTATCCGGGTTCTTCATGTTTTTGGCTACCTACAGGGGAGATGACTCCCACTTTGGAGGATGTATGGAGGATTCTAAGAATCCCCATACAAGGACGATTGATCACTCCTACGGCCAATCAGGGCCATGCTATGGGACGATTGTGTGGTGACCCGAGCTTCACCCTGGAGAAGGGCGAAGTTAACATCGAGGCACTGCATCAGATGCCTAGGGCATCTAGACTCACACGGGTTCTAGCTGGAGTAGTTGGTGGACTTTTGCTGTGCCACCAGAGCGGGTGCAAGGTGCCATGGATGCTGGCAGATGTGATCTACGATATGCGAGACCATGGCTACAGGTTTTCTTGGGGCAGCTATGTGCTATGCCGATTGTACAGGATCCTGTATGGGGTCATGTACAAGGGCGACCGATGTCTGGTGATGACATCGCTCCTACAGGTTTGGTGCTGGGAGCACATTGCAGTGCGAAGGCCGATAGGGCTTCCTCTGATAGGGATTGATGGGGAGAGGCCCCGAGTTTTCTACTGGTGGCTCCGAAGAGGGTCACAATGGCGGATCGACCTTCCTATGTCCCGGAGACTGCTAGATGACCTAGTCCCAGACCAGATTACCTGGAGGCCATGGAGGGAGCATCCAGGGTGGGCCGAGGATGGACAGGAGTTAGCTCACGTTAGGCGAGTGTGCTGGCTTCGGATGGAGAGGGGAGAGGTGGAGCTCCACCGCTATGACCGAGTTTTGTGATAGTTCGGTCTACAACAGGGGATCCCATCTCTCAGGGATTATGAGTTTTCTCGAACTATCCGGGATAACACCATAGTGAGCGGGGCTCCAGACATGCAGCGCTTCTGGAGTCAGGACTCAGACGATGCCCCCATTCAGCCAGTGGATGGGGACGACGCAGGTGTAGCCGATGGCTATGATGCCTGGTATGTAGGCATCCACCCTCCTCGGATGACGAGGGCTCAGGGTCCGATACACGTAGTTGTGCATCGAATAGGGAGGCGATGCCAGGCGGCTATGGAGGCGGCCCAGGGTCACGACGGGAGAGAGCTGAGGAGGCCACATGCACAGGAGAGGCCACGATAGAGGGAGAGGAGGGAGGCGAGACCCCCTTCTCCATAGAGAGAGAGGCCACCATCGCCCGATAAGGGCAAGGGTGTTGACACAGGGGAGAGTAGCGAGATAGCTACTCTTCGAGCGAAGAGAGATCATCTCCAGGCATAGGTGCAGACATTGCAGGACGAGGCTGCATGCCACCGAGCTGAGGTTACACAGCTCAGAGACGAGATTGCACGCCTCAGGGCATGGGGCGGAGGAGCGAGCACAGGGGAGCTGACACGGTCTATTGCTCAAATTACTTTCTACCAGACTTTGTACTATCAGATGGTGCTAGAGGAGGATAGACTACCCCTGCTAGCCAACATCGTAGACCCGATCAGGATTGGGTCCTCGAGGACTTCGTCCCGATCGAGGACTAGGACTCACAGTACTACTCATACTACGATGGGGCCACCTCGTCCACCTCAGGGCGGGGGAGGAGATGAGGCTGAGAGCTCGAGGGGCTCTCGAGGCTAGAGGACTGCATTACATTGTACAGATTGATATGTAGGTTTATTATTTTTGATAGAGGATTGAGTATGCCGAGGTACAGATTGTGGCATACCGATCCAGTTTTGATGATGTATATATACTGTTGATATATATATGATATGAGATAGTTTTGATCATATGACTTGTGTTATGTGTATGTTTATGATGCTTTTATGTTTGATTGATTGATTTGATAATTGGATTGAGGATTCATGAAATTATGTCGTTTTGAAAATTTATAATTTTGATGTCATGCGGTAATATTTTAAATGAAATAATCTGATGTAACAAATTGGTTGTTTGTAATGTGATGTGGTAAAAAAATAAAAAGAGACTTCTAACAATAATTTCAAAGGACATTGTCGCTATTATAGACCATTTCATGGAGTCGCTGCTCACTCGGTCGTCAAGCTAATCCCAGTATAGAAATATTGTTAAAAGTAAAAGAGTGCTTAAGAGACTGTCTTAAGACTTTGGTGCAATGGTGCAAATGATGATGATGATGGTTTGTTTTTCAGATTTTCATAAAAATAGTATGCATGAAATAATGTTAAAATGATTTTTGCTAGGCATAAATTCCTAAGTGTGATAAATTTTTTGGATAATTCCTTAGGAATTATACCATCTTTGCAAAATTGAAGGTTGACATAATGACATGAAATAATGAAAATGTGCATGCTTTTTTTTAAAAGCATAATTTGTGTAATATAATGATTTAAGTCATATGGTTTTCATGATTTTTAAATAAATGGGGAATAAAAATTGTTACAATGATTTGCGCTAGGCATAGAATATGTAGGTATAGACTTATACCATCATCGCGAAAATCAAAGAAAAATAGATAGTTTTATTGCATGGTTGATTTTTTAATAAACAAAAAATATGAAGATGAGGACTTGCGCTAGGCATAAAATTCCAATTTTGGTTTTGGAACTATACCATCGTCGCGAAAGTCAACAAAAGTTATATATATATATATATATGTTTTGATTGTATAGTTTTGAAAGAAATTTTTGATTTTTCTATTATATAGTTGTCTTTATGCTAAACAACTGTACTTGAATTATTCCAAACAAGTTGCAAAAATAATATTTCAAAGTATTTTGAAGACAAAAGTTAGATTTATAAGGAATCCCATGTGCATATGTGAATTCATTTCCGATCTTGATTTATCATAATGATACACAAAATCTCTCAAATACAAATGTGTGTGCAATTGCTTTGTGCATTTACCAGTTTTGAGCAAGATAATATGATACAAGTGATTTGAAGAAACCAAATAAGTGTTCATTAACCATGATGTAGATGCATATAACCATACTAGACTACTATGTAGGTCGGATTATCAAGAGCTAGCTAATCCATAAGCAGACATAGGTCTGTACAAAATAAGGTCGCTAATGTGACAGACATATCACCACGCTAGGAGTTACCCAAGGCCAAGCAGGTTGGGCACAAACCACCTGTTATGGGGCTTACCTCACAGTTTTCGAATAATTGAGAATTCCAGGGATTCAAGCTCATCAACCCTTCTTTTCTTTTCAAAGGGTAGGGAAAGGGATTTTATTGCTTTCTTGCTTTCTGCTTTCTTTTTTCTTTTGAACTTTGCTTCTTTTTCTTTTTGTATTTTTTGCTTGATTTTTGAGATAGTGCTTGAAATATTGTTGTAATGATATAAAATAACATTTTTCTTTTCTCTTTTTTTTTTGAACTTTTCTTTTTCTTTTTCTTTGCTAGGGATACTTGCTCGGATTAGCTGTAGAGCAAGGGATTTTTATTCTGGGTAGGGGTGAGCTTGTCCTTTTGCCAATTCTCAAAGATTCTAGACCATGTGCATGATAGGATAGCGGGGAAACTTTTCGCTCAAGAAATCACTTCTACTATGTAGCAAAACATGGAAATTACAAATATAATCATTTTATTGTGAAAAGATGTGCTTGGTTTAAGTAAATAACAAGATCAATTCTCTATGCTCAAACTTTATTTAATTGAATTTTGTGGACTTTGATATAAGAGAGATTAGTAATCATGCCAGATAAAATCAAGATATTTATTTTTGTGAGTGTGCAAGTGAGGGATTCCAAATAAATGCTAATTTATCAAAAATAATTTGAAACATATAACTGCAATATTTGTAAGAAAATATATATAAATACTTTTTGAGAAGTTTTGAGAATATTGACTCTCTCTTTCTTCTTTATATTGTTTTGGTTTCGAAAGAGTCAAGCATATTGCTGTTTTTATATTTTTATCATTATTTTTTTTTTTGGTTTATTTTTGTTTTTGAACAAAAAATTTAACAAGTGCCATAAATAAATGCAACAAATAGTTTTGAAGATTTTGATGATTATGAATGTTTTTGGTGTTTTTGAATTTATAAATTTGAAAGAAATACAAGATAGTGATTTTGAAAACAAATATATACATGGATGAAATGACCAAATTTATACATAGTAACGTTTAAGATGCAAAATATTCATGGGTTCTTTAAGTTCTTTACCATCTAAGGTAGATAATTTGTATGCTCCTGATTCAAATTTAGCAGTAATAATGTATGGTCCAAGCCAGTTGGGCTCAAATTTACCTTTAAGGTCCTTAGTTGCATTAGTATTTTTTTGAAGATTTTGAGGATTTTGATTTTTTTGTATTTTGATTTTAATTTATGAATTGAAATTGGTGGTATATACAAGATGATCTATATACACTATACAAGGTTATTTGAGTATAGCATGTCTAAGGTTGCTTCAAAATCAAAGGAGGTTTTGAAGGATAATCTGGTTGAGGTGAAGGTAAGAACAAAAGGTGATGAATAAAAGGTAGTGATAACAAAAGCTTTGTTATAATGTAGAATAATGTAGCAAAAGATTTGACTTTTATATGTGTAAAATTGATCATGTTACAAAATAAAATGTAAGAAGGATAAGAAAGTTCTTCATTCTTATCACTA
Organism: Wollemia nobilis; assembly: GCA_028583015.1. Taxonomy (NCBI): domain Eukaryota; kingdom Viridiplantae; phylum Streptophyta; class Pinopsida; order Araucariales; family Araucariaceae; genus Wollemia; species Wollemia nobilis. The sequence continues at coordinate 2,593,357 of JAQPPZ010013020.1, read as the reverse complement.
TATTCCAAGTCTTGATAAGATGGAGAGAGCATATGTGAAAGATATGCATGGGTGTTATTTGGTAAACAAGGATGATCATATATGGATGAAGAAAAGTGATGGATAGAAGATAATTGTGATAATAGAGAATGTATAGAACTTGATGTTTCAACCGTTAAATATTCTTCAAATGGTGTTGGGTCACCATGTATGGTAACAATTTTATTTGCAAGTTCAAACTTCAAACATTGGTGAAGAGTGGAAGGGACAACCCTCATCGTATGAATCCAAGGACTCTGGAGAAGTAGGTTGTAAGGTGAAGGGCAATATGCTACATAAAATAAAGTATCCAGGATCTTGGATCCAATATTAAAGGGAAGAATTATAGTACCTTGAGCTTCTTGAATTTCATTGTTAAAAGATTTTATAATAACATTTGATTCATTAATATCTTCTTCCTTTAATTTGAGTTTTTGGAATAATTGATAAGTGCATAAATTAAGAGAGGAGCCATTATCTACCATGATAGTTTTAACAAGTGTTTCTTTACTAGATCCTGTAATGTAAAGATAGTAGTCTTCTTGTGGAGTAGAGGAAGGAATCTCCTCATCATAGAATGAAATATGGTTAACCTCAAGAGGGTTTACACCATTAATTATGTTCTTAGAGAAAATATGATGAGGAACAAATTGTTGGCTAGGTATTTTGAACAAAATTTCCTTGTGATAAATTTGTAATACTTCTAAAAGGGATATCTTTGCTTGAGGATTAATCACTTGTTGTTGGCTATCAAAGTGGATTTCAGATTGAGATTTTGATTCTAAAGATGAGCTTTCTATGCTTACATTCCATTTTGGATCATTCTCTAGAGCCAAAGATAGTTTTGAAGGTTGGTCAAATGAGGAATCCATATCTTGAATATCGGATTGAGTTGATTGAACTTGAGGTTGCTCATTTGTAGTTTTTGTTACAATATTAATAATATCATCATGATGGGACACATTAACATGCAATATTTGATTGGTTTCTTGTTGTTGATAATTGAATAGGGGTTCTTGGGAGATCCCCATGTCTTGATTGATTATTGGTATTTGTTGTGTAGGAGTTTGATTGTTTACTGGAGATTTATAATCAGTTGTAGATTGTAATTCCTTTATATTAAAAAGACCCTTATCAATCAAATCTTGAATTGCACATCTTAAATCTTTACAATTTTGTGTCATATGTCCATCTACTCTATGATATTCACAATGTAGCTCAGGTTTAAACCAATCTGTTGTGGTATCAAGTTGTCTTATGGAAGGGAGTTCAATCTTATTTGTATCAAGTAAATACTTGAGAATTATATCCATTGGTTGATTGAGCTTAGTAAATTTACGTGATGAAGGTTTTTGAGAGGTTTTTGATAAATGCCTTAGGAATTTCGTCATAAAAGGACCTAATGGTTTCTCACCTCTACTTTCTTTATTATGGGTAGAATGATGATAGGAAGATTGCGAAGTATGAGGTGAGTGCATGGTAGAATTGGAAGAATAAGTATTTTCTTGTTGAAATGGATGTGTTGTATTGAGAGAAGAATATTGAAAAGGTGGTGGAGGATTGTATGTGGATTGATAGACATAATATGGATATATGGGAGAATAGATAATATCGTTATGAAGAGGATTGGCAAAGGGATTGTTTTGTTGGGTTATGGATGAAAAATGAGAAGAGTGTGATGGAGGTGGTGTTGAATAGGGATGAGGTTGGTCATAATCAACAAATGTATTTGGCTGAATTCTTCCAACATTACTGATGGGCTCATATTGATTTGAGTAAAAACTCATGGTTTCTTTAGTACTTCTAAAAGTAATATTTAATATCTACTATTTAGAATTGAATCTAAAACATACAAACTTGAAATGATGATTTTGTTTTTGTTTTTCTTGTATACATATATATATATATATTTTTGTTTTTTTGTTTTCAAAAGGTTTAAAATGCATTCACGTCGGGTTCACCAAAATGTATCGCTCCAAATTTTTCGCATCCTTACCTTCAGGCTATAGGATCCGTGCCCGGAAGGAGGATGGGAAAAGGATGTCACGGTACCTCGGACTGAGAGGACTTGCGAAGGTCCCGCCTCTCAAGGGAGGTGTATATTGATGATTTTTTGATGGATGGTGGGTTCACCAGGAAACATTTAATGGCAGTTTCCACGCCTAGGTTTGGAATGTGTTTTTATGTGTTCATTTTTAGCCTTAAGCATTCATATCCTAGGTTTGGCCAAATGAATCTAAATTAATCTATATGAAAGTGCAGATTTAATGAATACAAAAAAATAGATTAAGACAGAAAAATAGAGAAATTATAGAATATAAAAGAAGAATACCTGATCCGGATGTCTGATGGAGATTCTGATGTTTGAAGCAGTCAGGATCACCTCTGATTTGACATGATCATCTGAGATCAGACAAGATCATCTGAGATCTGACGAATTCATCAGACGAATTCGTCAGAGACCTGCAAACAGAAAAACAGATGCAAAATACAAAGAATACCACTATGATAACAGAGGGAAACAACACAAAATGACAATATGAATACTAAACAATAGTTATGAATAGAAATTCAAACAAATTATGATATTCTAATGAGAAATTATGATCTTATCATGCAACTTAAGCTATATGGGTGAACTCCAAATGCAAAATAGTAAGAAATAAAGAAAAAAACTAACTTACAACATAAAACAACAAAAAAGGTATAAGAGAATGCAAACTCTAGGCACTGATTGCCCCCAATGCAGATTGCAGTCGAAATCATCCCAATGGTAATGAAATCATCTCCGATTCTGACAGGATCGTCCGAGATTTGAACGAGGTTCATCGACGACGATCTGAGCTTGCTCCGGCTGAAAATCAATGAGGTCCCTACAAGAAAACTTCAAAATAACAAATGCAAAATGATACTCTAGGTATTCTAATGCACGCAAAATCAAGTTACAGAGAAATTCAGCCAGGGGTTGGGAAGGGAAGGTCCTAAGGATTAAATAGGCTTAGGGGAGTAGTTAGGAGGTTGGAGATCATCCCTATTTGGGAGATCTCCAATGGGGGAGGGTCTCTAACGGTGCAGACACGCTTCTGCCCGGATTAGAGACCCGTTGGAACAGAAGCTAATTGTGCAAAATTAGTTTTGCGACAAGATCGTCTGGACGTCCTAGCCCAGACGAAATCGTCAGATCTGGGGCGATATCGTCTGATCGGCGACGATATCGTCAAACGGTCAAAACAACCTCTAAAAATGGCACGAAAAAGGGGGAAACGGATTACCCGACGGTTAACGGGCGGTTTGGGAGGTTAAAATTTGAATTTAAATTATTTACTAGGATGAATGTAATTACTAGAATTTCACTGCGCCAATTTTAGGGTGCTACATCTTCTATGGTAGATAATAATTAGGTATAATTATGGTTTGTGACTAAAAATGAAAATAATATTGTCTCTTCTTATGATCCAAATTTTAGGCCTGATGGTATGCATTATAATAGTTCTTTTATCAAACTAATAGGGCTTCCCAAGAATAAGGCCACAATAGTCCATGGAAGTCACATCACAGGTTACTCTATCCATATAATGAGACCCAAAAGCAAATGACACAGTGTAAGTCTTTATGATGTAGGAGTTAGAATATGTATCCTTCCATCCCAATGGATATGGATGAGGATGTGGTTCCATAGGTAATTTGAGCCTATCGACAACAGATTATGCAATCAAATTTGTTTGCAATCCATTGTCGATAATACAATTTATAAAAAGTCATGAGTGAGGTGGGATTTGGTGATAAAAAATGGTCATGACCATATTTTTTATGAAAAAATGTAACATTGTTCAATTTACCTCTTAATTCATCATATGCTCTCCCTTCTCCCATAACCACAATGGGAGCCTTTTGGGGTTCCTCCATTATAGGTTGTGCAAGTAAGTTCTTCTATTTCCTAAAGAACTCATATTATAAATATGCCTATCTCTTACAATGATTACAATATTTCCTTGCATTATAAAAATTAGGATAAGAAGAGGAAGAAGGAGAAGAATTAGGAGAAGGAGAAGAATTGGAAGGCATCTTAGCCTTTGAATACTACTACTGATTTGAAGAGTGAGAAGCTTCTTGTGCCCGAGGGATGAGCTTCTCTTCAGCTAGTTGTTTATGATTGAAGGCTGCATCAATTATTTCCAAGGTAGTATATTTTAGCTCCCTATACAAGTGCTCTTGAAGGGCACTTGTAAATTTTACAATTAAGTCATTTGTATGATCTTTAACACGAAGTAAAATTTATAACTTGTTGAACGAAGAGATATATTCTTGCATAGATATATTAGAAGTTTGGTGTAATCTACACCATTTTAATCTCAATTATTTGGCATAATCATAAGGATAAAATTAATCCTTCAATTCTTGGACCAATTCTTCCCAAATGGTAATGGTATTTTGGTATTTTTGTCTATCCATGATGACTAGTTTTGCTAACCCACTCAATTTGAGTTTAGCAAAATAAACTTGATCATTGATAGAAAATTTTGTATATGTAAACCAGGTTTCCATGTCCATGATCTAGTTATTCAGTATATCAAGGTTTCAAGACCCTTCATATAGTGTGACCTCACATTTGGTATGGGCATTTGCATCTCTAGTGGCTTTTTCATGATGAGCATATCGAACTAAAATTTCATTCATTTTGTTGTTCAATTTTCCAATAGTTTCCACCAAGGCAAACATTTGGTCAGCTAAATTGGATGCCATTTGTGATATAGTATAATCCAGATCAATTACAAAATAATAGCCTCTCCGAGGCTATTTACAAGAATTGTCAAACTTTCACCTTCTATAAGGAAGTTACAAAAAGTGTAAAAACTTAACCTCCCTCTTTTACAAAGCAAAAATAATGATTTTTTATTTTACAAATCAAAGGGAATAAATAATTTAGCATAAAAATAAATAAATTAATAAAAAATTAATTAATTTATTATCAAAATGTATCAAAACATTTGATGCAGCTCGAAGCAGTTGCAAGTCAACAACTGTCAACACATTTGGCAAGCGGTAAACACATTCTGCAAGTTCGCTCAGGAATGTAAACCAAATAATGCTCAGAAAAATCAACCAAACAACCAATGTCAACACAATGGGTAACAAAAAATGGTCAAAAAAGTTCATGATAGTGTGCTAGCTAGTCCCCGTGGGTTGGCTATTATTCAATAGGTTCTCTTCGCCTTTTAAAACCTCACTTCACTCCCACAACATGAGTGTGGGAAAAAGTATTGCATGCACAAAACTGATTAAACAAAACAAACACAAAAATGTTTTTAAGTCTACCAATTCAAAAATAGAAACATCGATGGAAGGAAATCACCATGTGTCTGTCAGAGAGATTGCACCACATGTCTATTGCATATTTTCTAGAGTAGTCTAGCTCAATGTTGTTCAAGCCTCTACCAGGATATACTGGCTATTTTAATGTGTGCCAGTTGACCTTAATGTATCACATAAATTTCTCTACATCCCAAATATGAGATTAATCGACAAAAATTTACCTCTACAAATTGCTAAAATTCCATCAAAAATATTCTATGAACATCATAAAAAATGGTAGATGGTCTACGAATGTCAAGAAATCCTATCAAATCCCATCAAAAATCATAGGATATCTCTAGAAGAAAATATATTTTATCAGAATTGTTCAACCTAGTGTTGATTGCATCGATTTTGTGCTGATCAAAAACTAGTATCAATTGCCAGAATTTGTAGGCAGGTAAGACGATCGAATCCGTCAAAGGAGTTTGGTGCTCATCATTAGAGAAAGCAATAAATGTGCTCAATGGATAGTGGTTACAGATGTACACTTGTAGTCAATGGCATAACAATATGTTTCATCTAGAATTGCATCAATGCATGGATATATATAATGAAGAAGTAGGTGGTGGAGCAATAGTTTGCGTCGATGCGTCAATGAGGTGGGTTGCAATGAACTGTCAACTCCACCAAAGAAACAATATGGTCGATCAACAATGAGGTCAGTATTATCAAAGTAGGTGGCCATGTTGAATATTGAAGAGATTGTAATCAGTTGTCTAGAGTGATGGTGTTGACGTCAAAGGACCATTGGTGGACTAGCATTGGGGTTGTATCGATCGATAGAAGTAGGTCGACAATCATTGAATAGCCTATCGATGGAATGAAAATAATTGGTGGTGTTGTGTAGCATGACTTCCAAAAAATATCATTCGATACATATCCGACTGAACTGCTACCATCATAATACTGAAAAAGAGCAGACCATCGATGTTGAAGGTACTAGAAAGCTAGCCACCAGAAGTCAAGTGGCGACGGCACCGGTAGAGCGATAGTTGGTAGGCAGTCAGAATTCACCTAGGTAGTTGAACTATGGTTGGTAGAACTAGCCAAACAGTCAAGTTTTTGTGCCTAAAAATAAGGTAATTAGACCTTATAATTAAAATTTAATATTAATATTTTTAATAAAAAATATTAATAGTAAATTTAATTTAAACCTTAATAATCCCTTTATTACTCAAAACTTGGAGTAAACATATCCAATTTGCCCCAAATTTTGTGCATGAGTGTAAATTGAGTGGAAAAAACTAACAGAGGGTCAAATTGGGATCTAAAATAGGAATTTGAAGGGAAGTTTGCAAAATAATTATGAATCTAATCCTATGCAACTAATGGCTTCCTAGACCAAATAGGAGTCCAACTAGCACAAGTATGGTCACAAGCTTTGATACCAGTGATGAGGAAACTGAATTAAAAGCACCTAACTGATATTATTCACAAGTTGTGCTTAAATAGCACTATGTACAACAATAATATTCCAAATCAGGAAGATGCTAATCATAATCTATGACTAAGAAACTCAAAATAAAATTGTTAACTCTCACTAAGCTAAAATATATAATCCAAATACTATGCCATCCAAATATATCGACATTTACAATTTGGAATTAGATATTATTAAATCACACCTAGAATTAGGACTTAATTAAATATGTAAAGCCAACACCTAGTATAGAACACATACATTCTAATTTAGACTTAGGATTTTAGGCTTTAATAAATGATAAATTAAACTAAGCCTAATAAACATTAGCCTAGATCTAATGATGTCCACATCAAGTTATCACTATCTCAGTGATGTCAAAAGAAAGGAAATGGAAGAAACTTACAAATGATATCCATTCAAAATTATTGAATGGTGGAAGATGAGGGTTGAGAGAAATGCAATGAAGGGCAAGTATCCTAATCCCAAAAATGATGAAGAATTTGAAAATAGGTATGAGTAGCACATTGCAACTTGGAAGGTAAATAAAAAGAAGAGCCTAGCATTAGTTCTAGGAAAAGTGGAAATGAGTACGACCATAAAAAGGTAAAATAAAAAGCAAGAAGGCTAAAGTAGCTAGAAAGTAGTAAGAGTCCACTCCACCATCCACTACTTCTTTACAACAAAAGAACATCATGAAAGAAGTAGGTGTAGCAAAATATACTCAAAGGAGGAGAAGTTCTAAATGCAAAGTTGTTGAGGTAAAGAACCCTATAAAAGAAGATCAAATGAAAAAGAGAAAAGTGTTAGACCTCACTACTATAGCCTCCTCCAAAAGGAAAGGTAAATCGGTCCCAGTTACAGAATCTATAGAATCACTTCCTCAACGGGAATCAAAACTAGCCATAAAATTTAAGAGGATGGTGGAAGGTATAGTATTGGATGACATCGAGGCTCTTAAGAAATATAATTTAAATGAAGAAAAGGATATTACACAATCTCCCACTACATCAAGCGAGCATAAATCTTAGCAAAAGCAAAAGGGAAGTGCTTTGGAGATTCTCAAAAAATCTACTACGATATAATCATGTATGATTTCTAATCCCTCTCCTCCTTCTCCTGCTTATTCCTCAAAAATAGTCCCCATCCCCTTATCAAGTTCAAAATCCATTAGAAATATCATTATTAGAGCCTAATTCCCCACAACCATCTCCATCTCACCCACATTCCTCTCCTCATCTAGACCGATCTCCACCTCATACTGCTAAAATTACTAAACCATCTTCCCCACCTCCTTCATCACAAGTTCTAGTGTTTATTTTACCTTCAACTTCCATAAGTCCAACTCCTCCATCATCACTCCCTCTATTAACTATGAAAATAACACTAGCACTAACCCCACCATCAACTGTGGTAACTAGTTGCATTTTAGTTGCTATTTCCATTGTAGACACAGAATCCACTCTCATTACCTCTACTCACATCTCAGATATGATGGTCCTATTTTTCCTTGAAAATATCATGCCATCCACTCCCATTGATCACCCTATAATAGCATTTTATAAAAGTTTAAAAGTACTTGACTAAGAGCATAAAATATCTGGAGCATGAAAATGGCTCAGTATTCCAAATGAGTTGCTAAGGTAAGAAGAACAATGATGGTCGACCCTATGTCTCTATAGAATACAAAGTACAAGATGATCCCCTTGGTTGATAAACTAGAGGAATATATGATAGTGGAAGACTATCAGATAATATAAAAGACTGAAGATATAGCACAACTAGTCACAGAATATGTATTGGTCACAACCAAAGTTGGGATAGAAACCATGTTCATAAAAATTGACACCTACAAGGAGCAATCCACCAAATTGGAAGAAAATATTACCATGCTTCAAGCCACCATAAAGGACCAAAGGAAAGAAATGTAGGCTTTGGTGAATAATGCTAAAAATATTAGAAGTTTGATAAAATGGTCGACATCAAAGAGTAGGTTGAGCGGCTACATAAAAATAATAAATAATATGAGAAGCAGATACAAGCTTTGTAGCAACAACTATAGGTTAAGAGAACCAGGGCTACATGATACTATAAAACTAAGGTGAAGTAGGTCAAAAAGGAGATTTTGTCTAAAATCCTAGAGAAATGCTCTAGAATCCAATACATCTTTGACTTCATGGACAAGGCCAGTCAGGTGTTGGATAAGACCAAAGGAGATATAGAGACTATCACCAGATAGATACGACTAATAGTTCTATAGGCCAATGAGTTTATTAATTTATTTGAAGCTAAATGCAATCAGTTGGGTAAACCCATCCCCAATAAGGACTGGAGCACCTTAAGGATCATAGCTAGAATCATCCTCAAGAAAAATAGTTTGCTTCAAAAAGGGTGGTCGTTGATTGATAAATTGGATGATAAACTTCAAAGGATCATAGATACCAATTGAGAGATGATGCAATATAGCTTTAGCAGATTCTAGGATGAGAATAATATGATGGTATCAAATGAGGAGCTCCAAAAAATATTCAAGTAATTATTGAAGATAAATATAAAGTAGATGCATGGCAAGAGCCAAGAGACCAAGAGAAAGTGACCCAACTGATAAAAAGCTAAACCAAATTGAAATATCTTATGGTAAATTTGGTGGAATGAGAAAATTCCTTCTCCTACAATATGATGACAGAATTGCATTATGTCCACTGAAAAGTTTTAGAAATATAAAATCCTTCTCTAACATCTTGGAACAAGGTTGTGAGTACCTTGAACCAAGCTAATAATATTTTAGAAGAGAATGCGAAACAAAAATAGGCAAAGGACAAGGAAGTGCAAAATCATATAAAGGAAGTGAAGGAAGAAGAGGAACACGAAGAAGAATAGGCATAAGACCAAAAGGGATATGGAATAAAGATGACGATATGAAGAGATACATCAAGAAGATATTAAAGCTATATATATTTTAGATGAAGAGATAGCAGAAGATACTACCAAATATCGGGACCAACAATAAAGGCATGAGAGTGGCAACCAATTTTATTGTAATATAGTTAAAATTTATTTAATAATAATGTTTAGCGGAATAGCCGTAGAGGTATTTTTTGTAAATCATTTTTGGAGCCTGACAATGTCAGAATGCAGAGGAAGCATGAGCTTGTCTAGACACAAAAAATATATGAAGCTAAGTTTTGATGAACAAGTTATTTGACCAGGTATATAAAGGAGTATTCTTCCATGCATTTTAAGCATAGTAATAGTTGCTTCTAGCATAGCCTCCATATGAAAATTTACTCTTTGAGTCTTCATATAATGTATTAGAGAGTGAGGTTTGTAACGAAGTCATTTATGGAAGTATAGTCTACAATCAATTGGAATGAGTTTCACTTGACCTTAGGGAGATCAGCTAGCAAAATAAAATATAATGGGTTATGGAGGAACATGGTTGCGGTTCTAGCTCACCCATTCAATTTTTTACTCTAACACCCAATGGATAAGGATATGAGTTTGTAAGCCTTGATAGAAATTGTTAGGATCCTAGATCCTAACTTATGGTTTATCAATGATATTAATGGAAGATATTCAAAATGCAATAAAATGAATCACAATTTTACAAAGAATCATTGTTTCACTGGTAAGGGACTCCCTCCAATGTATATAATTAAACAAATATATTCTTATTCATGGATATTTTCCTACAATATTATCTACCCTATTTTATATCTATCTAGGGTTATTATGAAAGGACATGACTATTCATGTTATTAATTAATAATATAATAATTAATGAATTAATAATATTAAATATTAATGTTAGGATAGAGGATCCTAACATGCCACCCCTATCGAAAGAAGATTTGTCCTCAAATCTGGGACTAAGAAAATTATTGTTGAAATTGATGAGGCACTTTCCAAGTAGTATTTGCACAAGTTCTTGCACAAGTTTAATGTCATTTTTTCGAAGGTTGTGATATCTTGAAGGACAAAGTGCTAGTGAGGGATTTCCAGGAAAAATTGTAGGATTGTGATGATTATGGGGGGTAACCCTTGGGGTTTCTCAAATACTTTAGGATGATGCATCAAAAATTGTGTTAACACTTCTACATCTTTCTATTGTTCCCTAGGGTAGTCAACAAAAAATGAGTGTGGCGTCACCTTTTTGCCTTGTTTTTGGATAGGTTTTTGTGAACACCAAAACAACCTCACACCTATGCTTCCTATTGCGTAAACAAAATAAAAGAAACAAAATAGACACATGCAAAATTAACAACAAATGGAAAGAAGAAAAACACTTTTATTCCATTATAAAGAAGCCAATACCAATTACAGTTATGTCCCTCTTAGGGATACCATTTTGATACTCTTATTATAGTAAAAAAAAAAACAATGTTCCCTCTTAAGTGTAAATGTGAGTTTTAGGCCCTTCGAGGTGACACAAATTGCTCTAGGGTGGATTTGACCCTCTTCTCTGCTTTGAGGAAGGAATTGGATGGTTGAATATCCTTTGAATCTACTTTCCTGTGGTCAAGAAACAACATAAAAGCATTAAAAGCATAGGCAACCTCTCATGATGAGGCCCTTTAAAGAATATGAACATAAACATGCCATAACACTAATGAATTCAAGAATTTGAATAAAGCATGTTAAGCCTATGCAATACTTGAAAATATTAATTGAAATATATAACTAGAAAGGACATCTATCTATCTAATGGATTGATTACATGAAATGAAGCATGATAACATGAAAATGAGCTAATTATGTCCTATTTGCCATAATGAAGTAAAATTGGTGAAAAACCTAATTTTATTAGTCAGAGTTTCTAAAATGCTAAATAAAAAACTAATATTATTAATCTAACTTTATGAAATACCATGCAAAAAGAACATTAAGGAGATCTTTCACCGATTGCAAACCATAGCTCAAATGAGCGGTTTGCATTGTACACTATGAATATCAGCCATGACAAGCAATAGAGTAGTTTTACCCTCTAAATATAGGGCTGTGGGATTGATCCTTCTTATCAAATTGATAATAAAGGGTCGCCTTGATGTCCTCTGACTAGTTTTGTGGTTGAATTGCACAGTTGGGCCTCTGTTTGCCTGAATTCATGTTTCTTGGCGTTCTAGTTCTTTAGGGCATCCATGTCACAAATTGACATGGTGCTTGATGAATTGGAAAATGAATAGAAATAAAACTCTCTTAGTACACTCAGGTGAGTCTACAATATGACAGGGCTTCACTAATTTAATCTCCAATGCTCACTTCTCTATTTTACCCTAATTTTAAGGGGTACTTATAGGATTACCCAAGGGCTAGGGGTGGTTTCATGGAGAAGCCAAGATCAAGAAGAGGTGGTTGGGATAGTTGTATTGGAAGCCTCTGGAATATTCCATCCTTCAATTACTCTCTTCTATAACAAATGGTCATTCAAACCGATTTGGCTTGGATGAAGGCCAACTAAACTTTAGTTCTAAATCACGGGTGACAGCTACAGCCTAGATTATGGACCGTGGGTGTCAGAAGTGGTTCAGGCTATAGACCGTAGGTCTCAACAATAGTTTGAGATAATTAGGCCAAGAATCCCAAATTGAGTGGTTAAAACCACTGCTCTATCTTGGATACTATCCAAGATCTTCCATATGGTCTTGTAGTATGTCCCATATGAGTAGTCACCATCGACATGACGCATTTTAGGTGTCTACAGATGCCCATTTTGAGATGTGTTATGAGATTGAACAACATGTGAGCAAAAATACACCACATAAAATGATGCCAAAGGTTGCATGATGATCATTGATATGATCAATATTAGATGCCCCAGGTCCTACAAAAGGATGCGCATCCTTGAATCATTGCTTCCAACTAGGTGAAAGGCTTAATTTGAAAGAGTTTGCACTCGTCATCAGGAATTTGGGTAGCTTTGGTGATACAATAGGAGTTAGGCCTATATAATCAAAAGGAGGTAAGATACAAATAAAATGTCATATATGCTATTTACCCCAAGCAAAGGGGTAAGCTTATGATAGTTGTTGACAATGATTCGCAAGGATGAACACAATTTGACAAGATCAAGGAATCTATGATCAAGGGATCTTCTACTAATTTTGATTATGATTATGAAAATATGACTACCCCCTCAAGCGACGAGTATTTGAGGGTAATGATAATTGAATGAAGTGGCAAGGTCGCTTGACCACTATGTATGATCTAAACAAACTTAGAATTTAGCATTTAATTACTTGACTAGGCCTAGTTCAACTTATGATTGTAACTGTTAATAGTAATTACACATTTCTATGCCATGGAGCAGTAGGGCTGCAATAGCCTTCTTAGGGAATTAAAATAATACAATGCCAATTATATTTATGTTGAATCAATTTATCGATGATCTATTGAAAATATGTCATAGGAGCAATGACATGAAACGCCTCATTCCTGTGGATGGGTCCAGCCTCGAAGGTCTTCTTCGGGATTGAAAAGAAGCATGTCAAATAAATGATGAAAATTTTATCCCAAATATCCGTATGATTATTTACTCATCTCATCAGATTGCATGGAGCATCAGTCGCTGCAACCGCCAAGTGTCTAGGGTAAATAACTGAATACAAGGTGCATTTGGCTTTTGACTTGTTTAATAATTTTTTTTTGACTATTTCAGATTTTTAATTAATCCTGGTGCTTGAAAATCACCAAAATTTCTATATTGATTGCTCTTATTGAGATTATGATCTATTAGTAATAATTAATTTGTCATTTAAAACCTTCCCATGATGGGATTTTGGTGCATTTAATGCCAGTTGCAAACCGCGCACATGAGCAGTAATTAGAAAAATCAAAATTTGGGAATTGCGGATCAGAGCTACGGTTGGAAAACCCTAATTCTGGGACCACGACTATCAGCTGTGGTCCACCAAAATTAAGAAAAGTATATAAATTTTCCCATTTGAAAATTTCATTATTATTCCTTGAAAGTTATTGCAACTGGAGAGCTCTGAGAGGTGAGGAAGCAAAATTGACACGAAACGTTGCTGAAACAACTACCTACGACCTCTCACACATCTCGATGGCAGAACTTGCACAACCTTCATCTAGGAGAGGCATTGATGTGGGAAATGTAACTCAAAACTAATTCCTCACACTCCTTACCAGTTTAAAAAATGAACCACATTAAGTAATGGGTCAAATTAACTTCACTAAACTGTTGGTAATGAACCTCACATTAGTTTAGGATAGATTAGGGCTTTAATTTTTGGGTTCTAGGCTAGGAAGTGACCCTAAAAGGGTTACATTCCTAGACCATAGTTGGAAGACGTCCCAATTTTCAAATTGGTAACCGTGGCAGGATTCAAATCCCAACAATCAAATTTTGATTGACATGCGGACAACAAATTTGACCCACGATTTCAAAACTTTTGAAAAATTTTCAATTTTACTTGAATTTTTGGATTTTTTTGATTTTTTACTGGCACTTAATGCCATTTATTGCACTTCTGAAATGCATTTTTGATTTTGATTTGGAATTTTTTATCACTTTTTGCATGTTTTTGTATTTTTAGCAATTTTTTAGATTTGTTTGACATTTTTTTGCTGTTTTTAGTTATTTTTAGTCACCTTTTTCCTTATGCATTGCTTCTTTTTAGAAGTTGACCTCTAGATCTAGGGATCCGGATCTCCTTTGCACCCTCTATAGATAGCTCACTGACCAGGAGTGAGAGTGGTTCAATGTGGTGGGCTTCAGATACGTGCTTGATCTACCTATGATTAGGGTATACCAAGCATACATGATTGCGTTGGCCCTACGTTGGGATGCACAGACCAAAACATTTCACTTGTCCACAGGTGAAATGACTGTGATACTGGAGGATGTCTACAGGATCTTTAGGATCTCGATTGATGGAGAGCCCATCACCTCCACTCCATTCACCAACAGAGGAGCTATTTTTGATGTCATCTTCAGAGATTAGAGCAAAGATGCTCAGAATAGGATTGATCGTGGAGGCATCCATGTTAGATATTGGCATGATGAGAGTGTCTTCTTAGTCCAAGAGGTCATCTTAAAGCACTTAGTCATTCAGATTATGCTTCTAGAATCCTTGGGCACGAGGATTCCCTGGAACCTCCTAGCCATTGTCAGGAGAATTACTTAGAGTTCTACATGGTGGTCTCTACTCTTAGCCTAGGGGAGCATGTTGCTCACTCAGATATATCAGGAGTTATATCAGATTACCTACAGGAGTAGATCAGGATTAGTTGCATCTTGCTACTTCAAATATGGGGTTGGCATCACATTCAAATCAAGCAGCCTATAGACCTATCACTCATCATTACTACTATTACTGTCGCACACTAGTGCTATACAACATGCTAGCCCCAAAAGGAGGAGGGTTCCAAATTAGGTCTCACGTTGGGGACCTGGACCACTATATTGCTAGATTTGCACAACTTCGAGTAGATGATATAGAGTGGTGCTCATACATGGATTTATTTTGTGGAAGGAGGCTAGTGAGCAGCTACACCAGGCAATGATGGATAGGTGGTTTCTTGACCATAAGGTTGAGATTCATGAGTACCAATTCTACTCATGCATCATGTACCAATTTGGGATTGCTCAAGATATTCTAGTGCTTCCTATTATCTATAGGTGCCTAGTACTGGAGAGATATCTACCATGGGTCCAACTAACATTGCTAGGGGATGAGGTCGATGACTTCTAGGAGTCAGGCATGGGAAGGGCTGGCACCACCGTCGTGTATGACACTTGGTGGTAAATTTTACAATGGCAGGGAGAGGGACCCATCAATTATATAGATGATGGAGTAGAGGTTGATCCAAATGGGTGCAACAGACCACTAGGTGATACAGGACACCTGAAACTAGCTCTTCCACATTCAAACATTAGTCTGTACATAAGTGATGTGCTAATACATCAAACATATCATCATACGTAAGGTACAGTAGTGCTGGAAATTCCATGGATTCAAGTTCACTCCCTTATTTTCTTCAATTTTTTGGGATACTTGCTCATATAAAGTGATAAAAATAATTGTTTATTTTTATACTTTAGTGACAATAATCACTGTGTATTTTGTACTTTATTTTATTTTTATTGAGCAAGGGATTTGATATTGATTTATCTTCCCTTGTACAATTTATCTTCATTTGACATGCCTTTTTGGAATTTTACATTTGATAATTTGCTTCAAAAACTTCGTTTGGGAATTTTACTTTGGAAAACTTTTTATGGGATATCGATTTTAGGATATCGATCTATGATATCAATATGGAATGTCGATCTTATGATATCAATCGAAAGTATCAATATTGAGGATTGATGTGAGACATCATTCTGGGATATTGCTCATTTTATCATAAGCAAGGGATTCTGGGTAGGAAATAAACTTGTCCTTTTGCCAATTGCCAATATTTCCCATACCGTTTGCATAGGGGGATAAGCAAGAATAACTCTTTTTACCTCAGGATACCTGGTCATGATTTGTGGCTTCCATCTTCCCCTAGTCCTTATTAGGATTGTTTAATTTGTTGATTAGTTATAGGATTCTAATATGCTAAGGGCTATACTAAATAGACCTCAACTACAAAATCTAAACAAGCTTTCTATCAACTCTTGAGAATACCTCTAGGTATGGTTGAATGACCAGAAAACCCTAGTATATTCTTCATAGCAACAAAATGTGGTGTGTTGAAAAACACAATTACTCACATGAATGATGGATTATGATAAATACAGAGGTGCATGATTGAAACACAACGTGGCATTGTTTGCAAGATTGACAAACACAGTCCATCCTACTATGGAATGCAACGGATTTAGAATGCCTACATGCAATGTGATGAAGTAAATGCATGTGTAAATGAAAATGCATAATGAAAATGCAAATGTTTTTGGATTTTTATGAATTTTGAGCCTTTATATTTTACCAAACGACGATTACATGCCTTTGGAACCTTTAGGAGTGACCAAATGGTGAGGAAATGCCTTTGGAGCATTGTAACATTGACTAGGCGATTCTTCAAAAAACCCCTTGGGCTTTTAGGTTGACCAAAGGGATTATGAGCACCTTTGGAACTTTTAGGAATGACCAAGTAGTTCTTAGGAATCCTTGGAGCCTTTTGGGATGACCGAACGGTTTTAAGCAAACCCTCTTTAACTAACATGACCAAGCAATTTTTGGAACCCTTGGTGCCTTTTGCTACACTCTCAAGCATAAAAAGCCTTAATATGGATGATGTTGAGAGGTTTAGGCTCTTCAACACCCCCTATCAATGTTAGGCAATAGGTACCCGAACCAATGTTTTTAGATATGATATAAGGCCCTAGCCAATTAGACGAATATTTGACTTGGATATCAAGAAAAAAATTAGAGTTATGTTGGTTCTATTTCAACACAATATCCCCAAATTCAAAGTCTCTCTGATGGAATTTGTTATTATAATCTCATTTTAATCACTCCTGATAAATGTGGAGATACTCCAGGGAATTCATGCAAGGTTCATCAAGTAGCATCAATTGATCTAGGCGAGCTTGTCACACGGTGTCGTCATCGATGAACTATTTTAATGCGACATGCAACATTGGAATTTCCAACTCTAAGGGCATAATGGCCTCAGTGCCATATACTATTAAAAATGATGTTGCCCTAGTGGGCATTTGAATGCTAGTCCTATAAGCCCATAATGCAAGGGACAGATGAATATGCCAATCTTTATGGTTTTCATGGATCATATTTTTAAATATAGCCACCACTATCGTGTTTGAGGCCTTAGCTTGTCTATTTGCCTACAGATAATATGGAGTCAAAAAACTATGTTTGATTCTATACTTAGACGTCAAAGCTCTCATGTTTTTGTTCTTAAATGACGTTCCATTATCCGAAACTATCTTGGATGGAATCCCAAAATGACATATGATATGCTTGAATATAAACTCTACTATGAGAGTTCCAGTCCTCGTTGTTAAGGGTATTATTTCCACCCATTTGGTAAAGTACTCAGTAGCTGTAATAATAAAAGTATGCCAGCATGATGATGGAGGAGAGATCTTATCGATAATATCTAATCTCCACTGAGCAAATGGCCAAGCCGCTTGGATGGGTTGTAAGGCCTATGATGGCAAGTGCGTAAGATTAGAATGATGCTGACATATAACGTATTTCTTGACATACACATTTCAATCCTTCTCCATAGTGGGCCAATAATAACCCATTCGAAGGATGTGCTTGACGATGGCCATGCTACTGAAGTGGTCATCGCACATACTATCATGAGCTTGTGAAATCGCCCAAGATGTTTCTTGGGGCTCTAGAAAATGAAGAAAAACTCCATTGTAGCCTCATCGGTATAAAATATCTCCTAGCAAGACATATTTAGTCGCTTTCTGCTTGAATGTGCATTTTGTGGCATGCAAAAATCCCTCTAGTATCAAAACAAGTTTTAAGAAGTCTTGGATTTATGACATCCAAATCTGGTAAGCCTCAAATTTGACTACCAAGATGACTTGCTCCCCTGTGTATCTACATGTGCAAATGCAAACTGGAAAACAACCTTGTGGTGAATGGTAGTACCACTCCCCGTTGGACGCTAAGAGGTTAATGACCCCTAGGATGCCTTATTTAGAAAGTCTTAAGATCTAAATAACCATTCAGCTTTTGGTTCTATGCTAATCATGTTGATTGCCTCTTTATTATCAAAGGCTTCGTGCTCCACTGCAGTATGCAAGAGCATTTTAACATGAATGGTAGTAAAATCAGAAGATGGATTCTGAGGGATTAAGGATCCCAAATATGCCATGGTTTTCACGAACCTATTTGATGAACGAGAGATTACCTCGATGTCATACCATTCCAACTTAGCCA
The DNA here is from genome assembly GCA_028583015.1 of Wollemia nobilis. Classification (NCBI taxonomy): domain Eukaryota; kingdom Viridiplantae; phylum Streptophyta; class Pinopsida; order Araucariales; family Araucariaceae; genus Wollemia; species Wollemia nobilis. The sequence goes on along the minus strand of JAQPPZ010013020.1, from coordinate 2,574,694 downwards.
GATATGTAATAACAAGATATTTATAAGCTTTCAACATGGGACATCAACATTGAAAGATTCCCTTAACTTGGTTGACTATGAGCAAGGATTTGCCAAAGATGTTTAATATTTTAATGATTATGGTGATGGTTGTGTGGAGGCCTAGAAGTAGGGCTTCATATTCAGCATTATTGTTGGTGCAAGGAAAGTCTAATTTGAACAACAAGGGCAATGGAGTTCCTTGCGATGTGACAAACACTATTCCTACAACACCCCCTTGCTTGCACTTCGAACCATCAAAGAACAAGGTCATATCAACATTATTTTCTAGTTCTTCAGGTTTAAGAGCTTCAGATACGATGAAGACCGCATCATTCAAAAGTTAAATAGTAAGAGACCTATTGTTTGGCAACGACACCTTAGCCATCTGATCAACTATGACTTGTCCCTTAATTGAATTTTGACTTATGAATTCCAAGTCAAATTCTATCAGTAGCATGATCCACTTTGCAGTACATGTATTATGATATGTCTTGCTCATCATATACTGCAAAGGATTTTGTTTTGATATTATATATGTCATATGACAACATATAGTGCCACAATTTCTTTATAGTGAACACTACTGCTAAACACAACTTCTCCACATATGCATATCCTAGCTCATAACTCACCAAAGTGTAGCTAATATAATATATGACTTGCTCTTTGCCTTGCATGTTATTTTGGGCTAACATGGTCCCTAACACAAAGTCGTTTGTCGATATATATAGCATAAATGGAACATCTGGCCTTGGTGGAGCTAGCACTAGCGGTGTCACCAGGTATTGCTTAATTTCAGTAAAGTTTACTCGACATTTCTCATCCTAGTTGAATGGGACCCCCTTGTGTAGTAGTCGATTCATGGTTCAACATTTATCCAATAATTGAGCGATAAATCACCTTATGTATGCTACTTTGCCCTATACGCTTCTTAATTATTTAATGTTTGAGGGAGGACACATCTCTAGAATAACCTTGACCTTTGCTAGATCAACTTCGATGCCTCATTTTGAAATGATGAATCCTAAGAGCTTTCTTGAAGTTACACCAAATACACACTTCTTAGGATTCAACCTGACATTATGCTCTATTAGGTGATCGAAGACCTTTTTTAGGACCTCGGCATGCTTAGAACGTAGCAATGACTTAGCCAACAAGTCATCAATATAATCCTCTAGGATCTTGTGCATGTAGTCATGAAAGATATATGTCATGTCCTGATGATATGTGACACCAGCATTTTTAAGGCAAAATGGTATATCTTTGTAACAAAATGCCCCCCATGGCATTATAAATGTGGTTTTATGCTGGTCTTCGGGCTTAATCCAAATTTTATTATATCCAAAAAAACCATCCATTAAGGAGAACATCTCATGACCTGCAGTTGCATCTACAAGAGAATTAATATTCAATAATAGAAATGAATCCTTTGGTGTTGCCATATTCAGGTCTCTAAAATCTATACAAATACGAATCCTTCCATAAGGTTTTCCTACAGGTACCATATTGGATACCCATTCCAGATAGTCAATGGAGATAACAAAATCCACATCCAACAACTTTTACAATTCATATTTCACCATTAAGGCTATTTTTGGATGCATCTTTCTAAGCTTTTGCTTGATCGACTTCTTCGATAGATCTAGTGAAATGTTATGGGTAACCAATTTTGGGTCTAGACCTGACATATATTTGTAAGTCCAAGCGAAGATATTAGGTCTCTATTTCAGCAGAGGGATGAGGGTGCCACGCTCATCGAAAGTGAGACTCCATCCAAATTTAACTTTCCTTGGATTTGTGGGATCATTACTAATATCCACATCGAAGGTTTCCTCTACTACATGTGTGATCCCTCCTCAAGCTGATGAGGCGTAGGGATAAAATGGATGTCATCGATTGGGTTTATAGATTTTGCATTGGAAGCATCCTTAGCATGATAGACATCATAAGCACAACCTAGCACAAAATTAAATGATTGCAACATTTCTTCGTTAGGGAAGAAATATTGAGGCTCAATAGGTGAGTCAACATGATCCCAATTGATATCATCTACATTTAAATGCAACAGTTTAGATGGATCGACTAGATTGTGGAGTGGAGTGGTCAAATTAATGGAGACCTATTGAGTGAATGTTTTACCCTATTGCAAAATGATCACCACAAATAGAGTATTGAATTGAAAACTCTCTCTTGCAAAGTAATTAAGTAAAATCACTCATTTCTCCAAGGTTCTGGTAAACTAACATTTGTGAATATATAATTAATGAAAATAAGATAACAACAAATGTAAACTAGAATGAACTCAACCTACAAGTGACAGTTAATAAGGGGCCTTGAGTAGTTCAAAAAATACTTAGTAACTAAAAATATTTCCAAAATACAAAAAAAAAAATGATTGTTTTAGCTCTCTTGATGTTAGTGTGATATACCCTGAATCCCAGTTAGTAAATGAATTTTATCTTCAAATTAAAGGGATTTCAAATGCAAAAGTGCATGGAATGGTCCACTTCATTTTAAAATCCATATATTTAATGTGTGGTTCCTTTTTGAAATTAGTGGATTCATTTTATCTTCTTTATAATGAAGAACACAAGCTTATAATGAGAGGGGGGGTGAACAGTATAAGACCTCTTTTTAATTTTTCCTTTATACTTCAAAATAGTAAAGCAATATACCCAAAGCAATATCAAAACAATGCACAATATCATCCATGAAGTGACATAAATTTTAATGTGGTTCACCCAGAATGGCTGGGCTACGTCCACAAAACTTTTCTCTAAAAGTTATATCAAAGTTCTTTGGGAATCCTTCCCAATTACAAAGTTTATGAGCCTCGACCCAAAGGAGATACCTTCCCCCAATAATAATTTATGAGCCTCTTCTCAAAGGAGATACCTTCCCCTCTGCCCAAGAAATGATCCCTCAGAAGATCAACTGCCTCTACCTCTTGCCAGCATGTGGAACTCCTTTCCACCGAAGACCTCCTATCCTCAATGCTTAGCCTAAGAGACCTCCGCCTTCTATGATCACGTCCACAGCAGCTCAACAACCTGTACCAAACACGATCGGTCGATCTAGTACAAGTCTTCCTCTGTCTGTCAGATCTGTCCAATAATTGAACAAATCAATCCTCTGCACACAAGCCTTCTTAAAGACTTGCCAAAACTATCCTCAGGTTCTTCTCAAAGAAACAGTGCACCTCTATCCTCATACAACAGCACTCCACGTTCGTCTTTGCCCTTTGTGCTCTCTATGCCCTCTCTGCTCTCTCTACGCAATCACAGCCGCACTTGGTCGAACTTCAACCTTTGCACTCTCTATGCAATCACAGTGGCACTTAGAACAATTCACCATGACTCTTCGCTCACTTTGCACACTTCGATTGAATTTTGCACTCTGCTCTCGGTGATCAAACTTCTCACTCTACGCTTTATTTGTGAATGTCGTAACTAACAACACATACAACTCTTCAAAACAACCTACCTTTTATAATAACACTTTCAAGATCAAAACCTTAATCTTAGTTGGCTGTAACCCTGATCTTTAGTTGGCTGCACAACCCTAAACTTCGTCGGCTGCAAACCCTAATCTTCATTGGCTCACATTTAACTTTTTCGGCTTCAACTGCATCTGTAACTCTTCTGTAGCTTTTGCCATGAAACTACAACATGTCACGATATCGTGACACCTTTGCAACCATACACTTTCTTTTGGCTTTTGTCGTGATATCGTGACACTTCAGCCTTTGTCGACTTCAACTAAGCTCTTGTCATGATATCGCGACACTTCTGTCTATGTCAGCATCAACTTTGCTTTTGTCGCGATATCGTGACACTTCTCCCTTTGTCGACCTCATTTTTGATTTTGTTGTGAAATCATGACACTTCTACCTTCATAGCCTTCCTCTCTGCTTTTGTCGTGAAATCGTGACACTTCTCCTATAGAAGACCTACTTTCAGTTTTTGTCGTGAAATCACGACACTTCTGCTTCTATCTGCTTTCTTTTCTGCATATCGTGAAATCGTGACACTTTTTGCATCCATACGCATTCTTATTTTCTTATGTTGCGAAATCATGACACTTCTAACTCCTTCGTCTTCTTTTTAGCTTTTGTCATGATATCGCAACACTTTTTCTTCCTTAGAATTCATTTTTGTTTTTGTCACAATATCGTGACATTTCTGACTTCATACATTCTCTCTCCTCTTTGAGTCGCGAAACTGTGACATGTCACGATATCGCGAAACTTTTCTAACTTGCTTTATCTCTCCTGCTTAAGTTATGAAATTGCAATAGTTTTTCCACTTGCCTTTTTCTCTGCCAACATGTCACGAAATTGTGACAGTTCTCATTTCAAGTTCAGTAGAATGTCGCAAAATCATGACAGTTCTCACTTCGAACTCTGCAGCATGTCATGAAATCATGACAGTTCTTACTTCAGCTTCTGCAGCATGTCGCGAAATCGTGACACTTTTTGAGTTACTTTCTCTCTCCTCAAACTTGTCACGAAATCGTGATAGTTCACACTATGGACTCTTTCTTCTGCATTATGTCATGAAATCGTGACACTTTTTCTTTCGGACTCTCTATCCTACAACTTGTCACAAAATCGCGACACTTTTTTGTCCATACAACTTTCCTTGCAATATGTCGCGAAATCGCGACACTTTTCCTTACGAGCTCTTTCTCTCGAACCTATCAGCTTGGGGTTTGCAAAAGACCTTTGAAACTATCATGCCGTAACCTTCATCAAAACAAATTCCTTCCAAAGCTTCTTGACATCAATGATAACTTATATATTTGAGCAAAGGCAATGTACCCAAAGTACCCAAAATTGCCAACAATCTCCCCCTTTGTCATTGATGGCAAACCTTTACTGAAAACACTTCTCAAGAGCCAAAACTGAAACCAACTGTGCTAACAACTGACCAACTATGCCCACAACTGAGAATCTTCCTTTGAAGTTTTGCTCCCCCTGACTTGAAGCTTTCCTCTTCACTTGAAACTCTCCCCCTTACTCATATTTCTCCCCCTTTGTCATCAATGGCAAAGGGCCACCTTTGGGTCTTGGGACTAAGAAGGAGCCTCTTAGTTTAGTCCCTCCCCCACCTCCTAATGAGGTGATTAATTCTGGGGTGGGAGTAAAACTCCCATTAGGCACTGATCATCATCAGCGTCTATAATTTCCTTGCCGGGCCTTCTCTTGAACTCTTTGTCCATATTCCTGTTCTTATCACTATTCTTGTTCTTGTTCTCATCCCTGTTCTTGTCCATGCCTTGATCCTTGGACCTGATCATGCCACTATTCCTATTTTTGTATTCTAGAATTTTAGCTCTACACTGTCTGATTATGTGACCTTCATTGTTGCACTTGAAACACTTGACGATGTTGTTTCTCTGAGGTAAACCTATTCTGACCAAACCTATTTTGACCAAACCTGTTATGACCAAACCTGTTCCTATTATTTACCTTGCAATAGACTGCCTTGTGCCCAAACTATTGATAAGAGTAGCAATACCCTTGAAAGAAACTAGCACTTATGAAATTTTCATTTACCTTCTTCACTTGAGCCATGCAATGTGAAGCCATGTGACCAAACTTATGACACGCAAAGCATCTGCCTTGAAATTTTCCTTTATTTGACCTCTTGGGTCCTGAAAACTTCTTCTTCTCATTTTGAATTCTGTTTTTCATTTTTGCACATCTATCATTCAAGGACTCATGATCTCAAATACTTTTCTCATCAGAATTCTCTTCCTTTTGGAGTCTCTTACTAGACTCTCCAACTTGTTCCTTGTGTGGCTTAACAAAACCAAGGTCTATTTTATCTGTTGTCTTTCTTTGACCTTTGATGAGTGACTTAACCTTTTTGAAGCTATCTTGAAACCTGTAAAGCTTATCCTTGTACTCTTTAGTTTCCTCTTTCAAAGAAGCCATTTTTTGTTCTAACTCACTATACTCAAGAACCTTAGACTCTAACTCATCCTTGAGTTCTTGTGTCTTAACTATAGAGAAATCAAGATTTTCTATAAGATCATCTCTCTCCATACAACATTCATCTAACTTATCCTTGAGTCTAGCATTCTTCTTTCTTTCCTTTTTCAAAGCACTAAGAGCATTATTAAGTTCACTTTCAAGATCCTTTATTTGTTTGCTTTCTGAATCATCAAAGCCTTTTTCAGATTTCTTATCACTCGAGGTGCTACCTTTTTCAAAAACCATACAAGAATATTCCTTATAGTTTTCTGAAGCATCCTCATACATACTAGAAACCAAATCATTATTTGTACAATCATCCTCAAGGTGACCAAAATTTCCACATCTAAGACATTTCATGATAATGAATCTATGTTTCGGTTCTTCCTCTTTTTTTGATATGAACAACATCTCATTTTCATTATCACTTGAAGAACTTTCACTATCACTACTAGAACACTTACTTGCTTTGTCTAGGTAGAAAATCTTCTTGTGCTTGTGAGAATACCTCTTTCCTTGATTGTTGTGCTCATCTTTGTTCTTCCTGTGATGCTTGTGCATTTCAGAATCCTTGCTCTTAGAATCCGTTTATCTTCATCACTTTCATTCTTGGGAACAAGACGATCAAGTAGCATAATGACCAAACTTTTCACAATTGAAACATCTTATATTTTTCATGCTTTTATGCTTTCTAGAGAACTTGCCTTTCTTGTTATAATATGCCTCTTCATCACTAGAAGACTCATCACTCTCTTGAAGCTGTTTACCCTTGGATTTCTTAGTAGCCTTGAAAGTCGACTCTTTCTTGACATCAACCTTCACTTGAGTTCTCAACTCAAATGTCGTAAGTATACTATGGAGCTCATCCTTTTTCAACTTATCCAAATCTTTAGCTTCCTCAATAGCATAAATCTTTTCACTAAATCTATTAGGAAGAGATCTTAAAATCTTATCACAAACATCATTTTCAGCAAGCTCAAGACCTAAGTCTTTCATGGAGTTAACAACCTCATCCATACAAAGCATGTAGTCACTAATATTTTCATCATCATGCATCTGGAGTTGTTCAAACATACCTTTGAAGTGTCTCAACTTGGCCTTTCTGACATTTGTATCACCTGTATGAACCACCTTCAACTATTTCCACATTTTACTAGCTGTCTTGCGGTGAATCACTTTGGTGAGATCCCGCTTTCTGTAAGCCTTTTAGGATTGCATTCATTGCTTTTGAATTGCTGTGATGTAGGAGCCTTTCTTTTTTAGTATTAGAACCATGTACAGGAATAGTGTACTCATCTTCAATCACTTCCCATACCTCATTACCAAGTGTCATTAGATGAACCTTCATCCTTGCACTCCAAAGACCAAAATTTAACCCATCAAGAATAGGTGCTACATTGCCACTTGAATGATCCATTGTGTTCTTTACTAGCTTTTCCTTCAAGCTGTTAAACTTTTCGAAGGCACTCGCTCTAATACCAATTGAAGAACACAAGCTTATACTGAGAGGGGGGGTGAATAGTATAAGACCTATTTTTACTTTTTCTTTTATACTTCAAAATAGTAAAGCAATATACCCAAAGAAATATCAAAACAATGCACAATATCATCCATAACGTGACACCAATTTTAACGTGGTTCACCCAGAATGGCTGGGCTACGTCCACAAAACTTTTCTCCAAAAGTTATCTCAAAGTTCTTTTGGAATCCTTCCCAGTTACAAATTTTATGAGCCTCGGCACAAAGGAGATACCTTCCCCCAATAAAAATTTATGAGCCTCTACTCAAAGGAGATACCTTCCCCTCTGCTCTGGAAATGATCCCTCAGAGATCAACTGCCTTTACCTCTTGCCAGCACGTGAAACTCATTTCCACCGAAGACCTCTTGTCTTCAATTCTTAGCCTAAGAGACCTCTGCCTTCTATGATCATGTCCACAGCAGCTCAGCAACCTATACCAAACATAGTCCGTCGGTCTAGTACAAGTCTTCCTTTGTCTGTCAGATCTATCCAATACTTGAAAAAATCAATCCTCTGCACATAAGCCTTCTCAAAGACTTGCCAAAACTATCCTCAAGTTCTTCTCAAAGAAATAGTGCACCTTTGTCCTCATACAACAGCACTCCGCGTTCGTCTTTGCCCTTTATGCTCTCTACGCCCTCTGCTCTCTCTACGCAATCATAACTGCAACTCTAAACATCCTACATTTTATAATAACACTTTCAAGATCAAAACCTTAATCTTAGTCAGCTATAACCCTGATCTTTAGTCGACTGCACAACCCTAAACTTCATCGGCTACAAACCCTAATCTTCATCGGCTCACATTTAACTTTGTCGGCTTCAACTGCCTCTGTAACTCTTCTGTAGCTTTTGCCATGAAACTACAACATGTCACGATATCGTGACACATTTGCAACCGTACACTTTCTTTTGGCTTTTATCATGATATCGCGACACTTCAGCCTTTGTCGACTTCAACTAATCTCTTGTCATGATATCGCGACACTTCTGTCTATGTCAGCATCAACTTTGCTTTTGTCGCAATATCATGACACTTCTCCCTTCGTCGACCTCCTTTTTGCTTTTGTCATGAAATCGTGACACTTTTGCCTTCATAGCCTTCCTCTTTGCTTTTGTCACAAAATCATGACACTTCTCCTATAGAAGACCTGCTTTCAGTTTCTGTTGTGAAATCGTGACACTTCTGCTTCTGTCTGATTTCTTTTTTGCTTGTCATGAAATCACGACACTTTTTGCATCCGTACGCATTCTTCTTTTCTTATGTCGCTAAATCACGATACTTCTAACTCCTTCGTCTTATTTTTAACTTTTGTAGCGATATCACGACACTTTTGCTTCCTTAGACTTCCTTTTTATTTTTGTCGTGATATCACAACATTTCTAACTTCGTACATTCTCTAACTTGCTTTCTCTCTTCTGCTTAAGTTGCGAAAATGCGACATGTCGCGATATCGTGACACTTTTCAAACTTACTCTCTTTCTTCGAACTTGTCACGAAATCGCGACACTTCTTCCTGCTTTCTCTTTTTCTTCCAACATGTCACAAAATCACGACAGTTTTTCCACTTGCCTTTTTCTCTGCTAACATGTCACGAAATCGTGACAGTTCTCATTTTGAGTTCAGTAGCATGTCGCAAAATCGTGACAGTTCTCACTTTGAACTCTGCAGCATGTCGCGAAATCGCGATAGTTCTTACTTCAACTTCTATAGCATGTCGCAAAATTGCGACACTTTTTGTGTTACTTTCTCTCTCTTTAAACTTGTCGTGAAATCGTGACAGTTCACACTACGGACTCTTTCTTCTGCATTATGTCGTGAAATTGTGACACTTTTTTTTTCAGACTCTCTCTCCTGCAACATGTCGTGAAATCGTGACACTTTTTTGTCCGTACAACTTTCCTTGCAATATGTCGCGAAATCATGACACTTTTCCTTGCGATCTCTTTCTCTCAAACCTGTCAGCTTGGGGTTTGCAAAAGACCTTTGAAACTGTCATGTCGTAACCTTCATCAAAACAAATTCCTTCAAAATCTTCTTGACATCAATCACAACTTATATATTTGAGCAAAGGCAATGTACCCAAAGTACCCAAAATTGCCAACATATAAATGTTCCACTATCCCTATGTTAGGATTTGGTTTTAGTAAAAGTTAGTAAGTTAGCATGTTAGCGTTCATTTGCTTTATCTGCCTTAGTATAAATTTGGTGTTAGTAGCCCTCCTAAACTAGCATTTTATCTAAAAAATTAAATTGATGTGTTTGGAGGTGCAGAATTTCTGGATAAGGACCAGAATATAAACAATTGAACCAGAAATAAAATAGGAAATTTTGGAACATGGACCAGAATGAGATGAAAAACTGAAAATAAGCAGAAATTCTAGAAATACCAAAATGTAAAAAAAAACTTAATAGAAATTCTAGAACTGACCAGAATAGAAAGCAACAAAATACTGAAATTATGGAAGGACCAGAAAGAAACAAACCAAAATTTTGGAATGGACCAGAATCAGAAATATGCAACTAAAGTAAATACTGAAAGTTTATTCTAAATGAAGAAAATAGAAAACAGGTATTACAAGGTTAGTTGGAACAAAATAATATCAAATTTGGTTAGCAATCCCCTCCCTACAAAACCCCAAGTTGTGAGATAAATCTAAAACAACCTGACCTAACAAACCTGCAACATAAGCACAATCAGATTAGGCCAAGTGCGAGACTCAAAGGATAAAATAAAATTTGCATTATCTTAAGCATTCACCTATTGTAACCCATTTCATGGCATAAACAAATAGATATAAGCATAAAACAATGCAGAGAAATATGAACAATAAACAGTGGCTTTAGATATAATCTCCTTTTGGTTTTGCTCACAAAGGTTGCTCTGGCCAAATAAAATCTTCTATTTTCGAAAATATCTTTGTTTACAAAATTTCAAGCCCCTTTAAACAATCACTTCGATGGGCTTTTAAAGGATGTAAAAAATAACAAATTTGTTCATTTCCCCTTCTTTTCTCAATTCCTCACATTTTTTTAATATATATAATGTCAAAAATAAAATAACATAAAAATAAAATACAACGCCATTTTATATTTTATTTTTATGTAACTTTTTCTTTAACATTACATTCCATACGACAACATTACTTCTCTATTCCATTATAAATCCTTATTTATATTATAATATAAATAATTAAAAAATAACATTTAATATTCTCCTTATGACTCCCCCTTTATTTATATTATAATATAATATAACAATTTAAAACTCATATCTTATGACTCCCGTTTCAAATTTATTCGTCAAACACTATAAAACCACCCTATTGGTCACCCTCCTAGAAATCCCGTGATGTCCCGCGTATACTGGAAATACCTAACGCCGTTACATGACTTCTGATAGAACGGTCACTCTATGGGCTGCCAAACCTGTCCATCTGCAAACTGTGTTCAACTGTGTACGTCTCTGCTTGTTTTTTCGGCCGTTATTAAGACCTCATTGTTGGTGGGTGGGTAAGCCCTACTTTTGAACCATAAATAATGAAACCTAAGCTCCTAAGTATAGGTGGTCCATGTTATTTTCTGCTGCGCATGGTTTTCATAAATGAAATTCCTTTGTAAATGTAACAACCACGCCTCACATAGCCGGTTCATCACTATCACTATCAGAGTTGTTACCGAGCATCTGGTCTGGCTGTATTCATCAAGCCTCTACCTGAAGCCTACTAAAATTAGACTTTAACGCTGGGATGCCCTCTGAAATAAAACTTTTGGCATGTAGGTGACCATTGTCCATCGAAAGTCGTAGTCTTTCTTCGGTATTTTTGGAACACACGTCTCGCATTCCATCGCCCATATCTGTCATTTGACAAAAAATTGTTTCCTTCTATGCTATTATTGCCCTATTGAAACCATTTTAATGTTTGTTACTGTCGATAGAATATGCCGGTCTAACATCATCATGGTCCAAAATTGTCGTGACCTCTCATACATCATCATGGTCAGGACATCTACCTATCACTTGGGCCACTGATAGCCTTCCAACCTTGTTATTACACTTGGGCTATCGGCTTGGTGAAATTTGTCATATATCCTTCCACATTGCATGTTGTAATCGCTGTCCATATTTGCCACGAACATTCGGGACTTAGGGTTGACGTGGCTGTCCACGTAGCTTATCTTCTTTCTCCTTCCGCCATGAATTTCAAGACATCTTCACCAAATCATGGGTCCCACTCTGTCCTTGGTGCACCACGTTATCGAGCTCCCTGCTACCGGCCCCATTCATTCTTGTGACATCCCTGCAATCACAATGTGAACGTTAGTTACATCTACGAAAGCCAACCCTTCCATAACAAAAAAAAATACACATAATAAAACCTTGGAGGCTTTAAATTCATAACTTTATTATATTATATGCTTATATGAATAAACATATAATTTATTTTATTTTCTATGTATCTTTAGTTTATTATAATTATTTTAATTATACTCTTACATATATATATTATCTTCAAATATATATAAATAAGAATATATGTTTTTTTTTTTAATTTAAATTTAAATTAAACGTTGAATTTTATTTTATTAGACTTCGTTTGTTTATAAATACATATATAAATATATATATTTTTATTCATCTTTTATATTTTTATTTATATAGTTTATATATATAATACATTATACATAAAACTATATTTTCATTTTTTTTTTTGGCTCTCATAAATGAAACAACAAGGCTTCAAACCTCCCACTATTATATCTCCAAATTAACAAGGAGGCCACCAAAATAACAAAACATGCCCAGAAATGACATATGAAGGCACACCATATGCAAGAACCTAGAAATTCTCACTGCAGCTTCAAAGATATCGATATCCTTACCTCATTGCTCAGAGAGGACCAATAATCTCAAACCTCAAGGATGGACCCTATCAAAGTCAATGCTCCAAAAATATCAAAAAAAAAGGTGGGTCCCCAAGTTTTGGGGCTAGTTGTGGAGCAGCCACAACAAATGGCGACTCTGCTGGGAAATGCTCCTGAGCATTTCGGGTGAGAACCCAACCTAAAAACACACAAAATCCAAAAATTAAAATTACAAGCATCAACAAATATCCAGAGAATGAAAGTAGACCAAAAAGATATGAACCATCAGAATCATTCAACATCAGCTCAGTGTGTGCAAAGTGATTCATTCCTTATCATTTGAAACCATTCAACATTCCATCGTCAGTTTCACATGGATGCATATGATTTATGTATGAATGATATGATATGGATTGAATGTATGGCAAGGATGCTATAATATGAACAACCTGCTTTGCAGAGACTCAAACATTCTAGTACCATAAACAAACACACTAAAACTGTCTAACCCTCTTAGGACCAAATGTGTGTGCAGTGAATTCATTTACCAGATCAAGAGCTTGGTTATGAACCGCTACCATCCCAAACCAGTGTGTGCAAGTGGACTCAGAGCTTTGGGGAATCGGATTCTCAACCTAAGTATGATGAGAATTTGACCCTATCCTTACTACTCTGATATGAGTTTATTACCTCATCTTGACCAAAATGATTAAACCTGTTATGGATGAAACCGCAAGGCTAGCCTATCCGTGTGAGCGGTCAGAGGTCTCACTTTTAAACGAGACATGTCGCCACGCATGAGCATACTCCACTGCCAGTCAAGCGTCTATAGCCCCGGTGGAGGTTAGCCCCATAGTCCATGATTTTGCTTTTGATTTCTTGAATCTTGGGGATGACTACCCATCCTTCTGAGGGATATGTAGTACGATCCTTACAACCCAATAGTCAATGGTGTGATGGAAATGGAATGGTGAATATTTTACTTTAGATTTCTTGAATCTTGGGGATGACTACCCATCCTTTTGAGGGATATGTAGTACGATCCTTACAACCCAATAGTCAATGGTGTGATGGAGGTAAAATCAGAGCTTTGGGGAATCAGATTCTCAACCTAAGTATGATGAGAATTTGACCCTATCCTTACTACTCTAATTTTGGGTTTTCAAGTATTGTGGAAGTGGTGAAAACCACTATTTTATGGACTATGTTGCATGATAGGACCGACAAGAATGACTCTTTTCACCTCACATTTTCTCCCAAGGATGGTTTTGACCATTTTACCCAAGATGTTTTTAATATGTGCAAATCGTGCTTGGTTCAAGATAGTTTCGGCATCAGTTCCCAATCTCAAGATCTTCTTAGTGTATATTGTGCAATGATCCTAAGAGAATTTGACATATTTTTTTGGTGATTGTCTTTGAAATGTAGATGCAATGTGAAATGTACCTTGAAATGAGGCTAAATGAGATGGAGCATGTAAAATATTTCACCCTAATTTGCAAAATTGACAACTTCATGCATCACAAGTTTCAAACGATATACTTTAATGTATTTGTGATAATTGTGGAGCCTTCTGCAATACAATTCTGATGTTTCACATTCTCCTGGTCTTATTGAACATTCATGAGGACATGAGCTGACATCTCACTCTAAAATACTGGAAAACAACCAAAACTTGGAAGCGAATGAATACAAAACACCCAATCAACTTGCAAACATCAAAACAAAATCCAAACCCAAAACCAAACATGAAACCAACACACCCAAGCTATATACAAAAGACTCAACAAAATATTGGAAGTGAATGAATACAAACACAATCAAACTCAACATCATCAAACACAAACATATTTACATATAATACAGGATCTTTACCTTTTTAGGCCTGAAAGTAGTGCTTCAAATGTAGCCCATTAACGGGCAAAGCCAAATCATTCCCATCCAAGGTTTTTAATCTAAAACTATTTTCACCTAGGATTTCAGCAATTTGATATGGACCCAACCATAAACAATCAAACTTTTGATGATCTCCTTTCTTTTCATGACCTTTATCCCACAGTAAAACTAGGTCTAAAATTTTAAATGTTTTGATTTTAGATTTCTTATCAAACCATATTTTCACTACATCCTGATGTTTGCTAAAATGAAGCATGGCCTCATCTCTTTTCTCATCAAGATGCATTAATTGTGTTAACCTAGCTTCAAGTTTATCATTAGTTCCAACATATTCTTTCATGAAGTGCAATGTTTGTAACCTTAAATTTATGGGAAATATGGGATCCTGCCCATAGACTAAATGATACGGAGATGTTCCTATTGATTCTTTGGTTCTGATCCTATCAGCCCAAAGGGTAAACTTTAACTTGCTATGCCAATCCCTAGGGTTCTTTTCAAGTAACCTTTTTATTACACACAACAAGTTCTTGTTAGAGGATTCCGCTAAACCATTACCTTGTGGATAATAATTTGAGGAGAATTTCAAGCTTACCATATTATCATATGCCCAATTTGCAAACTCCAAAGAAGAAAAGGCAGAGCCATTATCACTTACAATTGCGTTGGGCATTCCAAAATGAGTAACAATGTTATCCTCTAAAAACTTAATGACAACCTCTGAAGTGGCATGCTTAGTAGGAATAGCTTCGGTCCACCTTGTGCAGTAGTCTATGGTAGTAAGGATATATTTATGAGAATCGTATGAGTTGGGATTGATGATCCCAACAAAATCTAATCCCCATTGTGCAAAAGGCCTTGCCTCTACCACATATTGTAATGGCATTGCAACATTTCTTTCTCTATTGGCCACCACTTGACATATGTGGCATGATCTCACATGAGCATGTGCATCCTTGAACATATGGGGCCAATAGTATCCAACCCTTAGGATTTGATGAGTTGTAGCATTGGCTGACCCATGTCCAGTTCCATACTTACCATGGAAATCCTTAAGTACTTGGGTCACTTCTTCTTGATTAACACAATGAAGGTAAATCCCTTCATGGTTCTTCCTGTACAAAACACCAGATTTAATCAAAAAATTTGCAGATTTCAAATGCAAAGCTCTGCGTTGAGTGGAATTTAAATGTAATGGACACTTACCATGCAACAAGAAATATACAATATCAACATACCACTCATCTTTGGTTATGTCATCTACCTCGTAATGTTGGCATGATATCAATGGATCAATTTATGCAATTGCCTTGACCAAACCTTGTCCATGAACTATTTTCATGGGTCGGATTTCCAAATCGAATTCTTGAAGGGTCGAAATCCATTTTCCCCATCTTTCACCTAGTTCATTTTGCAAAAACATAGACTTAACGACCGGGTCAAGAACTACCACAAAAACTTTACTGTGAACTAGATAATGCCTAAATTTCTTGATGGTCTTGAATAGGGCATACATTTGTTTATCTAAGATAGAATATCTCAGCTTTGCATCCTTCAATGGAGCACTCAAGAAGGCTATGGGATTTTCAATGCTACCCTCACTCTTTTGTGTTAAGACACTCACAAAAGAATGATCTGAAGCAAAAGTATAGACATAGAAAGGCTTAGAATAATCTGGACTAATTAAAATAGGGGCTTTAGAGATAGCATCCTTGATGCTTTTGAAAGCTTCCCTATTTTCATTTGTCCATTTGATCTGAACATCCTTCTTTAACATGTCATTCAAAGGCTTGGCAATCTCGGCAAAACCTGAAATAAATTTTCTCACAAAGTTAATCTTACCAAAAAAGGATCTTAACTCTTTCTTGCTATTAGGTGGAGGAATGGCTAGTATAGCTGAGATTCTTTCTGGATCAATAGCAATCCCATCCTTGGAAATGACATGTCCTAATAGCTTACCTTCTGTTACTCCAAAGATGCATTTTTTGGATTAAGGGAGATCCCATGTTCCCTACATCTCTGAAGTACTTTTCTCAAGTCCCTGACATGATCTTCCCTTTTCTTAGAGAAGACAGGAATGTCATCAACATAAACAATGATACACTTACCAATGAGCCCTTTGAACATAAAATCCATGGCTCGTTGGAAAGTTGCACCTGCATTCAATAACCCAAATGACATTCTCCTATATGCGAATGTTCCCCACTTAGTCGTGAAGGTTGTCTTCATTCTATCATTTGGATGAATTAAAATTTGATTATATCTTGAATAACCATCCAAGAATGACATCATTTCTGACCCATTCACCTTTTGAAGAATCTCATCGATAGTAGGCAATGGGTAATTATCCTTTTGGCAAGCCTTGTTCAAATTCCTAAAATCTATGCATAACCTTATCTCTCCATTCTTCTTTCTTACCGGGACAAGATTGGCCACCCATGTGGAATGTCTAATAGGAAAGATGATTTTTGCTTCTAGCAATCTCTTGACCTCTTTCTCTATTAAGGGTTCTAATATTGGGTTGACCGTTCTTTGTCTCTGTCTAAAAGGCTTGGAGTCAGGTTTTAATGGAATCGTATGAGTTATCACATTTTGATCATAAGTTTTCAAATCCTTATAGCTCCATGCTATGCAATCAATATATTCCTTTAATGCATGAGCGATAGACTCCCTTTCTTGCCTTGTACATGCCTTAGCAATAAATACCTCTCATGGATTTTTTGCACTCCCTAAATTGATTAAATCACAAGATTCTTTAGGGGTGGTACCTTTCTACCTCTTTTTGCTTGATATCCAATATCAAATATATTTTCTAAAGAAGCCATACCATTTGGCATCTCATTCCACACTCCGGTTGCTTCCTTTTTCAAATCTGTTTCTTCTTGCCCCCTCTCATCTTCATCAATGACCTGATTTTCAAATATACCAGAATTAGTGATAAAATTGAAAATATGTCTGTCACTATCAAATACTTGGAAATTAATAACATTATCTGGTATTGAGGGGCATGGCACTAGTTCAATTGAAAACTTCTTGCATTTCTTATGGTCCACAGGTTTGAGCATGCTTGCGGCCACAACTAAAGAATCTGCCATTCGATTATTTTTCCTAGAGATAAGGGAGATATTAAAAGCATCAAACTCATCTATCAACTCCCTAACTCTAGTTTTGTAAAGGCTTAATATTTTATCCCGACAAGTATATTGCCCTTTAACTTGTTTAACCACCAACTCCGAATCTCCCAACACTTTGAGACATTTGACTTTCTTCCTTAGGGCTAATTGAAGTCCAAAAATAAGCGCTTCATATTCTGCCACATTGTTGGTGGCTGGGAACTATAATCTATAGGCAGCAAGTATAGGCTTGCTACCAGGACATGTAAGTTCAATTCTAGCTCCAACACCTTGTTTTGACCTAGATCCATCAAATCTTAGAGTCCAAACCAAATTATCCTCTTCCGAAGTGTTACAAGAAAAATTCTCCTTTTGAGGTTCTTCGGTAGCTTCTTCTATGTCCAAGCTATAGGCCCCTAATTCAGTTTCAACATATTGGATTTCATTGGGTTTGTTGTATTCAGTTATCATCTCCTTGAGTCTAGGTTCACTATCCACCCGAATTTGATTTGCTACTCCTCTCCAAGGCAACCACATATGGGAAGAATCTGTTACAATATACCCATTCAGATTTTTACTCCAATCTCTTCCCAATACCATTCCATACTTAGTAGGAATATTAAGCACCAATATATCTATGTGATGTTGAACCCTAGGTTCTAAGTTAATCTGAATAAGGACATCATTTAGACTTCCAACCACATCCATAATAGATCTATCCAATTGTACCACCTTACTCTTAGAAGGGATTGGTGTGAGTCCTAAATTTTGGCAAATTTCTAGGGGCATGATGTTGGTCGAAGCACTTGAATCTATCAGACAATTGTGTAAATTTTTGCCTGTAATTCTAATGGTTATGAGAAAGGGAGGTACTTCTCATTTTTCCCTTTTTAGAACCAATTGAGACTCGACACCCTTGGCTTCATGGACTTGACTAGGTGGGTTTTTTGGTGAACCTATCTCATGACCCAAAAGTTTAGCTACTTCAAACAATGAGATATTAGCCTTATTTTTCTTCATGTCTTCTTCTAAGTCATAAGTGAGTTTTTCTGAATTTGGCATCTTTTTCACCGGCTTGGACATCTCTACAATCGGTGGAGGAGGTGGATTAACCTCACCTTTTGTATCAGGAGGAAGTAATGGGTTGTTTGGAGGAGTGGAGGAAGTTTTGGGATCCTTAGAGCTTCTTGTATAATACTGATGATTTCCTTTCCCAAAATGTCTAGTGGCTTGGACTTCCAAAGTCTCTTCATCTTCTTCTCCTAAAACCTCAATATCCTCCTCTTCCTCACTTTCTTGGATGTGGACAACTTCAGTTAACAAAGTCTCTTGCTTCCCTTGGCAACAATGGGGCAATTCATCATCACAGGGTTCTAACTCACCATAATCTTCTGAAACATCTGCCTGATTGGCTACTGGGTTGGGTACGCGCCCATTATTGGGATGAGTGTTGTATGGCCCCTTTCCTCTATGGTTGTGAGGTCGGTTATGTCTAGAGGATTGTGCTAGACTTTTATTCATGTTTCCCATGTTGATTGTCAACTTGGCTATTTGTTCTTCCAACTTATCCATCCTAGCTTCAGGCCCTTTCGGTTGGGGCACTGTAGCTCCAGGTCCAAATGCATTTCCTGCATTAGCCACCTCTGGAATAGGCACAATGGCTTGACTCTAAGTATTTTGGTTCCATCCAAGATTCACACTTTGAAGCGGTGTGATCGAAGGATAAGTCATTGGGTTTTGGGTATTAATTGCATTGAATCCAGGCATGGTCAACTGATTATTAAGCATGCTGAACCCTAGCATGGTCATCTGATTGTTTGGCAACATGGCTGGTGGTGGAATGGATGCGTTAGGAAAAGCGAGAAATGGTGAATACGCTTGCATCAATGGACATGGTTGTTGGAAATTGTTCATTGTTGGGACTTGTGATGCCATTACCTGATTCATCATGGCGAATTGACTGTATGGACCATATTGTCCCATCCCAGGCCATTGAGATAACCCCCCTCCTGGTGAGTTCATTTGTTGCTCAAGGGTCATTGTTTCTGCGTAAGCTAAGGCAAGAGTTGTAACCTAAGGATTTCTTCTAGAAAATAAGGATGTTAAAGGATCTAAAGCTCCAAAATATAATTGAAGAGCCACAATGACATCTACCACAAAGTGGTGAGTTACATTCATGTATAGCTTTTGGAACCTAGCATTGAACGTCCTAATAGGCTCATTGGGTAACCGTTTATAGGACACAAATATATTATAGATGATGGAAGGATCTAACAACAATCAAAATTGGCTAATGAAGGCAACTTCCAATTGGGCCCATGAAGTAATGGACCCTACGGGTAGATTTATGTACCACTCATTAGCCACATGGTCCAAACTATTAGGAAATACTCGACATGCAACGTCTTCATGAGTGACCCCATGTCTAAACATGTAGTCTTTGTAAATTTGGACATGCTCTTCAGCAGTAATGGGACCATCATGTATGAACTTGGGTAGCGATATTTCAATATGCCTAGGTAAGTCATGGACATCCCTAGGTATATTCAAGGGAGAGCTTTGCACACCACACCAAAGAGCGGGTGGTTTGTTGTTGTTGTTGGGCCATGTTATTCAATGGTAGTGACCCTACGGGAACAATAGAAATCGAAGTGATGGGGACAGATACACTTGGTGTAGCTATCGCAATAGAAACAATGGGTGGAGACCCACTAGATGTACTTGAACCTAAAGGTGACCCTAGATCAAGTATGCTGGGTGGGATTTCGATCTCTTGAGTTTTGTTTTTTGGTTTCCTATAATTGGGAGTAAGACTTTGAAAGATAGTTTCCCTAGTGGTTTTAGACCTAGTAGCAATATACTCAAGGTTGATCCATTTTTGGAACCCTAACTCCAAGAAGACGCTTCTCACAAACCACTCAAAATAAACCTGAATATTGTACCTACAAGCACAATAAGGTGGAAACAAAACTGACCACGTTAACCGTTAGAAAGATCTAAATCACAAAGCAATAAAGAAGGCCCTCCTTCTAGCACCAAAATGTTGAGTGAATATTTTGCCCTATTGCAAAATGATCACCACAAATAGAGTATTAAATTGAAAACTCTCTCTTGCAAAGAAATTAAGTGAAATCACCCATTTCTCCAAGGTTCTAGTAAGCAAACATTTGTGAATATATAATTAATGAAAATTGAGATAACAACAAATGTATACCAGAATGAACTCAAACCTGCAAGTGACAGTTAACAAGGGGCCTTGAATAGTTCAAACAATGCTTAGCAATTAAAAATCTTCCAAAATGCAAAATATTGATTCTTTTAGTGCTCTTGATATTAATGTGATCTACCCTGAATCCCAGTTAGTAAACGACTTTTATCTTCAAATTAGAAAGGATTTCAAATGCAAAAGTGCGTGGAATAGTCCACTTCATTTTAAAATCCATGTCTTTAATGTGTGGTTCATTTTAAAGTTAGTGGATTCATTTTATCTTCATTGTAAATGTTCCACTATCCCTATGTTAGAATTTGGTGTTAGTAAAAGTTAGTAAGTTAGCATGTTAGCGTTCATTTGCTTTATCTACCTTAGTGTGAATTTGGCGTTAGTAGCCCTCCTAAACCAACATTTTATCTAAAAATTAAATTGATGTATTTGGAGGTGCAAAAATTCTGGATAAGGACCAGAATAGAAACAAATGAACCAGAAATAAAATAGGAAATTCTGGAAAATGGACCAGAATGAAAATGAAAACTGAAAATAAACAAAAATTCTGGAAAGACCAGAATGTAAAAATACTTAATAGAAATTCTGGAACTGACCAGAATGGAAAATAAATGACAAAATTATGAAAGGACCAGAATGAAACAAACAAAAATTCTGGAATGGACCAGAATCAGAAATATGCAACTAAAATAAATACTGAAAATTTACTCTAAATGCAAAAAAATAGAAAACAAATCTACAAGGTTAGCTGGAAAAAAAATGATATCAAATTTGGTTAGCAATCCCCTCCCTGCAAAACCCCAAGTTGTGAGATGAATCTAAAACAACTTGACCTAACAGACCTGCAACATAAGCACAATCAGATTAGACCAAGTGCGAGACTCAAAGGACAAAATAAACTTGCATTATCTTAAGCATTCACCTATTGCAACCCATTTCATGGCATAAACAAATAGATATAAGCATAAAACAATGCAGAAAAAGATAAACAATAAACCATAGCTTTAGACGTAATCTCCTTTTGGTTTTGCTCACAAAGGTTGCTCTTGCCAAAATGAAAGTCTTGTATTTCCGAAAATCTCCTTGGTTACAAAATTTCCAGCCCCTTTAAACAATGGCCTCATTGGGCTTTTAAAGGATGTAAAAGTCCGTTCATTTCCCCTTCTTTTTAAATCCCTATCACTTCCTTTCATATATAATGTCAAAAATAAAATAACATAAAAATAAAATACAACCATTTTATATTTTATTTTTTATATAACTTCCCCCTTTTAACATTACAACAATCCAAATAGCCATATTACTTCTCCATTCCCTTATATCTCCTTGTTTATATTATAATATAAATAATAAAAATAAATAACGCTTTATATTCTCCTTATGACTCCCCTTATTTATATTATAATATAAATAACAATTTAAAACTCATCTCTTATGACTCCCGTATCCTATATTATAAGATAAATCATTATAAAACAAAGGTAATATATAACAATGAAACCCCTTATAGCTCCCAAAAATCTTGTGCCCTTTATACACATGAGGATCGAATATACACAATATAATCCGTTATAATTTGGGCCAAACGAAATAAGGGAGGCGCATCACCTTTTCCAACTATATATGCGCTCCTACTGAACTTCCTCCACGATGCTTTCTGCTCTGCATCTCGTCACCTTCATCGTATATCCTTCTGTCTCTGGGGTGACATTAAGTGGCTGCTACCTCGGTGTGTCTTCAACCACCGTGTCCATCCCGCGTCTACCCCACTGAAACCCTAGAAAATTGAAACTTCACCTCGAATGATATCAAAAAACTTAACACTCGCGGCGATGGTCATTTAACAACACCGAAATTTCAAATTTTAGGGTTGGCATATCCTCCAAATTCGGCATGTCCCTATTATCCTGACGGACCCCCGAATCTCGCCCGTCCAGCATACGTTTTAAATTTGTCTATCAAACAGTATCAAACGACCCTACTGGTTGCCCTCCTGGAAATCAAGTGATGTCCCGCATATACTGGTCATACCTAACGCCATTACACGGCTTCTGATAGAATGGTCACTCTATGGGCTGCCAAACCTGTCCATCTACAAACCGTGTTCAACTGTGTACGTCTCTACTGGCTTTTTTGGACATTATTAAGACCTCATTGTCGGTGGGTGGGTGAGGCCTGCTTTCAAACCGTAAACAACGATGCCTGAGCTCCTAAGTATAGGTGGTCCACATTATTTTCTGTTGCGCATTGTTTTCATAAATGAAACTCCTTTGTAAATGTAACAACCACGCCTCACATAGCCTGTTCATCACTGTCACTATCAGAGTTGTTACCGGGTATCTGTTCTGGCTGTATTTGTCAATTATCTGCTTGAAGCCTACTAAAATTAGACTTTAACCCTGGGATACCCTCTAAAATCAAACTTTTGGCGTGTAGGTGACCATTTCCTGTCGAACGTCACGGTCTTTCTTCGGTAGTTTTGGAACACACGTCCCACATTCCATCACCCATATCTACCATCTAACAAAATGTTTTTTCCTTCTACACCGTTATTTCCCTGTTGAAACTATTTCGATGTCTGTTACTATTGATGGAATATGTCGGTATAACACCGGTGGACTGCGGTAAAATCTTCGCTGTTTGGGCCTTCATTTTGCCATGTATGTTGATGAACATGCATTCGTCCATCAGTACGCTGACTATTACCTTTTTACAGTGGCTTCCACCTGGTGCCTAAGCTCTTCAAAGACCGAGGCACTACTCATGATTTCATCCAACTCAAAACCCCGACGTCGCATCTTTCCCACTATTTGCTAGGATCTCCAAATCTGGCCATCGCATTTCGTCGTCGAATTTATCTGTGGGATGACATCTTGCCATACTACACAGGCCTAAATGCGATGACTACGCATCCAAACTGCCATGAATTATGCTTCATTAATGTGGATAGAAATCGTCCTCCTTGACCGCCACGTAATCCCCTTTCGTCGTCACACCACCTAGACCCGATGCTGTCGTGTTTTCGATCTTCATATCTGGCTAGGTCCAGAGAAGGGTTTGAGGTCCAAAATTGTCGTGACCTCCCATACATCATCATGGTAAGGATATCTACCTATAACTTGGGCCACAGATAGCCTTCCTACCTTGTTATTACACGTGGGTTGTCGGCTTGGTGGAATTTGCCATATATCCTTCCACACTGAACGCTGTAATCGATATCCATATTTTCCAAAAACATTCGGGATTTAGGGTTGACGTGGCTGTCCATGTAGCCTATCTTTGTTCTCCTTCTGTCATGAATTTCTTGACATCTTCACCAAATCATGGGTCCCACTCTGTCCTTGGTGCACCACGTTATCGAGCTCCCTGCTACCGGCCCCATTCATTCTTGTGACATCCCTGCAATCACAATGTGAACGTTAGTTACATCTACGAAAGCCAACCCTTCCATAACAAAAAAAAATACACCTAATAAAACCTTAAATTCATAACTTTATTATATTATATGCTTATATGAATAAAAATGTAGTTTATTTTATTTTCTATGTATCTTTAGTTTATTATAATTATTTTAATTATACTCTTACATATATATTATATTTAAATATATATAAATAGGAATATATGTTTTTTTTTTTATTCAAATTTAAATTACACTTTTATATATCAATATAAAAGTTGAATTTTATTTTATTAGACTTCGATTGTTTATAAATACATATATAAATATATATTTATAAATTTTATTATTTTATTCATCTTTATATATATATATATATATATATATATATATATTATATAAAACTATATTTTCATTTTTACTTTTTTTTTTTGGCTCTCATAAATGAAACAACAAGGCTTCAAACCTACCACTATTATATCTCGAAATTAACAAGGAGGCCACCAAAACAACAAAACATATCCATAAATGACATACGAAGGCACACCATATGCAAGAACCTAGAAATTCTCACTACAGCTTCAAGGATATTGATATCCTTGCCTCATTGCTCAGAGAGGACCAATAATCTCAAACCTCAAGGATGGACCCTATCAAAAGCAATGCTCCAAAAATATCAAACAAAAAGGTGGGTCCCCAAGTTTTGGGGCTAGTTGTGGAGCAGCCACAATAAGACCATATTAATGGAATGGAATGGAATTGATCTCCAGGACCACACGGAAAAACATCTACATCACCAATGTAGCTCCCATACCCGATATATGGCTGTATTAGTACAGACACAAATGGGTCCTCTCTATGCGGGCTACAGATGATCGGGTCCTATCTATGCACTGATTGCAAGATTGGATCATTCGACTCAATGAGATCTATGTACATAGGCAGGTTGGAAAACACCATGTGATGGATCACATCGAAGTTCGGTGGTCTTCCCCTAAGGTGAGGATTGAGATTGATCTCTCTACGCCTACCCTCAACTATATAAGGTGCATTGCGATAACGTAAGTAGGGAGGTCCTAAGTAGGCTCTCTCTGTCTCGTCCTCCTTGTCACTGTCATAATACAATCCTTAATTTACCCCCACTGGAATATGATATTCTAAAAAATATGGCCCCATATAGGCTATTTCCTGATCACTATCATCGTTGTTTGGTAAAATCAGGTATAAACATCGTAAATATGATATTGCCTCATAAACCGGCTCAGCCTCATTCCCCAACTAATTTTTGGATGAGGACTCATTGTCCACCAAGATATTCTCATGATACATCTCGGCTGGCACTATGGTGACATAAGACACCATCCTATTATCCCTTTGGAACATCAAAGTATCAGGGTGATATGGGTTGAAATCCACATCATCCCCCAAACTAAGGTACAAGTAATCTAAAGATGCTGTAAGCAAACCATCCTGTCCTCGTATTTGCAACCCTAGCCTGAACCTATTAGTTGCCAACTAATAATGCGGCTCAAGCGGAGTCCTACATCCTTGCTCAAAAAGACCAAGGCCATACCCATACCAATGGTATAATTCAAAAATGCACATGTAATATTTAGGGTTAGATAGGTAACAAACATTCATGGAAAATGGTTCGTCATCCTCTTCATCCATGGGTGTTCGAGTAGGAATTTGATCCAGCCCAACGTAGATGAAGTTCATTTGATTGGGTAGCTCTCCCAATGGCACTACTTATCCAACCGAAAACCTATGAGCATGTAGTTGGCCCATCGCTTATGCACTCTAGGATTGGTCCAAAGGTGATGTTTTGCACAATATATTCACCTAACCCTATGTTGGCCAAATGAAAAGTCACCCATAGTTTAGATGATCCTACTGATGATGCAAGCGAGGCAAGATGAGGTACCTCCTTGGATTTGTCCTAGGCTTCTTCCACTTCCATGGGAGTGGAAGCCTCATTGGTGACTAGTTTGGGTAGATGCTTCTTTTCCTTTTTGCCCATTTTTACCTTTAACTTCATTTCATCCCAAAGCATTATTGATGCAGTCAGTTTCAAAGAAGTTGTTGTAGTGTGCTCGGATCTATGTGATACAGATGTCGAGGGTTGAGCACACACTTTTTGTTTACCTCCTGGATTCTTAATTGATGATGCTGGTTGGACATCCAGGTGCATTGATGGGAGTATGAAACCCCCTAGAAAATCAGCTAGGTTCAAAAATTTGAAGGGCTCTTCATCTGATGAAACCACATGAACTTATCCCTCATGAATGTATTTTACACATTGATGTAGTATAGAGGGAATGCAAAGAATTTCTCAAATCCAAGGCCTTCAAATAAGGATGTTATATTGCATGGTGTCTTTTTCACGTAACACATCATGGGGATGGTCTTTAGTCCCACCTAAATAGGTAGGATGATTGTGCTAACCATCGAGCATAGCATGTCATTAAATTCTCTCAATGTGAATGCGATGGGTAAAATATGTGACTTGGGCAGATTTAAAGGACTTAATACCTTGGTCATTATAATATTGATCAATAAATTTGTGTCGATCAAGACCCTCTTGAATGGCATGTGATTAACACACGATGATATGTAACAGCGGGTAAACCGTATCTGTAGGAACCATCTTGATTTCATGATCATATAATTGGATCATAGTTTCCTAGAACTATTGTACGTGTCCCACAAAATTGGTGAATGCTTGAGCCTCATGGGACTACACCTTGACGGACCTCAAAATATCCATGAGAGTCTCCCTGTGCTTAGGGGAATATTGTATCAGATCATAAATAGACAACTTCACAGGAGTTGTCTACAGGATTTGAACCAACCTACTTTGTATGATCACCATTGATCTGGTTGGTGGACCTAGAATATTTTGAACTAGCCGCTGATTCGGCGTAGCTTGTATATTGATGGGAGCGTGAGGTTGATTTGCCATCTCACACCTCCGAGACGAGCCGTTTTTCATTTCGATAGGTGTCAAGTGGAAGTGCAGTGATGTATGCAGCTGAGGCATCCTAACAGACCAAAATATTTGAACCTTGTTCCTAAATGACCTGCAAGATTTGTTCGAGAAATAATAGAATTTAATTATTTTTTTATTATTAATATTGTTTCCAACTTAATATTGAAAAGTTGGTATGTATTCTTTTTTTTTATGAATTTTTTGATAGAAAAGATCAAGATTTCAAATCTTGATCTTTTCTATCAAAAAATTCATAAAACTACTTATCAAATTCAAATTAGTAGTATCCTTCTAATTTTATAAGCTAAGTTCTGATGAACTTGAATTGGTTTCACATTTGGACTGGATTACTTTATTATTTTATTGGAAGAAAAATAATGCACCTAGAGGAGCAGAGGAGGGTTCTCTACCTACAAGGGACACAAAGAGAAGAGGTGTACCTTGCAAGATTGGAGCCTCGCAATTACTAGCGAATATGCTTTTTCTTTTATACCCTTCCTCATTCATGGTTTGAGATTCTGGTGTCCCAGGTGTAGAGGAACCACACCAATCCATCTTGAATTTGGTAGTTAAACTCTACTGTGGTGACAATACTGTAGGGGAAGCCCTACGAAAAAATAGCTCGATGCCAGGATGATAAAAAGCTTTATGTCTCTTATTTCTATTCAGAGGTCCTCTTCTTTTCAAAACCTTGACATTCCTTCTTTCCCGCTCCACACTTCGGAACACAATACCTTTTATCAATGAAAGATATTCAAAATGCAAGAAAATGAATCATGGTTTTACAAAGAATCACTGTTTCACTAGTAAGAGACTCCCTCCAATGAATTTAATTAAACAAATCTATTCTTCTTCATGGATATTTTTCTACAATATTATCTACCCTATTTTATATCTATCTAGGATTATTATGAAATGATGTGACTATTCATGTTATTAATTAATAATATTATAGTTAATGAATTAATTATATTAACTATTAATGTTAGGATAGAGGATCCTAACAACAACACTCCCCAAGAAGCACCAAAATGTAGGCCCAAAAAGACCACATACTTAGATTTTTTTGTAAAATTGGCTAAGTGTTCAAAAGGAATTCAAAAGCAATGATAAATTTTGCTAAGGTGCAGAATCCACGGTTAGCGTTGTCGAACTCGACTCAATGGAAAATGAATTTGTAGAATTCAGAAGAGTGACATTAGCACAAAGTTATTTTCTGTAACAAAAGGTCAGAGACAAGGTTAAAATCTATCGAAATGTGAAATCCATAGTTAGTGCAGTCAAACAAGGCTTAGCGGATAATGAAGTTGTCGATTATGGATGTCAAGAGGAAAAGCAGTGTGAAATCCACCTAAGGCTAATGTGAAATAATAATTCCATAGTCAAACTGGTCAAACCTAACTAAGTGAAAAACCAAGTAGCTCAAAATTACAACATTCAGGGAGCACAATTTTACGTCTTCCTTGAAAGCCACTAAGAGGCTGCCACCTCAGTATTCTGTTTATCTGGCATAACTTTCCTTGAACGTTTCCATTGTTTTAATACTATTGTAAAATCTATATAAAGAGGTTGAACCCTCATTTTTAAGGGTTATCTCTTGAGTGTTTGACTGATATATTATTGTAATTGCTGATAAATCAATAGAAGGAGCATTACTTGGATGTTTACCTTAAGATTTTTATCTTCATTAATTATGAGTTTATTCTGTGAATGCATTTCTGCTATTGCTGTTATGATTAGTCAATTCTACTGATATTAGATTGATCAATGGATTATTAATATTTGTCAATATTGTTAGCTTCACCCAACCATTATTCATTCAACCATTTTCTAACCCTTATCTTATTTCTATCACTAAAATTATAATTTTATTTGAGCTTAATTGAGTCAACACCTAAATTAGTTGACAAGGTATACCAACCTACTCTAGAGGTTGGACTGAAGCAATCTTTGATTCATCCAATGTCAGGGTTTGAGCTATGATTAGTGGGTTTGCACCTCCCAAAATTCATAGGTTCATAGTCATAGCTTAAGTTTTCCTTGATGTCAATTTAGACCCTAACAATCCCCTAATCACAAAATTATTTAGAAGTTAGGGGGAAAAATCCACTAGTTATGAGCATTTAATTGAAAAGAGATAAACTCCCTCAGGTGTGAAAAATGTATTGGAAGGAGAGAAACTCCCACAGGTGTGAGAGATGGGTTGGAAGAAGAGAAACTCCCCCTTTGTGTGAGAGATGGGTCGAAAGAAGAGAAAATCCCCTAGGTGTGAGAGATGGGTTGGAAGGAGAGAAACTCTCCCTAGGTGTGAGAGATGGGTTGAAAGGAGAGAAAATCCCCCAAGTGTGATATATAGGTTGGAAGGAGAGACATTCCTCCAATTGTGAAAGATAGAGAAAAAATGAAAAATAGAAGGTGAAAAGGTGAAGAAAATGTGAAATTTTAGCACATATAGCAAGATCCATGCATAAGATGACAAATACAACTAGAAAAATCAGATTTTCATAGTGGTGTGTGAATCTGACTGTGCCTCAGGAGTCACACATGTTCATGAGAATCTGTTTGTTTGACCCATGTGCAGTGTTTATATGATTTGGAGGACCAAACAATATCAGAATTGGATAAAAAATATACTATTGGAAATCTCTTTTTGTGCTTGATCGAATGGTGGTAGTTTTGGAAAATGTGAAGATGATTTGATGGGGAAAAGTTGGATCAAATATGATCCTTATTTTAAAAGTGATGAATGCACAACTTCAGGATTTTTGAAAGGGAAAATCAACATGATTAGTTATAGGATCGATGGATGATGATGATGGAGTAGAAGAAAATAAAATTGGAGAAGTGAGTAATATGGAGTAGAGTTAGTGAAAGAATAGATGATGATTGCAACAAAGTAAAAAGAACTATTATGTTGTTGGAGGATATTGCTTTAGACGTTGTGGAGTTCTAGTCGTAAGATTGATATTACTAAAATCTTGATAAGAAGTGTGGCCATTGACATAATGAACTTGTTGAGGCATGGGTGAATATGCCAAAGTGCCAATGTGTGGTCATGGTAGAACTGGCTAGGGGAATGAATTTGGATATGTGTCCTGATTCTCATTCGAGGATGCAATGTAATTGTTTCATTGTATTTTCTCCTCGTCCATCATATTGTGGACTAGTTTTTTGAAAACATGATAGGTGTTGATATCATACCCTTGTTGGTGATGATAAAAACAAAATTTATACTCATTGTATCCTCTTCATTTTAGGTGATTTGGATTGGTCGATTTGACCTTATGTAGAGCTAAGTGCCCTGTGCCATGCAACTACTAAAAAGTGTGAGATAGGGGCTCAAAGAGAGTAGTTGCGGTATGAGGAGGACATGGAGGACATTGCAAGTGAGTGGAAGGTTGACTATGTAGTGATGGATTGATTGCATGCCTAGGTTTTGGATCACCCTCTCTTTGAGAATGAGGGGTTTGTAAAAGTGGAGGTATTGTGGAACCTACCGTGATAGGATTATGGGTGGGTGCATGACATAGATAGTGGCTCAGTCACACCATAAGATTATTGAGATACACTAAGATGTATTACATGTCGATGGAAGGAGGAGATGGTGGTGTGGAGATGAGACCAGTATGAATGCTATTTGTGATGGGTGTTGATTGATATGGGAAAGAATATGCTGATGGATGAGGTGAAGAAGGTGGGAATGAGGGATGATGAGGTTGTGGAATGTAATGGATTGGGTGATTTGAAAAGAAAATTGAAATAAGGGAATAAGAGGTGGATGGCATAGCTCATGATGAGAAGTATGATAGGGAGTATAATGGTATGAAGAGGAGAAAGTGACCCTCATGTGGGATTATAGGAGGAGAAGGATGATTAACGTGATGCCTTAGATCATGATCATAAGATGAAATCCTAGCATACAATATATGAGGTGGGGATAAGCTATATGAAGAAGTAGAAAGAGTATAGGAATGGGCAGAGGTGATTTCCTCAAAATTCCTTGATGAATTGGTTTGAGAAGAAGGGAGCATAGGAGAAACCTTCATAGCTATATGCACTTGTGTATGTGATTGGGCCTCGATTGAGGGTTATGATTTGGAGTGAAGAGTGATGTAATGAATGTGGAGGAGCAATTTAAGTGAAAATTATTTTGCTTTGTATATGTTTTAGGGTTTTTAGACTTGTCTATGGCTTAAAATTTAGATTCACACACCAATGTGCAAATCTAGCTATACCTCAATATTCACACACTAGTGTAAAAATTTGGAAAAAATAGATAGACAGTTAAGTTTTGTAGTTACAAACTATGGAAGACTAGCAAGTGTGTTTTGGGGTTGATTTGATGGTTTTTGTGATCTATTTTGTGATCCAAAAATACTTAAACAAGACAAAAGTTAATGCAAAATAGTAATTAGATGTTTGTAGATTTTTGTATATTTTTCATGTTTTTTGCCAACCTAAAACCAAGAAGGTAGGTGGGATGGATGCCAAAAAGGTATGTTCAAGCATGTGAATTTATAATGCATAAAGGTGTACAAAGAAACCACAATGCGACAATGGGTGAATGGTAGCTAATGTAAGGTATAGAAAAAAGATAACCAAAGGGGGGAACTCAAAAGACCTCCTATGAAAAGAGGTGATACTATCTAAAACTTGCTACTGACCTATTTATGCTTTCGCTTCACCCTTGGATGGGCTTAGTCAAGAACAATAGTTACCAACTCGTGAATTATATAAATCCCTACGAGAAGGAGCATCTAATCCTAACCTACTTTGAGGGTCTATCAAGAGTAGAGGATATTTTGGTGATGAAGGCTAGAAAATCACTTGTGGGGGCTACTATGATGACTAGGGGTTGAGCCTGTGGAAGGAGATGAAATCTAGCACCACTGATCTCGATTGGGGATTGGTGATGAAATATAATATTACCAATGTGTATAAGTGCATGGTGTATGAGTTTCTTTTTAAATTAATCTAATGTTTGTGAAAATAAACTAGACTAGGAAAGCAACATAAAAAGGAATGTGTTTAACTATTTACAATTTGGAAATCAAATTTATGCTAAATGCTTTTGAAATGAAAATGTATGCTAGAAATTTGAAATAAGTATAGCCTATATGAATGGAAAAGAGATTGAAATCTAATTAAATGCTTACAAAGAGATGTGAATCTAACTTTAATTCTTGCAAAGAGATTTGAAATCTACTTTAATGCTTTTGAAAGAAAGTAAATTTACCCTAATGCTTTTGGAAAGAGATTGCAAATCTATCCTAATGCTTTTGAAAAGATATTTGAAATCTAACCTAATGCTAAGAAAAAGCAATAACTTGGTGGGGGTCCCATCAGGATTTCTAGAATGAATTACAAGAAAATCGTTGCTTTGAATTAACTTTCAAAAGGTGATTATAGGTGTGGCCCTTTTCAAAACATGCCCTTGAAGGCTATAAAATGGGTTTTCCACAAGGAAACAACTCTTTAATGGAATAACAAGCAGTTGTAGGTGTCTTCTTTGTATTCCTCTATGTGAATAGGTTTATTGCTCGTGTGCCATTATAGGCCATACCTATCCTCAAGACCTATTAGCCCTCCAAAATTTGGTTAGAATTTTTGGAGGCATGTCTCCTTTTTTTTTTAAGACAATAAGAACTGAAAACATGATTATAAATGCATGAAATTATGAAAAAACAAGTTAGAAAGCATACTTATCTGATTTTGTGGCCTTTATATGGTTGAAAATCAGATCCACACATTGATTTACAAATTTGATTATACCTTTGGATTCGCACGTGTATGTGTGAATCTGATTGTTTTCACTAGAATCAATAAATTTTAATCAAAATAATCCTCTGATGTTGGGGAATATTCTATTTTTTGATGGTCACCTTTAGAATCTTCAATATTATTCAATATCCTATAAAAATAAAAAAGAACATGGTGGATTTGATGTGGACTCCTATGTTGGATGGATGGTGAGTGATGTATGATGGATGTTGAATAATGTTTAATAGCCTAGAGCATTTTTTGTAAAGTTTTATTAAGCAAAAGTGGATCTATCTAAATTGGTGAATTTGACCTTCTATTTATAGACTTTGTCCAAGTTAGGGGAGGGGTTGAGGTGTCCCATGAGGTGTCCCCTATGAGGTGTCCTGTGTGAGGTGTGCATTGTGAGGTATCCTCTAAGGTGTCCCCTAAGGTGGCATATGTACCATACCTCATAAGTGTTTTCTGGTGAGATAAGTCCTCCTCCAAGGATGAGTCACCCTTAATAAATGCACAGATGGAGAAAAGTATCCAAATTTCATTTATGGCATGTTGAGGTGGAAAAATTTTCAATTTAAAATTACTTTTGTTGTGCAAAAATCTCCATTTGTCATTGAATGCACAAGAGAGTGTGAGATGGAGAAAATATCAAGATTGAAAGGTGGCATGACTAGGATAGGCTAGTCAAAGTAGAATAGGTGAGGTGGAAGTTGTAGTCTTAATCATGAATAATTAACCACGTGCTTAGCCATAAACTAAAATTTGACCAAAAAGGTGACTTTTGACCATGGTAAAGGTTTCAACCAAGGTCAAGTTATGATGGAGGTCACATGAGGACCCATGGTTAAGTAGAAGAAGGGTCTTAAGTAGCCCAAGGGGGCTTATGAATATGAATAGTGATTTTTATGAATGAATAGTGTTTTAAAGCTAATTTATGCAATTTTGATGGGTTTTGCAAATTGATTGGTCGCAATGATGAGAGAAGTGGCAATGTGCAACTTTTGGGTGTCTATGTATTGCAATAAAAGTAGTAATTATTGAAATAAAAAATATTGCAATACAAAATGGAAATTAATAAACATATATTAATCTCATAAAATCATAATATAAAATCATTGGTCTCTTTGAGGGAGCAGCCTCCTAATAGAATTTTTATTCAATATGCAAAAATATACATCCGTTTATGCCCCTTAAATTTTTAAAGACTCTTCATAACCCTACCTAATGCTCAAGAGTTGGCTTACATGCAAAATGCAACCCGAGATAAAATAAATACATTATTTATAATTGTTACATTAAATGGTGTCACTTGTCTAGGTGCCTCTAGTACCACAAACTATTAAAAAATATTACAAATTATAATTATGATGGGGTTACCATGTTAGAAATGGGGTTATTATATAATATTGTTAGGATGGGGTCCTAACATTCCCTTCCCATTCAAAATGATTTGTGCTCAAATCTAAATATGAGGAAACTACTATTGGAGTTTCTAGAGGGACTCCCATGTAGCATCTTCAGCTTGTGATCCTTTCCATTGAAAAAGAATATTAGTGATGACATGGTGGAAAAGGGTGCATGATCTCCTATCCAGACTAGTTTGATAATGATGGATCCTTCCTCATCTAGTTTTGGTAATGTGGATTGACCCTATACCTCGTTGCTAAAAAACTTCTTCATGGAAGATATATGAAATACAAGATGGATCCTAGAAGTGACCAAAAGGCCCAATTTATAGGTTGTGAAATTTTTTTGTTGTAATACCTAGTAGGGACTATAGTATTTGGTTGTACGTAAACTTAAGGTTGTAGAAATGACTATTTGTAGGGTTGTAGGTGAAGAAAAACCATGTCCTCCACTTTGAAGCTGCACTCAAAATGGTGTTGGTAAACTTATTGATGCATATGATTCTAGGATAATTCAATATTTACCTTAAGTTGTCAGAGGATGACAACATGATGGATAAGAGTGGAATCGATATCTTGAACCTTGGAGTTTCCTAAAATGTAGGAGGAGGGAGTTGGTGGAGGAAGACTATATACTACTTCAAGCGAGGTCACCTTGGTCGATATATGATATGAAGTATTATACTACCATTTGGCCAAAGGGAACCATTTATTTCATTGGGTAGGATGTTTTGATGCAAAGAAATGGAGGTAGATTTCCAATCACTTTTTAACAATTTTAGTTTGGTTGTGATTCTAAGGGTGGTAGGACGAATTCATTTTTATTTGTGTGTCTTGCAACTTAAGTAGTTCTTTTCAAAGTGAACTGGTAAAAGTTGGGTCCTTATCAGACTCAATAGAATTGGGTATTCCATGAAGGTGAAATATGGATTCTAAAAATATTTGGGCAACTACAAAGGTTGTGTAGGTATGGGACAAGGAAAAAATGAACATACTTTGTGAAACAATCCATTACCACCAAAATAACTAAGTTTTCTCTTGACTTGGGTAACCCTTCAATGAAATCCATGGAAATATCTTCCCACACTTGTTCTAGAATTGGCAATGGTTGAAGGGTTCCAAGGGAACACATAGCTTCATATTTCATTCTTTGGCACTATCACATTCTGCCAAAATAATTTGAATGTTCTATATCATTCTCTTCTAAAATAAGGTACGTTTGGTCCTTTTATAGCTCTTTAAAAACTTGAAATTTCCTATTGTTGGTGATGCATGCATTTATTGCAATATGAGTTATCACATATATGAATTTTATGGAATGAAAAGTAGGTCATTATATCTCAATTTCTAACCATCCCAAGTGTATCTAGGGAAGGAATTGGGCTCTCGGTGGAGCTTGTTGATCAAAGTTTGCAAAATAGAATCTTTAGTCATTTCTTCTTTGATATGATTGATCCATTGAGGAAGTGGTGTAGATATGGAATTTAAAATTCCTTTATCTTCATACTATTAGGATAGTGCATTAGCCAATACATTATCCTTTACTTTTTATATGTGATTTCATAATCATAGCCCAATATTTTAGATACCTATCTTTATTTTTTGGGTGTGGCTATCCTTTGTTCCAAGAAGAAATTAAGAGTTTGATGGTCAATTTTGATTGAAAAGTGATGCCCAATGAGATATGGACTCCAATGATTAACAACATGTAAAATGTATAGCATCTCTTTTTCATAGGTATATTTGCCTAAATTTCATCCTAAAAGTCCTTGACTAGTGAAGGCCAATGGTCTTCCTTCTTGCATCATAACCACTCTAATTCCATTGCCATAAGCATAAGTTTCAATTATAAAAGGTTTAGAATAATCAAGAATTGCTAACGTAAGGTGGTTGTCATATATTGATTTAATTACTTGAAAGCTTTCTCTATTTGTTCTGACAAAATATAGAAATTATTTCTCAACATGGTTGTTTAAAAAACCACTATATTTCCATAATTTTGCACAAATTTATGGTAATATTTTGTGAGTCCCAAAAATCATCAAATTTCCTGTAGGTTTTGATGCTTTTAGGATTGACTTTAACTAATTTTGTGACAATGTGATCCAAATACTCTACTTATTACAACCTAAAGGAGCATTTTTACCTCTTGGCATAAAGTTGCAGGGTCTGATCCAAATGTTGGAGATTCTCCTCCCAAGAGTGATTGTAAATTAGAATATCATCAAAGAAGACTATAATAAAATTTTGAAGGAAGAAATTAAAAATATAATTCATCAAACTCTCAAAATTAGAGGGTGCATTGGTCAAATAAAATGGCATAACGAAGAATTCAGTGTCCTTTATGGGTCCTAAAAGTTGTTTTAGGAATATCATCTTCCTTGATTGAAATATGATGGTATCTCAACCACAAATTTAATTTTGAAAACTATTGGGCACTATGTAACTCATATAACAACTTATCAATTATTGGGATGGAAAATTTATCTTTAACAATTATTTTATTGGTTTCTCAAAAATCCACACACAAACACCAAGACCCATTTTTTTTCATACTAACACAAGGAAAGATTAGGGAGTAACACTAGGGTGAATAACCCCTGTAGCAAGAATTTCCTAGACCATATTTTTTATTTTTTATTTATGAACATATGGGTACCTATAGGGGAAATCATTTGGAGGAATACTAGTTGGAATAACTTGAATTGCATACTTGTGAGTTTGACCTATGAGTTGAAACATGTTGAGTAGTATTGAAATTCATGCCCCATAAGGTGTACTCTATTACTCATTGGCTAAATTCATCCATAGCTAAGAAAAACCCCATAATACTAGACCCAACATTCTCATCCACTATGCTCCCAAAACAACATCACACCCACCTAGGGGTAAGGCAAACATATCCACCTTGAGATTATATTCCCCTATTTGTATCTTGACATTTTGACACTTTCCCTTACAAGGAAAAGTGATTCCATTGGCAATCATAACTTCAAAAGAGTTACAAGAATTAATATAAAAATTTCCCTATTTTACCACCCTTGGATCAATAAAGTTATGTGTGCTCCAAAATTCAATAATAATTATTACCCATTGTTCCTTGAAGTATCCTATCACCTTCATGGTCTAGGGAGTTGATATGCCTACTAAGGCATGCACTAAAAGTTTTTATTGTGATTATTTTTGGTGTTCTAGTTGTTGTATGTGTTCCTATTCCTAATGATCCTCTTCCACCTATAAATAGTCTATGATTGTTGTCTCATCCACATCCATAAAAAATAAATTTTGGTGCACACATTTATGCCCTAGGAAATACTTCTCATCATAGTTTTAAGATAGGCCTTGGAATATTCTAGTGTCCATATCTTATTGTGTCAACTTTTTTATGGTAGGATATTTGTTGGGAGGATTTGATGTTGGATTAGATAAAAAAGGTGGCCATGATTATGAAAATTTGGAGGTGTGTTCTTGAGACTTAAATTTTTTTGAGCAAGGTGCAGCGACAGTATTGTCATTGTTGTCAACACAGTCAGATAGATCGGTTGATGTAGTGGACAGGAGTTTAGAAGCTATTCAGAGTATGTATAGTGATTTTCAAAGAAGACCGAAGTGGCCCATATGCTAAAGATCAAAGGAAAAGCAAAATACAGCAAGAAGGAAAAAGTGTCACGATATCGCGACATGTTGAGGAAGAAGGAAAAAGTGTCACGATTTCGTGACAAGTTGAGCAAGAAAGAAAAAGTGTCGCGATATCACGACATGTTGAGCAAGAAAGAAAAAGTGTCACGATTTTGCGACATGTAGAGAAAGAAGGAAAAAGTGTCACGATATCACGACATGTTGTAAGAAAAATAGTAAGAAAGAAAAAGTGTCACGATTTCGCGACATGTTGGAAGAGAAAGAGCAAGAAAGAAAAAGTGTCATGATTTCACGACATGTTGGAAGAGAAAGAGCAAGCAATAAAAAGTGTCATGATTTTGTGACATGTTGGAAGAGAAAGAGCAAGCAGGAAAAAGTGTCACGATTTCGCGACATGTTGCAAGAGAAAGAGTAAGAAAGAAAAAGTGTCGCGATATCGCGACATGTTGCAAGAGAAAGAGTAAGAAGTAAAAAGTGTCGCGATATCGCGACATGTTGCAAGAGAAAGAGTAAGAAATAAAAAGTGTCGCGAGATCGCGACATGTTGCAAGAAAAAGAGTAAGAAGTAAAAAGTGTCGCGAGATCGCGACATGTCGCATTTTCATGACCAAAAGAGAAGAGAAAGAGCAAGAGAGAAAAAGTGTCATGATATCGCGACATGTCGCATTTTTGCGACCAAAAGCAAAGAGAAAGAGTACGGAGGCGAAAGTGTCGCGATATCGCGACATGTATTTTCACGGGCAAAAGTCAAGAAAAGGACAAAGAGGCAGAAATGTCGCGATATCGCGACATGTTGTATTTTCATGGCCAAAAGCAACAAAAGAAGACAAAGAGGCAGAAATGTCGCGATATCGCGACATGTTGCATTTTCATGGCCAAAAGCAACAAAATAAGACAAAGAGGCAAAAATGTCGCGATTTCGCGACATGTCGCATTTTTGCAATGCAAGAAGAAGAACCCAGCTAAAATAAGAAGTGTGACAAAATTCAGTAAGGTTGTTACAAGGAATTTTACAGAATGAAATCCTCAATCGGTGGATATACCGAACATCTTCATTAGTTGAAGCCGACGAAGGCCGACGAAAGCCGACGAAGACCAGGAGTTACATTATGAAAGCCGACAAAGACCAGGAGTTACATTATGAAAATATTGTTATAAAGGAGTGTTGCTTGGAGAATTGATGTGTCGTGGAAAATGTGTGAAGTGCGGCTGTAAGTGTGCAGAGAGAGTGCACAGAGAGCGTAGAGTGCGTAGAGAGGGCTGTAAGAGGGCTGTATGAGTGCAAAAAGTGTGTGCTACAAAAAGAGGACTGAGAGGTGGCTGAAAGAGGGCGAAGTGCGGCTATAAGAGCATAGAAGATGT
The DNA here is from genome assembly GCA_028583015.1 of Wollemia nobilis. Lineage (NCBI taxonomy): Eukaryota > Viridiplantae > Streptophyta > Pinopsida > Araucariales > Araucariaceae > Wollemia > Wollemia nobilis. The sequence goes on along the minus strand of JAQPPZ010013020.1, from coordinate 2,535,528 downwards.
GTGTGTTTCATGAACAGTGAGAGAGATTGGGTAAGCAATAGACCAGTCAGGGTCTTGTAAAAGCGAAGGTATTTTTTTGTCAATCTTCTAGATTCAAAATTGAAGTCCAAGTTGTTGCTTGGCATCAAGGGTTGGTGCTCCTTCCAGTTGGTGCTGGTAAATTAGGGGTTGGTGCTCCTTTCAATTGGTGCAGATAAATCAAGGGTTGGTGCTCCTTCTAGTTGGTGCTGGTAAATTAGGGGTTGGTGCTCCTTTCTATTGGTGTAGTTAAATCAGGGGTTGGTGCTCCTTTCTATTGGTGCATATAAATCAGGGGTTGGTGCTCCTTCCAGTTGGTGCTGGTAAATTGGGTTGGTGCTCCTTTCTATTGGTGTAGATAAATCAGGGGTTGGTGCTCCTTCCAGTGGGTGTTGGTAAATTGATTGTAAAGTTGGTGCTTTGCAAAGGCTAGATTTGGATGGGAGTCTAAGCAGTAATTTTTTGAGGAGTAGCCAAATTGGTGAACCTCGATAAATCTTGTGTTGTGTGATGTTCTATTTTAATACTTGCTTTATTTGGTTTTAAGTTTTAATTGTTTTGGTTTTAAGAGTTATGGATTTAAGTTTAAAGAACTACATTGATTCACCCCCCCTCTTAGTGTCATTGTGAGACTAACAATTGGTATCAGATCCAAGTTCTTGAATAAGCTTAACCGGCTAGGGTGATCTTGGAAGTGACACAATGGCAGGTGGTGAAGGCTTCTCATCAAACAAAGCATCATTGTTGGATGGAACTAATTACGCATATTGGAAACTCAGGATGTAGACATATCTTTGTGCTTTGGGATACGACATTTGGGATTCAGTAGATAGTGGATACACAATACCCACCACTTCTCCAACCGATGCTGCCGATAAGAAACTGTTTGAGAATAACTCTAAAGCAAAGAATGCTATCATGTGCGGTTTAGTGGACAGTGAACTGGTAAAGATTATGAGCTGTAAAATGGCAAAAGAAATATGGGACAAACTAAGGAGCATTCATGAAGGAGACGATAAGATCAAGGAGGCCAAGTTACAAACACATCGAGCTCAGTTCAAAGTATTAAAGATGAATGACGATGAGAACATAGAGGCATATATGCTAAGAGTTAATGAAGTCATTAATGCGATTAGAGGACTCAACGAGGAAATCGAAGACTCTGTCATCGTGAAAAAGGTATTAAGATCTCTTCCCCAAAGATTTGATTCTAAAGTCTCAGCTATAGAAGAAGCTAAAGATCTAAATTATTTTAGTATGGATGAGATGCATGGTTCTTTGACTACATATGAGATGAGAATAGGAAAATCTAAACCCACATACAGAGAAGCTGCTTTTAAAGCCCTTAAAAATATGAAAGCAAAACAAGAATCCAAGGAAGAAGAGACATCAGATGAAATGGAAGCAAACTTTGTTCGAAAACTAAAAAGGGGAAAAGGAAAATACAAAGGAAAGTTACCGTTTAAATGTTTCAACTGTGGAGGCATTGGGAATTATGCAGATAAATGTCCACTTAATGAGAAGAACAAAAGTGATGAAGGATCGCACCAAGAAAGAAGTGACTGGAAGAAAAAACCAAATTTCAAAAAAGGCAACTTCAAGAAGAAAAGTTTCATCTCCAAGAATGTTAGTTCATCAGAAGATAGCTCCGGTGAGGATTCTGAAAAGGAAACAGGTGAAGCTCTTTTCATGGCACTCGAAGAAGAAAAAATAGAAAAATAATAGGAATGCGATGAAGAAGAAATTGATGCAGAAGTAAATTTGGAAGAGGAACTAATTGCAGCTTTGGATGAATTGAAGATAGAAAGAAAAAATAATAAGAAAATTTCAAGAAAGCTTGAGGATGCAAATGAAATCATAACAAGTTTGAAAGTACAGATAGAAGAATCCAAGAAAATATCTAAAGATCTCAAAGTGCAAATAACCATGAAAATAGATTATTGCAATAAGCTAGAAGAAGAGACTGTTGGTTTAAGGATGCAAATAGAAGAGATGAATCGTAAAATTAGTTGTTATCACAAACGTGAAGAAAGTTCTATGAAGCTGGATAAGATTATAAATAACCAAAGGACTACAAGCATCAAATTTGGTTTGGGTTTTGTCGAAGGAGAATCATCAAATGGATCAAAGGCCATAAATGTAGAATCCATAAAGAATGAAGATAAGAAACAGGTTGATCAAGAAAAAATGACTCATGCAAAAGAAAGCAATAATGCAAGGCACGAAAGGAGAATTGACAATGATGGATTCACCAATGTCACACATCAAAGAAGAAGAAGATTTATGGCTCCTACGACAACATGGCAAAGACCATCACCCAGGTTCAATCATCTCTTTTCTGGTTACTATTTTAAATGCAATGGTTATGGACATAAGATCTCAGATTGCAAGTATAATGTAGGACCAAGGAATTTTACCAGTAGAAATATTTTTTCACCTTTGATGGATTATGCAGTAGAATGTTATAACTATCATAATTTTGGGCACATTGCAAGAAATTGTCGAAGTACATTTGCATCAAATCAATTTCAGGGAAGAAAATTTCAACCAAATGGGATGAGACAAAATAGAAAATTTCCCGAAATACATGCACAAGCTACTAAAAAGGAAAAGTCAAAACAAGAGCCCAAAACTATAATCAAACCAGAGTGGAAAGAAAAAGAGCGACTTAAGGAAGGTGAGGTTAAGTTGGACTTTGTTCCAACTATAGAGCAAGTAGTGGATATCTTCACAAAACCGTTGCCCAAGGAAGTCTTTGAGTACCTTCGCAATAAATTGGGAGTGGTCACGCTTCCCAAGAATTGACTAGCTATCAAGACCACATTCTCAGGGGGAGCATTTGTGTATTTGTTTATATTTTTGCTCATGTTTGTGATTTTTGCTAAGTGTAATAATTTTTTCCTGAGAATGTTGTGCATGGACTCAGGGGGAGTCTGCAGCGGCCCTTTGGTATTATTGTCAAAGGGGGAGAAGAGTTACCGGAAATTGCACGTGTGTTGCCAACAATTCCAAAGGGGGAGATTGTTGAGCAAGGTGCAACGACAGTATTGTCATTGTTGTCAACACAGTCAGATAGATCGGTTGATGTAGTGGACAGGAGTTCAGAGGTTATTCAGAGTATGTACAGTGATTTTCCAAGAAGACCAAAGTGGCCCATATGCTAAAGATCAAAGGAAAAGCAAAATACAACAAGAAGGAAAAAGTGTCGCGATATCGCGACATGTTGAGGAAGAAGGAAAAAGTGTCACGATTTCATGACAAGTTGAGCAAGAAAGAAAAAGTGTCGTGATATCGCGACATGTTGAGCAAGCAGGAAAAAGTGTCACGATTTCGTGACATGTTGGAAGAGAAAGAGCAAGAAAGAAAAAGTGTCATGATTTCGTGACATGTTGGAAGAGAAAGAGCAAGAAAGAAAAAGTGTCACGATTTCGTGACATGTTGGAAGAGAAAGAGCAAGCAAGAAAAAGTGTCGCGATTTCACGACATGTTGGAAGAGAAAGAGCAAGTAGGAAAAAGTGTCGCGATTTCGCGACATGTTGCAAGAGAAAGAGTAAGAAAGAAAAAGTGTCACGATATCGCGACATGTTGCAAGAGAAAGAGTAAGAGGTAAAAAGTGTCGCGATATCGCGACATGTTGCAAAAGAAAGAGTAAGAAAGAAAAAGTGTCGCTATATCGTGACATGTTACAAGAGAAAGAGCAAGAGAGAAAAAGTGTAGCGATATCGCGACATGTCACATTTTCATGACTAAAAGAGAAGAGAAAGAGCAAGAGAGAAAAAGTGTCGCGATATCATGACAAAAGCAAAGAGGAAGAGTACGGAGGCGAAAGTGTCGCGATATCGCGACATGTTGTATTTTCATGGGCAAAAGCCAAGAAAAGGACAAAGAGGCAGAAATGTCGCGATATCGCGACATGATGTATTTTCGTGGCCAAAAGCAACAAAAGAAGACAAAGAGGCAAAAATTTTGCGATATCGCGACATGTTGCATTTTCATGGCCAAAAGCAACAAAATAAGACAAAGAGGCAGAAATGTTGCGATTTCGTGACATGTCGCATTTTTGCGATGCAAGAAGAAGAACCCAACTAAAATAAGAAGTGTGACAAAAGTCAGTATGGCAGTTACAGGGACTATTACAGAATGAAATCCTCGATCGGTGGATATATCGAACATCTTCATTAGTTGAAGCCGACGAAGATCGACGAAAGTCGACGAAGACCAGGAGTTACATTATGAAAATATTGTTATAAAAGCCGATGAAGACCAGGAGTGCAACAAAATCCGACTAAGACCAGGAGTTACATTATGAAAATATTATTATAAAAGGAGTGTTGCTTGGAGAATTGAAGTGTGGTGGAAAGTGTGTGTAGTGCAGCTATAAGTGCGCAGAGAGCGTAGAGTGCACAGAGAGCGTAGAGTGCATAGAGAGGGTTGTAAGAGGGTTGTATGAGTGCGGAAAGTGTGTGCTACAAAAAGAGGACTGAGAGGCGGCTGAAAGAGGGTGAAGTGCGGTTGTAAGAGCACAGAAGATGTGTGTGTTTCATAAACAATGAGAGAGATTAGGTAAGCAATAGACCAGTCAGGGTCTTATAAAAGTGAAGGTATTTTTTTGTCAAACTTCTAGATTCAAAATTGAAGTCCAAGTTGCTACTTGGCATCAAGGGTTGGTGCTCCTTCCAGTCGGTGTTGGTAAATCAGGGGTTGGTGCTCCTTTCTATTGGTGCGGATAAATCAGGGTTTGGTGCTCCTTATAGTTGGTGCTGGTAAATCAGGGGTTGGTGCTCCTTTCTTTGGTGAGATAAATCAAGGGTTGGTGCTCCTTTCTATTGGTGCAGATAAATCATGGTTTGGTGCTCCTTCCAGTTGGTGCTGGTAAATCGGGGGTTGGTGCTCCTTTCTGTTGGTGCAGATAAATCAGGGGTTGGTGCTCCTTCCAGGTGGGTGTTGGTAAATTGATTGTAAAGTTGGTGCTTTGCAAAGGCTGGATTTGGATGGGAGTCCAAGCAATAATTTTTGAGGAGTAGCCAAATTGGTGAACCTCGGTAAATCTTGTGTTGTGTGATGTTCTCTTGTAATACTTGCTTTATTTGGTTTTAAGTTTTAATTGTTTCGGATTTAAGAGTTGTGGATTTAAGTTTAAAGAACTACACTGATTCACCCCCCCTCTCAGTGTCATTGTGAGACTAACAATTTTTTCTCTACTAGTCTAGCCAATGCTATGGCCTATTGCAATATTTGTGGACTTAAAATTTTAACTTCAAATTTATTGTCATCTTGCAAACCACTCACAAAACAACTTTATAAGAATTTAGGACTCAAACTAGTGGTATGATTGGCCAATTTTTTAAAATTAGGTTTCATATTCTTGAATAGTTGAAGTTTGTTTGAGTTTAGAAAGGGTTCTTGTAAAGTCTTCATACTCACTAGGACCAAATTGAGTGAGTAGTTGTTTCTCAAATTCAAGCCAAGTAAGATCAGGGGTTTCTTTTTGAGCCATTAAAACCATTGTAGGGCATATGAGATTTGAAAGAAGTAATTGTGAGGAGCATATGTTGAAGAACATTATGAATATTAAAATATTGTTCTACTTGATATAACCATCCCTCTAGATCCCTTACGTAAAACTTGGCAAAGACTAATTTGGAAAATTTAAATCCATTATTATTATAGGTTTTCCATTGTTGATTGTTAGGTCCTTCATCGTTACAGTCATGAAAACAAAATTGACCATATGTATGGGTATTAGTAGTTAAACGACCTTCCAAGTCTATAATTTTCTATTTAATTATTCCTTCATTTCCTTTTTTTTGCTTACCACATAAGCCAATGAGTCATGTAAATATTTTAATTCATACCTTAACTGATTTAAATCATCCTTTAGTTGACCTGCAAAATGCTTCCCCCATTAATTTACTTGAGTAGCAATTTTTTGATCTATTTCTTTTATCCTTTTTTGTTACCTAGTCCCTATAGCTATACTATGATTTTTTATCTTCTAAGGATACTTACAAAAAAAAGAATATTATTTTAATGGTTACTATTTTTAGTAATACCAAAAAAGTATTTGGGTGCTATATATAAAAATGATCATCTCAAAAAGATGATCAAAATGGGATAGGTCTCTAGATGATGTTATTTGGCATCCTAATTTTTTATTTTTTATGGGAATGTTGTCTTAAATAAATTTTTTTCTCTTGGGATCTTGGTTCATGAAGAACACATGCTTATACTAAGAAGGGGGGTGAACAGTATAAGAACACTTTTTACTTTTATTTCCAATCAATATTATGTAATGTATAGATATCAATATAAACAACAATAATCAAAGCAATGCAGAAATCACCACATATAATAAAGACACCAATTTTACATGGTTCACCCAATGTGGGCTACTCCATAGAGAAAATATTTCACTAAAATTTTCTCAATCAATCTCTTGGGAATCCTTTCCCTATTACAATATTTATGGATATCTATCCAAATGAGACACCAATCCCCTAATCAAGTTCATGGATCTCTATCCATAGGAGAACTCCTTTCCTCTTAGATTTGACTTGTGATCTTCTAGAAGAATTGTTGCCCCACTGCTCTAGCTAATGGATCTCTATCCACTAAAGACACCTATCCTTACTGCCTTAGCTAATGGATCTCTATCCACTGGAGACTTTCATCCTCTATACTCTATCACCTTTAAATATCTATCTCAAATATACACTAAACATAGCCCTTCGATCTAGCACAAATCTACTCAATCTCTGTCTCTGGTTTGGCACAAAACTATCCTCAAATTTGCATGATACTCTATCCTCAAATCTACACTAAACATAGTACTTTGATCTAGCAAAAAATTGTCCTTAATATCTATCCTTTAATCTACACTAAAAACAGTCCTTTAGTCTAGCACAAATCTGTACTTAATTTTTGTCCTCAAGCCTTAACATAAAGCTTGACTCAATATCAAATCAATATTGCTAGATCTGCCCCAAAACTTAACTCAAGATTTGATCAAATAAATCAATCAACTTTTCTCACAAGTCTTCTCAAATACTTGTCTCAAATATGCCTTATAAGCTTCCATAAAATATCACACCAATCTGTCCACAAGTCCTCTATAGAACTTGTCCAATCTGCTCAACAAGTTCTTGCTAGAACTTTCTCAAATTTGCTCAACAAGTTCTCACTAGAACTTGTCCAAATTTGCTCAATAATTCCTCACTATAACTTATCCAAATCTGCTCTCAATCTGTATTGTAAGCTTCCTCAAAATCTCACACAAATCTGTCCACAAGTCTTCTCAAAGACTTGCCTTAAATCTTCTCAACAAGTCCACACTAGAACTTGTCCCATATTTTTTTAGATGTCAAAGTGCCTTTGGAAAAACCTGTCTCAATAAAAATTTTCTTATTTCCAATTCCAATGGTTAAACACAACAATATCAATTTCTTAAAATATTCCTTTAGACACAAAATAATAACAAATCAATCTATACCTTATTGCTCCCTTTAAAAATAACACTCATCATAACATACATGAAATAATTACTTGGATACACCTTATAAATGCCAACTCAAAATAATATCAACACCATAAAACATCAACCAAACACCTTACTATCCTTTCAACCACTTGAGCAAATAATATTTAAAAATTAAATTTTGCAAATCCCTTATAACTCCCCTTTCTACCTTAGAAACCAATTATAATATGCAAAAATTAATTTCTAAATTCTCAAACTATATTCCCAAAATTTTCGGTGCCTAGTCCCCAAAAATGGGATTCGACAAGATTCGATCTGCCGTCTACTCAAGCCTAAGTGCCTTAGAACTTGGGAGCCCACCGCATGGGCTACTAATGCCTACATGAAGGAAGGAAGAGTCCCTTCCTCTTATGCCTCCAACGTCGTTTGAATTTCAACAAAATTTCCACACTTTATCTTCCTTGAACGTAGCATAAATCATAAGGCTCATAAATACTTTCAAAGGTATGGTAAATTTTGTAAGGTGGGTAGTCCCCCCTTATATACATGTTTTTAAATTTCTCCTCATGTTGGCGCTTTGTATTTTGAAATCGAATATCAAATTGTAATTTTAATAACCCACCTTAGGGTTGTTTAACCTTAGCTTAAAGTAATTTATAATTTATAATTAAATTAATTAATAATTAATTTAAATAACTTTTTTTTTGTAGATAAGATATTATAGCATTAATACTGGGTTTTACAGGTTGACCCAAAACCTTTTACAAAAATCAGCCCAGGGCTGTTGATGAACATGTCCTTACTAATGATCCTATATATGTAAAATATACATGCCGCAAAAGACATTACATCCAATAAGGCACATAGCCTGTTATCAAAAAAAAAAAACTCATACAACATTTTGGGTATACCCCAAGAAAACACACATGCATCATAATTACAAAAAAGAAACAGACATGGATCCCTTCCTTGAAACAATGGAGAAACAAAAATCTGTAGACACACATAGCAGAGTACTGAAAAAAACTTCCACAAGCTCTGTATTAACAGTTACTCTTAATAATTCTTTGGTAATTGCTTTCTTTCGTATATGAAATGCTTTGGTACCACATCCCGTCTTGGCCAATCAACCTTGGAGAAGTGAACCTGCTGGCTAGATTTATGGCGGTGACTATTTGGTGGTCCATGTGGCTATGGTTCGAAGTCTTATATTATTGTTTCTTTCTTGCCCTGTGATTATCAACCAACCTCAAATTACTAAGATGACTAGGATCCATGTTATCTGACATGTGACTGTCCCCATTAGTCTTTGTGGTATTTCCAAGCGACATCTACGAAGACTGACAACTCAGATAATATTTATTATGAGTCCATTTCAAAAAAGAGATGAGAATACTCCTAGCCTTCAAAATTATAGTGCCTTCCCTATTGGTAAATTTGACTATCATTCTTGGCATTCTTGTTGAATAAGCTCCTCTACTTATCTCGGGACACCGTGTTCCCATTTGAAAAGTCTGTCACCATCAACACCCAAATTGGCCAGCTTATCAGTAATTTTGTTAGCTTCCCGAAAGACATGTTGGGATTTTCTGTCTTGTCTTCCTCGAAAAAGGATCCTAGCCTCTTCAACAATTGTTTTAATCCTCCAAGGAGGTGTTTTCCAATTATTGAGGAGATTTATAACATGCATAGAGTCTCTTTCTATGATAAAATTGCCTTCTAAGTCTTGAGTCAATTGAAGGCCTCTCCACATAGCTCTAGCTTCAACTTCATTATTCATTATTGTTCCCAAATATTCAAAAAATTCAAGGATCATATTCCCATTATGATCTCACACAATGCTGCCAGCGCCTACTCTACCAAGATTGTCCTTAGCCACTCCATCAAAATTAAGCTTAAACCAACCCGTAGGAGGTGGGGACCACTTAACATTGGCTCTAGGGTTGACTACCCTAGGCACAGACTCATTTAACAAGGTTAAGCTTAAATATTGATCAATCGTGGTCTCCTACATATGAGGTTTACAGCTATCAAAAGGGATAAGGTTCACATTCTCATTGGAAAAGGATAAGATCCTAGCAATGATAGTTTTATGATCATGGATAGACTTATTAAAGACTCTATGGTTCCTTTCTAACCACACCTGCCAAAGATAGTGATTGAGAAAAATTTTCCACATGTATCTAAGTATTTGGCTTGAAAAATGGCAAGGCCACTGGATGAAAAAATTAAGTACGATGGCCGGTTTAACCCAGGAAATATTGAAGGCCTGAAAAAACCCACTTAGGACAGTCAAGCAAAAAGGTCACTTAAGGAAAATATGATAAATGGTCTCCCAATTAGCCCTACACAGATAACATCGATTAGTGATACAAATACCTTTACGCATCATATTATCAATGGTTAGAATTATTCTTTGGATAACCAGCCATGAAAATACTGCAATTTTTGGAATAATAATTTTTTATCCAAACTAAGTCCTTTTGGAGGACAAAATCCTCGTCATCAAGCAGAAGCTTGTAAGCTTATTTAATAGTGAACTACCCATTTTTCGTAGGATCCCAGGTCACTTGATCTTCCTTGGGTCTCATGGGGATAAACTATTGCCCAAGAATGTTACAAATATCATTTGATTCCACTTGAAATCCCTAAATTCTTATTTATTTCCACTTCATTCTACCTCTGTCCTCAACCATATAATCGAAGATTTTTCTGCCAATGAGTTCTTCCGTGATATCTCTGATTCGGGCTAATTTAGGATATTGCATCAGTGGTTCATCCTTAGCCCACCTATCATTCCAATAATTTATCCTCTCACCATTGCCTAAAACCCATATTAAACATTTTTTGATGATTTCCTTACAATTGATAATTGCTTTCCAAAAGGTAGAACCTCTAATTAGAACTGAATCACTTAGAAATTCCATATTTTGAAGATACTTTCATTTGATGATAGCTATCCATTCATTTTTTTCACCAGAAATGAGGCACCATGCCTGCTTAGCTAGTAAAGCTAAATTCATATGAGCAATTCTCCTCAAACCTAAGCCCCCATTTTCCCTGGGTCTGCACACTTTGGTCCATCCTACAAGGTGAATCCTTTTTTTGTCCTTTGATCCAGTCCATAAAAATTCTCTTTAGAGTTTCTTAATTTTATAGAAAACCTTTACAGGGGCTTTGAAAACGAAGAGGAAATAGATTGAAATGCTTTGAAGAGAGGCCTTAGTGAGGGTTAGCTTTCCTGCTTAAGATAGAAGATGACATTTCCATCCAACAAGTTTTTTTTTAATTCTTTCAATAACCCTGTCCCACATTGAATCTCTCGAAGAACCAATGAAAAGAGGGAGACCAAGATAAAAGGTGGGGAGGTTTGCTATATCACACCCTAAAATTTTTGCAATCCTTCCTTACCTCTGAATGGGGGTGTTCAAGAAATATAACTTGCTTTTACTGAAATTAACTTTCTGACCAACAGTGTCCTCATAGAGTTGCAGGATGTATTTAATTCTTTTGGCCTCAACCACCGACACCTTAGTCAATAGAAGGGTATTACCAATGAATTTTTGGTGAGAAACAACCCTAGTGAGAGAGGTTGCCTTGATTCTCGATATTAGCCTTGAACTACAAGCATTTTTATGCTTATGCCTAAAGCTTCTACCACAATGATGAATAACATGGGGCTGATAGGGTCCCTTACCGAATTCCTCTATGACTTTGAAAGTAACCAACAGTTGTTCTATTAACCAGAATTGAGAACCATGCTTTAGAAATGCATTCTTTGATAAAATTAACCCATTGGTTGTGAAAACCAAACTTAAGGAGGATAGCAATCTGAAAGTCCTAATTTAGCCTGTCAAATGCTTTGTTCATATCAAGATTGAGGGCAAAAATAGACCTGTTAGTCTTATGAGCAGAGTGTAGAGCTTTATGAACTGTGATAATTCCATACAATATTGACCTGCCCTAGATAGAGCTTCCCTAGCATGGATCTATGATGTGGGGTAGAACATCTCTTATTCTATTTGCAATTGCTTTAGTTAGGATCTTGTAAGAAACATTGCATAGGTCGATTGGCACTGAAGTCAGCCATAGATTCAGGGGTTTGCTTCTTAGGAATTAGAGAAATAAAAGTAGAGTTCAGACCTTTTGGGATATGATTGCTTGCTTGGAATTCTATGACAGCAAAAATTACATCCTCACTTATGATGTCCCAAAATTTTTGATAGAAACGAGGGGGAAAGTCGTCGGGTCCCGAGACTTTATCTGGCTCCATGCTAAACAACGCTTCCTTAATTTCCTCATCAGAAAAGAGAGCTAGAAGCTTAAGGTTTATATCCTCATTTATTTTTCTAGGAATGGATTGCAAGATAATATATTTGGCCTCCTCATTGCACTACGATTCCTAACAAAGTATAGAATTGAAATAAGTTACTGCCTCCTTTTTTATTTATGTTAAGTCCTGAGTAATAGAACCATCTGCTATTTTTGAAAATTTTATCTTGTTATTGCTTATGTTTCTAAGCGTGGTGACGTGAAAAAACTTGGAATTTGAATCTCCATATTTCAACCAAATAGCCCTTGATTTTTGCCTCTAATAGATTTCCTCACAAGCCAAAATATTATGAAACTCTGCTAGTTTTGTCTGTTCCTCCTGCCTAGTAGTTTCATCAACATCACCATGTTGAATCCTCTGATCAATTATCTTCAAAATTTTAGCAACCTATTTTTTATTTTCAAAGAGATTCCCAAAGACCTCTTTGTTCCAAGTTCTAAGCTTTTCCTTAACAAAATTTAATTTGCCAGTAAGTTTAAAAGTTGCACTACCCCTAATAGGTTGTTGCCACCACTAAATTAAGTTATCTCTAAAACTGGAATGTTTGATCCACATAGATTGAAATCTGAAAGGTTTCTTGAAGGACAAATATTTAGGGATATCCAACAAAATGGGATTATGATCAGAGGCAATTTTACGAAGGGCTTGCAGGGTAGAATCACCGAACATAGTTGTAGCCTCATTTGATAGAAAAATATGTCAAGACTTTATTGAATGAGATGACACCCTATCCATTGATTGCTCCAAGTATAATTTGCTCCTCTAAGTTTTACATCCATCAACATGTTGGAGTTCACAAAGTCATTGAACTCATCCATGCTCCTGATAGGTGGTCAATTTCCACCCATTTTGTCTGAAGGGTAAAGAGGAGTGTTAAAATCCCCAACCAGAATCTAGGGGACATTATGGAAGATTTCACTCAGATTGCCTAAGTACTCCTGTTGGTTGGTCTTTCATACACACCCTATGAAGAATGAACATAAAATACCAATAACACTTTACGGGATAAATCCCACTCACTTTAGGATCTTGCTGGTTATCCAAGGTGTGAGTTACAGAGTTGGGTCGAATGGCTATTCACTCTTTTTTGCTTCTGGAATAGTTTCAAGTAGACTATCTGTTACCTTACAATGGGTTCGACCTTGGTTCAATAATGTTTAGCGGTGGTTATCTTTGTTGACAATCGGATTTACAATCAGTTCTTTGATATAGCTCTTTATGCTTTAGCAGATTAAATAAAAGACAAATTTGAAAGAAAATAAAAATGGATCATTTGATGGTAGAACAAAGAGAGTAGGGTAGGGCAGAAAAGAGAAGCTTATCTAACTTAGTTGCAAATCAAAACTACCAATTTTAGTTACACTATTTAGCTTCACAATAAAACCAATCAAAGAGGAAGGTGTCCAGCTTTCTAAGATCACCTTCTACTAAGAGCATAAGACGGAGATGACACAGATCTAAAAGAAAATCATAAATAGAAGGGAAGTCGGTGTCAACTGGTATCTCTCACCAGCAGCCTAGCTCGCGTAGTGAGGATAGAGCAATTAGAACAGACCCGAACCTTAAATCTTTAATTTTCCCTAGCATACAACAAACGGAATGAAGCCTAGTAGCATATTCAATCTTGATAACACAGATTTACAACTAAAATAAATAGACCTTAGCGAGACGAAAACAAAAGAAGATGCACTTATCGCAATCCGAAAGAGATTAGGCTCCTGGCCACGCTATCACAGAAAACGACGTCACACCAACCCCAGGTACAGAACAAAGCATTCAAACAAGATTTGCAGGAAATTGCTAAAATATCTTTTATTCTAAGTTTTCGCATCCGGACTTTACATTCAAAAGAAGTATATATAGACTCAGGACAGACCCTGATCTTTTCAAAAATATCTTCTTCCAAATATCTAAATCTTATCATAAAAATCCCACCGTCGAGGCTTTACAATATAAGGCATTTTTATATAGAGTTTCGATAAACCCTAATCACTCTGAAAATCTTCGTGTGGATCTTGCCATAAATGGAGAAGATAAGACTTGGTTTCATCCTCATCAAATGGACACCGCGTGTAAATGTATCTTCATCTTTCGGTAAGCCGTCAGAGCATCTCATTAATTCCTCTACAAAATCTGGATGAGTCACTGACTTCCCGGGCCTTCTATCCTCGCACAACCGCCTTTGTTTGGTTCGAGTTGAAATTCTCTGCCCACCATTACTTTCGCCATAAATTTTCCCATTAAATGCATCCACCGACAAATTCCTTAAAGTCTTTATTTGCGGCCAGATCTGCAAAATCTGGACGGATCAGAAATTCTCGGCATCTCCTATTTCCATCTGATGGTCCTTGCTTGATTTGTGCCGAAATTTAGGTTTGTCCGTCTTTCTCGCCATTACTTCTGCCATTATGCAATTGTCGGATCACTTTCTGCAAAAGAAAAGCAAAGGTTAGAACTTTAATATTATTAATTAATTTATATATATATTTTAAATTTTTCCTAAGGTTTTTTAATGTTTTTCATTTTTAATTAATTAATTAATTTTTCCTAAGGTTTTTTAATGTTTTTCATTTTAATTAATTAATTAATTTAATTAATTAATTTAATTAATTAATTTTTTATTATTAAATATTTCTAGGGTTTGGACTGTGTTGAAAAGCTTCCACTTCCTTTGGATGGGTGATGAAAAATTTAAAGAATGGCCAAATTTTGCAAAATGAATATAAATCCAAAATGCCATATCAAGCAATTAGCCTTCGTAACAATTCAAAACTTCAATGGACTTTAAAATATTTTAGGGCAAAATTAAATTTGAGCGAAAGTCCGACATGTAATGAGCATTAGGGTTTGATTTCCTTCTTCCAAGCTCATATTCTCATGAAATGGAACATGTCGCGATATCGTGACATTTCCCTCAATTTATTTCTTCCAAGCTTGTGCCCTCGCAAAAATGAGACAAGTCCAAAAATGGAACATGTCGCGATATTGCGACATTTCCCTCAATTTATTTCTTCCAAGCTTGTGCCCTCGTGAAAATGAGACAAGTCACGAAAATGGAACATGTCGCGACATTTCCCTCAATTTATTTCTTCCAACTTTGCAAATTCTCCAAAAATTGTAGGTTGACTCCAATGACTTTGTCCATCTGTATTTTGCATTTTTACATATTGGTGAAGGATCTTCCTTACTCATAAATGATTTTAACATTTGAAAAATGAATTTTAAATTGCTCGAGAATGGTCAGCTTCACATGGTGTAGAAAAATGATGAAAATTCAAAGTGCCCAAAATTTGATGAAACTTTACAAGCATCTAAATAAGCCCAAAGGGTATCCAAATATGCAAAGAAAACCAGAAAATTCGATCTAGATCATGAGATATTGCATTTAGAAGTTTGCTGGCCAGAAATAGAAACTGCTATTTCTGGTAAGTGAATCTTGTCTAAAAGTCCAGAAATTTGGCATGGCCACAAAGATGAGTTTAAGATCTTCCACCCAAAATTTGAATCACCTCAAACGGATTTGTCTTCCAAAAGTTATGAGGATTTCAAGTTTGGAGTAAGTTTGTCGACAAGAAGAAAATAATTAAAAGAACCCTAACATTTGATTTTAATAATTAAATCCTTAGAAAAACTATTGAAAATTAAAATTTCTGAAATGATTAATATGAATTAATACATTTAACATGCAAAATTTCAGAAATTTTAAATTGAAATCAATGCCATATGCAAGCCTACTTGGACACTTTGATGTAGGCGAAATTTGAAAAAGGATGCAAGCAAAATTTGGAATTAAAACCCGAAAAACTCAAGAGGGTCCCTACGGAAAAAAATGAAAATTAAATATTTTCAAAGGATGGAATTTCATTTTTTTTAGTGGGGGTGTGTTGCTTCTCAACAAATGGCGATATCTACGTGGGAAAATAGTAGCACTATTTAGAATCCAGAACTCTAGTTTCAAAACAATTTAGACTATGTACCATGCTTTGCCACAAATATTTTCTAAAATGATTTAACTACTATCTGTTAGTTGTTAAAGTTTCCCAAGGACATACTAGGTTGAACCACTTAAGGAAGATTCTGATGTGCGATTATAAGCGTATAAACCTTCCTTCAAGGATGACCAGGGCTTCGAATGCTTACTATGGATTGATCAACTATTTAGATTGTGCAGGGGAAACCGAGTAGAGCTCTGTTTACTAGTTTAGCCTTTTACAACCCCGACAGAGTTACTCTTTAGATTTTCAAGACCCTGATTCACAACTATGAGGTGGCATCTATAGCTTGGTGAACACGTTTGAGATGTATCCTTCGGGAGCCTTGGCTATCTCTTTCTATCACATAACCTCTTTTTTTTTTTTTCTTTGCAGAAAAGAGTGTCAGTTTTATGTTGGCTTGCCCAACTTTCACCTTCTCTCTTTTTTTTTTTGAAAGATACCGATAGCTGGAAAGCCTTGCTAGAATTTTTTTTTAATATTTCATTGATCGAGCAATTGATCGACTAACCGTTTCAACCTGGGTACCAATAGCCTCCTTGGACACTTAAAATAATTTTATGAATCGGAGTCCCCTCTCATGACCAACTTTTCTTGGATTCCCTGGGAGTTCTTCAACCAAGCAGTATAGTAGTTTCTTTATAATCAAAATAATTGTGGCAAGCAAGATACAAAATCCAATTATCTTTCTACTGTTGTTCTAAATAACAAGTAGTTCCACTTTTTAGTTCTAGCAGACTATCTCTTAACAAAAATAAAACAAAATGAAAACACACTACTTCAACCTTTATAGCGCCAATTTTAAATGTTGATTTGTGTTTTGTTGTTTAGGCAAAAACTTAAACAAATAGGATTTTAAAAGCTAAAGAGGAGGGAAAAAGGCCAAAAGTTAGATAAATTTGCACAAATAAAACAAAATATAAAACACAATACTTCAACCTTTATTTACAATATATACATATGCACAAAGTCTTTGTGATTACTCAAATGATGTAGTGGATGGAACAACTGAGAAATAATGCTTCAGATATTGACCATTGATAGGAAGGTTCAGAAAATTACCTTCCAGGTCCTGTAGACGAAATGCATTATTACCTAGGATTTCGGCAATCTGGTATGGCCCTATCCATAGAGGTTGCAACTTGGTGTGTTTACCTTTCTTTTCATGGGCTTTGTCCCATAGAAGCACCAGGTCTGCAAGTCTGAAGGCCTTCACTCTGGCTCTTTTGTCAAACCAGCGCTTGACTGTCTCTTGGTGTCGACTAAAATGCTCCAAGGCTTGAAGTCGTTCATCCTGCAAATTAATTAAGTCCAACACACGAGCTTTCGCATCTGCATGATCATCAAAGTAATCTAAAGCAAATTGATAAGTGGGCAATTTTAAAGAGATAGGAACGATGGGTTGAGTACCATACAACAAAGCAAATGGGGAAGTCTTAAGAGCTTCTTTATGTCTTATCCTGTCAGCCCAAAGTGCATACTTCAATAGTGTGTGCCATTGTCTGGGTTTGTCTACAGCAGACTTCTTGATGGCATTCATCAAATTCTTATTTGTGGACTCAGCTAGTCCATTACCTTGGGGATAATAGTTGGATGAAAATTTGATGACTATCCCCTTCTGGTATGCCCACTCTGCAAATTCTAATGACTGAAATGTTGGTCCGTTGTCGCACACCAAATTCAAAGGAACTCCAAACCTGGTTATGATATTTGATTCTAAAAATTTGATCACCTCATGGGTTGTACTCCTCATGGTGGTTGCTGCTTCAACCCATCTTGTACAATAATCAGTGGTTGTTAAAACATACTTGTGCCCTGCTGATGAATTCGGGTTTATCACACCTACAAATTCAAGTCCCCATTGCATAAAAGGTTTGTCTATTATAACAGGTTGTAATGGTAGAGCTCGATTAGCCTGCTTGGATGCAAAAATCTGACACTGGTGGCAAGTTCTCACATGCTTGATGTGCATCTTTAAACAATGTAGGCCAGTAATAGCCTCCTCTCAATATCTTGTGTGCGATAGCGAGAACCTGAGGAATGCCCTGCTCCTAACTTCTCATGAAAACTAGACATCACCTCATTCACTTCATTCTGAGAAATGCATCTTAAGAATATGCCAGCATAGTTTTCTCTGTACAAGTTGCCTCCTTTGAGTAGAAAATGAGCAGATTTCAGCTTTAGTGCTCTTCTTTGAGTTCTATTCAGGTGAGGTGGACAAATTCCAAACCTCAATAGATGAATGACATCTCCATACCAATCATCCAATCCAGAATCCAGTTGATTAATTTCTCCCTCTATAGGTATTTCAGCAATATGTCAGGACAAACCAAGTCCTCTGATTAATTTTGTAGGCCAGATTTCTAAGTCGTACTCCTGCAGTCTCATGGCCCAATTACCTCTTAGCTCACCCAATTCATCCTGGCTTAATAAATATTTGACAGCTGGATCAGGAACTATAGCATGGACTTTGCTTCTCAATATGTAATGTCTGAATTGCTTGACTGCTCTCACCAAGGCATAGGCTTGCTTATCCAAGCGAGAGTATTTTAGCTCAGCACCCTTTAAGTTGGTACTTTTGAAGGCAATCGGGTGCTCCCCTGTTTCTCTTCGTTGGGTTAAAACTATTGCAAGTGTGTGTTCAAAAGCAAAAGAGTACAGGTAAAAATCTGCACTGAAATCTGGGCTCACCAGCACTGGAGCTTGTTTGATGGCAGATTTGATCTCTTGGAATGTTGCTTTGGCTTCCATTGTCCAGGAAATCTTAGCAGTTTCCTTCAACATGTCATTTAGCGGCTTGACTATTTCCGCAAAGCCAGAGATGAATTTTCTGACAAAATTAATTTTCCCAAAAAATGATCTTAACTCTTTCTTAGAGTTGGGAAAGGGTATCCCCGATATGGCTTCAACTCTCTCAGGATCCATGGAAATGCCATCTTTGGTGATTAAGTGTCCAAGGAGTTTTCCTTCAGTTACACCAAAAACACACTTCTTTGGGTTTAAAGAAATGCCAAATTCTCTGCATTTGTCGAAGACAGATTCCAAGTGCTTCACGTGGTCAAACCGGGATTTAGAAAAAACTGTCAAGTCATCCATGTAGACAATGATGCACTTACCCATGAGACCTTTGAAGGCATGATCCATTGCATGCTGAAAGGTAGCTCCGACATTTATCAATCCAAATGACATTCTCTTGTAGGCGAAGGTTCCCCACTTGGTCGTGAAGGCAGTTTTCATCCTGTCTTCCTTTTCAACTAGTATCTGGTTGTACCCCAAAAATCCATCTAAGAAAGACATCATTTCTGAACCATTCACAATTTGTAGCACATCATCCATGGAAGGCAAAGGATAATTATCCTTTTCAGAAGCCTTGTTCAAGTTCCTAAAATCCATGCACAAGCGGATTTCCCCATTCTTCTTTCTAACCGACACTAAATTGGCTACCCAAGTAGAATGTCTAATGGGAAAAATAATGGCAACACTCAATAATCTCTCCACCTCCTTCTTGATGAGGGGTTCCAACAAAGCATTGACATGCCTCTATTTCTGTCGAAAGGGTTTGCAGAACTCCTTTAAGGGTATTGTATGGGTGTAAAATTTTGGATCAAAAACCTTTAGGCCTTTATAAGACCAGGCCATAACATCCTTGGACCTGTGAAGGAATTCAATCATATTTTTTTTAATTTTAGGGTCACAAGCTTTAGCTAACTTAAGGTGTCTGGGATCCTCTTCAGTCCTGACATTCAGTTTCTCGGTCTCACTGCCTGCTACACCAATAGAATTTCCAAAACTCACTCTTTGTTTAATTCGGTCAACATCAAACAGTCGCTCAAGTTCTACCATTCCCTTCGGAATTCTATTATCTTTCAACCTCATTATCCCCTTTTCATCATCAAACTTTTCCAGCATAGTATCCCTTTGACCATCATCAATTATAGTATTTTCAAATGCATTGGTATTCTGTAAAAAGTTTATAATTTGTTGGTCATCAAAAAAGACTTGAAAATTATCTACGTTATCTGGAACCGAAGGACAAGGGATTAATTCGATTGAAAATTTCTTCCATTTGAACTCCTCCAATGGCTTCAGATTTGCGGTTGATGAAGCTAAAACATCTGCAAGTGAATTCTCTTCTCTAGGAATGTGCATCAAATTAAAAGCATCAAAATCCTCCATGAGATCCCACGCTCGGTATTTATATCTTTTCAGGTAAGATGCCTTGCACTGAAATTTACCTCTAACCTGATTGGCCACCAACTCTGAGTCTGTAAAAACTTGGATATTTTTTACACCTTTATCTAAAGCAAATTTCAATCCCAACACTAGTGCTTCATACTCTACCAAATTATTCGTGCAAGGAAACTGCAAGCGATAAGACATAAAATACGTCTGATTTTTAGGTCCTTTAAGAACTGCCCCTGTACCAGAACCTTGCTTAGACTTAGCTCCATCAACATGAAGCATCCAAACTTCATTATCATGATCAAGATGAGCTTTAATAGGTTTCTCATTTTGTGCGAGTTGTCAAATTATAAACCTCGATATCTACATCAGCAAGATTAACAGTCTCATTCTTGGCATTATACTCGGTGATCATGTGTTTATATCTAGGTTCTCTTTCGATTCTTAACTGATTTGCAACACCTTTCCAGGGCAACCACATATGTGAAAAATCAGTCGCCAAGTACCCATTCAAAGACTTTGACCAATCTCTGCTCAGAAGCATTCCGTATCCCACAGGAATATCTACCACCTGAATGTCAATTTTGTGTTGTGCTCTCGGCTCAGATGCTAGTTGGATGTGTATACTTTGAAGTTCACCTACCACCTTAACCTCAGTTTTATCCAATTGGATGACTCTTCTCTCGGACTTCATAGGGGTTAAACCCAACTGTTGACAGATGGCTAGAGGCATGACATTGGCTGAAGCACCAGAATCCACCAGACAGTTGTGTAATTTTTTTCCAAATATACGGACAGTTAGTAGGAAAGGCGAAACTTCAGTCTTTTCTTTATACATGGCCATATTTGCATTTGCTATCTTCTTCCCCTTTTCTAGAGGTTTGGCAGTAGGCTCAGAGTATGTCTTAATCAAATTATCCCTTTGTTCAGTAATTTGAGCCAACTCATGAAGAGTGATGTTAGCCTTGATCTTCTTCATATCCTCCACTATATTGTATCCCTTATTGAGTGGAGCAACAAATCCATCTGGTACTCTTGGATCTCCTCCCTTGGGTGGAGGTGGGTTATTATTTGGAGATGGATCTGGAGGAACATTATGGGAGTTTTCTGGAGGTGTAGACGTAGTATTAGGCTCCAGATTTTTGTTCCTGAGATTGTAGTTGTCCCTTCTATACTGTTGAAAAGCTTGCACTTCATCCATAGGCATCTCCACAACATTCTCTGACTCATCTGGAAAAGTGAATGAATCTAACACCATAGCTGCACTATGTTTGGATGAACTTGGACCATCAACATTTCTTTGATTTTTAGGAAAAACCAACTCACTAGATAGAGCTTCAAAGGCATTGCAGAACTCCAAACAATCCAATTCCCCGTGTTGAGATGTTCCGTGTATCCTGCACCAGTTGGGCAAAGCCAAGTCACAAATATTCACTTCATGCCCCTTACCTTTATAATCCTTGTTGGGTTCATATGGTGGTCTAGTGAATCTATTCTGTTGATAAGAAAATCTATTTGAGTTTTCCCCGGTGGACACTTGCCTTTTGAAACTCAAAAAGTCATTTGCCAACTTTTGGACCATCTTTGAGACTTCCTCAACTCTTATTTTATCAGATTCTTTCTCTGTATTCTGTACATGTTCAGCATGTGTTACAGCCAATGGATTTCCTATCGGTGGAGTTTGGCATGCTGGCAACATCATTTGATGTGGGATGGGATTCAAAATAGGGGTATTTTGTGTAACAAAGGGAATTTGAGGAGCATTCAAAGGTTGAGGTCCCAATTGTCTTTCAAGAACCAAAGCTTCTTTATAAGCCTCTAGTTAGATTAGTAATATTGGCATCTCTCTTCAGGAAAATAGAGGTCACTGGATCTAGGGAATTCCTAAAAATTTCCAATGCTAGATCTGCAGTTGGCACATAATGACCCGTCAATCTACCATAAGCCTTTTGAAACCTGACGTTGAAAGATCTGATAGTCTCACTGATTTCTCTCTTAATGCTGGAAAACTGTTGATATAACACACTAGGGTCAATTACTTGACCAAATTGTGATACAAAAACTTTCTCCAGGTCATTCCAACTAGTAATAGAGTCATTAGTAAGATTCAAAAACCAGTCGTATGCTCCCTCCTGGAGAGTGAATGGGAATAACCTACAAGCCACATCTTCATGTTGCACATTCAACAACTTTAGAGCATTTTTAAATGCCACTAGGTGTTCTTCTATTGTTCTGATTCCATCATGCTTGTAGGTAGGAAGATACTTCTCAGGATTTTTGGGTAAATCATGCGTTGCACCAGGGATATTCAAAGTAGTGGAACCCAACCAGTTTGCCATCACTACCTGATTAACGATAATATTTTGAGTTGCAGTTGGAGGAACTACAAGTGGTGATAAAACTATGTTGGACAAAGACTTGGCCCTTCTGAGGCTGCTTCTCCTTGGGGTTTCCAACTCAGGCACAAGGAGCTCTCCAGCTCTAGAGTGGGACCTGGTTACTCTGTAGGTAGAATCCAACTTTACACAAGCAACTTACAATCCTTAACAAATATTGAACGGAGTTCGGTTGGCCCTCCTTCTAGCACCAATTTTAAATGTTGGTTGGTCTTTCATACACACCCTATGAAGAATGAACATAAAATACCAATAACACTTTACGGGATAAATCCCACTCACTTTAGGATCTTGCTGGTTATCCAAGGTGTGAGTTACAGAGTTGGGTCGAATGGCTATTCACTCTTTTTCGCTTCTGGAATAGTTTCAAGTAGACTATCTGTTACCTTACAATGGGTTCGACCTTGGTTCAATAATGTTTAGCGGTGGTTATCTTTGTTGACAATCGGATTTACAATCAGTTCTTTGATATAGCTCTTTATGCTTTAGCAGATTAAATAAAAGACAAATTTGAAAGAAAATAAAAATGGATCATTTGACGGTAGAACAAAGAGAGTAGGGTAGGGCAGAAAAGAGAAGCTTATCTAACTTAGTTGCAAATCAAAACTACCAATTTCAGTTACACTATTTAGCTTCACAATAAAACCAATCAAAGAGGAAGGTGTCCAACTTTCTAAGATCACCTTCTACTAAGAGCATAAGATGGAGATGACACAGATCTAAAAGAAAATCATAAATAGAAGGGAAGTCGGTGTCAACTGGTATCTCTCACCAGTAGCCTAGCTCGCGTAGTGAGGATAGAGCAATTAGAACAGACCCGAACCTTAAATCTTTAATTTTCCCTAGCATACAACAAACGGAATGAAGCCTAGTAGCATATTCAATCTTGATAACACAGATTTACAACTAAAATAAATAGACCTTAGCGAGACGAAAACAAAAGAAGATGCACTTATTGCAATCCGAAAGAGATTAGGCTCCTGGCCACGCTATCACAGAAAATGATGTCACACCAACCCTAGGTACAGAACAAAGCATTCAAACAAGATTTGCAGGAAATTGCTAAAATATCTTTTATTCTAAGTTTTCGCATCCGGACTTTACATTCAAAAGAAGTATATATAGACTCAGGACAGACCCTGATCTTTTCAAAAATATCTTCTTCCAAATATCTAAATCTTATCATAAAAATCCCACCGTCGAGGCTTTACAATATAAGGCATTTTTATATAGAGTTTCGATAAACCCTAATCACTCTGAAAATCTTCGTGTGGATCTTGCCATAAATGGAGAAGATAAGATTTGGTTTCATCCTCATCAAATGGACACCACGTGTAAATGTATCTTCATCTTTCGGTAAGCCATCAGAGCATCTCATTAATTCCTCTACAAAATTTGGATGAGTCACTGACTTCCTGGGCCTTCTATCCTCGCACAACCGCCTTTGTTTGGTTCGAGTTGAAATTCTCTGCCCACCATTACTTTCGCCATAAATTTTCCCATTAAATGCATCCACCGACAAATTCCTTAAAGTCTTTATTTGCGGCCAGATCTACAAAATCTGGACGGATCAAAAATTCTCGGCATCTCCTATTTCCATCTGATGGTCCTTGCTTGATTTGTGCCGAAATTTAGGTTTGTCCGTCTTTCTCGCCATTACTTCTGCCATTATGCAATTGTCGGATCACTTTCTGCAAAAGAAAAGAAAAGGTTAGAACTTTAATATTATTAATTTAATTATATTTTTAAATTTTTCCTAAGTTTTTAATGTTTTTCATTTTAATTAATTAATTAATTTTTCCTAAGGTTTTTTAATGTTTTTCATTTTTAATTAATTAATTAATTTTTTATTATTAAATATTTCTAGGGTTTGGACTGTGTTGAAAAGCTTCCACTTCCTTTGGATGGGTGATGAAAAATTTAAAGAATGGCCAAATTTTGCAAAATGAATATAAATCCAAAATGCCATATCAAGCAATTAGCCTTCGTAACAATTCAAAACTTCAATGGACTTTAAAATATTTTAGGGCAAAATTAAATTTGAGCGAAAGTCCGACATGTAATGAGCATTAGGGTTTGATTTCCTTATTAAAATTGAATTTCCTCAAGCTATTTTTCTTTGCTTGTGCCCTCACGAAAATGAGACAAGTCACGAAAATGGAACATGTCGCGATATCGTGACATTTCCCTCAATTTATTTCTTCCAAGCTTGTGCCCTCGTGAAAATGAGACAAGTCACGAAAATGGAACATGTCACGATATCGTGACATTTCCCTCAATTTATTTCTTCCAAGCTTGTGCCCTCGCGAAAATGAGACAAGTCACGAAAATGGAACATGTCGCGATTTCGCGACATTTTCTTCTTTTATTTCTTCCACTTTGCAAATTCTCCAAAAATTGTAGGTTGACTCCAATGACTTTGTCCATCTGTATTTTGCATTTTTACATATTGGTGAAGGATCTTCCTTACTCATAAATGATTTTAACATTTGAAAAATGAATTTTAAATTGCTCGAGAATGGTCAACTTCACATGGTGTAGAAAAATGATGAAAATTCAAAGTGCCCAGAATTTGATGAAACTTTACAAGAATCTAAATAAGCCCAAAGGGTATCCAAATCTGCAAAGAAAACCAGAAAATTCGATCTAGATCATGAGATATTGCATTTAGAAGTTTGCTGGCCAGAAATAGAAACTGCTATTTCTGGTAAGTGAATCTTGTCTAAAAGTCCAGAAATTTGGCATGGCCACAAAGATGAGTTTAAGATCTTCCACCCAAAATTTGAATCACCTCAAACGGATTTGTCTTCCAAAAGTTATGAGGATTTCAAGTTTGGAGTAAGTTTGTCGGCAAGAAGAAAATAATTAAAAGAACCCTAACATTTGATTTTAATAATTAAACCTTAGAAAAACTATTGAAAATTAAAATTTCTGAAATGATTAATATGAATTAATACATTTAACATGCAAAATTTCAGAAATTTTAAATTGAAATCAATGCCATATGCAAGCCTACTTGGACACTTTGATGTAGGCGAAATTTGAAAAAGGATGCAAGCAAAATTTGGAATTAAAACCCGAAAAACTCAAGAGGGTCCCTACGGAAAAAAATGAAAATTAAATATTTTCAAAGGATGGAATTTCATTTTTTTTAGTGGGGGTGTGTTGCTTCTCAACAACTCCCACAGTAGAGCTCTCCCTTGAATTGAATTCGGGGCATAAATATTTGAAAGGATCCATGACCTGTTGCTATTTATTTCCTTAAATAAAACAATAAAAACCCTGTCATGTTTATAAATAATGGTGCCTTCTACTATTCGGGGATCCCACAAAGTCATAAGGCCTCCAAAAACTCCTATGGATAATTTGCAAACCATATCCCCTTGATTCTAGATTTTTTTTGCTAATTTTTTTGACTTAATCTCATCAGTTTTTGTTTCTTGCAACATGATAATAGTTGGATTCGCTTGATTTCTTATTGAACTAACTTCCCTATGTTTGGGTAGGCCATTGAGACCTCTCACGTTCCATGAGAGGAACTTCATTTAGATTTTTTGACATTTATTCCTCTCCCCCTCCCTCGAGGGGGTTTTCCTAATTTGTTGTCTACAGAACCCAGAATAACCTGTTGAAACAAGGTTCTCTGTTTTCCATTGGCAATGTCATTATCAGGTTTAGTTTTTTGATGCTAAGCATTTGATATTCTCCCTCTTCTTTTTTCACTGCCAAAATCTATAGGAGACTTCATAGTGCTCCTGGTTTGTTTAAGACTAAACTGGGGGGAGGTAATTTGTTGCAGAACCGGACTACCATATTCCTTAGTCTGAATAGTTTCACATATCTCCACCCCTACATCAAAATTTTCTCCTTTTTTCCTATATTCCCCTGGTCTGCGGGATGACCCCTTAGTAGGATTCACCTGGCTCCTAGTGATGATGTTAGGGAGATGAGATTTTTTATTTTCTAACACCTCAACTTTCTTCCTAAGTTCTTCAGCATTAGGGTTTGGCTTTGGGATGCCCATTGGGCTTGAAGTATTTTCAGCATTGGGTTTTAAGGATCCCGACTTGGATGGGGATTCTAGAGATCGGACATTAGGGTTTGGCTTTGTGATGCCCACGGGGCTTACAATAATTTTAGCATTAGGGTTTGAGGATCCTGACTTGGATGGGGATTCTAGAGAGTCAAAAAGGTTAGCCTAAAGGTTCTAGGCTTCCATGTCTTCCGATAATCCTCCTACTCCCATATTGGATAGAATTGAAAATTTATTTGAAACTAGAGGATTGGAACTTACTTGAGTATTTTGGTTGCCAACAACCTGTTGTTTTTCTTTGTCTTTTTGGGACCCTGCACCCTCTCTTTTATTTTTTTGGTAGACATAGTTTGCCTGATTGAAATCACCTCTACCAGGGAAACTCCTCAAATTTCCTCTATGTATCATTCCCTACTGCTTTTCTCTATTCATTGCCAAGTTAGGGCACTGATTGCATAGATGTCCTTGATGTTTGTATTCTGCATAGAATGTCGATATGTTCTCATATTCTATTGGCTATTTTTGATAGTATTCTCCATACTCTAGCTCCACAAACCTTGGCAATTCATTATCCAAATTAGCATTTACGTAGATTCGTGCATGAGTCATCCTTGTCCTGGCCAAGGTCACATGGTCAATGGATATCAGGTCCCCTATAGTTTTGGATATGCCCTGTAGCCAATATTCATTGAATAAATGGGTAGGTATACTCGGGAGACAAACCCAAATAGGGGCAATGTTTTTCTTTTCAGGGTCGAAATATTCACCCCATCATCTGAGAAAAAATCTTCTTTTATCCAGAAACCAAGGACATCCTATTAAAATGTGGTTAGCATCCTCCATATTGTTAAAACGGATAATGAATAACCCTCGAGTTAGAGATACCAACTCCAAGTTGCCTATCGGTCGCCATTTACCCATCGCCCAAGCCTTGATAGTCTCCATGTCCGACCTACCTCCCAAAAACTTGCCTATCAGGGAGAATTATTCCATTGAAAGAAAAGGGCTCATGGAACTTGCCGGGACCAAAGTTTTATTATTTATTGGAACTAGGGGTGGAAGAGAGAGAACCTCCTTTCTTTTTCCTCTAAGATTCTCAGCAAAAGACAGCCACTTCTTGGGCCCCACCTTGTCCTTCGTATCTTTTTTGTCAGGGTATTTCTGAGGAGGGTCAGGCCCCCGTGTGATGCCCACCTCTAAATCTGCCATAGCCTGATCGCCTTCCTCTAGATCCTCGCTTGATCCATGCTCAAGGTTCCCACCCACCCGTTACGTACCTAATCTACCTCTACTTCCTTGGCTAAGATTCTTGCCCCAAAAATTCAAACCCTCACTCCCGTCGCACCCACTAAACCTCAGCACACTCATTCCTCTTGGTAGAAACAAATCAAAATTTACATGGTTCTAGATATCAATCTATATGCATGATCACCAATTAAGCACCATATTGAACAAATTAAATAACTTTACAATTAAAGTAAATTAACTAATAAATTAATTTATAATTAATTTTAAACTTCCTTTGTATAATATTATAAAAGAATATTATAATATTATTTACTTGGGCTTATTTTTGCACTCTCGGCCAAATCTAACTTCTTAGAACCGGGTCTTGAAACTGAAATAGAATTATCCTTTTGCATTTATTGGAGAACTTGAAACTGATGCTACCAACTGAAACTGCCACTGACTGGTGTTGAAGGTTCGACATCAAGAATCACTCAATATTGACATCAATGACAACTTATCACTCAAAATTTCCAACAATATCCCCCTTTGTCATTGATGGTAATCCAAATTATTTTTACCAAAACTTGACCTTTTTCTTGTTTTGATCCCCCTGGGAAACTACTTCCCCTTACTCAATGCTCTCTCCTTAAACCAAATCTCTCCTTCTTACTCAAATCTCTCCCCCTTTGACATGAATGGCAAAGGGTCACCTTTTGGGCTTGACGCTAATAATGAATATCTTAGCTTAGCCCCTCCCCCACCTCCTCTTGAGGTGGTTAATTCTGGGGTGGGAGTATTTGTTAGAATATTATTATTGTTATAATGTGCACTATGCCTATAATTGACAAGTTGACATTTGTCTTCTACCACTTGTCCATGTCCTCAGTTTGAGTTGGAGTGGTGTCTTTTGAAAGACACTTGGAGTGGAGCTTATGACACTTGTCATATCTCCCTCCTAAGCTTGATGTTTATATATTGTAAGATAACTTGTAAATAAAATGTGCCTTATTTTTCAGTCTCAACATCTGGTATCATAGCAACGAAATCCGCCTATGGGGACCCTTAGGGTTTGAGAGTTTTTTTTTAGGATTGAATTTTTTCTCCGAAGTATCCTCTTCACTTGCTAAGTTGATCCTATGAATGAGAAACGGAGAGAATTTTTTAAGATTTTTGGCAATTCTGGCAATGTGGGGCTATTTTTTTTTTTTGCAGGGTGAAGGCACATTTAAAAAAAAGTCACATTTTGTAGCAGCGATTTTTTTTTAGAGCAGTCATCTTTAGAATCTGAGTACACCAGCATGTATATCAGGAGGAGTACTACAAAATCAAGTACTCACATGCAAAAATCCGACAAGAAATGAGCAAGATATGGTTGTTTGAAGACGGACTGTTGTAGTTGTTTTTTTCCTGCATGATTTTTTCCGAAATGGAAAAAATTTTATTAATTTTTTTAGCAGTCCTTTTCTTGATGTTTTTGCACCATCATATAGATTATGAGAAGTACTACAACATCAAGTACTCACTTTATTAATTCAGTAATGTATTGAGCAAGTTACAATTGCTCAAAGTTGCCTATTTCCAACAGTTTTGGGACTACGAAAAAATTGTTTTCATTTTGTTAAGGCACATCAGTTGCCAGTTGTTGGATTGAGAAACATCTATAATTGTAGTAGGTAATAATAAGCTAGATTGAAAAATTTTCAGTCATTCCCTCCAAAATTTCCTGCTCGGTCATTTCAAAATTTTCTCGCCGAAACAGTTTCAAGCCAAAATTTCAAATTTGTAGAGGGCAATTTATCCTGTTTTTTACCTCTAAGAAGTCTTGTTGTATTTTCTTAAAATTAAGGATCAAATTGTAACCTACTATAACCTTATATATAGTTGTTGGAAAGGATTTTTTGAGGGGAATCCATTGGTACAGTTTATTTTCAATTTTGAAATCATTTAATATGTTAAATTGAAGTTTGAAATTGACATTGTAATTTGGAGTGCATTTTTGGTAGTATCCGACACTCCTTGACAAAATATTTAGCAAAATTGTGGGAATTTCAATTTTAAGTCATTAGGGGGACATTAAGCCAAGTTATTCATTATATTTGGCAAAATTGGAGGAATTATCATCATTGGAGGCATTGAAATTGTATCACACTTCAAGGCATATTTGGGACTACTTTTTCTTTAGGGTCTGTACGTGCAGTGAGTGGGTCTTCATTAGCGTGCCTTATTTTTTAGTCCCAGCATCTGGTATCAGAGCGGTGAAATCCACCTATGGGGATCCTTAGGGTTTGAGAGTTTTTTTTTAGGATTGATTTTTTTCTCCGAAGTATCCTCTTCACTTGCTAAGTTGATCCTGTGAATGAGAAACAGAGATAATTTTTTAAGAGTTTTGGCAATTTTGGCAATGTGGGGCAGTTTTTTTTTACAGGGTGAAGGCACATTTAAAAAAAAAAAGTCACATTTTGCCGTAGAGAAATTTTTTTTTTAGAGCAGTTATCTTTAGAATCCGAGTACACAAGCACATATATTAGGAGGAGTAATACAAAATAGAGTACTCGCACGCAAAAATATGACAAGAAATGAGCAAGATATGGTTGTTTGAAGACGGACTGTTGCAGCTATTTTTTTCCTACGCGATTTTTTCCAAAACGGAAAATTTTTTATTAATTTTTTTAGCAGTCCTTTTCTTGATGTTTTTGCACCATCATATAGATTATGAGAAGTACTACAACATCAAGTACTCACTTTCTTAATTCGGTAATGTATTGAGCAAGTTACAGCTGCTCAAAGTTGGCTCTGTGCAACAGTTTTTGGGGCTGCGAATTTTTTTTTATTTTTTATTTTTTTGTTAAGGCACATCAGTTGCCAATTGTTGGATTGAGAAACATCTACAGCTGTAGTAGGTAACAATAAGCTAGATTGCAAATTTTTTAGTCATTCCCTCCAAAATTTCCTGCTCGATCATTTCAAAATTTTCCCGCCGAAATAGTTTCAAGCCAAAATTTCAAATTTCAAATTTGTAGAGGGCAATCTGTCATGTTTTTTTCCTCTAAGAAGTCTTGTATTTTATTAAAATCAAGGGTCAAATTGTAACCGACTATAGCCTTATATATAATCGTTGGAAAGGATTTTTTGAGAGGAATCCATTAGTGCAGTTTATTTTTAGTTTTGAAATAATTTAATATGCTAAATTGAAGTTTGAAGTTGACATTGTAATTTGGAGTGCATTTTCGATAGTATCCGACACTCCTTGACAAAATATTTTGCAAACTTGTGGGAATCTCAATTTTAAGTCATTGGGGGGACATTAAGCCAAGTTATTCATTATATTTGGAAAAATTGGAGGCATTATCATCATTGGTGGCATTGAAATTGTATCACACTTCAAGGCATATTTGGGACTATTCTTGAGCCATATTTCCTAATACAATCATCAACTCAAGGGGTGATTTAGGGCCCCTTGCCTCTTGCTTGTGGAGACATTTTGTGGCACTCTCTTGGCCACTAGGTGTTTGTTGCTTGCATCTTCTATTTGGGCTTTGTCTACATTTTATGCTTGCTATTACCCTTGAATGACTTTGGGTTTTATAATTGTAATCAAGTGTAGTTCCATTTCATATACACTTGACACTAAGCCATATACAAGCAAACAAACACATACAGGAAAATTCTTATAAAGCAATAATACATTGGCACATCTATTGTAACAATTCTACAAAAAGTAAGCATCACATTTTTATAATTGCCTATGTTCCACGTATCAACTGCTCAAATACTTATAATCTCCCTCATGTAAGGGCAGGTATATTGAGAAGTTTGGTATAAATGTCTGGCAGTTTATTTCCTTTCAGAATCACCTATGTTCCATGTATCAAGTGCTTAAATGCTTATAGTATCCCTCACCTAAGGGCGGGTATATTGAGAAGTTTGGTATAAAGATCTGGTAAAATTCTAATTCTTACTCTCTTTGGATAGAAAAAGGCACTTGTGTTCAACTTAATCCTCCCATTGTTCGAATCACTTGAAGATTCGGAGTGGAAAAACTAGGTGAACCCTCCTCTGGATTTTCAGCGGTGTACTCTAGATTTTTTTGAGGGCTCTAATTTGGCATTTGTCGTTCTTACTTCATCCTTTCTTGAGCTTCCTTTTATTTTGATCCTTTTCTAAATCATGGCTACTACAAATCTATTAATTGGACTTACAAATAAACTTTAAGGAGCACAAACTTTTACAAATTGGAAGTATGAGATGGAATCAATATTAATGATGAATGACATGTGGGATTTTCTGAAATATAGGCATGCTAATGAAGACCCACTCATTGCACCTATAGACCCTAAAGAAAAATCACAATTTGAGAAGAATTCCAATATATCTTTAAGTCTAATCAAGCTAGCTACATGAATTCAATGCAAAGAAACTGTAAGGGCTGCAAAAATACCTAAACAAGCACGGGATGCTCTCAATAGATTGTTTGATAGGCCAAGTCAAGATAATATTGTGTATCTCAAACAAAAATTACACAATGTATGTATGAAAGGCTCACTTACCGATTATCTTATGGAAATGAAGTCTATTAAGAATGATTTCTTAGTTGTTGGTAAAACCCTAGATGATATAGAGTTAATTCCAATAATGTTGCATGGTCTTCCTTCAAAGTTTCACTTCTATGCTACCATGTTAGACTTGAATGGTAAAACAATGAATTCCACACTCGAGGATATTGAGATCCTACTTAAAAAACATGAGCAAACCCTAATCAAAGATGATGAAATTGAAGCCACATAAGTAGCTTTTACCACCAAGGAAACTTTATAGCCTAAACAAAACAAGGGTTAAAGTCAGCATAATCAGAATCAAAGGGGTAGACAACATCAGAGATACACACAGTACTAGCAGCAGCCAAATCAACAGTACCAGTAGCAACCACATCAGCAAAAATACCAGCAACAACCAAATCAGCAGTACCATCAGCAACAGTACCAACAACATCCAAGATGGCAAACAAGACCTCAATGGGGTCAAAACAACAATCAACAAGGGTGTGAACATTGTGGAAAATGGAATCATAATGTTACTAATTGCTATAAAAGGCAAAGAGAACAAGGAGAACCACAAAATAATAATATGAACACATTGTATGCAGCCAACCAAGTTAATGTTGAAGATAAAGAATGTTGGTATATTGATTCTGGAGCAGCAAAGCACATGACAAGAAGGCAAGATTGGTTGACCAAGGTTCAGCCTACATCAAATCAATTCATTAATTTTAGTGATGAAAGTGCTCTACCCATTGAAGGTGTTGGGGAGGCACCACTTACTTTGCATGATGGTAATAATGTTCCCTGCAGAGATGTTTTGTATGTGCCTGGTCTTATAAGGAGTCTTCTTTCTATTGGACAACTTACAGATAAGGGCTATAATATCTATTTTGAAAAATACAAATGCTACATTAAGGAACCCAATGTCAATGTCAAGGCCATGGGAGTGAAAAAGGATGGTGTTTACTACCTCCTTAAAAAATTTGTAACACAAACATCTTTGCATACAACAACTACTTTCTCTTTGGAGTACATGTGGCATGAAATATTGGGACATTTAAATTTTAATAATCTTCAAATGATGGCTACAAAAGGATTAGTTAAAGGACTTCCACATATTAAGGAGTCAAAATATTTTTGTGAGCCATGTGTAATAGCCAAACACCATAGGCAACCATTTGAAACAAGAAAGGTAGGGAGAGCCAATAGACATTTGCAATTTGTGCATTCAGACATTTGTGGGCCAATGTCTGTTCAATATTATACTGGGGCTAAATACTACATCACTTTCATTTATGATTACAACAGAAAGGTATGGATCTACCTAATTCAATATAAGTGGCAAGCCCTTGATAAATTCAAAGCACCTAGCTATAACATTAATGGAAATCAACATAAAATCACAACAAGATAACAAGATTGCATATAACAATGAAATACGTATTTCTTTTATTGATATTGGAAATGAATCTCGATTACAATCTTACCCCTCTTAAGGTCACCCAAATTTTGATACAATCAGTACAATGCCAAAGCCCTCAACAGGGTAGGCACACTACTATTACTTTTCCAAATAGTCACAAACTGCTCTAGGGTGGAGGTAACCATATTCTTCGCGTTGAGGAAGGTATTTGAACAATTGAAGCCCCATTTAAACCTATTTCCTATGATCAAGAAACAACACAAGAATGTTATACAAATAGGCAGCCTCTCATGATGAGGCCCTTTGATGGATTGATGCATGAAAAAGCCATGAAAATCATATAATAAAGAAAGCATCAAAAACACATCTAAACTATGCTAAATTAGTGAAGATTCATGGAAATGCATAAAATACTATTATAACTAAGTATTGAATGGTCCAATTAAATGAAATAAAGCATGAAAGCATAAAAAGAAACCATTCTTGCATATTCTACACTAATGTACTAGAATTACTCTAAACACTAAATCTATGGGTCAGAGGTATCTAAAAATCTATCTTAATCATGCAAATGATTAAACTAACCTAATTAAGTAATCTGAAATAGGAACAGTAAGGAGATTGTATGCCTGTGGTAAACCACAGCTCTGATGGACGGTCTACACTGTAAACCATAGCTAAAAGCCATGATGAGCAACCAAGTAGGTTTGCCCTCGAATTTCAAGGGTAGTGGGCTTGATCCTCCTTGTCAAATTGATGATCAAGGGTCACCTTAGTGTCCTATGACAAGTTTTGCGATTGAATTATTGAATAGGGCCTCTGTTTACCCAAATTAGCATTTCTTGGCTCTCTAGCTCCTTAGGGAATCCATGGCACAATTATCATGATGGTTGACAAATTAGAAAAGGGGTTGGCAACAAATCTCTCTCAGTAATCTCAAATGAGTGTAAAATTTGATAGGGCTTCACTGCTCAAGTGTGCTATCTCATCACTCTTATTTTCCTTATTTCTGATGGGTACTTATAAGATTACCCAAGGGCTAGGGATATCTTCATGGAGAAGCCAATATCAAGAAGGGGTGGTTAGGACAGTTGGATTGGAAACTTCCATCCTTTAACCAACTTATTCTAGAACAAATGGTTGTTCAAACCAATTTGGATCGGATGAAGGCAAACTAAACTTTAGTTGAGACCACAGGTAATAGCTGCGGTCCAGACTGTAAACCGTAGGTGTCATCTACGGTTCAGACCATAGACCGCAGGTCTGAGCTATGGTTTAGACTGAATAGGCCAAGGAGCCCAAATTGAGTGGTTAGAACCACTACTCTATCTTGGAGTCTATCCAAGATCTTCCATATGGTCTTGTAGCATGTCCATATGAGTATTCATCATCGACATGACATGTTTTAGGTGTCTACACAATCAATGAAACACGACTTGTTCACTAACCCTAAAAAAGTGTTTTCATACTTCTTCAAAAAAAGTGCACAATGTGGGTATCAAACCCTAACTCAAATAATCATCAATATCTATCTCAAATTTTCTCTAAATATTCACCAATGAAGCATATAAAAATTCACTCAAATATTTCCAACAATGCTTATCAAATAATCATTTTCACTCCACCTTATATTTCACAACATTCAATCCAAAAACACTTTAATCAAAGGATGATGTACCCATACCTTTTTGTTTTGACGGAGATATGTCTTCAAAACTTGTCTCACTCACAATATCTTTTGCAACTCTAAATGTTAGCACAACACTTCTTTATGAGTTAGCAAACCTTCAATATGTGTGCCCAAATAAATTCCAAAACACTCTCTTGGTTTCTCAAATTATTGCATCAACTCATATAATCAAACCCTTCAAAATATTTTAGCAAAACATACACATAATAAAAATTCCTCATACATCTTTTAACTCCCTCTTAACATATTCAAAACAAAAATAGCAAGGATTATTATTACTCCAATAATTCACTTTAACTTCCTTCAAATAAATAAATGCATGGAATAATAAAAATTATTCCCTTATATCTCTACTTATCATAAATGCACTTCCAACAAGAATATAACCACCTTTCAAAATAATATTCCAAGGCACTTGATAATCTTCACTATATCAAAATCCAAAATAATTAAAACCCTTTTTATAGCAAAAATTAAAAATTATTTTTAACACCTTATACCTCCCATGTTAGCGCATACCATGCAACTTAGAACCTTAGGTGATAATTTTATTAAAACAAAAATAAATACCTTACACGCTGCTTCCATGGGAATCGAACCCTCGTGGTGCCTACCGCCTGCACATTATTCGCAGTATACCTACAACGTGAGCTATGTGCTCACTTGAAATAATAATGTACCCACTGCTCTTTGTACCTTCCACTGGCACCAAAACTATTTGAAACAAAACACTTCCCTCTACTACCACCAGGAATTGGACACAAGACCTACCGTCCACCAAAGCCTTACGCTACCAAGCCTTACCACTAGACCAACCATGTGGTTGGTAATAGGGACATGCACCCTTGTCCCTTTATGCATCCACTATTCTCCTTTAGCTTTTAAAAATAAAAGCCTTCATCTTTATTTTCTCACAAAATTTGCATCAAATAATTTTAATTAATCCTTCACATGTGCATTTGCAGACTTACCTTTGGCCTTCAAAACTTTATGGTATAAATACCACTTTTCCTCCTTGCTTGGACATCG
Organism: Wollemia nobilis; assembly: GCA_028583015.1. Classification (NCBI taxonomy): domain Eukaryota; kingdom Viridiplantae; phylum Streptophyta; class Pinopsida; order Araucariales; family Araucariaceae; genus Wollemia; species Wollemia nobilis. Next base: position 2,499,187 of record JAQPPZ010013020.1, on the reverse strand, counting down.
GCAAAAATTAGACATTAAATTTTTTTTCTTGGTGCCAAACCCTCTTAGGATTATAAAATTATTATAATATAAATATTATAATATTATTTCCTTTGGGCCTAGATATTTTCTTTCTTCACCTTAGACTTTCTCTTGACAACTTTAATATTATAATAATAAATATTATAATATTATTTCCTTTGGGCCTAGGTGTTTTCTCTCTTCACCTTAGGCTTTCTCTTGACCACTTTAATATTATAATAATAAATATTATAATATCATTTCCTTTATGCCTAATTATTTCCTTCCTTTGGGGTATTTAGATAATATTTTGACCAACCATGTGAAGTTTTAAACCAAATATCTTGGGGTTAAAATATAAATATTTTAACCCTCTTTTTGTCAATTCCTATACACTGATATGAATTGACTTTTGACATCAATGACAACATAATTACTCAAAATTTCCAACATTACCTTGACCCAAAATTTATCTTCTCTTGCCTCATTGAAATCCTTGGGCTCAATTTTAGACAACAAAGAAAATTTTGAATGTTTACTTATTCTTATAATCTTCGTTATTGTTTGTCTCTCATCTGGATTTCCAATAATCAGATCTCTTGGATGATTCTTTTGTACATACCTAGATGGAGTCTTAGGTGGTGTTCTTTGTGTTTCCTCTTCTTTTGATTCTTCATCTAATTCTTTTGGGCAAATTTTTTCTTCTTGATACACAATTTCTTAAGCTATTTTTTTAACCCTATCTTTTCATCAACTGTCACATTTATACTTTCCATAATTATATTTATCCTCTTATTATACCTATAGGCTTTGCTCTTGGTGGAATAGCCAAGGAAAATACCCTCATCACATCTTGAATCAAACTTACCCAAATTTTTCTCTTCTTGTCTTATGTAGCATTTGCTTCCAAATTTTTTGAAATACTTTACAATAGCTAGTCTCCCTTCCCAGAGCTCATATGGGATTTTGTGACGATTTACTCTTACTTGATCTCTATTGATGATATATACAGTTGTATGAATTTTCTCTCTCCAAAAACCATCTAAAATCTTAGACTTATTTAACATAGTTCTAGCCATATTCTCAACAATTCTATTTTTCTTTCAACTACTCCATTTTTTTGTGGAGTTCCTACTGCTAAATATTCTCTTTTGATCCCATGTTGTTCATAAAATTTTATGAATTCACCTGAAGTAAATTCTTCTCCTCTATTTGAACTTAAACACTTTATCCTTCTACCTATTTCATTTTCTACTAACTCTTTGAATGCTTTGAACTTCTCAAAGGCTTCTAACTTTTCTTTTAAGAAAGCTACCCAAGTCACTCTAGATAAATCATCTATAAATAACATGAAGTAACGTTCACCTTGTAAACTCTTTGTCCTTGTAGGACTACATAAATTAGTGTCAACTAGTTTCAATGGTTCAAATGACGTAAATTATTTTGACTTGAAACTTGTTCTTGTTTGCTTTCCATGCTGAAATTCTACACAAATTGTATTTTGTGGCCTTTTTATCTTGGGTAAATCTGACTGCTTGCTTGTTGCTTATTTTCACCATGTTGTTAAAATTCAGATGACCCATTCTTAAATGCCATAACCAACTCTCATATTCTTGTGATAAGAAATATTTTTCTCCCTTAATTTCACTTAGCATGTAGAGATTGTTTGTAGTTCTACTGGCATTTGCAATAAGCTTTCATATTTTAGATTTTCTGATCTCACATCTATTTGGATGAATACTGTGTGCCCTTGATCACAAATTTGGCTTACACTTAGTAAATTTTGCCTCAATCCCTTGACATACAATACATTTTTTGTCTTCGATTTTCCATTATCTAAACTCAAAGTTCATTTCCCTCAAATTTTTTTGAACCATTGTCACCATATTTTACTGATCCTCCCAAGAAATTTACTCTTTTCCCCATCATATGAATTGAACAACCAGTATCAAGAAACCACTATTTTCTCCTATCTTGTACATGAAGAGCTATTTATACCAACATTGAATTCACTTTTTCTTGCTCTTTTCTCTCTTTCCAAATTGTTGAGGTTGTATTATTTTGAACCTTCTAGTCCTCCTTTTTTCTTAATTTAGAAAATTTACACCATTTGGCCATGTGCCAAACGTTATTACATTTGTAACTAATGATATTTTCATTTATGAGTGATGCAAAAGAATTGGAATTTATATCAACATTATCTCTCACATAAATAGTGCAATGTACAACTTTATGACCATATTTGTTACATGAAAAAAAATAGTCATAGAAGAAGTTTTGTAACCTGTTATATTGCCTTAAATAATATGGTCACATGCTTCTTCCTTGATTGTTCCTATAATTGACTTTTTTCCATGAATATTCTCTGTTTTTTTCCTTCTTGATGCTTTTGCCTTTCAATGCATTGGCATAATTCATGGGCTCTTCTTCTCTTGATATCTCTTTTCCTTGGGAGCTTGACTCCTCTTTCTATTCCCTAGCTTTATATCTTGTTGTAACTTATCCTTAGTCTTTTCAACTTCCTTTCTTAGAGAGACAATTTTAGATTCCAACCTTTCACATTCTAACTTTTTTACCTTTAACTTTTCTGCCATATCCTATTCAATTTTCCTTCCTTCTTCAACTTTTACCTTGATCTCTGTGAGGTTTTATAGAAGTTCCATCTTTGCTTCATCATCCTCTTGGATGTGATCCTTCAAACTTGAATTCTTCTTCCTAACATTTTCCAAGTTTCTAATATCAACAATAAATTCCTTTTTTATGTTGATCATGGATTCTTCTCCATTTTCAAACGTCATGTATGTTCTTGTGGGATCTTCCTTCAAGATGTTAGGTTTTTCACGAAGGAACCTGCTTTGATACCAATTGAAAAAATAATATTATATTGAGAGGGGGGTGAACAATATAAGATAAAACTTTTTTCTTTTGATTCCAAATGATAACAAAAATAATATCAAAGTAGTAATCAATGCACACATCATCACACACATGAGAGATATGATTTAATGTGGTTCACCCAATATGGGCTACTCCACGGAGAAAATATTCCTTATAAATTTTTCTCAATGAATATTTTGGGAATCAAATCCCTATTACAATGTTTATGGACCTTTGTCCAAAGGAGACACCAATCCCCTATGCTCAAGTTTGTGGATCTATATCCACATGAGACCTTTGTACCCCACTACTATAGTTTATGAATCTTTTTCCATAAGAGAACTCTATCCCCTTTGCTTTGGTTTGTGGATCTCTCTCAATAGGAGAACTCTATCCCCTCTACTTTGCTCAAATATGATTAGTTCTACTAAAAAATATGATCTAGTCTACTCACAACACTTTCTTAAACCTACTCACAAGTATACCTCTAACCTACTCACAAGTCTACCTCTAACCTTATCAAAAGTCTACCTCTAACCTGCTCACAATTTTGCCTCAACCTGCTCATAAATATGCCTCGACATTCTCAAAATTCTTCTTCTAACTTGCTCACAATCTCTACTTAATTCAGCACTAATACATGCTCATAACTGCTTATAACACATTTTCAAAAAGGTTTCACAAATATCCAAAAAATTATTTTCAAACCTAGCACAAGTAGTTCACAATCTCTAGCATGAGTGGCTCAAACTCTTTCAATAATAGAAGCACAACCTTATTCTCAAAATATACCCCAAATATTTCCAAAATCATTCAACAATGAAGCACAAATCCTAACTCAAATATTTCCAACAATGCTTACCAAACAATCCTTTTAAATCCACCTAATGTTCCAAAACATTCACTTCATGTGCCCATAACTCTTAATTTGCTCTTATGGAGATATGTCTTCAAAAACCTGTCTCATAAACTACTGATTTTTCTAATGCCACTTCAAGGGTTAGATTGTAAAATACTCTCTCGAAACATCCACATGAAATTTCTTCTCAAAATGATATGCTCAATTAAATGATTGTAAAACACTCTTCTTTTTTTTATAAAAAATGAAGTATTAAAACAAAACCTTTTATATCTTTGTTTCACAATGCAAGGGTTATAATAAAATTTCAAGCAACTTATCACACCTTATTACTCCTAATATTGCAAAATAAAATTCAACCCAACAACACTATAAATTACACACATAAATTTTCTTCTACACCTTATACCTCCTACTTAAAATAAAATATTTCAATGCACCTCAATTCTTCAACAATACCATAACATCATTCACTTAGTACACCACACATAGCACTAGGTAAAACTTCTTTTTAATTCAAATAACCTTAATTACTCCACACAATCCTTTTTAATTCAAAAACCAAAAATAATAAAATAATCACCTTATGACTCCCTAAGCAAGCATACCTTAGCCTTAGTGAATAATTAATCCAACAAAAATTATTGCCCCCTTGTTGTCACCACCATGATTCGAATTAGCAATGCTTGCTGGCTAGCACCCTAGATTTTGCTAGGCCACCATGTGGGCTAGGCACCCATATGAAACAAAAACCACACGCACTCTCCTTTACTTCTTGTATCTAGTGTAAAAATGCTTTCCAACAAAACCTTAACTCTATGCCTCTACCACATCTCAAACTCGATACCTACCTACTATTGCATCTTAGCACCAATGGATATGTCATCTGGGCTAGCTACCTAGATGAAATTTCTTATTGTTGTCACACGGCTTTATCCCAAAGTCAACCTTCGAAAAGGCACTACCCTTGTGTTCTTTCTCCCAAGTGACCACGAATGAAGCACACACAATTTATAATGAATTTTGCATATAAATCACATAGAACTTTCGCTCATCAATAACAATTATCACATTCCAATTTCAACCTTGACTTTGCAAATAAAATTTATATTATATATATATATATGCATTTTCCCTTTGAGTCTTCAACATTGGTGCTTGGAGGAGTATTTAAATTTGCAACTTTGGTGCCCAACTAAACCTTTTAAAATTATTATAATAATTAAATCTAAAGTATATTTAAATATTATAATTTATATTTTAACCTTTGGGCCCTTTTAATTTTTAATTATTATAATTATTTAAATCTTCATAGATTTAAATATTATAATTTATTTTTCTCCTCTTGGGCCTTTTCTTTGGATAAAGTCTTTGCCACCATAAAACCTCTTCCTTTTTATTTTGCAAATGCCACCATGGTAAAACCATTAAACCTTTATTTTCCTTGGCATAAATGACAACTAATGTCATCAAATTATGACATTAATCCTTTGACATCAACTACAACAATATACTCAAAATTTCCAATAGTATTTAAAATCACACCCCAAAGTCTATGCTAGGCAGAGCCATTAAACTAGAATTATCAAACAAAATTAGACATAGTGAATCAACCATGAGCTATTTATGTACCTAGAGCAATGGGACTAGAAGAAGATGGATCATGGTCCAATGGGTCTTCCCATATAGAATGTGGATCTTGAGTGTCCAATGGAGGATCCTAGCTTGAGTTGGAACCTTTGCTAGTTGGTTCATCTGCTTGGTTGTCTTCTACATCCTTCCTTTGGTATATGGTAAGGTTGAGATGAATAAAATTATCATAGTTGTTCGATACTTCAACTCCCCATCCATAGCATTGATATGAACAAGGTGGTGAGCAATTTTAATCTCCAACTCTATTCTAAGGACTCCTATAGGGAACTTGTGAAGCCTAATTATGGTGACTATGAGATCATATCCTACATGGAGGAGAGTTTGGTAGGATGCAATCCACTATGCATGGGATATTACTAGTGGTCCATAAGAGTCTATAAATGAACCACCTCCAATACTAACTTGTTCACCTATACCTAAAACAATAAAAGCAAATCAAAAAAAATTTTACCTTTAACAATCCATGAAAATGGTTATCAACATATGCTCTAAAATATAGCTACATTTCTATATTTCTAGATGTTAATGTAGACACCCAAAAGTCACACATTTTCCCTCTCCTCATTTTCATGATCAATCAATTTGCAAAATCCTCAAAAATTGCATAAATTGGCTTAAAACACTATTCATTTATTAAAATCATTATTCACCATCATTAGCTTCCATTGGGCTTGCTAAGCCTCTTCCTATGCTTAACTATAGGTCCACATGTGACCTCCTCCACAACTAAACTAAGGTTGAATTCTCCACCATGGTCAAAAACACTTTATGGGTAAAAAATCAATAACATTAATCAAAACTTACTTTATGGATAATCTCATGGTTAATTAGGCTAATCATTCTTAATATAAACCCTCCACTTCACCTAGTCTACTTTTAATAGCCTAGCCTTCCACCTCACCTAGCCTAGCCTTACCACCTCTCACCTAGATATTTCCTTCACCTCACACTCCTAGGTAATAAATGAGAAATGGAGACTTTTGCATCGAAAAGGAAATTTCAAATTAGAAGATAATTCCAAAAAAGTTTCAATACTTTATCTTAAAGAAACTCTGCTAAAATCATTCTAGACTCATAGCATCCATCACACATCCATCATGTCCACATAGCAATAGAGTTTTATCATATTCAACATATCCATTATGATCTAGATAGGTAATCAACAATGAAGTCAACTTTCAAAGGTCACCCACCACACTCATAAAGGAGCAGTAGCACTAGGATAGCCCAAAAACTAGATTTTGCAAGTTTATCCAGAAATAGTCAGGTTCACACGCCCCCGTGCAAACTTCCAGGCTCAAAATAGGTTTGCCACAACCTATGTGAACCTCTTCTACAACAAAATAAAATCCACTAAACATATAAGTATGGCTTAGTTTAGGTTTTTATATCATTTTATACAATTTTCTTCATGTTTTAATCTAGTTTAGAGAGTCTTTTGTCTTCATAAACATGGGGTTTGACTGAGGTAGGCCTCTAAACACTCTAACAAGATTTTGTAGGATCAAAAGGTATGAATAACACATAAAAATAGCGATGAATCACAAGCAAGAAACCCACATGCACTAAGGAATATCAAGAAAAGAGATCCTACTACCTTTGGACACGTCTAAGAGGGTTTCCTTAGGGAAGACCCTATTATAGCTTTTAGGGCAAGAATTGTAAAAATGTATTTCAATTTGTAACATCTATTTTTATTTAAATAACAAAAGTAGCTTGATCCTACAATTTTAAATGAATATTGTAGTGCATGTAGTCTTTTTAATGGTCTCATTTTGGCATACCCAGTGGGACCCACACCAAGCACTAGCTTAATCACTATCTAAATATCTTATGGATTGTTTCAATATGGCAGGTAATTGCCAAATTTAAATAACCCCACATCAATGCCTTGATACTTATTTTAGGCCACATCACAAATTTTAATGGTGCACCAGCAAGCTTTTGAGGTCTAGAGAGTACACACTTGGGCGTGTGAACTTTCCAATCTATCTCAAAATTGGTCCCTGAAGTACAAGTATCGGTTTTAGACATCCCAAAAATTGACAAGGTAAGTCATGGGAGGTTAAGAGATTCATGTTTCTAGGGATTGTATGCCCCCATATCTAGACCCAAACCACCTTTCACCACCATGTATGCAAGGTGAAATAATTCCTTGTATTTTTGTGCTACACCTAGTTAGTTTTCCAATTCCTAGTATTTTGCTTATTACAAGTGCATGTGTGATATCTCAAGGTTTTGTGTCTTAATTGATCAAATATTTGACTTTTGGTTATTTATTGTGTAGGAAACTATGTCAAGACTAACCAAAAACTAAAAACAATCACCAAGACCACAAAATCAGTCGATCTATCTCCTAGTACCAAGTTTCCATGACCTTATGTGAACTTCCAATAGAAGACAGGTTTGTACCTTGAGGTGCAAACTTATCAAAATAACACAATCTTGAAGCAGAGAGGAATAAAGGACTTTGCAACCAACTAGATGCAGGTATTTTGCTAGTACACTATAATTTTTCACATTTTCAAGGTTAACTTATCGCCTAGGTTGCCATATGATCATTCACATACACTTGGTTGTTTTAGTTATTTAAAAAAATGTTTTTTAGATTAGATTTGTTTCAAAAAACATTTTTGTTCCTACATTCCCTTTTAAAATCATTATATTATCTTGATTTCATGAGGATGCATGTTAGTATAGATTTTTTTTTAAAAGCATTTTCATTCTTGCATTCCCTTTTAAAATCATTAGATTAATTTGGTTTTGTGAGAAATTCTTTTAGTCTAGTTTCATTTCAAAAAACATTTTCATTTATGCCATTTATTTGCAAAAGTCCTAGCGCAGATTTGATTTTGTGAGGAAGCATATAATCTAGTTTCCCTTTCCAAAGGCATATTATGTTAGATTTCAATTCAAAAATATGTCTTAGGTTAAATTTATTTTGAAAAGGCATTTAGGGTAGCTTTGCTTCTAAAATTGTTTGCATAGAACACACATCCACACACTCACATATCATTCACAGTGTAAGGATTGTACTTCATCATAAATACCCACTTAATATGGTGATGTAATTTCATCTCCTTACACTATCTCATACCTATTAGTCACCATAGTAGCCTCCACAAGAGTGGTTGACCAAACTTCATCACGAGGTGATCCCCTACTCGTGAAAGTTGGTTATCTATATTTAATCACTGGAAGGTACCTTTAGAGTAGGTAGTTTTAGAAAGCCCATTTACCATAAGGTTTTTAAAAACAATTAGTGGGTGTGGCTGATCATTATTGTGCATACCTTAAATGTGAAGGTTGAGCGAAATCTAGGTTTGGCCAGTAGCAGCACATTGATAGTGCAACCTCTCTTCATGAGAATATTTTGACTCATTTGAGCATCTTGAGTCTCCCTCCTTTGGATACCATTTTACTGTATTGTATTCCATTTAGGTTGCTATTCGCTCATTGGAAACATAGTTCTATTATGTGCACCTTTGGATATTGTAGGAGATTTTATACTATGACATACTTGATTCAAGTAGAATTCACCCATTCCTATGGTTTGTTCTTAGGATGGATATAGTACTCTCATCAAAACACATGAAAAATAAAAAAACATTTGTTTATTGTTCAAGTCATGAAAGTGGTTACAATAGCACATTAAAAATACTAAAAACTCACTTGCTACGTTGTCCACAGTCTCAAAAATTCACAAAGCACCTCACAATTTGTTTCTTGGTGGTTTGAACTACCCCATGCAAACTTCCAGGCATAGGTAAGATTCACATCCCACCATGTGAACCTATCTTTCAGGATAATAAATTACATAGATTGATAACACATACATCACAAAGGATCATCACAGCAAAAATCCACAATCTTTTTCAATTTTATTGAGGTTCGCACCCCCTATGCAAACTTCTAAGATACAAAAATATTTGCACCCTATCATGCAAACCTATCTTTTAGGTCACAAAATAGCACAAAAAATTCCACACAGTACAAAGAAGCCTCCCACAACAAAAATCCATCCTCTATCCCTAAGTTATCGAGGTTCACACCCCCCTGTGCAAACTTCCAAGTATTGAGAGATTCACATCCTATTATGTGAACCTATGTTTTTCAAAATAGTTAGTGTTAGAACCAGTCACAATGCTTTCCAAATACTAGATTCCACACCTTTTGACTATTCCTTAACTAGCACAAACACCATCATACATGTTACGTGTAGTCATAAATGTGAGGCTCTTCATCATACCACTAAGGCTGCTCATTGAACTATCATAGCTACAGGTGCCTCATCCTCTTAGACCAATGATCCTCCTTTCAAGTTTGAGAAGGTTAATTTTGTAGTTCTACCTAATTTTTTTACTAGGTTGTAGGAGCCTAAGGCAAGTACCATCTCACGTGTCACATCTTCTACTCCATCCCATGTGGAGGATGAGACCTATGAGGAGACCTCTCCTCCATATGATTTCTCCTCCTCTAACACACCATCTACCTATTTACAACATGTCATTTACACCACACCTAGTTGATCTCTACCCACCATCATATTTTATGAGTCTACTCCACCTACCTCAGCCTCTGGTACTCATCCCTTTCTAGAGCATTCATCCCATCCCTTCATAGGAGAAGACTATAATATTGTCATCTATCAAACCATCCTTGATGTCATCACTACTGTCTAAATCATAGGTATGATTTCCACACCACATTCTTCCACTCCACCTCGTCCTTCTTCTTCTTCCAAAATACCATCCCAAAAATAGGCTTCATCCAGTTCATAACCTACATCCCAACCATATTCATCACTTACACCCCAATATTCCTAAATTCTACCATAATACTACCAAGTACCACTCCAACACCACCCACCTCCGTCTCAACAATTTCAACAACAATAGGTCATCCCATCACCATCGCAACCCTCATTTATTCCAAAGTTCCCTCCCAATTTCCCGACTAGCTTATTGCCATTCTCATCATATGGAACTCCATTGGCATCTACCTCAAATTTTTGCCTACCTCCACCACCTCCTTTTTGACCATCACCATCCATTCCCCATTATTTATATAATTAGAATTACCCTTCATATATTGCCAATCCACCACGCTATTCGACCTACCCCGAATATTCCCTTTCCAATCCTTCCATACCATCTCAGCTCTCATTGGTTATTGCTCCATTTTATAGCCAATTTTATTTTAGTATGCCCTCATCTCTCCCACCACCATCTTCAACACCACCTAATTTCTTCACTTCACTACCTACTTGGTCCTCTACCACCACTGCCCAATCACAATTGAATTTCCAATATGCACAATAGTAAGTGTCCTTGCCTGACTAATAGATCATGTGTACCATGATCAGCAACAACAACTTGCACCATAGTATTCATAGACTTCATCACATCCATCTCAGTTTCCTCTTTGATAATATCAATCCATGTCGATACCTGATCCACAACAGACCACTTACTACAATCAATAGGAGAAAAAACTGCAATACCCTTCCCATTTGGGTTATTCATAGCAATTATCACAACCACTTCCTCCCACTTCTTATTCACATCCATTTACATCCAAACCAGATACTACAATGGCGCTCTCTAGTGAACTTCAAGCTATGCAAAAATAAATCATTGGGATTTATGCACAATTGGTTATGGTCCTCAAAAGCCCACATATGCCAAGTTGTGCAACAAATCCATTCATCCATTTATTCCTATGCATATTTTTCCTTACCAATTTGAGATCCCTAAATTTAAAAAATTCAAAGGTAAGGAAGACCCTGGAGATCACCTCAACAACTATCACTTTACCTGTCACCAACTTAGTGGTAGTGATCCCCTCTTGCTTTACACATTCCCACTTTCACTTGGGGGAAAATAATTACATTGGTATAATCATTTGCCTCACCATATCCTTTTTCAGGTTCGAGTAGTTAGCCAAAATTTTTCTTGAGCACTTTTCAATCAATATCTGAAACAATATAACCTTTTCATATATGTACAGTTTACATCAGTTTGATGATTAGCCCCTTACTAATTTTATATTTCGATGGAGGATAGTCCTTCATGATCTTGCTTTCACCCTTCCACCTACAAAGCTCATAAAATTTTTCATCAAAAGTTATCGCAAGTAAATCTATCAAATTTTGCAAATCCATCAGATTCACACATTTGAGGAGGCTATTTCTAAAGCCAAGGTTATCGAGGACATAAATATCCAAATAGGTAAGAGCAAGCTTCATCTAAAGCAACTTTATCCATCTAAATTTTGCTACAATCAAAATCCATACGATCCACCCACTTCCAAACCACCTCAAACCAATCAAGTGATGCTCACTTATCCATCCTCATCACCACAATAAACACCATCCCAATCACCACAAACTGTATACCAAACCAATCTGCTACCACATTCCAATCCATTCCAAGGATGTAACCCTCACCCTCCTCATCCACATTGCATTTGGACACCTCTTTCCAAACCCATGCCCAAGTTATTCCATCATTTATTTTATGGAGGCCTTATCTCCTTGCCTAATATCAAGATCGATGATTCTAATTGTCTCCTCCCTTAGGACACAATCCATAGGCATTTTGTGATTTTTGATGAGAAAAAATTATGTTTAGAAAAAATAGTCATTTATTTTACCATAAATTATCAATCTGGTAAGTTCATAAACTTGCGTGTCATGCACAGTATATGCCTGTAGTGTGGGGGAATGAATCCTTATATACCTTATTTAGTTTTATGGGGGATGTTTGTGCATTTTTATTTTAGCCAAACCAAATAAAACTAAGTGCAAAAAATTAAATAAATAAATTACAAACTAAAATTAAAGTGCTAAAAATAAAAGTGTGAGAAATTAAAATGCAAGAAAATAAAACACACAGCTAAATTAAAAGAAAGCAGGAAATAAAACAATAAATCTAATCTACAGAAAAAAATATATAGAAATAAAATAGGGGAGGACTATTACAGGGAGTGGGCCCAAGCTCCCACAGATAGTCCACCCAACTAATTATGTAGAGCTTACTTTAAGCAAGTAAGAGTATTTGCACTCTTAATAAATTATACATAAAATGAAATGAAATAGCTTTCTATGTAATTGATCATTCTCTCATTCACCTGGCTTGCGTCTTTATATAAAGCCTATCTAGATCTCATTACAATAAAAAATAAATATATTTTTGATCATATAATGTGATTAGTTACAATCGGTTCATACACAAGTATCATTCTGCTATTGAAAGTATGTTCGTTCACCAGAAGGATAAATATAAAAATCCTTAGGTGTACGTAACAAACAAATCCTAAATTAATGCATCCTAAAAATAATGCTTTAAGAGATTTACAAGGTCAACCAACCAATCGGTTAATAATAAGTATTTTATTCTATTTTAATAATAATGCATGATTAAAATATTTCTCCTTTGTCTTCACGTGCAATAACCTCCTTAGCCCATTGGTCAATGATCAAAGTTGGCTTGGTGCATATTCTCAATGGAATCAAGGTGGAAGCAAGATGCCAAAAGTAGGCATCTACTTATTCATCAAGGCACCTTCTTGTTGACTTGGTCAGATCAATGTGCATTTTTGTTGACTTGGTCATAGTAAGGTGCCTATAATAAGGCACCTATAGTAAGGCGCCTGCCTGTAGAATAAGGCACCTACAATAAGGTGCCTATAGTAAGGCACCTACAGTAAGGTGCCTACCTATATATTAAGGCACCTACAATAAGGCACCTTCCTAATATACCTTAGACTCATTGAAGCATGAGCATGCCAGGTCAAAGTGGGATGTAGATCGAAAAACACCATATTAGTAGCAAAACCTGCATTTATACACAGTTTCCACTAAAAACATCAGTCAAGCATAATACTATATTTGATACCAATTATATGCATAATTTATATAAAAATAAATCTATAATGCTAATTAAACCAATAACGATACCCCTTAAGAATGTATATAAAATGAGCATTTATGGTGCTCATCAATTTTCATCACCAATGAGGCCATCCCATTTATTCTTATCGTATATTTTGCCATATTGTTCAAGATCTTATTGACCATGGCACCATTTAGGTCTCTAATCCTCTTGCACCACAAAATCAAAACTTGGGGATCTATCAAAATTTATTACCTGAATATTGGGATACTAATGCTCAATCCAATCCACGAAAAGCCAATCATGTCAATCGCGGTCCTTCCAAATAGGGATTTGTGGGTATGATCAATATTTCTACCCATAATAAATTCTACCCACCTCCTTCTGAATCCCAATGCACTTCTACTTCTCTTCCACTACCTTCTTCTAATCCCCCAATTCCCCCACCAGCTCCTACCACCACACCATGTAATATCATCATTATTCATGGTAGTCTTTCACATCAACTTCACACTACCCATACAAGGTTATCCATCTATGTTATTTTACAACAATCTCAACCTCATTGTAAGGACCTCAATTCTATTATTTATTATCTTGATCTTTAAACCCATGATACATATGCATTTTCCAACTTTTTTGGCAATGTCCAAATATGCTTGCAACCTTCCATCAGCTTCCATGACCATGAGATCATCAAAATTGTAGGCGAAGATGTGGATACACCTTTGCATATCCAAGCATCGATCAATTCTATCACTTATAATTGTGTTCTCATCAATACAGGCTCATCCATCAGCATAATTTCTACCATTTCCCTTGGCCATATTCACCTCTCTCCTACTCATCTTACCACTCCTATGGATCTTTGAGCCTTTGATGGCTCTATGCACCCTATTGTAGGCACCATCATCCTACCCATTTAGGCTAGTGCCAAAACCATTTCCATCCTATTCCATGTCATTGAAGAGGAGATGCAGTACAATATCCTTTTAGGATACCCATGGATTCAAGACATGCAATGTGTCCCCTCCATGCTACATCATTGTATTAAATATGTCCACAATGGATTGGTTCATTGCATACTTGATGATAATAACCTATTTGAATTCTACAACATTATCACTCTTCCACCGGGTCCACCCTTATCATCTCCATAATTTGGTCCCACTCCACAAAATTCCATTAATCCCAAATTTCCATCATCCTCCCCTTCACACCCCACACCCAATTTGAGTGACATACCCTCATATTCCTTGCATTTTCCCTTGACCACTGGTGCTCCTACTACCCCAACATTTTTACACCTTCTTTCCTATTCTTCTAGACCATCTTCTTCCCATGCACCATTCTATAGGAAACAAATCCACCTCCCAAAATAAGAAATAACAAGAGGATTTGCCTAGTTTTGACAAGTTTTGGTAAACCATACAAGCAGGAGCAAACTGCACAAATCAAAGGGAAAAATGCACAATATGTAATTAAATGCAAAGGAAATGCAATTTGAGTTGTAATTGAGCATGAATTTGATAAATAATGTGTTTAGACTTAGTAAAAGTAATAATTATGTATTTCATTATGCATGGGTGGTTCTGAATAATTAATTGCCTTAAGAATCACTTGGGAATAGCTTGGGTAATATTAAATAATACCCATTTTCATTTTTGATAGTCTGGTTATGATTTGGTTAATGTTGGTTAGTTTTGCCTATGTTCTGGTCTAAATAGTATGAAGTATTGAGGCATACCTATAATTATTGAGTACATTTTAGTGATTGTATGGCACTTTAGACAAGTAATGAAGAATATTCTCAATCCATATTTTGCTCTCACATACTGTACAATCCTGGAATGGTGGAATAATATTTTGTAGTTTATCTTTGTTGCATGTACTTCTTTATGGTTTTTGTTGATACTTAATGCATTGCTATGGAAGAATTGGATTAAACCAGAAATGGTGTGAACCTTATGAATGATCCATTATGAGTATAATATCAATAAGAATGTCTTGAATGTTGTTATATGATTTCTAGATATTTCCATTAGAGGGAACTCTCTCAAACCCTAATGATAGAACCTGCATGTTGGTAGAAATGGATTAATTGCCATTTCATAACTTCCCAAAACCTATATGAGAGATATTATCACATAATAGCATCCAATTTGGCACATTTTTACACTTTATTTTCATACAAATCGTACACAAGACCTCTTACAAATCGTACAAAAGAAACTTACCCGATTTGGTAGTTCATGAGATTGAGGAAAATTTACCCGATTTGGTAGTATTGGGAAATTGAACAATTTAGTTACAAAAATATGTATGACAGCTTGTCAAACTGAATCTGAAGAATTGGATGAGTATAAAATTTTACAAGCCCTATCACTGTACGATTTGGGATTGTACAAGATCCATACAAGTTATTTTGTTATCGTAGATTGATAGTTGTGAAGACTGTACGATTGTACGATGTGGTTCATTGATTGGGAATAGTAAATTGATCATTCTAATCCATTTAAAACCACCTACCCACTAGGAATACTATACCCCTATGCTACATTTTGTGTCATTGCCTTATCAAACTTGGTATTTTTGTTAAAATGGGTCAAATTGACAAGTAAGAATATTACAAAACTGAAGGTGAATGACAGAAACCAGTGTGTAAGGACATAGGAGATAGGAAGTATGAGAGAAAATTCTAGTAATAAGGAGCATGAGAATTTATTAAAGATATAATGTAAGTAATTTAGATCATAATACACATAAACTAGAAATAGAGCAAGTTTGGGCATCTAAAGAAGGAGAATTTGAGGCACTATTGATAGGGATAGAAAAAGAGATACTAGAACCACCTAATGTATAGGAGTGAGTTGATAGAGAAATAGTGCATGAGGAAGGAGAGTGGATGGTGAAACCTAAGAAAGTGATAAAATAGTTGCAAGGGAGTGCAGAGGATGGGAGTCAATCACTAGGGCAATAGAATGCAGGGTCTTAGGAAGAAATACCAAGACCATCTCCGTCACATCAGTGAATGAAGTCACAGAGTGAATATGCACATGATTTTGATCAATAAGTAGTGGTATAGAATAATATACCTTGGATAGAAACTTCTGACAATGAATACAATAAAATACCCCGAAGGAGTAATCAGATAGAGATTCCATGGGACACCTCAAGTGATGAGGATGAGTCTTCAAATATGGTTAACAAGGCAGCCAAGTAGAGATGTCCACCCTTTATAGGTGAGGGTAAGGAAGTCCCCAAAAGATATATCAAAACCTATATAACCATTTGTAGGGCAAATGAAATAGACCAGCCATATGACTGGTTAACTTTATTTCCTACTATAATGAGAGGATTGACGATGGATTGGAATATGAAAAGGGGAAATGCATTAAATTTTTGGACTTGGAATCAAGTGAAGGAGAAATTCATTGAATATTTTTTCCCTTTGAAGTATTATGGAGACATCATCACTAAAATTTGTATGATGAAGCAAAAGCTCGATAAATATGTAAAATCATACAACCACAGACTAAAGTGGTTAGTAGATAATATACAAATGCCATTGGTAGATGTATTGGTGAAGTGGTGGTTTGTAGATGGATTGCTACCAAAATATAATAAAAATATGAAGGCAGTACCATAAAAAACATATGATGAAGCTTTAAAGCATGCAAAGAATTTTGAAAGTGACTTGAAGCAAATATACATATTAATATTATCTCATCCCAAGTCCAATGATTCATATAGTGGAGAATATGACACTATAGAAATAATAGTAGCATCATTCCATTAAAAATTTAACAAGATCATGAAAGAACAAAAAAACAAGCCTGATAGGAATGACATTTGGTGCACCAAATTCAAAACTAAAGTTTATGCAAATGTAAAGTATCCATAGAATGATTATTGTCATATCTATAATGTGATGGGACACAAGGTGATGCTGTCCTTATAATGCAAGATTAAGTCCATAGGTTTGAAAATATAGTAATAGGAAGAGAGACCAAAGACCCTAGAAAGTGGGCAACAAGAAAAAAATGGTTGTTATAGATATAGTCGACGAGGTGGAAGGTTGAAACGGGGAAATAAAAAAGGATAGAGTCATTTGCAGTATGATTTGAAAGGGAGGCTGATCATACAATGTCACAATTGCCAAGAGTGGGGACATTTCATTAAAAATTGTCCTTCACCTCAGAGACAAGAGACACAACAAGCAAACACTACACACATGTGTAGGTGGTGTGGTCCATGTAACCACAAGGAAGCAAATTGTCCCAAGCAGGTGAGTTCAAGTAACCTGTAAAATGTAAATTATTTAGATACTAAGGTTTTTGAAGTTAAAGAGAAAACTCAGGAAGCTTTAGCCATGACAATGAATTAGGCCAAAAAGGATAAGTATCCTGAGCCAACAAAATAAAAGTAGCGTTGGAAAGGAGCAAATAAAGTATTACATTATGAAGCACAAAAAGCTAAAAAAGTGAAGCTAGAAGAGAAAAGGAATTGAAAAAGCCATCATAAGAGAAAATAGTTGTGCAGAATCTGGAAGCACATGTTTTGAACACCAATGTAGATATCAAAGTGGCTAACCTATTGGAAGTTATTTCGTCATTACAAATATCAATGATGGAAGAGATACAACCTCACAAGATGATGGAAGTGTAGAGCCAACCAATTTAGGAAAATAAAAAAAAAGATCAATTCATGGACCCCACCATATTAATGATTGATGTGGGAAAGAAACCTGCATTAGTTCATATGGAGATCATAGGGCACAAATTGACACAAGTTATCATGGATGGAGGATCCAACGTCAATGTGATACTTGAAAGGACTTGGCTAAAACTTGAAACTCCATATCTATGGGAACCGATCTTCTAATAATATGGTGCTAACTAGTATGGTATCGAGACAAAGGGAGTCTTGATAGCACAAGTGGTGATAGATGATTAAGAGTTCATATTGGATTTCATTGTGATTACTATACAGAAGCCTACATACGATGCTCTATTGGGAAGAGGATGGCTATGTGTAGCAAAATTTAATCACAACTGGGGAAAGAATTATATCACTTTTAATAAGGAACAATACAAATATATGATTAATTTAACTAGTCAAAATGTCAATGAGGATGTAGCTATGATCGACAAATCAAAAAATTCCTCAGAATATGAAGGATATGAACCGAATGGAGAAGGAATGTTGTACCTTGATGAATGTAGTGAATATGAAGATATATATGTGTTGGCAATTTTGCCACATTGTTTTTGTTGTTGTTGTACTGCATAAATTTTTGACATGCTCACTCCTCTGTGTTTTCTTTCAAGTTTTGGTGCCAAAGCAGCTAAGTTCAAAGTTGTTGCGATATCGCGACATGTCATGAAATCACGACCAAAAGGAGCAATGGAGAGCACGAAAACAAAATGTCATGATATCATGACATTTTGCGTTATCGTGGTTCAAATAGGAGAGAGAAAGAAAACTAAAAAAATTGTCGCGATATCGCGACGTGTCGTGAAATCGTGGTCAAAGTAGTCAAACAAAGCAAGGCGGGCAAACTGTCGCATTTTCGTGACTTGTCGCATTTTCGTGACCTAGAGGCGACAACAAAGGTGAAGACAGAAAGATGTCACAAAATCGCAACATGTCGCATTTTCATGACTTGTCACATTTTCGCGAGGAGACAACAGCAAAGTACCAGGCAGGAGAAAGATGTCGCAAAATCGCAACATGTCGCATTTTCGTGACTTGTCACGTTTTCACGTAAGTGCATGAAGATGGAATCTGAGAGCAAGAAAATGTCATGATTTCGTGACATATCGCATTTTTGCGACTAGTGAAGATAGAAGAGCTAAACAAGGGAAAAGTGTCATGATTTCGCAACACGTCGCATTTTCGCAACCAAGCACAACCAAAGAGAACCAAGAGGTAAACATGTCGCGATGTTGCGACATGTATTTTCATGGCTAACGACAAGATAAATGACGAGAAGAGGAATTAAAAGCTCTTGTTCTTGATTTCTTAATGCTTCAAGCATAATTTTGTGGGTCCCAAGATCTTCAAGGCAGATTTCGAGGAATTGTTCTTCTTGTCCAGTAATTATTTTGTGGGTCCCAGGAAAGTCTGCTTTTTGTTTTAAATGCTTATTTGCTGGATTCCATGACAGCCTGTTTTATATTTTAAATGCTACAGATAAGCAGATTTCACGGGATTGTTCTTCTTTTCCAGTGCTTATTTGCTCGATCCCATGAAAGTCTACTTTATATTTTAAAATACTGCAGAGAGGCAGGTCCTCTATAAATATCATTGTATATCTCAAGAAAAGAGGGGGAGACATGTTGCAAGAAAACTTATCAAGTTCTCTGCATGAATAAGAGATTTGGCTTCAGATTTTGCAAGGAATTTTGTGTGTGATTTCCTTCTCTTTTATGCATTTCTCATTATGCTCATGTTTCTCATCTGCTGTGAGATTTAAATTCTGCATCTGAGTTTGAATATTGCTGGTGAGGAAGTGAGTTTTGGAATGCGATTCTAGAGGTTGTCTATGCAAGGTTGTAAGTAGATTATGTTGCTATCTTTTGTTATATGATGTTCATGTGCTTGAAGTGGATTCTTGTTGTTGATCTGTCTATCCTCGATCTTACAAATTCAGCCTGTGGCCATATTTCCCATCTCTTTCTGTTATTTCCCATTTCTTTTCACATATTTTCCAATTCCTTTCCTACAACTTTTATCTGAAATCAAGATTAGATTAGTAATGGAACCAGCCCTCTCTGGAGATTGGCTCGGGAGACATTTCTTTCTCTCGAAATTTCAATGTTGGCCGGGTCTAGGGCGCATATGCGTATAAAATCCTTTCTTGTGGTAGATTCGTGACCAAAAATATGATAGTTTACTTACTCATTGGCAAATGGAGGAGTACAAAAATTTTCAGCCTAAATACCTCTATATTGATTTAGAGGAGATCAAGGAAAAACAAGACAAAACTAAAACCATCCAGGAAACTAAGGAGGTGGAAGAGAAATGGAAATTTCCAAAAAATTTTATAGAATATACAGTAGGAGATAGCTAAAAATATCAAATACGAAGGACCTCAGACAATGTACATGAATCTAGGGATGAAATATTAACCTAGGATGATTCACTTTCGTGATTATTGGAATCTTATATTTAAGGCGATAAATTTTGAGATATTCTTGGAATATAAGGATGTCTTTGCATGGACATACAAGGACTTGAAGGGAGTACCAACTTAGTTATGTGTCCATAATATTACACTAATTCCTAGAGCACAACCAGTAAGGAGGATACCATATAGAATGAATCCAAAATATGTTGCATTAGTAAATGTAAAGATAGAGAAGATATTGGAGGCATGAATCATATTGAGGGTTACAACCAGTGAATGGGTATCACCTATAGTGGTCACCTTGAAGAAGTATGTGGATAAAATCAAAATATATGTGTACTTTAGGAGTATAAATGTAGTGACCATTAAGGACCCATTCCATATTTCCTTCACATATT
The DNA here is from genome assembly GCA_028583015.1 of Wollemia nobilis. Lineage (NCBI taxonomy): Eukaryota > Viridiplantae > Streptophyta > Pinopsida > Araucariales > Araucariaceae > Wollemia > Wollemia nobilis. The sequence continues at coordinate 2,478,373 of JAQPPZ010013020.1, read as the reverse complement.
CCATCCTGGAAGAAGTTGCAGGACATGAGATCTATTCATTTTTGGATGGATTTTTTGGGTTACAATCAAATAAGTATAGTTGAAGAGGATAAGTTGAAGACAAAACTTATTGTGGAGAATGGCATCTATGCGTACAATCGAATTCCATCCAGTATTTGTAATGCCCCAACTACATTTCAGTGCATCATGCTGTATATTTTTTATCAGTTGGCAATAGGGAATTTTAAAGCATTTTTGGATGACTGGTCTATTTATAGGAAGATGAAGGAGCATATTCCTACCCTAAGTGAATGTATGAGTAGGTACAAAAATGCATAGATATCATTAAACCCTAGGAACTATTACCTAATGGTACCATATGGAAAGTTGTTAGGACACATAGTGTGTAGTGAGGGATTAAAAATAGATCCTTATAAGATTCATGTGATATTGCACATGGAAGAACCATATGATGTTATTTCACTTAAAACCTTCCTTGGATGGATTGGTTATTATCGAGGGTTTATTAGGAATTATGCACATGTATCCTATCCATTGGATTCATTGACAAAGAAGAATGTTCCTTTTATATGGATAGAGGAGCACCAAGGAGCCTTTGAGGAGTTGAAGGTCAAGCTTTTCAGTAGCCTGATTTTGGTTTTCCCAAATTGGGATAAGGAATTCCATGTCCACATTGATGCTTCAAATTTTGTAATCATATGTGCTTTGGTACAAGAAGGACAGTTTAGGTTGGATCAACCTATTTTCTTTGCTAGTTGTCTATTGTCAAGGGTGAAGAGAAACTACATTACAATAGAAATAAAAGCCTTGAAAATGGTATATGCAGTCCAAAATTTTACGCATTACCTACTGGTGAATCCCTTTGCTTTTTATGTAGATCACCAAGCCCTGTTGTACTTGATAAACAAATCAGTGATACAAGGATGGGTCAGCAAGTGGCTCATCACCCTATAGGAGTTCGTATTTCAAGTAGTAGTGAGATATGGTAAGAAGAACGTAATTGCAAACCAACTATCTTAGATACAATCATGAGAGCCTATAAGAACAAGGGTTCTAGATTAATTACCTGGTGTATAGTTATTTGCCATCAATATTGTTCCATCGTGGTAAAATTTGATTGACTAGTATCTATCCATAGGAGAGTTACCACAAGAAATGATGGCAACCAAGAAAAAGAAAGTGATTATGAGGTCAGCACCTTTCCAATTGATAGCAGGATTGATATATAATATGGGAAGTGATGGTATCTTATGAATATGTGTGATGGAGGAAGAAGTTAAAATAACATTGAAATAAGCTCATGAAGGCTTAGAAAGAGGGCACATGGGACCAGATGCAACCGCTAGGAAAATATTACTAGCAGGATTATGGTGGCCCACATTGTATAATGATGCAAAAGAATACGTAAAAGCATGCGATACTTGTGAAAGGATAGGAAAGCTAGTAAATAGGGACTTTATACCATTGCATCCATTATAACCCAAGGAACTATTTGAAATATGGGGATTGGACTTCGTTCAACCATTGAAAACTTATCCAAGAAGGAAGTGCAAGTACATCGTGGTAGCAACAAAGTACTTGACAAAGTTGGTCAAAGTGAGAGCATTACCTAACAACTTAGCAAAAAGTTTATGATTAGGTAATTACAATATTTGGCATTGTGCTATAGATAACAAGTAACCTAGGAGGGCACTTTGTAAATGATATCATCAAGACACTGACAATAGAATTCAGGATTTTGTATTAATTATCTAGTTCATACTATCCTAGATCAAATGGGTAGGTGGAGGCAACAAACAAATTCTTGGTATCTACTTTGTATAAAACCCATGGAATAGAAAGAGAGGATTGAGAGGATATATTAACATATACTTTGTGGGTATACAGAATAATTTTTTAACCAACAACAGAGCATACACCTTTATAGTTAATGTATGGACAAGAGGTAGTGGTGCCAATTAAATTCTTTATACCAAGTTTGAAATTCATGGTGGAGAATCACTTGGGGATCAAGAAAGTTTGGAAGAGTGACTAACAACATTGATAAATTTAGATGAAAGAAGAGTCATGGCATAATGGGCAATTGAGGTAGCTCATAAAAGAAGGAAGATGTGGCATGAAAAACACTTAATAAAGCTAAAACTTAGTCTGGGTAACTTGGTTCTAAATTTTAATGTAAAGTGGGAAATCAAGCCTGGTAATTTGAAGACTTTATGGCTTGGTCCCTATAAAGTGGTAGAAGTAAGGAATAATGAAGCAATCAAGTTACAATTATTGAATGGGACTAAGGTACTCGACATTGTAAATGGCTCAAAGTTGAAGCCTTACAAAGTACAATGCTTATTCATTTCTTTGGAAGAGATTGAATAAACAAGATGAGAAGAAGCTCAATGAAGAACTCAAGGTGAGAAAGGTCCATCACAAGAAGAGCCTCACATGGGAATCACACACTTATATGCAGAAGGGGAGGAAACAATACCAAATATCGAATAGAAGGAGTTACCACATTGACCCGAAGAAAGAAGAAGATTGTGACTGCATGTTAGATTTGTGGATGAGACCGAACAAGTAATAGAGGAATATGAAGAATGGATTTGTTCAAATGAGAGAGGATAGGAAGAGATAGTATTGTTACCTAAAAAAAAGGGAAGGTAAAAATAAGCACCCCAAGTAAATCGAAGCATGATGTATCCCTAGGTGGAGCGTAGAGAACTACCCCAACAAGTAGAAGAGAGAAGAAGGATATGGTTAATAGTACAATATGAAGATAGAGTGGACACTTTTGAAATGGAAGTTTTAGCAGAGAATAAGAATGAGTCCATTTATGAAGAATTGTCTAGAATTACTCCATTAGCTCATATAGGGCTATTACAGTAGAGAATATGACTTTAAATATAGCAAATGCATGAGGAATATTAGATGTTATGAGGTCATGATGCAAGGTTGAGGGAACAAACCATCCAAGAATTGGATAGTACAATACAAAGGCTAGATGAACAAAGAACAACTAGGCTACAAGAACTAGAAGGGGAAGCTAAGGATAATGAGGGGATAACTCCAAGAAGTGGTATAAGAAATTATGGTGCAAGCACAAGTTCACAAGTACCACCAAATAATTTTTCAATGACAAATGAAGATGCAAACATGCTTTGGTGAGACACTAAGGAAGCAACAACATCATATGAATCACAAGGTAATACATGGGTGGATTTGAGTGAATACAGTGATGAAGGAATGCCTTGGCTAGTAAGGGAACCTAGAATAGAAAGTACCGATGATGACGATTACCCAAGGAGACCCCAAAATCCTTAGGATAATTGTGATCCCCTAGCATATACAACAACACATTGGTAACTAGGGAGATCACAGGAGCATCAAACCAACCTTGATATTCAAACATATACAATAGCCTATTTATAATTAATAAGAGATAGAAGATAATTAAGGAGATTGGAGAGATTGATGAATTTACCAAAAGATTGGTTAGAACAAAGAGAAAAAAATCAAAATGAATCAAGTTTTGAGATAGATTTTTTGACACATATAGAGAGATATTGGCAACCTCATCTTCACAAAGATGCTTCAAGGAAATAATATGGAGATGTCACTTAGTACATGCAAATCATATAATTAGATAACTATGACAATTGTCACCAAACGTAAGATGAAGTAGAAGTCCACTGGCCAACATTGAGTTGGTAGATATAACTTCTAATAACCAAGCAATGGGAGGAAGGAATCGACAAGGACCCCTAAGGCTTCCTATAGGAAGGGGAGGAGGTATTTGACCATGGAATGCATGAATTCAATATGATGTTACAAATAGAGGAGGAAGAGGTCAAGGAATATTCTGACCTTCTACTCCTAGATGGCCGAGAGATGCACCCTTAGCATGTGTAAATTGGATAAGGAATCTACAAGGTATACCAAGGATGAGAGGGATATTACCAAATCCTATAGGGTAGTATCCATTGGGACAATCACCTCTAATATGATGAGGACCTAGAAGAGTGGTAGGAGGTAGAGGATTACTCCAAGAATAGGAGTAATCACCATTGGTGTAGAGAAGCTCGATTTCAAGAGGAATAGGATGAGGAAGACACTCACGAGGTAGAGGCATTGTTAGAAGAGGAAGAATGTATTTTGTAGATGAAAGAAACCAAGGATTAAAAATGATCCAATCACCAAATTTGGAGCCAAAATTGATCTAAGGAGATAGGTGGAGAAGTCTCTCAATTGATATTAGAGTAGTCAATACACTGCTACCTAGGGATCAATCACCTATACGACAAGAGGAAGGTGTAGGCACCAAATTACAACCACTAAACCTCCATCCTAACCATCCCACCACCCACTTGTCTTCAATTCTACTCTCTCACCAATTATTTGGCCCAATTCCACCTTCCTACCATTTCCTAGCCTAATTGGGATTATTTTAATAATATTTTATTATATTTTAATATATTTATTATAAAATATATGCATTAAATAAAGTCAATTAACCTCAGCCGTTTGATCAGATTTAATCTCCACCCTCCATCTTCATTAATCCATACCACATTCAAAAAGCAATCTCAACCTTAGGATTCAATTTAATTTCAATCGCATGATTAAAAAGTGTCAAGTCGAAACCCTAAGAGAACCCTAAGTTGAATTATAAGTAAGAGCATTTGTAAATGCTCAAATCCTAGAATACTGGAATTTGGAGAATTAGACATTTGCACCCTAGAGGAGTTATTGGTGAAGCCCTAGCATAGAATCTTGAAGATCTAAAGTCCTAGCTCATTGATAAGACTTTTGCTATTCCAGTTGTCACCCATTCATCCTCCATCATCGTCACAACCCCCATCCATCCACTACATTCATCGCCATCACCTAGATATGCTTTTGTAGATTATGCACCAACCCACAAGTGCCATCCAGATCTTGCGAGGCTCGTTCCAGAGCCTACAAAGTTCTCACCAAAGACTTATATATACCGCAGGCACTCTCTAGAGCCTGTTGTACCCCACAGGTGCACACTAGAGCCTACAAAGTTCGCATATGAGCCTGCAAAGTGCACGTTCGAGCCTGTCATCATCAAAAAACCTCAATCTAAAGTTTTTGTATCAACAAATCTGCAACGTCGTCTACAATAGCTGAACAAAAGCAAGGTAAATCTCAAATTTTTATGTATTTTATTTAGTAATTTTTTGGTCTTGCATGTTGTCTTATTTCATTATTAAACTAGGGTTTTATTAATGTCTGAGGGCCTCACACTATGGACCCCTCACAGGTATTACTAACTCTCTTTGTTTTTTTTTTTGTATGCAGATCTATAAATTCCCCATTTCATTTGATGGTTGTTGAAGCTGGAGTGGCCCAACCTTGGATATCCGAAGCCCACTCAACCTATTGGGATCAAGAACACACTCGAATCTGAAGACACTTCTATTGCTACTAGCTATGGTTTCAGATAACCCTAGCACCATTGTAATCTATTGTATCAAATATTAGCATTGAACATTGATTGTAATAAAAAGAGTTTATCGGCTCCTCCCATGTTATTGAATACGTCCTTTTGTGCAATCTTTGTGTCTCACTGCATTATTTGATTTTCTACTATTCTATTTTAAGTGTCATGTTCTTGCATCTACAAATGGCAATCACGATGGGACGCCACAAGGGTTGCACTATTTGATAGATCTACCTTGCTAATTTACTGTTATTATTGTTTGTTGCAGTTTTTTTAGAAAACATAAAAGTCGTCATGTTCATCGCTAGGGTTTCTGAAGCATTCAGTAGTAGTTCTAGAGATTGTGCAGGTGCTCTTTCATGTTACGTAGGAATCCTTTCGTATTACACTGGCATTTTTCCATGTTACGCAAGCACTCTCCTGTGCCTACGTAGGCACCCAGATATGCCTGGCATTAATTTGAAGCATAGCTAAGGCTTCCAAGTGAGTTCCATAACCCTAGTTGGTCATTTAGCAATTTATGTATTCTATTTACTGTTGCTATTTTTCATTGTTTTTGGGTTTAACATTAAGTAATCTGAGAAATAATCTACAGCAAGTCATATCTAGGGTTTATGTGTGTTTCAATATTTCAAATTTATTTCTTGTCCTGAAAGTTGTAGATCTAGGTGATTGTTTGCATTTTGAGTGCATATGAAATAGAAAGGCATCCTAGATTTCGCATTTTAGGGTTAAATATTACTTTAATTTTGCATATCTAAATAGGAACAACATCTTGATGCATAAAGTAATCCTACCCTAGGCTGGACCCTTTGGCAGAGAGATGGACGAACCCTTTGGTTGCTCTTGTGATTTTAATCACTTGTAGGCAGGGGATTTTAAGGGTGTACTCTGCACTCTTTAGGTGAAATTTACATCTTTATGTTGGATTATGATTTAGATTAGTGAAGTTAGTAATCTTTAATATTGTTTGCACACCATACAGAACAAGAGATCTAATAAAATTAATCACACACACTGCACAGTGCACTTTTTAACAGTAATAGTTGGATTTCATCACCAACTATTGCTTGAGGTTTGGTGACGGTGGCATTCATATTCATCCATCAAATCTCTATCCCTAGACACCATAGTACTACCCCCGAGAAAACTTGTTGGAGATAATTACCAACAAGAATCTCGTTGCCTTGGCCAACCATAGCTTTTACCTTTGTTTTTCATTAAACAAGATTAAGTTATATAAAAACACACAAAATCACAATTTTAAAAGGAACTTCACATTAAGGGAAGAAAATAATTAATGAACCTGAGGTAAACCACACAAGGTGAAACTTAGGATTGGTTGTTTTCTTTGTTTTAAATTTTGAAAAAAAAAAGTTGTTAATTTATGTGGTTTAGATAAGCTTTGAATCTTTGGTTTTACTACTTTATGGTGCTAACACGACAACAAAAGAAAATTATAAACCAAAGTAGTTTAATGGAAAACAATTCTCATGAGCCCACTACTTCGTAGCCCCATCCAATATAGTTTAGACCACTTTGTCTGGATCATCCCATCCACCCCAATCTCAAGAGGAGTCCCATTCACTTGATGTGGAGACAGCCACCACCTACATAGACATGGATAGAGTTCAAGCCATTTACAAGGCTTCTAAATATGTCTTAGAGCCCCTTAGCCAATATGGTTTTGAATAAGTTGAATTTGCTACCACCTACATTGCCCAAGGATATCCTAATTTGAGATATGAATATGGTATGCCTTCCTCCACAATCCAACCACCCCAAATCCCAAGTGTTCAAATCCACCTATACCAACCCCTTGTATGAGGAGCATGTTAATGCTGCCTCGCAAGTCCCTAATATTCAAGTTCCAACATCAAATGCAACTTGCACCATACCCATGTCCTCTCATCCATCATCATCCACACCTCCATAATCTCACTTAGCCAATATCACCATTTCATCCATTCCTCCATCATCTCACTTAGCCAATATCACCATGTCATCCATTCCTCCATCATCTCACTTAGCCAACATGACCATGTATAATCATCCATCATCATCAACCCAACCATCATCTCATCCAACCTCAACCCCATCATTCGACACATGGTCAAATCAAGAACTTACAGATACATTAGGGCTCATCAATAGATTACTTTCACAACAAACAAAAGGAAAACAACCAGTTAACACAAACCCTATGACCTAAGAAATTTCAAATCAACCTCCACTCATCAATCAAAATTTGGCATGGGTCCCTAATTCTTCCATAGTGACCATCCCTAATCCACCACCACTCCACACATCCACCATACCAATCAACATTGCCACCAATCAACAATCCAATCCATTGCTCCATCATCATCATCAATCATTGCCATACTACAACCATCCATATTCTTTGCATACCCAACCCAATTAATTCCACAACACCATGTTGGCCACACCCCAAAATCCATCATCCAACCCATCAACCAACCACCACCTAATCCAGGGTCCTCACATTCCAGCAGAAGACCTTAGACTTTAGGCAATGCAAAAGCAAATCGATCAGTTGATGCAAAATTCATCAGGAACAACGAGACAAAAACTCACATTAAGCCAACTGATCCATCAACCAATCCATCCATTGGTACCATCACTGCCATATCCAGTAGATTTTACAAAACAAAATTTGATAAATTCAAGGGAACTAAGGATCCCAAGGAACATGTGAGCTCATTTGTCCATGTATGTTTTTGTATTAGTGATGATAATGCTCTTATGCTTTGAACGTTTCCTCAAACATTAGGGGGAGATGCCATTGAATGGTACAAACAATTGCCCACACATAGTATATACACTTTTGATAAATTGATAGATCTATTATTGGAACGCTTCACCTTAAATATTAAAAAGAATGTGTCCTTATCAAATATCTACTATTTGAAACAATGGGATGAGGAACCTATCTATGAATTTGGAAACTGTTGGAGGGTAGTCATAACGAAGTTGCCATTCTCCTTACCAATGGAAGAAATTATAAAACATTTTACCAAGAGTTGCTTAAAATCCATCTCTTGGATGCTACATCTAAACACTTATAGAAGATTCGAAGAAGCTTTAGTGCAGGCTAGTGTCATTGAAGAGATAAAAATCCAAGAGGGTGTCATTAAGACTAAAAAGAAAGAATGGCAAAATATGAGCCAATATCAAAATAATCAATCTATCCAAAACAAATCCACACAATCCTCAATGCCTAACACAGCAAACCAAGTCAATCAAGTGGTGATGATCCAGCCCGTAGTGGCTCAAAACCGATGCAAAAACAAATTTCCTATCATGCGGTCCCATCAGTAACCCAAGCACCAATGGTATAAAATAGAACACCAACTATGGAACAACCTATTTGCCACCAATTCAATCACCCACACAGACAATACACTCCTTTAAACGAGTCATAGTCATCCCTATTTCAAAGGTTGTATGAAACCAACAAATTAGCCTTATCAAAAATTAGGCCCAATGATACCACCAAATGGCCTAAGTGTTATATAGAACACTTATTTTGCCCATACCATCGACAAAATGGGCATGATATCAATTCCTACCACATGTTCAAAAACATAGTGCAAGACCTTATAGACTTAGGGGCCATTAACATGGATAACCCCTTAGCTCCACAAAATCAAAATTTGGGCATATATCAGACGCCTCTACCTAACCATGGGGAGGTCTAGTATAACGTAGGGGGTAACAATCAACAAGCACCCCCTAACCAAGTAAATAATGTCTAACAATATCAGAACTTTGCAGAAGCAGTCCATGTGGTCACTAGAGGGCAAAGACAAAATCAACAAAATGTTCAACAACCTTCAAACCCACCTCCCATCCAAACATCGCCAAATCCATCTCTGCCAATCAATCTATCCAATTTATCCAATCCACCTATCCTTCATTCAATAAGACCAGCAGTAACCTTAACCATCCGGTTAACCACTTGTTTGAAAATGGCATCGACCAAACTTTATGTATGTGAGCTTATCCAACAATACCCTAGGCATAGAGAAGCTTTAATGGAAATACTCAAGTCAATTGAGTTAGAATACCAAGACTCTAATGCCTTCAAAATTTTTTTAGGGAGTGTTAGAACGTGCATGGAGCCATCAATTACCTTCTATTACTTTGAGATAAAACCAATGAGTTCAGAATCGGTGGACCCTCCATTGCACATAATGGCCTTAATAGATAGAAAGCCATTCAAAATAGTATTAATCGATACTGGCTCGTCAATCAATATCATTACTACCGCTGCTCTTATCCATCTCAACTTACCTCCATCCCACATTTCCAAATCATCATTCACACTCAAAGCATTTAATGATGCTTTGTGTACCACAATTGGCACTGTTGTTTTACCTATAGAAGTAGGGGCCAAAACATTGCACACAATGTTTCACATCTTGGAAGGAGCCATGGCGTATAATATACTCCTTGGTAGACCTTGGATGAGTAAAATGAAATATGTCCCATCAATTCTCCACCAATGCTTGAAATATATTCATGATGGACAAATCCATTGCATCCCCGTGGATGTTGAACCTTTTAAGTATTGTAATTTCTTTTCAAATACTTATGAATCCATGTTGCCTTCCACCCATTTATTCTTGGCACCATCATTAGATCCATCCATGTCATCTCTCAATCTGCCTCCTTCCTCTAATCCATATTCATCTTCTTCTAAGGCTCCCATCATAGAGGAGCTACCTGTTGAGTGTATATTTTGCCCAATTGCAAAATATCACCACATGCAGAGTATTGAACAGAAAACTCCCTCTTGAAAAAAAACCAAATGACAAACATTCAACTTCTCCAAGGTTCTGGTAAGATATCTAAAATATTACAATAATGCCAGAAATAATTCAATGATGCATGTGACCATAAACAAGGGGCCTTTGCGGGTTCTAAACAATGCTTAGTGATTGAAAGATTTTATTATTTTATTATTATGTCATGATATCACGACATGTCACATTTTCGTGACTCGAAAAGTCTAGGCAGGAAGAGAAAAAAAAGTGTCATGATATCATGACATGTCACAGTTTCGTGACTCAAGAAGGGCAGGCAGGTAGAATAACAAAAGTGTAGCGATATCGCGCAATGTCGCATTTTCACGACAAAGGCATAGAGAAAGTGTATAGAGGCAGAAGTGTCGCGATATCGCGACAAAAGCAAAGACGAAGTATATGGAGGCAAAAGTGTCGCGATATCGTGACATGTTGCAGTTTCGCGGGCCAAGGCAAAGAGAAAGAGGAAAGAGAAAATAGTGTCGTGATTTTGTGACATGTATTTTCATGGGCCTAAGCAAAGAAAAGGAGTAAGGAGAAAAAGTGTCGCGATATCGTGACATGTTGTATTTTCGCGGGCCAAAGCAAAGAGCAAGAGGAGAGAAAATAGTGTCATGATATTGCGACATGTATTTTTGCGGGCCAAAGCAAAGAGAAAGAGGAGAGAGAAAATAGTGTCATGATATCGTGACATGTTGTATTTTTGTGGGCCAAAGCTAAGAGAAAGAGCAAGGAGAAAAAGTGTCACGATATCATGACATGTTGCATTTTTATGGTCCGATACAAAGAGAAAGAGAGAGAAAGTGAAGGTGTCGTGATATCGTGACATGTTGTATTCTCGCGGTTAAGTCTTTTCTACGAAGACAGATGAACAGCCAACTAAAATTAGGGTTACAACTATCATGAAAGCCGACTAATATTAGGATTTATAGCCGACTAAGATTAGGGTTTTCATCTCAAACATTATGTTATAGGAGGGCTATTTGGAGATTTTTGGTGTCGTTGATGTGTGCGAAGTTTGATCGAAGTGCATAGAGAGCAAGTCGTGTCGAATCAAGCTAAGTGCAGAATTTGCAAATAGAGCAAAGTGCTCGAAATGGAGAAGACAATGGTAAAGGTTTACTGTAGCGAAGCAGAGTGTGCGAAGTGATTGCGCAAAGAAAGCAAAAGGTGCAGTGTGACTGTAGATCACAGAAGTGTGCGAAGTGTCTGTTCTGTGAACGGTGAAAGAGATTGGGTAAGCAATAGACCAGTCAGGGTCTTGTAAAAGTGAAGGTATTTTTTTGGTAAACTTCTAGATTCAAAATTGAATTCCAGGTTGCAGCTTGGCATCAGGGGTTGGTGCTTCCAGTTGGTGCTGGTAAAACAAGGGTTGGTGCTCCTTTCTGTTGGTGCAGATAAATAAGGGGTTGGTGCTCCTTCCAGTGGGTGCTAGTAAAGTGATTGTAAAGTTGGTGCTTTGCAAATACTGGATTTGTATGGTAGTCCAAGCAGTCATTTTTGAGGAGTAGCCACATTGGTGAACCTCGTTAAATCTTGTGTTGTGTGATTTTCTCTTGTGATACTTGCTTTATCTATTTTTAAGGTTTCATCATTTTAGTTTTAACAACAATAAATTCAAGTTTAAAGAGCTACACTGATTCACCTTGCCCATCTCAGTGTCTTTATGAGACTAACAAAAGAGAGGATTGTTATTGAAGAGGAAGAGCAAGAGCAATTTCTACAAAATAAAAGGGAGTGCAGCCATGGAAATTCCTTTCCCTCACATAGCGAAGAAGCCTAGGAATGGAGCACATTCTGCACTGAGCATAAAATAATCTTCATCACAAGCAATTGACCCAACACACTCTAATTCAATGGTGAAATTGGTTAATCTAAACATGGGTAAGGAACAATCTAAAGGAGAAGAAAATATTGTGATACAACAATGTTTACCATCAGCTCAAATGATCATAAGAACAAAAGGATAGGAGCCCATAGGTATGCATTTTCCTTCTTCTTCTCTCATTAATAAGCATTTGGTGACAATTATTTTTCATCCATAGTTCCTATGTCTACTTCACCTCCCATCACATATACCTCTCCCATTCCCACTTTTGTCCCACAGTCATAGGTCACTGGTGCTTCTTCAGTTTCATCCATTCCATCCTTTTCTCTTGCCTTCAGTTCATTTGCATCTTCCCCAAATCCATTTGCTCTTCTATTTCCCTTTGTTTCATCTTCCATACCTTCACATTCTTCCATAAGCACGCAAGAACCTCTTCAAGTAAGCATAGCTGAGATCCCCTCCACTTCCATTCCTGTGGTTGAATCAAATACCCAACAAGATATTTTTCTCTCTTCCCCAATTTTTACCATGGAGGAGCCACTAGTCTCTGAGATAGAGTTGCTACCTTAGCGCTCAATAACAAAAAAAATCAGCAAGGCACAACAAATTTCATCTAGGTGGTGGAAGAATCATAAGAAAAAGGATTCACTAGCCATGGCACAACCAGTAAAGAAAGTGACTTTTGATCCCATAGTAATGGAGAAGCACACGGTGACCATGATTCCTCGGGTTCAAAAACCTCAAATAGAAATGACATGTAGTGACTATTCATACCAAGTTGTCACTGAGGACCTCACAAAGAAGCATCCAGTTGAGCACATGGGAACCATACAGGAGGCATCAAGTTCCATGTATCTACGAAGCAGAACATTACAAAGATCTTCTCATTCGAGTCGAAGAGAAAATCAAAAAGCTCGAGGAAGCCTTAGAGGAACAACAGGCTAAATCTGATGCAGCACAATTTGAATGTCAACAGTGGCAGCAACAAGTGATGCATTTGGAAAGTGACATAGCGGAGAGCAAGCAGACAACTACATAGTTTCAGGTAGCTGAGTAGGAAGCACAACTAAAATTCAAGCTCTACAGGATCAGCTTTAGAACTTGCAGAATCAATTGGCAGCAAAATCAATGCACTTTGTGTCCCTCACCAAGGACAAGATTAAGGAAGCTCACAGTCATATGTTGACTAATTGTAAGAAAATGGCAACCAAGGCTACATTAGTGCTCTTGTTCCTTCAGGATGTTCAGAAAGCTGTTTCATATGGTGGACCTATAATAGACAGCATGGAGCAAGATTTAGAGCCAAAATTGGAAATGGCCATGAAGATCCAAGCAATGACTCAAATAAATCTCAAGATGCGTCCAATGAGTGATATAGCCCATGCTTGGGCGAGTGCTAAAATCATATTACACAGTTATTTCTCCAAGATGAATCTGATTAAAGAAGCTCGTCAGTTGCAAGAGACCTTTGAGCATGAAAGACGTATTTTATTGGTTTATTTTGAAACACTTGCAGATAATGGTTTTCCTAGTTTTGTTAATGATCAAGGAAATATTTTGAAAAAGAAAGACCTAGATACATTATGGGTTTTTTTCATGACGAATACTTCAGATATTGATAATTTGGAGGAGCCCATCACCAAAGAGCATGTGTTACCATTAATGAGAGAGTTTATTCGCATTGAATCTGGATTATTGGAGCTTAGTCAAAGGGACAAAATTCTTGATATAGAAAAGGTTGAGACTTTTCGATATCTTGTGGGTACTTGTTGGCATTTTTGCCACATTGATTCTCATTGATTAATGCATTAGTGTATTGTTGGAAATCTGATCTTTGATTGATGCAGCTTGGGCAAAAAAAGGAGAAAAATTGAGCAAAAAATGGTTAAGTTAAAAACCTGCAGCGATGCGCTGACATGTTGCAGAATCGCGGTCAACGCAGTCAACACAGGCAGGTTGGGTGGAACCGTCGCGATATCGTGACGTGTTTCGGAATCGCGGGTCGGGCAGCGTCGAAGGCATTAAGTCAAAACTTGCAGCGCATCGCTGACATGTCAGCGAATCGCGACGAAAAATAGCGGTTGATGCGGAGAGAAGGAACATGTAGCGAAATCGCTACATGTTCCGTTTTCGCGGGGCAGAGCACAAGGAGGAGCCAACGACGAAAACATGTAGAGAAATCGCTACATGTTCCGTTTTCGCGGAGCAAGCTTGCGATAGCGAAGAGGAAGTCGAAGACGTAGCGAAATCGCTACATGTGCCATTTTCGCGAGTCAAAGGCGGTCAAAGTGTACGGCATTATAAGATGTCGCGATTTCATGACACGTCGCGATTTCGTGACCCGTCGCGTTTTCGCGACCTGTAACTGTTTTCCCGCCAAGTGCAGTATGAACGGCCGAGGAGATATTTTTGGTTTCCGACGATTTAATATTGACCCGAATTAAATATTTTGCGGATTTCCGAGGCGGTTAAAGTCGAAGAAGCGCCCAGGCCACCAAAATTAAAGGCTTTATTGGTTCAAAGTTGTTGTTCATGGATTGGCGTAACGTTTTCATGCATATTGAAAAATGAATTTAATGAAGAATCGCGAACGTTTCATTGCCTTTAATTTTTGCTTCCTCGAGGCCGTGATTAAGGGGATCGTGTTCCTGATTTCCAAGATATAATTGTAGATCACGAGGAAGTTGGTTTTAATTATTTAATGCTGCAAAGAGGACGGACCTCTATAAAAACCAATGTAATTTTCATTTACAAGGGTTGGAAAAACTTGCTGCTAGAAACTGGAATTGTATCTGCGGGAATAAAAGGATCAATTTCTAATTTTTCAAGCGTTGCATGGATGAATTTCTTTTCTATTTTCTGCATTTCTAATAGCCTTCGTATTTCTGCATTGCTATTACATTTAAATTCTGCATACTGGATTTAAATACTATGGTCAGGGTACGATTCCTGGAATGTGGGTTTGGAGGGATTTGCGACATGTGATTGTGCGAAGATTAAGCTGATTTCTTATGTTACTTGTTGTTGTTGCATTTGTAGTTTCCTGTTGTTTTTTTGATCCCATCACTTCGGCCTGTGGCCATATTTCCCATTTCTTTCTGCAACCTTTTAAATCTCTTTCCAGCAACCCTATCTTAAACCCAATTTTAGAATAGTAGAAGGAACCAGCCTACTCTGGAGATTGGTCTGGGAGCCATTTCTTGCTTCCAGCATTTCAATGTTGGCCGGGTCTAGGGCGCAATTGTAAAAATCCTTTCCTGTGGCAGATTCGTGACCAACAGTTTTTGGCACGCCCGGTGGGACAGACAAGTTCTGTCTCCAAGAATTCATAATTGGTGGGATACGCATAATTTTCCAAAGTGATAACCCCACCGGTGCCAACAGTTTTGGCACGTTTTTAACACCCGGAGGTCTCAAGATTTGATGAGCTGTCTTGGCCTCACAGCGGAGATTTGGAAGTTCATCTGGCGACTTTGCTGAGTTGAAGATCTGTTCGTGGACGCCTGTTTTTGTTTTAAAAAAAAAAAAAAGTTCAAAGAATGTTTTTTCTGGCGACTCTGACTTAATGGCGATGGCCGTGATCCCGCAGACCACTGCCACAAAGGTGAGGGTTTTTTCTAGATGGGATGATCCTGGCCCTCTGAATCTGCAAGTTCGGCATGAAATTCCTGAAGGTGCCTTGAAGAACCTGGCAAAATATGATGGTACCGAAGGCATGGCTCTGGCACATGTTGAAGACATTGCTATTCTGTCCATGATCCATGTCATAGAACACGAAGATGTCATGATCCGACTTCTGGTTCAGTATTTGGAAGGAAGAGCGTTGCAATGGTACAGATTGCTCAAACGTCAAAGCATCAGCTCATGGGATGATCTCGCGGGAGCACTGATCAAAATATTTGATGAAGATCCTTTCTACAGTTCTTTGGATCTCTACCAATTTTTCATGTACATCAAGAGAGCACCTCAAGAAAGCATCACGGACTTCAATGTCCGATTCTTGATAAGTTGGAAGAGAATTCCAGAGAAGATCCGTCCATCACCCACCCAAGCCCTCCTCTTTTATGTTCGAGCTTTTAATTCCGACATAGGTCTCTTTTTACTGCAGTCAAGTGAACAACGGTTCCCATAAATCTTTGAGGAAGCAGTGCGAGCAGAACAGCTGTTGCTCTTATCAAGGAAGTTACCGTGGGGAGAAACTCCATTACCTTCTCCGGTGGTTGCTGCTCCTGTCTACCCTACACAATACTTTTCATGCCAGATCCCTTATATTGAGCAGAAACCTGAGATGCAGTCATGTGGAGTTCAAGGGACAGATCTCGTCCAAAGTCAAGGATTGGAACATGCAAGCACTTTTCCAGCAATGAACAATATGATTGCTTGCAGTTTTCATCAAGAGATGGGCCAAGTAGAAGAACAAGTTCAAATTCCAGAACCTGAGGAGATCCCAGAATCAGATTTCTCACTTGTAGAGCCCTGTGATCACATCAAGGAGTTAGAGGAGCCTGTACTCAACCCACAGCCAGTAAAGTCTGCAAAGTGGTGGTGTTGGTTCTAGCCACTATATCCAGTACCCGAAGAAGTCTTCCATGGGGGTACTAGTAAGAAGGATAATCTGTCGCATTGCATCCTGTCAGCACCATGGAGAACTTCAAGAAGGAGCCAGCCCAATTTCAAGGACCAACTTAAGTATGATCAGATCTGGTCGGGACATTGCAGATTTACCGGATAACATTCTGAGATTGGATGTCTGGTGGCGACATGCCAATCATGTCGTGAATTATTGTATATAGTATTTTGAAAAAAACAAAAAAAAATAGAAAAAAAAAGAGAAAAAAAAAAAAAAGTGGTATTGTTTTTATTTGTTCATCTCGGCTCTTGTTGCCTGCGAGCCGTAGATGCTTGTTTTTCCTTTGTTTTTCTCCTCCCAACAGTTTGGTGGCTTTCTAGAACTTTCTTATTTTCCCTTCCCCGTTTCCTCTCTTTCCTTTCTTCATCTTCTTCCTTATATTTCTTCTGCATTAAAACAAAATAAGCCACAGCTGTTGTTTCTTTTTCCTTTTCTGTTTTTCCTCGTCCCTTCTTATCCCTTTCCTCTAAGTTCAGTCTTTTATGCATTTATTTCGTAGTCTAGTTCATTTCATTTCACAGCTTTTCTAGTTCCATTCCCACTCCATAACTTCGTTCATTTTCATTTCATCATTCCATTTGCAGTCACCGCTTGCGCAATCGCAAGAGCTCACTCCATCATCGCGTTCCATTAGTCATTTCATAATCAGTTATATGCAGGTTTTTCCAGTTTCAATTTTTCAGCAGAACATGTATTGCAGCAGCCCACCTTCTGTTCGGATATGACTCTGTGCCCAATGGACTAAGGCCTGGATTCTTGCATACAACGAGCTGTATACCCCGTGAGCCGCCAAGAATGTTGGCATTTTTGCCACATTGATTCTCATTGATTAATGCATTAGTGTATTGTTGGAAATCTGATCTTTGACTTCAGCTTTGATGCAGCTTGGGTGAAAAAAGGAGAAAAATTGAGCAAAAAATGGTTAAGTTAAAAACCTGCAGCGATGCGCTGACATGTTGCAGAATCGCGGTCAATGCAGTCAACGCAGGCAGGTTGGGCGGAACCGTCGCGATATCGCGACGTGTTCCGGAATCGCGGGTCGGGCAGCGTCGAAGGCATTAAGTCAAAACTTGCAGCGCGTCGCTGACATGTCAGCGAATCGCGACGGAAAATAGCGGTTGATGCGGAGAGAAGGAACATGTAGCGAAATCGCTACATGTTTCGTTTTCGCGGGGCAGAGCGCAGGGAGGAGCCAACGACGGAAACATGTAGCGAAATCGCTACATGTTCCGTTTTCGCGGAGCAAGCTTGCGATAGCGAAGAGGAAGTCGGAGACGTAGCGAAATCGCTACATGTGCCATTTTCGCGAGTCAAAGGTGGTCAAAGTGTACGACATTATAAGATGTCACGATTTCGGGACACGTCACGATTTCGTGACCCGTCGCGTTTTCGCGACCTGTAACTGTTTTCCCGCCAAGTGCAGTATGAACGGCCGAGGAGATATTTTTGGTTTCCGACGATTTAATATTGACCCGAATTAAATATTTTGCGGATTTCCGAGGTGGTTAAAGTCGAAGAAGCGCCCAGGCCACCAAAATTAAAGGATTTATTGGTTCAAAGTTGTTGTTCGTGGATTGGCGTAACATTTTCATGCATATTGAAAAACGAATTTAATGAAGAATCGCGAACGTTTCATTGCCTTTAATTTTTGCTTCCTCGAGGTCGTGATTAAGGGGATCGTGTTCCTGATTTCCAAGATATAATTGTAGATCACGAGGAAGTTGGTTTTAATTATTTAATGCTGCAAAGAGGACGGACCTCTATAAAAACCAATGTAATTTTCATTTACAAGGGTTGGAAAAACTTGCTGCTAGAAACTGGAATTGTATCTGCGGGAATAAAAGGATCAATTTCTAATTTTTCAAGCGTTGCATGGATGAATTTCTTTTTTGTTTTCTGCATTTCTAATAGCCTTCGTATTTCTGCATACTGGATTTAAATACTGCGGTCAGGGTACGATTCCTGGAATGTGGGTTTGGAGGGATTTGCGGCATGTGATTGTGTGAAGATTAAGCTGATTTCTTATGTTACTTGTTGTTGTTGCGTTTGTAGTTTCCTCGTTGTTGTTTTTCCGATCCCATCACTTCGGCTCGTGGCCATATTTCCCATTTCTTTCTGCAACCTTTTAAATCTCTTTTCGGCAACCCTATCTTAAACCCAATTTTAGAATAGTAGAAGGAACCAGCCTACTCTGGGGATTGGTCTGGGAGCCATTTCTTGCTTCCAGCCTTTCAATGTTGGCCGGGTCTAGGGCGCAATTGTAAAAATCCTTTTCTGTGGCAGATTCATGACCAACAGGTACTCTCAAAGCTCGGGAGGCGATTACCATAGATGGATGGGCTGAAGCAGTTGTGATATATGAATCCACTACAACACATCTCAAAATGCAAGATGAAGCTGATACAAGTAGCTAACCATCAGATGCAGCTGCAAGTGGGAACTCTATACCCAATGAATAAAGGCTCAGAATCGATTACATTCAAGCAGTCTGAATACCCCGTGAGTCGCCAGAAATGTTGGCATTTTTGCCACATTGGAATTTTGTTGTAGTGTGCCACATTGACATTTCGTTGTAATCATTGGTGCCACATTGGAATTTTGTTGTAATCTTTGTTCGAAAATTATTTTTCTTTTTTAAGTGTTTTCACACATTTAACACTTTTTCCTATGGATGTAATTTTGGGTGAAGTTTGGTGCAAATCTTCCTTGAAAAGAGATTAATATTTATAAAGATAATTCTTGAGGTGATATGATTGCTGAAGCTACCAATTTTAAGCATGTGCTCTTGATTCCAGTGCAATATTATTCATTTTTGAGGCATCGACCACTTCGTGGGCATGCATTTCCAAGGCGCCACCATGGAGATTGAAACTGGACCGATGATTTGTGCTGAAGCTTAATATGCCATGTGATAAAATTAGCAGTTATTTTATTTGGAATTTTCTCATTGGTTCATTTTTGTGGTCGAGGAGAAAGTTTTTGCTATTGGTGGCTGAGTGGCCAAAACTTTACCTCCACATGTATTTATGAAAGAGGCGAAAACCTCTATAAATACTAATCAAATTCTTATTGTAAAGGGAGGTTAGATATTTTGCAAGAAAACTCTCTAAGTTCTCTGCATCAATAGAAGAGACTTGGATTTTGAAATTTGCAAGCATTCTTATGTGTGTGATTTCCTTCTTTTTTTTTAAATCATTTCTGTTTATGCTCATGCTCTTGCTGTTAAATTTTGAATTTTACATTCTGAATTCAAACGTTGCTAGTTAGTGAGTAGATTTTGAAATGTGATCTAGGGGTTATCTCTACAAAGGTGTGAGTTAAATTCTACTACTTTCCTTTTATTATATGTTGTTATAAAACTTGGTGGAATTTTTGCTATTAGTCTGCCCCAAATTCTACACTTCGGCCTGTGGCTATATTTCCCTTTTTTTAGTTATTTTTCAATTTCTTTCCTGCATCCCTAGTCTTCAAACAGTGTAGAATTTAGTAAGGAAGCCATCCCTCTCTGGATTTCGGTTCGAAGGAATTTTCTTTTTCCCTTGGCATTTCAATGTTGGCCAAGTCTAGGGCGCACAAGTGATGAAATCTTGTACTTAGGCAGATTTGTGACCAACACAAATCCATTGCATCCTCATGGATGTTGAACCTTTTAAGTATTGTAATTTTGTTTCAAATACTTATGAATCCATGTTACCTTCCACCCATTTATTTTTGGCACCATCATCAAATCCATCCACGTCATCTCTTAATCCACCTCCTTTCTCTAATCCATCTTTGTCTTCTTCTAAGGCTCCCATCATAGAGGAGCTACCTGTTGAGTGTATATTTTTTCCAATTGCAAAATATCACCATACGCAGAGTATTGAACAAAAAATTCCCTCTTGAAAAAAAACCAAATGACAAACATTCAACTTCTCCAAGGTTCTGGTAAGATATCTAAAAGATTACAATAATGTCAGAAATAATTCAATGATGCATGTGACCATAAACAAGGGGCCTTTGTGGGTTCTAAACAATGCTTAGTGATTGAAAGATATAACTAAAAGCAAATGTAAAATAAAAATAGTTCTTTTTAGGGTTTTATTTTTTTAATTGGTGCTACTCTGAATTCCTATTAGTAAAGTATTTTATCTTCACTTAAAATGTTTCAAATGATAAAATGTGGAATTGTCCACCTCATTTTAATGCCAGTGCCTTTAATATGAAGTAAATTTTAGATAGTGGTTCATTTTATCTTCCTTATGTTGATGCGACTACCCTAATAGTGATTAGTAGAAGTTAGCATGTTACCAATGTTAGCAAAGTTATCTTTCACTTCTTATCTTAACTTAATGTGAAATTGCAGGTTAGTATCCCCCCTAAACCACGTTTTTTATCTAAAAATTTAGATTAATGAAGTTTAGAGGTGCAGGAATTCTGGAAAATAACCAGAATGGAAACAACTTGAAAGCTTAACAATTTTAGAAATGGACCAGAATAAAAGCGAAACTGAAAGGAAATTAACAAAAATTCTAGAAAAGGACCAGAATAGAAGTAAAAAAGAAATTAGCAAAAATTCTGGAAAAGGACCAGAATGGAATTAAAAGAAAATGAAATTCAGGATGGACCAGAATGGAATGATTGAGTGCTTGAAATAAAATGAACTTAACAAAAATAAATCAAAATTCAAATTTGGTTAGCTGAAAAGATCAAATTATGAATTAGTTTAGCAAGCTCCTTCCTGCAAAATCCCAAGTTATGAGGTAATCATAAAACAACCTGAATTAATGGACCTGCAACATAAGCACAATACCATTAAATCAAGTGCAAGACTCAAAGGAAACATAGATAAACTGCATTATCTTGAACTTTACCTATTGCAACCCATTTCATGGCATAAGACAATGGCTAGAAAAGACACTAAAAACGTTAGTTTTATGATAAAAAAAACCCTCCTTTTGATTTTTCTCACAAAAGTTTGCTACTCTTTTAATATTTGAAAATAAATGCTTTTTTGTATTGCCTTTCGGAATGCTACATCATTTTCATCCCCCTCTAGTACAATATCCCTCTTGGGTATTTAAGGTTTTCCAAAATCGATTCATTTCAAATTCTCGGTCCAAAAAACAAACCGTAAAACCCTCTAAAATATAAAATCATTAACACTTCTCATAACTCCATATTTTATAATGTTAAAATAAAATAAATAAAAATAAAATATAAAAATAAACTTTATATTTTATTATCCTATAAACTATTTTAAAATTATAAAAATCAACTAAACAACAAAAATAAATACTTTTCTTCCCTTATATCTCCTTTTATTTTAATATACATGAAAACTACAGATAAAAGAATATAATTTTCAAACTAAAACCTTATGCCTCCCTTCCACTATATACGTGAATAAGATTGAAGCCTTCTAACCAACCTAGAATGCAATTTCACCTTTGGCGTCGTTCAAATCTCCTTAGCCTTGAATCAAACCCTGAGCAGTCATGAGTTCTATGTCCTTCGTGTAGGTCACCATATTGTGCTACTCTGCCATCGCTAGTTTCTATGTCCTTCTAACATTGAGCCTTGAGATTTTAGGGTTTTACAACCCCTATATATTTGGCATGTTTCTGTTCCTTGAATACGTCTGTGCTGGTGCGTGATTTCACACAGTCCCTGACATAAACCAGGTCTGCATGCTGTTCAGTGTATCATTTTTTTATTTTGGACATATCTTATTCACCTTTACTGATCAAAACAAAACATCCAACACTCATTTCTATCCTTGCTAGCACGTCAATGTCTATCCTTTGCTGTGAATCTGACATTTATGCGTTCTGCAATGTAACCGCACTCGTTTAGCTGTCAAGGCACTACGTTTCAAACCTTACCATTGTACTCTGTCATATTCTAACATCGTTCGGCTATATTAGGCATGCATTTTCTCTAACGCCTATGTGAATTCCTTCCAAACCATCGACGTCGCACGGGTTACCCAACAAAATTCTAACTTCCGTACTTAGTGGCCCATCACATCCACTGCCATGCAGTTCGTTTTAGATATTGCTATGTTCATCGTAATTGTTTTGGCGAGGATGTTGCCAGACTGTCAAACGTTTCATATCATGAATTCTGGTTTCTGCTATAATATCATTTCATCACTTTATTTAAATGGAATCCTCAATAAAATTAAAACTTTCACTCCCGTGATTCCATTGTCGTTTACCCTATTAAATTTAGATGTTTGCATCACCGTTACTATATCCATGATTGACGTAACATGCCATGCCTCGAGGTTTTGTTTACACGTCCGTATCTTACGTTGCACTGTTGGGATCATGTTATCGTTCGCCTGTCTACGTAGACTCCCTCTGTGTGGCATCCGGACTATCCAAAGTTGTCTTGTGTATACCATGTTGGGATTAATCTATCGTAGGTATCTCTGTGGAATAATTATATTCTGAGGCTTTGAATACGTCCATCGAGTTTACGTTTACGCCCATGGAACGAATATGCCTCTTTTACTCTGACATCAAATTAACCCAAAAAGCTTCAAATAGTTTCCCTTACATAAACCCTAATGATGGGTATTGACTTACTAGCTATCAATTCATGAAACCCTTTACTATCCTCACTGTCGACGTAGCCTGCAACTGACAGTGTTGTTTTCTGGTAATGGTCACTCGAAATAGTGCTCGAAACGACTATTGTAACCACTTCTACCTTTTTTTGGCTCTGCCTGTACAAAAGTGCCACCTGTATAGCCGCATAGGGTTCACTGTCACAATGTGGCCAGTCGTTGTCTTCGGTTCGTAACCGAACTCTTCATATGCCGCTCCAAATGTCACGACTGTCCATGGCTATAAAATCCTGCACATTACATTAACGCCAACCTAAGATAAACACATATTCGAAGTTTTAATAAAACTGATTTGAAAATAAATCTCCCGAAAGAAGTCCGAGGACTTCATGTATTAAACATTAATCTAAAATGAAAACCTATACTAAAAATCAAAACAATCGACAAAAGTAAAATGAAGCTCGAGGGCTTCATGTTTTGTTTTATTATGTTTATTTTAATTTTTTTGTTTTTATATTATTATTATTATATAAATTAAATTTATATAATAATAATGTTATTATTTTTTTATTTATATAAATATCATATATGAATATATAATATATATAATTTTTTTTATATTATTATTATTATTATTATTAAATAGATATAAAAGTGGAATACATTTATATATATTTAAATTTTATTTGATTGTTATTTTTTTTTGTTAATACATCCACGTATATAGTATATATGTAGATATATTGGATATTTTATTATTTTTATATTTTTTTTTATTTTTTATTTTTTGTTTATTATAATATTAAAGTTTTAATGATTTAATTCATTTCAAAAAATTGAAATGGGTAAATCTTAAAACATTAATATTAACCCCAAACTAACTCAAACAAAACAAAGAAACAAAAATTGAGCCACACATCTACTTAAAGCAAAAGACAAATAAGAGGGCACACACCAAAACTATCACCACTTCAAAAGGGAACGAAAGAAGACAAACAAAATGAAACTCGACCTCTTCATGGCGAAATTCGAGAGTAAAACTTTATCAAACAAAGCTTCAAAGAAACCCAAAATCACCCTACAAGGATACACAGACTTCCAAAACCAAAATTAAAAATGGGGGTCCCCAATTTTGGGGTTAGTTGTGGAGACATCACAACAAATGGCGACTCTGCTGGGAAACGCTCTTGAGCATTTCGGGTGAAGAACCCAACCTGAAAACACACAAAACTCCCAAGAACCAAAATTACAAGTGTCAACAAATATCCAAAGAATGAAGATAGACCAAAATATATGAACCATCAAACTTATTCAGCATCAGCTCAGTGTGGTTAGATGGATTCATTCCTTATCACTTGAAACTAATCAACATTCTATCATCAGTTTCATATTGATGTTTATGTCTTCATGATTTATGCAGGTGATATGGATGATTCTTGCAGGTTCAAATGTAGTAAAAATATGCTATGATATGCATAACCTGTTTTGCATGGAATCAAACATTTTAGTACCACAAACAAACACACTAAAACTTGTCTAACCCTCTTAGGATCAAAAGTGTGTGCAATGAATTTATTTACCAGATCAAGAGTTTAGTTATGAACTTCTACCATCCCAAAATAGTGTGTGTAAGTGTGCTTAGAGCTTTGGAGAATCGGATTCTCAACCTCTGAATGATGAGAATTTGACCATATCCTTACTAATCTAATCTGAATTCATTACCTCATCTTGACTAAAAAAATTAAACCTGTTATGGATGAAACCGCGAGGCTAGCCTGTTTGTTTGAGTGTTCATAGGTCTCCATTTTAAATGAGACATGTTGCCATGCATGAACATGCTCCACTGCCAGTCAAGCGTCTAGAGCCCCGGTGGAGGTTAGCCCCATAGTCCATGATTTTGCATTTGATTTATTGAATTTTGGGAATGACTACCCATCCTTCTGAGGGACATGTAGTATGATTCTTACAACCCAATAGTCATATATGATCCTTACCACTATTTTTTATTTATATAAATATCATATATGAATATATAATATATATAATTTTTTTTATATTATTATTATTAAATAGATATAAAAGTGGAATACATTTATATATATTTAAATTTTATTTGATTGTTATTTTTTTTTGTTAATACATCCACGTATATAGTATATATGTATATAGTATATATGTAGATATATTGGATATTTTATTATTTTTATATCTTTTTTTATTTTTAATTTTTTGTTTACTATAATATTAAGTTTTTAATGATTTAATTCATTTCAGAAAATTGAAATGGGTAAATCTTAAAACATTAACATTAACCCCAAACTAACTCAAAAAAAAAAAAAAAACGAAAATTGAGCCACACATCTACTTAAATCAAAAGACAAATAAGAGGGCACACACCAAAACTATCACCACTTCAAAAGGGAATGAAAGAAGACAAACAAAATGAAACCCGACCTCTTCATGGCAAAATTCGAGTATCAAGCAAAGCTTCAAAGAAACCCAAAGTCACCCTACAAGGATACATAGACTTCGAAAACGAAAAATAAAAATGGGGGTCCCCAATTTTGGGGCTAGTTGTGGAGACCTCACAACAAATGGCGACTCTGCTGGGAAACGCTCCTGAGCATTTTGGGTGAGAACCCAATCTGAAATGGAAACACATAAAACCCAAAAATTAGAAATACAAGCATCAACAAATATCCAAAGAATGAAGAATAGACCCAAGAAAACATGAAGCATCAAAATTATTTAGCATTAGCTCAGTGTGTGCAAAGTGATTCATTCCTTATCGTTTGAAACCATTCAACCTTCTCATCGTTCATATTGATTTTTACATGTCGTTTATGATTTATGCACATGATATGGATGATTCTTGCAGGATCAAATGTATTGAAAAGATGCTATGATATGCATAACCTATTTTGCAGAGACTCAAACATTCTAGTACCATGAACAAACATACTAAAATTGTCTAACCCTCTTAGGACCAAATGTGTGTGCAATGAATTCATTTACCAGATCAAGAGCTTAGTTATGAACCGCTACAATCCTGAACTAGTGTGTGCAAGTGTACTCAGAGCTTTGGGGAATCGGATTCTCAACCTAAGTATGATGAGAATTTGACCCTATCCTTACTACTCTGATCCTTGAGTTTATTACCTCATTTTGACCAAAATGGTTAAACCTGTTATGGATGAAACTGCAAGGCTAGCCTGTCCGTTTGAGCGGTCAGAGGTCTCCCTTTTAAATGAGACATGTCGCCACGCATGAGCATACTCCACTGCCAGTCAAGCGTCTATAGCCCCGATGGAGGTTAGCCCCATAGTCCATTATTTTGCTTTTGATTTCTTGAATCTTGGGGATGACTACCCATCCTTCTAAGGGACATGTAGTACGATCCTTACAACCCAATAGTCAATGGTGTGATGGATATGGACTGTTGAATATTTTACTTTGGATCTCTTGAATCTTGGGGATGACTACCCATCCTTCTGAGGGACATGTAGTACGATCCTTACAACCCAATAATCCATAGCGTGATGGAGGTAAAATCAGAGCTTTGGGGAATCGGATTCTCAACCTAAGTATGATGAGAATTTGACCCTATCCTTACTACTATGATTTTGGGTTTTCAAGTATTGTGAAAGTGGTAAAAACCACTATTTTATGGACTATGTTGCATGATAGGACAGGCAAGAATGACTCTTTTCACCTCTCATTCTCTTCCAAGGATGGTTTTAACCATTTTTCTCAAGATGTATTTAAGATGTGCAAAACGTGCTTGGTTCAAGATAGTATTGGCATCAGTTCCCACTCTCAAGATCTTCTTAATGTATCTTGTGCAATGATCCTAAGAGAATTTGACATATTTTTAGTGATTGCCTTTGAAATATAGATGCAAATGAGATGCAATGCGATATGAAATGTACCATGAAATGAGGCTAAATGAGATGAAGCATGTAAAATATTTAACCCTAATTTGTAAAATTGACAACTTCATGCATCACAAGTTTCAAACGATATACTTTAATGTGTTTGTGATAATTGTGGAGCCTTTTGCAGTACAATTCTGATGTTTCACACTCTCTTGATCTTATTAAACATTCATGAGGACATGAGCTGACATCTCACTCTCAAATACTGGAAAACAACCAAAACTTGGAAGCGAATGAATACAAAACACCCAATCAACTTACAAACATTCAAAACAAAATCCAAACCAAGAATAGATGGAAAACTAGACATGCCCAAAACCAAACAAACAAAAACCCATACACCCAAGCTATATACAAGATACTAAATATTGGAAGCGAATGAACACAAACACAATCAGACTCAACATCATCAAACGCAAACATATTTACATATAATACAGGATCTTTGCCCTTTCAGGCCTGAAAATAGTGCTTCAAATGTAGCCCGTTAACGGGCAAAGCTAAATCACTTCCATCCAAGGTTTTTAATCTAAAACTATTTTCACCTAGGATTTCAGCAATTTGATATGGACCCAACCACAAACAATCAAACTTTTGATGCTCTCCTTTCTTTTCATGACTTTTATCCCACAACAAAACTAGGTCTAAAATTTTAAATGTTTTGATTTTGGATTTCTTATCAAACCATATTTTCACTACATCCTGATGTTTGCTAAAATGAAGCATGGCCTCATCTCTTTTCTCATCAAGATGCATTAATTGGGTTAATCTAGTTTCAAGTTTATTATCAGTCCCAATATAGTCTTTTATAAAATGTAAAGTTTGCAATTTCAGATTAGTGGGAAAAATAGGGTCTTGCCCATAGACTAAGTGATACGGAGATGTCCCAATTGACTCCTTGCTTCTGGTCCTATCTGCCCAAAGGGAAAATTTTAATTTACCATGCCAATCTCTAGGGTTCTTTTCAAGTAATTTTTTGATTATGCATAATAAATTTTTATTTGATGATTCTGCCAAACCATTGCCTTGGGGGTAATAATTGGAAGAGAATTTTAGACTCACCTTATTGTCGTACGCCCAATTTGCAAATTCTAAAGAGGAAAAGGTAGAACCGTTGTCACTTACTATGGAGTTAGGCATTCCAAAATGAGTGACTATGTTTTCCTCTAGAAATCTAATCACAACCTCGGAGGTGGCATTCTTAGTAGGTATAGCCTCTATCCACCTTGTGCAGTAATCAGTAGTGGTGAGGATGAACTTATGGGAATCGAACGAGTTAGGATTTATCACCCCAACAAAGTCTAATCCCCATTGTGCAAATGGTCTCATCTCTACCACTGACTGCAATGACATTGCTGCATTCCACTCTCTGTTGGCTGCCACTTGGCATATGTGACATGTTCTTACATGTGCATGTGCATCTTTAAACAAGTGGGGCCAATAATACCCAGCTCTAAGAATTTGGTGTGTTGTCGCGTTTGCTGACCCATGTCCAGTTCCATACTTACCATGGAAGTCTTTGAGTACTTGGGTTGCTTCCTCTTGAGTAATGCAATGAAGGAAAATTCCTTCGTGATTCTTCTTGTACAACACACCATATTTAATCAGAAATCTAGCTGATTTTAAATGCAATGCCCTACGCTGAGTGGAATTCAAATGAGAAGGGCACTTACCATGCAACAAAAAATATACAATATCTACGTACCATTCCTCTGTAGTGATATCATTAACCTCGTAGTTTTGGCACGTTATTGAAGGGTCAATTTCTGCGATAGCCTTGACCAAACCTTGTCCATGCACTATCTTCATGGGCTTTATCTCTAAGTCAAATTCTTGAAGGGTGGAAAGCCATTTCCCCCTTCTTTCACCTAGCTCACTCTGTAAGAACATGGACTTTACTGCAGAGGTCAGGAACTATAGCAAAAACTTTACTATGCACAATGTAATGCCTAAATTTTTTTACAGTTTTAAACAAGGCATACATTTGCTTGTCTAGGATAGAATACCTCAGTTTCACGTCCTTCAAAGGAGAACTCAGAAAGGCTATAGGATTTTCAATGTTGTCTTCACTTTTCTGAGTTAACACACTTGCAAAAGAATGATCTGAAGCGAATGTGTAAATATAAAATGGCTTAGCATAGTCTGGACTAATGAGAATAGGGGCTTTGGAAATAGCATCCTTGATGCTTGTGAAGGCCTCCCTATTCTCACTGGTCCATTTTATCTGAACATCCTTTTTTAGCATGTCATTTAGGGGCTTGGCGATCTCGGCAAAACCTGAAATGAATTTTCTCACAAAGTTAATTTTACCAAAAAAGGACTTAAGCTCCTTTTTGCTATTAGGATGAGGAATATCCCGGATAGCGGCTATCCACTCTGGGTCTATAGCAATCCCATATTTCAAAATGACATGTCCTAACAACTTACCCTCTGTTACCCCAAAGATGCACTTTTTTGGATTTAGGGAAATTCCATGTTCTCTGCACCTTTGGAGCACTTTCCTCAAGTCTCTAACATGATCTTCCCTCTTCTTGGAGAAGACAAGAATATCATCCACATAGACAATAATGCACTTACCAATGAGCCCCTTGAATGCAAAATCCATGGCTCTTTGGAAAGTGGCTCCGACGTTCAACAAACCAAATGACATCCTCCGGTAGGCAAATGTTCCCCACTTCGTGGTGAAGGCCGTCTTCATCCTGTCATTTGGATGTATGAGAATTTGATTATATCCTGAGTATCCATCCAAGAATGACATCATTTCAGACCCATTTACCTTTTGGAGTATCTCGTCAATGGTGGGTAATGGGTAATTGTCTTTTTGGCAAGCTTTGTTCAGATTTCTAAAATCTATGCACAACCAAATCTCTCCACTCTTCTTCCTAACAGGGACAAGATTAGCCACCCATGTGGAATGCCTAATAGGGAAGATGATTTTGGCTTCCAACAACCTCTTCACTTCCTTCTCTATCAGGGGCTCTAGGATTGGGTTAACCATTCTTTGCCTCTGTCTAAAAGGCTTGGAATCAGGCTTCAGAGGAATAGTATGCATGATTACATTCGGGTCATAAGTTTTTAGCTCTTCATAGCTCCAAGCTATGCAATCAATGTATTCTCCTAAAACCTGAGCTATTGACTCCTTCTCTCATTGTGTGCATGCCTTTGCAATGAACACTTCACGTGGATCTACTGCACTCCCCAAATTGACTGAATTGCATGATTCCTTGGGGGATGGTATTTTTCTTTCTTTTTTCTTTTGATATCCAATATCAAACAACTTTTCTAGAGAGGCCCTATCACTTGGCATCTCGTTCCATACTCCGGTTGTTCCTACTTCTACTTGCCTCCTCTCTTCTTCGTCTATAACCTGATTTTCAAATATACCAGAATTAGTGACAAAACTAAAAATGTGTCTATCACTATCAAAGACCTGTAAGTTTGTGACATTGTCTGGTATGGAGGGGCAAGGCACTAACTCAATGGAAAATTTTTTACATTTTTTATGGTCGGCAGGCGAAAGCATGTTGGCCGCTACGGCTAACGAATCAGCCATTTTATTATTTTTTCTTGAGATGAGGGAAATATTGAAAGCATCAAACTCATTAATTAATTCCCTCACTCTGGTTTTATAGAGGTTCAACCTCTTGTCTCTATAGGTATATTGCTCCTTGACCTATTTGACTACTAACTCTGAGTCTCCCGATGCCTTAAGGCATTTTACCTTTTCTCTTAGGGCAAACTAAAGTCCAAAAATTAGGGCTTCATACTCCGCCACATTATTGGTGGTCGGGAACTGTAATCTATAGGCAGCAAGCAAAGGCTTACTACCAGGACATGTGAGCTCTACCCCAGCTCCCGCACCTTGTTTTGATTTGGACCCATCAAACTTTAGGGTCCACACCCTCTTGTTTTCTTTCGAAGTACAATGGTAAAGATTATCATTTTGGGACCCTTCGGCTATGTCCTCTATGTCAAAATTGTAAACCCCTAATTATGTTTCAGTAAATTGAATCTCATTGGGTTTATTATACTCTGTAATCATCTCCCTAAGTCTGGGTTCTCTGTCTACCCAGATTTGGTTTGCAACTCCTCTCCATGGCAACCACATATGGGAGGAATCAGTCACCACATAACCATTGAGATTTCTGCTCCAATCCCTACCCAAAACCATGCCATACTTGGCAGCAATATTTAGCACAAGGATATCCGTGTAATTTTGGACCCTAGGCTCTGAGTTGATCTAAACTAGGACATATTTTACAACACCTACTACATCCACCATAGATCTGTCCAATTGGACCACTTTGCTATTCGAATGAACAGGCTTAAGTCCTAGCTTTTGGCTTATCTCAAGAGGCATGATGTTGGCCGAGGCACCAGAATCAATCAAATAGTTGTGTAAATTTTTGCCTACGATCCTAACAGTTATGAGAAAATGGGGAACCTCTGGTTTCTCTTTCATCATAGCAAGTTGGGGTTCTACAGATTTAACCTCATGAATTTGACTCGGGAATTCAATCTCTTCCCCATGATTTTATCCTACCCCAACAATAGAGAGACCTCATACATTGAGATATTGGCCTTGGTCCTTTTCATATCTTCTTCCAAGTCATAAGTGGATGTTCCAGGATTTGACACTTTTGGCATTGTCCTAGGTGCTTCCAAAAATGGAGGTGGTGGATTCACATCACCTTTTGTATCGAGGAGGAACTAAAGGGTTGTTTGGGGGAGTAGAGGAGGTTTTGGGATCCTTAGAACTCCTAGTAAAATACTTGTGATTAGCTTTCCCAAAATGTTTAGCGGCCTGGGATTCCAAAGCTTCATCCTCTTCCTCTCCTAACACATTCATATCTTCCTCCATCTCATCGTTTTCTAAATAATGAATGACTTCAGACACCAAAGAGTCTGACTTTCTATGGCAACAATGATGCATTTCCTCATCACATGACTCTGACTCATCACAATCTCCTAACGCATCAGCTTGATTGGCTACCGGATTGGGTACACGCCCATTGTTAGGTTGCGTATTGTACGGTCCTATTCTCCTATGGTCATGGTTTCGATTGGGCATGTGATTTTGGGCAACTTGTTTCTGTAACCGAATGATGTCATTTCCCTATTTGATGGTCATTCTCTTGAGCTCTTCTAGCTCAAAATTGGGTCCTTGTGGCTGGGGCATGACAGCCCCAGATCCACTAACATTTCTGACATTAGCAACCTCTAGATTAGGCACTAAGGTTTGACTCTAGGTGTTTTGGGTCCACCATGGACCCTTGGCCTGAAGAGGTGCAACCATGGGATAGGCATTTGAGGCTTGAGTACTACTCGCCTCAAATCTTGGTAAGGTTATCTGATTAGCAACCATCGTTTGTGGAGTGGGTGGAATGGCAACACTAGGGTATGTCAAAAAATATGGAAGCGTGGGAGCGAATGGGTATGACTGATGATATGGCAAAGCATTCATCATGGGCATCTGAGGTGTCACAACTTGATTCATCATGGCAAATTGATTTTAAGGGCCATATTGCCCTAACATGGGAAATTGAGGCATAGTGCCACCTTGCGGTGTCATTTGTTGCTCAATAGTCATGGCTTCAGCATAGGCTAAGGCCAACATTGTAACTTGAGGATTTCTCCTGGTAAACATGGTTGTCATCGGATCTAAGGCTGCGAGGTATAATTGCAATGCCACAACAACATCTATTGCAAAGTGACGAGTCACGTTTGTGTAAAGCTTTTGGAATCTAGAATTAAATGTTCTGATAGGTTCATTAGGATACCTCTTGCATGACATGAATTGGTTATACATGATGGTAGGATCTAGCAATGACCTAAATTGATTAACAAAGGTAGCTTCCAACTGGGCCCAAGATGTAATGGACCCTACAGGAAGATTCTTGTACCATTCATGAGCCATTTGGTCAAAGCTATTAGGGAAGAGTCGACAAGCGACGTCTTCATGATTGACTCCCTGCCTAATCATATGGTCCTTGTAAATTTGAACGTGCTCTTCAGCTGAAATGGGACCGTCATGGACAAACTTAGGGATAGACCTCTCAAGGTGCCTAGGTATGTCATGGACATCCCCAGGTATACTTAACGGAGAACTTTGGGTACCAAACCAAGGAACTAGTTGTTGTTGCTGTTGTTGGGCCATATTAACCAAAGGTAATGACCCTACTAAAGCAGTTGACACACTCGGGATGACGGAGATGGGTACACTTGATGTAGCTCTTGCGATGGAACTAATGGGTGCACACCCACTAAAGTTATTCAGATTCAGAGGTCTGAGAGCTAGCCTTTCCAAATCTTGGCAAAGCATCTCTAAACCTAATGTATCAGAAGGCTCGGAAAAAATTTTGATCTCCTGGATTTTGTATCTCGGTTTTCTAGGCTTGGGAGCAAGACTTTGAAAAATGGTTTCCTTAGTGGTTTTAGACCTAGTAGCAATGCGTCTAGGTGTGTCCAGCTTGGGAAACTTAAAACTATTCTATTAAGGCTTCTCACAAACTAGTCAAGAGTGACGTGTTGCACCTGCAAACACAATACTGTTGAACCAAAACTGACCACGTTAGCATTAGCAAAAAACTAGATCACAAAGCATAAAAGAAGGCCCTCCTTCTAGCGCCAAAATGTTGAGTGTATATTTTTCCCAATTGCAAAATATCACCACATGCAGAGTATTGAACAGAAAACTCCCTCTTGAAAAGAAACCAAATGACAAACATTCAACTTCTCCAAGGTTCTGGTAAAATATCTAAAAGATTACAATAATGCCAAAAATAATTCAATGATGCATGTGACCATAAACAAGGGGCCTTTGTTGGTTCTAAATAATGCTTAGTGATTGAAAGATCTAACTAAAAGCACATGCAAAATAAAAGCAGTTCTTTTTAGGGTTTTTTTTTTAATTGGTGCTACCCTGAATCCCTGTTAGTAAAGTATTTTATCTTCACTTAAAAGGTTTCAAATGATAAAATGTGGAATTGTCCACCTCATTTTAATGCCCGTGCCTTTAAGATGAAGTAAATTTTAGATAGTGGGTTCATTTTATCTTCCTTATGTTGATGCCACTACCCTAATGGTGATTAGTAGAAGTTAGCATGTTAGTAATGTTAGCAAAGTTAGCTTTCACTTCTTATCTTAACTTAATGTGAGATTGCAGGTTAGTATCCCTCCTAAACCATGTGTTTTATCTAAAAATTTAGATTAATGAAGTTTGGAGGTGCAAAAATTCTGGAAAATGACCAGAATGGAAACAACTTGAAAGCTTAACAATTCTGGAAATGGACCAGAATAGAAGTGAAACTGAAAGGAAATTAGCAAAAATTCTGGAAAAGGACCAGAATGGAAGTAAGAAGAAATTAGCAAAAATTTTGGAAAAGGACCAGAATGGAAATAAAAGAAATTAGCAAAAATTCTGGAAAAGGACCAGAATAAAATGATTGAGTGCTTGAAATAAACTAAACTTAACAAAAATAAATCAAAATGCAAATTTGGTTAGCTGAAAAAATCAAATTCTGAATTAGTTTAGCAAGCTCCTCCCTGCAAAATCCCAAGTTATGAGGTAATCATAAAACAACCTGAATTAATGGACCTGCAACATAAGCACAATACCATTAAATCAAGTGCGAGACTCAAAGGAAACATAGAGAAACTGCATCATCTTGACCTTCGCCTATTGCAACCCATTTCATGGCATAAGACAATGGCTAGAAGTCACTAAAATGCAGAAATGATAAGACACTAAAACGTTAGTTTTATGATAAAAACCCTCCTTTTGATTTTGCTCACAAAAGTTTGCTACTCTTTCAAAATTTGAAAAAATGCTCTTTCTTATTGCTTTTTGGAATGTTACATCATTTCCAGCCCCCCCCTCTTGTACAATATCCCTCTTGGGTATTTAAGGTTTTCCAAAATCGATTCGTTTCAACTTCCCGGTCCAACAAACAAACCGTAAAACCCTCTAAAATATGAAATCATTAACACTCCTCATAACTCCATCTTTTATAATGTTAAAGTAAAACAAATAAAAATAAAATATAAAAATAAACTTTATATTTTATTTTCCTATAAACTCTTTTAACATTATAAAAATCAACTAAACAACAAAAATAAATACTTTTCTTCCCTTATATCTCCTTTTATTTTAATATACATGAAAACTAGAGATAAAAGAAAATAATTTTCAAACTAAAACCTTATGCCTCCCTTCCAATATATACGTGAATAAGATTGAAGCCTTATAACCAACCCAGAATGTAATTTCACCTTTGGTGTCGTTCGAATCTCCTTAGCCTCGACTCAAACCCCGAGCAGTCATGAGTTCTCTATCCTTCGTGTAGGTCACCATATTGTGCTACTCTGCCATCGCTATGTAGGTGTTCCCCTCCGACCATACTTCATCTACCATAGCCAAACAAAATTGCAAAATGTCTCTGCTCTGGCTATATAGAATGTCAAGTGCAACATTGAGGCTTGATATTTTAGGGTTTTACAAGCCCTATATCTTTGGCATGTTCCTGTTCCTTGACTACGTCTGCGCTGGTGCCTGATTTCACACTGTCCTTGACATAAACCAGGTCTGCACGTTACTGAGTGTGTTGTTTCTTTTTATTTTGGGCATATCTTATTCACCTTTGCTGATTAAAACAAAATGTCCAACACTCCTTTCTATTCTTGCTAGTGCATAAATGTCTATCCTCTGCTGTGAATCTGACATTTCTGTGTTCTGCAATGTAACTGCGCTCATTTAGCTGTCAAGGCACTACGTTTCAAACCTTACCATTGTACTTTGTCATATTATAACATCATTCGGCTATATTAGGCATACGTTTTCTCTAACGCCTACGTGAATTCCTTCCAAACCATCGACGTCATTTGGGTTACCCAATAAAATTCTGGTTGCCGTACTTAGTGACTCGTCACAGTCACTGCCATGCAGTTCATTTTAGATATTGCTGTGTTCGTCGTACTTGTTTTGGCGAGGATGTTGCCAGACTGTCAAACATTTCATATCATGAATTCTAGTTTTTGCTATAATATCATTTCATCACTTTATTTAAATGGAATCCTTAATAAAATTAAAACTTTCACTCCCGTGATTACATTGTCGTTTGCCCTGTTAAATTTAGACATTTGTATCACCTTTACTATCTCCGTGATTGACATAACATGCCATGTCTCGAGGTTTTCTTTACACGTCTATATCTTGCATTGCGCTGCCGGGATGATGTTGTCGTTCGCCTGTCTATGTAGACTCCCTCTATCCAAAGTTGTCTCGTGTATACCATGCCAGGATTACTCCATCATAGGTATCTCGAAATAGTGCAACTGACAGTGTTGTTTTATGGTAATGGTCACTCGAAATAGTGCTCGAAACGACTATTATAACTACTTTTGCCTTTTTTCGGCTCTACCTATACGAAACTGCCGCCTGCATAGCCACATAGGGTTCACTATCACCATGTGGCCAGCCGTTGTTTTCGGTTCGTAACGGAACTCTTCATATACCGATCCTAATGTCACGACTATCCATGGCCGCGAAATCCTACACATTACATAAACGTCAACCTAAGATAAACACATATTCAAAGTTTTAATAAAACTGACATGAAAATAAATCTCGCGAAAGAAGTCCGAGGACTTCATGTATTAAACATTAATCTAAAATGAAAACCTATACTAAAAATCAAAACAATCGACAAAAATTAAATGAAGCCCGAGGGCTTCATGTTTTGTTTTATTATGTTTATTTTAACTTTTTTGTTTTTATATTATTATTATATAAACTAAATCTATATAATAATAATGTTATTATTTTTTAATTTATATAAATATCATATATGAATATATAATATATATAATTTTTTTTATATTATTATTATTAAATATATATAAAAGTGGAATACATTTATATATATTTAAATTTTATTTGATTGTTATTTTTTTTTTGTTAATACATCCACTTATATAGTATATATGTAGATATATTGGATATTTTATTATTTTTATATATTTTTTAATTTTTTATTTTTTTGTTTACTATAATATTAAGGTTTTAATGATTTAATTCATTTCACAAAATTGAAATGGGTAAATCTTAAAACATTAACATTAACCCCAAACTAACTCAAACAAAACAAAGAAACAAAAATTGAGCCACACATCTACTTAAATCAAAAGACAAATAAGAGGGCACATACCAAAACTATCACCACTTCAAAAGGGAATGAAAGAAGACAAACAAAATGAAACCCGACCTCTTCATGGTGAAATTCGAGAGTAAAACTTTATCAAGCAAAGCTTTAAAGAAACCCAAAATCACCCTATAAGGATACACAAACTTCCAAAACCAAAAATAAAAAGGGGGGTCCCCAATTTTGGGGCTAGTTGTGGAGACCTCACAACATTACCCATCACATCGCCTTCTCAAACATCTATTTATTCTTGTACATATAATTGCGGTCAATCTTCCGTGAACACATTGTACATCGCAGCAAAAACTCCTCCTACTACAACCACTTCTTCTGCTCCATCTCATCACTCCACACCGCCATCCAATCCAACTCCATCAACCGATGTGTCACAAGTCAAACTTTTCGATTGTGACATATTTAACTCCCCACCATCGACAACCAATCCAGAGCCATCAGAACCTTCACCATCCACCTCATCAACCCAAGTCAAATTTCACATCACCAATCCTGGTATAGGTGAGTATGTGATCCAAGACGTCACCATCACTCCCTTAGCCATTCCAATAGCCAAGGATTTTGGATGCCCCAAAGACCGTTCTTTATCCATAGGTGTTTTATATGAAAGGAGCGCTGATCCAAATAGCATTAACTTTATTTATGGAGGGTTGGATTGCTCAACTAGGGCTAACCCACCTAAAGAACCAAAAGAGCCTAGGCGTGCCAATATACCTAACGTAGAAGAGTTTCCATCTAGATTCTTTAATATGTTCCATTGGAAAGGTTAAGGTCTAGGTTCCCATGAACAAGGAATGCATGATATCTTAGATGTCCCATATAGAGGCACCCATGATCGTTCTGGATTAGGCTATACCCCATTGTCCTCCACCGCTTCTCTTGATCAAGCCTTCAAAAATCTTAGCCTCAATGATGAAGAGCCCTCCATCCATCCATTACCATCAACATCCTCTCTTGAACAAGCCATTCAAGGACTTTGCATTGATGAAGTAGACGAGGATGACCCCATAAATTTCTCCTATCCCATATTCAATTTCGATGATAAAAGTTATGAAGAGTTTGAGGTTATGTCAAATGCTTTTGATGATTCTGAAGAGGAGTCACATCCCATTGTCCCCATAACCCAACAAGAAGAGTTTTACCTCCGAATGTTCCCCATCCATCATCCCATTTTTTGATTGCTTCTTCCACAAGAGCAAGATCATCCACCTGGCAATTCACCTTGAGCCCCGCATAAGCCAAGAATTGTAACATATGTACATACTCAAAAAAAAAACACACACACAAAAAAAATACAAAAAAAAAGAACAAAATAAAAAAATAAAATAAAATAATGTTGCTCTGATGTTTCATGTTCATTATTACAGGGATACCCCACCTCGACATCGTTTCTGATTCAATAATTCCATCCCCACATCTATCCAAACCATATTTCCTCCCACTAAGCTAATATGAATCCTATTGACTTATTCACCCCGCTCCACAACTTGACTAAGCCAATACCAATTGACATTAGCCTTATTAACTTGGTGTATTGACCCAAATTTTTCACACCCTTACTTTCAAGCTAAAGGATCCGTGCCCGAAATGGGGATGTGAGAAGGATGGGACAATACCTCGGACTGAGAGGCCCTTTGAAGGTCGTGCCTCTCGGGGGAGGGGTATCAGGGTGAATTTTTTCCGGATGATGGGGGTGACAAGAAACTTTGAGTGGCAGTTTCCATGCCTAGTTGAGAATGGGTTTGATGTGTTTATTTTATATTCAGTCATTCATATTCCTAGGTTGGCCAAAATGAATCTAAGCTATTCTATATGAAAATGCTGATTTATATGAATATAGAAAGCATGAATGAATCCTAAATACATAAAATATGTGAGATAGGGAAGAATGCACCTAATTCTGGATGTCTGATGAAGATTCTGAAACTTGTAGGAGTCCAGATCATCCTAAATATGACAGAATCATATGCAATTGTACAGAATCGTCCAAAATCACAAGCGATCGTCTGAGATCAGACAAGATCATCGTCTACCTGACAAATTCGTCAGAAACCTACAATCACGGAAATAGACACCAAAAACCAAAAATGCAACTACAAGAATGATGCAAAATGATAGAAATGTCAGTAAAGATGCTTAACTAATAAATACAGATAACATATTAAGGGAAATGCATTGTTTGATAGCTTATTTTAAACTTTTCCATGCATTTATACTAAATGAGGTGAACTCTAGGATGCAGAAATTGAAATAAATCAAGCTAATACATAAGAAAATGAGAAAGAAAGACTAGAAATGTAGAATCAGGGCTCTGATTGCCCCCAATATGGACTGCAACCGAAATCCCTTGCAATCATACGAGATCGTCACCAATCTCGACAGGATCGTCCAAAATCATCTAGGATCGCCTATGACGATCCGAGCTTCCTCCAGCTGAAACACAATAAAATCCTACAAGAAAACCTAAAAATACACAATGCAAATGATGGGGGCAAAGATGTTCTAATGCATAAAAAAACTAGAGTTGCAGGGAAAATCGGCCAGGGGGATAAAATGGGAAAATCCCAAGTTTATATAGGATTAGGGAGAGGTTAGGAGGTTGGGGATCATCCCAATCTGGGAGATCTCCAATGGAGGAATCTCTAACTACGCAGACACACTTCTGCCCAAGCTAGAGAGGCTGTTGAGATAGAAACTAATTATGAAAATTTAGTTTTGGGATGAAATCGTCTAGACATTCTGATCCAAACAAATTCGTTCGATCTAGGATGATTTCATCTAATCAATGATGATTTCGTCCAACGGTCAAAACAAATTCTAAAAATTGCACAAAAAACGAGGCAAGTGGTTAATAGGCGGTTTCGGGGTTAAAATTCAAATTTTTATCTTTTTACTAAGGGTTTAACTGTGCCAATTTTAGGGTGCTACATTTTCCCCCCTATTTAGCAAATTTTTCGAATAAAATGTGTTAAAGACGAGTCCTTCATGCTTTACGAGAAAGCAAAAATTTATTCCATTTTTTAGACGACGATTCTAGGTCGAATCGTATGACTGCTTACTATGGTGCCCCCTCCGTGTTTTTACCCAAATCGAATGTTTGAGGTAAAAGTGCGAAAAAGCAAAAAATTAAAAAAGTTTATTGTTTTTTAAATAAAATTAAGAAAAATAGGGTAAAACCCTAATTCATTTTTACTGTTCACTTTTTGTTGTTTTAGAGCTCTGCAGGCGAAATGGTTGAAATGGCGCATAGATTGATAGAGGTCCGGTGCGGGTTACGGGTAAGGATCTAAACTTAATGTAGCATGTTTTTAATTTGATTTATTTGATTTAATTTAAATTTTGACTACTTTTTGGGGCATCACGGCCATTTTTTAGGCCGTCGACAACGTTGGGACGAAATCGTCCCAATTTCATCGAAATCGTCCCTAGATCATCGATTTTGTCTAAGGGCAAAATCGACGGAATAGGGACGATTTCGTCCAACAAGGGTCGATCTCCAAGTTGAGAAATCGAAGATGATTTTGTCCTACAAAGGACGATTTGACTTAATTTGGGATGATATTGTCCAATAATGGACGATATCATGTTTTTATGAGATGAAACTAGTTTTAATTGCATTTTAATTGATTTTAATAACTATCTATTAATGAATTTTGTTGTTTTATTGGTTATTTTGTAGAGGGGATTGCTAAAAATTTAGGAGTGGAAATATGGGGGACTCAGAGACGATGTGGCCATGCTCGATCAGGCAGAGCGAGACCGACTATCAGAGGTTGGGTTACAGCATGTGGCAGAGATGCCACAAATACCTACAGACATGGGGCTACTGACAGCCCTAGCAGAGAGGTGGTATTCGGGGTCATCCTATTTTTGGCTACCGACAGGGGAGATGGCTCCCACTTTAGAGGATGTATGGAGAATCTTGAGGATCCCCGTACATGGGCGGTTTATGACTCCTACGACCAATCAGGGCCAGGCCATGATGCGATTGTGCGGTGACCCTAGCTTCGCCTTGGAGAAGGGTAGAGTGAACATCGAGGTACTGAGGAAGATGCCTAGGGCATCTCGATTGACTTAGGTTTTGGTAGGGGTAGTGGGTGGTCTTCTGCTATGCCACCAGAGTGGATGCAGGTTACCTTGGCTCCTCTCAGATGTGGTCTACGACATGAGAGACCATGGTTACATATTTGCATGGGGTAGCTTTGTATTGTGTCGCTTGTATAGGATCATGTACGAGGTTGTATACAAGGGAGGTCGATGTCTTGTTTTGACATCGCTACTACAGGTTTGGTGCTGGGAGCACATTGCAGTGTGGATGCCGATAGGGCTTCCACTAAC
The DNA here is from genome assembly GCA_028583015.1 of Wollemia nobilis. NCBI lineage: Eukaryota > Viridiplantae > Streptophyta > Pinopsida > Araucariales > Araucariaceae > Wollemia > Wollemia nobilis. The sequence continues at coordinate 2,436,591 of JAQPPZ010013020.1, read as the reverse complement.
AGGGGTTGATCGGGAGAGACCCCGGGTTTTCTATTGGTGGCTCCAGAGAGGGTCATAGCAGTGGATAGATTTATCGATGTCCCAGAGGTTACTAGATGACCTCATCCCTGATCAGATCACCTAGAGGCCATGGAGAGAGCATCCAGGGTGGGGAGAGGACGTATAATAGTTGGCTCACATCAGGTGAGTCTTCTGGTTGAGGATGGAGCAGGGAGAGGTAGAGCTCCATCGCTATGATCGAGTTTTGAGGCAGTTCGATCTTCAGCAGGGGATCCCTTATCTTAGGGATTACGAGTACTCCTGGACTATTTAGGATAACACTACATTGAGCGAGGCTCTAGATATGCAACAATTCTAGAGTTAGGATGCTGATGATGCCCCCATTCAACTGATGGATGGGGACGACACTGGGGCTATAAATGGGTATGATGCCTGGTACATACGCATCCACCCTCCTTGGATGACGAGGGCATAGGGTCTGATGCACACTATCATGCAATAGATGGGGAGGTGGTGCCAGGCTGCCATTGATGCAGTGTAGGGTCGTAAATGGAAGGAGCAGCGATGATCTCTGCAGGAGAGACATCAGAGGATGCCATAGGCTTCAAAGAGACCGCAGCAGGCAGGTAGGATGGAGGAGGGATTCCCTTCTTAGTAGAGGGAGATGCCACCATCACCCAATAAGGACAAGGGTGTTGAGGTAGGGGAGAGCAGCGAGATGGCATCTCTTTGAGTGAAGAATGCCTGCATATGATCTCAGGTGCAGACGCTACAAGATGAGGCTACATGGGTCAGGGCTCAGAGCAGAGGGGCGAGCACTCAGGATCTAGCGTGGGCTATTGCTCAGACCATGTTCTACTAGGGATTATACTACCATGTGGTTCCATAGGAGTAGAGGGTACCACTACTAGCCCCCATTGCAGATCCAGTCATGATGGGGTCGTCGAGGACATCATCACGATCGACGTCGATGACTCGCAACATAGCACGTACTCCGATGGGGCCACCTCCTCCACCTTAGGGCAGGAGAGGAGATGAGGCTGAGATCTCAAGGGCTTCTTAAGGCTAGCTACTCAATGACTATAGACTGTATATATTTTAAGAGGATTGAGTATGCCAGGGTATAGATTGTGGCAAAACAATCCAGTTTTGGTATGATGTAAATAATTTTTTGATTATATATATGATTTTTTTTTTGTGATATGACTTGTGCATATGTTTTATGATGCTTTAATGTTTGAATTATTGATTGATGATTCATGTAATTATATCATTGAAAATATTATAATTTATGTCATGCTATATTATTTAAATGAAATAATCTGATGTAAACAAATTGGTTGTTGTGGTATGATTTGATGAAAAATAAAGTGACTTCTAACAATAATTTCAAAGCGAAAAAAGAAAAGAATTGAGATGGATGCATTTTCGGGAATACGAGCTCTGGCGATTTGGCTTTTGGCGGGAAATTTCCTGTGACGGCGCCTGGTGTTGCTCGAGGGACTCTGGCCCGAAGATTTTGCCTAGGGCTTAGGGGGTCGTCTCTGCTTTTGCCTGAAGTTTCTGTAGTGGTTCCGGGAGGGCCCGATGGGGTCTCCTCCTGTTTCTCCTACTGGGAGAAAGATATCATATGCTGAGAAACTGAAAGATTTTCCCTCGCCTTCCACGGACGGAGCTCGGCGGAACGCTTTTCAATCGATACTCAAGACTGCTGCCAATGGCCCACATGCTCACCGCGTTAATGGTTGCCTCCCACAATCTTCCTCCAGGCCCAAGATTGTAATAGAACCAATGCTGGTCGAAGATACAGTCGTCTACCGCGCTAATCACGACTTGATCTGCAAATTCATGGGCATCCGGCCCACTCTGAATTTTCTGCACACTTGGGTTCGTCAGAACTGGGAGCCACACGGTGAGTACTCTCTATGGCCTATAAGCAATGGGTATTTCATCATAAGTTTCTCTTCTTTAGCAGACAGAAACAGAGCATTTGAATCAGAGAAGAGAAACCATGGACCGGCGGGGGTTATTTATCCAACCCTGGAGAGTGGGTTTCGACCCCCGCATCGAACCCACGGCTGTCCCGGTCTGGATCCAGCTGTACGCTCTCCCGATGGAGTTTTGGGGTGAGCAGGTTTTGGAATTAATAGGTAATTCCCTAGGCAAATTTATGGGAGTCTCCAAAGATACCATAGAGGGCAATTCTGCTGTCTTTGCTAGAATATGTGTAGAGATGGACATTAGTCAGCCTCTACCAGCCGAGGTGGAACTTGAGCTAGCAGGAGTACCCTGGATCCAGCAGTTAGACTATGAGGCCCTACCTTTCAGGTGCCGTGTATGCCATAAGCATGGACATTTGGCAAGGTTCTGCCCAAACGCAGTGAGCACAAAAACGGAGGCTCCGAGTGGAATGGCAAACCGCCCTAGAGAGGGTAAGTCTAGTCCGGTCAATGAACCCTCTAGCAATTCTCCAGGTCCTGATGCTCAACAGGATGGCTTTGAACAGGTGAAACGAAAGAGAAACAAAAAGAAAAATGGCAAGGAGCAGGTACAGCTCAAGCCAAACAATCGGTATGAAATTTTCAAGTCATTAGTGGATCTGGAGGACCATTCTATGGAAGGAGTGGTTGGGAATGATGAGAATGTCAACACTCCACCTCTTGTTTCTCCTTCCTTCACGCCCGTAGTAGAACAGGTGACTGTGCCAGCTGAGCACCTGCAGTCAGAGAATCCAGGGGCCTTGGTTATTCACTCCCCAACACAGCCGGCTATAAAAGATGTTACCATGGGAAATGCAGAGAAAAACAGAGAGAGGCCTGCTTTAGGGATTTCCCAGGTGGAAAAGAGATCAAGAAACAATAACTCTCAAGGAGCGGGAAGAAAATCCAATAAGGAATTACTAGTTGCCCAAGGAGATAAGTTAATCAATGAAGGATTGGTGAGGTCCATTGATTCTTACTGCTCACAAGGTTTTCAATGATTATTCAATCCTGGAATATTAGGGGTTTAAACAGTAGAACCCATCAATCTGCTGTTCAAAGACTCTTAGAAAACCGAAAAACAGATTTTTTGCTTCTCCAGGAGACCAAAATGTCTTTAGATATCATGAGTAAAACCGCTACTAAAATCTGGCGGGGAGCTGGGTATATGGACGTGGCTGCCCAAGGAGCTTCAGGGGGAATTGTTACCCTTTGGAACCCTCTGGTCTGGACTGCTTTAGATCATGTAGCTTGGAGGGGTGTGCTTTCTTCTCTTTTCAGAAATAACTTCAATTCTGAACTGATCCTTATTACCAACTTTTATGGGGCCCAAGATCCTGAAGGCCAGAGGCTCCAATGGGACGCTGTTCACAATATGAGAGCAAACAGGGAGTGTTTTGACTGGATTATTGCAGGGGATTTTAATGCAAAATTATCTGTCCGGACCAGGGAAGGTGGCTCCCCTACTTTAGACCCAGGGGATCGGCTTTTGATTGCCCAAGTTCGGGCCTTTAATCTAGTGGACGTTCAAGGCCCTAGTGTTTTTTTCACTTGGACAAACAAGAGAAAGGAGCCACATAGCAGGAAGGTCAAGTTAGATCGCTTTTTGGTCTCGGAGGAGGCTTTTGTTAAATGGACTTTAAAGTTCCAGATTTTGGAGGGCCCTATTTCGGATCATTTTCCCATCTTGCTTGAGGGAGGGACTTCGAGTGGACAGCACTTTAGGCCTTTTAAATTTGAGAATTTTTGGTTACAAAAGGAGGACCTTCGACAAAAAATTTCTCAATGGTGGGCAGAAGGCCGCCCACCTTTTGGGACAGCAATGTTCAAATTTCATAAACAGCTTCAATTTGTCAAATTTCAATTGAAGCAGGTGGAGGAAAGGAAATAAGTCGGATTTCCGGGTCCCAAAGGGCTCCCTTGGTGGCTAGATGGGAGGAGGTCCGAGAAACTTTTTAGGGAAGGGTCAATTCTTGAGCAACTCAAATGCGAAGATGACGAAGCTGCGTAAAGCGGTTGAGGACATTGACAACCAAGAGGAGTTATCTTTGGAAACGAGAGGGCTAGAAATACTTGGTTATTAGAAGGGGACGAGAAATACCAAATTTTTTCATCGGTCGGCTTGTGCTAGGAGACGGATGAACAATATGGAAGTTCTCAAAGATGAACAGGGAAATGTCTTCGATACTATTCTGGTATGCACTCCCATGCTATCGATTACTTTTCTAAACTTTTTAAGGAAAGTATGCAGCAAGATATTGAGGCTCAGAACGAAGTTCTTAATGTTATTCCTCCGATTATCTCTGAAGAGGACAACCGAGACCACTGCTTAGACCCATTGAAAGGGATGAGCCGAGAAATGTGGTCTTTGGTATGAGTTACGGAAAATCTCTTGGTCCGAGATGGCTTTCCTATTGAATTTTTTCGGGCTTTACGGGATACCTTGGAGGAGGATGTTACGGTCATTCTTCGAGGAATCCGGATCCAATCGCGAGAATGCTCAGGGCGATCAATCACACCTTCATTGCTTTAATTCCGAAAGGGGAAGTGGGGACTCATATCTCTGATTTCAGGCCTATTGCTTTATGCAATGTGATTTACAAAATCATCTCTAAGATTATGGCTGAGAGGCTTAAACCCCTTCTTCATAGCATCATTTCTCCTGAGCAGGGGGGCTTTGTTGAGGGAAGACAAATTTTGGATGGGGTGATTTTGGCCCAGGAAGCCATCCACTCAATGCAAACTTCGGGCAACAAAGGCATGTTCATTAAATTGGATATGTCCAAGGCTTATGACCGGGTGGAGTGGTGCTTCTTGTCGAAAATTCTGGCTGCCTTTGGCTTCTCTCAGGAATGGATTGCTTGGGTTATGAGTTGTGTTTCTTCTCCCTCCTTTTCTGTTCTCATTAAGGGCCTTCCCTCGCTTCCTTTCGGCGCCTCCCGTGGGCTCCGCCAGGGAGACCCTTGTTCTCCCTATCTCTTCCTTCTCTTGGCTGAGGGTTTGGGAAGACTGTTTTTGAGGAGAAGGCAACAAGGTCGGCTTTCTGGTATCAAGGTTGGGGAGGAGACTCTGACTCACTTGCAATTTGTGGATGATACGGGTCTGGTTTGTGCGGCCACTCTTCGGGAAGCTAGAGGAATCGGAGACACTTTGAATGTCTACCTTAGGGCTTCAAATCGGGTTCTTAATGACGGGAAGTCCAAAGTGGTCTTCTTCAATCTCGACCAACGGCTTCGGGAGCGTGTTATTGACATCCCGGGATTCACTAGGTCCTCTCTTCCAATTGTTTACATGGGGGTTCCCCTTCACTTCAAAAAGTTAAATGCTGATATTTGGAAGAACTTGTTAGCGGGGCATCAAAGACGAGAATGAATCATTGGGCCCATAAATGGCTAAGCTACGGGGGTAGATTAACCTTCTTGAAATCGATTATTCGGGCTTTGCCGATCTATAAATTCTCAATCTTGTTGCCCCCCCTCATACCATACGGAAAAAGTTGGACAAAATGGCTAGAAGATTTTTTTGTGGGAAGGCGCAAAAGGGAAGAAAAAATGGGCCTTGGTTGGGTGGGATAAAGTCACCCAGCCTAAGGATAAAGGAGGGCTGGGCTTGAGATGCTCTATGCTTAATAACAGGGCTTTGGCTGGAAAACTGTATTGGCGGTGGGTTTCTCAGCCATCCTCTCTCTTCATGAGAATTCTTTCCAGTAAATATTTGGGGCATGTCCATCCCAATGAGGTGGGTCGCTTTCCCTTGGAAGGTCCTGGTTCTTTAGTGTGGCAGACTCTCAAGCTTGGGTCCCAGATTATCAAAGATCAATTATTATGGAAAGTGGGGAAACGAGACAAGGCTCGCTTTTGGACTGACTCTTGGGACCAGCATCCGCCCATTATTGTTTTGTTCCCCGAGCTTCATCCTATCATGTCCGCCTTAGAAGCCCAGGGTTGGCTCCTTATTGATAAATATCTTCTTACCAGTCATTTGGGGGGGTATACTTTTAAAAAGTTTAAGCGATGGGAGGAGTGGCCAACTACTGTCTCTCCGGAGTTGGTGCCTATCCTGCAAAAAATATTGTCAGAAAGGTTCCTCACGGGGAAGGATGAGGAAGATGAATTAGCCTGGGGCCATGGAAGCCTTGGTGTCTACTCAGTTAAGGCTGGATATGAAGAGATCCTCCCTGAGCCTCCCCCACACTCTTTTCCGGTTCAGCATTGGAAAAGGATTTGGCATTTAAAGGGTTGGCCGAAAGTGAACTTCTTCGCTTGGCAACTTATGCATAATGGCCTTCTCACCTTTGACAATCTCAGGCGTAGGGGTTTCAATGGCCCCTCTCAATGTGCTTTATGCCTCCATCATGAGGAAACTGCAGACCATTTGTTTTTTGAGTGTCCTTTTACTCATCAGATTTGGGAACGCTGGTTCTTGCAATTTAAACTCCGGGCTAATGGTGTTCTCAATCGTACCAATATTTGGGAAAAATGGAAAAGGGGCGGGTTCAAGTCTATAGCTCTCCGAGCGGCTGGCGGTTAGGCTTTCTCTTCATATGGTGGCAAGTTTGGTTGGAGAGAAACGCACGGATATTTAGAAACACTTTCTCCTCGATTGACGGTGTTTGGCGGGGTCATCTGGAGCAAAGTCACAGAAACTGTTGCTACTCTTGCCAATGAAAAGAATCAGGCTACTCTTGGGCATCCTGAAGAGGGGGTTGAGGGTCTTGAGAGGCAAGATAGATCATGCTGGAAACCCCCCCCTGAAGGCTGGATCAAGATCAATACTGATGGGGCTGCAAAAGGCAACCCGGGCAACGCAGGAATTGGTGTTGTTTGTCGGGATCACTTGAGTGCGGTTCTTTACTGGGAACTACGGGGATTGGGCGAGCCACGAACAATGAAGCCGAAGCCTTGGCCATTAAGTCCGCGTCTATCTGGGTACGTTAAGCAGGGTCACCGGAGAATAATTCTTGAATCTGATTCTCAAGTCCTGATCGGCGCTCTAGATTGCTTGCGGAATTTCTCTTTAAAAGCCTCGGAGGCTAGCGGATGTTGATATCTCAAATCAAGGAGTTATGGAGGGAGTTAGATGATGTCATCCCTGTGTATGTGAGTAGAAATACGAACACGGTAGGCGACTTCCTTGCGAAGATGGGTCTTTGAGAAAGAGGTAGGTGTCCGGTTGCACGGTGATATGCCTATGATAGATGAAGAGATTCGGAGTGGCCTGGAACGATCTCTACATCCATGAGCTCAAAAATGACTAAGGTTCGTTTCTGTCGCGATATCGCGACATATTGCGTCGTCTTGACCCGGTTTGGTTTTCTGTCGCGATTTCGCGACATGTTGCTCTATCGCGACATGTCGCTCTATCGCGACATGTTGCTCTGTCGCGACATGTCGCTCTGTCGCGACCTGTTGCTCTGTCGCGACTTGTCTCTATGTCGCGACCTATCCTGGAAAACTGTAGCGATTTCGCTACCCTTCTGGTTGCTGTGGCCTTGGGAGGATTTTTGTAGCGATTTCGCGACTTGTTGCGTCGTCGTGGTCGTTGATGAGAAGGTGTCGCGATGTCGCGACCTTTTTGGTAGGTTTTGCTGCTGGAGGAAAAGTGTCGCGATATCGCGACGCTTTGAGAAAAACGCATGAAAGGGAAAAACCGTCGCGATATCGCGACAATCTGTGTGAAAAGCTACTACAAGGAAAATCTGTCGCGCCTTCGTGCTTTTGTTGAGGAAGGGACTCATAGGGGCATCCTTGTTGTGATTTCGAGATGTGTTGAGCAAAATTTAGTAAAGGGGGAAAAACCGACGCGATATCGCGACCTTTTTGAGAAAAGCCTCCCAATGGATAACTTGTCGCGATTTCGCGACATGTTTATGGAAAGGAAGCACAGGGGCAAACACGTGGCGATTTCGCTACGATTCTGGAGAAAAAACAGCTGGCAGGGAAAAACGTCGCGATATCGCGACTTGTTATGGTAATGGGCACCTCGGGGCTGAACATGTCGCGATTTCGCGACACTTTTACGGATGGGGCGCCCTTTGGCTTTCTTGTCGCGATTTCGCTACACTTCCGGCCAAGTGGGACTCCAAGGAAAATTCGTCGCGATGTCGCGACACTTTCTCAAAGTTGCCGATCAAAGGGGTCCTCGTCGCGATTTCGCAACAGTCTCGGGGAGCGGATGCTTTAAGGCTTTCTCATCGCGATTTCGTGACACTTTTGGTGTTTGGGTGATTTGGTGCTGTGCTGTAGCGATTTCGCGACCTTTTTCGGGTGTTGTGGTTCCGGCGCTTTTTGTCGCGATATCGCGACATGTCGCGATATCGCGACATGTCGCGTTATCGCGACTGGGTGTTGTGGCGCGGCGGATGTTTGGTTTTGTGTCGCGATTTCGCGACATGTCGCGTTTTCGCGACATGTCGCGTTTTCGCGACATGTCGCGTTTTCGCGCCCTGTGTACTTCTGGTCTCTCTGCGTTTGGTTGGGATGCCCTTTCTCCCTCTTGTAACTGTCTTCTGTGTTAATTCAAGGTTTTTTCATTTTTTTCAAAAAAAAAAACAATAATTTCAAAGGACATTGTCATTGTTATATGACCATTTCATGGATTCGTCGCTCGCTAGATCATCAAGCTAATCCCAGTATAGAAATATTGCTAAAATTAAAAGAGTGCTTAAGATACTGTCTTAAGACTTTGTGTTGTGATGATGAAAAATGATGATGGTGATGATTTGTTTTCATATTTTCATGAAAATATTATGCATGAAATATATATATTAAAAAAATGTGATTTTTGCTAGGCATAAAATTCCTAAGTGTGATAAAAGTTTGAATAATTCCCTAGGAATTATACCATCGTCACAAAACTGAATGTTGACATAATAAAATGAAATAGAAATAGTGTTCGTTCTTTTAAAGCATAATTATGTAACATAATGATTTTTTTTTTGGTAATTATTTTAATATATTAACAGTGGGTTTTTATAGAGGATCCCAAAACCTTATATACAAAATCAGCCTTGCTAAATGGTGCTTCATGCCTCTTGGCTGGATGAATAAACCTGGTTACAGAAAAAAAACAAAAAGCTGCTAATTGCCCGAACACTACAAGTAAGGCATCTATGCCTGATTATCCTAGTAACAAAAAGCATTATAACTAGGAAAACAAATAATACTAGCCAGAGAAACTGGACCATCGAAAAGCAAAAGAAAACATCCAAACCAGATGAAAGAAATTGCTATTCAGGATCCTCCTGATCCTTCGAGTGCTGACTCTTCTGGGCCTTCTTCAGAATGTTGATCATGGAGTTGACAGAAGTGAGGATGGTAGAAGTAAGACTCAGAAGGAATTTACCAAGAGGGATCTCCCTGTCACTCTCAATGTTCGATGGAATCTCCCAAGGAAGGCTTGACCTCGCTGGGAGGGCTGGTTCTGAATGGACTAGAGGCTTGGCCCTCCGTAGGGGATGACACATTGCTAGGGGCTTGGGAGCTTAGCGGGTTAACCACCTGGGGAGGAGGACGCATGGCCAGAGCATGTCTATAAACGACAACCATAAGGCCCTGGTGGGCAGGAGGGAGTGAGGATTTCCTGCTCTTTTCAACGGCAAGGGCAAGGGAATATGTTAGGTAATTCGAAAAACTGACTTGCTTGGCATCACGAAGGTGATTATAAAAGCTGATATGGAAACTACAGAGAGGTTTTTTGGGACCATCACATGTTATGTATTGCATTATGGGGATCATGGCAGATCTGTAATGCTTAGGGAGGGCAGACCAGATGAGGAAAGACTTGTCCCAACTGAGGTTCTTTCCTTTATCAGGGAACTACTCTAGTTCCTCGGCCCAATTGTGGCTATCTCTTCTGATGATCCGATCGTGGGAAGGTATGCCAAAAACTGCTACCATGAAATAAACCAAGACACGAATGTTGATACCTTTGACGACCACATCACCTTAAGTCTAGGTGTCCACGAAGCCCTACAAAATTTCTTGGTCTGGTCCAGCGAATTTCTCCAGAAAGGGCAATAAACTCTTGGATTTCATGAACATGCACGCCTCATCGCAAAGGGAGAGCATAGAGGGCTCAATGTAGGGACCAACTATAGTTGGAAGTGCCTGCATAAATCTCTAGAGACAGAGGTTGAAATAAAATTTCAACACATATAGGAAAGGAGGGGAAGGATAAATCTGACCGAGAGCCGCCACCCATGATCGACCCAAAGCCAATGCCATAAGACCAGGGCCAAAAAAAGGAAGGTGGCCCGAAGATCATGAACACACCTAGACTCTATCTGAAAGTGCCACGTTGCCTCTCCAAAAGCCTTGTTGTAGAGCTTCTATTATCCTTCCATGCATGGGTCTAGTCGAAGCGCCAAACACAAGGGGAACTAAAGAGAGTGTGCCAAATCCAAGGCCGAGATTTGGCAAGATTCATGCCCAAACATTCCCAAATTTTGTCAAAATCCCATCCACGCGAGGACTCCATTGGATAGTGATACTTGGGACTTCCACCACCGGATAGAAGGGGGGACTACAAGGTGCTCGAGAAAATGGCTAATTTGTCATGGTGGAGAAGGGTGCACTGATAGCCACCAAGACACCAAGTCTGATGAGCCTTGGGAACTTGAAAACAACCAACTTTGGAGAAAGGAATGCGAATTACGATATTGGAAGGATTCGCCACCCTACCCCAAAAATCCTCAAGAATAAACTTTTGAAATGGGGAAAACATCATGAAAGGATATCCGCACTGACCAAACTTTCCACCTCGAACGGGAAGCGAGAGCGCCACATGACCAGACATGTGGTCGTGAGCCCTTTATTGGCCATGTGGTCTGCCACGCGATTACCTTCTCTAAAGATATGACTCGCCTTCCACCTGTCATGTTGAGAAAGGAGAATTCTAGCCTTAAGAATGATGTTGAAGACCCTCCAAGATGGTTCTTTGGACCCTAGAAGATATTTTATTATGTTGAGCAAATCACCTTCGATGATTAGAGGTCGAGGATCCTCGAAGAGGATCTGGAGACATTTCAAGATGCCTCTGGCTTCAGCATAGTGATTCGTCTAGGTGCCCAAATCTTCACAGTAAGCCAATACAAGATTCCCATTATGGTCTCTAACCACACCACCTGATCCAGCGGGGCCAGGATTGCCTTTTGCTACTCCATCAAAATTCAATTTGATCCACCCCTCGGGGGGCTTGGTCCAAATGAATTTCCTATGATGGGACCCAGTAACGGCTTTAGGAGACGGGCAGAGGTCCAACATTTTGAAAATCGCTTCTTCACATGGAAGGTGGGGATGGGAACTGGGAATAATTTTAGAGTTCTCAATGGCAAAAGATAAGGCTCTCTGAGCGACACAAGGAGGCACCCTGGGGGTCTTACCAAAGACTCTGGCATTCCTCTCCAACCAAATTTTCCAAATGGAGTGGTGTAAGGAGGCCTCAAGAAGGAAGCAGATTTTAGGATTCTTGAAGGGATTGGGCCATTGGTGGAAGGCATATCTGAGGGAGCGGGGAGTGCACCAGAGGATTTGGAAGGAGGACAGGACAATGGTGAGGATCAAGTGGGAAAAATGGTAGTGCAGGAATAAGTGGTCTGACATCTCACAATCAGCTAAGCACAAGTAGCACCTATTGGGAAGAGGAAAGCCCCTCTTATGAAGGTTGTCGATGGTTAAGGTTTTATTGTGAAAGGCAATCCAAGCAAAGTAATTCACTTTAGGAATAATACCTTTCCTCCAAATCACTTCCATAGATTATCCAGGGTAATCTCACACATAAGAAAGTCATAGGCGAACTTGATAGAGAACAAACCATCCTGCATGTCGTGCTAAATTATTCTATCATCCCTTCTAACAGATAGAATTAAAACAGATTGAAGGACATTAGACAAAAAAGTCATTTCATTGTTAAAGTCGTCCACAACAGGAAATCTCCACTGAGGGGGAAGAGTACTCCGGTCAATGAAGTCCACCACCTTGAGTTGGGAATTTGGATCGATCTAGGCTCTTAGGCCATCAAGTTCTGCTTTCAATTTGAGAGCTTCATCAATAGCCCACCTGTCCTTCCAAAATAGGATGGAGGTGCCATCACCCAATATCCAGCAAGCTCCCACATTGATCAAAGAGCGGGCTTGAAGACACTTTGGAAGGAGTCCCAGCATCGAATAGGGAATTAGACCCTAGATACTTCCTTTTAACCAGCTTGACCCACTCCACTGGTTCATTAGTAAGGATCCTCCAAGCATGCTTAGCGATCAAAGATATGTTCATAAGTCTTGATCTCCTCATTCACATGTCACCTTGGTCTTTTTGCAAGCAAACCTTATCCCAGGCCACGAGAGGGATTCTGGATTTTTCTTCATTGCCAGACCATAGAAAGGTCCTCTGGATCTTCTCAATCTTGGAATGGATAGAAACAGGAAGCATGAAAATAGACATAAAGTAAGTTGGGATCCCTTGGAGACAAGCTTTGGTAAGGGTGGCTTTCCTAGCTTGTGACAGGAGTTTGCCTTTCCAAGTGCTAAGTTTCTTGTGAAGACGTTCCAGGATCATGTTCCACATACTTTCGTCGGCACAGCCATTGCAATCCAGAGGCAACCCTAGATAAGAAGTAGGCAGGGAATCAATAGTGCATTCTAGAATTCTAGCAATGCAGAGTTGCCTTCGCAAAGGAGTATTAATAAAGTAAATTTTTCTCTTGATGTAATTTACTTTTTGTCCAAAAACCTTCTCGTAACGGGATAGGATCTGCTTAATGGATTTGGCTTGGGTGACATACGCCCCGGTGGAGATGAGGGTGTCATCCACAAATTGTTGATGAGTGATAGGATCAACTCTAGAAGTGGGCAGAATGCCAAAAATCTTGTTCTGGCGAAGAGCCTCTTTCAAAGACCAACTCAGAACCTCAGCCAGAAGGATGAAAAGAATAGGAGACAGAGGGTCACCTTGTCTGAGGCCTCTAGTTCTTTGGAAATACCCAGCAGGTGACCCGTTGATCAGAACAGAAAAGGAGGGAGTGGATATGCAGCTACAGACAAGGTCAATCCAGTGAGGATGAAAGTCAAAATTGAAGAGGACAACATAGAGAAACCTCCTGTCAACTCTGTCAAATGCTTTGTTCATGTCCAGCTTAAGGAAAAGTGTAGCATTTTTTGAGCGATGAGCAGAATGGAGGTTTTCATGGATAGTGATGACACCATCAAGAATGTTTCTACCTTTAACAATGCTTCCTTGAGAAGGATCAACCAAGGAAGGGAGAAGGGACCTCAGTCGATTGGCTATGGACTTGGTTAGGATTTTATAAAAAACATTGCACAGGCTGATGGGTCGATAATTAAAGAAGCTTTTGCAGGCAGAATACTTAGGGATGAGAGCAAGAAAGGTAGAATTGAGTTTCGGATGAATGGATCTGGAAGCTTGAATCTCCTGTATTGATTCGCACACATCCGAGCCCACAACATCCCACATGACTTGAAAAAATTGAGGGGAAAAACCATCGGGCCCGGGGGCCTTGTCTGGTTGCATGGAGAACAAAGCTTATTTAATCTCGGATGAGGAAAATGGTTCCAGAATCTTAATGCTTACCTCATGAGGAACTTTGTTCGGGAAGTTAGAAAGCAGATATTTCTAAACCTGGAGGTCACTGTCGGGAGGAACGCCAAGCAAATCCTAGAATAAGTCAACCGCTTCACTTCAGATTTCCTCTATTTCCCTGGTAATACATCCATCCTTGCACAACACCTCCCTGATCTTGTTAGCCCCTCTGTGTCTCATGGTTAACATGTGGAAAAAATTCATATTGGAGTCTCCATTTTTCAACCAGAGGTCTCTAGATTTTTGACGCCAGAAAGTTTCCTCCCTTGCAATAATAGAATGGTAATCCACCAAGAGGCTCCATTCCTCCTCCCTAAGGGTTTCGATGTAACATTCAAGCTCCATTATCTCCTCCAAAAGCTTTAGGTTCTCTTATATGGACTTTTTGAACTTGAATATGTTGCCAAAAACCTCCTTATTCCATAATTTCAAATTCCTTTTGATCAACTTGAGTTTTAAGGCCAATCTCTTGGAAGCAGAACCTGCCACCTTCAATTGCCACCATGCCGAAACCAACCCTCTAAAGTCCTTGTGAGAATTCCACATGGATTCAAATTTGAAGGGGGTTTTAAAAACAGGCCCGTCGATCATCTCCAAAATAATAGGATTGTGGTCAGACCCAATCCTCGGTAAATCCGAGAGAGTTGTAGCACCGATGATGGGAATAGCTTCTTGGAATATGAAGAACCTATTGAGTTTGACTTGAATAATATTGCTCCCAATCCTCCTGTTGCTCCAAGTGAAGGATTCCCCTTTGAGATCAATGTCAAGCAAGCTATTGGTGGATACAAAATATTTGAAGTCCTCCAAGCTACGACTGGAGTGGTCAGAGCCTCCTTTATTTTTAGAAGGGTGAAGAGGAAAATTGAAATCTCCCCCTAATACCCAAGGAAAATTACAAAAATTTTCCCTCATCTAGGAAATAGCTTTCCATATTTTTGCTCTCTCCGAGGCAGAGTTCGAAGCATAAACATTGGACAAGATCCAAGAAAAATTGATGACTTTGGAATGAAACAAAAAGTTGGTAATCCTACTAGAATTTGATAGTAAGCTACCCTCAACACTCTCTGGATCCCAAAGAACCATGATATCGCCCGTTGTTCCCACCATAGGACTGAAGAGAAATTTTGCCTTGGCCGAAATGACCTTAGCAGCTTTGACAGAAGAGATAGCATCGGTCTTAGTCTCTTGAAAAATTATGATGGAGGGGTTAGTCCTCTTTCGGAGATCAGCCACCAACTTCTATTTGGCCGATCTGTTTAGTCCTATCACATTCCATGAGAGGACTTTCATCTAGACATTTTGAGGTTCTTCTTACCTCCCTTTCCCTGCTGGAGGGGAGGTTTTGGGACAAGCGTTTCACCCATCTGAGTATCGGAATAATCCTAAAAAAGTAACCGTTGGGTGCCATTTGCAACATCTGCCGCCATCTCCTTGTCTCTCCTTTCTTTGTTGGGGGGTCGGCCTTTCTTCCTTTCACTACCAAAATCCACCCCTTACTTTTGACTCCTCGTATTTCGAGGGCTAATATTATCGGGTTGTTCACCCCTCCTTCCCAGTAGGTAATCTTCCAGCACATTTTGGGACTCGGGAGGGATCTGGTCTTGAAGTTTGGGTGAATCTTCCTGTGTGATGATTTGGGGGGGGACTATTCCTTTTCCTCCTATGGCCCTAGTTGGGTGCTTGCACCACACTGCTCAGAGTCTAATTCGAAGGTGATTCCCTCTTATAGGAGGGAGGATTCGAGATGGTCCCTAGATGGGCCTAGAGACTCATGGCATTTCGCAACAGGGTGCTTCACCTGACCTTCATTATGTTCCAAGGGGTTACAAGATTCCCACTTCTTCTTCCCCAGCTTTTGAAGAGGACAATTGTACTGTAGGTGCCCTTGAGAACTACACTGAGGGCAGAAAGTTGGTCTGTTCTCATATACAATGGCTTGCTTGTGGAGAATGGTGCCTCTAGACCGTAGAGTGATGGAGGATGGGAGGTTCACCTCCAAGTCCGCCAAAACATAGAAACAAGCTTGGACAAATCTTGTTCGAGCTCTGGTAGGAGGGTCTATGGTGACCAACTCCCCTATGGAGCGATCAATTCCTCTGATTACATTTTCATGTCAACCGAAAATGGGGAGACTTGGGAGCCTAACCCATATTGGAGCAATGTTGATGTTTTGGGTATCGGGGTTGAAGTCCATACCCCACTTCCTTAGAAAGATACTCCTATGGCCCAGGAACCAAGGACCTCCAGCCATGATTTTATAGTAGTCCTCCTTGTTGTTCAGTCTAATTACAAAAAAGCCTCGGGTTAGGGCCACCAACTCCATGTGACTAGAGGTTCACCATTTTCCTGATGCCCACTTGTGAATGGTCTCCATATCGGGATGACCACCAATAAACTTACCAATGAGGGTAAATTTTTTGAATTCCACGAAGCTTGAGAGAATTTCCGTCGAGATGTCCAACTCATCCTCGAACGAAAATAGTTTCTTGGTGAAGAGACCGCTTAGGGTTTCTGAAACCGCTGCCTGAGCATACGACTTCCGAGGTCCATCTCCCCATTTGTCTGGCGGATCCTTATCGTGACTGACATCATCCTCGGTTGGCAAGGACTCCTCAGTGCCCCCGAACTCTGGTTTCCCTCCCTCTACCCTACTGTGCCCCTGGTTCGATCTGCTGGTGCTCCCGTGCTCTCCCGCAATAGCCTTCTCGCCCACCATCATTTTTCCTATTCCTTGCACTTTTTCTCAGAAACATTGTAACATAATTATTTAAGCCATATGCTTTTATGAAATAAATAGAAGAAAAAAAATTAAAACAATGGTTTGCACTAGGCATAGAATTATAGGTATAGACTTATGCCATCATCGCGAAATCCAAAGAAAAAATTGATATAATAGTTTTATTAGTGTAGGAACTATACCATCATTGCAAAAGTCGAAAATATAAATTTGACTTTATTGCTAGAGTTATGAACATGTTTTGAAAGAAATTTTGGATTTTTGAAAGAAATGTATGTAATTGTTTTTACGCTAAATAGATGAAATCATTCCAAAAAATTTGCATAAATATTTTAAATTATCTCAAAGACAAAATGTAGATTTATAAGGAACCCCATGTGCATATGTGAGTTCATTGCCAATCTTGATCTATCATAATGATACAAAATCTCTCAAATACAAATGTGTGTGCAATTGTATTGTTCATTCACCAATTTTGAGCAAGATAATTTGATACAAGTAATTTGAATTAACCAAATAAGTGTTCGTTGACCATGATTTATATGCATGTAACCGTACCAGACTACTATGCAAGTCGGGTCATCAAGAGCTAGCCGATCCATGAGCGAACATAGGTCTGTACAAAAGAAGGTCGCTAATGTGACAGACATATCACCACGCTAGGAGTTACCCAAGCCCAAGCGGGTTGGGCACAAACCGCCTATTATGGGGCTTACCTCACAGTTTTCGAATAATTGAGAATTCCAAGGATTCAAGCTCATTCACCCTTATTTTCTTTTCAAGGGGTAGGGGAAGGGATTTTATTGCTTTTTCTTTTCTTTTCTCTCTTTTTTTTTTCTTTTTTTTTGTAATTTTGCTTGATACTGAGATAATGCTGAAATATTGCTAAAATGGTACAAAATGATACTGCAATAATGCTTCTTTTTCTCATAATTTTTCTTGATTTTCTTTTCATTTTTCTTCCTATACTAGGGATACTTGCTTGGATTGGCTGTAGAGCAAGGGATTTTTATTCTGGGTAGGGGTGAGATTGTCCTTTTGTCAATTCTCAAAGATTCTAGACCATGTGCATGATAGGATAGCAGGGGAAACTCTTCGCTCAAGAAAACACTTCTACTATGTAGCATCATAGCGAATTTGCAATGAAATCATTTTAATGTGAAAAGATATACTTTTTTAAAGTAAATAACAAGATCGGTTCTCTATGCTCAAAACTTTATTTAATTCAACTGTGGACTTTGATACAAGAGAGATTAATAATCATACCAAATAAAATCAAGATATTTATTTATGATTGTGTGGAGGTGAGGGATTCCAAATAAATGCTAATTTATCCAAAATAATTGAAAATATAAGTGCAATACTTCAATAATTGATAGATGCAAAAAAATAGACAATGTTTTTAAAGATTTTGATGATTTTGATTTTCTTTTGTTTATATTTTGGTTTTAATTTATGAATTGAAAAGAATAGATAATATTACTATTTTTGAAACTTTTATATGTATTACTAAAATGAAACGATATGCAAAATATATACAAATGATGAAATGACAATATTTATGCATAGTAGTGTTTAAGACGCATAATGTTCATAGGTTATTTAAGATCTTTACCATCTAAGGTAGCTAATCTCTATGCTCTCGATCTGAATTTAGCAGTGATAATATATGGTCCAAGCCAATTGGGCTCGAATTTACCTTTAAGGTCTTTAGTTGCATTAGTGTTTTTTTTTATTTTTTTAAGACAAGGTCACCGATCTCAAAGGATCGGTGATGAACTTTCTTGAGGTATGCTTGTTTAAGCTTATTCTGGTAGGCACGAAGGTGCTCCAAAGCATTGATGCGCTTCTCATCTAGGAGTTCTAGCTGACTAAATCTACCAAAGATGATATTCATCTCCTACTTCAGTATCTTGAAGTAGTAGAGCCAAAGAAGGAACTTCTAATTCAAAGGGAAAAATAGCTTCAGCGCCATAAACCAAAACAAAAGGTGAAGTTCCTATGGGAGTACGGACGCTAGTTTGATAAGCCCACAAAGCAGGGTATAGTTGGATGTGCCAATCACGGCCAGATTTATTGACCAGTCTTTTGAGGATTTTAATTAATGTCTTATTAGATGCTTTTGCTTGGCCATTACCCTGAGGATAATAGGGAGTGGACCAACGATGTTGAATTTTATATTTTTGATATAATTTCTTGACATATTTATTTTTGAAACAAGTTCCATTATTCGAGATGAGATTTGTAGGAATTCCGAACCTACAAATAATTTGATTAAAAATAAATTTGGAAACTTGGTTTCTAGTGCAAGAAGCTAAGGGCATATCTTCAACCCACTTCGTGAAATATTCAGTGGCAATGATGATGAATTTGTGTCCATCAGATGACACAAGATTGATTTTTTCGATGATGTCTAAGCCCCATTTTGAAAACGGCCAAGGAGATGAAATAGCCTGTAGTTCTTGTGCAGGCACATGGACAAGGTCAGTGTGTTTCTAGAACTTGTCGCAATGGCACACGTAATCATGTGCATCATTCTCCATGGTGGGCCAAAAATATCCTATCCTAAGGAGCTTCTTAGCAATGGTGCTACCACTAAAGTGTCCCCCACAAGATCCATCGTGGGCTTCACTCAAAGCTGATATAGATTCTTCTAGATTCAAACATCTCAATAGGATACCTTCAAAATATCTCCTATATAACGTATTGCCAATTATTATGAAGTGACTTGCTCGTCTACATAATAACCGATGCTATTTTCTATTAAAACCTTCAGGGAAGGTCCCATTTTGAAGAAAATTGAATATATTAGTGTACCAAAGTTCAGGAGTAGTTTCTTTGATTAGAAATACATCCAAAGGTTCTAAGCATTATTTATTTGAAGGGGGTTCCTGGAGTCGACGAATAATTATGGTAGCATATTCGTCATCTAACTCCAAGGGTAAAAGAGATGCAGCTATAGCCATAGCGTCAGCCGCATGGTTGCTAGTTTTAGGAATAGCTTCCAAGGTAACTTGATCAAATAAAGATATTAATTGTAATACATATGCTTTGTATGGATGCAATTTATCATCTTTAGTTTGATAAACATCATTAATTTGATTTATAACAAGTTGAGAATCATCGAAAACTAATAGATTTTTAATTTTCAGTGCTAGGGTAGCTCGTAATCCAAGGATTAGAGCCTCATATTCAGTAGTGTTATTAGTACAGGAAAATGTTAATTTAAAGGACAAAGGTATAATATGTTTCTGTGGAGATATTAAAATAATACCTGCACCAGCCCCACTCATGCATCAAGCTTCGTCAAAGTATAAGGACCATTGCTTTGGATGGTTTACCTCTAGTTTAAGGCATTCATCAGGAAACTCAATGATGAGGGGATGGGTATACTCTAAGGGTGTGATAGCTAATTGATTTGATATGATTTGTGATGAGTGTCATTGAATCTCATCATTTAATCTCAAAGATCTTATCAATCCAGGGTGGTGTCCAAGGTTGTCTACGATAGAAAGTTCAAGCAAGGTTGTAGTTCAGTTCATTTGGAAGCAATAGGTCTTATTGGTGGAATTTATTGTGTGGGGGTTTTGTGTCACTTCTACCCCTAAATTGCATAAATTTAACTTTAATCTATTTGCAAGAATGAAAAACTAATTGTTGTCTGCAGAAATAAAGTCCTAATTACAATTGCTAAATTGAGACTTAATTGATTTGCGGAAGGAAAATCCTAATTACGAGTTGCTAAATGAGAAACCTATTTACTTTTGCAATGATGAGATAAAACAAGTAATCAAATTCTGTCAATACTCTGAAATAGAAGGTCGTCAATCTTTTGTGCAGTGTTTGACAAAGAAAAACAAGAATGTAGGAAATTATAGAAAACTTGTAAATTACTGGAAATGTAAATTGCAGAGAATTGGAAAATTACTGAAAAATAAAGAAACTGATTATATCTATTGCTTATTACATCACAAATGTAAAATAGATGGATAAAAACTAAAACAAAAATCAAATACCACAAAAATGTTGAAATTGACAAGTTCCACTACTTATTCTGCTGCAGCAAACTCAGGACTGAAACCCTGTCTGTTAGTCCTTCTCCTAGATTTGAAAGTGGTCGGCCTCCTTTTCCAGAAGAAGGTATAATTTCTTCTCTAAGTCTTACTCACACTCAGACATAACAAAATAAATGAAATGAAAACTACACTTTTATTGCTTCAAAAACATAATTACAATTCTGTTGAAATCTGTTACAAATCTGCAATCTGTTATAGGTCTATAATCTCTAATATGTCTAATATCTAATCTAATATTTCTAATATCTAATATATCTCAATCTAGACGGGAGCCATATTTTATAGATGCCTAAAATCTAATTATAAATAGAAAATATGATGTTCCTAATATCCTACAGAATTTCTTGGGTTTATCCTAGAATAGGATCAAATTTGATCTTTTCCATAAATGGTGGCTTTGGATGGCAAGGACGGCAAAGTTAGATGGGAGATATTTTCCCTTAACTTTCTCAACCTTATTATCCCCTTTTCCACCACCAAAAGTCAATCAACAAGTCAAAAAGTACATTTTTTTTTCATTCCAAAGATAAGTGGCTCATTCCGAAGATACTACAATTCTCATTCCGAAGATCCGCTCATTCTAAAGATACTACAATTCTCATTCTGAAGATCCGCTCATTTTTAAGATACTGTGTTTTCTCATTTCGAAGATATCTGTTCATTCTGAAGACACTGTGTTCATTTCAAATATCTTTAGAATGACCAAATGTGTTGACTCCAAATGGTTTTGTCTGCATTTCTTAGGTGTATTTGCCCTCAGGATATATTGCAATAGTCTTCATTCTTCCTTGGATGTGAATTCTATGCCTTGCCATTCATTGGTAGCTTGTTGGAATTTATATGAAAAAACCAGTTTTTTGTTGCACAGTAATAAGTCTTTGTACTATTTGCTAAATTTAGAGAAACTAATGCTTAATGATCATCAAAATAAGACTACTGAAATGTTGCTGTCAACCTAAGCATGAAAATATAACATAAAACTATACAATAACTGTTAAAAATCATAATATAATGTCCTTAACACTTCAATCATGCAAACAAGTTAATACACAGCATATTAAATCAACTTAACTAGCATATAAGATAATTCACAAGAGTTTTAGGTAGTTTTAACTATTTAAAACATGCTATAAATGAGGCTTATACAGGCCTCATCATCCCCCCCAACTTATATTAATGCATGCCCTCATGCATTGCGATGGGCTATGGAGTCACAAATGTCCATACTCATATTCCATATTCCATAGAACAATTTAATGCCTGTGTAACTTCTCATGAAGGTTTCTGAGTCATTATTCAAACTAATCATCTGGTTGGGAATCCTCTTCAAAATAGGAGGGAACCATAGTAATGATGGTTGGAGGCCTGAATCTGAGACCTACCCAATAATGATGCATAAAGATATTTCTCTAGATTGAGAAGGCAATGCATCAGAATGGAAGGACACTGCTTCAAAGTGGAGGGGCACTACTTCAGAATGAGCACCTGTGTCTTCATATTCCCTAGATAATCCAAGTAGTAACTAAACCAAATCCTCCTCTTTATCTGATGTAGTTGATTGTTCATCAACTTGTGACAGCCTACTTTTTAGTTTCTCCACTTTTTGCTATAATTCTCTAATTTTCTTTTCATGTTTTTTTTAATAACATCTTTTCTTTCCTCAATCCATCTCATTTGTATTTTTATAACACTCTTGGCTGCTCTCAGTTTTTCTGTGATGTCCACCTCCTCTTCTTCATTTGACTCAGAACCTAATACTAACAAATCAACTGCAGTTTGCTGCTCAACAATGATCTCATCCTCTGCTTCAGACCCCTACTCCTATATAGGAGGTTCCATGAAATTGTATATGATTACATCTAAATTCTCAGTGGCTTGTTGCACTTCTATGACATCAGGGCTATCCTGTATGGTCTTCTTTTCAATCATTTGTTCTTTTATCTTTTTGTTGGAGTCTTGCAGACCTCCTAGTCCTTAATGTATATTTTCTCTTCTTGCCCTGTTTTCTTGTGGTAACGAAGTGTAGGGATAGCTTCAGGCTCTTCACTGGGAACTTCACTCTCCTATTCTTACAAATAAATAATATCTTTAGAAAAATGAACCCTCTTCTATTTTATTTTTCTACTGTCAGTTTCAGACCCTATTTTCTTTTGCTTCTTGGCTCGTGAAGTTGAATGTTCTGGAGCAAGGTGTTCTGTTGCTGTTGCTAGGTGTGTTTCTTTTTTTTTGCAATAGCCTCTACATTAGTTCCTATTTCTTCTTCTGTAATAGCCTCTGTAGCAGCTATTTCTTCTTCTGCAATCTGCAGTAGTTGTTTCTTCTTTTGCAACAACATCTACAACATCTTAGGTCACTGATTTTTGGTTGCTACAGGGTTTGCTCTTGTTCTTCTTCAGAAAGAATAATTTTTTTTCTTGTAATCATTAGAAAATATGTCTTTAGAAATAAAATATGGCACATTTCCTTATTCTATGCTCTGAACACCTGGCCATCAATCATTGGACATCCTTGCCATCAAATTTTCTTTACTATTTTTAGGTCGTCCATTCGCAAGCCAGCTGACATGTGTCAATGATCACATGGAGTAAAAAAATTTGCTGACTATGTCTTTTTCTCCCTCCTTGGATGCCACATGGAAACAGACTGTTAAATCTTCATTCTGAAGATTATGTTTCATTCTGAAGACTAAGCTGGGAATTTAATTCGAAGATAACCTCATTTTGAAGATAAACCTTCATTCCGAAGACACACCTTCATTCCGAAGACAAACCTTCATTCCGAAGACAAACCTTCATTCTGAAGACACACCTTCATTCCGAAGATACCATGGTTATTGAAGATACAACAGTCATTTTGAAGACATAGCAGAAACCAACATTTTTCTCTTTCTCCAAGCATGTTTTGTTTATGCCAACTCTTATGAACACTTTTATACTAATTTTTAATTGTCATATACTATATATCAAATATTTACAATGAGAAAAGTGCAAGAAACATATATACCTGGTTAAAACAAGTTAATGCAAGTTTTGAAAAAATGACTGCTTTTGTTGATATTTTGTTGAGGCTTCCTGCAACACTTCAAAAACAAGTGCAGTTGGTGAATTTGTACAATGGTGACTCAAAACTTTCAAGGTTATGCATGCCAAAAAACTGGTTTTCATGCATACCAACCCAGTAGTGCCTTAGAAAAGGTTTTCACTACTGAGCTATTCATTTTTCTCTTTTTTTTTTTCCTTTTTTTTTCTCTCCTTTTCTCTCTCTTTTTTTCTTGATTTTGATTATGCCCATGAAGGATTTCATGATTTCCCTGAAATCATGCCCATGAAAGAATTCATAATCAGAATTTATTCATCTTTTTGTTTTCTACTTTTTCTGATTTTTTTTTCTTTTTCTTTTAAGATTCAAAGATATGATCATTTGGAATATTCATCAGAAGAAGAAGCCTCTTCTATCAAATGTAACTGTGTGAAATACCGAGCAAATTCCACCTTTGTTAGTGGTTTATGGTACAACTTTAAAAGATGTCCATTCACCATTAATATCCTCCTTACATCATCAACTAAAGAAAGTTGAACAACTTCATTCTCAAACTCCCCTGGTTCATCCTTGTTGCTCTTAATGTGATCATCATGCCACATTTTCCATTTTTGTTGAGTGAACTCTATTTGGTGAAGTGCTTCCAACCAAAGTTCATCAAATGCATTCAACTGTAAAAAAAAAATTTCTATACCTGCAACAACTTAATGCCAACTGCTAAAGATGCATAAAATGTTAGTAAAGCATTAGGATGTTGCACCAATATATCAAACAAATTTGCTCCTTGGTTTTTAGTCAACCAACTATTGTTGTTCAAAGGTTGTTTTGGCTGTGTTTTAGTTTGTTTTGTACCAGGCTTATTTGAATTGGTTCTTGGAGAAACATTTTTATTTACACCAATGGAGGCCAAAACTAAAGTATTCTTTTCATTTTCCTTATGTGTTCTAAGAAACCGTGGGCTTTCTGTACAATCATACTTAGGTGTAATAAGTTTACCTGAAAGCAAGTTAACTAATTTTTCACCTTTTTGTATGGTTTTAGGATAGACTTTCTTCTTTTTTCTTAGTTTGCTAAAACACATTTCTTGAACAATATTATTAATGATTGGTACAACTTGAGGTAAAGGGATTGTAACAGTTAAATGTTCTAATTCCTTTATCAAATCTGATTGTGAAGATGTTATTTTTGATATCTTAGACTATTCAAAATATGATACTTTATTTGATGAGGTATCTTGTTCTTCTTGATGTTGTTTTAGTGTGGATTTGTTTTCATGTTCATTCTTTTTAACTTCACTTTCTACACTGATAAGTGGAATAGGTTCAAGCAATGGTTCACTTGAACACAACTAAGTTTTAACACAGTCACTAACATTTATTAGGGCTATATTTTTTGATTCAACCACAGAGACAGGGGTTACCTGTTTAACATGATTTGGACTGGCCACAAGTTGAGTTGAAAACAGAGGTTGTTTTAATTTTTGTTGTTGTTGTCCATGATAGAAATTATGGATATAATTAGGCAAAAAATTTGGTTTTTGGTTTTGACAATGTTGTTGCCCTTTGTACATATTTTGATGTTGTACCCATTGATATCCCTATAATTTTGGCTGCAACCATGGTGGATGTTGTTGATTCCATTGTTGTTGCATCCATCCATGTTGAGACCATGCTTGGGAGTATGCCCATGGTGGTTGACTCCAACATTTTTGGGAGTATGCCCATGGTGGTTGACTCCAACATTGTTGAAGTGGACCTGAAGCAGACCATGGCATATACCAAGGATTATTTCCCCAATGTGCAGGAAATTGAGAAGCATTCTGATATGGAAATTTATGAAAATTATTCCCTTGTCCTTGTCCTACAAAATTGATTTTTTTCATAGGTTGAGACTGTTTTTCAAAGACACTTTTAAGTTCGGAAATAAACTACACCGATCCGTGGGGTGTCCTAATTGACAAATGCTACATGTATCAGGTATAAATATTTTGTTCAAAGGAAAATCATGAAGAGAGTGTTGCTTTTTACATTTTGAACAATAGATGGCTGAAGATTCAGTAGATTCATTTTTTTCATCTAATGTTTTATCATGTACTAAAATATCAGCCTCTTTCATGCATTCTTTCAAATCATGTTTTTCATTACCAATTATGTGTTTTCTATGCCTTGAATGAGAGTAATTTTTATAGAGTTCAATAATTTCCTCAAATTTAAGTGCATTTGTATCTCCTCTTCCCAAGATATCCAATGCATCCCTAGATTCATCTTGTAGTCCCCTTAAGAATATGACTTTGCAAATTTCAGGTTCAACACTTCCACATCTCTTATGAACAAAAGAAAATATGTCTATATAATATTCTAAGATTTCACTTTCCTCTTGTTTCATTGTAAGAATTTCATCATTTTGATTCTTGACTTGACAATATTCTTGGTATCTCTCCAAGAATATGTTTTCCATCTCATCCCAAGTTCTAATTGAGTTAGGTGCTAAGGTGATAAACCATCGTAGAGCTAACTCTTTAAGAGTGGAAGGAAATAGTTTGAGCTTTTTATTGTCATTAGTGTAATCATGAGCTTGACATACAATTTTAAACTCAAACAAAAACATATCAGGATCTTCGGATGTAATTCCCTTGAAAGTTGGTAATACTGTAGGTGAAATGACCTTCATGGGAGCATTTTGATTAAGATCTAGTTGGATGGGATTTTGAAAAGTTCTGGCAAGTGCACTAGTTGCATTAGGGTGGAGCACATTGTTGGCTCTACCTTGATTCTCTTGTGAGCCTTCCATTGTAGGTTCCCAAAAACAATTATAAATCTTATCAAATTTTCCTGATTGTATGGATTTGTCAAGAGAAAATGGTGTTGAACTACTTAATTTTCCTCCTTGTAATGATTTCTCAAAGGATCTTGCAGTGTTGGAAGTGGATGATTGGGATTCTTTGAAAATTCCAACATTTTTGGAAATAAAAAATTTAGACATTTTTGACATAATTTCAACCTCTTGTGAAATTTTTCTTCTTGTGGTTTCTTGCTTATTTCTTAAATGGACTGAAATACAATTTACCAATAACAATTACTTATACCATTCATTACATTCAGATTTTACTCTAAAATTCACAACTTAGCATATTTAATAATTATTGGTCTACTTTTCACCTTCTAACAACACCGTTTTCCCCGGCAACGGCACCAAAATGATGAGTAGTCATTATACCATCATTAAATCTCAAAGATCTTATCAATCCGGGGTGGTGTCCAAGGCTGTCTACGATAGAAAGTTCAAGCAGGGTTGTAGTTTAGTTCATTTGGAAGCAGCAGGTCTTATTAGTGGAATTTATTATGTGGGGGTTTTGTATCACTTCTACCCCTAAATTGCATAAATTTAACTTTAATATATTTGCAAGAATGAAAAACTAATTGTTGTCTGCAGAAATAAAGTCCTAATTACAATTGCTAAATT
The DNA here is from genome assembly GCA_028583015.1 of Wollemia nobilis. Classification (NCBI taxonomy): domain Eukaryota; kingdom Viridiplantae; phylum Streptophyta; class Pinopsida; order Araucariales; family Araucariaceae; genus Wollemia; species Wollemia nobilis. The sequence continues at coordinate 2,409,701 of JAQPPZ010013020.1, read as the reverse complement.
GAGACTTAATTGATTTGTAGAAGGAAAATCCTAATTACAGATTGCTAAATGAGAAACCTATTTACTTTTGCAATGATGAGATAAAACAAGTAATCAACTTCTGTCAATACTCTGAAACAGAAGGTCGTCAATCTTCTGTGTAGTGTTTGACAGCAAAAACAAGAATGCAGGAAATTATAGAAAACTTGTAAATTGCTAGAAATGTAAATTGCAGGGAATTGGAAAATTACTGAAAAATAAAGAAACTGATTATATCTATTGCTGATTACATCACAAATGTAAAATAGATGGATAAAAACTAAAACAGAAATCAAATACCACAAAATGCTGAAATTGACAAGTTCCACTACTTATTCTGCTGTAGCAAAATCAGGACTGAAAACCTGTCTGTTAGTCCTTCTCCTAGATTTGAAAGTGGTCGGCCTCATTTTCTAGAAGAAGGTATAATTTCTTCTCTAAGTCTTACTCACACTCAGACATAACAAAATAAATGAAATGAAAACTGCACTTTTATTGCTTCAGAAACATAATTACAATTCTGTTGAAATCTGTTATAGATCTGCAATCTGTTACAAGTCTATTATCTCTAATATGTCTAATCTCTAATATAATATTTCTAATATCTAATATATCTTAATCTGGATGGGAGCCATCTTTTATAGATGCCTAAAATCTAATTATAAACAGAAAATATGATGTTCCTAATATCCTGCAGAATTTCCTGGGTTTATCCTAGAAGAGGATCAAATTTGATCTTTTCCATAAATGGTGGCTTTGGACGGCAAGGATGGCAAAGTTATATGGGAGATATTTTCCCTTAACTTTCTCAACCTTATTATCCCCTTTTCCATCGCCAAAAGTCAGTCAACAAGTCAAAAAGTACATTATGTTTTCATTCTAAAGATAAGTGGCTCATTCCGAAGATACTGCAATTCTCATTTTGAAGATCCGCTCATTTCGAAGATACTGTAATTCTCATTCCAAATATCTACTCATTTCAAAGATACTGTGTTTTCTCATTCCGAAGATATCTACTCATTTCGAAGATATCTGTTCATTCCGAAGACACTGTGTTCATTTCGAAGATCTTTAGAATGACCAAATGTGTTGACTCCAAATGGTTTTGGCTGCATTTCTCAGGTGTATTAGCCCTCAGGATCAGATTGCAATAGTCTTCATTCTTCCTTGGATGTGAATTCCATGCCTTGCCATTCATTGGTAGCTTGCTGGAATTTATATGGAAAAACCAGTTTTTTGCTGCATAGTAATAAGTCTTTGTACTATTTGCTAAATTTAGAGAAACTAATGCTTAATTATCATCAAAATAAGACTATTGAAATGCTGATGTCAACCTAAGCATGAAAATATAACATAAAACTATACAAGAACTATTAAAAATCAGAATATAATGTCCTTAACACTTCAATCATGCAAACAGTTAATACACAGCATATTAAATCAACTTAACTAGCATATAAGATAATTCACAAGAGTTTTAGGCAGTTTTAACTATTAAAAACATGCTATAAATGAGGCTTATCTAGGCCTCATCAATTTGACCCTTAATAGACTTTTGTCTTATAAACATGAGTTCAAACTCGTTTAGCACAAGAACCCACTTCACTGTGGGACCAGATAAATAAGATCGACTCATGAGATACTGCAAGGGATTAGATTTAGCAATAACATACGTTTTTTGACTGAGCATATAATGGCATAGTTTTTGTGTAGAAAATATGACTGCTAGACATAACTTCTCTAATGCTGTGTAACGAGTTTCATAACTGATTAAGTTTTGGCTAATGTAATAATTAGGATGCTCTCTTTTCTCATCATCAAGTTGAGCTAACATAGCTCCTAAAGCAAAGTCTAAAGCAAAAATATACAAGATAAATGGGCGATCAAGTCTAGGGGGCGGAAGCACCGGTGGGTTAAAGAGATATTTTTTGAGGAGTTCAAATGCTTCCTGACATTCGTTGTCCCAATGGAAAGATACATCCTTCTTAAGAATCTTAAGAAAGGGTCCTATTTTATCCGCCAGCTTATCGATGAAGCGACGGATAGCTTGGAGCTTACCTTGTAGACTCCATAATTCAGATATATTTATGGGCGTGGGCATATCAGTGATAGCCACAATCTTGAGAGGGTCAATTTTGATGCCACGTAAAGAAACTATAACCCCCAATAATTTACCTAACTTAACATCGAATATACAATTGGCTAGATCCAATCGGATAAGATATTCCTTTAACCGATAAAATACTTTTCTCAAGTCATCTAAATGATCATCTTCTTTAATAGAACGAGCTATAATTTTGTCTACATAATCATGTAGTATATCATGCATCATATCATGAAAGATATAAGTCATGGCTCGTTGGTATGTTGCACCCACATTCTTCAAATCGAATGGCATCACTTTCCAACAAAAGGTCCTCCAAGGGGTAATAAAGGTTGTTTTAGCCTGATCTTTAGGAGCTATTCTGATCTGATTATAACTAGAAAATCCATCCATTAAGGATATCATTCCACTCCCAGCAGTAAAATCAATGATCCGATCCATATTGGGAAGAGGAAAATCATCTTTAGGGCATGCAACATTAATATCCCTAAAGTCTGTGCAAACCCTAACCTTGGTAGCTTCTTTCTTAGTTACTGGAACTACATTTGAGATCCATTCAGCATAATCAATGGTTTGTATAAAAATAACATTCAAGAGTTTTTCTAACTCCCCTTTGACTAGTAAGGCCACTTTAGGATGCATTTTTCTATGTTTTTATTTAACAAGTTTAGCATCCGGATGGACTACTAGGTGATGCATAACTACATAAGGGTCTAAACTTGGCATATCTTCATATGTCCAAGAAAAGACATCTTCATATTCTTTAAGAAATGCAATGTATTTATCCTGTTTTTCTTGACTCAATTCTGAGCCAATGTTGATTATGTGAGGATTATCCTCAATTCCAATGTTAATTTTTATGATATTTTCTACTTCCATGTGGAGATCTCTCTCAAAATTAGGTGGGGCAAGTGAAACACCCAATTCTTGTAATTCTTCCAAATTTAACTTGGATAATTCGTCTTGAGGAGTTGTGGCCTCAAGCTGGGCTATACTAGGTATAGAGCCATCAAAATAAAATTCGTTATGTAATAATTCTTCAACGAAGACATCATGGAAGATATCTCCCTCTAACTCTTCGTCGAATTCAGCGATCATCTCAGGGTAAGCTATGGATAGCATATTACATATATATGGCTTATTCATTAGATGCAAAGCATCACGTTCATCCAAATAATCTTGGTAACATATGAGTTGGTCATCATCCTCAAATGGGAAGGGCTGACCCTTACTAGGAAATGGGCCCACACCACATCGTGCGGGCCACGACTCTATCTCAAAAGGTTCTTTCATACCATTTTGGAAAGTTCCCAAACCTTTCCCTTTATATCCCAATTTAAGCATTATAGGTTTAGCTTTAATATACTCATTAGTAAAATAACATCGAGCATATCCATCATAATGAGTCTTGATGTTTCTGGGTATTCTTCCCCAGTCATATCCCTTATAAATAAAAGCACAACTCCCAACTTGGTAAATGCTTCCCACAGGCTGTGGGAGGCCCAAGGTACAAGGAGATGGTGGCAAATTATTTAAAATAAGGGAATCTTGCATAGAAGCATTTGTTTTTTTCGATATAAGAATTTTAGATAAATCGGGTAAGAGCTCGTCAGTAAGAACGTAAGAGGTAGAAGGAACATTTCCTACATCTTCTGATGCAAAAAATATGCCTTTGGTGGATGTAGACGGTGTAGAGGTGTCGATAGATGGGTCTATTATAGGTATAGAAGTTATAGGAGTAGAACAAGAAGCATTGGTTATGGGATTAGGATCTTTCTGGGGTCCTAATGTGGTTTGTTCAGAGGATGGTTGAGCTATATGTAGAGGTGGAATTGATGGAGAAGATGTAGATGACGTTGTGGGTGTGTGTTTTACATGTTTAGATGGATAATGAGAATTAGGATGTGTGGATGATAGAGCAGGGCAAAATTGAACGCCAACAGGTTCTGCCAAAGCACACATATCAAAGGGTCTAGGATCACCATGAATGGTAACCAACTGATTCTTAAATTCAAATTTAACACATTGATGTAAAGTTGAGGGAACATCTCGCATCGCGTTGATCCAAGGACGACCCAAGAGTATATTGTACGATGCAGGGCAATGTACAATAAACATGGTCATATCTAGGGTTCTCGGACCAACCTGCAATGGGATAGTAATAACTTCACATGTTTCTTGTGTTTCGTAATTGAAGGCTTTTATGATCATATCAGTTCTTTTCATTTCATCACTTCTAAACCCAAATCTTTGGTAGAATTTAAAAGTGTAGATGTTTAAATATGAACCATTATCAATCAAGACCCTTTTGACTGCTACATCTCAAATTAGGGCAGTAATATATAAGGGGTTATCCTTATGTAAACTATGTTGCGGTATGTCTCTATCCTGAAAGTCAATACAATTGACTTCTTGAGTTATTATAGTATTGGTCATGGCTTCAGGTTGAATGTCTTGTGGTACCATCATTTGGCTTAATGTGAGCATTTGTTCATCTTTATGTGTAGGAGAAGATCTTAAAAGGTCCAAAAGAGAAATTCTAGCTGTAATATTTGATAATTGTTCATTAATATTATAAGGAGGTTAGGTTTGAACATTAGGTGCATTATTCCCTTTATTAGGAACTTTCAAAACAAGTGGAGCTGATCCATCATTCTAAATTTGATCTTGTTGCAAATTTTGAGCCTGTTTTCTAGTAACAGCTCTGATGGTACCCACAATATTATTCTGTAGATGATGAATGGGTCTTGGTCTAGCGTTTATAGCTACCTCATTAGAAAGTAATCGGTGAGACGATGGTCTAGAAGTGACTATTCTTGGAAATGGTTCTTCTCAAACCATGTAACTTGTGATAGGGTGAATAGTATTCGATTCCTCTTCAGAACTATTTGATTGATTTGATGTGATTTCCATATCACTTTCAATATCGTATTCTGTATCACTAAGATCAGGTGTCCGAATATTAAGTAGAGGCTTGGTCGTAACCATGGATAAATTTGTGTCAAATATTTCTCGATCATGAGTAGGTAAATGCCCACTAATAGTCCCTACATATCGGGTATGAAGGGGAACATTATGATGTTCAATTTGATTAGCCACCTCCTTACCATGTTTTGGTAAAGGATGTTGAAATATGTCCAATTACTGATTTGCATTCTGATTCTGATTTTGGGGGATGTTATTTTGAGCATTATTAGGAGGATTTGCTTAGGTTTAAAGGCTTGCACCTCCATCTCATTATTATCAATTAAGTCCTGTATTTTATGTTTTAATTTTTTACAAGAGTTGGTAGCGTGTCTAGGTCCTCTATGGAAATCATAGTGTAAGTCAGCTCTGTATCCAGGTATAGTTGGATCAGGTTCTCGGATATTTGGTAATTGAATCAAACCTTGTTATAATAATTGTGGTAGAATGGTTGATAAAGGTTTATTTAACCTAGTAAATTCTTGAGGAGGTTTATTAGGAGGTTTCAGTATAAACTTCTTTGTTGTCTTCGCAGCATAAACATTTGCAATGTTTCTGCTATCAGTGACTCCATCACCCACAACTTATTTATTCTTATATTTATTTCTAGATGTTTTCTCATCGTCTTTCTTTTTAAGCTGACCTCTCCTAATGAGAGCATCTTCCACTCTTCGAGCTAAGTCTATAGCCTGATCGAAGGTGGTCAAGGTAGCAGTTGATAACTCATAGGATATTTGTTCTTGTAAATTATTAATAAAGATGTCCAACATATCCCTATAAGGTAACACAAAGTGCAACTTTCCTATAAATTGTCTCCACCGAGCTAGGAAATCAGCAAAAAATTCATCTTTGTCTTGTTTTAAGTTGTACAAATCTTTAATGGTCACATGCCTTTCGATGTAGGCACTGAATTGATGAACAAAAGACTAAGCTATTTCTTCAAAATTCTTCAAAGAATTAGTGGGTAATTGATAATACCACTCTAATGCCATTCCTCCTAAAATTTTTGGGAACGTTTTTAGTAATAAAAGTCATCATGTGATATATCATGACATGCTATCCTAAACATACGAAGATGCTCTATGGGATCTTCGGTTCCTTTGTATATGTGAATAACAGGCATAGGAAAAATTTTAGGATATGGTTGTGCTACGACTATAGGATCTAAAGGTTGATTGCACATCTCTCGATAATTGTACGAGGGACGGTAGGGATCTATCTAGTCCATGTGGGAAACTAACTGTTTCACCATGGCTTCAAGATTACTAGTTTGTCCACCATATTGGTTTGGTGGCACATGAGTATGGGATTTGTGAGCGTATGATGGAGTGACATAAGGATTAGATGCTATGTTGCTATTATGTAAAGTGTTTTTAGGAAGAGTATTATGAAGAATATTTGTAGTAGTGTTATGTTGTATCCCAAATTGTTTGTAATTGGTGTTTGGTTTTGTTTTGGGTTTTTTTTTTATTTAAGGTATGTTGATCAATAGCTTGGTGAAATAGAGTAGTGAATGAAGGTTTATTTTGTGTGGGAATGACTCTAGGATTTTTAACAGGCACTTTAGGTGGTTGGGTAACCCTTTGTTGTTGCATTTTCTGAATTATAGTGGCCATATCCAAATTGGATGGTCCAGCTTGATCACTTTCTTGGTCAACAAAGGACAAGGGATTAGTGCATGTGTGAAGTACTTCTTCTAGGGTTGCTTGAGTGTCACTAATTTGATCCTTGTCCATATGGACTGCTCTATTAAGAACATCAATATTAGTGTTGATGAACTTCCAAAATTGTTCCATGTTCTCAAAAGTAACAGCTCCTCCCGAAGATATTTTAGGGGATGAGGATCCTTCCTCTCTAATAGTTTCTTCTTGTTCATTTCCTACAGCAATGACGCAGAGCAAAAAATTGCAAACCCCAAATCCAATTTTTCATTCAACAATTTTAAATGAATTTACAGAAACAGCCCGCAGACTTAGCAAATTTATAGAACTAGCCCATAGGCTTAGTTTTTATATTCTCTTCTTTTGCAATCTCTAGCTCTGAAGCCCCCTAGAAGAAACACCACTACTCTAAAATAGGTCCAAAATGGCCCTCGTGCCTTCTTGTCTGCAACTCTATTTTGCGGTCTTCCGACTCCACAGATCCTGGCATAAACTACCTCATGTTCAGTGATCTGTTTACACACTCAAGGACCCCAAGCTCTTCTGAAAGAAAAACATAGCCATAAGTAGACCCGAAATGGCCCTCGGCCTTTGAATCTGAAACCCTGCCTATAGTCATTTTCCAACCCTTGTGCATGCCTTCACTTCCCCCTTTTAAAGTTTCTGGCATGACTCTCTGTCTTCCATATGGTGGTCCCTTCCGCCACGACTCTTCGTCTTCATCTGCTTTATTTGCACCTTGATGTCACGTGTTGTTCAATGCTACTACTGCTCCATAACTTACTCTGTAATGACCCCTGTAACTACTGTCTGACTCTCGTTCATTGTCACATTACTTTGTAACAGCTCTGTAACTGTCGTATTGACTTCTATTTACTGTCACATTCTTTATTTCAGCTGCATGCTTCACTCTATAACAGCCCCTAAAACTATCATATTGACTCATGTTAACTGCCACCTGTCACTCTGTAACGGTCCCTAAAAATGTAGTATGTCACGATATCATGACATATTCTCCCTTTGGATCTTCCTCTTCTCTTCTGATCATGAAATCATGACATGTTACGATATCATGACATCTTCTTCCTCTCGCTCTTCCTCTTCTCTTTCGGTTGTGAAATTGCGACATGTCATGATATCATGACATTTTGCTTCCTCTATTTCTCTCTCCTCTTTGGGTCATGATATCACAACATGTCGCGATATCGTGACATTTTTCTCCCATGCCTTCTCTCTCCTCTTTTGGTCACGATTTCATGACATGTCACGATATCGTGACATTTTTTCTTCCTTTGCCAATTTTTCTTCTTTGCAATAAAACACCAAGGCAAAACACTTCAAATTTCTTTGCTAATACAATATTGCTCTGATGCCACTGGATGCTCCTACATTAGACACCCGAGGTTGATGGAGAAGTGACCTTCACTTTTGTACTGTTCTGTCACCTTCTTCGGTGCTAGTACTGTAGGTACTGCACAGGGACTCAAACTCTCTCTAATCAAGCCTTCCATAGCTCTTGGTGTAAACTACCTCACATTCGACGATCTATTTACACACTTAGGAACTCCTACTCTCTCTTCTCAGAACCCTTCCATAGATCCTGGTGCAAACTACCTCACGTTCGGTGATCTATTTGCACACTCAGGAACTCTCGCTCTGATACCACCTGACACAGAGCCAAAAATTGCAAACCCCAAATCCAATTTTTTATTCAACAATTTAAAATGAATTTACAGAAACAACCCGTAGGCTTAGCAAATTTATAGAACTAGCCCGTAGGCTTAGTTTTTCTATTCTCTTCTTTTGCAATCTCTAGCTCTGTAGCCCCCTGGAAGAAACACCATCGCTCTGAAACAGGTCCAGAATGGCCCTCGTGCCTTCTTGTCTGTAACTCTATTTCACGGTCTTTCGACTCCATGAATCCTGGCATAAACTACCTCACGTTCGGTGATTTTTTTATGCAATCAGGGACCCTAAGCTCTTCTAGAAGAAAAACATAGCCGCAAGCAGGCCCAGAACGGCCCTTGGCCTTCAAATCTAAAATCCTGCCTGTGGTCGTTTTCCAACCCTTGTGCACGCCTTCGCTTCCCCCTTTTAAATTTTTTGGTGCGACTCTCCATCTTCCATCTGGTGGTCCCTTCCACCATGACTCTTCATCTTCGTCTACTTTATTTGCACCTTGATGCCTTGTGTTGTTCAGTGTTGCTACTGCTCCATAACTTACTCGGCAATGGCCCCTGTAACTGTTGTTTGACTCTCATTCACTGTCACCTTACTTTGTAATGGCTCTGTAACTGCCGTATCGGCTTATGTTTACTGTTGCATTCTTTATTTTAGATTCATGCTTCACTCTATAACGACCCCTAAAATTGTCGTATTGACTCCCATTAACTGCCACCTGTCACTCTGTAATGGCCCCTAAAAATGCAGCATGTCATGATATCGCGACATCTTCTCCCTATGGCTCTTCCTCTTCTCTTCTGGTCATGAAATTGCGACATGTCACGATATCGTGACATCTTCTTCCTCCCACTCTTCCTCTTCTCTTTCGGTCATGAAATCGTGAAATTTTTCTTCCTCTCTTTCTCTCTCCTCTTTGGGTCGTGATATCGTGACATGTCACGATATCATGACATTTTTCTCCCATGCCTTCTCTCTCCTCTTTTGGTCACGATTTCATGACATGTCGCGATATCGTGACATTTTTTCTTCCTTTGCCAATTTTTCTTCTTTGCAAGAAAACACCAAGGCAAAACACTTAGAATTTCTTTGTTGATGCAAGATTGCTCTGATGCCACTGGATGCTCCTGCATCAAGCAAACTCTTCTTCTTGTTGATCTAGAGTTCCTTCTTCCTAAATTGGGTCTTCAGGAAGGATATCTAGGTTATTTAATGGTTTTCCTAACCAATCTTCTTCTACTTTAGTTTGTTTTCCATTCCTAAGTCTAGGCATTGTGCTTAAACTTAGATTTCAGCAAATATATATGCTTATATATATATATATATATATATATATATATATATATATATATATATATATATATATATATATGCGATAGGTTTGAGAGGTATATATTTTAATTATATACCTACTATAATATTTAAAAAAGGAAAAAAAAATTATTTGTTTTTTTTTTGTTTTATGATTGTTTTTATAATAATATTATAAAGACAACAAACAACATACTAGTTACAATAAATAACAACAATAAAAGGAATGACTTAGTTTTCTATAAATAGTTTGTGGATATCGTTGATAGGGTCAAGTTCATCAGGAGTCATGAAATGCTCCTCTTCAAATTGGAAGTGGTTTTTCAAGAATTTGACAAAGTGTGCTATGGTGATATGATCTGTTTCGGACTCTGACCTATAGAAATAAAATTCATGGCAATAATCTCAATATAACACAGCTCTAGGAACTCTATTCCATATGTTTCTATTCGTAAGAACGACTTCTTGATCCTCTATACGAGATAGAAATTTATGTACTACAACTACGTTCTCGAGGTATTCCTCAAAGGTGTATAATTCGAAAGACACAAGTGCTCTTTTATCGGCTAACCACCTATGGCAATCTCTTTGAAGCTCATGGTACAAAGTCACCTTATTAGGATCCAGGATTCTATCTAGGACAAACCTCTTAATTTGCCTAAGTTCTATTGATCTAGATGAAATAATACCCAATCTCCTATCAAGTTCATCCCACAAAGGTTGGACTCTATTTGTTTGAGGTACTCTAAGCATAGAAGTAATTTCTATGGCTGTTAATTGATTTTCAACATTTATGGTGACAACTCGTCTTTTATTATAATATACAATCTAAGTATGATGTGCAAACTTAACAATCTTCTAATGATTCTAGATGTTCCTAATAATGCATTTATATATATTTTTTTATTTTTTTTTCAAAAGGTTTTTAGTTTCATGTCGGGTTCACAAAAATGTATCGACCCAAATTTTTCACACTCTTACCTTCAGGCTAAAGGATCCATGCCCGAAAGGGGGATTTGAGAAGGATGGGATAATACCTCAGATTGAGAGGCCCTTTGAAGGTCGCACCTCTCAAGGAAGGGGTATCAGGGTGAATTTTCGACGGATGGTGGGGTTCACCAGGAAATTTTGAGTGGCATTTTCCACGCCTAGGTTGAGAATGGGTTTGATGTGTTTATTTTATATTCATTCATTCATATTCATAGGTTGGCCAAAATGAATCTAAGCTATTCTATATGAAAATGCCAATTTATATGAATACAGAAAGCATGAATGAATCCTAAATACATAAAATATGTGAGATAAGGAAGAATGCACCTGATTTCGGATGTCTAATGAAGGTTATGAAACTTGTAGGAGTCCAGATCATCTCGAATATGATAGAATCATCTGCAATTGTATAGAATCGTCCAAAATCACAAGCGATCATATGAGATCAAACAAGATCATCGTCTACCTGACGAATTCATCAGACGAATTTTTTAGAAACCTGCAATCACAAAAACATACATCAAAAACCAAAAATGCAACTATAAGAATTATGCAAAATGATAGAAATGTCAGTAAATATGCTTAACTGATAAATCCAGATAACAATTTAAAGGAAATGCATTGTTTGATAGCTTATTTTAAACTTTGCCATGCATTTATACTAAATGAGGTGAACTCCAGGATGCAAAAATAGAAATAAATCAAGCTAATGCATAAGAAAATGAGAAAGAAAGACGAGAAATGCAAACTTAGGGCTTTGAATGCCCCCAATCTGGACTGCAACCAAAATCGCCTACAATCATACGAGATCATTGTTGATCTTGACAGGATCATCCGAAATAATCTGGGATCGCTTGTGATGATCCCAGTTTCTTCCAACTAAAACACAATAAAATCCTACAAGAAAACCTAAAAATACACAATGCAAATGATGGAGGCGAAGATGTTCTAATGCATAAAAAAAACTAGAGTTGTAGGGAAAATCAGCCAGGGGGATAAACTGGGAAAATCCCAAGTTTATATAGGATTAGGAGGTTGGGGATCATCCCAATATGGGATATCTCCAACGGAGGAGTCTCTAACTGTGTAGACATGCTTCTGCCCAAGTTAGAGATGCTGTTGAGACAGAAACTAATTATGAAAATTCAGCTTTGGGACGAAATCGTTTGGACGTTCTAATCTAGATGAATTTGTTCGATCTAGGATGATTTCATCTGATCGGCGATGATTTCATCCAACGGTCAAAACAAATTTTAAAAATGGCACAAAAAAATGAGGTGGGCGGTTAACGGGCAGTTTCGAGGTTAAAATTCAAATTTTTATCTTTTTACTAAGGGTTTAACTGTGCCAATTTTAGGGTGCTACACTTGGACTGGATTTCCTCTTCACCCTCCTTCTCGTAGTTCATCCTATCCAAGGAATTTTTAAGGGCTTCGACCTGCTACATTCCTCCTTCATCCCTACCTTCACCCTTGCCATATTTAGCCAGCAGTCTCGACATCTTCTAGGCAGAGTTAAACAACGATAAGCAAGAGAGGCTAGATGACATCTTAGTCACTCAAAAAGTGGGTAATGGTACTTATAGGCTTACCAATTTAGAGGGAGTAGAGGATCCTGAACTACATAATGTTCTTCGTTTAAAGGCATTTCATTGTTAAAAGTGAAACACTATATGTATATATACATGGCAAAAAAAAATTGCATACTTTTACATAGGCATTTTTCACATTGCATACATTTCATTTGCATTTAGGTATTTAACTTACATCGTAATTCTAATCCATACATACATATTCCACCTTCCATTTGCATATTAACCTTCATTGCACTAGGCATATACATTTGCATTCATCCCATCCCATGTTCAATGATCTGGCATAGTAATGATGATATGGCCATAAATATAAAGTCAAGTTATAAAAATTGGGGGTACCTAGTTTGAAGAAATCATGCAACCCTCACAAAATCCATATGTCAAACCACATCCCGTATCAAAAATCATAAAGCCTATATTTTCAATCACTCAACCATTACTAATGTAGCAAGCAACCTCCAAATGAATATTCGATTTTCTTTGGGACCAAAAATACACTTTACACATTATGAAGGTCTTGAGTATTGTCAATTTATTCCGAATATAATCTTGAACCAATCACATTCTATAACATCTTAAAAAAATTATGAGTCAAGGAGGGTTAGTTCCATACTTGGATAGTACCTTGAAGCAAAAATGGATAATCCTTGCTTGTCCCATCATGCAACATAGTCCAAAGAAAAAATAGTGTTTTTCACCACTACCTCAATTACTCTTCAAACATAAGCATAAAAACAGAGTAGTAAGGATAGGGTCAAAATTCTCATCACACTTCGATTAAGAATCTGATTCCCCAAAGCTCTATACAAAATTAACAAATAAAATTCCAAACACCCTTGATCCCTCAAGTCGTAAGGATTCATACTTCATGTACCTAGCATGGATGGGTAGTCATCCTTAAGGCCTAAAAGATCAAATCCCATTGGACTATGGAGTTAATATTCACTGGGGCTATAGACGTCTGGCTGGCAGTGGAGTAAGCTCATGCAGGGCAACACGTCTCCTTGGCAAATAGGAAGACCTCTAACTACACATAAGGATAAGCTAGCTTCATGTCATCTCCATAATAGGTCATACCCAATTTAATCATAGTGGGTCAATAAAATTCACATGCACACACACTGGTTCTTGATTAGATAGGGTCATTGTCACACTCAAGATTTGGTAATTGAACCTCACTTGCACACACATTGGTCCTAAAGAAAGTTAGACAACCTAGTGAGTTTGGTTGGTGACACTATTATGTTTGAGTCTTTGAAAACCTTTCAGTATTCCATATCAACATCCATATCATCTTCCATATCAACATCCATATCTTCTTCAATGTCAACATCCATGCCTACGTCATACGTCAAGTTGCATAAAGTCGTTAAAATTGGGTACCCCCTTATTACAAAATAGTGGACATCAAAAATGGCCAACAACACTTATGAACTATAAAATATCATATGAACAACATGCATTCTTACCATGTAAGTTTGCATTCATTAATAAACCTTATAAGCACTTATCGTTGCATTCATCATCATAAGATTGCATATAGTTTACATTCTTCATAAATTAATCATCCATAACTCATACTCATTAATAACACATCATTAGCTTGCATACATCATTCAAATAAACACTCAACTACACATCATGGTTATCTTGCATTCATTATCAAAAACATTAAATAAAGCATGGCATAACACATAAAAACATCCACATAAAAGATAACACACACACATGAAAAAGCCATGTATATATATATAAAGTGTCCAATGTACAATCAGATGCCAAGAAGGCTCACATGTATAAAAGAGTGCATCTAAGCACTACATCAACTATCCTTGAGAAGACCCTTGAGACCTAGTAGGAGCCCTCAGCCTAGTACTCCGCCTCGACTTTGTGTGCCTTAATGACTCGACCATAGACGATGAAGGAGGATCTGGAAAAGTTAAGTGATGTTGCATACACACATCCTCCAAGGAATGTGCATATGCCACACTAGCATGAAGTCATCGCAGGTCCTTCTGATGCTGCTACTCCTTCACCAACATCTCTGCCTAGAGCCTCGTCACTATATCCTGATCCCTAGCTACAACCACTGCCCGCTCTGTCTCTAGCCAAGCTATAGTTATCTTGGCCTCCATCTAAGACTCTAGTATAGTCTCTCACTCCTCCTATAGTAGCTCCAACTTTGCTCATAGCCTAGCCACCTCAAAGATCTTACCCATCTTCTCATAATCCTCCCTCTCCACCTCTACCAAGTCCACCTCCAGATCCTGTTGGTCTGCTCCCATAGACTGCCTCTGACCCATCGACCATTGAGGCCTCATCCTATTTGGAGTCGACCTCAACCCCGTAGCTACCGTATCCACACCAACAACCTTTGGCATCCATGCTTGTTGGGCACCAAACCACTCCACATACTTTGGAGTCACCTCAGCATCATCCATGTTAGGTACCCTTAGTTGATCATCATCCTCTAGCTGCACACGCCATGGCTCAAGGCAGGGAAGTGTCTCCTCATCCCTCTGATGCTTATATAGCATAGGCTCATCCGAAACACCTTGAGGTAAACCAAATTGCCTCAAAACCTATGAGTATTGAAATTACTCCACCTCCTCATCCCTTCGTCCAATCAACCATCGAGCCTACCTCACCCAATACAACTATCTCCTATATCCATCCCATATGGCTCCTCACCATGGCCTCCACATCATATCTGCCCGAGTCATGCCCAATTATATGTCTTGGTACAACTACCTAGTGTGTACCTCCCAACTAGGCTGAACCTCCTTAGCCATCGCCCATCACCTCGCATAAGGCTCACCCATCTGCCATGACTCACATGGTAACCCATCTGGTTGAGATACCACAAAATGCTCTCAAGCCCAACACTGTAGGAGGAATCTGCACTCAATACCCTTCCTCTCCCTCTGCACCACCTCATATAGCTCCTGGTATAATTGTGCCAATAATTTTGGTGCCCATGCATACTCTTAAGGATCTGTTAATATATTGCTCACCAAATCCAATAGGTTCCAAGGGAACCTACAACTAGTACTATTTGGTAGAACTATGTTCGCTAAAATTAAAATGATCAAAGTGGGGAGTGCATCTAACTCCTTCGCCTTATACATGCTTAGGTAGCATATCCCTCCATCCCCCATACGAGCCTCCAACCATCGATCCCCAAAAATTTTCTCCATCTTCACTTTCTTATCCCTCCCAACCACCACCTTCTCTCCTTCAACTAGCACCTTGAGAATGTGATACACATCCTTAAGAGTGACAGTAGCCTCCTCAGTTGGTATTTGGAACATCCCTCTATCTAGGTCCCACCTCTCTATCAAAGCAGAAAGGCACCCCTCATTAGCGCTCACCACATCCAGTATCTCCACTCCCTCTAAGCCCAATATATTGAACAAACTCCAATAATCCTTAAAAAAATTCTTCCTCATCCTTGGAACAAGAGGAGAGAAGCGATGTTGAGGCTCAATATCCCTCAGTTGCAACAAACAAAAATACTTTGTTAGTTTTAAAAAAAAAATTTAAAAAAAAGAAAGCAAGAAAATAAAAACAAAGTTTTGCACAAAGGAAACAAATGGTCTTATCAGGAAAAATTATGCCAACCCGCTTCACACCATTGGGGCAAAAAAAATGGTATCACATTTTACATCATTCATATCATCCACAATCACTTGCATCTCACATATTTCATTCATCAATTGCACAAATTCATTACATTAGTCATTTTTCAATTGGCTTGTGAGATACATTTGTAACTCATTCGCCAATTGAGGGGGTAAGCTACACAAATTCCAAAAAAAAAACTATTTAGTCTTCAAATTCAATGCGTAAATCCAATGACAAAGAGAAACTTATTCTGTGCCCATATCCCAAGCAGGTGTCTCATGTTTTTCACCATATTGTGTTTCACGCAACATGGTACAAAAAGGGGCATCTATAGACACCAAATTACAACCACTAAACCTCCATCCTAACCATCACACCACCCACTTGTCTTCCATTCTACTCTCCCACCAATTATTTAGCCCAATTCCACCTTCCCACCATTTCCTACCATAATTGGGATTATTTTAATAATATTTTATATTTTATTATTTTTTAATATATTTATTATAAAATATATATATTAAATAAACTCAATTAACCTCAGTCGTCCGATCAGATTTAATCTCTACCCTCCATGTCCATTAATCCATGCCACATTCAAAAAGCAATCTCAACCTTAGGATTCAGTTTAATTTCAACCGCACAATTAAAAAGTGTCAAGTCGAAACCCCAAGAGAACCCTAAGTTGAATTATAAGTAAGAGCATTTGTAAATGCTCAAATCCTAGAACACTGGAATTTGGAGAATTAGACATTTGCACCCTAGAGGAATTATTGGTGAAGCCCTAGCATAGAATCCTAAATATATGAAGCCCTAGCTCATCGATAAGACTTCTGCTATTTCAGCCGTCACCCATTCATCCTCCATCGCCATCATAGCCCCCATCCATCCATTGCATTTGTCACCATAACCTAGATCTGCTTCTATAGATTCTACCCCAACCCACAGGTGCCATCTAGAGCTTGTGAGGCTCGTTGTAGAGCCTACGAAGCACTCACCAGAGCCTGTTGTATATTGTAGGTACTCTCTAGAGCTTGTTGTACCCCACAGGTGCACACCAGAGCCTATGAAGCTTGCATTTGAGCCTAAAAAGTGCACATCTGAGCCTGCCATCATAAACAAAGCCTAATATGAAGTTGCTACATCAACAGATCTACGACGTCATCTACAATAACTAAAAAAAAGCAAGGTAAATCTCATTTTTTATGTATTTTATTTAGTAATTTGTTGATCTTGCATGCTCTCTTATTTCATTATTAAACTAGGATTTTATTAATGTATGAGGGTCTCACACTGTGGATCCCTCATAGGTATTACTAACTCTTTTTGTTTTATTTTATGTATGCATATCTATAAATTCCCCATTTCATTTGATAGCTTTTGAAGCTGGAGTGGCCCAACCTTGGATATCTGAATCCCACTCAACCTTTTGGGATCAAGAACACACTCAAATATGAAGACACTTCTATTGCTACTATCTAGGGTTTTGGACAACCCTAGCACCATTGTAATCTATTGTATCAAATATTAGCATTGAACATTGATTGTAATAAAAGGAGTTTATCGACTCCTCCCATATTATTTAATACATCCTTTTATGCAATATTTGTGTCTCACTGCATTATTTTATTTTTTCTTGTTCTATTTTAAGTGTCATGTTCTTGCATCTACAGAAGGGATACCAGGTGAAGGTACTCTATATTTTAATTACACAATCTCAAATTGTACACATGGTAGTGGAAGGCTAGGTAACTCGGTAACATCATAAGTGGAGATGATTCACCCTAGAGAGCAAGTGGCACCAGAGGACAATCACTTTGAAGAACACAAGTTTATACTAAGAGGGGGGTGAACATTATAAGATCAAATTTTACTTTTCTTTCTTAAATAATATTATCCAATATATCAATGGAAGTATAAACAATAGTAATCAAAGCAATGCACAAATAATCACATACAATAGAAAGACTAGTTTAATGTGGTTTACCCAATGTGGGCTACTCCATGGAGAAAATATTCCTAATAAAATTTTCTCAACAAATCTCTTGGGAATTCTTTCCCTATTACAATTTTTATGGATCTCTATCCAAGGGAGACATCAATACCCTAATTATTTTATTTTTGGATTTCTATCCATAGGAGAACTCTTTCCCCTTTTCTCTGGTTCATGGAACTTGACCCAGGAGAACTCTTTTGCCTCAACTAGTTCATGGATATCTCCACAAAATAACTCTGTCTTCCTAGATTCTTCATATATCACACTCCATAGGAGAACTATTTCATCTCTTTGGTTCATGGATCTCTATCCATAGTAGAACTCTTTCTCCTATAGTCTAGTTGATGATCTTCTAGAAGACTACTATCCCCATTGCACTGGCTTGTGGATATCTCTCCATAAAAGACATCTATCCTCACTCATAAGACCTCTATATTCACTACCTTGGATAATGGATATCTATATACTAAATACTAATTTCCTCTGCTATGTCAACTCCAAATAGTTCTCTCAACTCTGTCTCAAATCTACACCAAACACTGTCCTCAATTTGGTACAAATATGCTCTAACTCTGTCTCAGGTCTAGCACAAACATGCACATAAATTTATCCTCAAATATGCCCTCAAGCCTTAACACAAAGCTTGATCCAATAATAAATCAAATATACTTATATTTACCCCAAGACTTAACACAAATCTTGAAAAAATAAATCAATCAATGCTTCTCACAAGTCTTCACCAAGACTTACCTCAAATCTGCCTACAAGTCTTCACCAAGACATGTCTCAAATTTTCCTACAAGTCTTCACAAATACTTACCTCAAATATGCTCTCAAGTATTCACTAATATTTGCCTCAAATATAATTTCAAGTCTTCAATAAGACATTCCTAGAATTTTCTCTCAAGTCTTCACTAAGACCTGTCTCAAATATGCTCTCAAGTCTTCACTAAGACTTACCTCAAATCTACTCAAACACATGCTCAAAACAACTCATAAGATATGCTCAATCAATCTCAAATATTGCACACAATGCTATCAATTTATTTTTATAATATTCAAAGTAATTACTTTAACTTGAATTATTTTATACATATTCTACTTAGAATTCATTTAACCTATATGTAGGTAGAAAATCCTCCTCCTAGAAGAAGAGAAAATGATCAAAGGATTTGCTCAATTTTGACAGTTTTGAAAGTTTGCCCAAGTTTTGGTAAATCATACAACCAGAGAGGTAAATAATACAAATAAGGAACCAAACCGTACAAGGCAAGATAAAACCATACAAGGTGCACCGAAATGTAATGAAATGCACGAGAAATATAATTTCGGGATAAAATGATGCATGAATTTGATAATTAAGGTTTTAGACTTAGTAAAAGTCTAATTTTATGTATTATATTATGGATGGGAAGTTTTAAATAACTAATTTCCTTATGAACCACTTTGTAATGGCTTAGACAACATTATATAAGGCCCCATTTTCAAATTCATAGGTTTGGTTGCTAAGAGATATGTAGAGAGTACTTACTGGTTGTAATCCAATGAGATGTTTTGTTTACTTCTGAGTTATTACAATAGATTGATAGAAAAACCCTATTGTAATGAAATTTATGACATAATTGAATATAAATACATTATTACAAGTTGTGTATAATCCTGGCAATGATGGATGATGATTTATGGTTGATTATTGATGCATGTATTTTCTGGTGAATGTTTAGGCTAGTTTTATGCATTGGTGCAACATATTGTAAGAAATATAGCACCGATTGAGCTTGAGAATTTATCTATGAGTATGGAAGCATTTATGAAGATGTATTTAACCCTACTATATGATTTTTTGACATAGCCAGTCGAAGTGAATCTCTCACAAACCCCATTCAGATGTTTTGCATGTTGTTGAGGAAGGATTAATTGGCACATTAAACCTTTACAAAACATACTTGAGAGAGATTGACATAGTAGAGTGACTGATTTGGCATCTGGATGTACCTTCATTTCATACAAATTGTACATCAGAGTTTGTACAAATCATACAAAGGAAATTTACTCGATTTGGTAAACTAAGAGATGGAGATAGACTTACCCGATTTGGCAGTTTGAGGTATTCGACTTGAACGATTACAAAATTGTGTACGATAGCCTCCAAAACTAAATATATTAGTTTGTTTGAGTGCAAAATTATACCAACCTTGACACTATATTATTTAGGATCATATAGTGTAATGTTTTGACCTCCGTACAAGCTATTCAATTATCGTAGAAGGGTAGTTTGGAGGATTGTATGGCTGTACGATTTGGTAATTGACTTGAAATTTGTACATTAATCATTCCTAAACCTAGAAATTCACCTCCCCACTGGTAATACTACACCCATATGCTACATTTGGCATTGTTGCCTTATCAAATCTGGCATTTTTGTTAAAATGGGTTAAATTGATGAAGTGTGAATACTACAAAATTGGAGGTGAATGACGGACACTGGTGCACGAAGTTGTGGGAGATGGGAAGTATGAGATAACATTATATTAAGAAGGAGAAAAAGTATTTCTCAAATATAAAACACAATTAACTCAGACCATAGTACTCAAGAACAAAAAATAGAGCAAGTTTGGACATCCGAAGGAGACTTTAAGGCATTGTTGATAGAGATAGAAGATGAGGAAATAGAACCACTAAGCGTAGAGGCAAGGGTTGATACAAAAAAGTGCAAGAAGATAGACAGTGGATGGTGACACCTAATAAAGTGGTAGGAGGGTTGCAAGGGAGTGTGAAGGATGGGATTTAGGTACCAGAGTAATAGGATGTGAGGTCTCAGGAGGAAATACCAAGACCATCTCCCTCACATCAGTTAAGGAGATCACAAAGTGAAGACGTATGAGAGTTTGGTCACTGAGTGGAGAGACATAATAAGATACCTCGAATTGACACTTTTTATGACAATAAGAGTAAGACACACCCAAGGAGGAATCAATCAAAGATTCCACAAGATACCTCAAGTGATAGTGATGACTCTCCTAAGATGGCTAACAAGGCAGCCAAAAAAAGGTGTCCACCATTTTTAGGTGAGGGTAAGGAAGACCCCACATGGCACATAAGAACTTGCATAACCATTTGGAGATAAATTTGTGTGGATAGACTAGATGATTAGGTAAATTTATTTCCTACTACCTTGAGGGGATTGGTAATTGATTGGTATTTGAAGAGAGAAAATACCACAAATTTTTAGACTTGGAATCAGATAAATGAGAAGTTCATTTAAGAATTTTGACCTTTGAAGGATGATGGAGATATTGTTATGAAAATTTGCATGACAAAGCAAAAATTTGATAAAGATGTGAAATCCTATAATAAAATACTAAAACAATTAGTCGATAAGATGCATATGCCTTTGGCAGATGTTTTAGTGAAGTGGTAGTTTGTATATGGATTGCTTCCAAAGTATAAGAAAAATATGAAATAAGTACCATCAAAAACATATGAAGAAACTCTAAACATGCAAAGAATTTTGAGAGCAAATCAAAATAGATGTATACAGGAATTTTTTCTCATCCCAAGTTGAATGATTTATATAGTGAAGAAGATGACACTATATAGAGGACATTAGCATTATTTCACTAGGAGTTTGATAAGATGATAAAATAACAAAATATCAAGCCTAACATAAAGGACATGTGGTGCACTGAATACAAGACAAAAGGTCATATAAATGTGAAGTATCCAAGGAATGACTATTGCCACATTTATAATGTGATGGGACATGAGGTAATTCTATTTTTGCATAATGTGAGAGTACATCCATAGATATTGTCAATCCAAGAGCAGGAAGATAAAATGAAGGCCCAAGGAAGTAGACAACAAGCAACAAGTGGCGGTTATAGAAATAGAAGATGAGGTGGAATACCAAACCAAGGCAATAAGAAAGGAGGGAATGTCATTTGTAGTATGATTCAAAAGGAAGGCCAATCATATAGTGTTGTAATTTCTAAGAATGGGGGCATTTTGTAAAAAATTGTCCTTCACCTCAGAGGTAGAAATACCGCAAGCAAGCACTACACACACATGTAGACGATGTGGTCTAGGGAACCACAAAGAAGTGAATTACCCAAAGCAAGTGAGTTCAAGTAACCCACAAAATGTTAGTTATATAGACATAGAGGTTACTCAAGTTAAGGAGTATACCTAAGAATTTTTAGTTGTGACAAGGAATCAGACTAAGAAAGATAGGTATCCAGATCCAGAAAAGGAAAAGTAGCACTGGAAAGTAGCGAAGAAAATATTGTAAGAGGAAGCTAAGAAGACTAAGTGAGTAGAGTTGGAAACTAATAAAAAACTAATAAAACCATCATATCAGGATATAGTGGTGCAAAATCTGGTAGCACAGGTCTTGGATACCACAATGGAAATTAAAGTATCAAACCTATTAGAAGCTAATCCAGTATTGCAAAAAGCAATGGTGGAAGAAATACAATCGCATAAGGTGATGGAAGTGTAGAGCCAATCAATTCAGAAGAATGATTGGAAGGATCAATTCATGGATCCAACTATATTAATGATTGATGTGGGAAAGAAACTCGTATTAGTTCATATGGAAATACTATCGAACAAATTGACACAAGTAATTATGGGCAGAGTATCTAGTGTCAATGTGCTACCTGAAATAACATGGCTAGAACTAGGTGCTCCATCTCTATGGACACCAAGCTTCTAGTTATATGTCACTGACCAGAATGGTATCGAGACAAGTGGTGATAGCTGACCAAGAATTTGTCTTGTATTTCACTGTGATTACAATGTAGAAACTTGCATACAATGCTCTCTTGGGGAAAGGCTGGCTATGAGTAGCCAAATTTAATCACAACTGAGGAAATAATCAGATCACTCTTAAGAAAATGTAGCATAAATATATGATTAATCTAGCTAATAAAAAAGTTAGTGAGGATGTATCTATGACATATGAATCAAAAAACTCCTTAGGGTATGAAGGGCACGAACCTGATGGAGAAGGAATGTTGTACCTAGATGAATGTAGTGAATATGAATCCAGATATGATAGCAGACTTCTCCATTGGCAAATGGAGGAGTATGGAAATTTTTAGCTCAAATACCTCTATATTGAGTCAGAGGATATCAAGGAAAAACAAGACAAACCAAAAGTTAGCCAAGAACCTAAGAAGGAAGAAAAATAGAAATGGAAATTTTTGAAAAGTTTTGCAGAATATATAGTAGGAGACGAGGAGATTGATACAAGGCCGGCACACCCAAATAATGTAGAGAAAACTACAAGTGAACCATAAAATATCAAATATGAAGGACCTTAGATAGTGGACATCAATCTAGGAACATAGGAGGAACCTAGGATGATTCATTGTGGTGATGATTAGAATCCTATACTGAAAGTGACAACTTTAAAGATATTATTGAAATATAAGGATGTCTTTGCATGGTCATATAAGGACCTAAAAGGAGTACCACCAAAATTGTGTGTCCATAAGATTACACTAATTCCTAAAGCTCAATTGGTATGGAGGCCATATAGAATGAACCCAATGTATGTTGCATTAGTGAATGTAGAGATAGAAAAGATGTTGGAAGCAAGAATTATCTTTAGGGTAACAACCAATGAATGGGTCTCACCTATAGTGATCACCTTGAAGAAGGAAGTAGACAAGATTAGAATATGCATGGACTTTAGGAGTCTAAATGCCATAACTATTAAGGATCCCTTCCCTATCCCCTTCACAGATTCTATCTTGGAAGAAGTCACAGGACACAAGATCTATTTATTTTTGTATGGGTTATTAGGATACAATCAAATTAGTATAGCCATGGAGGATAATTTGAAGACCACATTTATTATGAATAATGGCATTTATGCATATAACCAAATACCATTCGGGCTCTGTAATGCCCCAGCTACATTTCAGCGTATCATATTGTATATATTTGATCAGTTGGCAATAGGGAACTTTAAAGCATTTTTGGATGATTGGTCCATTTATGGGAAGATCAAGGAGCATCTTCCTGCCCTCAGTGAATGTATGATTAGGTGAAAAAATGCATAGATATCATTAAATCCATGGAAATGCTATTTGATGGTACCATATAGGAAATTGTTGGAACACATTGTGTGCAGTGAAGGATTGAAGATAGATCCTGATAAGATCCGTGTGATATTGCACATGGAAGAACCATTTTATGTGAGTTCACTTAAAACCTTCCTTGGATCGATGGGGTACTACTGAAGTTTTATTAGGAATTATGCACATGTATCCTAACCACTAGATTCCTTGATGAAAAAGAATGTTCATTTCATATGGACTGAGGACCACCAAGGAGCCTTCGAGGAGCTAAATTCTGTGAGTAGTCCAATTTTGGTGTTCCCAAACTGGGATAAGGAATTCCATGTCCATATTTATGATTTGAATTTTGCAATTGGATGTGCTTTAGCACAAGAAGGGTAGTTTAGACTAGACCAACCCATTTTCTTTGTCAATCACCTTTTATCAAGGCCAGAAAGAAATTATAGTACAATAGAAAGAGAATCTTGTATTTCGAGTACTGGTGAGAATTGGTAAGAAGCATGTTATTGCAGACCAGATATCTTGGATATGATCAGAGAAACCTATGGGAACAAGAGTTCTTGATGAATTTCTAGATGCACAACTATTTGCCATCAACGTTTTTTTGTCGGTACAAGTTGGTGGTGGAGATCACGTTACACAAGCAACACCAAACAAATGATACACAGGTATTTTTCCTTTGAACAAGTCAGAGAATCAAACCTTTCATTACTTTCATGCCAAAAATAAGGATACAAGAGAAAATACCCCTTTACAATTTCGAAAATTCCCTCAAATACCCTGTTTTCCCTTTTTCCCACCTAAAACCATTAAAATTCAAATTTGAATTTTGGGGGCAACTTGTCGAGGTCATAACTTCGCACTCGTTGACCCGATTGACTATTACAACATGTTTTTGGAAATGGCATGAAATGAGCTAAGCGGGGCAAACCTTGGCTCTTTGTGCCAAGGCTCGCATCTAGCCAAAAATCCTCAAATTCGACCTCTAAGACCTTCAAAAATCTCCTGCAAGTTAAACTAGTTTTACAAAATTAAACAATTACAATTTTTTTTTTGGGTGATGCAAGATCACTCTTACACCACTGGATGCTCCTGCATCAGACACCTAGGGTAATTTTGAGAAGTGACCTTCACTTCTCTATTGTTGGAAGAAAACCAAGGCGTTCAACCTCAGCCTTCGACAACCAAGATGAATCTTCAACAGGTCTGCCTTTCCACTTAACCAGATATTCTGCATACTACCTATTTCTGGTACTTTTGTCGATGCGTGTATCCAGGATCTCTTCTATCTCTTTCGTATCTGGAGTAGATGCTGGAATATTCCACAATTCTGCTATTGGTCCCTCACCATTGTCTCCTTCATGGTATTCTACCAAATCTAAAATGTTAAAAATAGGTGATATGTTAAGCCCACTTGGCAATTCCACTTCATATGCATTGCTTGAATCCCATTTTTCTATGATTTTGCATGGTCCAAACTTCTTCATTTTTATCTTGTTATAGGTTTTAGCAGGAAACCTTTCTTTTCTCAGATGGACCATAACTTCATCTCCCACTTCAAATTCCTTAAACTGTCACTTTGGTCTGCCCTTGTCTTATATTGAGTATTCATATTAGTAATATGCTTCTTCACTTCTTCATGCAAGCTCTTCAGATGCTCTACAAAGTCCTCAACCTTAGCACTACACTTTTCCCCTGTATCCATCTTCCTCAACTCATAAGCATTTCTTGGACTGCTCCCATATATTATCTAGAATGGATATTTGTTAGTACTCTTGTTGACAAAATTGTTGTATGCAAATTCCACCTATGGCAAAACCAAATCCCATCCCTTGGGCTTATCTCCTACCAAGCATCTCAATAGATTACCCAAACTTCTATTCACCACCTCTGTTTGTCCATCAGTCTATGGGTGGTATGCAGAACTGAATTTCAAATTTGTCTTCAATTTCTTCCACAAGGTTCTCCAAAAATACCCAACAAACTTGGTATCTCTATCAGAAACTATACTCTTTGGTAGACCATGAAGTCATACCACCTCTTTGAAAAATAAACCTGCAACATGAATTGCATCATTAGTTTTCTGGTAGGGAATAAAATGTGCCATCTTTGAAAACCTATCAACCACCACAAATATGGAGTCATTTCCCCTCTGTGTCCTTGGTAGGCCAAGAAAAAAATCCATGCTGATGTCCTCCCATGGTCTCTCTGGTATAGGTAATGGCTGATATAATCCAGTGTTCTGTCTCACACCCTTTGCCATCTGGCATACTCTACAACTTTGCACAAATCTCTTCACATATTGCTGCAACTGTGGCCAATAGTAGTTCTCACTAACAAGGGCAATGGTCTTATCCCGACCAAAGTGTCCAACCAACCCTCCACTATGTTTCTCCTTGACTAGATTCTCCCTCATTGAACTCCTTGGAATGCATAGTTGATTTCCTCTAAACAACATTCCATCTTGGATCAAAAAATCCAACCACTTAGTCCTATCCAAAGTAACAGGTGCCAAGCAAGCCCTCCAAGCCTCTGCAAAATTAGGATCTTCAGGGTACAAACCCTTAAGTTCGTCAAACCCTACAACTTCCACCTTCATTTCTATCAACAAACACTACCTTCTACTTAAGGCATCTACAACTCTATTTGACTTTTCGCTCCTGTGCTTCAACACAAAGGTATAACTCTGTAGAAACTCAACCCACTTCAAGTGCCTCTGATTTAGCTTCCCTTGGCTATTAATATACTGTAAGGCCTGATGATCAGTATATAGAACAAACTCTTTTGGCAACAAATAATGCCTCCACTTCTTTAGAGCCTGAACTATAGCATAAAACTCTTGATCATAAACTGAATACTTCTTCCTAGCATCATTGAGTTTCTCACTAAAATAAGCAACAGGTTTACCTTCTTGACTCAATACAACTCCTATGGCACTACCACTAGCATCACAATCTACCTGAAATACCTTATTAAAATTTGGAAGTGCCAAAATAGGTTGCTCTGTGACCTTCTTCTTCAACATATCAAAGCTCTTATCTTCTCCTAAGGTCCACTTAAATTCTTTCTTATCCCCTCTCATTGTTTCTATGTAAGGGGTGCACAAATATTGCTAAAATTTCTAATGAATTTTTTGTAAAAACTTGCTAGACCATGAAATGATCTTACCTCGGTTATGCTTCTTGGAGTAGGCCATTCAATGATAGCCCTCACCTTTTTTGGGTCCATTTTTAGACCTTCGACTGAGATGACAAATCCCAGATACACTAACTCCTTCATCACAAAACTACACTTCTTCAAATTAATCAACAATTACTCCTCCCTCAGCTTCTCAAAAACCCTTATGATATGCATCAGGTGCTCTTCCAGGGTCCTGCTAAATATTAAAATGTCATCCAAATAGACAATGACAAATTTTCCTAAAAACTCCTTCAATACCTCATTCATCAGCCGCATGAATGTGCTTGGCGCATTGGTTAGCCCAAATGGCATGACCAACCACTCATACAAACCCTCTCTGGTCTTGAAGGTTGTCTTCCACTCATCTCCTTCTCTGACATGAATCTGATGGTACCCACTCTTCAAGTCAATCTTTGTGAAGTACTTGGCTCCACTCAAACAGTCCATAATGTCATCCATCCTTGGCAATGGAAATCTGTATTTTATGGTGATCTTGTTAATAGCTCGAGAGTCTATACACATTCTCCACTCTCCATATTTCTTTGGTGCTAGTACTGTAGGTACTACACATGGACTCAAGCTCTCCCGAATCAGTCCCTTTTTTAGCAACTCTTGGACTTGCCTGTTTAGCTCCTCACTTTCTACAGGAGTCATTCTATGGGCTGCCTTATTGGGTAAACTAGATCCTGGTACCAAATCTATATGGTGACTGATCTTCCTCATTGGTGGTAAACCCTCAGGCACATTATCTAATATAATATCTGGAAATTCTTCTAATAGACCTAAGACTTCTACTAGGGTATCTTTGCATTCTTCTTCCCTAACTCTAGGAATTAATGCATAGCACATATGCTCATGCTTCAAACCATCCAAAAACCTTCTCCCTTCAACTAAACAGATTCTGGCACTGCTACATACCTTTTCATCCACCTCCTTCAGGGGCTTCAGCTTATGGCACACTCCATTCTTTTTCAAGGAGTAAGTGTTGGCACGACCATCATGCACTACACACCGATCAAACTGCCATGGCCTTCCCAACAACAAATGGCAAGCATCCATAGGCAGGATGTCACACATGACCTCATCACGGTAATTCCCAATATTAAATTTTACCAAGCATTGCTCACTGACCAAAGCCCTATGGTCCTTCTGTAACCATGCAATCCGATATGGATGCGGGTGTCTCTTCCTCTCTAATTGCAATTTGGTAACCATTCCTTCTAAAACTAGGTTATCTGTGCTACCATTGTCTATGATAATATTACAAATCTTACCTGCACATTTACACCTTGTGCAAAATAAGCTCTTCCTCTGATCTGGGTCTCTCTCCTCATTCAGCAAGGCTCTCCTTGTGATTAGCACTTCTCCTCTTTTTGCTTCTTCAGAGTGCTCAGATTCAACACCTTCATCAATGACCGCAGCTCGGGCATTACCTTCAGGCCTCCTATTTGTCCTCTCTTGGTGTTGTGGACACTCGTATGCTCGATGTCCTTCTTTGCCATAGTGGAAATAGGTTCCACGAAATCCTCCTCTTCCAAACCCTCGTCCAGACCTTCCTCTTCCTCTCTGGTAACCATTGTTCTGATCACGGGGGTGGTAAGCATTATCTCCCTTTTGGTCTTGACTACTGCTAGCTTCTCCATTCATTCTTATAATATTCATTTCTTCCTCCATTTGTTCTTCCACCAGTTCTTCCACCATGACCTCTTCCTCTTTGCTTGCTCTCAAACCTTCTATTCAGCTTCTCTTCAACCCTCAGGGCAAACTGGTAAGCATCCTCTATGGTGGTCATCCTGACTAGACTTAACTCCTCTTGAATACTTGCTCGTAACCCATTAATATAATGGGCTACCTTCTCCTTGTTGGCCTCTCGAATGGCCTATTATGATTAAAATTTTATAAAACTCCTCTGTGTATTCTTTGACAGACTTACTTGATTGCCTCAAACCTTGCATTTTCTTTAGCAGATCCAACTCGTAGTCACCTGGAATGAACTGCCTCTTCAACTTCTCCAACATCCGCTCCCATTTTGTTATCCTTTATTTTTCTCTTTTATTTCTGTCTAGCTGCACTCCCTTCCACCATATGCTGGCATGACCCTTCAGCTTGGTCTTAGCAAACTTGACCCTATCAAGATCTTCAACCTCCTCATACTCAAAGTATTCTTCCAAATCATTGATCCAGTCAATCAACTCCTCTGGATCAAGATTTCCAGAATATGTAGAAACCTCCATCTTCGGTCTCTTTCCAATCTGAGATATGGCTCTGTATAACCTAGCTTGTGCAGGATCTACTACCTCTTCTTCTTCCTCAAATTGGTCCTCTTCTTCTTCAACTTCATCTTCACTACCATCTTCTCTCCTTGGCTCAAACCCTCTATGCAGCTCCTCTTGTAGAGCCTGAACTTGCCTCCGCAAAGCTCTAAAATCTTCCTCTGGCACCATATTTCTCCCACCACCATGGTTTCTTCATGGAGGCATTCTACTCACTTCTCTCACAAACCTTAACCACAGATCCTGGTGTAAACTGCCTCACGTCCGGCGATCTGTTTACACACTCAAGAACTCCCGCTCTGATACCACTTGGTGGAGATCACGTTACACAAGCAACACCAAAAAAATGATACACATGTATTTTTCCTTTGAACAAGTCAGAGAATCAAACCTTTCATTACTTTCATGCCAAAAATAAGGATACAAGAGAAAATACCCCTTTACAATTTCAAAAATTCCCTCAAATACCCTGTTTTCCCTTTTTCCCACCTAAAACCATTAAAATTCAAATTTGAATTTTGGGGGCAACTTGTCGAGGTCATAACTTCGCACTCGTTGACCCGATTGACTATTACAACATGTTTTCAAAAACAACATGAAATGAGCTAAGTGGGGCGAACCTTGGCTCTTCACGCCAAGGCTCATGTCTAGCCAAAAATCCTCAAATTCGACCTCTAAGACCTTCAAAAATCTCCTGCAAGTTAAACTAGTTTTACAAAATTAAACAATTACAATTTTTTTTCGGGTGATGCAAGATCACTCTTACACCACTGGATGCTCCTGCATCAGCTTTTTGGCCAATATCTATCCACAAGAGAGTTACCAAAGGAAATGATGACAATCAAGAAGAAGAAAGTAATAATGAAGTCAACACCTTTCCAGATAATAGTAGGATTATTGTATAAAATGGGAAGTGATAATATCTTACGAATATGTGTGATGGATGAAGAAGTCAAAGAGACATTAAAATAGGCTCACGCAGGCTTAGCAGGAGGACATATGGGACCATATGCGACTGCTAGAAAGATATTGCTAGTAGGACTATGGTGGCATGCAATACTTACCAAAGAGTAGGAAAGCCTATAAAGAGGGACTTTATGCCCTTGCACCCATCACAACCATAAGATTTATTTGAATGATGGGTATTGGACTTTGTAGGACCATTAAATACATCTCGACGAAGGAAGTGTAGATACATTGTAGTAGCAATAGAATACCTACCAAAATGGGTGGAAGCAAAAGTATTACCTGATAACTCAACAAAAAGTATAGTAAGATTCTTGTATGAATAGGTAATCACAAGCTTTGGTATTCCACATCAAATAACAAGTTATCGAGGAGGACAATTTGTTAATGATATCATCAAAAAAATGACCACAAAGTTTAGTATTTTGCATTCACTATCTATTCCATACTATCCTAGAGAAAATGGGCATGCGAAAGCAACGAATAAAGTCCTAGTATCTACTCTATATAAAACTTATGGAATAGAGGGAGTAGATTGGGAGGAAAGGCTACCATCCATTTTATGGGTATACAAAACAAATTTAAACCTACAATGAAACATAGACCTTTCCAATTAATGTATGGACAAGAAGTAGTGGTGCGAGTTGAATTCTTGATACCAAGTTTGAGAGTTGCAATAGAGCATCGCTTGGGGGATCAAGAAAGTTTGGAAAAACGACTGACAACATTGATCAAGTTATATGAAAGAAGAGTTATGGCACAATGGATGATTGAGGTAACTTAGAAAATATGAAATGCATGGTATGACAAACATTTAAAAAATTTGGAACTTAGTCTAGGTGACTTGGTTCTAAAGTTTAATGGAAAGCGAGAAATCAAGTCAGGTAAACTAAATACGTTATGGCTTGGCCCTTATAAAGTAGTTGAAATAATGAATAATGGAACAATCAAGTTATAGAAATTGAATGGGATAGAGGTGCCCAATACTGTAAATGGATTGACACAAACATGAAATTCCTACATAACACTATAAAATAAGTGACAGGAGGGCGATTTGGCGTTTTGGCGGGAAACTCTCTGTGCAGGCGACAGGCGATGTTCTTGGACTCCCGAAGCGTAGGATAATCCAGGCCTTCAGGTAGTTTTCTATGTTGTTCTATTTCTATGGTTTTGAAGGATCGTGTGCCGCTTCAGGAGGGCCCAATGGGGTCTCCTCCAAGTCCTCTTTCTGGGAGAAAGAGCTCCTATGCTGAAATGCTTAAGGACAATCCTTCGTCATCTAATGGCGAAGCGCAGAGAAACACTTTGAATATGATGCTCAAGAATGTTGGTAAGGGTTTCGCGGCACATCGTGTCAATGGTTGCCTTCCACAATCTGCTTCAAGACCTAAGATTGTAATCGAACCAAAGTTGGTAGAAGACACAATTTTATACAAAGCTAATCATGATTTGATTTGCAAATTCATGGGTATACGACCAACCCTGAATTTCTTGCACACTTGGGTCAGACAGAACTGGGAGCCCCATGGTGAGTATTCCCTTTGGTTTATCAGCAACGGGTATTTCATCGTTAGCTTCTCTTCCTTAGCTGATAGAAACAGAGCGTTTGAATCAGAGAAGAGAAACCACGGCCCGACAGGGTTATTTGTCCAACCCTGGAGAGTGGGATTCGATCCCCGCATTGAACCCACGGCTGTCCCGGTCTGGATTCGGCTGTACGCTCTGCCAATGGAGTTTTGGGGGGAGCCGGTCTTGGAAATGATAGGTAACTCCCTGGGTAGATACCTGGGCGTTTCAAGGGATACTATAGAAGGTATCTCTGGTGTCTATGCCAGAATCTGTGTGGAAATGGACATCAGCCAACCTCTACCAGCAGAGGTGGAACTGGAACTGGCAGAGGTATCCTGGATCCAACAGTTAGACTATGAGGCACTGCCTTTCAGATGCAGAGTCTGCCATAAACATGGGCACTTGGCCCGGTTTTGTCCAAACCTCTTGAACTCCAAAACGGAAGCCCAGCATGGTATGCCAAATCGCTCCAGAGAGGAAAAGTCTTCTTCTGCTAAAGAAACATCTAATACTCCTCAGGGCAATGAGGGTCAGAAAGATGGCTTTGAACAGGCCAAGCGAAGGAGAAAGCCGAAGAAAAATGGTAAGGAGCAATTTCAATCTAAGCCAACTAACAGATATGAAATCTTTAAGTCATTAGTGGATCAGGAGGATCAGAATATGGAAGGTGTAGATGGGAATATTGAGACCCATAACCTACAAACTCATGTCTCTCCTTCATCTCCTCTTGTTTTAGAATAGGTGTTTGTGCCCTCTGAGGTATTGCCGCCAGAAAATGCAGGGACACTGATAGTGCACTCCCAAGCGCCGCCAGTAATTAATGACGTTAGCATGGGAATTGCAGAAAAAAATAGAGAAAGGCCAGCCCTAGGTATCTCTCAGGTAGAAAAGAGATCCAAAAACTACAACACTCAAGGAGCGGGCGAGAAAGTCAAATAAGGATCTGATTGCAGCTCAAGGGGATAAACTGATCAATGGAGGATCGGTGAGGACTATTGATTCTTACTGCTCTCAAGGTTTTCAATGATCATACAATCTTGGAATGTTAGGGGTTTAAACAGTAGAACCCATCAATCTGTTGTTCAAAGACTCTTAGGAAAATGTAAAACAGACTTTTTGCTTATTCAGGAAACAAAAATGTCTTTAGATATTATGAGTAAAATAGTTAATAGAATCTGGCGGGGCGCTGGCCATATGGATGTGGCTGCCCAAGGAGCTTCAGGGGGGATTGTTACTCTCTGGAATCCTTTGGACTGGACTACAGTAGAACATATAGCTTGGAGGGGTGTCCTTACATCTCACTTCAGAAATAACTTCACAGCAGAACATGTCTTAATCACTAACTTTTATGGGGCCCAAGACCTTGATGGTCAGAGGCTTCAATGGAAAGTTGTTCATAATATGAGGTCATCTAGAGAATACCTAGACTGGATTATTGCAAGGGATTTTAATGCAAAGTTATCTGCTCGTGACCAGGAAGGTGGCTCCCCAATTTTGGATCCTGGGGACCGGCTTCTGATTGCCCAAGTCCAAGCCTTTCAATTAGTTGATGTTCAAGGCCCTGGATCCTATTTCACTTGGACAAACAAGAGGCAGGAACCACACAGCAGGAAGGTCAAGTTAGATCGGTTTTTGGTCTCTGAGGAAGCTTTTGTAAAATGGAATACTAAGTTTCAGATTTTGGAGGGCCCTGTTTCTGATCATTCTCCCATTTTGCTGGAGGGAGGGACTTTGATAGAACAGCATCACAGGCCTTTTAAATTTGAGAATTTTTGGTTGCAAAAGGAGGATCTTCGTCAGAAAATTCCACAATGGTGGGAAGCAGGCCGTCCTCCTTTTGGGACAACAATGTTCAAATTTCATAAACAACTTCACTATGTTAAACTTCAACTGAAACAATGGAGGAAAGAAAATAAGTCAGATTTTCAGCTCCAAAGGGCCCCCTTGATGGCCAGATGGGAGGAGGTTCAGAAACTCTTTAGGGAAGAAACAATTATTGAGCAACTCAAATCTGAAGATGATGCCTTGCGTAAAGCGGTTGAGGCCATTGATAACCAAGAAGAGACATACTGGAAACAGAGGGCAAGAAATACTTGGTTACTAGAAGGGGACAGAAATACCAAATTTTTTCACCGATCAGCTTGTGCTAGGAGACAGCTGAACAATATGGAAGCCCTTAAAGATGAGAATGGTCATACCTTTGATACCCTTCTTGATATGCACCAACACTCAATTGATTACTTTTCTAAACTTTTTACTGAAAGTATGGAACGAGGATCTTGGAGGCTCAGTTTGAAGTTCTTAATGTCATTCCTGCTATTATCTCCGAAGAAGAAAATCGAGGCCACTGCTTAGACCCATTGAGAGAAATGAACTGAGAAATGTGGTCTTTGGTATGAGTACTGGTAAATCTCCTGGCCCAGATGGCTTTCCTATTGAGTTTTTTCAAGCCTTTTGGGATACTTTGGGGGAGGATGTTTTGGCTGTGACAGAGGAATCCAGAATCAATAAAAGAATGCTCAGGGCTATTAATCATACCTTCATTTCTTTAATTCCAAAAGGGGAGGAGGGAACTCAGATCTCGGATTTCAGACCTATTGCTTTATGTAACGTGATTTACAAAATAATCACCAAGACAATGGCTGAGCGGCTTAAACCACTTCTCCATAACATCATCTCTCCAGAACAAGGGGGCTTCGTTGAGGGAAGACAAATCTTGGATGGGGTGATTCTTGCCCAGGAGGCTATCCATACTATGCAAAAATCGGGTAATAAAGGAATGTTTATTAAATTGGATATGTCCAAGGCTTATGACCGGGTGGAGTGGAGCTTCTTGTCAAAAATTATGGCAGCCTTTGGCTTCTCCCAGGACTGGATTGATTGGATCATGAGCTGTGTGTCTACACCTTCTTATTCTGTTCTTATCAAGGGTCTTCCCTCGCTCCCTTTCGGAGCCTCTCGTGGCCTTCGTCAAGGAGATCCCTGCTCTCCCTATATTTTCCTCATTCTGGCTGAAGGATTAGGCAGACTCTTCTTGAGGAGAAGGCAACAAGGCCTGCTAACTGGTGTCAAGGTTGGGGAGGAAACCTTGACCCATTTGCAATTTGTGGACGATCTTTGGATTGGTTGGTGTGGCCGGTCTCAGGGGAAGCCAGAGGAATCAGAGATACTCTTAATGTTTACCTTAGGGCCTCAAACCAGGTCCTCAATGACAGGAAGTCTAAAGTGGTCTTTTTCAATCTTGACCAAAGGCTGCAGGATAGGATTATTGAGATCCTGGGATTCACAAGGACTTCTCTTCCAATAGTTTACTTGGGCGTTCCCCTGCATTTCAAAAAACTAAAATTAGATATCTGGAAGGATCTAATAGAAGGTATCAAAGATAGAATGAATCACTGGTCCCACAAATGGTTAAGCTATGGGGGTAGATTAACCTTCCTGCAGTCAGTTATTCAGGCTATGCCAATCTATAAATTCTCTATCCTGGCTGCCCCTCAATCCATCTGGAAAGAGCTGGACAAAATGGCTAGAAGATTTCTATGGGAAGGTGCAAACGGGGAGAAAAAATGGGCTCTGGTTGGGTGGGATAAAGTTACCCAGCCTAAGGATAAAGGAGGGTTGGGCCTGAGAAGCTCCAAGCTTAATAACAGAGCCTTGGCTGGAAAATTGTATTGGAGGTGGATTTCCCAGCCAACCTCCCTATTCAGTCGACTCCTATCCAGCAAATATTTGGGCCCTGTCCACCCTACTGAAGTGGGTCGCTTCCCCCTGGATGGTACTGGTTCCTTAGTGTGGCAGACTCTCAAGCTTGGATCTCAGGTCATAAAAGACCAGCTTTTTTGGAAAGTGGGAAGAGGGGATAAGGCTCGTTTCTGGACCGATTCTTGGGACCAGTACCCACCCATCATTGCTATGTTTCCTGAATTACAGCCAATCAAGTCCGCCATAGAAGCCCAGGGATGGATCCTCATTGAAAGCTATTTTAACACCAGCCAATTGGGGGAGTATAAATTTAAAAATTTTAAGAGGTGGGAGGAGTGGCCAATAACAATCCCTCCAGAGCTGGCACCCATCTTGAACAAAATCTTGTCTGAAAGGTTCCTTACAGGGAGGGATGAGGAGGATGAATTAGCCTGGGGCTATGGGAGCCTTGGGGTCTATTCAGTAAAGGATGGTTATGAGCAGATCCTCCCTGAGCCTCCCCCGCATTCATTTTCGGTCCAGGATTGGAGAAGGATTTGGCATCCCAAGGGCTGGCCGAAAGTGAATTTCTTTGCCTGGCAGCTCATGCACAATGGAGTTCTCACCTTTGACAAGCTCGAAGTAGAGGAATCATCGGTCCCTCTCGGTGTGCTCTGTGTCATAAACATGAGGAAACTGCTGATCACCTAATGTTTGAGTGCCCCTTTACGCATCAGATTTGGAATAGTTGGTTCTCTCAATATAAATTTTAGGCAAATGGTGAATTAAATCGTGCCAAAATTTGGGAAATATGGAAAAGGGGCAGATTTAAATCTACAACTCTCCGTATTGGATGGGAGCTCGGCTTTCTCTTCATTTGGTGGCAAGTTTGGCTGGAGAGAAATGCCCGGATCTTTAGAGAAACTTTCTCCTCGACAGACGGCGTCTGGCAGGTCATTTGGAGCAAAGTTACAGAAACTGTGGCCATCAATGCTGATGAGGAGAATCAGGTTGGTCTTGGGCTTTCAGAGGAGGGGGTAGAGGGTCCAGAGAGACAAGATAGAGAATGTTGGAAACCTCCCCCAGTAGGCTGGATCAAGATCAATACGGATGGGGCTGCAAAAGGCAACCTAGGTAGTGCGGGTATTGGTGTTGTCTGTCGGGATCATGTTGGTTCGGTGCTCTACTGGGAACTACAGGGTTTGGGCAGAGCTACAAACAATGAAGCAGAAGCCATTGCGATCAAGTCCGCTTCTATTTGGGCTATTAAGCAGGGTCATAGGAGGATAATTATTGAATCTGATTCACAAGTTCTGGTCGGCGCTCTTGACTGCATGCGAAACTTCTCCTCGAAAGCTTGGAGGCTACGGATTTTGATTTCCCAAATCAAGGATTTATGGAGGGAGTTAGATGATGTGATCCCGGTTTATGTGAGACGAAATTTGAACAAGGTGGCTGACTTTCTTGCAAAGATGGGCGCTGAGAAAGAGGTAGGAGTGCAGCTGCACAGTGACATGCCTCTGATTGATGAAGTGATTCGGGTAGGTTTGGAACGATCCCTGCGTCAATGAGTAAAAAAATGGCTAAGGTTGGTTTTTGTCACGATTTCGTGACTTGTTGCACTGTCGCGACCTCCGCTGGTAAGTCGTCGCGATTTCGCGACTTGGTGAGCCAACACGGCCTTTGGCTGGCAGATGCAGCGATTTCATGATGTTTTTGGCGAAGGGTCGGCAAGGAGGAAAACCGTCGCGATATCGCGACAATTTTTGGGAATTGGAGCACAGTGCATATTCCGTCGTGATTTCGTGACCTTTTTGCTGTTTGGAGGATGCAAGGAAAAACCGTCGCGATATCGCGACAGTTTTGGCGAACTGGCGCCATCTGGAAAACTTGTCGCGATATCGCGACACTTTTGAAGACTGGGTGCAATGTGAAAAACTCGTCGCGATATCGCGACAGTTTTGAGGTTTGGGAGTTGCAAGGAAAACTTGTCGCGATATCGCGACAGTTTTGGCGAACGGGCACTATCTGGAAAACTTGTCGCGATATCGCGACACTTTTGAAGACTGGGTGCAATGTGAAAAACTCGTCGCGATATCGCGACAGTTTTGAGGTTTGGGAGCTAAAAGGAAAACTTGTCGCGATATCGCGACACTTTGGGCAAACTGGCGTCATAAGGAAAACCTGTCGCGATATCGCGACTCTTTTGCCGACTGGATGCAAAATGGAAAATTGGTCGCGATTTCGCGACACTTTTTGTGGTTGGGTGCCGAAAGGAATTCTTGTCGCGATTTCGTGACACTTTTGGCACTTAAGAGGCTTTTGGAAAAACTGTCGCGATATCGCGACCCTTCTACGGCTTGGGCACCAAATGGATAATTCGTCGCGATTTCGCGACACTCATGCTGGATGGGCGATTTGGAGAAATCTTGTTGCGATTTCGTGACCTTTCTGGAGTTCGGGAGCTCTTTGGATTTTTGGTCGCGATTTCGTGACACCTTTGTTGCTGGAGCGCCGGAGGGAGGTGCCGTCGCGATTTCGTGACCTTTTTGGCGGTCGGCTGTCGAGGGCTCTGGTTGTCGCGATTTCGTGACATGTCGCGATTTCGTGACATGTCACGTTTTCGCGACTAGGGGCACCGCGGCGGTCGAGACGGGGCTGACTGTCGCGATTTCGCGACATGTCGCGTTTTCGTGACATGTCGCTTTTTCGCGCCCTGTTGGCTTTTGTGCTCTTTGTTGGTTTGTGCAGACTTTTCTGCTCTGCTCTTGTTGTCTTGGTGTTTGCTCTTGGCTGGGATGTGCTTTCTCCCATTTGTAACAGCTCTTTGTATTAATACAAGTTTTTCATTTTTTCAAAAAAAAAATACTGTAAATGGCTTGAAGTTGAAGCCTTACAAAGTATAGTGTTCATTTATTTATTCAGAAGAAACTAAATTATGAATATGAGTGAAAGCTCAAAATGAAGCTCAAAGGGAGCCAGATCCATCATAGGAGGATCCTAACATAGTACTCGCACACTTATTTACAGAATGGGAAGAACCATGAACAACCATAGAACATCAAGAGTTGGTACCTCAGCCTAGAGAAAGAAGAATATTATGAGTACATATCAGATTTACTGATGGGACCAAGCGAGTTGAAGAAGAATATGAAGAATGTATTCCTCCAAAAAAAAGAGAACATCAAGAGATAATACTGTTACCCAAAAATAGGGGAAGGTAGGAAGAATAAACCCTAGCAAGTAGAAATAGGGAGTGTCCTTAGGTAGAACAGAGGGAACTACCCCAACAAGTGGAAGGATGAAGGATATGACTAATAGTATGATACGAAGATAGAGTGGATACATTTGAAATGGAAGTTCTGAAGTAAGACAAGAACGAGACCACTGATCAGCAATTGGTTGGACTTACTCCACTAGCTCAGATATGGCTATTATAGCATAGAATGCGGTTACAGGCTCAAAAACTAAAATAAGAATATCAAATATTGTGAGGTCATAATGTAATGTTGAGAGATTAGATCATCTAAGAATTGGATGGCACAATACATAGGTTGGAGGAACAAAGGGTAGCTAGGCTATAATAAATTGAAAGGTAACTTGAGTATGTTGAGGGATTTACTCTAAGAAGTGGTGGAGGAAATGAGAGCACAAGCACAAGCTCACAGATACCACTGAGTGATTCACCAATGACAAAAGAAGATGCAAAGATATTGTGGTGAGACATTGAAGAGGCAACTACATCACCCAAACCACAAGGTAATACATTGCTAGATTTTATGGAATCCAGTACTGAAGGCATGCCTTGTCTCATAATGGAACCTAGTACAGGAAGTAGTGATGAATATGATCATCCAGATAACCCTTAGAACCATCAAGATAACCATGATCCCCTAGCTTCTACAATAATATAGTGATAAATAGGGAGAAGGCAGGGACATCAA
This sequence comes from Wollemia nobilis, assembly GCA_028583015.1. Lineage (NCBI taxonomy): Eukaryota > Viridiplantae > Streptophyta > Pinopsida > Araucariales > Araucariaceae > Wollemia > Wollemia nobilis. Next base: position 2,370,060 of record JAQPPZ010013020.1, on the reverse strand, counting down.
ACCAAAATTGAACCATAAGAATATATAATAGCCTATAAAAAATTGAGAAGAAAAAGGAGAGAAGTACAAATATTGGATAATGAGGAATTTTCCAACTGATTGGATGAAACAGAGAGAAGAGAATCAGAATAATTCAAGTTTTGAGACAGAATTTTCTGATGCATATAGAGAAGTTTTAGCAACATCATCACCATAAAGAAACTTCAAGGGAAGAATATGGAGACATAACCTAGCACATGTAGATTGGATAATCAGAGCACTACAACTACTATCACCAAGTACAAGAAGAATTAGAAGTCCACTAGCCAACATCAAGTTGGTAGAGATAACTCTTGATACCCAAACAGAGAAAGACCCCAAAGGCTTCAACCAGGAAGGGGGGGAGGTATTCAACTATGAAATGAACAAAAACAAGTTGATGTTACAATCAAATGAGGAAGAGGGCAAGGAATATTCTGACCCCCTACTCCTATATGGACAAGAGATACACCCTTAGCTTGTATGAACTGGAAAAGAAATCTACGAGGATTACCAAGAATTAGGAGAATCTTACCAAATCCTGTAAGGTGACATTCATGGGGACAACCATCCTTAATACGACAAGGACCCAAGTGAGTAATGGGTGGTAAAGGATTACTCCAGGGAAGAGAGGAATCACCATTAGCATAGAGAAACCCAATTTCAAGAGGAATAGGATGGGAGAGACACTCACATAGAAGAGGTATTGCTGGTAGAGGAAGTGTGTAGGCAGACGAAAGAAACCAAGGAAAACTAAGAATACGATCACCAAGTTTGGAGCCAGAACTGATCCGATGGGATAGGCAGAGAAGTTGCTTCAATGTTAGTAGATTAGTAAGGACATAACTACCAAGGGACCAATCACCTATGTGATAAGGAGAAAGGACACTAGATGAATATACTCTAGCTTGCAACTGTACAATTCCAAATTATACACACAAAAGAGGAAGACCAAGGAATTCGATAATATCACAAGTGGACATGGATCGGCCTAGGGAACAAATAATGACAAGCAACACAAACTCAGAAAATTACATTTGAACCTCCAAGAGAGGAATTCTATGGGATCGTACAAGTGAATGTCACTATATGATTGCCAAGACAATAAGTGTAAATAGATTATGATTGAAAAAAAAAAAAAAAAAAAATAAATAAAAAGGAAAAAAAATAAAAAATAAAAAAAGTGCCTTAATTGTGAAAATCCCTCGGGACACAATTAATAAGGAAGTAGGTTGAAAACCGAAAATGACAGCCTCTTTATAGAGAAATAAAAGTAAAAATTTCTCTAAGTATAAGATCGTACAAGTCAAGATTGAGGATGAAAAAAGAAAAATTATGAGATCGTACAAGAAAAATTGACAAAAGGACATGAGAAATCATACAAAATGACATGTTGTATGATTTGGATCATACACTATACGATTTTAAGCATGTTGTACGATTTTCAACTACCCATTTAATGTGGCATGCATGAGAAAAAGCAACAATTGGAGGAAAAAGCAAGAGAAAAAGATAAATTTTTCAAAAATAGGTTGATTTGTCAATCATCCATGCAAGGATAAAGGAAAATATGAAAAGTGGCACAATTTAGGATAAATTGTGTTGTGGCTACTCCACAACGCACCCCAAAATTAGGGACCCACCTTTTTGAATATTTTTCAAGAAGACCGTAGCGGCCCAGATGTTGAAGATCAAAGAAAAAGCAGAAAAGAAAAAGTGTCGCGATATCGTGACATGTCACATTTTCACGGCTCAGAATAGCAAAGTACAGCAGAATGAAAAAGTGTCATGATATCATGACATGTTGCATTTTCATGGCTAAGAGCAACAAAAAATAGCATGAAGAGAAAATGTCGCGATATCGCGACATGTTACAGTATCGCAGTCTGGAGCAGAGGAAAAGAGAAAAGAGGATAAATGTTGCGATATCATGACCAAAAGAAGTAATGGAAAGTAAGGGGGTAAAAGTGTCGTGATATTGTGACATTTTGCGTTATCGCGGTTCATAGAGGAGAGATAAGGTAAAATGGGAAAATGTCGCGATATCGCGACGTGTTGTGAAATCGCGGTCAAAGCGGTCAAACAGAACAAGACGCCAGAAATGTCGCGATATCGCGACGTGTTTCATTATCACGATGCAAGACAAAGAACTAAGTTGAAGACTCAAAGTTGTCGCGATATCGTGACATGTCATGTTTTCGCGATGTTTGATGGGTAAAAGAGCCAAGTATAGAAATTGTCGTGATTTCGCGACATGTCATGTTTTCGCGACTTGTCATGAAACCGCGGTCAAAGCAAAGAAAAAGAAGTGTTCACCGAAAATGTCATGATATCACGACATGTCATAAAATCACGGTCAGAGCAGTCAAACAGGGCAAGGCGCTAGAATTGTCGTGATATCGTGACATGTCACGTTTTCACAGATTAGAACGACCAAAGTGAACGTAGAGGAAAAACGTCGTGATATCGCAACATGTCGCGTTTTTGCAGCTAAGTGCAGCAAGATAGAGCAAAAGAGAAAAGCATCATGATTTCGTGATAGGTTGCATCCACATGGCTTGAAATATAAAAGCATCATTATTTCATGACAGGTTGCATCCGCATGGTCCGAAAGAGAAAAGCATCACGATTTCGCGACAGGTTGCATCCTTGCGGCCCGAAAGAGAAAAGCGTCATGATTTCATGACAAGTTGCATCCGTGCGGCTTGAAAGAGAAAAGCATCGCAATTTCATGACAGGTTGCATCTGCGCAGCCCGAAAGAGAAAAATATCATGATATTGTGACATGTCTCATTTTCGCGATGCATGAAGATGAACAAGGCTGCTGACATAAAAACGTTATGATATCGTGACATGCTGTTTTTTCATGATTCACGATGGGCCATTACAGAGCATGCAGGGAAGCACTAAACATGTGGCAAAAATGTGTAGGGGCTATGGTATAATGCTTCAGGATCGACGGTTACAGTTAGCAGAGAAGACCAAACGTTTCACGCCTGAGCAGAAAGCCAAAACAATAAAGAGGTAGGAAGACGAAATGAAGCGATCTAGGAGATGAAAGGAAGCATCACAGGGTGAAACAAAGAGCCGTAGCAGAAATTTTAAAAGCAAAAGTGAAGATAGGTATAGAGGTCAGAAACCGCTATAGGCAGAGTTGTAGAGCTAAAGGCGACAGGCCATTCTGGGCCTACTTTGGAGCATTTTCCTCCATTTGTTCTGGTTTTGATAGACTGGGAACTTCTGTTATTGTAAACTAACATATTTTTAATATAGAAAATTTTAGAGAGTTGCATCTCATCGACAAGAAAGAAGGAGTTATTTTTTGCATGTGTGATTAAATGTTTATCTTTCCCCTTTTTAGATTTTAGGCTTATAGGTGGAGTTTAATGCAAGTTATCTTGGTTGCTTCATGCAAATGTCTAAATCTAAAAACCATAGTTAAAACCCTAGAAACCAGCACTTAACTTATCTATATTGTGCATGTTTTGCAGGTTCAATAGGTTAGGTTGTATGCAAAAAACCTCATATCTTCGATTTTGTCGAAATAGGATGACAACACTCTGAGTGTATTTTAGTTTCATATTTTCTTTGCATTTTGTTTTTCATTTTTTTTGCACTTTTATTTTCCAGAGAGTTTAATTTATTTTAATTTACAGTTATTTAAATAAACACTTGAAAATTACCCAAAATCGAAAAATAAAATCTTAAGGTTGATTCACATTGAGTTCATTCTGATTAAGCGAACAATCATTAAAGTTTTAAGATCAAATAAACCAACAGTTCCCCTTGTTTACAGTTACTTGCAATCACTAAGGTGTTCCAAGCATTCAAATTGAATATTATTATTTATGTAAAATGCTAACATAGCGGAGACCTTGGAGAAATTATTTGTTGAATTTCTTTGCAAGAGGGGATTTGAGATTCAAATCCTATCGGAGAGTGTGTTTTCATAATCGGATGAAAATACCACTCAACAGATTGGCGTTAGAAGGAGGGCGAATTGGTTTACTTTATTTGATTTTGTTAAGAAATTCATATACATTGTTCTAACGCTGTTTGATTGTTCATACAAAAATAATGTGTGTTGATTTAATTTTGAAATCATTCTGTCAATCTCATTAATGGCTATAACTGCAGTGTTTTGTTGTGTTGCAGGTTTTCTTGGAGGTATTGGGATTTTTGTCAAAAAAGTTGGACCCACCGCATCGTATCGCAACTAGGTCCAAAACAATTGAGGAAACCATATTCCACAACCTTTCACTCACTTGTAGGACTCTAAGAAATAAAACCAAGCAAGCTGTGAGCCCACCAGATAGCCTTGTTACAGAAGATCATTCTGTTTCAGGTGCAGCTATCGAAACTACACTGGTGGTGCCAATTGCCACTAGTGTACCCATTGTCAATACCATTTCCACCGCTCTTGTAGGGTTATCCTCATAAATTCTAAATCATATGGCCTAAGCTCCACCAGCTCCTTGGTACGGAGCTAATAATATTCCCTTGAATATTGTAGGGGACATCCATGAGATCCCTAAGAACATAGAGAGGTTTTTGCCCAAATATAAACCAGATGGCCCAAGGACCGTAGAAGAGCATATCTAGGCCTATAGGGATGTTTTTATTATATTGCAAGTTCAACATGAAGATGTGGCTTGCAGACTCTTCCCCATGACCCTAGACCCAGTGGCCTATGAATGGTATATTTGCTTACCTATTGGTTCCATCACTTCATGGACACAAATGGAGAATGCCTTTGTCAATCAATTCAGATCACCTTTAGACCCCACTACCATCTACAATCAATTCATTATGTGCAAAATATGCCAGGGTGAGCCAATCAGAACCTTTAATCAGAGATTTTAGAAATGCTATAACAGAGCAGTTTGACATTTTGCCATAGATCATGCAGTAGCTTTGCAAATATATTTTGGGGCATTGGATTCTATGACTGCAATGTTTGCAAGGTGAAATCCTCAAGTCACCACACTCGCCTTAGCCTACAATGAAGCTATGACCATCGAGCAACAAATGACACCACAGGGTTATGGGTTTCCCCAAATGCCTAATATGGTCCATATGGTCAAGCTCCTATGGTGAATCAGATCATGGCACCACAAATGCCAAAAATGAATGCTTTCCCATATCAGCAACCATATCCACCAGCACCCGCTTACACACCCATTTCGATTCAACCGATCACATCCATTCCCCCCCTTCCTGTATTTTTGCAAAATAGTCAGCAGACTATACAAGGAGCCAGTCCAGTTAATTCTTAGGCTATAGTTCCTTTCCCAAATCCAATTCTGATCCAAAGCGTGAATCCATACACAAATCAAGTTCCTCAAAATCTGACTCAAACGCTAGGTCAAGACCTCACCAATTATGCAAACCCCACGGGAACTAACAATAATGTAGCTCCACCAAAAGAGATTTATTCGGAGGTTGAAGAGCTCAAAAAGATAGTTCACAAATTGAGTAATGACATGGTTCAAAAATAGAAGTATGAGTCCCATGCCCCTCACCCAAATCAAAATTTCAACAATAGAGGGAGACATTGGAACACGAAGCCAAACAATGGGGGTGTACCTGCCCCTATTGCTAATCAAATAGATACTTCTGTAGGACCAAGTCAATCTAATTCCATTCTTAATCTCTCTGATTTTGCGTGGGAAAATGGGTGCAGATTGCATAATACAAATGAGCATAATGAGAGGAATTATCTCGAAATCTCCAGATATACTCATTGTCTCCAAGCACAAGTGGATGATTTGGAGCTTGTGCCAAATGAGGGTCCACCCCAACATCAAGATGATAATATTTTGGTGGTGGAAACTTTGTATCTTCAAGAAGGTGAGAGTGAGGAAGAAGAATATGAAATATTGGAACAGGAGGTGCAAGATTTTAGAGAGTTTAGAAAGGGGAATCATTGATATCATTTGAGAAGTAAGTTCAAGGCCCCTAAAACATCATCAACTCCACCTAACAACTCTATTCTTCCTCTGGATACTAAGGTGGATAATAATCCTCCTCCTCCACTAGGAAGAGAAACATCTAAGGACACGCAAAAGATAGTCAAACTTGAAAAGTCAAATTATGACATAGTGGAGGATTTAAGGAAGTCCAAGTCAAGCCTTTCATTTTTAGAGGTGGCTAGGTTGCCTGGCCAAAAAGAAGCATTGATAAAGGATCTAGACTCACCTAGTCAAGTATGGAAAGGAAAGGAAGTTGAGTCTCACTTGATTTTACGAAAGGAAAGACGGGATGTCCCGCCATTCTTATTGACTCTGAGAATTGTTGGTAAGAATTTGCACAATTGCTTGGTAGACACAGGTGCCACAAGCAACCTCATGCCTTCATAGATATGTCAAATGCTAGGCCTACATCCTGTTTCATGTAAATGCAAGGTTTTGCAATTGGACCGATTTGAGTAAATGTGGTAGGGACCCTTTATGATGTCAAAATCCAACTTAATTTTGAACCAGGGTCCAACAAGTGGTCGATATTTTGGTTGTCAATATCCCAAGTAGATATGGAATGCTACTTGCAAGGGATTGGATGAAAAATTTGAATGGCTATTTCTCCATAGATTGCTCACACATGTGGCTACCCTGGAAGGGAATCGCCAATCAAATTAGAGTAGAAAATGAACCGAGGCTTAAGGAAATCATAACAGAATTTAACAAGCCAAATGAAGTTCAGTTTTCTAAACCAGAGTTGGGGGTTTATGCTTTTGATGTTGAAAATGCTACCGAAGAGCCCCAAAAGGAAACATTTTATGGTAGCTCTCTTGAAGGAGATAATATCATATGGTTGCTTAGATTTGTGTTGGTCACGAATCTGCCATAGGAAAGGATTTTGTATGCATGTGCGCCCTAGACCCGGCCAACATTGAAATGCCGAGAGAAAGAGATGTCTCTCGGACCAATCTCTAGAATGGGTTAGTTCCCTTATATTGTTGAAGACTAGAGTTGCAAGAAAGAAATTGTAAAAATGCGAAAAGAAATGGGAAATTACGAAAAGAGATGGGAAATATGGCCACAAGCCAAAAATATCGATGGGAGAAAGATTAACAGCATGAATAACCTAAAGCACATGAACAACATGTAACAAAAAAGTGCAATATAAGTTACTTACAACCTTGCACGGATCGCCTTTAGGGTTGCATTCCAAAACTCTTTTCCTTACCGGCAATATTCAAACTCAGATACAAAATTTAAATTTCAACAGTAGATAATAAATACGAGTGTAAACTAGAAATGCACAAGATAGAAGGAAATTACACAGAAAGTTGCTAGCAAAATCTGAGGCCAAATATCTCTTGTTTACGCAAAGAACTTGATATGTTCTTCAGCAAAATTTCCCCCCCCTTTCTTGAGATATTAATTGATATTTATAGAGGACTTGCCTCTCTGTAGTACTTTAAAATATAAAATAGACTTTCATGGGATCCAGCAAATAAGCACTAGAAAACATAAAGCAGACTTTCATGGGATCCAACAAATAAGCACTGGAAAAGAAGAACAATCCCGTGAAATCTGCCTCTCTGTAGCATTTAAAATATAAAATAGGTTGTCATGGGATCCAACAAATAAGCATTTAAAACATAAAGCAGACTTTCTTGGGACCCACAAAATAAGTACTGGAAAAGAAGAACAATTCCCCAAAATCTATCTCGGAGATCTTAGGACCCACAAAATTATGCTTGAAGCATTAAGAAATCAAGAACAAGAGCTTTTAATTCTGCCAAATGAAGAAAACTGCAGGCAGAACTTCATCGAGCCATTGTTACTGCTTTCTAGCACGAGACTGTGACGGGTCGCAAAAATGCGACATGTCGTGATATCGCGACAACTTTCCTCTTCTTGTCCTTTCTCTTGCTGTTAGCCATGAAAATACAACATGTCGTGATATTGCAACATGTTTGCCTCTTGGTTCTCTTTGGTTGTTCTTGGTCGTGAAAACGTGACGTTTCACGAAATTGTGACACTTTTCCCTTGTTTAGCTCTTCTGTCTTCACTAGTCGCAAAAACGTGACATGTCATGAAATCGCGACATCTTCTTGCTCTCGGCTTCCATCTTCATGCACTTATGCGAAAATGCGACAAGTCACGAAAACATGACAAGTCGTGAAAATGCGACATATCGTGATTTTGTGACATATTTCTCTCTTCACCTTTGTTGCCACCTCCAGGTCGCGAAAATGCGACAGGTCACGAAAATGTGACATGTCACGATTTCGCAACATCTTTCTCCTGCCTGGTACTTTGCTTCTGTCTCCCCATGAAAATGTGACAAGTCGCAAAAATGCGACATGTCACAACTTCATGACATCTTTCTGTCTTCACCTTGTTGCCGCCTCCAGGTCGCAAAAATACGATAGGTCATGAAAATGCGACATGTTGCGATTTCATGATATCTTTCATTAGCTCCTTTCTCACTTTCCTATTGTGAAAACATGACATGTCACGAAATTGTGACGTCTTCCAAGCAACTGATGTCTGGCCACTGTACACTGCGAAACTACATGTCACAATATCGCAATGTTTTTCCTTCTTGCCCTTCATCTTGTCTTCAGGTCATGAAAACATGACATGTTGTGATATCGTGACAACTTTGCGTTGACTTTTCCCCTTGCTGTCGTTGACCATGAAAACGCGACAGGTCACGAAAATGCGACATGTCATGATATCGCGACAATTTTTGTACTTAGCCTTTTTCCTCGTCGGACGTCGCGATAACATGACATGTCGCGATATCGCGACAAATTTCATCTCCTTGTTCTGTTTGACCACTTTGACCGTGATATCGCAACATGTCGCGATATCGCAACATGTCGCGATATCGCGACAATTTCTCACTTTGTTTTCTCTCTCCTCCTTGACCCGCGATACCGCGACATGTCGCGATATCATGACAATTTTTGGTCAACACTTATTTCTCCCTTCTTTGACTACGATACTGCAACACGTCGCGATATCGTGATAGTTTTTCCCCAACACTCCTTTTGCTTTTTTTGAACCGCGATAATGTGACATGTCACGATATCGCGACAATTTTGGCATCTTGTTCTGGTCAACTACTTTTGACCGTGATATCACAACACGTCGTGATATCACGGCATTTTTTGAGTCTACCTTCTCTATCCTCCTTGAACCACGATAACATGACATGTCACGATATCATGACAGTTTTGGTTATGTGCTCTCCATTGCTCCTTTTGGTTGCAATTTCGTGACATGTTGCGATATCGTAACAACTTTGAACTTACTTGCTCTGGCACAAAAACTTGCAAGAAAACACAGAGGAGTGAGTATTTCAATAATTCATGCAAGACTTTGCATGAACAACAACAACAAAATCAATGTGGCAAAAATGCCAACAGTTTGATGGATCCAAATCAAAACAAGGAGGAGGAGCTAGAGTCGAGCTCACTTGTCCAGGAAGTAAACCATTATTGGTTGCCTATAGATTGCAATTTCCTTGCACTAATAACATGGCAGAGTATGAAGCACTTATCTTTGGTTTACAACTGGTGTTGAGCAAAAAGGTTAAATGCTTGAAAGTATTGGGGGATTCGGAATTGGTAGTCAAGTAGATTAAAGGACAATATACATGCCACGATAAGAGACTAAGCCTTTATAGAACTAGGGTGATGGACCTCATTGAGGAATTTGACGCATTTAATAAATCCCTTATTTCTAGGAAAGAAAATTGCATAGCTGATTCTCTTGCAGTCGTTGTAGGCATGTTAAATCCAATGGACATAAAAAGGTGCAAGAAGTTATCCATCAAGTTAGTCCCTTGTCCATCGATACCTGATAATGTCAAAAACTTCCAAGTTTTTGAAAATGATAGAAACATATTCAAATTTGTCACAAATTCAGTTATTTTTTAGAATCAAGTCATTGATGAGGATCAAAGATGGCAAGAAGAAGCAGAAAACGAAAGTGAAACTACATGTCAATCCAACAAAATACCCAAGGACATAGTTTCTTTGGAGAAAATGTTCGATACGGGATATAAGGCTCGAAAAGGAAAACAGGTTCCACTCCCTAAATATGCTTATGATCTAATTAATATAGGGAGTGCAGACAATCCATGGGAAGTATACATTGCAAAGGCATGTACAGCTGAAGAAAGAGAAAATATAATACATGCACTAAAATACTATGTGGATTGCATTGCTTGGAACTACAACGAGTTGAAAACATATGATCAAAACATCATTACACACACCATCCCTCTAAAGACAGACTCCAAACCTTTCAGACAAAGACAATGAATAGTTAAGCCATTATTGGAGCCCTTAATAGAAAAGGAGGTCAAAAGATTATTGGAAGCAAAAATCATTTTTCCTGTTAGGAACTCAACCTGGGTTGCTAACCTCATTCCGGTGAGAAAGAAAAGCGGAGATATTAGGCTATGTATAGATTTTAGAAATCTCAACAAAGCCTCACAAAAGGATAACTATCCATTGCCATCCATAGATGAAATTTTGCAAACAGTGAATGGATCTGAAATGATGTCGTTTCTTGATGGATATTCTAGATATAGTCAAATTCTTATTCATCCCAATGACAAGATGAAAACAGCCTTCACCACCAAGTGGGGGACATTTGCCTACAGAAGAATGCCTTTTGTACTGTTAAATGCAGGCACAACATTTCAACGCGCCATGGACTATGCATTCAAAGGGCTAATAGGTAAATGTATCATTGTGTATGTGGATGATATTCCAGTATTTTCAAAGAAAAGAGAAGACCATGTCAAGGATTTGAAAAAGGTTCTCCAAAGATGTAGAGAGCATGGAATTTCTTTGAATCCCAAAAAATGCATCTTTGGAGTAACAGAAGGAATATTACTTGGTCACATAATTTCGAAAGAAGGTATATCCATTGACCCATAAAGGATAGAACCTATCCAAAACTTGCCTCTCCCAGGTAGTAAAAAGGAGTTGAGATCTTTCTTCGGGCAAATTAATTTTGTGAGGAAGTTTATTTCGAGCTTCTCTGAGATAGCCAAACCGTTGAACAAGATGCTCAAGAAGGACGTAGATGTCATATGGAATGAAGAAAGTAGGGTGGCCTTTCAAAACATTAAGGATGCCATTTCTAGAGCCCCTACCCTCATAAGTCCAGACTATTCCAAACCTTTCTTTATTTATTCTTTCGCATCAGAACACTCTTTTGTGAGTGTTTTGACTCAGAAAGGTGAAGATAGTGCAAAAAATCCCATAGTATTTTTAAGTGTGCCTTTGAAAGATGCTCAATTGAGGTATTCCATCCTTGATAAGCAGATGTACGCACTTTTCAAAATGGTAAAAAAATTTCGACACTACATTGTGCATAGCAGAGTCTTTGCCATTGTGCCTGACCCCGCTGTCAAAACAATGTTTGTGCAAAACGAACTTGGTGAGAGAAGAGGTAAATGGATTTCTACTATTCAAGAATTTGATCTTGAAATTCAACCTATGAAACTAGTTCGTGGACAGGGACTTGTGAAGATGATTGCTGAGAATAATCCTCAAATGACATGCCAATATTCAAATGCAGAGCATATTTCTAAAGATGACTGGTATGTTGATATTGTGTATTTTCTATCAAACGGTAAGTGTCCATCATATATGAATTCCACTCAAAGAAGAGCATTAAGACTTAAATTTGCCAATTATCTGATTAGATCTGGTGTTCTATACAGGAAAAATCATAAGGGGATTTACTTACGATGCCTGAATTAAGAAGAAGCTACCAAAGTTTTGCAAGAATTTCATGGCAAATACGAAATTGGCCATGGTGCGACAAATGCAACAACGCATCAAATCCTGAGAGCAGGATATTATTGGCCCCATATTTTTAAATATGCACATTCTCACGTACGATCCTACCATATCTGTCAAGTAGCTGCCAATAGAGAAATAAATGTAGCTATGCCATTGCAACCTGTAGTTGAGATGAGACCATTCACACAATGGGGATTAGACTTCATTGGGGTTATTAACCCAAATTATTTATATTCCCATAAGTTTATACTCACGACTACAGATTATTGCACAAGGTGGACAGAAACAATTCCTACAAAGCATTCCACTACAGAGGTGGTAATAAAATTCCTTGAAGATCATATCATAACAAGGTTTGGAATGCCTGATTCTATTGTTAGTGATAATGGTAAGGCTTTTGTCTCTACTCAATTTGCAAATTGGGCATACGACAATAAGGTGAGTTTAAAATTTGCATCTAACTATTACCCTCAAGGTAATGGTTTGGTAGAATCCTCAAACAAAAATTTGTTGAACATCATTAATAAATTACTAGAAAAGAACCCTCAGGATTGGCATAATCAGTTAAAGTTTGCTCTTTGATCAGATAGAATTAGATAAAAGGACTCAATAGGGAATACACCCTATCATTTGGTTTATGGGCAGGATCCAATTTTTCTTGCAAACTTGAGGCTACAAACCCTTCATTTCATGAAAGAATACCTGGGAACAAATAATCACATTGAGGCCAGATTCAGTCATCTACTGCACCTTGATGAAAAAAGAGAAGAAGCCATGCTCCACATGAGCAAACATCAAGATGTGGTTAAAATATGGTTTGATAAAAGAGCTAAAATTAAGTCCTTCAAAATCTCGGATTTGGTCTTACTATGGGATAAAATACATGAAGAAAATGGGAATCACCAAAATTTTGATTGTCTTTGGTTAGGCCCTTACCAAATTTCGGAAATCCTAGGGAAGAATACCTTTAGATTAAGAGCTCTGGACGGGAAGGATCTGACGTTACCAGTTAATGGGCATGTTTTAAAGCACTATTTTAGCCCATAAGTCATACGAGATTGGTATTATGTTTTTTGGTTTTGGTACGGATTTTCAAGTTTTGTTTTTGTTTAGGATTGCTAATTTGGTTAGGATTTAAGTTGTGTGTTTTCATTTGACATGTTTGGTTTGTCTATAAAAAAAAAAAGAAGAGAGAATTGAGATGTCGAATTATGCCTAAGATCAGAAAATATGAAACATTGGAATTGTGTTGTAGAAAGCTCCGCAAGTAACACAAACAGTTAAATAGTATCATTTGAAATTTGTGATGCATGAAGTAGTCAGTTTTTGGCAATATTCCTCCCGTAATTCAGAAGAGCAATGCATTCATATTACTTCACATATACATGCCATATTAGTTGCATATGCATTTTAAATACAAATCATTAAAAATGTGTCAAATCCTCTTAGGGTTATTCTATAACATAAAACATAAAAAAAAAAATCCTAAGGTTGGGAACTGATGCCCGAACTCTCTTGAACCAATGCACATTCTATGTATATTAAAGAGGATATTGAGCAAAATGATCAAAACCATACTTGGGAGAAAGGGTCAGGCGAAAGGAGTATTTCGGGTCTATCCTATAATGCAACATGATCCTTAAAACAATGGTTTTTACCACTTCCATAAAGCTTAAATACTAAAACAGAGTAGTAAGGATAGGGTTAAATCCTCATCAAAATTAGGTTGAGGATCCAACTCCCCAAAGCTCTGATTTGACCTACATGGATTAGTAAGGATAGGGCATAATCCTCATATCGCTTAGGTTGAGAATTCGATTCCCCAAAGCTTCTATGTTTCCCATGTCATCATAAATCTTGGATTGGAAGGATCATACTACATGTCCCTCGCAAGGATGGGTAGTCATCCCCAAGGTCCAAGGAATAAAATAAAATTAATGTTTTCCATTTCATCATAATATTGGACTGGAAGGATCGTACTACATGTCCCTCACAAGGATGGGTAGTCATCCCCAAGGTCCAAGAAACAAAAATTAATTAATATTTCCTATTTCATCTTAATATTAGATTGGAAGGATCGTACTACATGTCCCTCACAAGGATGGGTAGTCATCCCAAAGGTCCAAGAAAAAAAATGAAGCTAAAATCATGGATTATGGGGTTAATCTCCATCGGGGCTATAGACACCTGACCGGCAGTGGAGTATGCTCATGCATGGCAGCATGTCTTGTCTAAAAACAAGACCACTGACTACTCAAATAGACAGACTAGCCTGACCATTTCATCCATAACTGGTTAAATCATTTTTTTCAAAGTGAGGTAATAAATTTCATATCAGAGTAGTAAGGATAGGGTTAAATTCCCATCTCGCTTAGGTTGGGAATCCTATTCCCTAAAGCTCTGATTTCACTTTCACTTGCACATGGGTTCAAGATAGTAGTGACTCATAACCAACTTTGGGATCTAATAAAGCAATTCATTATACATATAGTTGATCCTAAGAGGGTTTGATAATTTTAAATGTTTGTGTATGATACTAGAAAGTTTAAGCCTTTATAAAGCAGATTGCTATATCTCTAAGCATATTTATCAGGCTGCGCAAATCATTCACAATCTCACATATGCATTCATGTAAAACTGACAATGGAATGTTGATCAATTTCAAATGATATAAAATGGAACACATTGCACACACCGAGCTGATACTTAATGATTCTAATGTTTCATGTAATTTCTGATCTATCGACATTTGTTTATGTTTTTATGTGTTGATGCCTGTATTCAAGTTTGTATATTTCCAGGTCAGGTTCTCATCGAAATTCTCAGGAGAATTTCCCAGCAGAGTCACCATTTGTTGTGGCTGCTCCACAACGCACCCCAAAATTGGGGACCCACCTTTTTTAATGTTTTTCAAGAAGACCGTAGCGGCCCAAATGCTGAAGATCAAAGAAAAAGTAGAAAAGAAAAAGTGTCATGATATCGCAACATGTCACATTTTTGTGTCTCAGAATAGCAAAGTACAGTAGAATTAAAAAGTGTCACGATATTCCGACATGTCACGTTTTTGCAGCTAAGAGCAACAGAAAACAACATGAAGAGAAAATATCGCGATATCGCGACATGTTACAGTATCGCGGTCCAGAGCAGAGGAAAAGAGAAAAGAGGAGAAATGTCATGATATCGTGACCAAAAGAAGCAATGGAAAGTGCGGAGGCAAAAGTTTTGCGATATCGTGACATGTCACGTTATCGTGGTTCATAGAGGAGAGAGAAGGTAAAATGGGAAAATTTCATGATATCGCGACGTGTTGTGAAATCGTGGTCAAAGCGGTCAAACAGAACAAGACGCCAAAAATGTTTTCGCGATGCAAGACAAAGAACTAAGTTGAAGACTCAAAGTTGTCACGATATTGCAACATGTCATGTTTTTGCGATGTTCGATGGGTAAAAGATCCAAGTACAAAAATTGTCACGATTTTGTGACATGTCATGTTTTCGCAACTTGTCATGAAATCGCGATCAAATCAAAGAAAAAGAAGTGTTCACCAAAAATGTCGCGATATCATGACATGTCATAAAATCATAGTTAGAGCAGTAAAATAGGGCAAGGCGCTAGAATTGTCGCGATATCACGACATGTCGTGTTTTCACGGCTCAGAACGACCAAAGTGAACATAGAGGAAAAACGTTGTGATATTGCAACGTGTCGTGTTTTTGAAGCTAAGTGCAGCAAGATAGAGCAAAAGAGAAAAGCATTGTGATTTCATGATAGGTTGCATCCGCACAACCCAAAAGAGAAAAGCATTACGATTTTGTGACAAGTTGCATCCTCGTGGCCCGAAAGAGAAAAGCATCACGATTTCATGACAGGTTGCATCCTCACGGTCTGAAAGAGAAAAGCATCACGATTTTGTGATAGGTTGCATCTGCGTGGCCCAAAAGAGAAAAGCATCATGATTTCATGACAGGTTGCATCCGCACGGCCCAAAAGAGAAAAATTTCACGATATCGCGACATGTCTCATTTTCACGATGCATGAAGACGAACAAGGCTACTGACATAAAAACGTTGCGATATCGTGACATGCTATTTTTTCATAATTCACGACAGGCCATTATAGAGCATGTAGGGAAGTGCTGAACACGTGGCACAAAGGCATAGGGGCTATGGTATAATGCTTCAGGATCGATGGTTATAGTTAGCAGAGAAGACCAAACGTTTCACACCCGAGCAAAAAACCAAAAAAACAAAGAGGCGGGAAGACAAAACGAAGTGATCTAGGAGATGAAACAAAGCATCACAGGGTGAAACAGAGAGCCGTAGTAGAAATTTTAAAAGCAAAAGTGAAGACAGGTACAGAGGTCGGAAACCGTTGTGGACAGAGTTGTAGAGTTGAAGGTGACAGGCCATTCTGGGCCTGCTTTGGAGCGTTTTCCTCCATTTGTTCTGGTTTTGATAGACTGGGGACTTCTGTTATTGTAAAATGACATATTTTTAATACAAAAAATTTTAGAGAGTTGCATCTCATCGACAAGAAAGAAGGAGTTATTTTCTGCATGCATGATTAAATTTTTATCTTTCCCCTTTTTATAGGTGGATTTTAATGCAAATTATCTTGGTTGCTTTATGCGAATGTTTAAATCTGAAAATCGTAGTTAAAACCCTAGAAACTAGCACTTAACTTATCTATATTGTGCATGTTTTACAGGTTCAATAGGTTAGGTTGTATGCAGAAAACCTCATATCTTTGATTTTTCCGAAACAGGATGACAACACTCTGAGTGTATTTTAGTTTCACATTTTCTTTGCATTTTGTTTTTCATTTTTTTTGCACTTTTATTTTCCAGAGAGTTTAATTTATTTTAATTTACAGTTATTTAAATAAACACTTGAAAATTACCCAAAACCGGAAAATAAAATCTTAAGGTCGATTCACATTGAGTTCATTCTGATTAAGCGAACAATCATTAAAGTTTTAAGATCAAATAAACCAGTAGTGCCCCTTGTTTACAGTTACTTGCAATCACTAAGGTGTTCCAAGCATTCAAATTGAATATTATTATTTATGTAAAATGCTAACATAGCGGAGACCTTGGAGAAATTATTTGTTGAATTTATTTGCAAGAGGGGATTTGAGATTCAAATCCTATCGGAGAGTGTGTTTTCACAATCGGGTGAAAATACCACTCAACAAATTGGATTAGGGTTTAGTTAGGGTTTTAGAATGCTTTAAATAGCAAAACAAAATTGCAATTTCATTAAACCGTACAAAGAGATTTGAATTTTTTCAAGTGGACGAAGGTGGAAATTGTGCAACTTAACAAAGGAGACTACATGGTCAAAAACTTTCATCAGCAATCTAATTTTATGAGGACCCATTTCAATTAGTACCAAGGAGTACTTTTCACTTTTGGAGAAATCGAACTGGAAGAGGAAGAAAAAAATTAGGGTTTGACTCCACGAAAGGGAAATTTCAAAGTATAGCCAAGAAGTACAAAGAAATAATGGCAGAATGTGGCCAAGTATAGACTTGGTAATGAAAAATTGTGCATTAAGGTTCGAAACAGTGATAACTTGGAGCTGAAGGGGAATTTGCAAGGAAAAGTGATATTGAAACCCTAGAATCAAACAAATCGGGCAAAAGTAGGATGGAAAAAGGTAGTGGAAGGAAGAAGTTCGAACAACCATAGATTATAGCTAGAAAATTCATCATTTGAAGATAAATTTTTCCAAAGGTGGAAAATTTGGAAAATTGCTCCAAAAAAGCACTGAAACAAAAGATCGGAGCAATCCAAAAAATGGGTTGGTGAATGATTCAAAAAAGGAGGTTAAAAATTCAAATTTTTTACAACCTAGGGTTTGTAAAGTTGTATTGTATGATTTTGAAGCTGAGTTGTACTATTTCAAGAGAAGACAATATAGTTTGAAGAAGTTGTGATGTCTTTTTAATCAAATCATGTGGAATCGTATGAAATTGTATGGATTCCATAAAGATAGGTAGCCAAAAAATGATATTGTATAGAGTAGTACCTCCCTATAGGATTTCATGATGTGGAGGTACAATATGAGGAATTTATGGTAGTTTGAAGATTGAGAATCTGAGAACTGAACGGTGGGAAAAGTAGTGTATGATCTGGAAGAGGCTATTGAAGGTGAAATTGTACAATCATACAAGGGAGAGCATATTTTATGATTTACAGTAAAAATTGTATGATTTCAGGAATGCTTTTGATTGTATATATGGTGATTTTTGGATGATAAGTTAATTGAGAGAATGGTGATAGAATGATCTCAATAGAAGAGTTCGGACATCGATTAAGGTGGATTGCGGTCAATAGAGTAGAAAGGTCACCTGGACCCCTACACAAGAGAGAAGCATACCCATGATAGTACCAAGGATGATAGTTTTAGTCCCAAAATTGGTGTGGTACTCGTCCTTGTAGGAGAGGAGGATATAGGTCATGGAGAAGATAGAACTATTGGCATGCTGAGCAGAGAACAACACCGATGCACTGAGAGGAGAGAATGGCACAAGAAAGGACTTCAATGAGGGAGTTAAGAAGTGAAGTACACATTCAATTTAAGGATGAGGATCTTAATAGTGGATCTAAGGAAGGTCAGGTGGAGATCACAAATATTGCATTTGTGCAACATGAAGCAGATACATGTAGGCAGTGGTGGAGTGATAAGTAGAATAGGAACCACCCATGGAGAAACAAATTTGAGAAAGCGGGTGTAGCTATCATAGCACAAGTACCAGCACACCAAAAACATTTCTTCTACAATTACTTATTGCAAATGGTCTAGGCATATAATCCTATGACCCAAACTACTTTCATTAATGTGGACAAAATATCGATGAAAATTGAAGTGATCATATATGCATTCAAAAAGACATTCAGATTGCCAACATATGGCACAAAGATAGTTAAGAAGTTGGTGGATCTAATGTGAATTCACCGACTGCTATAAATAACTCGGGTATGGGGACTTGAGGGATCAAATAGAGCCAACTTAAAGGAGATGATTGGCCATGTGCGATGAACACAATAATGGCTTGATTGTCAAGTAATACAAGGTCCATAGAGATGTTGATTTGGATGGGTTAGTATGTAGAAGGTATAACCTAAGGAATCCGGCATGATTGGGGTACCTACCTGGAGAGGAAAATGCATGAAGTATTGATGAAGAGACCAAAGAATTTCAAAATGATATTCCATGCCATCAAATTATTGTTGAATGTTATCATGGAATTAGGGATCCACTTTACAGGAATGATAGAACCTTGGGAAGTTATGGAAGGACAACCAACCATTTTGAGGTGGATGAAATTAGTACCCATTGAGAAAATGACTCTGAAGAAGCCTAGAACCAAGAGGGAATAGTAGGCTATGGAGACACCAGAAGACATCCCTTTGGATGATTAGGATGTACATCATCATAGGAAAATACCAAGGATATTAGAACCTAAATTGGAACAACAAGCAGTGTAGCAATGGCAGCAGGAGGAGCCACCAATTTTGAAAGGGGAGGAAAATGTGGAGAAACAAGTAAGCCCAATTCAAATAAGTACAAGATGACAATGTGAAAGAATGGTAAAGAACCTTGTTTTAGAGGAATGAGATGTACCTACACAAAAGGAACAATAGAAGGAAGAACAGTTGGATTTAGAAAATATAGAGCTATATGACTAGAGTTGGGCAACAGTAGCAAAAATGGTGGTATGCAATGACACTGCTCAGAGTAACTGATATAATGCAATAGATAAGATAAATAAATCATTGTTTAAAAGAATCGCTTTTGGAAATATTGAGTTTAACCTGCAATATTGGTATAAAATGAATGTATTTGATTGATGATAAAATGCATATGGTGATGTGCCATAAATATGAAGTATGGGGTGCGATTGGAAAGACGCACCCCTGATTATTACAATTACAATATGTTAGGAAGGTCCTAACATGCCACCCCCCTTAAAGGAGCTTTGTCCTCAAAGCTGGAAATTTGGAAATTGTTGCTGGATATCTTGAAGAGTTTCCCACGTCGCGTCTTCTAAAGGTAGACCTTTCCAATGGATTAAAACTTCCGTGATATCGCGAGTACGAAGGTGACGAGAGTGGCGATCCAAGATAGCTTCTGGCTCGACTAGAAGTACTCCATCCTCGAAGAATTCTGGAAGAGTGGTTTGTGTCGTGATATGTGTTCCGACTGCGAGCTTAAGGCAAGATACATGAAATACGGGGTGAATTTTGGAAGAGGGAGGAAGCTCAAGTTTGTAAGCAACGGCCCCAATACATTGGAGAATTTTATACGGCCCGTAAAATTTGGGTGCTAACTTCTGAGAACCTTTTTGTTTAAGAGAGGATTGCCGGTAAGGTTGGAGACGTAAGAAAACCATATCACCCTCATGAAAACTACGTTCGCTTCTATGTTGATCGGCTTGCTGCTTCATGCGATGTTGGGTGGTGTGTAGGTTCTCTTTTAGGATCCGTAGTATGTCATCTCGAGTAGCAAGTTCTGTTTCCACCGCATGGACTTTTGTAGTCCCTGGAATATAGGAAGTGAGGGATGGTGGTTTTTGACCATATAGTGCTTCATAAGGAGTCATTTTGATGGATGTATGGTATGAAGTGTTATACCACCATTCTGCTAGTGAAAGCCACTTAACCCAATGGAGTGGTTGAGTAGAAACAAAACATCGAAGGTATGTTTCCAAGCATTTATTTACAACTTCTGTTTGGCCATCGGTTTGAGGATGGTAAGCGGAGCTCATACGAAGTTGAGTACCTTGTAATTTGAACAATTCCTTCCAAAAGGTGCTAGTGAAAGTTGGGTCACGGTCACTAATAATTGTGGAGGGCATACCATGTAATTTAAAGATGTTATCGAGGAAGAGGTGGGCTATAGTGCTAGTGGTATAAGGATGAGCTACTGGACAAAAATGGGCATATTTAGATAAACGATCAACGACTACAAAAATGGTTGTTTTTCCGCTTGATTTTGGTAATCCTTCAATAAAGTCCATAGAAATATCCACCCATGTTTTGGTGGGTATAGGAAGAGGTTGAAGTAATCCTGGAGTAGCGAGGGTCTCCCCCTTTTGTCTTTGGCAAACTTCACATTCTTTTACAAAGTTTTTGATGTAATTTTTCATCCCTACCCAATAGAAAGAGGTAGTGGCTCGTTTATAGGTTTTTAAGAACCCTGAGTGGCCGGCGGTGGGTGAGGTATGTAACTCGTGAAGAAGTTTTTTTCGATAAGATGAATTGGGGATGAGGACCATCCTCCCTTTGTATCTTAATATATTGTCCTTCCAAGTGTATGGAGGTTTGCTACTAGGATTATGTTGAAGTTGTTGAATTAAGGCGTGGGT
Organism: Wollemia nobilis; assembly: GCA_028583015.1. NCBI lineage: Eukaryota > Viridiplantae > Streptophyta > Pinopsida > Araucariales > Araucariaceae > Wollemia > Wollemia nobilis. The sequence goes on along the minus strand of JAQPPZ010013020.1, from coordinate 2,348,891 downwards.
AGTAGGATCGTTTATCCATTCTTCATGCACCTCATCTACCCATTTGGGAATAAGGGAGGAAAGAGCATGGACTTGAGGCATATCTTCAAATTTTCTAGAAAGTGCATCGGCTGCCATGTTGTCCTTGCCCTTTTTATATGTAATTTCATAATCATAGCCAAGAAGTTTAGTAACCCATTTTTGTTGTTCCGGGGTGTTAGTCCTTTGTTCCAAAAAATACTTCAAGCTATGATGGTCGGTGCGTATAATGAAATGTTGGCCAATAAGGTAAGGCCTCCAATGTTGAATAGCATGGACGATTGCCAACATCTCTTTTTCGTACGTAGAGTGAGCTAAATTTTTAGGAGAAAATGCTTTGCTTATAAAAGCTATAGGTCTTTCATCCTGCATGAGCACGGCTCCCATTCCTATTCCTGAAGCATCACTTTCAATGACGAACGGTTTAGAAAAATTGGGCATGGCGAGAACAGGGGTGGTACACATTGCAATTTTCAAGGTGATAAAGGCCTCTTCTGCTTTAGGCGACCATTTGAAAGCGTTTTTCTTAAGTAATGTTGTTAGAGGAGCAGCGATTTTACCATAATTTTGGACAAATTTTCTATAATATCCCGTTAGTCCAAGAAACCCACGTAGAGCTTTTAAGGTTTTTGGAATAGGCCAATTTTTCACCTCCTCGATTTTGGAAGGATCTACCATCACGCCGTTCTTTGAGACAACATGCCCTAAGTATTCTATTTTTTGTTTTCCAAAGGAACACTTTGATCTTTTTGCATAAAGTTGATTTTCCTTCAAGATTTGTAACGTTTGTCTAACATGGTCCAAATGTTCTTCCCATGTTTTGCTATAAATCAAAATGTCATCAAAGAAAACTAATATAAATTTACGAAGGAAAGGGTGAAATACCTTATTCATTAGACTTTGAAAGGTAGAAGGAGCATTGGTAAGGCCAAATGGCATCACCAGGAATTCGTAGTGCCCTTCGTGAGTGCGAAAGGCCGTCTTAGGAATATCCTTTTCATTGACTCGGATTTGGTGGTAGCCTGACCGTAAGTCCAACTTGGAAAAATAAGTCGCCCCATGGAGTTCATCTAATAGCTCGTCTATGACCGGAATAGGAAATTTATCTTTGATAGTCATTTTATTAAGTGCTCGAAAATCGACACATAAACGCCACGAACCATCCTTTTTTCTAACTAAAATAATTGGAGAGGAGTAAGGGCTTCTGCTAGGTCTAATGACTCCTGCCATAAGAAGCTCTTGTACTAATTTCTCTATCTCAGTCTTTTGGAGGTATGGATAACGATAAGGCCTAATATTAGGAGGTTGATGCCCTGGAAATAGTGGAATAGTGTGATCGTGACTTCGTTGTGGAGGTAGTCCTTTTGGTTCATTGAATACCGCTTTATGGTGGTCTAGAATCTTTTGTAACTCGGGTGTCTCGTCTTCTTTGTGACTAGGTTGAATTGAAAATAATTGGGCGACCATTCCTTTGTTTCCTTTTCGGATAATTTTCTCCATTCTATGCGAGCTGACGATTTGGGAAGGTCCTGATTTCAGGCCTTGGATAATATAGGTTTGGTTCTTTGCTGTGAATTTCATCCATAGTTCATCAAATTCCCATTGGACTACGCCCAAGGTTCTCAACCATTGTACGCCTAGTACAATGTCGCACCCCCCTAGGGGTAGAACGTACATGTCACTTTGCATGGTATAAACCCCCATAGTTTTATATTTTTGCATTTTCCTTTGCATGCAATTTTTCTGCCATTTCCAATCATCACTTCGAAGTTATTGCAAGGGTATATAAAACAATTTGCTTGTTTAGCCACCTTTGGATCGATAAAATTGTGTGTGCTGCCATAATCTAGGAGCACGGTAAGGTTTTGTTTCTTAAAATACCCTTTTACTCGCATTGTTTGAGGGGCAAAAAATCCGGCTAGAGCGTTGAAGGAAACCTTTGGTGTATTTTCTTCGTCACTTTCAAGTGTGTTGGATAATACCTCTACTTCGAGTTCAAGTTCCTCTTCAGTAGCATTTCCTTCCTCTGTGGCATCTAGAATATATAATTTCCATGAGGCACACTTATGATTTCTATCAAATTTCTCATCGCAATGGTAGCAAAGACCCTTAGCTTGTCTTTCCTTCATTTCCTCGAAACTCAGACGTTTAATTGGTAGAGCGGGGTTAATTTTGGGGGTTGTGTAGGAGTTTTGGGTTCGTCCATTTTGCATTGGTTTGGGGTTGGTATAAGTGCTTGATGGTTTCCCCCAAGTTGGTTTTGTGAACCGATTTCGTGCCTTGATTTTGTCTTCTGCTAATTTTGCTAAGCCGATGGTCTCTAACATGTTGGTAGGGTTGTACATTTGTACCTCAATTTGAATTTCTTCTTTTAATCCGCTAACGAAACATTCTTGAAAGAAGGCAATGTCTAGTCCGGATGTTCGATTAGCTAACCTTTCAAATTCTGCTTGGTACTCGCTCATTGAAGTGGTTTGGCATAATTTAGTGAGGGCCCCTGTAAAGCTTTGAAACTTGCTAGGACCGAATCGAACTAATAGGTTCTGTGTAAAGTTTGACCACATCGGCGTGCCATTAGTTTTCTCAAACCATTGGTACCATTGGTACCATTGGATGGCGTCGTTTTCCAAATGGAAGGAGGCGATATGCACTTTTTGTATTTCCGAAATTTGGTTTAGTGAGAAATATTGCTCTGCTCGGTAGATCCAGTTTGTAGGGTCTCCGCCTTCAAATTTTGGGAAGTCTAATTTGGTCGTCCATGGTAGAATGGAAGTTTGTGGACCTCCTAACATTGCTCGGTTTGATGACCCGTTGTTGGTTGAGTTTGCATGTGTTGTTGCTTGTTTTTGACTTATGGCATCCAGTTTCACATCCATTGCATATATTTTTTCAAAGAGTTCTCTTGTGTTACGGGAATTCTCCTCTCTTTCCTGTTTAACTTCTTCAACGAGCCTTTCATGTTTCTCGTGGATGGAATCCAGTGATCGTCGTCCGTCGGCCATTGTAGTTGGTAGATGAGAAAAATAGTGCAAATTTGGTATATAAAAGTTGTCAAAAAAGTTGTTTTAGCAACTTTGCAAAAGTTGTGAGAAACTTTTTGCAAGAGAAAAATATAAAAATAATAATGGTTTAGCTCACTGTTATTAACCGCAGCACTTTAGATTTTCTATTTTTTTTTAATTTTATTTTGAACCGGCGCGAATTTTGGAGTGAGTCAGCACCACCGGGTACGACACGAAACACACGGCGGGGTGGAGGGAATTGCAAGGCGGCTGGCGGCAAGGGCAGCGTCGGCTGATGGAAATGGCAGCGTCGTTTGCGACAAGGGCAGCGTCGGCTGGCTTTGCGAAATATTTACGCCCAAAATGTTGTCACCAGAAAACGACGCCGAAAAATTAAATATAAAAAACCTTAGCTTCGCGAATTAATTTCGCCCGGAATTCCTGTTGTCGCCGGGAAACGACGCCGAAAAAAAATAAAAATCCTTAGCTCGCGAAGTATTTACGCCCGGACACCGCTCGAAAAATCCTGTTGTCGCCAGAATGTTTAATACCTTAGGCTATAATTTAATTTTTAATACTTCACGATGACGTTCTTTTTCACAGTCACAACAGGCGGTACGAAGGTTTCTACGAATTTTGAATTCGGATAGTGAGCAAGGAGTGTTAAATATGTTTTTAGATGACCAGGCAAATCTCGATGCCGGTGGCCAGATTTTTTTACAGGTTCAGTTATAGAGACGTCTCTTTGGCAGTGAATCTCCAATGTAATATCGACGAAAAATGAAACAAGTGGGTGAAAGTTGCTGGTGGAGAGGGCGGAAGCTTGGAATCGAAGAAAGCTCTGATGCCAGTTGCAATGACACCGCTCGGAGTAACTGATATAATGCAATAGATAAGATAAATAAATCGTTGTTTAAAAGAATCGCTTTTGGAAATATTGAGTTTAACCTGCAATATTGGTATAAAATGAATGTATTTGATTGATGATAAAATGCATATGGTGATGTGCCATAAATATGAAGTATGGGGTGCGATTGGAAAGACGCACCCCTGATTATTACAATTACAATATGTTAGGAAGGTCCTAACATGGTATCTCCACAAATTTTCCAACAGGATGAATTTGATATTTTAGATGCCTCAATTTTTTTTAAGGATATGGAGGTGAGGCAAATAGCATAGGTAGTGACCGTCACCACTTAGGAGGATACTAAAGCAAGAGGAGAAGCTTTAGAAGAAGAGGTTAAAAATAATAAGAATCCCCATTACAAATTTATGATGGGAGGAAGTTCAAAGCATAATAACCCATGTGATGCACAAGAAGAGGTAAAGAAATCACAAGAACAAAAGGAACCTATTGTTGAAAAAATCATGGTGATGGAAATTAAGCACAATCAAGAAGAAGAAGAAGTTATGAAACAATAATAGGAGGACAATGTAGAATAAGAAGTAGCCCAAACAGTAACGAAAGAGCAACAGGTGGGTTCTACTGAGCATGAAAAATCCCAAGAACATACAAAACAATAGCAATATCAATAGGATATTGTGTACATAAAATATGATGAGGAGGAGAATATTGTAAAATAGACTCCACCTTAGGAAAATATAGACACAGTGAGAGCACTTCAAGAGCTTGGAGGAAGCTCTAGCCACCACATGGAGGAATAATAAGAACAAACTCCTACAGAAGAGGAACGACGAAGAATGAAAACGAGTTACCTCTTGAAGGTATCATAGTTTGGTAGAATTGAAACAAAATAGGAGGTGAGAGGAGTAGAAGATGATGTGGAACACTTATTCTCATAGATAGGCGATGCCATAGCTAGTTGCAAATTACAGTTTTGTATTGGATGCGTGGGATAATTAAAACTATGGGAGGAACAAGTGTCTATCAAAATAGAGAAAATAACCTAATGGGTGAGCAATAAGGAGCATACAAGGATAATCATAGATATTCATGTACAAAACCCATGGAAGTTACCTAGGGATGAGGTAACCATAATGGTGGAAAGTGATGACTTTCCAGAAGGAGTGATAACCAACTATCGGCAGCATCTAAGATTGTACTTGGATAAAATTAGTCACCTAACTTGCCTGATGAACATAGGAGAATTAGAGTACAATAGGGTCACTAAAAATGTGGCTATCATTCTGAGGAAGTTGAACTTTCTTACACATTGGATAGAGTGGTTGTGCATTGGATTGGAGCATATTTATCAACTCAAGGAAGCTCAAAGAGGGGAGACAGAAGCCACTTAGACTGAATTGATTACAATGGAGGAATAATTACATAAGTATAAGGCTATAGTAGAGAAAATAAAGAAACTAGAGGAATATATGGAAAGCATAAAGACTAAGTCTAAAACTAGGGTAAATATTATTCAATAAGAGAAGTGACAAATCTCCTAGACAACAGAAGATAGGATTAAGGAGTTAGAGGTACAACTCAATACAAAGGATAAAAATATGGCAGCACATTTGGCTAAGAAAAATGAGCAAGTGGTGACACTGGCCAAGTAGATAGAGGAACTCTAGAAGGACAACAAAAGATACAATGAATTGGTCCTAGAGAAGCAAGCACAGTTGAAGGTTAAATAAGAGACTATTTGTGCCTTGGAGGCAGATATTCATCACCACCTATAGTTGAAGGTTAGATAAGATACTATTTGTGCCTTGGAGGCAGATATTCATCACCACCTAGAGACTATTATGGAGAAGAATGAGGAACTTCAGGTGGCAGCCCAAATAGAAGCCCACTTGTAGGAAAAATTGAAGAAGAGTGCCACCGACCGGGATAAACAAATGATAGAATTATTGAAGACTACTAAAGAGAAAGATAATTTCCATGGGGTAAAAGCAGTTGATATGGTAAGCTACATAGCTAAGTTGAAGAATGAACGTGCAATTCTTCAAGCCAAAGTATCTGTCCTACAAGAGATAATTGTGGGCTATGAAGCTCAACTAAAGCAGAAAGGTCAATAGACAAGGATGTCAACAAAAGTAAAGGGGGGGCAAATTTAGGCAACAAATCCTCCTCCTAGAAGAAGAGAAAATGATCAAAGGATTTGCTCAATTTTTATAGTTTTGATAGTTTACCCAAGTTTTGGTAAATCATACAAGTAGGGGCAAACCATACAACCAGAGAGACAAACTATACAAATAGGTAACAAAACCATACAAGGCAAGAGAAAACCATACAAGGTGCACCAAAATGTAATGAAATGCATGGGAAATGTAATTTTGGGATAAAATGGTACATGAGTTTATTAATTAAGGTTTTAGACTTAGTTAAAGTCTAATTTTATGCATTATATTATGGATGGGTAGTTGTAAATAACTAATTGCCTTAAGAACCACTTTGGAACAACCTAGGAAACATTTTATAAGGCCCCATTTTCAAAATCATATGTCTGGTTGCTGAGAGATATGTAGAGAGTACTTACTAGTTGTAATCCAATGAGATGTTTTGTTTACTTTTGAGTTATTATAGTATATTGATAGAACAACCATGTTGTAATGACATTGATGACATAATGGAATATAAATGTATTATTACATGTTGTGTATGATCCTGGCAATGATGTATGATGATTTATGGTTGAGTGTTGATGCATATATTTTCTAGTGAATTTTTAGGCTAGTTTTATGCATTATTGCAACATATTGTAGGAAATCTAGCATCGGTGGATCTTGAGGATTGATTTGTGAGTATGGAAGCATTTATGAAGATTTTATAAACCCTAATGTATGATTTTTGGACATAGCCAGTCAAAGTGAATCTCTCACAAACCCCATTCAAATGTTTTGCATGTTGTTGAGGAAGGATTAATTGACACATTAAACCCTTACAAAATATACCTAAGAGATATTGACCTAGTAGAGTAGCTAATTTGGCATCTATATGTACCTTCAGTTTGTACAAATCGTACATCAAAGTTCATACAAATTATACAAAGGAAATATATCCGATTTGGTAAACTGATCGATGGAGATAGACTTACCCGATTTAGCAGTTTGAGGGATTCAACTTGAACAATTATAAAACTGTGTACAGTAGCCTCCAAAAATGAATCTGTCAGTTTGGATGAGTGCAAAAGCATACCAACCTTGCCACTGTATAATTTGGGAACATACAATGTAAGAGTTTGACCTCCGTACAAGTTGTTCAATTATCGTAGAAGGGTAGTTTGGAGGACTATACGGTTGTATGACTTGGAAATTGAGTTGGAATTTGTGCATTGATCATTCCTAGCCTAGAAAATCACCTCCCCATAAAGAATATTACACCCTTGTGCTACACTATGGAACATATAGAGAATTATGTACTCTATCAAAAACTCAATATGTTCTACTCAATCATTAAGTCTATTGCTTTCACAAATCTGGTTTCTAATGTTTGCACATTTACTTTCACTATCCATCAAAACCATTTCTCAAGAATTTCACTCATTCATTCAATCAATGAAACACAACTTGCTCATAAATCCTAAACCAGTGTTTTCATACTTCTTAAACCAAAATGCACAATGTGGGTCTCAAGCCCTAACTCAAATAATCCTCAATATCTAACTCAAATATTCTCTTAATCATTCACCAATCATGCATATGAAAACTCACTCAAACATTTCAAATAATGCTTATCAAACAATCCTTTTCACTCCACCTTTGTATTTCACAATATTCAATCAAACAAAATTTTAATCATAAGGAAGATGTGCCTATACCTTTTGTTTTTATGGAGATATGTCTTCGAAACATGTTTTACTCATAAAAAATCCTATTGCCAATTTCAAGGTTAGATATCAACAACCTATCTCAAAATATTAACACAAATATTCTCCCCAATAATTGTTTCATCATACAAAAATATCAAGACTCAAGTACACCTTATAACCTCCAAACTTTTTAAAATAATATCCAATACATAAAAAAACAAATTCTTTTCTCTTCATCACATTATTGAAATTGAAGCTTGAGTTTTTAGTTCTACTTTCTTACCTTCCTTAATTCCTTAAGAGTAGAAATAAACTCACCTTCAAGATCAACTTCTCCTTCCTCTTCACTTTTTGATTCTTCCTCTACTCCTTTGTCTTTAAGAGTGAAGAACACAAGCTTATACTGAGAGGGGGGGGTGAACAGTATAAGACCTCTTTTTACTTTTTCCTTTATACTTCAAAATAGTAAAGCAATATATCCAAATCAAAATCAAAAAAATGCACAAAATCATCCAAAAAGTGACACAACAATTTACGTGGTTCACCAAAAGTGGGCTACTCCACGGATAAAACTTTTCTCTAAAAGTTATATCACAGTTCTTTGGGAAACCTTCCCAATTACAATTTTTATGAGCCACTGCTCAAAGGAGATACCTTCCCCTAACTCTTCTCTGGCTGGTGATCCTCTAGAAGACCTCTGCCTTTGTTTCCCTTAGCAAATGGATCTCTATCCACAAAAGACACCTGTCTTCCCTGCTCTGGTTGGAGACCTCTGTCCTCAACTATATCACCTCAAATCTAGTCCTCGAATTTGCATCAAAAATAGACCTTTGGTCTGGCACAAATGTCCTATTCCTCTTTCTTTGATCTACACCAAACATGGTCCTTCGGTTAGGCACAAATCTGTCCACAAATCTTCATCAATCTCTGTCCTCAACTGGTCCTCAACTCTGGTTCACAGAAATGGTTCACCAACTTGCACTAATGCTGGCTTGATCTTCACCCAAGTCTTCAAGACTTGTTTCAGATTTGCTTTGCAAGTTCTCACTTAGAACCTGCCCAAACTACTCCACAAGCTTCAACAAATGCTTGCTCAATGCTGTCCAACAAGCCCTCTCAATGACTTGTCCAAAACCTACTCTCAAATCCCCACCTGAACCTGTCCAAAAACCTCAGCAAGCTTACAAAGAAAACTTGCTTAGCATGAACTCACAAAGAGAATTGTTAGAGACCCAATGTGATTCATCAACCTCATAGAAGCATAAAGAGAATTGTTAGAGACTCAATATGTTCTATACTTAATTCCCAATCTCAATCTCAAATCTCAAAAGAATAAGATAGATGTAATATGCTTTTCTTAAGAATATGAAACATAAATTTGTCTACGCAAACACAGCTGCAATCACAACCACCCTTGATTGAATTCCAACCTTTGCACTGTCTTCGCAAATATAGTAGTAATTCAACACTCTGTGATCGAACTCCTCATTCTGTGCATCAACTCGCCACTTCTGCGCTATTTGCATTGTTATGGCTGCATCTCGCACACTTCACTCGAATTGATTCAACTCGGTCTCTGCGCACCGCGGACTTTACTTGTGCAAGTTCAATCCACGCATTCGATCCTTTCAATCTCAAAACTACCCTCCTTTTATAGAACAAATCTCAAAATGAGATTCTTGATCTTAGTCGGCTGCATATCCCTAAAACAACATCGGCTGCACAACCCTACACTTCGTCGGCTCAAGGTTAACTCTATCGGCTTCAATTGCTTCTGTTGTTCTGTAGCTTTTATCATGAAACTATAACATGTCACGATATCATGACACTTTTATAGCCGTACACCTTCTATAGCCTGCTATCACGAAATTGTGACACCTTGGCCTTTGTCGACTTCCTTTGTGCTTCTGTCGCGAAATCGTGACACCTTTGCCTCTTGCTGACGTCATCTCACTTCTGTCGCAAAATCATGACACTTTAGTCTTCATGGCCTTCCTCTTAGCTTTTGTCATGAAATCGTGACACTTATGATTTTTGCTAACGTCATCTTCACTCTGTAGCAAAATCGTGACGCTTTAGTCTACAATGCCTTCTTCTCTGCTTTTGACGTGAAATCATGACACATCTGCTTCTACTGATGTCATCTGCAACTCTGTTGCAAAATCACGATGCTTTTGCTGCCTTAAGCTCTTTTCTGCCATATGTCCGTGAAACTAGAACATGTCACAAAATCACGATGCTTTCGCCTTCGAGCTCTTCCTTCTTCAATTCGTCATGAAATCGTGATGCTTCTTTTGTTTAAGACTTGCTAACTATTTTTGTATTGTAACACCTTCTCCAACTGCAAGCTGCCATATCAACCTGTCGTGAAATCGTGACACTTTTTGCATCCGTACAACTTCTTTGTAGCCTATCACAAAATTGCGACACTTTCAGCTTTCGAAAGCTTTCCTTGCAACCTGTCGTGAAATCGTGACGCTTCTCCTTTCAAACTTTTCCATTTTGCTGCATGTCACAAAATCATGATAGTTATCACTTCAAGCTTTTTAGTATGCCATGAAATCATGACAGTCCTCAACTTGACCTCTGTAGCATGTCGTGAAATCGTGACATTTTACATGTAACTTTCTCTCTCTTCGAACTTGTCACGAAATCGCAACAGTTCTTTTTGTGGACTCTCTCTTCAGCATCATGTTGCAAAATCGTGACACTTTTTCATCCATACAAATTACTTTGCAGACTGTCATGAAATCGTGAAACTTTTCCTTCTCTGCCTTCTTGTACTTTTCAAGTCGCGAAAATGCGACATGTCACGAAATCGCGACACATTCCATCTTGCTCTCCTTCTCTACCAACATGTCGCGAAATCACGACAGTTTTTCCTGCTTCGTCTCTGCCTTCCAGCATGTCGCAAAATCATGACAGTTTTGCCCGAACTTTCTCTCTCCTCAAACATGTCGCAAAATTGCAACAGTTTTTCCAGCACTTTCTCTCTCCTAAAATATGTCACGAAATCGTGACAGTTTTTCCAGCTGCCTGCATACTTCTTCTTACTTGTCTTTTTCTTGATCTTTTGCAACTGGGCTACTTTGATCTACTTGGAAACTCACTGTCCAAACTGAGACCTTCATCAAAACACAATCTTTGACATCAAACCAAAATGCTTCAAGACCTTCTTGACATCAATGACAACATCTACACTTAGAGCAAAGGCAATGTACCCAAGGTACCCAAAATTGCCAACAAAGAGCATATTCATTATTTTGTGATTCATCTTCAATAGGAGCACTTCCTTCCTCTTCTATTTCCAAAATAACACTCTCTTCTTCTAGATCTTCAAGAGCATATTCATATTCATCTTCACTAAAATTGAACCCATTCCTTGAGCAGTGATCTTCAAGATGACCAAAGTTACCACAACTGAAACACTTGAGTATTATTGGTCTCCTTTTTGCTTCTTTTCTAAAATCTTCTTTTTATACTATCAAAAATAGAATTTCTTTTTCTTCAATATCTGAGGATATTCCATCACTATTACTTGAATTCTTTCCTATCTTGTTTGCATAAAAGCTCTTTTTATACCTCTAGAAAAACTTATTTTCATGCTTGTTTTGTTCATACCTATTCTTATTTTGATACTTTGATTTTCTAGCTTCCCTGTTCTTATGATCCTGTTTCTCTTCACCACTACTACTTCCAGTTTTTGGACAATCAAATGCATAGTAACCATATCTATCATAATTGAAATACTTAACTATTTTTGTACCTTTATGTTTTCTTGTGTCCTTGTTCCTTCTGCCATAGTTTACTTTTTCATCACAAGATAACTCATTACTTGATTCTGGAATCTTATCCTTTGTCTTTTTGTTACTTTTAATGTTGCTTCTTTCTATGGAATATGATCCTTTTCTATTCTCATCTTAAAAGTTGTGAGAGTGCCATGTAGCTCATCCCTAGTCAAAGTTTCAATATATTTTGTTTCCTCTATGGGTGAAACATTTTCACTATACCTATTAGGAAGTGACCTTAAAATCATTTGAGAAACATCTAATTCTTCAACTTTAAACCCAAGTCCTTGCATGGAGTTAAAAACCTCATCCAAATGAAGTATGTAGGTAGCAATATATTCTTTATATTTCATTTTCAGGTCTTCAAAATTTTTCTTGTGATTTTGCAATTTTGCCATCTTGACCTTTTTGTCTCCCTCATATATTTTATTCAACTTTTCCCAAATATATTTTTCTGATGTGAAATGCATAAATTTTATGAACTTAGATTCACGTAAACCACTTAAGATTCCATTCATTGCCTTTGAATTGTTTGGATGTATGAGCTTACCATATTTATTTGTAGGACGAGTAGCTGGTGGTGTGTACCCATCCTCAACTGCTTGCCATATGTCAATTCCTTGTGACATTAGATAAATATTTACTGTAACACTCCATAATGCATAATTTTTCCCATCAAAAAATGGTGCCTTATTTCCTGAAGATCCACTCTAATAATCCATATGAGTTTCTATAAGCTTTTCCTTCAAGCTGTTAAGCTCTTTCGAAGAAACCCACTCTGATACCAATTGAAGAACACAAGCTTATACTGAGATGGGGGGTGAACAATATAAGACCAAATTTTACTTTTATTTATTAAAAAATATTATTCAATATATCAATGGAAGTATCAATTATAGTAATCAAAGCAATATACAAATTATCACACACAATAGAGACACCAATTTAACATGGTTCACCCAATGTGGGCTACTCCATGGAGAAAATATTTCTACTAAAATTTTCTCAACAAATCTCTTGGGAATTCTTTCCTTATTACAATTTTTATGGATATCTATCCAAAGGAGACATCAATACCCTAATGCTTTGGTTTTTGGATCTCTATCCACAGGAGAAATCGTTCTCCTTTTCTCTAGTTCGTGAAACTTGACCCATGAGAACTCTTTCCCCTCAAATGGTTTGTAAATATCTCTTCACAAAAGAACTCCATCTTCTCAGTTGCTTCATGAATCACACTCCATAGGAAAACTCTTTCTCCTTGCTCTAATTCATGGATATCTATCCATAGGAAAACTCTTTCTTATTTGCTCTGGCTAATGATCTTCTAGAAGAATACTTCCCCCACTACACTAGTTTATGGATATCTCTCCACAAAAGACCTTTGTCCTCAATAATAATACCTTTATATTCATTGCCCTAGCTAATATATCTCTATCCAATGAAGACTACTTTCCTCTAATTTGTCACCTCCAAAGCTTTCTCTAAACTCTATCTTAAATCTACATCGAACACTATCCTTAGTTTAGTACAAATATACTCTAACTCTATCTCAGGTCTAGCATAAATATGCTCTTAAATATACACCAAAATTTATCCTCAAATATGTTCTCAAGCCTTAACACAAATATTGATCCAATCACAAATCAAATCTGCTTAGATTTTCCCTAAGCCTTAACACAAAGCTTGAACAAATCAATCAATCAACTCTGCTCACAAGTCTTCACCAAGACTTACTTCAAATCTGCCTACAAGTATTCATCGAGACTTGTCTCAAATATACCTACAAGTATTCACAAATACTTAATTCAAATATGCTCTCAAGTATTCACTAAGACTTATCTCAAATCTACTCTCAAGTCTTCACTAAGACTTGCCTCAAATTTGCTCTCAAGTATTCACTAAGACTTACCTCAAATCTGCTCTCAATTATTCACTAAGACTTACCTCAAATCTATCCTTAATCTTTCACAAAATCTTACTCAAATCTATTCTTAAGATTTAATAAAAGCTCACTCAAATATACTTAAACACATGCTAAAAATAGCTCACAAGATATGCTCAATCAATTTAAAATCTTGCACACAATGCTATCAATTGCTTTGTCTAATATTCAAAGCAATTCCTTTAAATTGAAGTAATTTAGACATATTCTACTCATAATTCATTTAACCTCTGGAACATATAGAGAATGATTTACTATATCGAAAAATAAATATGTTCTACTCGATCATTAAGTCTATCGCTTTCACAAATCTGGTTTCTAATGTTTGTACATTTACTTTCACTATCACTCAAAACCAATGCTCAAGAATTTCACTCATTCATTCAATCAATGAAACACAACTTGCTCACAAACCCTAAACTAGTGTTTTCATACTTCTTAAACCAAAATTCACAATATGGGTCTCAAGCTCTAACTAAAATAATCCTCAATCTCTAACTCAAACATTCTCTTAATCATTCACCAATTATGCATATGAAAACTCACTCAAACATTTCCAACAATGCTTATCAAACAATCTTTTTCACTCCACCTTTGTATTTCATAACTTTCAATCAAAAAAAAAATTAATCATAAGGAAGATGTACCCATACCTTTTGTTTTGATGGAGATATGTCTTCAAAACCTGTTTTACTCACAATAAATCCTCTTACCAATTTCAATATTAGATATCAACAACCTATCTCAAAATCTCAACACAAATATTCCCCCCAATAATTATTTCATCATACAAAAATATCAAGTCTCAAGTACACCTTATTATCTCCAAACTTTTCAAAACAATATCCAATACATAAAAAATCAAATTCCTTTGTTAACACCTTATAAACTCCAAACTTCACAAAATAACATTCAACATATAAAAATCAACTTCTTGTGTTAACACCTTATAACTCCAATCTTCACAAAATAACATTCAACAAATAAAAATTAAATTCCTTTGTTAACACCTTATAACTCCAATCTTCACAAAATAGCATTCAACAAATAAAAATTAAATTCCTTTGTTAAACCTTATAACTCCAATTTCTTTATTTATATTTCTAATCAAAAATAAATTTTTTTTTTTTTTGATTGGTTAAAAATATTAGATATATATTAAAAAGGGGTTTTAACAAGGACCCAAAACCTGATTACAAAAGGCATTACCAACCTGTAGGAGCACCAACCATAAACTATAAAACATCATATAATCAAAACTTGAGGTAATACTCAACCTGCCTAGAGAACAGTACAAAGCAAATGAAAGGCTATCCTCAGCCAATGCAGAGAGAGGGAAAAAAGAAAGCACAAAGATACGGGATAAATGGAGAAACCATTACATAGAACAAAAAATGACAACCATATTTCATTTTGCAGAAGCAGACTTTGTTGTGAGGTCATGCAAGCTTGCAATGAAAAAGTCCGCTTTAGCATCATTACCATTAACAGGGGAATCCTCAGTATTGACCTACTTATTCCTATGTTTAGCATAGGGAACATATACATCCATTTCAGAGAAATATCTCTTGAAAAATATAGAGACTCAGGGCATTGCGCAAATCAATAAGTTGAACAATATTATTTGAAGTTTATTTGATTATATACTCCTGCAAACAAATATTAGGGTTATTCTTGGTGTCTTCGTCGAGTCAATGACCGAGGAATCCTATTGTTTGGCTTTGTTATTCATATGTAGAGAGGCATGAAATGGTTTTTGCTCAGGTTCTATCTCCTATTATTATTTATGATCACTATCACTGCTAGTGGAAGCACTTCTAGCCCTTTTCCTTAGTCTGGTAACATTCTCAACAATCTTCTATTTCTTAGCAGATAATTTTGGAACTTTGGAGGACTAGGGAGTCGATTGAGAGGAGTTGGCCTTAGGGGGACTTGACTTGGGATTAGGATCAGGGGTGGGAGTTAGGACAACACCTTCGAGGCAATGGATCAACCAGTGCTTGTATTGGACATTAAACAAACCACGGTGGGTGGGTTATTCCTAGACTCCTCTATGGTATGACTGAAAAAATTATAAATAAACATGGGAATGTTCAACACCCTAACCTCATGAAAATTATTATAAATAGTGAAGTGAAAATTCTTTAAGGTCTTATCTAGATTGAAATAAACCTTATGACTCCCACCTTTGCAAAAATAATCACGTGGCCTCTATGTAATTTGCACCTTCCAAAACCTTGGCAAAAATTAAAATCAAAGTGCTTACCTTATAAATGTTGGCCCACCTTCAACAAAAATTATTTCATCCTTTATGACTACGCTTAAACTCAAACTCATGACCAGCTACCATTGTAATGCCTTAGACCAAGGCTAAGCTACTATTGGGCTACACACCCACACAACACTCAAAGTGCACGAGCTGCCCTTTATGCCTTTCTTTTCTATGTGAATGTCTTAACCAGCTTCCGACCACCATTTGCACTACCCAACATTTTGGGATCGATTTGATGCTCCTCACACATTTAATCCAAAGTCTAACTCAAATTTTGAAACTCACAAATTCTCTTCTTATTTATCAATGCAGTGCACGATTAATATATTCTCTTAGGCATGTGAAATTGAATTGGATAAGTGAAATGAAAATTATTGACCCATTTTATACATTGTTCTTTGCACTCCAATATGTTGGCTTATGTGATTCAAATTTTAATTTGAATTTTAAATTTAAAATTTTGGCGCCTTATGATTTATTTAAATTAAAAATTTAACCATAGGTTAAAATATTTTAATTTAAATAAATTAAATAATAACCTTTAAAATATGCTCAATGGGTCTTTTCAAGGATTTATTTTTTAATGATTCCTTGGACCTCATTTTTCTTCACCTCATCATTTTTCCCAAAATATTATAATATTAAATATTATAATATTATTATTTCTTTTTAAACCTACTTCTCCTTCCTTGGGTCTTCAATATTTTTAGGCCTCTTTAGGCATATAATATTTAAAATAAATATTATATCCTTTTTCCTTTAACCACTTCCTTGCCTTTTGGAAAAACAACCTTATGACATTAATGATGACGAAATTGGACAAAAAACATTTGACATCAATGACAACAAAAATTGCTCAAATTTCCAACACACTTGTAATGTTATGGTTGAACCTCCAAGAGAAGAATCATATGGTATTGTGCAAGTGAATGTCACTATGCGATTTCCACAATGGTAAAAGTGTAAATAGGTTAGGAAATGAAAAAAATAAAAAAATAAAAAATAAAATGCCTTAGTTGTTAAAATCCCTCGAGATGCAATTAAGAAGGAAGTAGGTTGAAAACCAAAAATGACGACCTCTTCAAGAGAGAGAAAAATAGAAAAATTTCTCTAAGTAACAGATCATACAAGTCAATTTTTAAACTGAAAAAAAAAAAGTATAAGTGGGAGATCCTACAAGCATAAATGGAAACATTTCATGTAGAATCATACAAGGAAGTAGGTTGTACGATTTAGATCGTACATTGTATGATTTTAGGTGAAGTTGTACAATTTTCAAACATCGCATTTAATGTTTGCATGAGTGGAATGATGAGTTATCAAAAAAGAGCAGAAAAAAAAATCATATGAGAAAAGTGATGAGTTATCAATCATCCATGCAAAAGATAAAAAGACATGCAAGAGGGTAAAGTGGTGTAATTTTAAAATTTGAGTGGTTAGGGTTTGATAGCAATTTAAATAAGGGATAATTTTAGTAAAATTGTAAATCATACAAGGATGAATTTGAATTTTTTAGGAGAAAGAAGGTGAAAAGTGTGCAACTGAATGAAATCTATTACATGGGTATTAAAATTCATTAGTGAACTACAATATTGCATGATCCATTTCTAAAATTGCACCAGGGAGACTTTTCACATTCAATAAAATTGCACCAGGGAGACTTTTCACATTCAATAAAATTGAACCAGAAGGAAAAAGCAAGGGTTTCAACTCCATAAAAAGTAGATTTTAAATTTTAGTTGAAGAGAAGCAAGGGTTTGCAATAGAAGGCATCCAAGCAAGAACCATATTGTGGAAAATATACACCAGGGTTCGAAGAAATTGCGGATTGGAGCCAGAGTAAAGAAATTAAAAGGGAAAGGAGATTACAAGACCTAATAAGATAAAAGTAGCCAAAAATAAACTAGATAAGATAGAAGAAACAGAGGAGAAGACTGTACAACCCCATATTACAGCAATTTTTTTTTTTTTTGGTAGAAATTGTGCCAAGTAGTGAAAAATTACAGAATTGACCCAAAATTGCACTAAAAAGAGAGATCAGGATATTTTAGAAATTGGGTCGGTGAGAAATCATGGAAAATGAGTGAAAAACATGATTTTAAGGTGAATAAGGGTTTGAAAAGATATGTTGTACAATTTGGAGGGTATATTGTATGATCTCAAGAAAAAATTGTGTGATTTCAGGTAATTTTGAGGTTAATTTAATATTTTTGAGGAAATCATACAAAATAATAGGAAATTGTAAAAATTCAAAAAATGGAAATAGCTATACAGGGACATTGTATGGATTGGTATGGCCCCTGTATATTTTGGTGCATTGGAATTATTATTTGCAGTAGGTTGAACAATTTGAAGTAGTTGAAGAGATTGTACGATCTAGAGGTGGTTGTTGAACTAGAAAACATACATGAACAAGTTGGAGAGTGTACTATATGATTTATAGTAGCACTATAAAATTTTCAAGGAACTTATATTTTTATAATAGGTTATGTCCAAATAGTAATCTAACCAAAGTTATGGTAGGAAAATTATTTCAGCTAAAGAGTTCGAATATTGGTTAAGATGAATTGCAGCAAACAAAGTGGAAAAATCACTAGGACCCTTGCATGAGAGAGATTCACATACACAACAATACCAAGGATGATAATTTCAATCCTATGATTGGTGTGGTACTCATCCTTGGAGGCAAGGAGGATACATGCCATGGAGAGGGCAAAGGTATTAGAGGGTTGATCAGAGAAGGACATCACCAAGGTTTCGAGAGGAAGAAATGGCACAGGAAATAATCCTGATGAGGAAGTTGCGTAGTGAAGTCCATTACCCAGATATGGATGATATTCTAAGTAGTGAACCTAAGGAGAGTTAGGTCGAGATAAAAAATATATCATTTGTATAGCATGGAGGAGATACATACCGAAAGTTGCAAAGTAAAGAAGAAAACAAGAACCACCCATGGAGACAAGCATTTGAGAAGTTTGGTGTAGTTGTGATAGCACATGTGCCACCACACTAGAATATATTCTTCTCTAATTATCTATTGTAGATGGTTTAGGCATATGATCCTGCTAGTAGACTTGCCTATGTCAATGTGGGAAAGTTGTCTGTGAAGATAGAGTTCATAGTAGAGGCGTTCAGGAAAACATTTAGGTTTCCAAAATATGGCACTAAGGTAGTTAATAAGTTGCTTGATTCAATTGAGACACATCACATCATCACTTCACTTACCAATGTGAAATCACTAACTGAAGCAAAGATCTCAGGTTTAGGAACTCAAGGAATTAAATAGAGCCAGTTGATAGGGAAATATTGGCCATGTGCCATGAATATTGTGATGGCTCATCTATGAGAGAGAAAAATGAGCCACAAATATGCCAATATGGATGGATCAATATGTGGAAGGGATCACCAAAGGAATTCAATATAATTAGGGTACCTATTTGGAGAAAAAGATGCATGTCATGCTGATGAATAGGCCTAAGAATTTTAGAATGAATTTCCATGCTATCATAAAGTTATTGAATGTTTTCATGGAGATGGGGATCCACTTTCTAGGTTTGATAGAATCTAGAAATATTGATGTAGGTAAGCCAACCATTATACAATGATCAAATTAAATACCAGTTAATAAGGAAACTCCAGATAAGTATCAAATAAATAAAGCAAAGCAAGCCATTGTAGTACATGAGAAAAAATCTTTGAAGGAGGATGTACACCATCGAAGGAAAATACCTAGGCAGTTGCAACCTGAAATAAAACAAGTACTTCAGCAACGATAGTAGGAGCAATCGTTAGTTTAGGAAAGGGAGAAAATTATGGGGAGGCAATCCATTCTAGTACAAGTAAGAATAAGAATACAATGGGAAATAATGGTAAATAATATTTTTTTAAAAAAACAAGTTGAGACTATACAGAAGAATCAACAATAGTAAGAACAGTCAAAATCGAAGAAGCTGGATTTGCAAGATTGGAATTGGGTAGAAGAAGAAGAGATGGTGGAGTCCCCATAGATTTTCTAGAATGATTATTTTAAAATTTTATATTCTTCTAAAATTTTAGATGATACAAAAGTGAGGCAAATAGCACAAGAAGTAGTAGCTACTACTCAAAAGGAAAAAGAGAAAGCCAAGGTGATAGTGGAAGCTTCAGAAGAAGAGTTAAGATATGAGAAGAAGCCTCACTTCATATTCATGATGGAAGGAGGTACAAATCAAACTGATTAGAGTGATGCATAAGAAGATATGAAAGCATCATAGGAACAAGAAGATCCTATTGAAGAAGAAGTCACAGTAATGGAAACCCAACAAAATAAAAAATAAGCAGGTGATAGAAGAGCAGCAAGTGGAATTAACAAAACAAAAGGAAGTCCAAGAATCTACAGGGTAGCACCAATATCATCAAGAAATTATGAATATTGAAGAATATGTGGAGGTGGAGAGGACTGAGAGATATAATTCATCATAGGAAAATATAAACACAAAGAGAGCACTAATGGATCTTGGGGGAAGCTCTAGTCACCACATGGAATAAGAGGAAGAACAAACTCCTAGAGAGGAAGAACTGTGGAGGATGCAAATAAGTTACCTCTTGGAGGTACCACAATTTTCAAATATTGAAATTGAGGAGGATGTGAAAGGGGTAGAAGATAAGGTGGAATATTTCTTCTCTCAGATAGGCAATGCCATAGCTAGCACCAAATTATAATTTTGTATTGGACGCATGGGAGAGTTGAATATATGGGAAGAATAAGTTTTTATCAAGTTGGAAAAGATAAAAAAATAGGTGAGTAGTGAGGAGCATACAAAATTGTAGATATTCATGTACAACTCCCATGGAATTTACCTAGGGAAGAGGTAACAACAATTTTAGAAAGAGATGACTTGTCAGAAAGATTGAGAACCAACTACAGGTAACATCTAAGGTTGTACCTGGATAGATCCAATTACCTGAATTATCCCTTGAACATAGTGGAGTTGGAACATAAGAGGGTTACTGCAGGATTAGAAATAACTCTGAGGAAGTTGAACTTCCTAACACATTGGATATAGTGGTTGAGCATAGGATTGGAGAAGATCTATCAAATTAAGGAAGCTCAGAAAGAGGAGATAGAGGCCACTAAAAAGGAAATGGTTGCAATGGAGGAAGAATTGTAGAAGAGTAAGGCTACAATAGAAGATAATCTAAAGAAAATAGAAGAAGAACTGCTAAGTAATAGGATTGGTTTTGAGGCTATAATTAGTTTTCTTGAAGAGGAGAAGCGATAGATCATAAAAATGGTAGAATACAGGATCGAGGAGTTCAAATCTTAACTAAGAGAAAAATAAGAATAGTTGTAGGCAAAGGATGAACATCTGAGAACATAGTTGGCCATGAAATATGAGCAACTAGAAATGCAGAATAAGAATATAGAAGAGCTTACATAGGATAATAAACAATACAATAATATTGTGCAATTGAATACTAAGGAGGATATTGTTCATAATTTGGAGGATGATATTAATCACCATATGAAGACCATTTTAGAGAAGAATGAAGAGTTAAAAATAGTAGCTCGAATTGAAGCACACTTATAGGAGAAACTAAAGAAGAGTGCTACTGAGTGCGAATATAAAGAAGTGTGCTAAATGTGCAAAGAAGCACATTTATTCTAGAACTTGGCTAAAATAGTAGGAATTGAAGCACACTTACAAGAGAAACTAAAGAAGAGTGCTACTGAAGACTATATGATTATACGATTTGGTTCATCATTTGGGAATAGTAAATTAGTAAATTTATCATTATAAGCCCTTGAAAACCACATCCCCATTGGAAACACTACACCCCTATGCTACACATTTCCTCCATTTACCTTATCATCTATACCACCACCAGATTCCTCTTCCACCATACCTCCTATTCTTTCTAGGCCCTCTCCATATTCTCGTCACTTTGTTTCTTGCTCATATCTATCATGAGTCGCTTCTCCCACTCCAACTACATATTCTATTCTAACATATTAGTTCACACATGCAAATCATCCCATAACATGAACACCCACTAAATGCTATGAGTGGATACAACATACCACTTAGCTTAACAATCAATTGACCAAATCAAATCCCTCTCCTTCATCATATCCACATTCTCCATCACTTGCACTCATACCATTGTCACCTTCACCACCTGGGAGGTCCTCCCCCAACTTGAGCACCATTATCCTCCCCACATATCTATACTCATGACCACACTTGGTCCTAGCAAGTATGACATATGAAATGCTTGGGTTATCTCACCCATCATCCAATCCATCCATGACTTTGGTCGACCCCACAATATGCCCATGATTTTTGGGGGTATTTTTCCTCTTGGTCCACCTAATAACTACACAAACTTCATATATGTGGGACTTGACTCATCCATGGAGCCTCTAGCACCTCCACCTCCCCAACCCATATTTTATAATAATATCGATCACATGTCAAATCCTGATTTTGACTAGAACAATCTTCATTGTTACAATTGGCATGGCTTCGGTATAGGAAAGTATGAACAATGGTGTCGTACCCTTATCGGTTATCCTTCACAAATACATAATGATAGGTCTATAATTGGTTATAATACTGCAACAATCAACACCCTCGAGAATTATTTACATCATCTCCATCTTGACCCCCTCGAGGTCCTTTCTTATGATGAATTTGAGCTCAATTTTTCTATCAAATGTTCATCCCCACAATATATAGTTGGCATTCCATCCAATTTATTCCATTAATCTCCATCACATGTAGATCCTTCTTCCTACATGGTTAAAGATCTTGTTGATCAATTTATCGATTTATCACTTGATCCATCCTTATAGGTCGATAGACCCCCTTCACCTACACCACCTATTCCCTTCATAACCTTTCGTACTCTAGCACAAATCACCCATCCCCACCTTCATCCTCATTCTCTACCCATGGTTTTTCTTCTTGGTCACAACCAACCATTTCCTAATTCACCCCCATCATCTTCCAATTCTTAACCACCATCATATTCGACATCTACCACATCCAACATCTTGGTTAACATGGTTTATATTGACTTATATGCCCCAATTCACTATCCAAATTATCCCAATTACATCCCATAACTTATTATCATTTTTTTTATTTTGACAACATTTCATCCACACCATAACCCACTAAGTTCCTATTGTCACCTCAATTACTACAGTCTAATAATGCATCTTTGCATTCTATTCCACCCCACTTACCTTGGATCAATCATATCTATTTTTATCTAGGTAATGAATTCCAACTACTTGATATCATTGATGATCTCCACCTCATCCCAATGCTTGCTCAAATCCATGATGGCTTCCACATGCTTTTTGAGGATACCATTGATGTTGATATCGATGATGATCCTAATCACCTCCATATTATCAAACTTATATCTAGCATTTCTATCGATGAATGCACTCTTTTCATTGATTTCCTTGAGAAGTACATACATGAACATGTTTGGCATTGACTCTTCATTATTTGTGCATAACCTGGTCTTGGATGATAACACTAAACCTGTTAGATAAAATTTGCATTGAATGCATCCCATCATTTCCCTTATGGTCAAAGAGAAATTACAAAAATTAATTTATGTCTCATTCATAAAACCCATTGATTACCCTCAGCAGTTTTCAAACATGGTCCTCATTGGCAAACCCAAAGGGAATATTTGCATCTACATCAATTTTAGGGATCTTAACAAAACTTATCCCAAGGACAATTTTGCACTCCTTAATATCAACACATTGGTTGATACCATAGTAGATCAAGGAATTCTATCACTCATGGATGGTTTTTTTGGTTAAAATAAAATTTGTGTCAACCTGAATGACCAGCATAAAATATCTTTCACGATCCCTTGGTGGACATTTTGTTACAAATTCATACCCTTCGGCCTCAAGAATGTTGGAGCAACCTATCAACATGTGATGACATATATTTTTCATGACTCCATGCACAAAATTGTATAATATTATATCGATGATCTTATTTCCAAATGCAAAAAGTGTGGCTAACATCTCAAGGACCTCTATTAAATCTTTGATCGTCTCTTAAAGCATAATGTGTGATTAAATAAAAAAAATGTGTCTTTGTTGTTACCTCAAGCAAAATATTGGGTTTTATTATCTCTCAACGCGACATCAAGGTCAATCCTCAAAAATTCAAGGCTATCATTGATATGCCTCTCCCTTCAAATATTAAATAGCTACATAGCTTGCAAGGAAAAATCCAATCCATTTGATGATTTATCACCCAAATTTTCAACAAGTGTTAGCCTTTCAATCATCTTCTTCAAAATAGGATCCCTTTCAAATGTGACAATCAATTTCAAATAGCCTTTGATGCGATAAAATATTACCTCACATCTCCATTGATTTTATCACCACCCCATCTTGATTGACCTTTTCATATATACATATCTGCTATCAATTTTCCATTGGGTATGCATCTTGTCCAAAATAATGAGATGAATCACGAATAGACCATGTACTATATCAGTCATACATTGGTTAGTTATGAGACACGGTATTCTTACATGGAAAATATTTTCCTTATCGTCATATTTTCCACACAAAATTTACGACATTACATGATCAGTCATACTAATTACGTAGTTGCCCATGATAATCCACTCTATTACATGATGGGTAAGAGCTACCATAATAGTCGTACAGCCAAATGGATTATGCTTCTCATGGAATTTGATCTCAAATTTAGTTGTTAAAAATCCATAAAATGCCAAGTCATTGTTGATCAGATCATTGAAGCACCTTTACAAAGCGATACACCGCTACTCATTTAGCTTCCTGATGATTCTATGTTTCATGCTATTGAATATGAGGACCTTGTAGAACTTGAGTCAACCATTTATTTAACCATATTTTTTGATGGATCTCATTGTGAGCATGGAGGAGATGTAATTATAGTCTTATTTACACTACAAGGAGAGCCCCTCCTCTTTTCTTTCAAGTTATACTTTCCTTACACCAACAATAATTCCAAATATGAGGCTCTTATCCTTGGCCTTAAGCACACAATATCAATACACATCCGACGCCTGGACATATTTGGTGAATCCATTCTAATTGTGAATCAAATTAAGGGAGAATGATAATGTCATTACCCCATCCTTCAATAGTATAAGCATGTCATCAAACGTTTACTTGCTCAATTCAAGTGGTATGGCATCACTACTACTCCAAGTTCCACCAATCATTTTGTTGACACTATGGATTCTTTAGGTCCATTCATCCTATAAAGTCCACATTTTGTCACAAATCACGTGTCCATTTAAACCTTCTTCCACTCTACCATTGCCACTTCTCCACCTTCTCATGATGATGGTATCCACATCGTAGGAGTAAAATCTCACAACCCATGGTTTTACCAGGTTAAAGATTACATCAAGATCGGTCTCCTTCCTCTAGATCTGAATCACACTCATAAACGAGCTTTCAAATAGTAAGCAATTCGGTACATATTATTGGGAGATATCCTTTACAAGCGCATTCATGATGTAATTCTACTACACTATCTTAAGCCATACGAGGCCCAATGTGTTATCCAAGAGTCTCACAATGGCACTTGTGGTGGCCATTTTAGTGGTATGGATATTACCAAACACATTCTATAGATGGGTTACTATTGGCCCACAATGGAGCATGACTATTGTGAATATGTCAAAAAGTGTGCCAATGCCAACATCATGCCAATATTATGCATCTACCTTCTCAAGCTCTTCAACCCATTCAATTAATATGGCCCTTTTCTCAATGGGGTCTCAATATCATTGGAAAAATTACACCCATTTCATATAGCAATCATAAATTCATAATCATGGCCACAAAATACCTCACAAAATGGGTTGAATCCATACCTCTCGTTCAAAAAAATGGTCCAATTATTTTTTATTTATCACTCAGCATATCATTTTTCACTTTGGAATTCCATCGAAGATCATTTTTGAAAATAGTACACCATTCAAGAATAAGATTTTTTATACATTATGTGATAAATTCAACATTCACCATAGCTTATCTACCCCATACTACCCACAAGATAATGTCTAGGCTAAAGATACAAACAAAACCATTTGTTCCATTCTTCGCAAGACCATTGTAGAATCACATTGTGATTGGCACAATCAAATGCCACTTGCTTTATGGGCCTATCGCACAAGCATTTGTACTCCAACTGGGCAACCCCATTTTCTCTTGTATATGGTATTGAAGCCATCATGCACTTGGAGCTCAAAATTCCATCATTACAGATATCTATGCAAGAATTCATTGATGATGACACTACTTGTCAAGCTATATTAGACCAACTGACCCTTCTAGATGAACACTGCATACATGCCATTGAACACACACACATTTATCAAGACCATATTTGATGTGCCTATAATTCTAAGGTACACCAACATGAATTTCAATTTGGATACTTAGTCCTTAAGGAGAACCAATATATTACCAACCAACCGCACCATCTTCACAACAAATTTACACCTAATTAGCTAGGTCCTTATATTATTACTAATAAATTTGGTTCTAGGGCATACTGCCTTTCCACATTGGAAGGTCTTGTTGACCTTGATCCCATTAAAATTATTCACCTTCAAGCATTTTACACTTGAGCATTGGTATTAAGGCTCATCATTCTTTGTATATACCATCATTATTAAAAAATAAAAACAAACACAAAACAACAAAAACAACACACACATAATCGAGACTATGATATTCTATCAAATGGTATTTCATAAAATATCTACTTTACATAATTTATTCCTCATTTACATATCTTTCCTCTTTAATTAATGTTTTATGGTTACACTTTGAGCAACTACATACCTTTCATTCCCTTCTCTCTTTCCCTCTCCCCTTTATTCTTCTTATTTTTCAATGTTGTATGGTCACGCTTTGAGCGGCTACATACCTTTGATTAGTTTCATTTATTTCCCATTATATATTTCCTCTAATTCTTTTTATTCTTCTTCTAATTTTATCTTTCTTCTTATATTATCTCCTTTTCATCAATTGCATCACCCCATTCCATAAAATATTATCCTGGTGTAACCTTGTACACAATCTTTCTGACTCCATCCATATTAACATCATATAATTCACTATATTAATCGCTACATATTCTAGAATTTTTACATATATTGATTTTTTCCATGCATGCATTTTTACATACTCATTGTGAATACCATACTTGGAGAATAAAATAAGCATTTGCTAGCTTAACAGTGTTGGTACCAAATCCAATTTTTATGAGATAGGATTATTGAAATGCTTTGTAATCTTCACCCAACTACATTTATTTCAATCAAACACCATATAAAATTGGCAATTTCTAAAGCACTTCAAGGCTTCCCTTGGTTGAATTGTGCTCTTTCATGGATCAAACTAAACATCTTATACATTAAGCAAGTTTTGAGAATAGGATTGACAACACTATATGTATACTGGCCACCTATAAAAAGTCACCTCACTCATCCTATAATTTTCATGATATAAATCAATCTTGAGGATTGATAAAAGGGAAAGATCAAAATAAAAGGAAAAGAGGGTAGAAAACAAAATCCAACGCCCCAAAAAGAGAACTACTAATGGAACATAATTCAAAAGAGTACTATCATTCAAAAAGCTTGAATCCCTAAGGTCCTCAGGTCCATATTAACAATCACATGGTAGATATCGATTGGAGCTATAGATGCTTGACTAGCAATGGAGTATGTGTCACAAGTGGTGACATTTTTATTATATTAGTGACATTTTGTACAGACCATTGCAAACTTGTGGATGAAATAGCTTACAGGCTAAGTTAACAATCAGTTAAATCCATCCTATTTCAAAATAGTCAAATGAACTTCACTTTATACACATCGATCCATGATTAGAATCTTGTTTGCCAAGCTAGCTAATATTTTCCAAGAAATATTGCTCAGTTATTCAATGGTTTTGATTTCTCAAACTGCTATGTTCGAATACTTTCAAAGAAGTTTTCATATCCAAAATATTTGAAATAAAGAAATGGATTACACTATCCCTTGTTTTTCAAACATACAAGTGCTTTCTTCACCAATGTTCACAACCACCTATATTTCCATGCATCACATACCCATCATCATATCATTTAAAGGTTTATTTCATAATTTATTATGTATCATTGATTTTCAAATACATTTATTTCTATCATATCTACACATCTATCAATTCACATATCTTTGTTATATCCACACAATCACATCATTCAATTCCACATAC
Source organism: Wollemia nobilis (assembly GCA_028583015.1). Lineage (NCBI taxonomy): Eukaryota > Viridiplantae > Streptophyta > Pinopsida > Araucariales > Araucariaceae > Wollemia > Wollemia nobilis. The sequence goes on along the minus strand of JAQPPZ010013020.1, from coordinate 2,320,859 downwards.
ACTAAAATAAAAAAGAAACACACAAATCAATGCAATATGATATAACACCATAGAATTTCATGTATTTATATATATCAAAAATACCATCAAGCTACAATAAAGGGTGTACCTCGTGGGTACCTCACCACATATATATATCATATATATACTCCTCGTACAAAAATCATGGGTAGCCACTTGGACACCATCCCACAACTACATCATATGCGCTACTCCATGTGAGTCTCTCCACTCCCCTCCACTATCATCATCTTCTCCATGACACCTCACTATAGCAGCACATCACCCATCTCCTATACCATTGGTGCCTTCCTCCTCGTCTCTGTGACCACTCCCACTACTGGTGAGGTTGCTAGCACCACCATCTACTAGCTCCTCTCCACTATAGAGGATGTACTATATTTGCTCCATTGATACTAGCTCTATGACCTTGACCACAACTCTAAATATGTTGGTACTACTAAGCCATGCACAATAAACTCACCCTCACATTGAGCCCTCTTCACAACCTCCTTTATATTGTTTGTTATCAGTCCCATGTTTTCCTACCATAAATGCTCCACCTATACCTAGAGACTAGCTATCTCTATCCTTGACTTCTTCTCAACCAACCTCATCATCTCTACCTTCCCATGCTCTTGCTCTAGTTGTTGCACCTACACTCACAAGTATTCAATATCTATAGCTAATCACCCATCTATAGCTATCACCTCCTCCATATGTTGTCATAGCTCCTCTACACTTGCCTAAAAATTGGTCTTCTCGACCTCTACCTCTACCATCACCACATCCAATAGCTATTGTAGTCACTCAACTATCTCAATCATCTCAGCTCACTCCATCATATTCGTATCCCACTCACCAATGAATACATCTCTCTCAACAAATAAATGGGCCACCCGTGATCTCACCTCTTATCTCTCTCTCTCAAGGCTATATCTAGCCTCTCCACCAATATACACTACTACTCCTCTACTATAGACCAATATATCACCCAATCTAGGTGCATCTCAGTGAGCTTCTACTTCAAATATTGTACCTCCTCTTGCAACTATCTCACATCCTCCTACACTGCTACCATATCATGTAGCCTAATCATCAAATCAAATGTTGGAGGTGATTCTAAAACTCCCTCATCCTCTCTCATAGTATCCTTTATACCTCCACCCTCCTCCACCATGTGTGCCTCATCCATCGCTACTATGCCCTCACTCACAAACCCCTAACTATCCTATGACTATCCCATGATAATGTTACTCACAAATCTATCCTGATAATCTCTTCATGGTCGTATACACCGTATCAACCAATCTAGCTCCACATCCTCCTCCTCCCTAGGCTTTAATGATCTTGGTAATATTGGTGATCCTCCACATTAGGATGAATTGGATGCCTCACGTGATCCCCCATACCTTGGTGATGTTGCTATCACCTATCCTGGTAGTGCACCTACTACCTCATCCAACCTATGACCACCCCTACAATAGGCTCTAATCACTACCTTTACTAGCACACATCATAATCTGTGGTAGTTCCAAAATTATCCACATCTAGAACAACCATCAACTCATTTGGAGTTAATTATAAGGATGGTATTACTAGCTTTGTTCCCTCATCACCAGCCACCCTATAAATCACAACTGGTAGATCTAGTCACCCCTGCTATAACCTAAACTATCGCATCATCTATGATAATGGAAAATACTTTACCTGCCACATACTTCCCCACAATCCATCATCCTCATCTAATATGGATGTTATACACTGCATTATCCTCCCAACTAGGTGCCCCTCACCATGGCCTCCATCTAATTCCATCATCTTTAGGTGTCCTAGCTGCACATAGTAATGCATTAAATAAACCTCTCACTCCCTCTTGATCTTCTTCTCCATATCCATCCTCTATATAATCACAAAAGGTATGTCACAACTATCTAATGTATGGGCATCATGTGGTAGCAAGGATGATCATAATATTATAATATGATCCTACACCCACAACTATAGTAGCGGACTAAACCTACAACTTGAGTGCTCTATCCTCACTACTCAATGCAAATCTCTATAGACCTATGCTAGTAATGCTATAACCTATGCATACACTATCTTTAACTCCATCATATTGCAAGGAAATTTCATCCTTGAAGCATCAGGTAAGGCATGGCTTGCAATCATTAGCATCATCATAGCATGGCAATTGGACAACATCATGTTCAACCAACACTTCACATAATCCACCCCACACTGGCCCATCTCTCCTCAAGAGACCTCTATAGAAAACCATCTCATACATTTCACTCCACTATCCTCATCGTAATACCCTCTATTGATAGTCGATAAATACAGTATACATCCTCCAAGGTAATAGTCATATCCCCTATCGAGATATGGAAGGTATTCCTATTCAGATCCCACCTCTCATATAGTGTGGATACATAGGTATGATTTACGTGCACCTCATGCATATCCCATACTCCATACAATACCACTACCTACACCCAAGACCCATCATTCTCACACCACACATCCTGTAGCTTCTTCCTCAAATTTCATAATCAATGTCATGCAAATATCTTCTTCACCTACATCACATTTCAAAAATCACATGTCAATTAATTTCATACATCACATTTCCAAATCACATTTAAATTAATTTCATACATCACATTTCAAAATCACATGTACATTAATTTCCTGCATCACACTTCCAATTCACCTATCAAATAAATTTATTTTACCCATTTCATCATCACTTGTACAATTTCCCACACATTACAAAAAAACAATTTGCACAATCCTGTGTGAACATTTTCATTCACACGATCCCATGCAAATATTCCCATTCACATGCCCTTGTGTGAACATCCACTCTCAATATTATTGCATACCTATTTGCTCACACGAACATGCAGTCCCACCTACTTTGACTCCACATGTGCATATGACATCAAACAAGCAAAAAAATTGCAAACACATACAAAAAACCCACAAGCACAAACATGCAAAACAAGGTTAGCAATAAGAGGTCAAATGGATCAACTGAATATAGATCTATATATCCATTTGCCCCAATAGCATAATTTTCAAAAAAAAATTCTTCATACATGCAATAAAATAGTAAAAACATTCACATTCTTTCATGTACGCTTCTTGAGGTCACCACAAAAAAAAATCACATAACAAAACAAAAAGCATATTGGGATACCCATTTGGGTAATTTTTCATGTTGTGTACACATTCTCACCTGCAAATCCATTCGCACACTCCAATTGCACACAAACATACATTTTCATATCCATGCACACACAAGCACATTAAATATTATTTTCATTTAAATTTGTACATATTTTAAGGTAGGCACAGTCCACTTACCTTTGGAACATCTCTACTCACACTTGTGCTAGCCTGCTTGCTTGCCATTTGATAGGTGAGAATTAATTAAATATTCAATTAATCAAATGAGGAATATATAATACATTTCTATGCCCAGATTAGCCTAAATAAAGAGGATCCTGCAAACTTCATAGAGCCCAAAAATAAAAGGTGCTAACAATAGTCTAACAAAATAATATTCCCTAATAGCCTATTAATATCCCACTCTAAATAATGGAATAATTAAGTATACGCTAACATCCCCCCTTATTACATTATTTTTAAATACAAAGGGAGTTGCAAAATAACTCAAATTTAACACGTGCAAGTGCCTTAGTAAAAATATTCACAACTTGATCATTAGTGGGAATCTACTGAAGATAAATGTTGTGCCTTGGAACTTCATCACAAATGAAGTGACATTGAGTGTTAATGTGTTTGGTATGTTCATGAAATATTGAATTCTTTATAAGCTTCAAAACACCCTGGTTGTCACAAAACAAGTGATTTGGAGATCTGTGTGGAAGACCCATACTTGTCAAGATGCAACGCAACCATATCACCTCACACACTACTTCTCGTGCAGTATGATAATATGAATTTTATATATGAAACAACAAAAACCTATTACTTCTTGCTATGCCAAGAGATAGTACTGGATACAAAATGAAAAATATATCCTAAAGTTGATTTTTGATCATCAAATGACCCAACATAGTCTAAGTTTGTGTATCCTTGCAAGAAGAATTGATCATTCTTCTTGTACTCTAGGCCATACTCAATAGTACCTGTTGGTCATCAAATCTGCATAGGAAAGGACTTGTGTGAGTGTGTGCACCCTAGACCTACGACCAGCGTTGAAAAGCTGAGAGGAAGAGATGCCCCTCATGCCAATCCCTGGAGAAATTCCGGATCCTATGCTAAACTACTTTCGGGGGTTTGAGATAAGAGTGCAGGAAAGAGATAAAATGAGTTAGGGTTAGAAAAAGAAAATAAAAGGGGTAAATGGAGAGAGATCACTAATTTAAAGTGGGAGAGAACAGGAAGCATGATCGCTGACAGAAAACTTGAATAGAAGCAAGGAATACCGAGAATAGATGAAAGAAACGCAATATCAACCTCCCTATGTATCCTCTAGGCAAATTTTAGGCTTAGAAATCACAACCCACCAGGCAGCATAAAATAAAGTCAATATGATGATTTTCCTTCCCTATGTATCCTTCGGAAAAATTTTAGGGTTCAATCCCCAATCGCACACTGGACTCAAGATTCAAAATCTCAATATGCAAATGAAGAAATACAAAAGAACTTAAGCACAAAATGTGGCATAAAAGAGAGAAATGAAGCTCAAAGATCTTTAGTATTAGCAGTAGGACATCAAGTTACAGTAGCTTTCTTAGCAGAAAGTTCCCCTCCTTTTCCATTACAATGCTTGGGTTTTTATAGAGGACCCGACCCTCTGAATCATTATTACATTGGACGAAGAAGTACCCCCTCGAGCCCTAATAAATTAGCTCCTCCCGACTGCTGTGACTGAATTTTCACATCAGCTACTAAAACTGGCAATGGTGACCAAGTCAACCAGAGAAAATGCATTTAATGAGCCGCCTATGTGTCCTTGGATCATGGGTGCATTGCTCGAGCAGTGGCCATGCTTTCTGGGCTCACTTTCACAGACTGATACTTCATCTTCCAATTGCAAAAAAAGAGCAGCAAGCTTTTCGGGCAAGAAATAAGGCATTTATGAGGGGCACTTGATCACCTCAAGAAAATACCTGACTTGGAGTGCGTGCTTGGGAAGCGTTTCACTACATATCCGCTTCGTAAAATCCTTGGGCTGAAGTAGACTCTCCTTGATTTGGTCTTTGCAGAATAGATCTTCGCAAAACTACTTCGAGGGTGTTGAGTGCCAAGCGGATCTCCCTTTACTCTTCGCTGCCTTGCTAGCAAAACTGCTTCGCTGGTGGACTAGAGAAATGTTTCGGCCCGATATTTTTTCAAAACTACGGCTCGGGGGAGTTTCGACCGAAACACATTTTTGCCTTTGAAATATTTTCATTCTTCTCGACTTCTACCACTTCGGGTGAAAACTAGCCGAAGTGGATGTTAGAAATACTTCGGGCCCGAAGTAGTTTCCTTGCCTTAACCAATTTGAATTGTCTTTTCTTCTTCGGCGAAGTCGTCTGAATGTCACTTCGCAAAACTTTCACTCGAAGTGACCGCTAGAAATGGTTTGGGTGCGAAGCACTTTCTTTGTATTTTTCTTCGACGATATTACTTTGTAAGGTTTTCGTTCGAAGTGGTGATTTGAAGTGCTTCAGGCCCGAAGCTCTTTTCACATTCTCTTCCATTTCTTTGGCGAAGCTATTCTCCTTGGTACGTTTGGCAGTGAAGCTCTTTCTTTTTCATATTATTTACAAGGGGGTGACAATGAAAGCCAAAATCGCTGCAACTTACATACATTTTCAAAACTACACAAGAAATACTCTATAATAAAGAAATACTATACAAAATTTAGATTTTTTTTGCCCCTTGGTGCAATGTGACAAAATTGTCAACAATACCATGAACATAGATAATTTTGCATTTTGCTACTTTCCAATGACTAACCTTAGGCTCTTGCATGAAACTCAAAATATAATTTACAACAAAAATTATATCTGGCCTAGTGTTGGTTAGATATATGAGACTCCCGATTAGCTGGCGATAGAGAGTACCATCTATATGAGGAAAATCATCATACCATGATAACTAAAGCCTTGTTTCCATCGAAGTTGCCATAGGCCTACAATTAGTCATATGATACTTATCTAACAATGTCTTGGCATACTTTTTATGTGTCACCTTGATGTTATGCTTCTTTTGGTTCACTTCCAATCCAAGATAATAGTGAAGAAGTCATAGATTTGTCATCTCTAAATATTTTCTCAAGTCACCTTTGACTTTAGCTATCAATTTTTCTAAGTTTCCTGTGATAATTAGATCATCTACATAGAGTACAAGTAGCACTATTTTATATTTTTATTTCTTGAAATAAATATTTGCATCCAAATGACTTCTCTTGAATATATGTTGCAATAGGTGTTCATCCATCTTAATGTACCAAGCTCGTGGAGCCTATTTCAATCCATACAAGGACTTGACCAATTTGTAAAATTTTTGGTCTTGGTCTTCCACTTAAAATCCTTTAGGTTGTGGCATATACACTTCATCTTTGAGATATCCATTCAATAAGGCACTCTTGACATTCATATGATGTACTTTCCACTCAAACTATGCTACCATGGCACAAAGAACATGAATGGTAGTCATTCGAGCAATAAGTGCAAAAGTTTTCTCATAGTCAATGCCTTCTTTCTGTGTATAGTCCTTTGAAACAATATCAGCCTTATGCTTATAAATTGTTCCATCTACCTTGTACTTCACTTTGTACACCCATTTGTAGCCAATAGGCTTATTTCCATGTGGTAGATCAACAATCTTCCAAGTTTGATTTTTCTTCAGATACATGTACTATGCATCCATAGTAGCCTTCTATTGTGGCTCACTAAGGTCATATTTTACTATGGTGGGTTCATGCTCATCCAGTGAAGACATAAAAACCCTATCATCATCCACATCCATATCTTTTGTTTCTCTTTCTAGATCTATAGAAAGCTCCTCAAAGGATTGACAAAGATCATCAACCTCAGTAGTCTCTGTTGTTACTTTCTCTTGTCGAGCCATACTATGAGTATGAGGTCTATTCAATATCATATCTGGTGGTGTGGATATTTTTGAGTCTATGATAGTACTTTTATACCACTTAGGAATCTTTTTTTGTGGTGAAGAAGGAGACTTCTCAACCTTAGACTCCTCAAAATCAAGGTATACATTGGATGTGTTATGTGATGTGAAAGCTTCATCAAATACCACATCTCTGCTAACATGAATCTTCTTGGTGAAAGGATCTAGCAACCGATATCCTTTTGAATGCTCATCATAACCAATAAGAACACATTGCAAGGTCTTCTCATCTAACTTCTTCCTATTTGCTTTTGGTATGTGCATAAAAACCTTACATCCAAAAATATGTAGATGAGAAATAAAGGGTTTTTGACCACTCCATGCTTCTTGTGGAGTTATATCCTTTAGGGCCTTTATGGGTGCCCTATTCAGTAGGTACACTACTATTGTGATAGCTTCTACCCAAAATTACTACTCTAGATGGGATCTTGTAAGCATACATCGAACCATTTCCATGATGGAACAATTCCTTCATTCAACAACTCAATTTTTCTATAGAGTATAGGTACTAGTGAGCTATCTCTTGATCCCATGTACAATCAAATATAAGAAAAATTCTTTAGAGGTGAACTCCCCCCCTCAATATGAGTAGAGGGTCTTTATAGAAGTCCCTGACTCCTTCTCAACAGATTTCTTGAATTGTTGGAAGTAATTGAAAGCTTCTAATTTTAGATGAAGAAATAAAACCCACATATTTCGTGAGTAGTCATCTATAAACAACTCAAAGTACCTCTTTCCCCCATAGTTGTTTGGCATCGGACCGCACAGATCGGTGTGAATTAAATCCAAAGGTTTCTTTTCTTGTGATGAACTCTTTTCAAATGATACTCTATGTTGTTTCTTGCTAAGCAATCAGAGCACACTATAAATATAGAGGAAAGGGAGGGAAGACCCTTTACCATCTCATATTTACTTAGCTCAAGTAAATACCCAAAACTTAGATGCCCATATCTCTTGTGCCAAAGTGAAGTGGCCTCCTTTGTAGAGACTACCATGGCAACATGAGGGGTGGAGATAACATCTAAAGCAAACAATCCATGCTTGTATGAAGTTGTTGCAATGTTTTTACTCCTCTTGGTGATAAAGCAATACTTATTTCCATCCTCAACATGAAAATCAACAACCATATCCCTATCCAGGATTTGAGGGACTAACAATAAATTTTTCGTCAATCCTGGAACATAAAGGACATTGTCAATTTGATATTTTCCATCTAGAAAGGTGACTAAAATTGTGCCCTCACCCTAAACCTAGTAGGTATTATCATCAATAATATTTATTGGTTTGGGTCCGAGGTGTAGACCAATTGGTTCATCCAAACCCCATAAGGGGGCAAAGGTCCAAGGTTCAAATCTTGGGCCTCGTTGGACTGAATGCTTGTCCCTTTCCTGGTGCTTTCAGTGGCATAAAAGGTTTAAAATGATTGTGGCATGGTGGTTATAGGGGACGACTGCATGAAGATCTATGTGGCGGCTTCTAGGGTGGACAACGCAGAATACTGTGGCAGCCATAAAAAGCTAGACAGCCTACCCGGATTCGTGGCGGCTATCGATTCCACCATGTAAATTCAAAAAAAAAATAATAATAATATTTATTGGTTTACCTTCCTTGGCTTCAAATGTCTCAAACCATGACTTGTCTCTAGTCATGTGTTTACTAGAACTAGAATCAATGTACCACATAGGATACTTTTGCTTGGAGACTGTGTTAGTCATGAGCACCTTATGTGCCCACTCATAATGTTAGTATTATTCTTCAATACAAATATTTCCCTTGGGTTGCTTGTTTTTGTTTTGTGGTTTGTTAGGGTCCTTGTTTTTATGTTGTTTATTTTTGCACTAACACATGTTGGTATCATGGGTATCTTTCTCACAAATTTTGCAACATAAATTTTGTTTTTGAGGCTGTTTTCCCTTGGAATCCTTGGAATAATATCCTCTCTTCTAAAAATTACCTTTCTTATTAGAGCCCTTATTTTTTGAATAGAGGACTATATTAGAAGTTTCATATTTTTGAAGTTAGATAGCCTCCTCAGTTTGAAGCAGATTGACCAACTCCACAAAGGTAACTTATCTTTATGACACTTGAAGGGAAGTTATCAACATTTTGTATGAATTAGGTAAAGCTCTCAAAATCACTAAAGTGAGGAGCTTATCTTCTATAGTCTCTCCCATAGAATTCAACCTTGACTTCAACTCGGCCACTCTACATAGAAATACAAATAAATGAATGAATAATTCTCTTTATTTATTTTTCTCAAGTTTTTTTGCATATAGATCCCTCTAAGGGATTCCCTTCATTTGATACATATTTTATAAAATAGGGTAGCATATGTATGATATCCCCTTGCAAGGGGTGATGCACTCTCGTAGGCTTCCCGGTGATGCACACGGAACTATATGAGGTATTACAGATGCCTCCTTCTCCAGATATGGTTCCTAGAGGGATCCTTTTGCTTTCGTATGTTGATAACCTATCTAGTGAATTCATATTCATACAAGCATGAAAACAATAATAAATACTTAGCTGTCTAGGATTACCTCCCCAAATGAGGTTGTTAGAAAAAACTCTAATGATAACATAAATATGCTAAATGAAAATAGATACTAAAGCTATGAATGCAAGTAAATGTGATAAAATAGATCTATGCCAATAGCATAAAAACATGTAACAAGCTAAGTGAAAGAAACTAATGCTGAGAACCCTAGTCTAGGCTTGCGGGTCCCTATCCAAGATAGCGACTGCTAAGATGAAAACCTGTCTCTATTGCTCCAAGGCTATGAATCTAGGATTATTTTTGAAGTTGAAATGATTGTCGTTTATGCTCGATGTGTTGAATATCCTACAGATGATAACCTCTTAATTGGCCAACACTTTGTTGCTCCTAAAATATGCTCTAATTTTTTCTTTGATCTGATAGGGCTTCACTATAATAAAAGCTCTCCAAGTCTCAAAAAACTCTCCCAAAAGTCTCTAAATTGATCCCTAGTGCCCTTAGGTTTGCACCTTATAATGTTTTTGAAGCCCTAGGTCAATATCCAAACCTTAAGACTAAATTTTGAATGCACACTAGATGTTATCATGAGAAGTTTTATCTTTTTCTGTGTTTGAAGGCTAGTTAAACTGATGTCTAAACCTGGACTTGAGTCTCTCATGTAGACTATATGTGAGGAGGAGTGCAAAGTTATCCCTGCTCGACTTTATTGCATGCAAACTACCACTTTTGCTTGATATTAGGCTAGTTTTATGGCAAGTTGCTATTTAGGGCTTAGCCACTATCATTTTTAGTGGCTAAAGCTGGCCGCTCTGAGCTTCAGTGGCTAGAATCCAGCCACTCTGGTTCATAGCGGCCAAGCTTGGATGGGCTAAGACTGCCCCTAATGAGTGGTGAAAATCACTTTTAGCACTTGGAAGGTCCCAAGGTTTAGTCAAATGGCCTATGAATGTGCCCATATGAGTGTTGGACATTTTGAGTCCCAAAGTCAAAGTTGGCATTGATGTCACCATTGATGCCACCTAATGGAGTCATCATTAATACCAAGAGTTCAACAAAAAATAAAGGCAATAAATATGGTTAGTTGATATTCAGCAAGAAGGCAGAAGTTCGAGTAAAACAATGCAAAAAATAGAAGTTGAAAAGAAGTGACATTAAATAATTATTTATTAATTAATTAATAAATAAATAATTTAAATTTTGGATGGATTTAAATTTTATAAATAAATATTATAATGGTTAGAAGTGCCATAGTGAAAACCCAAATAAAATAATTGTAATTTTATTACAATATTTTATATTGCAAAAATGGGTTTATAAAGTCTAAAAATAATAAACCCAAAAGATTGGGTTAAAGGTTTAAAGACCAAAGTTTATGTTAATAAATCCAAAGGTTGGATTGAGGGTTTTAATCAAGGCAACATTTATTTCCAAGAGAAGCGTCGACGTCAAACAAAGAAAAGGAAACCGTCGACGTCATCAAAGACAAGGGAAGCACAAACGTGTTTAAAAGAATGGGAATGCATATTAATACCATGCCAAAGATTGTTTCAAATCACCCTTGCTCGTGATAGAATTTTGCATTTTTTGTGGGTTGAATTGATAGCGAAAAGGACAAAGGCAAGCACTTTGGTGTGTTGAATGTAAATAAGGCACCTTGACCTAGTGGCAAGTGGACAATAGCTTACATTTTTGTGTGCACAGTGGTTTGATTCGAATCTTGTGGAAGCTTTTGGTGGACGTGTTGAAGGCGCTAAGGAATAGGCACAAATGTTTTATTTTGCAATGCTTGGGAGGAGTATTGAAGCACGTGTTACTTCCTCCCTTCCAAACAAGTTTGTAAGCTTATGTGGTGTTGGTGCCATGGGCAAAGACTTGTGTGGACTGTGTTGAGAGTTCAAAACTCTCCAAAGACAAAGGTACATTTTGTTATTTTATTTTATTAATGCCTAAGTTGGAGGTATCAGGAATTTAGTGGCTAAAGTCTTTGCATTGTGATTACGGGTGGTTGTTGAGAAATATTGTTTGGAGGTATAAGGAGAATTCAGGTTTAGTTTTTAAGTCTTAAATTTTGACATTGTGGAATATTAAAAGGTTAAGACTTTGTGGGTGTATGTTAATTTGAATAAAGGGTTTTTGATTATTGTGAGGATATTGTCTATAGTTTAAGTTGGAGTGATAAGGTGTAATTGTGATGTATCACCCAAATTTTGTGCACCCTTACCTTTAGGCTAAAGGATCCATGCCGAAAAGGGGGATGAAAAAAGGATGGAACAATACCTCGGACGAAGAGGCCCTTTGAAGGTCACGCCTCTTGGGGGAAGGGTATAAAGATGAATTTTTGACGGATGGTGGGGTTCACCACTAAAATTTGAGTGGCAATTTCCATGCCTAGGTTGAGAATGGGTTTTATTTGTTCATTTTATGTTCAATCATTCAGATTCCTAGGTTGGCCAAAATGAAGCTAAGCTACTCTATATGAAAATTTTGATTTATATGAAGATAATAGTGAAAGCACGAGATTCCGAAAACAAAAAGGATAAACTAAAATTGCAATGTAAATGAAACTAAAATAACGCTTAAACCCTATGTTATTGAAAAATGCGTAAAAAGAAAGAACATGAACACAAGATATTAAAGCAATATAAAAATCGGCCCTTTTATTGATATGCTTTGCAAATTCGTGTTACAATGCGTCTCCTTCCTTTTTAGGGGATAGGAGCGTTAAATGTTGCTCTTTTACAACTTGTTTCAGAATTCCTTCTTCCGCGTGCCCACATATAAGATGGGCGAACCAAAACGTTGTCGCCGCTTGCGTTGGTAAAGGTCGATTCCTCGCTGCTCCTCCAATGCTGCAAATCTGCGTTCAAAGAAACAAACAAAGAATCAGTAGCACCTGTGTATGAAAAATAAAATATGAATCTAACGATGGTTAAAATGAATCTAAATGAAATGAAAACTTGACAAAAGCATAAACATGAAACTAGCTAAATACTATAAAAGAAATAAAGTGGGGGGTGCCCGAAGGCAAACCACCCACGGGTGAAACTTTGCTTCGACACCAATCCGCTTAGGATGGGTCCGAAACCTGATGTGATGTGTTGTCGGAAAATTGGTAGAATATTGTGGTCAAAAAAATCGGTGTTGGTCCTTGATTCGTGCCTTCAAAAGTCACCCAATAACCTCTCTTTCGATTAAGAGATTATGGATGTTGAAAACACAAATCGCAAGTAAATGAATTAGCAGCACTTCGTCGCTCAAAATGCTCCTTCTCTGTATATCTTTTGGGTGAGGAAACTCACCATTTTATAGACCCAAGGGGTCTCTTTGAACTAACATGCAAAAGTGTTTCTTTGCATGAATGCTTTTTGTGTGAAGAGAAGACTTCTTCTTGATTAAGGGCTTCTTAACTGCCTCTGTGCATGTCTTTGTATGTTTTAGAAAAGCTCACTTGCACTCCCATGCAATGAAGGGATAGCTAAGTGGCAAATCTGAGTTGTCTTAAAAATCTCACTCCCATTCCCATGCAGTGAAGGGAGAGTCAATTGGCAGATATGAGTTGTCAAAAGAACTCACTCGCACTCCTATGCCATGCAAGAAAAGCTAAGTGGCGCTTCTGAGTTGTCACGCGCCGAGGTCTGACTTTTTGCTGGTCAAACCTGATATTCGTTCCACCCAGGAGCGAGCGCGAATTGAAAATCCGTATTCGTTCCACCCAGGAGCGAGCGCGAATTAAAAATCCGTATTCGTTCCACCCAGGAACGAGCGCGAATTGAAAATCCGTATTCGTCCCTGGGTGAGACGAATATGGGGCAGAGTGCCTAAAAGGTGCCAAAATGGTGTCTAATCTTCTAAAGCTGCTATGTGAGTGGTTAGAACCACTGTTTTAACCTCTGGGGCTGCCCTAGGGGCTATTTGTGTCAATACGATCAGCACTTGTTGTCACATAATCGGATTGGTGCTGTTTTGGTGTCTACAGATGCCCCTTTTTGGGAAGCGTTGCACATGGTGCAGTGCTGAGCAAAAATAGATAACCAAAGCACTAATGATTAAGGTTTTCAGTAACCTAACCAACTCTTGATGCCCCAAGTATGGAAAGGGCATGCATTCTTGAATCCTTGCTTCTGACGAGCTAAGGAACTTAAATCAAGTATTAACCTGTTTTGGTGAGGTGTGACTTGAGCTTGGACATTGATCAGTCATGAATAGGCAAAGGGCGCAACCTTTTATCCATGGGGGAACCTTGTGTTCATGCTTCGGGAATGCCAAGTGTTTAATCAGTTTGTGATAATTGCTTGTTTGCTGCCCCAAGCAGGAGCGTGATTGTCTTTGTCAATGATTCTTTGAATGCATGCCATTGCCTTGATTGGGTGTGTGTTTGTTGATTGGTGACTTAAGTGTGACTACCCCCTCAAGCGACGAATCGATGAAGGAAGGACTGCCATGAGAAAAGCGACGAGTCGCTTGACCCAAGATGACTTAAGTGAGGGTGCCTTCAGATGTTTTCCGTTTAATGCGAAAGCAGTTTCCAAACATTCTGACCTGTTTTTGGTGGGTGTGAACCCATTTTGGGATGCCATTTGGGGTTAACATTGGCGAAAATTCGTCTTCCCGTGGAGCGGTCCGGCTATGGTAGCCTTCTTGGGGAGTAGGATAGCGACAAGGTAGACCCCGACATCAGTTTTCTTATGCCAAGAGGTTAAGTGCAAGAGCACTTTTGTCCGACAATTTTTAGTGGTTTTGTTGGCATTTGTCATTTTTATATTTTGGTTGTTTTGTTGTGTTTGTTTTTTTTTTTTTTTTTGTGGCGTGTTTTTTATGTATGTGTTTGATGTATGCAGAGGCGATTATTAATGTGATGTTTCTAATTTGTATGATGTATGCATATGAAATGAATGAAATGAGTTGTTGATGATGTGTCGATGCACCATAGACTGTACAAGATTTGACTGACTTGCTATACTAATGGGATGACTTTGTGGAATGACTGCATGTGAAAACTTGTGTTTTTGTATTTTGCATATATTTTGATGGTGATGTACGGAATAAAATGTACCAGTTGTTTTTAAAATGTAGTTAAGCTTTTCTCGAGATTCAGATATTTTAACTAACTAGCCAAGACTCGTACATTTATCTCGCAAGACTTTTGAACAAGGTCTAAATCCGACTTGAATTTAACCAAGTTATTTCACATCCCTCGTGTGTGCAATTGAGTTCGTTTATGTGTTATTCATCGGGATACCGCCAATGCCGGATGGGCTTTCAACCGAACCTGTACCGAGGATCACCTAATTAGCTCCACTAACTCCTTTGTTGTATTTAGTCGGATTAATCTGCGATGCTATCTAGGATACCATAAGCTAGCTCATCCACATGCAAACATTGATCTGCACACAAGTTAATGTGACAGATATATCGTCATGCGGGAGGTTTACCGCCAGTGACCGATAGGCTATCAACCAAACCGATACCGAAGCTTGCCTCATGACCTGTCGAAATGCTGAGAGTTCCAGGGATTCAAGTTCGACTCCCTTCTTTTCTTCAATTGTATTGGGATACTTGCTCCTTTGTAGTGATAAAATCACTGTTTATTTTTGTTTTATTATGTTTTTTTTTTTTTTTTTTTGAGCAAGGGATTTGAATATGGAGTGACGAGAATCACTATTGTTTGTGCCTTTTGATGTGTGCACTGTAAGATGTCAAATTTGTAGTGTTTTGACGTTTTGCAAATTTTTGATGTTTTTGCAACTTTTGAGAACTTGGGATTCATGGGGAATTGGGTAGGGAGGATGCTTGTCCTTTTGCCAACTCTCAGCATTCCTAGGGTCATTCGCACAGGGGGATAAGCAAGATAGCCGTTTCGCTTATGGTGACCTGGATTACTGTGCAGGTTTCATCTTTCGTTCACACAACTTAGGAATTTTTATATGTGTGTTAATTTGTGTTGGGATGCTACGTAACAAGGTGTGATCCAAGTAAAACTTTCCCGTGTAAAATCTGTTTAACTATGTACAGTTTTTGGCTAGAAATTTAAAGACATCTGAATGATGAAAACCCTATATACATTAGGAGACAACTGACGATGCTAAAAATGGCGATGGTGCTATTCTAGATGTAGGCATTTATGAAAATGGATTTGATGTGGAAAAGGATGGAATTGCCAAGTAATGACTGTCTATGGTGCTTTTGACTTGTATGACCTAGCAAAGTATGCAATGTATGGATGCAATGCTTAATGCAACCTATATTTTTGTATTTTGATTTTTATGAGAATGCATGGAATTGGAATGCAATTATTTTTGTGATTTTGATTTTTATGAGAATGCATGGAATTGAAATGCAATTGTTTTTGTGATTTTTTTTTTTTTTGAGAATGCATGGAATTGAAATGCAATTGTTTTTGTGATTTTGATTTTTGTATTGTTTTTGTTGATTTTTGAATATTTATTTTGACCAAGCAGTTATGGTAACGCTTGGAGCTTTTGGTGTTGACCAAAGGGTTTATAAATACCTTTGGGGCATTTAGGGATGACCAAGCGATTATGAGAATCCTTGGAGCTTTTGTCTTGACCAAGAGATTATAGATAATCCTTGGGGCTTTTTGGGTTGACCAAGCGATTATGATAATCCTTGGAGCTTTTGGGGTTGACCAAGAGATTGTGATAATCCTTGGAGCTTTTGGGGTTGACCAAGAGATTGCGATAATCCTTGGAGCTTTTTGGGATGACCAAGCGATTGCGATAATCCTTGGAGCTTTTTGGGATGACCAAGCGATTGCGATAATCCTTGGAGCTTTTTGGGATGACCAAGCGATTGCGATAATCCTTGGAGCTTTTGGGATGACCAAGCGATTGCGATAATCCTTGGAGCTTTTGGTTTGACCAAAGGGTTTATGGACACCTTTGGAGCATTTGGTGTAACCCACTGGCTCTTCAGGGAATAGAGGTACCCCCGCTTGATGATCTGTGTGCACCAGATCTGGCTCTGTAGGAATTGGCACGAATGGATCGGCCTTATGCACGGAT
This sequence comes from Wollemia nobilis, assembly GCA_028583015.1. Lineage (NCBI taxonomy): Eukaryota > Viridiplantae > Streptophyta > Pinopsida > Araucariales > Araucariaceae > Wollemia > Wollemia nobilis. The sequence continues at coordinate 2,304,182 of JAQPPZ010013020.1, read as the reverse complement.
AGGAGGACAGGGTCTGCCTTCGGCACTGATGGTGCTATGATATCTCTGGGTGGAAGTGGCTCGCGATCTTCCCAAAGGAGCGGAATCAACATGTGATGCCAGTGGGTCGGGTCTATGCGCCACTCATGCCCTAGTCTTATGCCTAGTTGGGCCATTAGTTCGTCATGGGTTACAGGGTGATTGTGCCGTCGTGCATGATTGAGATATGCCATCTTAGTTTCATCTTCGTAATCATTGTCGATGATCCAAAGGCCCTCATTGGCCCCGACAGCTATCTGCGACATGCTAGGCTCTTCTTGTTCGAGCAGATTGATGTGGTCCTCATGGGGTTGTTCCGCTCATTGCGGGGGGACCTGATTTTCCTGCAATGGCACGGGCTCGATGGGAGCCTCCAAAGGGAATAAGGTTAAGAGACTTTGGTGATGATCACCCATGGGGACCACCTGTGAATTAGTGTTGTCGAACACGAACGGGTCCCATGGTGCTATTGCATATGCTGACTCGTCTTTGGCGAGAGAGTCAGGCTCATCAGAATCTGGTGATTTTGAGATATGGAAGACCTCGTCATCAGGTAGCTCTACAACCAGGGGTTGATCCTCTTTGAGAGGAGTTTCATGTAAGTTGGGCTTTTGGGGCCCCAAAATCTTGGTCTCTACCGACGCTAAGTGCTCTGGCAGCGCATTGCTTGTATCGAGGGATTTGAGCTCCTCCTCTTTGATTTGTTCCCGTTGCAGGTTGTGGGGAACTTGGGGCCTATGGAGGGGTGGCAGGATAGCACCCCCCATGCCTTGGTATGGCATTTCATACCGCTCTTCTTCTCGCTCAGGTTCCTCAGAGGCTTCTTGAAGAATTTTTGAGGGTGGCCCAGGAACCTGGGTGGGCGCCTGAAGAAGGCACCCGTCATTGGTCTTAGGATTGGCCTCCCGCTCAAGTCTAGGAGGCATCGAGGGCAACGTTTGATAAGGTCGTAGAGACCTGTCTTGCACCCAGTTGTGTCTCTCATAATGTTCTATCTTATGCGTGTGAGGGGTTGGAGTCTTCACCTACATAGTGTGTTGTAACAACTCATCCTCCTGGCGCTGAAGGCACTCTTGATTTAAAAGATACTGTTGCTCTAACTGTTGTTGTTCTAGCTCAAGTAGTGTGAGTTGCATCCGACGTGCAATATGCTTGGCAGATTCTAAGATAGTTGGTCCTACCATCTCATGTCTAGAAGGTCTAGATGCCTCTCCTAGATATCTATCCCGGTCATGGTGATCCGAGATCTCTATAGGCTGCCTCCCTCTGTTGGGGGTAGCAGCACTCCCCCGAGGCTTTGTCCTCAGTAGGTGATCCTGATAGCTAGCAATTGCGGAGGCGTATTGCTCCCGCGATGTATATTGTTCTTGAGGAAGGTAAGGGTTTTCCTCGTGCTCTCTTTCATAAGTGAAAAAGGAATGGGTGGAGTTGGCTCGCCCCACCTGAGGAGCCTTGTGCTCGTGATTTGTCCTTGTAGTCCCGACAACTAGAGGGGGTGAAGGAGGGATAGTGTAATCATGTGGTTCCTCCCGTCGAACCCTATGTTGACCTAGCGCTTCATCGTGCGATGACCACTCATAGCGAGCATCTAAGGGAGCTCTCCTATGGATGTACCCCTCATGGGAGGGTGTGTGTTGGGTGCTATGCTGAACAGGAGTGCCCCTAGAAGAGGTGCCCCTATAGTCCCTTTTCGTTAAGGTGTGTAGGGGACTGCCTTGTGTGTTAGGTCACCAAGGTGGTATGACCAAATCTTGGGGACTATAATGGAGGTGACTCGTGCCTCCTTGGACATTCTCCGTAGCATCCGCCCGTGATTGGGCTTGGCTACGAGTGAACACCATGACAATGTCTCTCTAAAAACCCAAAAATTTGAAATGAGTCAGATGGGGCCCAAAATTGGGGTGCGCATCCCTCTTACAATAGATAAGCCATAAATAAAGTTTCAAGTCCTAACTCTAAATACATTAGGAGATATTAGCCTTCGAACAGCTCAAAAAGCATAAAAAATTAGGTGAGCAATTTTAAAACCTAATTTTGGGGCACTAGATGATGGAATTTGGCCCCGAAAACTGACTTTTCTGGACAAATACAACTCAAGAGAGTTATATTTGTTTAAAACTCTCCCAACTAACTCCCTGTAAAATTTCAAGTCAATCGGAGCTACGGTTGAGAAGTTATGGCCCCGACAAGATGCACTAAAATTTAGAGAAAAATATAAAATTTCCCATATTTTGTTGGATGCTCCTGCATCACTTATGGGCACCTTCAGGGTGCTTTTGGGTTGACCAAAGGGTTCATGGACACCTTTGGGGCATTTTGGGGTGACCAAGCGATTGCGGGAATCCTTGGAGCTTTTTGGAGCGAGTGACAAAATGCGTAGATTTTTATCTTTGTTTATGATTTTTTTGATTTTTGATTTTTTTTTGTCTAAACAGAAAATAGCATACACACACAAGCAATGATTATCTCTTTTAAAGATTAATAGTGTGCCCTAAATCTGGTTTAGTGTGTTTTTGTTGTTTGTTTTGTTTTTTTTGAAAATTTTGTGAAACGTTTAAATGCAATTATGAAGGCTCTTATGACTCCCAAAATGGTCGCCCCTTCAATATACCATTGCCGGACCGATATACCAACCTCTCTATATACCCGCCCTTACGTGAGGGAGACTATAGGTACGTGAGAGCAGATGATACGTGGAACATAGGCGGTACGGAAGGGGAATCGCTCTGTTTATGACACCTACCATAGAAGACTTATCCTCGCGTGCTGGGAATCACCCCAAGCTACACTCGGTCAGCTTTCGTCAGGATTTACGTCTAGCAACAGTCGCGATCGAGGTAATGGATGCAATATCTCAAGCCAAAGTGATAATGGAATCCACCTTTGGTCTTGCTCAAGGGTTGGGGTTTTACGACCAACGCCTTGGTTTAAAATACCACGTGATGTGTGGGGTTCATTTTAATTTTGCAAAATTGAAACAGGCAAACGAAAAAGAAATCTTTCCCTAAGCCATACAAAACTGAAAACCAAAAAATAGAAAAATAGAAATTTGACAGAAGCTGTAAAAACCCCTACCTCTTCTCTGCCTAATCGGATGTTTCTGATTTGCTCTAAAAATTGCACAGAATTATACTCGTCCCTGGGTGAGGCGAATATCAGAACCGTAATCGTCACAGGGTGAAACGAATAGTTTATTCGTCCCGGGGTGGAACGAATACCAATTCTGTAATCGTCACTTGCAGAGACGAATAACAGTCTGATGTTGAAAAATAGGTACCTGTAAAAAAACAAGCAATTTTAGATCAGTAATTTAACCTAAAAAAAAAATAGAGGACAGAGGTCCCACCGTGATCGCCATTGAAAGCACGAGATTCCGGAAACAAAAAGGATAAACTAAAATTGCAATGTAAATGAAACTAAAATAACGCTTAAACCCTATGTTATTGAAAAATGCGTAAAAAGAAAGAACATGAACACAAGATATTAAAGCAATATAAAAATCGGCCCTTTTATTGATATGCTTTTCAAATTCGTGTTACAATGCGTCTCCTTCCTTTTTAGGGGATAGGAGCGTTAAATGTTGCTCTTTTACAACTTGTTTCAGAATTCCTTCTTCCGCGTGCCCACATATAAGATGGGCGAACCAAAACGTTGTCGCCGCTTGCGTTGGTAAAGGTCGATTCCTCGTTGCTCCTCCAATGCTGCAAATCTGCGTTCAAAGAAACAAACAAAGAATCAGTAGCACCTGTGTATGAAAAATAAAATATGAATCTAACGATGGTTAAAATGAATCTAAATGAAATGAAAACTTGACAAAAGCATAAACATGAAACTAGCTAAATACTATAAAAGAAATAAAGCGGGGGGTGCCCGAAGGCAAACCACCCGCGGGTGAAACTTTGCTTCGACACCAATCCGCTTAGGATGGGTCCAAAACCTGATGTGATGTGTTGTCGGAAAATTGGTAGAATATTGTGGTCAGAAAAATCGGTGTTGGTCCTTGATTCGTGCCTTCAAAAGTCACCCAATAACCTCTCTTTCGATTAAGAGATTATGGATGTTGAAAACACAAATCGCAAGTAAATGAATTAGCAGCACTTCGTCGCTCAAAATGCTCCTTCTCTGTATATCTTTTGGGTGAGGAAACTCACCATTTTATAGACCCAAGGGGTCTCTTTGAATTAACATGCAAAAGTGTTTCTTTGCATGAATGCTTTTTGTGTGAAGAGAAGACTTCTTCTTGATTAAGGGCTTCTTAACTGCCTCTGTGCATGTCTTTGTATGTTTTAGAAAAGCTCACTTGCACTCCCATGCAATGAAGGGATAGCTAAGTGGCAAATCTGAGTTGTCTTAAAAATCTCACTCCCATTCCCATGCAGTGAAGGGAGAGTCAATTGGCAGACATGAGTTGTCAAAAGAACTCACTCGCACTCCTATGCCATGCAAGAAAAGCTAAGTGGCAGTTCTGAGTTGTCACGCGCCGAGGTCTGACTTTTTGCTGGTCAAACCTGATATTCGTTCCACCCAGGAGCGAGCGCGAATTGAAAATCCGTATTCGTTCCACCCAGGAGCGAGCGCGAATTAAAAATCCGTATTCGTTCCACCCAGGAACGAGCACGAATTGAAAATCCGTATTCGTCCCTGGGTGAGACGAATATGGGGCAGAGTGCCTAAAAGGTGCCAAAATGGTGTCTAATATTCTAAAGTTGCTATGTGAGTGGTTAGAACCACTGTTTTAACCTCTGGGGCTGCCCTAGGGGCTATTTGTGTCAATACGATCAGCACTTGTTGTCACATAATCAGATTGGTGCTGTTTTGGTGTCTACAAATAGACATAAATGAATCCTAATGTGATTGAATACAGAGAATATATAAAATGGAGAAGAGTACACCTAATTTTTGATGTCTGATGAAGATTCTGAAGCTTGTAGGAGTCCAGATCATCCCGGATATGACAGGATCATCTGTAATTGTACATAATTGTTCCAAATCATAATAGATCGTTTGAGATCACCCAAGATCGTCAATGACTGATGAATTTGTTAGGAGAATTCATCAAAAACCTACAATCAAGAAAACAGACACCAAAAAACCAAAAATACAATTGCAAGGATAATGCAAAATGATAGAAATAAGAGTATAGATGGTTGAATGATAAATCCAAATATCAAATTAAATGAGATGCACTGTTTTGGTAATTTATTTTGAATTTTATCATGCAATTATGCTAATGAGGTAAACTCCAAGATGCAAAACAAAAATGAATTAATCTAATGCACCAATAAATAAGGAAATGAGATAGAGAATGCAAACTTAGGGCTCTAATTGCCCCTAAGCTGAATTGCAGACAAGATCATCTGTAATCATACGAGATTGTTGCCGATCTTGATAGGATCATCTAAAATTATGGTTGAATCGCCTGCGATGATCCAAGATACCTCCGACTGAAACACAGTGAAATCCTGCAACCAAACTTGAAAACACAAGTGCAAATGATGGGAGATAGGATGTTCTAACATGGCAAAACTATAATTGTAGGGAAATGATCAGCCAGACAGCCAGGCAGGGAGTCAGGTAGGGGGATAAACTGAGAAAATCCCAGTTTATATAGGATTAGGGGGAGGTTAGGAGGTTTGGGATCATCCCAATCTAGCAGATCTCCAACATGGGAATCTCCAACCGCATAGACACGCTTCTGCCCAAGTTGGAGAGGTTGTTGGAACATAAGCTAATTATGAAAATTTAGTTTTGGGAAGAAATCGTCTGGACGTTCTGTTCCAGATGAATTCATCCGATTTGGGACAATATCATCAGATCGACGATGATATCGTCAGATCGACAACGATATCATCCAACGGTCACAACAACCTCTAAAAATGGCACAAAAAATGAGGTGAGCGGTTAATGGGCAGTTTCGGGGTTAAAATTCAAATTTCTACCTTTTACTGATGGTTTAACTGCACCAATTTTAGGGTGCTACATTTTTCCCCCTCTTTAGCAAATTTTTTGAAGAAAATGTGTTAAATACAAGTTCTTCATGATTTACGAGAAAGCAAAAATTTATTCCATTTTTTAGACGACGATTCTAGGTCGAATCGTACGACTGTTTGCTATGGTTCCCCCTCCAAGTTTTTACCCAAATCGAACGTTTGAGGTAAAAGCGCGAAAAAGCAAAAATTGAAAAATGTCATTTTGAATCAAAATAAAAAATAGGGTAAAACCCTAATTCATTTTTACTGTTCACTTTCGCTATTTTAGAGCTCTGCAAGCAAAATGGTGGAAACAACGCACAGATCGACAAAGATCCGGCGCGGGTTGCGGGTAAGGATCTAAACCTAGTTTACTGTGTTTTTAAATTGATTTACTTGATTTTTTATTTGAATTTTAAGTGTTTTTGGGGTCACGACCGTTTTTAGGCCGTCGACGAAATCAAGACAAAATCGTCTCGATTTCGTCAAAATCGTCCCTATATCGTCGATTTCGTCTAGGGACGAAAATGAAGAAATAGGGGCGATCTCGTCCAATAAGGGACGATCCCCAAATTGAAGAAAGAAGGTGATTTCATCCTATTAAGGACTATTTTATCTAAATTTGGTACGATATCGTCCAATAATGGGCAATATCAACTTTTATGGGATGATTTGATTTTAATTGATTTTTTTTATGATTATGTACTAATGTTTTTTGTTGTTTTATTACTAATTTTGCAGAGGGGATTTCTAAAGAGTCGAGAGTGGAAATACGGAGGTCTAAGAGATGACTTGGCCATGCTCGATCAGGCCGAGCGAGACAAATTGACAGAGGTAGGACTACAACATGTGGCAGAGATGCCACAAATTCCTACAAACATGGGGCTACTGACAGCCTTAGCAGAGAGATGGTATCCAGAGTCATCCTGCTTTCGGCTACCAAAAGGGGAGATGGCTCCCACTCTGGAGGATGTATGAAGGATCTTGAGGATCCCCATACTCAAGATCCTCCATACATGGTCGATTCATGACCCCTTCGGCAAATCAAGGCCACGCTATGATGAGATTGTGTGATGACTCGAGCTTCATCCTAGAGAAGGGCGGAGTGAACATCGAGGCTTTAAGGTGGATGCCTAGGGCGTCCCGGTTGACCCAAGTTTTGGTAAGGGTCGTGGGTGGCCTTATTCTATGCCACCAAAGTGGATGCAGATTACTATGGCTACTTTTAGATGTGGTCTATGACATCAGAGACCATGAATACAGGTTTGCTTGGGGCAGCTTTGTACTGTGCTGGTTGTATAGGATACTTTACGGGTTCATATACAAGGGGGGTTGATGTCTGGTGTTGACATAACTTCTACAGGTTTGGTGCTAAGAGCATATTGCGGTGCGGAGGCCGGTAGGGCTTCCATTGATAGGAGTTGATTGGGAGAGACCTCAGGTTTTCTATTGGTGGCTCCAGAGAGGGTCATAGTTATGGATAGATATGTCGATGTCCTGGAGGTTGCTGGATGACCTCACCTCAGATCAGATTACCTTGAGACCAGGGAGAGAGCATCCAGGGTGGGGATAGGATGGACGGGAGTTGGCTCACAATAGGCGAGTCATATGGTTGAGGACAGAGCGAGGAGAGTTAGAGCTCCACCGCTACAACCGAGTTTTGATGCAATTTAGTCTACAACAGGGGATCCCTACTCTTAGGGATTATGAGTACTCCCAGACTATGTGGGATAGTACCACACTAAGTAGGGCTCCAGACATGCAGCAGTTCTGGATTCAAGATGCTGATGATGCCCCCATTCATCCAGTGGATGGGGATGATGCGGGGATAGCAGATGGATATGATGCCTGGTATGCAGGCATCCTCCCTCCTTGGATGATGAGGGCATAAGGTCTGATGCATTTTGTAGTGCAATAGATTGATAGGTGATGCCAGGCTGCCATCGATGCAGTGAGGGGTCACGGAGGGAGGGATCAATGATGGCCTCCTTAGGAGAGATGCTGAAGAGTACCATAGGCTTCGAAGAGACATCAACAGCTGGGGAGGAGGGAGGATAGGAGAAAGGAGAGGAGAGAAATACTCCCTCCTTAGTAGAGGGATAGGCCACCATCGCCCAATAGGGGCAAGGGTGTCGAGGTTGGGGAGAGTAGTGAGATGGCAGCTCTTCGGGTGGAGAATGCCTGATTACGATATTAGGTGCAGACTCTGTAGGATGAGACTACATAGCTTAGGGCTCAAACCAGAGGGGTGAGCATTCTGGAGCTGGCACGGTCGGTTGCTTAGATCGTGTTCTATCAGGGAGTGTACTACCGGTTGGTTCTAAAGGGCCAGAGGATACAGTTGTCAGCTGGCATTCGTAGAGCCAATCAGGATGGGGTCATCAAGGACATCATCACGATCGATGTCGAGGACCCATGATACAATACGGGCTCTTATGGTATCACCTCCTCCACCTCAGGGCGAGAGAGGAGATGAGGTTGAGAGCTTGAGGTCTTCTTGAGACTAGATGCACATTGTACATAGACTATTTTTGAGATGATTGAGTATGCCAGGGTATAGATTATGGCATACCAATCCGTTTTGATATGATGTATATACTTCTTGATATATATATGATGTTCTTTTTGTGATATGACTTGTGCATATGTTTTATGATGCTTTAATGTTTTAATTGTTAATTGATTATTCATGTAATCATGTCGTTGAAAATATTATAATTTTATGTCATGCTATAAATTTAAATGAAATAATCTGATGTAAACAAATTGGTTGTTGTGGTATGATTTGATGAAAATAAAGTGACTTCTAACAATAATTTCAAAGGACATTGTCGCTGTTACATGACCATTTCATGGATTTTCCGCTCGTTAGGTCATCAAGCTAATCCTAGTATGAGAGAAATATTGCTAAAAGTAAAAAGGTGCTTAAGAGACTTTCTTAAGACTTTGTGTTGTGATGATGAAAAATGATGATAGTGATGATTTGTTTTTAGATTTCCATGAAAATATTATGCATGAAATATTAAAAATATGATTTTTTGCTAGGCATAAAATTCCTAAGTATGATAGAAATTCGAACAATTCCCTAGGAATTATACCATCGTCGCAAAAAAAATGAATGTTGACATAATGAAATGAAATAGGAAAGTTTTCGTTCTTTTTAAAGCACAATTGTGTAACATAATGATTTAAGCCATATGCTTTTATGGATTAAATAAATGGAAAATAAAATTAGAACGATGGTTTGCGCTAGGCATAGAATTTTAGGTATAGACTTATACCATCATCACAAAATCCAAAGAAGAAATTGATATAATAGTTTTATTGCATAGTTGATTTTTGATTTTGAGATAAACAGAAAATATAAAAATGAGGACTTGCACTAGGCATAAAATTCCAATTTAGGTTTAGGAACTATACCATCATCACGAAAGTCAAAAATATATAAATGTGACTTTATTGCTAGATTTTTGAACATGTTTTGCAAGAAAATTTTGGATTTTTGAAAAAAATGTATTTAATTGATTTTACGCTAAGCAGATATTCTCAAGTAAAAAAGTCAAATTATTCCAAAATATTTTTAATAAATATTTTAAATTTTCTCAAAGACAAAATTTAGATTTATAAGGAACCTCGTGTGCATACGTGAGTTCATTGCCGATCTTGATCTATCATAATGATACAAAATCTCTCAAACACAAATGTGTGTGCAATTGTAATGTTCATTTATCGATTTTGAGCAAGATAATTTGATACAAGTAATTTGAATTAACCAAATGAGTGTTTGTTGATCATGATTTATATGCATGTAACCATACCAGACTACTATATAAGTCGGGTCATCAAGAGCTAGCTGATCCATAAGCGGACATAGGTCTGTACAAAAGAAGGTCGCTAATGTGACAAACATATCACCATGCTAGGAGTTACCCAATGTCAAGCAAGTTGGGCACAAATCACCTGTTATGGGGTTTACCTCACAATTTTTGAATAATTGAGAATTCTAGGGATTCAAGCTTCACACTTCCTTCTTTCAAAATGGGGGGGAAAGGGATTTATTGCTTTTTGCTTTTTATTTTCTTTTCTTTTTTTGATTTTTTTTTTTTGTATTTTTTTGCTTGACACTGAGATAATGCTGAAATATTGCTGAGATGGTACAAAATGATACTAAAATAATGCTTCTAAATAATTTCTCTTTTTCTCATGATTTTTCTTGATTTTATTTTTCTTTTTCTTCCTATACTAGGGATACTTGCTCGGATTGGCTGTAGAGCAAGGGATTTTTATTTTGGGTAGGGGTGAGCTTGTCCTTTTGTCAATTCTCAAAGATTCTAGACCATGTGCATGATAGGATAGCAGAGGAAATTTTTCGCTCAAGAGACCACTTCTACTGTGTAGCATCATTTTGAATTTGTAATGAAATAATTTTAATGTGAAAAGGTGTACTTGGTTCAAGTAAATAACAAGATCAGTTCTCTATGCTCAAAACTTTATTTAATTCAACTGTGGACTTCGATATAAGAGAGATTAATAATCATACCAAATAAGATCAAGATATTTATTCATGTGAGTGTGAAAGTGAGGGATTCTAGATAAATGCTAATTTATCCAAAAATAAATGAAAATATAACTGCAATACTTCAAGAATTAACTAGTGCAAAATAGAAAATGTTTTTGAGGATTTTTATAATTTTGATTTTTTTTATATTTTGATTTTAATTTATGAATTGAGCGAATACATACTATTACTGTTTTTGAAATTTTTATATGAATTACTAATATGATACAATATGTATAATATATATACAGTGACGAAATTACCAGATTTATGCATAATAGCGCTTAAGATGCATAATTTTCATAGGTTCTTTAAGATCTTTACCATCTAAGGTAGCTAATATGTATGCTCCCGATCCAAATTTAGTAGTGATAATATATGGCCCAAGCCAGTTAGGCTCGAGATTACCTTTAAGGTCTTTAGTTGCATTAGTATTTTTTTAATTTTCTTTTAAGACGAGGTCCTCGATCTCAAAGGATCGATTATGAACTTTCTTGAAATATGCTCGTTTGAGCTTGTTTTGGTAGGCACGAATATGCTTCAAAGAATTAATGTGCTTCTCATCTAGGAGTTCCAGCTGACTAAATCTGCCAGCACGATATTCATCTCCTACTTCAATATCTTGAAGTAGCAGAGCCAAAGAAGGAACTTCTAGTTCAAAGGGAAAAACAACTTCAGTGCCATAAACCAAAACAAAAGGTGAAGTACCCGTGGGAGTACGAATGCTAGTTGTATAAGCCCACAAAGCAGGATATAATTAAATGTGCCAATCACGGCTAGATTTATTGACCAGTCTCTTAAGGATTTTAATTAATGTTTTATTATATGCTTCTGCTTGGCCATTACCCTGAGGATAATAGGGAGTGGACCAACGATGTTGAATTTTATATTTTTGACATAGTTTCTTTATATCTTTGTTTTTGAAACAAGTTCCATTATCCAAGATGATATTTGCAAGAATTTCGAACCTACAAATAATTTGATTAAGAAAAAACTTGGAAACTTGCGTTCCAGTGCAAGAATCTAAGGGCATAGCTTCGAACCACTTCGTAAAATACTCGGTGGCGGTTATGATGAACTTGTGTCCATAAGATGACACAGGATTGATTTTTCCAATGATGTCTAAGCCCCATTTTTAAAAGGGCCAAGGAGATGAAATAGCCTACAGTTCTTATGCAGGTGCATGGACAAGTTCAGTGTATTTTTGGCACTTATTGCAATGACGCACGTAATCATGTGCATAATTATCCATGGTAGGCCAAAAATATCCTATCCTGTGGAGCTTCTTAGCAATGGCGCTACCACTAAAGTGTCCCCCACAAGATCCATCATGGGCTTCACTCAAAGCTGATCTAGAATCTTCTAGATTCAAACATCTCAATAGGATACCTTCAAAAGATCTCCTATATAATGTATTACCAATTATTACGAAGCGACTTGCTCGTCTACGTAATAACTGGTGCTGTTTTCTATTAAAACCTTTAGGGAAGGTCCCATTTTGAATAAAATTAAGGATATCAGTGTACCAAAGTTTAGGAGTAGTTTCGTTGATTAGAAACACGTCCAAAGGTTCCAAGCATGATTTAGTTGAAGCGGGTTCCTGGAGTCGAAGAATAATGATGGTAGCATATTCATCATTTAAATCCAAGGGTAAAAGAGATGCAGTTGTGGCCATAGCATCAGCCGCACGATTGCTAGTTCTAGGAATAGCTTCCAAGGTAACCTGATCAAATAAAGATATTAATTGTAATACATATGCTTTATATGGGCGTAATTTATCATCTCTGGTCTGATAAACATTGTTAATTTGATTTATAACAAGTTGAGAATCACCGAAAACTAATAGATTTTTAATTTTTAGTGCCAGGGCAGCTCGTAATCCAAGGATTAGAGCCTCATATTCAGTAGTGTTATTAGTACAAGCAAACATTAATTTAAAAGATAGAGGTATGAGATTTTTTTGCAAAGATATCAAAATAATACATGCACCAGCCCCAATCATGCATCGAGCTCTGTCAAAGTATAGGGACCATTGCTCTAAATGATTCGCATCTAGGTTAAGGCATTTGTTAGGAAACTCAATGACGAGGGGATGGGTGGACTCTAAGGGTGCAGCAGCTAATTGATCTACTATGATTTTACCCTTAACAAAATTTTGTCCTATAAACATGATTTCAAACTCACTTAGAGCAATAACCCACTTTGATGTGCGACCAGATAAATAAGGTCGACTCATGAGATACCACAAGGGATCCGATTTAGCAATAACACATGTTTTCTGACTGAGCATATAATGGTGTAGTTTCTATGTATAAAATATGGCTACTAGACATAACTTCTCTAATGTTGTGTAGCGGGTTTCATAACTGATTAATGTTCTGCTAATGTAATAATTAGCATGCTCTCTTTTCTCATCATCAAGTTGAGCTAACATAGCTCCTAAAGCAAAATCTAAAGCAAAAATATACAAGATAAATGGGCGATTAGGTTTAGGTGGTGAAAGTACAGGTGGGTTAAGAAGATATTGTTTGAGGAGTTCAAATGCTTCCTTACATTCATCATCCCAATGGAAAGAGACATCCTTCTTAAGAAGATTAAGAAAGGGTCCAGTTTTATCCATCAGCTTATCAATGAAGTGACGGATAGCTTGAATATTATCTTGTAGACTTCGTAATTTAGATATATTTGTAGGTGCGGGCATATCAGTGATAGCCGTAATCTTGAGAGGGTCAATTTAGATGCCACGTAAAGAAACTATAACCCCTAATAATTTACCTAACTTAACTCTGACTATACATTTGGCTAGATTTAATCAGATAAGATATTCCCTTAACCGATCAAATAATTTTCTCAAGTTATCTAAATGGTCGTCTTCTTCAGTAGAACGAGCTATAATGTCATCTACATAATCATGTAGTATATCATGCATCATATCATGAAAGATATAAGTCATGGTTCGTTGATAGGTTGCACCTGCATTATTCAAACCGAATGGCATCACTTTCCAACAAAAATTCCCCCAAGGGGTAATAAAGGTTGTTTTAGCCTGATCTTCAGGAGATATCCTGATCTGATTATAACCATAAAATCCATCCATTAAGGATATCATTCCACTCCCAGCAGTAAAATCAATGATCTGATCCATATTGGGAAGGAGAAAATCATCTTTAGGGCATGCAGCATTCATATCTCTAAAGTTTGTATAAACCCTAACCTTAGTAGCTTCTTTCTTAGTTACTGGAACTACATTCGAGATCCATTTAGCATAATCAATGGATTGTATAAAAATTACATTCAGGAGTTTTTCTAACTCCCCTTTGACTAGTAAGGCCACTTTAGGATGCATTTTTCTAAGCTTTTGCTTAATAGGTTTAGCATCTGAATGCACAAATAGGTGATGCATAACTACAGAAGGGTCTAGACCTGGCATATATTCATATGTCCAAGCAAAGACATATTCATATTCTTTAAGAAATGAAATGTATTTATCCTATTTTTCTTGACTCAATTCTGATCCAATGTTGATTATGTGAGGGTTATCCTCGGTTCCAATGTTAATTTTTATGATATTTTCTACTTCCATGTGTAGATCTCTCTCAAAATTAGGTGGTGCGGGTGAAACAACCAATTATTGTAATTCTTCCAAGGTTAGCTTGGATAATTCATCTTGAGGAGTCGTGGCCTCAAGCTGGGCTATACTAGGTATAGAGCCATAAAAATAAAATCCATTATGTAATAATTCCTCAATGGAGACATCATGAAAGATATCTCTCTCCAACTCATCGTCAGATTCAGTGATCATCTCTGTATAATCTATAGATAGCATATTACATGTGAATGTCTTATTCATTAAACGCAAAGCATTGCGTTCATCTAAATAATCTTGGTAACATATAAGATGGTCATCATCCTCAAATGGGAATGGCTGACCCTTACTAGAAAATAGGCCCACACTGCATCGGGCGGGCCACACTTCTACCTAAAAAGGTTCTTTCATACCATTCTGGAAAGGTCCCAAACCTTTCCCTTTATATCCCAATTTAAGCATTATGAGTTTGGCTTTACTATACTCATTAGTAAAATAACATCGAGCATATCCATCATAATGAGTTCTAATGTTTCTAGGTATTCTACCCCAGTCATATCCCTTATAAATAAAGGTACAACTCTCGACTTGGTAAATACTTCCCATAGGTTGTGGGAGGCCCAAGGTACGAGGAGATGGTGGCAAATTATTTAAAATAAGGGAATCTTGCATAGAAGCATTCGTTTCTTCTGATATAATAATTTTAGATAGATCGGGTAAGAGCTCGTCAGTAAGAGCATAAGATGTAGTAGGAACATTCCATACGTCTTTCAATGCAAAAAATATGAATTTGGTGGATGTAGACGGTATAAATGTGTCGATAAATGGGTCTATTATAGGTATGGAAGTTATAGGAGTAGAACAAGAGACATTGGTTGTGGGATTAGGATCTTTCTTAGGTCCTAATGCGGTTTGTTCAGAATATGGTTGAGCTATATGTGGAGGTGCAATAGATGGAGAAGAAGTAGATGACGTTGTGGGTGTGATTTTCACACGTTTAGATGGATAATGAGAATTAGGATGTGTGGATGATAGAGTAGGGCAAAATTGAACTCCAATAGGTTCTGCTAAAGCACACATATCAAAGGGTCTTGGATCACTATGAATGGTAACCAACTGATTCTTAAATTTGAACTTAGCACATTGATGTAAAGTTGAGGGAATAGCTTGCATCACGTTGATCCAAGGACGACCCAAGAGTATATTATATGATGCAGGGCAATGTACAATAAATACAGTCGTATCCAAGGTTCTCGGACCAACCTGCAATGGAATGGTAATAACTCCACACATTTCTTGTGTTTCGTCATTGAAAGCTTTTATGATCATATCAGTTATTTTCATTTCATCACTTCTAAACCCAAATATTTGGTAGAAGTCAAAAGTGCAGATATTTAAATATGAACCATTATCAATAAAAACTCATTTGACTACTACATCTCCAATTAAGGCAGTAATATACAAGGGGTTATCTTTATGTAAACTATGTTGCGGTATGTCTCTATCTCGAAAATCAATACAATCAACTTCACGAGTTATTATAGTATTGGCCATGGCTTTAGGTTGAATGTCTTGTGGTACCATCATCTAGCTCAATGTGAGCATTAATTCATCTCTATGTGTAGGAGAAGATCTTAAAAGGTCCAAGAGAGAAATTCTAGCTATAATATTTGATAATTGTTCATTAATATTATAAGGAGGTTTAGGTTGAATATTAGGTGCATGGTTCCCTTTATTAGGAAACTTCAAAACAAATGGAGTTGATCCACCATTCTAAATTTGATCTTGTTGAGAATTTTGAGCCTATTGTCTAGTAATAACTTCGATGGTACCCACGATATTATTCTACAGATGATGAATGGGTCTTGGTCTACCATTTATAGCTAGCTCATTAAAAAGTAATCAGTGAGACGATGGTCTAGTAGTGATTCTTCTTGGAAATGGCTCTTCTGGAACCATATAACTTGTGATAGGGTGAATAGGATCTGATTCATCTTCAAAACTATTTGATTGATTTGATGTGATTTCCATATCACTCTCAGTCTCGTATTCTGTATCACTAAGATCAGGTATTTGAATATTATATAGAGGCCTGGTTGTAACCATGGATAAAGTTGTGTCAAATATTTCTAGATCATGAACATATAAATGCCCACTAATAGTTCCTACATATCAGGCAGGAGGAGGGACATTATGATGTTAAACTTGATTAGCCACCTCCTTACCATGTTTTGGTAAGGGATGTTGAAAGATGTCCAATGATTAATTTGCATTCTGATTTTGGTTTCATGGGGTGTTATTTTGAAAATTATTAGGAGCATTTTGCTTAGGTTGAAAGGCTTGCACCTCCATCTCATTGTTATCAATCAAGTCCTCTATTTTATGTTTTAATCTTTTACAAGAGTTGGTAGTGTGTCCAGGTCCTCTATGTAAGTCACAGTGTAAATATGTTATGTATCCGGGTATAGTTGGATCACGTTCCTAGATATTTGGTAATTGAATCAAACCTCGTTCTAATAATTGCGATAGAATAGTTGATAAAGGTTTATTTAACCTAGTAAATTCTCGAGGAGGTCTATCAGGAGGTTTCAGCACAAACTTCTCTGTTGTCTTCGCAGCATTAACATTAGAAGTATTTCTACTATCGGTGACTCCATCACCCACAACTTGTTTATTCTTATATTGATTTTTGGATGTTTTCTCATCGTCTCTCTTTTTAAGTTGGCCTCTCCTAATGAGAGCATATTCCACTCTTCGGGCTAAGTCTATAGCCTGATCGAAGGTGGTCAAGGTAGTAGTTGATAATTCGTAAGATAGTTGCTCTTGCAAATTATTAATAAAGATGTCCAACATCTCCCTATAAGGTAACACAAAGTGCAATTTTCCTATCAACTGTCTCCATCTAGCTAGGAAATCAGCAAAGCATTCATCTTTGCCCTGTTTTAAGTTATACAAATCTTTAATGGTCACATATCTTTCGATGTAGGCACTAAATTGATAAACAAAAGACTCGACAGTTTCTTTGAAATTCCTCAAATAATTAGTGGGTAATTGATAATACCACTCTAATGCCATTCCTCCCAAGCTTTTAGGGAACATTTTTAGTAATAACAAGTCATCATGTGATATATCATGACATGCTATCCTGAACATACGAAGATGCTCTATGGGATCTTCGGTTCCTTTATATATGGTAAGAACAGGCATAGGAAAATGTTTAGGATATGGCTGTGCTACGACTATAGGATCTAAAGGCTGACTACACATCTCTCGATAATTGTATGAGGGATGGTAGGGATCTATCTGGTCCATGTGGGAAACTAACTGTTTCACCATGACTTCAAGATTGCTAGTTTGTCCACCATATTGGTTTGGTGGCACATAGGTATGGAATTTACGAGTGTATGATGGTGTGACATAAGGATTAGATATTATATTGCTATTATGCAAAGTGTTGGTAGGAAGAGTATTATGAAGGGGATTTGTAATAGTATTATGTTGTATCTTAGATTGTTGGTAATTGGTGTTCAGTTTTATTTTTGGTTTTTGTTGATTTGAGGTATGTTGATCAAGAGCTTGGTGAAATAGAGCAGTAAATGATGGTTTCTTTTGTGCGAGAATGACCCTAGGCTTGTTAATAGGCACTTTAGATTGTTGGGTAACCTATTGTTGTTGCATGTTCTGGATCACAGCTACCATATCCAAATTGGATGGTCCAGCTCGATCACTCTCTTGTTCAATAAAGGACGAGATTAGTGTATGTTTGAAATACTTATTCTAGAGTTGCTTGAGTGTCACTAATTCAATCTTTGTCCAGGCTTCTCTATTAAAAACACCAATATTAGTGTTAATGAACTTCCAGAATTGTTCCATGTTCTCAAAAGTGATAGCTCCTCCAAGAGACATTTTAGGGGATGAGGATCCTTCCTCTCTCACAGTTTCTTCTTGTTCATTTCCTACAAAAAGCTCTTCTTCTTGCTGGTCTAGGGTTTCTTCTTCCTGAACTTGGTCCTTAGGAGGGACATTTTGGTCAATTAATGGTCTTCCTAACCAATCTTCATCTTCTTCGGTTTTTTTTCCATTCCTAAGTCTAGGCATTGTGCTAAACTTAGGTTTTAGCAAATATATATACTTATATATATATATATATATATATATATATATATATATATATATATGCGATAGAGTTGAGAGGTATATATTTTAACTATATACCTACTATAATACTTTAAAAGGAAATTTTTTGTTGTTTTTTTTTGTGATTTTATTATATTATTATTTTGCGAGAATAAAAATAACAAACAACATGCTAGTTGCAAGAAACAATAGTAGAAAGAATCACTTAGCTTTCTATGAATAGTTTATGGATATCATTGATAGGGTCAAGTTCATCAGGAGTCATGAAATACTCCTCTTCAAATTGGAAGTTGTTTTTCAAGAACTTGACAAAGTGTGCTATGGTAATATGATCTATTTCAGACTCTGACATGTAAAAATAAAGTTCATGGCAATACTCTCAATACAACACAGCTCTAGGGACTCTATTCCATATTTTTCTATCCATAAGAACAACTTCTTGGTCCTCTACACGAGATAGAAATTTATGTACTACAACTGCATTCTCAAGGTATTCCTCAAAGGTGTATAATTCAAAAGACACAAGTGCTCTTTTATCGGCTAACCACCTATGACAAGCTCTCTGAAGTTCATGGTACAAAGTCACCTGATCGGGATCCAAGATTCTATCTAGGACAAACCTCTTAATTTGCCTACGTTTTGGAGATCTAGATTCAATAATACCCAATCTCCTATCAATTTCATCCCACAAAGGTTGGGCTCTATATGTTTGAGGTACTCTAAACACAGAAGTAATCTCTATGGCTATTAATTGATTTTCAACATTTATGGAGACAACTCATATTCTATTATAATCTACCATCTAAGTATGATATGCAAATTTAACAGTTTTCTAATGATTCTAGATGTTCTTAATAATGTGTTTTTTTTTTGGATTGTTTTCAAAAGGTGTTTTAGTTTCATGTCGGGTTCACCAAAATGTATCACCCAAATTTTTTGCACCCTTACCTTCAGGCTAAAGGATCTGTGCCTTGAAGGGGGATGAGAAAAGGATGGAATAATACCTCGAACGGAGAGGCCCTTTGAAGGTCGTGCCTCTTGAGGCAAGAGTATAAAGGTGAATTTTTGACGGATGGTGGAGTTCACCACGAAAATTTGAGTGGCAGTTTCCATGCCTAGGTTGAGAATGGGTTTGATTTGTTCATTTTATGTTCAATCATTCAGATTCCTAGGTTGGCAAAAATGAAGCTAAGCTACTCTATATGAAATTTTTTATTTATATGAAGACAATAGAAATAAATGAATCCTAATGCGATTGAATACAGAGAATATATAAAATAGAGAAGAGTACACCTGATTTATGATGTCTGATGAATATTCTGAAGCTTGTAGGAGTCTAGATATTCTTAGATATGATAGGATCATCTGTAATTGTACATAATCATTCTAAATCACAAGAGATCGTCTAAGATCACCCAAGATCGTCAGCGACCTGACGAATTCATCAGAAGAATTCATCAAAAACCTACAATCAAGAAAATAGACACCAAAAAACCAAAAATACAATTGCAAGGATGATGCAAAATGATAGAAATAAGAGTATAGATGCTTGAATGATAAATCTAGATATCAAATTAAATGATATGCACTATTTTGAGAATTTAATTTGAATTTTATCGTGCAATTATGCTAAATGAGGTGAACTCCAAGATGCAAAATAGAAATAAATTAATCTAATGCACGAATAAATAAGGAAATGAGATAAAGAATGCAAATTCAGGGCTCTGATTGTCCCCAAGCTGAATTGCAGACAAGATCGTCTGTAATCATACGAGATCATCATCGATCTTGATAGGATTGTCTGAAATTATGGTAGAATCGCCTGCGACGATCCGAGATACCTTCGACTGAAACACAGTGAAATCCCGCAACAAAACTTGAAAACACAAGTGTAAATGATGGGAGATAGGATGTTCTAACATGGCAAAACTATAATTGCAGTGAAATGATCAGCCAGGCAGCCAGGTAGGGAGTCAAGAATGGGGATAAACTAAGAAGATCCCAATTTATATAGGATTAGGGGGAGGTTAGGAGGTTGGGAATCATCCCAATATGGGAGATCAACATGGGAATCTCCAACCACATAGACACGCTTCTACCCAAGTTGGAGAGGTTGTTGGAACATAAGCTAATTATGAAAAATTGGTTTTGAGACGAAATCGTCTGGACGTTCTGTTCCAGATGAATTCATCTGATTTGGGACGATATCATCAGATCAACGATGATATCGTCCAACGGTCACAACAACCTCTAAAAATGGCATGAAAAATGATGTGAGCGATTAATAGGCAATTTCAGAGTTAAAATTCAAATTTCTACCTTTTACTGATGGTTTAACTGTGCCAATTTTAGGGTGCTACATATGATATTATTTTTTGATATAAAAATTATTCTCTAATCCTTATTGAGTTTGTCAAAGAAATAATTGTGAGTGTGGCAGATTTGTAAAGGGTAATTACTCTTCAAGAAAAGGTATGGGCAAAATTCTTCTTTGTTGAGTTTGGTTTTGGCTTGATTTAAAATTAAGTTTGGAGTGAAAATGATTTTATTAGGTTTTCCTTTTCGAAAGTGGTTGAGTTAATGCTTCAAGATTTTCTATTTTGAGTGTTGTTATTAAACCTTGTTTTATAAGCATTGTTGTTGAAGCCATTGGTTGTGCAATGAACTTGAACTTGAGTTAGAAAAGAACATGAGTATCATTGTTATGTGAGATTTGTTGTTGAGCATTTTTGGATACATTTTGAGTTGGGTGATACATGCTTGGACTAGGGTTTGTGAAAAAGAGTTGTCCCTTGAGGTGATTTGTTGAGGAGAGTTGGTTGAGCTTAGTCAAGTGATTGTGTGAAGTGGTTGCTCAAGTTCCCTGAAACAAACTATTCTATATTCTAATTTGAGTTGAGATTGAGCTTTGAGTTAGAACATATTGAGTCTCTAACAATTCTCTTTATGCTTCTATGAGATTGATTTGAGTTGAGATTGAGATTTGAGTATAGAACATATTGAGTCTCTAACAATTCTCTTTATGCTTCTATGTGATTGAGAAAGTGATTGAGCATTGAGTATAGAACATATTGAGTCTCTAACAATTCTATTTATGATTCAATGAGATTGGACAAGTTCTGTGTGGACTTGTTAAACATATTTGAGGTAAGTCTTTGAGAAGGCTTGTGGACTGATTTTGTGTGAGCTTTTGTGGAAGCTTGCAATGCAGATTTGAGCAAGTCCTAGAGAGGACTTATTGAGCAGGTTTGAGCAAGTCCTAGAGAGGACTTGTTGAGCAGATTTAGACAAGTTCTAAGTGAGCTTGTTGAGTAGATTTAGACAAGTTCTGAGTGAGCTTGTTGAGAATATTTGGATAAGTTATAAATGAGATTGTTGAGCAGATTTAGACAAGTTTTGAGTGAGCTTGTTGAGCAAATTTGGACAAGTTATGAGTGATCTTGTTGAGCATATTTGGACAAGTTTTGAGTGAGTTTGTTGAGAATATTTGGACAAGTTTTGAGTGAGCTTGTTGAGAATATTTGGACAAGTTCTAAGTGATCTTGCTGAGCATATTTGGATAGGTTCTATGTGGACCTATTGAGCAAATTTGAGAATGTTTTAAGTGGACCTATTGAGCAGATTTGAGCAGGTTTTGAGTGGACCTATTGAGCAGATTTGAGCAGGTTCTAAGTGGACCTATTGAGAAGATTTGAGTAGGTTCTGAGTGGACCTATTGAGTAGATTTGAGTAGGTTCTGAGTGGACCTGTTGAGTAGATTTGAATAGGTTTTGAGTGGACCTATTGAGTAGATTTGAGAAGGTTTTGAGTGAACGTATTGACAGAGCTTTGGAGGTGATAGAGTATAGAGGAAAAAGTCTCAGTGGATAGAGATCCAACAACCAAGATAATTAAAGATATATATTTTGAGTGAAGAGTTTTCAAGTGGAGAGAGATCCACCAGTCAGTGCATTAGAGAGACAGAGTCTTCTAGAATATCACTAGCCAGAGCTGAAGGGGAAAGAGTTCTCTTATGGAAGATATCCACAAAATTGATATTAGAGGATCAACATCTCCTTTGGACTAAGGTCCATAAACATTGTAATAGGGAAAGGATTCCCATGAGATTATTTGAGAAATATTTAGAAGAAATATTTTCTCCGTGGAGGTAGCCATCTATGGGTGAACCATGTTAAATATATGTCTCTATTGTGTGTGATGATTTGTGCATTGCTTTGGTTATTGCTATTGATATTTCCATTGACTATATTGATTAATACTATTTGGGAAAGAAAAGTAAAAAGTACTTGTTGTGGTTGCTCCACAACGTACCCCAAAATTGGGGACCCACCTTTTGTTTTTGGTATTTGGGTGTTTGCATGTTCGTTTCGAGTGTCTAATGCTCAGCTTGTTTTGAATTTGCGTTTATCATTAGTCTTTGTCAATAATATTTTCTTGTCGATGATATTTTATTGTCGACGACTTTTTTCTTGTCGACGATATTTTATTGTCTACGGCCTTTTTATTGTCGATGATTTTTTATCGTCAAATTTCTTGTCAACATTTTTTTATCATCAAATTGTTGTTGATGATTTTTAATGTCATTTTGTTGTCGACGATTTTTATCATCAATGTTGTGTTAGCAATGTTATTGCTAATATTTTGTTGTTAACATTGTGATGGTTAAATTTCTTGTTTTTATCATTCATGTATAATGAGCTTGTGTTCTATATATAAAACAGGTTTTATGTTAAAACTTCATTCCACCTTAATACCTCTTTAATATACATCTATACAAAGTAAAACAAACATATCGGTAATGTGACCCGGGTTCAATCTCCATGATGGATGTGTATAAGAAGTATTACTTAAAAATAAAAATAAAAATAAAATAATATCAAAATTATATATATATATATATATATATATATATATATATATATATATATATATATAAGATAACAATATATATTAAAACTAAAAAAAAAAAATACGTGATTAAAACAAGCTCATGGGCTATGTTAATTTTGCCTTAAATTGGATTTGAAAGTCTAATGGGCTATGTTATTTTTGCCTTAAATTGGATTTGAAATTCTAATATTTGGTCATATGCAGGACATTCACCAGCTAACGAAGGACCGAGTGTGGAATACAACATAGCGTGAGGATACAACCATGCATGATGATTGGGCGACTATCATCAGCGTCGGGACCCACAAACAGAGGGATGACCTCATAGATAGAACAACCATGAAGGTGGTATAGCATGACATTCAGAGAGAAGGCAACATCATGGCATGAGTGGGTGTTTAAAAAAATTTGATGATAACAAAGTAAAGCTTTGATGTCGGTCCAGTGGTGTAGGATAGCAGCGTTGATGGCAGTAACAGACACGACAACTTACACATACGATGGGCTGTGGTGGGAACCATGATGACAAGCCAACTATGATGTGACAGATGCATTGGATCTCGATAGAAGTGAGTACATTGGGCGGCGATCGACGAGCGAGAGATTAATATGAGATGCACTTACGAGATGATGACGAAAAGAATGCACTTAGATGGGTGCATGTTGATGAAGGTAGCTATGGTGACGATGTTCCCAAGTGATCAAAGCTAGAGTGATGTTTAAGGGGAAAACAATGGGTGCATGTTGATGAAGGTAGCTATGGTGACGATGTTCCCAAGTGATCAAAGCTAGAGTGATGTTTAAGGGGAAAACAATGTGACAATTTGGAACATTCAAATCTATGTGGACACCAATGATAGATGGAAGGGACCCACAGATCATATGTTATGTATAGATGATTTGGCATGACAAGATACGTCAATAAAAAAAATAGTTGTACGAAGAACGTCGTAGATGATTGGATGCTCGACAGAAGGTTTCAACTGGGAAAATGTAGAATTATACTAGAGTCAAGATTGACATAGAATACAGAGGATTTATTGGAATATGGGGAAAATATTACTAAACGAACATCGAGGCTTCAAAAGTGGAAGTTTGATGAAAATGCAGACTATGGAGAGCGTTAAAAACACAGTGACGCAAGGCAAGTTTAGAAAAATGGGCATCGATGGAGTGCGAGCGCACTTGTTCTCCGATATCAGGGAACAAGGGCAATGATCGAACATGGATAAAAAAAAGCTACAGTGGGGAACGTGTAGGTAGACCACCACACGGCAACACGGCAAAGCATGAGTAATGGATAGTATTCATCGACGCAGCATGGGATGAACTGCGACGAAGAATAATAATGATGAAAGGGATAACACGAGGGCTATAAAAATTCACCTATCCGTGTGTTGAGGAAATTCAAGTTTTAATTCAGGTCACATGGATGTCAAAAATGTGAGTGTGGTCGATGGTATGGCTAGTTTCTTGGGTATTCGATGTGGGATCACAGTGAAAGAGCATGGTAATTTGTTATCATTGGCATCATTGATGACTTGAGCCCTTGCCCATGCTGGAATAGACAAAAAAGTTAATTTTTGGTTTAATATAATTCAAACAAGGGTGTGCTGTCAAATAATTCAAGAAAAGTAAATTTAGATTATAAAGCCATTACATATGGTAGAAGGGCATAAATGATGAATATTGTTAAAAGTGGCCATTACAAAAAAAAGCGCTACAAAAATAAACATTTGAACGTTACGAAGTGAAATGAAACCATACACTAAAATAAGAAAGGATACGAAGCGATAGGAAGCCCAAATGATCAAAGGGGGAAAACGAAAGGAAAGACGATCAAACCAAGGAAGAGAGATGAAGGAGCGAAAACGAAGAGTTTTGGTAAATATTTAAAATTTTCGTTGAAACAGGGAAAAGAGGTTGGAAAATTTTCAGAGAAGATTGCAGGAATGAAGGCAAGGCCTTGGCACTGGGTTTTTCTGGATATTTTTCTTCCACATTGGACTGGTTTTTTGAGAAAATCAGATTTCTGCCATGTACAAGGATATATTTTAATGCAGATAGTTTTTCAGAAAGTTGCATCTTATGGGCAAGAAAGGAGGAGTCATTTTCTGCATGCAAGATTAAATGTCTATTTTTTTCTCTTTTTAGATTTTAGGCTTGTAAATGGAATTTATGCAAGTTTCTTGGTTGCTTCATGTGAATGTTTAAATCTGAAAACCTCATTTAAACCCTAGGAACCAACACTTAGCTTATCCGGATTGTGCTTGTTTTGCAAGTCCAATAAGTTAGGTTGCATGCATGAAAACCTCACATCTTTGATTTTGTCGGAATAAGATAGCATCAAATTGAATGTATCATGTGTTTCATTTTTTGCATTTCAATTTTCATTTTTTTGCATTTTATTTTTCCAAAAAATTTAATTTTTTTTTTAATTTTCAGGCATTAAAATAAACATTTAAAAAATTTCAAAATCCAAAAACAATTTCACCATTGCGTAGGTTATACTTCATAATTCCAATACGCACTTTGAAATTTCATTTTCGGAGTTGTTTAGTTTTTTTAAAAATTCATCGAAGTTGCTGTTTTATTACAGATTTTAAAAAATCCGAAAATAGAAAATTTCCATTTTTTGGGCCGAATTTCATTTTTCAGTTTCATGCTTCATTCATGAGCCTATGATGACATTCCCTTCATGAAAATTCTAATTTCATTGAAGGAGTTATGTTTTATGGCATTTCACAAATTTCCATTTTTTTGAGCCTAAAATTGCCCTCTTCATAAAAATTCTAATTTTACGAAAGAGGGGTAATTTGAGTATTACATTGAAGGTCATTTCTTTAAAGAACTTAATTTTTCATCTTAATGAAAATTTGATTTCATCTAAGAGGGATAACGTAAAGTGAAATTTAAAGCCCTTAATTTAAGGCCATAAATTATTGCCTCTTTGTGAAAAACCTATTTCACCAAAGAGGGATAGTTTATCGATCACATTGAAAGCTATCTTCATCTTCATGATAAGAAGCCATATTTGGACTTAATAAAGAATATAAAATCTACCTTAAAACTCTCAAGATGAAAGGAATTAAGGCACTACATCGTGGTCATATGAGGGCCAACTCACATTTGCTTTATTTTGGTTCAATGAACAATCACTAAAGTTTCATGGTAAAATAAACCAACATTGCCCCTTGTTTACAGTTACTTGCAATCACTAAGGTGTTCCAAGCATTTAAATTGAATATCTTTATTTGAGATTACTAATACACATATGCAAATGCTAAATATAGCGGAGACCTTGGAGAAGTTGTTTGTTTAACTTCTTTGCAAGAGGGGATTTAGAACTTGTTAGTCTCACAATGACACTGAGAGGGGGGGTGAATCAGTGTAGTTCTTTAAACTTAAATCTACAACTCTTAAAGCCAAAACAATGAAAACTTAAAACCAAATAAATCAAGTATAACAAGAGAACATCACACAACACAAGATGTACCGAGGTTCACCAATTTTGGCTACTCCTCAAAATGACTGTTTGGACTCCCATCCAAATCCAGCCTTTGCAAAGCACCAACTTTACAATCAATTTACCAACACTCACTGGAAGGAGTGCCAACCCTTTATTAATCTGCACCAATAGAAAGGAGCACCAACCCCTGATTTACCAACACCTACTGGAAGGAGCACCAACCCCTGATGCCAAGCACCAACTTGGACTTCAATTTTTCAACTAGAATATTGACATTAAAATTCCTTCACTTTTACAAGACCCTGACTAGTCTATTGCTTACCCAACCTCTCTCACAATTCATGGAACACACACACTTTTCGCACTCATACAGCCCTCTTACAACCCTCTCTGTGCACTCTGAATTCTCCACGCAACACTCCTTTTATAACATCCATATTCTCACATGCAACTTATTAATTGTAACTCCTATATTTAACTTCCATATTTTTACATGCCACTTGTCAATTGTAACTTCTTTATGTAACTCCTTTATGACACAAGTTTCACATATGCCACTTCATTGTTTTGGCTCTATGTTTGGGCCTTGAAATGTTTTTCTTTTCGACTCTTGGTCTTCGTCTGCTTTCATTGCACCTTGGTGCCACATGTTGTTTAGTGCTACCACTGTAGAATCTGTCTGCCTATCAACCAATGATGACATTCGGTATATCCATCACTCAAATATTTCATTCTGTAACATCCCTTGTAACCACCGTACTGAATTTTGTCACACTTCTTATTTTAGCTGTATGATTTCACTCTGTAACTGCCCCTGTAACTATCGTACTGACTTCAGTTCACTCTTCTTATTTTAGCTAGGTTATTCTTCTTGCATCGCAAAAATGTGACATGTCACGAAATCGTGACACTTTTGCCTCTTTGTCCTCTTTTGTTGCTTTTGGTCACAAAAAATACATGTCATGATATCGCGACACTTTCACCTCCGTACTCTTTCTCTTCTCGACAAAAAATGTGACATGTCACGATATCGCGACACTTTTTCTCTCTTGCTCTCTCTCTCTTCTATTTTGATCATGAAAATGCGACATGTCGTAATATCGCGACACTTTTTCTCTCTTACTCTTTCTCTTCTCTTCTGGTCATGCAAATGCGACATGTCATGATATCGCGACACTTTTTCTCTCTTGCTCTTTCTCTTCTCTTATGGTCATGAAAATGTGACATGTCGCAATATCGCGACACTGTTTCTTTCTTGCTCAACTTGTCATGAAATTGCGACACTTTTTCTTTCTTGCTCAACTTGTCGTGAAATCATGACAATTTTTCTTTCTTGCTCAACTTGTCATGAAATCGTGACATTTTCTTTCTTGCTCAATATGTCGCGATATCGCAACACTTTTTCTTTCTTGCTCAACATGTCGCGATATCGCGACACTTTTTCTTCTTGCTGTATTTTGCTTTTCCTTTGATCTTTAGCATATGGGCCACTTCGGTCTTCTTGAAAAATCACTGTACATACTCTGAATAACCTCTAAAATCCTATCCACTGCATCAACCGATCTATCTGACTATGTTGACAACAATGACAATACTATCGTTGCACCTTGCTCAACAATCTCCCCCTTTGGAATTGTTGGCAACACACATGCAATTTCCTGTAATTCTTCTCCCCCTTTGACAATAATACCAAAGGGCTGCTGCAAACTCCTCCTGAGTCCATGCACAACATTCTCAGGCAAAAATTATTACACTTAGAAAAAATCACAAACATAAGCAAAAAGATAAACAAATACACAAATGCTCCCCCTAAGAATGTGGTCCCGATAGCTAGTAAATTCTTGGGAAGCATGACCACTCCCAATTTATTGTGAAGGTACTCAAAGACTTCCTTGGGCAATGGTTTTGTGAAGATATCCACTACTTGCTTTGTAGTTGGAACAAAATCCAACTTAACCTCACCTTCTACAACTTTCTCCTTCAAAAAGTGATACCGGATAGCAATATGTTTTGTGCGAGAATGCATAACCAAATTCTTTGAGATGTTAATGGCACTGGTGTTATCACACTTAACTGAAATTGGCTCACTAAAGTTAATACCAAGATATTTCAAGGTTTTTTTCATCCATAATACCTGCGTACAACATGTTGTCGCTGTAATATATTCTACCTCTACTGTGGATAAGGATACTGACTCTTGTTTCTTACTGTGCCACGCGACTAACCTGTCTCCAAGATAGAATGCACCTCCACTGGTACTCTTTCTGTCATCTATACATCTTGCCCAATCTGCATCTAAATACGCAATAAGGGTGAAGTCCTTACCTTTCGGATACCATAACCCATACTCCATAGTACCCTTGAGGTACCGAAGAATCCTCTTCATTGTTGTCACATGAGTCTCCTTGGGACTAGCCTGAAATCATGCTACCATGCATACTGCCTATAAAATATCTGGTTTGGTAGCTGTCAAGTACAGTAAGCTCCCAATCATAGATCTATACATGGTTTGATCAACATGTGGAGATTTTTCATCCTTGCTCAATTTGCAACCTGTCGTTATGGGAGTGCTAACTGGCTTACAATCCTCCATTGTGAACTTTTTTAGCATCTCTTTCACATATTTAATTTGAGAAATAAATATGCCCTTCTCATTTTGATTAAATTACAACCCGAGGAAATACGAAAGTTCACCAATCATTGACATTTCAAATTCTTTCTGCATCTTATTTGCTAAATCTTTACACGACTCATCTTCGCTGCTGCCAAATATGATATCATCTACGTATACAACAAGAACAATAAGATGGACATTTTCTGTTTTGACATACAAATTACTATCCACCATACCTTTCTTGAACCCTTGTTGAGTAAGATAGTTGTCTAGCCTTGCATACCATGCTCAGGGTGCCTATTTTAAGCCATATAATTCTTTCTTCAACTTGCAAACCAAGTTGGGATCATCACCACGTTGGAAACCATCTAGTTGCAAAATATAAACCTCTTCTTCAAGTTTCCCATTCAAAAATGTTGATTTCACATCCATTTTATAAAATTTGAAATTCTTGTAAACTGCTAAAGCCAAAAACATTCTAATTACCTCTAGTCTAGCCACAAGTGCAAAGGTTTCCTCAAAGTCAATACCTTCAACTTGTGCATACCCTTTACATACCAATCTTGCTCTATTCCTGACTACCTATCCGTCTTCATTCAATTTGTTTTGAAAGATCCATTTAGTACCGATTATATTTTTATTTGCAGGTCTTGGTACTAACTCCCAAGTTTTGTTTTTCTCTATCTGATATAATTCTTCATTTATTGCCTTCATCCAACTTTCATCTTTGCTTGCATCAGCAACATTTTTGGGCTCAATGCTGGATAATAGAGAGTAGTTACTTACTACTCTTCTTCTTGTCTAAACACCAACTGTGGGGTCTCCAATTATTTTCTCTCTAGGATGATTATTTTGCAAGCTGCCTATTTTGAATTTCTTATTTTCTTCCACTTCTGAATCACTATTTGAATCATCTGAGTCAATTTTTTGTTTCTTTTCTGTTTCCTTTTCCTAATCTCCTTTAATAACCTCTTCATAAATTGGGTAGTTCTCTTCATAGCTAATTACTCGTTCCCTACCTTCATCAAATTTAACATCGAGACTATCCACAATTTTCCTTAGCCTCTTGTTGTAGCATTTGTAATCTTTTCTTTTTGACGAATAGCCAAGAAAAATATCTTCATCCACTCTATCTTCAAACTTACCAAGATTTTCTTTAGTTCTTTTGATGTAACACTTGCTGCAAAAAAATTTAAAGTATCTTGTTGTTGCCTTTTTACCAAACCACAACTCATAAGGAGTTTTACTTTCATGCGTCCTCAACATGCACCTATTTTGGATGTATACCACAGTATGAACTACCTCTTTCCAAAATCTGTTTGCTACTTTGCTCTCAGTCAACATAGTCTGTGCCATTTCCTACACTGTCCTGTTCTTTCTTTCTACCACACCATTCTACTGAGGTGTCCTGGCTGCTGAGAACTGTCTCCTAATACCATATTTTTCACAGCACTCTGTAAAATCCTCTGAAATGAACTCTCCTCCTCTATCTGATCTTAAACATTTAATATTTTTTCTTGTTTGATTCTCAACTTGGTTTTTGAAAACCTTGAACATCTCAAAGGTGTCTGATTTATGCTTCAAAAATAGTACCCATGTCATCCTAGAATAGTCATCTATACACAACATAAAATATTTGTCACCATTATGCTTTGCATTCTCATGGGTCCACATAAATCAGTATGTATTAGTTCCAAAGGTTTGCTTGTGTAGTATTCTTTTGTTTTAAATGAGACTCTAGTTTGCTTCCCCTTTTGGCATGAAGCACAAATGCTATTTGATGGTTTTCCAATGATGGGAATATCTCTCACTGCATTTTTTAAGCTGATTTTTACTAGATTGTCAAAACTGATATGACCAAGCCTCTTGTGCCACAACCAATTTTCTTCTTCCTATCCAATCAAGCAAGCTCCTTCTGAAGTATCTGAGAGAGTGTATAGGTTACCTGATGTCCTCGATCCAATTGCTATCAACTTTCCACTGTTTGCTTTTCTGACTTCACAACCCTGCTTCTTAAAAATCACTTCATGACCTCTATCACAAATCTGACTTACGCTCAACAAGTTATGCTTCAGACCAACCACAAACAAGACTTATTTTGACTTGATTTTTTTATCACTAATATTAACTGAACCTTTGCCAACTATATTAGCTCAACCATTATTTCCAAATTTTACTGAACCACCTTCATATTGCTGTAACTTCTCAAATTTATGTTTGTCACGTGTCATATGACTGGAGCATCCACTATCAAGTATCCATGGTGCATATTTATTATGTTCTTTAAATGCTATTTGTACAATCAAGGATTCATTTTCTTCCTTAAGTTGCTCTTTTTCTTTCCACTCTGGTTTGATTACAGTTTTGGGCTCTTATTTTAACTTTTCTTTTTCAATAGCTTGTGCATGTTTTTTGAAAAATTTTCTATTTTGTCCCATCCCATTTGGTTGAAATTTTCTTCCCTGAAATTGATTTGATGCAAATGTACTTCGAAAATTTCTTGCAATGTGCCCAAAATTATGACAATTATAACATTCTACTGCATAATCCATCAAAGGTGAAAAAACATTTCTACTAGTAAAATTCCTTGGTCCTACATTATACTTGCAATCTGAAATCTTATGTCCATAACCATTGCATTTAAAATAGTAACCAGAAAAGAGATGATTGAACCTAGGTGATGGTCTTTGCCATGTTGTCATAGGAGCCATAAATATTCTTCTTCTTTGATGTGTGACATTGGCGAATCCATCATTGTCAATTCTTCTTTCGTACCTTGCATTATTGCTTTCTTTTGCATGAGTCATTTTTCCTTGATCAACCTGTTTCTTATCTTCATTCTTTATGGATTCTTCATTTATGGCCTTTGATCTATTGGATGATTCTCCTTCGTCAAAGCCCAAACCAAATTTGATGCCTGTAGTCCTTTGGTTATTTATGATCTTATTCAGCTTCATAGAAATTTCTTCATGTTTGTGATAACAACTAATTTTATGATTCATCTCTTCTATCTACATCCTTAAAACAACAGTATCTTCTTATAGCTTGCTACAATAATCTATTTTCATGGTTATTTGCACTTCGAGATCTTCAAATATTTTCTTGGATTCTTCTATCTATACTTTCAAACTGGTTATGATTTAATTTGCATCCTCAAGCTTTCTTAAAATTTTCTTGTTCTTTTTTCTTTCTATCTTCAATTCATCTAGAGCTGCAATTAGTTCCTCTTCCAAATTTACTTCTGCATTAATTTTTTCTTCATCACATTCCTATTATTTTTCTATTTTTTCTTCTTTGAGTGCCATGAAAAGAGCTTCACCTGTTTCCTTTTCAGAATCCTCATCGGAGTTGTCTTCTGATGAAATGACATTATTGGAGATGAAACTTTTCTTCTTGAAGTTGCCTTTTCTAAAATTTGTTTTTTTCTTCCAGTCACTTCTTTCTTGGTGCGATCCTTCATCACTTTTGTTCTTCTCATTAAGTGGACATTTAGCTGCAAAATGCCCAATGCCTCCATAGTTGAAACATTTAAACGGTAACTTTCCTCTATATTTTCCTTTTCCCCTTTTTAGTTTTCGAACAAAGTTTGCTTTCATTTCATCTGATGTCTCTTCTTCCTCGGATTTTTGTTTTGCTTTCATATTTTTGTGGGCTTTAAAAGTAGCTTCTTTGTTTATGGGTTTATATTTTCCTATTCTCATCTCATATGCATTCAAAGAACCATGCATCTCATCCATACTAAAAGAATTTAGATCTTTAGCTTCTTCTATAGCTAAAACTTTAGAATCAAATATTTGGAGAAGAGATCTTAATACCTTTTTCACGATGACAAAATCTTTGATTTCTTCACCGAGTCCTCTAATGACATTAATGACTTCATTAACTCTCAGCATATATGCTTCTATGTTCTCATTGTCATTCATATTTAATACTTCGAACTGAGCTCGATATGTTTGTAACTTGGCCTCCTTGATCTTATCGTCTCCTTCATGAATGCTCCTTAGTTTGTCCCATATTTCTTTTGCCATTTTACAACTCATAATATTTACCAGTTCACTGTCCACTAATCCACACATGATAGAATTCTTTGCTTTTGATTTATTCTCAAACAGTTTCTTATCGACAACATTGGTTGGAGAAGTGGTGGGTATTATGTATCCACTTTTTACTAAATCCCAAATGTCGTATCCCAAAGCACAAAGATATGTCTGCATCCTGAATCTCCAAAATGCGTAATTAGATCTATCAAACAATGATGCTTTGTTTGATGAGAAGCCTTCATCACCTGCCATTGTGTTACTTCCAAGATCACCCTAGCTAGTTAAGCTTATTCAGGAACCTCGCTCTGATACCAATTGTTAGTCTCACAATGACACTGAGAGGGGGGGTGAATCAGTATAGTTATTTAAACTTAAATATACAACTCTTAAAGCTAAAACAATGAAAACTTAAAACCAAATAAATCAAGTATAACAAGCAAACATCACACAACACAAAATGTATCGAGGTTCACCAATTTTGGCTACTTCTCAAAATGACTGTTTGGAATCCCATCAAAATCTATCCTTTGCAAAGCATAACCAACACCCACTAGAAGGAGAACCAACCCCTTATTTATCTACACCAACAGAAAGGAGCACCAACCCCTAATTTACTAGCATCGACTGGAAGGAGCACCAACCCTTGATGCCAAGAACCAACTTGGACTTCAATTTTTCAACTAGAAGATTGACATTAAAATGCCTTCACTTTTATAAGACCCTGACTGGTCTATTGCTTACCCAACCTCTCTCACAATTCATAAAACACACACTTTTTGCACTCATACAACCCTCTTATAGCCCTCTCTATGCACACTGAATTCTCCCTGCAACACTCTTTTTATAACATTCATATTCTCACATGCAACTTATTAATTGTAACTCCTATATTTAACTTCCATATTTTTACATGCCACTTGTCAATTGTAACTTCTTTATGTAACTCCTTTATGACATAAGTTTCACATATGCCACTTCGCTGTTCTGGCTCTGTGTTTGGGCCTCGAAACATTTTTCTTTCTGACTCTTGGTATTCATCTACTTTCATTGCACCTTGGTGCCACGTGTTGTTTAGTGCTGCCATTGTAGACTCTATATACCTGTCAACCAATGATGACATTCGATATATCCACCGCTCAAAGATTTCATTCTGTAACAGCCCCTGTAATCGTCGTACTGACTTCTGTCACACTTCTTATTTTAGATATATGATTTCACTTTGTAAATACCCTTGTAACTGTCATACTGACTTCAGTTCACTCTTCTTATTTTAGCTGGGTTCTTCTTCTTGCATTGCAAAAATGTGACATGTCACGAAATCATGACACTTCTGCTTCTTTGTCCTCTTTTGTTGCTTTTGGTAATGAAAAATACATGTCATGATATTGCAACACTTTCGCCTCCATACTCTTTCTCTTCTCTTCTGGTCATGAAAATGCGACATGTCACGATATCGCGACACTTTTTCTCTCTTGCTCTTTCTCTTCTCTTTTGGTCACAAAAATGTGACATGTCACGATATTGTGACACTTTTTCTCTCTTGCTCTTTCTCTTCTCTTCTGGTCACAAAAATGCGACATGTCGCGATATCGCAACACTTTTTCTCTCTTGCTCTTTCTCTTCTCTTATGGTCATGAAAATGCGACATGTCACGATATCGCGACACTTTTTATTTCTTGCTCAACTTGTTACGAAATCGTGACACATTTTCTTTCTTGCTCAACTTGTCACGAAATCATGACACTTTTGCTTTCTTGCTCAACTTGTCACGAAATCGCAACATTTTTCTTTCTTGCTCAATATGTCGCAATATCGCGACACTTTTTTTTTCTTGATCAAAATGTCGTGATATCGTGACACTTTTTATTCTTGCTGTATTTTGGTTTTCCTTTGATCTTTAGAATATGGGCCACTTTGGTCTTCTTAAAAAATCACTGTACATACTCTGAATAACCTCTGAATTTCTGTCCACTGCATCAACTGATCTATCTGACTGTGTTGACAACAATGACAATACTGTCATTGCACCTTGATCAACAGAACCCAAGTCCTAAGAAAGAGTGTACTTTCACAAATGGGTGAAAATAACACTCAATAATACTCTTATACTGTTCAACCCCCCCTCTAAATATAAGCTTGTGTTCTTCAATTGGTATCAAATATGGTTCCTTCGGAAGAAGTTTAACAGGTTGAAGGAAGATTCTACAAGAACACAAATGACAAATAAAGGCAAGAGTAGAAGCATGAGACACAAGAAGAAAAGAATACCTATAGTCATGAAAGAAAATGAATATGGGTTAAAATATTGTTGTGTTGGGAGAAAAAATGGAAATAGATTCAAGAGATGAATCAAGTAATGGAGAAATATCCAAACTAATAAAGTTTTGTACCATATGTGGGAATACAGGTCACCATGTAGCTTATTTTCCACAAGAATGTTTTGTTTGTGGTCAACTTTGCCATGATGCAAGATATTGTAATGGGTTTAGTAGTAGTGAAGATGAAGATGATATTCTCGAAAATGAAATTCTAGATATTGGTTCGAGAAAAGATAATAGGGATAATCAAAATAGGTATGAAGAAGAAACTCTACTTTCAGTAATATAAGAAAGAGAAGATGCTTCATAAAAAGAAAAAGGGAAAGCCACTCTTAAGGAGTTTATTGAATTGAAAAAAGAGAATTTATAATTGAAGGCTCAAATACAAGAATATGAGAAATGCAAGAAAAAGCTTCTACATGATATCTCTGACTTGAGAGATAAGGTTGAAAAAGCAAGAAGAGTTGAAGAAGGTATGATTAAACAGTCAAAGGTAAAAGAGATAGAATGTAAAAGGCTTATGATTACTCCTGGAGAATTAAAAAGGGAGAACTCAGGATTAAGGGTTCAATATCAAGAAGATGAGAAAGAAAAAGTAAGGTTTCTATAGGAACTCACTAACTTCAAAATCAAATCTGAAGAGACAAGAAAAATTGAAGAAGGTATAGCATAAAAATTAAAGACAAAATATCTAGAGTGTGAAAGATTAGAGCATGAGATAGTTTCACTAAGGATAGAAGTAAAATGTTCTAAGGACAAGCTATACAAGTTTGAGGAAAATTAAAAGACCTTGGGAAGGACTATCAATGCACAAAGGTCATCAGTCACCATAACAGGACTTAGTTCTAAATAAGAACAAGGGAAGCAAGAAATAGAAAAAGAAGAGTCAAAAGAAGTAAGTAAAAGAGAGAGTGAGACTTCTAAGAATAAGTTGGACAATAGAAATTTCAGAAAGGAAAGGAACAATGTACAAAGAAGATACATATGGAACAACAATCAGAATAGAAGACCAAAGAGGTCTAGACAAGGAAGCTTCAATGGGAGATGTTTTTCATGTCACAGGTTTGGGCACATGGCTTCATAGTGCAAGACTCATGAAAGATAGCAATATGGAAAAGGACAACTTTTCCAAGGGTATTGCTACTCATGTCATAATTTTGGTCACAAGGCAATTAATTGTAGAGTTCATGACAGAAGAGGATATTGCTTCACTAGGAGAAGTCCTAAGACAGTTGCACCTCTAAGAAATAATAACATTAAGTGTTATAAGTGCAATAATGATGGTCACATAACAAGATGGTGTAGAGCAAATATTCCAGAATCAAGCAGCATGAATAGGAACAAGAATATGAACAGGAATAGGAACATGGGCATGAACATGAATAGGAACATGGATGAGAACATGAACAAGAACAAGAATATGGATGATAATAGGAACATGAATGAGAACAGGAATATGGATGAGAATAAGAATAGGAATAGGAATAGAAATGATGACAGGAACAAGGATGATGAATTGGAAATAAATAGTGAGAGTGTTAGAAATTTGAGTTAATTTGAGGTATTTTATGTTATCATTGATGTCACATGGATCATATTTGGTTTTGGTGGCAAAAGCACTTCATAGATAATCATCTATGATATTTTGGAGAGCATGGATATATACAGGGTTTTTATGAAAACCAAGATAGGCAAAATAAAAGGTTTTATTTAAAACCATGGTAGGCTTATGTGGAAATGGTTTTTCTTAAAAGCCAAGGTGGAATTTTTTTTCATTGAAAAAGGACCTTCGATGATGAAGATATTAAAGTTTAAATTAATGGAGGGCTGACCTATGTGCAATTAATGGAGGTTGGCATATATATATATATATATATATATATATATATATATATATATATATATATATATATATATATATATATATATATATATATATATATATATATATATATATATATATATGTAAAGGTTTCAATTTATTTCGAAAAGGTGGCATATTATATATCGTCGGAAAGATTATTTCAAGGGATATTTGACTAACTTATTTAGAAGGATAAATAAGGTGTGTGTAAAGAGATATTTATGATTTTACAAAGGGGTTCCAAAAGTGAAGTTTACCTTGTTCTTTTTCAAGAGGATTAATTCTTTCATGAGGTGACAAGGTATGCAATATTGTGATTTATTTTATTTTATGGTATAAGTGGTTTTGGGAGTGAAAAGGTTATGCAATGTTTTGATTTATTTTATTTTATGGTACAAGTGGTTTTAGAAGAGATAAGGAAGTTGTGCAATTAAAGGCCTTGGTTATTATTATTGAAAAGTGGAGTAATGTTGATTATTTTGTGAAGATTGGCAAAATAATTTTGTGATTGTGGAAGGTTTACAAAAAGTTTTTTTCATCTTCAAAAAGGTATGGGCACGTTATCCTATTGATTGTTTATGGTGGTTGATTTTTGAAATATCATTGGAGGGAAAATGATTGTTTGTGGTTTTATTTTCTGAAGTATTTGGTTGAATGCTTCAAGTTTTTTTTGATTTGAGAGTTGAGTTTAAGTATTATTTTATAAGCATAGTTGTTGAAGCCCATTGGTTGTGAAAGAAATTGAGCTATAAAAGAACATGAGTATCATTGTTACGTGAGATTTGTGGTTGAGCACTGTTGGAAACATTTGAGTTGGTTGATACATACTTGGACTAGGATTGTGTGAGAGAGAGTTGTCCCTTGTGATGATTGGTTGAGTTGAGTTGATTGAACCTAGTCAAGTGATGTGTGAAGTGATTATTCAAGTTCTATAAAACAAAGTATTCCATCATTCTATGTTGAGTTGATATTGAGGTTAGAGCATATTGAGTCTCTAACAATTCTCTATATGGTTCTATAAGACTTGAATTGAGTTGAGAGTGATATTAGAACATATTGAGTCTCTAATAATTCTCTTTATGCTTCTATGAGATTGACTTGAGTTGAGTTGAGATTGATTTGAGTTGAGTTGAGTTGAGATTGATTTGGATTGAGAGTGATATTATAACATATTTAGTCTCTAACAATTCTCTTTATGCTTCTATGAAGTTAATTTGAGTTGAGATTGCCATTCATTGTTGAGTTCATTTTGAGTACTACTTGAGCATGATTGATTAAGCCTTTGATAAGGCCTTTGGGATAGATTTGAGGATAGTTTTGGGACAAATTTGTGGACAGCTTTGTGGAAATATTTGTAGAGCAGATTTGGGCAAGTTCTTGGTGAGCTTGCTAGAGAAGATTTGGGCAAGTTCTTGGTGATCTTGCTAGAGCAGATTTGGACAAGTTCTTGGTGAGCTTGCTAGAGTAGATTTGGGCAAGTTATTGGTGAGCTTGCTAGAGTAGATTTGGGCAAGTTCTTGGTGAGCTTTCTAGAGCATATTTGGGCAAGTTCTTGGTGAGCTTGCTTGAGCATATTTGGACAAGTTTTGTGTGAGCTTGTTATTCATATTTGGACAGGTTTTTTGTGAGCTTGTTATTAAGCATTGGACAAGTTCTATGTGATATTGTTATTTAGCATTGGACAAGTTATTTTTGAGCTTGTTAAGCAAGTTCTATGTAGGCCTATTGAGCAGGTTCTTAGTGAGCCTATTAACAGAGCTTTGGAGGTGATAGAGTATAGAGGACACAGTCTCAGTGGATAGAGATCTAGCAGCCAACATAGTTGAATACATATTCGAATAAAGGAGTCTTCAAGTGGAAAGAGGTCCACCATTCAGTGCAGTAGAGAGACAGAGTCTTTTAGAAGATTACATAGCCAAAGTAGAAGGGGAAATAGTTCTCCTATGGAAGAGATCCATGAACTTGAGATTAGGGGATCAACATCTCCTTTGGACAGAGATCCATAAACATTGTAATTGGGAGTGATTTCCAAAGATATTTATTGAGAAAGTTTTAGTAAAATATTTTCTCCGTGGAGTAGCCCACATTGGGTGAACCATGTAAATTGTGGTGTCTCTATTGTATATGGTTTTTGTACATTGCTTTTATTACTGCTATTGATACTACTATATTTACACAACATAATATTGAATTGGAAGAAACAGTAAAAAGTGGTCTTATACTGTTCACCCCCCCTCTCAGTATAAGCTTGTGTTCTTTAGAGAGGATTCATAAGACTCAAAGAAGAAGAGATAAAGATAAAGGTAAAGAATAGTGCTTTCAGGGAGTAGAAATACTCCCACCCTAGAATTAACCACCTCATGTGGAGGTGGGAGAGGGGCTAACCTAAGAGGCTCATTCTTAACCTCGAGCCCCAAAGGTGACCATTTGCCATTGATGTCAAAGGGGGAGAGATTTATGTATTGGGGAGAGAACTGATATAGGGAGATTTTATATTTGAGAGATCTTTGATCCAGTGGGAGCAATGTCCCAGGGGGGCAAAAGAAAAAGAAAGGTCAAGTTTCAATAAAAGGATATGGGCTGTCATCAATGACAAAGGGGGAGATTGTTGGACATTTTGAGTCCCTAAGTCAAAGTTGTCATTGATGTCACCATTGATGCCACCTGATGGAGTCATAATTAATACCAAGATTTCAGCAAAAAATAAAGGCAAAAAATACGGCCAGTTGATATTCAACAAGAAGGCAAAAGTTCGAGGAAAATAATACAAAAGAAAGAATTTGAAAAGGAGTGATGATATTTATTTTATAAATTATTTAAATTTAGGATGAATTTAAATTTTATAAATAAATATTATAATTGTTAGAAGTGCCATAGTGAAAACCCAAATAAAATAATTGTAATTTTTATTACAATATTTTATATTGCAAAAATGGGTTTATAAAGTCTAAAAATAATAAACCTAGACTATTGGGTTAAAGGTTTAAAGACCAAAGTTTATGTTAATAAATCCAAAGGTTGGATTAAGGGTTTTAATCAAGGAAATGTTTATTTCCAAGAGAAGCGTTGATGTCAAAAAAAGCAAAGGAAAGTTTCGACGTCATCAAAGACAAGGGAAGCACCAACATGTTTAAAATAATGGGAATGCATATTGTAGACACCAAAATAGCACCAATCTGATTATGTGACAACAAAAACTGATCGCACTAACACACACAGCTCCCAGGGCAGCCCCCAGAGGTTAAACAGTGGTTCTAACCACTCACACACCAGTTTTGCAAGTCAAAAATCAATTTGGCACCTTTTAGACACTTTATTTTTTATTCGTCCCACCCAAGGACGAGTGCGGATTTGTACTCGTCCTACCCAGGGACGAGTGCGGATTGATACTCGTCTCACCCAGAGACGATTACTGACGCTCGCTTCGGAGTGGGACGAACACCAGGTTTGACCGACAAAAAGTCAAATC
This sequence comes from Wollemia nobilis, assembly GCA_028583015.1. Taxonomy (NCBI): domain Eukaryota; kingdom Viridiplantae; phylum Streptophyta; class Pinopsida; order Araucariales; family Araucariaceae; genus Wollemia; species Wollemia nobilis. The sequence goes on along the minus strand of JAQPPZ010013020.1, from coordinate 2,263,250 downwards.
TCAGTGCATGCATGACATAGGAGTGCAAGTGAGCTTTTCTAAAACATACAAAGAAATGCATAGAGGCAGTTAAGAACCCCTCAATCAAGAAGAAGTCTTCTTTTCACACAAAAAGCATTCATGCAAAGAAACACTTTTGCATGTTAATTCAAAGAGACTCCTGAAGCGAGCGTCGATAATCGTCTCTGGGTGAGACAAGTATCAATCCGCACTCGTCCCTGGGTAGGACGAATGCCAGGTTTGACCAAAAAAAATTCAGATCTCGGCGCATGACAACTCAGAACTGCCACTTAGATTTTGCTGCATGACATAGGAGTGCAAGTGAGTTCTTTTGACAACTCATATCTGCCAATTGACGTTCCCTTCACTGCATGGGAATGAGAGTAAGATTTTTAAGACAACTCAAATTTGCAACTTGGCTATCTCTTCATTGCATGGGAGTGCAAGTGAGCTTTTCTAAAACATACAAAGACATGCACAGAGGCAGTTAAGAAGCCCTTGATCAAGAAGAAGTCTTTTCTTCACACAAAAAGCATTCATGCAAAGAAACACTTTTGCATGTTAATTCAAAGAGACCCCTTGGGTCTATAAAATGGTGAGTTTCCTCGCCCAAAAGAGATACAGAGAAGGAGAATTTTTGAGCGATGAAGTGCTGCTAATTCACTTACTTGTGATTTGTGTTTTCAACATCTATAATCTCTTAATCGAAAGAGAGGTTATTGGGTGACTTTTGAAGGCACGAATCAAGAACCAACCCCAATTTTTTTGACCACAATATCCTACCAATTTGTCGACAACACATCACATCAGGTTTCGGACCCATCCTAAGTGGATTGGTGTCGAAGCAAAGTTTCACCTATGGGTGGTTTGCCTTTGGGCACCCCCCGCTTTATTTATTTTGTAGTATTTAGTTAGTTTCATGTTTATGCTTTTGTCAAGTTTTCATTTTATTTAGACTCATTTTAACCATCGTTAGATTCATATTTTATTTTTCATACACAGGTGCTACTGATTCTTTATTTGTTTCTTTGAACGCAGATTTGCAGCATTGGAGGAGCAACGAGGAATCTACCTTTACCAACGCAAGCGGTGACAACATTTTGGTTTGCCCATCTTATATGTGGGCACACGGAAGAAGGAATTCTGAAACAAGTTGTAAAAGACCAACATTTAATGCTCCTATCCCCTAAAAAGGAAGGAGACGCATTGTAACACAAATTTGAAAAGCATATCAATAAAAGGGCCGATCTTTATATTGCTTTAATATCTTGTGTTCATGTTCTTTCTTTTTACACATTTTTCAATAACATAGGATTTAAGCGTTATTTTAGTTTCATTTACATTGCATTTTTAGTTTATCCTTTTTGTTTCCAGAATCTCATGCTTTCAATGGCGATCACGGTGGGACCTCTGTCCTCTGTTTTTTTTTTTTAGGTTAACTTATTGATCTAAAATTCCTTGTTTTTTTACAGGTACCTATTTTTCATCATCAGACTGTTATTCGTCTCTGCAAGTGAGGATTACAGAATTAGTATTCATTTCACCTCGGGATGAATAAATTATTCGTATCACCCTGAGACGATTAATGTTCTGATATTCGCCTCACCCAGGGACGAGTATAATTCTATGCAAATTTCAGAGCAGATCAGAAACATCCAGTTAGGCAGAGAAGAGGTAGGGGTTTTTTTAAAGATTCTGTCAAATTTTTGTTTTTCTATTTTTTGGTTTTCAGTTTGTATGGCTTAGGGAAAGATTTCTTTTTTGTTTGCCTGTTTCAATTTTTGATTATGGATAATTAAAATGAACCCCACACATCACGTGGTATTTTAAACCAAGGCGTTGGTCGTAAAACCCCAACCCTTGAGCAATACCAAATGTGGATTCCATTATCACTTTGGCTTGAGATATTGCATCCATTACCTCGATCGCGACTGTTGCTAGACATAAATCCTGACGAAAGCTGACTGCGTGTAGCTTGGGGTGATTCCCAGCACGCAAGGATAAGTCTTCTATGGTAAGTGTCATAAACAAAGTGATTCCCATTCTATACCGCCTATGTTCCATGTATCATCTGCTCTCACGTACCTATAGTCTCCCTCACGTAAGGGTGGGTATATAGAGAGGTTGGTATATCGGTCCGACAATGGTATATTGAAGGGGCGACCATTTTGGGAGTCATAAGAGCCTTCATAATTGCATTTAAACGTTTCACAAAATTTTCAAAAACAAAACAAACAAAAAAGACACACTAAACCAGATTTAGGGCACACTTAATATTTAAAAGAGATAATCATTGCTTGTGTGTGTGTATGCTATTTTCTGTTTAGACAAAAAAATCATAAAAAGAAAATCATAAAAAGAATTTTTGCATTTTTAGGTTAGCATTACCATGGTGAATACTCGTAGCCAAGCCCAATCATGGGCAGAAGCTACAAAAAATGCACCAAGAGAGACAAATCGTCTTCGATATAGCCTTGAAGACTTGGCCATCCCGCCTCAACGGCAGGGTATACCAGTTAGTTCACACCATGCAGAACATGGCTCTAGAGGCCCATCATTGAGGGGCACTCCAACCCATACAGTCATAGAACATGGCTCTAGAGGCACCTCCTTGAGGGGCTCTCCAAGTTAGGCCATCAATAGACGAGAATTTAGAACCCCCTCCCTAAGGGGAACTCATGAGCAACAAGAATATTTTCAAGAAAATAACCTATATGTACCACCTGGTCTAAGCACGAGGCCTCCTTTGGAAGTTCATTATGGATGGCCTAGTGATGAAGCACTATGTACTGCTCTAGAACAACAAAGGGTCCAAAAGGAAGAACCATATGATTTTGTGGTTCCTAATTTACCCCCGATTAATGTCGGACATAGTAGACCATATCCAAAACATCAGGTTCTTCTGACAGGGCAAGATAATTCTGCCCACACTTTTTATGCATATCACAGAGAGAGTGAGGAGGATCACTACATTCCTCAAGAACAATATCCAGTGTGGAAACGATGCACGTCTGCACCTGCTTTATATCCAGATCGCTCATTAAGACCAGAGTTTCAAGTAAATGCGGCTAACCTCGACAGAGGGAAGCAACATATAGGGGTCTCAGAGCACCATGATCAAAATAGATATGTAGGAGAGACATCTAGGCCTATTAAACAAGAGACAGTAGAAAAAAATGACTTGGCATTTGCACAACTAGCTACCTGCCAAGCGCAAATCACGTGGCTTAGGCAAGAACAACAGGAATTAGAACATTTGTGTCACCTTGATCAAGAGTGCATTCAATGTCAGACAGCTGAATTGCTTCACAACCATGTGCCTGAGAAGGCCCCAGTCCCTCGTGCACAACAATATGAGAGGTATGTGAGGCACAACCCCTTAGTACAAGACAGGTCTCCACGACTTCAACAAGAACTACCTACAAGACCTCTTAGACTTGAGCGGGAGGCCATTCCCTGCAACCTTGATGGGCATCCTCCACGGGCACCTATCCATGTTTACAGGCCTAGGCCAAACACTCCTCAAGAAGATTATGAGGATTATGACCAAGAAGAAGAGCGGGCTGAAACGCCCTATCAAGGTAGAAGGGATGCTACCCATTTATCCATTCAAAGGCCTCAAGTTCCCCGTAACCCATAGCGGGAACAAACCAAGGAGGAGGAGATTACGTCCTTTGATGCATACAAAGTGTTGTTAGAACGCTTAGAGACTATGGAACTCAAGACTTCTAGGCCCCAAAATCCTACCTTACGCCAACTCCATAGTCATCCGATGCATCCATCAGTGCCAGCACCTCCATACCCCGAACATTTCAAGCTGCCTCAATTGGCACTCTTTAAAGGGGATGAGGATGCTCAAGAGCATGTGACGCAATTTTTGAGCCAATGCTTTGGTATACAAGACAATGATGCATTGCTATTGAGAACATTCATAACCACATTCATAGGATCTGCCTCGGATTGGTTTACCCATCTACCGAAGCATAGCATCTACAACTTGGATCAACTAGTGGACGTGTTCCTAGAACGTTTTGCTTTCAATACAAAGAAAAATGCGTCACTCAGTGATCTAGCTAGCTTCAAACAGTATGAGGAGGAGTCTATGGTAGCATATGGAAATTGGTGGAGGACGGTGCTTTCAAAGCTGTCCTACCTCCCTCCTATGTCCGACCTAACTCAAATGTTTGCAAAGAGCTATTTGCGATCGATCTCTATGCTATGGTAGCTGCAGCAATACGCCACTTTAGAAGAAGCTCTGGCGCAAGCTAGACATATCGAAGAGATCAAGATACATGATGGCAAAATTGCCAAGCCTAATAAAAAAGAGTGGAACAAGAGCACCAAAACATGGAATATGCAACAGAAACCCGCCACGATCAATCAAGTTGCTATTAATGCCCCTACACCTACCCAAGCAACACAGCCTCCAAAGGCTAATTATCAAGCGGTGCCTCATAATAATTATGAGAAAGATAACAAAAATTAGGATCAAAATCAGCAGCGTCGCCCTAAGCAACAATTTACACCATACACTGAGTCTAGGGATTCCTTGTTTGACCGTTTGTCAGCGGCAAACTTGATTAATCTGCTAGATATTCCAACAATTGATCCTAATGCACCAAAGCCTAAGGGCTACAGAGAGGATATTTTCTATATATTCCACAGAAGGAAAGGGCATGACCTTAATGTCTGTTGGACGTTTAAAGGTTTAGTGCAAGATCTTATTGATAATCACACATTGGTAGTGGATAACCCCATCGCACCCAACAACCAACAAATGGGTGTTTTCAAAGATCATTTACCCACACATGATGCACAAACAAAACCTCTACATGTCAATGAAGTGCAACAGAGTTTCCCCATGGAGGGGTATGTTGGGATGATTAGCATTGTGACAAGAAACAAGAGACACCTAGGAGTTGTCCCTGTGACAACCACTAGGGAAGTTCCATCCACGTCACAACATCAATCGAATCCTACACAGTTACCCCCGCCTAGACCAGTGGCCATGATTCGAACTAGACTTACTCAAAGTCTATGGACCACATCGGCTAGGCTCTCCATTTATGAGCTTATTCAACAATCGGCGCCCCATAGAGAAGCTCTTATGGAGATATTAAAGGCAATTGAATTGCAACCCCACGAAGCGGATTCGTTCAACAATTTTGTGGGGCATGTCAAACAATGTACTGAACCAGTCATTACCTTCAGGGAAGATGAGCTAAAAATGGTGATTGGATATGTAGTGGATCCACCCCTACACGTTATTGTGCGGGTCAACGAGACTCCGTACAAGCGGGTGTTGGTAGACACTGGTTCATCCAGTAACATTATTACAACTACTACACTGAAACATTTGAAGCTGCCAGCCTCTCACATTGCACCTTCCACTTATACCCTTCAAGCATTTAATGATGCGATATGCTCGACAGTTGGCACAATTGTTCTGCCCATACAAGTGGGACAAAAGACCATTCATACATTGTGCCACATTTTAGAAGGTGAGATGGCTTACAATATCTTGCTTGGGTGGCCTTGGATCCGGGATATAAAGTGTGTCCCTTCAATTGCTCATCAATTTTTGAAGTATACATTTGAAAGACAAGTGCATGTGGTCCCCGTAGATTTGGAACCTTTTAAATATTGCAATTTAGTGCAAATCATGCCGCAATCGACCCTCCCTTCAATGCATGTGGATTTCCAGTTAAATCCATCTAAGAGGGGTCTGACTAAGCAAGAATATTCATAACCAAATCAATCAAATTCTCAGGTGGGATCATCTTCTTCATCTAGTCCTCCCACAACGATGCCACCTACGGTGGCCACACCAACGGACAAAGGAAAGAAGCCCCTGGAAGCGGAACCACCTCTAGTCTCCGACATCTCTATAGAAGAGACGCTTAATAGAATGGAAGTTGAGATGCCTAGTTCACCCCACATGGAGTGGACTCAAGGAGAACTCCCATTCGCTTCCCCTCAATCACCAACGATTACTGTTGAGATGTCTAACATAGACATGGGGGAGTATATAGTGCGCAATGTTGTTGCAACGCCCACACTTCAGTCTATGCAAGACATGGGAAGACCTCGAATCCCCATAGGCTCTGTGGTTCCTTTAGGCTACCCACCTAATCAGAAAAAAATTATTTTTGGAGGCCTGGATCATGGCGTTGAACCTTCTCGACAAGAAGATGAAGATGAAGATCCCTTTGTGGAAGATGTCAACTATCTAGCTAACCCAGACTTCGCATTACGATATCTTAGCTAATGCAATTGGCATGGATACGGGTTAGGCAGGTATGAACAAGGAATGCATGTTTTGTGCCAACCAAGATACCAAATGCCTTATGACAAGTCAGGAGTAGGGTTTAATCACCCTTTTCCCCTCGACATCTTGGTCAAAAACATGCAAAGCCTAGGGATAGGCAATAAGGATGGGTTGGCATTAGATCCATATGCCAATCCAAATACAACTTATACATTGGGGGATTATTTCCCATTACAAACAAATAACCTTGTTGACCTCAACAACACTTTCCCTATGACTGAACAAGGAGAAATAACATGGACTCACCCACAAGGGGAAGATGGACCAGACCACGTAGGGTCTTCTAAAGATGAGTCAGAGTATGATCATTCGCATGAATATCCAATGAATGACGATCAGGATAGCTTCCTGATGATGTTTCCCTTGAATGATCCCAGTGAGCATAGGTTGCATCAACAACAACAAAATCCTTTGGACATAGATGACATGTTTGAACACTTACACATAGGCCCAAGACATAGGAGGCATTTCAACCTGGCGCAGTTATAGCAATTACTGCATCCGCCACTCCAGGAATACAGAGAGCATATTTTGCCTGGAGACCCTATCAAACCATCAGTGCCTAGGGCAGACCCTGTTTGCAGGTTCATGCATAGGGCTGATCCCTGTGTACCCGTGCCTACAGAGCCAGATCCAATGCACCAAGAGCATCCAAAATGTTAGAGTTGTCACATTTGCGATAATGGAGATTACAATCATTTCATCAACATGGTCTCCATTGACTTGACCACCCCCATCCATGATCCAGCCAATCCCACATGATTATTGCATCTAGACATAGAGGCTATTGATTGGGATCGCGCTGGCACACCACCATATCCATTAGAGTATTGGCCTTGCGGTGGGATGTTTCATTTCACTCCAAGATAGACTCAGGATGTCTTCCATGCTGAAGAGGAACTTGATGTTCCTAATGATGATCTTAATTCAGCAAACGATATCCATCTGATCCCAATTCTACACCAATTGGAAGACGGATGCCATATGTCGGTCGAAGCAATGACTTATGTAGACATCGACACAGATCCAATGAATCCACGGATTCTCAAGCTGGGGGTAATTCTTTCCCCTGAAGATCGAGCCGATTATGTTACCCTTCTTAAGGAAAAGAAGGAGGTTTTTGCATGGTCATACAAGGATATGCCAAGACTAGACCCATAGCTAGTCACGCACAATTTAATGCTTGATCCGACAATCAAGCCAGTCAAGCAAAAACTATGCAAGATGCATCCAATAGTGGCCTTAATGGTAAAAGATGAGTTACAAAAGTTGTTGGATGCCCAGTTTGTCATCTGTGTGGATTATCCTCCATGGTTGTCTAACATGGTTCCTGTCAAAAAGCCTGACGGGAGGATTCGCATATGCACCGATTTTCGAGATCTTAACAAAGTGAGTCCTAAGGATGATTTTCCCTTGCCAAGCATCGACGCATTGGTAGACGCTATAGCAAGCCATGAAATGCTTTCCCTTATGGATGGTTTCTTAGGATACAATCAGATTCGTATCAATCTTGAGGACCAACTAAAAACAACATTCACAATGCCTTGGGGGACATTTTGCTATAAGGTCATGCCTTTTGGCCTTAAAAATTCCGAAGCCACCTACCAACGTGCCATGACATACATCTTTCATGATTACATGCATAAAACTTTGGAAGATTACATAGATGATTTGTTGGCCAAATCTATTTTGTGCCCAGATCACATCGGTGACTTGAGCAAGGCCCTTGATCACCTCATTGAACATAAAGTCAGACTAAACCCCAAGAAGTGCGTCTTTGGCATCACCTCTGGAAAGCTTTTGGGTTTCATAGTCTCCAAACGAGGAATTGAGGTAGACCCAAACAAAGTCAAGGCAATCCTTGCAATGTGTCCCCCAACCACCATCAAGCAACTCAGGAGTCTACAGGGAAAGGTTGCATCGATCAAGTGCTTCATAGCATAGTTATCTGACAAATGCTGACCCATGAATAAATTATTGCATAAGGGGGTCACATTTCATTGGGATGACGAGTGCCAGTCAGCCTTTGATGACATTAAATAGTACTTGGCTTTGCCACCAGTATTGGCACCACCTAGACCAGGAGTGCCATTCTATTTATACATATCAGCCACTGAGGTGGCACTGGGTGCCATGCTGTCCTAGAAAAATGAACTTCACAAAAAATAGGCTACATACTATCTTAGCCACACCCTATTCAGTTATGAACTTAACTATGCATACATTGAAAAGCTTTGCTTGGCAGTGGTGTTTGCTACCAAAAAGCTATGCCACTACATGCTTAGTAATAAGACGTATGTTGTGTCTAAGGAGAATCCATTGCGATACATGATGAGTCATACTTATCATAGTAGCCGCACGGAAAAATGGATCATGTTGTTGACGAAGTTTGACATAGAGTTCATTGGACAGAAATCTATAAAAGGTCAAGTCATCGCCGATCAACTAGCTGAGGCTCCTCTTGAAGACGATCAGCCTCTAAATTTTGAACTACCTAATGATGGGGTCTTCCATGTTTCAGAGTCGCCAGATTCTGATGAGCCTGAGTCATAGGCTGACATAACCCTATTATTTGATGGTTCTAAATGTGAGCAAGGGGGTGGTGTGGGAATTGTATTCTTCACTTCGCAAGGCACTCCAATGCCCTTGTCATTTAAATTAGACTTCTCGTGCACCAACAACAATGCAGAATACGAAGCCTTACTCATAGGTCTTCAGACAACAATCACCATGAACATTAAATGATTGAACATATTTGGTGATTCGTTGTTAATTGTCAATCAAGTAAAGGGGATATTCCAATGTAAATGTCTATTTTTGCAGGCCTATAAATCCCTTGTGGACAAATTCCTGGTACAACTTGAATGGTATGACATCGAGGCACTCCCTCGATCATAAAATCATTTTTCGGATACTATGGCCTCCTTGGGGTCACTCATCCCGCAAGACCCTTCTGGTGAAATGACAACCATTCAGGTTAAAAAATTATCGCAATATGTGATGGAGCGTGCAAGCTCTGATCTGACGCCAGGAATCCACATGATCCAGATTGAACCATCTCTGGATAAGTTCTCTCAAATTCGAGATTGTTTGATTCAAGCCAATTGGGGGTCCTTGTTCTCCCCGACCCCTCTTACTAGCAACACCACGTTGTTTTTGTAAGTTCTTTCTTGCTCAGCGTTTGTTCAGGATAGAATTTTAGAGGGATTGGTCGTTCATACTGTCGAGGTTTCTGATTAGCAAGATTGGTACACACCCATTCAGGATTACCTCAAGCTAGGTACTCTCCCACTTGGATTGACACAAGCCACAAAAAGATCATTCAAATAGAAAGCGACAAAGCATGTCTTGTTAGGAGACATTTTGTATCATCGAAATTATGAAGGAATCCTACTTCATTGTTTGGACCAACAAGAGTCCACTTGGGCGATCACCCAAGCTCATGATGGTACATGTGGTGGCCACTTTAGCGGTATGGCCATCGCAAAGCGCATTCTTCGCATGGGTTATTATTGGCCATATTTAGAGTGATACTATTGCGCATATGTGAAGAAGTGCATGAAGTGTCAGCACCATGCTAATTTGACACACGTACCTTCTCAGGCCTTATAGTTGATTCAATCGATTTGGACTTTTTTGCAGTGGGGCTTTGATCTAATTAGAAAGATCTCCCCTGCGTCGTCTGGTCGTCACACGTTTATTTTAACGGCCACAGAGTACTTTACCAAATGGGTGGAAGAAATTTTGCTAACCACTATGACTGGAGCCCACATTGCGGAGTTTATTTTGCATAACATCATATGTCATTTTGGTATTCCATCCAAGATCCTATCAGATAATGGGACACCATTCAATAATAAAGATGTGCGTGCTTTGACAACAAAGTACAAAATTTAGCACAGCTTTTCAACACCGTATTATCCATAGGCAAATGGGCAAGCAAAGGCATCAAACAAGACGCTAGTCGCCATTCTCAAAAAGACAGTTGTAGACAATCATAAAGACTGGCACATTCAGATCCCACTTGCCCTATGGGCTTATCGCACCAGCATTCAAACGCCCACTGGGGCAACTCCATTTTCGTTGGTGTATGGCTCCGAGGAAGTCATGCCTTTTGAGTTGGAAATTCCTTCCCTATGCATTTCAATGCAAGAGTTCATCGATGATGACACTGTGCAGCAGGCCCAGTTAGATCAACTGATGTTGCTCTACGAACGACGCGTTAATGCTCTCGAGCATTTACGTATCTATCAAGAGCGACTCAAGAAAGCATGCAACATGAAATTCCATCTTAGGGAATTTCAAGTTGGTGACTTGGTCTTAAAAGAGAACCAGAAGAATTCTAATTTGCCGTCCCATCTACGGGATAAGTTCGTGGAAAACTAGTTAGGTCCTTACATCATTGACAGTAAAATAGGACCTACAACATACCGACTTGCCTCTCTTGAAGGAATCAAGGAAACAGAACCCTTGAACATCATTCATTTGAGGCCATTCCACATCTAGAGAGCCATAGTCCAAAAAAAAGCTCCAAGGATTACCACAATCACTTGGTCAACCCAAAAGCTCCAAGGATTATCACAATCGCTTGGTCAACCCAAAAGCTCCAAGGATTATCACAATCGCTTGGTCAACCCAAAAGCTCCAAGGATTATCATAATCGCTTGGTCAACCCTAAATGCCCCAAAGGTATCTATAAACCCTTTGGTCAAGACAAAAGCTCCAAGGATTTTCATAATCACTTGGTCATCCCTAAAAGCCCCAAAGGTATCTATAAACCCTTTGGTCAAACCAAAAGCTCCAAGCATTACCATAACTGCTTGGTCAACATAAATATTTAAAAATCAACAAAAACAACACAAAAATCAAAATTACAAAAACATTTGCATTTCAATTTCATGCATTCTCATAAAAATCAAAATTACAAAAACAATTGCATTCCAATTCCATGCATTCTCATAAACATCAAAATACAAAAATATAGGTTACATTAAGCATTGCATCCATACATTGCATACTTCGATAGGTCATATAAGTCAAAAGCATCATAGACAGTCATTATTTGGCAATTTCATCATTTCCACATCAAATCCATTTTCATAAACGCATACATCCAGCATATCACCCTTTTATTTTAGCATTGTCAGTTGTCGCCTAATGTATATAGGGTTTTTGTCATTCAGATGTCTTTAAATTTCTAGCCAAAACTGTACATAGTTAAACAGATTTTACACGGGAAAGTTTACTTGGATCACGCCTTGTTACGTAGCATCCCAACACAAATTAACACATATAAAAATTCCTAAGTTTTGTGAATGAAAGATGGAACCTGCACCGTAATCTCGGTTACCATAAGCGAAATGGCTATCTTGCTTATCCCCCTGTGCAAATAACCCTAGGAATGCTGAGAGCTGGCAAAAGGACAAGCATCCTCCCTACCCAATTCCCCATGAATCCCAAGTTCTGCAAAGTTGCAAAACATCAAAAATTTGCAAACCGTCAAAACACAAAAAATTGACATCCTACAGTGCACACATCAAAAGGCACAAACAATAGTGATTCTCGTCACTCCATATTCAAAATCCCTTGCTCAAAAAAAAAAAAAAAAACAAATAACACAAAAATAAATAGTGATTTTTATCACTATAAAGAGCAAGTATCCCCCTACAATTGAAGAAAAGAAGAGAGTCGAACTTGAATCCCTGGAACTCTCAGCATTTTGACAGGTCATGAGGCAAGCTTCAATACTGGTTTGGTTGATAGCCTATCGATCACTGGTAGTAAACCTCCCGCATGACGATATATTTGTCACATTAACTTGTGTATAGATCAATGTTTACATGTGGATGAGCTAGCTTATGGTATCCTAGATAACATCGCAGACAAATTTGACTAAATACAATAAAGGAGTTAGTGGAGCTAATTAGGTGATCCTCAATACAGGTTCGGTTGAAAGCCCATCTGGCACTGGCGGTATCCTGATGAATAACACATAAATGAACTCAATTGCACACACAGGGATGTGAAATAACTTGATTAAATTCAAGTCGGATTTAGACCTTGTTCAAAAGTCTTGCGAGATAAATGTACAGTCTTGGCTAGTTAGTTAAAAATATCTGCATCTCAAAAAAGCTTAACTACATTTTCAAACAACCGATACATTTCATTTCATACATCACCATAAAAAAAAATCGACAAAATACAAAAACAAAGTTTTCACATGCACAAGCATTCCACAAAGTTATCCCATTACTATAGCAGGTCAATCCAATCTTGTACAGTCTATGGTGCCTCGACAAATCATCAATAATTCATTTCATTCATTTCATATGCATACATCATACCAATTAGAACCATCGCATTCATCATCGCCTATGCATACATCAATGTAAAAACATGTACATAAAAATAAATCATGCAAAAAGTATAAACACCAAAAAGAGTCATCTGTATATATATATCATAACAAAATTGCCCATAGGCTACAAAACTGATCCTGTGACCCCGTAATCATACACCAAAATCCCCCGCCTAGGGCGTCGACCACCATGATCATGTAGGATCGGTGTGACGAGAGCTACCCCCTATAGTATCCGTCCTCTAAGATCTCTCAGGGCGACTGCTTGCCCCTGCATCCTGACCACTAGTGCCTCCCTCATCTTGTCGCCGACAACGGGATGATGCTGACTGCTCTGTCCCACTATCTCTCGTTCGGTATGACGACCCACTGGCCGGAGGCTCTGGTATTCACCCACCAAGGTGGATAATCTCGCCCTCCATCTCTAGCTGATGTCACCCCCAATCTACCTCCCATCACCTCCACTCTGCCTCCCACCTATGGTAGTACATGATGGTGTCATCGTGCTGTGCTAGCTGCACCCGCAGGAGATCCCTCTCCCGTGCAGCATCTGTATCCCCTGCCTGCTGGTGAGACGTAGCCCCTGCGCTCTCCTACCCTGCCAATTGTGTCTGTAAAATATCCCTCTCCTACGTCATCTTTGCAAGCTCTCCATCATGCCTCTGCAATAACCCAATCAATCGTGCTACCTCAACGTGTAACCCTGCCTCTGTATCCCCCGACCCGATCGGCTACGTCGGCCTCTCTAGAGCATCGGCCTGCTTCGGAGCATCTTGCATCTCTAGCTGCTCCTCATCAAAGTCATCTCTTACATCTACCACCTCCACCATGTCCACATCCGCAAAAGCTCCCCAACCCTCTCCTGGTGCCTCTACACCCTCTCTGCCTCCTGCTGCCTCATCTCCTCCTAATGGCCCCTCATCTCGCCACTACCGTAGTGTCCACCACTCCTGGTACTCGGTCGTCACTCTGACATCATCTACGTTCAAAATTTCCAATATTGTATCAGACTCTGCCCCTAATGGCTCGAGGATCAACGCAGCTAGGGTCCTCTCATCACTCCGGTGCCGGTAGACTATGGGTTCCCCAGGCAACCCCTAGCGCACCCCAAACTGTCGCATCACTCGAAGATAGTGAAAGTTCTCCTGCTTCGTATCGTGTCGTCCAATCACCCATCTCCCCCTTTAGACCTGCTGAATCCACTCATCAGCCTCTGGCCATGCGGGACAATCCTGATATGGCCTCCATACCACATCTTCGGGAGTCAGTCGTGCCAATGCATCTCTGTAATGATCCACGTCTCCTGTGAACCGCAGACTCTGCCCTCACTCCTCTAATCGATACCATAAAGCACCATAACCAATATCCCTATCCACCATGTTAGCCTGGGTAGTCCAGGGTAGCCCTCGTGGTCGCTCTACGGCTATATGCTGCTAGGCCCAGCACTACAACAAGTAACTACAGCCGATCCCCTTTCACCTTCGATAGCGGACCTCATACAACTCATCATATAACTGAGCCAAAAGCATCTGGCCCCATCTCATAATCATCGGTTCTATCACTGGACAATCCACCAAATGCCACACTACCTCCAATAGGTTCCATGGGAACCTCGCTCCTGATGAGTGGCAGGAGCATGTTGGAAATGAGGCTCATGAGTAGTGCATGCCTTACTCCCAACATTCCCCTCACATACCAATATCATACCAGAATCCCACCAATCCGACAATCTAGCTCCGCCCTCTCCAGCGAGGTCATCCCATCCTCATCCTCTCCATGTCCAAAATATCGCATCAGTACAATCATCCTCTGACCTCGTGGTATCGTCCGAATGGGAACCTAGTCTATCGAAATCTGAAGAATTCGATACACGTCCTCTAAAGTGATAGTCATATCTCCTATCGAGAGATGGAAGGTGTTCGTCCGAACATCCCATAGGCTGATCAAAGTTGTAATGTACACCCGATCCGCCACAACTGCATCCAACCAAGCCACATGCTTGAGCCCTAGGGCATCACGCCAATCCCAGTCCTCAGCTGTCAACACCTCACAGGCATTAGAAAAAATCTTCGGCACCCATGTCGACTCTTCACCACCTGCACATCACAGAAAACAACAAACATCAAAAACATGCATCAAATTACCATCACATGTACAAAAATGCATAAATGTACAGTAACATCTTTCATTCATATGTACATCCAAAAAAATAAAAAACAATAAAAATTTGACATGGTTTACCTACGGTTGTACCTAAGTTTACCATTTCAAAACAACAAAATTCATTCAGTTTTTATCTTACATTTCATCAAAAACAATAAAAATTTGACATGGTTTACCTACGGTTTTACCTAAGTTTACCATTTCAACCAAAAAAATTCATCCATTTTTCATCTTTAATTTCATAAAAATAACAAAAAAATTTGACATGGTTTACCTACGGTTTCGACCTCAGTTTACCATTTCAACCAACCAAAAAAATTCATCCATTTTTCATCTGACATTTCATCAAAAACAAAAAAAATTTGACATGGTTTACCTACGGTTTTTACCTAAGCTTACCATTTCAACCAAAAAAATTCATCCATTTTTCATTTTTTAATTCCCTAAAAATACCACAAAAAATTGACATGGTTTACCTACGGTTTCGACCTAAGTTTACCATTTCAAACAAAAAAATTCATCCATTTTTCATTTTTTTTAATTTCATCAAAAACGACAAAAATTTGACATGGTTTACCTACGGTTTCGACCTAAGTTTACCATTTCAACCAACCAGAAAAAATTCATCCATTTTTCATCTTTAATTTCATAAAAATAACAAAAAAATACCTAAGGTTTCGACCTCAGTTTACCATTTCAACCAACCAAAAAAATTCATCCATTTTTCATCTGACATTTCATCAAAAACAATAAAAATTTGACATGGTTTACCTATGGTTTTACCTAAGTTTACCATTTCAACCAAAAAAATTCATCCATTTTTCATTTTTTAATTCCATAAAAATAACAAAAAAAAATTTGACATGGTTTACCTACGGTTTTACCTAAGTTTACCATTTCAACCAAAAAAAATTCATCCATTTTCCATTTTTAATTCCATAAAAATAACACAAAAATTGGGCATGGTTTACTTATGGTTTCGACCTAAGTTTTACCATTCACATCAAAAACAAAACATTTTTAACCATGGTTACCCTAAGGTGTTACTCTAAGTTTCATTTTGGGTTTATCCTATGGTTTTCCATCTAAGTTTCCATCGGTTTGCATCCATGTTTCATTTTGTTTCATTATTTCACCTTTTAATTTAATTAATCAGGGTTTCATGTTTTAAACAAAAGAAAAACACCATAAAAACACATTTGCATTTTTCATATTTAAAATCGAGGAGATAGTGCACTTACTAGTCTCGCCTCGGCTCCGTCGCTCGACGACCCGGTCTGTGCACTCATGGTGGCTAGAAAATACGATAGCGCTTCGCATCAAAAAATCTACCTCCTCCTCCCCAGATCTCCAAATCGCAATCGTTGAACAGTGCAAATGAGCCAAATCCATCATTTTTGCATATTTATACTTTTTGCCAGCTAGTAATCGTCCCTGATCGAGATGACCGCTTTTCAACGCACTCGTCCCACCCTAGGATGAGTACCACTGTGGCGCACTCGTCTCACCCCAGGATGAGTACCATCACGACATTCATCCCCCTTGGGATGAATAAAAAAAAAATCAACAATAACCAAAACATAAAAATGACAAATGCCAACAAAACCACGAAAAATTGTTGGACACAAGTTCTCTTGCACTTAACCTCTTGGCATAAGAAATCTGATGTCGGGGTCTAACTTGTCGTTATCCTACTCCCTAAGAAGGCTACCATAGCCGGATCGCTCCACGAGAAGATGGATTTTTGCCAATGTTAACCCCAAATGGCATCCCAAAATGGGTTCACACCCACCAAAAATAGGTCAAAACAGTCGAGAAACTGCTCGAGCATGCTTAGTGGTAAACCATCTAAAGGCACCCTTGCACAAGTCATCTTGGGTCAAGTGACTCATCGCTTTTCTCATGTCGGTCATTCCCTCATTGATTTGTCGCTTGAGGGGGTAGTCACACTTAGTTGCCAATCAACACCAATATACCCAGTCTTGGAAATGACACGCATTCAAAGGATCATTGCAAAAGACAATCGCGCCCTGCTTGGGGCAGCAAACAAGCAATCATCACAAACTGATCATATACTTTGCATTCGTGAATCATGAACTCAAGGTTCCCACAGACAAAAGGTTGCGCCCTTTGCCTATTCATGACTGATCAATGTCTAAGTTCAAGTAATACCTCACCAAACCAGGTTAATGCTTGATTTAAGTTCCTTAGCTCGTCAGAAGCAAGGATTCAAGAATGCATGCCCTTTCCATACTTGGGGCATCAAGAGTTGGTTAGGTTACTGAGAAACCCTAATCATTAGTGCTTTAGTTATATATTTTTTCTCAGCACTGCACCACGTGCAACGCTTTCCAAAAAGGGGCATCTGTAGACACCAAAATAACACCAATCCGATTATGTGACAACAAACACTGATCGCACTAACACACAGCCCCCAGGGCAGCCCCCAGAGGTTAAACAGTGGTTCTAACCACTCACACAGTAGTTTTGCAAGTCAAAAATCAATTTGGCACCTTTTAGACACTTTATTTCTAATTCGCCCCACCCAGTGATGAGTGCAGATTTGTACTTGTCCTACCTAGGGACGGGTGCGGATTGATACTCATCTCACCCAGAGACGATTACCGGTGCTTGCTTCGGGGTGGGATGAACATCAGGTTTGACCAGAAAAAAGTCAGATCTCGGCGCATGACAACTCAGAACTGCCACTTAGATTTTGCTGCATGACATAGGAGTGCAAGTGAGCTTTTCTAAAACATACAAAGACATGCACAGAGGCAGTTAAGAACCCCTCAATCAAGAAGAAGTCTTCTTTTGACACAAAAAGCATTCATGCAAAGAAACACTTTTGCATGTTAATTCAAAGAGACCCCTTGGGTCTATAAAATGGTGAGCTTCCTCACCCAAAAGAGATACAGAGAAGGAGCATTTTGAGCGACGAAGTGCTGCTAATTCACTTACTTGCGATTTGTGTTTTCAACATCCATAATCTCTTAATCAAAAGAGAGGTTATTGGGTGACTTTTGAAGGCACGAATCAAGAACAAACATCGATTTTATAACAACAATATTCTACCAATTTGCCGACAACACATCACATCAGGTTTCAGACCCATGCTAAGCGGATTGGTGTCGAAGCAAAGTTTCACTCGCGGGTGGTTTGCCTTCGGGCACCCCCCGCTTTATTTCTTTTGTAGTATTTAGCTAGTTTCACGTTTATGCTTTTTGTCAAGTTTTCATTTTATTTAGACTCATTTTAACCATCGTTAGATTCATCTTTTATTTTTCATACGCAGGTGCTATTGATTCTTTGTTTGTTTCTTTGAACGCAGATTTGTAGCATTGGAGGAGCAGCGAGGAATCTACCTTTACCAACGCAAGCGGCGACAACGTTTTGGTTCGCCCATCTTATATGTGGGCACGCAGAAGAAGGAATTCTAAAACAAGTTGTAAAAGACCAACATTTAACACTCCTATCCCTTAAAAAGGAAGGAGACGCATTGTAACACAAATTTGAAAAGCATATCAATAAAAGGGCCGATTTTTATATTGCTTTAAATATCTTGTGTTCATGTTCTTTCTTTTTACGCATTTTTCAATAACATAGGATTTAAGCGTTATTTTAGTTTCATTTACATTGCAATTTTATTTTATCCTTTTTGTTTCCGGAATATCGTGTTTTCACATATTAATACCATGCCAAAGATTGTTTCAAATCACCCTTGCTCGATTTGAAAAGAAAGCGCATCAAATTTAATGCAGAGCTCATGATAGAATTTCGTATTTTTCATGGGTTGACTTGATGGTGGAAAGGACAAAGGCAAGTGCTTTGGTGTGTTGAATGCCAACAAGGCACCTTGGCCTAGTGGCAAGTGGGCATCATCTTACATTTTGGTGTGCACAGTGGTTTGAGTTTGAATCTCGCGGAAGACTTTGGTGGACATGTTGAAGGCACCAAGGAATAGGCACAAATGTTTTATTTTGCAAGGATTGGGAGAAGTATTGAAGCACATGGTGCTTCCTCCCTTCCCAATGAGTTCGTAAGCTTGTGTGGTGTTGGCACAGTGGGCAAAGACTTGTGTGCACTACGTTGAGAGTTCTAAACTCTCCAAAGGCAAAGGTACATTTTGTTATTTTATTTTATTAATGCCTAAGTTGGAGGTATAAGGAATTTAGTGGTTAAAGTCTTTGCATTGTGATTAAGGGTGGTTGTTGAGAAATATTGTTAGGAGGTATAAGGAGAATTCAGGTTTAGTTTTCAAGTCTTAAATTTTGCCATTGTGGAATATTGAAAGGTTAAGACTTTGTGGGTGTATGTTAATTTGAATAAAGGATTTTTTATTATTGTGAGGATATTGTCTATAGTTTAAGTTGGAGTGATAAGGTGTAATTGTGATATTATTTTTGTGATATAAAAATTATCCTCTAACCCATATTGAGTTTGTCAAAGAAGTAATTGTGAGTGTGGTAGATTTATAAAGGGCAATTACTCTTCAAGAAAAGGTATGGGAAAAATTCTTCTTTGTTGAGTTAGGTGTTTGGTTTGATTGAAAATTAAGTTTGGAGTGAAAAGGATTTGATTAGGGTTTCCTTTTTTAAAGTGGTTGAGTTAATGCTTCAAGGTTTTTTGGTTTGAGTGTTGTGATTAAACCTTGTTTTATAAGCATTGTTGTTGAAGCCATTGATTGTGCAATGAACTTGAAATTGAGTTAGAAAAGAACATGAGTATCATTGTTATGTGAGATTTGTTGTTGATCATTTTTGGATACATTTTGAGTTGGGTGATACATGCTTGGACTATATTTTATGAAAAAGAGTTGTCCTTTGAGGTGATTTGTTGAGGAGAGTTGATTGAGCCTAGTCAAGTGATTTTGTTAAGTGGTTGTTCAAGTTCCATGAAATGAACTATTCTATATTATGATTGAGTTGAGATTGAGCTTTGAGTATAGAAAATATTGAGTCTCTAACAATTATCTTTATGCTTCTATGAGATTGATTTGAGTTGATATTGAGATTTTAGTATAGAACATATTGAGTCTCTAACAATTCTCTTTATGCTTCTATGTGATTGAGAAAGTGATTGAGCATTGAGTATAGAACATATTGAGTCTCTAACAATTCTCTTTACGATTCAATGATATTGGACAAGTTCTGTGTAGACTTGTTAAGAAGATTTGAGGTAAGTCTTTGAGAAGGCTTGTGGACTGATTTTGTGTGAGATTTTATGGAAGCTTGCAATGCAGATTTGAGCAAGTCCTAGAGAGGAATTATTGAGCAGGTTTGAGCAAGTCCTAGAGAGGACTTGTTGAGCAAATTTAGACAAGTTCTAAGTGAGCTTGTTGAGCAGATTTAGACAAGTTCTGAGTGAGATTTTTGAGTATATTTGGACAAGTTCTGAGTGAGCTTGTTGAGCAGATTTAGACAAGTTATTAGTGAGCTTGTTAAGCATATTTGGACAAGTTCTGAGTGAGCTTGTTGAGAAAATTTGGACAAGTTTTGAGTGAGCTTGTTGAGAATATTTGGACAAGTTTTGAGTGAGCTTGTTGATAATATTTGTACAAGTTCTAAGTGATCTTGTTGAGAATATTTGGACAGGTTCTATGTGGACCTATTGAGCAGATTTGAGCAGGTTCTGAGTGGACCAGTTGAGCAGATTTGAGCAGGTTTTGAGTGGACATGTTGAGCATATTTTAGCAACTTCTGAGTGGACCTATTGAAATATTGAGCAAGTTCTGAGTGGTCCTATTGAGCAGATTTGAGCAAGTTTTGAGTGGACCTGTTAAGAATATTTTAGTAGGTTTTGAGTGGACCTATTGAGTAGATTTGATCAGGTTCTGAGTGGACCTGTTGAGCATATTTAAGAAGGTTCTAAGTGAACCTATTGACAGATATTTGGAGGTGATAGAGTATAGAGTACAAAGTCTCATTGGATATATATCTAGTAGCCAGGACAATTGAAGATAGATCTTCTTAGTGAAGAGTCTTCAAGTGGAGAGAGATCCACCAGTCAGTGCAGTAGAGAGACAAAGTCTTCTAGAAGATCACTAGCTAGAGTTGAAGGGGAAATATTTCTCCTATGGAAGAGATCCACAAAATTGAGATTAGGGGATCAACATCTCATTTGGACTGAGGTCCATAAACATTGTAATAGGTAAAGGATTCCCATGAGATTATTTGAGAAATATTTAGAAGAAATATTTTCTCCGTGGAGGTAGCCATCTTTGGGTGAACCACATTAAATATGTGTCTCTATTATGTGTGATGATTTGTGCATTGCTTTGGTTATTGCTATTGATATTGACATTGATTATATTGATTAATACTATTTGGGAAAGAAAAGTAAAAAGTGGTCTTACAATGTTCACCCCCTCCCCCTCTCAGTATAAGTTTGTGTTATTCAATGAGTAGTTCTCCTAAATATGACATATTTTATGTGTCTATAGATACTCATTTTTGTGATGCACTATGTTGAAAAAAACATATCACCAAGCAAAAATATAGACTACTATATTTTTAGGGTGTATGATGATCATTGGTCTGGTTAACACTGGATGGCCCAACCATGCAAGATGGCGTCCATCCCTGAATTATTGCTTCAACTTGATTGAAGGCTTAATTATGTAAGAAGCTTGCACATGTTCACTTGCACTCATTCCTAAAATGCAATCGGATAGCTTATGTCACTACAATAGAACTGACCAGAGGAGAGCTACAAAATGGCATGTTATATTTTCTTATGAACCTAGAAAATGGGGGAAGTTCTGTGATAGTTGCTTGCAATAATTCATAGGATGAATGTGATCTTGATATGATTGAGTGATCTTTGGTTGAATTTAATTATGATTGTTTGAATATTTGAACTACCCCCTCACATAACAAACTGATGAGGGAAAGATAATGAATGAAGCGACAAGTTGCTTTAGCAATATGACTAGTTTGGCTTATTTCTAGTGTTTGTTCTTTTAATGGGCAACCCCCTATCCAAGTGTTACTTCACTATTTTTGATAATCATTCATACCTATCCCAAGGAGCGGTTTGGCCATAAATAGCCTTCTTAGGGAGTTAGGATGACTAATTCTATTTAGGCTTGTGTTGAATCACTTGGCTCAATGTTGTAATGCCATAAAGAAATTATGGATGATTCTATCACACCCATGGAGTAGTTCGACCATCTTGGTCTTCTTCAGTATTGAGGGGGCATATCACAATTCCAAAATGATTAATTTACCCCAAGTAGCCCTTTGGTAACTCTCTCATCTCATAAAATTGCATGGAGTGCAAATCGCTACAACTGCCAAGTTGGTAGAGTAAATGGATACGAGGCTTACTTGAGATTTTGTTTTTATGTGATTTTTTTGTAATTTTTATCATTATGATGATTATGAATCATCAAAATATGCTTACTTGATTTTTTTTTGTTCCTCCTAGAAGGATTTTTTATGCATTTGCTTGTGCTACTGGCCGTAGTCAGATCTAGTGACCCCCAAATGCATGTGCATGGCTGCTCTCGACCTCAACGATCAAGAAGTGTGTGCCGTTGATGATAGTAGCAACTGAGGTATAACTTGGGAAATATAAAAGCAACCTAGGATTTTGACTTTCACTTTTCCTAGTGGGAAATTTGCTTTTTTGAGCTCTAGAGATAAAGTGACATCTTGCAACTTGGAGTGCTTATCGATGAGGACCATGACTATGCAAGGCAAGGCATCTATGATTTGAGGAGCTAGAGCTTATTGGGTACTCTTAAAAACTCTAACCTCACTCATTTTTTAGTAAAAATGAACCAAACTAAGTAATCGGTTAGCGAACCTCATTAAACTTGCTAGCAACAAACCAAACTTGTAGATAGGCTTAGTTTAGGATTTTTTTTGGTGGGCTTGCCCTCTTTTTTTTTTTGCAAATTTTTTTATGGTTTTGGCCTAGGGCATACGTGGTTGTCACATCACCTATCGACCGTAGCCGCATAGAGTGAGCATTTCGGCCCATGGCTTGGCCATTTTCAATGGTAGCAGCTGGTTCAAAATCCAACGGTCAAAATTATGACCGTTGGGGCTTGGCCACTGCTAACCTCAGTGGTCGATTTTTGGTCGCTGTAGGTGAAAGCAACCTAGTAAACCTTAGGTAATTTTTTTGATTTTTTTTTGTATTTTGAGATGATTAATTGATTTTTAAAATTTTTGAGTTGCTTTTTTGAAATTTACTGCATGATTAGGTGTTTTTATTCCTCTTTCACTTAGACTTAGGATATTCTATCATTATTTACACCATTTTCATGTTTTATTGTGATTTATGCCTTAGATGCACTATAGTTATACCTTGATTTTTGTCCTTATATCATTTCTAATCGGGCTCAAGACCCAAAGCTCTTAAATGACCTCCTACCACATATGGATGATGCAGATTGGGCATGGTTTAATGCCTATGGATTATAGTATATGACTAGGTTACCCCAAATTATGTCAGATCAGGCCCACCTCACAACATTGGTCCACCAATGGGATCCCAGGACTAATACCTTCCACCTTCCTACCGGTGATATGACTATTACACTGGAGGATATATACAAGATTTTTTGAATTCCTTTTGATAGAGTGGCCATCATTTCTTTGACCACTAATGACCGCAATACAGTCTTTGCTTGGGTGTTCAAGAGGCATACTACAACTACCTTCAAGGACACCAAATCTGGTGGTGTATATATTCTATAATGGTATAGGGTGAGGGTCTTCTCTGAGAGGCATGCGGTATTTTTGATGGTCATCAGCAACATGTTTCTCCTAGACTACTCAATCTTGAGGTTCCCTTGGAACCTCCTTGCGATGGTTCAAGATTTTGTGGATAGTGAGGACCCTATCATCAATGCATGAGGGAGCGCTTTACTAGCGTAGTGCTATGATGAGTTGTATTGCATGTGCTGACAAGGTCATGAGTATCACTTGCAGCTTGATCCTATAGATATGGGGATGGAAGCATATTCGTGTAGATCATCCCAGAGGGCTCCCTATAAATATCATAGATATTGATGATTTGATGCAGTACTATGCTACCAGATGGGCTCGAGAGCATGAGGAGTGTAAGATCCACCATCATGCATGGGAGATCCCCATTACATTACTTATTTTACTAGGATACAAGTCCAATATATTGTATGGCACCCATATCAGGACTGCCCAACCTGGGATAGAATAGCCAGATTTACAACCAATATGTAGCATGAGGAATGGATCATTGGCCACAAGGGCAAAATAAGAGAGTATTTCTTCTACTCTTGAGTTCTTCATCAGTACGAATTGCAACAAGATCTACCACTTACCCCAGTTCTATATAGACACATCGTAAAAAAGAGAGACCTTCCTCTGCCACACATTATAGAGCTTATCGATGATGAGGATTCCCCAAAAGTTGATGCAGGTGTTGATGGGTGAGTCATAGATACTTTTACCCAATTTTAGGGGGATCGATTATGGTGTGGTGATGGTATCCTGGGCCACAAGGATAATGGCAGTGATGGATGCATGGACCCAACAGGATAGAGAGTTTGAGCTAGGACTGAGGGATGGGTCTAGCCAATAGAGTAGGTAGTAGTAGAGGAGCAGGAGGCTCTTGTAGAGGAGGAGAAGGAGTTGGATTCTGAGGAGATATATTATCCTCTTAGGGTGTAGCTACATGATGTAGAGGTCAAGCTCCAACCAACCAAGATCCAATTATAGCAGTGATATGCCACTATAGCACAACTCACAGCATAGATACAGGCATTGTAGGCTGCTATCGAAAGTGGTTCTACTAGGATACAAATTGTTGTTGTTCCTCCTAATCCATAGGGTCCTATAGGAGCAGATCTAGGGGAAGAGATTAGGCATATATAGAGCTTGTCGTATGAGTGTGATGCACATATTTTTGATAATGCAGCCTACATTGCCATTCTCCAAATGTAGATCACGAGGCTAGGATCCACTCATAGGGAGAGGATAGGTGCAGGTTGATCACATGTTAGTAGGCGCTCTACCTCGAGGTAGTCTTCAGTCGAGATGAGCCATAGGACTTAGGTCCATGTTGAGAGACCAATGGCTTCACAACATTCTACTTGAGATCTAGCCATAGGGGGCGGTGACACAGGGGGTGCAGGCCTGATTTGATTCATGATGTACTTTAGATTTTATTTTTGAGGTCAGCTGATCTACATGACTATAGCCTATGGTTATTTTGTACATCCATGTATTTGATATATACATTTATATATGAGATATTTTGGATTATTATTCATTATGTGTATCATTCATTGCTTATGTTTATGTTTTATTTATGTGATGTGATTATGGTGTTATGATGGGTTGATGTATGTGTTAGGTGATAGATGAATTTTATGATGATGTGGATATTTAGATGGATGCTTATGTAGATGCTTATATGATATGATTATTGTTTCATGATGTGATGTATCATGAGTTGATTTAGTGATGGATTTATGATTGTGTGCATAGATGGATTATGATGTATGCATATATGGATGCTTATAGGGTTTTACATGTTTTGATTATGGCTATATTATGTGGTGCATATGGATATTGCCTACATGAATTGATTACCACTTTATGATGCAATGCATGTGGACGCAATGATGTGATATTAGATGTAAATGGATGAGTTATGAACTATGTATTTATGGATGCAATGGTATTGTTAAATGCATGCTTAATTTTTGCTTTAGTTGTATGCATTCGACTTGTGTTATGTTATGGTAAATGCAATGTGTAATGCATTATCTATATGGTGTTTGATCTAATGTGAATGAACCTATATGCTTTAGTCACTTAAAACATAAGGAATGCATATGATATGAGTTTAACAATATAATGGGCGACACCATAGAAAGTATATTAGTCATGAATGTAAATAATCACTCTTATCACAAGAATTAATTATTTAAGCATCCATATGTGAAATGTAATGGCATGGAATGTATGTACTTTATTGATAATATTATGTAATTTAAAAGATTCAAAATAGCTAGTGGCCATGTAAATATCATTTCTAACATCCATTTGGTATCTAGCCTACTTTGTTAATACCCCTTAATTCACAAAACCTCATAAAGAAAATTGATGATGTGATTGATGATATGATTTGTTGCTATGTAGGAATTTTTGAGGTTTTTCCTGAGACTCAAACACTCTAGTTACCCTATCAATAGTTGCATACTGACCATACAAGACTTTTTAAAAGCAAGGCTTTCATCATGGACCTAGATATTCATTATCCCTATGTGTGTAATGAATATATTTAGATAGAACTCAAGTATTTCCTCTAATGTCAGGTGGGATTCTTTAGCCCATTGCTAAGATCGGGGATCCTGAAATGTTTATCTGATTCTATGTTGGAGTTAGTTGGACTATATCACTATGTAGTATTGGGTTACCTAAAGCTAGCTCATCCACATATAAATATTGGTCTACACAAATGCAATATGCTATTGTGATAGACATATCATCATGTGTAAGGATACCACCATTGCCAAGTTGGCTATACACCAAACCTGTAATGGGGATTACCTTCCAGTTTGTACAATGCTGAGAATTCCAGGGATTCAAGCTCTATTCCCTTATTTTCTTCATTTCATTTGGGATACTTGCTCATGCTTAGTGATGAAAATCACTGTTTATTTTTATTGATTTTTTATTTTTTCTTGAGCAAGGGATTTATGTAGAGATGATAATCACTTGTTTGTTTTGATTTTGACTTTTTCTTGATTTTGGGATTTTGCTTGTTTTGATAAAAGCAAGGGATTTATGTAGTGATGATAATCACTTGTTTGTTTTGCTTTTGACTTTTGCTTGACTCTGGGATTTTTTCTTATTTTGGTAAAAGCAAGGGATTTAACTGGGTAGGGTCGACCTTGTCCTTTTTCCAATTCTTAGCACCTTTGAATTGGTCACAGAGGGGGATAAGAAAGGAAGACCCTTTTTGCCTAAGGCAACCTAGACCACTTTTGCAATTTTATCTTTCCATTATATCAACCAGAATTTTAGTGTGTCAATTAGTGATGGGATCCTGAATATCCAAGGTATTATCATGACTAGACCTTACCTTCTACTAATAAATATGGCTTTCCACAAAAGCTGATAAGACCAGTAGATATGGTTGAATGACCAAAAAACCTTAGCCTATTCTGTATAGCGACAATAAATGATTGTGTTGAAAAACACAGTTACACACATGGATGAATGGATGAAGATGGACTTGAGTATGTGTGGTTGTGATACAAATTATGGCATCATTTGCAATATTGTGATCATAATCTATCATAATGTAAATGCAATGGATGGGGATGTTCAATGCAATGCAACTATATGGATGCAAATGTAAGATGCAAATGTTTTTGTATTTTTTATTTTTGCATTGTTTTTGTGTTTTTGATTATTTTGTATTGTTTTTGTATTTTTTATTTTTGCATTGTTTTTGTGCTTTTGATTATTTTGTATTGTTTTTGTATTTTTTATTTTTGCATTGTTTTTGTGCTTTTGATTATTTTGTATTATTTTTATATATATTTTTTTTGCATTATTTTTGTGCTTTTGATTATTTTGTATTGTTTTTGTATTTTTGATTTTATTTTGACCAAAGGGCTTATTGTGCCTTTGGGGCTTTTAGGGGTTGACCAAGTGGCATGAAGATACCCTTGGAGCATTTTGATTGAATTTGACCAAGCGGCTTGGATACCCTTGGAGAATTTTTGATTGAGGTGACC
Source organism: Wollemia nobilis (assembly GCA_028583015.1). Classification (NCBI taxonomy): domain Eukaryota; kingdom Viridiplantae; phylum Streptophyta; class Pinopsida; order Araucariales; family Araucariaceae; genus Wollemia; species Wollemia nobilis. The sequence goes on along the minus strand of JAQPPZ010013020.1, from coordinate 2,235,656 downwards.
AAGTGGCATGAAGATACCCTTGGAGCATTTTTTATTAAGGTGACCAAGCGACATGAAGATACCCCTAGAGCATTTTTGATTGATTTTGACCAAGTGGCTTAGATACCCTTGGAGCATTTTGATTTAGAATATTTTATGTTTTTATGATTTGTTTGTATTTTTGATGCTTTGTATTGTTTTTTATAATTTTGGCATATTTGAATGTTTTTGTATTAATGACATATTTGAATGTTTTTGTATTTTATGTATAGAATACCTTCAAATGGATGATATTGAGAGGCTCAGGTTCTTCAACACCATCTAATGATGTGATTCGATATGCCCCAGGCCCAAAATTTTCTGAAATCATGTAGGGGCCTATCCAATTTATCGCAAATTTGTCTCATAGGTGCAACGAAAGATTTGAGTTTTGTTCGTTTTCTTTGAGAACAAGATCCCCAAATTTTAATTCTCTTAAGTGGAATTTACTATTGTAATCTCGTGCAAGTCAATCCTAATAAATGTGGATATGCTCCAAGGAATTGACTCGGTGTTCATCAAAGAAGTGTTAATTGATCAAGGTAGCCTTTTTGCATGGTGTCATCATCTATGAAGTCCTTCAATGTTATGCACAGGGTTGTAATTTCCAACTCTAGGGATATGATAGCCTCAATGCCATATACAAGTGAAAATAATGTTACCCCAATGGGTGTATGCACACTAGTCCTATATGCCCATAATCCAAGAGGTAATTACAGATGTCAATCCTAATGATTATATTTCACCATCTTCCTCAAGATTGAGACTATTGTTTTGTTTGAGGCTTCTTCTTGCCCATTTGCTTACAAATAATAGGGTGTTGAAAATTTGTGCTGAATATGGTATTTGTTCATAAAATCACACACATTTTTATTCTTGAAATATGGCCCATTATTTGATATTATTTTTGAAGGGACCCCAAAATGACTTATGATATTATGGAGTATAAACTCCGCAATCCTTGGTCCAGTTGTTGATGTTAATGGGATCACTTCGACCCATTTGGTGAAGTAATCAGTGGTCGTTATGATGAGTGTATGTAGGCATGAGGATGGGGGTGAGATCTTCCTAACTAAGTCTAGTCCCCACTGTAATAAGGGCCATGCTACCTGAATGGGTTACAGGGCTTGGGATGGCAAGTGTTTGAGGTTTGCGTGATAATGGTATTTAATGCATTTCTTGACATACTCACAATAGTATTTTTTCATAGTGAACCAATAGTAGCCCATTATCAATATGTGCTTAACGATAGCCATACCACTAAAATGACCACCACATGTACTATCATGAGCCTATGAAATTTCCCAAGATGCTTCTTGTGGCTCAAGACAATGGAGGAGCATTCCATCATAACCTCATCTATAAAGGATCTCTCCCAATAAGATGTACCTTGTTGCATTTTGTTTAAATGTTCATATTTCAGCATGCAACAGGCCTTGTAGTACCATTCCAAGCTTTAGGAAGTCCTGTAACTAGGATAGCCAATCCAGGTAAGCCATATCTTCTATAGATAAAATGGTCTGTTCCTCCTACGATCCAAAACTTATGAATACATATTGAGAAAAAACCATGTGGTGAATGGTTGTACCACACTCTGTAGGAACTTGAGAGATCAAAGATCCCCAAGGTGTCATTTACAAGAAATATCTAGCTCTGAAGGACCAATCCATATTTGATTCGATATTGACCATGTTGACTGATTCTCGATTATCAAAAGCCTCACATTGTATCACTAAGTGCGAGAGCACTTTAATGTGAATGGTTGTGAAATCCACAGATAGATTTTGAGGGATTAAATATCCCAAGGATGCCATGGTGTCTACAAATCTATTTGACATATGAGGGATTGACTCGATGTCATACCATTCCAACCAGGCTAGTTAGGTGTCAACAAGTTCCTTGTATGATTTCAGGATTGGGCATCAGTATTGGAACAAACTTTTGAATTTATTAACTATGAGCAAGGAGTCACCAAAGATATTTAATATTTTAATGCCCATTGTGATGGATGTGTGAAGTACTAAGATCATGGCCTCATACTTGACATTATTTTTTGTGCAAGGAAATTCTAGTTTGAATGATAAGGGCAATGGGATGCCTTGCAGTGTGATAAAGACAGCCCTTGCTCCACCCTTGCTCACATTTTGAACCATCGAATAATAGTGTTATGTCTCTTTCTTGCTTAGGTTCTTTGGGTTTGGATGGATCTAATAATGCGAAGACCGCATCATTAGGCAATTCTATAGTGAGAGGCTTGCTATCTTGTAGAAGTACCTCTGCTAATTGATCAACTATGACTTATCCCTTGATGGACTTTTGGCTTATGAATTATAGATCAAATTCTATCAATAGCATGATCCACTTTGCATTACATGTATTATGATAGGTATTGTTCATCATGTACTACAAAGGATTTTGTTTGGATATAACGTAGGTCGTATGGCTCAACATGTAGTGTCACAACTTTTTAGTCACAAAGACCATTTCCAAACACAACTTTTCTACATACGCATATCCTAGGTCATAACTCACCAAGGTGCAACTGATGTAATATACAGCTTGCTCTTTGTCTTGCAAATTATTTTGGGCCAACATGGTACCTAGAGAAAAATTGGTAGCTGATATGTAAAGTAAAAATGGCACGTATGGCCTTGGTGGAGTCAATACTGGTGGTGTTGCTAGATGCTCTTTGATATTTACAAAGGCTTTTTGGTACTATTCATACCAATGAAAAGGGACCCCCTTGTGTAGCAATTGGTTCATGGGTCAACATTTTTTGATAATTGAGAAATGAATCATTTGATGGATGCTACTTTGCCTTGTAAGCTTCTTAACTCCCTAATGTTGGCAGGGGTGGCCATTTCCAATATAGCCTTTAACTTTGCAGGATCAACTTCAATGCCTCTCTTAGAAATGATGAACCCTAAGAGATTACCATAAGTTATGCCAAACACACACTTCTTAGGATTCAATCTAACATTGTACTCAATGACGTGATCGAAGACTTTTCTAAGGATTTTAGCATGCTCTTGTCATTATAAATATGGCCAGTAAGTCCTCAATGTAGTCCTTTAATATTTTATGCATATAGTCATGAAATATGTATGTCATGTCCCGTTGATATGTGGCACCAACATTATTTAGGCCAAATGGCATCACCTTGTAATAGAATGTCCCCCATAGAGTAATGAAAGCGGTCTTATGCTAGTCTTCAGGTTTGATCTAGATTTGATTGTATCCAAAAAACCCATCCATTAGGTAGAGCATCTCATGGCTTACAATGACATCAACAAGAGCATATATGTTTGGCAATAGGAACAAATTATTTGGAGTTTCCCTATTCAAGTCTCTGAATTCTATGCAAATGTGGACTCTTCCATCAGGTTTTCCCATGGGCACTATGTTCAAGACCCATTCAAAATAGTCGATAGGAATGATAAAAATTACATCCAATAGTTTTTGCAACTCGTTCTTCACCATCAAAGCGATGGTTGGATGCATTTTCATCATCTTTTGCTTGACTAGATTCTTTATGGGATCCAATGAAAGGTTATGAACAACTAAATTTGGATCAAGCCCTGGCATGTCTTTGTAGGTCCAAGAAAAAACATCCGGCCTCTCCTTAAGGAGAGTGATTATGATGGCTAATTCCTTTGGATATAGAATTTCTCCAAACTTGACTTTATTTGGTTGAGTAGGATCATTGCTAATGTCCACCTCAAAAGTCACTTCTACAGCCATATGCGACTCATCCTCTAGCTGGTGAGGTGTGGGTATTAAATTAATGTCACTAGTAGGATTTACAAGTCCTATTGACTCAGGATCCAAACTAGCATGGAATACGTCATATGCAAAACCTGATGCAAAATGAAACGGTTGTAACATCTCTTCATTAGAGAAAATATTCTCAGGCTCTATAGGTGAATCAGTGTGATATCAATCAATAGCATCTATATCAAGATACAATGGTTTAGTAGGATCTACTATGTTATGAAGTGGAGTGGTAAAATCAATGGAGATTGTGTTGATGTATGGAATGAAATCTCCAAGACCACATGGGTGAAATCTTATATCAGAGGTTTTCCTTCCATACTCGTAATGATGCTTTGGAGGAAAATGAATATTTGGATATGCCCCATGAGTAGGCCAGATAATAGGATTATTGGGTTCCAATAGCTCTATAAAAGTAGGCAGAGGGGGATTGATTGCATGGTAAATGGCATCTAAGTCGACAGGTCTTCCCAAAAATTTTAGGCCAGGGTCTATGGCATGAAGTGCCACTTCTCTTTCTACCAACATGTTGAATTTTTGTAAGTGGTGAGGCCTAAGATAATCCATATAATTCTTGTATTCATAGTCATAATCACTTATCCAAAAACCATTAGCATTGGTATGTGGCCCTAAGACAAGGGGCACATGTCTTGGCCCCAAGTAGGCCATAGCTATCTCATCTTCATATTATTCATCACTTATGAAGATTCTATTTGCATTAGTTTCTTACCCCAAGCTATGGGGGCACTGCCTTGGCCCTAGATATTCTCTTTCTATTGAGTCATCTAACTCATAGCCACTTTTGTCCGATATGTATCCACTCTTATTGTGGTTGGACCAGGCAAGGCTTTATAAATAGCAAGGCCCATGATAGGCTAAGCTTGCTTGTGCTTCATCATCATTTGCCATATATCTGTTATCTTCTCTTTCTTCATCCCACAAGATGCAACCTATTGAGGTGGCATCAATTGATAATTTTGGATAATAAATATATGGTGGTGGTATGTTTACCATGACCACTTATCTGTTGATCAGATGTCTTATACCTGGTGGATGATAAGGAATAAAATTGATGTCTTATCCTAAACCTAAGCTTAATCTATCCAAGGATGTTTCTAGAGAGTCATATTAACCTCTGATGTGGTAGCCTAATCCAAACCTATCAGTGGGAAGCTAGTATTACGGCTCGTATGGCCACCTACGCCCATGCTCAAATATACCAAGACCGTAGCCATGCCAATGGCATTCAAAGTAGCTTAGAGCAAACTCAAGATTAGAGAGGTAATGAACATTAAAAGTGAATAGTTCATCATTGTCCTATTCTACATCTAAATACTCATGGGCGTAGTGTAGGCCATCATAGATAAATTTGGTCTGGTTGGGAGGGATTCCAAGCGAAAACACTATTCCCACTGGTGGTCTTAGGTCTTTTGGCTATCCCATGTCTTGTGTAGACTCAATAATAGGTGTGAATGTTATATTCTACACAAGGTACTCTCCTATCCCTATAATTTCCAAGTGTATTGTCACATGTGATGTGGATGACCCTACAGATGACATTGGTGAAGTGGATTCTAGTATTTCCTCGGCTTGATACTAGTGATATTCTTCTTCCATGGGACTTGAGATTTTCGTAGTGGATATATTTGGTAATTCCTTGGGATTTTATTCCTTTATTAAGGGCACCTTTAGCTTATGATTGTATTTAGGTTTAGACATTAATGGTCTCTTAGAGGCATCAATTATTTTGGGTGCAAGAAGAGGTGCCAATGTGGATGGGTCTTTTCATACCCCTTTATCTTTGTTATCTAGCTGCATATTTGGAGATGAAGGTCTTACATATAGGTGGGTGGAAGGAATCACAAAATATCCTAGAAAATCCACCTTATGGACATATTTGAATGGATCTTCATTAGCCAAAACCATATAGACTTTTTCATCATGCACATACTTGACACATTGGTGTAAAATTGAAGGAACACACTTAATATATCTTATCCAGGGATTCTCTAGGAGGATGTTGTATTGCATGGCCCCTTCCAAGACATGACACATCATAAGGATGGTCTTATGCCCCACCTTAATGGGTAGGACTATCATTCCCATAGTAGAGCATAAAGCATAATTGAAAGCTCTTAATGTGTAGGCTCTTGGAACAATATTGGATTTGGGTATCTTAAGGTGCCTATTGGTGTTGTTGTGATGATGTTGATTTATGAACCTGTATCGATTAAGACCCACTTAAAAGGTAAATCAATGACTAACACAACAATGTGTAGCAAAGGGTCTGGCAAGGTAGTAGGTACTATCTTAATCTCATGATCATAAAATTGAATTACAAGTTCTTGGCATTGTTGTACTTGTCCCACAAAATGAGTTAATGCATTGGGATCCTATGGTTGGAGCTCAATTGATATCAAAATTTTCATCAAAGTCTCTTTGTTCTTTGGGGACTGTTGTATGAGCTCATAGATAGATATCTTGGCTGGAGTCATTTGTAATTTTTGTTCTAGTCTACTCCAAATAGTGATCAGGGGTCAAGTTGGTGGACCTGGAAGGTTGTTTTACCCCTACCTCTGCCTACGTGCATCTAGGACATTAATGGGATCTGTAGGAGGCTATGGTTGACCATATCATCTACTATTGGTTGCTACATTGAAAATTTCCACCATCATAATGCATCCATGGGTAGGTGTATCAATTTGGACAGATTGAATTGGGCACCTTGCCATATAGAGGCCTCATGGTTTGGTAGTGGGTTTTTGTATATGCCCATGTCTCTATTGTTGAGAGCTAATGCATTGTCAACTTTAAGTTCCCTTGCCTCAATCATATTTTGCACCTAGTTCTTAAAACCAATGCATACTTCAATGTCATGCCCTGGTATCCTATGGTAAGGTAAAAATTGATCTTCCCTATGGTTTGGCTTAGGATGATTAGGATCTAAAAGAGGTACATCAAAGAATTTGATCTTTCTAGCCTTGCTCAACTGGTTGAAAATTGATTGCATTGACTCCAATAGAGGTGTATAATTGCGAGGAGGCTTACGTTATTTGTTTTGCCCTTGATTTTTCTTTTGATCATAATTAGCTCATGGGGGTTGTGCTTGATAATTATAGGGTTTCTGTGTAGCCCCATCCTTAGGTGTAGCCAACACTACTTTATTAACTAGAGTAGGGTTGCCTGCTTCTGCTTGTATTTGTCATTCTTACCATTTTTGTTCCACTCCTTCTTGGTTCGGAGCTTAATGGTTCCTTCATATAATTTTATGTCCTCAATGAGTTTGGATTGTACCAAGGCTTCCTCAAAAGAAGGATATTATTGAAGTTGTATCAAGAGGGAGATGTGTTTAGAGCAACTCTTGGTGAACATGTAGACAATCTCTTCTATGGGTACAGAGAATGATAACTTTACCATGACTTTTCTCCACTTATCCCCATACTCCATAACTGGCTCATCATCATACTGCTTAAGGTTGGCCAAATCTGAAAGGTTCACCTTATTTTTAGTACCAAAAGAGAAATGTTTTAAGAATGTGTTCACTAGCTTTTCAAAAGTGGATATGTTGTGCTTGGGAAGCTGGTTGAACCATTGGGTGGCAGCCCCCAAAAATATCATAATGAAAGTTCTTAGCATAAGAGCATCATTGTATTCAAGATAAAAATATGCATTGATGAAATTGGTAACATGCTCTTGTGCATACTCTTCACCCTTGAATTTTTCTAACCTAGGCATCTCAAAGTGCTTAGGATATGCAGGGCTAGGAACTGATGGGCACAATGGCTGGTTGTGTATTGTTACTCAATGTTGGTTGGTTCCCAGTAGTATCTTGCTTCTCAAAGGACTTCATATTTTTAGTGAGTTCTTGGAATGCATTTGAAGCAAGGAGTTCCTCTTCTTATAGGCCCACTCACGATGGTAATGGAGGTAACCTTTTATCCACTTGACTTCTTCTATTCTCTTCTCTCCTATGAGGGGATTCAGGATGTGTCTAATCTCGATTTACCATATTTACCATTTCCCCACCAGTTTTATTTTGTTCATGATTTGAGTGGTGGTTTCATTGTGGGCTATCTTCTTGCCTAGTGTGCCCTTCTTTTGGTGAGTCAACATGTTTATCTCTTTGGTGATCATCACCATTTTTTTGTAAATTGATATGAGCTAGCTGCTCAGCTTGCTCTCTTAAACGCACATGTTGACACAAAAGCCTCTCTTTGTTTGTCATGTTCGATAGCTTCAACTATCTCTCACTCTTTATGCAATGAATTTTATAACCATCAAACACAGTCAGATTGCACTATTAAAGAAGATTCATGTTTGTCTGATTTTGTTCTTGTGGTTATGATTCGCAGATTACTCAAAGAGGTTTCCATTATTTCTTTTCTCTTGCTATCCAATGTAACTTTTTTAGTGTTTTTATATGTTCCTCTATGATCAGACTCAGTATGTTTACTGTGGAGTCACTTTGAATCTTCCCCACTTTGGGTGGTGCATTTAGAATTAATGAAATTCCAGATGCAAAATTTTCTTTGGCTATAGTTTTGGGAGTTGGCCTCGAATGAAACTAATCTAACTCATCTAACTATCTTATTTTCTATGGTTGATCCTATGGGGTGCCATTTACTCCAATGAGATCATAATCTATTGGAATCCTTCCTCTTATGTGAAGGGTATATTTTTTTTGGTGCCTATGACTAGATGTAACTCTCATTTCATGCCCCTTAGTGGGTAGATCTATTATAAGTGTCTCATGTGAAGTTTGAGATGTTGTGACTCTTGTGTGTATTTTTGGTGATGAAGGATTTGTGGCACCACCATTCCTTCATGAGGATGGAGGTGGGGAGACTTCACAATCCTTATGTGAAGAATAGGGTCTAGAGCCCCTCTTATGTCCATGTGGAGAGGAAGCCCTTGAAGCCTCCTCATGTCTTTGAGAAGTTTCTATGTGTCAAGAGGAGGGCCTTGAGGCCTCCTTGCATCTCCATGATGAAGGAGGCCTTGAAGCCTCATTGTGTTTAGGTGATTTGTTTCCATGACGTGTATCTCTAACTAGGGTTTCTTGAGGAGAACCCCCATGGGTTGAGTTATCACCTCTTAGGCTCATGGAACTACATCCCACGGTCTTATGAGTAGGTGGTTCAATGTTACTATGACTTTGCCTATCGATATGTATTGCTTTAGATTCTACCTCAATATTGGATCAAGGATGTTTAATTTTGGTTTTAACCATTGTGTTTGTGAATTAATCTTGAGTGTTGCAAATAAGGACAAACAAACAACATCAAGCAAGTGTTTATATTGATTACCAATTTATGTGTGCCCTAAACTATTTGTTGCATTTTTTATATGTTGTTGTTCATGTTATCTTGATCTTGTTTTGGATTTAGAATGATGGGACTCATCCATCATGGAAACCAAGAACACCCATACCAAACATAATTTTCTCAAAAGGATACTAGGGTACACCGCTTAAATACCAGTGGGGGTTTCACCTAGATCTTCCAATATAAACCAATGATTGTTCCAATAGTGGGAGACAATTTGAACACGAGTAACTTAGTACCACTATAAAGAATTTCCTTATTATGTTCTAGGAAAATCTAGGGGGAAAGTCGATGGAAGGAGATGAATGCCAAAATCACCATACTGAATTGAGGGTTGGATGAAATCCAACTCCCTAATTTTTAAAATATGTGTGCGTGTGTGGGGTTCATTTTAAATTTGCATAAAATAAAATGCATCATACAACAAAAATGCATCTTTCCTATATGCCTAATACAAATGATATTTCAATTTTCATAAATATGCATAAACTAATATGATTTTCATGGACGCACTCTATTTGGTGTGTATATGGCCTCTAGCAAGGCCTCAAAGAAAGCAAACCAACACACGATTTCTAGAATGCTAGATTCTAGGGTGAACTTTACAAGCATAAGCAACTATTCCTAGGAACACCTAGTGGAAATCCAAAAAACCTTAAGATGCACAAGATGCAAGTTATTTCCTTTCCATTCTTTAGTTTCCAAATTAAAATGTGTCTTAATATTCACTATTTTAGGAAACCAGAAGTAGACAAAAGACCAAAAAACATCAAAAAAGTGTACCAACCTCTAATCCAGCTCAGAGAATAGAGATTATGTCCTCTACTACACTCTAGTTTTGGCCGCTATTGATCAAAGTGGCTGATATCTAGCTGGTGTTAGTAGGAGTGGCTAAGTCTATGGGTTGCTATAGACTAGAGTGGCTAAATTTATACACAAAAATCCAAAAAAATAAATTGGTAGAAAATAAAAACTTAGCGGGGTTCCCATCATGATCACCATATGTAGTGACCTCAGGGAAGCGACACACCATCCACTACTCTATTTGTGAATATTATTTAATTTATTTATACTTAATCATGCATTAAATGAAATATGTGAAAAAATATGCAACCGAAATACAAAGAAATGAATGAATAATTCTCTTTATTAATTTTATCAAGTTTGGTTACATATAGATCCCTCTAAGGGATTCTCTTCATTTGATATAGATTTTACAAAATAGAGCAACATATGTATGATATCCCCTTGCAAGGGGTGATTCACTCTTGCAGGATTCCTAGTGATGCACACAGAACTGTATGAGGGCTTACAGATGCCTCCTCCTATAGGTCTGGCTCCTAGAGGGATCCTTTTGCTTTTGTATGTTGATAACCTGTCTAGTGAACCTGTAGTCCTGCAAGCATGAAAACAATAGTAAACACTTAGTTGTCTAGGATTGCATCCTCGGATGAGATTGTTAGCAAAAACGCTAATCATAACATAAAAATGCTCAATGACAATAGATACTAAAGCTATGAATGCAAGTAAATGAGATAAACTAGATCTATGCTAAAGGCGTAAAAACATGTAACAATCTAAGTAAAAGAAACTAATGCTAAGAACCATAGACTAGGCCTACGGGCCACTGTCCGAGATAGTAGCCACTAATATGAAAACATGTCTCTATTGATCCAAGGCTATAGATCTAGGATTATTTCTAAAGTTGAAATTATTTTTATTTATGCCCTATGTGTTGAATATCTTGCATATGATAACCTCTTAATTGGCCAGCACTTCGTTGCTCCTAAAAGGTGCTCCAATTTGCTCTAAGATCTAATAAGGATTCGCTACAAGAAAAGCTCTCAAAATCTCAAAAATCTCTTCCAAAAGTCTTTGAATTGATCCCTGGTACCCTTAGGTTTGCACCTTATAATATTTTTGAAGCCCTAGATCAATGTACAAACCCTAATACTAAATTATACATGCACACTGGATCTTAGCATGAGAAGTTTTATCTTTTTCTAAGTTTGAAGGCTGGTTAAATTGATGTCTAAACCTGGACTTGAGTCTCTCATGTATACTGGCTATGAGGAGGAGTGCAAAGTTATCCCCGTTCAACTTTATTGCATGCAAACTACTACTTCTACCTGATATTAGGCTAGCTTGATGGCAAGTTGCTATTTAGAGCTTAGTTGATGTTGTCTGTAGTGGCTAGGAATGGCCGCTTTGAGCTTTAGTGGCCAGAATCCAACTACTTTGGTTCATACTTGCCAGGCTTGGATGGGCTAAGACTACCCCAAATGAGTGGTGAAAACCACTTTTGGCACTTGGAAGGTCCCAAGTTTTAGTCACATGGTCTATGAATGTGGCCATATAAGTAGTTATCCTAAACATAACATGTTTTAGGTGTCTACAATATGCAATATGATCTGCACCTAGTGTTGTAGGATGTTTTATTGTGTCAAAGACAACATCCCACAATTCTTCTACTTGTAGAATAACCTTCATTTTCATTTTCCATGGTGCATAATTGTAACCTTTTAGTAACTGAGTATCTAAAAAATATTTGTGGATAGCTTTTATAATGAATGTTTTTTATATCACCAAATGGTCCCCCTTTCTATATACCCTCCAGGCCTTTATACCGAACCTCTCAATATACCCCACTCTTATGTGAGGGAGACCATAAGGTATGTGAGAGCAAAATGATACATGGAACATAGGTTCTACTAAAAGGGAATAATCTTGTTTATGACACCTACCATAGAAGGCATTTCATATGCGTGGGGGGGTAACTTCCCCTAAACACTTTGGGTAGACACTTCATCAGGATTTACATCTAGAAACAATAACGATTTAGGGAAGTGAATGAAGTGAAAAAATAACAAAATGGTAAACTTATATCTCCTTGAATATTTATAAAGAACAAGCTCAAACATCATTTTTGTAGCTATGTTAGGCATTAAATACATCAACCCAAAACATGACAACTTTACTTGTAAGTGTGGGCTAGAGGTACCGCTTATACCGAATGTTGTTGTGCAAATAAATTGCATGGATGGGTTCAATTTTTGGGGACTTAAATGTGCTTGATTTTATACTCAATGAAGTAGTGCAAATGAAATATAAATGCAACTAAAAATAGAAATTGCACATAACAATTTGAATTTTAAGTGTTAGATTCCATTGAAAATGCACCTAATTACAATGCCAAATTGCTTTAGAAATTTCAAGTTTCACTCACTATTCCCCCCTTTTCATCCTGATTTGAGAATTTTGCAATAAAATGACATGAAAAATGCCCCCCTAGATTTTTCAAAATAGACAAGGATGAAAATACTTGTGTCTACATCAAAGGTATATAGCAATTGTTGTTTGAAAGCAAAAATAAAATCTAATAAAAAAAGTTTATACTAATCAAATTTAAAAAAAAAAATCTTAATTAAATTTATGAAAAATAATTAAGAAAAATATTTAATTAATACAAAAACAATAATCATTAAAAAATCAATTCTTAGTAAAAAAATAACAAAAATTACCTTCTAAGAAAAAATTTGTTTGAATGGCCTTGACAAGAGTCAATTTGTTGTCCTCACAAATATCCACCCAAGGCTGGCTACTCTCGTCAATTGGGCTATGTGGTCGATCTAATAGAAGGAGGGAGCCACATAGTCCTTATTGTCACCGAGGAGATCTCTCATAAACCTAGATGTTGTCGCATCATCTTGGATATCATCATAAGAGATCTAGTCTGCTCTGGTTTGTCTCAAGTATACCTAGATCAAAATGATGCCTGGGATAATGAAAACACTATCTATGAATCCTTCTTATAAGAAGAAAAAATAATGGCACACCTATAGGGTTATTTATTGAAATGTAAAAGCATGTTAAAGTAAGTTCTCAAATGGAAAGTGCATAAAGATGTAATCTATTGAAATGAAGAATAATTTGCAATAAAAGAGGGGGGATTTCTCCTTGTATTTATTTATTCAATGATTCCAATGGTTACAATACATCCCCCTTTGAGGGCTTTTCTTTGATACATTTCATACTCAAAATACAAAGGATCTAATCCCTTCAAAAATCTTGATGGTGTGTTCTAGTGTTCTTCTCACAATCCACACTCAAGAACTAGTCTTGGTCCTATCATTCTATGCCTCTTAGCTCCTCCCTCATGTCTAGAATATCTATACCTACACACAAGATATTGAAACGTATTAAAAGCATATGTGTTTGTAGATTGAAAGCTAGGAAAACATAGAAAACATGCATCTATAATGAATAAAACTAATTTGTAATAAATCAAAACAACTCCAAATGACTTGCAAATCTAGTAAGATGTTATTTATATGGTTTTAGAAAGACCTAAGCATGAATTGAAAGGAAATTGTTAGCAGAAATAGTGACCATCCCTGATAGGGACAACTAGACCTGCAATCACCAAACTCCTAATTGACCCATAAAAACAACTCCAAACTTCACCAAAATTGAATGCAAGGCTAATATAAACATTTATAAATGATCTATGGTGGAATTGAACCAAAATTCCTTGATTTTTTCTAACCATCCCTAGTAGGTGCAACTACCCACTACTAACCATCCCAGGGTGGGATGATTACCAATCTAAGTGGAATTTACCACCAATTCCAAAGGGATCTAGTCTGAAACTCTCCTAAATATTGTGTCAACAAATGTTGTCAAATTACTCTCCAATTTGACTAGTTTTGGAATGGATTTAGTTTATTTGGGATGCCCCTAAAAGAACCTTTGAATGAAGAGGTTTTCAAGAAAATATGAGGGCAAATGTGATAGCAAAAGTGAGGGTAGAATTGGGTAACACTTCATGGTCTATGCTTCAACTCTCCTCTCTTCAAATTGGGGTGAGCACACCTAAATTTATAGTCCAAATAGGGTATTTTGTGCAAAGGGTAAATTTATGGCATGTAAGGCAAGATCCGCCACTTGTTGAAACCTTTGCCATGCAATGGTGGAATTGGTTGCCCATTTGAGGCCTCTAATTTGGAGTTTTTGGTCTCTATGATAGTATCCAAATCAATTTTTGATGATTGGCAGAGAATATGGTAGTAATTGATTGCAACTTCTCCATACCTTTTAATTTTTAAGGGTCTATTTAGGGACCATCCCACTCAAGGATAGTTGTGAATGGATTTCCCTAGGTGGGATGATCACCATCTATGATCGTCCCAAGGTGGGATGGTCATAAAGATATGACCCAAAACCTCCAAAAATGGATGGAAACCTTCCCAAAAGTGCTATGGAGCCTTATGTTACCCTATATGGTTGTTGAATAGGGCCATATGATGTTGATAAGAGTTGCGTAAGTGACGCATTGATAGTCTTATCTAATTTACATGATTTTAGTGTCTATAGATGCCCCTTCTTGGGATGCACTATGTGCAACAAAGCATTGAGAAAAAATAGATGACTAAATAATTAAATTATTGATGTTATTCATTAAAATAACCAAATTTAGATGCCTCCATTATGAAAAGAGCATACATTCTTGAAATCCTTGCTTTTGACATAGTCGAAGGATTAAATTTTGGATATACCTTTCAGCCGCACTGTAGTGACAATTTTAGGGGCTTAGGGTATACAAGGTCTTGGTGCCTTGTGTTCTTGTAAGACTTTACATGGGTCAATTTATGAGGCTTCAAGGAGGTCAAGAACTATTTTGTTTATTATGTTGATTGTTTACCCTAGCATGGGCTTGAAGATTTGTCTTTGGCAAATATTCTTTTGAATGTATGGAAATTACACTTTTGAGTGTTTTAGTGTTGATTTGATTTATGAAATAATTATTATGAATAACCCCTCAAGAAATGAGTAAATTAGGGCATGACCAATGATAAAGTGATGATTCACTTAACACATATGACTGAATTGGGATAAATATTTGTTTTACCCATGGTACTTACCTGTTTAGAGGGGGTTTTTGATTGTTTTGATGAGCATTTTTTTAATCAAATGGCTAAACATTTCATTCCTATGGAGTGGTCCATCCATAGAGGCCTTCTTGGTGAGTGAAATAAATACTTTTAAAGCATCCATAAATACTATTGATTCAATATTGATCCCTGCTAATTTTAAACCAATTTGTCTTGTTTTTGGTGGGTTTTGGACCCCATTTGTGATGTTTTTGAGTTGTTTTGGTGAATTATTTTGGTGAAAGTACTAGGGGGGATGAGTACACATTTTATAACCATCCCAGGGTGGTATGGCCAGCCAATTGTGTGCTCATCCCACCTAGGGGTGGACGACTTATTTTGGAGTTATATATGCCCAAAATAGGGCAAACGAGCTCATTTGTGCATTATGCTTCGAGGAATTGGAGAGGTGAGAGGTATGAGGATGATTTATTAAAGTGGAATGCTACAAAAATATCTTCCCAACAACATGAGCTAGCCAGTGGATGTGACAGGTGGTGTAGCTAGTGCCAAATGGGTATGGAACACATTTCCTCCTCTTCTCTATTTTATTGTGAAATCATAAATTCGGCTGCAATTTTCATAATACACACTAAATAACAGTTAAGGAACCATAATAAGGATGTAA
The DNA here is from genome assembly GCA_028583015.1 of Wollemia nobilis. NCBI lineage: Eukaryota > Viridiplantae > Streptophyta > Pinopsida > Araucariales > Araucariaceae > Wollemia > Wollemia nobilis. The sequence continues at coordinate 2,219,985 of JAQPPZ010013020.1, read as the reverse complement.
TGTGTTAAATTTAGCTTTTATTTTCCATTTAAATGCTTTAAATTTAGATATTATTCTATTTTTGTGGTTTTTAGGGCTATTTTAGGGGTCAAAATGACCTTGTTTTAACTATTTTTGGGGATCGTATTTTTGTGGGACGATCAATGGTGTCCATCCCTAGGTGGGAAGGTTACCAAATTAGGGGTATTACCTAGGTGGTATGGCCAAAAAGGACCCATTGTTAGTCATTTTTTTGGTGTTTTAAGACTTTTTTTTTGCATTATTAGTGCATTATTGACAAGGTGGTTCACTTTATCAGATAGTGAAGAGTCAGTATAGGGTTTTAAATCTCTTTTAGGTTGCTATAGACCTTTTTATTGCTATAGACTAGTGATGGCTTGGTGCAATTAGATTGAAGCATGTTACGGGAGCGATCATGTCTATATGACTGCTTTGATAGATTTATGGGACCCTCATACTAATACTTTCAATATAGCTATGGGGGAGATGATACTGACTTTAGAGGATGTATATAAAATACTATGTATTTCGATATAGGGGTATCCTATTGTATCTACTCCTACAGAGCGACGATAGGCTATGTTGCAAAGGTACTTTGGGGTACATTGGGAGGATGCAACGATTGATCTTCTCAATGGAGGGATATTAGTGGTATCATGGTTTGAGGCTGAAATGCTTAAGATTAAGCACACTTTTTTGATGAAATTGATCAACAACATGCTACTTCTAGACTCTTAAGGTGCTAGGTTCCCATGGAAAATTATAGAGTTGGTGTTCACTCTTGTGGAGTGTATAGAGGATGAGCCTATAGTGATGGCTTGGGGTTCTACTTTATTAGTGTAGATATATGAGGAGTTATACGAGATCCGCTCTCATGGTCAGAAGGGATTGGGTTGTAGCTTCCTAATATAAGTGTAGTATTGGTAGCATATTGCTATGGAGTGACCATGGGGACTACCATGGACTACTCAAGCAAAGCTACCATATAGGGAGATTGTTTATGGGATGCTATGGTAGAGGGCATGTGAGACAGGTTGGATCCATTGAAATACTAGGTAGGTTGAGCACTATGCAGAGTCTTTTGCATAGCTTAGGGTAGCAAATATTTTATGGAGGCCCTATAGGGATTGTCCTACATGGAGTGATGTTGAGACACAACTATGTCGAGTGCAGCAAGGTAGATGGATGATAGGGCAACACGGAATGGATCAAGAGTACTTCCCTTATGATCACGTCCTATGATAGTTTAGGCTAAGACAAGGGTTACCTAGGGAGCCTACGATATATCATCATTGTAGGGATGAGAAGACTTTGGTGTGGCATGTGGAGGCACTAGGAGAGGAGTCAGATCCTATGGTGGTTTTTTTGAGTTGGATGATGTCGATATGATAGAGGAGTATGACTCTTGGTGGATTACACAGTAGTGGTGAGGATAGGGGCCACTAGTAGGGGATGCAACTAATATAGTAGTGGATTTAGCTAAGGGTGCTCTAGATGAGGATGGGTAGGATGAGTCATTGGATGATGAGGAGGTAGACACATGTGGGTGGTATGTGCATCATTGTGTGGCAGAGGATAGGGTGGAGCTGATTTATGTATAGGATCCACTAGACTTTGATGGGGAGCACCTTGGAGATCAGGGTATGTAGGTATAGTTAGCAGCACAAGATGCTACGATTATAGAGCTATGAGGTGATCTCAGTAGGGTGTGATGAGATTTTGTAGAGAGATCTACTATAGGCATAGGTTTAGAGTGTATATATTAATATGGAGAGGCATGTAGCTTTGATAGCTACTCTTTAGGCACAGGTTGGAGTACAGAGACCTAGCCGTGGGGAGTCCAATAGTGGCAAGGTACCCAAGATGTAGGAGGAGATGGCACATCTCCAGGGTTTGGTGGCAACCTATCAAACTTAATATCAATAGTATCAAACCTATACTAAAATGCTTGAGGATGATACAGTGCACCTTAAGGGGTGCATACCAGATTGAGCATTGTCCATTGGCTCACAATAGAGTCAGAGGAGTGAGACAAGATAGTCATCTACATAAATGAGGTATCCTAGTTTTGCATAAAGGATGGATAGGTCTAGGGGAGCAGGTCAAGGAGCTTGCAGTGGACTCTTACTGAGGACAGAGGAGAGATTCATAGTGCTAGTCCTACATGACCATGGCTTGGAGACTCTAATATATCTCTTTGTATTTTTGGTTTTTTCAAGTGTAAATTCTAAGGACTCACATTTATTTTAGCCTACAAGCAACTTATGGACTATGATGTAGCTTTTGACTTATTACATATGAATAGATATATATGTATGACTTTGCTTTGATCATTATATCACATTTTTCTACTTTATGATATGTATTCTAGGTTATGCTTTATGATGCTTTTCATGAATGCCTATGATGTATGCATGTATTTTGTTTATGATGTGATGATGCAATGATGTGAGATGCTATGTAAATGCATAATGAAATGGATTATTTGATTTAATTTTGTATGATGGATTTATGATGAATATTTGACACATTAGATGCTAGCAGCATAGACTATACAAAATGTATCTTTATTATTGTCATGTTATTATGATACTATGAAATGGCTTTTATACCTTGAAAAACATGTGACAACACGATGTAGAATGGAATGAGTAATATGATGTGATATGATATGTTTGTGAGTTTTTACGAGACTCAAACACTCTAGTTACCTAATCAAAAGTTGTATAATAACTATGCAAGACTTTTTGAAAAAGTATACATCTACGAAGATAACCAAAATAATCAACATCCTTGTGTGTGCATGTGAGTTCATTACTATGATAATGCATGAAGTTACCCTAGTGCTAAATAGGATTCATGAAGCCCATCCATACTAGAGATCACACTGTGAGTCTCATTATCCTGAGTTTGGTACTTAGTTCCATTAGACCACTAGTTAATATAGGCTACAAAAAGCTAGCTCGTCCACATTCAAACATTGGTATGGACACAAGCATGTTGATTATGTGAAAGATATATCATAATGTGTAAGGATACCACCTTTTCCAGGTAAGCTATCCACCAAAGCTATAATGAGGATCACCTCATGGTTCTCTAATGCTAATAATTATAGGGATTCAAGTTCAATAATATCTTCTTTTCTTTTAAATTTGAAATTTTCAAAGGAGTTGATCTTTTTTTTTGTTGAGCAAGGGATTTTGGAAGTGATGAGAACCACTATTTATTTTGCTTTTTCTAATGGTAAAAACCACTGTTTCTTTTTGCATATTTTGAAGTGATAATAATCACTATTTACTTTTCTCTTTTGGATACTTGCCCCAATGTGAGGCAAGGGATTTGGGTAAGGAGGAACTTGTCCTTTTGTCAATTCTCAGCATCTTTGAACCATTCGCATAGGGAGATGAGCAAGATAACATTTTTTGCTTAAAGTAACCTAGACCACTTTATAGTTTCATATTTCCTTGTGCTAGAATTGGATTTATTAATGTGAAAATGTGTCAGGATTTTGATGTATACAAGGTATAATCTAAGTAGGATTCTACCTTCCAAAAATCATGATAGATTTCTATAAAATCTTAAAATAAAACTAGATATGGCTGAGTTATTGAAAAACCTTGACTATCTTTTATCAACAATGGCTAAGTGACGAGAAATAGATATATAATATGGAGTGTAAATGTAAATGGTATATGTAAAGTAAATAGGTGGTAATATTGACATATGATAATAGTGAATTTAATAGATGCCTAGTGTACAAACCAGGTGCTAGACATGTATGATCAATTTTAAATGATGCATAATGTAATGATGAGTATGCCTAATGCAATTTAATTTATGTGAAGTGCAATGAAGCAATATTTTTGTGTTTTTGATGATTTTAATGATGTTTTTGTATTTTTGATATATGTATATATAGGTTGACCAATGGGCTTAATGAATTCCATTGGGACTTTTTGGATTGACCTAGATTGTCATAGAATACCTAGGGGCATTTAATGATGACCAAAGGGCTTATAGATATATTTGGGGATTTTTGGATTGACCTAGACAATCGTAGACTACCTAGGAGTATTTTGGTTTGACCTAGATGGTCATAAACTACCTAGGGGTATTTTAGGATGACCTATATGGTCATAGACTACCTAGGGGTGTTTTAGGTTGACCTAGATGGTCATAGACTACCTAGGGATATTTTATGGTGACCAAAGGGCTTATAGATATCTTTGGGGACTTTAGGATTGACCTAGATAATCGTAGACTACCTAGGAGCATTTTGGTTTGACCTAGATGGTCATAGACTACCTAGGGGTATTTTAGGTTGACCTATATGGTCATAGACTGCCTAGGGGTATTTTATGGTGACCAAAGGGTTTATAGACACCTTTGGGACTTTTTGGGTTGACCTAGACAATCATAGACTACCTAGGAGCATTTTATTTTGACCTAGATGGTCATAGACCACCTAGGGGTGTTTTAGGTTGACCTAGATGGTCATAGACCACCTAGGGGTATTTTATGGTGACAAACAAGATTATAGATAAATTTGAGGCTTATGGGTTGACCTAGACAATTGTAGACTACCTAGGATCATTTTAGTTTGACCTATATGGTTGTAGACCACCTAGGAACATTTTAGATTGACCTAGATGGTCATAGACAACCTAGGGGTATTTTAGGTGACCAAAGGTTTTATATATTCCTTTGGGGCTTTTTTGGATTGACCTAGACAATCGTAGATTGCCTAGGAATGTTTTATTTTGACCTAGATGATCATAGACCACCTAGGAAAATTTTAGGTTGACCTAGATGGTCATAGACCACCTAGGGACATTTTATAGTGACCAAAGAGATTACAAACACCTTTGGATCATTTTGGATTGACCTAGACAATCATAGACTACCTAGGAACATTTTGGTTTGACCTAGATGGTCAAAGACCACCTAGGGGTATTTTAGGTTGACCTAGAAAGTCATAGGCCACCTAGGGGTATTTTATGGTGCTCTAAGCATGAAAATGCCATAGATGACTAATATTCATTGGTTCAAGATCTTCACTTAATTTTATGGATGCTAAGTGATAAGTTCCAGGTCCAATATGACTTGTAATGATGAATGGACCTAACCAATTTACCTCAAAGTTATCCCATAGATGGGGTGGTAAATGAGTTTTGATGATTTTATTTTAGAACTAAATCACCAACCTGAAAGTATCTCTAGTGTACTTTCATGTTGGAAGCTCTCTTAAGGTGTTCCTGATAAACACATAAATTCTCAAGAGCATTGACACATCGTTTATCAAGCAACATTAATTGATCTAAATGAGCTTACCTAGAGGTATCATCATCGATGAATTCCTAACTAGAAATGTGTAATGATAGAATATATAACTCTAGAGGTATGATAGCTTCAGCACCATACACTAGTGAAAATAGAGTTGTGCCAGTGGGCATCCAAATGCTGGTGCAATAGGCCCAAAGGGCAAGAGGTAATTGATTATGCCAATATTTATGATTTCCTTAATGATTTTATTCAATATGGCTACTACTAGCTTATTGGATGCCTCTACTTGCCCATTGGCTTACAGATAATAGGGCATAGAAAAACTATGCTTTATGTTATACTTTGTAGTTAACACATGCACATCCTTATTTTTTAAGGATGTTCCATTATCCGATATTATTTTGTATGGAATACAAAAATGACATGATGTTATGTAGCATAAAATATGTGATGTGAGGTCTAGTTGTAGTGGTAAGGGGAAATGCTTCCACCCATTTTGTGAAGTACTCAGTTGCCATTATGATAAACATGTGATAGCCTAAGAAGGTAGGTGAGATTTTCCCAATTAAATCAAACCCCCATTGTGCAATTGGCCAAACCGATTGAATCGATTGTAAGGCTTGTGAAGGGATGTGTGCCAAATTTGCATGATATTGACACTTCACATACTTTTTTACATAAGCACAACAATATTGCTCTAAAGTTGGCCAGTAATATCCCATGTTAAGAACATGCTTGGTGATGGCCATGCTGCTAAAGTGACCACCACATGTACCATCGTGTGCTTGGGAGATGGTCCAAGCTGACTCTTGTGAGTCTAAGTAATTAATGAGGATACCCTCATAGATCTGATGATACATTATGTCTCCTAATAAGACATATTTTTTCACCTTTTTCTTAAATGCTCACTTTGCAACATGCAATAATCCAGGCAGAATATTTCCCAATTTTAAATAATATTTGATTTGTATGGCCCAATATTGCTTTGAATAAGCCTCAATTGTGTGAATCACGTGATACTTTTGTCGTTCATCTCATGCAAATGCTAATTGAGAATGAATTTGGATATATAGCATTTTGCTAGTATAAAAAGAATTCTAATAGAACAGAGTCCCCCAACTGACGTTATTCAAATAATTGTGTATTTGAGAGAACCATTCATGTGAAGGTTCAATATGAATCATGTGGATAACTGGTGTGGCATTATGCTCATCATGCTCAGTTGTAGATTGCACTAGAATTTTTACCTAAATAGTTGTGATATCATCTGAAGGGTTTTGCGAGATTAGTGACCCTAAGTAGGCCATCATGTATGCAAAATTATTTGATGAACGAGGGAGTGTCTCAATATCATACCACTTAAACTTTAACAAAAGTTTGTCCAATAGGGTTTTATAGGCTTGCAATATGGTACACCTACACTCGAATATCCCTTTAACCTAATTAACTATGAGTAAGGAATAACCAAAAATGTTTATCTTAGTGATTTTCATGGTGATTGCTATTTGAAGGCCTATGATGAGGGCTTCATACTCATAATTGTTATTAGTGCATATGAAATCAAGTTTAAACAAAATAGGTATGGGATCCCCTTACGGTGTGAAAGATACGATACCTATGCCACTCCCTTGTTCACATTTAGAACGATAAAAAAATAGAGATATGTCCACTTGTGACTCAGGATCTTTAGAATTAGGTGATTTTGAGATATGAAACACTCCATCATAAGGAAGTTCTACATTAATAGGTTGGTCATCCTAGAGAGGAGCCTCTGCTAGTTGATCAACTATGACCTTTCCTTTGATTGATTTATTTCTAATGAACTCTAGGTCAAATTCTATCAACAACATTATCCATTTCATCGTGTGACTACTGTGATATATTTGACTCATCATGTATCACAATGGATTTTCCTTAGATATTACATACATGGTGTGATTGAGCATGTAATGGTGTATATTTCTGGTGGAAAATACCACTACTAATCATAACTTCTCAATGTATGCATATTTTATTTCATAGCTAACAAGTGTGTGGCTAATATAATATGTAGCCTGTTCTTTATAAAATTTATTCTTTTGGGACAACATGGTGCCCAATGCCAACTTAGTAGTTGAGATGTAAATATAGAAAAACACTCCTAGTCATGGAGGAGCCAATACGAGTGGTGAAGCCATGTATTGCTTGATCTCATCAAAGGAATCTTGACATTCCTCATCCCAATGAAATGAGACCCCCTTGTATAGCAACCTATTCATGGGTCGACACTTATTCAATAATTGCGCTATGAAGCATTTTATATATGCGACATTTCATTGCAAGCTACATAGCTGCTTAATGGTTGTGGGGGGAGCCATTTCTAAGATTACCTTGACCTTTTTTGGACCTACTTCTATGCCTCACTTAGAGACTATGAATCCCAAGAGTTTACCAGATGTGAGACTGAATACACACTTCTTGGTATTAAACCTAACATTATGCTCAATGAGGTGGTCTAGAACCTTGCACAATACACTGACATGCTCATGGCACAATAGAGATTTTGCCAATAAGTCATCCATGTACTTTTCCAAAATCTTATGCATGTATTCGTGGAAGATATATGTCATGGCTCGTTGGTAGGTGGTGCCAATGTTATTAAGGCCAAAAGGCATGAAATTATAACATAATTTCCTTCAATATATCGTAAACACCATTTTTAGTTGGTCTTTAGGATAAAAAAAAATTTGATTATATCTAGAAAAACCATCCATAAGGAATAGCATTTCATGTCCTATTGTAGCGTCTACCAATGCATCAATGTTTGGTAAGGGAAACTCATCCTTAGGAATCACTTTGTTGAGATATTTAAAGTTAGTGCAAATGTAAATCCTCCCATCAAGTTTTTTTGTGTACCATGTTCAAAACCCATGGCAGATAGTCTAATGAGATGATGAAATTAGTGTCCAACAACTTTTTCAATTCATCCTTCACCATTAAGGCTACTGGTGGGCGCATATTATGCAAATTTTGCTTAATTGGTTTGATATTTGGGTCATTTGTAATATTATGCATGACTAGATTTGGTTCTAGTCCTGTCATGTCTTTATAATACCAAGAAAAAGCTTTTATCCTTTGTTTCAATGCTTTTGTGAATTCATCTTGTTTAACTAGAGATAGACCTTCCCCTAGCTTGATAATATAGGGATTATCAGGATCTATACCAATATTCCTATCAATTGTTGGCTCAATTGACATGTGAGACCCATATTACAACTGATGTGGAGTGGGAATCAAGTGAATATCATTAGATCGATTTGGTTCATCCATAGGAAATTCAGGGTTAACCTCAGCCTTAAAAACATTCGGAGTAGTTCTTGGAGAAAATTGAAATGGTTTTAACATTTCCTTTCAAGGCTAGTACTCTGATGGCGATGGGAAAGAATCTCCCCGATCAAAGTAAATTACCTCAAGGTCGAGATGCAATGACTTTGATGGGTTATTCAGATCGATCAATGGTGTAGTTAAATCTATAGAAATCTTTTTGATCGATACATTATCTCCCATATGAGGATGAGTGGGTCTAGAGACCTAATGTTGTATCATAACTCATGAGGATGGTTATGGTAAAAGTGGAATGAACGATGGTGGTTGCAGTAGAAGAGGGTAACCTTGCTCTTCTCACGACAAAAGCTGGCATCAGATAGGGTCTTGGATTGGTAATAAAAAATGAAATAATACTGAAAACACGAGATTCCGAAAACAAAAAGGAAAAACTAAATGAAATCGTATTAAAAGGAAGGAACACAAATGAATGAACACAAGATATAAGAACAATATGAAATGTAGCCCTTTTTTTATTGATATTCTTTTCAATTCGTGTTACAATACGTCTCATTCCTTTTTAGGGGATAGGAGCGTTAGATATTGTTCTCTACAACTTGTCTCTGAATTCCTTCTTCCGCGTGCCCACATATAAAATGGGCGAACCAAAACGTTGTCGCCGCTTGCATTGACAAAGGTCGATTCCTCACTGCTCCTTCAATAGACCTGAAATCCGTGTTCAAAGAAACAAACAAAGAATCCGTAGCACCTGTGTATGAAAAATAAAAGATAAATCTAACTATAGCTGAAATGAATCTAAATGCACTAAAAACTTGATAAATGCATAAACATGAAACTAGCTAAAATACTATAAATGAAGTAAAGCGGGGAGGTGCCCGAAGGCAAACCACCCGTGGATAAAACCTTGCTTCGACACCAATCCGCTTGAGATGGGTTCGAAACCTGATGTGATGTGTTGTCATCAAATTGATAGAATATTGTGGTCAAAAGATTGGGGTTTGGGCACAAATCACAAGTAAGTGAATTAACAGCACTTCGTTGCTCAGAATGCTCCTGCTCGGTATCTCCTTTGGGTGAGGAAACTCACCATTTTATAGACCCAAGGGGTCTCTTTGAATTAACATGCAAAAGTGTTTCTTTGCATGAATGCTTTTGTTTGTGAAGAGAAGACTTCTTCTTGATCAAGGGCTTCTTAAATGCCTCTATGCATGTCTTTGTGTGTTTTAGAAAAGCTCACTTGCACTCCCATGCAATGAAGGGATAACTAAGTGGCAAATCTGAGTTGTTTTAAAAAGCTTACTCTCATTCCCATGCAGTGAAGGGAAAGTCAATTGGCAGATATGAGTTGTCAAAAGAACTCACTCGCACTCCTATGTCATGTAGGAAGAGCTAAGTGGCAGTTCTGAGTTGTTTATATGCCAAGATTTGACTTTTTGCTGATCAAACCTGACAATCGTCCCACCCCGAAGCGAGCGCTTATAATCGTCCCTGGGTGAGACGAGTATCAGTCAGCACTCATTCCTGGGTAGGACGAGTAAAATTTGAACTCGTCCCTAGGTGGGATGAATAAGCAATAGTGTCTAAAAGGAGCCAAATTGGTTTCTGACTTGCAAAATTGTTGTGTGAGTGGTTAGAACCACTGTTTAACCTCTGAGGGCTGCCCTAGGGGCTGTGTGTGTTGGTGCGATCAGTGCTTGTAATCACATAATCGGATTGGTGCTATTTTGGTGTCTACAGATGCCCCTTTTTGGGAAGCGTTGTGCAAGGCGCAGCGCTGAGCAAAAATATAACCAAAGCACTAATGATTAAGGTTTTCAGTAACCTAACCAACTCTTGATGCCCCAAGTATGGAAAGGGCATGCATTCTTGAATCCTTGCTTCTGACGAGCTAAGGAACTTAAATCAAGCATTAACCTGGTTCGGTGAGGTATTACTTGAACTTAGGCATTGATCAGTCATGAATAGGCAAAGGGCGCAACCTTTTGTTTTGGGAACCTTGAGTTCATGATTCCCAAATGCTAAGTATATGATCAGTTTATGATGATTGCTTGTTTGTTGCCCCAAGCAGGGGCGCGATTGTCTTTGTCAATGATTCTTTGCATGCATGCCATTGCCTTGATTGGGTGTGTGTTTGTTGATTGATGAATTAAGTGTGACTACCCCCTCAAGCGATGAATCGATGAAGGAAGGACTGCCATGAGAAAAGCGATGAGTTGCTTGACCCAAGATGACTTAAGTGAGGGTGCCTTTAGATGTTGTCTGTTGAATGCTCAAGCAGTTTCTCGATTGTTCTGACCTATTTTTGGTGGGTGTGAACCCATTTTGGAATGCTATTTGGGGTTAACATTGGCAAAAATCCGTCTTCCCGTGGAGCGGTCCGGCTATGGTAGCCTTCTTGGGGAGTAGGATAATGACAAGGTAGACCCCGACATCAGTTTTCTTATGCCAAGAGGTCAAGTGCAAGAGCACTTTTATCCGACAATTTTTAGTGTTTTTGTTGGCATTTGTCATTTTTATATTTTGGTTGTTTTGTTGTGTTTGTTGTTTTTTTTGTGGCGTGTTTTGTATGTATGTGTTTGATGTATGCAGAGGTGATTATGAATGTGATGTTTCTAATTTGTATGATGTATAGATATGGAATGAATGAAATGAGTTGTTGATGATGTGTTGATGCACCATAGACTGTACAAGATTTGACTAACTTGCTATACTAATGGGATGACTTTGTGAAATGACTTTGCATGTGAAAACTTTGTTTTTGTATTTTGCATATATTTTGATGGTGATGTACGGAATAAAATGTGACAGTTGTTTTTAAAATGTAGTTAAGCTTTTCTTAGATTCAGATATTCTAACTAACTAGCCAAGACTGTACATTTATCTCACAAGACTTTTGAACAAGGTATAAATTCGACTTGAATTTAACCAAGTTATTTCACATCCCTATGTGTGCAATTGAGTTCGTTTATGTGTTATTCATCAGGATACCGCCAGTTCCAGATGGGCTTTCAATCGAACCTATACTGAGGATCACCTAATTAGCTCCACTAACTCCTTTATTGTATTTAGTCAGATTTGTCCGCGATGCCATCTAGGATACCACAAGCTAGCTCATCCACATGCAAACATTGATCTATACACAAGTTAATGTGACAGATATATCGTCATGCGGGAGGTTTATTGCCAGTGACCGATAGGCTATCAACCAAACCGATACTGAAGCTTGCCTCATGACCTGTCAAAATGTTGAGAGTTCCAGGGATTCAAGTTCGACTCCCTTCTTTTCTTCAAGGGTATGGGGATACTTGCTCATTATAGTGATAAGATCACTGTTTATTTTTGTTTTATTGATTTTTTTTTTTTTTTGGAGCAAGGGATTGAAATATGGAGTGACGAGAATCACTATTGTTTGTGCCTTTTGATGTGTGCACTGTAGGATGTCAAATTTTAGTGTTTTGACGTTTTGCAAATGTTTGATGTTTTTGCAACTTTTGAGAACTTGGGATTCATGGGGAATTGGGTAGGGAGGAAGCTTGTCCTTTTGCCATTGAAAACACGAGATTCCGGAAACAAAAAGGAAAAACTAAACGAAATCGTATTAAAAGGAAGGAACACAAATGAATGAACACAAGATATAAGAACAATATGAAATGTAGCCCTTTTTTTATTGATATTCTTTTCAATTCGTGTTACAATACGTCTCCTTCCTTTTTAGGGGATAGGAGCGTTAGATATTGTTCTCTACAACTTGTCTCTGAATTCCTTCTTCCGCGTGCCCACATATAAAATGGGCGAACCAAAACGTTGTCGCCGCTTGCATTGACAAAGGTCGATTCCTCGTTGCTCCTTCAATAGACCTGAAATCTGTGTTCAAAGAAACAAACAAAGAATCAGTAGCATCTGTGTATGAAAAATAAAAGATAAATCTAACTATAGCTGAAATGAATCTAAATGCACTAAAAACTTGATAAATGCATAAACATGAAACTAGCTAAAATACTATAAATGAAGTAAAGCGGGGAGGTGCCCGAAGGCAAACCACCCGCGGATAAAACCTTGCTTCGACACCAATCCGCTTGAGATGGGTCCGAAACCTGATGTGATGTGTTGTCGTCAAATTGATAGAATATTGTGGTCAAAAGATTGGGGTTTGGGCGCAAATCGCAAGTAAGTGAATTAACAGCACTTCGTTGCTCAGAATGCTCCTGCTCGGTATCTCCTTTGGGTGAGGAAACTCACCATTTTATAGACCCAAGGGGTCTCTTTGAATTAACATGCAAAAGTGTTTCTTTGCATGAATGCTTTTGTTTGTGAAGAGAAGACTTCTTCTTGATCAAGGGCTTCTTAACTGCCTCTGTGCATGTCTTTGTGTGTTTTAGAAAAGCTCACTTGCACTCCCATGCAATGAAGGGATAACTAAGTGGCAAATCTGAGTTGTCTTAAAAAGCTTACTCTCATTCCCATGCAGTGAAGGGAAAGTCAATTGGCAGATATGAGTTGTCAAAAGAACTCACTCGCACTCCTATGTCATGCAGGAAGAGCTAAGTGGCAGTTCTGAGTTGTTTATATGCCAAGATTTGACTTTTTTCCGGTCAAACCTGACAATCGTCCCACCCCGAAGCGAGCGCTTATAATCGTCCCTGGGTGAGACGAGTATCAGTCAGCACTCGTTCCTGGGTAGGACGAGTAAAATTTGCACTCGTCCCTGGGTGGGACGAATAAGCAATAAAGTGTCTAAAAGGTGCCAAATTGGTTTCTGACTTGCAAAATTGTTGTGTGAGTGGTTAGAACCACTGTTTAACCTCTGGGGGCTACCCTAGGGGCTGTGTGTGTTAGTGTGATCAGTGCTTGTAGTCACATAATCGGATTGGTGCTGTTTTGGTGTCTACAGATGCCCCTTTTTGGGAAGCGTTGTGCAAGGCGCAACGCCGAGCAAAAATAGATAACCAAAGCACTAATGATTAGGGTTTCTCAATAACCTAACCAACTCTTGATGCCCCAAGTATGGAAAGGGCATGCATTCTTGAATCCTTGCTTCGACGAGCTAAGGAATTTGATTTCAAGTATTAACCTATTTTGGTGAGGTGTGACTTGAGCTTGGACATTGATCAGTCATGAATAGGCAAAGGGCGCAACCTTTTATCCATCGGGGAACCTTGTGTTCATGCTTCAGGAATGCCAAGTGTTTGATCAGTTTGTGATAATTGCTTGTTTGCTGCCCCAAGCGAGGGCGTGATTGTCTTTGTCAATGATTCTTTGAATGCATGCCATTGCCTTGATTGGGTGTGTGTTTGTTGATTGGTGACTTAAGTGTGACTACCCCCTCAAGCGACGAATCGATGAAGGAAGGACTGCCATGAGAAAAGCGACGAGTCGCTTGACCCAAGATGACTTAAGTGAGGGTGCCTTTAGATGTTTTCCGTTGAATGCTAAAGCAGTTTCCGATTATTCTGACCTATTTTTGGTGGGTGTGAACCCATTTTGGGATGCCATTTGGGGTTAACATTGGCAAAAATCCGTCTTCCCGTGGAGCGGTCCGGCTATGGTAGCCTTCTTGGGGAGTAGGATAACGACAAGGTAGACCCCGACATCAGTTTTCTTATGCCAAGAGGTTAAGTGCAAGAGCACTTTTGTCCGGCAATTTTTAGTGTTTTTGTTGGCATTTGTCATTTTTATATTTTGGTTGTTTTGTTGTGTTTGTTTGTTTTTTTTTTTGGTTGTTTTTTTGTGGCGTGTTTTTATGTATGTGTTTGATGTATGCAGAGGCGATTATGAATGTGATGTTTCTAATTTGTATGATGTATGGATAGGGAATGAATGAAATGAGGTGTTGATGATGTGTCGATGCACCATAGACTGTACAAGATTTGACTGACTTGCTATACTAATGGGATGACTTTGTGAAATGACTTTGCATGTGAAAACTTTGTTTTTGTATTTTGCATATATTTTGATGGTGATGTACGGAATAAAATGTGACAGTTGTTTTTAAAATGTAGTTAAGCTTTTCTTAGATTCAGATATTTTAACTAACTAGCCAAGACTGTACATTTATCTCGCAAGACTTTTGAACAAGGTATAAATTCGACTTGAATTTAACCAAGTTATTTCACATCCCCGTGTGTGCAATTGAGTTCGTTTATGTGTTATTCATCAGGATACCGCCAGTGCCAGATGGGCTTTCAACCGAACCTGTACTGAGGATCACCTAATTAGCTCCACTAACTCCTTTATTGTATTTAGTCAGATTTGTCCGCGATGCTATCTAGGATACCATAAGCTAGCTCATCCACATGCAAACATTGATCTGCACACAAGTTAATGTGACAGATATATCGTCATGCGGGAGGTTTACTGCCAGTGACCGATAGGCTATCAACCAAACCGGTATTGAAGCTTGCCTCATGACCTGTCGAAATGTTGAGAGTTCCAGGGATTCAAGTTCGACTCCCTTCTTTTCTTCAATTGTATTGGGATACTTGCTCTTTATAGTGATAAAATCACTGTTTATTTTTGTTTTATTGTTTTTTTTTTTTTTTTTGAGCAAGGGATTTGAATATGGAGTGACGAGAATCACTATTGTTTGTGCCTTTTGATGTGTGCACTTGTAGGATGTCAAATTTTAGTGTTTTGACGTTTTGCAAATTTTTGATGTTTTGCAACTTTTGAGAACTTGGGATTCATGGGGAATTGGGTAGGGAGGATGCTTGTCCTTTTGCCAACTCTCAGCATTCCTAGGGTCATTCGCACAGGGGGATAAGCAAGATAGCCGTTTCGCTTATGGTGACCTGGATTACGGTGCAAGTTTCATCTTTCGTTCACACAACTTAGGAATTTTTTATGTGTGTTAATTTGTGTTGGGATGCTACGTAACAAGGTGTGATCCAAGTAAAACTTTCCCGTGTAAAATCTGCTTAACTGTGTACAGCTTTTGGCTAGAAATTTAAAGACATCCGAATGACGAAAACCCTATATACATTAGGAGACAACTGACTATGCTAAAATAAAAAGGGTGATATGCTGGATGTATGCGTTTATGAAAATGGATTTGATGTGGAAAATGATGGAATTGCCAAGTAATGACTGCCTATGGTGCTTTTGACTTGTATGACCTATCGAAGTATGCAATGTATGGATGCAATGCTTAATGCAACCTATATTTTTGTATTTTGATTTTTATGAGAATGCATGGAATTGGAATGCAATTGTTTTTGTGATTTTGATTTTTGTGTTGTTTTTGTTGATTTTTGAATATTTATTTTGACCAAGCAGTTATGGTAATCCTTGGAGCTTTTGGTCTTGACCAAAGGGTTTATAGATACCTTTGGGGCATTTAGGGTTGACCAAGCGATTATGATAATCCTTGGAGCTTTTGGGGTTGACCAAGAGATTGTGATAATCCTTGGAGCTTTTTGGGATGACCAAGCGATTGCGATAATCCTTGGAGCTTTTGGGATGACCAAGAGATTGCGATAATCCTTGGAGCTTTTTGGGATGACCAAGCGATTGCGATAATCCTTGGAGCTTTTTGGGATGACCAAGCGATTGCGATAATCCTTGGAGCTTTTGGGATGACCAAGCGATTGCGATAATCCTTGGAGCTTTTGGGATGACCAAGCGATTGCGATAATCCTTGGAGCTTTTGGGATGACCAAGCGATTGCGATAATCCTTGGAGCTTTTGGTTTGACCAAAGGGTTTATGGACACCTTTGGAGCGTTTGGTGTAACCCACTGGCTCTTCAGGGAATAGAGGTACCCCCAGCTTGATGATCTTGTGCATCGAATCTATCTCTGTAGGAATTGGCACGAATGGATCGGCCTTATGGGGGGGGGGGGGCCCCGGGGGGGGGGGTTCGGGGGGGGGGGGGCGCGGGGCGCAAGGGAGCTATGCGGTCCTGCAAACAGGGTCCGCCCTAGACACTGATGAGTTGATAGGGTCTCCAGGCAGAAGATGTCCGTTGTATTCCTGGGGTGGCAGATGCAGTAATTGCTATAACTGCGCCAGGTTGAAGTGCCTCCTAGGTCGCGGATCTATGTGTAAGTGTTCCAACCTGTCATCTATGTCCAAAGGATCTTGTAATCTATGCTCACTAGGATCGTTCAATGGGAACATCCTCAGGAAGCTTTCCTGATCGTCATTCATTTGATAGTCATGCGAATGATCGTCCTCCGACTCATCTTCAGAAGACCCTTCCTGGTCTTGTCCATCTTCCCCTTGTGGGTGAGTCCATGAGGTTTCTCCTTGTTCAGCCGTAGGGAAAGGGTTGTTGAGGTCAACAAGGTTATTTGTTTGCAATGGGAAATAATCCCCTAATGTATAAGTTGTATTTGGATTAGCATATGGATCTGATGCCAACCCATCCTTGTTGCCTATCCCTAGGCCTTGCATGTTTTCGACCAAGATGTCGAGGGGCAAAGGGTGATTAAACCCTACTCCTGACTTATCATAGGGCATTTGGTATCTTGGTTGACACAAAACATGCATTCCTTGTTCATACCGACCTAACCCGTATCCATGCCAATTGCATTGGCTAAGATATCTTAATGCGAAGTCTGGGTTAGCCAGATAGTTGACATCTTCCACAAAGGGATCTTCATCTTCCTCTTCTTGTCGGGAAGGTTCAACGCCATGATCCAGGCCCCCAAAAATGAAGTTTGTCTGATTAGGTGGGTAGCCTAAAGGAACCACGGAGCCTATGGGGAGTCGAGGTCTTCCCATGTCTTGCATAGACTGAAGTGTGGGCGTTGCAACAACATTGCGCACTATATACTCCCCCATGCCTGTGTTAGACATCTCAACAGTAATCGTTGGCGATTGAGAGGGGTCAAATGGGAGTTCTCCTTGAGTCCACTCCATGTGGGGTGAACTAGGTGTCTCAGCTTCCATTCTATTAGGCGTCTTTTCTGTAGAGATGTTGGAAACGAGAGGTGGTTCTGCTTCTAGGGGCTTCTTTCCTTTGTCCGTTGGTGTGGCCACCGTAGGTGGCATCGTTGTGGGAGGACAGGATGAAGAAGATGAACCCGCCTGGGAATGTAATTGAGTTGGCAATGAAGATTCTTGCTTAGTCGAACCCCGTTTAGATGGATTTAACTGGAAATCCACGTGCGTTGAAGGAAGGGTTGACTGCGGCATGATTTGCACTGAGTTGCAATACTTAAAAGGTTCCAAATCTGCGGGGACCACGTGCACTTGTCCTTCAAATGTATATTTCAAACATTGATGAGCAATTGAAGGGACACATTTCATATCTCGGATCCAAGGCCGCCCAAGTAAGATATTATAAGCCATCTCACCTTCTAAAATGTGGCACAACGTATGAATGGTCTTTTGTCCCACTTGTATGGGCAAGACAATTGTGCCAACTGTCGAGCATATCGTATCATTAAATGCTCGAAGGGTATAAGTAGAAGGTGCAATGTGAGAGGCTGGTAGTTTCAAATGTTTCAGTGCAGCGGTTGTAATAAGGTTACTGGACGAACCAGTGTCTATCAACACCCGTTTGTATGGAGTCCCGTTGACCCGCGCAATAACGTGCAAGGGTGGATCTGTTACATCGCCAGTCACCATTTTTAGCTCATCTTCTCTGAAGGTAATGACTGGTTCAGTACACTGTTTGACATGCCCCACAAAATTGTTGAACGAATCCGCTTCATGGGGTTGCAATTCAATCGCCTTTAATATCTCCATAAGAGCTTCCCGATGGGGCGCTGATTGTTGAATAAGCTCATAAATGGAGAGCCTAGCCGATGTGGTCCTTAGACTTTGAGTAAGTCTAGATCGAATCGTGACCACCTGGTCTAGGTGGGGGCAACTGTGTAGGATTTGGTTGGTGTTGTGACGTGGATGAGGCTTCCCTAGTGGTTGTCGCGGGGACAACTCCTGGGTGTCTTTTGTTTCTTGTCACAATACTTATCATTCCAACATACCCTTCCATGGGGTAACTCTGTTGCACTTCATTGACATGTAGAGGTTTTGTTTGTGCATCATGTGTGGGTAAAGGATCTTTGAAAACACCCATATGTTGGTTGTTGGGTGCGATGGGATTATCCACTACCAATGTGTGATTGTCAATGAGATCTTGCACTAAACCTTTAAACGCCCAACAAAAATTAAGGTCATGCCCTTTCCTTCTATGGAATCTACAGAAAAGATCCTCTCTGTAGCCCTTAGGCTTTGGCGCATTAGGATCAATTGTTGGAATATCTGGCAGATTAATCAAGTTTGCCGCTGACAAACGGTCAAACAAGGAATCTCTAGACTCAGTGTATGGTGTAAACTGTCGCTTTGGGCGACGCTGCTGATTTTGATCTTGCTTCTTGTTATCTTTCTCATAATTATTGTGAGGCACCGCCTGATAGTTAGCTTTTGAAGGCTGTGTTTCTTGGGCAGGCGTAGGGGCATTAATAGCAACTTGATTGACCGCGACGGGTTTCTATTGTGTATTCCCTGTTTTGGTATTCTTGTTCCACTCTTTTTTCTTAGGCTTGGCAATTTTGCCATCCTGTATCTTGATTTCTTCGATACGTCTAGCTTGCGCCAGAGCTTCTTCCAAAGTGGTGTATTGCTGCAGCTGCAATAGCACAGAGATCGATCGCAAACAGCTCTTTGCGAACATTTGAGTTAAATCGGACATAGGAGGGAGGTAAGACAACTTTGAAAGCACTGTCCTCCACCGATTCCCATATGCGACCATAGACTCCTCCTCATACTGTTTGAGGCTAGCTAGATCACTGAGTGACGTCTTTTTCTTTGTATTGAAAGCAAAACGTTCTAGGAACGTGTCAACTAGTTGATCTAAGTTGTAGATGTTGTGCTTCGGGAGATGGGTAAACCAATCCGAGGCAGATCCTGCGAATGTGGTTATGAATGTTCTCAATAATAATGCATCATTGTCTTGTATACCAAAGCACTGACTCAAAAATCGAGTCACATGTTCTTGAGCATCTTCATCCCCTTTAAAGAGTGCCAACTGGGGCAGCTTGAAATGTTCGGGGTATGGAGGTGCTGGCACGGATGGATGTATCGGATGACTACGAAGTTGGCGTAAGGTAGGCTTTTGAGGCCCACCAGTCTTAAGTTCCATATTCTCTAAGCGTTCTAATAACACTTTGTAGGCATCGAAGGATATAATTTCCTCCTCCTTATTTTGTTCCTGCTGTGGGTTGCGGGGAACTTGAGGCCTTTGAATGACTAAATGGTTAGCATCCCTTCTGCCTAGATAAGGCGTTTCAGCCCGCTCTTCTTCTTGGTAATAATCCTCATAATCTTCTTGAGGAGTGTTTGGCCTAGGCCTATAAACATGGATGGGTGCCCGCGGAGGATGCCCGTCATGGTCACGAGGAATGGCCTCCCGCTCAGTTCTAGGAGGTCTAAGAGGCAATGTTTGCTGACGTCGCGGAGACCTGTCTCGCGCTAAGGGATTATGCCTCACATACATCTCAGATTGCTGTGCACGAGGGACTGGGGCTTTCTCAGTCACATAGTTGTAAAACCTTTCAGCAGTCTGACGCTGAATGCGCTCTTGATCAAGGCGACACAAATGTTCTAATTCCTGTTGTTCTTGTTGAAGCCGCATGATTTGTGCTTGGCGGGCGGCTAGTTGTGTAAATGCCAAGTTACTTTGTTCTGTTGTCTCTTGTTTGATAGGCCTAGATGCTTCTCCTACATATCTGTTTTGATCATAATACTCTGAGACTCCTATATGTTGCTTCCCTCTGTCGAGGTTGGCCGCATTGACTTGAAACTCTGGTCTCAATAAGGGATCTGGATATAATGCAGGTGCAGACGTGCATCGTTTTGGCACTGGAAACTGACTTGGAGGAATGTAGTGATCCTCCTCTCTCTCTCTGTGATATGCATAAAAAGTGCGGGCAGAATTGTCTTGTCCTGTTGGGAGGACTTGTCGTTCTGGATATGGTCTACTGTTTTCGACATTAATTGGGGGTAAATTAGGAACCACAAAATCATGTGGTCCTTCCTTTTGAACCCTTTGTTGTTCCATAGCATTATACAGTGCTTCATCACTAGGCCATCCATAATGAGCTTCAAAAGGAGGCTTCGTGCTTTGACCAGGTGGTATATATAAGTTATTGTCTTGAAAAGATTCTTGTTGCTTAGGAGTTCCCCTTATAGAAGGGGTTCTAAAGTCTCGTCTGTTGAAGGCCTGATTTGGAGAGCCACTCCTTGAGGCACCTCTAGAACCTTGTTCTATGACTGTATGGGTTGGAGTACCCCTCAATGATGGGGCTCTAGAGCCATGTTCTGCATGATGTGAACTAACTGTTGTACCCCACCGGTGAGGCGGAATGGCTAAGTCTTCAATGCTATATCGGAGACGAGTTGTCTCTCTTGGTGCATGTTCTGCAGCTTCTGCCCGTGATTGGGCTTGGCTACGAGTATTCACCATGATAATGCTAACCTAAAAAAATGCAAAAGTTCTTTTTGTGATTTTCTTTTTATGATGTTTTTGGTCTAAACAGAAAATAGCATACACACTCACAAGCAATGATTATCTCTTTTAAAGATTAATAGTGTGCCCTAAATCTGGTTTAGTGTGTTTTTGTTGTTTGTTTTGTTTTTGAAGATTTTTGTGAAACGTTTAAATGCAAGTATGAAGGCTCTTATGACTCCCAATATGGTCGCCCCTTCAATATACCATTGTCGGACCGATATACCAACCTCTCTATATACCCGCCCTTACGTGAGGGAGACTATAGGTACGTGAGAGCAGATGATACGTGGAACATAGGCGGTACGGAAGGGGAATCGCTCTGTTTATGACACCTACCATAGAAGACTTATCCTCGCGTGCTTGGGAATCACCCCAAGCTACACTCGGTCAGCTTTCGTCAGGATTTACGTCTAGCAACAGTCGCGATCGAGGTAATGGATGCAATATATCAAGCCAAAGTGATAATGGAATCCACCTTTGGTCTTGTTCAAGGGTTGGGGTTTTACGACCAACGCCTTGGTTTAAAATGCCTCGTGATGTGTGGGGTTCATTTTAATTGTGCAAAATTGAAACAGGAAAACGAAAAGAAATCTTTCCCTAAGCCATACAAACTAAAAACCAGAAAACAGAAAAACAGAAATTTGACAGAAGCTGTAAAAACCCCTACCTCTTCTCTGCCTAACAGGATGTCTCTGATTTGCTCTGAAAATTGCACAAAATTATAATCGTCCCTGGGTGGAGCGAATAACAGACCGTAATCGTCCCAGGGTGGAACGAATAGTTTATTCGTCCCGGGGTGAGACGAGTACCAATTCCGTAATCGTCACGTGCAGAGACGAATAACAGTCCGAGGTTAAAAAATAGGTACCTGTAAAAACAAGCAATTTTAGATCAGTAAATTAACCTAAAAAAATAGAGGACAGTCGTCCCACCGTGATCGCCATTGAAAACACGAGATTTCGGAAACAAAAAGGAAAGACTAAACGAAATCGTATTAAAAGGAAGGAACACAAATGAATGAACACAAGATATAAGAACAATATGAAATGTAGCCCTTTTTTTTATTGATATTCTTTTCAATTCGTGTTACAATACGTCTCCTTCCTTTTTAGGGGATAGGAGCGTTAGATATTGTTCTCTACAACTTGTCTCTGAATTCCTTCTTCCGCGTGCCCACATATAAAATGGGCGAACCAAAACGTTGTCGCCGCTTGCATTGACAAAGGTCGATTCCTCGCTGCTCCTTCAATAGACCTCGAAATCTGTGTTCAAAGAAACAAACAAAGAATCAGTAGCACTTGTGTATGAAAAATAAAAGATAAATCTAACTATAGCTGAAATGAATCTAAATGCACTAAAAACTTGATAAATGCATAAACATGAAACTAGCTAAAATACTATAAATGAAGTAAAGCGGGGAGGTGCCCGAAGGCAAACCACCCGTGGATAAAACCTTGCTTCGACACCAATCCGCTTGAGATGGGTCCGAAACCTGATGTGATGTGTTGTCGTCAAATTGATAGAATATTGTGGTCAAAAGATTGGGGTTTGGGCGCAAATCGCAAGTAAGTGAATTAACAGCACTTCGTTGCTCAGAATGCTCCTGCTCGGTATCTCCTTTGGGTGAGGAAACTCACCATTTTATAGACCCAAGGGGTCTCTTTGAATTAACATGCAAAAGTGTTTCTTTGCATGAATGCTTTTGTTTGTGAAGAGAAGACTTCTTCTTGATCAAGGGCTTCTTAACCGCTCTCGTGCATGTCTTTGTGTGTTTTAGAAAAGCTCACTTGCACTCCCATGCAATGAAGGGATAACTAAGTGGCAAATCTGAGTTGTCTTAAAAAGCTTACTCTCATTCCCATGCAGTGAAGGGAAAGTCAATTGGCAGATATGAGTTGTCAAAAGAACTCACTCGCACTCCTATGTCATGCAGGAAGAGCTAAGTGGCAGTTCTGAGTTGTTTATATGCCAAGATTTGACTTTTTGTCGGTCAAACCTGACAATCGTCCCACCCCGAAGCGAGCGCTTATAATCGTCCCTGGGTGAGACGAGTATCAGTCAACACTCGTTCCTGGGTAGGACGAGTAAAATTTGCACTCGTCCCTGGGTGGGACGAATAAGCAATAAAGTGTCTAAAAGGTGCCAAATTGGTTTCTGACTTGCAAAATTGCTGTGTGAGTGGTTAGAACCACTGTTTAACCTCTGAGGGCTGCCCTAGGGGCTGTGTGTGTTAGTGTGATCAGTGTTTGTAGTCACATAATCGGATTGGTGCTGTTTTGGTGTCTACAAATACTCATCCACATAATCCAAGGGGAACACTCTCTCATGTTCATCATCTGATATTGGACATTTTATGGGTGTGATGCCATAGTCATCTTCATCATCACTCATCCATTCATGAGGAGAACCTTGATACTCTTCCTCACTATCAGATTTCAAGGTATGTGAGCTCTCCCCCATTTCATGAGGTTGAGCAACCTTATTGGATAACCCTTGATCTATAATTTCTATGGTAAAATAATCTCCTAATGGATTAACATGATTCAGATTGGCATATGGATCACATGCAAGCTTATCTTGAGAACCTAGACATAGAAGTTCTATACTATTTATGAGGACATCAAATGGTATTGTCTTATTGTGTTCCAACCTAGATTTATCATAAGGTAGCTGATATTGGGGCTGATATGGAACATGAGTACCCTAATCATATAAGCCTAAACCAAAACCATGCCAATTACAGTGATCTAAATACAGAAATGCATAATATGGGTTAAATAGATAGTTTACATCCTCAAAAAACTATTTATCATCTTCTTCTTTCTGAGGAATTGGTAGGGTTTCATACTCTAGACCCCCATATATAAAATTAGTTTGATTGGGTGGTATACCAAGAGGCATGATGCTACCTATGGGAAGATGATGCCACCCCATATCTTAGATGGAACCGTTGTGACATTTCTCACTAGATATTCTCCTATCCCTGTACTAGACATATGCACTATGACCTAGGATGGTGAAGGTGGATGAGACAAAAATGATGCTTGAGATGAGTCAATGTGAACCTTTTGAGATGATTCCTCATTTATTGAAATAGGAATCTCTTTCATGGATATGCTAGAAACTAGAGGTGGGCTCTCATCAATTGGCCTCTTCGACATATTCCTTGATGGAGGATCTGACGATGTCGAAGGCATATCTGAAGCTTCCAATGATGATGATGGTATGGATGAATATGTAGATGGTGAAATAGAAGGTAATGGTGAAATTGGTAGACCCTTAATAGGTACATTTAGTCAAAAGTCTACATGAGTCAAAGGTAATGTCAACTCTGGAATCTACTACACCATATTGCAGTACTTAAAGGGCTCTAGATATGCAAATACTATGTGCACCTACCCTTCATGAGTGTATTTGAGACATTGATGCACAATTGATGGAACACACTTCATATCTCATATTCAAGGTCTACCTAGCAATATGTTATAGGCTATATCACCCTCCAACACATGACACAATGTCGATATGGTTTTGCACCCCACCTGAATGGGTAGGACTATGGTACCAATGGTGGAGCATATTGCGTCGTTGAATGCATGAAGAGTGTAAATGGATGCAACATGAGATGCTAACAATACTAGGTATTTTAATGCTTTAGTTGTGACGATATTACTCAAGGAACCAGTGTCTATGAGCACTCTCTTGTATGGTACATCATTTACACATGCAATTATGTGCAAAGGAGGATCTACCACATCACTTGCTATTTCCTTAAGATCATGCTCATGAAATGTTATTACTGGTTCCTTGCACTATTGCACATGATCCACAAAATCAATGGAGTTAGACTCTTGTGGTTGCAACTCTATTGAATTTAGGATGTCCATAAAAGCATCCTTATGTGGAGGGGATTTTTGAATTAGATCATATATGGACAATATCGTTGATGTTGTCATCAAGCTCTGTGTAAGATTGTTCTTTATTATTAATGTTGGCCTAGGTGGAAGGCCCTGTACTATAGGTGGTGTAGGTTACGACGTAGTTGGAACATTACTCGAAGTTGTATATGGTGCAACTTGGCTTGGATATCTTCTATTCCTAGTCACAATACTCACCATCCCAATATACCCTTGTTAAGGGGGTGTTGTCTTCACCTCATTCATTAGTTTAGTAGGTGATGTATGTACCTCATGAGTTGGTAATGGGTCCTTGAATATACCCATCTGCTGATTTTTAGGGGCTAGTGGAGCATCTACTTGAAGCTCATTCCTATCAATCATGTCCTATACTAGGTGTTAAAACCATAGCATGTTGGTAAATCATGGCCACTTTGCTGATGATATTTGCAATATTATCCTCTCAATGTCCCATAGACTTTGGTTTACCTATATCTAGATATATGGATTTGATATTTGGAAGATTAATCATTTTTGCAACCCATAATTGATTGAATAGAGAATCTATGGATTCAACAAAGGGAGTAAATTTTCATTTAGAGTGATTTTGTTGGTTCTATCCCTAATTATCTTGACCATTACTATTATAACTCATAGGATGAGGTTGGGACTGATAGTTCACCTTTTTAGGAGGAATCTTGTGTAGGCCTAGGGATATTTATGGCCACATGATTGACCACTGTTGGATTTGCAGGTGCCAAACTATTTTTAGGATTATTTATCCACTCCTTTTTACGAGGTTTGGCTATTTGGATTTTTATTTCCTCTATATTTCTAGCCTGTGCTAGAGCTTCTTCCAAGGTGGGGTATTGTTTTAGTTGCAATATTAAAGAGATGGGTTTTAAGTAACTCTTTGAAAATAGCCAAGTTAACTCAAATGTAAGCAATAGGTAGGGTAGCTTAGCCAAAATAATTCACCACCTATTTCCATAATAATTAATCAACTCATCATCATACTTCTTTAACCCCATGATGTTAGTTAATGTCACCTTTATTTTGGTGTTAAAGGTGAAACATTCCAAAATGCATCAACGAATTATTCAAATGTGTAGATGCTATGTTTTGGAAGTTGTTTGAACCACTCAATGACAGGTCCAAAGAGGGTACTTAGAAAAGTTCTCAGGAGTAATGCGTCATTGTCATGTATGTTAAAGCACAGATTTAAAAATCTAGTAACGTGCTATTGAGCATATTCTTCCCCCCTGAATATATCCAATTTTAGCATTTTGAAATGCTTAGGGTATATCAAGGAAGGAATGGATGGTTGTAGTGTCTGACTCTGCAATTGATGCAAGGTGGGTTTTTGAAGCCCATTTCCTAATATTTTACCTTCTACAGTTTCTAAGCATTCAAGAAAAGCTTGCTACACATCTGAGTATTTGATTTCCTCTTCTTTATTTTAAACCCTCAAAGGGGGACAAGGAATATTAATCATAGATTGAGGTGGTTGATTTACATCATCCATGCCTCCAAAAGGTGCTTCTACATAATCCTCATTTTTTTCCAAGTCATCGTAAGCCCCATAGGGTGTTTTGGGTATGGGCCTACAAAGAGAAACGAATACCTCTTGAAGGCAATCTATGTTTGGACTATCATATACATTTTGTGGCCTAGGAGGTCTAGGAGGTAACATTGGATTAGGTCTAGGATACCTATCTTATTGGAATTTTGGTTGCCTCGAGTGAGCCTCCTGTCTATGCGTGTTTGGAGTAGAAGCTCCATTACACAAAGTATATTGAATTTATCATTCAAGTATTTCTTTCTCTAACCATTGTCACTGCTCTAAGAGATCTAGGCAGTTTTTATTAGACCTAAGTTAATTAAACTTGGACTAGTGGTCAACATACTTCTTTACCAACTGATTGATCTGATTAGATGTATTAGGTCTAAGTGTCTTAGCATTGTTACCCTAATATTTATCTTGTTCAAGGGGGTTCGTGAGATATATTACAACTTTACCTTGATTTAGGGAGGCTACATTGACTTGAGGCTCACCCCTAAATAGATGTTCTTGATAAGATACCGATGAAGAGGCACATCATGATTTCATTTACACATTTGAATGAAGATACTATGGATTTTCCTTAGGTCTTCCCTTGTAAACAAAGAAATGTAAGGTAGAATTAACTCACCCATGGCAACGAGTATCATACTCATAATGATTTTGGCACCTTGGGGAAGGGTGGTTTGAAATCATAAGATGATATTTCAACCCTACATTAGGTGAAAAGTCATGATCCTACACAGTAGTGAGAGGAGTAGACTAAGCAAACACGAGAATGCATGGGATTGCTCTATTGGGAAGCACCCCATTACATGGTGACTCTTCTTGAAAGAAGGCATTAGACACATCTATATTAGGGAAATGATTCCCCAAAGTGGGACTATAGCCTATGGGGGTATCCTATGTAGGAATCCCTTATTGGCTAGGTCCCCTTCTTGCTATTCTAGTACTGATCATCCATTCATCTACCACTCGATGATTAGGGATATGAATTCCTACATTGATACCATCGCCTATGGGGGCACTTCATATAGGATTCCCTTGTCAGCTAGATCTTGTTTCAGCCCCTCTAGGTCTAGGAAGAGTGGGTGGTTGCCAAGGAGGTATGACCATGTCCTTGGGATCAAGGTGGAGATGATGTATGTCCTCTTCCCTACTCCTCGTAATGTCCACCCTTAAATGGGCTTGGCTATGGGTATGTACCATAACTATGTACTCTAGACTACTAAATTATTATCTCCTTTATAATTTTTATGAATTTAAAACAAACAAAAAATAGAAACACACAATCATAGAAGTGATTATCTCTTTTAAGTCTTTTAGATATGAATCCCTAAACTATTTTTTATTGTTTCAAGATGTGTTACTTTGTAAATAAAATACTTGGTGTGTTTGATTTTGTTGATGTAATACTCAAAATTTTAAGTGGTTTTCACCTATACACTTGCAACTTGACAACTAGCAATGAAAGTATGATCGTGTAAACCAACCAAAGTATGGTGATGAAGTACATACCCGATCAGGGAGCATAGGTCCTGTCGATCCTCATCCAACACCCTGTGCACAATGATACACCCCTTCAAAGAGAAATGCATGCTAGTTTGTATGGTTAGGACAAATATTGGAGTTGGTATTGGCCAATAAAATAGGGTATATGGGATTTGAGTCAATGGATGGAAATGACTACCACCATCATTGAACTCTATTAGTGGTTGGGAATGAAGTCCAACTCACCAACGTTTAAGAGGATCATGGTGTGTGTGTGTTCCTTTTAGAATGATTAAAATAAAAATAATACAATATTCAATGATGATTCACTAAATGTGTGGAAGTACGCTTTATGTTCAAAATCATTAGTATGCATAAAAGGAAGCTACAAAATTGACAACCTATATGAACTTAACCCTTTTGGTAAGTTGCAAGTAGGTAAACCAAACAAAAAGCATACAAAATACTATTCATTTCCCTATTTTTATTGATTTTATTAATGCAAAATTTAGAAGTATGACATCTAATCTTCACATGCACAAAGAGGACAAGAAAACTAAAATTTAAGCTAATTTGAACAATATAAATGCAAATTGAAGGTTAAAATAGGTGTAATTTTTGACCTAGAACTTTTTGTTTCTGCAATTTTTTGTCGAAAACCTCTGGTTTTGTAACCATACCAAGGTGGTACGGTTAGAAATTTGGGGATCGTTTCAGGGTGTGTCACCTAGCTGGCCATCCCTGGTAGGTTCAACTAGAAAAAAAGGGGTAATTTATGCTCAGAAGGGTCAAAACCTACAACCTAAAAAATAGAAAAAGGAGGTCAAAATTGACACATTAAAATGGGATAATGGATAATTTCAATCACCGTGATCACCACTGAATAGGATAAAATAATGATATGCCTATAGGGTTCTTTATTGAAATGTAAAAGCGTGTTAAAGTAAGTGTTCAAAGGAAAAGTGCATAAATATGTAATCTATTGAAATGAAGAATAATGTGCAATAAAACAAGGGGATTTCTCCTTGTATTTATTTATTCAATTATTCCAATAGTTACAATACATCCCCCTTTGAGGGATTTTCTTTGATACATTTCATCCTCAACATACAAAGGATCTAATCCTTTCAAAAATCTTGATGGTGTGTTCCAGTGTTCTTCTCGTAACCCACACTCGAGAGCTAGTCTTGGGCCTATCCTTCTATGCCTCTTAGCTCCTCCCTCATGTCTATAATACATGTACCTAAACACAAGAGATTTAAATAGATTAAAAGCATATGCATTTATAGATTGAAAGCTAGGAAAACATAGAAATCATGCATCTAGAATGAATAAAACTTATTTGTAATAAATAAAAACAACTTCAAATGGCTTGCAAATCTAGTATAATGCTATTTAGATGGATTTGGAAAGATATGAGCATGAATTGAAAGTAAATTGTTAGCAAAAATAGTGACTGTCCCTGATAGGGACAACTAGACCTACAATCACCAAACTCCTAATTGACCCATAAAAAAAACTCCAAACCTCACCAAAATTGAATGCAAGGCTAATCTAAAAATTTATAAATGATATATGGTGTAATTGAATCAAATTTTCTTTTTTTTTTCTAACCATCCCTAGCGGGTGCAATTACCCACTTCTAACCATCCCAGGATGGCACGATTACCAATCTGAGTGGAATTTACCACCAATTCCAAAAGGATCTGGTTTAAAACTCTCCTAAATGTTGTATCAGAAAATATGGTCAAATTACTCTCTAATTTGACCGATTTTGGAATGGATTTAGTGTATTTAGGATTCCCTTATAAGTGCCTTTGAATGAAGAGGGTTTCAAGGAAATATGAGGGTAAATGTGATAGCAAAAGTGAGGGTAGAATTGGGTAGCACTTTGTGGTCTATGCTTCAACTCTCCTATCTTCAAATTGCGGTGAGCACACCTCAATTTATAGCCCAAATAGGGAATTTGGGGGAAATGTGCAAGTTATGGCATGCAAGGCAAGTGCCACCACTTATCGAAACCTTTACCATGCAATGGTGGAATTGGTTGCCCATTTGAGGCCTCTAATTTGGATTTTATGGTCTCTATGATAGTCTCCAAATCAATTTTTGATGATTGGGTGGAGAATATGGTAGTAATTTATTACCATTTCTTCATCCCTTTGACTTTTTTAGGGTCTATTTTGGGACCATCCCACCCAGGTATGGTTGTGAGTGGCCATCACTATGTGGGATGATCACCATATGTGACTGTCCTAGGGTGGGATGGTCATAAAGATATGACCCAAAACCTCCTAAAATTGATGGAAACCTTCCCAAAAGTGCTATGGAGCCTTATGTTACCCTAGAGGGTTTCCCAATGGGGCCATATGATGTTTATAAGAGTGGCACAAGTGGCACATTGGTAGTATTATCCGATTTACATGATTTTAGTGTCTACAAATTTTAGTAGTGTCGATCCCATAGGCAAATTATTGTTGGGTGCAATGCAGACTTATTTCAACCCCATTGAGTGTTGAAAAAGGGATCTACAACTGTCATGATATCCTATCACTGTATGTAATTTTTAAATGATCAACATCCCTTACTACTCAATGATCAAAACTAAACACGATCTATGACAACAAATTCACTGACTACCCATAATTTCATTGAAATTGTATATAATGCCATATGATGCACCTGGTGAGGAGATATATATGCATTCATTCATGATGGCTATCAAATTTAAAAATAAATCTTGCTGCAAGCTGTGTCTTCAACAAACACAGTTAGAAATAGAGAATGCAAGTAAAATTTTATTTTTATTATTTTTGGAGATAAATATCCCACATACAATACGTAATGTGCCAAATGGTATTTAAAAAAAATAAGGTGTAGATGCCTTAATGTCCAACTTGTGGTGGACCAGCTTGTCACCTTGTCTTTTATTGGTAAACTCCTGGTTTCATCCCTAATTACGTGTCCTTATTTAGATTTTTGATGCCCATGTCACCCTTGGAGTCCATCCTATCTTGTCTAGATCAGTAGATTGTTGTGTCTTGTCTAGATTAACAACTTGTTGTGTCTTATCTATGTCAGCATCTTGTCCAACTACAAATATCACATATAGTGCTATATCGATTGTATGATGGTGGTCTACTATATATCCAAAGGTCATAACAAGGTACATATAATACTAGGCCTTGATCTACGTGGTAGTTAGCATTTAGTCAGCCTTGGATTAGTCTCATTATTAGGAACCTCAAGAATCATGCTTGATATGTCCACATTGATCGACCTCGGGTATTGAGACCGACTCAGCCAATCCACCCAGTCATAAAGCTACATAGAAAAGCTTCAACTATAGGGACTCTAACACCATTGATAGTAAAGAATCAATTAAATATTTAATTAATCAAATGAGGAATATATAATACAATGCTAGGCCCAGATTAGCCCGAATAAAGAGGATCCAACAAACTGCATAGAGCCCAAAAATAAAAGGTGCTAACAATAGTCTAACAATATAATATTCCCTAACAACATATTAATATCCCACTCTAAATAATAGAATAATTAAGTATACGCTAACACCATCACTCACTCTCTGTTCAAAAATCCAAAAGCACTCTACTTCCAATTTTATTCCTCACCACTCTCTCCCTCCTTCGTGCGACAAAAAATGAAGTTACGCATGCACATTTCACCTTTTATACTTGCATTTTTGTAGGTTCACACATGCACATGTGAATGAAAAGTTTTGCACACCCTCGTACGAACCTTCTATTTCACACCCTGACATGTAAAATTATTTTTCATAGGTCATTTTCCTCATATTCATAATTCATTCATCAATTTTGACCAATATTCTTTATTCTTCAATATTTTCCATCACACTTCTCTAAAATTTTTATCATTATCAATCGTTTCATTACAAATTTTCATATCCTCTATCGCAAATTCATCGTTTGAGGGGGTAGTCATCTAAACGCATAAAAGGATAACTTACACATGATCAAACAACCAAAACATCCAAGCATGGATAAAACAAATGTCTAATAAATTTTTTGGTAACGATTATCTCAAGACCAAAATTCCAAATAATGTTTGATAGACCTTAAAATACCTCTACCTATAGATAGTTCATGGATTCTCTTCTTCATAGTGGTATTCATAATACCACTCTCAAATGAAGCCCCTAAAAGTTCTACCCTACAACTCTAGCAGTTTGCAAAATATTGTCAAAAGAACTCATCAATCAATTGAAAGCAAAAATGGACAAAGGTATTTGTTCCTTCCACAATTGGAACATATCACATTGATCACAAAGTAAGGTAATATTATGCCTTCCCCAAAAACAATCATTATTATACTGTAAAGTGTTGTACTCAATCACAAATCATCTTTCTTATTTTTTATCAATGTGTCTCTCTCGTAATCATCCACAACCATCAATCACAAATTCTTTGCCTTCCAATCATTTCACTGATTCACATCATCAATTTTTGTACTAAACTATATTTTCACACAATAAAGTACAAAAGGGGCAAAATGTAGACACCCCAAAGTCACACATTGTCCCTCTCCTCATTTTCATGATCAATCACTTTGCAAAACCCTTGAAAAATGTATAAATTGGTTTAAAACACTATTAATTTATTAAAATCACTATTCACCATAATTAGCCCCCTTGGTCTAGCTAAGCCTCTTCTTATGCTTAACTACAAGTCCTCATATGATCTCCTCCACAACTCAACTAAGTTTGAATTCTCCACCATGGTCAAAAAGCACTTTATGGGCAAAAATTCAACAACTTTAGTCAAAACGTGCTTTATGGATAATCTCATGGTTAATTAGGCTAATCATACTTAATCTAAACCCTCCACCTCACCTAGTCTACTTTGACTAGCCTAGCCTTCCACCTCACCTGGCCTAGACTTTCCACCTCTCATCTAGAGATATCCTCCACTTCACACTCTCTTGTGAAATAAATGATAAATGGATACTTTTGCACCAAAAAGGTAATTTCAAATTATAAGATATTTCCAAAAATATTTTAATAAATGCCAAATGGATACTTTCATCCAAGTCATCTTGACTTGTATATGGGTGATGGATTATCTCACCCAATCTCTTTTTTGAACTAGGACACCTCAAGGAACACATCTTAGATGGACACCTCACCACACACACCTCATAGGGGATGTTAGTCTCACAATGACAATGATAGGGGGGGTGAATTAGTGAAGTTCTTTAAACTTAAATTCACAACTCTTAAAGCCAAAATAATTAAAACTTAAAACCAAATAAAGAAAGTATCACAAGAGAACATCACACAACACAAGATTTATTGAGGTTCACCAATTTGGCTACTCCTCAAAAATTGGCTACTTGGACTTCCATCCAAATCCAGCCTTTGCAAAGCACCAACTTTACAATCAATTTACCAGCACCCACTGGAAGGAGCACCAACCCCTGATTTATCTGCACCAATAGAAAGGAGCACCAACCCTTGATTTATCTGCACCAATAGAAAGGAGCACCAACCCATGATTTATCTACACCAATAGAAATGAGCACCAACCCCTGATTTACTAGCAATGACTGGAAGGAGCACCTACACCTGATGCCAAGTAGCTACTTGGACTTCAATTTTGAATCTAGAAGTTTGACAAAAAAATACCTTCGCTTTTACAAGACCCTAACTGGTCTATTACTTACCCAATCTCTCTCGCTGTTCACAAAACACACACATATTCTATGCTCTTATAGCCACACTTCATCCTCTTTCAGCTATCTCTCTATGCACACTTTGCACACTCTCTTTGCATTCTATGTGCACACTCTGTGCACCCTTTGCGCACTATCTTCGCACACTCTACACCCTTACAGCCGCACTTAGTGCTCATCTTTGCCCTTTGTGCTCTTTTCACACTCTGCTCTCTCTCGGCCGCTCTGTGTTCACTTTGCATGCTTAGCCATATTTGAGCCCTCTCTACACTCACTCTCAGCTACAATTGAGCTGCATCTCTGTGCTCACTCTACACACTTTTCCATCTCTACGATCTCATAATCGCACTTCGTACAATTTCAACACATTCGATGACACTTGAATTCTCCAAGCAACCCTCCTTTTATAACAATATTTTCATAATGTAAACCCTAATCTTAGTCGGCTTTCATAACAATATTTTCATAATGTAAACCCTAGTCTTAGTCGGCTTTCATTGCACTCCTAGTCTTCGTCGGCTTTTATAACAATATTTTCATAATGTAAACCCTAGTCTTAGTCAACTTTCATTGCACTCCTGGTCTTCGTCGCCTTTTATAACAATATTTTCATAATGTAACTCCTTGTATTCATCGGCTTCAACTAATTAAGATTTTCAGTATATCCATCGCTCAAAGATTTCATTCTATAACAGACCCTGTAACCGCCATACTGACTTTTGTTCACTCTTCTTATTTTAGCTGCATGAATTCAATCTATAACTGCCCCTGTAACTGCTGTAGTGACATCCGTTCACTTTCACATTTCTTCTTTTAGTTGGGATCTTCTTCTTGCATCATGCAAATGTGACCTGTCATGAAATCGTGACATTTCTACCTCTTTGACCTTTTATTGGCTTTTGCCAATGAAAGTACAACATGTCGTGATATCGCGACACTTTCGCCTCTTTTTCCTCTTTCTATTTTCTTTCAACATTTCGCGATATCGCGACACTTCCTCCTCCGTACTCTTTCTCTTTTCTTTTGTCGTGATATCACGACACTTTTTCCTCTATACTCTTCCTCTTTGCTTTTGTCGCGATATCGTGACACTTTTTCTCTCTTGCTCTTTCTCTTCTCTTTTGGTCGCGAAAATGCGACATGTCGCAATATCATGACACTTTTTCTCTCTTGCTCTTTCTCTTCTCTTTGGGTCACGAAAATGCGACATGTCATGATATCGTGACACTTTTTCTCTCTTGCTCTTTCTCTTCTCTTCGGGTCATGAAAATGCGACATGTCGTGATATCGTGACACTTTTTCTTTCTTTCTCTTTCTCTTCTAACATGTCGCGAAATCGTGACACTTTTTCTTGCTTGCTCTTTCTCTTCCAACATGTCACAAAATCGCGACACTTTTTCTTTCTTGCTTTTTCTCTTCCAACATGTCGTGAAATCATGACACTTTTTCTTGTTTGCTTTTTTCTTCCAACATGTCACGAAATCGTGACACTTTTTCTTGCTTGCTTTCTTCCAACATGTTGCGAAATCGTGACACTTTTTCTTGCTTGCTTTTTCTCTTCCAATATGTCGCAAAATCATGAAAATTTTTCTTTCTTACTCTTTCTCTTTCAACATGTCGCGAAATCGTGACACTTTTTCTTTCTTACTCTTTCTTTTGCAACATGTCGCGATATCACGACACTTTTTCCTTCTTGCTCTACATGTCACAAAATCATGACACTTTTTCTTTCTTCCTTTACATGTCGCGATATCGTGAAACTTTTCTTTCTTGCTCAACTTGTCTTTTCTTTTGATCTTTAGCATATGGGCCACTTCGGTCTTCTTGGAAAATCACTGTACATACTCTAAATAGCTTCTAAACTCCTATCCACTACATCATGACTATGTTCATTGCATCAACCGATCTATCTTGTGTCTTTGCATCAACCGATCTTCGTGTCCTCTCCAATCTTTTGTCCGCCTCTCGATCTATCTGTCTGTGTTGACAAAAATGACAATACTGTCGTTGCACCTTGCTCAACAATCTCCCCCTTTGGAATTTTTGGCAACACACATGCAATTTCCTATAACTCTTCTCCCCCTTTGACAATAATACCAAAGGGCTACTGCAAACTCCCCCTGAGTCCATGCACAACATTCTCAAGCAAAAATTATTACACTTAGCAAAAATCACAAACATGAGCAAAAAGATAAACAAATACACAAATGCTCCCCCTGAGAATGTGATCCCGATAGCTAGTCAATTCTTGGGAATATCTCCCACTGCCCCTTTTGAGCTAATTTTTACTGGATTGTCAAAATTGATATGACCGAGCCTCTTGTGCCACAACCAATTTTCTTCTTCCTGTCCAATCAAGCAAGCTCCTTCTAAAGTCTCTGAGAGAGTGTACAGGTTTCCGGATGTCCTCGATCCAGTTGCTATCAACTTTCCACTGTTTGCTTTTCTAACTTCTATACATCCTACCCAATCTGCATCTAAATACGCAATAAGGGTGAGGTCCTTACCTTTCGGATACCATAACCCATACTCCATAGTTCCCTTGAGGTACCAAAGAATCCTCTTCACTGTTGTCACATAAAACTATCCAAAACTTCAGTTCAAATTTCAGCATCTAACTCTTTCCGGATTGCTTGGAATTATTCCTACAAATAGGCCTCCTGCACTGATTTTGCACCTGTCAAAAAATTGTCAAGTGACTCACACTTGTACCAAATTTTGTCCAACATTGTACCAACACTACAATTTCATTGCCAACTCTGTACAAGCACCAAACACTATACCACAACACCAACCAAATCCCTTTTTATATTTTCAACCTGGTCTATGTTTTCTACAGTCACCACTGGTCACACCTTACTTTCAACTATTCAAATCAAGAGAAGACATTTTGTCAAACACTTCATGGCCAACTATAGTGCACCTTACTCAAACTCATACTTCTGGACCTCGGATTGGCATTTTATCAATAGTTCAAAAGAAAATTGTCTGTGAATTAAATATTTTCACCAAAGCGTCATAAAAGATCTAACAATCTTCACATCAATGTGTAGTACAAATACACACTGTTTTTATCGAAACACATATATGAAGCTAGGGCAACAATATTTCACTAACCAAATTATCTAAACTATTATAATCCATAGCTTTGAACAATGGCAGTAAGAACCATCAATAGTACAACAATGACATATAGCAATATTACCAATGGTGACAACTCTCAATTTAATCACCACCCTTCATGGCACCTCCACAAACAACTACATGAACTGAAAACACACTTTGACAACTATACGACAACTTCCCTGACTACTTGCCTTTCATCCTCAGATAACCAAACAAATACATAGGAGCATTAAAATAAAACTTTAAGATTTCTCCCCCTGAGGATGTGCTACCTGGAGTTGCTTAGTGCCATAGCGGAGTATTCTCCTTCAGTCCAAGGAGACACGATTTCCTTTCTTCTATATTTCTCCAAACTTTCTTGAACTTGGGCTTGAGTTTTTCAACTACATCCCTATTTTGCACCTTTTCGTGAACTTGAACATTTCTCTTGTGTGGTTGTCTCTTGTGCATCCTTGATGGATGATTATTTTCCTTTCTTTTATGCACATGATTTATTCCCTGTCTGTATTGCATTCTTTGTGTCTGATGAAATCTACGGTCTTGCCTTAGATTAGATACAAAAGTGCTTGGACAAAACCTTGCTATGTGCCCATGACCATTACATTTAAAACATTGCACATGGTGTTCACTCAAAAAAGCAGATGTATTTCTACCAACATAACTCTTTGATTTATTATTCAATCCACAATAAATTGCCTTGTGACCATAATGGTTGCATCTGAAACAATAGCCATTAAAAGTATTATTATGAATAGAGTGAGAGTGATAGAACCTCTTTTGTTGTGGTTGCTTTGTTGTAGATCTCCTTTGATATTTTCTTCCTTTTGAAGATTCAGCTTCAAACTTTTCTTGCTTTGATCCTTCAACAGTGAACTTCTTCTTCTGCATATTTGGAAGATGAAGGTTGTTCAGCTTCATATCCAAGACCAGACTTATCCGTGGAGCTTCTTTGTTGCCTTATCATTTTATCTAGCAACTCTGGACTCTTCTCGAATTTGAGATTTGTATTGGCCTCTTCTAGTTGTTTCTTCAATAAAACAATCTCTTCTTCTTGTTTGCAACAAACAATCTCTTTCTCATTGATCTGTGACCTGAGAGTTTCTTCAATCCTTTTGGATTCTTCTACTTGTAGCTTTAGATCACTAATAACTTTGTTAGATTCCTCTTCACGTTTGCGATAACAACTAATTTTATGATTCATCTCTTCTGTCTGCATCCTTAAACCAACAATCTCTTCTTCTAGCTTACTGCAATACTCTATTTTCATGGTTATTTGCACTTCGAGATCTTCAGATATTTTCTTGGATTTGTCTATCTGTACTTTCAAACCGGTTATTATTTCATTTGCATCCTCAATCTTTCTTGAAATTTCCTTATTCTTTTTTCTTTCTATCTTCAATTCATCCAGAGCTATAATTAGTTCCTCTTCCAAATTTACTTCTGCATCAATTTCTTCTTCATCACATTCCTGTTCTTTTTTTGTTTCTTCTTCGAGTGCCATGAAAAGACCTCCACCTGTTTCCTTTTCAGAATCATCCTCTAGGACTTCAATTTTGAAAGTATCATCTTCATCTTCACCGCTACTAAACCCATTGCAATAACTTGCATCATGACCGAGTTGACCACAAACAAAACATTCTTCACCTTGTGAACAATAAGCTGCAAGGTGACCTGTCTTCCCACATCTGGTACAAAACTTTATTAATCTGGCCTTTTCTCCACTGTTTGATTCATCTCTTGAATCTATTTTCATTCTTCCTCCCAAAACAACAACATTGAATTCATCTTCATTTTCTTTCATGACCATGTGTGTTTTTTTCTTCTTGTGTCTCATGGTTCTACTTTTGCCTTTCTTTGCCATTTGTGTTCTTGTAAGATCTTCCTTCAAGCTGTTAAACCTTTTTCAAAGGAACCCGCTCTGATACCAATTGTTAGTCTCATAATGACACTGAGAGGGGGGGTGAATCAGTGAAGTTATTTAAACTTAAATTCACAACTCTTAAAGCCAAAACAATTAAAACTTAAAACCAAATAAAGCAAGTATCACAAGAGAACATCACACAACACAAGATTTACCGAGGTTCACCAAGTTGGCTACTCCTCAAAAATTGGTTGCTTGGACTACCATCCAAATCTAGCCTTTGCAAAGCACCAACTTTACAATCAATTTACCGACACCCACTGGAAGGAGCACCAACCCCTTATTTATCTACACCAATAAAAAGGAGCACCAACCCTTGATTTATCTGCACCAATAGAAAGGAGCACCAACCCTTGATTTATCTACACCAATAGAAAGGAGCACCAACCCTTGATTTATCTGCACCAACATAAAGGAGCACCAACCCCTGATTTACCAGCAATGACTGGAAGGAGCACCTACCCCTGATGCCAAGTAGCAACTTAGACTTCAATTTTGAATCTAGAAGTTTGATAGAAAAATACCTTTGCTTTTACAAGACCTTGACTGGTATATTGCTTACCCAATCTCTCTCGTTGTTCACGAAACACACATCTTCTACGCTCTTACAGCCACACTTCATCCTCTTTCAGCCACCTCTCTACATACACTCTATGCACTCTCTTCGCATTCTTTGCACACACTTTGTGCACCCTTTGCACACTGTCTTCGCACACTCTATGCCCTTATAGTCGCACTTAGCACTTGTATTCACCCTTTGCGCTCTTTTCGCACTTTGCTCTCTCTCGTCCACTCTGCGTTCACTCTACATGCTTAGCCATCTTTTGGCCCTCTCTGTGATCAATCTCAACCACACTTGAGCCACCTCTCTATGCTCACTCTGCACACTTCACCATCTCTACGATCTCACAATCGCACTTCGCACAATTTCAACACATTCGACGACACTTGAATTCTCAAAGAAACCCTCCTTTTATAACAATATTTTCATAATGTAAACCCTAATCTTAGCGGTTTCTAACAATTTTTCATAATGTAAACCCTTGTCTTAGTCGGCTTTCATTGCACTCCTGGTCTTCGTTGGCTTTTATAACAATATTTTCATAATGTAACCCCTAGTCTTAGTCGGCTTTCATTGCACTCCTAGTCTTCGTCGACTTTTATAACAATATTTTCATAATGTAACTCCTTGTCTTCGTCGGCTTCAACTAATGAAGATGTTCGGTATATCCACCGCTCAAAGATTTCATTCTATAATAGACCCTGTAATCGTCATACTGACTTTTGTTCACTCTTCTTATTTTAGCTGCATGAATTCAATCTGTAACTGCCCCTGTAACTACCGTAGTGACATCTGTTCACTGTCACATTTCTTCTTTTAGTTGGAATCTTCTTCTTGCATCGCACAAATGCGACCTATCACGAAATCATGACATTTATGCCTCTCTGACCTTTTCTTGGATTTTTCCTATGAAAGTACATGTCGTGATATCATGACACTTTCACCTCCGTACTCTTTCTCTTTTCTTTTGTCGCGATATCATGACACTTTTTCCTCCATACTCTTTCTCTTTTCTTTTGTCGTGATATCGTGACACTTTTTCCTCCGTACTCTTTCTCTTTTCTTTTGTCGCGATATCACGACACTTTTTCTCTCTAGCTCTTTCTCTTCTCTTCGGGTCACAAAAATATGACATGTCATGATATCGCGACACTTTTTCTCTCTTGCTCTTTCTCTTCTCTTCTGGTCGCAAAAATGCGACATGTCGCGATATCGCGACACTTTTTCTCTCTTGCTCTTTCTCTTCTCTTCGGGTCACGAAAATGCGACATGTCGCGATATCACGACACTTTTTCTTTCTTTCTCTTTCTCTTCTAACATGTCGCGAAATCGTGACACTTTTTCTTGCTTGCTCTTTCTCTTCCAACATGTCGCGAAATCGCGACACTTTTTCTTGCTTGCTTTTTCTCTTCCAACATGTCGTGAAATTGCGACACTTTTTCTTGCTTGCTTTTTCTCTTCCAACATGTCGCAAAATCATGACACTTTTTCTTGCTTGCTCTTTCTCTTCCAACATGTCACGAAATCATGACACTTTTTCTTGCTTGCTTTTTCTCTTCCAACATGTCACGAAATCGTGACACTTTTTCTTGCTTGCTTTTTCTCTTCCAATATGTTGCAAAATTGTGACACTTTTTCTTTCTTACTCTTTCTCTTCCAACATGTCATGAAATCGCGACACTTTTTCTTTCTTACTCTTTCTCTTGCAACATGTCACGATATCGCGACACTTTTTCCTTCTTGCTCTACATGTCATGAAATCGTGACACTTTTTCTTTCTTCCTCTACATGTCGCGATATCGCGACACTTTTCTTTCTTGCTCAACTTGTCTTTTCCTTTGATCTTTAGCATATGGGCCACTTCGGTCTTCTTGGAAAATCACTGTACATACTCTGAATAGCTTCTGAACTCCTGTCCATTGCATCATGACTGTGTTCACTACATCAACCGATCTATCTGACTGTGTCCATTGCATCAACCAATCTAACTATGTCCACTACATCAACTGATCTATCTGACTGTGTCCACTGCATCAACTGATCTATCTGTCTGTGTTGACAACAATGACAATAATGTCGCTGCACCTTGCTCAACAGGGGACACCTCATGGGATTCCTCAGCCCCTCCCCTAGCCTTGGCCAAGTCTATAAGTAGAAAGCTAAAATTCACCATTTTAGAGATCCCCAACTTTAGCTTATAGAAAATATATTGAAATAATTCTAGACTCATAACATCCATCACACATCCATAACATCCACATAGTAATAGAGTTTTGTCATATTCAACATATTCCTTGTGATATATATAGGTAATTGATTATAAAGGCAAATTCTGAAGGTCACCCATCACACTCACAAAGGAGTAACAGCACCAGGACAACCCATAAACTAGATTTTGCAAGTTTGACTAAAAATAGTTAGGTTTGCACGCCCCCATATGAACTTCTAGGCTTAAAATAGGTTCACACCCACTCGTGTGAACCTATGCTACATCAAAAAATAATCCATTAGACACATAAGTATGGCTTAGTTTAGGATTTTATATCATTTTATATAGTTTTCTTCATGTTTTAAGCTAGTTTAGAGATTTTTTGTCTTCATAAACTTGGGGTTTGACTAAGGTAGGTCCCTAAATGCTCTAACAATATTTTGTAGGACCAACAAGTATGAAGAACATGTCAAACCAATGGTGGCTCTTGAGCAAGAAGCCCACCTACATTGAGGAACATCAAGAAGATAGATCCTACTACTTTTGGACACATCTAAGAGGGTTTCATTAGGGAATAGCCTATTATAGCCTTTAGGTCAAGAATTATAAAAAGGGATTTCAATTTGTAACATCTATTTTTAATTCAATAACAAAATTAGCTTGATCCTACAATTTTTAATGAAGATTGTAGTTCATGTATTATTTTTAATGGTTTTAGTTAAATTAAATCTCCACTTTAAAAATATGCCATAGTTGGGTGTATTTGGATGTCATGTTGGGCTAGTCACCCAAAATAATCATGTGCTAGGATAAAGACTCTGGTTTGAAAGATCTGAAGAAATCATGAATTCTTGTCCATGAAGTTTGAGCTCTAGGACAAATCCAAAAGAGATGTTTAATATTTTCATTTCACCCATAAAATCGATATCATGGGTTGGAAACCCCTAAATGATACAATATATTCACAAGGGGAAAATAATGATAGAGGATACACCAAGAAAAATGGAAAATCTCATCAAGGAGACCCAAGTTCACACCATACAATGGGTGTGTGAGCATTTTCAATAAAAAAAGAGTAAGCTTGGATTCCATGATGACAAACCAAATAGTTTGAAATTTGTGTTTCCAATTTTTTGGTAAACTATGACCTCCATTTGTCATTATGATTTTGCACCATTGAAAGATGAGGTACAATCCATTCAAATTCTTTGTTGGGATTATACCTACAAAATGGATAATCTAGAAATCATTTTCAACCTATCTACTAGGGCTAGGAGAATATAATTCCAATTTGTAAAGAATTTATGGAGGGATAGAATCCATAACTACCTTGAAGGATTCCATATTTGGATTAGCCAATCTAAATTTATATTTGGATTTAGGCTATGAAATCAAATTTCTTGTCACATTGGAAAAGAGATATGAAACCACTTAAATTCATCGACAAAAAGAATTTAAAAGCATGAATCCATGGGACCTTGGCAAGGGGTTAGTCTTGGTTAATGGTTATAGAAAACCACCATAATACTACTTATTAACTAAAATTATAGTACTAAATCCATTCCCATTCTAAATTAGTCAGGGCTTAATGGCTTCCTAGTATTTCCAAATGCTTTTGGTCATAAAGGTGCTATGGATTTAGATATACACCTTAATAGAAATAATTATTTGAATGCTAAGCTCTTTTTTGGCTTATTAGCCACATGGAGTGCCTAATTTAAAGTAGTGATAAATCAAAACTTTCCAATCTTTGTTACCTTCTAGGGTTCCAATGACCCATTTTGCATAGAGTTGGAGTATATTACATTATTTAATACATGCTAGTTTACCCCCAAGGTACCTTCATGGTACATTTGCAAATATTGGATTAGGATTGAGTCATACTTTAGAGTGTGATTTATATTCCCCTTTTATGTAAGTGTGAATGTGCAAGAAATGCACAAGTGTCATGTAAAGTTGTAATGTGTAGGAAATGCATAAGTGTCATGTGAGTTAGAGTGCAATTGTAAGTTGAGTCTATGTGCACAAGTGTCTTGTATGTATGAGAATGAATATATAATGTAAATATGTGCACAAGTGTCTTATATTAGAGAGTGCAAGTAGAAGTGTAAGAGTCATGTATAGGTGTGCATATATTATAGTATCAAGTGTTCATCAAGTATGTAAGTGGTAAGTAGATAAGCCAAGAGTCATGAGACTTGGCATATGGAGAGCAATAGTCAAATATCCAAAGATTCATACTACTATGGCTATATTATGGAGGTAATACTCCATATGAAAATCATCACAAGCATAATTATCACCATGATCATTAAATTTGTAAGAGAAATAGGAGTAATAAAGCTTGTACACATTTTGAGTAAGTAATATTGTAACTTGTTCTTCATGCATAGTACATGAATTATTTAGGTTATTTATATTTATATTCCAATATATTATTGAGTGTTATTTGATTTATCATAAGTGATGAGTCCCAAAAATATACATTTTTATACACTATTAAGGGGCATCATTACTAGTTTAATTAGCATGTGAGATGCATTTTTATATAACTTATGCATATAATTGATAGAAAAACCGGTATTATGATTGATTGGTGTTTTTAGTGGGAATTGTGTATAAATGTAGGTTTTACTACTATTATGGTGTTTTCCATTCTACATCCACTTGGACCTAGCATACTTCTAATTTTAGAGACTAAGGCATGAGAGCAGGTGCCTTCCTCTTCAAGGAAGGTTCCCAATA
This sequence comes from Wollemia nobilis, assembly GCA_028583015.1. Lineage (NCBI taxonomy): Eukaryota > Viridiplantae > Streptophyta > Pinopsida > Araucariales > Araucariaceae > Wollemia > Wollemia nobilis. The sequence continues at coordinate 2,175,702 of JAQPPZ010013020.1, read as the reverse complement.
GAAGTAGGTGCCTTCCTCTTCAAAGAAGGTGCCCAACAGAAGTAGGCACCTTCCTCTTCAAGGAAGGCACCCAGTAGAAGTAGGTGCCTTCCTCCTCAAGGAAGGAACCCAACAGAAGTAGGCATATTTCTCTTCAAGGAAGGTGCCCAACAGGAGTAGACGCCTTCCTTATAAAGAAGGCACCCAAAAAAAGTAGGCACCTTCCTCATGAAGAAGGTGCCTCCATGCCTCCATACTTTACAAGATTGACCAAGCCAGCTTTGACCAGTTGACCAATGGGCTAAGGAGGAGGTTGCACGTGAAGACAAAAAGGAGATATTTTATTTTATTTACTATTAGTAAAATAGAATGAACACTTCTATTATTTAATTAGATGGATACCTTTGTAATGTGAGCATTATTCTTTCACACTCACGGATGAACCAAGCGCAACAATTTTTACAGCGATCAATGTGGTAGATATTTTATTTTATGCAATATTATTAAAATAGAATAACACATCCATTATTTTTTGCCAGACATATTATGTTATTGTAAAACATAACAAGCATGATTTATTCTACAAGAGGGGAAAATTAGTGTGTGACTGTATTAATTAATATATAATTTTTATAATTGAACGAATGCAATATTCATTGCATATCTATTGTAACTACAAGTCTGAAATATACTTGCCCAAATTTGTAACAGAGGAAGGTTGTGCATTTTATAAATGCATAGGTCTTCCCTGAGAGAAGGATGAAAATTTATGGAGAAATTATTCTATTTTATTTCTTGTCAAATTTATTAAGAGTACAATTCCTCTTATTTGAGCAAGCTCTACGCAGCTAGCTGGGTGGACTATCTGTAGGAGCTTGGGCCCACTCCCTGCAGTAGTCCTCCCCTATTTATTTTTGTTCTTTATTTTATGTAGATTAGTTTATTGCTTTAGTTCTTGCTTTATTTAATTTAGGTGTGTGTTTATTTTCCATGCATTTAATTTCCTATACATTTCTTTCCAGTAATTTATTTATTTATTCCATACTTAGTTTATTTAGTTTGGCTGAAATGAAAAAACACAAACATCCCCCACCAAACTAAATAAGGTATAGTAAGATTCATTCCCCAACATTGTAGGCATATACTATGCATGACACTCATAAGGTTACGGAATTACTAGATTGATAATTTATGGAAGAAAAATGATTTTTTTTTGGAATATGAATTTTTGCTCACCATTTTGGCAATCGTTGTTGGGGAGTGTCAAAACTGTAGTGTTAATATTTACAGGTTGGTTAGAAATTCCATTTAAAATTACTTGTAAATATTTTATCTGAGAAGTACGAGTCCACCAAGGGCCCTTTTACCAGGCCAAAATAGTTGTCGGCATAATCAGAGCCAAATCCCATAGGCAACCATTTGCAGTTTCTAGCTTCTCAGGTAAACGTGGGAATGAACCTGATGTACCAGATTAAGTGTAGAAGTAGGAATAAATTGTGTTGTTGAAAAAATTAGAAAAATCTAGCAATGAAGGATTTCTATCATATTCTCAATGGTTTCAGGAAAACAAAAGAAACAACACAACCCAGGTCTGATATAATTAAAAAAATTTAGGGATGTGTTTTTATATTGAAGCCATTGCAGAATTATGCCTCCAAAAGCTTAGTTTTAAATGATAAATTTTTACAAGCTTAACCTTTCTCAGCACATTGGTGAATTTTTAATGATGGAATTAATAGCAAGAAAAATGACAGAGCAAAATTTAAAGAACATCTTGTTTTGGAGTATGCTCTTCACTTGCGCTTGAGGTGACCTAGTGAATCAAAAACTAGCATGTGTTTTCAAATACTACTATGCCATGTTTTATCCAAGTTGCTAACCGAAAATAGTCATTTCCTAGCCTGCATGTTTTGCCATTATGTTGAGAAAATTTGGTTTTGAGGTCAAAGGGGGAAATTGCTCTTCTCATGCTATAACACATCAAACTAGTTGATAATGAAATTGATGATTTTTTAGAAGACTAGTTCAGATGTAGGCATGGGGAGACCCCACCTTCATTATTGCCACCAACAACATAATGAACACTGTTTACAGTGTTAATGAAAAAGAGAATAAAAATATATATCTTCTGTTGAAAAAGGCTCCATGTTAAAATGCAGATAAAAAAAATGGAAGCTTTATTTTTGCTACTTGTTGGAAGAAAGTATCCTCTTTCCCTAGGACCAGGTTGGTCCAGAAGGGAAATGAGAAATCTCCAACCGGTCGCCAAATAAAGCAAGGGAGGATCCTAGAAGTAATAAAAAGATTCAAAAATTATATATATATATATATATATATATATATATAATAATGAAAAAAAATGAAAAACAATGAAAATAAATTAGTTAGAATTTTATTTTAACGCCTTTAGTTTAGATTTTTCTTTTATGTTTTGCAGGACATCATGAAGTGCAATGTAGACAAATAAGGAGGTGTCTATGAAGATTTTGTGAATTGATATTTATACATGGAGTTCGTAATAACACTATATGAACTATCTCGTATACTTGATCGTGTAGCATCCAATCTAGCAGGTGAAAGCTAGCAGAGTTTTACCTTGGCAACATTAGCACCTAAAGGCAGGCTAAGTAACCCTGATCAAGCGAAAGGCTTCTAGTATAAGGTGCTTATGAAACTTTGGGAAAGTTTTTTTGCAAGGTGTGTGACTATTACAACCTGAGTAAATGATGAGAGGAGTCAAAGATGCTACACCACGTACAAAGTAGAGTGTCAAGACAATGTTTGAGTAACGGTTAACAAACTCCATTAACAACTGCCTCACATTTGTGAGAGTGGATCAGACATTGGCATGAGGGAGACCCTATACCATACTAGTAGCTTGGATGAATGTTCAATAATTCATTAAAAAAAAAAAGAGAGAAAGAAAAGAAAAAAAAGAGAAGGAAAAGAGAAAAAAATAAAGAAAAAAAGAGAAAGAAAAGAAAAAAATGGGAGGATACGTGAAAAAAAATGAAGTGAAAGACGCCTTGATCATCAATAAGGCACCTTCCGCATGAAGAAGGCACCATACAATGGAGGCACCTTCCGCATGAAGAATACGCCATACATTGGAGGCACCTTCTACATCAAGAAGACGCCATACATTGGAGGTGCCTTCTACATGAAGAAGGTGCCATACATTGGAGGCACCTTCCGCATCAGGAAGGCACCATACATTGGAGGTGCCTTCTGCATCAAGAAGGTGCCATACATTGAAGGCACCTTCCACAACAAGCAGGCACCTTCCACAGCAAATAGGCACCTTGACATCTATGGTGCCTTGATCCATTTACCACACTTGGGTGGTTCGATGGCACAAGGGACTTAAAAAAAAAGAGGAATAAGTGATGAGGTGCCTTGATGGCATACAATAGATGTGCCTTGATCAAATATATATATATATATATATATATATATATATATATATATATATATATATATATATATGTGTGTGTGTGTGTGTGTGTGTGTGTGTGTGTGTGTGTGTGTGTGTGTGTGTGTGTGAATCCTCCCAATGAAAAAAAATGCATAAAACATGTCTTGCTTAGCATAAAAATTGCTTTCTTATTGCTTTGCAAAAAATCATGAACCAAATGCAAGCTGCAGGCATCCTGAGAGCCAGGGCCTAACAGACATGGAGTCATGACTCCTATTTTCTTGCTTTCATGTCTGCAGGTAATTATGTCCTCTGAATGCAATATAAAGGTATCCTAAGAGCTAAGGCCTCAGACACAAGCCATGATTCATGTTTTCAAGTTTTTGTGTGTGTTGTTTCATAGGAAACAACCATGAGCATGATCTATAGGCAAAGCTGGCTGAAACTAGGCCTAACAGATGTGAAATTTTGTGCCCTGCAATTAGGAGTGTGGCAAAGTGGAAAAGGCATTTACTTTCCACTAGGAAGAGAGTGCCTACAATCAGTCCAATACAACAGTGCATTTTTACACCTAGAGGAAGGCACCAATAAACAATTTTCTTCTCCCTTGGATGGGGTTACCTATTGTTCAGTGTGGGACCTAATGTTTGGAGGGCTGCAGACCTGTTGCACAGAGGGACCTGTTGCTGGCGATAAGGGAATAACCAATTTAAGTAGGAAAGAATAAAAAAATGGTAAATTATGGTTGTGATGCTAAAGTTGTTAAATCCACACCAATAGAATAAGTAGGAACATCAACAATTATGTTAGTCTCACAATGACACTGAGAGGGGGGGTGAATCAGTGTAGCTCTTTAAAACTTAAATCTTCAACTCTTAAAGTCGAAACAATGAAAACATAAAACCAAATAAAGCAAGTATAATATAACTAAAGTGACGTTTTTCAACTCTTAAATCTTCAACTCTTAAAGCCGAAACAATATTATCGTATGAGAAAGTTATGCCTAAAATACTAAAGTGACGTTTTTCACCTTTTTTTTCAAAAATACAGATTTTCAGTCTTTAATTTTCTCCACACACTCTTCTCTCTACACAAAATAAAATCCCACTCTTCAATAAAACACTTCTCACTTAAATGCACACACTTGCATTCCTTTTCACTTTTCACTTTCTCCAAAGATTTTTATTTAATGAAAAACTTCTTAAAATAATATAACTCCCTTTTTTTATATTGAGAAGGCATTTCGTCAAACATGTCACATGCAAATAATTGACACCTTACTCGTTCTCATACTTTGGAGCCACATGACAACTCCAAAAAAAAACAAAAGAAGATCTATTTGATGCATTTAAGGTGTAACAACACTGAAACTGAAACTGTGGCGACTCTTCAAGGTTGAAACGACCAACTAAAGGATTTTGCACAAGTGGCACAAATTGACATAAAAGAGACCTGTAACGTTTTTGCAAAAATCATAACTCTCACCTCGTAACTTAGTTTTCTCTAAAATTTTAAACATAGAATATTTACAACACTAACTATGTCCAAACAAAAACTCACTACCTAACTCCTTATGGTTCACCTATACCACTTCCACAAAAACTGCTACTAACACACTTTTTCCAAAAAAAACATTTTTGTGATAGTCTTGCAATGCTTGTAAAATTTGCCTTGTTTCTCCGTTTTAATTGAAATTTAGAAAAAATGTTCTTGAAGATAAGAACCATCTCCAGTTAAAATTTCACTACATAACGCCTTACATTTTTTTTGCAGCGCTTCTAACAAAACTTGCACTTTTTTCAGCCTATACAACCACTTGCCAAATCATCCGCCAAGATACCGAAAACATCACCGATCAATACAAACACTGTGTTGACATCCCCAATGATGTTCTAGAATATTTCATAAAATATTGGCATGTTCCAAATTGATCCATCCTGTCCAACTATGCCCATGGCGACTTTTGCAACTTTTTGACTATTTTGCTGCTTTGACAACTTTCTGACGATTTTTTCAACTTTTGCAAATTTGCACAAACAACCTGTAACAACTTCACCCAAACATCAAAAACATCCTCATAAGCATTTAAAATAACTGTACATACTCTTAATACCCTTTGAACTCATGTCCACTGCATCAACCAATCTATCTGACTGTGTTGACAACAATGACAATACTGTCGCTGCACCTTGCTCAACAATCTCCTCCTTTGGAATTGTTGACAACACACATCCAATTTCCTGTAACCATTCTCACCCTTTGGAAACAATACCAAAGGGCTAATGCAAACTCCCCCTAAGTCCATGCACAAAAATCTCAAGAAAAAATTATTGCACTTAGCAAAAATCACAAACATGAGCAAAAAGATAAACAAATACACAAATGCTTCCCCTGAGAATGTGGTCCTGATAGCTAGTCAATTCTTGGGAAGTGTGACCACTCCCAATTTATTGTGAAGGTACTCAAATACTTCCTTGGGCAATGGTTTTGTGAATATATCTGCTACTTGCTCTGTTGTTGGAACAAAATCCAACTTAACCTCACCTTCCGCAACTTTCTCCTTCAAAAAGTGATACTGGATAGCAATATGTTTTGTGCAAGAATGCATAACCAGATTCTTTGAGATGTTAATGGCACTGGTGTTATCACACTTAACTAAAATTGGCTCACTAAATTTAATACCAAGATCTTTCAAGGTTTGTTTCATCCATAATACCTGTATACAACACGTTGTCGCTGTAATATATTCTGCATGTGCTATGGATAAGGAGACTGACTCTTGTTTCTTACTATGCCATGCGACCAACCTGTCTTCAAGATAGAATGCACCTCCATTGGTACTCTTTCTATCATCTACACATCCTGCCCAATCTGCATCTAAATACGTAATAAGGGTGAAGTCCTTACATTTTGGATACCATAACCCGTACTCCATAGTACCCTTGAGGTACTAAAGAATCCTCTTCACTGTTGTCACATGAGTCTCCTTGGGACTAGCCTAAAAATGTGCTACCATGCATACTGCCTACAAAATATCTGGTCTCGTAGTTGTCAAGTACAGTAAGCTCCCAATCATAGATCTGTACATGGTTTGATCAACATGTGGATATTTGTCATCCTTGCTCAACTTGCAACCTGTCGTCATGGGAGTGCTAACTGGATTACAATCCTCCATTGTGAAATTTTTTAGCATCTCTTTCATATATTTAATTTGAGAAATAAATATGCCCTTCTCATTTTAATTAACTTGCAACCCGAGGAAATATGAAAGTTCACCAATCATTGACATTTCAAATTCTTTCTGCATCTTATTTGCTAAATATTTACACGACTCATCTTTGCTGCTACCAAATATGATATCATCTACGTATACAAAAAGAACAATAAGATGGCCATTTTATGTTTTGACATACAAATTACTATCCACCATATCTTTCTTGAACCCTTTTTGAGTAAGATAGTTGTATAGCCTTGCATACCAGGCTTGAGGTGCCTGTTTTAAGCCATATAATGCTTTCTTCAACTTACAAACCAAGTTGGGATCATCACCAAGTTGGAAACCATCTTGCTGCTCAATATAAACCTCTTCTTCAATTTTCCCATTCAAAAATGCTGATTTCACATCCATTTGATAAAATTTGAAATTCTTGTAAACTGCTAAAGCCAAAAACATTCTAATTGCCTCTAGTCTAGCCACAGGTGCAAAGGCTTCCTCAAAGTCAATACCTTCAAATTGTGCATAGCCTTTCCATACCAATATTGCTTTATTCCTGACTACCTATTCGTATTCATTCAATTTGTTTCGAAAGACCCATTTAGTATCGATTATATTTTTATTTACAGATCTTAGTATTAACTCCCAAGTTTTGTTTTTCTGGATTTGATCTAATTATTCATTTATTGCCTTCATCTAACTTTCATCTTTGCTTGCGTCAGCAACATTTTTGGGCTCAATGCTGGATAATAGAGAGTAGTTACTTACTACTCTTCTTCTTGTCTGAACACCAACTGTGGGGTCTCCAATTATTTGTTCTCTAGGATGATCTTTCTGCCAGCTGCTTGTTTTGAATTTCTTATTTTCTTCCACTTTTGAATCACTGTTTGAATCATCTGAGTCAATTTTTTATTTTTTTTCATTTTCTTTTCCTCATCTCCTTCAATAACCTCTTCATAAATTGGGCAGTTCTCTTCATAGCTAATTACTCGTTCCCTACCTTCATCAAATTTAACATCGACACTATCCATAATTTTCCTTAGCCTCTTGTTGTAGAATTTGTAAGCTTTGATTTTTGACGAATAGCCAAGAAAAATACCTTCATCCGCTCTATTTTAAAACTTACCAAGGTTTTCTTCAATTATTTTGATGTAACACTTACTGTCAAAAACTTTAAAGTATCTTGTTGTTGCCTTTTTATCGAACCACAACTCATAAGGAGTTTTGCTTTCATGCGTTCTCAACATGCACCTATTTTGGATGTATACCGCAGTATGGACTGCCTCTTTCCAAAATCTATCTGCTACTTTGCTCTAAGTCAACATAGTTCATGCCATTTCCTACACTGTCCTGTTCTTTTTTTCTACCACACCATTCTACTGAGGTGTCCTGGCTGCTGAAAACTATCTCCTAATACCATATTTTTCATAGTACTCTGTAAAATCCTCTGAAATGAACTCTCCTCCTCTATTTGATCTTAAATATTAATCATTTTTCTTGTTTGATTCTCAACTTGGTTTTTGAAAACCTTGAACATCTCAAAAGCTTCTGATTTATGCTTCAAAAATAGTACCCATGTCATCCTAGAATAGTCATCTATACACAACATAAAATATTTGTCACCATTTATGCTTTGCATTCTCATGGGTCCACATAAATCAGTATGTACTAGTTCCAAAGGTTTGCTTGTGTAGTACTCTTTTGTTTTAAATGAGACTCTAGTTTGCTTTCCATTTTAGCATGAAGCACAAATGCTATTTGATGGTTTGCCAATGGTGGGAATATCTCTCACTACCATTTTTGAGTTGATTTTTACTAGATTGTCAAAACTGATATGACCGAGCCTCTTGTGACACAACCAATTTTCTTCTTCCTATCCAATCAAGCAAGCTCCTTCTAAAGTCTCTAAGATAGTGTATAGGTTGCCAGATGTCCTCGATCCAATTGCTATCAACTTTCCATTGTTTGCTTTTCTGACTTCACAACCCTGCTTCTTAAAAATCACTTCATGACCTCTATCACAAATCTGACTTACGCTCAACAAGTTATGCTTCAGACCAACCACAAACAAGACTTCTTTTGACTTGATTTTTCTGTCACTGATCTTAAATTAACCTTTGCCAACTATCTTATCTCTATCATTATTTCCAAATTTTACTGAACCACCTTCATATTGCTGTGACTTCTCAAATTTTTGTTTGTCACCTGTCATATGATTGGAGCATCCACTATCAAGTATCCATGGTGTAGATTTATTTTGTGCTTTAAATGTTGTTTGTACGATCAAGGATTTCTTTTCTTCCGTAGGTCTCTCTTTTTATTTCCACTCTGGTTTGATTATAGTTTTGGGCTCTTGTTTTGACTTTTCTTTTTCAGTAGCTTGTGCATGTTTTTCGATAAATTTTCTATTTTGTCTCATTCCATTTGGTTGAAATTTTCTTCCCTGAAATTGATATGATGCAAATGTACTTTGAAAATTTCTTGCAATGTGCCCAAAATTATGACAGTTATAACATTCTACTGCATAATCCATCAAAGGTGAAAAAACATTTCTACTGGTAAAATTCCTTGGTCCTACATTATACTTGCAATCTGAAATCTTATGTCCATAACCATTGCATTTAAAACAGTAACTAGAAAAGATATGATTGAACCTGGGTGATGGTCTTTGCCATGTTGTTGTAGGAGCCATAAATATTCTTCTTCTTTTATGTGTGACATTGGTGAATCCATCATTGTCAATTCTCCTTTTGTGCCTTGCATTATTGCTTTCTTTTACATGAGTCATTTTTTCTTGATCAACCTGTTTCTTATCTTCATTCTTTATGGATTCTTCATTTATGGCCTTTGATCTATTTGATGATTCTCCTTCGTCAAAACCCAAGCCAAATTTGATGTCTGTGGTCTTTTGGTTATTTATGATCTTATCCAGCTTCATAGAACTTTCTTCACATTTGTGATAACAACTAATTTTATGATTCATCTCTTCTATCTACATCCTTAAACTAACAATCTCTTCTTCTAGCTTGCTGCAATAATCTATTGTCATGGTTATTTGCACTTCGAGATCTTTAGATATTTTCTTGGATTCTTCTATCTGTACTTTCAAACTAGTTATGATTTCATTTGCATCCTCAAGCTTTCTTGAAATTTTCTTATTCTTTTTTCTTTCTATCTTCAATTCATCCAGAGCTGCAATTAGTTCCTCTTCCAAATTTACTTCTGCATCAATTTCTTCTTCATCACATTCTTGTTCTTTTTCTATTTTTTTCTTATTTGAGTGCCATGAAAAGAGATTCACCTATTTCCTTTTCAGAATCCTCATCGGAGTTGTCTTCTAATGAACTGACATTCTTGGAGATGAAACTTTTCTTCTTGAAGTTGCCTTTTTTTGAAATTTGTTTTTTTATTCTAGTCACTTCTTTCTTGGTGTGATCCTTCATCACTTTTGTTCTTATCATTAAGTGGACATTTAGCTACAAAATGCCCAATGCCTCCACAGTTGAAACATTTAAACGGTAACTTTCCTCTATATTTTTCTTTTCCCATTTTTAGTTTTTGAACAAAGTTTGCTTCCATTTCATCTGATGTCTCTTCTTCCTTGGATTCTTATTTTGCTTTCATATTTTTATGGGCTTTAAAAGCAGCTTCTCTGTCTATGGGTTTAGATTTTCCTACTCTCATCTCATATGCAGTCAAAGAACCATGCATCTCATCCATACTAAAAGAATTTAAATCTTTAGCTTCTTCTATAGCTGAAACTTTAAAATCAAATCTTTGGGGAAGAGATCTTAATACCTTTTTCACGATGATAGAATATTTGATTTCCTCTTCGAGTCTTTTAATCGCATTAATGACTTCATTAACTCTCAGCATATATGCCTCTATGTTCTCATCATCATTCATCTTTAATACTTTGAACTGAGCTCGATGTGTTTGTAACTTGGCCTCCTTGATCTTAACGTCTCCTTCATGAATGCTCCTCAGTTTGTCCCATATTTCTTTTACCATTTTACAACTCATAATATTTACCAGTTCACTCTCCACTAATCCGCACATGATAGCATTCTTTGCTTTTGATTCATTATCAAACAATTTCTTATCAAAAGCATCGGTTGGAGAAGTGGTGGGTATTATGTATCCACTATCTACTGAATCCCAAATGTCGTATCCCAAAGCACAAAGATATGTCTGCATCCTGAGTCTCCAAAATACGTAATTAGTTTCATCAAACAATGGTGCTTTTTTTGATGAGAAGCCTTCACCACCTGCCATTATGTCACTTCCAAGATCACCCTAGTCGGTTAAGCTTGTTTAGGAACCTCGCTCTGATACCAATCATTAGTATCACAATGACACTGAGAAGGGGGGTGAATCAGTGTAGCTCTTTAAAACTTAAATATTCAACTCTTAAAGCCGAAATAATGAAAACATAAAACCAAATAAAGCAAGTATAACAAGAGAACATCACACAACACAAGATGTACCAAGGTTCATTGATTTGGCTACATCCTCAAAATGATTGTTTGGACTCTCATCCAAATCCATCCTTTGCAAAGCACCAACTTTACAATCAATTTACCATCACCCACTGGAAGGAGCACCAACCCCTGATTTATCTGCACCAACAAAAAGGAGCACCAACCCCTGATTTATGTGCACCAACAGAAAGGAGCACCAACCCCTAATTTATATACACCAACAGAAAGTAGCACCAACCCCTCTACCAAACACCCACTTGATTTTGATATTGATAATAAAATGACATATATGAATCTTCTCTTCTCACAAAAAAATTGACATTTCTCTTAGCTCATTCTGTCAAATGCTAAACGCTTTCTAAGTATTGTGCAGAACTCTGCCTATGAACTCCTATCAAAATTTCAGCCAAAAATAATATCGTATGAGAAATTTATGACCAAAATACTAAAGTGATGTTTTTCACCTTTTTTTTCAAAAACATGGATTTTCAGTCTTTAATTTTCTCCACACACTCTTCTCTCTACACAAAATAAAATCCCACTCTTCAATAAAAAACTTCTCACTTAAATGCAGAAACTTGCATTCCTTTTCACTTTTCACTTTCTCCAAATATTTTTATTTAATGAAAAACTTCTTAAAATAATATAACTCCCTTTTTTTTATATTGAGAAGGCATTTCGTCAAACACGTCACATGCAAAGAATTGACACATTACTCGTTCTCATACTTCGGAGCCACGTGACAACTCAAAAAAAAAACAAAATAAGATCTATTTGATGCCTTGAAGGTGTAACAACACTAAAACTGAAACTCTGGCAACTCTTCAAGGTCGAAACGGCCAACTAAAGGATTTTGCACAAGTGGCACAAATTGACATAAAAGAGACCTGTAACGTTTTTGTAAAAATCATAACTCTCACCTCGTAACTCGATTTTATCTAAAATTTGAACCATAGAATATTTACAACACTGACTATGTCCAAACCAAAAATCACTGCCTAACTCCTTACGGTTTGTCTGTACCACTTTCACAAAAACTGCTACTGACACACTTTTTCCAAAAAGAGCGTTTTTGTGACAGTCTTGCAATGCTTGTAAAATTTGCCTCGTTTCTCCGTTTTCATTGAAATTTTGAACACATGTTCTTGAAGTTCAAATTTTTCTACATAAATCATTACGGTTTGTTCGTAGCGCTTCTAAAAATACTTGCACTTTTTCAGCCTGTACAACCACTTACCAAATCATCCACCAAGATACCAAAAACATCACCGATAAATCCAAACACTATGCTGAAATCTCCAATGTTTTTATGGACTATTTTTTGACATGCTGGCATGTTCCAAACTGATCCATCCTGTCCAACTATGCCTGTGGTGACTTTTGCAACTTTTTGACTATTTTGCTGCTTTGACAACTTTTTGATGATTTTTTCAACTTTTGCAAATTTGCACAAACAACCTGTAACAACTTCACCCAAACATCAAAAACATACTCATAAGAATTTAACATCACTATACATACTCTGAATAACCTTTGAACTCCTATCCACTACATCAACCGATCTATCTGACTGTGTTGACAACAATGACAATACTGTCGTTGCACCTTGCTCAACAAATTAATGGTGTGGAGGAATAAGGCAGCTAGAAAAAATAAATAAATAAAGAAATAAAATCTCCAGGAGCACCAACATGAAGACGTCTCACATCACATGCATCATATACACCAGGTTCTACGAAATTCACCCAGGTATATATACTAATTTTTTGTTAATTATGTGTACGATTATATTAAAAATAATCTCCATGCTAAATATCAGTAGATGATCCCTTAAATTCTTCTTATCAAAATCTCCCATCGAAGTTCCAACGTATGGCATGCCTCGGATGAAAAATATTACTACCTCAAAATGGAAAAAAAATAGAAAAATCTATGGCATTCACATGAATAGAGTTGACCTTGTTTCATTTGTGCATCGTGAAAAGATTCAGACAGTGAATTGATTGGTCGAACAACAATGTCACAATCCAGGATATTTAATAAAGGGAGCAGTGTGGGCTGATTTCCATTGAGTTCAAGACAAGAGGAGGCCCGAATCCACAATCCATAGAAAAAGAGTGGTTGAAATCACTTATGGTTCTATTGTGCTGTAGAATAGCAATCCATAGCAAATTACAAATGAATGTGAGCGGATTGCAATCTCCTAATTTAAAGAAGAAAAAAATATATATTTGCAATCTGCTTTGACTTGCATAAATGGATGAGCAAAAGAAAATTCTAAATCTATGTGCAATGCTATAGCAGCACTCAATGAAAAAAAAACATAGTAGTCAATGGAATAAAAACACAGTAGTGCTCAATAACAGGGCCAAAAAAGAAAAAAATAGAACTACTAAAGGCCATTTAAAAAAAAATGGTCATCCTACGAGAGGTATAAATTCAACTTTTGGTGCCACGAGGGCATGGCACATGTTAGGCATGGGGGGATGATGAGTCCCAAAAATGTACATTTTTATACACTATTAAGGGGCATCATTACTAGTTTAATTAACATGTGAGATGCAGTTTTATATAACTTATGCATATAATTGATAGAAAAACCGCTATTATGCTTGATTAGTTTTTTTAGTGGGAATGGTGTATAAATGTAGGTTTTGCTACTAATATGGTGTTTTCCAGTCTACATCAACTTGGACCTGGCATACTTCTACTTTCAGAGACTAAGGCATAAGAGCAGGTGCCTTCCTCTTCAAGGAAGGTGCCCAACAGAAGTAGGTGCCTTCCTCTTCAAGGAAGGCACCCAACAAAATAAGGCACCTTTCTCCTCAAGGAAGGTGCCCAACAGAAGTAGGCACCTTCCTCTTCAAGGAAGGTGCCCAACAGAAGTAGGCGCCTTCCTTATAAGGAAGGCACGTAGGTGCCTTACTCATGAAGAAGGCGCCTCCACGCCTCCATACTTTGCAAGATTGACCAAGCCAACTTTGATCGATTGACCAATGGGCTAAGGAGGAGGTTGCATGTGAAGACAAAAAGGAGATATTCTATTTTATTTACTATTAGTAAAATAGAATGAACACTTCTATTATTTAATTGGATGGATACCTTTGTAACATGAGAATTATTATTTCACGCTCACAGATGAACCAAGAGCAATGATTTTTCCAGTGATCAATGTAGGAGATATTCTATTTTATGCAATATTATTAAAATAGAATAATGCATCCATTATTTTATGCCTGACATATTTTGTTATGATAAAATAAAACACACCTGATTTATCCTGCAAGAGAGGAAAATTAGTGTGTGATTGTATTAATTAATATATGGTTGTTATAATTGAACGGATGCAATATTTATTGCATATATATTGTAACTACAAGTCTGAAATAGACTTGCCTAAATTTGTAACAGAGGAAGGTTGTGCATTGTATAAATGCACAGGTCTTCCCTGAGAGGAGGAAAATTTATGGAGAATTTATTCTATTTTATTTCTTGTCAAATTTATTAAGAGTGCAATTCCTCTTATTTGAGCAAGCTCTACGTAGCTAGCTGGGTAGATTATCTACGAGAGCTTGGGCCCACTCCCTGCAGTAGTCCTTCCCTATTATTTCTGTTCTTTATTTTTCGTAGATTATTTTGTTGCTTTAGTTCTTGCTTTATTTAATTTAGGTGTGTGTTTCTTTTCCACGCATTTAATTTATTGTACATTTCTTTCCAGTAATTAATTAATTTATTTATTTATTCCACACTTAGTTTATTTAGTTTAGCTGAAATAAAAATGCTCAAACATCCCCCACCAAACTAAATGAGGTACAATAGGATTCATTCCCTAACACTGCAGGCATATATTGTGGGTGATACTCGTAAGTTTACGAACTTACCAAATTGATAATTTATGGAAGATAAATGAATGTTTTTTGGGACATGAATTTCTGCTCACCAATAAGCCTTGATATACATATTAATTTACTCGTGTTATTATCATATTGACCTTGTTATTATTATATTATGAATATTTCATATTTGGGACTTGTGTGATATAACTTGTGATAATTTATGGTAGTATAAGGATTAAAATTCCATTAGTGGTATCAAATATACCACCAAAATCTGTCCAGATTGATATAGTTCATTTCTAGCCACAATTTTCAAAATATTTTATCTAGTTTGATAAATGCAATTAAGAATTTGTCCAATTTGAAGGCAGTGAGACTTAGCCTCCATTTTTTAAAGGTCCTATTGATTAAAAAAGCTAGTGTCTTTCCATGATTTAAGAATAACCAATGAAGACTAGGAGTTAGCTATATTTTTTAGGGTTATAATGAACCCTTGATATTGGATATTTTAGATTCAAGGATAAATATGTTCCTTGATATAGAAATTTTGATATTCAAGGACAAATATATCCCTTGACATAGAAATTTTGAGATTTATGGACAAATATATCCCTTGACATAAAAAGTTTGATATTTAGGGATAAATATATCTCTTGACATAGAAATTTTGAGATTCAGGGATACAAATATTCATTGACATAGAATATTTGATATTCAGAGACACTCAATTCACCTTGAAAATATATTGGAAGATTTAAGATTTAATATTTTAGATTTTTTATAATAATGAAAGTAGAAAAAGTTTGATAAGCTTCTTACATAAAAAAAAAAAGAGTTTTAGCTTCTAAGTGTAGAGATAAAGAAAGTAGAGAAAATAAGAATAACAGAAATAAGATCAAGTTGTAGCGAATTTTAAGAAAGAAGGAAGAAGGTAGATATATCTCTAATATATCAGTCTTGAAGAAATATGAAGAAGCACATAACTTAATTTATATAGCTTCAATCATTAATTAACATTTTTTGAAATTTATAAGATATTAGAAAAATATTTTAGGTCATTAACCTTGAAATAATAAGAAAAATTCATGTTATAAGGATATTTATCTTGACACAAGAAGAAGATTTTAGATCATAAGGATATTGACCTTGACAATAGCAAAATATTTTAAGTCACATAAATATTGAACTTGACAATATAATATTTTAGGTCATATTGACCTTGAAATTGGCCCAAGAAGCCAATATAGAAGATATTATTCATAAAAAGGAAGAGATAGAAGAAAAGAGAAGAAAAATCATAAAGTCGGATTAAGAATTTCAAGGTCAACCAGGGTATATTCTAAGAACCAAGAACGTAACTTGAGCAACTCGTTAGAGAAGCAACATAGTAACATTTGATATGTTATGAAAGAAGGTGAAATGTTTACCAAACATTTCTTCATGCATGCATATATATGGTCAAGCTCAATTAGTACCTTGTGTTTATGTAAGAAA
The DNA here is from genome assembly GCA_028583015.1 of Wollemia nobilis. Taxonomy (NCBI): domain Eukaryota; kingdom Viridiplantae; phylum Streptophyta; class Pinopsida; order Araucariales; family Araucariaceae; genus Wollemia; species Wollemia nobilis. The sequence goes on along the minus strand of JAQPPZ010013020.1, from coordinate 2,159,283 downwards.
TATTAAACAAGCATTGGAACGAAGGTGCAGTCAAAACATCAAAGTAGGAACATGCACAGTCAAGGTGCATGTGAAAGATGTTTTGAAATGTTGGTTATAAATTAGGGTTTATGGATTTTTTATATCTGGAAGCTTAATGAAGGTTGAATTAGGAGAAATAACAATTAGTTAAAGTTTTTGAAAATATTGAAGTTTGGAGTGATAAGACTAGTTGATTTGTTTTGTGAGTTTGATGTAATAAGTTATTTATTTTTTATAAGCTTGGAGTAATAGTGAATTTAATTTTTTTACAAGTTTTTTAATGTTTAAATAAGTTTGGAGTGATAAAGAATTCAACTAATAAATCTGGTTGTTTGAAAATTTTTAAATTTGTTTAAGTTTGAATATTTTTGAAGAAATTTTTGGGTTTTATTTTTGAGAAAATAAAAAATTATTATTTTTTGAATTTTTGCAAATTCAAATATTTGGAAGGTAAAAGGTTTTCAAAATTAAAGGATGAGGATTTGCAAATTTCATATTAGTTTCTAAACTAGGGAGTCATAAGGTTTACTACTCTATAGGAATTAAATTAGTGAATTTGAATTATTTAAACCTAGGAGTTATAAGGTTATCTACTTCAAAGGAAACAAATCATAACCTTTAATTGCATATCATGGAAGAAATTATTAAAAATGCATTCAATAAATATAGTGAAGAAATGATGCACAAACTTAAGTTTTATTCTCAAAATTTGATAGATGACTTTGATGGAAAGAAACAAATAAATAATGCCTTAAAATGGAAATTATATTTGTTTCTTAAAGATGCAAAAGAGAAAAAATTCACAAAACTTATAAGCTATTTTCATGAAAAAAAATTTAGAACATAGTCGAATTCACAAAATACCATTATACTTTCTTTAAAAGAATGCTTAATTATGTACTTACCATTACTTAGTTTTGGAATTTTTCATAAAAAAAAAAATGACACATATAACTTGAATGAGGCTTATGTTAGCCTCAACAAGGAAAATTGGAATCAAGGTTGAATTATTGTGATGATTTGCTAACTCAATGCTTAGAAGATATATTATAAGATATATCAAAAATGAATATGCATAAGCAAAAAATAAATAAGAATAGAACAAAACACATTAGTAAGTCTAACAAAAAAAATTAAATTCAAAATAAAAAGGCATCATGTAGTGCAAATTCAGATATTGATCTAAAAGAGGTAGATTGAAGATAAAGCTGAAGAGTATGATTGAAGATCAAAGTCTTCAATAACAAAATAATGTAATACAAGGGGGCTATTAGAGTATATTACATTATTTGATACATTCTAATGTACTCCCAAGGTACCCTTTGAGGTACATTTGTAAATATTATATTAGGGTTGAGTCATAGTTTAGAGTGTGATTTCTATTTTACCTTTTATGTAAGTGTGAATGTGTAGGAGTATGAGAATAAATATGTAATGTAAATATGTGCATGAATTTTTTAGATTAGAGAGTGCAATTAGAACTATAATATTCATGTATAGGTTTTCATAATTTATAATGTCAAGTGTTCATCAAGTATGCAAGTAGCAAGTACGTAAGCCAAGGATCATGAGACTTGGCATATGGAGAGCAATAGTTAAGTATCCAAAGAGCAATGTTGGAAAGGTTTGTGCACCCACAGATCTTGACCAACATTGAATGACCAGGGAGCTATAAAAAATTTAGTGGTTAATCTTCGGAGGAGGTCGGTTCCTTTAAGTCCTAGCTAACTATTCCTAAATATAGGGGAAATGGGTGCTAAAAGAAGAAAAAAATAGCTAAATTTAGAACTTATAGTGGTGTAAATTAAACTGCATCAAGACATATGCATATTAAGAGATTTCATGACCAAAATAAAAATATGCTTAACAAATTAGCTAATTCTATTACCACCCACAAACACAATTAGTCATGATATCATGTATCTAATCAAACTACGAATTCCAAAACCAATAAATGAACATGAGCACAAATTCAAAATTTAGATTAATTCCTATAATAATTTAATAAAACTAAATTAGAAATGAGTAGTCATAATACATACATGTTCTGCAATTGGAATGAATCATAAGCCAAACAACAATCCCTTTGTATTGACATGTAAAAGTCTCCCCATTACATATGAATTGTAAAAGCCTAAGAGTCGAACCATTTTCCTTATACACTATAGTATAAAATAATTATTACATTTGAAGTGGATTGTAGTTATGTCAAATATTATGCCAGCCTATTAGGTTGCTCAAAAATATGGTTGCTCCAACTACCAGAATGTGTCTTGTTGACATGGTCAAGATCTGCATCTCCTCAAGTTGTACCTAGCTTGTTGGTTGCATCTAGTACCTTGATCTCTACTGAAATTATTTTTATAGCCATCCTATCATCCGTGTGATGGTATTTTACCATTAATATCCTTTAACATAAAATCCAGCCCAACAAACATAGTGGAAAAAAGACCCCTTTTTTTGGAGAGCGGTTTGTTGGATTTCCTATGTGCTTATGAGACACTTCCTGATTTCTCAAATGGCTTCTAGTCATATACTAACCTCTTGACAACTTCATATTTTGGTTATAAACCTTCTCTATATTTTATTTTGTGTCAGATCTTCAAAACCTTGGTGGGCCCTGACTAGGTGCAATTCTTTCAGCACCCTCAACACTTAGCTAATTTTCTACTCTTGCATACATTGGGCTTTTGAGCACTGATCAAGTTTTGGTTGGATATGAATCTATTAGCACTCTTTGGATTTCTATCTTCGCTCCTTTCCCTAAGTTACTAGATCATGTATGGATATTTGGGACCCCACTAATTTTTTATCGATCACAAATATTTTGATGCTTTAGGGACTTGCTCAATTCTCTACCCAAGCCTTTAGGAACTGCTAGATTTTGTTTAGGCATAATTGTTCTAGAATTTTGAGGACTTAGCTATTTTTTTGCTTTGATGAAGGCCAATATTTTGGGAACCCACCAATTTTTGGTTAGGTACAATTATTTTGACCTTTCCTAGACTTAACCATTTTGCTACTTTTCTCCTCTTCTGGCATCAGTATGGATCTTTGACATTTTACCAGGCCTCAACTATCTACAATTGTTCTAGCACTCTCTATTAGTGTCCATACTTTTTGTTTTGTTTTAGTTTAGATTCTATCTAGTGGATGGAGGATTGGTGCTATCTAGGGTCCTGATTAGGTGCATACCTTTTGGTATCTTAGAGAAATAGCTAGTCTAGCTAAAGTTTGTCTTTCGATAGCATGAATTAGCATGCATTTCTAAATACTTTTGTAGAGGAGGAAAACAACCCTACTATGCATGATTCCAAAACAAGGTTAGATCCACAAATATATAAAGCCTTATGGGGTGAATCATAGGGCCTATGTTTTTCTCTACACTCGATTCTAGGGGGAAGGGTTCACAAGGAATGACTTTAAGGACTCGCTCTAAGTCCACAGGAATTTTAGGAATGTTTTATGTATTCATTTAAAGACAATCACCTAGATTTGACCTTTTTAGATCTATGCTATAATTGAATTTAGGATAATGTAGAAATAAATAATTCAAGATAGTAAGAGCTAACCCTAGAATGACTCTTTCTTTGAATGCTTTCTAACCTAGGGTTTTTAAATAGAAAAACCTTTAAAAAAGGGCTCAAGAAGAGATGCACAAACAAGATTTAACTCTAAGTTCACACTATATGTTGTTTATCCTTCAAATTCCTAGAAATTAATTAAATATATTTCCTTTAAATCATATCTAGTGTTTTAACAGAAATAGAATGCACCCAACAAACAACCTAAAGACTAAATAGGACATTTATCTTATCTGGTGGTTGATCCTTTTTTAATCCATTTTCCAATAAAATAAAAAATTCTTGTTCTTGCAAGAAAAATTAATAAACTCTTGTAAAATATGATCAACATTATGGGTCCTGCTTAGGACATTGTACAATAATGCTTTGAGGCATAGCAGTCAAGTCCCCTAGGTCCTTTTAGCTAACCTTTGAAAATAGAAGCAAAAGTTGACCTTTGGAAGATGAATAAGCATAGTAAAATCTAGAAAAATAAAATAATAAAATAGAGTATAGAATGCCCTAATATGACCTAAATGTATTCTATAACATATATCTAGGTTTTTTGGGTATCATATTGCCCCCAAATGTGGTCTATGCAAAAGCACGCCCCATATGGAGTGATCACAATATCACACAATGAAATCACACCCTGTAGAAACCCGGGTGCAATTTCATAGAAGCTAGGAGATAACTTAGAAATTTCAAATTAATATATGAATAATCAAAAACCTAAATAATATGTAAAGTATAGAAGAGTGAAAACAACCTATTAGTAGTGAACAAGCAAGCAAAAGGGATGGAGACCTCCAAGTAGTAGATTCCTCTTTAGGGCCTCAACACTTGTCCACCAAGAGTAGCAACACACAAACCAATGCAGTAGAAAACAAATCTTTAATATATCACACTTCACACTTGCAAGTTAGCTTTCTTGTAGAAGAATAATAAGACCTCAAGAAAATAGAGCTTGAATCAAGAATTGTTATCATGAACTTGCTTTAACTTGCTTGGAAGAAACTTTATTGCTTGGTTGGAAGAAATGAACTTCAAACCCTCCTTATATAGTGTATTTGAAAGAGGAATGGGTAGGAAAAACTAAGCATAGTCAACCTTACAATTATCAACTTTAAAAATTAGGGTTTTCTTAAGAAAAAACCCTAAAATACGAAATTGCATCCCCTAAAAAATGGATCTTGATTTCACACTAGCTAGACCCCCATGCAGTTTTATTACATTTTAGAGGGTCAAACGGAATCAAAACGAGTAATATAATATACCGTTGGAAATATATTTTTGATACCAATACAATGGTATAGTATTTAGAAGGAAAAGAGAATATTGTATTAGGAAAAAATAGGCTCAAATATAACCCTAATTTTCTAAGGAGAAAATAAGGGATCTAAGGAAAATTACTTACCTTAGTGGGTCAAAATTTTGCCCTCTCTTTGATGTATTTAAGGCCAAGTAAATACATTAAATAAATATGTAGACTCCTATGGGTAAGAAGACAACAAACACAAAAAGGGGTGGCCAGGTTTGGACAAAGGGGTGGTGCAAAAGGGGTATCATGAAGGACACTCTAGAATTTTGCACACAAGGTGAGACATTACTACCATTAATGCCTCTATGGCTAGGGTACCCCCTCGAGTTTCAAAAGGAATAAAAATTTCTTAGGAAACTAAAAAAAGATAAAGAAATAAAAAGCAAAACATAGAAACACAGAGAAAAAAGCAAACAAACAAATAGTAGAGCAATGATCACTGGGTACAATATGAATATAATGCACCTAGCATGAAATGCATGGATTACTAGAAGAAAGGGAACAAAATAAGAAGTAAAAAGGATATAAGAAGAGGAACAATAAGAATAAGAAGAACATATTCCAAGAAAGTTAACCATAGAAAATGAGAGAGGTTGATCAAGAACCTTGAATGAAGGGTGTTATACCCAAAAGGATGGTCCAAATGTGGAGTGAAAACCCGCTATGGGTGTTCTAGCTAATATGGATAGATGGGCAAAAATATGGAATGTAACCCACTATGGGTGATTTATCAAATCATCAAATAATGGAGCATAACCTGCTATGGATGATTGCTTGCTAGTGACTACTATAGGGTGATTACCCACTAGGATGTATGCTGAGACATATTGAAATGGTCAAGGAGCTTATATTGTAATGGGGTGTTGAGCCCACTGAGTCAAAAGAAGCATAACCCAATAGGTATGATATATCTTTGCTAATATGAATAATGTATTAGCAAGTACTACCTGATAGGGGTGTGTAAGAATATATATAGATAAAGTAATCTAAGCATAACATAGTGTGAGTGTGTGCATGTGCTAGAAGAAATAAGAGGAAGAAAATGAGAAGTAAAACATTGTGTGTGTGCCTCCAACTTGAAGTTTCAACTAATAAATATGGAGGAAAATGTGTACTTAAAAAGAGAGAATAATGTATATCCTTATTTGAACAAAGAAAACAAGGAGAAATAAGAATCATGCAAAGGACAAGGATATACCAGAAGAAGATTGTATTCCTTGAATTTGGAGAAAAATGATGGTCATTGTAAAACTTTTAAAGTCAAGGAATACAAGAAGAAGAGAGAACAGAATAAAAGAGCAAAGGAATACACGAAGAGAAGAAGGGATGAAAATGCATGGGCCCTAGTTTGGGGCTTTTATAGGCATTAGAACCCTAGTGAGAGTGCAATGCATGTGAGCTACGACCTAACTAGATATCATCACATACCATTATCATGAATCCCTAGAAGCTATATACCACAGGCAGTCATGAGTAACCAACAATCAAATATGACAAGCAAAATTCAAGAAGAATAGAATGTTAGAAAATCATGCAAAGTATGACACACAGTCATGCAATATAAGAAATAAAATGGGAATGATGAAATAAAAATGCAAATGCATGCCTAGTTAAAAATTTGTTTTATTTTATTTTATGTTTTATTAAACAAGAAATCAGAGCAATAATCGACACATATTCAAATTTTGTCTCCTATATTAACAAAAGGAACATGTATTCAAGGGACTACATCAAAGAAAAATCTAGAATATTGAAGAACACAAGCTTATACTGAGAGGGGGGGTGAAAAATATAGTGTCCAATTTTTACTTTCTTTCCAAAACCAATATCAATTAATGTCCTTAATGGCAATAACCAAATATAGAAATGTGCATTAATAACTCAGATAGCAATAGTAAGCAAGAGCACAAGTCACCACACACAATTGAGACACAATATTTAACATGGTTCCCCAATGTGGGGTACTCCATAAGATAATCTCCTTATAATATTTCACATAGAAATAAGGATCCTTATCCAATACAATGATTACTTTAATTTGCTCAAAGCTAAGCAATACACTAATCTACTTAGGTAGGCAATCCACTGATCTACTTAGCTAGGCAACACACTAATCTACTCAACTAGGCATTCCACTAATCTTCTCAGCTAGGCAACACATTGATCTGATCAGGTAGGCAATCCATTGATTTGCTCAACTAGGCAACACACTGATCTGCTTAGGTATGCAATCCACTGATCTACTCAGCTAGGCAACACCCTGATCTTATCCAAATATGCTCAACAAGCTCACATAGAACTTTTCCAAATATTCTCAAAAAGCTTACATAGAACTTGTCCAAATATACTCAACAAGCTCACACAGAACTCATTCAAATCTTCTCAACAAGCTCAGATAAAACTTTGTCCAAATTTTCTCAACAATCTCACACAGAACTTGTCCAAATCTGCTCAACAAGCTCACATAGAACTTGTCCAAATCTACTCAACAAGCTCACACAAAACTTGTCCAAATCTACTCAACAAGCTCACATAGAACTTTTCTAAATCTGCTCAACAAGCTCACACAAAACTTGTCCAAATTTGCTCAACAAGCTCACATAGAACTTGTCCAAATCTGCTCAACAAGCTCACACAAAACTTGTCCAAATCTACTCAACAACTGTCCACAAATCTATCCCAAAAGCCTTCTCAAGGCTCAATCAATCATGCACAAAACATTCCACAAAATGTTCAAAATTCTATCCCAGATACTTTCTCAAAGGCTCAACCAATCATGCTCAAGTAGTATTCAAATATCATCCACAAATCTATGAAGGCAAGGCTCAAATATGAACTCAATAATGAATGGCAATACACTCTTCAAATAATGAAAACTATGATCCACAATGATCTCAACTCAAATCAATCTCATATAATCATGAAGAGAATTGTTAGAGACTCAATATGTTCTATACTCAAATCCAATATCTTTCTCAACTCAAAGCAATCTCATAGAAGCATAAGGAGAATTGTTAGAGACTCAATATGTTCTAATCTCAATTTATTTATCAACTTCAATTCAACTCAAATCAAAATACAAAATAGTTTCTTTTATGGAACTTGAACAATCACTTCTCACAATTACTTGACTAGGCACAATCAACTCAACTCAACCATTCATCTCAAGGGAAAACTATTTCTTATAAACCCTAGTCCAAGCATGTATCAACCAACTCAAATGTTTCCAACAATGCTCAACCACAAATCTCACATAACAATGACACTCATATTCTTCTCAAGTTCAAGTTCTTTCAATAACCAATGGGCTTCCACAACAATGCTAATAAAACATTCTTCACATAACAATTATACTCATGTTATTTTTAGGTTCTTTGCATGACCAATGGGCTTTAACAACTATGCTTATAAAACAAGGTTTAACCACAAATCTCAAACTAGAAAACCTTGAAGTATTCAACCAACCACTTTTGAAAAGGAAACCACAATCAATCATTTTCTCTCCAATGATATTTCATAAATCAACCACCATAATCAATCAATAGGAGAATGTGCCCATATATTTTATGAAGATGAGGAAACCCCTTTGGAAATCTTCCACACTCAACACACTTTGAAAAATAACAAACAACTTTCACTTTGAACCCCTTTATAAAAATGTAAATATATCTTTACATACACCTTATTTCTCCATATAATCAAGTTAATTAAATAGCCCTCAAAATAAGATTTCCAACAATATATAATATGGTATACTTCTAAAAGAGGAAAACACCAAAAATTTCTCTTTTTCTAAAAGTGCATTTCAACCCTTATATCTTGCCTTCCAAGTAAATAAAAAATTAATCAAACATTATTCCCTTAGCATCACCTTATTCCTCCAACATTAGGCAATAATAAAAAATATTAAATAAAATGTTTAGTTACCTCTTAGAGGGAATCGAACCCTCATCACTGCCCACTCAACACCACAACTACAGCGCCGAAGACCATGTGAGCTATCTACTCACATAGGACAGAGAGCAAAAATGCTCTCTATATTTTGGTGCCCTTGCTCATGCCAAAAACATGTGCCAAATTCTCTTCTTCCACAATCTACGAAAATCGAACCCGATGGAAATCGAACACATGCCCTGTCACAACAAAAAACTCCATGCTTCCCAAGATCACCGTTGGACCATGTTGTCACATCGAAGGATTTTGGGGCTTCCGCTTTTTGTTAGCTTAGTTCGATACTTAGACTTTTGAATCAAAAGCCTTTGCATATATATATGCAATCTTCCTTTAATTTCACATATGTTGGCACCTTTAATTATTAATTTCCTTTTTATGGCGCATGGTTTTTATGACGTTGACTATGACTTTAATTTTAATTTTAAAATTTAAACTAAATATTTAAAATTAAATATCTCCATCACCGGGGCACCTTTTTTGATGAAACAAAAATCCAACCTAGGTTTTAAGAAAAATCCATTTCAAATCTGCCATCCATGGTTTTAAATAAAACATTTTATTTTGCCTACCTTGGTTTTCACAAAAACCCTGTATATATCCATGCTTTCCAAAATATCATAAATTCTTATTTATAAAATAATTTGGCCACCAAAACTCAATGTGATCCATGTGACATCAATTATCCATGTGACATCAAAGACAACATAAAATACCTCAAATTTCCAGCAATCTCCCCCTTTGTCATTGATGGAAACACCTCTATTGAAAATCACCACAGTCACTACAAAAATAATTTCTTAGAATCAAAGTTGCTCCCCATGACTCAATACTCTCTTTGGAGGCTGCTCCCCCTAACTCAATGCTCTCTTTGGATGCTTCTCCCCCTAACTCAAATCTATCTTTGGAGGTTGCTCCCCCTAACTCAAATATCTCCCCCTTACTCAAATCTCTCCCCTTTGACATCAATGGCAAAAGGGACACCTATGGGGCTAAAATATATGACACTTAAGCTTATCCCCCTCACCACCTTTTCTCTTGAGGTGATTAATTTTGGGGTGGGAGTACTTTTACTTCCATATTACATTGTTTCTTTCCTCTATCAACTTCCTTCCATGTTTTTCTGATATCCTTCTCTTGATGAATTACTTGATCTTCTTGTCTAGAACCTGTTTGACCTTCTTGCCTTGAACCTATTTGACCTTCTTGCCTTGAACTTGTTTGGAATTGAGTCCTACACCATTTTGCAATATGCCCAAAGTTATTGCAATTAAAACATTTGATATTGTAGCCTTTGGATGGTGCTCAAATCCTAAATTCTTTCTTGAAATAATTTCCATATCCATTCCTTTCTTGAACCCTATACTATGAAGATTTGTTTTCATGACCATTATGACCATGACCTATGAATTGTGTAGCTCTAAAAACAAAACCATGTTGCTTATTATATTTGCATTGAGAAGCTCTATGACCAATCATGTTGCATAAGAAGCAATGTCCCTAAAAACCATACCTTCTTCCTTTGAAGTTTCTTCTATCAAAATCAAACTTCTTTGATCTATAGACCCTACAGTGTATAGCCCTGTGTCCAAATCCATTACAAGAAAAACAATATCCTTGAAAAGCCCTTTTTTCATGCCTTATTTCCTCATACATTTCTTGATAATTTTCCCTATGATCATTTTCAAATTGTGCATTGCATCCTTGAACCATCTTTGTAGTATCTAAATCCTTTTCCTTAATTTCTTCCTTACTTTCCTCTTCAATTATTTCTTTGCCTTTTGAACTTAATTCACCTATCTCAAAACAAGATCTAAAATGAATATTTGGAGCCATAGGAACTTTGGAACTTTCTTCATAAAACTTAGGTGCTTCCTTGCTTCAATATTTTAGAACTTCCTTTCCTTTTGAGTGTGATTCCCCAAACCTGAAATATGATACCTTTGATGCTTTGGAATATTTCTCTTCTTTCTCTTCATTTGTGTCAAGTAGCAAATTGACATCCATCTTTATTGTCTCTGAAATACATGTTTCCTTCTTAGTGAAAATATCTTGACCTTTTGAGTCATGTGATGGATCAAACTTCTCACGTATGGAACATCTCAATTCTTTTAGATTCTCCTTAACCTCTTGTAGTTGCTCATGGATCTCATTGAAATCTTCATTTAGATCAATTGAGACATCTATATTTCTTACACTATTCTCTTGTTTAACTTCTTCTACTTGGAGTGAATGTTCTTCTTCTACTTCTTTTATCCCATAGAAAAACCCTTCTTCATCTTTACTTTCACTAAGATCATTATAATCTTCTATAACAAATAAACTCTCAAGATTTCTTTGACCATGCATGTTTCCTTGATGTGTCATCTCATCTTCACTATCACTAAATCCATTGCAATATCTTGATCTATGATCTCTTTGACCACACACAAAGCATTGTTCTCTTTCACCTTCTATTCCAAGGAATAGATGTTATTCCTTTTCATCATCTGACTTGTCTTTATCACTGTGATCTGAGCTATCACTTGCTTCTACAATGTCGTAATACTTCTTTACCTTACAAAAAAATTTCTTCTTCTCATACCTTTTTTTCTTGTATCTATCATCTTTGACATGCTTATGCTTTCCATCTTCTTTTATTTTGTGACCCTATTTTTCATCATCATTGTTTTCTTCATGTAGACACTTGTGTGCATAGTGACCAAGATCACCACACTTGTAGCATCTGACTTTACTCATATCCCTAAAATTCCTTGAGTCCTTATTCCTTTTGATGAAGTTAGCTTCCTCATCATTAAGTAGATTTATATCTATCTCTATAACCTTCCCTTTTTATTTCTCTAAAACCTTGAATGCAATCTCTTTTATTGGAACATGATGCTTACTCACCCTCATCTCATAAGCTATGAGATTTCCTTGTAGTTCTTCCATTGTTAGCTTGTTGATATCCATTGTTTCTTCTATTGCTGAAACCTTTGCATCATACTTCATGGGAAGTGATCTCAAAACCTTTTGAGTAACTTCTAATTCTTTCATCTCAAATACTAGGCCTCTCATGTGAAGAGATTTTACAGAAACATATTCTAGAAATAAAGCAGAAAAGTAACTAAGGAAATAATAACACCATTCAATGCACATATGACACACAAGATTTACCCTGGTTCACCCAATTTGGGCTAGTCCAGCAAACAAGAGTCTATCCTCCTTGATATATTATTCTCTCTCTTGTCCCTAAAATGGGACATTACAATAATTATATAAGGAAACTCTTACAACCCTAAACCACCAAGTGGTATTAGGGTACCGTGGATACAACACCATGGGCTAAACCACCCACACCAACTAACCACCCACCAACCATGGGAATCTCGAGGTTCGCTCCAAAAGTAGCGATAAAAGTAGGTGAAAATTTTGACGTCGGCTTCGCCGGCTTCGATCGCTTTCACCGTATCCGAGGGTGCCCCCTACGCACCTCGAGCCGTCGCCTATTACGTAAGCACCTTTACCATAGTCGGGGGTCCTTGGGGGCCTCCGGCCCCCGGAACCCCCTACCCATCGTCTTTTGCGCTGTAGTGCCTGTCGTACAATTCTTTTCCGACAAAGAATGAGACACATCCAACATTCTCCCACTTGTTGAATACTTTGCCAGACCCATTTCAATTGTACAGAATCTAAACTTTTTAGTGCTTACAGCCTTGGTTAAAGCATCTGCAACATTTTCCTTGGTGTCTACCTTTTCCAACAACACTTTCTTCTGTTCAAGCATGTCCCTGCAGAAATGGAACTTTGTATCAATGTGCTTCGTTCTTGAATGGTAAGCAGGGTTCTTTGCCAAAAATATGGCACTCTGACTGTCACAGTTTATCTTCACAGCTCCTTGAAAGAACCCAATTTTAGCACATAGTCTTTGCAGCCATACAACTTCCTTACTTGCATCAGTGGCTGCCATATACTCAGCTTCAGTAGTTGAAAGAGCAACAACAGTCTGCCTCTTGCTCATCCAACTAATGGCCCCTCCGAACAAATTGAATACATAAGCACTAGTAGATCTTCTCCTGTCCAGATCTCCAGCCCAATCTGCATCAACAAACCCTTCTATATCCAATTGTCTATTTTCTTTACCTGTACCCTCATAGCAGATTGTAAAATCAGAGGTGCCACGCAAATATCTGAAAACCCTTTTCACAGCAGTCCAATGCTCTTTACCAGGTTTAGACATATATCTACTCAAGACTCCCACTGCATGGGCAATGTCTGCTCTAGTACAAACCATGGCATACATTAAACTACCTACAACATTTGCATAAGGAATATGTGACATTTCCTCTACCTCTTCTTCTATTTTTGGACATTGTTCAGCAGACAATTTTTCACCTAAAGAAATAGGTACCTTCATCGGTTTGCAATCCTGCATATTGAACCTTTTCAACACTGTCTCAACATACTTTTTTTGATCCAGCCACAACTTTCTATTAGAGCGATCTCTTTTTATTTGCATACCCAATATAAAATTTGTAGGGCCAAGATCCTTCATGTCAAACTGCGATGCCAACTGAGACTTTACTTCCCTGACCAGTTTCTTGCTATTTCCAATTAGTAACATGTCATCAACATAAAGAACTATAATGACAATTACATTACCAATTTTCTTTGAATACACACAGTGATCAGCATTGCTACGAACAAAACCAATTCCTAAAACATAAGTATCAAATTTTTGGTACCACATTCTAGGTGATTGTTTCAGTCCATACAATGATTTCTTTAACTTACATACCAGATCCTCCTTTCCTGCAACAGTGAAACCTTCAGGCTGCCTCATATAGATTTCTTCCTCCAAATCTCCATGAAGGAATGCAGTTTTCACATCCATCTGTTCTATTTCAAGATCAAATGCAGCAGCCACAACTAACATAAATCTAATTGATGTTAGCTTTGCAACGGGAGAAAAAACTTCACCATAATCAATTCCTTCAACCTGGGAAAAACCTTTAGCAACCAGGCGAGCTTTATATTTCTCCACTTTACCTTCAGCATTCTGCTTCTTCTTAAAGATCCACTTGCAACCTATTGCTTTCCTACCACTTGGTAATTTCACTAAATCCCATGTTCTGTTCTTTTTCAGGGACATCATTTCCTCATCCATGGCCTCTTCCCAACGGTTTGCCTCTCCAAAATTAACAGCTTCTCTAACTGTTCTAGGATCTTCATCAGTAACAGATAGTACAAAAGAAGTAGGAAAAGCAGATGGACTATACCTTTCAGGTTGCTTCCTTTCCCGTGTTGATCTCCTTACCACAGGTGTATGAACCTCTTCTTCATCCTCTTCCAGATCCTCACCTGTATGCTCCTCTTCCATATCCTCATCTGTATGCTCCTCTTCCAGATCCTCTACTGTCTGATAGTTTTCCATGAGATCAAATTGGACCGTTCCAGGTTCCTCTTCTGTAACTACCTTCCTGGAATCACTGATCATCTCCCTAAACACCACATCTCTACTATACACTATACTTTTAGTTTTTGGATTCCAAAGCTTATATCCTTTAACACCATCTTTATAACCAATAAAGATACATTTAACAGCCTTATTATCTAGCTTACTTCTTTTCTCCTTTGGAATATGCATGTATGCATCATAGCCAAAAACTCTGAGATGTGAAATAGAAGGTTTCTTACCAAATAGAGCTTCAAATGGAGTTTGATCTGGCAATGCTGATGTAGGTGACCGATTTCGCAAGTAGCATGCTGCACTCACTGCTTCTGCCCAAAATTCCTGTGCCAAACCTGCACCACTGAGCATACTTCTAGCCTTCTCCATCAGTGATCTGTTCAATCTCTCTGCAACTCCATTCTGTTGAGGTGTATATGGAGTAGTCTTCTATCTTGCAATACCACATTGCTTACAAAATTTCTCAAATATATTAGAACAATATTCCCCTCCATTATCAGACCTCAACACCTTAATCCTTTTATCAGTTTGATTCTCAACAAGTGCTTTAAATTCCTTAAATTTTTCAAACACTTCATCTTTGCTCTTAAGAAAGTAAATCCATGCATATCTTGAAAAATCATCAACAAAGGAAGCATAATACCATGATTTTCCAAGAGACGGCATAGGAACAGGACCAAAAATATCATTGTGGATCAAATCTAGTACCCCACTAGATCTTGTGGCACCAGATGGAAAACTAACCCGATTTTGTTTACCATAAATACAATGTTCACAGAACTCGAAAGACATTGAGTAATTAGGGATACCATGAACCATACCTTTTGTGTACAGGGTACGCAATCCCTTTTCTCCAATATGTCCCATCCTTTGATGCCAGAGTGTTGAGCTTTTATCAGAATCAACCTCAGGAACAGTTGAGCTATTGCACTCATTTGTCATAGTGCTTCCCAATAGCTTATACAATGTTCCAATCCGAACTCCCCTTGCCAACACCATTGATCCATGAACCATTTTGCATGAATCCCTACCAAAACTGACATTCACTGCTGCATCGGCCATTTTGCTTACCGAAATCAAATTTCTAGCAAGTCCCGAAATATGCATCACACCTGGTAGGGTCTTAACCCTACCATCCTATAGCAAAATTTTCACTCTTCCACGACCCATGATTCTGAGTGGTGAATCATCTCCCAATAGTACCTCCCCTCCATCATATCTTTCATATTCACTGAACCACCCTCTATGAGGAGTCATATGAAAAGAGGCACCAGTATCAATCAACCAATCATTTTTATCTGATCATGTGGAGCACGATGAGCAGGATGCCAGATATACATCCCCTACTTCATCAATGGATTTATTCATCTCTGTGGAAGTCGATTCATCAGAATTTTTTCCAGACTCAGCTTTCTTTGATCTGCAATCCTTCTTCATATGACCAGGCTTGCCACAATTCCAGCATTTTCTCTCAAACTTCCCCCGAGACTTGGATCTACCTTTAGACTTAGACCTATCACCATATCTAGATTTGTCCTTCTCCTTGGCACGCCCTCTCACTGTTAGGGCTTCCTTAGATGTGCCCTCCATGGCTTTTCTCCTCATATCCTCAGATAATAGAGATGCCACTATATCTTCAAACTTCAATGTGGATGAAGTTGTACTACCAATTGCTACTACTAAGTTATCCCATGAATCTGGTAAAGAGCATAACAAAGTAATGCATTTATCTTCCTCACTCAACTTAATTTCTATAGATGTTAGTTGACTTACCATTGTATTGAATGCATTCAGATGATCTGCAACCGAATCCCCGTCATGCATCCTAAGATTGTATAGTTTCTTTCTGAGGAATAATTTGTTCACTAGGGACTTCGATTGATACAAAGCCCCTAACCTCTCCCAGAGATCCTTTGTTGTAGCTTCTCCCGAAACATTGATGAGCACCGAATCTGCAAGACACAGTCGAATCAGACTCCTTGCTTTTTGATTCATCTTCTCCCAATCTTCATCGAAAGTACCCATAGGTTGTGTTGTTTCTGAAATAGCAGCCCACTGATCTCTGTCCACGAGCATATCTTCCATATTTAACTTCCATAGCTCAAAAATTTTGCCATCAAATTTCTCGATCTCTATCCTTGAATGATTTCCTGACATTTTTTTTCTTCAAACTCCTTCTGCGTAACTCCCACTCCAGAATAGGTTTTCTTTCACTCCTAGAAACCCTAGGTCTTCTTCAAATGGATTTAAACCCTAGCAATAAAGGCGTCCCCCTATGGCTAATAACTTGGCTCTGATACCAAATGAAGAGATTTTACAAAAACATATTCTAGAAATAAAGCAAAAAAGTAACTAAGGAAATAATAACACCATTCAATGCACATATGACACACAAGATTTACCCTGGTTCACCCAATTTGGGCTAGTCCAGCAAACAAGAGTCTATCCTCCTTGATATATTATTCTCTCTCTTGTCCCTAAAATGGGACATTACAATAATTATATAAGGAAACTCTTACAACCCTAAACCACCAAGTGGTATTAGGGTACCGTGGATACAACACCATGGGCTAAACCACCCACACCAACTAACCACCCACCAACCATGGGAATCTTGGGGTTCGCTCCAAAAGTAGCGATAAAAGTAGGTGAAAAGTAGCCCCTCGGACCCCCCCTACCCGTCATCTTTTGTTCTGTAGTGCCTGTCGTACAATTCTTTTTTGGCAAAGAATGAGACACATCCAACATCATGATGTTAGTAATCTCATCAAATAAAAGTAAAAACTTTGCAATATCTTCAGAATCTTCCATTTTCAATTCCTCAAATTTTTTTCTATGAGTTTGTAGTTTTGACAATTTTACCTTGGAATATCCTTCATAAGTATTTTGTAACTTGGTCAAAATTTCATTAGGTGAATTACATACCATGACCTTTGCAAAATTTATCTCATGTAGCCCACTCAAAATATAATTTATTGCCCTTGCATTGATTTCAACCAATTTCTTGATAGTCTTATCTACCTTAGGATCACACCTTGTACTTTTTTTCAACCATCTGCCATACCTCATATCCTTGTGATATCAAGTAGTTCTTCATTCTCATGCTCTAGAAAGAATAATTGTTATCATAAAATAGTGGTGCCTTGTTTATAGATGATCCATTCTATGAATCCATCTGTGTTCTTGTAAAATCTACCCTCAAGCTGTTAGCCTTTTCGAAGGAACTCGCTTTGATACCAATTGAAGAACACAAGCTTATATTGATAGGGGGGTGAACAGTATAGCACCCATTTTTTACTTTATTTCCAAACCAATATCAATTAATTTCCTTAATTGCAATAACAAAATATAGCAATGTGTATTAATAACTCAGATAGCAATGGTAAGCAAGAGCACAAGTCACCACACACAATTGAGACACAATATTTAATGTTGTTCCCCAATGTGGGGTACTCTACAATATAATCTCCTTATAATATTTCACACAAAAATAAGAATCTTTATCCAATACAATAATTACTTTGATATACTCAAAGTTAGGCAATACACTAATCTACTCAGGTAGGCAATCCACTGATTTGATCAACTAGGCAACACACTGATTTGCTCAGGTAGGCAATCCACTAATTTTCTTAGCTAGAAAATACACTGATCTGATCAGGTAAGCAATCCACTAATCTTATGAGCTAGGAAACACACTAATTTACTCAAGCAGGCAAACCACTGATCTTCTCAGCTAGGCAACACATTGATCTTGTCCAAATATGCTCAACAAGCTCATAGAAAACTTGTCCAAATATTATCAACAAGCTCACATAGAACTTGTCCAAATCTACTCAACAAGCTCACACATAACTTGTCCAAATCTACTCAACAAGGTCACATAGAAATTTTTCTAAATCTGCTCAACAAGCTCACACATAAATTGTCTAAATTTGCTCAATCAAGCTCACACAGAACTTGTACAAATCTGATCAACAAGCTCACACAGAAATTGTCCAAATATATTCAACAAGCTCACATAGAACTTGTCCAAATCTGCTCAACAAGCTCACACAAAACTTGTCCAAACTTGCTCAACAAGATCACACAGAACTTGTCCAAATCTGCTCAACAAGCTGACACAAAACTTGTCCAAATCTGCTCAACAAGCTCACACAAAACTTGTCCAAATCTGCTCAACAAGCTCACATAGAACTTTTCCAAATTTGCTCAACAACTGTCCACAAATCTGTCCCAAAAGCCTTCTCAAGGCTCAATCAATCATGCACAAAAAATTCTGCAAATATATCCATAATTCTATCCCAAATACTTTCTCAAAGGCTCAACCAATCATGCTCAATTAGCATTCAAATCTCATCCACAAATCTATAAAGGCAAGGCTCAAATATAAACTCAATAATGAATGGCAATACACTCTTCAAAGAATGACAACTATGATCCACAATGATCTCAACTCAAATCAATCTCATAGAAGCATAAAGAGAATTGTTAAAGACTCAATATGTTCTATACTCAAATCCAATATCTTTCTCAACTCAAAGCAATCTCATAGAAGCATAAGGAGAATTGTTAGAGACTCAATATGTTCTAATCTCAATTTATTTCTCAACTTCAACTCAACTCAAATCAGAATATAGAATAGTTTCTTTTATGGAACTTGAACAATCACTTCTCACAATCACTTGACTAGGCACAATCAACTCAACTCAACCATTCATCTCAAGGGATAACTCTTTCTTACAAACCCTAGTCCAAGCATGTATCAACCAACTCAAATGTTTCCAACAATGCTCAACCACAAATCTCACATAACAATGATACTCATGTTCTTCTCAAATTCAAGTTCTTTACATAACCAGTGGGCTTCAACAACAATGATAATAAAACATTCTTCACATAACAATGATACTCATGTTATTTTCAAGTTATTTGCATAACCAATGGGCTTTAACAACTATGCTTATAAAACAAGGTTTAACCACAACTTTCAAACTAGAAAACCTTGAAGCATTCAACCAACCACTTTCAAAAAGGAAACCACAATCAATCATTTTATCTCTAATAATATTTCAAAAATCATCCACCATAATCAATCAATAGGATAATGTGCCAATACCTTTTATGAAGATGAAGAAACCCCTTTGGAAATTTGCCACACTCAACACACTTTGAAAAAGAAAAAAACAACCTTCACTTTGAACCCCTTTATAAAAATAGAAATATATCTTTACATACACCTTATTTCTCCATCTAATCAAATAGCCCTCGAAATAAGCTTTCCAACGATATATAATATGGTATACTTCTAAAATATGAAAACACCAAAAATTTCTCTTTTTCTAAAAGTGCATTTCAACCCTTATATCTTGCCTTCCAAGTAAATAAAAATTAATCAAACATTATTCCCTTAGCATCACCTTATTCCTCCAACATTAGGCAACAATAAAAAATATTCAATAAAATGTTCATTTTCCTCTTAGAGGGAATTGAACCCTCATCACTTCCCACTCAACACCACAACCATGGTGCCAAATACCACATGAGCTATCTGCTCACATAGAATAGAGAGCAAAAATGATCCCTATATTTTGCTGCCCTTGCTTATGCCAAAAACTTGCACAAAATGCTCTTCTTCCACACTCTAGGAAAATTGAATCCAGTGGGAATCGAAGGCATGCCCTGTTGCAACCAAAAACTCCACACTTCTCAAGCTCAGCGTTGGACCATGCTGTCACATTGAAGGATTTTGGGGTTTTCACTTTTTGTTCTCTTCGGTCGATACTTAGACTTTTGAATCGAAAGACTTTGCATATATATATGCAACCTTACTTTAATTTCACATACGTCGGCACCTTTAATTATTAATTTCATTTTTATGGCGCATGGTTTTTATGACATCGGTGATGACTTTAATTTTAATTTTAAAATTAAAATTTAAATTTTAAATAATTAAAATTTAAACTAAATATTTAAAATTAAATATCTCCATCACCGAGGCACCTTTTTCGACAAAATGAAAATCCAACCTGGGTTTTAAGAAAAACCCATTTCAAATATGCCATCCATGGTTTTAAATAAAACCTTTTATTTTACCTGCCTTGGTTTTCACAAAAATCCTATATATATCCATACTTTCCAAAATATCATAAATGCTTATTTATGAAATACTTTGGCCACCAAAACTCAATGTGATCCATATGACATCAATGATCCATGTGACATCAATGACAACATAAAATACCTTAAATTTACAACAAATACAAGCAATATCGATGATTATAATTATGGAGAACCCCGTTATAGGTATTTCTTTGGTAGCCATGGCATTATAATCTATACACTCTTGAACAAAACCATCATATATAACATGGGTATGAGCAATCCCTCACTTTGCAATATCTCTATGAGAAGCAAAATATTTACCATTAGAACACACAAAATTTATCATATTACAAAACAAAATGTTAGAGGGATAAGGGGGATCCTCATCCTCATTACTTTGCTCACAACCTTGATGAGATATATCTAGAAGAGGTTCTTGAAGAAACTGACTATCTTGATCCCATGATGAAACTTTGATTAAATATTCCTCACTCACTTTTAGATTGTTGAATTGCTTAGATTTATGAGATGAGGAACTTGGAGAAATAGATAATGAAACTAAAGGACAAACATTGATAACAAATTGAGCTTGTTCAACCATTGAATAATATTTTAATGGATGAGGGTCGCTTGGAATGGTGACAACTTGATACTTAATTTCAAATTTCAAACACTGATGAAAATTATAAGGGATGACCTTCATCACATGGATCCAAGGACATCCAAGAAGCAGATTAAAATATGTAGGGCAAGGTACCACATAGAACAATGTATCTAAAATCTTAGGTCCAACTTTAAGGGGAAGAGATATAATGCCACAAGATTCTTGGGACTCGTTGTTGAATGTTTTGATGATTGCATTGGATTTAGTTAAATATTCCTCTTTTAATCCAAAATTTTGGATAAATTGATATGTGCATAAATTGAGGGAATAACCATTATCAATCACATTTTGATAAATATCTCCCCAATAAATGTAGTAATATAGAGAAAAGAATCTCTACGTACGTCTGAGGAAGAAATATCGTCATCCAAGAATGTGATGTGATGTGTCCCAAGAGAGCTTAAAACATTGGACATATCACTAGAGGAAATATCTAGAGGGACAAATTATTATTTTAGAAAATTTATCAAGGCTTCTCCATGAGTGGGAGAATTTTGCAAAATTTCTAAGAGGGAAATATTCACTGAAAGACTCATATCTTGTTGAGATTGTTGGATTTTTTTATTTTGCACCTACTATTTTGAATTAGTTGTTACCATACCAACCGTATGGTTATCATAATGATGTGGTACATTTTTGCAAGATACTTGATTAACTGCCTTTTTTCCTTGCTTAGGTACATTCTGGTTGGTAGTGGACTTTTTTTGACTATTTGAAGTTTGAGAGTTTCTTACATCAAGATGTATCGCATCAGTTAGATCTTGAACCACATGTTTCAACTTTCTACAAGAATTTATCCAATGATCTTCCACTCTATGATATGCACAATTTTTTCCTACCTTGTGCCAACTAGTTATAGTATCTGGTTGTCTTATAGGAGGTAACTCAATTACGTTTGCTTTAGGACTTCTTCCATAGGTATGCCAAGTCTTGTGAAATTTCTTTGTGGAGTTTTTTTATGTATTATATTTTGTAGGTTGCTAGTAATATTATTAACAGGCCTACTATCCATTACACCATCACCTACCACATCCTTATTATTATACTATGATTTAATTTATCTTATTTTACTTTGAGTTATCCTCTTCTCATAAGATCTTGTTCCACTTTCCTTGCTTACTCAATTGCTTGATCAAAATATGTGATAGTTGTATTTTCTAATGCATAAGATAATGGTTCTTATAGATTTCCAATAAATATCTCAAGCATATATTTGGGAGGTAAAGTATATCTCAAGCATCCCACTAGACTTCTCCAATGAGCCAATTTTTTTGAAAAACTTTCCTCTTTATCTTGTTTCAAATTACAAACATCCTTTATGGTCACATCCTTTTCAATATAAGCACTAAACTATTGAAAAAATAACTTTGTTGTTTCTTCAAAATTCCTCAAAGAATAATTAGGTAACCAATAATACCATTCTAATGCCATGTTAGCAACACTCTTAGAAAGCATATTTAGTAATAACATATCATCATAGATGAGATAATGGAAAGTTGTTCTAAATATTCTTAAATGCTCAATTGGATCTTTTGTTCCTTTATATATAGGTAAAACCAGAACAGAAAAATGCTTAGGATAAGGTCTAGTAGTAACCATATGGTATAGGGGTTGATTGCACATCTCTTTATAATTGTAAGTAAAACTAGAAGGCTAAATCATATCCACTTTTGAAACCAATTGTGTTACCATATTTGCCAAATTTTAAACTTTTGGATTATTATTGTACAATGCCCCAAGATTCCCTAAGAGAGGGGTATAGGTAGGTTGTTGAAAAGGCACTTGGATTAAGTTGGAGGTATTGATACTATTGTGATATATTATACCTTGCTAGAGAGGATAAATAATATTTAGTGGAATAGAGGTAAAAGTGTTGAGATCAACAGATTGAGGAGGAAATTGAAAATAATTTTGAGTGACACTACTAGTTGGATGAACTTGTGGAATTTTTCCAACATTGGTGGTTACAGTCACGACATAGGTTGGTTTATGGGTATGATTACCATGATTCAAATATTCAAATAAAGGGTTACCAAGAACAATCCTAGGAGATATTATTGGAGGAGGAAGAAGAGTCTCACCCTTTTTGATTTGAGCTTTCTCTTCCATAGCCTTAAGAAAAGTCTCATTATGGCATTCCATGAAACCCAAAATATGATCAAATAATGTAAAATGGTACCCACCATTAGGCCCTTTAATGGGATCAAGGTTTGTTTCAGTTTCAACATTGGCTTGCTCTTCTGAATCCAAGTTAGGATTATCTCTATCAATCTGATCATATTCTTAGGAAACATTATCAGACTCAAGAAGCTTTCAATGAATTCTAAGGAATGGATCCATTAGAAGAAGTGAAAGGATAGAAGAGAAAACTAGAAAAAATACACAAGATAGTTTTTAAGATGTTATTAATGTTCTAAAACCAAACAAGAAAATTAATGGTCTTATTTAAAGTTTTAAAAGAAAAATGAGGTGTTCACGTTAGGTTCACCAAAAATGTAGAGGGGCAAAACCACCCTACCATGTTTTATTTCCAAACAAGGATGGATCTACAAAGATATAAAGCCTTCTGGGGTGAACCATGAGGGCTATATTTTTCTCTACATTCGATGATATGGGGGAAGGGTCCACCAAGAATGGATTTAAGGACTCGCTCTAAGTCCATAAGAATTTTAGAAATGTTTTATGTATTCATTTAAATACAATCACCTAGATTTGGCCTTTCTAGATCTATGCTATAATAGATAAAGTATAATGTAGAAATAAAGAATGCAGGAAAGCAAGAGCTAATCCTAGAATGACTATTTCTTTAAATTATTTCTAACCTATGGTTTTTAAATAGAAAAACCTTTAAGCAAGGGCTCAAGAAGATATGTACAAAAAGAATTAACCCTAAGTGCACACTATATGTTGCTTATCATTCAAATGCCTAGAAATTAATTAAATATATTTATTTTAAATTAGATCTAGGGTTTTAAAAAAAAATAATGCACCTAATAAACAACTTAAATACTAAATAGGGTACTTATCTTATCCGATG
Source organism: Wollemia nobilis (assembly GCA_028583015.1). Taxonomy (NCBI): domain Eukaryota; kingdom Viridiplantae; phylum Streptophyta; class Pinopsida; order Araucariales; family Araucariaceae; genus Wollemia; species Wollemia nobilis. Next base: position 2,135,172 of record JAQPPZ010013020.1, on the reverse strand, counting down.
GTTGATCCTTTTTTTAATGCCTTGTCCAATGATATCAACAATTTTTGTTCTTACAAGACAACTTAAGAAATACTTGGAAAATATGATCAGTGTTAGGGGGCCTACTTAGGCCACTATACAATAATACTTGGAGGCATAGCAGTCAATCCCCCTAGATCATTTTAGATGACATATGTAAATAGAAGCATAATTTGACCTTTGGAAGATGAACAAGCATAGCCGAATATAGCAAAATAAAATAGTAAAATAGAGTACAAAATGCCCTAATATGGCCTAAATGTAGTCTATAACATAGATCTAGATTGTGGGGTAGCAGATTTACCAAAAACATGGTCTATGCAAAATTATATCCTGTATGGATCAACCGCCATACCACACAGTGAAATTGTGCCCCATAGAAACCCGAGCATGATTTTGTAGAAGCTAGGAAATAACTCAACAAATATGAATTAATAGATGCATAATCAAAAACCTAACTAATATGTAGAGTATAGAAGAGTAAAAACAACTTGGTAGTAGTGAAGAAGCAATAAAAAAGGATGGAAACCTCCAAGTAATATATTCCTCCTTAGGACCTCAACACTTGTCCACCAAGAGTAGCAACACACAAACCAATGTGGTAGAAAACAAAGCTTTAATATATCACACTTCACACTTGCGAGTTAGCTTGCTTGTGAAAGAAAAAGAAGAAAACCTCAAGAAAATAGAGCTTTAATCAAGAATTGTTATCATAAACTTGCTTGGAATAAAATTGATTGCTTGGTTGGAAGAAATGAACTTCAAACCCTCCTTATATAGTGGATTTCAAAGAGGAATGGGAAAACCTCCTTATATAGTGGATTTGAAAGAGGAATGGGTAGGAAAAACTAAACACACCCAAACTTGAAATTATCAACTTTGAAAATTAGGATTTTCTTAAGAAAAAACCATAAAATGCAAAATCGCACCCCCTAAAAAATGAACCGTGATTTCGCACCAACTAGAACCCCATGCAGTTTTAATGCATTTCAAAGGATCAAATGGAGTCAAAATGGGTCATATCATATACTATTGGAAATATATATTTGATCCTGATATAATGGTATAGGATTTAGAAGGAATGGAGAATATTTGATAGGGGAAAATGTGCTCAAATATAACCCTACTTTTCCAAGGAGAAAATAAGGGATCTAGGGAAAATTACTCATCTTAGTGGGTCAACATGTCTATATTTTACCCCATATTTGATGTATTTAAGGCCAAGTAAATACATCAAAGAAATATGTAGACTCCTATGGGCAAGAAGAAAACAAACACAAAAAAAGGTGGCCAAGTTTGGATAAAGGGATGGTGCAAAAGGGGTATCATGAAGGACAATCTAAACTTTTGCATATAGGATGAGATATTACTACCATTAATGCCTCTATGGCTAGGGTGCCCCCTCAATTTTTGAAAGGAATAAAATTTCCTTAAGAAACTTGAAAAAGGTAAAGAAAGAAAAAGAAAAACATAGAAACATGGAGAAAAAATCAAGCAAACAAAAAATAGAGTAGTGGTCACTGGGTACAACATGAATCTAATTCAGCTCGCATGAAATGCATGGATGAATAGAATAAAGGTAAAGAAATAAGAAGGGAAGAGGAAAGAAGAATAAGAACAAGAAGAAGAATAAGAACATCTCCCAATAAGGTCAATAGTATAAAATAAGAAAGGTTGATCAAGAACCCTGAGTGGAGGGTGTTTTTCCCAAAAGGATGGTCTAGATGTGGAGTGAAAACCTGCTATGGGTTTAGTACTCACTAATATGGATAGATGGGCAAAAATATGGAGCATAACCCACTATGGGTGATTACTCAAATTATCAAATGATGGAGCGTAACCTGCTATGGATGATTGCTTTCTAGTGACTACTATGGGGTAATTACCTACTAGGATGTATGGAGAGACATGCTGAAATGGTCAAGGAGCTTATCCTGTAATGGGGTGTTGAGACCGCTGATTCAAAAGAAGCGTAACCCAATAGGTATGATATATTATTGGTAATGTGAGTGATGTATTAGCAATTACTAACTGATAGGGGTGTGTAAGAATATATATATATATATATATAAATTAATATGAGTATAACACAATGTGATTGTGTGCATGTGGTAGAAGAAATAAGAGGAAGAAAATGAGAAGAAAATAACTGTGTGTGTGTGTGTACCTCCAGCTTGAAGTTTTAGCTAGTGAAAAATCAAGAGGGAGAAAAATATACAATCAAAAAGAGAGAATAATGTATATCCTTATCTAAACAAAAAAATAAAGGAAAAATAAGAATCATGCAAAGAAAAAGGATATACCAGAAAAGGATTGTATTCCTTGAGTTTGGAGAAAAATGATGGTCATTGTAAAAACTTTCAAATTCAAGGAATATAAGAAGAAGAGAGAAGAGAAGAAAAGAGCAAAGGAAGACGAGAAGAGAAGAAGACATGAAAATGAATGGGACCTAGTTTAGGGCTTCACTAGGCATCAAAACCCTAGTAATAACACAATGCATGTGAGCTACGACCTAACTAGGTATCATCACATGCTATTATCATGAATCTCTAGAAGCTATATGAAAAAGCAGTCATGACAAAGCAACAATGCAAATATGACAAGAAAAATGCAAGAACATAATGTTAGGAAATAATGCAAAGTATGAAAGATAGTCATGCAATATGAGCAAGCAAACAGGAATGATGAAATGAAAATGCAAATGCACTCCTAATTAATAATTGATTTTTTATTTTATTTTATGTTTTATTGAGCAAGAAATCAAAGCGATAGTCGAAACATATTCTAATTGTGTCTCCTATATTAACAAAAAGAATAGGTATTCAAGGGAATGCTTCATCAAAGAAAAATCTAGAAGGCAAACCATATCGATGATTATAATCACAAATATGTTCCTTAATAGCTCTTTCTTCAGTAGCCATGGCATGATATTCTATACATTTTTGAATAAAAACATCATTTTTAACATGGGGAGGAGCAATCCCTAACTTTGTAATATATCTATGAGAAGTAGAAGATTTACCATTAGAACACACAAAATTTATCATATTACAAAACAAAATGTCAGAGAGATAAGGGGGATCCGCATCCTCATTACTTGACTCACAACCTTGATGAGATATATCCAAAAGAGGTTCTTGAAGAAATTGATTGTCTTGATCCCATGATGAAAATTTGATTAAATATTCCTCACTCACTTTTAGATTGTTGAATTTCTTAGATTTTTGAGATGAGGAACTTGGAGAAATAGATGATGAAACTGAAGGATAAACATTGAGACCAAAATGACCTCATTCAACCATTGAACAATATTCTAATTGTTGGAAGTTAAAGCGGTAAAAGATAAAAAATTTGTTTGACAACGGTAAGCTTTGGACCTTACCCTTTTACCTACTTGGACAGTAGCTGACTAGGCAGATTGGATGGCTTGGACGGTAGCTGACTGGGCAGATTGGATGGCATGGATGACAGGGAGTTCAACTGCTATTTTCTTTCCTCCTTTCCTCCCTATTTTTCTTCTTCCCTATGTATTCCCTAAGTTTTATAAGGTAGTTAATTCTCCTATTATTTAAGCATTGTAAACACTGTATTTTTGTGGATTAATAATACTTTACATTTTTCTATTGCTCCACCTACCTACCATGCCAAATATGGTATCAGAGCAAGGTCGAGAGGGCCTGAAGCACATGAATTGAGGTGAGGTTGAGAGGGCCCACAAATCATGAACCGAGGTGAGGTCAGGAGAAGAACCGCACAGAGAGCACATGAGGAGGAGGATCAAACCATAGGAGAATCCAACCAGACATCAGCACATGGTGAGGACAGAGAAAGGCTGACATAGACCAGAGACCAGACAACAAGCAATGTGGCAGACCAGAAGATAGGCTATGTGGCGAGCAAAGGTGACAGGCGATGTGGTGAGGAAATACAGGATCGAGAAGGAGGCAAAAGGGTGGTCACTAATTTTCTGAAGGCAATCGAGTGACAATGTGTGTGTTGAAGATTTTAAACACCTCAAACAGCATCACATAGTGGATGTGGGATTAAAGTCCCTTTAATTTTCTTTTGTCTTATGTGCGGCCATGACAAGATAAAGGAGGCAAGCCTCCTTTGCCTTCTCGTTGGGCCATGCAGCTCGACTGGCTCGAGGAGCCAGCCTTAAGGTGCCCGCCCATAGTAGATCATAGGTTCGAAACATGACAGTAACATTTTTTCATTATTTTTTTATGAAAGAAAAAGTCAAAAATCTTGAAATTGATGTTCTTTGCCTTTGGTTCTCATCGGTGGTCGTGGCCGATTTGGTAAGCACGATTTGTTGAAGGAGATAGGTTAAGGGTTCGATTCCTACAAGGGTTTAATGTTTTTTAGAAAATTTTCTTTATATTATTAAATTAATTATTTATATTATATTTAAAAAATTAAATATAGTTGCTTTTTAAAAAAAATATTTTTTAAAGGGCAATTATTATTATTTATTAAATAGCAATATAGATTTTTTTTATACTATAAAAGAAGGAGAATATTGCCTAAGAGGTAATTCATTGTAATAGAAGGGTTCATTTTTCACTTGATTCGAGGAATCACAAACTATAGAAATCTTGTGTAATAAGCCTAAGAGGCTTAGTTTTTTTTTGTAAAAGAGATAAAGGATCAAAATTGTAAAATTGTAAAGAGGCATTGATGATAAGACCAAATGGTTGTTATCAAGCCTTATGTGCAATTTTAGTAAGAGAAGGTGTAGAGATATTCGATGAAAAAGTAAGAGGTTATGGGCTCAACATTGTGTTTAGCCAACTTCAGAATGCAGTAATTGCACATCAAAGGCATCCTGACTCAGGGTACGAGGCATAATTTGAAGATAACTCTTTCAGGAGTCAATTTGAACAATAGGAATTCATACAAGCTATGCCACAAGAATCAGAATATACACACTACAATATTTCAGTGGAAATTTTAGAACCAAAATCATCAAAAATAATATTGATAAGTGACGACGAAGAAGAAGTAGCAGACAATTTCATGAATCAAGAGATCCATCCCCACAACAAGAGGAACAAGCAATCAATGATAGAGTAAATCAAGTCAGATTTGACTTAAATTTGTAATCTCTTCTTTCTTCTTTCTTCTTCCTTCCTTATTTAAAAAAGTAGAGTGCTTTATTGTAACCATGAAATAAAAGGAGTTTTTTAGTAACTATGAACTCACACAACAGTTTACCTATACCAGAGTTCAACGGTTATGACTACGAGTATTGGTCTATAAAAATGAAGACTCTGCTTATAGGAAGAGGTTTTTGGGACATAATAGAAGAGGGTTACATAGAACCCTCAGAATGGACAACACTAAGTTCCGCAGACAAGAAAACATGAAAAGAAGGACAAAAGAGCAACTCTTCTGCTCTTTCTCATCTCCAAGAAGCATTGGAAAAAAGTATATTTCCTAGAATCGCCACTTGTACGACTATACAAGTATGGAAAGATTTGAGTGATGGATTCCAAGGTAGTAATCAAGTGAAGCAGGTGAGGCTTCAAACACTAAAAAGAGATTTTGAAAATATCAAAATGAAAGATGATGAAAAAGTTGGTGATTATTGTGTTAGAGTAAAATTAATTGTTGATAAAATGGTTATACTTGGCGAGGAAATAAAGCCTGAGATAATTGTAACAAAAGTGTTGCAAACACTTCCAATGAGATGGAATCATATTACCATAATTACAGAAGAATAAAAATATCTATCCACTTTAAAATTCGATGCATTAATCAGATCATTAATTTCACATGAAGAGAGATTTATGAGATCTCCTTAAACTAGCTATAGACGTAATGAGAAGGCATTCACTTCCAATGAAAATAATGGAAGAGGACATGGAAGAGGTCAAGGCAAAGGATAGCAAATAGGTAGAGGCAGATGCAACTACAGAGGAGGAAACCAAAATAGAGGAGGCAACCAGAATAGAGGAGGCAACTCCAACATATGAGGCAACTCATACAGAGGAGGCAATCAACATTGTTGAGCAAGGTGTAGCAACAGTATTGTCATTGTTGTCAACACAGTCAGATAGATCGGTTGATACAGTGGATAGGAAGTTTAGAAGCTTAGAAGCTATTTAGATGCAGTGGACAGGAAGTTCAGAAGCTATTCAGAGTATGTATAGTGCTTTTCCAAGAAGACCAAAGTGGCCCAGATGCAAAAGTTCAAAGAAAAAGACAAGAAAAGTATCACGATATCGCGACATGTACAACAAGCAAGAAAAAGTGTCATGATTTCATGACATTTTGGAAGAGAAAAAGCAAGCAGAAAAAACTGTCGCGATTTCATGACATGTTGGAAGAAAACAAGCAAGGAAGAAAAACTGTCATGATTTCGCGACATGTTGGAAGAGAGAGAAAAAGCAGGAAAAAGTGTCATGATTTCGTGAGATGTTGGAAGAGAGAGAGAAAGCAGGAAAAGTGTCACGATTTTGTGACATGTTGGAAGAGAGAGAAAGAGCAGGAAAAAGTGTCACGAATTCGCGACGTGTTGGAAGAAAATGAACAAGCTGGAAAAAGTGTCATGATATCGTGACATGTCACATTTTTGCGACTGAAATAGGAGAGATAAAGTAAGATGGAAAAATGTCGTGATATCGCGACATGTCGCATTTTCATGACTAAAATAGGAGAGAGAAAATAAGTTGGAAAAATGTCATGATATCGCGACATTTCGCATTTTCGTGACTAAAGGAGGAGAGAGAAAGTAAGATGGAAAAACATCATGATATCATGACATGTCACATTTTTGTGACTTGAAGAGGAGAGAGAATGTATGAAGCAGAAGTGTCACGATTTTGTGACAAAAGCAGAGAGGAAGACTTCGGAGGCAGAAGTGTCGTGATATTGTGACAAAAGCAAAGATGAAGACTTTGGAGGTAGAAGTGTCGTGATATCATGACAAAAGCAAATATGAAGATTATGAAAGTAGAAGTGTCACGATATCACGACAAAAGCAAAAAACAAGTCTATGAAGGCAGAAGTGTCGCGATATCGCGACAAAAGCAAAAAACAAGTCTACAAAGGCAGAAGTGTCGTGATATCACGACAAAAGGAAAAAAGGAACAGTATGGAGGCAGAAGTGTCGTGATATCATGACATGTTATATTTTTGTGGTCAAAAGTGAAGAAAAAGTCAAAGAGGCAAAAATGTTGTGATATCGCGACATGTATTTTTGTGAAAACAACAACATAAGAATAGATAGAGGCAAAAATATCACGATTTTCCGACAGGCCGTATGAGTGCAAGAGAAGAAGAAAAACCCAATTGAAATGAGAAGTATGACAGTGGACCGACGACTATGGCATTTACAGGGGCAGATACAGAGTGAATTTATGTAGCTAAAATATGAAGAGTGAACAAATGTCAGTGCGACGACTACAGGGACTGTTATCGAAAGAAGTCTTCGAGCGGTGGAGTTACCAAATATCTTCATGAGCTAAATCTGACGAAGACCGATGACAGCTAACTAAGATTAGGGTTTATAGTTGTGATTTCAGTTGACTAATATTAGGGTTTACATTTTTTATGACAACCGACTAAGAATTAGTTTTTCCATCATGAAAATTTTGTTATAAAAGGAGGGCTATTTGGAGAATTGTAAAATTGTCAAAGTGCGTGAAATACGCCCGTAGTGCATAGAGAGTGAGTCATGTCAAATCGAGATAAGTGTGAAGTGAGAGCACATAGAGATCAGAGTGCTCAAAGAGCAAAGATGATAGTTCGACTGGAACAATGCAGAGTGTGCGAAGTGTGTGCATAGAGAAATTAGAGTGCACAAAGAGCGCAAAGGGCGAAGTCAATCGCTAAAGTTCAACTGTAGAAGTGCAATAGATGCTTGTGTCTTATGAATAGTGAGAGAGATCGAGTAAGCAATAGACCAATCAGGGTCTTGTAAAAGCGAAGGTATTTTTCTGTAACACTTATAGATTCAAAATTAAAGTCCAAGCTATTGCTTGGCATCAGGGGTTGGTGCTCCTTTCTGTTGGTGCAGATAAATCAGGGGTTGGTGCTCCTTCCAATTGGTGCTGGTAAATCAGGGGTTGGTGCTCCTTTATGTTGGTGCAGATAAACCAGGGGTTGGTGCTCCTTCCGAGTGGGTCTTGGTAAATTTATTGTAAAGTTGTTGCTTTGCTAAGGCTGGATTTGGATGGGAGTCCAAGCAGTCATTTTTTGAGGAGTAGCCACATTGGTGAACCTCGTTAAAATATTGTGTTGTGTGATGCTTGAAGAACACAAGCTTATATTGAGAGGGGGGGTGAACAGTATAAGACCTCTTTTTACTTTTTCTTTTATACTTCAAAATAGTAAAGCAATATACCCAAAGCAATATCAAAGCAATGCACAATATCATCCACAAAGTGACACCAATTTTAATGTGGTTCACCCAGAATGGCTGGGCTACGTCCACAAAACTTTTCTCTAAAAGTTATCTCAAAGTTCTTTGGGAATCCTTCCCAATTACAATGTTTATGAGCCTCGGCCCAAAGGAGATACCTTCCCCCAATCAAAATTTATGAGCCTCTGCTCAAAGGAGATACCTTCCCCCAATCAGAATTTATGAGCCTCTGCTCAAAGGAGATACCTTCCCCTATGCTCTGGAAATGATCCCTCAGAAGATCAATCGCCTCTACCTCTTGCCGACCACGTGGAACTCCTTTCCACCGAAGACCTCCTGTCCTCAATGCTTAGCCTAAGAGACCTTCGCCTTCTATGATCACGTCCATAGCGGATCAGCAACCTATACCAAACACAGTTAGTCGGTCTAGTACAAGTCTTCCTCTATCTGTCTGATCTATCCAACTCTTGAACAAATCAATCCTCTGCATACAAGCCTTCTCAAAGACTTGCCAAATCTATCCTCAGGTTCTTCTCATAGAACCAATGCACCTCTATCCTCAAGTTCTCTGATAGAACTATCAAACTCAGCTCACAAGTCCTCTACTAGGACCTGTCCAAATCTGCTCACAAGTCCCCACCGAAACCTGTCCAAAAACTGCTCACAAGTCCCCACCGAAACCTGTCCAAAAACTACTCACAAGTCCCCACTAGAACCTGTCCAAAAACTGCTCACAAGTCCCCACTGGAACCTGTCCAAAAACTGCTCACAAGTCCCCACTGGAACCTGTCCAAAAACTCAGCAAGCTCACCAAGAAAAACTTTCTTAGTAGGAAATCACAAAGTGAATTGTTAGAGACCCAATGTGATTTGTCAAACTCATAGAAGCATAAAGAGAATTGTTAGAGACTCAATATGTTCTATACTCAAATCCCAATCTCAAAACTCAACTCAAATCAACTCAGCTCAATCTCAATCTCAAATCTGAAAACTCAACTCAATATCTGAAATGGATAGGATAGAATGCTTTCTTTCAAGAACATGAAACCCCAAAAATTGCCAACTATGCAAAGAATCACATAACAATGATACTCATGTTCTTTTCACCATCAATTAGGGTTTCAACAACAATGCTCATCAAACAAGGTTCAGTCAACACCATTCAACTCAAAACACAACCTTGAAGCATTTCACAATCAACATCAGAAAATGAAACAAGTAGAACTCCTTTTCTCTCCAATATTGTTTGAACAAAAAGCATCCACCAACTCAAATCTCAATAGCACAAAACAACTTTTCAAATCATCAACAAAGAAGTAAGCCCAACACTTTAACCAAGTAAAGAATAGCTTGATTATAACCAATTTAATGAAAGCTAATGTCAATCTCAAAGCTGCCCACTTAGGGTTTCACAACTTCACACAAGAAGCAATTCTAACCTTAAAACATCATGCTTTCATTTCCATAATCAACCAAAAGCACTCTCAACATTACAAGAAATATTTATCCCTTATACACCTTATTTCTCCCTTATAGTCTTATCAACAATAAACTTTATCTCTCATAAGAATGCAATAAGATAATGCAAACAACACTTTCAAAAGAATATTTTATCAAAATAAAGCAAGCATCAAACTCCTTATAACTCCTAAGCTGTTTTTCTCTCTAATAAGCTTCCTCCATCCGCAAAATACACTAGCAAAAATTAATTTCGAAAATACCTTGGCCAACACCAAAAATCATGCTATGGAGAAATTGTGCATGAACTCTAACACCACCCACTGCGTCCACCTCAATGAAGAAAAACCCTTTCGCGTTATTCGAACGTGAAACCTCCCATTCGGGTAGCACGCCAACAGCCTAGCCGCTATCGGTGCGCCAAAGGCGTCCCGTGAAGTTTGAACCTCACTCTGTTTCCCTTGTACCTTCTATGCCAGGGCTAAAGTAAACAATAGACCTCCCTGTCTACTGACATGAACGAAAATGACGACGTCTTACGGTAGATACAAAAAATGAACGATGGATATAGAAAATGAACGACGGATATCCGAAATCACAACGAACATCAGATCGCGAATGCACAGCGAGCAATACTTTTCAAAAATGTGGATGGGATAAACTTTGATCTTCATCGTGGGAGATTTATATGCATATTTCCCATAAACTCTTGACGTCGACGAGGAGTTTAACATGTCGACGGAGGAGTTTAACACGACGGTGGAGGTCTTGGCTAGCGCCCACAAACTTAGAACATAGCGCCATCAAAGTTAAGACATTTGCGCCATGGGTTAGGAGAACCCAATGCAAACAAATATTTATTTAAAAATAATTAAAAGGAACCTTAACAAGGTTTTTAATTATTTAAATAAATACTTCCTCTTGGACCCAAATGCATTAAACTAATGCATCCACCTATAATCTTTAAACCTGCCAACTTGGGGTTTACAAAAGACCTTTGAAACTATCATGTCGTAACCTTCATCAAAACAAATTATTTGACATCAAATCAAATTCCTTCAAGAGCTTTTTGACATCAATGACAACTTATACACTTGAGCAAAGGCAATGTACCCAAAGTACCCAAAATTGCCAACAATCTCCCCCTTTGTCATTGATGGCAAACCTTTACTGAAAACACTTCTCAAGAGCCAAAACTAAAACCAACTGTGCTAACAACTGACCAAATGTGCCCACAACTGAGAATCTTCCTTTGAAGTTTTGCTCCCCCTGACTTGAAGCTCTCCTCTTCACTTTGAAGCTCTCCCCCTTACTCATATCTCTCCCCCTTTGTCATCAATGGCAAAGGGTCACCTTTGGGGCTCGGGACTAAGAATGAGCCTCTTAGCTTAGTCCCTCCCCCACCTCCTGATGAGGTGATTAATTTTGGGGTGGGAGTAAAACTCCCATTAGGCACTGATCATCATCAGCATCTATAACTTCCTTTCCGGGCCTTCTCTTGAACTCTTTGTCCATATTCCTGTTCTTGTCACTATTCTTGTTCTTGTTCTCATCCCTGTTCTTGTCCATGCCTTGATCCTTGGACCTGATCATGCCACTATTCATGTTCCTGTATTCTAGAATTTCAGCTCTACACTGTCTGATTATGTGACCTTCATTGTTGCACTTGAAACACTTGATGATGTTGTTTCTCTGAGGTAAACCTGATCTTTGAATCCACCGTTTTGACCAAACCTATTCTGACCAAACCTGTTCTGACCAAACCTGTTCTGACCAAACCTATTTTGATCAAACCTATTCTTGTTATTTGCCTTGCAATAGAATGCCTTGTGCCCAAACTATTGACAAGAGTAGCAATACCCTTGAAAGTAACTAGCACTTCTAAAAATGTCATTTACCTCCTTCACTTGAGCCATGCAATGTGAAGCCATGTGACCAAACCTGTGACAAGCAAAACATCTGCCTTGAAACTTTCCTTTATTTGACCTCTTAGGTTCTAAAAACTTCTTCTTCTCATTCTGAATTCTATTTTCTATTTCTGTGCATCTATCATTCAAGGACTCCTTTTATGAAATACTTTCCTCATCAGAACTCTCTTCCTTTTGGAGTCTCTTACTAGACTCTCCAACTTGTTCCTTGTGTGGCTTAACAAAACCAAGGCCTATTTTATCTGTTGTCTTTCTTTGACCTTTGATGAGTGACTTAACCTTTTTGGAGCTATCTTGGAACTTGGAAAGCTTATCCTTGTACTCTTTAGTTTCCTCTTTCAAAGAAGCCATTTTCTGTTCTAACTCACTATACTCAAGAACCTTAGACTCTAACTCATCCTTGAGTTCTTGTGTCTTAGCTATAGAGAAGTCAAGACTTTCTATAAGATCATCTCTCTCCATACAACATTCATCTAACTTATCCTTGAGTCTAGCATTCTTTTTTCTTTCCTTTTTCAAAGCACTAAGAGCACTAATAAGTTCACCTTCAAGATCTACTTCACCTTCCTCTATATCTTCCTCTATTTGTTTGCTTTTTGAATCATCAAAGCCTTTTTCAGATTTCTTATCACTAGAGGTGCTACCCTTTTCAAAAACCATACATGCATCTTCCTTATAGTTTTTTGAAGCATCCTCATACATACTAGAAACCAAATCATTATTTGTGCAATCATCCTCAAGGTGACCAAAGTTTCCACATCTAAGACATTTCATGATAATGAATCTATGTTTTGGTTCTTCCTCTTTTTCTGATATGAACAACATCTCATTTTCATTATCACTTGAAGAACTTTCACTATCACTACTAGAACACTTACTTGCTTTGTCTAGGTAGAAACTCTTCTTGTGCTTGTGAGAATACCTCTTTCCTTGATTGTTGTGCTCATCTTTGTTTTTCCTGTGATGCTTGTGCTTTTCAAAATCTTGTTTATCTTCATCACTTTCATTCTTGGGAATAGTACATTCAGTAGCATAATGACCAAACTTTCCACAATTGAAACATCTTATATTTTTCATACTTTTGTGCTTTCTAGAGAACTTGCCTTTCTTGCTGTAATATGCCTCTTCATCACTAGAAGACTCATCACTATCTTGAAGTTGTTTACCCTTGGATTTCTTGGTAGCCTTGAAAGCTGCCTCTTTCTTGACATCAACCTTCACTTGAGTTCTCAACTCAAATGCTGCAAGTATACTATGGAGCTCATCCTTTTTCAACTTATCCAAATCTTTAGCTTCCTCAATAGCAAAAATATTTTCACTAAATCTATTAGGAAGAGATCTTAAAATCTTATCACAAACATCATTTTCAGCAAGCTCAAGACCTAAGTCTTTCATGGAGTTAACAACCTCATCCATACGAAGCATGTAGTCACTAATATTTTCATCATCATTCATCTTGAGTTGTTCAAACATACCTTTGAAGTGTCTCAACTTGGCCTTTTTGACATTTGTATCACCTGTATGAACCACCTTCAACTATTTCCACATTTCACTAGCTGTCTTGCAGTGAATCACTTTGGTGAGATCTACTTTCTGTAAGCCTTTCAGGATTGCATTCATTGCTTTTGAATTGTTGTGATGTAGGAGCCTTTCTTCTTTAGTATTAGGACCATGTTCAGGAATAGTGTACTCATCTTCAATCACTTCCCAAACCTCATTCCCAAGTGCCATTAGATGAACCTTCATCCTTGCACTCCAAAGACCAAAATCTGACCCATCAAGAATAGGTGTTGCATTGCCACTTGAATGATCCATTGTGTTCTTTACTAGCTTTTCCTTCAAGCTGTTAAAATTTTTGAAGGCACCTGCTCTGATACCAATTGAAGAACACAAGCTTATACTTGAGAGGGGGGTGAACAGTATAAGACCTCTTTTTACTTTTTCCTTTATACTTCAAAATAGTAAAGCAATATACCCAAAGCAATATCAAAGCAATGCACAATATCATCCACAAAGTGACACCAATTTTAACGTGGTTCACCCAGAATGGTTGGGCTACGTCCACAAAACTTTTCTCTAAAAGTTATCTCAAAGTTCTTTGGGAATCCTTCCCAATTACAATGTTTATGAGCCTCGGCCCAAAGGAGATACCTTCCCCCAATCAGAATTTATGAGCCTCTGCTCAAAGGAGATACCTTCCCCCAATCAGAATTTATGAGCCTCTGCTCAAAGGAGATACCTTCCCCTCTGCTCTGGAAATGATCCCTCAGAAGATCAACTGCCTCTACCTCTTGCCAACACGTGGAACTCCTTTCCACCGAAGACCTCCTGTCCTCAATGCTTAGCCTAAGAGACCTCTGCCTTCTATGATCACGTCCACAACAACTCAACAACCTGTACCAAACACAGTCAGTCGGTCTAGTACAAGTCTTCCTCTATCTGTCAGATCTGTCCAACTCTTGAACAAATCAATCCTCTGCATACAAGCCTTCTCAAAGACTTGCCAAATCTATCCTCAGGTTCTTCTCATAGAACCAGTGCACCTCTATCCTCAAGTTCTCTGATAGAACTATCAAACTCAGCTCACAAGTCCTCTGCTAGGACCTGTCCAAATCTGCTCACAAGTCCCCACCGAAACCTATCCAAAAACTACTCACAAGTCCCCACCGGAACCTGTCCAAAAATTGCTCACAAGTCCCCACCGGAACCTATCCAAAAACTGCTCACAAGTCCCCACTGAACTGTCCAAAACTGCTCACAAGTCCCCGAACTTGTCCAAAAACTCAGCAAGCTCACCAAGAAAAACTTTCTTAGTAGGAAATCACAAAGTGAATTGTTAGAGACCCAATGTGATTTGTCAAACTCATAGAAGCATAAAGAGAATTGTTAGAGACTCAATATGTTCTATACTCAAATCCCAATCTCAAAACTCAACTCAAATCAACTCAGCTCAATCTCAATCTCAAATCTGAAAACTCAACTCAATATCTGAAATGGATAGGATAGAATGCTTTCTTTCAAGAACATGAAACCCCAACAATTGCCAACTATGCAAAGAATCACATAACAATGATACTCATGTTCTTTTCACCATCAATTAGGGTTTCAACAACAATGCTCATCAAACAAGGTTCAGTCAACACCATTCAACTCAAAACACAACCTTGAAGCATTTCACAATCAACATCAGAAAAGGAAACAAGTAGAACTCCTTTTCTCTCCAATATTGTTTGAACAAAAAGCATCCACCAACTCAAATCTCAATAGCACAAAACAACTTTTCAAATCATCAACAAAGAAGTAAGCCCAACACTTTAACCAAGTAAAGAATAGCTTGATTATAACCAATTTAATGAAAGCTAATGTCAATCTCAAAGCTGCCCACTTAGGGTTTCACAACTTCACACAAGAAGCAATTCTAACCTTAAAACATCATGCTTTCATTTCCATAATCAACCAAAAAACACTCTCAACATTACAAGAAATATTTATCCCTTATACACCTTATTTCTCCCTTATAGTCTTATCAACAATAAACTTTATCTCTCATAAGAATGCAATAAGATAATGCAAACAACACTTTCAAAAGAATATTTTATCAAAATAAAGCAAGCATCAAACTCCTTATAACTCCTAAGCTGTTTTTCTCTCTAATAAGCTTCCTCCATCCACAAAATATACTAGCAAAAATTAATTTCGAAAATACCTTGGCCAACACCAAAAATCACGCTATGGAGAAATTGCGCATGAACTCTAACACCACCCATTGCATCCACCTCAACGAAGAAAAACCCTTTCGCGTTATTCGAACGCGGAACCTCCCATTCGGGTAGCGCGCCAATAGCCTAGCCGCTACCGGTGCGCCAAAGGTGTCCGGTGAAGTTTGAACCTCACTCTGTTTCCCTTGTACCTTCTGTGCCAGGGCTAAAGTAAACAACAGACCTCCCTATATATTGATGCGAACGACGACGATGACGTCTTACGATAGATACAAAAAATGAATGGTAGATATAGAAAATGAACGGCGGATATCCGAAATCATAGCGAACATCAGATCGCGAATGCACAACGAGCAATACTTTTCAAAAATGCGGATGGGATAAACTTTGATCTTCATCGTGGGAGATTTATATGCATATTTCCCATAAACTCTTGACGTCGATGAGGAGTTTAACACGTCGGCGGAGGAGTTTAACATGATAGCGGAGGTCTTGGATAGCGCCCACAAACTTAGAACATAGCGCCATCAAGGTTAAGACATTTGCGCCATGGGTTAGGAGAACCCAATGCAAACAAATATTTATTTAAAAATAATTAAAAGGAACCTTAACAAGGTTTTTAATTATTTAAATAAATACTTCCTCCTGGACCCAAATGCATTAAACTAATGCATCCACCTGTAATATTTAAACCTGCCAACTTGGGGTTTACAAAAGACCTTTGAAATTGTCATGCCGTAACCTTCATCAAAACAAATTGTTTGACATCAAATCAAATTCCTTCAAGAGCTTTTTGACATCAATGACAACTTATACACTTGAGCAAAGGCAATGTACCCAAAGTACCCAAAATTGCCAACAATGCTCTCTTGTTATAATTGTTGTATCTATTTTTAAGTTTGCATTATTTCAGCATTAAGAGTTGTAGAGTTAAGTTTTAAAAAGATACACTGATTCACCCCCCCTCTTAGTGTCATTGTAAGACTAACAATTGGTATCAGAGCCAAGTTCCTATACAAGCTTAACCGGCTAGGGTGATCTTGGAAGTAACACAATGGCAGGTGGTGAAGGCTTCTCATCAAACAAAGCACCATTGTTTGATGGATCTAATTACGTGTTCTGGAGAATCAGGATGCAAACATATCTCTGTGCTTTGGGATACGACATCTAGGATTCAGTAGTTAGTGGATACACAATACCCATCACTCCTCCAAAAGAGGCTGACAAAAAGAAACTATTTGAGAATAACTCAAAAGCAAAGAATGCTATCATGTGTGGATTAGTAGACAGTGAACTGGTAAAGATCATGAGTTGTAAAATGACAAAAGAAATATGGGACAAACTAAGGAGTATTCATGAAGGAGATGATAAGATCAAGGAGGCCAAGTTACAAACATATCGAGCTCAGTTCGAAGCACTAAAGATGAATGATGATGAGAACATAGAGGCATTTATGCTGAGAGTTAATGAAGTCATCAATGCGATTAGAGGACTCGACGAGGATATGGGAGACTCTGTCATCGTGAAAAAGGTATTAAGATCTCTTCCTCAAAGATTTGATTCTAAAGTCTCAGCGATAGAAGAAGCTAAAAATCTAAATTTCTTTAGTATGGATGAGATGCATGGTTCTTTGACTGCATATGAGATGAGAATAGGAAGATCTAAACCCACAGATAGAGAAGCAAATTTTAAAGCCCTTAAAAATAAAAATGCAAAACAAGAGTCCGAGGAAGAAGAGACATCAGATGAAATGGAAGCAAACTTTGTTAGAAAACTAAAAAGGGGAAAAGGAAAATATAGAGGAAAGCTACCATTTAAATGTTTCAACTGTGGAGGCATTGGGCATTTTGCGACTAAATGTCCTCTTAATGAGAAGAACAAAAGTGATGAAGGATCGCACCAAGAAAGAAGTGACTGGAAGAAGAAAACAAATTTTAGAAAAGGCAACTTCAAGAAGAAAAGTTTCATCTCCAGGAATGCCAGTTCATCAGAAGACAGCTCCGGTGAGGATTCTGAAGAGGAAACAGGTGAAGCTCTTTTCATGGCATTTGAAGAAGAAAAATCAGAAAAAGTAGGAGTGAACTCTAAAGTATGTGATGAAAAACTTGAGGTTGAAGTAGATCTAGAAGGTGAGTTGATCTCTGCACTTGAAGAGTGGAGAATAAAGAGGAGAAAGAATAAGAAACTTTCAAGAAAGCTTGAGGATGCAAATGAAATCATAACCAGTTTGAAAGTACAGACAGAAGAATACAAGAAAATATCTGAAGATCTCAAAATTCAAATAACCATGAAAATAGATTATTGCTGCAAACTAGAAGAAGAGAATGTTGGTTTACGAATGCAGATAGAAGAGATGAATCATAAAATTAGTTGTTATCACAAATGCGAAGAAAGTTCTATGAAGTTGGATAAGATTTTAAATGACCAAAGGCCTACAGGCATCAAATTTGGTCTGGGCTTCGTCGAAGGAGAATCATCAAATGGATCAAAGGCCAGAAATGTAGAATCCATAAAGAATGAAGATAAGAAACAGGTTGATCAAGGAAAAACGACTCATGCAAAAGAAAGCAATAATGCCAGGTACGAAAGGAGAATTGACAATGATGGATTCACCAATGTCACACATCAAAGAAGAAGAAGATTTAGGGCTCCTACGACAACATGGCAAAGACCATCACCTAGGTTCAATTATCCCTTTTCTAGTTTTTTTTTAAATGCAATGGTTATGGACATAAGATTTCAGACTGCAAGTATAATGTAGGACCGAGGAATTTCACTAGTAGAAATGCTTTTTCACCTCTGATGAATTATGCAGTAGAATGTTATAACTGTCATAATTTTGGGCACATTGCAAGAAATTGTCGAAGTACATTTGCTTCAAATCAATTTCAGGGAAGAAAATTTCAACCAAATAGGATGAGACAAAATAGAAAACTTCCCAAAAAACATGCACAAGCTACTGAAAAGGGAAAGTCAAAACAAGAGCCCAAAACTATAGTCAAAATAGAGTGGAAAGAAAAAGAGCAACTTAAGGAAGAAAAGGAATCTTTGATTGTGCAAACAGCTTTTAAAGCATAGAATAAATATGTACCATGGATACTTGATAGTGGATGCTCCAGTCATATGATAGGTGACAAACAAAAATTTGAGAAGTTACAAAAATATGAAGGTGGTTCAGTAAAGTTTGGAAATAATGATGGAGCTAAGATAGTTGGCAAAGGCTCAGTTAAGATTAGTGACGAAAAAATCAAGTCAAAGAAGTCTTGTTTGTGGATGGTCTGAAACATAACTTGTTGAGTGTAAGTCAGATTTGTGATAAAGGTCATGAAGTAGTTTTTAAGAAGTAGGGTTGTGAAGTCAGAAAAACAAACAGTGGAAAATTGATAGCAACTGGATCAAGGACATTTGGCAACCTATACACGCTTTCAGAGACTTCAGAAGGAGCTTGTTTTATTGGACAGGAAGAAGAAAATTGGTTGTGGCACAAGAGGCTCGGTCATATCAGTTTTGACAATCTAGTAAAAATCAGCTCAAAAAGGGTAGTGAGAGATATTCCCACCATTAGAAAACCTTCAAATAGCATTTGTGCTTCATGCCAAAAGGGGAAGCAAACTAGAGTCACATTCAAAACAAAAGAGTACTACACAAGCAAACCTTTGGAACTAATACACACTGATTTATGTGGACCCATGAGAACGCAAAGCATAAATGGTGACAAATATTTTATGTTGTGTATTGATGACTATTCCAGAATGACATGGATATTTTTCTTGAAGCATAAATCAGAAGCCTTTGAAATGTTCAGGACTTTCAAACACCACGTTGAGAATGAAACAGGAAAAAGGATCAAATGTTTAAGATCAGATAGAGGAGGAGAATTCATTTCAGATGAGTTTACAGAGTACTGTGAAAAATATGGTATTAGGAGACAGTTTTCAGCAGCCAGGACACCTCAGTAGAATGGTGTGGTAGAAAGAAAGAACAGAATAGTGCAAGAAATGGCATGGACTATGTTGGCTGAGAGCAAAGTAGCAGATAGATTTTGGAAAGAAGATCCATCTTTGCGGTGTATATCCAAAATAGGTACATGCTGAGAACACATGAAAGCAAAACTCCTTATGAGTTGTGGTTCGGTAGAAAGGCAACAACAAAATACCTCAAAGTTTTTGGCTGCAAGTGTTACATCAAAAGAACTAAAGATAATCTTGGTAAGTTTGAAGATAGAGCGGATGAAGGTATTTTTGTTGGCTATTCATCAAAAAGCAAAGCCTACAAATGCTACAACAAGAGGCTAAAGAAAATTGTGGATAGTGCCAGTGTTACATTTGATGAAGGTAGGGAACGAGTAGTTAGCTATGAAGAAAACTACCCAATTTATGAAGAGGTTATTGAAGGAGATGAGGAAAATGAAACGGAAAAGAAACAAAAAATTGACTCAGATGATTTAAGTTATGATTCAGAAGTGGAAGAAAATAAGAAATTCAAAACAGGTAGCTGGTAGAAAAATCATCCTAGAGAACAAATAATTGGAGACCCCACAGCTGGTGTTCAGACAAGAAGAAAAGTAGTAAGTAACTACTCTCTATTATCCAGCATTGAGCCCAAAAATATTGCTGACGCAAGCAAAGATGAAAGTTGGATGAAGGCAATAAATGAAGAATTAGATCAGATCGAGAAAAACAAAACTTGGGAGTTAGTACCTAGACCTGCAAATAAAAATGTAATCGGTACTAAATGGATTTTTTGAAACAAATTGAATGAAGACGGACAGGTAGTCAGGAATAAAGCAAGATTGGTATGTAAAGGTTATGCACAAGTTGAAGGTATTGACTTTGAGGAAACTTTTGCACCAGTAGCTAGACTTGAGGCAATTAGAATGTTTCTGGCTTTAGCAGTTTACAAGAATTTCAAAGTTTATCAAATGGATGTGAAATCAGCATTTTTGAATGGGAAACTTGAAGAAGAGGTTTATATTGAGCAGCCAGATGGTTTTCAACTTGGTGATGATCCCAACTTGGTTTGCAAGTTGAAGAAAGCATTATATGGCTTGAAACAGGCACCCCGAGCATGGTATGCAAGGCTAGACAACTATCTCACTCAACAAGGGTTTAAGAAAGGTATGGTGGATAGTAATTTGTATATCAAAATAGAAAATGGGCATCTTATTGTTCTTGTTGTATACGTAGATGATATCATATTTGGCAGCAACAAAGATGAGTCATGTAAAGATTTAGCAAATAAGATGCAGAAAGAATTTGAAATGTCTATGATTGGTGAACTGTCGTATTTCCTTGGGTTGCAAGTTAATCAAAATGAGAAGGGCATATTTATTTCTCAAGTTAAATATGTGAAAGAGATGTTAAAAAGGTTCACAATGGAGGATTGTAAGCCAGTTAGCACTCCCATGACGACAGGTTGCAAGTTGAGCAAGGATGAAAAATCTCCACTTGTTGATCAAACCACGTATAGATCTATGATTGGGAGCTTACTGTACCTGACAGCTACCAGACCAGATATTTTGCAAGCAAGTATGCATGGTAGCACGATTTCAGGCTAGTCCCAAGGAGACTCATGTGACAGTAGTGAAGAGGATTTTTTGGTACCTCAAGGGTACTATGGAGTATGGGTTATGGTATCCGAAAGGTAAGGACTTCACCCTTATTTCGTATTCAGATGCAGATTGGGTAGGATGTGTCGATGACAAAAAGAGTACCAGTGGAGGTGCATTCTATCTTGGAGATAGGTTGGTCGCATGGCATAGTAAGAAACAAGAGTCAGTTTCTTTATCGACAGTAGAGGCAGAATATATTGCAGCGACAACATGTTGTACGTAGGTATTATGGATGAAACAAACCCTGAAAGATCTTGGTATTAACTTCAGTGAGCCAATATCAGTTAAGTGTGATAACACCAGTGCCATTAACATCTCCAAGAATCTGGTTATGCATTCATGCACAAAACACATTGCTATCCGGTATCACTTTTTGAAGGAGAAAGTTGCGAAAGGTGAGGTTAAGTTGGATTTTGTTCCAACTACAGAGCAAGTAGCGGATATCTTCACAAAACCATTGCCCAAGGAAGTATTTGAGTACCTTCACAATAAATTGGGAGTGGTCACGCTTCCCAAGAATTGACTAGCTACAGGGATCACATTCTCAGGGGGAGCATTTAAGTATTTGATTATCTTTTTGCTCATGTTTGTGATTTTTGCTAAGTGTAATAATTTTTTCCTGAGAATGTTGTGCATGGACTCAAGGGGAGTCTGCAGTAGCCCTTTGGTATTATTGTCAAAGGGGGAGAAGAGTTACAGGAAATTGCACATGTGTTGCCAACAATTCCAAAGGGGGAGATTGTTGAGCAAGGTGCAGACAACGATATTGTCATTGTTGTCAACACAGTCAGATAGATCGGTTGATGTAGTGGACAGGAAGTTCAGAAGCTCAGAAGCTATTCAGATGCAGTGGACAGGAAGTTCAGAAGCTATTCAGAGTATGTACAGTGCTTTTCCAAGAAGACCGAAGTGGCCCACATGCAAAAGTTCAAAGAAAAAGACAAGTAAGAAAAGTGTCGCGATATCGCGACATGTACAACAAGAAAGAAAAAGTGTCACGATTTCGCGACATGTTGGAAGAGAAAAAGCAAGCAGAAAAACTGTCGCGATTTCGTGACATGTTGGAAGAAAACGGGCAAGGAAGAAAAACTGTCATGATTTCGCGACATGTTGGAAGAGAGAGAAAAAGTAGGAAAAAGTGTCACGATTTCGCGACATGTTGGAAGAGAGAGAGAAAGCAAGAAAAGTGTCACGATTTCGTGACATGTTGGAAGAGAGAGAAAAAGCAGGAAAAAGTGTCACGATTTCGTGACATGTTGGAAGAGAGAGAGAAAGCAGAAAAAGTGTCACGATTTCGTGACATGTTGGAAGAGAGAGAAAAAGCAGGAAAAAGTGTCACGATTTGGCGACATGTTGGAAGAAAAATAACAAGTTAGAAAAAGTGTCACGATTTCGTGACATGTCGCATTTTCGTGACTAAAATAGGAGAGAGAAAGTAAGTTGGAAAAGTGTCACGATATCGCGACATGTCACATTTTTGTGACTAAAATAGGAGAGAGAAAGTAAGTTGGAAAAATGTCACGATATCGCGACATGTCACATTTTGGCGACTAAAATAGGAGAGAGAAAGTAAGATGGAAAAGTGTCACGATATCGCGACATGTTACATTTTCGTGACTAGAAGAGGAGAGAAAATGTACAAAGCAGAAAATGTCGTGATTTCATGACAAAAGCAGAGAGGAAGACTTCGGAGGCAGAAGTGTCGCGATATCATGACAAAAGCAAAGATGAAGACTTCAGAGGTAAAAGTGTCATGATATCATGACAAAAGAAAAGAGAAAGAGTATGGAATCAGAAGTGTCGTGATATCATGACAAAAGCAAAAAGCAAGTCTACGAAGGCAGAAGTGTCGCGATATCGCGACAAAAGCAAAAAGCAAGTCTACGAAGGCAAAAGTGTCGCGATATCGTGACAAAAGGAAAAAGGAACAGTATGGAGGTGAAAGTGTCACGATATCATGACATGTTATATTTTCGTGGTCAAAAGCCAAGAAAAAGTCAAAGAGGCAAAAATGTCGTGATATCGCGACATGTTGTATTTTCGTGGCAACAACAACAAAAGAAGCTACAGAGGCAAAAATGTCACGATTTTGCGACAGGTCGTATGAGCGCAAGACAAGAAGAAGAACCCAACTAAAATGAGAAGTATGACAGTGGACCGACGACTATGGCATTTACAGGGGCATATACAGAGTGAATTCATGCAGCTAAAATATGAAGAGTGAACAAAAGTCAGTGCGGCGACTACAGGGACTATTACCGAATGAAGTCTTCGAGCGGTGGAGTTACCGAATATCTTCATGAGTTGAAGCCGACGAAGACCGATGACAACCGACTAAGATTAGGGTTTACAGTTGTGATTTCAGTCGACTAAGATTAGGGTTTACATTTGTTATGACAACCGACTAAGAATTAGTTTTTTCATCATGAAAATTTTGTTATAAAAGGAGGGCTGTTTGGAGAATTGTTGTATCGTCGAATGTGTGTGAAATACGCCCATAGTGCGTAGAGAGCGAGTCATGTCGAATCGAGCTAAGTGCGAAGTGAGAGCACACAGAGAGCAGAGTGCGCAAAGGGCAAAGATGATCGTTCGACTGTAACGGAGCAGAGTGTGCGAAGTGTGTGTACAGAGAAAGCAAAGTGCATAGAGAGCGCAAAGGGCAAAGTCGATCGCTAAGTTTGGCTGTAGCAGTGCAGCAGATGCGTGTGTCTTGCGAACAGTGAGAGAGATCGAGTAAGCAATAGACCAGTCAGGGTCTTGTAAAAGCGAAGGTATTTTCCTATCAAAACTTGTAGATTCAAAATTGAAGTCCAAGCTGTTGCTTGGTATCAGGGGTTGGTGCTCCTTTCTGTTGGTGCAGATAAATCAGGGGTTGGTGCTCCTTCCAGTTGGTGCTGGTAAATCAGGGGTTGGTGCTCCTTTCTGTTGGTGCAGATAAAACAGGGGTAGGTGCTCCTTCCAGTGGGTGCTGGTAAATTTATTGTAAAGTTGTTGCTTTGCTAAGGCTGGATTTGGATGGGAGTCCAAGCAGTCATTTTTTGAGGAGTAGCCACATTGGTGAACCTCGTTAAAATATTGTGTTGTGTGATGCTCTCTTGTTATAATTGTTGTATCTATTTTTAAGTTTGCATTATTTCAGCATTAAGAGTTGCAGAGTTAAGTTTTAAAAAGATACACTGATTCACCCCCCTCTCAGTGTCGTTGTAAGACTAACAAACATAGAGGTGAAAATCAAAATCAAGGAGGAAATCCAGGATAAAGTGGAAATCAAGGACGAGGAAGTGACAAGTCCAAAACAACTTGTTTCAACTGTGGTAAGCCAAGTCACTTTGCTCACGACTGCTGGTCAAAATATTCACAAGACAGTAGTAGTCAATATGGAAATTATGGAGAAGAAGATGATACCTCTAATATTTTTCTTTTATATGGACAATCAGAACATAATCTAAATGACACATGGATTTTGGATACTGGTTGCTCAAATCATATGAGTGGCAAAGAAAATTTATTTGCAACTCTAGATTCCACTTATAAATCCCAAATAAAATTAGGGGATGATAAAGCATTGCAAGTAGAGGGAATTGGAGCCATGGAGGTTCCAACAAAAGAAGGACTTAAGAAAGTGAATGACATCTATTACACTCCAAAGCTCCAACATAATTTGTTAAGCGTTGGGCAAATGATGGAGAACAATTACAAACTTGTATTTAATGAAGGACAATGTATCATTTTTGATAAAAACAATTGTAATCATGTCATCGCATAGGTCCCCATGACCAAGAATCAGTTATTCCCTCTCAAATTTGGTGATCCAGGAGGATCTCAACTTGTAAATGTAGCTATAACAAATCCAAGTGTGCTTTGGCACTTGCAATATGGTCACCTGAATTCCACTAGCTTGAAACTGCTCACTTCTCAAGCTATGGTGATAGGATTTCCCAAAATCAATGAATAGAAGGAGATCTATGAAGGATGTGCTTTGGTAAAGCACTCAATATCAAAGTTTTTGAAAGGACAAGCATGTAGAGCCAACTATCCACTTCAGCTAGTGCATTCGGACATATGTGGTCCAATGCAAACATAGAGTCCCAGAAATAATTCTTATTTTCTCACTTTCATAGATGATTTCTCTAGAATGTGTTGGATTTATTTATTGAAACATAAATATGAAGCTTTTGATTGCTTCATAGATTTCAGAAACAATGTAGAGCATCAAAGTGGGAATTATGTAAAATGTCTTAGGACAGATCGAGGAGGTGAGTACTCCTCAAAAGCATTCTTGAAATATTGTAAAGCAAGTGGGATAAAAAGGCAATTCACCACTGCCTATACCCCACAACATAATGGTGTGGTAGAGAGAAATAACCACACCATATTTGAGATGGCAAGAACGATGCTTCAGACTAAGCATCTAATTAATATGTACTAGGATGATACTGTAAGAACCAGTGTATACATTCTAAATAGAAGTCCAACTTCTAGTTTAGATGGTGTCACTCCTTATGAGGGGTGGTACGAAAAGAAAAAAAATGTAATGCACTTCAAAGTTTTTGGTTCTTTAGCATATGCGCACATTCCTGATGATAAAAGGTAGGAGCTTGATCCCAAAATTCAAGCTTGTATATTTGTAGGGTATTGTGAGTCTACAAAAGCATATAGACTCTACAACCCCAAGACTCATAAAATTGTACTCTCCAGGGATGTAATTTTTGATGAAGGGGGAGAATGGGGTCATCAAAGAATTTTTGTTGATGATGAGTCCCAAAATGTAAGTTCTTCATAGGTACATCAGGTGTCTCCCAAGAAAAACAAAGGCACACCATCCCCTCCAAGCCCATACAGGAGTACTACATCAAGTACTTCAATCGCCACTCCAAGTCCTTCTCCACAGAGATCAGTAAGTTCTTCATCGATGGAAATTTATAGAGAATCTCTATCAAGAGGCAAAAGAACATTACAACATCATCCATATTTTCAAATGTTGGATCAGAATTTCCAGAGAAGATTCACTAGAAGCCAACCTAGTGAAATGAATACAGTTTTATAGCAACTTGAAAATTTGCAATTGTATGGGGATGATGACTCCCATGATCCTAGGGGAGATGTAGTCAATTATGCTTTATTGGCTAATGCTCATCTAGAACCAGCTAGCTATGAGAAGGCTTGTACTCAAAATGTATGGCAAGAAGCCATGAAAGAGGAAATAACATCTATAAAAAATAATGATACATGGGAGCTAGTAAAGCTACCCAAAGGAAAAAAATGTGTTGGATGTAAATGGGTCTACAAGACCAAATACAATGTTGATGGAAGCATTGAGAGGCATAAGGCGAGACTAGTAGCAAAAGGTTTTACTCAAAAATTTGGCATTGACTATGAGGAAACATTTTCTCTAGTTGCATGACAAGAGATAATCAGATATGGTCTTTCCTTCACAGCCCATAAAGTATGGAATGTTCAACACATGGATGTGAAAAGTACTTTTCTAAATGGATACTTGATAGAGGAGGTTTATGTTCAAAAACCTCAAGGCTTTCAATAATAGGGAAAGGAGAACCTTGTTTATAAATTGAAAAAAACACTTTATGGCCTCAAGCAAGCACCAAGAGCTTGGTACTCACGCATTGATGGCTATTTTAGCAAGTATGGATTCACAAGAAGTAAAATTGAACCAAATTTGTACTACCTAAAGCATGGAGTAGACATTCTCATAGTTTTTTTGTATCTGGATGATCTAATATTTATGGGTAGTAACACTCAAATGAATATGGATTTCAAAAAATCCATGATGAAACAGTTTGAGATGAAATATCTTGGTCTAATGCGATACTTACTATGCATGGAAGTGCATAAATCAAACAAAGGGATCTTCATATGTCAACACAAGTATGCTCGAGACATGATCATGAAATTTGCCATGGAGCAGTGCAAATCAGTTGCAACTCCAACTAGACATGGGATCCAATTGAGAAAGGACGACAGAGCATCAAAGGTTGACATGACCACTTACAAAAGAATGGTTGGGAGTTTGATGTTTCTCACCAACACAAGGCCCGATATTCAATATGTTGTTTCTCTAGTTTCAAGGTTTATGGCAAGTCCATATGAGCTGCATCTACAAGCAACTAAAAGAATATTAAGATATGTAAAAGGTACATTGGATTTTGGAATCCATTACCAAAAATGTAATTCTGTAAAATTAGTTGGCTTCAGTGACAGTGATTGGGGCAAAAATATAGATGATAGGAAATCTACATCAAGAAATTGTTTTAGTCTAGGGTTAGGACTAATTACATGGAGTTCCAAGAAATAAATTGTTGTAGCATTGTCATCTACTGAGGTTGAGTATATAGCCATCACACATGCTAGTACTCAAGCCCTATGGTTGAGAAAAGTCCTTGAAGAGATTGGAGAAATTCAAAGTGGTCCAACTCAACTGTATTGTGATAATATAAGTGCCATTCAGTTGGCATACAATCCAATACACCATAGTAGATCAAAGCATTTCGATATGAAGTATCACTTCATTAGAGACATGGTGGAAGAACAGATAATTGAGCTTCAATATTGCAACACTTTGGATAACATTGCAGATATATTCACCAAAGGTATATCTAAATCTCAATATATAAAGCTGAGAGACTGTATAGCCAGTCCTCTCAAATTTAATGGGAAGAATGTTGGAAGTTAAAGCAATAAAAGGTAAAAAAATTGTTTGACAACGGTAAGCTTTGGACCTTACCCTTTTACCTCCTTGGACGACAGCTGACTGGGTAGATTGGATGGCTTGGACGATAGCTAACTGGAAATATTGGATGACATGGATGGTAGGGATTTTGAATCCTATTTCCTTTCCTCATTTCCTCCTTAATTTTCTTCTTCCCTATCTATTCTCTAAGTTTTCTAAGGTAGTTAATTTTCCTATTATTTAAGAATTGTAAACACTGCATTTTGGTGGATTAATAATACTTTACATTTTTTTCTATTGCTCCACCTAACTACCGTGCCATAATAATGGATGAGGGTCGCTTGGAATGGTGACAACTTGATCCTTAATTTCAAATTTCAAACATTGATGAAAAGTAGAAGGGACGACCTTCATCACACATATCCAAGGAAATTCAAGAAGTGAATTAAAGGATGCAAGACAAGGTACCACATAGAACAATGTATCTAAAATATTAGGTCCAACTTCAAGGAGAAGATATATAATGCCATAAGCTTCTTGGGACTCATTGTTGAATTTTTGGATGATTGCATAAAATTTATTTAAATATTCCTCTTTTAATACAAACTTTTGGATAAATTGATATGTGCATAAATTTATGGAAGAACCATTATCAATCATAATCCTTTTTATAAATGTCTCCCTAATAAATGTCATAATGTAGAGAGAAGAATCCTTATGTAGGTCCTAGGAAGAAATATCATCATCTAAGAATGTGATGTGATGTGTCCCAAGAGAGCTTACAACATTGGCAATATCACTAGAAGAAATATATAGAGGGACAAATTGTTGTTTTAGAACATTTATCAAGGCTTCTCCATGAGTAGGAGAATTTTGCAAAAGTTCTAAGAGGGAAATATTCATTGAAAAACTCATCTCCCATTGAGATCATTGGATCTGTTGATTCTACACCTATTGTTCTAAAGTAGTTGTTACCATACCAATCATATGGTTATCATAATAATATGGTACATTTTTACAAGATACTTGATTAACTACCTTTTGTCCTTACTTAGGTACATTCTAGTTGGTAGTGGACTTTTTTTTATTATTTGAATATTGAGAGTTTCTTACATCAAGATGTCCTGCATCAATTAAATCTTGAACCACATGTTTCAACTTTCTACAAGAATTTATCCAATTTCCTTCCACTCCGTGATATGCATAATGTTGTCCTACCTTATAGTAACTAGCTGTAGTATCTAGTTGCCTTATAGGAGGTAACTCAATTGTGTTGGATTCAAAAAGTTGCTTTAGGACTTCTTCAATAGGTATGAAATTCCTTTGTGGAGGTGTCTGAAATATTATCCTTTGTAGGTTGTTAGTAATATTATTAATAGGCCTAATATATGTTACACCATAACCTACCACATCCTTATTCTTATACTATGACTTAATGGTTTTATATTCTTTCACTTTGAGCTATCCTCTTCTCATAAGAGCTTGTTCCACTTTCCTTTCTAACTCAATTACTTTATCAAAATATGTGATAGTTGTAGGTTCTGATGCATAAGATAATGGTTCTTGCAAATTATCAATAAATATCTCAAGCATCCCACTAGACTTCTCCAATGAGTCAATTTTTTTAAAAAACTTTCCTCTTTATCTTGTTTCAAATTACAAACATCCTTTATGGTCACATCCTTTTCAATATAAGCACTAAACTGTTGAACAAATAACTCTATTATTTCTTCAAAATTCCTTTGAGAATGATTAGGTAACTGATAATACCATTCTAATGTCATGTTAGCAAGACTCTTAGCAAAAATATTTAGTAATAATATATCATCATAGATGAGATCATTGCAAATTGTTCTAAATATTCTTAAATTCTCAATCAGATCTTCTGTTCCTTTATATATAGGCAAAATTGGCATGGAAAAATGCTTAGGATAAGGTCTAGCAACAACCATAGGGTCTAGGTATTTATTGCACATATATTTATAACTATAAGTAAAACTAAAATGCTGAATCATTTCCACTTTTAATACCAATTGGTTTACCATATTTACCAAATTCTAAACTTTTTGTTTATTATTGTGCAATGCTCCCAAATTCCCTAAGGGAGGGATATATGTAGGTTGTTGAAAAGGTACTTGGATTAAGTTGGAAGTATTGATACTATTATGATATGTGATACATTTCTGGAGAGGATAACTAAAATTTGGTGGAATAGAGGAAAAATTATTGAGATCAACAGATTGAGGAGCAAATTGAAAATAATTTTGAGTGACACTACTAGTTGTATGAACTTGTGGACTTCTTCCAATGTTGGTGGTTATAGTAGTCACATAGGTTAGTTGATTGGCATGATTACCATGATTCAAAGATTCAAATAAAGGGTTATCATGAAAAAACCTAGGAGATATGACTGGAAGAGGAATAAGGTTTCACCCTTTTTGAGTTGATATTTCTCTTTCATAGCCTTAAGCAAAGTCTCCTTATGGTATTCCATGAAACTCAAAATATGATAAAAGGATGTAAATTAGTACCCATCATTAGGCCCTTCAATGGGATTAATATTCATTTCAGTTTTAACATTGGTTTGCTCTTCTGAATCCAAGTTAGAATTCTCTCTATCAATCTAATCATTTTTTGAGGAAACATGATCAGACTCAATAAGCTTTCACTAACTTATAAGGAATGTATCCATTAGAATAAGTGAAAGGATATAAGATAAATATATCAAAAAAAAATACAATATAGTTTTTAAGATGTTATTGATGTTCTAAAACCAAACAAGAAAATTAAAGGTCTTATTTAAAGTTTTAAAATAAAAATGAGGTTTTCACGTCAAGTTCACCAAATATGTAGAAGGGGAAAACTACCCTACCACGTATGATTCCCAAACAAAGTTGGATCCATAAATATAGAAAGCCTTATGGGATGAACCATGGGGGCTACATTGTTCTTTACACTCAATTCTAGGGGGGAAGGGTTCACCAGGAATGGCTTTAAGGACTCACTCCAAGTCCACGAGAATTTTATGAATGCTTGATGTATTCTATTAAAGACAATCACCTAGATTTGGCTTTTCTAGATCTATGCTATAACACATAAAGGACAATGCATAAATAAAAAATGCAAGAAATCAAGAGCTAACCCTAGAATGAATCTTTCTTTGAATGCTTTCTAACCTAGGGTTTTAAAACAAAAAAAAAACCTTTAAGCAAAGGCTCAAGAAGATATGCACAAACATAATTAACCCTAAGTGCACACTATATGTTGCTTATCCTTCAAATGCATAGAAATTAATTAAATATATTTCTTTTAAATCATATATAGGGTTTTAAATTAAATATAATGCACCCAAAAAACAACCTAAAGACTAATTAGGGCACTTATCTTATCTGATGTTTGATCCTTGTTTTTATTCCTTGTCCAATGATATCAATAGTTCATGTTCCTACAAGACAACTTAAGAAACACTTGGAAAATATGATCAGTGTTAGGGGGCCTACTTAGGCCAATGTACAATAATACTTGGAGGCACAATAGTCAAAACCCCTAGACCTTTTAAAATAGAAGCAAAAATTGACCTTTGGAATATGAACAAGTATAACAAAATATAACATAATAGAATAGTAAAATAGAGTATAGAATTCCCTAATATAGCCTAAATATAGTCTATAAAATAGGTCTAGGATTTGGAGATAGCAGATTTCCCACAAATATGATCTATACGCAATCACACCTCGTATGGACCAATCACGATACTGTACGATGAAATCATACCCCGTAGAAACCTAGGCATGATTTCGTAGAAGCTAGGAGATAACTTAGAAAATATGAATTAATAGATGTGTAATCAAAAACCTAACTAATATGTAAAGTACAAAAGTGTAAAAACAACTTGGAAGTAGTTAATAAGCAAGCAAAAGGGATGGAGACCTCCAAGTAGTATATTCCTCCTTAGGGCCTCAACACTTGTCCACCAAGAGTAGCAACACACAAACTAATGCAGAAAAGAACAAAACTTCAATAAATCACACTTCACACTTACAAGTTACCTTGCTTGTGAAATAATAATAAGACCTCAAGAAAATAGATCTTGAATCAAGAATTGTTATCATGAACTTGCTTTAACTTTCTTGGAAGAAACTTTATTGCTCGGTTGGAAGAAATGAGCTTCAAATCCTTCTTATATAGTGTATTTGAAAGAGGAACGGGCTATAAAATTTAAGCACAACCAAACTTTAAAAATTATGGTTTTCTTAAGAAAAAACCCTAAAATGTGAAATCATGCCCCCTAAAAATCAGACTACAATTTCACACCAGCTAGACCCCATGAAATTTTAATGCATTTTGAAGGGTCAAACAGAGTCAAAATAGGTCATATCATATACCGTTGGAAAGCTATTTTTGAGAATGATCTAATGGTATGGTATTTAGAATAAATAGAGATGATTTTGTATAGGTAATATGGGATAAAATATGACCTTACTTTTCAAAGGAGAAAAAAATGGATCTAGGAAAAATTACTCACCGGTCAATTTTTTGTGT
The DNA here is from genome assembly GCA_028583015.1 of Wollemia nobilis. Lineage (NCBI taxonomy): Eukaryota > Viridiplantae > Streptophyta > Pinopsida > Araucariales > Araucariaceae > Wollemia > Wollemia nobilis. The sequence goes on along the minus strand of JAQPPZ010013020.1, from coordinate 2,102,841 downwards.
CTAAGACTTTGTCTGGGTACCATGCATCTAGAACTTTGGTACATTAGTAAATATAACTTAGTCATTCTCAAGCATCTTGAAAAATTTTCATGGGAATTTATATCATAGTTGTTTCCATATTCATGCAATAGGTCCAACCTTTATCCTTTTGGTAGATTTTGGGTAGGTGAAGATGCTTTAATAAGCTCATAGGTAGGTATCTTTGCTTATTTTTTCCTTTACTATGATTTTAGCATGGCTTATGGGATTGTGATGATAAATTTTTTGGTAAAATATGGTTTTATTTACAAGAGATAAAACTAATATATAGCTACTTATATCTAGACATGGGTATGTGCAAAAAGTACCCACATTCTTGGTGACTCACAAGGGATTTTCACTTTGTAGAAACAAGGAATCTAGGAGGCCAAAATTTTGAACTTAACACTCTCAAATGAAAGAAGAAGAAAGGATGGGATAGAAAAGCATATGAAGAGGAAAGTAGCATAGAGGGGCTGTAATATAAATGAGGGTGGTGGGTGACAGGGTGCAAGCTATTTATATAACATGACAAAAAAAAAATGGAGAAGCAGAGAAGAAAAACAAGGCACATGAAATATAGATAAATGAGAGAAGAAAATAAATTAAGAGGGGGAGAGAGGACAAATGGAAGCTAGATTATGGGGACTAATAGTGCCATCAACTAGAGGAGTTAGTGACATAATTGGTCTACCAAAAATAGCCAAATGGTAAATTACAAAAAGGACAAAAACTTAAAAGATAGAACAATGCTCGGGTGACCTTATAACAATGGAAAAAAGAACTACCAGATAAATGGGACAACCCCATAGAGTATTTGACTAAATTTCATATGTCATAAAATATTCCCAAACATCGTACCCTTATAAACATACTTCATAGATGCTAGATATTGCTTCCAAAATAGACATGTTGCCATGCATAATTTCCACCATCGAAGCTTTTCTTCCTTTTTGTGTAGTTGAGCAAAAACGTATTCTGCAAATAATATTTGGTTGTGGGAGCTCTCATTAGTATTCTTGAATTAATCATAATTTCAATAATGCTTCATTTGTGTAATGCATGTAGTCTTATATATAATTCTAAGAGATAGTTATACCAGTTGGGATGTGCAAAAATTATGTCTTTGAACTGCATGCTTTTCTCAAAAATATTTATCTTGATATAAATAATCTTTAAATATTTCCCTTATGTCAACCTAGATTAGTTCTTTTTTTGTAACTTTCCTTTTTGGCTGATTCATCCCTTTATATGGCATATTTCATCACTAAGCTCGCACAAGTGGTGATAGTCTTGCTTTATACTATTGGAAACTTCAAGGTGACTCTCTTGCAACTTTTTACTGTTCTACCTTTTGTCCATTGGATTACGGATTCAAACACAAAACACTGGGAGGGAAAGTAAATAGGGAAGAAATGCTAATACAAAGATAAGTGATGACCTATTTAATTCAATATTCCATCATTTTCCATATTTTATACCATGATCCCCTTTTATATGTACAGTATAACACAATATTTTGCATATACCTGTGACCACAATATTAGCTTATTTACATACAACCTATTTACATAGAAATTTGGCATATGTGTCATGCCTGATTCAAAATATATTACACAGACTATCCCACAAGTTTGTAGTGTCCTGACCATATGACATTGAACTTGAGTCTTTTCCTATGTTCGATTTGCATGGAGTTGTCATTATCATCATACCCAAGCATGTTCCATTCTAAAATTACTCCATGCTTTAACAACCCTAAGTTTTGATTTGAAGCATCCTATCAAGTTGCTATATTCTCCCAATCATTCATTGATGCCTCTAATTGCGTCTATGAACACTTCCCTTTTAGGTTTTTTATTTGGTTTATCACTTTTATTTTGATTTCATGTCTGATAGCCTTATTTAGGGTAGCGATCCAACTATCACAAGAATCTTTTTGTTCCATATCCCATTGATATTTGATATCAAAACATAATTTTTTTTGCAGAATTTTATTAACGAACATAAAACTCAGTTTTGCCCTTGGACCTGACAAGTCATCTATTTATAAACTTATATTAGGTACATATTCCCATGTGATATCTATCCTTAGTCCTTTGAAACCTTCAATAAAAAAATGTCACACCCCCTAACTTATTATCTTGATAAAATTTTTGGCCTATGGAATGATTATCATATCTGGTCTTTGAGTTATGCATCCTTTAATTTGTGTCAGGGCATGTTGGGCTAGACACATACTAAATAGTGGAGGTGTATCAACTATCACTATATTATGAATCACCTCCACATTTGGATGACCACATATCATGATAAGACTATTACTTAACACTCCCACTTTCCTTAATTTTACTCCCTTAAAAGATATGAATCCAAGCTCATGTTCATCTATTTTATGAATCAACCCCAAACTATTACATACCTCTAATGGCATAATTACAACTTGAGTCTTTGCATCCACCACACAGTTGTGCAACATATGATTTTCTATGAGAATAGAAAGATAAAATGGGGGATACTGGTCTTCTATGATATTTAAATGTGAGCCCTTTTTAGGTACTTCCATGATATTTTATGCCTTTTGAATGGACATATCCGTCAAATTTACCTTTTTAGATACCAATATATCTTCCCCAGGTATACCAGGAGTTCTTTCGAATAGATCATGAAATCGTTCAACCCTTTCTATTCTCTACTTGGTGTCAATTCTTGGGAAGGACAATTTTTTATAAGCCCAACTTTTCTTCTAATTTAGGATATCTTCATTCATTCTTTGGCCTACTAAAAACTGTGCATGATTCCCCGTGAGGCATTCAATTTGGTTTATCTTCATAGTGTTTGTATAAGTCCAATATTTTTGCTTCTCCTTGGAATATAGGGTTGTCATAAATTTTATAAGAGGCACTAGCTAAAAATTATGGGGTTGCAAGTATTCTTGGGTATATGTCTCAGCAAGTGATAGAGACCTAACCAACTGCCTTATTTCCACTTTGGTTCTCTCTCTCCCTTGTTTACATCCATTCTTTGAACCTCTTGGTTGAGTATGGGTTGTAGCAATTGTACAATCAATGGGAGGCTATTATAATCATATTATTTGTCTTTCATGAATTGCCTCTTCATATTTTTAATCTCCTTAGTGAGTTGTTGAATCCCTATTTTTAGTTTTTCTCTACTTGCATGTTTGCTAGGGTATCACCTTCTGAGACCTGATATGAAACATGTGTGATTGTCTTAGATAATAGAGGATAAAGTGTGCTAGAAAGGGTGTCATAACCCATCTCTTGATAGAATTTTCATTCTAACTGACATGCGCTTTATTATGATGCTATGTAGAAGAAATGACTAACTATTTTTTGATTTGATATGCAAAAAAACTTATTTATTAAGGAGAATATGAGATGTGAATCTTATTGTGGGATGTAGGATAATTCCATGCTTGGTTTTTGAGAAACATGTATTTTTATATAATAATATGATGCTGCTAATGGAAGTGCACTTTTGCAGGAACATATTTCTTTAGGGTGGTAGAAAAAATTAACCATTAAGAAAATATTTCCTTGGGGAAATGATGCGATGAGTTATTTTTCAGAATATATATATAAAAAGGAAACATGGAAGAATGCACTTTTTATGGATATGCATATCATAAATTGCATAAGAAAAGATATATCAAGTTTTAGATAAAATTCCTTGCATCATAATCTTTCTTTATTAAGAAGTTTTAATTTAGATAGATGTCATTGCAAAGGAAATGAATGTTTATTTATTTAAATATTTCCCTTATTTGATATGAGTTATAAAGTATTCATTTTAGGGAAAAATTATATTGGATGGTAAAGAAAGAAATTTATTATTTATTGAAAATAAAAGGAATAAATTTCTTTATTTATTTATAAGAGAATAAATAAAATGTATATTTAGTTTAAACTATAGAACAGAGTATCAGATGTTTGGAGTGATGTTGCATCATAGAGTAATAGTTAAAGAAATATTAAACTGGTAGAAGACTATTGTTCTTTTAAATATTTTATATTATGCTTGGGAGTGGTCTTTGTTAATCGTAGTCATGCGATATGGCCAAGATGTTTTCATTTATGAACATGAATGGGTAGTGGTGAGATTTAAAAAAAACTAAAATGGAAGCAAAGAATAACATCGACCGAGGAGGATAATGAGAGGGGGGGCCAAACGAAGAGGGGATTTGAGAAAAAGGGAATATAGAGCAGTGAAAGCAAAGGACATCTAAAAGGAGAAGACTTGGAATACTATGGATTATAACCAAGTTATATTGAATTCCTTTTATTGTATTCATTGATGTTGTTTGTGATTGGTTTGCAGTGAATTTTGGGGTTAAATATATGTTAGAGTGCTCTCTAAATGATGATAGATCAGAATAGACATATTATAATGGAAACCTTAGCTTTCATCTAGGAAAAGAATGATTATTTTTTATCAATATAGTTTGTAGATTTACGTTCTAGTAATTGGTGAAGATAGAATTCCCAAATGAAAATGAAAAGACCAGGTGACATTTGGCATTGTGGTTTTGTTATTTATGATGGTTTTTCTTAAATCGATTGCTTGCATTTCTTGTATGGATGGAGAAGTTGTGTTCGCATTTCTCTTCAGTAGTAGGAGAAAATTAGATAACTCAGTAGTAGTTGAGTGTTCTAAAATAGTGAATCACATATAATAAAATTGACACATTCCATTTACTTGGTAAGGATATACAACTTGGTAATTCTTATAAGGAATATAGTGATTGAGTTATGTTGTAGAAAATAAAATGTAACCGATGCATGTAAATAACTCTCTATTTTTTTTGTTTGTGGTGTGACAGGGATACCTTTATGATAGGAAATATAGGTTGTATAAACTGCTAGTTTATTTATTTATATTAGATGATTTCATATTATTATCTTATGTAAATGATGTCATTTGTTCACCCATATGTGGTAAATAAAAGGTTCATATTGTTTTATATAAGATAAGAAACCAAAGTGTTTATTTAAAATAGAGGCTTTGTGGTGTACGTCTGTAAATAGAGAAGAGTTGTTGAGTTTATTTGAATATTGGATAAGGAAGATTGTATTGCTTTTAAAAATATCTTCTATGACCTTTTTGTTCTCTAGAAATAGAATGTATGATAGAAATTATATTGCATTCTATTAAATATTTTATCTAGGAATAGATACATGTGAATGGTAGTTGGAATTATAATATCGAGCAGAATGACCTACCAAATACCATTGATTGGTGTCATATCTAATCCCTAATGAGGTAATATTTCTTGATCATTATTAATGATGCATCGAAGGAGGAAGAGATACCTTTAAATGGCCAAAAATGAAGGAGTAGTTATTGGAATAAGCTCATGTTAGTAGTAGTATGGGTGAACGAGGAGTTCAGCTATTACATAGAAGTTATCCATGAAAGATATGCTAAGAAGAAACTCATTGTCAAGATGTGAAAATTATGTAGCACAAGCAATGAGCACCTTCATTGTGGTACACTAGATCTTGGATTCAATGTTAATGCATCACATGGTCACCAGGTGATCTAGTTTTTAATTAAGAATTTGATTGTATCTTATCACTCAAGTAGTGACAATGTTCCAAGCCAATTGTGCATCCTATTTATAAATATTAAATAGTGGATTATGAATGAATTTAGATATCAATATTAAGTCCCATAATTTTTGTGGTTTACTATGATAGTTAAGTGAAATGAATTATTGCTTTTTGATTTCTTTTTGTTATACCGTAAATTAAAGGAAATCTATCTCTATTGTGGTTGTGGTGGAAAACCTTTACTAGGATCATCCTTGGAGGGTCAACATTGAATGTTGGAGGTAGTAGCTTTTGTGTATATTGGCTTGTTCTCATATGAGTTAAGGATAAATAAATACTCATATAATTAAATGGATTGTGAGTGATGGTTGACCTTAGAGTAGCGTAACCATATCAATTCATATTCTTCATAGTTAAATAAATGTAAGGTTACATATTAAGTTGAGACCTTTAGATATAGAAGGAATATAAGGAAAGATACCACCATGAGTTATAATTGTGATCAAGTTTAGAAACTCTCTCCAATGGATGAGAGAGATAGCACCACACTCTTTGCACCAAGTGCACTCACACAGAAAGACTTGTGTGAGAGGTAGATATTGGATTGAATTTTTTTATTGATAGATAAGAGAAAGTTAAGCTAGCTCATCTGGCCAATAAGAATAATTGCTTAATAGGTTGTGACACCTAGTACTCTTGCATTAATGGAATTATGCAAGATGTAGTGATAGGTGTGTTGTAATTTTTTTAAAGCAAAAAATACCTTGCGGGGCCACTTTGGTTTTAGAGACCACAACCAAGGGGTTCTACACCATCAAAGTCACCCAATAGTCACACCCATCCTTGCTCGTATCAACATTATCAATTGGATTTTGGGTACCCAATTCAACTTTTTGGTAGGGTGGATATTCAAACATGGGACCTCCATTGAAGGATTTCCCTCTCCTCTCCAACTCATCTACAACACCTGGGTAGGTGTGTTGTAATTTAATATTATATTTGGGATGCTTTTTGAGTAGTAGCTCTAAAAGGAATTACGAAATAAATAAAAATAAAAATAAGAGAATAGAGCTAGGAAACTTTTGGGATGTTTACAAAGGGGTTGTACTAGATAAGTAGCTATGAAGGGTTGAAGTGGGAGGAAATTTTAACTAGGTGGAAATTTCCTTGCTTGACTTAACATATTATGAGCTCAGACAACCTACCAAAAAATTTAAGAAACCATTTTCTCACTAGATTGTTGAATCAGAATGCTTATATCATAATGGAAATCCTAGACATAATATAAGTAAGCCTGAGCTTGGGATGGTTGATATTATGATAAAATCCCTCTCTAGGTTCTTTTGAACTAGATATTGATTTATGATATATTTTCATGTGGGACCCACTTGATAAATGAAAACTGGGTTAGTAGCAGGAAAGGATCAGCAAAATGATCAAATCTATTAATCAAATTATTTGCTAAATCATCCCAAGAGTGTATACTTCCATCTTCCAAGAATTTGTACCATAGTCGAGCCCTTTATTTGAGAGAGATAATGAGGATTTCGAGCATTACATCTTCATGCATGATATTATGAATCATTTCCAGGGAAGCAATGTCCTGACAATACTCAAATGCAATTTCTTCTATCCCATCAAAAGTTGGCAAGTAATTAAAGGTAGCTTTGGGAATATCATGAAGGTTTTTAATATTTAGAGGGCCTACAAAATTCCAAAAGGGACATTCAAACTGATCCATTGATGTAGCTATGGGGCTCTGGAGTTATTTAATGAGCATAATTTCTCTGTTGATGAGGTCAAGGCTACTTATCAAAACTTGAGTCCTCCAAGAGATAAATATTTGAGGACAATGTAGAAGGATAAAAAACCATGAATCTTGGTTCAATCTTCAGTAGAGTCACCAGATGAGATGAATGTAGGGTATTGTAATGACCCACAAAATAAGAAAATAAGAAAACACACAAAAATAGAAAGAAAGGTTTTTATATATATAGACTAAGGAGAAGGATTCATAAATCCCTAACCAAACCTAGACCAATTTAATGTTTGACATCCCCTAATTTTCTCAAGAACTATACCACATGATATTCCCCTCACGTAAGTCCCTTATACATAGGTCTATCTCATGTCTTGCACATAATTCCATCTATCTCATCATTCTTGATGAGCTAGACTTACCCCCTCAATCATTGGAAGGTATAAATTCATATCCATACTTCACACAAACCATTATGTGTGAGTATGCTATGTGTATTGCGAGTTAAGCTATCAATATCATCCTATAACAAGCTATATTAATTCTTGGTATGATATTATAAACCTAGATACCAAATGTCCCTAAGGGGTCTCAAGCCTTTAGGTCATCCTCTAAGTTCACCTAGAACTTACACTTTTTTTTAAAAGCTCATAAGAATACAAAGGATAAATATAGATACTAAATCTAACAAAACATGCAATAATAAATAGGCGAGATTAACCAAAACATAAAGCATTCATAAAAAGGGAAAAATGTGATAAACAAATAAAATAAATTGCAATCAAGAAGGTTATAAAAATGCAATAAAAAACAATGATCATTTAATACATAAGCATGTATGGTGGACCTCATACTTTAAATAATTGCATTACATTTATTCCATTTGGGAAATCTCCTCACAAATCTAATCTATTGCATAATCAAGCATGAAGTAAGGTAGAGAGAAAACTTGCGAAGTGATCCATATCATGACTTTGGTCCTCCCACTCTTCCATCGATCAAGTGAGGTGTTGGAACCGATTCTTGCATCCATAGGATTCGATTGTCATGCTGCAAAAATCCATTTGAAACCAACGAGCTATTACAGGCTCTGGTCAACCCGCCTCTTCGTTCTGATAAAAATGAATATTGCTAAAGGAAAACTACAGAATGGGTAAGGAAACCCCAATGGTAATTATATGATAAAATGTTGATTACACGCTCCAGATTAATGTAACACTATATGTATTAAAATGACCAAGCAAGAAAATAACCATTTGTTATGCCTTATGTAGACCGGTGCCTAGATTCATTGGGCTGTTATAGCAATTTAACAACAATTTTGACATGAACAGAGAGAAGGGGGAAAAGAAAATTGGTGCTCTTAGACTTATTCGAATATCGTAATAAAACTAAAATTTGACCAACGAAAGAAACGTATATAATGCATTCAAATAATGTAATCCATTACACAGTGACACACAATACCAAGACAAAGATATAATAGAAATGAAACTCAGAATTGTATTGATTTCATAAAATATTACATGCAGAGTGGGCAGGATGCCTTTTAACTCTATTTTTCTCAAAGAAATACATCAATACAATGAAGAAGACTCTATTCAAATAATGTAACAAGTCTCTCCTACTCTCCTTGTTCCAATCTGGTAACAGTAGAGTCTCTGAATCTCAGGCTCAATAGGACAGGAAATAATCTCAGCTTCTTGAGCACTTTCCTATCAAAATCCTGCATAGTAAAGGGAAGAAAGAAGAATGAATGAGAAAAATAGACACAAAAAGGAGATACAACAACACAACTCTAAAGGGCACTCAAGTATACCTCTTAGCAAAAATGTTATTCTCTAATTGCTTGATGATGAATCTGAACCTATCTGCTTCCTTTTATAGTTGGTTCTTGATTCTGTTATTTTTGGTTTATTTCTAGCCTTACACTTGTCCTCTTCTGAGTTGATCTTCAAAATTGGTACAACTGGCTTCCACTATCTCTTTTTGTTTATGTTGTACACTCTTTTTTGACCTTTTCAAATAGTAGCTTATTTTAACCAGTGATGGTGGTGTTTGGAGAGTCTATTTTTTCTTCCACTACTTCTTTTACAACTATTTCCTTTTCAACTACTTCCTCTTGAACTATCTCCTTTTGAGCACTTGGCTCTTTAACTGCTTCGGAGACTTTTTCTGTTGGCATAGGTCCTTGTTTAGTTGGAAGAGTTGAGCTCATTTCTAGTTGTTGACTATAAGTTTCAACCTTTTTCCCCTTTTGACCTTGTTGCAGCCACTTTATTTGTTCACTGATTAGTCTCCAAACTTCTATGTCAAAGGTTGCAGCAAACCTTAGCATGTTCATTTCCTACAAAATTCTATTTTTCTGTATGGCAAGAATGGGCTTGTTTCTCTCATATTGGAAGAGTAACATCTCCACAGTATTTACCAGAAAGGTAGATTGTCTAGTCATTTCTGACTCATCATCTGACTCACAATCAAATCTTTCTATTGTATGCCTGAGTAGCTCTTCTATACTAGGGGCTTCCAAGAATTTGTCTAAGGATAGACCAATATCTACCATTTTACCTGTTGCATCTTCTATCAGATTATCCATTTTAGTTACAACATTGATCCACCTTTCCTGGTTTACCCCAAACATGGCTGCTTTCAAGAACTCAAAATTGAACTGGATTTTACTGCCATCATTTGTTATTATCTCTTGACCCTGCAACTCTTCAAAATTGTCTCCTATTAAATCAAGGGTAGGACGAATGACTTCGAAGTCTTCTTCCTTCTCCTGTATCAATGTTTGTATTTCTCGAGCAGTTATTTGAATCACCCTAATCTGCCTAAACATCTCGGTGAGCCCTCTGGCATGAACTTGTATTTTCATTGACATTTCCTTCTTCATTGCATTTAGATAATAGGCATGATTCTGAATCTTTACCACTGGAGGGGGCTGTGCCTTTGGAGTATCCTTTTGTGCCAATTCTTCCTGTTGTTTATTTATTAATGCTTTCATTTCAGCTTTTTCCTTCTCTTCTCTTTTCAATTGATTCCTTAACTCTGCAATTTTCTCAACTAGTTGGTCCATGGTTTGATTTTGCATTGCCTTGACAACTTTGACCATTTCACCTTCTTTTCCTAGTACTGATGAGCCCCCGATCTCCTCATTGACTCTGAAGACAAGTGGGTCTTGCAGGGTAGGAAGATTTACCTCTGCTATATCTGATATAGATGTTTCTAATCATGGTTCATCTGTAAGTTGTTCTCCTATATTTCCCATCCCTGCCACTACCTGTAATTCTTGTTCATTTGCAGTAGTAAAGGTATTTTGCTCATCTGTCCTCTCCAAAAAAACCTTTGTAGAAGGTAAAGTCAATTTAGGCTTCTTCTTTTCTGTAGTGGTTATCTCTGTTTGATTCTTCACTTGGTGACTTCGAAACAGACTCCCAAATCCACTTGTTCTTCTCATATTCATCCTTATTACTGATGGAATTTTAATCTCTTGTCCTTTTATTTTTAGAGAGGCAGGGATGGCCATGGGTGCCAATTTCTTCACACTTGTTACAACTAATACTCTGTCAAAAATGGGAATTATAGCTTGTTATGGGAGAGAATATTTTTGAGCAGGTGTGGTCACAATTTCTTTCCCTTTAGCTGTGCTTGGGTTTTTGGAAACTTCTTGGGAAGTGCTTGGTGCTGCCTCTATTCTGAGATGATCATCTATGGGAGGCCTGACCTATTGTTCTATTATATCTATAGTATTTACAGTGACCTCCATTTGATCAATCCCCTATTCTTCTATCAACTCCAATAAGGGGTCTTCCTTGATTGCTTGAGCTGCTCCTGGTAGAATAGGTGCTACTGATTCTACTAAAATTTCTTGAAGCCTTCTCAATTCTGTAGGGTAATCATAGGCTTCATGAATCTATGTGTTGCCCCTATCTTTAGGAGGGAATTCATCCCATACAACCTATAAATATGTCCCTTTTTCCATGGCTTCCAATAATATTTCTTCATAAGCATCCTTTCGATGCTTTATTCGAGCATACTCTCATTTTTCCATCATTTTACTGTATATCCCTTTTGGATCATAAAACCTCCAAGTTATCTCATCGAAGTCCATAGTATCTAAATCAAACATTCCTTTGAGCAGTGCAAGGTAGCCAAAAAATATATAGTCCCCAAAGCGATAGGGGACATTGAGCCAGGGGACTTTACCATGTTTCTTCACTAGTCTCATCTTGGCTTCCTCGGCCACCTACCTACATAACTCCAGAGCTTCTAGGGATAATGGACAATACATTGGTAATAACTTAGGGGGAATTTTGGCCCCATAGAGCCTGATATAAGTGAACCCTTCTGAGAAAAAGAAATCCCCAATATCCTTTTCTTTGATAAAAGCCCTTACTCCTAGCCCTAGCCTCTCAAGGAGCACGCTGGTTAAAGTCCAATGGATTTCTACCATAAAATGGTCACAGAACCAGCCCATGTGAGTCCGTCCTTCATGTATTCTCCAAAAACTGGTCTGGATGTAGGGGCTATTAATGACTTCTACTCTTTTCTGGGCTTCTTCTCCTAATTTCCCCGCTATCAGGTGGATAAAAATTGAGTATTGTGAAAAATAGGGCATCTCTTGTCTTTGTTCAAAAATAGCCTTTTTTAATTCTACCATTTTCTCATGTATTTGGTTACTCAATTCTAGCTCCCATGCATAGATTGGGGTGTTATGCGCCCGATTGCTCTGTGCTACTAAATACAAAACTCTTTTACTCACTATACTGAGATCCTGTACCCCTAAGACTATGTTTATCATATCACAAAAATCTTGGACCCATGGCTTAAAAGTAGTCTTCCTAATTGGGAATTGATCAACTATTTTCTCATTTGTATCAAACAAATATTTAAAAACTTCTAATCCTATGAACATTCGAGATTGATGTTCAATTACCCATTGTATCAAAAATGTGGTAGACTCTATCAAATTGAAGACTTTCTTGATGTGCTCGACTTTGATGCTGAATACTGGTCGGTTCCTATTATCTCAAAATGTTCTAGTCCTTTCGTCATATGCCATTGCTAACCATGCCATTAAATCTGAGGAGAAGTAAACCTTTGGACATATCAACTTCCCAAGGTTACTGTTCCATCTGTTACTCCTGGGGAAACCCTTGTATTGTAACCTCTAGGCTTTATGAAATAGGTCAGCCATTATCCATGGGGTCCTGTTATCATTCTCCATCACATGAGCAAAACTCTTGATACATGCATTGTCGATCTCGTACTGTTGTGCTGGAGTAGGTTTCTTATCAGCTCCACACTTTTGAGTGAATTCATACATTGTGCTACCGGGTACAGGCGGTCCAAAAATCTCAGAGTATGGTGACCGGTCTGTAATGAATTTTACTACTTCTCTAGTGTCTTCGGGTGTAAAAGCGTCTCCCCAAGATGCCATTGTGCTCACGGTAGTGAGTCTGGTTTCCCTAAAAAATCTCGAAACTCTTCCTCTCTCTGTACCTCTTGCGTATCAATTTTTGCTCTTAGATTACCAGGGTGGTAAATTGACTGATTTTGTGAGCTCAAATACTAGGTGGTGAAATGAGTTCGATATTCTCACGTTTTGTCATTAATACGATGTTACCAACTACTTTTTAAAATTGGCCAAAGGAAATTTGCCAACACATTTCTTCCGAGGTTGGGCTTTGATGGCGGGTAAAGCCCGTCATCCTATGTGTTTCTGGGTTCTTTGGTTTGTGTACCTACAATCATTTAAAGCTTCGCTATTGGTCTCTGAAGCTTCTCCTTCTCCGATGTGGAGTTGTGACGTGTGATAGGGGTGGCCTCCATTTTGAACCTCGTGCCACCTTGGCCCTGAATGATAATTAAATCTTAGGGATTGATTACATTTTAATTGGGGTAGCAATCATCCTAGGGATCCCCATAAGATTTGGTTCTTGATGTGAGTGCCTATCATTATCTTGGATATCCTAAGTTTCCCTGAATAACCATGATCGAGCACAACCATTGGATCAACCTTGGTTCCATCATTGCCTTGGATTTTTTATAACTTATGGGTTAGATAACCTAAATAACATGCTTCAAAACTTCTTTGTTTAATATTGATTAATAAGAAAAATAGGGTGATTAGTAATGTGTTAGGACCCTTGCTAATGTGATTAAAATTTGATTAATTGAATGCTAATTTAGGCTTACCATTAGATTTACCTTTGAAGCATGCATCATCATTGGATTATTTCGAGAGGGAGCGCATCCATTGGATTCATCAGAAGATGTCCATTGGATTAGCCTTGCTTATATCTTATCATTTTGACTTTGACTCAATCGCTACCATCGGATCCTTTTAATCTCAATGGAGCGCTACCATCGGATTTATTGGAAGACATTCGCGATCTTTTCATTACTTAGAATTTTGACTTGTGCGCTGTCATCGGATCTTGAGGAGGATTAACGTAGCCATTGATGTCCAATAACTTGCATGATTGTTAGTCCACTAACTTATATAAACTTGTGCTATGTTAATCATATTAATCATGTTTATAAAGGCGAAAACTCCTTATTAGTAATAATTCATTCGACGATACTTAGGCTCAAATTTTATATAATTGTTTATTTGAATTTATAATAATGCGATGCATTAGTCCTCATACAATCATTATTTACCATGGTAATATAGTTATTAAAGCCTTAACACAATTTTATTAAATATAGGCATTGTAAAATCAGTTCACCTCTCCACGCACTCACCGTTAGATCATAAAATGATGGGGATGCGATCGTTGGATTCCCCGTATATGAGCAAGGTTTAGCAATAATGGAAGGGGTATGGTTATCCATGTATTAAACCTTTATAAAACTTGATTAATGCTTTCCTTAACCTTGATAATGCATTTAATTAATTATTTGATGAAAAAAATAACTTTTTAAATTAACCTTCAAACATTTTTAACAATGTTATGATAGAGATGGATAACTTGGTTTCATCACTTTGTTTGATTTTGAATTATTGTGCAACCATTAGATATTAACAATGTTAATTTGTTGATTGGGTTAGTTACCAAGGGGCATATGATTTTAAACTTTGATTAAGCTGAAAGGGGGATAATTATCCGATGCATTAGACCCTCACTAATATCATTTAATAGATTTAATTAATTCTTGTGGTCTTTTACCTTTTTGATGCACCTTTATGATAGCGTCATCGTCCGATCAGATCTTGATCGAGCGCTATCATTGGATTTGGATGATTAGCTCGATGTTTATGGGGGCACATGTTCCTTGGCTTTTATTAATAATTATTTTGAAACATTAGATTTAATTTCTTTGGCCACATCATTTTAAAAGGTTGATTAATCAAGGTGAGCGCGTCCATCAGATTTTACTCTGATGAAGCGCTACCCTTAGATTTATTTTAAGGTGCTCGATTTTTAACACAATGGGGCACATACCCTTAAGCCTTAATTAAATTATTTGACATTACTTATGCTTTTTGGGTTTTAGACCAAGGTACTTTATTAAATTCCCCTTACTTTTGAATACTTTAGGACTTAAAGATTTAACCTTTGACTTAGGTTAGAACATGTTAATTAATCTGGGGGACTAACTTTGTCTTCTTTAAGGGTCGGGTTTTATTAAGAGGGATTGACCTTTGTAAAAAATAACCATGATTTTTATCAAAAGGTGCACACATAGCAATATCTAAGGTTAGACTTCATCAAACAAACCCATAAGAAATTAATTTCTCTTAATTAGATGCAAAGAGACCAACAATGCTTGCTTATTTTGATGAAACCAAAAATTTAAATTTGGGGGTTTCAAAGTTTGAGTCAAATTTGGCTCCAACATAGGCTCTGTCTGGGACAATGTGCTGAAAACATGAGGCACTTGAGAACCATAGAATCTCCTGGTTTTATTGCAATTTGGATACAAATTCACATCATCAAGACTGATAAACAAAACTTAAAAACAACAAAACATTACAATTTTAAAACTGAAAAATTGTACAAATGACAGGACATCAAAGTAAGAGAGTATTGAAAAACTGTAATTTCCTTTTATTCACTTTTTGGAAAAATAGGGCCAAAATTTTAGAAATAGATGAGCTTTTGAGATATATTGTAATGCTTGTTCTAGCTAAGTTATAAGATATGATTACACAAAATTTGTCAAAATATTTTTGCTCCATCATGTTTAAGCCCATGTGTGTGTTTGTGCATTTATTTTGATTTCTAAGTCTTTCAGAACTTTGCCATATCTGAGAAAAATAGTTAAGCCTAATATGTGATTTCACTCTTTAAAAATTTTCACCATTCTACAGGGCTCCATTGCCAGTCAAGCGTCTATAGCCTCGGTGGAGTTGCTTCTAATCCCATCCGGTTTTACCCTACTTCCAGTCAAGCGTCTATAGCCCCGGTAGAGGTTTTCCAAGATATCTCAAGCAGTGACTCAATTTTACTTTATTGTAATTTTTCTTTCTCGTTTGAGAAGTATTTGATATAAGCAAATTGTGCAATGAGTATGCCTGAGTTGAGGATTAGTTTCTGGCTATAAAGGATGAGTGTAATGATTTTTAGCTTAACCACCCTCTCAAAGATAACTCGGTTCTTTGGACCTTTGAAGTCACTTTAAGTATCATTTGTAATGTGAGGCTTTGACATGATGTTTCAATCAGCTCTGTTTTCATCCTATTTTATCTCATATCAGATAACTATTGCATAAACACTCATATTTGAAAAATTGTAAACCTCATCAGAGTCTAAAATAAATCTCCTTTTTTCTTATTGTTTTTGGTGGAATCAACAGTAATGTATACTCATCAAACTAAGAATATCATGTGTACAACAAACTCAGGATTATGCTAACAATAAAAGAAAAGCTTATCTAGTACACAAAATAACAAAATACATCACTCTATTTTTGGGGTTTTTGTTTTTCCACTTTCTTTTTTTTTTTTATATATATTTTTTTCACCTTCAACAAGGATTGTACATTTTGAGGTGTTGGCCATTAATAGGGATAGCCATTATTTCTCCCTACAAAGTCTGCAACTTGTAAGTATTCTGCCCTATAACATGGGCTATCTGGTATGGACCAATCCATTTAGGTTCAAATTTACCCTTTTCACCATGCTTATCATTTTTAGGATCCCAATAGATGACTATATCTCCTTGAGAAAAAGGAGTACCCTTGGCTTTCTTATTAAACAATTTCATGGTTTTCTGGGTTTGTTCCATCATTCTATTAAGGGTCTCTCTTCTTTGCTCTTCTAACAAGACAATTTGGTCAAGCCTTCTCTGTATGGGATTGGGGTTTTCATGGTCTTGCAATAAGAGGGAAAGTGCCAATTTTTCTATTCTTGAAGGTAATAAGGCTTTCTCTCCATATACCATCTCATAGGGGGTTCTTCCTGTGTTTCTTTTAATAGACAACCTATCAGCCCATAGAGAAAATTTAAGTTCACTGTCCCACCCTCTTTTGTTCTTACCTAATGACATTTTTATTCTAGTTATTACATTCTTATTTGATGACTCAGCTAGACCATTTCCTTGGGGGTAATAATTAGCAGAATGGGATAACTCAATTCCATATTCAGCACAAAACTCTACCATTTCATATGAAACAAAATACTATGCATTATCTGTAACCAGTTTGTGAGGAACTCCAAACCTGGTCAGAATGTTTTCTTCCAAGAATTTGATGATAGTGGCAGTAGTGGATGTTCTCAGAGGTGCAACTTCTACCCACTTTGTAAAGTAATATGTTGCAGTTATGATCCACTTGTGTTGACCAGATGAATTAGGTTTGATCTCTCCAATTAAATCAATGCCCCATTGGGTGAATGGTGCTTCAATGATTACTGGCTTGAGAGGCATGGCTGCTAGCTACTTTTTTCCTACAAAAACTTGGTAGTTATGATAGTTCCTAACATATTTATATATATCCTTAAAAATGGAAGGCCAATAATATCCTGCTCTCATAATTTTATTAGTTGTGGCTCTTGGAGCAAAATGTCCTCCACAGAAACCATCATGAAATTCATTAATTATTTTTGGGACTTCACTTTCATACAAATAGACTAATAATACTCCATCAGGGTGTTTCCAATATAGCACACCATCCTGTATATAATATTTTTGGGCTTGAAGCTTGACTGACCTCATTCTGTTTATTGACATATCTTTAGGGAATGAAAGGGTTTGTAGGTATGACAAAATTTCTTCATACCATTTGCATTCGGTATTATTGATTCTTCTGACATCATATGCCTCATCTATTGTGAGAACATTTTCAAATCCTTCTTCTTCTTTGTTAGCCAATAGTTTAGCCAAACCTTGTCCTTTGATAGTTTTAACTATTTTGAATTCAGCATCATATTGTAGAAGCTTTACCATCCATCTTGTTGGTCTTCCTAATGGCTCTGATTGAGAAAAAATATCTTTTATTGCTATAAAAGGGATGCAACAGTAAACCTTATTTGAGCCAAATATACCTTTGAAGTGTTCTAAATATTGGATGACTGCATAAGCATATTTTTCTAGCAAGGTGTATTTAAGATGTGCTCCTTTCAATCCTGAACTCATGAAGGCTATTGGCCTTTCATTATTTTCATCATATTTTTGTGAAAGAACTGCAGCAATTGAATGTTCATATGCATATGAATAGATATTAAAATCTTTAAAATAGTCAGGGCAGCTTAGGGTTGGAGTGGTTGATATGGCTTCTTTGATTTTGTTAAATGCTTCCATATTCTCTATTGTCCATTTTATTTCTCCAGTTTTCTTAACCATATCATTTATGGGTTTGGTCATCTCTGCAAAATTTGGAACAAATCTTCTAATAAAATTTATCTTGCCAAAGAATGACTTGACACCTTTTAAATTTTTGGGAGGGGGAATTTTGGAAATAGCTTCAATTCTTTCTAGGTCAATGCTTATTCCTTTTTCTGAAACTATATGACCTAACAACTTTCCTTGTGTAGTCCCAAATATGCATTTCTTGGGATTTAAAGAAATTCTAAATTCCTTGCATCGAGCAAAAACTGTAGTTAAGTGTTCTAGATGTTCTTCTAGATTTTTAGAAAATATTGTGATATCATCCAGGTAGACAACTACTATTTTGAACATTAATCCTTTGAAGGTAAAATCCATTGCTCTCTGAAAAGTAGCACCTGCATTCATTAGTCCAAAAGGTATTCTTAAATATTCAAATGTGCCCCAAGGTGTAGTGAATGTTGTCTTATGTCTATCTTCTAGATTTATCTAAATTTGATTGTACCCTAAAAATCCATCTAACAGAGACAATCTAGTTGAGCCAACTACTGCTTGCAATAATTGTTCCATGTTGGGTAATGGGTAATTGTCTTTTAAAGAACTCTTGTTTAAATTTCTAAAATCTACATAGAGTCTAATATCCCCATTCTTTTTTTGACTGGTACTAAATTGGATATCCAGGAAGAAAATCTTACCTTTCTGATTATTTTGGAATCCAATAATTTTTGTACCTCTTTTTGCATTATTGGGTGCAGAGTTGGGTTGTACTTCCTCTGTTTCTATCTAAATGGTTTGGAATCTTCTTTCAAGGGTATTATGTGTGTCATTACATCTTTTTTGAAAGTTTTAAGGTCTTCATAAGTCCAAGCAAAATGTTCTTTGTTCTTTTTCAAGAAACTGATATATCCAACTTTTTCTTTAGCAGGTAAGGCCATGTCTACTTTCACTATTCTAGGTTCTTTCATTGAACCAATGTTAATGTCTTCAGATATTACTTCTCTACTTAAAGGCTTATAAGCTTTGTCAAAATCATCAAATAGACTCTCTAGAGAAACCAATCCTTTGGGTATTCTATTAGTTTTCAACTGGATTACTTCTACTGGCTCTCCTATTTGGTCTTTTAGCTTATCTTCATCCTTTTCATCATAGATTACATCTGCATACTGATTTTGTAGAGTCATAAAATCCTTAATATCTATATCATCTTGAAAGACCTATAGATAGACTATGTTATCTGGCACAGAAGGCTTATAGACTAAAATAGTTGGGAATCTATCCATATATTTTGTAGTTATCTCTAGGTGATCTAAACCTGAGGCATTTACAACTAAAATATCTGCAACATGATTTTGTTCTCTTGGAATATATGAGATATTGAAAGCTAAGAATTTATCAATTTCTTCCAATACTGCATTTTTATATTGCTTAAGCCTAGGGTGCTTGGTCTGATATTTACCTTTGATCTGTTGTATAATAAGCTCTGCATCCCCTGTTATAGTCAAGTAGTTAATGCCTAATTCTTTTGCTTTTCTTAACCCTAATAGTAAGGCTTCATACTCAGCTACATTGTTTGTGCAAGGGAATTCTAGTCTGTAAGGAATACCAAGGTAATTTCCTTTTATATCAGTCAAATTAACACCTGCACCTACTCCAGATTGGGATTTAGCTCCATCAAAAGACATGGTCCACATTTCTTGGGTTAATACTCTATCTGATTCAGCATCTACTATTTTCATAACTTTTGGATCCATGTTCTTTGCTTCTGGTACTTCCACCAGGAATGGGTTGTGCCATATGGAGTAAACTCCCATCCCTTTTTCTTCCATAGAGTTTACTAAGTTTATCATTGTTTCATCAGTTTGAATTAACTCTATGGAGTGCTTGTTAAATGGTTCTCTTCGTAATATTATGTTCTCTTTATCTGATATGGGGATTGTAGCATAGGACCAGTCCAATTGAATTGAACCTCCTAGTTGTTCTGCCCAATGTCTACTGAGTAATAGTGAGAAGAATGGGTCAACATCAACTACTGCAACATCCATGACTATGCCCTTTTTGGGGTGTTGATCTAAGAAAACCAATAATCCAGTTATTACCCCTACACAAGGAATTTGTCTACTATCCATTACTGAAATAGGGGTAGAATCTCTAGTATAGATTAATCCCATTTGATCAGCTATTAATTTGGGCATGATATTGTGTGAGGCTCCACTGTCTAGCATGCAATTATGAATCACATACCTTTCCCCTTCATCTGAATTATACCTCAATGATACATAGAAGGGTCTGACAGAGGATGGTGATCTTGCATCATGTTGATTTTGTCTAGCAGCATGGCAAGTTGGGTCTTCTTTTTGTTCCACTAATCCAAATGCTCTGCAGACTTGTTCTCTGTATTGTTGAACTTTCATAAGTTCTCCAAATGTGATGTTAACCTTTTGTTTACTGAGTTCTGACCTAGCATCAAATTCTATTTTCTTTATATCCAGTGGTTTATTACTTTCTTCTTTGGGAATCTCTTCCTCTAATTCTATTACTTCAGGAGTAATCTTTTTGAGGGTTCTATCAGTTCTCTCTTTACTGATATTCTTATTTGTGAAAGTTTGTTTTCTTGTTTCACTTGTAGAGGCTTTCTCTGTCCTATCTGGGATAGTCCTATTTCTTAAATTCAAAGTATGGGTAGCCTCTAATTCTTCAACTTCTTGAGCAGTGGGGATTAATTTCCCTTGCTTCATCTTGTCATATCTTGACTCATGTGATTTTTGCAAGATTTTAGTTCCTTCAGCTACTAAGATTTGAGGATGATGATTTGAAGCATATTTATCCATATCTTCTTCAAACAACCTTTCTCTGGATTCATCTTCAATAGACCAACAAGCATTGATTCTTATATCCTCTTCTGATTCAACATGTAAATCTACATTGCGTTGGTCACTTAGGTGAATTCCACATGCATCAGGGTTATGAGGTGCATCACATGTAGAGCAAAAATAGGGAAAGCCTTCTGCTACATTGGTATATGGTATGGGGTTAGGAACACTATTTTGATCTCTGTCAGAATCTCTATTTTTCCAGCTATTGTTACCATTATTCCTATTCCTATTTCCTTCTTCAAAACCATTGTTGTTTCCCCAATTCCTATTGAAGTTATTTTTAAAAGGAGGATGATTATCAACATGAGGTCACTCTGTTTGTGATGATTCACCATTATTACCATTGTTTCTTTCGATTCTTGCTATCTTGTTGTTCATGTTACTGAGCATCTCAGTCATTTGACTAGTCAATTTCTCCATTGGATCAATTTTAGTTCTTCTTTGTATATCAAATGCTACTCTTTTAGGTTTTCTATCAGGTAGGTTGACTTCTAGAGAATAAGGCTTCATCTTACCACTATCAAGCATATTTCTTTCTATATCCATTGCCTTTTCCATACAACCATCAATGGTAGTGGCTTGTTCTTGCCTCAGCTCATAGTTAAACTCTCCTTGAAAAGCATTTTTGTAAAAACAAATAGACCGAATATCACTAGGCCTAAGGTTGGCAGGGATTTTGTTCTTGGTCTTTGAAAATCTTCTGTTAAAGTCACTAACAACCTCATTCTCTTTTTTCTTCATAGTGGCTAACTCAGTTAACAGATATTGTTCATTTTTTCTTTCACCATATTTCTTTAGAAACACAACTTCCATTTTGGTGAAGTTTGGGATATCATTGTCAAGAAGGGAATTGAACCACTCTCTAGCATATTTTTCTAAAGTCTGTAAAAATAGTCTTAAGACTACGTCTTCATGTTCAACTTCTAGACTATCCATCACATACAAGAAACTCTTGATATGATCTTCTCCGATTCATTGCACTATTTCCTAAGAATTTTGGAAGGTATTTGTGAGCTTTACTGGGCAAGGCATTAAGATTTTTTGGTAACACAAAAGGCCTATATCTATTAGTTCTCCATAAATGAACATTAGCCTAGGCCATTGTTACTATAGAATTCAAATTCATAGTAGTAGTACCTACAGTAATATGGTTCTGGGTAGCCTGAATGTAATCTAATGGATTATCTACCTTTGTATTACTATTTATTGGACAATGAGAATAATCACATGTATCTTCTATAACAGAATTCAAATGTTCATCTACAGTGATATCAACAGTAAAAGTATTCTAATTTTTCTTTACGTACTTTTTACCACTAGAATTTGATCTACTATTATAAGCAGTACTCTTGAAAAGTGGAGTTTTCTAGTTATGTATAAATACCTCTGGATTCTCGAGTTTTAGGAATAGCTCCTTACCACTTCTCCTAGTGTTCGCCAGCACGTTCTGCTCTCTCCTTTTTTATTTTATCTTCTGGGTTCATTCAGTTAGAGTCGCCAGCACTAGGGTGCAGAAAGAATAACGTATGCTTTATCAAGAATGCTTGATAGTAACACTCATCCTCACAGGAGTCGGTTCTTGGGATAATTCAAGAAAATCAAGAAACGTAGAAACTTACTTCAAAAAGCAATTTTGGATAATTCAAGAAAATCAAGAAACACAGAAGCTTACCTCAAAAATCAATTTTAAAACAAGAATCATGGACATAACAAATAAAGAACACTAAAAATTTAAAAATTAAAGACGTTGGTTCTTTATTTTGATTGGTCGTCTATTGATTAAAAATAATCATTGAAAGAAAACTATTAAGAAGATAATTAAATATTTCTATCAAGTCCTCCTCGGCAATGGCACCAAAAAACTATTGGAATCGATTCTTGCATCCATAGGATTCGATTGTCACGCTACAAAAATCCATTTGAAACCAACGAGCTATTACAGGCTCTGGTCAACCCGCCTCTTCGTTCTGATAAAAACGGCTATTGCTAAAGGAAAACTATAGAATAGGTAAGGAAACCCCATCGGTAATTTATGATAAAATGTGTTGAGCAAGGTGTTGCAAGAGGTTTGTCATTGTTGTCAACACAGGCAGTTAGATCTAATGATGCAGTGGACAGACAGTTCAGGAGTCATTCAGATGCAGAGGACAGAAGTTCAAAGGATAGTCAGATCTTGTAAAGTGCAATTCCAGGAAAACAGAAGTGACCCAGATTCAAAAATTTGTAAAAAAAGACAAGTAAGAAAACTGTCGCGATATCGCGACATGTTTTCTATCACGATTTCGTGACAAAAATGAGGAGAGAGAAGGCATAGCCGAAAATGTCACGATTTCACGACAAAAATGAGGAGAGAGAAGGCACAGCCAAAAATGTCATGATTTCATGACAAAAATGAGGAGAGAGAAGACGTAGCCAAAAATGTCACGATTTCGCGACATGTTGGAAGGAAAGAAGCAAAGTTGAAAAACTGTCATGATTTCGCGACAAGTTTGGAGAAGCAGCACCAAGGATGAAAAGTGTCACGATTTCATGATAGTTTCGAAAGAAAAGCACAGAAGGGCGAAAAGTGTCGCGATATCGTGACACGTCGGGTTTTCGCGACCCGAAGAGGAGAGAGAATGTATGGCAACAAAAGTGTAGCGATTTCGCTACATGTTGAAGTTTCGCTGGCTAAAGCAGAGAAGAAGCGCTAAGTCAAAAAGTTGTAGCGATTTCGCTACATGTTGGAGTTTCACGGGCCAAAGCAGAGAGGAAGAGTCAAAGCACAAAGGTGTAGCGATTTCGCTACAAGTCGAAACTGCAAGACACAAAGGTGTAGCGATTTTGCTACAAGTCAAAAGTGCAGAACACAAAAGTGTAGCGATTTCGCTACAAGTCAAAAGTGCAGAACACAAAAGTGTAGCGATTTTGCTACAAGTCAAAAGTGCAGAACACAAAAGTGTAGCGATTTTGCTACAAGTCAAAAGTGCAGAACACAAAGGTGTAGCGATTATGCTACAAGTCGAAAGTGCAAGGCACAAAGGTGTAGCGATTTCGCTACAAGTCAAAGTTTCACGGGTCGAAGCAAAGTTGGAAGCACAAGGCACAAAGTTGTAGCGATTTCGCTACATGTCTTGATTTCGCTAGTGCATGAAGCGAGAAATGTACGGATGCGAAAGATGTCACGATTTCGTGACATGTTGCATTTTCATGGGCGAAAAGCAAAGAACAACGCTAAGGCAGAAAAGCGTCACGATTTCGTGACAAGAGTGAGAATGACGTCAGCGAAAGTTAGAAGTGTCACGATTTCATGACAAGAAAGGTGGCAAAGCTAACAAAGGCCAAAAGTGTCACATTTTCGTGATAGCAAGGAAAAGAAGGCGTACGGATGTAAAAGGTGTCGCGATATCGTGACATGTTATTATTTCATGGCAATAGCTACAGGAAGGTGATAGAGGTGGTAGAGGCGGTTGAGGCCGACAAAGTTGAATCTGGGCCGACATTCATTAGGGTTTTGTAGCGAATAATTATTAGGGTTTGTAGCCGAGGGAATTTAGGGTTCGACTAATTTCTAGGGTTTTGTAGCCGATGTTCTTAGGGTTACGACTATTGTTTAAGATTTGATCTTGAAATTTCATCTATAAAAGGAGGGCTATTTTGGAGTTTGAAGTGTGATGCAAGAATAGTGTTTGCACAAGTGAAGTTCGCGTCGAGCAAAGAGTGAGTCGTATCGAACTTGTGCGAATTAAGAGCACAGAGTGCAGAGGTAGAATTCTAAGTGCGAAGTGATAGCGCGCAGATAGAAGAAGTGATCGATCATCTGGTTGTAGCAGAGAGTGCGAAGAAATTCATAGAAGCAGTTGAATAGTGCGAAGCGTTTGCGCAAAAGCAGCAGAGTGCATAGAAACTATAGTCTATGAGAAATAAGGTGAAAGTATCATTCTATAATTTTCATTATCTTTATTGATTTCCAAGTTGCAGCTTGGCATAAGGAGTTGGTGCTCCTTTCCAGTAGGTGCTGGTAAATTAGGAGTTGGTGCTCCATTTTTTGGTACAGAAAAATTGAGGGGTTGGTGCTCCTTCCAGTTGGTGCTTGGTAAATAAGAATTGTAAAGTTGTAGCTTTGCATTGGCTGGATTTGGATGGTAGTCCAAGCAGCCATTTTTGAGGAGTAGCCACATTGGTGAACCTCGTTAAATTATTGTGTTGTGTGTGATGCTCTCTTGTTGTATTTGATATATCTTTTATAAGTTTTAAACTGCTGTTGGTTTTAAAACTATATATTTGAAATTTAAAAGATCACACCGATTCACCCCCCCTCTCGAGTGTCACTGTGATTACAACAATTGGTATCAGAGCCAGGTTCCTGAATAGGCTCAATCAGCTAGGGTGATCTTGGAAGTGACGCAATGGCAAGTGGTGAGGGTTTCTCCTCAAACAAAGCACCATTGTTTGATGGAACTAACTATGCTTTCTAGAAAATAAGGATGCAGACATATCTCCGTGCTTTGGGTTTTGACATCTGGGGTGCAGTAGTTAATGGTTACAAAGCTCCCGCCACTGCTCCAACAGACACTACTGGTAAGAAGGCATTTGAAAATGATTCAAAAGCAAAAAATGCCATCATGTGTGGATTAGTGGACAGTGAGCTAGTCAAAATCATAAACTATGAATCCGCAAAAGATGTATGGGATAAACTAGAGAACATTCATGAAGGAGATGATAGGATCAAGGAGGCCAAGCTTCAAACACATCGAGCTCAATTCGAATCCTTAAATATGGACAATGATGAGAACATAGAGGCTTTCATGCTAAGAGTCAATGGAATCACAAATTCAATCAGAGGTCTCGACGAAGATATGGATGATGCTACGATTGTGAAAAAGGTATTAAGATCTCTCCCTCCAAGGTTTGATTCGAAAGTCTCAGCCATAGAAGAAGCTAAAGATCTAAATCGCTTTAGTATGGATGAGATGCATGGTTCTTTGACTGCTTTTGAAATGAGAATAGGAAGGTCAAATCCCACAGATAGAGAAGCAGCTTTCAAAGCTCTAAAAGGCAAAGACACAAAACAAGAGTCTGAAGAAGAGGATGTATCAGATGAAATGGAAGCAAATTTTGTCAAAAAACTGAGAAAAGGAAAAGGAAAATACAGAGGAAAGCTACCTTTTAAATGTTTCAACTGTGGAGGCATTGGACACTTTGCTACCAAATGTCCTCTCAATGACAAGAACAAAGGTGAAGAAACTCCGCATCAAGAAAGAAGTGAATGGAGGAAGAAAACAAACTTCAGAAAAGGCAATTTCAAAAAGAAAAGTTTTATCTCTCGAAATGCAGATTCTTCAGAGGACAGCTCTAGTGAAGACTCTGAAGAAGGAACAGGTGAAGCTCTCTTTATGGCGTTTGAAGTAGAAAAATCAGAAGAGGCAGAAAACCCAGAAAAGAGAGAAGGAATGAACTCTAAAGTGTCTATTGAAAAAGCTGAGGCTGAAGTTGATTTAGAAGGTGAGCTGGTTTCTGCTCTTATGGAATGGAAATCTGAGAAAAGAAAGAATTAAAAACTGTCAAGGAAGCTTGAGGATGCAAATGACATTATAACCAGTCTAAAAACACAGACAGAAGAGTACAAGAAAATGTCCGAAGATCTTGAAGTTCAGGTAACCATGAAGATAGATTACTGCTGTAAACTGGAAGAAGAAAATGTTGGTCTTCGAATACAGATACAAGAGCTGGATCAAAAAATTAGCTGCCATTTCAAACGTGAAGAAAGTTCGATGAAGCTGGACAAAATCCTAAGCGATCAAAGACCCGTAGGTATCAAATTCGGTCTGGGCTTTATTGAAGGAGAATCATCAAACGGACCAAAGGCAAGCAATGTTGAATGTGAAAAGAGTAAAGACAAGAAACAGGTTGTTGAAAGAAAAACAAATCAGGCAAAAGAAAGTAGTAATGCCAGTCCTGAAATAGGAACTGACAATGATGGCTTTACCAAGGTCACACATCAAAAGAAAAGAAGATCTAAGGCTCCTGCAACAACTTGGCAAAGACCATCTTTCAGGTTCAATCATTACTTTTATGGTTTCTGTTTCAAATGTAATGGTTATGGGCATAAAATTGCTGACTGCAAGTATAATGTAGGTCCAAGAAGTTTCACTAGTAGAAATACTTTTGCTCCTCTAATGAGTTATGCAGTAGAATGCTTTAATTGTCACAACTTTGGGCATATTGCTAGAAACTGTCATAGTACTTCTATTTCAAATCAATCTCAGAAAAGAAGAATTCAACCATATAGGGCAAAACAAAATAGAATTCTTTCTGAAAGATATGTGCAAGATTCTGAAAAGGGGAAATCCAAGCTAGAGCCCAATACCATAGTCAAAATAGAATGGAAACAGAAAGAACAGCTCAGGGAAGAAAAGGAATCTTTAATAGTGCAGACAACTTTCAGGGCTCAGAATAAATGTGTACCGTGGATTCTTGACAGTGGTTGCTCAAGTCATATGACAGGTGATAAACAAAAATTTGAAAAACTACAAAAATATGAGGGTGGCTCTGTGAAGTTTGGAAATAATGATGGAGCCAAAATAATAGGAAAAGGATCTGTCAAAATTAGTGAAGGGAAAATCAAGTCGAAGAAGTTTTATTTGTGGATGGTTTGAAACACAACCCTTGTTAAGTGTCAGTCAAATCTGTGATAAAGGACATGAAGTAGTCTTCAAGAAGCAGGGTTGTGAAGTCAAAAAAATAAACAATGGGAAATTGATAGCAACTGGTTCAAGGACGTCTGGAAATTTGTACACACTCTCAAAAACTTCAGAAGGTACGTGTTTCATTGGACAAGAAGAAGAGAACTGGGCTGTGGCACAAGAGGCTTGGACACATAAGTTTTGATAATTTGGTGAAAATCAGCTCGAAACAAGCAGTGAGAGATATTCCAACCATTAAAAAACCTTCAAACAATGTTTGTGCTTCATGTCAGAAGGGAAAGCAAACCAGAGTCTCATTCAAAACAAAAGAGTACCACACTAGCAGGCCTTTGGAACTTATTCATACAGACTTATGTGGACCCATGAGAACTCAAAGCATAAATGGCGACAAATACTTTATGTTGTGTATCGATGATTATTCCAGAATGACATGGATATTTTTCTTAAAAGATAAAACAGAAGCTTTTGAAATGTTCAGATCCTTCAAACATCTAGTTGAGAATGAAACAGGAAAAAGGATCAAATGTTTACGATCAGACAGAGGAGGAGAATTCATTTCGAATGAATTTATAGAATACTATGAAAAACATGGTATCAGGAGACAATATTCAGTAGCTAGAACTCCCCAGCAGAATGGTGTAGTAGAAAGAAAGAACAGAACTATACAGGAAATGGCACGCACCATGCTGGCAAAAAACAAAATAGCAGATAGATTCTGGAAAGAAGCAGTTCACACTGCAGTATACATCCAAAACAGATATATGTTAAGAACTCATGAATGCAAAACACCTTATGAGTTGTGGTTTGGTAGAAAAGCAACAACAAAACATCTCAAAGTATTTGGTTGTAGGTGCTACATCAGAAAAACCGATGACAACCTTGGGAAGTTTGAAGATAGAGCAGATGAAGGTGTTTTTGTTGGGTATTCATCAAAAAGCAAAGCTTACAAATGCTACAACAAGAGACTCAAGAAAATTGTGGACAGTGCGAGATGTTAAATTCGATGAAGGTGGGAAACGATTAGCTGACTTTGAGGAAAACTACCCAATCTATGAAGAAGTCTTTGAAGGAGATGAGGTGAATGAAATAGAAAATAAATCTACGTTTGATTCAGATGAATTAATCGATGACTCAGAGGTGCAAGAAAACAAGAAATTCAAAACAGGCAGCTAGCAAAAAAATCATCCAAGAGACCAAATAATTGGAGATCCCACAGCTGGTATTCAGACAAGAAGGAAAGTAATAAGTAATTACTCTCTTTTATCCAGCATTGAGCCCAAAAACATAGATGAAGCAAGCAAATATGATAGTTGGATGAAGGCAATAAATGAAGAGTTAGATCAGATTGAAAAGAATAGAACTTGGGAATTAGTACCTAGACCTACGAATAAGAATGTAATCGACACCAAATGGATATTTCAAAACAAATTAAATGAAGACGGACAGGTCATTAGGA
This sequence comes from Wollemia nobilis, assembly GCA_028583015.1. Classification (NCBI taxonomy): domain Eukaryota; kingdom Viridiplantae; phylum Streptophyta; class Pinopsida; order Araucariales; family Araucariaceae; genus Wollemia; species Wollemia nobilis. The sequence goes on along the minus strand of JAQPPZ010013020.1, from coordinate 2,073,707 downwards.
ACAAAGCAAGACTGGTTTGTAAAGGATATGCACAGGTCGAAGGCATTGATTTTGAAGAGACTTTTGCACCAATGGCTAGATTAGAAGCAATTAGAATGTTTCTGCCTTAGCAGTCCACAAGAACTTCAGAGTTTATCAGATGGATGTAAAATCTACCTTTTTAAATGGGAAACTTGAAGAAGAGGTCTATATTGAACAACCAGATGGCTTTCAAATTAGTGAAGATCCTAACCTTGTCTGCAAATTAAAGAAAGCATTATATGGATTAAAACAAGCACCACGGGCATGGTATGCAAGGCTAGACAACTATCTCTCTCAACAGGGATTCAAGAAAGGTTTAGTGGACAGTAATCTGTATGTGAAAACAGAAGGTGGGCATCTCATTGTTCTTGTTGTCTATGTAGATGATATCATATTTGGCAGCAACAAAGATGAATCTTGTAAAGACTTAGCAAATAAGATGCGGAATGAATTTGAAATGTCTATGATTGGTGAACTGTCTTACTTTCTTGGGCTACAAGTTAATCAAAATGAGAAAGGCATATTCATTTCCCAAATCAAATATGTGAAAGAAATGCTAAAGAGGTTCACTATGGAGGACTGTAAGCCGCTTAGCACTCCCATGACAACAAGTCGCAAATTGAGTAAAGAAGACAAATCTCCACCTGTAGACCAAACCATGTACAGATCTATGATTGGAAGTTTACTATATTTAATAGCTACTAGACCTGATATTCTACAAGCAGTTTGCATGGTAGCTAGATTTCAGGCCAGTCCCAAAGAGACTCATGTGACAATAGTTAAAAGGATTTTTCGGTATCTCAAGGGCACCATGGAGTATGGGTTGTGGTATCCAAAAGGCAAAGACTTCACTCTTATATCATATTCAGATGCAGATTGGGCTGGATGTGTTGATGATAGAAAGAGTACAAGTGGAGGTGCTTTTTATCTCGGTGACAGGTTGGTTGCTTGGCACAACAAGAAACAAGAGTCAGTTTCTTTATCAACAGCTGAGGCAGAATATATTGCAGCAACAACTTGCTGTACTCAAGTTTTATGGATGAAACAAACTTTGAAAGATCTTGGAATTAATTTCAGTGAACCAATATCAGTTAAGTGTGATAACACCAGTGCAATTAACATCTCCAAGAATCCAGTTATGCACTCACGGACAAAACACATTGCTATAAGGTATCATTTCTTGAAGGAGAAAGTTGCAGAAGGAGAAGTCAAATTGGATTTTGTCCCAACCACAGAACAAGTAGCAGATATTTTTACAAAACCATTGCCCAAGGAAGTGTTTGAGTACCTTCGAGACAAATTGGGAGTAGTCACACTTCCCAAGAAGTGACTAGCTACAGGGATCACTTTCTCAGGGGGAGCATTTGAGTATTTGACTACTCTTTTGCTCATGATCATAATTTGTGCTAGATGCAACAAATTGTGCCTGAGAATTGTGAGGATGGACTCAGGGGGAGTCTGCAGTAGCCCTTTGGTATTATTGACAAAGGGGGAGAAGAGTTACAGGAATGTACACAGGTGTTGCCAACAATTCCAAAGGGGGAGATTGTTGAGCAAGGTGTTGCAAGAGGTTTGTCATTGTTGTCAACACAGGCAGTTAGATCTAATGATGCAGTGGATAGACAGTTCAGGAGTCATTCAGATGTAGAGGACAGAAGTTCAAAGGATAGTCAGATCTTGTAAAGTGCATTTCCAGGAAAATAGAAGTGACCCAGATTCAAAAATTTGCAGAAAAAGACAAGTAAGAAAACTGTCGCGATATCGCGACATGTTTTCTGTCATGATTTCGTGACAAAAATGAGGAGAGAGAAGGCATAGCCAAAAATGTCATGATTTCATGACAAAAATGAGGAGAGAGAAGGCACAGCCGAAAATGTCATGATTTCATGACAAAAATGAGGAGAGAGAAGGCGCAGCCAAAAATGTCACGATTTCGCGACATGTTGGAAGGAAAGAAGCAAAGTTGAAAAACTGTCACGATTTCGTGACAAGTTTGGAGAAGCAGTGCCAAGGACGAAAAGTGTCACGATTTCATGATAGTTTTGGAAGAAAAGCACAGAAGGGCGAAAAGTGTCGCGATATCGTGACACGTCGGGTTTTCGTGACCCGAAGAGGAGAGAGAATGTACGGCAACAAAAGTGTAGCGATTTCGCTACATGTTGAAGTTTCGCTGGCTGAAGCAGAGAAGAAGCGCTAAGTCAAAAAGTTGTAGCGATTTCGCTACATGTTGGAGTTTCATGGGCCAAAGCAGAGAGGAAGAGTCAAAGCACAAAGGTGTAGCGATTTCGCTACAAGTCAAAACTGCAAGACACAAAGGTGTAGCGATTTTGCTACAAGTCAAAAGTGCAGAACACAAAAGTGTAGCGATTTCGCTACAAGTCAAAAGTGCAGAACACAAAAGTGTAGCGATTTTGCTACAAGTAAAAGTAAAAAATTAATTTCTACAAGTCAAAAGTGTAGAACACAAAGGTGTAGCGATTATGCTACAAGTCGAAAGTGCAAGGCACAAAGGTGTAGCGATTTCGCTACAAGTCAAAGTTTCGTGGGTCGAAGCAAAGTTGGAAGCACAAGGCACAAAGTTGTAGCGATTTCGCTACATGTCTTGATTTCGCTAGTGCATGAAGCGAGAAATGTACGGATGCGAAAGATGTCACGATTTCATGACATGTTGCATTTTCGTGGGCGAAAAGCAAAGAACAGCGCTAAGGCAGAAAAGCGTCACGATTTCGCGACAAGAGTGAGAATGACGTCAACGAAAGATAGAAGTGTCACGATTTCACGACAAGAAAGGTGGCAAAGCTAACAAAGGCCAAAAGTGTCATGATTTCATGATAGCAAGGACAAGAAGGCGTACGGATGTAAAAGGTGTCGCGATATCGTGACATGTTGATATTTCACGAGGAATAGCTACAGGAAGGTGACAGAGGTGGCAGTAGTAGTTGAGGCCGACAAAGTTGAATCTGGGCCGACAGATTTTTAGGGTTTGTAGTCGACAATTTTTAGGGTTTGGGAAAAATTTTAGGGTTTGTAGCGACTAATTTCTAGGGTTTTGCAGTCGACGTTCTTAGGGTTACAGTCGACTATTGTTTATGATTTGATCTTGAAATTTCATCTATAAAAGGAGGGCTATTTTGGAGTTTAAGGTTATGCGAGTATAGTGTTTGCACAAGTGAAGTTCATGTCGAGCAGAGAGTGAGTCGTATCGAACTTGTGTGAATTAAGAGCATGGAGGTGCAGAGGTTGAGTTCTAAGTGCGAAGTGATAGTGCACAGATAGCAGAAGTGATCGATCATTTGGTTGCAGCAGAGAGTGCGAAGAAATTCACAGAAGTAGTCGAATAGTGCGAAGCGTTTTGCATAGAAGCAGCAGAGTGCATAGGAACTGTAGTCTATGAGAAATAAGGTGAAAGTATTATTCTGTAATTTTCATTATCTTTATTGAATTCCAAGTTGCAGCTTGGCATAAGGAGTTGGTGCTTCTTTCCAGTAGGTGCTGGTAAATTAGGAGTTGGTGCTCCATTCTGTTTGGTACAGAAAAATCTAAGGGGTTGGTGCTCCTTCCAGTTGGTGCTGGTAAAAGATATTGTAAAGTTGTAGCTTTGCATTGGCTGGATTTGGATGGTAGTCCAAGCAGTCATTTTGAGGAGTAGCCACATTGGTGAACCTCGTTAAATTATTGTGTTGTGTGTCATGCTCTCTTGCTGTATTTGATATATCTTTTATTATTTTTAAACTGCTGCTGGATTTAAAGCTATATATTCGAAATTTAAAAGATCACACTGATTCACCCCCCCTCTCAGTGTCACTGTGATTACAACAAAATGTTGATTACACACTCCATATTAATGTAACACTATATGTATTAAACATGACCAAGAAAGAAAATAACTATTTATTATGCCTTATGTAGACTAGTGCCTAGATTCATTGGGTTGTTATAGAAATTTAACAACAATTTTGACATGAATAGAGAGAAGGGGGAAAATAAAATTGGTGCTCTTAGACTTATTCAAATATCGTAATAAAACTAAAAGTTGACCAATGAAAGAAATGTATATAATGCATTCAAATAATGTAATCCATTACATAGTGACACACAATAATAAGACAAAGATATAACAGGAATGAAAAATATAATTGTATTGAATTCATAAAACATTACATGCAAAGTAGGCAAGATGCCTTTTAAATCTATTTTTCTCAAAGAAATACATCAATACAATGAATACGACTCTATTCAAATAATGTAACAGGTCTCTCCTACTCTTCTTGTTCCAATCTGGTAAAAATAGAGTCTCTGAATCTCAAGTTCAATAGGACATGAAATAATATTAGCTTCTTGAGAACTTTCCTATCGAAATATTGCATAGTAAAGGGAAGAAAGAAGAATGAATGAGTAAAATAGACATAAAAAGGAGATACAACAACACAACTCTAAAAGATACTCAATTATACCTCTTAGCAAAAATGTTATTCTCTAATTTCTTGATGATGAATCTGAACCTATATGCTTCCTTTTATAGTTTTTGGTTCTTGATTCTGTTATTTTTTATTTATTTCTTGCCTTGCACTTGTCCTCTTCTGAGTTGATCTTCAAAACTAGTACAAATGGCTTCCACTATGTTTTTCTATTTGAATTGTACCCTCCCTTTTGACCTTCTCAAATAGTAGCTTATTTTAACCAATGATGGTGGTGTTTGGAGAGTCTATTTTTTCTTCCACTTCCTTTCAACTACTTTCTCTTAAACTATCTCCTTTTGAGCACTTGCCTTTAACTACTTCGAAGAATTTTTCTGTTGGCACAGGTCCTTGTTGTGTTGAACTCACTTCCAACTGTTGACTATAAGTTTCAACCTCTTTCCATTTTTGACCTTGTTGTAGCCTCTTTATTTATTCACTTATTAATCTCCAAAATTCTATGTCAAAGGTGACAACAAACCTCAGCATGTTCATTTCTTGCAAAATTCTATTTTTTTGTACTGTAAGAATGGGTTTGTTTCTTTCATATTGGAATAGTAACATCTTCATAGTATGTACCAACAAGGTAGATTTTCTAGTCATTTCTAACTCATCATATGACTCACAGTCAAATTTTTCTATTGTATGCTTGAGTAGCTCTTCTATACTAGGGGCTTCCAAGCATGTGTCTAAGGATAGACCAATATCTACCATTTTACTTGTTGCATATTCTATCAAATTATCCATTTCAGTTACAAAATTGATCCACCTTTCCTGGTTTACCCCAAACATGGCTACCTTCAGGAACTCAAAATTGAACTGGATTTTACTGCCATTATTTGTGATTATCTCTTGACCCTGAAACTCTTCAAAATTATCCCCTATTAAATCAAGGGTAGGACGAATGACTTCGAAGTCTTCTTCCTTCTACTGTATCAATGTTTGTATTTCTTGACTAGTTATTTGAATAACGCTAATATGCCTAAACATCTCAGTGAGCCCTCTGGCATGAGCTTGTATTCTTATGGGCATTTGCTTCTTCAATGCATTTAGATAATAGGCATGATTCTAAATCTTTACCACCATAGGAGGCTGTGCCTTTGGAGGGTCCTTTTGTGCCAATTCTTCCTGTTGTTTATTTATTAATGCTTTCATTTCAGATTTTTCCTTCTCTTCTCTTTTCAATTGATTCCTTAACTCTACAATTTTCTCAACTAGTTAGTCCATGGTTTAATTTTGCATTGCCTTGAAAAATTTAACCATTTCACCTTCTTTTCCTAGTACTGATGAGCCCTCAGTCTCTTCATTGAATTTGAAGAAATTGGGTCTTGTAGTACAGGAAGATTTATTTTTGCTATATCTGACACAGATGTTTCTAATCATGGCTCATCTATGAGCTATTCTCCTATATTACCCATTCCTACTACTACATGTAATTCTTGTTCATTTGCAACAATAAAGGTATTCTACTCATCTATTCTCTCCATAAAAAATCTTGTAGAAGGTAGAAGCAATTTAGGCCTCTTCTTAGTAAGAACTATACCTCATGAGATTCCCCTCATGTTAGTCCCTTTTGCATAGGCCTATCTCATTTCATGCACATAAGTCCATCTATCTCATCATTATTAATGATCTAGACTTACCCCCTCGATCATTGGAAGGTATACATACATATCCATACTTCACACAAGCCATTATGTGTGAGTATGCTATGTGTATTGCAAGTTAATCTATCAATATCATCCTCTAACAAGCTATATTAATTCTTGGTATGATATTATAAACCTAGATACCAAATGTGCCTAAGGGGGTCTTTAGCCTTTAGGTCATCCTCTAAGTTCACCTAGAACTTACACTTTGTTTTTAAAAGCTCATAAGAATACAAAGGATAAATACATATACTAAATATAATAAAACATGCAATAATAACTAGGCGATATTAACCAAAACATAAAGCATTCATAAAAGGGAAAACATGCGATAAACAAATAAAATAAATTACAATCAAGAAGGTTATAAAAAATACAATAAAAAACAATGATCATTTAATACATAAGCATGTATGGTGGACCTCATACTTTCAATAATTACATTACATTTATTCCATTGGGAAAATCTCCCCATAAATATAATCAATTGAGAAGATAAGTTATTTTCGGAAAGGAAGATTAAAAATATATGACATTATGGCCGAGGAGAGCTAGGGTTTCAGAAGTTTGGAGGTGCTTCAGAGGAGATCTGAGGAATCAAACTGGGGTTTCAGAAGCTGAGGTAGAGGGCTGTCAATAGTAAGGATCACGGCCAAGAATGGGGGACATAGGTACTTCGGTACCAAATCCTCCAAACGAAGGAATTTCATTTCGGGATAAGCTATGTGGAACCCAAGATAGTTTCAACGATTGTCAAACACAAGCAAAGAAAATCATAAACACCATGGGGAAGCGACAAAAGGAGGATTCTCTGCACGGGAGGGTGAACGGATGTCTACCACAAGCAAAAGAAATACCGATGTTGGAAATAGCTGAGGACTGGGTAGCTGAGGATATTGTTTATAAGTCAAAACACAACCTGATAGGTAAATTTGTGGGTTTCAAACCATCTGTGCACTTCCTCCACACATGGATAAGGAAACAATGGCATCTGGAAGGAGAATACGAAATTCTAACTCTCGCAAATGGGTATTTTTCTGTGGAGTTCACATCGGTGGCAGATCGACAAAAAGTATTTGAGGGAGGACCATATCATCATGGACCAGCGGGACTATTCTTGCAGCCATGGAAGATGGGATTTGACCCGAGGGTGGAACCGACAGCAGTACCAATATGGGTAAGATTATTTGCCCTTCCCCTTGAATTTTGGAAAGAGGAGATACTTGAGGCAATAGGCAACTTATTAGGGCATTATCAAGGTAGATCAAGAGAAACAGTTTTAGGAGGATCGGCAATGTTTGCTAGGGTTTGTGTAGAAATGGACCTCAGCAAACCTCTTCCAACAGAGATAGACCTAAAAATAGGGGATTTTGTCTAGCGCCAACAACTGGATTATGAGGCTATTCCATTCAGATGTCGGGTGTGCCACGCTCCTGGACATCTAGCTAGAATGTGCCCAACAGTTAAGGATCATCAATCTGAACAAGAGGGGACAAAAGAAAATTTTAACATGGCAGGTCAATCTCTTTAGCAAAAGGGAAATCAAAAGGAAGGGAAAGGCCCAATAGATTCTGAGGGTTTTCAAAAAGTAATGAGAAGGCCAAACAAAAAAAATCAGCACAGTAACCAGAGACAAGGAGAAAGAGTTGTAAGAACAACCAATAGATATGAGATATTCAAACAAGCTGGGAAACTTGGAAACCGAAGGAGATTTTCAAATGGAAGGGTTAGAGGAGGATACTCAGCAAGTCACAACGAGTTGATCGGGAACAATATTCCAATCTAGTGTTAGGGAACAAGCAAGGAGCAAGACCGAGACACAACTTCTCTCATGGAAGAGGAGATTCAACCCACAAGGGAGACCATAGGGGGGAAATAGAGCAGAGGATGTTTTTGACACAGGAAATAGAGATGAAAGAAGGAAATAAGAACAAAGAAAGCCCTACTCTAGGAATTCATCAAGTGGAGAAGAAACAAAAACCAAACCAATCTGCAGGGAGGAAGTCAAACAAGGAAAAGATGGAGGAACAGGGAAGAGATTTGAGCCAGAACGGAAAGGTAAAATCGATGGCTGATTTTTTCTCTCCTAATTCTCAATGATATTAATCACTTGGAATGTGAGGGGTTTAGGCGGTCGCCCTGGACAAAAGGCAGTCAAAAATATTATCATAGATATGAGTCCAGATATAATTTTGTTACAGGAAACCAAAATGCAAGGAGAAGACTTACAAAAAATAAATAGGAGGATATGGCAAAAAGGAGAGATCCTTACTCAATCGTCACAAGGGAAATCAGGTGGGTGGCCACTATGTGGAATCACCAAGCTGTTCCTAGAGAAAGGGGGCCTCTACGAGAGGGGTGTTGATGGTCTGGTTGCAAAATAGGGAAGCTGGAAAAATTTGGACTATAGTGAATTTTTATGGAGCACAAACGAGTTAGATTACGAGAGGGATTAATGGGTAGCCATCCAGACTTTCAGAGAAAACTACCGGAGGACCAATGGATTGTGGGAGGAGACTTCAATGCAAAGCTTAGAATAGAGGAACAACAAGGAGGCGAGCCATGCTTGAGGAAAAGGACGAGGTTTTTTCAGCAATAACATGTCAAATGAATCTAATAGATATCCCAAGTGTGGATAGCTCCATGACTTGGACTAACAGAAGAAAGGAAGGTGAGATGGTCAAATCTTGCTTGGATCGTTTCTTCATGGGGGAGGAATTATATTTGCATACCAAGCATCAAGCAAGGGTCATGGATAGGCTTTCTTCGGATCATTTTCCAGTAAGTTTAACCATAGAAGAAGATAATCATAAAGTTGTGGGAACTTTTAAATTTGAGCTATGGTGGCTGAAAGATGAGGAGCTAGGGGACCGTATAAAGGAATGGTGGAAATCAGGGAAACCAAGATTTGGGACAGCCCAATTCAAACTCCACAAACAACTAAAATATGTAAGGACCCAACTAAAGGAGTGAAGTAAACACGAGAAGAAAATAACTAGAATCCAAAAGAATGAAATCAAGGATCAAAAGGAGAAGATTGCTCAAGAGATAAGACAAGGAACTATCACAGAAGAACTGTTACAACGTGAGGCAAAAATTATTAGAAAAGAGGAAGCTTTGGAGGAACAAGAAGAAATCTATTGGAGGCAAAGAGCCAGAATCACATGGTTAAAGGAGGGGGACCAAAATACAACTTTCTTCCATAAGACAGCAACAGCCAGGAGACAACAAAATAGAATTATGGGTCTTACAGATATGATGGGTCAGGTAAAAACCAGTGGAAGTGAAATGAAAAGTATAGCAAATCAGTACTTCCATACACTTTTTAGCGATAATGAAAATTTGAATGCAATATGGCGAGGAGAAGATACTAGAGGCAATTCCACAATTAGTTAAACTTGAACACAATAAATTATTAATGGAGGAAATTTCTTTGGAAGAAACCTCGCGAGATCATACAAAAAATGCAAACGGTAAAGACTCCAAGGACCAGACGGATTCCCCATTGAATTTTATCAAAATTTTTGGGAAATTGTGGGCCAAGCGGTGGTGGAGGCACTGGAGGAAATCGAGACGAGTAAGCAAATGTTAAAAGCCTTGAATCATACTTTTATCACTTTGGTTCCTAAGGGCCCATCTAGTGAGATAATTGATAATTATAGGCCTATTTCACTATGTAATGTAGTATACAAGATATTAACAAAGCTTATGGCAGAAAGGTTGAAACAGTTTTTACCAAATCTGATTTCAAGTGAGCAAGGTGGTTTTGTTGAAGGCAGACAAATTCTAGATGGAATAGTAGTGGCCCAGGAGGTGATACACACAATGTCAAAACAAAAGGACCCAGGTATGTTTATTAAATTAGATCTTTCTAAAGCCTATGACAGAGTAGGCTGGTCCTTTATGCAAAATATTTTAGAAAAATAGGCTTTGGAGAGGGATGGAGAGATTGGGTAAAACCTTATACACAAACTACATCATTCTCGGTTACGGTAAATGGCGGTCCCTCTCCCATGTTCCACGAGCGGGGAAGGGGGCTGAGGCAAGGGGACCCTCTCTCCCCTTACCTTTTTATCCTTTATGCGAGAGGGTCTCGGGAGGCTGTTAAAAAAGGAGACAAGAGGGGAGGTTAAAGGGCTTGAAAATAAGTTCTCAAATTGAGATAAATCACCTCCGGTTTGTGGATGATACTTGCTCTTATTAGTCAAGCCAATCTCATAGTAGCAAGAAACATAAAAGAAGTTTTAGATGGGTATACTCAAGCTACTGGGCAAACTTTTAATGAAAAAAAATCTCAAATTGTTTTTTTTAATACAACGAAGAGGGTGAGAGATAAAATTATACAATTGTTGAAATTCATGGAAACTCCTTTACCCATACAGTATTTAGGAGTACCTTTATCTGCAAAGAAAACAAAAAGTAAAGAGTGGAAAGGGTTGATGGATAGACTTCAAGCTAAGCTGAGCAACTGGACTCATAAATGGCTAAGCTTAGGAGGAAGGCTGACAATGATTAAAGCTGTGCTACAAGCTCTTCCAGTTTATAAATTTTTTGTACTTCAGGCTCCAAAGAGAATTCTAAAAGATATTGACAAACACACAAGAAAGTTTTTGTGGTCAGGTGCAAGGGAAGAACAAAAAATAGCACTAGTGGGTTGGGAGAAGATATGCCAACCAAAAAAACAAGGAGGATTGGGGATAAGATCAGCATTCCAGAGCAGCAAGGTACTAGCTGGGAAGCTATATTGGAGATGGATTACAGCTACTGGGGGTTTATGGAGTAGACTCTTACAAGCTAAATATTACCCAGGAGTGGATGAGAAAAACATTCCAAGATACAAAGTGGAAGGAGAGGGATCTACCATATGGAGGACAATGTTAGTAGGCCAAGAGTTAATAAAGCCATACCTATATTGGCAGTTAGGGGATGGAAAGGATGCTTTATTTTGGGAGGATTCATGGAATCAATCACAACCAATTATTCGAGACATTCCCGAGAGATGGAGAGCTGGAAATCAGAGCTCCAAAAAGCAGGGTGGTGGAAAGCCTCTTACTATATGAAATCATGGAATCAACATGTGCCAGATTTATTACAGTGGAAACATCCCCAAGAATGGCCAGTGAGGGGTACGAGAGGAACTAATGGAAAAACTGTGGAGATATCTTCAAAGACACCCAATTCAGGATGGTTCTAAGAGGGATATACTTGGATGGGGAGGAAGTAAGTTGGGAATTTATAAGGCAAAGGAGGGATACAAGGTAGTTTGTGGATACGAGATTACCCCATCACCCTTTCCATGGACATTTGTCTGGCAAAAGGAAGGATGGCCAAAAATTAACATTTTCTCATGGTTGATTAACCACAAAAAGTGCTTGACTTTTGATAATTTGATAAAAAGAGGTTTCTTTGGGCCCTCTAAATGTGTTTTGTGTGGAAAGGCAAGAGGAGACCTTGAATCACCTCTTTTTTGGGTGTTCTTTTGCTAAAGACATATGGATCAATTGGTGGAGGCAAATGAGACAACATTGGGAAGTTTTTGAGAGCCAGGAAAGCTTTTATGAGAAATGGAAACGGTGCGACTTTAAGACTAAAACAATGAAAATTGCATGGAATCTAGGACCTAGCTTCATATATTGGTGGAAGTTATGGCTAGAATGAAATGCATGTATATTTAGATCGGAGCACGAGAACAAGGGAGCAAGTATGGGAGAGTATTATGAGCAAGGTAACAGAAACACTATTTATCAGATTACAGGAGGAAACAAATATAAAAATGGAGGAAGTAATTATTCTACGGAGCCTTGGAATAACTATAACAGAGACACAACTTAAGGATGGGTACACAAGTGTGATCCCCTTGAATAACATAGAGTGGAGGCCACCTCCTAAAGAGTGGGTGAAGGCAAACACGAGATGGGGCTTCTACTAAAAATCTTGGGAAAGCTGGTTTTGGTATTATCATGCGAAATTGGAAAGGAGAACAGGTGTATTGGAGAGCAGAAGGCATGGGGGAGGCAACTAATAATGAAGCGGAAGGACAGGCGATCTTGTCAACATCAGTGATAGCTGCAAATCTACAATTACATAAGTTGTGGATAGAGACGAGACTCTCAGGTATGGGCTGGAATATTAGATCCGATAAGGCCCTTTCAGGTGCTAGGAATTGGAGAGAGAAGGAAGGTGGAAGCAATCCAGAAGATCTGGCAAGTTTTTCAAGATGTTTTTATTACACATATAAAGCGAGAGGGAAATAGGGTGGGAGATTATTTAGCAAAATGGGAAAAGAGTTGGAGAAAGGGCAGTATGTGGACTCTCGGATGGAAAATCGAGATAAGCTTGTGCCAAAGAATCCAAGGGATGTGGGAGGTGATACAAGCGAGATAGTAGAACAAGAAGAGTAGACAGTGAGTCTAATGAATCTATCACGGTTAGGCCACAGAGCAAAAAAACATGAAGATAAATGGATGGTTTACGGAATTCGGATAAATTGGATAAACTGGAATTCAGCTATGGTAGTGCTGAGGGTATGGATATCTGCATTATGTAAGGTAATGTTTTATGGGTAATTTTTGAGCTAGGAGGGATTGGAGGAGGATTTTCTGTCTCCCTTGATGCCTGTCCAGTTCATTTTACCTTGTAATACAGCTTCTATAAATATAACATATTTTTCATTTTTTTCAAAAAAAAATATAATCTATTGCATAATCAAGCAAGAAGTAAGGTAGAGAGAAAACTTGCGAATTGATCCATATCATGACTTTTGTTCTCCACTCTTCCATCGATCAAGTGAGGTGTTGGAACCGATTCTTACATCCATAGGATTCTATTTTCATGCTGCAAAAATCCTTTTGAAACCAATGAGCTATTACAGGCTTTGGTCCACCTGCCTCTTCATTCTGATAAAAAAGTCTATTGCTAAAGGAAAAATATAGAATGGGTAAGGAAACCCCAACGGTAATTATATGATAAAATGTTGATTACATGCTCCAGATTAATGTAACACTATGTATTAAAAATGAAAAAGCAAGAAAATAACCATTTGTTATGCCTTATGTAGATTGGTGCCTAGATTCATTGCGTTGTTATAGCAATTTAACAACAATTTTGACATGAACAGAGAGAAGGGAGAAAATAAATTTGGTGTTCTTATACTTATTCAAATATCGTAATAAAAATAAAAGTTGACCAACAAAATAAATGTATATAATGCATTCAAATAATGTAATCCATTACATAGTGACACACAGTACCAAGACAAAGATGTAACAAGAATGAAACTATGAATTGTATTGATTTCATAAAATATTACATGCAGAGTAGGCAGGATGCCTTTTAACTTTGTTTTTATCAAAGAAATACATTAATACAATGAAGAATATTGTTCAAATAATGTAACATGTCTCTCCTACTCTTCTTATTCTAATATAGTAACAGGAGAGTCTCTGAATCTCAAGCTCAATAGGACAGGAAATGATCTCAACTTATTGAGCACTTTTATGTCAAAATCCTATATAGTAAAGGGAAGAAAGAAAAATTAATGAGAAAAATAGGCACAAAAAGGACATACAATAGCACAAATATAAAGGGCACTCAAGTATACCTCTTAGCAAAAATGCTATTCTCTTGCTTTATGATGAATCTGAACCTGTCTGCTTCCTTTTATAGTTGTTGGTTCTTGATTATGTTATTTTTTATTTATTTCTTGCCTTACACTTGTCCTCTTATGAGTTGATATTCAAAATTTGGTACAGTTGGCTTGCACTATATTTTTTTGTTTGGAATGCACCCTGCCTTTTGACTATTTGAAATAGTAGCTTATTTTAACCAGTGATGGTGGTGTTTGGAGAGTCTATTTTTTCTTCCACTACTCCTTTTACAACTGTTTTCCTTTCAACTGCTTTCTCTTAAACTGTCTCCTTTTCAGAACCTGGCTCTTTAACTACTTCAAAGACTATTTTTGTTGGCATAGGTCCTTGTTGTGTTGAACTCACTTCTAGCTGTTGACTGTAATTTTTAGCCTCTTTTCCTTTTTGGCCTTGTTGTAGACTGGTATTGATTTCATAAAATATTACATGCAGAGTAGGCAAGATGCCTTTTAAATCTATTTTTCTCAAAGAAATACATCAATACAATGAATAAGACTCTATTCAAATAATGTAACAGGTCTCTCTTACTCTTCTTGTTCCAATATAGTAACAATAGAGTCTCTGAATCTCAGGTTCATTAGGACATGAAATAATATTAGCTTCTTGAGAACTTTCCTATCGAAATACTGCACAGTAAAGGTAAGAAAGAAGAATGAATGAGTAAAATAGACACAAAAAGGAGATACAACAACACAAATCTAAAGGACACTCAATTATACCTCTTAGCAAAAATGTTATTCTCTAATTTCTTGATGATGAATCTGAACCTGTATGCTTCCTTTTATAGTTGTTGGTTCTTGATTCTGTTATTTTTGATATATTCCTTGCCTTACACTTGTCCTCTTCTAAGTTGATCTTCAAAACTGGTACAACTATATTCCACTATGTTTTTCTATTTGAATTGTACCCTCCCTTTTGACATTCTCAAATAGTAGCTTATTTGAACCAGTGATGGTGGTGTTTGGAGAGTCTATTTTTTCTTCCACTTCCTTTCAACTACTTTCTCTTGAACTATCTCCTTTTGAGCACTTGCCTTTAACTACTTCAGAGCATTTTTCTATTGGCATAGGTCCTTTTTGTGTTGAACTCACTTTCAACTGTTGACTGTAAGTTTTAACCTCTTTCCCTTTTTGGCATTTAGTTGTAGCCTTTTTATTTGTTCACTTATTAATCTCCAAATTTTTGTGTCAAAGGTGGCAGCAAACCTCAGCATGTTCATTTCCTACAAAATTCTATTTTTTTGTACAACAATAATGGGCTTGTTTCTTTCATATTGGAAGAGTAACATCTCCATAGTATTTACCAGCAAGGTATATTATCTAGTCATTTCTAACTCATCATCTGAATCACAGTCAAATTTTTCTATTGTATGCCTGAGTAGCTATTCTATACTGGGGGATTCCAAGCATGTGTCTAAGGATATACCAATATCTTCAATTTTACCTATTGCATATTCTATCATATTCATTTCAGTTACCACATTGATCCATATTTCCTAGTTTTCCCCAAACATGGCTGCTTTCAAGAACTCAAAATTGAACTGGATTTTACTACCATTATTTGTGATATCTCTTGACCCTGCAACTATTCAAAATTATCCCCTATTAAATCAAGGGTAGGACGAATGACTTCAAAGTCTTCTTCCTTATCCTGTATCAATGTTTGTATTGCTCAAGTAGTTATTTGAATCACCCTAATTTGTTTAATCATCTTGGTGAGCCCTCTGGCATGAGCTCGTATTATTATGGACATTTTCTTCTTTATTGCATTTAGAAAATAGGCATGATTCTGAATCTTCACCACCAGAGGGGGTTGTGCCTTTGGACGGTCCTTTTGTGACAGTTCTTCCTATTGTTTATTTATTAATGCTTTCATTTCAACTTTTTCCTTCTCTTCTCTTTTCAATTGATTTCTTAACTCTACAATTTTCTCAACTAGTTGGTCCATGGTTTGATTTTGCATTGCCTTGACAACTTTGACCATTTCACCTTCCTTTCCTAGTACTGATGACCCCTCGATCTCTTCATTGACTCTGAAGACAATTGGGTCTTGTAGTACAGGAGTATTTATTTATGCTATATCTAAAACAAAAGTTTCTAATCATGTCTCATCTGTTATTTGTTCTCCTATATTTTCCATTCTTGGTACTACTTGCAATTCTTGTTCATTTGCAGTAGTAAAGGTATTTTGCTCATCTTTCCTCTCAAAAAAAAAAATTATAGAATGTAGAAGCAATTTAGGCCTCTTATTCTCTGTAGTGGTTATCTTTGTTTGATTTTTAACTTGGTGGCTTCAAAACATACTCCCAACTCCACTTGTTCCTCTCAAAATCATTCGTATCACTGATGTAATTTTAATCTCTTGGCCTTTTATTTTTAGAGAGGTAGGGATGGCCATGGGTGCCAATTTCTTCACACTTTTTACCACTAATACTCTGTCAAAAATAGGAACTAAGTCTTGTTCTGGGGTTGAAAATTTTTGAGTAGGTATGGTTACAATTTCTTTCCATTTATATGTGCTTGGGCCTTTGGGAATTTCTTGGCTGGTGCTGGGTGTTGCCTCTATCCTTAGATGATTGTCTGTGGGAGACATGATCTATTTTTCTATTATATTTGTATTATTTATAGTGACCTCCATTTGATCAATACCCTATTCTTCTATTAACTCCAATAAGGGTTATTCCTTGATTGCTTAAGCTGCTCCTGGTAAAATAGGTGTTATAGATTATACTAAAATTTATCAAAGCATTATGAATTCTGTAGGGTAATCATAGGCTTCATGAATCTGTGTGTCACCCCTATCTTTAGGAGGGAATTCATCCCATACATCCTATAAATTTGTTCCTTTTCCCATGGCTTATAAGCATCTTTTTGATGTTGTATTCGAGCATACTCTCATTTTTCCATCATTCTACTGTATATTCCTTTTGGGTCATAAAACCTCCAAGTTATCTCATCAAAATCCATAGTGTCTAAATCAAACATTCCTTTGAGCAGAGTATGGTAGCCAACAAATATATAGTCTCCAAAGCAACAGGGAACATTGAGCTAGGGGACTTTACCACATTTCTTCATTAATATCATATTGACTTCTTTAGCCACCTGCCTGCATAATTTCAGAGCTGCTAGGGACAATGGGCAATACATCGATAATAGCTTAGGAGGACTTTTGGCCCCATAGAGCCTGATATAGGTGAAACCTTCTAAGAAAAAGAAATTCCCAATATCTTTTTCTTTAATAAAAGCCCTTAATCCTAGACCTGGCAATTCAAGGAGCAAGCCAGTTAAAGTCCAATGGATTTCTACCATGAAATGGTCATAGAACCAACCAATATGAGTTCACCCTTCATGTATCCTCCAAAAACTGCTCTAGACGTAGGGGTTGTTTACAACTTATACTCTTTTCTAGGATTCTTATCCTAATTGCCTCGCTATTATGTGGATAAATATTGAGTATTTTGAAAATAGGGCATCTCTTGTCTTTGTTTAAAAACAATATTTTTTAATTCTACCATTTTCTCATGCATTTGGTTACTCAATTCTAGTTCCCATGCATAAATTATGGTGATATATGCTCGATTGCACTGTGCTGCTAAATACAAAACTCTTTTACTTACTACACTGAGATCCTGTACCCCTAAGACTATGTTTATCATATCACATAAATATTGGACCCATGGCCTAAAAATAGTCTTCCTAATTGGAAATTTATCAACTATTTTCTCATTTGTATCAAACAAAGATTTAAAAACTTCTAATCTTATGAACATTCGATATTGGTGTTCAATTACCTGTTGCACCAAAAATGTGGTAGACTCTATCAAATTGAATAATTTCTTGATGTGTTCAACTTTTATGCTAAATACTGGTTGGTTCCTATTATCTTGAAATGTTCTAGTCCATTCGTCATATGCCACTACCAACCATACCATTAAATCTGAGGAGAAGTAAACCTTCAGACATATCAACTTCCTGAGGTTATTGTTCCATCTGTTAATCCTAGGGAAACCCTTGTATTGTAATCTCTAGGCTTTATGAAATAGGTCAGCCATTATCCATGGGGTCCTACTATCATTCTCCATTACATGAGAAAAACTCTTGATACATGCATTTTCAATCTTGTACTATTGTGTTGGAGTAGGTTTCTTATCAGCTCCACACTTTTGAGCAAATTCATAAATTGTGCTACTGATACATGCGATCCAGAAATATCAGAGTATGGTGACTGTCTATAATGAATTTCACTACTTATATGGTGTCTTTGGGTGTAAAAGCATCTCCCAAAGATGCCATTGTGCTCACGGTAGTGAGTCTGGTTTCCCTAAAAAATCTCAAAAATATTCCTTTCTTTGTACCTCTTGCGTATTAATTTCTGCTCTTAGATTACCAAGGTGGTAAATTTACCGATTTGGTGAGCTCAAATACTGGGTGGCAAAATGAGTTTGATATTCTCGCACATTTTGTCATTAATATGATGTTACCAACTACTTTTTAAAATGGGCCAAAGGAAATTTGCCAACACATTTCTTTCGAGGTTGGGCTTTTATGGCGGGTAAAGCCCATCATCCTATGTGTTTCTATGTTCTTTGGTTTGTGTACCTATAATAATTAAAAGCTTTGCTATTGGTCTCTAAAATTTTTGCTTATCTAATGTGGATTTGTGATGTGTGATAGAGGTGGCCTCCATTTTGAACCTTGGGCCACCTTGTCCCAGAACGATAATTAAATCTTAGGGATAGATTACATTTTAATTTGGGTAGATGTCATCCTAGGTATCCCCATAATATTCAATTCTTGATGTGAGTGTCTATTGTTGTCTTGGATATCCTAAGTTTCCCTAAATAACCGTGATCGAGTGTAGCCATTGGATCAACCTTGGTTCCATCGTTGCCTTATATTTTTTATAACCTGCGGGTTAGATAACCTAAATAACATGCTTTGAAACCTCCTTTTTATTAATATCGATTAATCAAGAAAAATAGGGGTGATTAGTAATGTGTTAGGACCATTGCTAATGTGATTAAAATTTAATTAATTGAATTCTAATTTAGGCTTACCATTAGATTTATCTTTGAAGCATGCATCGTCGTTGGATTATTTTGAGAGGGAGCGCATCCATTAGATTCATCAAAAGATGTTCATTGGATTAGCCTTGCTTATATCTTATCATTTTGACTTTGAATCAACCACTGTCATCGAATCCTTTTAATCCTAATGGAGCGCTACCATCAAATTTACTGGAAGACATTCACGATCTTTTCATTACTAGGACTTTTGACTTGCATGTTGTCGTCAAATCCTAAGGAGGATTAACATAGCCATTGATGTCCAATAACCTGCATGATTTTTAGTCCACTAAATTATATAAACCTATGCCAGGTTAATCATATTAATCATGTTTATAAAGTCAAAAAATCCTTATTAGTAATAATTCATTCGACGATACTTAGGCTCAAAGTTTATACAATCATTTATTTGACTTTATAATAATGTGATGCATTAGTCCTCATACAATCATGATTTACCATGGTTAATCTAGTGATTAAAACCTTAACAACATTGCATTAAATATAGGTATTGTAAAATCAGTTCACCTCTCTACGCGCTCACCGTTAGATCATACAATGATGGGGGCGCGATCATTGGATTCCATGTATATGAGCAAGGTTTAGCAATAATAGAAGGGATATGGTTATCCGCGTGTCAAAACTTTATAAAACTTGATTAAGTGATTTCCTTAGACTTGATAACGCATTTAATTAATTATTTGACAAAAAAATAACCTTTTAAATTAACCTTCGATCATTTTTAATAATGCGTTGTCATTGGATTTGGGAAGAGATGGGCGCTGTCGTTAGATCTTTGTGTTGTTTCATCCCTTTGTTTGAATTTGAATTATTCACCACTATCAGATATTGATAAGGGCCTTCGCATCCATTGATTCTCTTTTTACTTTAAATCTTCATATGATAAAAGGAAATTGTGGAATGGATCACATTCGTTGATCTTTGAACTTGTTCTAGCGCTACCGTTAGATCTCCTGCAAGCTGCATACTCGATAGCCGAAAGGGGTGCATTATTACATTTGATTAATCTTAGTTTAATTTGAAATGGGGTAATTATTAATGTATTATACCCTCACTAATGCATAATTTAAGAGATTTAATTAATTCTTGCAACATTTTACCTTTTTGATGCACCTTTGTGATAGTGTCATCATCCGATCAGATCTTGATTGAGCACTGTCGTTGGATTTGGATTGATGTGCTTTATGTTTATGGGTGTGCATTTTCCTTGGTGAAATGTCCTACCCCATTCAAAGGCAAATAAATTTGCCACCCAAAGAGCCAGGTTCCGATCTTGGGTTCCAAAATGAAAACTTGAATGTCTTGTTTTATGATTGCTTTAATATCATGTGATTTATGCAAATGTGATTTTTTATACTTTTTGCAATAATACAAATTCTGGAAACTAAAATAGCAGCAAACTAGAAATGCTTGTCTCTTAAAAACTACTCCTCCAATGACTACAAGATTTAAGCACAAACTTCTTCTAATGATATTGAGCAAACCCAATGAAGGAAATTGTACAAGGATAAGTGTACCCAGAGATCTAAAGGCCTGATATAATTCTGGAAGTTAACACCAGCAACAATCACAAATGACATAGATCCCTTCCAAACTGCTGAAGTGTACGGCTGATAAGCTGATCAAAAACTATGAATAATTAGCAATACAAGCTTCTTCAAAACCCAATCAATCTAATTCAAAATAGCCTCTAATGGTTTGGCCTCACTGGAAACATCTGCAATCTAAAGTAACTCTAAAAATGGCACCAAGTGCACCCCAAAACTCATCAACAACTTGCAACTTTGAAGCTCAAATAATTCTTCATCACGAAAATGCCACAATCACTCCAAGGATATCTTGCAATCCCAAAAGTGATGTTCCTGTTGGAGGGTTTCGTCTCCAAACAAGCCAAATCTGCCCTTGCCTATGGTTTTTCATCACAAACAAGCTGGATATCTTCCTACAAACTCTGCTACAAGCAAGCTCCTTTCTCCAAACATAAAATGTAATAACCAAAGATGTTTTCAAATGCTCCTCACATCCTCTATTTATTCTTTTCTCGAGCTGGTTGACCCAATGTGGGTAGAATGTGGGATTAAACTTCTTTCGTTTTTACTTGCTTTATGTCAATAATTTATTTACTAATGAGCACATATAATGACTTAACTCCACAATATCACTTAATCATATTATAATCTCCAAAAGTGGCATCCAAGCTAGGCATTAATAAAACTACATTAAAATATACATTATTTCCTTCAAAATGAGTACTCATAAGCCCCCTAACAAATCATAAAGTCATACTTAAGAGAATAATATAATAATTTAATGACTTTATAATAATTATAACTTCGATGATTAAAAACTCAATGACCGCTCATCCAAACTCACATTCGAAGATATAAATGAGTACCCATTTGGCCGAAGATGCCAGTCGTACTTTCTGTTTCTTGAGAATCCAACCCTAACTGACTTACTAAAAATAGTAAGTCTCTAAAAATACTGCCAAAAACGGTCCTAAAAGCTGACAACTGTGAATGCGGATCGTCCAACAATATCTCCATAACACCTAGTGGTTCCTAAACACTCGACATTGCCTACGAAACCCTATGAATAGGCAAGTCCATATTACGCTCCGTTAGTCGACTAGGATGGGGACATTACAGTCCTTCCTCCTCGAGATTGCTTGTCCTCAAGCAATCCAATCTCAGAACATGACAATATCAAAAATAATTGCCATGCAATCCCTGGATCCCAGATGAATCGATGAGCTTCATATCTCCAACTGAGATAAATCCTACACTACTGACCCTCTGCAAGTGTCGTCTCGTGTAGTCCTCTATCCAAAAGTGCAATCAGTCTTTAAAATAGTTCAACCAACTCACAAGTAAACTTCTCTCCACAATCTCGATCAAGATCTATCACCACACTAAAACTGAGTATATCCTCTAAGTCCCAAATCAACATCCTGTTAGAACTAACATGCTGATGCTGCGCCACTCTGATCAAAACCAAAATCTCATAGTAACATAGCCGCACACACCTCATCTGTATTCCCAGAATGACAACATCCCAAACTAGACTAAAAAACTAGTGTGAGAGGACAAGTAAATCAAGGACGATAAGTTGAGGAGATGTTGGAATCAACCCCCCAACAACTCTCAACAACCAAAGTAACTGATCCCTGACCAAAAAATCTCTCCAATATTTCTGTTGACAACATTGGAGTTAATCGGTTGCTAATCCACAACCGAACAATAATGACCCATCTGGGAGTCTGAACTAACTCCCACCACCAAATAGCCAATGAAAGTGACATCAAGGCATGATCTCCATAGATCACTGACCTCCATGGGCACACACCTCCCGGATCCCATGGGCAAAAGAATATCCTAGTAGTCACGTCAACTACCAACTTAGTGAAACACCAACTAAACCACTGAAAACTACCTGGATCCCAAATCCATATGTGGTCCCCTGCCATATTTCCCGAACGAAGGAAAAATCCAAGATCCAGTACCGAAATATCATAACTACATACAAGCGAAAAGTTCAACCATAACTCTGTCTTTGCACTACATCCATCATGTTGAACCAAACAATCATCCAAGCAATGAATCACCTTACCATCTAATGAAGAAGGCATCTCATACCCCAGTGAAGTATACAACCCGCTATAACCATTTTTCAACCCACCACTATGTGTCATCCGAAAAAAGGTCCACTCATCTACATGTGGGTTGAAATCAAAATGACTAGCATACCTCACTATACAATCTATATGAACCTCACCAACTAAACCTCTGTGAATCTCCAAAGAATCCCCTGAAGTATGGCTTGCATCATCATCCGCAAGATGAAAATTAGGTAATGTACCATCATCTACTGCACCAAATGAGGAAGTAGCATCCATTAAAGAAATCATATCACCATTTTGCTTATGCACATACTGATTGACTTGAGTGAATGCGGAATCATTATTACTAATCAATCCTTCCTCACATCCAATCTCATGTATCCCCTCAATCAACTGCTTAACCACCATAGTATCCGAATTAGTCTCTAAATCATGTGAAGTGGATGCAACAGATGACTAAATTTTCACTATGAAAAGGGAGTGATGAGCTAAACTCAACTCAAGACAAAGCTCATCAATCTCCTCATATTTTTGAGTGAGCTCTTGCGAAGTCTACTCTACAAACCACATAACCCGATTCCTATCAGATAATAGCCTCAAGTAATCTGATTTGATTACCTCTATTGCTCGCTTGATGGCTTGCAAATTTGTAGCAGTAGCTCCAACTGTCAACTGGTGTCGTCTCCCTCCAAGCTGGGCTGTCATATAAAGGCATTCAACAAACTCATGTGTGCTATTCAAATGTGTCAATGTGTGGACAACCTACTCATCTATAACCTGTATGTGATCCTACAATGAACTGGAATCATCAACACAAAATAAACTCTCAGGTGTATCCTCCAATGCACAATGATCAATCTTAGGCCCTTTCACTGCACTACACTCACCAACCTCATACTCTGAAGTGATGACAAAACTATGCTCATCCTCTAAATCACCAACTACATCAACAACTGAATCCTCAACCACAAGATCAGCATGCTCATCAATACACACCTCTCCAATATCCAACACACAATATGAAGTGACCTCATCCTCATCAATTACTATTGTTGCTTTGTTTTCCCCATCAATACAAGAATCAACCTGAACCTCGGTTATGAATGAAACATTTTCTAAATTTTCAACCTCCTTGTTGTCCTCTTCGCTGTCCACAACTGTGCTTGGCTGCAATGAGTCATTTTCCTTTGTCCTTATTTTTATTCCAACTGCTAATGGAGGCTTCAACCACTTAGGATGATGTTCTATTATTGTTGTAAAAAACTCATTTTGTTCTTGAAATTTTTGCATCAGCTCTATCATGAGTTCCTGGATAGTAGCCATTACCAACACACTACTGCAACTTTGTAACCCTCAGACTGGCAGGATAAGCTAAGCTCGGATACCACTGAAATGTCCTACCCCTTTCAAAGGCAAATAAATTTTCCACCCAAAGAGCTAGGTTCCGATCTTGGGTTCCAAAATGAAAACTTGAATGTCTTGTTTTATGATTGCTTTGATATCATGCGATTTATGCAAATGTGATTTTTTATACTTTTTGCAATAATACAAATTCTAAAAATTAAAATAGCAACAAACTAGAAATGCTTGTATCTTAAAAACTACTCCTCCAATGACTACAAAATTTAAGCACAAACTTCTTCTAATGATATTGAGCAAACCCAATGAAGGAAATTATATAAGGATAAGTGTACCCGGAGATCTAAAGGCCTGATATAATTTTGGAAGTTAACACCAGCAACAATCACAAATGACATAGATCCCTTCCAAACTGCTGAAGTGTACGGTTGATAAGCTAATCAAAAACTATGAATAATTAGCAATACAAGCTTCTTCAAAACCCAATCAATCTAATTCAAAATAGCCTCTAATGGTTTGGCCTCACTGGAAACATCTGCAATCTGAAGTAACTCTAAAAATGGCACCAAGTGCACCCCAAAACTCATCAACAACCTACAAATTTGAAGCTCAAATCATTCCCTGTCACGAAAATGCCACAATCACTCCAAGGATATCTTGCAATCCCAAAAGTGATGTTCTTGTTGGAGGGTTTCGTCTCCAAACAAGCCAAATCTGCCCTTGCCTGTGGTTTTTCGTCACAAACAAGTTGGATATCTTCCTGCAAACTCTGCTACAAGCAAGCTCCTTTCTCCAAACATAAAATGTAATAACCAAAGATGTTTTCAAATGCTCCTCACAACCTCTATTTATTATTTTCTCGAGCTGGTCAACCCAATGTGGGTAGAATGTGGGATTAAACTTCTTTCTTTTTTACTTGCTTTATGTCAATAATTTATTTACTAATGAGCACATATAATGACTTAACTCCAAAATATCATTTAATCATATTATAATCTCCAAAAGTGGCATCCAATCTAGGAATTAATAAAACTACATTAAAATATACATTATTTCCTTCAAAATGAGTACTCATAAGCCCCCTAACAAATCATAAAGTCGTACTTAAGAGAATAATATAATAATTTAATGACTTTATAATAATTATAACTTCGATGATTAAAAACTCAATGACCGCTCATCCAAACTCACATCCGAAGATAGAAATGAGTACCCATTTGGCCGAAGATGCCAGTCGTACTTTCTATTTCTCGAGAATCCAACCCTAACTGACTTACTAAAAATAGTAAGTCTCTGAAAATACTACCAAAAATGGTCTTGAAAGCTGACAACTGTGAATGCAGATCGTCCAACAATATCTCCATAACACCTAGTGGTTCCTAAACACTTGACATTGCCTATGAAACCTTATGAATAGGGAAATACATATTACGCTTTGTTAGCTGACTAGGATGGGGACATTACACTTGGATTTATTAATAATTATTTTGAAATATTTAGGTTTTGATTTCTTTGGCCACATTATTTTAAAAGTTTGATTAATCGAGGTGAGCGCATCCATTGGTTTTTACTTTGATGAAGCGCTACCCTTAGATTCATTTTAAGGTGTTCAAGTTTTAACAAAATAGGGTTCATACCCTTAAGCCTTAATTAAATTCTTCGACATTACTTATGCTTTTCAGGTTTTATACCAAGTTACTTTATTAAAGTTTCACCTTACTTTTGAATACTTTTAGACTTAAGATTTAACTTTTGACTTAGGTCAGAACATGTTAATTAATTCGGGGGACTAACTTTGTCTTCTTTAAGGGTCGGGTTTTATTAAGAGGGATTGACCTTTGTAAAAAATAACCATGATTTTTATTAAAGGGTGCACACATAGTAATATATAAGGTTAGACTTCATCAAATAATATCTAAGGTTAGACTTCATCAAAAAAACCCATAAGAAATTAATTTCTCTTAATTAGATGCAATAAGGACCAACAAAGCTGGCTAACTTGATGCAACCAAAAATTTAAATTTTGGGGTTTCAAATTTTGAGTCAAATTTGGCTCCAACATGAGGATATTAGGGGATCAGGACACTCATGGATTCATATAGACATGCTTCTAAATGCATTTACTTATTTTATTGCCAAATTGTAACTATACAAATAACCCAAGCAATTCATATTTTTAATGCATAGCTATTATCATAGAGATATTCCTCTCAATGACCCTTCTCAACTACTCATGAGATTCATTCCACCATGCATCTCACCATATGATTTATTTGCAATAAATGATCTAACCCTCACTTAACAATTAAAGTCTCATACCCTTGACATTTAAATGAACTGGGTTATCTTCATCTTATTTAATTAAAGCAAACCACTTTAATTTTATCACAAAACATTTCTTATCATTTCATAAAGTAAGGTCCCATACCCTCATTTTACAAAATGAACCATAAACATAATTAAAGCCATCTAATTTAATTTCCATAAATCCTTTTCATTTTATAAAGCAACGTCCCATACCCTCATTTTACAAAATGAACCATAAACGTAATTAAAGCCATTTACTTTAATTTCTAAAACCCTTTTCATTTCATAAAACAAGGTCCCATACCCTCATTTTACAAAATGAACCATAAACATAATTAAAGCCATCTACTTTTATTTTAAACCCTTTTCATTTCATAAAGCAAGGTCCCATACCCTCCTTTTACAAAATTAACCATATACATAATTAAAGCCATCTACTTTAATTTCCATAAACCCTTTTCATTTCATAAAACAAGGTCCCATACCTTCATTTTACAAAATGAACCATAAACATAATTAAATCCATCTACTTTAATTTCCATAAACCCCTTTTATTTCATAAAGCAAGGTCCCATACCCTAATTTTACAAAATGAACCATAAACATAATTAAAGCCATATAATTTAATTTCCATAAACCCTTTTCATTTCATTAATCTAACTATTTAAATTAATGAACCTAAGACTTAGAGAAATCCTATCACAAGCCAACTGTCCTACTCGATAATGGAGCATAATAGGGGTTCCTACCCAAAACCTTATGACCTTTCATGGGCAACACCCGCTACCAAAACTAGCAATAAATAGGAAACACACAAGATATGCGTAGGGCATATATTTAAGGTGGTGCTCACCTTACTTACCATGATAGTTGTGGCTTAAAAACACAAGCTACAAATTAAAAATATCATAGAGCTACACTCTCAATAAGAGAAACTATGCTCTTAAAAAGAGTAGAGATCTATGCTCTCATAGTTATGGCTAACAACACAAGCTATGACTTAGCAAGAGCAAATACACTCTTAACAAAGCAGAGAGCTATGCTCTCATAGCTATGGCTAACAAGAGTGACTATGTTCTTAACAAAGCATAAAGCTATGCTCTCATAGCTATGGCTAACAAGAGCAATTGTGCTCTTAAAACAATAGAGAGCTACGCTCTCGTAGCTATGGCTAACAAGAGAAACTATGCTCTTAATAGAGTAGGGAGCTATGCTCTCATAGCTACAAGTAAGAACACAAGCTATGGCTTAACAAGAGCAACTACACTCTTAACAAGAGCAGAGAGCTATGCTCTCATGGCTATGACTAACAAGAGCAACTATGATCTTAACAGAGTAGAGAGCTACACTCTCATAGCTATGGATAACAACACAAGCTATGAATTAACAAGAGCAACTATGTAATATCCCTTTTCTGATCAGTCAACTCGTTATGGTGTTCTAGCCTACTTTTGGGCTCTTGTAGGCTAAGACAGGTGTGTGGGGGCCTAATGGAGGTCATTTAGTCATCATACAAATACTAAGAGCTTTCTATTGCAAGTCTTTCATTCTGAGCATGGAAGCATGGACTTAATATTTTTAGTAAGTTAGTTTTTAGGGTTTCTGGGCAGACGAGCTGTGTAGTGTTATTATTCGCTGAAAAGGGTATCCAAATTTATCTTCAGTTGGTGGATTGGTTAACCTGAGGTTAGATATAGGTTTGATTATATTAAATTCGCACTTGGAGCTTCAACAGTATTCAGAGGTATCTTTCCATGTTTGCTGATTTAGTATATTTCAAGGGTTTGCAGACATATTGTGGAAAGATTATATTTTTAAAATATTGTAATCTGAACCCTATTTTGAAAGAAATTTGAAAAATAAAATTACTAGTTATTTCTTGTTTCTTGGAGTTGTATTTTCTGATTTTAAGAAATAGTATAGTGTCCCAAATATTAAAAATATCATAACAGGGGGGGACATTACAAACTATGGTCTTAATAAGAGTAGAGAGCTATGCTCTCATAGCTACAAATTAACAAGAGCAACTACATTTTTAATAGAGTAGAGAGCTACACTCTCATAGCTACGACTTAACAAGACATTAAACAGAACAATGAAAACCACAAGATATATTGGATCAACCTAGTCATATTTATTATTTGTCTGTCTTCGCCTTATTTTACTGAGATCCCTTCTATCGATATCTCTTTCATCGAAATCTCTTCAATCCAATCCTTTCTCTTGAGCTCTCCTCCTCCTTTTCTTCTTGGTTCCTCCACTTTTTACTAGACTTCCATCCACCACCCACTACAATTACTTCCACACCCCTTCATTAGGTGGTAGAGGAGACGTCCCTTCTTTTTGCCTTTCCAAGGCATAGCCAATATTAAATTCCTATCTTAATCATGTAGACAAAACCATACCCT
This sequence comes from Wollemia nobilis, assembly GCA_028583015.1. NCBI lineage: Eukaryota > Viridiplantae > Streptophyta > Pinopsida > Araucariales > Araucariaceae > Wollemia > Wollemia nobilis. The sequence goes on along the minus strand of JAQPPZ010013020.1, from coordinate 2,045,155 downwards.
CACTATGGTGGATCCATCCCTTGTGTTAATGGGTTGTACCTCCTTGCCAGCTAGGCTCTACCCCCAGACAACCTGCCTAGTTCAGAGGTAGGTTCTATTATGTGAGATAGATTTTATTGCTTTTATGAAACCCATTCCAATTAGGATAAATCACTCATTTATTTAAAGGTAATCCACCATTTGTCTAAATGAACATTTATTTAAAATAAATCATCCTTTTTGCTCAAGAATAAAATCTATTTATCATTTAAAATAAATCCACCATTTATTTAAATGAATATCTATTTAAAATAAATCATTCTTTTTATTTGAGAATCAAATATATTTATTATGTAAAATAAATCCACCATTTATTTAAATGAATATCTATTTAAAATAAATCATTCTTTTTATTCGATAATAAAATGTATTTATCATTTAAAATAAATCCACCATTTATTTAAATGAATATCTATTTAAAATAAATCTTTCTTTATATTCAAGAATAACTAATAAGTTATGAATGCAGTTGATTCATTCCTTATTTTCCACATTATTTAGGTGAAGTGCTAAAGTAAATGATAATTAAGTAGATGCACAAACAAAGAGGGAGATATTTTCATAAATTTAATCACCTTTCTCTGCATTGAGAACTTATGATAGCTACTAGGCCATCAGTATAGGGCTCAAGTTGACTATCTATTAAGGATTATCCCTAATTGAATGCATACCTATATGAAGGTATCTATCCTTGTTACCTCTGAGTTTTCATATCATCATTTCCTCCAACCTCAAGTACCCTCGTCTTCAATGGATGACTCAACTTCTTCCACTTACGAGTGCACCTGATCCTACACATTGGCAATTTGTTAGTAGTAACATATTCTTCATTGCCTAATAATATTGCATAGCTACTTTATTGCACAAAATAGAGTATTAAAGCATCATACATTAATACATTGTTTCTTCATGTTCAAAATTCTATCTGGGAGGGTCATGACATCCTCCCCCACTAGGACTAACATTTTCCTTGGTGTTTTATTTTTTAACATAGGTAAATGTAGTCAAAATACAAATTATCACAAAAAAATTTCTTTAGAGTTCATCAAACAAAAAAGGAATTTTTTTTGTATATCCACCACCTTTTCCCAAGTGGTATTCCTTTCTGAGAAATGGTCCCACTAGACTTTACATTGCTCAAGTGTATGATTCCACATAGCCTTAGAGTGTAATTAAAGAATCCTCACTGACATTACTTCAATGTCTTTGGGTTTGCCATCTACAAATTAGAAACATCCCACACATGGCAAGATCAGTAACATATTTTCTAAGCAAAAATATGTGGAAAATATTATGGATTTTTGAAAAATTAGGAGGTAAGGTGATCACTATGCAAACTAAATAATTTTCTCAATGATCTCAAAGGGCACTACAAACCGTGGATCTAATTTTATGGATTTGATCACACTTTTCATTGGTTTGACCCTGAGGAGAACTTTATCTCCCATTTACTACTCTCTGGGGGTCCTCTTCAGATCAACATAACTCTTCTTCCTATCAACAACTTCCTTGATTCTTTGTCTAATCATCCTAATATGCTCTTCCATTTCCCTTACCATTTTTGGTCCAATCACTATTTTATCTTCAGGGTTATCCCATGATAGTGGTGTTCTACACTTCCATCCATACAAGACATCAAAAGGTGCCATCCCTAGAGAAGAGTGATACCCATAATTGTAGGAAAATTCTACCAATGGCAGATAGTCTTCCCATTGAGTCTTGTGGTCCATGCAATACATGTAGAGCATATCTTCTAGTACCTGGTTTACCCACTCTATTTGACTATCTATTTCAAGGTGGTATGCTTAACTCATGTGTAATTTTATACCTATTACCTAGTGAAAGGATCTCCAAAATTTGAAAGTGAACTTGGAATCCGTATTCGATATGATTACTTCCAAAAATACATGCAATCAGAACACTTCCTTGAAAAATAAGCTAACCACTATTTGAGGATCGTCATTGGTGCTCCTAGGTATGAAGTGGGTATCCTTGATCAGTTTTTCAACTACTACAAATATTACATCATGTTGGTACTTAGTTTTTGGTAATCCCACTATGATTTTCGTTGATATGACTTGCCATTTTTGAGTATCTATTCTATGAGGGTACAAATATCCTCTAAGATGCATGCATTCTACTTTGACCTTATGACATTCAAGGCACTGAGCTATAAAATATGTAATATCCTTCTTCATTCCTAACCAGAAAAAGGTCCCTTTTAGGTTTTCCCTTAGTTTTGCCCCTTCGAGGTGAGTTGTATAAGGATACCTATGGGATTATTGCATTAATAACTTCCTTGAATCCCCTAACTTTGGTATGATGGTTCTTCCTTTGTAATACAAAATATTATCTATCATCCCAAAATTTGTATTGGCCTTAGGATCCTTTCTTAGTATATTCAAATTTCTTGGCAATACTCATCCTGATCTTACCCCTACCTTACTTTGTCCATGAGCTTTATGTGGCTCCTAGTTATGGTTGCTATGTGTCTTCTTCAACTCAAAGCATTTGTGACCTTATTCTCTTTCATTTTTATGTACTCAATTTCAAAGTTAAACTCAGTGAAAATTTTGACCCACCTTCTCTATCTTGCATTGAGTATTAGTTGGGTGAATATGTACCTAAGACTTTGATGGTCTGATTTAAACTCAAAAGGTCTTCTTATTAGATAGTGGTGCCAGACCTTTAGGGTGTGTACCATAGTGGCTAGTTCCAAATCATGAGTAGTGTAGTTGACTTAGTGCTTCTTAAGATTCCTTGAAGTGTAAACTACTATGAACTCCCCTTGCATGAATACTCCCCCTAATCCTTCCAATGATGCATCCATGCATAGTAAAAAATCTCCTTGGGGATCTGGAATCCTCAATATTGGTGCAGTAGTGATTTTTTGCTTCAACAATACAAATACAAATTTATATTTTTTTGTCCATTTGAATTCCTTTCCTTTATTCTTAAGGTTACTTATTGCCAAAGCAATCTTTGAGAAATATTTTATGTGGCATCTATAATAGATTGTTAACCTCATGAAGCTTCTTACTTCAATAACATTGGTAGGAGGTGGCCAGTTTAACATGGCTTCAATTTTCTCTGGATCCACAATGATCCCTTTACCTGATATGATATGCCCTAAATAGTGCACCTCTAAAAAATAGAACTCACTTTTGGATAGGTTCCCATGGATTTTATTTTCCCTTAGTAGCTCCAACATGATCTTGAGGTGCTTATCGTGCTCTTGTTCCAAGAGTATATTAAGATGTCATCTAGAAATACAAGGACAAACTAGTCTAGATGCCTTTTAAATACACTGTTAATCAAATTCATGAAGATGGTGGGAGCATTAGTCAGCCCAAAAGGTAGGACGATGAAATCATAATGTCCGTACCTTGTCTTAAATGTTGTCTTGTGAGTGTCCTCCTCACATATCCTCAATTGGTGATACCATGATTTTAAATCTATTTTGGTAAACATCATGGTGTATCTTATCTAGTTGAATAAATATTTGATCTTGGGCAAGAGGTATTGATTCTTTATTATCACCTTATTCAAAATTTTGTAGTTAATAAATAATATTAAAGATCCATCCTTATTTTTTACAAATAAAACAGGTGCACCCCAAGGTGACACACTTAGTTTTATCAACCCCTTCTATAACAATACTTGCAATTGTACCTTCAACTCTTGCATATCAATAGGTGATATCCTATATAGATATCAATGAATGGATTTCACTCTTGGTATAATATCAATAGTGAAATAAAATTCTCATACAGGAGGAAGCCCAATTAGATCCTCAGGAAATACATCCCATAATTCTTGTAAAATTAGGTGTGCCCCCAACACTTCTTCCTTTCGATCCCTTTTAAATTAACTCAACTTTACTACATAGAAAATCTGTCCTTTTTTGATGACTTTTTTTAACTACATAGTTGAAAACATTTAAGGTTTAAATACCCCTTGATCACTATGAATTTGCAACCTTTCCTTACCTTCCTATGAATACTTAATCCACCTATATTGGAAATTGATTACAACTTTATGGGTCTGTAGCCAATCCATTCCTAGAATCACATCGAAGGCATGAAGTGGGACCACATATAAACATCCTTTCATGGCATTTCCAGCTAAGTTAAACTCCACCATTGGGAAACATTGGTTTATATAGTAAGTCTATCTATATCCATACTCAACCTTCCATCCATGATCCAAATAACCTAGTATTTTTGACATATCCTTGGCTAACTTATAAGAAATGAAACTATCAGTGGCTCCACTATCTATTAATATATTTACTTGTTTATCAAAAATTTTACCTTTTATGACCAACGGAGTGGTTTGCCCTTCAATTTTTTGACTTCCAGTTGTGGCCTAGATCTTATGCATTGGTTCCTTTCCCTTAGAGTTAGGTATACCTGGCTCTGGCCGATATGGGTACTAGTTAGCAAAGTGTGGTCCTCTACAATAGCAGCACCCATCCTTGGGCCCTTGTTTCTTTTTTATCTTCTACTCTCCACCCTTAATTGTTGGAATGGGACCTTAAGGTTTCTATGGAGGAGGATTAGCGTTATTGGGTTTGTTGCCCTTATTATAAAAGTTATTTTTGAACTTCTTTTGGATTCCATTGAATTTCTTCTCTAGGTTCTAGGGGTTCTTATCTTTTAATTCTTGCTCAAACTCCCATTTTATAATCCCATTGCTATTCCTCTTCTTTAGTTGCTAACGTTCCTACTCAATCAAGGTTTCATATTGATCATGGAAATGTGACTCTACTTTCTTTGCTAGGTCATATGCCTTTTATAACGACTTAGGCTCCTGCATCTCTATATCATGCTTTATCCTAGATTACAATCCATGAGTAAACTTTTGAATCCACATTTTATCATTATAGGTGGGTACATACTTCAAAAAATTTACTAGCTTCCAGTAGTATATCTCCACTAAATTGGTCCCTTGCTTTAGACTAGAAAAATCCTCAAATTTTAGAGCATAGAAATTGTCTATGAGGAACATTTTAATGAAGATATCTATAAATTTCTTCCATATAAAGTCTACCGGTTCATTTTTTTTCCTCATAATAAGTTTCCCACCAATATAGGGTACCTCCTTCTAGGTAAATAGTAGCCCAAACCATCTGGGTTCCTAAATAATATTCCTTTATTGTAAAGAAAACTTCTAGTTCTCTTAACCAAGCCTCAACTGCATCTCTCTCTCCTTTTTTATTGAATTTGGAGATACATATATTCTTTATGTCTCTCACCACCTCCTTTTCTAAGATGGTTCTAGCTTTCTTCTACTCCACTATCAACCCCTCAACTTTATTGACCTCTAAAACTCTAAATTACAAATTTTGATTCACCATATTCTCCAATACTTGCCTCAATTGATATTATAATTTGACAACTGGTAGTAAGCACTTCTATTCCCATATTGGGGTTTTTCGGACCCTCATTTTGGTCTTCTTCATCATTACTTTGTTGAGTCTATCTATGTGGATGCCTCTCCATCCTGGCCTTAGGTGGCATATTGATATGGTCCAACCAAGAAGAGAATTAGATCCTAGTTTATCTTGCTAATTTACTAATTCCCAACCATATTATATATTTTTTTCTTACTAATCATTAGAAATCTAGTTAGGATAGGGTTCCAAGGTTATAATGTAACAATTAAACTAAATCCCATACTAAGGTATCATAATATTCATCTCTCCTTGGGACCGAATCCATTTATAGTCTAAATAAGCAGAGACACTAGGTTATCCTAGCCTTTTAGTTTAACCCCTAGCAAGCCTTCATTGGAAATACTTGAATCCCTTTACACACATAAGAAGCTCTATACCCTCAAACCTAGAGCTCTTATACCAAATGTAATGACCCACAAAACAAGAACACATACAAAAATAGAAAGAAATATTTATATATTTGTTTTTGACTAAGGATAAGGATTCATAAATCCCTAACCAATCCTAGACCAATTTAATGTTTGACATCCCCTAAGTTTCTCAAGAACTATACCACACAATATTTCTCTTATGCAAGTCCCTTATATGTAGGCCTATCTCATGTCATGCACATAAGTACATCCATCTCATCATTCTTGATGAGTTAGACTTATCATCCTAGATCATTTAAAGGTATACATGCATCTCCATACTTCATACAAACCATTATGTGTGAGTATGCTGTGTATTACAAGTTAAGCTATCAATATTGTCCTCTAACAAGCTATCTTAACTCTCTGTATGATCTTATAAACCTAGATATCAAATATCTCTAAGTGGGTCTCAGGCCCTTAGGTCATCCTCTAAGTTCACCTAGAACTTACACATTTTTTTAAAAGCTCATAATAATACAAAGGATAAATCTAGATACTAAATCTAACAAAACATGTAGTAATAAATAGGTGACATTAACCAAAACATAAAGCATTGATTAAAAGGAAAAACATGTGATAAATTAATGAATAACATTGCAATCAATAAGGTTATCAAAAATACAATAAACAACAATTATCATTTAATACATAAGCATATATGACAAACCCCATTCTTTCAATAATTACTTTACATTTATTCCATTGGAGAAATCTCCCCATAAATATAATCTATTGCATAATCAAGCAAGAAGTAAGGTAGAGAGTAAACTTGTGAAGTGGTCCATCTCATGAATTTTGTCCTCCCACTCTTCCATTGATCAAGTGAGGATAGTAGAGGATCAAGACACTCATGGATCCAATCCAATACCATTAGGAATGAACTCGGAATGAGTGAGCTAAGGTTTAGTGGGTGCAACGGGAGTGAGGGTTTGAATTTTTTGGGTAGGAATCTCAACCAAGGTGGTAGAGGTAGAGTAGGTATAGAAAGGGTGGGTGGGAACCTTGAGTATGGATCAAGCGAGGATCTAGAGGAAGATGGTCAAGCTGCAGCAGATTTGGAGGCGGGCATCATGTAGGGGCCCGACCCTCCTCAGAAAGACCTCAAAAAAAAGATACGAAGGACAATGCGGGGCCCAAGAAGTGGTTGTCTTTTGTTGAGACTCTTAGAGGAAAAATAAATGAGGTTCTCTCTCTTTCGCCCCTAGTTCCAGTAAATAATAAAATTTATATCCCGACAAGTTCCATGACCCCTTTTCTTTCAATGGAAGAACTCTTCCTGGTAGGCAAGTTTTTGGGAGGTAGGCCGGACATGGAGACTATCAAGGCTTGGGCGATGGGTAAATGGTGACCGGTAGGTAGCTTGGAGTTGGTAGCTCTAACTCTAGGGTTCTTCATTTTTCGTTTTAACAATATGGAGGATGCTAACTACATTTTAATAGGAGGTCATTGGTTTTTGGGCAAAATGAGCCTTTTTCTCAAACGATGGGGTGAAGATTTTGACTCTAAAAAGTAAAATATTAACATTACCCCTATTTGGGTTTGTCTCCCGAGTCTACATGCCTAGTTCTTCAATGAATATTGGAGGTAACTATAACCAGAACTATAGGGGACCTGATCTCCATTGACCATGCGACCTTGGCCAGGACAAGGATGACTCATGTATGAATCTATGTAAATGCTAATTTGGATAATGAATTGCTAAGGTTTGTGGAGCTAGAGTATGGAGAATACTATCAAAAATAGCTGGTATAATACAAGAACAGACTAGCATTCTGTACAGAATACAAAAATCAAGGACATCTATGCAATCAGTGTCCTAACCTGGTAATTAATAGAGAAAAGTAGAAGTAGGGAATGCTAGACAGAGGAAATTTGAGGAGTTTCCTTGGCAGAGGTAATTTCAATCAGGTAAACTATGTCTACCAAAAAAATAAAAGAGAGGGTACAGGATGCCAACAAGACAAAGGAAAACAATAGGTTAACCAAAATACTCTAGTAAGTTCCAATCCTCTAGTTTCAAATAAATTTTTAATTCTATCCACTATGGAAGTAGGAGGATTATTGAAAGACATGGAAGCCCAGAACCTTCAGGCTAACCTTTTTGACTCTTTATAATCCCCATCCAATTCAAGATCCTTAAACCCTAATTATGAAATTATTGTAAGCCATGTGGGCATCACAAAGCCAAATCCTAATGCCCGATATCTAAAATCCTCATCCAAGTCAGGATCCTTAAACCTCAATGCTGAAAATACTTCAAGCCCAGTGGGCATCCCAAAGCCAAACCCCAATGCTGAACAACTTAGGAAGAAAGTTGAGGCATTGGAAAATAAAAAATCTCATCTCCCTAACATCATCACTAGGAGCCAGGTGAATCCTACTGAGGGTTCGTACCACAGACCAAGGGAATACAAGAAAAAAGGAGAATATTTGGATGTAGGGGTGGAGATATGTGAAACTCTTCAGAATGAGGAATATGGTAGTTCAGTTTTGCAAAAAATTGCCTCCCCCCAGTTTAGTCCTAAACAAACCAGGAGCACTGTGCAATCTCCTATAGATTTTGGCAGTGAAAAAATAAGAGGGAGAATATCAAATGTTGAGCATAAAAAAATTAAAACTGATAATGACATTGCCAATGGAAAATAGAGAACCTTGTTTCAATAGGTTATTCCGGGTTCTGAAGACAACAAATTAGGAAAAACCCCTCAACGGATGGGGAGAGGAAGAAATCCAAAACAATCTAAATGAAGTTCCTCTCATGGAACGTGAGAGGCCTCAATGGCCTGCCCAAACATAGGGAAGTCAGTGCAATAAGAAATCAAGTGAATCCAACTATTATCATGTTGCAAGAAACAAAAACTGAGGAGATTCAATCAAAAAAAGTAGAAAAAAAATCTGGAATCAAGGGGAGATGGTTTGCAAATCATCCAGAGGAGCATATGGAGGCCTTATGACTTTGTGGGATCCCCGGATAGTAGAAGGCACCATTATTCAAAAATATGACAGGGTTATTAGTGTTTTATTTAAGGAAATAAACAACAATAGGTTGTGGATCCTTTCAAATATTTATGCCTTGAATTCAATTCAAGGGAGAGCTCTACTATGGGAGTACTTAGGCAATCTAAGTGAAATCTTCCATAATTTCCTCTAGATTATGGTTGGGGATTTTAACACTTCTCTTTACCCTTTAGATAAAATAGGTGGAAATAGACCACCTATCAAGAGCATGAATGAGTTCAATGACTTTATGAACTCCAACATGTTTATGGATGTAAAAATTATAGGAGCAAATTATACCTAGAGCAATCGACGGATAGGGTGTCATCTGATTCAAGAAAGGCTTGACAGGTTTTTTCTATCAAAGGAGGCTACAACTCTGTTCGGTGATTCTACCCTGAAAGCCCTTCCTAAAATTATCTTTGATCATAATACCATTTTTTTGGAGATCCCTAACCCTCTGTACTTCAAGAAACATTTTAAATTTTAATCTATGTGGATCAAACATTCCAGTTTTAGAGATAACTTAATTCAGTGGTGGCAGCAGCCTGTCAGGGTTAGTGCAACTTTTAAACTTGTTGGTAAATTAAAGTTTGTTAAGGAAAATATTTGAACTTGGAACAAATATGTCTTTGGTAACCTCTTTGAAAATAAAAAATAGGTTGTTGAAATTTTGAAGATAATTTATCAAAGGATTCAACATGATGATGCTGATGAAACTACTAGGTAGGAGGAACAGATAAAACTAGCAGAGTTTCATAATATTTTGGCCTATGAGGAAATCTATTGGAGGCAAAAATCAAGGGATATTTGGTTGAAATATGGAGATTCAAATTCCAAGTTTTTTCATGTCACCACACTTAGAAATAGAAGCAATAACAATATAATTTTTTTTTAAAAAGCATATGGTTCTATTACTCAGGACTTAACAAAAATCAGAAAGGAGGCAGTAACTTATTTCAATTCTATCCTTGGTCAGGAATCACAGTGCAATGAGGAGGCCAAAGATATTCTCTTGCAATCCATTCCTAGCATAATAAATGAGGATATAAACCTTAAGCTTCTAGCTCCCTTTTCTGATGAGGAAATTAAGGAAGCCTTGTTTAGCATGGAGCCAAACAAAGCCCCGGGACCCGATGGCTTTCCCCCTCATTTCTATAAATATTTTTGGGACATCGTAAGTGAGGATGTAATTTTTGCTATTAGAGAATTCCAAGCAAGCAATCATATCCCAAAATGTCTCAACTCTACTTTTATTTCTATAATTCCTAAGAAGAAAACCCCTGAATCTATGGCTGACTTCAGGCCAATCAATATGTGCAATGTTTCTTACAAGATACTAACTAAAGACATTGCAAATATAATGAGATATTTTCTTCCTCACATCATAGATCCATGCTAGGGAAGCTTTGTCCAGGGCAGGTCAATATTGGATGAAGTTATCATAGTTCATGAAGCTTTGCACTCTGCTCATAAGACTAATAGGTCTATTTTTGCCCTCAAGCTTGATATGAACAAAGCATTTGATAGGCTAATTGTTGTCCTCATTAAGTTTGTTTTTCACCACCAATGGGTTAATTTGATCAAATAATGCATTTCTAAAGCATGGTTCTCTATTATGGTTAATGGAATAACTGCTAGTTACTTTCAAAGTCATAGAGTAATTCAGTAGGGGGACCCTATCAGCCCCATGTTATTCATCATTATGGCAGAAGCTTTAGGCATAACCATAAAAAATTCTTACAGTTAAAGGCTAATATCAATAATCAAGGCAACATCTCTCACTAGGGTTGTTTCTCACCAACAATTCGTCGATGATACCCTTCTATTGACTAAGGCGTCGGTGGTTGAGGCCAAAAGAATTAAATACATCCTGCAAATCTATGAGGATGCTACTGGTCAAAAAGTTAATTTTAGTAAAAGCAAGTTATATTTCTTGAACACCCCATTTATAGGTAAGGAAGGATTGTATAAATTTTAGGGTGTGATATAGCAACCTCCCCACTTTGTATCTTGGTATCCCTCTTTTCATTGGTTCTTCGAGAGAGTCAATGTGGGACAGGGTTATTGAAGGAATTCAAAAAAAACTTACTGGATGGAAAGGTCATCTTCTATCTCAAGCAGGAAAGTTGACCCTCACTAAGGCCTCTCTTTAGAGCATTCTAGTCTATTTCCTCTCTGTTTTCAAAGCCCCTGTGAAGATTTCCAGAAATTTGAGAAACTCTAAAAATATTTTTTATGGACTGGATTAGAGGAGAAAAAAGGATACACCTTATAGGATGGACCAAAGTGTGCAGAACCAGGGAAAATGGGGGCTTAGTTCTAAGGAGAATTGCTCATATGAATTTAGCTTTACTAGCTAAGCAGGCATGGCACCTCATTTCTGGTGAATAAAATGAATGGACAGCTATCATCAAATGAAAGTATCTTCAAAATATGGAATTTCTAAGTGACTCAGTTCCAATTAGAGGTTTTGATTTTTGGAAAGCAATTCTCAATTGTAAGGAAATCATCAAAAAATGTTTAAGATGGGTTTTAAGAAATGGTGAGAGGATAAATTGTTGGAATGATAGGTGTGCTAAGGACAAACCACTGATGCAATATCCTAACTTAGCTTGAATCAGAGATATAATGGAAGAACTCATTGGCAAAAAAATCTTTGATTATATGGTTGAGCGAAGAGGCAGAATGAAGTGTAAACAAATAAGGATTCAAGGATTTCAAATGGAATAAAATGATATTGTAACATTCTCGGGCAACAGTTTATCCCCATGAGACCTAAGGAAGATCAAATGACCTAGGCTCCTACGAAAAATAGGTAGTTCACTATTAAATCAATTTATAAGCTTTTGATCGATGACGAGGATTTTGTCCTCCAAAAGGACTTAGTTTGGATAAAAAATTTAATTCCAAAAATTGTAGTCTTTTCATGGTTGGTTATTTAAGGAAGAATTCTAACCATTGATAATATTATGTGTAAAGGTATTCATATCACTAATCACTGTTATCTATGCAAGGCTAATTGGGAGACCATTTATCACATTTTACTTGAGTGCCCTTTTTCCTTGACTATCCTAAGTGGGTTTTTTTAGGCCTTCAATATTTCTTGGGTTAAACTAGCCATTGTACTTGATTTTTTCATCCAGTGGCCTTGCCCCTTTTCAATCCAAAGACTTAGATACATGTGGAAAATTTGTCTCAATCACTATATTTGGTAGGTGTGTTTAGAAATGAACCATAAAGTCTTTAATGATTCTATCCATGATCATCAAACTATCATTGTCAAGATCCTATCCTTTTCCAATGAGAATGTGAACCTTAACCCTTTTAATAGTCGTAAACCTCATCTGTAGGAGACCATGATTGCTCAATTTTTAAGCTTAACCTTGTTAGATGAGTCTGTGCCTAGGGTAGTCAACCCTAGAGCCAATGTTAAGTGGTCCCCACCTCCTATGGGTTGGTTTAAGATTAATTTTGATAGAGCGGCTAAGAATCCTGGCAGAGTAGGCACTCGCGGCATTGTGCGAGATCATAATGGAAATATGATGCTTGCATTTTCCAAATATTTGGGAACAAGGACAAAAAAACAAAATTGAAGCTATAGCTATGTGGAGAGGCCTTCAAATGACTCAAGACTTAGAAGGCAATTTGATCCTAGAAGGAGACTCTATGCATGTTATAAATCTCCTCAATAATTGGAAAACACCTCCTTGGAGGATTAAAACAATTGTTTAAGAAGCTAGGATTCTTTTCTAGGGAAGACAAGATAGAAAAGCCCAACATGTATTTCGGGAAGCTAACAAAGTTGTTGATAAGCTGGTAAATTTGGGTGTCGATGGTGACAGACTTTTGAAATGGGAACACGGTGTACTGAGCGAAGTAGAGGAATTATTCAATAAGAATTCCAAAAATTATAGTTGAATTTACCAACAGAGAAGGCACTGTAAGTTTGAAGGCTATGATAATTCCCATCTCTTTTTTGAAATGGGCTCACAATAAAAATTATCCGAGCTGTCAGTATTGGTGGATACTGCTTGGAAATACCACAAAGACTAATGGAGACAGTCATATGTTAGATAACATGGCTCATAGTCATCTTAGTAATTTGAGGTTGGTTGATAATCACAGGACATGAAAGAAAAGGTAATATAAGACTTCGAACCAGAGCAACATGGACCACCAGATAGCCACCACCATAAATCTAGCCAGCAGGTTCACTTCTCCAAGGCTAATTGCCCAAGACAAGATGTGGTCCCAAAGCATATCATATACAGAAGAAAGCAATTACCAAAGAATTATTAAGATTAACTATCAATACAAAGCTTCTGGGAGTTTTTTTTAGTACTCTGCCATATGTGTCTGTAGCTTTTTGTTTCTCCACTATTTCAAGGAAGGGATCTATGTCTATTTTTTTTTGTAATTATGATGTAGGTGTGTTTTCTCGGGGTATACCAAAAATGTTGTATGGGAAGTTTCTTTTTTATAACAGACTATGTGTCTTACCGGATGTAATGGCTTTGGCGACATGTATATTTTACATATATAGGATCCTTAGTAAGGACATGTTCATCAACAACCCTAGGCTAATTTTTGTAAAAGGTTTTCGGTCAACATGTAAAACCCGGTATTAATGCTATAGTATCTTATCTACCAAAAAACAAAAAGACACTCATGGATCCAAATAGACATGCTTCTAAATGCATCTACTTATTTTATTACCAAATTGCAACTATACAAATAACCAAAGCTATTAAGCTTTTTAATGCATAGCTATTATCATAAAGCTACCCCTCTCTATGACCCTTCTCAACTACTCATGAGATTCATTCCACAATTCACCCCACCATATGATTTATTTGCAATAAATGATTCGACCCTCACTTAACAATTAAAGTTCCACACTCTTAACTATTAAATGAAATGGATTCTTCTCATCTTATTTAATTAAATAAAACCACTTTAATTTTATCACAAAATATTTCTTATCATTTCATATAGTAAGGCCCATACCCTCATTTTACAAAATGAACCATAAACATAATTAAATCCATCTACTTTAATTTCCATAAACCATTTTCATTTCATAAAGCAAGGTCCCATACCCTCATTTTACAAAATGAACCATAAAATTTATTAAAGCCATCTACTTTAATTTCCATAAACCCTTTTCATTTCATAAAGCAAGGTACCATACTCTCATTTTACAAAATGAACCATAAACATAATTAAATCCATCTACTTTAATTTCCATAAACCCTTTTCATTTTATAAAGCAAGGTCCCATACCCTCATTTTATAGAATGAACCATAAACATAATTAAAGCCATCTACTTTAATTTCCATAAACCCTTGAAGAACACAAGCTTATACTAAGAGGGGGGTGAACAGTATAAGACCACTTTTTAATTTTCTTTTCCAATAATTATTATGCAATGTATAGATAGTAGTATCAATAACAGTAATCAAAGAAATGCACAAATCAGCACACACAATAGAGACATTAAATTTACTTGGTTCACCCAATGTGGGCTACTCCATGAAGAAAATATTTCACTAAAATTTTCTCAATCAATCTCTTGGGAATCATTTTACTATTACAATATTTATGGAACTCTATCCAAAGGATACACCAATCTCCTAATCAAGTTCGTGGATCTCTATCCACAAGAAAACTCCTTTCCCTTAAGCTCTTACTAGTGATCTTATAGAAGACTATTACCCCCACTACTCTGGCTAATGGATATCTATCCATTGAAGACACCTATCCTCACTATCCTGGCTAATGGATCTCTATCCATTGGAGACTATCATCCTCTATAATCTATCACCTTCAAATATTTGTCTCAAATTTGTACTAAACTTAGTCCTTCGATCTAGCACAAATATTTCCTCAATATCTATCCTTTGATATGCACTACACACAATTGTTAGGTCTAGCACAAATCTATCCTCAATCTCTATACTCCGATCTGCACTAAACACAGTCCTTTGGTCTAGCACAAATATGTCCTTAATCTCTATCCTTTGATCTACACTAAACATAGTCCTTCAATATAGCACAAATTTATCCTCAATATTTGTCCTCAAGCCTTAACACAAAGCTTGAATCAGTCACAAATCAACTCTGCTAGATCTGACCCAAACCTTGACTCAAGGTTTGAACAAATTAATTAATCAACTCTGCTCACAAGCCTTATCAAAGACTTATCTAAAATCTACCTTGTAAGCTTCCACAAAATCTCACACCAATTTGTCCTTAAGTCCTCTCTATAACTTATCCAATTTGCTCAATAAGTCCTCACTAGAACTTATCCAAATATGCTCAATAATTCCTCACTAGAACTTATCCAAATATGCTCTCAATATGTATTGTAAGCTTCCACAAAAGCTTACCCAAATATGTCCACAAGTTTTCTCAAATACCTACCTCAATTCTACTCAACAAGTCCACACTAGAACTTGTCCAATATCATAGAAACATAAAGAGAATTGTTAGAGACTCAATATGCTTCACATTCATCACAATACTCAATTAATTTCAATCACCCTTTAAGAAACATATAGATAATTGTTAGAGACTCAATATGCTTCACATTCACTTCAATGCTCAAACACTTTCACTCACTCTTTTATCATAGAAACATATAGAGAATTGTTAGAGACTCAATATGTTTCACACTCATAAACTCTCAATATCTTTCTCAAATCAATTTAGAATATAGAATAATTTGTTTCACAGAACTTGAACAATCACGCATTTAGTTGACTAGGTTCAACTAACTCTTACTCAACCAATCACTCAATAAAATGATCCTTGCTCACAAACTCTAGTCCAAGCATATGAATACTCACTCAAATATTTCCAACAATTCTTTATCAACCAATCTCACATAACAATGATACTCATGTTATTTCCAAACCCTAGTTCAAGTTATTCACTCAACAACTCACTTCAACAACAATGCTTATAATACAATCTTCACATAAAAATGATACTCATGTTCTTTGCAAACCCTAGTTTAATTTCTTCACTCAACTCAAACACTTCAACAACAATGCTTATAAAATAAGGTGTTGAGTGGTATTTTCACCCAGTTGTGAAAACACACTCTTTGATAGGATCCGAGTCCCAAATCCTCTGCTTGCAAAGAAATTACATAGGTAACTTCTCCAAGGTTCCTGTTATGTTAGCCTTTGTACCAATAATGTTGTTCAATTTGAAAGCTGGGAATACCTTAGCAGTTGCAAGTAACTGTTAACAAGGGGCACTATGGTTTATTTTACTCTGAAATTGCAATGGACTCAAAGTGAATTGATCTTAAAGATAAATCTATTTTCGATATCGGGCTTTGGTAGATTTTCAATTATTTATTTGAATGACGGTAATTAAAAATGCAAAAAAATAAAGAATTGAGAATAAAAATGCAAAGAGGATGAACTAAACTACATTCAGAGTGCTACCATCCCAATCTGACAAAACCGAAGATAATGAGGTTTTTTGCATACAACCTAACCTATTGAACCTACAAAACTCGCACAATCCAGATAAGCTAGGTGCTGGTTTCTGGGGTCTTAACTATGGTTTTCAGATCTAGACATTCGCATGAAGCAACCAAGAGAACTTGCATTAAACTTCACCTATAAGCCTAAAAATCTGAAAGGGGAAAGATAAACATTCAATTTTGCATGCAGAATATAACTCCTTCTTTCTTGCCAATTGAGATGCAACTCTCTGTAATTTTGTATTAAAAAGAATATATCAGTTACAATGACAGAATGTTCCAATTTTGACAAAACCAGAATAAGTGGAGGAAAATGCTCCAAAAGCAGGCCCAGAATGGCTTGTTGCCTTTGGCTCTACAACTCTGCTAGCAGCAATTTCTGACCCTTGTATCTGTCCTGTGCTTCTACTTTTAAAAATTTTGGTGCGGTTCTCAGTTTCACTCTACGATGCTTCATTTCATTTCCCAAATTGCATCGTTTCGTATTCCCCACCTTTTTTTTTTCTTTTGAATTTATGTTCGATGTCAAAACGTTTGATATTATCTGTAAACTGTAACACTTTTGTAACCCTTACACCTATATGCCACATGTTCCATGCTTCTCTGCATGTTTCATAACTGCCCCCTTGTAAATCATGACAAAAAATAGCATGTCACGATATCATGACATTTTTTCGCATGCAACTCTGCTCTTCTACCTATACTGCGAAAACAAGATGTGTCGTGAAATCATGACATTTTTCAGCCAACAGCCTTGTCCGCCACCATGCACAGCAAAAATGATACATGTGAAATCGCAACATTTTTATGCTATCGGGCAGTGTGGGTGCAACCTGTCGCGAAATCACGACGTCTTTCTGCTTCGTTGGGTTTTGTTGCATTTAGTCACAAAAACATGACATGTCATGAAATCATGACACTTTTTCTCTTTTGCACCATCTTCTGCTTTCTATCGTGAAATCACGATGCTTTTCTCTTTCAAATCATCTCGCTGCTTTCTGGTCACGAAATCGTGACAACTTTTCATTTCGTACACTCTAGCTGCTTTCTGTCACGAAATCACGACTCTTTTCTCTTTCAAATCATCTCACTGCTTCCTATCATGAAATCATGACAACTTTTCATTCCGTACACTCTGGCTGCTTTCTATCATGAAATCACGACGCTTTTCATCTTTTGAACTGCTCTTGCTGTATTTGGCCACAAAAACATGACATGTCACGAAATCGCAACATATTTTCCTTTCGTACCATCTCGCTGCTTGGAGCCGCAAAAACGTGACCTATCGCGATATTGCGACATTTTTTCTCTATGTTCATTTTGGCTGCTCTAGGTCGCAAAACTTTGACATGTCGCGATATCACGACATCTTCTGCCTTGACTCTTCTCTTACCGCCTTCGACCGTGATTTCATAACACGTCACGATATCGTGACATTTTCTCTTCATGATGCATTCTACTGATCTTAGCTGTGAAAACACGACATGTAGTGAAATCATGACATTTTTTCGTTCCACTGCACTTTGCTTGTCTGAGTCGCGACAGAGCAAAACGTCACGAAATCACGATAACTTTCATTTTTGGGCAGCGATAGCACAACACGTCGTGAAATCACGACAAATTTTCTTTTCTCAGCAATGACATAGCAACACGTCACGAAATCATGACAACTTTCATTTTTGGGCAACGACAGCGCAACACGTCGTGATATCATGACACTTTTCTTTTTTGGCCACGATGGAGCAACATTTCGTGATATCGTGACACTTTTCTTTTCTGGTCGCGATGGAGCAACATGTCGCGATATCGCAACACTTTTCTTTTTCTAGCCGCAATGGAGCAACATTTTGCGATATCGTGACACTTTTATTTTTTGGCCGTGATGGAGCAACATGTCGCGATATCGCGACACTTTTCTTTTTCTAGCCGCGACGGAGCAAAATGTCACGATATCGTGACACTTTTTCATTTAGTGAAATTTTTCCTTCTTCCTTGATTTTAGCATCTGGGTCACTGAGATCTTTCTTTGAAAGCATGCAAAAAAGGTGGGTCCCCAATTTTGGGGTGTGTTGTGGATCAACCACAACAAATGGTGACTCTGCTGTCAAATGCTCCTGAGCATTTTGGTGAGAACCCAACCTGGAAGTATACAAACTCGAAAATAGGTGTTAGCACATAAGAAACATAAACAAATGCCCATAGATCAAAAATACATGAATCATCAGAATCATTAAGTATCAGCTCGGTGTGTGCAATGTGTTTCATTCCCTATCATTTGAACTTGTTCAACATTCCATTGTCATTTTCACTTATGATTTGTATGCAAGGCTATGAATGATTTGTGCAGGATTTGATGCATGATGAAGATGCTAGAGATGTAACAACCTGCTTTATAAATGCTCAAACCTTCTAATATCATGGACAAACATATTAAAAATGTCAAACCCTCTTAGGACCAAATATATGTCTACTAAATTAATTTACTAGATCCCAAAGTTGGTTATGTGTCACTACCATATTGAACCCATGTGCAAGTGTGAGTGAAATCAAAACTTTGGGGAATAGGATTCCCAACCTAAGCGAGATGGGAATTTAACCCTATCCTTACTATTCTGATTTGGAATTCATTACCTCATCTTGAACAAAATAATTTAACCTGTTATGGATGAAATGATCAGGCTAGTCTATCCATATGAGCAATCAGTGGTCTTGCTTTTAGACAAGACATGTTGCCACGCATGAGCATACTTAACCCCATAATCCATGACCTGACTTCATTCATTCTCTTCACTCTCTCTTTCTTTCTTTTTTTTCTTGGATCTTTGAGATGACTACCCATCCTTGCTAGGGACATGTAGTACGATCCCTCCAATCCAAGATGAGGTGAAATGGGAAATATTAATTTTTACTTCTTGGACCTTGGGGATGACTATCCATCCTTTCTAGGGACATGTAGTACGATCCTTCCAATCCAATATTAAGACAAAATGGGAAATATTAGTCAATTTTATTACTTGGACCTTTGGGATGACTACCCATCCTTTGCAGAGGACATGTAGTACTATCCTTCCAATCCAAGTTTTATGATGAAGTGGGAAAAATTGAAGCTTTGGGGAATCGGATTCTCAACCTAAGCAAGATGAGAATTATGTCCTATCCTTACTACTCCATGTAGGTTAAATAAGAGCTTTGGGAAATTGGATCCTCAACCTAAGTTTGATGAGGATTTAACCCTATCCTTACTACTCTGGTTTTAGGCTTTAAGCTTTTATGGGAGTGGTAAAAACCACTATTTCAAGGATTATGTTGCATGATAGGACAGACATGAAATATTCTTTTCACCTCACCTTTTCATCCAAGTATGGTTTTAACCATTTTGCTCAAGATTCTTTTTAATGTGCATGGAATGTGCTTGGTTCAAGATAGTTTGGGCAGCATTTCCCAACCTTAGGATCCTTTTAATATCTCTGGAAAAGGAGGATGGCCACTTCCAGACCTAGGAGGAGGACTAACAGACAGGTTTTGTTTTGATTTTACTACAACAGAATAAGTTGTGAAACTTGTCAATTTCATTATTTTGTAGTAGTTAACATCCATTTCAGTCCTAATCATTTATTTTTTGTTCAAGATACTTTTGTGATGTGATTAGCAGTAGATCTGATTAGTCTTTTTGCTTTCCAACAACTTTTCAATTTACTACAATTTCCATTTCCAACAATTTACATTTTTTTGTAATTTTCTTGCATTATTGTTTTTGCTATCAACCCTTGCACATAATATTGACAACCTTCTATTATAGAGTATTGACAGGACTTAAGTTTAGTTTTCATTATTGCAATAGTAAATAGACTTTCATTTTGCAACTGTAACTAGGGTTTTAATTTTGTAATTTAATCATATTTTATTCTTGCAACTGTAACTAAGGTTTTTTTTCTATAATCAGTAATTAGTCTTCATTATTGCAATTATATTAAAGTTCAATTTATGTAATTTAGAGATATAAGAGACCTAAAAACCCCCACACAATAAGTTCCACCAATGAGACTTGTTGCTCCTAATTGACCTTAAATTATAGCCCTGTTCACTCCTTATTTCACAGATAGCCTTGTACACTACCCTGGATTGACAGATTCATTGAGAATTAATTATATGGTTAACGATATCCCATCACTTGCACTATGAATCCATGTGCCCAAATCTGTGATATGAGAAAAATCTTCCATTGAAGTTTCCTTGTCCTGACCTCATTGGTATCTTAGTCTCTCTTAACCTATTATGATTGTTGTTCCATCTATTTATTCTATGTACCTTGCTCCTTTCCTTGTTCAACTTCATGTTGTCCAACTCATCCTCATATGTCTCCCTTTATCTTACACTCTCTTCTTCTAAAGTTTCTTCTTTAGAATTTGAGGTTGACTCTTCTTCTTGTTTCTTTTGAGCCTATTCAAAACCAAGACCTATTTTGTTTTTTGACCTTATTTGTACTTTGATCATCTCATCCACAATGTTTGAGCTCTTTCCAAACTTATGTAGCTTATCTTTGGATTTTTCTATATCTTCCCTTAGTAGAACTACTTCTTGTTATAACTTTTCACATTCTAAGACCTTTGCTTCTAACTTATCTTTGAACTTCTTTGTCTTAGCCATTGACTTTTTTAGATCCTCTATAAGATTTATTATTTCTTCATCGTATTTTTGAAAATGAAACTCAAGTTTAGAGTTTTGCTTTCTTACCTTCTTTACTATGTCAAGAGCATAAATAAGTTCTACCTTAAGATCATATTCTTCTTTATATAATTCCTCCTCTATTTGTTTGCCTTTGTCTACATCTTCATTTTATTTTGACTTTTCTTCTATATGATCACCTTCTTCTTCTTCTAGTGCCATTAGAAGATTTTCTTTTGGTCCTTCAAGTGCATCCTCATATTCATCATCACTAAAACTATAACCATTCCTTGTACAACTATCTTCAAGATGTCCAAAGATACCACATCTAAAATACTTGATAATTATTGGTGACCTTTTCTTGACTTCTTCCTTTTCTTCAATCATAAATAGGACTTAATATCTATCATTATCTAAAAACTAGCATCACTATCACTTGAGTACTTACTTGCCTTGTCTGCATAGTAGCTCCTATTTTGTCTTTGGAAGAACTTCTTCCCTTGTCTACTTTGTCCATACTTACCTTTATTTTGGTACTTGTATCATTCTGATTCGTTGTTCCTGTGATGTTTTTTCTTCATTATTGTTATTTTAACTTCTTGGCAATCAATTTCATAGTGACTATACTTTCCACAACTGAAAAATCTAACAAATTTTGTATATTTAAATCTTCTTGAATCCTTATTCCTTCTACCATAATTATCTTCTTCATCATTGGATGACTCATTGCTTGATTTTGACTTCTTACCCTTTGTCTTCTTGATTGCTTTGAAGGCTTCTTCCTTCTAGGTATTAGGTTATTTTGTTCTTAACTCAAAAACTATAAGAATACCAAGCAACATATCTCTTGTCAAAGAATCACCATCCTTTGATTCTTCTATAGCAGAAATATTTTCACTAAATAATTTTGGAAGAGATCTTAAGAACTTATCACAAACATCAGATTCTTCAACCTTAAGTCCAAGTCCTTGCATAGCATTAACAAACTCATTGAATCAAAGTAGATATGTACTAATGTTTTCCTCATCTTTCATTCTTAACTCTTCAAATTTTCCTTTGAGATTTTGTTTCTTTGATTTCTCGACACCTTTATCTCCTTCATATATACTTTGCAACTTATCCCAAATTCCTTTTGCATATTTACAGTGCATAACCTTTATGGACTCTATTCTATGCAATCCTCTCAAAATTGCATTCATTTATTTTGAAATGTAATGTTGTAGAAGTTTACCTTCCTTATCTGTAGGTGGATCAACTGGCGATATGTAGCCATTTTCCACTACTTCTCAAATTTCATTGCCAAGTGCCATAAACTGAATCTTCATTCTCATACTCCAATATATAATCACTTCCATCAAATATTAGTGTAGGATTATCTGAGGACATATTGTTAGAATCCATTGTGTTATTGAAATATTTTCCTTTAAGTTGTTAAACTCTTCTGAATGAACCCACTCTAATACCAATTGAAGAACACAAGCTTATATTGAGAGGAGGGTGAACAGTATAAGACTACTTTTTACTTTTCTTTTCCAATAAATATTATGCAATATATAGATAACAATATCAACAACAGTAATCAAAGTAATGCACAAATCAACACACACAATAGAGATACCAAATTTATGTGGTTCACCTAATGTGGGGTACTCCACAAAGAAAATATTTCACTAAATTTTTTCAATCAATATCTTGAGAATCCTTTTCCTATTACAATTTTTATGGACCTCTGTCCAAAGGAGACACCAATCCCCTAATCAAGTTCATGGATATCTATGCACAATAGAACTCCTTTCCCTTAATATCTAACTGGTGATATTCTATAATAATTGTTACCCGACTGCTCTGGCTAATGGATCTTTATCCACTGAATACACTTATCCTCACTGCCCTAGCTAATGTATCTCTATCCATTGAATACTGTAATCCTCTATACTCTATCATCTTAAAAGCTCTATCTCAAATATGTATTAAATTTAGTCCTTTGGTCTAGGACAAATCTATCCTCAATATTTGTCCTCTGATATGCACTAAACATAGTCCTTCGGTCTAGCACAAATATATCCTCAATATTTATCCTCTGATTTGCACAAAAAATAGTCCTTCGGTCTTGCACAAATCTATCTTCAATCTCTGTCCTCAAGCCTTAAAAAAAAGCTTGACTCAGTCACAAATCAACTCTGCTAGATCTACCCCAAAACTTAACTCAATGTTTGAACAAATCAATCAATAAAATTTGCTCACAAGCCTTATCAAAGACTTATCTAAAATTTGCCTTGTAAGCTTCCACAAAAGCTCACACCAATCTATCATTAAGTCCTCTCTATAACTTGTCCAATCTGCTCAATAAGTCCTCACTAGAACTTATCTAAATATGCTCAATACGTTCTCACTAGAACTTATCCAAATATGATCTTAATTTGTAATGTAAGCTTCCATAAAAGCTTACCCAAATCTATCCACAAGTCTTCTTAAAGACTTACCTCAATTTTGCTCAACAAGTCTACACTAGAACTTGTCCAATCTCATAGAAACATAAAGAGAATTTTTAGAGACTCAATATGCTTCACATTCATCACAATACTCAATTACTTTCAATCACCCTTTTAGAAACATTAGAGAATTGTTAGAGAATCAATATGCTTCACATTCAATTTAATGCTCAAACACTTTCACTCTTTTATCATAGAAACATATAGAGAATTGTTAGAGACTCAATATGTTTCACACTCATCAACTCTCATATCTTTCTTAAATCAATTCAGAATATAGAATAATTTGTCTCACAAAACTTGAAAAATCACACATTTACTTGACTAGGCTCAGCCAACTCTTACTCAAACAATAACTCAATGAAATGATCCTCGCTCACAAAATCTAGTACAAGCATATGAATACTCACTCATGTATTTCCAATAACACTTTATCAATCAATCTCACATAACAATGATACTCATGTTCTTTCCAAACCCTAGTTCAAGTTCTTCACTCAACAACTCACTTCAACAACAATGCTTATAATACAATCTTCACATAACAATGATACTCATGTTCTTTGCAAACCCTAGTTTAATTTCTTCACTCAACTCAAACACTTCAACAACAATGCTTATAAAACAAGGTTTTATCAACAACTCTTAATTCCAAAAAACCTTGAAGCATTAATTCAAAATACTCTCAAAAATGCAACCCAAACAATCCTTTTCACTCCAAATTTCATTCACAATTTTCAACAATCACTCATTAGGAAGAATATGCCCATACCTTTTGTTGGATGTAGAAGTGCCTTTAGAAAACCTATCTTAATCACAATTTTTTTCTTTTTAATTACAATGGTTAGACACAAGAATATTACTTCAACACTTTCCAAAATATTCCTTGGACATAAAAAAATCACAACTCAATTCATGCCTTATTGCCCCCTTCTAAAACAACACTCATAATACCATACATAAAGAAAAATTCCTTGATACACCTTATAAAATCCAACTTAAAATAATATCTAACACCATAAAAATATCAACAAAACACCTTACAATCTTTTCAAAACATTTGAGCACACAACATTAAAAATTTAATTTTACAAAAACCCTTATAACTCCTTTAGCAACCTTAGAACCAATTTAAATATGCAAAAATTAATTTTTAAATGCCCAAACTATATCCCCAAAAATTTTGGTGACCAATTTCCAAGAATACCTTATACTTCCCACAAAATGGAATTCAACAAGATTCGATCCACCGTATCCTCTAGCCTAAGTGCCTTAGCGCTTGGGAGCCCACCGCGTGGGCTACGAATGCCCATGTGAAATAAGGTATAGCACCTTCCCCTTATGCCTTCACTCAACGTCAATATCTCACGAAACATGCAAACTTCCTCCTTCACTTTGGATGCAACGCTATTCAAAAGGCTCACCAATATTTAAAGCTTGCAATGATTATCAAAGGAATGGTAAGTTTTTGATGGTGTGATATTTCCTCCTTTTATACATGTTTTTAAACTTCTCCTCACGTCGATGCTATTTCATTTGAAATCTAATTTTGAATTTTATTTTTAATAACCCACCTTAGGGTTATTTAACCTTAGCTTAAATCAATTTATAATTAATAATTAAATTAATTAATAATTAATTTAAATAACTTTATAAGTTAAATAATTTTACTCATAAATTAATTTTAAAATTACTTTGTATAATATAATTTATTAGGGTTTTTTCTTGCATTTTGGACTTCATCTAAATTCTTGGAACCAGGTCTTGACACTGAAACCAAAAGGGATGTTGCAAACTGAAACTGCCACCGATTGATGTTGTTAGTTCAACATCAATGACAACTTACTCTTGACATCAATGACAACTTATCACTCAAAATGTCCAACAACCCTTTTCTTTTCATAAAGCAAGGTCCCATACCCTCATTTTACAAAATGAACCATAAACATAATTAAAACCATTTACTTTAATTTCCATAAGCCCTTTTCATTTAATTAATCTAACTATTTAAATTAATGAACCTAAAACTTGAAGAAGTCCTATCACAAGCCAACTTCCCTACTCAATAATGGAACAGAATAGGGGTTCCTACCCAACACCTTATGGACTTTCATGGGCAATTCCCGTTACCAAAACTAGCATTAATCATATATCACTAATATTGAATAACAATCGCAAGCACAAGGGAAGAAATTGACAAGCCAAAAACTGATTTCCATTGATAAACAAGGGCCTATAAATAGGCATTACATCCATGTTACGGATAAGGTCGCATTGAATGACAACTATGCACCTTAATCCCAACAATTAAAAATAAACAACTACAATTTATTAAAATACACCTAACACACCTAATCATACACCTAATCCCCATCAGGCACACAAGATAAGCACAAGGCACAGGTTTAAGGTGGTGCTCATGTCATTTTCTACGATAGTTGTGCCTTAACAACACAAGCTATGACTTAACAAGAGTAGAGAGCTATGCTCTCAACAAGATCAACTGCACTCTTAACAAGAGCAAAGAGCTATGCTCTCATAGCTATGAATAACAACACAAGCTATGACTTAACAAGAAGAACTATGCTATTAACAAAGCAGAGATCTACACTCTCATAGCTATGGATAACAAGAGCAACTATGCTCTTAACAAAGTAGAGAGGTACAATCTCATAGCTATGGCTAACAAGAGCAACTATACTCTTAATAGAGTAGAGAGCTATGCTCTCCTAGCTATGGCTAACAAGAGCAACTACACTTTTAACAGAATAGAGAGCTACGCTCTCATAGCTACAACTAATAACATAAGATATGACTTAACAAGAGCAATTATGCTCTTAATACGATTAGATAGCTACCATATCATAGCTATGACTAATAAGAGTAATTGTGCTCTTAACAGAGTAGAGAGCCACGACCTCATAGCTATTTCTAACAACACAAGCTATGGCTTAACAAGAGCAACTACGCTCTTAACAAGAGCAGAGAGCTATGTTGTCATAGTTATGGCTTAAGATGAGCAACTGCACTCTTAACAGACTAGAGAGTTATGCTTTCATAGCTATGGCTTAACAAGACATTAAATAGAACAACAAAAATTACAAGATATATTGGACTAACCTGGTCATATTCATCGTCTATCTATATTTACCTTCTTCTACCAATATCCCTTCTACTGAGCTCTCTTCTGCAAAGCTTTCTTTTTTTGAACTCTCTTTTAGCCAATGCTTTCTCTTGAGATTTCCTCATTTTCTTCTTGATACCTCCACTTTTTCCTCAACTTTTGTTCACCACCCACTACCATTACTTACACACCCCTTCATCAGGTGGAAAAGGCAACATGCATTCTTTCCACCTTCCCAAGGCATAGCTAGCATTGAATTCCTCTCTTACTCATGTAGAAAAAACCATCCCCTCTCTCTTGCGGAGCCATACCTTGCATTAATGGGCTATACCTCCTTGCCAGCTAGGCTCTACCCCTAGGTGGCCCGCCCAATTCCGAGGTAGGTTCTATTATATGAGATAGATTTTATTGCTTTTATGAAACCCATTCCAATTAGGATAAATCACTCATTTATTTAAAGGTAATCCATAATTTGTCTAAATGAATGTTTATTTAAAATAAATCATCATTTTTGCTCAAGAATAAAATCTAATTATCATTTAAAATAAATCCACCATTTATTTAAATGAGTATCTAATTAAAATAAATCATTATTTTTATTCAAGAATAAAATCTACTTATCATTTAAAATAAATCCACCTTTTATTTAAATGAATATCTAGTTAAAACAAATCATTCTTTTTATTCGAGAATAAAATCTATTTATCATTTAAAATAAATCCACCATTTATTTAAATGAATATCTATTTAAAATAAATCATTCTTTTTATTCAAGAATAACTAAGAAGTTATGAAGGTAGTTCATTCATTCATTATTTTCTATATTATAGAGGTGAAGTGTTGAGGTAAAAGATAATTAAGTATATGCACAAACAAAGAGGGAGATATTTCCATCAATTTAGTCACTTGTCTCTACCTCAAGAACTTATGATAGCTACTAGACCATTAGTTTGGGGCTCAAGGTGACTATCTATTGATGATTATCCCTAACTGAATGCATGTCTATATGAAGGTATCTATCTTTGTTACCTTTGATTTTTCATATCATAATTTCACCCAACCTCAAGTACCCTCATATTTAGTGGATGACTCAACTTCTTCCACTTACAAGTGCACCTGATCCTACACATTGGCAATTTATTAGCAGTAGCATATTTTTCATTACCTAATAATATTGCATAACTTCTTTTTGGCACAAAAATTGAGTATTAAAGCATCATACATTAATACATTGTTTCTTCATGTTCAAAATTCCATCTTGGAGGGTCATGATAGGTATAGCCAAAATCTATTTAGCTTTCAAAGGCAACTAGTCATAGAATAAAGGTTTCTAGATTGAGCAGAGTCACTTGGTGATTTTAATGAGATCTGATAATAAAGGACATCACCTATCCTATACTATCCAAATTTGCGACCCTAGAGTCCCATCGGGCATGCTAAAAATGGTTGGTCAGAGAATCTATCTAATAGAAAGGTTTGTGCACCCACAGATCTTGACCAACATTGAATGATCGAGGAGCTAAGAAAATTGTAGTGGTTAATCTCTGGAGGAGACCGGTTCCTTGAAGTCCCAACTAACTATTCCTAAATGTGGGGTGAAAAGGGTTTTGAAATAAAAAAAAGTAGCTAAAGCCAAAACTTATAGTGGTGTAGATTAAGGTGCATCAAGACATATGCATATTAAGATATTTCATGACCAAACACAAAAAACACCTAACATACTAGCCAATTCTATTACCACCTACAAAAACAATTAGTCATGATGTCCTGTATCTAATTAAACTATGAATTCTATAACCAATAAATGAACATGATTAGAGTAAGTACGATAAGCATTCAATAGGCATAAATTAGAAATAAGGAGTCATCATACATACATATTATACAATTAGAATAAATCAGAAGCCAAACAACAATCCCTTTGTATTAAAAATATTCACAATTACATATGAATTGTGAAAGCATAAGAGCTAACCTATTTTCCTTACACATTCTAGTATATATAGAAATTTTACAATATCAAATCATGATTACCTTCATAGTGGATTTTTGTTATGTCAGATATTCTACCAGCCTATCCGGATTGCTCAAAAATATGGCTGCTCTAACTACCAACACATGGCTTGTTCACATGGTTAAGATTATGTCTCATCGAATCATGCACAGCTTACTGGTTGCATCTAGTCCCTTGATCTCTACTAACCTTCTCTACTCAGCCACCCTATCATCCATGTGATTGTTTTTTGTTGTTAATATCCTCAGATTTGGAATCCCACCCAATAGATGTAGTGGGAAAAATAACCCTTTTGTTGGAGAGTGATTTATCAAATATTTTGAGTGCTTACGGGATACCTCTTGAATGCTCAGATGCATTTAGATCATATACCAACCTTTTTATGGCTTCATATTTTGGCTGAAACGCTCCATTATTTTTTATTTTATGTTGGATATTTAGAACCTTGGTGGGCCCTAGCTAGGTGTAATTCTTCTAGCACCCTCAACACTTAGCTAGTTTTCAACTGTTGCGTGCATCAAGATTTTGAGCACTGACCAGGTTCCAACTGGGTATGAATCTCTTGGAATTGTCTAGCTACCCTCCTTTCCATGAGTTACAATATCTTGGATGAATTTGAGACCCCACTAGGTTTTAGCCAATCATAAATGTTGTAATAATTTAGGGACTTGCTAAATTTTCTACTTGGTCCTTTGGGTGATGTTGGCTTTCAATTAGGCATAAGTTCTGGCATCTTGAGGATTTAGACATTTTTCTACCTTGGTGAAGACTAGGCTTTTGGGACCCCACTGGGTTTTGATCGGGTACAATTATTTTTATCTTTCTCAAACTTAGTCATTTCTATTTTTTTACCCTCTTTTGGCATCGAGATAGATCTTTGATATTTTATCTGATATCAATTGTCTACAATTGTTTAGACACTCTCCAAACTTGGCCATCCTTTTTATTTTGTTTTAGTTCAGCTTTTGACAAGTGGATGGAGGATTGATGCTATCCTAAATTCTAGTCAGGTGCATACCTTATGACATATTGGATAGATAGTTAGTCTGGCTAAAGTTTGTCTTCCAGTAGTAGGATTCAACACGTATTTTTTATTACTTTGTCTAGATACCATGGATCATGTTCTTTGGTTCCTTAGTCAATCTACCTTAGTCATTATCCATCATCTCAACAAATGCCACTAGGCCTTTAGATCATAGCTATTTTTGTATTCATGCAATAGGCCTGACCTTTGTCCCTTTTTTGAATTTTTATTAGGTACATATTCTTCAACAAGCTCATACGTGGGTCTCTTCACTAATTTTTTTCTTTGCTATGCTTCTGGTATGACTTCTGGGTTTGTGTTGATAATTGTTTTGGCAAAAACTGGTTTTATTTACAAGAGATAAAATTGATATATAGTTTTTAATATCTAGGCATGGGTATGTCCAAAAATTACCCATACTATGTCTATATTATGGAGGCAATACTCTATAGGACAAGCATCACGATCATCATGATCATTACATTTGTAAGAGAAAGAGGAGTAATAAAGTATGTATATATATTTGAGCAATTAATATTGTAAGTTTTTCTTCATGTGTATTACATGAATGATTCAAACTATTTACATTTATATTCTAGCATATTATTGAGTGTTAATTTATTTATCATAAGTCTTAATAAACATATTAATTTACTCATATTATTCTACTCATATTATTATATTTACTTATGTGATATGGCCTGTGATATTTTATTATAGTATAAGGCTTAAAAAGCCATCACATAGAGGGTAATATCTTGGTAATGGATTTTAAATAGTGTAAGACCTCCAAAGTCATGTAGGAGTCAACAAAATTCTAAGACAACTCAATGAAATTCTTTCACTTGATCAAAGGAAGCCCATAAAAAATATTTGATAATTTTTTTCAAGCTTCTACTAGGAAACTTTGGAGGGAACCCAAAAAGAGGAGTAGTACACATGGGTTTTGGTGAGCACCTTAAGAAAAATTGGAATTCTCTTGCTAATGACAATGATTTTGAATCCGTTGTTGTAACTTCTTCTTAACTCTAGCAATTATAAATATCTAAATATTAGAGGAAGAAGAGTGAAAGGAAAAGGGATGTCAAGAAATATAAATATTTCATCATGGTCAATCCATTTTCAACTAAATTGATTAAGTGAAGAAGGTTTGGGGAGGAAATATTGACGATAACATTGCATCTTTTACCATTGAATTCTAGATCTAGATGCTAGGCAAAATTCATCCAGAAACTATAATGCCTATTTGATGCTAGTTTATTCCTCCAATAGAGTTAGGAAGGAGTCATATATGAAGTGGTCATTAACTAACTAAAGAAGTAGAATGCCCTTAATCTTGATAAATTATAAAGGCAAGTAAATACCTAAATCCTTCAATAGCTAACACATAAAGTGTTGGAACAAGTGGATAACCTAATTGAATAGACCAAAAGAGGACAAAGGAGGAGGATTATTTACCATTTATAGCAAAAAAAGTAGAGGCATATATCAAAAGCATTTTAATAGAGTGAATGAAGGTTGGATCAAATCCCAAAGCCTATAACATTGTAATGATGAAAGGCCACTTGATATGATCATAAAATTTGAAAAACTAGTTTTAATAAATAGGGATTTTGCTTAGAGGTTCGAGCCCATTCTATACCTTTATACATAGCAATTATTTTATCTAGAATATACCTGCTTTTTATGAATCATGTTTTTTTAGAACAAACAATTAGAAGAAGTAGATTTTGTATACAAAGCACCAAAACCTTAGTAATTATCTTATGAGAAATGTTCAATAAGGTAATAGGCCTTTGGTTGCATATTTTCTCTAGATTTGTAGTTTTATGTATGAAATTTATATTACATGTGTTGATGAGATCATGTAATATATTGTAATGGAATGCTTCCAAATAAACCTAAAACAAATCTTGACCAATAATGTCCAATAAGGATTTGTAAAATTTATAGGGAAATCCATCATAGCCAAGGGCATTATCATTGGCCATAGAGAAGACTACCTCTTATTGTTTATTTTTAGTTAGTAGGTGGTCAAATAAGGCCTACTATGAAGTGGATAGCCTATATGGGACCATGTTTATACATTGTTGTAGAATAAGACCCTACTTAGGCAAAGGATGCTACAACATGAAAAATTGTTAATATTGTAAAATGAAGCCTTGCAAGATATCAGGAAGTTCTAACAAAAGCATGTTGACCTTATCTGATTTGTTTGATCTTTTTGAAGGCCTGCGAATCTTGCAAGAGTTGAAATTATAAATACCCAAAATATGCCAATTTTGTAACTATCTAAATCTATTTTGCAATCAATCCACCAAAGTCCTTGGTTTCTTCTAATATCTCAAAAATTCATAAATTCCCTTCCAAATTTTTCTAATTCCTCTAAAAATCCAAATCTTCCTCTTTAATTCTCCTAAACTCTTAAAACATTCCCAATATCCTTTTATTTGCACTAATTCCTTTTAAATTTCCCAATTTCTTCTAAAACTCGCAATTAGCTCTCTAATTTATCTTAATTCCCTCAAATATTCTAATCCTCTCTCTAAACGCATCAAATTTTATTTTACTTCTCCTATTCCTTCTCTAAATTTTCTAATTCACTCTAAATTCCCCAATTCTCTTTCCAATTTCTTTGAATTCCTCTTTAACTCCTTTAATTTACCTCTCTAATCTCTAATACCCACTCTAATTTATTTTAATTCCCTAAACTCTTCTAAATCCCCCTAACTTCCTTTTAATTTCTCTCCTAATTATTCTTAAATTACCTTAAATATTCCTATATTTCTCTAATCCCTCTTTAATATTTCTAAATTCCTCTAATACCTTTTTAATTCTTCTAAATTTCTAAAATCCCCCTAATTTCCTTTAACTATTCAAAATACTCTTAAATCCTTCTCATTCTCTCTTAATTCCTCTAAACCCTCCTAAATCCTTATGATTCTCCTTTAATTCCTCAAAACTATCCAAATTTCTCTTTAATCCCCCAAAACCTTTCTAAACCCCTTTAATTTTCCTTTGATACCTCTAGTTATTCTTTAATTACCCAAATCATCCTCAAAATTCCTAAAATTCTAATTAATTCATAATTTCCTAATTAAGCTCTAATTATTTCCTAACCCCTAGTCAAATTCCAAGAAAAATCCATAATAGATTCCAAAATCCTAAATCAAATCCTCAAAAATCCTAATCAACACTCAATATCCCCACCAAATCTCCTAGAAAATACCCCTATTAAATATCCAATTTCTTTCATTTCTCTCTTCACAATTTTGGGTGCATTTAAAAATACCTCAAATCCCAATTCAAATTCCCTAATGAATACTCCTTATAAATCCACATGTCCTTACCAACTCCACTTTGCACCTTTTTGGGAGTTTAAAATTCCTCCATGTCATCCTAGGCCTCCTCATATCCATTCACATTTATGACACTTGGGTGGGTGAGAACTCTCTCCATACAAGGTCATTAATGTTGGAGGGTGCACATTCCTCCAAATGGGATTCTCCAGATTTTTTTGGCCTCCACACCTGCCACATGGATGCCACCTCATGCCATCTCACTTCTTATTCCCCCCTTACCCTTGCCAAACAATTATAAATACCCCCTCTTTCCCTTCATTTGCATGAGAATTTTGAGTGCCTAGCCAAAACACTACCAAAATTGTGCCAATCCATTTGTTTCTTGTATGTGTTCAAGTATTTCAAGGTGATAATTCTTCTTTGAGATTGCATACAACCACCATATAATTTAGGTACCTTTAAACATTCATTAATTTTCATATTTAAGCTACTCTCACATTGAAAGTCAAATTATGTATGATACCAACACTAGAGCTTCTTAGCAGTTCATAGAAGGTCCATTGAAAATATCAACACCAGTTGAGATATAGAGAGCCAACCACCTACCCCTAGGTGGTTAGAAAATCCAATAATATACCCCTAGGTGGTTAGCAAATCCAATAATCTACCCCTAGGTGGTTACCAGACCCAACTACCTATCCCTAGGTGGTTGCATTTTGAGGGTAGATATAGACATCAAACTAGATACAAATAGGTAAGTAAGGTAAGTAAGGAACTTGTGTGAAGTTTTGTTACATTTTCATGTATTCTTATTCCTTTAATCAAGATTTTGAAGCTTTTGTTTTTTAATCTTTTAGACTTGGAGCCAACCAAGGTTGGTCCACTTGATACTACTAACCCTTTGGTTTTGGTTGTGTGTAGGTGCTCTAGACTAGTAGGTAGCTTAGGATGGTATAGCTCGATCATGGATACCAAACCCATCAAATTTTTAGAGTGATAAGAGGAGACTAGTAAAGACACCATTTATCATACATATTGTATAAAGGGATCTCCTAAATATTGAGGACCCCATTTTTAAGCCCCTAAAGGGTCCTAGTTTAGCTACCTTAATTTTTCTAGCATAGGTGTTTTACTTTCATTAGCTTAGTTGTTTCCTTTCCTTTGCATAGTTCCTTTTCCATTCCCTTAGAGTAGGTGTTTTCAAGCTCCTTAGAATAGTTCTTTCTATTTCCCTAGAATAGGTTTTTTCAATTTCCTTAGCATAGTTTAGTTTCCTAGAGTACTTTCTTGCACCTTATTTATCATGGTTGTTCTCATTTGACTAGCTTTCTTTAGAATAGCTACTTTCATCTTTTTAGCATAGTTGTTTTATTTTCATATCTTAGTTATCTTCATTTCCTAGGAAGGTTGCTTTTTCATTTCCATAGCATAGTTATCTTCATTTCCTAGGAAGGTTGCTTTTTTATTTCAATAGCATAGTTATCTTAGTATAGTTACTTTCATTGTGATATCATAATTACTTTTAAGTTTTCATTAGCATAGTTTCTTTCTCAGTTTTCGAGCATAGTGACTTTCTTTCTCATAGATTAGTTGCTTTTCATTTTAATAGAATAATTTCTCTTCTTTCCCTAGAATAGTTGTTTTTTATAACATAGTTGCTTCTCCTTGCTATAGAATAGTTGTTTTTCACTGTCTTAAAATAGTTGTTTTCACTTTCATTAGCATAGTTGTTTTTCATTTCCATAGAAAATTTGTGGTTCATTTTCATAGATTATTTACTTTTATTTTCCTTATATTAGTTGATTTTATTTTTAATTTTCATAAGAGCAATTGTTGTTAATTTTCATAGAGTAGTTGCCTTGAATGTTATTGGTATAGTTGATACTCCTTAGAATAGTTTTTCCTCCAGGTTTCTTTATTATTTCCATAGGATAAGTTTCCCATCATACTTTGTTGCATAATCCTAGCTCTTTGTCATCATAATTTAGTTTATAATAGACTAGAATCGGTCACCAAACTAGTTGTAGTCACCATCCATAGTCCATATATCATTATACCAAATAACCATAGTTTTGTTCTTCCCTGTAATCTACCTCTAGGTCCAACCTCCTACCCCTAGGCAGTCAATAGTCTCAATCACCCCAGGTAGTTATCAATTTCCTACACCTAGGAGGTTGGCTCTATGGATTTCCTAACTCCAAACTATTAGGTCAAAAGTCCTTTTATAGCCTTACCCTTCTGCTTTATCCATCCTACCACTAGTTTAGGTCTCTTTTTTTCTCTACAAACATCCCTTTCTTTCCCTTCTATTCCCAAAAGTTTAATATTGTCACCTCCCTTATTATTTAGCATAAATTATCTTTCTTTTCCTTAGAATTGGTTTTTTATAGGCATATTTGCTTCCTTATACTTTAACATAAGTTTTATCATTTTCTCTTTGCTTCTAGATTAGATATTTTCTCCTTTTTTTTTAGTATTCTAGATTAGTTGCATTGCATTCTTAGGATAGGCCTTTATTTTATTTCTTGTTGATTGCATTAGGTAGTGATAAATCATCTTAGGAATAGTATTTATTTACTTTGCATCTTGTATCTTTAGGATAATATTTAGTTGTGAATTACAAGTAGGCCTTATCAATATAATAAATAAAAATAGTAAAAACATATAAATCACACACACTTGCACATCTTTTATACAACATTTTTGAGGGAAAAACCAACCAATAAAATTGAATTTCATCCCCAACCATTAGTTGAGCCTTTATTAACCATAGTTTAGATCACATAATTTTTTGGATTTCATCATTGATAAATTGGTTACACTTGGGACTAGTTTAGGGAATAATGAGGTTAAAAACCCTTTTTCACAAGGCTTAATAATAAATGGGTGCACAACTACCATTTTTGTTCAATACTAAATAAGGGTGAAGTGAAAGCTGATTGGGTCGTCGTAGGTTCTAGAAAGAACCACCTCTTTTGGAGGTGAAAGCACTAGCTCTTTTTGGAGGTTTATTTCTTCCTCTAGGATACCCATTGCC
Source organism: Wollemia nobilis (assembly GCA_028583015.1). Classification (NCBI taxonomy): domain Eukaryota; kingdom Viridiplantae; phylum Streptophyta; class Pinopsida; order Araucariales; family Araucariaceae; genus Wollemia; species Wollemia nobilis. Next base: position 2,009,088 of record JAQPPZ010013020.1, on the reverse strand, counting down.
AACCCCACCATAGGAAGCCTTTTTTAGCCTTTTGTACACCATTTATCCTAGAGTAGTGGTCATAAGAACAACCTTGTAGATACCATCCCATTCATCCATTTTGTAGTTTCTAGGGATATGATACATCAAAACACACAAAAAAAATACAACAATATGAAAATAAAACCCTCAAAACACTTCAAATCCCAATCACACGATACCAAAAACTTGCAAAACAACACCAAAAAAAAAAAAAAACATTCACTTGAGCATCAACATCATCATTGTTTTTTTTATTGTTTGTTTATATTTTTTTTGTAGAGATAGCACATTTATTTCACAAAATCCACCAAATTCACCACCAAAATCATTGAAACATCCCAAAAGTTCATTCCTTCCCATTCTATCCTACCTTTAGCTACTTATGGTCATAACCAAAATCCAAAACTAAGCTCAAGCATACCCTCCCATGAATCATTTTGAGTTGGTACCAAGTCCCTTGATAACTCCTCCAACCCATTTGGGTGAGGTGCCTCTCATCCCATATAATACCCTCTCCACCATACATCCTATCCCATGTCCACCTATCAAGGCCCATTCTTGACCCTCATATTTTTATTTATGCTTAATATATATGGCTCACTCAACCACTCTATTAAAAACCCCTCTTGAGAGGACCACTTTGTCCTCATTGCATCAACCCACCTCATCCTTGCCACCTCTTATTCTAACACCATCTCTTTTCCTTCTTCTTACAACACCCTCTCTTCCCCCTCTTATTTCAACACCTCAACCTCAATCCTACATGGCTCATGTGTTCCAAAACTTGTAGCCTCATCACTTATCCTATCCTCTTCCTCCACCCTTAATTTACCCATACTATCATCCTAGACAATCTTATCTTGACTATGTCAACAACCAACCCAATCTTATACCAACCACCCCAACTGCATATCTAATAAACTTGCAACAAATCCTAGACCAACTCATAAATATTGAGATGTAGTAAATTTGTCAAAAGAATTTTTTATTATCCTCTACTCCACATTCTTATCAAGCTTATAATATATCTCAATGTCCTCCTCATCCACCTCATCCTTGGACACTACTGTCAGAGTCACTGTAGACCATTTTTCATAATTTATATGATGCAAAAGTAATTTCTTTACCTAAAATTCATCCAAATCAAACTAAAATCCCAAACCTAAATGGTACAAAGAAGACCACTATTGCATATACCATCATATAAATATCAAAACATTTAGCATTATTGATATTTTAAGCATCTAGTACAAGATATACTATATCACAGGGAATTAACCATCCCATCAACATGACCCCTCTTTCAATGGATCTATCCTTCTTTGATATATTTCTCTTCATCAATTGGTTTCTTTTTCCCATCTACGTATTGCACATAACCACCAATAGAATTCATCCACCCCACTCACACCCCATCACAAATCATTGTATCACTTGTGTTGGATGATAATATATTATCAATGTTATCATCACCTTGGTCAATACCCAATACTTAGTTTTGGAGTCGATGTCTTTCCAAGAAACTTACCTATGACTCATTAACCCTACTCTACTTGGTCAAAATGTAGAATTTATCTTCTCAACACAAATTCCAATTAAACCTAATTTGGTATGCTTTATGCCTACAATCATATGATTACTCACACATCATGCTTTGATAAATTGATTGAAGTATAATGAGCATACCTACCAATGGATAATCAACTTGCTAAATCAAATGTGCTCAATAATTTGTTAATAGAAAGGTTAAAATTTATGTATCCCTTCCATCAATGGGGCATGCTACATTGATCTTGATTTGAAATAATCTTATATCTTCTCCTCAAGTGTCACTTTGGTCCCCTTATATCCATCATAATCCCATTACTCACCAATTCTTCTCTAGATCCTCCTTAATCTTCACCTGTTCATCCTCCTTAGCATATTCTTCTTTGATTGGTTCCATGTCATGGCTGTATGATCATGTTTTGAGAATCTATGCACCCATGGATTTTTCCTTCCCTTATTTCTCCTTCTCTCCTCCTTTCACATTTCTTCTATTTTTTCTCATTTACTTTTCCCTTCCTCTTCTCATCTTTTTTGCCTCCTCCAGCCTTCCTATATTTGTCATCTCTCTCCATTTAATCATCTCATTTCTAGTGTGGAGGAATCCATCCTCTTTCAAAACCATCATGTAGTTTGGAAGAGTCATCCATCCTTCAAAACCATTTTTTTATCTGGGGGAGTGGTCATTCCCTCCATTTCTAGTTTTTATGATATCACATAAATCCCAAATTTTCCTTTCCTTCCTTCATAATTTTTTATTTTCATTCAACCCTTCCTCAACATATTTTAGTGCCTTCATCACATATTCGACATCACATATTTTCTTCACTAATATTCATTTTATTCCAACCATTCCTCAACATCCTTTCATTTCCCCTGTTCATATCTAGTCCTCCTTGACAAGGGGGACTCGCCCTTCCTTAAATATAATTTTGTGTAGGACTTTCACACTCCCTCCATTGCATCAATATCATTGCATTACACCCACCCATTATATTTATCCACCTTATTCATCCATTACAACCCTGCATTAGGCTTGTAGAATGCCAATTTAATATTCTTTTAGATTTACAAATATGTATTCTTTCATCTCAATTAGTGTAATTAATTAATGAGATCAAATAGTTATACGTATTATCTAATTTTTTGTGTCTCATGTATTGTTTGTTCCATCCTTGTCCATTATGTCTTTTTTGGTCATGTGCCATGTCATTTTGTCCAATATTTGGTACACGCATTATGTCTCTTCCATTTTTTCATAACATACCCTACTTGTTTCCATTTTCCCAATGTCTTAGCTTTCTTAGACATAACTATTGTTTTGGTTATTCATCCATACCTAGTGTTCCACTCAACCTTCATAAAATATCATCCTATATTTAACTGCTTTAGGTATTTACTAGTTACCTTAGGTTTTCTTTAGGACCACACAAATATTTCATATATCAATCACATTTTGAGCCTAGGGAAGATAAATCCATGCATAGCTCTAGCCATAAAGCAAATGGTTTCCCTTGCTCATCATATCATGAACATAATTCAAACCTAAGAAACCAAAATGTAAAAATAAATAAATAATAATATAAGATATGTCTAATAATACTTTATCATGCATTCTTAGGCATTTTATACACGTCCACTAGGGTTATAGATGCCTAGTTGGTAATGGTGCTATGTTGAAGTATTATAAGGCTATCTCCATCGGGGCTATAGATGCTTGACTAGAAGTGGAGTATGCCCTCTTAATGGTGACATGTTTGTCAAATTAGTAATATTTTTTTGTACAGACCTTTGACTGCTCATAATTTAGACATCTAAAACACATCATATTTAGGATACTACCCATATGTACATATTCACAAACCATATGAATCCTCTTGGATCTCTCCAAGAGTAAGTAGTGGTCCTAACCACTCAAATAGGGTAGTTCTAGCCCATCCAAGCTTAACCGCTCTTAAGCAGAGCGACTAGCACACATGGCCGCTGAAGGCTATAATGACCAAATCTAGCCATTGGACATGATAGTAGCTAGTACCATGCATAATATGGCCATGAATATGGGCCCATATCATGCAATATGACTACACCTTTACATATTTTATGGATGGATTTTGGTGAGGAACTCCCTGATTTCCTCCTAACTGCCCCTTCAATACTAGTTTGTGACTGATGTTTTCCACCCAAAACTATTAGTCGCATGCAATTTGGGTTGAAGCTTCTCTAGGAAGCTAAGTTATAGATATAATATGGAAGTCTACATATAGACTGTCCCATGAAAAGCAAAATATTCGAAGAGTTTTAAAGTTAAGAAATGAAGCCCTATCAAAATAGATAGCCAATATACATCCTTTTGAGGAGCATTAGAGTGCCATTTGGTTGAGCTACATCTATGCATAAATTTTTATATTGACCATTCTCAATATCCAATCAGCATAGGAGACATGCCCGATGACCCTTGAACATCAATTGTAGCAAGGAGGATAGTGCACAAGTCCCTGATTCACAAGGAGAAGAGCTTTACATCATGGCTATTGTCTTGGACAGTGGCCTGGAGGCATATTCTAGGGCATATATGTTATTTCCTTTTGATTTTAGTCTAGATTAATTATTGCTTAATTTATTACTTAATCATAGTTCATATATGGTTTCATTAATGCTTCTATTTCATATTTCCTTAGCTTTTCATACATTTATTATTCTATTTATGCTCGTATTTCATTATTATCATGAATATTCAGATCTTCTAATAAAGGCCTCATCTAGAGAGTTGGACCATCCTATTAAGTGTACTTTATTCTTTCCATGAGCGTAAGTATAGGTCTTCATAATCAGAGTAAATAAATTAGAGCACAAAGATCCCTCTAGGACTAGATCTGGAGAAGGGGGTATCTGTAAACCTCCATACAATTTCATGTGTGATACTAGGGAGCCTACGTAGGTGTATCATTCCCTTGTAGGGAATACATCCAACTACTACTCTATATTGTGTAGATATTTGTACCAAAATTATGGTCCCTCGTAGGGATGAACTTGTAACCAAGGATTGACATATAAATAAATAAAGCATATTTATTTATTTTCTTACTTTCATGTTGCATGTGCTTTCAAAACTTTCATTTTTGTGTAAGTGATAATATACATAGTAAATAAAATTATAAGTAGGGTAGTTGGGGTGTGTGCTTCCCAAGGTCACAAAGATGGTGATCACGGTGGGAACCCCACCAGATTTTATTTTCTAGTTAGTTTATTAACATTCATGGATTTTTATATGTACAGGTTTAGCCGCTCTGGTCAACAATGACTTACAGGTCTTGGCCACTCTGGTCGATAGCAACCAATAGATCTTAGTCACTATAGATGTCAGCGACCAGAATCATCCACTCTGGTCAACAGCGACCAATAGTAGAGTGAATAAAAGCTTAGAATTTCCATTATTAGAGTAGGATTAGAGGTTTGTTTTATCCTCTATTTTCTCTATTGTTTCTATCTACAAATTTTATTTCTATAAATAGTAAGTGAAATCGTAGTTTAATTAGGAGAACATAAAAAACATGGGAAAAATAATCATATTTGATGTTTCCTCGGACTTTCTTTAGTTCCTTTAGGTGTTTCTAGGAATAGATGGCCTCTTCTTGTAAGGTATTCCCTAGTATCCAGTGTGTTATAATTTTATGTGTTAGATTGCTTACATGTGGCCCATATAGTGACCTTTGATTCATATAATAGAATGCATTATTTTAAGTTCATTTAAGCTGAATACATGCATCTTTATGAAGTGGAAACATATTTTATCTTAGGCATATAATAAATATCATGACTTTTGGGTGATGCATTTTATTTACATGAAAGGTTAAAAATAACCCCACACACTTGCACATTCTACAATAACATTGGTAAGGTTGGATTTCATCATCGACCTCCAATTCAGATCGGTGATGTTGGAATTCATCTCCTTCCATCATCTTACCCCCTATATGTCCTTATATAGAATAGATAACTCATTTTTCGTTGGCATGGGTCACTGGTGTTCAAACTGTCTCCCACTATTTCATAGTGGAAGAGCTAGGCAAACCCCCCACTAGGATTTAAGCAGTGTATCCTCGACTATTTTGAGAAATCATGTTCGGTACTAGTGCTCCTAGTCTCCACTTTGATTGAGTTCCCTCATTTTAAGTCCAAATAATGAACAATAAGTCAAATATCAACAACAAATCCAAACACACAAAATAGTTTAGGGAACACATTAATCCTTAAAAGAGAAAAATCTGCTTTCTTTGTTTGCATGATTTGGAATTTAATTAAGATAACCTGTAATCAGGATGGTGTACACATGGAGCAATCACCCTTGGTCCAACACCGAGGGGAAAACTAGTGCTCCTCACACTCACAATCACACTAGCGATGAGTTTCCCACCCGTAGTGTTATCAAACAAAGTTCAACAAGTCTTAGGAGTGATAATTCAACCCTTTGGGAACTTCATGAGAAACCCTAGCAAGAGATCCACCTCCTAGTTCTTCATCACATAGATGTGAGAAGGCCTCAAGGCCCTCCTCATGACACAATAATGAGGAGTCCTCATGGTGTCTCTCATCATTTAGACACACGGAGGTATCATGAACTCCTTCATCACATAAAAAAGTGGAGACATCATGACCTCCCTCGTAAAAATAACAAGCAAAGGTATCATGACCTCCCTATTCATGTTGACATGCAGAGGCATCCTAAACTCCCTCATTTCATAAACATACAAAGACTTCATGGCCTCCATCATCATGCTAGCATGAGGAGGCATCAAGGCTTCCCTCATTGCATGGGCATGCAGGGGTTGTAAGACCCCACATTTCACATGACACACATAGGATAGATCAACCCACTAAGGGGTAAGACATTAGGGCCATGGCCAGTTGTAGGCCCAAGACATCCTATAGCCTTCTTGTAGTTGTGAGGATACCCTTAGACTATGAGCTCAATGGTGCCAATGAGACTCTGTGGGATTAGATGTGGAGAACTCGATAACTAGATGAGTTAGATCAAGTTCTCTCGAGACCAGCTCCTAGAAGTATTGCTACCAAACATTCTACTTTAAGAATCTCACATAGCATAGCCACTAGATGCATTTATGAACCAGGGGAAGCTTCAAAGTGACCCTACAGTACATACACTACTCCAGATCAGGATGGTACTCAAACCATAACATAGTACATAGAGCAAGTCACCCTCATGGACAAGGGTAAGCACACAAAAAGAGCCTCCTCGAGAGGCCTAATAATTATAACTCCTAATATAGAATTAGAAAGACATGAAACTTCAGTAGCAGGTTGATATGACCATATACATAGGTTAGAAGAAGCACTATGTATCAAGCGAGAGCATGTAGAAGCTCTTGAGCAAGAAGAGTGAAGGAAGAGGCACCTATGCCTACAAGAAAAAATATCAAGAGAAGAAAGAGTTGAGCACAAGGAACTAGCAGAGAGGCTAGCTCGAACAGACATGCACATAGGTGGTGAGAGATACCGATGTGAGAGACGTTCCCATTTTCAGCAAAAGATAAGCACTAGGTTAGAAAATAAGAATGCTCACCACACTTCACAACATCAAGAACACCTAGACCTCGAACAAACACAATTCAATGAGGAAATGGTAGGGTTGGAAGACCAAGAACAAACATATATTGAACCTCCATCCATGGTTATAGGAAATGAGTATAGATGCCCAAACTTGGCAAACATAGGGCTACATCCTTTACCACCATGAGTAAACCTTCAAGAACATGAGATTATATCTAAGAAGGTATACCAGATTCTCACCAAGAGATTCAAGTCTCTTGAGAAGTAGGACACAATAATATAGAAGCCAACATTGAGCAATATTCACAACCAACCTCTATGCTCCTCAGTCCCAAGTCCAACATATCCTAGGCACTTTAAGATGCCTAGATTAGATAATTTTAAGGGATATGGAGATGCACAAGAACACATGACCAACTTCATAAATGGGTGCTTCCACTTGGACAAGAACGATGCCCTGATACTTAGAACATTCATCATGATGTTCTTGGGCATGACAACACAATGGTTCAACCAGTTGCCCAAGCATAACATCATCAATTTTGAGCAACTGGTAAATATATTCCTTGAATACTTCTCCTTCAGTGCCAAAAAGAAGGTGAACCTATCTAATCTGGCCAACTTGAAACAATATGATGATGAGCCAATGATGGACTATGGGGACAAGTGGAGAAAAATCATGGCAAAACTATCATTCTCTGTCCCCACAAAGGAACTTGTTTGGATGTTCACAAAGAGTTGCACAAAATACATCTCTCTGCTATTGCAGTTGTAGCAATATAAATCATTCAAAGAATCCTTGGCTCAAGCTAATATTATTTAAGATATTACGGTTGATGAGGGAGACCTCAACCTTTGCAACAAGAAACAATGGGTAAGAAAAATCATAATAACAAGAATAAGCAGAAGCAGGCCAATCCTGCACAGGTTAATCAAGTTGTATTGGCTACACAAAAGGAGGGGAATGGAAAAAAACCCTAGAATTACCAATCTCACCCTATTCTAGCCAACTATGATCCTAAGAACAAATAGGACTAGAACAAGGAATGGTGGGTGCCTCGTTATTACATGCCTCTGAATGAATTGATGCAATCAATGTTTAATCAATTGCATGAGTCATAGAGGATAAGGTTTCCTGATGTATAACTTCTTTACCCAAATAATACCAAGCCAAGGAGATATAGGGAAGATTAATACTACCCTTATCACAGGATACTAGGGCATGATATCGATAATTGCATTGGATTCAATAATATAGTACAAAACATGATTGAAAAGGGAGATTTATAAGTTGATAACCTGTTAGCTCTTGATAAAAGAGATATGGGTATATATCGAAACCCATTACCTAATCATGAGGTCCCTAGGGATAAGGGAGCCCAGGTCAACTAGGTCTAAGTCGAGCCACATATTCTAGGATGCATTGAAATGGTTGAGTTGGTTAACATGGTAACTAGGAGTCAGATATATGGGTAACCAAAGCTGCCAGTGACTACCATTAATATCCCAACTACACATTGATAGAGGTAGGTGCAAAAAAATCCTCTAGGTCCACCAGTGAGACCTATGGTAACTATTTGGAGTAGACTAGAATAAAATCTACAAATGACTCTAGCCAAGTTATCCATTTATGAGCTCATATAATAGTCCCCTAGGCACAAGGATACTCTAATGGAAATTTTGATATCAATTGAGCTCCAGCCCTAGAATCCCAATGTGTTCACATATTTTATGGGGCAAGTACAACAACGTCAGGAGCCCATGATTAGCTTTTATGATCACAAAATCAAGGAAGTGCCAACTACTATAGTAGACCCGCATTTGCACATAATTGCATCAATCAATGACCTTCCATTCAAGTGGGTTTTGATGAATATAAGCTCATCGATCAAAATCATCACCACTAAGGTTATAGGGCACCTGAAGATCCTGAAGTCCAACATTGTCCCGACTTCCTACACACTCAAGGATTTTAACAATGCACTATGCACCATAGTGGGTACTATCATTTTTATTATAAATGTAGAATAGAAGACCATCCCCATGATGTGTCATGTGTTAGAAGGGGTCATACAATATAACATCCTTCTAGGGCATCCATGGATTAGAGATATGTAGTGTGTGCCCTCAATCCTACACCAATGCATCAAGTATGTGCATGAAGTAAACATGGTTTCATCTAATGAAGAGCCATTCAAGTATGTACATCAAGTCAACTTACTAGGGGAGTTTATCCTCCTATCAACACAATTGTACATAAGGTCCTCATACCCAACCATGTAGCCAGGAAGCAAAAGCAGATCATTGTGAGGTGACCCATCCATGTTGGCACCACATCCTACATCCAAAGCTAGTGGAACTTCTGAAGAGCCTTCGATAGATAATGCAAGAGATAAATAGAAGCTGAAGGTACCCCTAGTGGAAGAAGGACCCAAGGAGCTTCCGACCATAGGTGAAAATTCACCTAGCCAACAAAAACACTAGGTGAATATCTTATGCAGAATGTAACTTTCATGCCAATAATTGAGTCTTCACAAGACATGAGATGACCAAGAGTCCCAAATTTTCCAGTAGAGTGGAAAGGGATGAGGATGAGTGATTCACCATGAATTTTAATGACTTATCAAACCCTGAGTTTGTTTTAAAGTACTTCAAGTAGTGTCACTGGTATGTCTATGGCCTAGGCCTGTATGAGCAAGGACATCGACTTCCATTACAATAGTAGTACCAATTACCTATTTATATGTACAATTTATACTATCAAATGCAGGGCTGCGATGAATCTCTATAAGTAGCCTTAGATAGGCTAAGCATTAGATTCAGGGAGGACATTAACTGGAATCCCTATCAACTCCCTAGAAAAAACTATTTGGGTGATGGACGGGTGTCGACAGTCAACATTACACCACCTATTGTGTATCACCCTAAATCCTCCCTTGAAGTGCCCCCATTAGGAGCCATCTTGTGGGAGGAGGAGCATATGCATGGATATGAGTGAGAGGAGTACAACTATGTACCAAATGAGGATGAAAATGAAACTGGCCTAGCCTACCTTAGGCCTCGGTGTGTACAAAATCTTACTTGGATAGGCTACACAAAAAGTGGCTACATCTTAGATGAGAGTGAATACATATCGGATGAGGATGGATAAATGTCATATGAAAGTGGATATGAGTTAGAGGACTCAAAATATATGGACCACCTTTAGCTTAGACATAAGAGCCACATCATTGGACTAGAGATAAACACTAATGGATTCTTCATAAGTTATGATAAGTATGAATATGAGACTGAGCTAGCCTATCTAGGGCATCAGAAAGCAAGCCATCATCCAATATTAGGGGTAGAAATTAATGCCAATGATTTTTGGATAAGCAATGATGACTTCAAGGATGATACTGAGATGGTTTATACTAGACCTCGACACTTACATCCAATCGATCTACTTGTTGAGAGGGAAGCGGTACTCTATGCCATAGATCCTAATCTTCGCTTCATAGGAAGACCAGTAAACCTAGATGCCATTCATCGCATGGTTAATATGGATCCACAAATATTTAGAGAGTAGATTCTATCTAATTATCCCATCATATCATCCATATATATATTGGATCCTAAAATCCTAATACCCCCAAAGCCTCATCATGAGTATGGAGGACACACCCTTGATGTAGAGATTCATCTGTGTGGTCTTGGAGATTTCATTATGTCCATCAACATGATCTCCATTGATTTGACCACTCCACTCTATGACCTAGCTAATCCCTCTAGACCATTGTGTCTTAACTTAGATGATATTGATTGGGATCATGCTGATTCACCCCTAGAACCTGAGGATTTCTTCCCTAATGAAGCGATGTTGCAACTATTTCATTTTGCATCATGCTGCACACATGATGTCTATCATGCTTGCCTTGACCTTGAGTCAATAGAACCATGAACTTATAAGATGACATTAATCTAATCCCCACTCCTCACTATATTTAGGAGGGGTCACATATGGCAATAGAGGAGACTTTTAGGGTGGACATCAGCAATTATCCTTCCCAACCAAATAAAGTCAAGTTCAGGGAAAGCTTATCTCCAAGAGAACATACCATCATAATTCCTCTACTGAAAGAGAGACCAAACCTCTTTGCTTGTACCTACAAAGACATACCGATGCTAGATCCAAATTTTGTTGTCCACAACCTTTTGATAGACCCCACAAAGAAACCAGTCAAGCAAAATCTTATAAGTATGCATCCAACCATTTCTTTGATGGTTAAAAATGAGTTGTAAAAACTATTGGATGTAGTCTTTATTATTATCATCAACTATATACAGAGTGGATATCAAACATGGTACCCATAGGAAAACCTAATGGAAGAGTCTGCATTTACATAGATTTCAAGGATCTCAATAAGGCAAACCCAAAGGATTCATTTCCATTGCCCAACATAGATGCTCTTGTAGAAACAACTATAGGTCATGAGATGCTCTCCCTAATGGACATTTTTTTTGGTTATAATCATATTCGGATTTAACCCAAATACCAACATAAAATTACATTTACAACTCCATGGAGGATATTTTGTTACAAAGTACTGCCATTTGGCCTTAAAAATGTTGGTGCCACATATCAGTGGGTGATGACATACATTTTCCATGACTACATGCACAAGATCTTGGAAGACTAAATCGACGACTTACTAGCCAAGTCATTGCTATGAGAAGAGCATGCTGATACCCTCAAAAATGTATTTGATCACCTGATTGAACACAATGGCAGGTTGAACCCAAATAAATGCATCTTTGGTTTAACTTCTAGAAAACTCTTGGGATTCATCATTTCTAAACAAGGCATTGAGGTAGACCCAACAAAGGTAAATGCTATCCTAGAAATGGCCCCACCCATGAACATCAAAGAACTAAGAAGCTTATAGGGCAAAGTAGCATCCATCAAGCGATTTATCACACAACTATTAGATAAATTTTGAAACATGAGTTGACTACTACATAAAGGGGTCTCATTCCAATGGGATGAAGAATATCAGCAAGCCTTTGCTGAGATCAAAGAGTACCTAGCAATGTTGCTAGTCCTAGCTCCACCAAGGCTAGACATGCCATTCTTACTATATATATCCACTCTAGATTTTGCTTTGTGCACCATGTTGGCTCAAAAGAATGTGCAAGAAAAAGAGCAAGTGTTATATTATATTAGATGCACCCTAGTGAGCTACAAAGTTGGATATGCATATGTAGAAAAGTTGTGCTTAGCAATGGTCTTTGCAATTGGGAAATTGTGCTACTACATGTTGAGCCATACAACATATGTAATATCCAAACAAATTCCTTTGTAGTATATGATGAGCAAGACATATCATAACACATGTATTGCAAAGTGGATCATGTTATTGATAGAATTCGATTTGGAATTCATAAGCCAAAAGTCCATCAAGAGATAAGTCATAATCGATCAACTGGCTGAGGTGCCTCTTCAAAATAGTAGGCCCCTTACCATAGATCCTTTTGATGATGTAGTCTTTGCACTATCAAAAGCATCCAAACCTGAAGAACCATAAAACGAAGCTGACACAACTTTGTTCTTTGATGGTTCTAAGTGTGAGAAATTATGCGGTGTAGGAATTGTCTTTTTCATGCCACAAAGTGCTTCAATGCCCTTGTAATTCAAGCTAGACTTCTCTTGCACCAATAATAACACCAAATACTAGGCCCTAATCTTGGGTCTCTAAACAACCATCACCATGATAATCAAAAGGCTAAATATCTTTGGTGACTCCCTACTCATAGTCAACTAGGTCAAGGGACTATTTCAATGCTAGGATCCAATCTTGAAAGCTTACAAGGAACTTGTTGACACATATCTAGCCAAACTAGAGTGGTACAACATCAATGCAATCCATCATTCATCGAACAGAATTATAGACACTATGGCATCTTTGGGATCCTTTATCCATCAGAATCCATCGACCAATTTTACTACCATTCATTTCAAAATGCTCTTGCACTTAGTGATCCAGTGTGACGCTTTTGATAACAAGGAATCCATCAACATGATTCATATAGATTCTGACCAGGACTAGTTTTTTAAATCCAAAAACTTCTTAAAGAAGGCACATTGGGGGTCCTTGATCTCTCAAGTTCATATGGGGAATGGTACCATAATTCACCATAAGGTTGTTTCTCAATATATATTTGAGAAAATCAAATTGCAAGAAGAACAACTTGTCTTATCAGTCGAGGTTATAGCCTATCAAGGCTAGATTTCCCAATTGCAATATTTCTTGAGACTTGGAGTTGTCCCACAGGGACTATCGCATTATGAGAGATAAAAATTTAAGCAAAAATCAATAAAATATATCATATTAGGAGGTATATTATATCATTGAAGCTATGATGGAGTCCTCCTATGTTGCTTATAGCCCCAAGAATCAGCTTGGGTAATTTCACAAGCTCATGATGGTACATGTGATGGCCACTTCAACGACATGGCCATTGTCAAGTGCATCCTTTGAATGAGGTATTACTAGCCCACCATGGAGAAGGATTGTTGTGAGTATGTTAGGAAGTGTGTTAAATGTCAACATCATGTGAATCTGACATACCTACCATCTCAAGAATTACAACCCATTCAGGAAGCTTGGTCATTTTCTCAATGTGGGTTCAATATAATTAGAAAAATATCTCCCCCATAATTAGGTTGACACACATTCATCTTAATGGCCACTGATAACTTCACCAAATAGGTGGAAGCAATCCCATTAACCTCGATAATTGGTCCTTAGATTATGGAGTTCATACTCCACAATATTATTTGTCATTTTGGGGTAAGTTTCAAAATAATCTTAGATAATGAACTGGCATTCAAAAACAAAAATATGCAATCATTGATGACTAGATATAAAATTCAGCACAGTTTTGTGACACCATACTATCTGTAGGCAAATAAATAAGTAGATGCCTCAAACAAGATAATAGTATCCATCTTAACTAATACGGTTAAATATGATCACAAGGATTGGCATCTGCAATTAACCTTAGCATTATGGGATTATAGGACTAGCGTACAGATGCCCACTAGGGCAACACTGTTTTTGCTTGTATATGGCACTAAAGCCATTATGCCTTTAGAGTTGGAAATTCTAACGTTGCACGTTGCATTAAAAGAGTTTATCAATTATGACACTACATGATAGGCTCACCTGAATCAATTGACCCTTTTTTATGAATGGTGCGTCAATGCCCTTGAGCACCTTCACGTTTACCTATATCTTCTAACACAAGCTTATAACAATAGAGTCCATCTGAAAGACTTTAAATTTGGGGATATTGTGCTTAAAGAAAACCAACAAAACTCAAATCTACCATCACATCTACGAGACAAATTTGTGGTCAATTGGATAGGTCCTTATATTATCTCGAATAATATTGGGACTGGGGCATATCGCCTAAAAATTATAAAAGGTGTTGAGGAGCCAAAGCCTCTCAACATCATTCATCTAAAGGCATTCATAAATCAACAAAATATCAAAAACATTCAAATAAAATTCAAAAATTCAAAAACAATAGAAACAAAAAATCGAAACAAATAAAAAAACATTAAAATCAAAAACATAAAATGCTCCAAAGGCATCTTAAATCCCTTTGGTCAAATCACAAAAGGCTCCAAAGGCATATTAAAGCCCTTTGGTCAAATCACAAAAGGCTCCAAAGGCATCTTAAAGCCCTTTGGTCAAATCACAAAAGGCTCCAAAGGCATCTTAAAGCCCTTTGGTCAAATCACAAAATGCCCCAGAGGCATCCCCAAAGCCCTTTGGTCAAATCACAAAAGGCCCCAAAGGCATCCCCAAAGCCCTTTGGTCAAATCACAAAAGGCTCCAAAGGCATCTTAAAGCCCTTTGGTCAAATCACAAAAGGCTCCAAAGGCATCTTAAAGCCCTTTGGTCAAATCACAAAAGGCTCCAAAGGCATCTTAAAGCCCTTTGATCAAATCACAAAAATCCCCAAAGGAATTATAAGACCCTTGGTCAAAGGCAAAACATAAAAACCTAAAAACAAGTTAAAATCAAAATATCCAAAAAAAAATCAAAACAATCAAAAGCTCAAAAACAATTGAAAGCATCAAAAATACAAAAACATTTGCATTCATATAGTTGCATTGCATATAGTCATTGGCATCCATGGTATTTTCATTAGATATATTTGTGTTTGCAACCTTACAAACGACACCATATTTGTACATCAATCATGCATCTTCAAAATCCATCATCATACACCACCTATGTGTGTAACTATGTTTTTCAACACAACCCCTCCTATTACTATGGGGAATGTACTAGGGTTTTCTAGTAACTCAGCCATATAGAAAGTTATCTTTGCTTTTGATAGATGAGGTTTGGTTTTGATAGCACCTGGTATATTTCAAAATACCATAACTAATCAAAACACTAAAATCCTAGTTGGAAAAAGGGAAAAACGAACACTACGAAGTGGTAATAGGTATCCTAAGGTGAAAATTTTATATTGCTCTCTCCATGTGCAACTGGCTCAGAGATTCTGAGAATTGGAAAAAGGACAAGTGCACCCCTACCCAAAGGAATCCTTTTATTTAATAAAAACAAGCAAAAATACTGAGCAAAGCAAAATTCAAAAGCAAAATAATTAGTGATTGTCATCACTACATAAATCCCTTGCTCAAAATAAAAATAAAAATTCAAAATAAGCAATGATTTTCATCACTAAGCATGGGCATGTATCCCAAATAAATATGTAGAAAATAAGATAGTATTGAAATTGAATCCCTAGAATTCTCAGCATGAATGAGCCATAATGTAACCTTGCACACAACGATATGTCTATCACATTAGAATATTACTTTTGTACAAACTAATGTTTACATGTGGAAGAGCTAGCCTTAGGAGTCCTGTATTGCCTAGTGGTCTCATCCAACTGAGTCCAATCCAGAATCAAGATAAATATTTGAGGATCCTCAATATAGCAATGGGTTGAATGAATTCTGGTTGGTACTAGGGTATTCTTATGTTCTATCTAATGTATTCATTTGCACACACAGGAATAATGAGTATCAAGATCTTCATAACAAGAACTTTATCCTTCATAATCTCTGTATGATCAATATACAACTTTTGATGAGGCATCTAGGGTGTTTACGTTTCATGGAAAATCTCAAAACTATTCTAATAGCAACAAGTCATATCATCAATCACATCATCAACTTTCTTTAGGAGGTTTGGTTTGCTAAATGAGTGCATAAGATAGGAGAGATATCGGATAAATATAAAAAATGACAATAAAACAAACACTGACTATTCTATGCATATCTATAGCAACCTATAAAGAAATCCATACATGCCACATCATATCATCTCACATTTAGATGTTTAATTCTTATTATGAGAATTATTATTTATTCATGATTTTTATACATTTTGTGGTGTCACCCATTAGATTTTCAAACTCATATCACATCATACCTTATGCTTTTAAGTGATTAAAGCATACAGGTTCATTTACATTAGATCACCATCATAATGCATTACACACATTTCATTCATCATATCATAACAACCAAAAATTGAATGTATACAATTAAAGTAAAACAAACATGCATTTAAACACCAATCATTGCATCCATATATGCATACATCATAAGCAGTCCATTTACATCCAAGTTACAATATCTAGTCATACATCCATCATGCAGCTAATGCATGGCAATAAATCACATCTTGTAGCAAATATCAAATCATATAATCCTTGCATCCACATATGCATCCATAATCATCATATAAATCATGCCATATAATCATCCACACCACATGAAGCATAAATCATGTAAGCCACATGGCATAATATCATAAAGTATTCCATTTGCACATCCATATTATAACATCTAAACCATCACATCACATCATATAAGACCATAACTGCATCCATAAACATAAAATCATAAATAATACACATAATGACAAAATCTAGATCATAAGGCATATTAAAGCCCTTTGATCAAATCACAAAAAGCTCCAAAGGCATTATAAGACCCTTGGTCAAAGGAAAAACATAAAAACCTAAAAAAAAGTTAAAATCAAAATATCCAAAAAACATTCAAAACAATCAAAAGCTCAAAAATAATTGAAAGCATCAAAAATACAAAAACATTTGCATTCCGCATTTGCATTCATATAGTTGCATTGCATACAGTCATTGGCATCCATGGTATTTGCATTAGATACATTTGTGTTTGCAACCTTACAAATGACACCATATTTTTACATCAATCATGCATTTTCAAAATCCATCATCATACACCACCTATGTGTGTAACTGTGTTTTTCAACACAACCCCTCCTATTGCTATGAGGAATGTACTAGGGTTTTCTGGTAACTCAGCCATATAGAAAGTTATATTTACTTTTGATAGATGAGGTTTGGTTTTGATAGCACCTGGTATATTTCAAAATCCCATAACTAATCAAAACACTAAAATCCTAGTTGGAAAAAGGGAAAAATGAACATTGCGAAGTGGTAATAGGTATCCTAAGGTGAAAATTTTATATTGCTCTCTCCATGTGTGACTGGCTCAGAGATGCTGAGAATTGGAAAAAGGACAAGTGCACCCCTACCCAAAGGAATCCTTTGATTTAATAAAAACAAGTAAAAATCTTGAGCAAAGCAAAATTCAAAAACAAAATAATTAGTGATTGTCATCACTACATAAATCCCTTGCTCAAAATAAAAACAAAAATTCAAAATAAGCAATGGTTTTCATCACTAAGCATGAGCATGTATCCCAAATAAATATGTAGAAAATAAGATAGTATTGAACTTGAATCCCTAGAATTCTTAGCATGAATGAGTCATAAGGTATCCTTGCACACAACGATATGTCTATCACATGTTTACATGTGGAAGAGCTAGCCTTAGGAGTTATGTATTGCCTAGTGGTCTAATGCAACTGAGTCTAATCTAGAATCAAGATAAATATTTGAGGATCCTCAATATAGCAATGGGTTGAATGAATTGTTCTTGATACTAGGGTATGCTTATGTTCTATCTAATGTATTCATTTCCACACACAGGAATAATGAGTATCAAGGTCTTCATAACAAGAAATTTATCCTTCAGAAGCTCTGTATGATCAGTATACAACTTTTGATGAGGCATCTAGGGTGTTTACGTCTCATGGAAAATCTCAAAAATATTCTAATAGCAAAAATTCATATCATCAATCACATCATCAACTTTCTTTAGGAGGTTTGGTTTGTTGAATGAGTGCATAAGATAGGAGAGATACCGGATAAATATCAAAAATGACAATAAAAAAACCACTGATTATTCTATGCATATCTATAGCAACCTATAAAGAAATCCATACATGCCACATCATATCATCTCACATTTAGATGTTTAATTCTTATTATGAGAATTATTATTTATTCATGATTTTTATATATTTTGTGGTGTCACCCATTATAATGTCAAACTTATATCACATCATACCTTATGATTTTAAGTGATTAAAGCATACAGGTTCATTTACATTAGATCACCATCATAATGCATTACACACATTTCATTAATCGTATCATAACAACCAAAAATTGAATGTATACAATTAAAGTGAAACAAACATGCATTTAAACACCAATAATTGCATCCATATATGCATGCATCATATGCAGTCCATTTACATCCAAATTACAACATCTAGTCATACCTCCATCATGCAGCTAATACATGGAAATAAATCACATATTGTAACAAATATCAAATTATATAATCCCTGCATCCATATATGCATCCATAATCATCATCTAAATCATGCCATCTAATCATCCACACCACATGAAGCATAAATCATGTAAGCCACATAGCATAATATCATAAAGTATTCCATCTGCACATCCATATTATAACATATAAACCATCACATCATATCATATAAGACCATAACTGCATCCATAAACATAAAATCATAAATAATACACATAATGAGTCTCAAAGTCTAGATCATATAATCATGTGTGTCCAAAATAGTACATGGAACATATAAAGTGCCATTAGGCTACAACGGTGTTGGTAATCTGATCTTACACCCAAAAAATAGCACCAAACAACCAATAATCTAGTTGGGCCTGTGCCCCCTACCTCACCTGTTCCCTCAACCATATCCCTATGTGAACGATGAGAGCTAGTACCTGTAGTCCTCTTTATACGAGTTCTGATCCTCTATCTAGTTCAGACCAAAGACTACCCCAATGTGCTACACATGCTATGTTATGAACCCCCTAATGTGGGCCTCTCCCGAGGAGTAGCACCTATTAACTGAACCTGTGACCTCAAGGTAATAATATAGGCAAAATATGATGTCATTTGCTCCTCGTTCTCCTCTATGATCACTTGAAGTCATCTCACCTTGACTCCTGTATTTGCACCTGTAGGAGCCTATGTAATAGGAGCAATTGGGGAAATCTAACTTCGAGTAGCATCTCACTCAGTAGTAAGTTGGACAACCTTTCTCTAAATATTGACAATGGTGTCATCCTTCTACTTCACCTAGATCTGGAATGTTTGCAACTTAGTCTCAACATGATGAAGCTAATCCTGGAGAGGAGACTTCTGCTCCTCAAGAGCTAGCTCCTCCCCCTCCTTAGGGGCAACTTGCTCCTTTATAGCCTACTCCTCTACCACCTGATCTTGCTACCCTTCCTACCCCTAATCATCCATCTGAACCTACACTCAGTGCCCATCAGGATCCTCAACCTCAACCTCATACAAATACCACCTCAGACAACCACCACAATGCCATAATTGTGTACCCCACCAATGGGTGTACACCTCGGTAACCCCAACATTCACCATACCAAGATAAACTATAGGAGGGTCATCCTCCTCTAGCACTACTATAACTCATGGTGGTGGAAGGTTTTTCTCTATAATAATACAGTTATAGATAATTGTCTCAATAGTAATGTCCTAATGAATACTAAACTATCAAAGCACCCTAGAGTAGTAGAAGAACTATTTGATGCCATCCTTGTATCTGATAACACATAGGTCGCATCGAGTACTCGCTATGAAGCTAGTTGAATCCTCCTAGGTAGAGCACTCATGATAAGGCCTCCAGGTGATATCAGTAGCATGTAAACCAATCATGGATGCTGTGTAGTGGGAAATATCCCCTATAAAAGGATGACTCTTGCACTCCATGAGTGCTCTGGACCACCTAGATACATAACACTAGACATTATCATCTAATGTAGTGATCTCCACTGGAAGTCCTATTGGGTGGTCAACCTTGATATGCTTCCATCCCTAGATCTAGAGGGGAAAGTTGCATGCAATACTAGCCAATCCATGGAACTAGATGTGGTATAGCTCATCATAGCACTATGCCAACAATGCACATCTCCAAGCATAGATGATAGGTGCCTCACTATCGATCAAGTCTTGTACCATCGCCAAGAGGTTCCATGGGAACCTCACTCTAGAGAAATTAGGGATAAGGATGTTGCAAATGACCATCAACAACACAACATACCTCTAAGAGAAGACATCCTCTTGGTACCATCAAGCAACTGAAATCCCACCAGAATGAGTATCCTTGAAGGTAGTAGCGACATGCCTTTCAAAGACCCTTGTGAACACCACATCTCGAGCATTAGTGGGATAAGAGAAAATGGGTACTCCATCAAAAGGGATCCTGAATATCCTATAGAAATCCTCCAATGTAATGGTCATATCGTTAGTAGGAAGGTGGAAGGTGTTGTTCCTAGAGTCCCACTTGTGGGCTAGGGTATTCAAATAGGCTTGATCCAATATAATCATCGAAAGACCAATGACATAATAGAGCCCATGAGCATCAAGCCAAGCCTAGTCTGTGTCATCCATCTCAGGAAAAGGTCACAAAGTAGTTTTGGGTCTCGATAACGAGAATACAAGATATAAGAGTGCAAAATAGAAGTCTAAATTTAATTCATTAACAACTAATAAATGCAAAAAAAAACATAAAACGGTGCGAGCTAATATAAATGATCTTAAGGCAGAAAAAATTATGGATAAATGCACCTAAATAACCAAAAAAACTCAAAAAATATGCTCCAAAATTTATAAACAAATCAAATAAATTGCTTTAAAATCAAAAAAATCAAAATAAACAACCTAAGACACCTGGACGCTAATGTAAAAAGCAGCCACTATACGGCCACTGAAGCCAGCAGTGACCAGTTTCCAACGATAAAAAATTTGACCATTGGCCGCATCCTAACCATAGCCAGGCCACCACGTGGGCTAGTCACCCACACAAAATCAAAGGTACACTTCCCTTCCTTTAACATGCCTTTCATCATGCAAAACAAAAACCATGATGCAAAACCTTCCACTGTCTCCCCTGTGTCTCAAACACAAGACCTATCAGCTACTATGCTCTAGCACTACAACCATAGCCATCTGGGCTACCCACTTGGATGGGATGTGAATATGGAGCCTCTGATCCTTATTTTACACCTATATCAAACTCTAAAAAAGAATGTTTTCCACATTTCCCTACCATGAATCAATCGATGAATAAGGCACTAGATTTTAATCGATGATCGAACAACCTTTTTCCCCCTCAACCTTTGCAATATTAATATGCTTTCGATAGAATTAACCTTCAATGTCAACGCTTTGAAAATCACATTTGGCACTTTAAAAAATATATTATATTTAATTATAATAATTTAAATCCTATGGATTTAAATATTATAAATCTTTTTGGGCATTTTCTTTAAGGAGAAAATTTTGTGACCATAAATTATTATTAACCTTTGACACCATGGAGAGGAATTCCTTTCTTCTTGTTGCCTTATAAATCAAGTTCCACCATGAAGAATATTCTCACAAATATTTCCATCAACTTAGGACAATAAACCTTTTGACATCAATGATAACACAACATGCTCAAATATCCAACAATCTCCCCCTTTGTCATTGATGGCAACCCTTTTATAAAAATTTTCTAAAAATTCCTTTTTCAAAACAATTTGATTCCAAATATGCTCCCCCTAAAAAACTACTCTCCTTGACTGAATGCTCTCCCCCTTACTCCAATATCTTCTCCTTTGACATCAATGGCAAAGGGAATACTTTGGGACTAAATATAAGACTCTTAGCTCGGCCCCATCCCCACCTCCTATCCTTGAGGTGATTAATTTTTGGGTGGGAGTATTTCTACTCCCAGCATACAATGCTCTTTTTCTTTATCAACCTTCTTTCTTAACATACCCTTTTGATACTTTTGAGTATCCCTATTCTTGCTTGTCTCTGGAAGATTTGGAAACTCTATTCTACACCACTTGGCCTTATAATATTGCACTTGTAACACTTAATGTTGTAGTTCATAGAAGGTACAAATATCTTGAAGTTCCTCTTGGTGAAGCCATACTCATTTTTGTCATGAAACCTATAGTGGATTGCTTTGTGACAAAATAAATTACAAAAGTAGAAATACCCTTGAAAGAGATGTCCATATTTGAAGTTCTTCTTAGTAAAACCATATTCCTTATTTCCATAAATCTTGTAATGCATAGCCTTGTGACAAAACCTGTTACATGAAAAGCAATTGTAATGTCCTACCCCTTTTGAAGATAAAACAATTGCCACCAAAAGAGCCAGGTTTCGATCTTGGGTTCCAAACTAAAAACTTGAGTGTCTTGTTTGTTGATTTGGGTTATTCAGTGTTTTGTATGTTTGGAGATCATATGAACATTCAATGTACTAACTCTAATTTTCAAATATCATATTAACTCATGAATTTTCAACAAGACATTTTGACAAACATTTGTCATGCATATTTAGAAATAATAGGGCAACTCTCAAGAATGGATCATAACTTGAAAACTATCAATCCAAATGCTACCAAATTCTAACACTAGCTTCTTCCAATATAGACAAACAAAACCAATAAAGGAAATTGCATTAAAATGAGTATACCCATAATTGTGAATGTCTGATACAAATCTAGAAATGTTCATCAGCACATAGAAATCTTCATTTTTTATCATAAAATCCAATTTACAAACTTCTCCACTATACAACTTATGTTTTTGAATACCCTTTTTTGAGACAATAACAAAGTATGTAAGAAATCCTCCAAATACTAGGTGTTTGGACCTAGGAAAATAACTCATCCCCCAAGAAATGTATGACCATGTAAGGAGCAGGCACGGTTGCTAATAAACACTAAAAAAACAAATGGAAGTATTTAAAACCTACAAAAAAGGTGGTAGCTAGGTCTGTAGTTGCAAGTAGATCTCAAAATTCAACAAACCATTACTGAGTGTGCATCCAAATCACTCTATTTTGGACCTAAATGGTACGACCAATTGAAGGAGTGAAGTGCAAATGAAATGGAACAAACCTTCTCCAATATGCTCAACAATATCTGAAAATATCACCTTTATCAACTCAATTGCATCCACTGAGTATGAATGCTTATTAACCAATCTATAGGTATCTTTCAACCTCAAGATATGGTGTCCTTGTATGTGGTTTTCATCACAATACAAGCCTGGAATGACTGAAATATTACAACCTACAAGTATCACACAATAAGCTTCAAGAATAATAGCCAAAGATGTCACAATCAAATCTTCAATGCCACTTTTATCCTTTCCCAAAGATGGTTGATCCATTCACTTCTTGAATGCCAGATAATTTGTCTTTCCAAATGCTATGTTGCAACTTGAAGGCATTATTTTTACCATAAATTATAATATATTTCACTTATTACTTTCTGTTGTGGTTGATCCACAACACACCCCACTTGGTGGGGACCCACCTTTTTGCAGGTTTTCAGGAAGGATCTCAGTGACCCAGATGCCAGAATTGAAGAAAAAGAGAAAATGCACAAGTGTAGAAAGGGGTCGCGAAATCGCGACAGGTAGCGAAATCGCGACATGTCGCGAAATCGCGACCGAAGCCGAAAAATTGTAGCGAAATCGCGACATGTCGAAAAATCGCGGTCAACGACAACAAAACAGAAAAAGTGTCACGAAATCGCGACGTGTCGGTGACCAGGATGAAAAGGATGTCGCGAAATCGCGACATGTCGCTGAGGAGAAAAGAAAAGGTGTCACGAAATCGCGACATGCTGTTGAGAAGAAAATAAATGATGTCGCGAAATCGCGACACGCCGTTGGAAAAGGATGAGAATGGTCGCGATTTCGCGACGTGTTTTGCCGAAGCGTACGGGTGATGAAAAGTGTCACGATTTCGCGACGTGTTTTGGAAAGGTGTACGGAAGCGGAAAAACGTCGCGATATCGCGACAGGAAACAGCTAAAGGACTCGAAGAGAAGAGACGTCGCGATTTCGTGACCGATTGCAGCAAAGGTGTACGGACGGAGAAAATGGTCACGATTTCGTGACGTGTTTTGGCAAACTGTACGGACGGAGAAAATGGTCGCGATTTCGTGACGTGTTTTGGCAAACTGTACGGACGGAGAAAATGGTCACGATATCGCGACAGGTTTTGCCAAGGCGTACGGAAGATAAAAGCGGTAGCGATATCGCGACGGTTTGTGGCAAGCAGGTTCGAAAATAAAAGCGGTAGCGATATCGCGACGGTTTGTCGAAAGAGGGCAAGAGAATGATAATGGTCGCGATGTCGCGACGTAAAGTTGCCCAGGAGGTCCGAGAGAAAAACGGTAGCGATTTCGCTACATTATTCAGTGACAACACCACAGAGTCAGAAAGGTAGTGATTTCGCTACATTATTTTGAAAGTGCCATGGAGGAAAGGGTGGAAGAATATAGAAAGGCTTAAGGCCAAAGGTGGTAGCGAATCGCTACCACTTCGAAAAAATAAGGGCTTAAAGAAAAAGTGGTAGCGAATCGCTACCACTTAAAAGAAAAGAGGAAGAAAAGTGGTAGCGAATCGCGCCATTTCATCAAAAGGGCGAAAGCCAAAATGGTAGCGATTCGTGCCATTTCATCGAACAAAGCAAAAGTGGTAGCGATTTCGCTACGCCTTGCAAAAAGAAGACTCAAAGTTCAAAACGGTAGCGATATCGCTACAAATTTCATAAAGGCCAGTCTCAAAGTCAGAGGGTAGCGATAGCGCTACAAGTTTAGTGAGAGAGGGCTTGAAACAAAAATGGTAGCGAATCGCTACCATGTCACAAGGAGAAGGCTTGAAACGAAAGTGGTAGCGAATCGCTACCACATTTCAAAGGGACGCTGCAAGGCCAAGGTGGTAGCGATATCGCTACCACATTTTGAAAAGGGCTCAAAGTTAGAAAGTGGTAGCGATATCGCTACCATTCGAAGAGGAGGGCTCAAAATGTTAAAAGGGTAGCGATATCGCTACGAGAAGTTGCCGGAGGTAGACAAATGAAAAACGGTCGCGACATCGCTACGGGGAGCTGATGAAGGCGTACGGCAGGAAAGCATGTAGCGATATCGCGACATGTCACGATTTCGCGAGTCGCGCTAAGAAGGTGAACGAGCGGACTTGCGGTTTTGTCGTTTTTTTTCGTAGGAAAGCGTTACGAGGGGCACAGAAAAGCGGGACACGTGGCGCGCAGGTGTCAAACTTGCGGAGGCGTTACATGCAGAGATGAATTTCGAAGCGTTTTCAAATTTGAGCGTGAATCAAAGCGAGAAAAAGCAGGAATTTGAGGGGTCATGTGCAGGAAGGTGAAATGAAGCGACAGAGGAGATCGAAGAGCCACGTCAAACATTATAAGACCAGAATTGCAAATCGAAGAAGGGGTTGGAAATTGCCGAATACGGAGTTGCAGAGACGAGAGCTTTGTGCTATTCTGGGCCCGTACTTGGGCAATTTCCTTCTTTTTGTTCGGGATTTTCTTTTACACTGGAACATTTTT
Organism: Wollemia nobilis; assembly: GCA_028583015.1. Classification (NCBI taxonomy): domain Eukaryota; kingdom Viridiplantae; phylum Streptophyta; class Pinopsida; order Araucariales; family Araucariaceae; genus Wollemia; species Wollemia nobilis. Next base: position 1,983,063 of record JAQPPZ010013020.1, on the reverse strand, counting down.
GAATGTAATCGAGATATTCTTTAATACAAAATACAGAGAGTTGGCATCTTTTGGATGAGAAAGAAGGAGTTACTTTTGCATGCATGATTTAATGTCTATCTTTCCCTTCCAGATTTCTTAGGTTTTTAGGTGAAGTTAATGCAAGATCTCTTGGTTGCTTCATGCGAATGCCTGTTTTCTGGAATTACCATAGAAACCCTCGAGACTCGCACCTGGCCTATTTGGATTGTGTGGATGTGCAGGTTCATTAGGTTAGGTTGCATGTAGAAAGCCTCAGTATCTTCGGTTTCATCCGATTAATGACAGCTTTCTGACTGTAATTTATTCTTACTTTTTATTTACTTTTGTCTTTGCTTTTCAAACCCATATTTTATTTTCAGCAGTTTAATTACTGTGTTTGAATAAATCACTGAAAATCCATCAGAATTAAAGGTTAAAACAGATTTTATTTATTTTGAGTCCATTGAAAGTTCAAAATTAAATAAACCACAGTGCCCCTTGTTAACATCCACTTGCAAACCCTAAGGTGTTCTTAGCATTTCATTTTAAACGACATCCTTGATAATCAATAATTAGCATAATAAGAACCTTGGAGAAATCGTTTTTCTTTGCAAGCAGAGGATTTAGGACTCGGATCCTACAGGAGAGTGTGTTTTCACAATCGGGTTAAAACACCACTCAACAGATTGGCGCTAGAAGGAGGGCCGAATTGGTTTATTCTACTTTGATGTTTCATATTTGAATAGTACGTTTTTGATATAAATTTTGAAATCATATCTCTTAAATCTCATAGACGGCTAAACTGCGGCATTTGTTTTTCGGTTGCAGGTATTCTTCGTGATAATCGAGAGTTTAGCCAAGGAGAGCCGAAGCGGTTTATGTTATCGTGAGGGCTAGGCACTGTTCTTAACGTTTTGACTGTTCATGCAGGAGTAATACGATTTGATTTGACTTTAAAAAAAATAAAAAAATATATAAAAGATAAAATAAAAAAAAATTAAAATGAATATAAAAAATATATATATATAAAAATAAATAATAATAATAATAATAATAATAAAAAAAAAAAGAGAAAGGAACTTTTGGCTATTAAAGTTATCTTCTTCAAAATTCACTAATGGCTATGTTTGCACCGTGGATGACAGGTAGCCCATTAAATATACCGGGAGTTCAGCATTATTTGCCCGTCGGTTTTGAGAGATGTCTTCCTCATTTTGTGTCTAATGGGACAAACACCGCAGAAGGACACATTCAAGCATTTAAATTTGTTGTGAACCACTTAACAAGTTGGTATGACGATGTCGCTTGTAGAATGTTCCTTTACACCTTGGACAAAGTGGCGTATGATTGGTTCACCAGTCTGCCTTTAGGGTCTATCACTTCTTGGGCTCAGCTAGAGGCAGCATTTCTCAATCAATTCAACAAAAAGCAAGTTGACCCAATCCTCATGTACAATCAGTTCGCCTATATTAGAAAAGGGCCAAGTGAAAATGTGAAGTCATTTTCTGAGAGATTCTTTGGATTATATGCTCAATTAGTGACATTTTATGTTCTTCACGAAGAAGTGGCCCTCCAAATATACATCAATGCTCTTGATTCACCCATGTCCACATATTTGCGAGGGATGCCTCAAATCACATCTTTGTCACAAGCCTATACTCAAGCAATGGCAATTGAGCAGCAATTGAGTTGTCAAAATTTTGGTGTGGGTTTCGGATCATGTAATCTTCAACCATTTAATACCTCCTTTACCCACCCAATGATTTATCCACCTCAACCAAGTTCAAGTGTGAGTCAATTTCAGAGCCAACAATCATTCCCAAGCTTCAATCAAATTCGAAATCCTCAACCTACCATGCAACATCAACCGTCTTTCTTAAGTATGAATCAACTTCAAAATCCTCATCTTGATTCAAAAGATGTTGCTAAAATCAATTTCAATGATTTTCATAGGAATATGATTCTAGGCAAGGGAGGAATACTAAATCCAACTAGTAGGGAAGCATGGGATAGATTGGAAACCCTTGACTCACCAAAAGATGAATTATATGAGGATGAATCTGATTCGGATGACACATTGGAAGACATTGTTGAAAGCAATGGCCTAGGAGATCCACACCTTCCAAATTGTGATAAAATTGAATCATGGGTTACACATGTGGATTATGATAGCCTTATCAGTTTGAATACAAGCAATAACCCAATTTTGGAAGAAATTGAACCATTTAAGGAAGGTGAATATAAATTTGATGAGAAGCATGTTGATGAATTAAAGGATGAAGAAGAAATGGTTGAGCATCACAATTTGATTTTGAAAGATGATCATCATGATTCTTGGGAAGAATATGCTCACCCCAAACCTTCTAACGAAATTTGTGTGCCTATTGATATGCAGGATGATACAATTGCCCTTTCACATGAGGATATTACGAGTCCTGTGCAATCTGAAAATGTTTTGGAAGAAGGATTGGAATCTCATCAAGGGTTTGAGAAGAATAATAATTCTACTACCATGGATGAAGAAGGAGAGTCGATTGTTTTTGTTCCTCTTGGGGGGCAAGAAATTAGGAAGTTTGATCCACCTTTTGTTTCTACAATGTCTATGCCATCTCAAGATGTTGAAATTACAAAGCCTAGGTGGTGTGGGTTGGATGATATTGATGATCTTAATGAAAATATGGATTTGGTGACGACTCAAGCCATTGATCATGGAAAGGTGTCACGTGACACATATCTTGAAAATTTAGGCTCTTGTTTTGAAAAATATGGACGCATGTTTGATTGGGTGCCTAACTTTGGTGTTTTTGAACAGGTATTGGGCGATGAAGAAGACAACGAGAAAAAAGAAAAGGCTACTAATACTCATCAAGTTATGATAAATTTTAATCATGATGGGTTGAGTATGGATGATAAGGGGAAATCTTTACCTTTGGTAGTAGCTACAAAAATCTCAAGTGATGGGTTACATAATGTCCTTTTGGATGCTAACAACATTAATGAGGAAATGCCAAATTTCGTTGATGTTTATCAAGTGTTGAATGATGCTGATGGTTTTAAAATCCTGGAAAATGAGTTGAAGTCAAGATTTTTAGAGATAGGCTCTTGTTTGCAACATCTCACATTTGAAAAGGATAGCCTACTTCTAAATCATGAAGGGAACGATGAAGCTTGCACTTTAAAGAATAGACAAGATAAAATTGAATATCAACTATTGTCTAATCAATTTGACTTGAATCTCACCTATGATGTTGGTAATAGAACTAAATCAAAGTTGAAGGATGAACATGGCAAGTTGAGGTGTGTTGCATTGCTTGGTCTGATCTTATTGTTGTTGGATTCCTATAAAATTTGGCATGTATATTGTGTCATATGTTTTTTGATATGTTCTTATCATGTTTGGGATCCAGGAAAATGATAATCCAAGCTTTGCATCATCCTGTATTATATTGTACATTTGTATATAGATTTTGGTTTTTTGGATTTTGGTTTGTGTTTTCAAAGTTTCATTTTGGGATTGCAGTTTGGTTTTGGATTGAACAAGTTTTAATTTACAGTTGTGTGTTTATTTTATTTGTCTATATATAAAAAAAAAAAAAAAATGATGAAAAGAAATTTGAGATGTCAACTTATGCTTAAGGATTAGGAGAATATGAAATATTGGAATTGTCTTGTAAAAGCTCCACAAATAACATAAAACATTTTAAGTTATATTGTTTGATTTTGTGATACATGAAAGAATCAGTTTTGCATGACATATCATTTCATTTGCAAAGATAAGGCATTCATATTCCATCTCACCTCACATACATTTCATTTTAGTTACATATGCATCTTATGTACAAGCCATGAAAGTACGTCAAATTCTCTTAGGGTTATGTTATAACATAAATGTAAGTGCTCCTAAGGTTGGAAACTGAGTCTTGAGATATCTAGAACCAAGCACGTCTCATACATTAAAAAGGATCTTGAGCAAAATGATCAAAACCTAGCTTGGAGGAAAAGGTTGAGCGAAAGTGGTTTTCATGTCTATCCTATTATGCAACATGATCCTAAAAACAGTGGTTTTGACCACTTCCATAGAGCTTAAAGCCTAAAATCAGAGTAGTAAGGATAGGGTTAAATCCTCATCGAACTTGGTTGAGGATCCAATTCCCCAAAGCTTTGATTTGACCCACATGGAGTAGTAAGGATAGGGCATAAATTCTCATCTCGGTTGGTTGAGAATCTGATTCCCCAAAGCTCTTATGTCTCATTTCATAATCAGTCTTGGATTGTAAGGATCGTACTATTTGTCCTCTGCAAAGGATGGGTAGTCATCCCCAAGGTCTAAGCAACAAAATTAATGATTTATATCTAAGGTTTGGATTGTAAGGATCGTACTACTTGTCCCTAACCAGGATGGGTAGTCATCCCCAAGGTCCAAGAAATAAAAAAAATAAATAAAATTTTTCCCATCTCATCTTTATTTTGGATTGTAAGGATCGTACTACTTGTCCTCTGCAAGGGATGGGTAGTCATCCCCAAGGTCCAAAGAAATGGAGATAAGTTTTGGATTGTGGGGTTAGATATGCCCATGCATGGCATCATGTCTTGCCTAAAAAACAAGACCACTGATTGTCTAGAGGGTTAGACTAGCATGACCATTTCTTCCATAACTGGTTTAATTATTTTGCTTAAAGTGAGGTAATGAACTCTAAATCAGAATAGTAAGGATAAGGTTAAACTCTCATCTCGGTTGGTTGGGAGTCTGATTCCCCAAAGTTCTGATTTCACATTCACTTGCACATGGGTTCTAGATAGTAGGGACTCATAACCAACTTTGGGATACAATAAGATAATGAACTAGTGGATCCTAAGAGGGTTTGGCAATCTTGAATGCTTGTACATAGTATTAGAAGAAGTACCATGCCCTTTATGGAAGCAAATCTCCTTGCACATTCATTAGGGTACACAAATCATTCACCATCCCATATATGCATTCATGCAAAACCGATAATGGAATGTTGATCAATTTCAAATGATAGGGAATGAAAACACATTGCACACACTCGAGCTAATACTTGATGATTCTGATGATTCATGTACTTCGATCTTTGGGCATTTGTTATTTTGCTTATGTGCTAACATGTATTTGCGAGTTTGTGATATGTTTCGAGTTGGGTTCTTACTAAAATGCTCAAGAGCATTTGACAAATAGAAGTCGCCATTTGTTGTGGTTGATCCACAACACACCCCAAAAATTGGGGACCCACCTTTTTGCAGGCTTGCAGAGAAGAATCTCGGTGACCCAGATGCTAAAATTGAAGAAAAGAGAAAAAATGCCCAAGTGTAGAAAGGGGTCGCGAAATCGCGACAGGTAGCGAAATCGTGACATGTCGCGAAATCGCGACCGGTAGCGAAATCGTGACATGTCGAAAAATCACGGTCAACGCGGTCAACGACAACAAAAAGAGAAAGGTGTGGGATTTTGCGTTGGGTTGGCAAGAAAAGATTGGGCGGGGGGGGGGCTAGCGCTTGCAGAAAGAAGACTCAAAGTTCAAAACGGTAGCGATATCGCTACAAATTTCATAAAGGCCATTCTCAAAGTCAGAGGGTAGCGATAGCGCTACAAGTTTAGTGAGAGAGGGCTTGAAACAAAAATGGTAGCGAATCGCTACCATGTCACAAGGAGAAGGCTTGAAACGAAAGTGGTAGCGAATCGCTACCACATTTCAAAGGGACGTTGCAAGGCCAAGGTGGTAGCGATATCGCTACCACATTTTGAAAAGGGCTCAAAGTTAGAAAGTGGTAGCGATATCGCTACCATTCGAAGAGGAAGGCTCAAAATGTTAAAAGGGTAGCGATATCGCTACGAGAAGTTGTCGGAGGTAGACAAATGAAAAACGGTCGCGACATCGCTACGGGGAGCTGATGAAGGCGTACGGCAGGAAAGCATGTAGCGATATCGCGACATGTCACGATTTCGTGACATGTCGCCATATCGCGGCTAAGAAGATGAACAGGCGGACTTGCAGTTTTGTCAGATTTTTTCATAGGAAAGCGTTACAAGGGGCACAGAAAATGCGTGACACGTGGCGCGCAGGTGTCAAACTTGCGGAGGCGTTACATGCGAGAGATGAATTTCGAAGCGTTTTCAAATTTGAGCGTGAATCAAAGCGAGAAAAAGCGAGAATTTGAGGGGTCATATGCACGAGGAAGGTGAAATGAAGCGACGGAGGAGGATCGAAGAGCCACGTCAAACATCTATAAGACCAGAATTGCAAATCGAAGAAGGGGTTGGAAATTGCCGAATACGGAGTTGCGAGAGACGAGAGCTTCGTGCTATTCCTGGGCCCGTACTTGGGCAATTTCCTTCTTTTTGTTCTGGGATTTTCTTTTACACCTGGAACATTTTTGAATGTAATCGAAATATTCTTTAATACAAAATACAGAGAGTTGGCATCTTTTGGATGAGAAAGAAGGAGTTACTTCTGCATGCATGATTTAATGTCTATCTTTCCCTTCCAGATTTCTTAGGTTTTTAGGTGAAGTTAATGCAAGATCTCTTGGTTGCTTCATGCGAATGCCTGTTTTCTGGAATTACCACGTAGAACCCCTCGAGACTCGCACCTGGCCTATTTGGATTGTGTGGATGTGCGGGTTCATTAGGTTAGGTTGCATGTAGAAAGCCTCGGTATCTTCGGTTTCATCCGATTAATGACAACTTTACGATCGTAATTTATTCTTACTGTTTTTATTTACTTTTGTCTTTGCTTTTCAAACCCATATTTTATTTTCAGCAGTTTAATTACTGTGTTTGAATAAATCATCTGAAAATCCATCGAATTAAAGGTTAAAACAGATTTTATTCATTTTAGAGTCCATTGAAAGTTCAAAATTAAATAAACCACAGTGCCCCTTATTAACATCCACTTGCAAACCCTAAGGTGTTCTTAGCATTTCATTTTAAACAACATCCTTGATAATCAATAATTAGCATAATAAGAACCTTGGAGAAATTGTTTTCTTTGCAAGCAGAGGATTTAGGACTCGGATCCTACAGGAGAGTGTGTTTTCACAATCGGGTTAAAACACCACTCAACACTTTCCAAGGAGACCATACCACTTTTATGACATTATAAATATGAACTTTATAAAATCCCCTTTAATTCAAGTGGTTACATGACCCCTTTTAATTTTAAATTAATGCCCAACATTAATATATTTAACTTTTATATTTAAATATAACATTATAAATCTTCGAACATTAAAATTATTGCTCTCCCAACATCCAACCACCAAACAACTTATGGAAATTGATACCCATTAAACTGAAGATGTCAGTCATACTTTCCATTTCCCAAGAATCCAACCCTAATTGACTTACTAAATATAGTAAGTCTCTAAAAATACTGCTAGAAACAGTCCTGAAAGCTGACAACTGTGAATGCAGATCGTCCAACAATATCTCCATAACACCTAGTGGTTCCTAAACACTCGACATTGCCTATGAAACCTTATGAATAGGCAAGTCCATATTACGCTCTGTTAGCTGACTAGGATGGGGGCATTACAGTCCTCCCTCCTCGAGATTGCTTGTCCTCAAGCAATCTAATCTTAGAACATGACAATCTCAAAAATAATTTTTATGCAATCCTTGGATCCCAGATGAATCGATGAGCTTCATATCTCCAACTAAGATAAATCATGCACTGATGACCCTCTACAAGTGTCATCTTATGTAGTCCTCTATCCAGAAGTGCAATCAGTCTTTGAAATAGTTCAACCAACTCACAACTAAACTACTATCCACAATCCCAATCAAGCTCTGTCACCACACTAAAATTGAGCATATCCTCAAAGTCCCAAATCAACATCCTTTTAGAACTAATATGCTAATGTTGTGCCACTCTGATCAAAACCAGAAGCTCATAGTAACACAACTGCACACACCTCATATGTATTCCCAGAATGACAACACCCTAAATTAGACTAAAAAATCAGTGTGAGAGGGCAAGTAAATCAAGGACGGTAAGTTGAGGAGATGATGGAATCAACCCCCCAACTCCCAACAACCAAAGTAATCGATCCCTGACCAAAAATTTCTCCAATATTTTTGTTGACATAATATTGGATTTAATAGGTTGCTAATCCGCAACCAAACAATAATGACCCATCTAGGAGTCTAAACTAACTCCCGCCACCAAATAGCCAACGTAAGTGACATCAAGGCATGATATCCATAGATCACTGACCTCCATGGGCACACACCTCTTGGATCCCATAGGCCAAAGAATATCCTAGCAGTGATGTCAACTGCCAACTCGGTGAAACAACAACTAAACCACTGACAACTACCTGTCCTCTACCATATCGCCCGAACCAAGGAAAAATCCAAGATCCAGCATCGAAATATCATAACTGCATACAAGTGAAGAGTTGTTTAGCCATAACTTTGTCTCTGCACTACATCCATCATACTGAACCAAATAATCATCTTAGTAGTAAATCACCTTACCATCTAATGAAGAAGGCATCTCATACCCTAGTGAAGTATACAACCCGCTATAACCATCTTTCAACACACCACTATGTGTCATCCAAAAAAATGTCCACTCATCTACATGTGGGCTGAAATCAAAATGAATAGCATACCTCACTATACAATCCATATGAACCGCACTAACCAAACCCCTGTGAAACTCCAAATAATCCCCTGAAGTATGGCTCGCATCATCATCCTCAGGATCAGAATTAGGTAATGTACCATCATCTACTACACAAAATGAGGAAGTAGCATCCATTAAAGAAAGCATATCATCACTTCGCTTATGCTCATACTGATCGACTTGAGTGAATGCAGAATCATTATTACTAATCAATCCTTCCTCACGTCCAATATCATGTATCCCCTCAATCAACTACTTAACCACCATAGTATCTGAATTAGTCTCTAAATCATGTGAAGTGGATGCAATAGATGACTGAATTTTCACTATGAAAAGGGAGTGATGAGCTAAACTCAACTCAAGACAAAGCTCATCAATCTCCTCATATTTTTGAGTGAGCTCTCAGGAAGTCTACTCTACAAATTGCATAACCTAATCCCTATCAGATAATAGCCTCAAGTAATCTAATTTTATTACCTCTAATGCTTGCTTGATGGCCTGCAAATCTATAGCAGTAGCTCCAACTGTCAACTAGTGTCATATCTCTCCAAGCTGGGCTATTTGATATAGGCATTCAACAAACTCAAGTGTGTTATTCAAATGTGTCAATGTGTGGATAACCTGCTCATCTATAACCTGTATGTGATCCTACAATGAAATAGAATCATCAATACAAAATAAACTCTCAGGTGTATCCTCCAATGCATAATGATCAATCTTAGGCTCTTTCACTGCACTGCACTCACCAATCTCATACTCTGAAGTGATGATAGAACTATGCTCATCCTCTACATCACCAAATACATCAACAATTGAATCCTCAACCACAATATCAACGTACTCATCAATACACACCTCTCCAATATCCAAGACATAAGATGAAGTGACCTCATCCTCATCAATTACTACTACTGCTTTGTTTTCTCCATCAATACAAGAATAAACCTGAACCTCGGTTATGCATGAAACATTCTCTAAATTTTCAACCTCTATGTTGTCCTCTTCGCTGTCCACAACTGTTCTTGGATGCAATGGGTCGTTTCCCTTTGTCCCTATTTTTATTCCAACTGCTAATGGAGGATTCAACCACTTAGGATGATGTTCTAGTATTTTTGTAAAAAACTCAATTTGTTTTTTATTTTTTGCATCAGCTCTATCATGAGTTCTTGGATAGTAGCCATTAACAACATACTACTACAACTTTGTAACCCTTAGGTTGGCAGGATAAGCTGAGCTCTTATACAACTATAATGTCCTACCCATTTTGAAGACAAAAACAAATTGCCACCAAAAGATCCAGGTTTTGATCTTGGGTTCCAAACTAAAAACTTGAGTGTCTTGTTTTCTAATTTGGGTTATTTAGTATTTTGTATATTTGGATATCATATGAACATTCAATGTACTAAATCCAATTTTCAAATATCATATTAACTCATGAATTTTCAACAAGACATTTTGACAAACATTTGTGATGCATACTCAGAAATAACATGACAACTCTCAAGAATGGATCACAACTTGAAAACTATCAATCCAAATGCTACCAAATTCAAACACTAGCTTCTTCCAATATAGATAAACAAACCCAATAAAGTAAATTACATTAAAATGGGTATACCTAGAATTGTGAAGGTCTAATACAAATATGGAAATGTTCATCAACATACATAAATCTTCATTTTTTTTATCATAAAATCTAATTTACAAACTTTTCCAACATACAAATTATGTTTTTGAATACCCTTTTTGGAGACAATAACAAAGAATGTAATAAATCCTCCAAATACTATACGTTTGGACCTAGGCAAGCAACTCATCCCCCAAGAAATATACGACCATGCCAGGAGCAGGTACAACTGCTAATAAACACTACAAAAAACCAATGAAAGTCTCCAAAACCTACATAAAAGGTGGTGGCTAGGTCTGTAGGTGCAAGTAGATCTTAAACTTCAACAAACCATTACTGAGTGTGCATCCAAATCACTCTATTTTGGCCCTAGATGGTACGACCAACTGAAGGAGTGAAGTGCAAATGAAATGGAACAAACTCTCTCCAATATGTTCAACAATATTTGAAAATATCACCTTTATCAGCTCAATTGCATCCACTGAGTATGAATGCTTATTAACCAATTTAAAGGTATATTTTGACCTCAAGATATGGTGTCCTTGTATGTAGTTTTCATCACAGTACAAGTCTAGAATGACTGAAATCTTGCAACCTGCAAGTCTCACACAATAAGCTTCAAGAATAATAGCCAAAGATGTCACAATCAACTCTTCAATACCACTTTTATCCTTTCCCAAAGCTGGTTGATCCATTCACTTCTTGAATGTGGGATAATTTGTCTTTCCAAATGCTACGTTGCACCTTGAAGGTATTCTTTTTACCATAAATTGTAATATATTTCACTTATTACTTTCCAAGGAGACCATACCACTTTTATGACATTAGAAATATGAACTTTATAAAATTCCCTTTAATTCAAGTGGTTACATGACCCCTTTTAAGATTAAATTAATTCCCAACATTAATATATTTAACTTTTATATTTAAATATAACATTATAAATCTTCAACCATTAAAATTATTGCTCTCCCAACATCCAATCACCAAACAACTTATGGAAAGAGATACCCATTAAGCCGAAGATGCAAGTCGTACTTTCCATTTCTTGGGAATCCAACCCTAACTAACTTACTAAATATAGTAAGTCTCTGAAAATACTGCCAAAAACGGTCCTAAAAGCTGACAACTATGAATGTAGATTGTCCAATAATATCTCCATAACACTTGGTGGTTCCTAAACATTCAACATTGCCTACGAAACCTTATGAATAGGCAAGTCCATATTATGCTCTGTTACCTGACTAGGATGGGGACATTACAACAACATCCTTTGAAGAAATATTTTCTTGGACCCACTGGTCTCTTAGTCCTTTCTTCTTTGTGTTGAAACATGTTCCTTGTTTGTGCATTATTTCCTTTCTTAGTGAATCTTCTATTCACATAAGTCTCACTTTCTCCTTCACTCTCTTCCTTTGAAACTTATTCCTCTTTTGAGCTTGAGCTTGATCCTTCTTCTTGTTTCCCTTGTCCTTCTTCAAAACCAAGTCCTATTTTGATCTATGAAGTTCTTTGTGCATTGATATTCTTGTCCAAAGTCTTTGAACTTTTTCCAAACCTATGTAGCTTGTCCTTAGAATATTTCACTTCCATACTTAGTGAAATTACCTCATGTTCTAATATTTCACATTCTAGGACTTTTACCTCTAACTTTTGTTTAAATCTCCTTGTCTTAGCTATTGATTTTGTCAAGTATTATATAAGATTTTCTTTTTCTTCATCACATTCTTGAACTTGAGCCCTGAATTTTGAATTCTACTAAATTTTTTTCAATTCTTTAAGAGAAAAAATAATTTCTACTTCTAGATCTACTGCACCTTCTTCATTTTTTGAATCTTTTTCTACTTCTTGGTCTTCAAGGGCATATTCATACTTTTCAACTTTACCTTCAACAAAAGCATTTTATTCCTCTCCTATTGCCAGAAATAGAATATCTTCTTCTTCACTATCTAAAGGTCTTTAATCACTGTCACTTGAAGCCTTGCTTCCCTTATCATCATAGAAACTCTTATTGTGTCTTTGAAAAAACTTATTTTCATGCTTGTTTTAACCATACCTATTTTATTTTCATACTTGGTTTTTTCTTCTTCCTTTTTCTTATGATTATGTTTCCCTTAATTGCTACTGCTTCCATATTCTATAAAATTAGATGCATAATGACCAAAATTTCCACAATTGAAACATTGTACTATTTTCACACCTTTGTTCTTTCTTGAGTCCTTGTTTCTTCTACCATAGTTAGCTTCTTCATCACTTCTTGACTCACCATTTGATTCTGGTTTCTTATCCTTTATATTCTTTTATGCTTGGAAGGTTGTCTCTTTCTTGGACTTGGGATCCTTTACCATTGTCATCTCATAAGTTGTTTGAATTCCATGTAACTCATCCATAGTCAACTGATCAATATATTTCATCTCTTATATAACTAAAACTTTTCCATCATACCTTGTAGGAAGTGACCTTAAAGCATTTTGAGCAATATCGAATTCTTCAACTTCTAATCCAAGTCCACACATAGTATTAACAATATCATCCACACAAAGTAAGTATGTAGCAACATCTTCCTCATATTACATCTTCAAAAATATTCAAACCTTTTCTTGTGGTTTTGTAGTTTTGCCATCTTGACCTTTTATTTTCATCATAGGCTTGCTTCAATTTTTCCCAAATTTATTTTGGTGATTTGGAATGCATAACTTTCACAAATTATGCTTCATGTAATCTATTTAGGATTGCATGCATAACCTTGTATTTATTAACATGTAAGATCTTACCTTATTTATCTATGGGAGGATTAGTTGTAGGTGTGAACCCATCCTCAACTGCTTGTCATGTCTCATATCCTTGTGATATCAAGTAAGTCCTCATTCTTATGCTTTAGAAAACATAATTTTTCCCATAAAAACTGATACCTTATTTGATGAATATCCATTCTAATATGTCATCTATGTTCTTGTAACCTCTTCCTTCAAGTTGTTATACTCTTTTGAAGGAACCCACCCTGATACCTATTGAAGAACACAAGCTTATATGGAGAGGGGGGGGGAACTATAAAGCCAAATTTTACTTTTCTTTCCCAAACAATATTATCCAATATTTTCAATGGCAATATCAATAGCAGTAATTAAAGCAATGTATAAATTATCACACATAAGAGAGACACAAATTTAATGTGGTTCACCGAATGTGGTCTACTCCATGAAGATAATATTTCCACTAAATTTTCTTAACAAATATTTTGGGTATCAATTCCTTGTTACAATGTTTATGGACCTCTATCCAAAGAAGACACTAATCCCCTATGCTTTAATTTGTGGATATCCCTCCATAGAAGAACTCTTTTCCCTTTGCTCTATTTCATGGAACTTGATCCAGTAGAACTTTATCTCATCAATTAGTTCATGGATCTCTCTCCATAGAAAAACTCTATCTTCCCAATTGGTTCATGAATCACACTCCATAGGAGAACTATTTCTCCTTGCTCTGGTTCATGGATCTCTTGGAGAACTATTTCCCCTGTACTCTGGTTGGTGATCTTCTAGAAGACTTATTTCCCTACTACTATGGCTTGTGTATCTCTCTCCACAGGATACCTCTATCCCCACTACACTGGCTAATGGATCTCTATCCACTGGAGACTGTTGTCCTCTTTACTTTATCACCTCTAAATCTTGCTCTCAAATTTATCTTAAAATATGTACCAAACTCTATCCCAATTCTAGCACAAATTTGCTGCAACTTTGCTCATGAATCTGCACCAAACTCTATCTCAAATCTATCCCCAAGCCTTAAAACAAATCTTTATCAAATAAAAAACTAAATCTGCTCTCAAATTTGTCTCAAAACTATCCTCAAGCCTTCACACAAAGCTTGAACAAATTTTCTCTCAATTATGTTTCAAATATTTACAAGAATTCCTCAAATCTACCTTCAATAATTCTCAAAATAATTGCTCAAATATACCTTCCAAGCCTTCTCAAAATACTTGCTCAAAAATGCCTTCAAGCCTTCTCAAAATACTTGCTCAAATATGTCCTCAATATTGCTCACAAAATTGTACCAAATATTTCCAAACCTTGCACACAAGAAAAGCTCATATCTTTTTCAAAAATGCTTTCTTCAAACAAAATATATGTTATACTCAATAATTAAGTCTATTGATTTCACATGTCTTACATTTATTGCTCTTTTAAAGATAGATATGATCCAACCAAAAAGGGTGCACCCATCTACTGTATTACATCGTATTCATTAATTCAAAGCATAAAATGACACAATTGCATAGATTCAACAAAATTGATTTTCTTGTATTAATATTTATAAAGAATATTGGTTACAATTATGCCCCTCTTAGGGTCACCCAAATGACGATATGATTAATACAATGCCAAAGCCCTCAACAGGGCATGCACACTAATAATGTTTTTCACTTGGTCACAAACTGCTCTAGGATGGAGATGCCATCTTCTTCACAATAGGGAAGGAACTTGATGGTTGGTTCTCCTTTGAAACTGTTCCCTACAGTCAAGAAACAACATAGAAGTTTCAAAATGATAGGTAGCCTCTCATGATGAGGCCCTTTTAGGAAAATTGTATAAATATACCATGAAGCATGTATAATCAAGAAAACAGGAAAAGTGCTTCTTAACTATGCAAATTGAATCAAGATTCATATAATAGCATAAATAAATGTAGCAGCTACACTATGCATGGATTAATTATGTAAGATAAAACATAAACATGCATAAATAATCTATTTAAGTCCTAATTGATGATTAACATAAAGAAACTAATCTAACCTAATTCTATGGTTAGAAGTCTACTAAACTGCATTTAAACCATGAAAATAGCTAATCTAAGCTAATTAACCAGACATAAATGAAAAGAGGAAGGTGGTGCTACCTCTGCTATAAATCGTATCTCTAGTGAGCGATATGCACTATAAACCATAGCTAAAATCCATGGTTAGCACTCTAATAGGCTTACCCTCAATTCCAAGGGTAGTGGGCTTGATCTCCTTGTCCAATTTGATGTTCAATGCTCGCCTTTGATGTTATTTTGATAGTTTTGGCGATTGAATCACTGTGATGGACCTTCATTTACCTGGATATGCATTTCTTGAATCTCCTAGATTCCTAGGGCATCCATAATGCAATTCATTATGAATCTTGGCAAGTAGGTAGAGGATAAGTGCAATAGCTATCTCTTAGTATACTCAGTTGAGTGTACAATTCGATAGGGCTCTGCTGCTCAAACTTCTAATGCTCTCTCTAATAATTTGCCCTAATTATGAGGGGTACTTATAGGACTATCCAAGAGCTAGGGGTGGCTTCATGGATAATCCAAGATCAAGAAGGGGTTGTTAGGACAGTTGGATTGGAATCTCCACCCTCTAACCACCTTCTTCTAGAACAAATGGCCGTTCAAATTGATTTGACTCGGATTGAAGGCCAATTGAACTTTAGTTAAGACCGTAGGTCATAGCTATGGTCTAGACTATAAACCATAGGTCTCAACCATGGTTCAACATGTAAACCATAGGTCTTTGTTGCGATTCATACTGATTAGGCCAAGGAGCCCAAATTGAGTGGTTAGAATCACTACTCTATCTTGGAGTCTATCCAAGATTTTCCATATGGTCTTATAGCATGTCCATATGAGTAGTCACCCTTGACATGACACATTTTAGGTGTCTACAGATGCCCCTTTTGAGATGTATTGTGATATGGAACAACACTGAGAAAAAATAGACCTCCTAAAATGATGTCGAAGGTTCTATGATGATCATTAGTCGGATCAATATTAGATGCCCCAGGTCCTGCAAAAGGATGTGCATCCTAGAATCATTGCTTCCAACTCTTTGGAGGCTTAAACTTGAAAAAATTGTACCCTTATCATCTCATTCAGTGTAGTTGTGCATTCCATAGGTATCTTCTGAACCATAGATTCGAAATGTAGAGAACAAAAATCAAAATTATAATTTCTACTTGCCCCAAGCAAAGGGGAAATCTTATGATATATGTTGACAATGATTCGCGAGGATGAACGCAATTTTGACAAGATCAAGCGATCTACGATCTCTGGGATCTTCTATTGATGTTGATTATGATTTGATATTATGACTACCCCCTCAAGAAATGATTCTATGAGGGTAATGACAATGATTAAAGTGACGATGTCGCTTTACCACCATGGATGATCTGAAAAATTTTAGATTTGAGCAAATTAATGCATTGGCTAGGCCTAGTTCAGCTTTTGTTTCCAACTATTAATAGTATTTGCACATTTCTATCCCATGGAGCAGTCGGGCTACAATAGCTATCTTAGATAATCAAATTGATACAAATCTAATCAGATTTATGTTGAATCAAATTATCGATGATTTTCTAAAAAGGTGTCATAGGAGAAATGACATGCAATGCCTCATTCTCGTGGAGCAGTCCGGCCTCGAAGTTATTCGTAGGGATTGAAAATAAGCATATCAAATCAATGATGACAATCTTACCCCAAATATCTTTATGGCAATTTATTCATTTTGTCGGATTGCATGGATCGCAAGTCGCTACAATCGCCAAGTGTATAGGGTAAATTACTGAATTCAAGGTGCATTTGGTATTTCTAATTATTTGATTTTTTTGAATGTTTTTAATTATGAATTGATTTTATTTATTTTGCTGGGAGTTGCGTCGCTCCATGGAAGGATTGTCATAGCGATGACCTCGACTGAATGTACTTTATAATCTCAACCAGATTTTTGATTTTTAATTGGATCTTGGTGCTTTATTATCACCAAATTTCCAAATTAATTGATTTTATTGAGTTCTAATCCCTTGGGAGGCATTAGTTTATCATTTTAAACATTCCCATGGTAGTATTTTATAAAATTTCTTGCTAGTTGCAAACCACAACTAGGGTCTACGATTCCCATTTGCAATTTTGGGAACCATGGCTAGGGCCTACGGTCCACGCAAAATAGGAAAGGCTTATAAAAAATCCAATTTTCAAATTTCTCTCATTATTCCTTAACAACAACTTGAAATTTGGAGCTCTAACAGTGAAATCTAAGAAATTGACCTGCATCCTATCAAACTTTACATGCACACCTACTCACAGCACGATGGCAGAGTGTGGGCAAGCTTCTTCTAGTCATGACAGATGAGGCGAGGGCAAGGTAATTCAAAAACCAAGACCTCACATCCATTACCACTAAAATGAACCCAATTAAGTAATTGGTTAATCAATCACACTAAATTATTGGCAATGAACCCCACCTTAGGCTAGGTTAGCTTAGGATTTACTTTTTTTTTAGCCGCGGTATCGTACCCGATAGGATCTCAGTCGAAGACTATAGGTACTAGCTGTGGTTCATAATCGATCAATTGGGAACCATAGCTGCCAGCTACTGTCATCATTCAAAATCCCAATGGTTAATTTTTGACCACATGCAGACCGCAGGGTTGATTCGTGGTTCGACAACTTTAGAAAAAATTATTAATTTTTTAATTTTTCTAAGTTTTAAAAGGCAATTAATGTCATTTAATACATTTTTGACCTGTCTAAGTGATATTTTTTATTTTTAGGTTTGCATGATGACATATTTTTGCAATTTTATCAGTTTTTAGATGTTTTTGCTAATTTTTAGGTCCTTTTTAAATGTTTTTGCTTGTTTTAGTTAGCTTTTTCTTATATTATTCTTTTTATTTTACAGATTGACCTCTACAGCTTGAGAGCCCGACATTCTTAAGACTCTCTATGGAGAGCTCACTCTTAGGGAGTAGGAATGGTTTAGAGCTATCATCTTTGGCTACATACTAGATCTGCCCACTATCAAGGTAGATCAAGCCTATTTGATTGCATTGGCCTGGCACTGGAATGTGCGGAACAACACATTTCACCTATTACCCTGGAGGACGTCTATAGGATCTTTAGGATCACCATTGATGGCGAGGCCATCTTCTCTTCTACTTCTAGGGCTTAGGAGTCCATATCAGAATGAGGAGGCTCAACGCAGTATTGACCATGGAGGGGTCCATATCGACTATTGGTAGGGGAAGAATGTCTTATTTGTACACAAGGCCATATTCATGCACCTAGTGGTGCAAGTTGTGTTTCCAGACTCCTCGGGCGTGAGAATTTGCAGAACCTCTTAGCCACTATTAGGAGGTTTGTTCAGAGCACCATCTGTTGACCACCATGACTAGCCTTGGGGAGCACCTTGCTCTGTCAGCTATATAGAGAGCTCTACCAGATTATTGACCAGAGCCATTGTGGGATCAGCTACAGTCTACTTATTCATATTTAGGGCTGGTAGCATATCAAGATAGAGCATCCTAAGGAGCTGTCCTTGTATATCGTAAATATAGATGATGCTCACCAATGCTATGTCACCTACTGGACTCGAGAGGAGGAGGGTTTCAGGAGTAGGACCCATGCTAGAAATGTCCAACATTATATCACATGATTTGTAGGACTCAACCTAGATGACATCGAGTGGCAGCTATACATGGAGTGCCTTGACCGGTTTGAGGCCTGTGGGTGGCTTTGACAAGCTCATTGGGACAGATGGCTACTCATCCAGAAGGCTGAGATTAGAGAGTACCAATTTTATTCTTGTATCCTGTGGTAGTTCAGCCTAGTACAAGATATTCTAGAGATCCCCTTAGTCTATAGGCGCTTGGCTCTAAAGATACATCTTCCATGGATCCAGCCTTTGGCTCTAGGGATGATCTAGATGATTTCCAAGAGACTAGAGTTGACCAAGCTATTACCACTCTAGCATACGATGGATGGTGGTCGATGCTACGATGGCATGGTTCAGGACCTCTGGGTAGATTTGATGATTAGGTAGAGACAGCAGTGGGTCATAACAAGTACATGGTGCACCGATAGATAGAGGGTAGATGGGGCATAAAGGCCACCATCGAGGAGGCTCTCAAGGATGACCCAAATGATGAGGCTCCAAAAGAGAGTAAGGTTCCTTCTGATAGTGCATAGGGACTACTCTTAGCTCAATTTGTTGACTTGTAGAGTTAGCTTAGCAGATATTAGACTCAACAGCATGAGTGAGACACCACTATCACCACTCTAGAGGTGAAGCTAGCTGACCGAGATATGCATCTAGCTAAGGTATAGGAGGAGATCACCAGTCTTACAAAGTGAGCTATAGCAATAGAGGCTCAATTTCAGGATCTCACTAGCATCGATGATGTATTAGTGGCATAGTGGGATGAGGTATTTACAGAGAGGGGCTTGCTCAAGCTACAGAGAGGTGACCCTACATCCTCTCAAATTGTCATGGAACCTCCAACTACTCTATTAGTCATAGGTGTGGATCCTATGGTAGAGATCAGGTGGCTCACTTCTCTCATAGAGGATAGAAATGACTGATTGGATTCAAGGGCAGCTCACATCTCTTATCTAGAGGGCTTCATCGAGCTAAGGAATTTACAAGTTCTAGAGGAAAGATAGGTTGTAGGGTCACAGAGGACCAGGACCAGGACTATAGGGCAGTCCTCAATGATTTCCAGCCATCGGACTCATATGACTGAGCGAACTCACCATTCTTCTAAAACACATAGATTCAGCTCTCACAGGAGCCATAAGGATACAGGCAGTGATTCGTAGGCTAGGGGCATAGACCCTCCTTAGTACACATTGTATGACATATGTATTGTACTATTTTTGGAGTGTAAGATCGAGGACCTACACATTTGTAGCCTGTAGGTATTTTTGTACTCTCGATGTACTTTAAGACATATTTATATATGATATGATTGATCATTATCATTTTATGGGTCAATATTGTGTACTCATTTATTTTTTATTTTATGTTTATGTAATGCACATGGATACAATGCTTATGTTACGCTGATGCTATATGACGCAATGTATGATGTAATGCACTAGACATCTATTTAATTTATGATGATGATATGCAGTGATCTAGATGTTTAGATGTGCTTTTTATGATAGATGCATATGGATGCGATGTTTTTCTCTTAATGTATATTTGATATTGCTTTATTGTATGCATTAATGTATGTAATGATTTATTTACATGATGTTATTCTAATGTAGATGAACCTGTATGCTTTAATCACTTAAAACATAAGGAATAAATGCAAATATGTTTATCAATATAATGGATGACACCACAGAATGTATACAAATCATGAGTGTAATTGAAAATCCTTAAGATAAGAATTTAATCAATTAATAACCCATGTATGAAATGCAATGGTATGCTATGTTATGATGTGAATGATATAATGTTTCATTTGATTTTATTTTGGAAATTTGAAAAATATGCATGATATAGTCATTGGTCGTCTAAATATTATTACTAATATACATTCGGTATCTATCCTATATGTTGATTATGTTTTATATAATGATGTATCATGGATTCGATACTTTGTAATATGATGATTTATAAGGTTGCAATATTTGTCATTTTGTTGCTATGGGAGAAATTTTTGAGGTTTTCCATGAGACTCAAACACCCTAATAGACTTATAAAAAGTTGCATACTAACCACACTAGAATTCTAAGATAAAAGGCTTTTTCTAGGATAGACCCTAACTATTCATTATCCCTATGTGTGTAAATGATTATTTTAAGATAAGACACAAGCGTTCCTCGATGTCAGGCGGGATTCTTTCAGCCCATTGCTAAGATAGGGGTTCCACAAATGTCTTATCCAATCTTAAGTTTAGATTTTAGTTGGACTAAGCCACTATGTAATGTAGGACACCTGAAGCTAGCTCTTCCACATTCAAATATTGGTCTTGTTCATAAGTGAGGTGCTAATGCGTCAGACATATCATCATGCATAAGGTATAGTAGTGCTGACAATTCCAAGGATTCAGGCTCATTCCTTTCTATCCTTCAATTTTTGGGGTACTTGCTCATATGTAGTGAAGCAAGGGAGTCGATTCCATCTTCATTTTGAACTATCTTTGGATATTCATTTGATCTCTCTTCGAACTAGATTTTAGATATTCATTTGATCTCTACTCAAACTTTAATTTATGATCTTCATTTGATCTCCACTCGAACTTTTGATTTATGATCTATTTTTTGATCTTCACTCGATCTTCACTTTTCAAAATTTACATTTGATAATATTCTTCAGCAAATTTCCTTTGGGGGATTTACTTGGGAACACTGTTTTTGGTATATTTATTAAGAATATCGATCTTATGATATCAATATGGGATATCACTATGGGGATTCGATCTATGATATCGATCTAGGGTATCAATCATGAGGATTGATGTGGGATATCTCTTGGGTATATTGCTCATTTTATTGTAAGCAAGGGATTCTAAAAAGGGAACTAACCTGTCCTTTTGCCAATTGCCAATATTTCCCATACCGTCTGCATAGAGGGATAAGCAAGAATAACTTTTTTTGCTTCAGGATACCCGGTCTTGCTTCATGACTTTCATCTTCCACTAGTCTTATTAGGATTGTTTAAATTTATTGATTAGTGATAGGCTTCTGATATGCTAAGGACTATACTAACTGAACCTTAGCTACAAAAGCAAAGAAATATTTCTACCAACTCTTGATAAGACCACTAGGTATGGTTGAGTGACCGTAAAACCCTAGTATATCTCCATAGCAACATTACAGGTTGTGTTGAAAAACATAGTTACTCACATGAATGATGGATTATGATAAATGTAGAGATGCATGATTTAAACACAAATGTGGTGTTGTTTGTATAACTGACAAACATAATCCCTCCTAATATGGAATGCAATAGATGACGAATGTTTATATGCAATGCAGTAATGCAAAAAATGTATGTGTAAATGCAAAATGAGAATGCAAATGCAAATATTTTTGGATTTTATGCTTTACGATTTTTTTTATATTTTATTGATTTTATAATTTTTATGGGTTTTGAGCCTCATATCTGACAAAACGGTGAGTACATGCCTCTGGAGACTTTATATTGACCAAAAAATGTTTTTAGAATCCTTGAATCTTTCAAGATTGACCAAAGGAATTATGGGTACCTTTGGGGCATTTTGGGATGACCAAGCAATTTTGAGAATCCTTGGAGCCTTTGGGGTTGACCATGTAGTTTTTAGAATCCTTGGAGCTTTTAGGATTGACCAAAGGGATTATGGGTACCTTTGGGGCATTTTGGGATGACCAAGCAATTTTGAGAATCCTTGGAGCCTTTGGGATTGACCAAAGGGATTATGGGTACCTTTGGGGCATTTTGGGATGACCAAGCGATTTTGAGAATCCTTGGAGTCTTTGGGGTTGACCAAGCAATTTTTAAGAAACTCTTGGTGCCTTTTGAATTTGACCAAAGAGCTAACAAATGCCTTTGGATCTTTTTAGGATGACCAAGAGATTTATAATAAAATCCCCGACGCTTTTAACTAACATGACCAAGCAATTTCAGGAACCCTTGGAGCCTTTTGGGAAGGGCATGCTACCCTATATACCCCTAGTGAGTGTGTCATTCAAAGAAGGTGAGGGAGGTACAATACCTCTAGATTACTCATTTTTCCTTATCAAGTTTGGTGTGGCTAGAGGGAAAGGTATGCTATCTTGAAGACCCCCAGCGTGCATGTTATTTACTAAAAAGTAATCAGCTTGTTTAGGAAGAGTGACATAACTCAACTCCCCTAGGTGAATATCGGACTTCACCGGTGTGCCTATGCTTTAGCATGAGTGAACGAGAGAACCATCCTCGTGGATCTCATATCATTCTACTAGGTCTTCGATGAACCTCTTAAATGACTGGAAAATTTGAATGTCATGTATATGCGATTGATGATACACACAAAACAGACCCCTATCAGGTGACCCAATCTCGGGTACCCTATGCTTGAATTTAGGAAATATGAATGCCTATGCCTTGTGTAACTTTTGAAACAAAGTTAGAGTAGTCATCCAAAATGAAACTACTCATTGCATTGGCCTATTGGGTCTACAAAGTGATTGACGACTCCGAGGTCACTCTTGAGGAGGTGTGACCTCCATTACAGCATGTTGGAGGACTCTGAGAGAACTATCTACATGATAAACCCCCTTATCTATCATATTTTGTACCACACTCTTAAATTCATGACAATATAAAATGCTATGACCCTTTATTCGGTGACAAATGTAGTAGTGATGCTCCTTGTAACCCATAGGTTTAACTCCATTTGGGTTTAAATGGATGACACTAGGCAAGGTGATGACCTTAGCCTCTTGCAGATTTTGAAAAATATCAAACATAGACTCTTGTAACAGAGTCCCATTATGTTGCACCTGTTTTGGGCTCTTGCCCCGCATTGGTTTGCTTTGAAAATCCAATGGTGGGGTTGGCCACATGGGATTTTGCTTTTGTCAAGGCTTTTCTTGTACTTGCATAGGGATCGATTCGTCCTCAGGCAGAGGTTGCTTTTGTAATTCTAAATTTTTAATCCAGTTCTTGATAAAATGCAATGCCTTATATTTCTCATCCATTCGATGCTCCATCCATTCTAGATGGCTTAAAATGGATCGCAATACTGACAAAGAATTCATATATATTTCCAATGAGTGATTTGAAACACCTTTATCCTTTTAAGGAAACATAAAAGTAGATGCTATGGATCTATTAGGTAATTGCAAATCACCTATCTCCTTCACTTGAGTTGATATGGGAGATTCTTGATGCCACACTTTGTTAGTGTTATCCACATGCTCATGCATATGACTTAGCACAATATCTTGTCTCACTTTATTATGTTGAACTGTGTCACCTACGGTACCCCCAATATGATGTGAGAAACCTACTCATTTGTGCTCTTGAGATGGTGCCATGAGAAATGAGTTAGGAGTAACTAATCTCAAAAATTTTGGCCTTGAAAATGTGGAAACACCACTAGATTGCCCCATCTCTGGCTCTATGTTATTAAGAAGATTGTCTGGCCTAATGTTGACCATTCCCACAAACTCATGAGAAAAATCCATAATTGCATGTGTTGTAGGTAATTTGTCAACATACGAAGGTTGTTCTATTTCAGTCATGATAACTGAATCTTCTTCATGCTCACACGATGCCTCCAGGATAGGATCCACAGGTAGAGACTCGATGAAAAATTGATCTAAATTCTTAGTGGATTCTATGGTGGGCAGCATCGTAATGCTATCCTCTATAAGCTCTTCATATTCACCATAGTCCTTGTGAGAACTATCTAGTGACATGTCGAATGAAGAGGGTGTGATGCACTCGGGTGCATCCATGACCATGTTAGGTTCCTCCTCATTGATATGAGTGTGAAGATCCTCTAATGATATATGAGCAACTCTATAAGGGCATTCATTAATACTTCCCTACTAAGAGGTGTCGAGAGTGCAGGGGTTGTTGGTGACTCTACAGGTGATAGCAATGGGGATGGTAACTCCACCATGGTCTATGAGGCTATGTCCACACTTTGGATAGGTTTATACAATTTAACTTGCAGATGCATAGGTGCCTCACCAGGTTCCTATGGATGCTCCTCAGGCTTATAATACTTGAAGATATTTGGGTGTGCTTCAACTACATGAAATTCACCTCCATGGGTGTACTTAATGCACTGATATTGATGGCACACACTCCATGGCTCTTATCCACGGTCTTCCAAGTAGTAGATTATACTATCTTGACCCCTCTAAAACATAGCACAGTGTAGGAATACCCTTTTATCCCACCTCGATGGGAAGGACTACTATGCCTACTGTAGGTGATTCCACATTGTTAAAGGCTTGCAATATGAAATTTGTTTCCTTGATGTGAGAAGGTGGAATTTTGAGATGTTTGAATGTTGAGGTGGTTATGATATTAATCGATGATCCTATATCCACCAACACTCTCTTATACGCAATTTTCTATATCCTTGCTATGATATGCAATGGAGGATCAGATTCCCTAACAGGGACAGGTTTGACTTCCTATTTGTGGAAAGTAATCACATGTTACTTATATCATGGAATAGACTGTATATACCCCAAGGATTGTGATGACTTTCGAGCATTGACACTACTCACTTGTCAGACTTGACTACTTATGAACTCACACTTACACATGGGATCCCTAGAAATCTCTTTTTGTTGCTCTTCTATAACCCGAGGTATGTCTATCTATCTATAAGAATGGTCATCTACTTGCTTGAGTGGCAACTCTTGACGATGCACTGGGTGCATCATGTTGACTTGTTTCCTAAACACTCTAGGCATGTGCTTATTTTAGGGAATTACCTCACATGATTGCTCTTCATGTGCTTTCTATTGGTAAATCCTCTCTTCACATCATTGGAGCTCATCCAACCTTTGTTGATGCACTCTCTTTCTCTCTGTGGACTCACGCTCTAGGCACTTACGCTTACGGTGCACCTCCTCCAATTGATCTTGGAGTAGTTGCCTCTCATGGGCTATGTGAGACTCAAATTCCCTACAGTACTGACTCATGGAGTACGATCCACAACTCTCTATCCCCTTAGGTAGAGAGCTAATGATGTGGGTTCCCCCCATATGTGAAGAAACCCCCTGATCTATGTGGGTGAACCCCCTAGGTGATGAGGGGAGCTTGTGATAACTCTTAGAAGGTCAAGCTAGGAGGATTGGATCCTTGGGTGTATGGTGAGTGCGATGCCTAGAAAGGAGGCGTATGAGGTTTGAAATATCCTTAGGAGAACATAGGGAGTTTTCAAAGCCCCTCCATGAACTCTCTGACTCATTAGCTCATGATTGAGCTCTATCATGACTAGTCGTCATGATGAACCGAATAAATAAGACTTGAGAGGCTTCCTCTCTTACTGAAAATTGTGACCTCAAGGGGGGCCTTATCTTGATGAATTAAGTAATAAAGAAGCATACAAAGTAAACAATGTGATTATATCCTTTACATTTTAAAATTTGAGCCCTAAATTGTTTGATGTGTTTCAATGATTTGTTGTATCAGTTTAGAAACTCTTATCATGTTTTGCAAAACTTGTTGGATTTTAGTCTCAGTATAATGGATTTCACCTATATGCTCGTAGCTCGACAACTTGGCTATGAACTCCAAGTCATGTAATCCAACCTATAATGTGTGGTAATGAAGCCCACACATGGTCAGGGAGCACAAGTCCTCCCAGATCCTCACTTGTTTTCCCCTAGTCAGCATTATACCCTCCGAGGAGAATACATGCAAATTTTCTAGGGTACGAAAGGTTCTCGGATTCGGTATTGGTATAGTATCCAAAAGGTTCACGGGATTTGGGCCAACGGATGGAAGTTACACCCACCATCATTGAACCCTACTAGTGGTTGGATGTCAAGCCCAACTCACTAGTATTTAAGTGCCAAGTGGTGTGTGTGATTCCTTTTAATGTACATAAAAGAAATGCATCATATAGCATAAATTCTCATTTTCTAAATGCTATGCAAATTAAAGAATGTTTTAGATTCAGAAAATTCAAGCTATTCTAGATGCTCTTTAAGACTATGCACATTACAATTATAATTGGCCACTAATTGGGCCTCACACATGCAAACCATCCACACATATCTATCAAGCACGTTGTATCCTAGGATGGACTATAATCAGAGGTTCGTTGTTCCCAAAAACGCCTTTCTATTGGAAGAAAAATATGAAAGTAAACTAGGATGATTGATTTACCCTTTTCTTAGTTATTTTCCTAATTTGCATTCGAATTAAATTTACTGTGAAAACATAAAGAGTAGAAAAGTAACAAGGGGTTGAAAATAGAACCAACCTCAGGTCTTACATTGGCTGATATTCTAAATCTGACTGTCTATGTTATCAGAAGGAGACCATAGGTCTGATCTGCGATTTTGACTATAAACCCCACTTTGTATATACGGTTCAGTTGTTGGCTTGTAGCTGATAGCTACAGTCTATACCTGCAAGTGCAAAAAAATAAGAAAAACATAGTCAAATCCTATAAATGTGATGTTCCACCATGATCGCCTTATAATCCAACCAAAAAGGATGCACCCATTTACTGTATTACGTCGTATTCATTCATTCAAAGCATAAAATGACACAATTGCATAGATTCAACAAAATTGATTTCCTTGTATTAATATTTATAAATAATCTTGGTTACAATTATGCCCCTCTTAGGGTCACCCAAATGATGATACGATTAATACAATGTCAAATCCCTCAACAGGGCAGGCGTACTAATAATGCTTTTCACTTGGTCACAAACTGCTCTAGGGTGGAGATGCCCTCTTCTTTGTGATGGGGAAGGAACTTGATGGTTGGTTCTCCTTTGAAACTATTCCCTATGGTCAAGAAACAACATATAAGTGTCAAAAATATAGGCAACCTCTCATGATGAGGCCCTTTTAGGAAAATTGCATAAAGACACCATGAAGCATGTATAATCAATAAAACAAAAAAGTGCTTCTAAACTATGCAAATTGAATCAAGATTCATATAATAGCAAAAATAAAGGTAGTAGCTACACTATGCATGGATCAATTATGTAAGATAAAGCATACACATGCATTAAGAATCTATTTAAGTCCTAATTTATGATTAACATAAAGAAAATAATCTTTAGACACCTAATACATGTCATGTCGAGGGCAACTACTCATATGGACATGCTACAATACCATATGGAGGATCTTGGACAGACTTCAAGATAGAGCAATGGTTCTAACCACTCAATTTAGGCATTTTAGCCTAATCAGTCTGAAACGCAGCCTAGACCTATAATCTCTAGTCTAAACCATGGTTGACACCTATGGTCTATAGTCTGGATCACAACTATGACCTACGATCTTAACTAAAGTTCAGTTAGGCCTTCTATCCGATCCAAATTGGTTGGAATGGCCAAAAGATCTAGAAGAAGGCATTAAGGAAGGAATATTCTAGATGCTTCCATACCAACTGTCCTAACCACCCTTCTTGGTATTGGCTTCTCCATGAAGCCACCCCTAGCCCTAGGGGCATGCTATAAATACCCCCTCTAAATGGGGAGAATAAAAAGAAGCAAGCATTGGAGATTTGAGTAGCGAAGCCCTAATGAATTGTACACTCAAACTGAGTATACTAAGATATAGAGCTATTGCAATTAATCCCCTACCCTTTTGCCAAAATTCATGATGAATTGCATTATGGATGCCCTAGGTGCTTAAGGGAGTAAAAAAGCACAAATCAGGGTAAATGAAGGCCCTTCATATTGAATTTACTGCCAAATCAATCTGAGGACAATGAAGGCAACCCTTGAACATCAATTTGAACAAGGAGATCAAGCCCATTGCCCCTGATTTTGAGGGTAAATCCATCAGAGGTCAAATTGTGACTGTTAGCCATGGTTCACAGTGCAGACTGCTCACCAAAGATGCGATTTGCAATAGGTGACATATCACCTTACTCTTTTCATTTTTGCCTAGTTAAATAGGTTAGATTAATCATTTCTTAGGTTTAATTACAGTTTAGAAGAATTTTGACTGTAATAATTAGCTTAGAATAGTTAGTTTATGCTTTGCATTAATTAGGACATTTGTGGATCTTTTATGCACCTCTATGCTTCTATTTTGATATCTGATCCATGCATTATTTGTCTAATGATATCCTTTATGCTATATTACAAATCTTGATTCAATTAGCATAGTTTAAAGGTTTTATTTATGTTTTCTTGATCATTAGTTTAATGGTATTATCATTATGTTTCCTTAAATGTCCTCATCATGAGAGGCTATCTATATTTTTTATCATGTGCTATTGTTTCTTAATCATAGGAAGATAGGTACAAGATGATTCTATATCATAATCCTTCCACATCGCAAAGAAGGGGGTCAACTCCACCCCAAGGCAGTTTGTGACTATTCAAAGGGCAATATTAATTTGCCTATCCTATTGAGGGCATTGGCAATTATATATACTGTATCATCATTCAAGTGATCTTAAGAGGGGCATATTTGTAACAGAAATTCATTCATAATAAATACAATAAATATCATTTTGTTGAATTTATGCAATGTTTCAAGCATTTTACACTTTTATGATGACTATAGACTAATACAATAGATAGGAGCATGCTTTTTGGTTATGTGAAAAGGCGATCACGATAGAACTCCATATTTTAAGCCCTTGAGTGCTGACATTCTTGAGCTTTTCTTATCTCAGGTGCTAACCATAGGTAACATCTATGATTATTTGTTGGCCCACGGCTTTCACCCATGGTTCACACTACAGCCCATAGACCAGAGCTACGATTTACAACAAAAGCAACAGACAATAGAGAAACCACTTGGCATCAGATCAGGAGCTAAGGTAGGCTCTATTTTTATTCTTTGTTCTATATTTTCTTCTCTATGTTTTTACAGTAAGCATTAAATCGATTGTAAATTAGGTACACTAAATAAAAAGGGTGAACGAATAGTCCTAGTTTGCTTTCGCATTCCTTCCATTAGAAAGGCACTACTAGGAACATCGGACCTTTGATTGTAGTCCGCCCTAGAATATAATGACCTTGATAAAAATTGAGTGGTTGTTTGCATGCTTGAGGCCCAATTAGAGGCCATGTCATCGTAATCGCATTGTCATAACATCATGTAGGACATAACATGCATAGATTTCTGAATTTGAAATGTTCCTTTTCTATTTATGCATATCATGTAGGAACATATGAATGCTATTTTATGCATTTGTTTTTATGCAAAGTAAAATGAACCACACACACCACGTTTCATTTAAACATCAGTGGTGTTGGGCTCTCACATCCAACCCATTTGATTGAGACCAAAAGTGGATGTCATTACCATTTTGTTGGCTCATTTGAAATTGTACTATCGAGACTCGTTTGTGGCCAAGGCCAACCCAAGAACTGTCATATCCATGCAAAATAGCATGCACTCATATTTGAAAGAGTGTATTGCTATGCATGGTATGTTGGGTGAGGGTTGGTAGTACCTATGATACCTCGTTGAGTATGGACTTCACTACCATATTCGGTTTGTGCGAGTGTATAGGTGAAAGCTAATTAAACTAAGAATAAAATCCAATAATTTTACAAAACATGCGAGAGTTTCTCATACTGATACAACACATTTTAAAACAAAATCAAATAGTTTAGGGCTCATTTTAAAATTTAAAAATAAGATAAGCATCATTGTATACCTTGTTTGATAATAAAAGATACATCTAGACATTAGGTACACTATGGTGGATACACAGGGTGGTCGGCAAAGGTGCAAGCCTGAAGCCAATGACCAAGCCCCAATCGATTCAAAAATACATATGTCTAGTCCTCAACCACATGAGCAAACCAAATGTCATTCGATGAGCATTAGAGGAGACAACTCGACATGAGGGTATCCCATTGAGTGTACCCCTGATAAACTAGGATCAGTGCATTCTATTAGAGGTAGATTAGAGCATGGAGCTTCTCAACTTGAGGGTGCTCCATTTGAAAGCCATTATCGATACTGTAGTGCATGCGCTTCCATGGGATCGGCTAAAGAGTATGTCATGCAAGGGACCAGATTGGTACCCATTCACACTAAGTCTATAGGGTGTACTATACCCCCACCTTTTGAGTATAGAAGGAATAGAGATTTTCCCATTCAAGGGCAAGTATACGGGCTCCCTACTGAGTGCAAGTCTACCCATACTCCCACACGTACTATAGCATGCAAGATCACCATCGATATATCGAAGGTGGGAGCTAATGGAACACCACCCCATGAGAGGTGGAGGTCTAGATAGCTAGATGGTCTAGGTAGTGTGTTAGAGAAGCTAGGTTGCAAGCCTTCGACTCTACCCACTCATGCTCCGAGTGAGCATAGCGAGAGCACCATTAGAACTACTAGAGAGCATGGAGAGGCTTCTAAGCGCCCTCATGTCTCACGTCCACCATCCATGCATGGTGGCACGTAGCACAAGACACAACACGATATCGATACCATATTCATAGATAGAGGAAAAGGTAAAGCACATCAGTTCGATGGGTATAGAACCCATAAGGTCCCTCATACAGAGCAAGTGTACCAAAGGCCTCCTACAGTTGACTAGGTCGAAATATCATATCGACTAGCCTCTGAACAGAAATTTCAAATCCTCCAAGATCAATTGGAGGATGCTTGCTCAGTGAGGCAGTGCATTGAAGATGAAGATCTTCAAGCACAGAGGCTTACTAGACAGAGGCTGTATGAGCAGCGCTTGTACGAGGAGCGCATCCTCGTCTAGAAGGAGCATGTAGAGTAGGAAGATAGGTTGGCTAGGGCTGGCCTATATTATTAGGACAAGCATAGAGAGCAGGTGCATAGGAAGGCTCTTTTGCACATTGACATGCACCATGAGCATGTAAGCATTCACACTCATATCACTGTCCATCAGATAGAGCAACCGCCTTCGGTCGATAATCAAAGGTAGCAACATTATGAGGAATAAGAGGGGAATAGATGCAACTAGGAATATCCTGAGAGTTCCCTAGCTAAGAAGGAGGAATAGCAATGCCCTCCACCTTGATAGTAGAGGATTTTACCTCCTAGAACACCTCTACACCGATTTCGGGAGGAGGACTTTCTATCTTCTGAGTCTTACAAAGATTTTGCCAAGAAGGTCAAAGCAATTGAGAAATAAGGCACGAATGTCCAAAAGCTGACACTGATGAAAATTCACAATGAACCTTTAGATCCCTCAATGCCTATACCCCCATACCCTAAGCATTTTGAGATGCCCATGTTGGAAAAATTCAAGGGTGATGAAGAGGTGCAAGAACATGTCATGAGCTTTCTGGATGCTAGCTTCTAGATAGAGAACAATGATGTACTGTTATTATGTACGTTTGTCATGACTCTCTCTAGTCCATCCCAAGAGTGGTCTAATCAGCTAAAGAAACATAGCATAACAAATTTTGAGCAATTAGCTGATACCTTTCTTGAACTCTATTCCTTCGACATCAAGAAATAGGCCAACCTTTTTTATTTGGCTGCTCTAGCTCAGTGCGATGATGAGCCAATAGAACAATACGAGAAGAGGTAGAGGAGATTAATGGCAAAGTTGTCATTCTCGATTCTTGCCATAGAATTAACTCGAATGTTTAAAAAGAGTTGTGCCAAGCACATCTCGCTACTATTGCAACTATAGCAGTGTGCAATATTCAAAGAAGCATTGGCGCAAGCCAAGGTAATTGAGGACGTCAATTTGCAAGAGGGCAATTTGAAGCTCAAAACCAGGAAAGAGGTATATAAGAAGAGTACCTCAAAGAAACAGGGCAAGCAAGCCCATGTGAATTAGGTGGTACTAAATCTCCAAAATGAGGATAAGGGGCAAAAGAAATAGAATTATCAAGCCCATCCTCCTCCTGTGCAATACGACCAGTGCAAGAATAACTACAAGGGCAAGAACAAAGAGCAACGCCTAACTCACATATTCACATCATTGACGAAATCATTGACATTGATTTTTCATCAGCTCTATGAGGCCAATGCAATAAGATTACCCAAATTCAATATGGTTGATCCTAATTAGCCCAATCCCAAAGACTATCAGGAAGATCTGTTTTGCATATTTCATAAAGCGAAAGGCTATGACATTGAGGTATGTTGGTCTTTCAAACATATTGTGCAAAATATGATTGAAAAGGGAGAGCTTGTGGTACCAGGAAATCCCTGGCACTAGACAACCAAAACATGGGGATTTTAAAAATCCATTACCAAACCATGAGGCGCCCCGTAACCATGCTCGCCATGTTAATAAAGTGCGAGTCAAAGCACCTACCTAGGGGTTCGTCGGCATGGTCAATGTTGTTACCAAATATGGGAGGTATAAAAAACCAAATCAACCTTGTGCTCCCATTCAAATATAGGCCATGCCCTAGCAGCAGCAGGAACAGCATATTCCATGCCCACCAACGAGATCGGTGGTGACCATTAGGAGCAGGCTGGTTCAAAAATTGTAGACGACTCCTTCAAAGTTGTCAATATATGAGCTTATATAACAGTCCCCTAGGCACAGGGAGACTCTTATGGACATTCTAAGGTCCATTGAGGTACAATCCCAGGACGCACATGCATTCACAAATTTCATGGGGCACGTACAATAGTGCAAGGAACCAATGATCCAATTCTAGTATCATGAAGTGAAAATTGTTTTTGCAAGCATGGCTGACCCGCCACTACATATCATTCCATGTATTAACCACATACCATTCAAAAGGGTCTTGATTGATACTATTTCATCGATCAATATAATCATGACTAAGGCACTGCACCATTTGAAATTGCCTAAATCATTCATCGTACCAACCATCTTTACATTGAGAGTGTTTAACGACGCACTATGATCTATGGTTGGAACGATTGTCCTACCTATTTAGGTGGGACTAAAGACCATTATTATAATGTTTCACATGATAAATGGTGCTTTTTAGTATAAAATCCTACTAGGGAGGCCTTGGATTCATGAAATGCATTGTGTCAAGTATATACATGAGGGACAAGTTCACATGGTTTTATCAGATGAAGAACCATTCAAGTTTGTGAACTTAGCATATTTTCTAGGGGGATCCGTACTCCCATCAACATACTTGGACATATGATCCACATCACCGGTAAGGGTTCCAAGAGGTAAATAGGTGGTGCATGTTCAACCATCGGTATTTGTATCAAACAGATATAAACATACCACTGCAACTTCTCTGAGACCGAGTGCATCAGCAATACATCAGGATGATGAGAAATTAAAGGTAAAATTAGGAAGGAAAGAAGCAAAGAACGCATCCAAACCAGCCACCACTGAGGCTGCCACTCCCATAGAGGTGGAGGAATCCCAGGATCAAGTTGATGAGGCACCTCATCCTACTCCTGCATCATCAACAAGGTCATATGTACTGTGGGTGACTATTCACCTAGCCAATATAGGTTTGGGTGAGTATCTTGTGCAAAATGTGATCATTGGTACTATTTTAGAGACTGCACAAAACATGGGCTAGCCGACAGCCCATCGATATCCAGTTGGATATGTATTATCATTGGGTGAGCCACCCAACCAAAAAAACTTCATCTATGTCAGGTTGGATCAAGTTCCAATGCGAGCACCCAAGGAGATGGATGATGAGGAACAGTTCATGGTGAACATTCAGTATTTGTCCAACCCAGAGTATGCCATTCACATTTTTGAGCTCTATCATTGGCATGGATATGGCCTTGGTCTTTTGAACAAGGATGAAGAACCCATCTTGAACTATGTTATAAGTTGGCAATTGATAGGTTTGAATTGGGATTGTAGATTTAAGGACATGATGATTTACTCACTGCATCATTGGATCGTTTATACCTGAGTCTAGGGGACGACATGGATTTTAATCCACAACATCCTAACATGTCTAGTCCCTAGGGCAGTAACCCAATGGTTTCAGTCATCACCATTGAGAGACCAGAGCTTGAACATGAAGAGTTCTCAAAGCATAGCCCTAGAGGCAATCAAGGTCATCAAAATCGTATCACAATCGATGATACTGGTATGTAGGGGCACAAACCTACCATTCTAGGTGATCTCGATTCAAGAGATAATTTTATTGAAGATGGAGAAGAGTCCACCTCCAAAATAAGTGGACTGATTTATGATGCAGATGGCGAGTCCTCAAATGATGATCAATCTGAGGAGGAAATTGAAGGAGCCTTCGTGGTTCTGACATTTCTATGCCATTTGATACCTAGAGAGTAATTAAATGAGATACAATAGCATTGCATAGTCGATATTGATTATGAATATGAGATAGAGTAGGCCTACTTAAGGCCTCATCCAGCTAATCTTCCAATATTTATGGACATAATAGAGTGGCCTTCTCATAGTAACAATCATAGCGATGAGGTTGAGATGATCGATCTGAGGCTTGTATATCCACTACATCTATTTTCTGCAGAGTCAGAGTATGTTATAAAAGAAGTGCCTCTTAACATTGATCAATCTGAAGAGGAATTAGAGACATTTTTTGCATTGGTGTCATATATACGATCATTTTATCTGATTTATCCGAATAGTGATGATAGTGACCGTAGAATCAGATACATGGGACCACATCTGGTAGATTGCCCCTTGAATATGGGGGGAAGTGAAGGATTATATCTGTATAGTGATGATGAGAATTCATTGGATATGGCCTATTTGGGGCCTCATCACCTACGTAATCAAAATACACCTCGGGATTCGCCACCTATTATAGTTGTAGGTTTACGTTGAGAGATTAATCTCCAACGCTGCCTCAGGAAAAGAATAAATCTAGAAGAGGAATATCAAAGACTCTTTCCCCATCCACATACTTATGGTGAGCTACTTGACCTAAGAGATCCCATATTTTAGTTAGTGCTCAGGGAGGATTTAGTTGTCTGGGCATCCCACAGGGAGGACATGATCTGTTGGAAATTTTGGGTACTTTGGGTACATTGCCTTTGCTCAAGTATATAAGTTGTCATTGATGTAAAGAAGCTTTTGAAGGAATTTGATTTGATGTCAAATAATTTGTTTTGATGAAGGTTACGACATAACAGTTTCAAAGGTCTTTTGCAAACCCCAAGCTGATAGGTTCGAGAGAAAGATCTCTCAAAGAAAAGTGTCACGATTTCGAGACAATTTGCAAGAGGGTTTGTACGGAGGAAAAAGTGTGGTGATTTCGTGACAGGTTTGAGAGAAAGAGATCACAGAGAAAAAGTGTCGTGATATCACGACATGTCAGGTTTTCATGACCCAAAGAAAAGAAAAGCACTAAGAAGAAAAAGTGTCGCGATATCGCGACATGTCGGGTTTTCGCAACCCGAAGAAAAGAAAAGTGCTAAGGAGAAAAAGTGTCACGATATCGTGACATGTCGGGTTTTCACGACCCGAAGAACAGAAAAGAGCTAAGGAGGAAAAGTGTCACGATATCACGACATGTCGCATTTTCACGACTTAAGCAGGAGAGAGAAAGCAAGTTAGAAAAGTGTTGCGATATCGCGACATGTCGCATTTTTGCAACTTAATTAGGAGAGAGAAAGAAAGTTAGAAAAGTGTCACGATATCGCGACATGTCACAATTTCATGACTCAAAGAGCAAAGAAAACGTACGAAAGTTGAAAGCGTCATGATTTCGCGATAGGTTGCAAAGAAAACGTACAAAAATTTGATAGCGTCACGATTTCACGATGGGTTACAAGGAAAGCGTACGAAAGCTGAAAGCGTCGCAATTTCATGACGGGTTGCAAAGAATGCGTACGAATGTAGAAAGTGTCACGATTTCGTGACAGGCAAAAAAGAAAGCAGACAAAAGTAGAAGTGTCATGATTTCGTGATAGAAACTAAAAGCAGGTCTTCTATAGGAGAAGTGTCATGATTTTGTGACAAAAGCAGAGAGGAAGGCTATGAAGACAGAAGTGTCACGATATCACAATATAAGTGAAGACGAAGTCTACAAAGGCTGAAGTGTCATGATATCACGACAAAAGCCAAAAGAAAGTGTACGGTTGCAAAGGTGTCATGATATCACGACATGTTGTAGTTTCACGACAAAAGCTACAGAAGAGTTACAGAGGCAGTTGAAGCCGACAAAGTTAAATGTGAGCCAATGAAGATTAGGGTTTGCAGCCAACAAAGTTTAGGGTTGTGCAACCGACTAAAGATCAGGGTTACAGTCGACTAAGATTAAGGTTTTGATCTTGAAAGTGTTATTATAAAAGGCAGGCTATTTTGAAGAGTTGGTCGTGTTGTGAGTTGCGACGTTTGTAGATAGAGAACAGAGTGAGAAGTTTGATCACTGAGAGAAAAATGCAAAATTCGATCGAAGTGTGTAGAGTGAGCAAAGAGTCATGGTGAATTATTCTAAGTGTCGTGATTGTGCAGACAGTGCAAAGGTTGAAGTTCGACCAAATGCGGTTGTGATTGCACAGAGAGAGAAGAGGGCGTAGAGAGCACAAAGGGCAAAGACAAACATGGAGTGCTGTTGTATGGGCATAGAGTGTGTGAAGATAGTGTAGAGTGTGTGCAAAGAGATTACTAAGAGAAGATGAAGTGTGACTGTAAGAGCACAGAAGATGTGTATGTTTCGTGAACATTTTTCTTGGTGAGCTTTCTAAGGATTTGGACAGGTCCTAGCAGAGGACTTGTGAGCTGAGTTTGATAGTTCTATTAGAGAACTTGAGGATAGAGGTGCACTGGTTCTTTGAGAAGAACCTGAGGACAGATTTGGCAAGTCTTTGAGAAGGCTTGTGTGTAGAGGATTGATTTGTTCAAGTGTTGGACAGATTTGACAGATAGAGGAAGACTTGTACTAGACCGACTGACTATGTTTGGTACAGGTTTCTAAGCTGTTGTGGACATGATCATAGAAGGCAGAGGTCTCTTAGGCTAAGCATTGAGGATAGGAGGTCTTCGGTGGAAAGGAGTTCCACGTGTTGGCAAGAGGTAGAGGTAGTTGATCTTCTGAGGGATCATTTCTAGAGTAGAGGGGAAGGTATCTCCTTTGAGTAGAGGCTCATAAATTCTGATTAGGGGAAGGTATCTCCTTTGAGCAAAGGCTCATAAATTTTGATTGGGGGAAGGTATCTCCTTTGGGCCGAGGCTCATAAACATTGTAATTGGGAAGGATTCCCAAAGAAATTTGAGATAAATTTTAGAGAAAAGTTTTGTGGACGTAGCCTAGCCATTCTGGGTGAACCACATTAAAATTGGTGTCACTTTGTGGATGATATTGTGCATTGTTTTGATATTGCTTTGGGTATATTGCTTTACTATTTTGAAGTATAAAGGAAAAAGTAAAAAGAGGTCTTATACTATTCACCCCCCCTCTCAGTATAAGCTTGTGTTCTTCAATTGGTATCAGAGCGGGTGCCTTCGAAAAGTTTAACAACTTGAAGGAAAAGCTAGTAAAGAACACAATGGATTATTCAAGTGGCAATGCAGCACCTATTCTTGATGGGTCATATTTTGGTCTTTGGAGTGCAAGGATGAAGGTTCATCTAATGGCACTTGGGAATGAGGTTTGGGAAGTGATTGAATATGAGTACACTATTCCTGAACATGGTCCTAATACTAAATAAGAAAGGCTCCTACATCACAACAATTCAAAAGCAATGAATGCAATCCTAAAAGGCTTACAGAAAGTAGATCTCACCAAAGTGATTCACTGCAAGATAGCTAGTGAAATGTGGAAATAGTTGAAGGTGGTTCATACAGGTGATACAAATGTCAGAAAGGCCAAGTTGAGACACTTCAAAGGTATGTTTGAACAACTCAAGATGAATTATGATGAAAATATTAGTGACTACATGCTTCGTATGGATGAGGTTGTTAACTCCATGAAAGACTTAGGTCTTGAGCTTGCTGAAAATGATGTTTGTGATAAGATTTTAAGATCTCTTCCTAATAGATTTAGTGAAAATATTTTTGCTATTGAGGAAGCTAAAGATTTGGATAAGTTGAAAAAGGATGAGCTCCATAGTATACTTGCAGCATTTGAGTTGAGAACTCAAGTGAAGGTTGATGTCAAGAAAGAGGCAGCTTTCAAGGCTACCAAGAATTCCAAGGGTAAACAACTTCAAGATAGTGATGAGTCTTCTAGTGATGAAGAGGCATATTACAACAAGAAAGGCAAGTTCTCTAGAAAGCACAAAAGCATGAAAAATATAAGATGTTTCAATTGTGGAAATTTTGGTCATTATGCTACTGACTGTACTGTTCCCAAGAATGAAAGTGATGAAGATAAATAGGATTCTAAGAGCAAGGATTCTAAAAAGCACAAGCATCATAGGAAAAACAAAGATGAGCACAACAATCAAGGAAAGAGGTATTCTCACAAGCACAAGAAGAGTTTCTACCTAGACAAAGCAAGTAAGTGTTCTAGTAGTGATAGTGAAAGTTCTTCAAGTGATAATGAAAATGAGATGTTGTTCATATCAAAAAAAGAGGAAGAACCGAAACATAGATTCATTATCATGAAATGTCTTAGATGTGGAAATTTTGGTCACCTTGAGGATGATTGCACAAATAATGATTTGGTTTCTAGTATGTATGAGGATGCTTCAGAAAACTATAAGGAAGATGCATGTATGGTTTTTGAAAAAGGTAGCACCTCTAGTGATAAGAAATCTAAAAAAGGCTTTGATGATTCAGAAAGCAAACAAATAAAGGATCTTGAAAGTGAACTTATTAGTGCTCTTAGTGCTTTGAAAAAGGAAAGAAAGAAGAATGCTAGACTCAAGGATAAGTTAGATGAATGTTGTATGGAGAGAGATGATCTTATAGAAAATCTTGATTTCTCTATAGCTAAGACACAAGAACTCAAGGATGAGTTAGAGTCTAAGGTTCTTGAGTATAGTGAGTTAGAACAAAAAATGGCTTCTTTGAAAGAGGAAATTAAAGAGTACAAGGATAAGCTTTACAGTGTTTCAAGATAGCTCCAAAAAGGTTAAGTCACTCATCAAAGGTCAAAGAAAAACAACAGATAAAACAAGCCTTGGTTTTGTTAAGCCACACAAGGAACAAGTTGGAGAGTCTAGTAAGAGACTCCAAAAGGAAGAGAGTTCTTATGAGGAAAGTATTTCAGATCATGAGTCCTTGAATGATAGATGCACAGAAATAGAAAACATAATTCAGAATGAGAAGAAGAAGTTTTCAGAACCTAAGAGGTCAAATAAAGGAAAGTTTCAAGGAAGATGTTTTGCTTGTCACAGGTTTGGTCACATGGCTTCACATTGCATGGCTCAAGTGAAGAAGGTAAATGACAGTTTCAGAAGTGCTAGTTACTTTCAAGGGTATTGCTACTCTTGTCAATAGTTTAGGCACAAGGCAGTTTATTGCAAGGCAAATAACAAGAACAGGTTTGGCCAGAACAGGTTTGGTCAAAACAGGTTTGGCCGTAATAGGTTTGGTCGAACAAGTTTGGTCGAATAGGTTTGGTCAGAACTGGTGGATTCAAAGATCAGGTTTACCTCAGAGAAACAACATCGTCAAGTGTTTCAAGTGCAACAATGAAGGTCACATAATCAGATAGTGTAGAGCTAAAATTCTAGAATACAAGAATAGTGGCATGATCAGGTCCAAGGATCAAGGCATGGACAAGAACAAGGATGAGAACAAGAACAAGAACAAGTGACAAGAATAGGAATATGAACAAAGAGTTCAAGAGAAGGCCCGGCAAGGAAGTTATAGATGTTGATGATGATCAATGCCTAATGGGAGTTTTACTCCCACCCCAAAATTAATCACCTCATCAGGAGGTGGGGGAGGGACTAAGCTAAGAGGCTCATTCTTAGTCCCGAGCCCCAAAGGTGACCCTTTGCCATTGATGACAAAGGGGGAGAGATATGAGTAAGGGGGAGAGCGTCAAAGTGAAGAGGAAAGCTTCAAGTCAGGGGGAGCAAAACTTCAAAGGATGTTGGTCAATTGTTAGCATAGTTGGTTTCAGTTTTGGCTCTTGAGAAGTGTTTTCAGTAAAGGTTTGCCATCAATGACAAAGGCGGAGATTGTTGGAAATTTTGGGTACTTTGGGTACATTGCCTTTGCTCAAGTATATAAGTTGTCATTGATGTCAAGAAGCTTTTGAAGGAATTTTATTTGATGTCAAATAATTTGTTTTGATGAAGGTTACGACATAATAGTTTCAAAGGTCTTTTGCAAACCCCAAGCTGACAGGTTCAAGAGAAAGAGCTCGCAAAGAAAAGTGTCGCGATTTCGTGACAATTTGCAAGAGGGTTTGTACGGATGAAAAAGTGTCACGATTTCATGACAGGTTCGAGAGAAAGAGCTCACAGAGAAAAAGTGTCGCGATATCGCGACATGTCGGGTTTTCGTGACCCAAAGAAAAGAAAAGCACTAAGAAGAAAAAGTGTCGCGATATCACGACATGTTGCGTTTTCGCAACTCAAAGAAAAGAAAAGCACTAAGGAGAAAAAGTGTCACGATATCGCGACATGTCGGGTTTTCATGACCCGAAGAATAGAAAAGAGCTAAGGAGGAAAAGTGTCACGATATCGCGACATGTCGCATTTTCGCGACTTAAGCAAGAGAGAGAAAGAAAGTTAGAAAAGTGTTGCGATATCGTGACATGTCGCATTTTCGTGACTTAAGCAGGAGAGAGAAAGCAAGTTAGAAAAGTGTCACGATATCGCGACATGTCACAATTTCATGACTCAAAGAGCAAATAAAATGTACGAAAGCTGAAAGCGTCACGATTTCGTGACAAGTTGCAAAGAAAACGTACGAAAAGTTGATAGCATCGTGATTTTGTGACAGGTTACAAGGAAAGCGTACGAAAGCTGAAAGCATCGCGATTTCACGATGGGTTGCAAAGAATGCATACGGATGCAGAAAGTGTCACGATATTGTGATAGGAAAAAAAGAAAGCAGACAAAAGTAGAAGTGTCATGATTTTGTGACAAAAACTGAAAGTAGGTCTTCTATAGGAGAAGTGTCATGATTTCACGACAAAAGCAAAGAGGAAGGCTATGAAGATAGAAGTGTCGTGATATCACAACAGAAGTGAAGATGAAGTCTACAAAGGCTAAAGTGTCACGATATCACGACAAAAGCCAAAAGAAAGTGTACGATTGCAAAGGTGTCGTGATATCGCGACATGTTGTAGTTTCATGACAAAAGCTACAGAAGAGTTACAGAGGCAGTTGAAGCCGACAAAGTTAAATGTGAGCCGACAAAGATTAGGGTTTGCAGCCAACGAAGTTTAGGGTTGTGCAACTGACTAAAGATCAGGGTTACAGTCAACTAAGATTAAGGTTTTGATCTTGAAAGTGTTATTATAAAATGTAGGCTGTTTTGAAGAGTTGGTCGTGTTGTGAGTTGCGACGTTCGTAGATAGAGCACAGAGTGAGAAGTTTGATCGTCCAAGAGAAGAGTGCAAAATTTGATTGAAGTGTGCAGAGTGAGTGAAGAGTCATGGTGAATTGTTCTAAGTGTCGCTGTGATTGCACAAAGAGTGCAAAGGTTGAAGTTCAACCAAATGCGGCTGTGATTGCATAGAGAGAGTAGAGGGCATAGAGAGCACAAAGGGCAAAGATGAACATGGAGTGCTGTTGTATGGGCATAGAGTGTGTGAAGATAGTACAGAGTGTGTGCAGAGAGACGACTAAGAGAAGACAAAGTGCGGCTGTAAGAGCACAGAATATGTGTATGTTTCATGAACATTTTTCTTGGTGAGCTTGCTGAGGATTTGGATAGGTCCTAGCAGAGGACTTGTGAGCTGAGTTTGATAGTTCTATTAGAGAACTTGAGGACAGAGGTGCACTGGTTCTTTGAGAAGAACCTGAGGATAGATTTGGCAAGTCTTTGAGAAGGCTTATGTGTAGAGGATTGATTTGTTCAAGTGTTGGACAGATCTAACAGACAGAGGAAGACTTGTACTAGACCGACTGACTATGTTTGGTACAGGTTGCTGAGCTACTGTGGATGTGATCATAGAAGGCAGAGGTCTCTTAGGCTAAGCATTGAGGATAGGAGGTCTTCGGTGGAAAGGAGTTCCACGTGCTGGCAAGAGGTAGAGGCAGTTGATCTTCTGAGGGATCATTTCTAGAGTAGAGGGGAAGGTATCTCCTTTGAGCAGAGGCTCATAAATTCTGATTAGGGAAGGTATCTCCTTTGAGTAGAGGCTCATAAATTTTGATTGGGGGAAGGTATCTCCTTTGGGCTGAGGCTCATAAACATTGTAATTGGGAAGGATTCCCAAAGAACTTTGAGATAACTTTTAGAGAAAATTTTTGTGGACGTAGCCCAGCCATTCTGGGTGAACCACGTTAAAATTGGTGTCACTTTGTGGATGATATTGTGCATTGTTTTGATATTGCTTTGGGTATATTGCTTTACTATTTTTAAGTATAAAGGAAAAAGTAAAAAGAGGTCTTATACTATTCACCCCCCCTCTCAGTATAAGCTTGTGTTCTTCACGATCATCCCCATGCCATCTAAGCCAGATGTTGGGTACGAAAGCTACACATATGATGTAGAGTTTAGTCTGTGTGGTCCTGGAGATCAATTCCATTCCATCAACATGGTCTCCATTTATTTGACCACTCCACTCCATAATCTAGTAGATCCATCCAAACCATTGCATCTAAACATGGATGCTATCGATTGGGATTGCACTGATTCACCAGTAGAGCCTGAAGACTTCTTCTCGAATAAAGAGATGCTGCAACTATTTCATTTTGGACCAAGCTATGCTTATGATGTCTATCACGCTAAACATGCTTCCAACGAAGAACTTATAAATCCAATTGATGACATCCATTTGATCCCTACACCTCATCAACTTGAAAAGGGATCTCATATGTCAATAGAGGAAACCTTCGAAGTGGATATCGATAACGACCCCACCAATCCAATGAAGGTTAAATTTGGAATGAGTCTCACTCCAAATGAGTGCACTAGCATAATCCCTCTGTTGAAAGAGAGACCTAACCTTTTTTCTTGGATATACAAAGATATGCCTAGTCTAGACCCAAAATTGGTTACTCATAACCTTTACCTAGATCCATCCAAGAAGCCTGTCAAGTAGAATCTTAGAAAGATGCATCCAACAGTAGCCATAATGGTGAAATATGAATTGTAGAAATTGTTAGATGTAGAATTTGCCATTTCCATCGACTATCCATAATGGGTATCGAATATGGTGCCTATAGTAAAACCAAATGGAAGGATATATATTTATACATATTTTAGAAATCTCAACAAGGCAACACCCAAAGATTCATTTCCATTGCCCAATATCGATGCTCTAGTAGACTCTACTACAGGTCACGAAATACTCTCCTTAATGGATGGTTTTTCTGGTTACAATAAAATTCGGATTAATCTTGAAGGCCAACACAAAATAATGTTTATAACACCATGGGGAACATTTTTCTACAGCCATTTGGTCTCAAAAATGCTGGTGCCACATACCAACGGGCCATGACATACATTTTTCATGACTATATGCATAAAATTCTTGAATATTATATCGATGATTTGCTAGCCAAGTCATTACTACAAGAAGAGCATGCAAAGGTCTTAATAAAATTCTTTGATCGCCTAATAGAGCACAACGTCAAGATGAATCCTAAGAAGTGCGTATTTGGCATAACTTCTAGAAAATTACTAGGGTTCATCGTCTCCAAGAGAGGCATCGAAGTAGACCCAGTGAAGGTCAAGGCCATTTTGGAAATGCATCCTCCCACCAATATTAAGGAATTAAGGAGCCTTCAAGGCAAGGTAGCCTCAATAAAGTGATTTATAACCCAACTATCAGATAAATGTTGACACATGAATCGACTGCTACATAAGGGTGTTCCATTCAACTGGCATGAGGACTGCAAGGCAACCTTCGCTAAGATAAAGCAATACATGGTGACGTCGTGTTAGCTCCTCCAAGGCCAGAA
Source organism: Wollemia nobilis (assembly GCA_028583015.1). Taxonomy (NCBI): domain Eukaryota; kingdom Viridiplantae; phylum Streptophyta; class Pinopsida; order Araucariales; family Araucariaceae; genus Wollemia; species Wollemia nobilis. Next base: position 1,938,447 of record JAQPPZ010013020.1, on the reverse strand, counting down.
GAGCCTTTTTTGCTATATATATTAGCAAAAAAATTTGCGTTAGGGACCATGTTGGCCCAAAATAACATACAAGACAAAGAGCAAGTCATATATTACATTATCCGAACCTTGGTGAGTTACGAGCTAGGATATGCATGTGGAAAAACTATGTTTAGTAGTAGTTTTTTCTACCAAGAAATTGTGACACTACATGTTGAGTCATATGACATATGTGATATCAAAACAAAATCCTTTGCAGTATATGATGAGCAAGACGTATCATAATACACGTACTACAAAGTGGATCATGCTATTGATAGAATTTGATCTAGAATTCATAATCCAGAAGTCCATTAAGGGACAGGTCATAGTAGATCAGTTAGCTAAGGTGCCATTGTCCAACAGTAGTCCTCTAACAATAAAGATTTTAGATGATGCAGTGTTTGTAGTATCCAAATCTTCTAAACCAAAAGAACTAGATAATAATGTTGATATGACTTTGTTCTTTGATGGTTCAAAATGCGAGCAAGGAGCTAGTGCAGGGATAGTGTTTTTCACACTACAAGGAGCTCCAATGCCCTTGTCATTCAAACTAGACTTCCCATGCACCAACAATAATGTTGAATATGAATCCCTACTTTTGGGCCTCTCTACAACCGTCGCCATGAATATCAAGAGACTAAACATCTTTGGTGATTCTCTGCTCATAATTAACCAAGTGAAGGGACTATTTTAGTGTCGATGTCTGATACATAAAGCCTACAAAGATCTTGTTGCCACATATCTGGCTAAACTGGAATGATATGACATCGAGGCAATTCCTCATTCATCAAATAGGTTTTCAGACACCATGGCATCTTTGGGATCCTTAATCCCTTAGAATCCATATGATGACTTCACTACCATCCATGTAAAGATGCTCTAGCATCTTGTAGTAGAGCATGCAGCCTTTGATAATAAAGAATCATTCAACATGATTAGTGTGGAGCCAAAAGCTGATTGGTTCTGCAAATCTGAAGACTTTCTCAAGAAAGCACCCTAGGGGTCCTTAACCTCCCAGAGTCCTACAGGGAGTGGCATCACCATTCACCACTAGTTTGTTTCCCAATCTACATTTACAAAGATAAATACACAAGGGGATAAAGTCATCTTAGCAGTCGAAGCTGAGGCTCTTCAAAATTTGATGTCACAGATTCAAGACTTCCTAAGACTTGGTTTTGTCCTGGAGGGACTTTCGTGTGACACAAGACGCACATTTAAATAGAAAGCAACTAAATATGTCTTTATAGGATACATTTTGTACCACCAAAGTTATGATGGAGTTCTCCTTCGTTTTCTTGAGCCCCAAGAGTCATCTTGGGCAATTTTAGAAGCTCATGATGGTACGTGTGGTGGCCATTTTAGCAGCATGGCCATCATCAAGTGCATCCTTCGAATGGGTTATTATTGGCCCACTATGGAGAAGGATTGCAATGTGTATGTCAAGAAATTCATCAAATGTTAGCATCATGCTAATCTTATGCACTTGCCATCACAGGACCTACATCCCATCCAAGCGGCTTGGCCATTTGCTCAATGGGGTTTGATCTAATTGGCAATATCTCTCCTCTGTCATCAAGCCGACATACATTCATTATTATGGCTACTGAGTATTTTAAAAAGTGGGTGGAAGCCATTCCCTTAACAATGACCATTGGAGCTCGCATAGCAGAGTTCATAATGGAGCATATCATAAGTTTTTTTGGGATACCATCCAAAATATTTTTGGATAATAGACCTTATTTTAATAAAAAAAACTATGCGAGCTTTAACATCTAAATACTGCATCAAACACATTTTTGCAACTCCATATTATCCATAGGAAAATGGTCAAGCTGAGGCCTCAAACAAGAATGTGGTAGCCATATTGAAAAATACAGTGCAAGAACACCACAAGGATTGGCATATACAACTGCCCCTTGCATTATGGGCTTATAGGACTAGAATTCAGACTCCCACTGGGCCACCTCCATTTTCACTAATATATGGCACTGAGGCCATTATGCCCTTAGATTTGGAAATTCCAATGCTGCACATCACATTAAAAGAGTTCATCGATGATGACATCGCACGACAAGCTCGATTAGATAAATTGATGCTACTAGATGAACATCGTGTGAATGCCTTGGAGCATCTTCACATCTATCAGGAGCAATTAAAACAAGCTTACAATATCAAAGTCCACCAAAGAGACTTTGAATTTGGGGATCTTGTGCTGAAAGAAAACCAATAGAACTTGAATTTGTTGCTCGATATGTGAGACAAATTTGTGGCTAGTTTGATAGGACCCTATATCATATCTAAAAAGATTGGTTCGGGTACCTATCGCTTAACATCGCTAGGAGGTGTTGAAGAACCTAAACCTCTCAACATAATCCATATTAAGGTGTTCTATGCTTAAAGAGTGTAGTATAAAAAGCTCCAAAGGCATCTATAAGCCCTTTGGTCAGTCAAAAAGGCACCAAGGATTTCTAAAAGATCACTTGGTCAACCCAAAGGCTTCGAGAGTTTTTTTTCAAACTACTTGGTCATCCCAAAAGGCTCCAAGCTCTCATTCAAGTGATTTGGTCATGTCAGAAAAAGCTCCAAAGGCATATGTAAGCCCTTTGGTCAATCAAAAAGGCACCAAGGATTTCTAAAAATTGCTTGGTCAACCCAAAGTCTCCGTGAGTTTTTTTCAAACTACTCATCCCAAAAATGCACCAAGGATTTCTAAAAATTGCTTGGTCAACCCAAAGGCTCCGAGGGTTGCTTAAAGCCACTCGGTCATCCCAAAAAGGCACCAAGGATTTCTAAAAAATTGCTTGGTCAACCCAAAGGCTCCGAGAGTTCCTATAGCTTCTCGATCATCCTAAAAGGCTCCAAGCTCTCTTGCTAAGAGTTTGGTCAACTAAAAGGTTCCAAAGGCATTTGTAAGCCCTTTGGTCAATCTAAAAATCTCCAAGGATTTCTAAAAATTGCTTAGTCAACCCCAAAAAGCTTCAAAGGCATATATACTCATCATTTGGTCAAATATGAAAGCTCAAAATTCATAAAAATTTGAAAATATATAAAATTCAAAAAAAAAAGGTAAAGCATAAAATCCAAAAATATTTGCTTTTGTAGTTTGCATTTTCATACATGCATTCACCTCATCATATTGCATTTAGGCATTTGTTATCCATTGCAGTCCATAGTAGAGTGTAATGTGTCTATCAAAATCTTACAAATGGTTGCACGTTTGTGTTTCTATCATGCACCCTTGCATTTATCATAATTCATTGCATTCATACATGATACCTTTTGTGAAGAAATATGTATGTATATTAAGTTTTCTAGTCACTCAAACATACCTAGTGGGTTCTTCAGATATTGTAGAAAGCTTGATTTGATTTTATAGACGATTTCATTAGTTGGGATAGTGCTTCAACATATTAGGATCCCATCACTAAGCAAAACAATATAAAATCCTGCTAAGACAAAAGATGAAAATTGCGAAAGCAGTATTAGGTATCTAGAGAGATGGGTTTTATGACCTACTTGTCTTGCAAATAGTCGGTCTAGAAAGGTGAACTTTGGAAAAAGGACAAGAATTTCCCCTATACATCCCAAAGTTACAAAGTTTAAATCCCAAGTTACAAAGTACAAATTTCAAAGTACAAAGTTCAAATCAAATGTAAAGTGACATAGTGAATCAAAAGCACTATAAAAATTCCTTGCTCAAATAAAACGATAACACGTGGACTAACATTGATTTTTATCACTACATATGAGCAAGTAAGAAGGGTGAGAACTTGAATCCCTAGATTGTCCACCTTTTGAAAGCCATAGAGTGATCCCCAATCGTAGTAATGGGTTGGAAGAAGCCTACCTGCAATCGAAGGGGTAGTTCTATTGGGTGATCCCCAAACGTAGCAATGGGTTGAAAGAGTCCCACCTACATTTGAATGGGTAGCCCTGATCAATTTGCAATATGAGCTAGCTCTACGTGCCTAGGTTTGTCTAGCTATATAAGTCTAATCAAAGCTGAAATAAGGATGGTATGATCATATGAGGAACCCTATCTCACATATGGGTTGAAAGATTCCCGACTGACATATGGGGTATGATTATGGTCTATCTAAAAATACTCACATGCACACATAGGGATAATGAATAGTTGGGTCCATCAAGGTAAAAGCCTTATCCAATGAAAGCCTTGTATAGTTAGTATGTGATTTTTGGAGAAGTCTATTAGGGTGTTTGAGTCTCATGGAAAACCTCAAAAGGTTCTCTAATAGCAACAAAATATCAAATACCACTAGACAAAAAGTGAAAATATCAAGAAAAGAGTCATACATTTATCAGAATGCATTTTACAAAGCACAATCAAACATATAGGATAGATACCGCATGAATATCAGAAATGATGTTTAGACGACCACTGACTATATAGTGCAACAAAGAAAAATATACATAATGACATATTCATTCATTAGCATTATACCAATCCATTTTACTACATTTCATATATGGGTGATTAATTGATTAAGTTATTGTAATTAGAATTATCAATTATTTGGCATGATTGTTATACATTCTGTGGTGTCGTATTTTAAAATTGATACACAGTTTACATTCATTCCTTATATTTTAAGTGATTAAATCATACAGGTTCATTCCCATTAGATTATGATTATGTACATAATGCATTACCATACATTGGATAGCATACCATAACTTCATACATGCCCACAAAGCAAAAACAAATATGCATTAAAAATAAACAGTGCATCCATATGCATTCATCATACATGGCACATCTAATCATCTAGATCACTGCATCTCATCAACATCATCATAAATAAGATAGCTATATAGTGCATGTCATCCATACATCATATCATATAAACATAACATCAACATAAGAATTGCATCCATGTACATCAAATAAGCATAAAATCAAAAATACACATAGGTACATATAATTAGCCATAAATGATAAAGCCACATATATATGTGTCCAAAAGAGTACATAGGGAATGTGTCAAAATGCCCGCAGGCTACAAAGTGTGTAGGTCCTTGAAATTACACCCAAAATAAATATGGCATATCAAAAATGTAGTATGCATCTAGCAGAGCCCAGATCTAGTCTGCTCCCCCTGTATCGGAGCTCTCGCCACCTCCCTCAGCATTGTTCTCTAGAGCTTGCTCTCCTGTATGATTTGGAACCCATGGTGGGTCCTGCTATGGATCCTACCTACCTCCAAATCCTAAGGCACCAAGCACATGAGAAACTGGTAACTGAAGTAGGCTAGTCCTCTTACCAGTAGCCCCTGAAGTTTGCTCTACATCTCTAGGTCTAGCATGCGATGTTGCACCATGTGAGCTAGAGGATTTGTGTGTCCTATTAGTCCTATGAGTCTTGTGACTCAAGATCACCATAGACTATCCAGAGGTCCTAGACCTATTCTATTGATACTCTAAAGAAAAAGGATCCTCAGGAACCTATAGACCGTGCATCTCAATGTAGTCGACTAGCTGATCAATGCAAGGAAGCCAAGATGCATGCATCTCATTGGTCCTCATGACCATGTTGTGTAGTCACTCTACCTTGGCCATCATATCCTGACCACCTATTGAAGCTACCGTTAGTGCTGTTGAAGGCCCCATAGTAGCCTGAGGAGATGGCATAGCCCCCCTTAATTCTTGTTGGAGATCCCTCTCTACCTTTGTTGTAGTTCATTATGCCTAGCCTAACTCTAATGCAGTCTGTAGTCTATGAACTTGGGCCTCTACATCTATGGCCTATATAGCGAGATCCTATATCTTAACCTGTACCTCAGTTAGGCACCTATCCCTGTTAGCTACTCTCAACTCTAGAGTGGTGATAGTAGTATCTTGCTCTAGCTACTATGTATGGAATCGCCCAAGCTAACTCTATAAGTCAACCACCTAAGCTAAGAGCAGCCCCTCTACACTGTCAGGAGGGACCTTACCCTCCTCTAGAGCCTCCTCATCTAGGTCAATCTCAAGATTCTCCTCGATGGTGGCCTCTACACCCTATATGCCCTCTGTTCACTAGCACACCTTGTGTTCATCGGGATCCACCTCTCCCTCTACCTGATATGGCTCTTGGCCTAGAGGCCCTCACCTGTACCATATGAACATGGACCACCATCCATCATACTCAAGAGTGTTCTTAGAAATCTCAACTCTAGTCTTCTAGTAGTCATCAGGAGCATCTCCCAAAGGCTCAAGAATGATCCATTACAGATCAGTCTTTGTGACTATGCGTCGGTATCTGATAGGGATCTTTGAAATGTCTTACACCATCCCAAACTATCGTAGGACACAAGAGTAGAACTGATACTATATAATCTTGACCTTTCAACCGATAATCCACCTATCTCGGTGAGCCCATTGAATCCTCTCATCCACCTCAAGCCATGTGGGGTAATCCATGTAGGGGCACCAAACAACGTCCCCCTACCCGAGTGATGCAAATCGAGTAATGTAATGCTCAATGTCACCAGCATGGATCCTACTATGGGTACCCTCCCCCTCATGAGGCCAACATGCAATGTAACACTGATGATCAACGTCTATCTCAATAATGCATAGTGGAAGATTTGTAGGACGCTCAATCCGGATGTGCTGCCACCCCTATATCTGCAATAGAAGACTACAGCTGATCCCTTATAGCTATGCTCAATAATATGGTACAACTCCCTATAGAGCTTACATAGCAAGGTGCTCCTCCATGATAAAAGTAGTGGCTCCTCTTTAGAGCTCTGAAGAACCTTCCAGGTAGTGGATATGAGGTTTCAAGGAATCCTCATGCCTGAAGAGTCTAGAAGGACAATATGTACTATTAGGTGCATGAAGAAGGCTTCCCATGTAGAGAATACATCCTTGCAATACTATTCACTGATGTGCACCCCTCCATGGTCAATCGCATCTTGAGCATCCTTGCTCTAGTCACCGAAGATAGCATCAAAAATAGCCTCCTTTACCTCGGAGGTAGAGGAGATGATGGCCTCATCATCGATGGGGATCTTGAAGATCCTATAGATGTCCTCCAGGGTAACAATAATTTCACATAGTCAGATAGGCTTTAATTACCCTAATAGTGGGTAGATCCATGACATAGCCAAACCCGATAGCTCAAAACCAATCTCGGTTGTCATTAGAGAGAGCCTCATGGAGAGTCTTCAAAATGTTAGGCTCCCGGGCTCTAGAAGCCAATTTTTGAAATAAAAAGCATAATGTAAGACAAAATCTAGCTAAACAGAGCTAAAAAAATGCTAAAAATGACAAAAACATCATAATATATATATATATATATATATAGTATATATATATATATATATATATATATATATATATATATATATATATATATATATATATATATATATATATATGATATATATATATATATATATGTATATGTATATATATATATTCTAAAGTTGTCGAACCGTGGGTCAACCCTGCGGTTCACATGCGGTCAATTTTGATCATTGGGATTTTTGAATCCTAAATACAGCTTGAAACCTACGGTCCCCAATTTTCCAATTGGGAACCGCAGCTACCAGCTGTGGTTTAGGAGAGGCACCCATTTCGGGTACCCTCCTAGTCCACTAAATCCAAAAATTAAAAACCTAAGCTAACCTAGACTAGTGGGGTTCATTACCAGCAGTTTAGTGAGGTTCATTATCCGCATTACTTAATGTGGTTCATTTTACTGGTATTGAGTGTGAGGTCTCAATTTTGAGTTACCTTGCCCGCACCCTGGCCTCGGCTAGTAGATGGCTAATCAAGATCCGCCATCGAGGTAGATGAGTGTAATTATGGTAGAGTGTGTCAGCATTTCGGATCAAGGAATGTTCTCTCACTCTCAGAGATCTCAAGTTGCTAGTGCTTGCAATAAAATAATGAAAAATTTTAAATGGGAATTCAATTTATAGGTTCTCCTAGTCTCGATGAACCGTAGCTGAAACCTGCAGTTTTGAAACTAGGGTTTTTTGCCCATAGGAATGATCCACGGTTGAAAAATTTTGAAAAATTAAACCACAAACCGTACCCATGGTCCGCAATTAGCATTAAATGCACTCAAAACCCATCGTGGGAAGGTCTAAAAAATCATATTAATGACTCCCATTAGATAAAAATTCAAAATCAATGATCAAAATTGCAAATTTGGTGATGTTAAAAGCACCAAGATCAATCAAATAAATGCAAAATTAAAACAAAAAAATCAAATAATTAAAAACCAAATGCACCTCGTATTGAGTGATTTATCCTATACACTTGGCAATTGTAGCGAGTTGCGATCCATGCAATCCAGCACTATGAGTAAATCACCATTAGGACATTTGGGGTAAAATTGTCATTTCTTTTATGACATCTTTTAGCAAATCATCGACAAATATGATTCTACACAAGTCTAATTGCATTTGTATCATTTTGATTCCTTAAGACGGCTATTGTAGCCTGACTGCTCCATGGGATAGAAATGTGTAAATACTACTAAGAGTTGCAATCATAAGTTGAACTAGGCCTAGCCAAGGCATTAAAAGGCTTGAATCTAAATTTGTTCAAGATCAATCATTATGGTCAAGCAATTTCATTGCTTCATACATTATCATTACCCTCATAGACTCGTCGCTTGATGGGGTAGTCATAATTTCATAATCATAATCAAAGTCAACAAAAGATCCCTGAGATCGTAGATCCCCTGATCTTGTCAAAATTGTGTTCATTCTTACGAATCATTTTCAACAACTATCATAAGCTTCCCCCTTTTCTTGGGGCAAACAACAAATATGATAATTGGTTTGTAACTCTCATCCTTTGGATTTATGGGTCAAAAGATACCCATAATTGGCATTGATGCTATCCAAATGTCTAATGATGAGTGTAGATTTTTCAAAATGTAAGCCTTTCACAAGTTAGAAACAATGATTCTAACATGCGCATCCTTTTGCTGGACTTGGGGCATCTAATTTTGATCCAACTAATGATCATCATAGAACCTTAGGCATCATTTTAGGATGTATATTTTTTCTCAGTGTTGTTCGATCTCACAATGCATCTCAAAATGGGCATCTATAGACACCTAAAATGCATCATGTTGAGGATGACTACTCATATGGACATGCTACAAGACCATATGGAGGATCTTGGACAAAATCCAAGATAGTGTAGTAGTTCTAACCACTCAATTTAAGCATTTTGGCCTAATCAGTATGAACCACAGCCCAGACCTATGATCTCTAGTCTAAACTGTGGTTGCCACATGCAGTCTGTAGTCTAGACCATAACTATGACATGCGATCTTAACTGAAGTTCAGTTAGGTCTTCCATCTGAGCCAAATTGGTTGGAACAACCAAAATATCTGGAAGAAGGTAGTTGAATGATAGAATATTTTAGAGGCTTCCATCCCAAATGTCCTAACCACCCTTCTTGGTCTTGGCATCTCCACGAACCCACCCCTAGCCCTAAGGGCATGCTATAAATACCCCCTCCAAATGTGGAGAATAAAAATAAGCAAGCATTAGAGATTTGAGAAGTGAAGCCCTAGCGAATTGTACACTCAAACTGAGTATACTAAGAGATAGAGCTATTGCACTTAATCCCCGACCCTTTTGCCAACATTCATGATGAATTGCATTATGGATGCCCTAGGTGCTTAGGATAATCAAGAAGCACAAATTCGAGCAAACGAAGGCCCTTCATATCAAACTGACCACCAAATCAGTCTGATGAAAATGAAGGTGACCCTTAAACATCAATTTGGACAAGGATATCAAGCCCACTGCCCCTGATTTTGAGGGTAAATCCATCAGATATCAAACTGTGACTGTCAGCCACGGTTCATAGTGCAGACCACTCACCAGAGCTGCAATTTGCAATAGGTGATAGATCACCTTTCTCTTTTCATTTCTATTAGGTAAATAGGTTAGATTAATCATTTCTTAGGTTTAATTACAGTTTAGAAGAATTCTGACCGTAGTAATTAGCTTAGAATAGTTAGTTTATGCTTTGCATTAATTAGGAAACTTGTGGATCTTTTATGCATCTCTATGCTTCTATTTTGATATATGATCCATGCATTATTTGTCTAATTATCTCCTTTATGCTAAATTACAAATCTTGATTAAATTAGCATAGTTTAAAGGTTTTATTTATATTTTTTTTATCATTAGTTTAATGGCATTATCATGTATGTTTTCTTAAAGGGCCTCATCATGAGAGGCTATCTATATTTTTTATCATGTGTTGTTGTTTCTTGATCATAGGAAGACAGGTACAAGAGGAGTCTATATCATAATCCTTCCACATCACGAAGAAGGGGGTCAACTCCACCCCAAGGTAGTTTGCGACTAGTCAAAGGGAAATATTAATGTGCCTACCCTATTGAGGGCATTGACATTTATATATATTGTATCATCATTCAAGTGACCCTAAGAGGGGCATATTTGTAACATAAATTCATTCATAATAAATACAAGAAATATCATTTTGTTGAATTTATGCAATGTGTCAAGTTTTTTATGCTTTTATGATGACTATAGACTAATACAATAGATAGGAGCATACTTTTTGGTTATGTCATAATCTAACCTAATTCTACGATCAGAAGTCTACTAAACTACATTTAAACCATGAAAATAGCTAATCTAAGCTAATTAATCAGACAGAAATGAAAAGAGGAATGTGGTGATACCTCTGATACAAACTATAGCTCTGGTGAGCGGTCTGCACTATAAACCATCACTGAAAGCCATTGTTAGGACTCTGATAGGCTTTCCCTCAATTCCAAGGGCAATGGGTTTGACCTCCTTGTCCAAATTAATTTTCAATGGTCACCTTTGGTGTCCTTCTGACAGGTTTGGCATTTGAATCACTTTGATCGGCCTTCGTTTGCCTGGATATGTGTTTAATGGATCTTCTATACTTCTAGGGTATCCATAATGCAATTTATTATGAATCTTGGCAAGTAGGTAGGGGATAAGTGCAATAGCTCTATCTTAGTATACTTGGTTGAGTGTACAATTTGACAGGGCTTTGCTGCTCAAATCTCCAATGCTCTCTGATAATTTGGCCTAATTTTGAGGGGTACTTATAGGACTACCCAAGGGCTAGGGGTGGCTTCATGGAGAATCCAATATCAATAAGGGGTGGTTAGGATAGTTGGATTGGAAGCTTCCACCCTCTAACCACCTTCTTCTATAATAAATGTTCATTCAAACTGATTTGGATTAAATTTAAGGCCAACTGAACTTCAGTTAAGACCATAGGTCATAGCTATGGTCTAGACTGTAAACCACAGGTATCAACGATGGTTCAGCTTGTAAACTATAGGTTTGGGTTGTGGTTCAAACTTATTAGGCCAAGGAGCCCAAATTGAGTGGTTAGAACCACTACTCTATCTTGGATTCTATCCAAGATCTTTCATATGGTCTTGTAGCATGTCTATATGAGTAGTCACCCTCGACATGATGCATTTTAGGTGTCTACAATATCTAGTCTAGCATATGACACCTATCTTCTTAATGCATATACTAGCTTTCACAAATTGGATTTCTAATGTTTGCACATTTACTTACAATTATCACTCAAAACCAATGCTCAATAATTTCATCTAATCATTCAACCAATGAAACATAACTTGCTCACATACCCTAACACATGTGTTTCCACTTTATTTCAACAAGGATGCAAAATGTAGATTTCAAACCTAACTCAAATATTTCGAAAAATGCTTATCAAACAATCCTTTTCTCTCCACCTTATATTCCAAAAAATTCACTTCAACAAAACACTTTAAAAAAATACTTATGTGCTCATACCTTTTTTATTTTATGGAGATATATCTTCAAAATCTATCTCACCAACAACCAATTCTTTTTGTGCCACTTCCAGGTTAAATAGCAAGATTTATCTCAAAATATCCACATGAATTTTCCTTCAATAATGTGCTCAATTAATTATAAAAAGATGCTCTAGGACCCTTCTTTTGATTTCAAATAAAATGCATGAACATTCAACACAACCCCACAAAAATTCTTTTCAAAATGCAAGAGGTACACATAAAATTCAAAACACTTTTTACACCTTATAACTCCTAACCTTGTAAATAAAATTTCATAAAGAAAGAGCGCTAATTACATAAGAAAAATATTTCATTTACACCTTATATCTCCTACTTGTCATTAATACATTTCCAAAATATAAATAAATAACCACTTCAAAATTTCCTCCAAAGCACTAGTAAACAACTCCACTTAATTTTTGCATAAAAAATATTTCATAATCCATTTCATTACAAAAATAAAATAATCACAAAAATCCTTATTACTCCCTAGGCTAGGTTAATACCTTATAAACTTTGGAATTTGGCATAAATAAATTTAAAAAAAAACTTTGTTGATGCCTATCATCGAGAATCAAACCTGCGCTGCCTACTGGTACTACACCTTAGCCACGACTAGGCCACCGCATGGGCTAGCCACCCACACAAAATCAAAGCGAAACTTCCCTTGCTTTAATATACCTTCCATCATGCAAAATGAAATCCATGATGTAAAACCTTCCACTACCTCCCTTGCATTCCAAACACGATACCTACCAACTACTATGCTCTAGCCCTGTAACCACATCCATCTAGGCTACCCACCCAGATGGAATGTGAATATGGAGCCTTTGCTCCTTATTTTTTGCCTACCTAAAACTTCAAAAAAGACATTTCCATATTTCCCTACTGTGAATCGATCGACGAATGAGGCGCTATATTTTAATCGATGATCGAACAACCTTTTTTCCCCCTCAACCTTTGCAATATTAATATGATTTTGATAGCATTAACCTTCAACGTCGACACTTTGAAAATTACATTTGGTGCTTCGAAAAATATATTATATTTAATTATAGTATTTTAAATCCTATGGATTTAAATATTATAATTTAATATTAAAAATCCTTTTGGGCATTTTCTTTAAGAAGAAACTTTTGCCACCATAAATAATTGTTAACCTTTGTAAAATTACCGTCAAGGTAAATCAAATAGACTTATAAATTCTTTCTCAAACACCATGGAGAGGAATTCTTTTCTTCTTGATGCCTTATACCTCATGTGCCACCATGAATAATATTCTCACAAATATTTCCATCAACTTAGGATATTAAACCTTTTGACATCAATGATAACACAACATGCTCAAATTTGCAATAGGTACTTTTCTAAAGTTTTCTTATATTTGTATGCATTTTTGTTCCTTTAATCGAGGTTTTGAAGATTTTTTTTTGCATATTTTAGACTTTGTCCCAACCAAGGTGGGCCAACTTGATGCTACTAATCCTTTGCTTTTGGCTTTGTGTAGGTGCTTTAGAGCAAAAAACAACTTAGGATGGTCTAGCTTTATCATGGCTACTAAAACCATCCACTAAGAGGAGACTAGTGAAGGCACCATTTATCTTGCATATTGTATAAATGGATCTCATCAATCTTGAGTATCCCATTTGTAAGCCCCTAAAGGTTTGTAAAAGAGAAAACCTTGTCATAAATCTCTCTTTAATCAATCTCTTTAATTAATATGAATGGTGTATTTTCTCTTGTTACATATATGGCAATCATAGTGGGACAATACCATCCACTCCCCTTCTATCCATCATCTTTGTAGACACTAAAAATTAACCCACTATTCATCAATTATGATTAATTCACACTCATTTATTTTCCCCCTAACCAACTAAGCCAAATTTGGCTTCCAAATACCTATAATTAAGCATTTATTTCTTAAAAAAGTAGGGTATTTTTTTAGCCCATTTTATCCCTATCAAAGCTTCTCCAAATTTATATAAACTACCACAATTGGATCGGTCTCAAAAGATATTTTTGATGAGTATAGTTTTGTCCAATTTTGACATCATTTGGCCTCCCAAAACATCAAAAAATACACATGGGTATCTTTGGTGACAACCTGGAATGGTTACTAACCACCTGGTAAGGTTATCAACTACCTATAGTAGTTACCATTATCAACCACCCACCCCTAAATAGTTCTATACTAACATATTTATACCTATCAATCCCCAAATCTCACCCTCCACCTAATTCATCACATTTTTCTCTATCGTGCAGTTTCAGGTGTGTATGAATCCTTACAACCTAATCATCAATCATCCATAAAAATGGATATGTCCAAGGTATGTCACCTTCCCCAACAATTATAAAAATATTCAGTGTTCCTAAATCCTTACCACCTAATCATCAATTATCAATAATCAATAAAGTTAGGGATATCCAAGGTATGTCACCTTCTCAATAAATCACAATAGTTTTAGGTGTGTATGAATCAAGTCAAGGATATGCAAGGTATGTCACCTTCCCCATAAATCACAACAATTTTTGGTGTGTATAAATCCTTACCACCTAATTATAAATCATCCATAAAGTCAGGGATATCCAAGGTATGCCACATTTCTCATCAATAATAGCAGTTTCAAGTGTGTATACATCCTTACCACCTAATCATTAATCATCAATCAATAATCACCTTCCCATCAATCACTATTTCATTTATTGCTTTCCTAGTTTAGATTTCATTTCATGTATTTATGTGCTTTCCTATTTTAGATTTCCATTCATGTCTTTTATATGTTTTCCTAGCTCAAATTTCATTTACCATCTGTATATGTTTTCATAGATTAGATTTACTTTCATGTCATCTATTACTTTCATAGTATCAAATTTTCATATCATTTATTGCTTTCATAGTGTATATCTACTTTCATGTCATCTATTGCTTTCTTAGTGTAGATTTACTTATGATTCTTCTTTAATTCCTCTAAATTATCCAAATTTATCTTTAATCCCAAAAAACCTTTCCAAAACCCTCTAATTCTCCTTGAATACCTCTAATTATTCTTTAATTACCCAAATAATCCTCAAAATTCCCAAAAGCCCAATTAATTCCTAAATCTCTAATCAAATCCCTAAGTAAGCTCTAAATTTTTCCTAACCCCTAGTCAAATCCAAAGAAAAATACATAATAAATTTTCAAATCCTAAATCAAATCTTCAAAAATCCTAATCAGGCCTCAATATCCCCACCAAATCTCCTAGAAAATTCCCCTACTAAATATGCAAGTCCTTCCAAATCTTCCTTGGCAATTTTGGATGGATTTAAAAATACCCCAAATCCTAAGTCAAAGTTCCTAATAAGTATTCCTCATAAATCCATAAGTCCTTCCCAACTCCACCTTGCACCTTTTTGGGAATCTAGAATTCCTCCATATTATCCTAGGTCTCCTCATCCCCATGCACATTTATGACACTTGGATGGGTGAGAAAACTCTCCACCCAAGTTCATTAATATTGGATGGTGCACATTACTCAAAATGGGATCCTCCACATTTTCCACATGGATGCCACCTCATGCCACCTCACATCCTATTACCCCCCTCCCTTGCTAAAAATATATAAATACCCCCTCTTTCCCTTCATTTGCATGAGAATTTTGAGTGCCAACATGGGTGTATGCACAAAAAATAAAGTGTTTAGGAATTTTTTTTTTTATTTTTACCTCTTGGAGGTGTCACTTAGCCATTTAATGTAAAAGTGAATAAGAAAATGGTCAGAGAGGACAATATCTAGCATGGGCTCCACTAGTAGAAGGAAAAAATTAAA
Source organism: Wollemia nobilis (assembly GCA_028583015.1). Classification (NCBI taxonomy): domain Eukaryota; kingdom Viridiplantae; phylum Streptophyta; class Pinopsida; order Araucariales; family Araucariaceae; genus Wollemia; species Wollemia nobilis. The sequence goes on along the minus strand of JAQPPZ010013020.1, from coordinate 1,922,771 downwards.
GGATAAAATAGGATTACCTATCATAATGGCTCTATCAAGCCATTTTAGATTTTTTTCCATGTCAGATAACATGTTGTTCCATGTGTAATAGATGGAACTAGAATAACGACAACTAATATTAGGGTTCAAAAAGTCCAACTTATTATACATGTAGTACCATGAAACCTTTTGCCAATTATCCAGTGTATTGTGAGGTTGTAACATTTTTTGATAGACATTCAATTATATTAAAATATTCATACAATACCCAAGATGCAATAGTTAATGCATCTATGATCCAATGCTAGAGGTGAGATTTTTCAACAACATCATTAGAGGCATTAACATTAATAATATCAAATGAAAAAAATATTATTATTATTTTTGAAAAGCAACCATAAGGCTTAGTAAGTGGAGACACATCCATGGTCAATTAAATATGGTCACCACCAAGTGAAGATAAGGGTGGCAACTCAGCCACATCCTAGATCATGATTGTTATATGTAGACACTTAAATCATGTAAATTGGATAAGACTATCAGTGCATCACATATGCCCTCTTATCGACAACATATGGCCCTATTGGGAACCCCTCTAGGCTAGAAAAATGCTTGAATAAGGCTCCAAAACTTATTTTGGAGGGTCCTAGCAATTTTGGGCAGTTTTGGGGCTCCTACTGGTGACTATCCCACCAAGGGATGATCACAGTTGGTGACCGTCGGACGACTGTCCCACCTAGGGATGACCATCCATAACCATCCCTAGGTGGGATGGCCCCCAAGAAGACCCTTCAAAAATTCAAAGGATGTGCTAAATGGCAATCAAATACTGCCATTAATGCATCCAATCACCCCAAATTTATTGGGGACCTACAAATGGACTATGAGGCAGTAGATTGGGAGCCCCAAATGGGTAACCTTACCTCACCAATCAATGACAAGATTAGGACACATGGCGGCACCTACCTCGCATGGCAAAACATGCCCTTTTTCCCTAGATGCCCTTTTGGGCTATAAAAGGAGGTGCAAACACCCAATTTTAAAAAGGAGGATTGAAGCATTTGAGCAACGAAGTGTTGCACAAATTAACCCTCACCTTTTGCAAACCAAAACTCACCCTACCTTAGCCTTGAAACCCTCTTCATTCGAAGGTGATTTTAGGGGAAATAGGAAGTCATCCACCAATTCCAAACTAGCAAAATTGAAGGAATATTTGGCCCCATATGTCGACAACACCCCTAACCAAGTTTTGGACCAAATCCCATTGGCATAGGTGACAAAACTAAGCCAGTTTTGTGATCGTCCCACCTAGGGATGGTTAGTAGTCTGTAGGTGTCACACCTAGGGATGGTCACCAAATAGGTTGAAATTTGAGATAAATTCCTCCATAGACCCCTTAGGAATGCCTAGATGAACCTCTAGTCCAAATTTGGTGCAATTTGGAGCAGTTTTGATGTCGGATTTGAGGTCCCTAATGTTGCAGGTTTAGTTGTCCCTATCAGGGATGGTCACTATTTCTGCATATTTTTACCTTTAATATTGCTTCCAAATATTTTAATTTGCATTTATATTAGTTTATAATATGTTTATGCTCTATTTAGATCAGTTTTTGATGTTGTAGATGAAGCTCCTTTTCTATGGTTTTATGGTTTTCTTCTATAACATAGGTGCTATTAACCCCATTTCAATCCCTTGTCTTCAGGAATAGGAATGCTAGATAGGAGGAGGAGCTAAAGAGGCATAAGCTTGTCAGCCCAATACTAGCTCTCGAGTGTGGGAAGTGGAGTTTCACACCATTGATTTTTGCCTTAAAGGCCTCTTTCCAAGGGACTAGATCCCTTGAAGATTGTAATGTTGAATGTATCAAATTTGTAAATGCCCTTGAGGGGAACCTTGTAATATCATTTTGGAGCAATATATGAATTAATATAAGGATAAATCCATCATTTTGGTTATATATTTGCTTCATTCCATCTAGATTACAACTTTATGTTGTTTTCCTTTGAATGCATTTACACTACTTTTTCATTGCAATAGAAGGCCCTTAAGGCGATGTCGTGAAATTCACTTCTTTAGTGGTGATCATGGTATATGATATTTTTTTGTATCCCCTCTAGATGGTGATAATTTGGACCTCCATTTTTGGTTTTGTAGGTTGCAAGTACTGACCATTCTGATCATAAATGACCCCTTTGCTGCTAGGTGGCACTGGGTGAGACGACAGCTAGGTGGCACTAGGTGGGACGGCCCCCAATATGCCACCATCATTAATAGGTACGACCACAAAACCAGAGGGTTTCTACAAAAATTTGCAGAAACAACAACTTTCAGGTTCAATTTTACACCCTTTTGCACTTTCAATTTGCATTTCTACTGTCAAAAATGACCAAATTTCATGTTTTCTTGCTTCTTCTATGCATAGAAAGGTTAGATTATTTCTTTCCGAAATCATGCATTAATTAGCTTAGAAAAAATAGAGGAAAATAATAGTAGAAGTCATTGCTTTTGTCTGGTTTGCTTGTTTGAACCTTACCCAAGAAGGTTAAGGTCATATAGGCTTTGCATTTTTGTGCTTTCCTTTTATGCTACTAACGATTCTGAAAAAAAAATGTACCTTTCATGCATTTAGTGAATCACCATTGTATGTTGTATTGTTTTATTTCAAATTTTAAAAGGAACCCCACACACCATGTTTCACTTTAACATCAATGGATTTGGGCTCTAATATCTAGCCTGTTGATCGAGACCAATAGTGGATGTAATTACCACTCGATTGGCTCATGATAAAGAGTACTATTGGGACCCATCCATGGCCAATGCTAACTCCAAGATCTATCCTAACCATGAAAAATAGCATGCATTCCTCTTTGAAGGGGTGTATCACTATGCATGGGGTGCTGGGTGAGGATTGGTAGTACCTATGCTACCTTGTTGGATATGGATTTCATCACCATATTTAACTTGTGCGAGTATATAGGTGAAATCCTTTAAAATTTGAGAATATCATCCAAAAAAATATCAAACATGAGAAAAGGATTTTCTTTACAAAGCAACACATCATTGAAACACAACAAACAGTTTAGGGATTCACATTTAAAATATTTAAAACAAGATAATCACTTCTATGCTTGCGTGTCTCTATTGTTTGTTTGTTTCAAATTCATAGAAATTGTAAAGAAGATAAACACATAGTAGTTAGAGTACATAGCTATGGTACATACCCATAGCCAAGCCCATTCAGGGTAGAAGATATGGGCAATAGAGAAGAGGATATAGAACGTCCTCATGTTGAGCCTAGGGATATGATCATTCCTCCCTAGCAATCAGCTGCTCTCCCTAGTCGTAGACCAACATATGAGTGGATGGTTAGTCCTAGAGTGTCAACTAGAAGGCTTAGCTTACAAGGGACTCCTTCGTAGGGTACCCCTACAGGTCATAGTCCTAGTTTGGGAAAATATCTCCCTAATTCACATGCTACAAATACCTTCTTTTGAGAAGAGTCACCATGCAATGAGGTGCCTCCACATAGATAAATACCACGCATTCATGTGCCTTCTCGATCCTCTACTCCTATTCATACATAGGAGCAAGAGCTCACACCTCGAGTAGGGTTGAATGATCATCTCAAGATTTCAAGTCACCCTACTCCAAGGTATCAAAATCACGATGAGTATGATACTCATCAACTTAGGTGACCTTATTCTACCTTACCTTTCCTTGTTTATGAGGGAAGACCTGAGGAACATCCAGATTATCCTCATGAAAATGTGTCAACGCAAGCACATTGTGCCTCTGCGCCAGTAGTCTCTCAGAAAGACTTGTTTAGGAGAGAACCTCAAGTCAATGCGACTACCCTCGATCGAGGGAAGCATGTAATTGATCTCACAGATCCTCCTGAACATGATAGACAACAAGGCAATAGTGCTAAGGCACTTAGACCTAATACAACAGATCAAATTAATAATTTGGTCCAGAGATATGCTGACCGCCAGGCCGAGTTTAATCGACTTAGGTCGGATAAACATCACCTAGATCTCTTAGAGCAGTGGCAACAATTAGAGAAAGAAAATATTGAACAACAAATTCAAGAAACTTTGTATCATGGAGTTGTAACTCCAAGCATGCATAGACAAGAGGCTCACCCGAGGCAACCAAATTTCCAACAAGATAGGTCTCCAAGACCTAATCAAATGTTGCCTCCTAGACCTCGTAGGCCTAAAAAGAATGCATATGATAGGCCAAACATAGATCACCTTCAACAGGCATTTGTTCCTCCTTGTAGGCCCATACCTGAAACACCTTATGGGGCTTACGATGATTTGGAACAAAATGAGGATTATGTAGAAGCACCTTATGGAGGTGTGGTTGATGTCAATCAACCACCCCAACCTAGGCTTAATATTCCTCGTCCACCTCTATGAGTTCAAAACAAGGAAGAGGAGATCAAATCCTCAGATGCGTATCAAGCTTTGCTTGCATGCTTAGAAATCATAGAAGGTAAGACAACTGGCAATGGGCTTCAAAAGCCTACCTTGTGTCAACTAAAGAACCAACCATTACATCCATCCATTCCTTCCCTGGTCTATCCTGAGCATTTCAAAATGCCCAAATTTGATAGATTCAAGGGTGAAGAAGATGCTCAAGAGCACGTCACTAGATTTCTAAATCTGTGCTTCAACATACAGGACAATGATGCATTGCTCCTAAGAACTTTCTTGAGTACCCTCTCTGGTCCTGCCATTGAGTGGTTCAACCAACTTCCAAAACATAGCATCTACACATTTGAATAATTCATTGATGCATTTTTGGAATGTTTCACCTTTAACACCAAAAGGAAGGTGACATTAACCGACCTCATGGGGATGAAACAAACTGAGGATGAGTCAATTACTGACTATGGAAATAGGTGGTGAATGCTTTTGGCTAAGCTACCCTATCTATTTCCAGTGACTGAATTAACTCATTTGTTTTCAAAGATTTGCTTGAAACCCATCTCTTTGACATTGCAATTACAACAATACCCTACCTTGGAAGAAGCTCTAGCACAGGCTAGAAACATAGAGGAAATAAAAATCCAAGAGGGAGAAATAACAAAACCTCGTAAGAAGGAGTGGACAAAGAATCCTAAGAATAGCTCAACACCTACAAATCTAGCTATGGTCAATCAAGTGGCCATAAATTTCCCTGGGCCTACTCAAGTTATGCCTCCTCAAAAGGTGAACTATCAGGCCCAACCTCCTCCTGTGAGTTACAACACTAATGGTACAATGAATCAGGGACAAAAACAACAATGTCGCCCTCAATGACAATTTACTCCCATCGCTGAATCCATGGATTCTCTTTTCGATCGATTGTGGGCTGCAAAGATGGTTAATTTACCAGATATTAAACCCAACGATCTAAAAATAGGCAAACCCAAGCCTATGGGATGTCGAGAGGATCAATATTATAAATTTCATCGACAAGGTGGCCATGATTTACAATCATGCTATGGTTTTAAACATGTAGTACAAGACATGATTGAGAGGAATGAGCTTCAAGTGGATGCTCCATTAGATCCTACCAATCAACAGATGGGTATATACAAAGACCCTTTACCAACTCATGAGGTACAGGTAGCGCCTGCTAAACCTATGAATGAGACAAAGATAAAACACCCTGTTCAAGGGTATGTTGGGATGGTGAGTATTGTGACCAAGAAAAAAAGATATCCAAGTCAAGTTGCACAACCTGCAACTTCGAATGATGTTCCAACTACATCATAAACTACACCACCTATAGTACATGGCCTTCCTTCTAGGCCAATAGTGACAATTAAGAGCAAGCTTGCACAAAGCTTGAGGACCACATCAACATGATTGTCCATCTATGAGTTGATCCAACAATCACCTCCACATCAGGATGCCTTGATGGACATTCTAAATTCAATAGAGTTGCAACCATAGGAGTCCAACTCCTTCATAGATTTTGTGGGTCATGTGCAACAGTGCAAGGAACCAGTCATACAATTTCATGAGCATGAGCTTAAGGAAATAGCTAGTGACATGGTAGATCCTCCTTTACACATCATTGCATGTATAAATGAGATACCATACAAGAGAGTGCTCATAGACATTGGTTCCTCAAGTAATATCATAACAACTAAAGCACTAAAGCACCTTAAATTTCTAGCATCTCATGTTGTGGTGTCAACTTACACTCTTCGCGCTTTCAATGACACAATATGCTCTACTATCGGTACCATAGTTTTACCCATTTAGGTGGGGCAAAAGACTATATCGATGTTGTGCCATGTGCTAGAAGGTGATATGGCCTATAACATTTTTCTAGGTAGACCTTGGATACGGGATATGAAGTGTGTCCCATCCATTGCACATCAATGTCTTAAATACACTCATGAAGGGCAAGTGCACGTAGTTTCTGCCGATCTAGAGCCCTTCAAATACTGCAACATGTTGCAGCAGATGCCAGAGTCGACATTACCTTTGACTCACATAGACTTCTAACTGAATACACCTATTCAGAGTCTACCCACTCCACCACCACCTTCATCGTCATCCACTCCATCCTCATCATTGACACCTTCAGAGAAGGCTTCGACATCGTCAAACCCTCCATCGAGGAACATGTCGAAGAGGCCTATTGATGAGAGCCCACCATTAGTTTCCACCATATCCATGGAGGAGGTTCCTTGTGTCATTAATGAGGAATTACCTCTAGAGGTGAACACTAAATCACCTCAAACCTCCATTCCATCTCATCCATCTTTGCCATCCTAGGTCATAGTCCAGATGTCTAGTACAGGGATAGGGGAATATCTGGTGAGAAATGTCATGACAGTTCCATCGCTGGAGATAGTGCAAGATATGGGGAGACCTCGTCTTCCCATAGGTAGCATTGTACCTCTTGGTCTACCTCCTAATCAAATGAATTTCATATATGGAGGTTTAGAGTATGGAGCTCTACCCATTCCTCAGAAGGAAGATGATGATGAACCCTTTTCTGAGAATGTAAACTATTTGTCAAATCTAGACTATGCATTGTGGTACTTAGATCATTGCAATTGGCATGGGTTTGGTCTTGGCCTATATGAGTAGGGTACTCATGTTCCATGTCAGCCCCAATATCAACTTTCGTATGATAAATCTAGGTTGGGACACAATAAACCAGTACCGTTGGATGTCCTCACTGAGAGTCTCGAACACCTATGTCTAGGTTATCAGGATAAGCTCACCCGTGACCCATATGCTAATCCGAATCATGTTCATTCCTTGGGGGATTATTTCCCCATAGAAATGATAGATCAAGGTCTATCCAGTGATGTCACCCAACCCCATGAAGTGGGGGAGAGCTCACACACCTTGCAATCTGATAGTGAGGAATAGGACCAAGGTCCTCCTCATGAATGGATGAGTGATGATGATGATGACTATGGCATCACACCAATTAACTACCCTAGCTCAGATGATGAATACGAGTGCATGTTCCCTTTGGATGATGAGGATGAATATTATCTTTGTATGTTATTCCCCATCCAAGGACCCATCTGATGCTAGTTTTTGCCATGTGAAGAGCAGGCTCACCCTCTTTCACATAGGCCACCACCATTCATTCCATTTCCACCAGAGCCACACCCATGAGTCATGAGACAACATCAGGTCTCTAGACCCACTCACCCTAGAGCAGGAGATCATGTATCCATCAACATGATTTCCATAGATTTAGATACACCACTGATAGATCCGAATAACCCATTAAAGTCTTTGCATCTCGACATTGAGGCAATTGAATTTGATCGGGGAGATTCACCCCCATCACCCTCAGAGTACTGGCCTTGCAAGGAAATGTTATAGCCATTTCAATTTTCTCCAAGCACTACTCAAGATGTTTATCAAGCCGAGGTTGATCCTGAATTTCCTATGGATGAAGCAAACCTCGCTGATGACATTCATTTGATTCCCACTCCACATCAGTTGGAATATGGGTCTCATATGTCAATTGAGCCAAAAATTGACAAGGATATCGATACAGATCTCGATAATCCTTGCATTATCAAACTAGGGGAAGGTCTATCCCCAGTTGAAAGAGATGATTTCACAAGAGTGCTAAAATAAAGGATGAAATCTTTTGCTTGGTCATATAAAGATATGCCAGGACTAGACCCAAATCTAGTCACGCATAATCTTACACTGGACCCAAAGATCAAGCCAGTCAAGCAAAAGTTGCATAAAATGCACCCAACAGTAGCCTTAATGGTGAAATATGAATTACAAAATATGTTGGATATTGAATTCATCATCTCAGTAGATTATCCACCATGGGTTTCAAACATGGTTCCCATCAAGAAGCCTGATGGGAGGATTCACATTTACACTGACTTTAGAGATCTTAACAAAGTGAGTCCTAAGGATGAATTTCCCTTACCTAGCATTGATGCATTGGTAGACGCTACAACAAGACATGAAATGCTTTCCCTTATGGATGGTTTCTCTGGATATAATCAATATTCACATTAATCTATAAGATCAAATCAAAACGGCATTCACAATGCCTTGGGGGACATTCTGTTATAAGGTCATGCCTTTTGGCCTTAAGAACGCTGGCACCACCTATCAACGAGCCATGACGTACATCTTCCATGACTATATGCATAAGATTCTGGAAGATTACATGGATGACTTATTGGCAAAATATTTAGTACGTCATGAGCATATCAGTGTACTATGTAAGGTCCTAGATCGCCTCATTGAGCACAATGTCAGGCTTAATCCCAAAAAGTGTGTCTTTGGTGTCACATCTGGTAAACTTTTGGGATTCATAGTCTCCAAACGAGGCATAGAGGTAGATCCAAACAAGGTCAAGGTAATATTAGAAATGCCTCCCCCCACAACCATTAAGCAACTACATAGTTTGCAAGGAAAGGTCGCATCCATAAAATGCTTTATAGCACAATTATCGGATAAGTGTCGACCCATGAATAGGTTGCTATACAAGGGGGTCTCATTTCATTGGGATGAAGAATGTCAAAATGCCTTTGACAAAATTAAACAATACTTGGCTTCACTACCTGTATTGGCTCCACCGCGACCAGGAGTGTCGTTCTATTTATACATCTCAGCTACTGAGTTGGCTTTGGGCACCATGTTGTCCCAAAAGAATGAATTCCACAAAGAACAGACTACCTATTACATTAGCCGCACACTGGTCAGCTATGAAATTAGATATGCATACATTGAGAAGCTATGCTTAGAAGTGGTCTTTTCCACTAAAAATCTATGCCATTATATGCTCAATCATACCACGTATGTTGTATCTAAATAAAATCCATTGTGCTACATGATGAGTAGAACATATCATAATAGTCACACGATGAAATGGATAATGTTGTTGATGGAATTTGACCTAGAGTTCATTGGACAAAATTCTATCAAAGGATAGGTCATATCCAATCAACTAGCAAAGGCTCCTCTACAGGATTATCAACCTCTAAATGTAGAACTTCTCGATGATGGAGTATTTCATATCTCATGACCACCTGATTCTTTCGAGCCTGAGTCACAGGTAGACATAACTCTATTCTTCGATGGTTCTAAATGCGAGCAAGATGGTGGTGTAGGTATCATGTTTTTTCACACTGCAATGGTCTCCCATAAAACAATCTTGAGTATGAAGCCCTCATCATAGGCCTTAAAATGACACTTGCCATGAAAATAATAAAGCTAAACATTTTTAGCAATTTCTTACTCATAGTTAATAAGGTTAAAGGGATTTTCCAGTGTCGATGTCCCATATTGCAAGCCTACAAATCCCTAGTGGACAAAATCCTGGTAAAATTTGAATGGTATGATATAGAGGCACTCCCTCGTTCATCTAATCATTTTGCGGATATAATGGCTTCCTTAGGATCGCTAATCCCGCATGACCCTTCAGATAATATCACAACTATCCAAGTAAAAACACTAGCACAATCTGCGACTAAGCATGATGAGCATAATGCTAACCCAGTTATTCACATGATTCATATTGAGCCTCCCCATTAAAGGTTATCTCAACTACACCAATATTTGGATAACGCTAACTAGGGGGCTTTGTTCCCTCATAATCCTTTTGATACTAGCAAAATGCTATATCTTCAAGTTTGCTCTCAATAAGCATTCACACGAGATGAACATCAAAGGATGGCATGATTTATAATATTGAGGCTTCTTCAAAGCAAGATTGGGCCATCCAGATTAAATATTATCTTAAGTTGGGTAATATTCCACCTGGATTGTTGCATGCCACAAATCGAGCATTCAAACAAAAGGTGGCCAAATATGTCTTATTAGGAGACATAATGTATCGTTGGAGTTATGAAGATATCCTCCTTCATTGCTTAGAATCACAAGAGTCAGCATGGGCCATCACCCAAGCATACGATGGTAAATGTGGTGGCCACTTTAGTGGCATGGCCATGCCTAAGCACATTCTTCACATGGGCTATTATTGGCCAAATTTAGAGCAATATTTTTGCACTTATGTTAAGAAGTGTATGAAGTGTCAACATCATATAAATTTGAAACATGTACCTTCACAGGCCTTACAACCGATTCAATCGATCTGGCAATTTTCACAATGGGGGTTTGATTTAATTGGAAAAATCTCACCTGTATCTTCAGGCTATCACACGTTTATCATAACGGCAACCGAGTACTTCATAAAATAGGTGGAAGCAATTCCCCTTACCACAATGTTTGGACCTCGCATTGTAGAGTTCATGCTACATAATATCATATGTCATTTTGGTATTCCATCCAAAATAATGTCAGATAATGGAACACCCTTTTAAAATAAGGATGTGCGTTCGTTAACAACATAATATAACATAAAGCATAGCTTTTACATGCCCTATTCTCCATAGGCCAATGGGCAAGTAGAGACATCAAATAAAGCAGTAGTAGCCATCTTGAATAAAATTGTCAAGGAAAATCATAAATATTGGCATAATCAATTACCTCTTGCCCTTTGGGCCTATCGCACTAGCATTCAGATGCCCACTAGGGAAAATTCATTTTTTCTAGTGTATGGTGTTGAAGCCATCATTGTTGAGCAAGGTGCAGCGACAATATTGTCATTGTTGTCAACACAGTCAGATAGATCGGTTGATGCAGTGGATAGGATTTTAGAGGTTATTTAGAGTATGTACAGTGATGTTAAATGCTTATGAGGAAGTGACTAACTATAGAAAAATAGCTGATGCACTTTTCTGTATACTTTCCAAGAAGACCGAAGTGGCCCATATACTAAAGATCAAAGGAAAAGCAAAATACATCAAGAAGGAAAAAGTGTCGCGATATCGCGACATGTTGAGCAGGAAGGAAAAGTTTCACGATTTCGTGACATGTTGGAAGAGAAAGAGCAAGCAAGAAAAAGTGTCATGATTTCGTGACATGTTGGAAGAGAAAGAGCAATCAGGAAAAAGTTTCATGATTTCACGACATGTTGGAAGAGAAAGAGCAAGCAGGAAAAAGTGTCACGATTTCGCGACATGTTACAAGAGAAAGAATAAGAAAGAAAAAGTGTCACGATTTCGTGACATGTTGCAAGAGAAAGAGTAAGAAGTAAAAAGTTTCGTGATATCGTGACATGTTCCAATAGAAAGAGTAAGAAAGAAAAAGTGTCGCGATATTGCAACATGTTGCAAGAGAAAGAGTAAGAAGTAAAAAGTGTCACGATATCGTGACATGTCGTATTTTTGTGACCAGAAGAGAAGAGAAAGAGCAAGAGAGAAAAAGTGTTGCGATATCGTGACATGTCACATTTTCATGACCAGAAGAGAAGAGAAAGGGCAAGAGAGAAAAAGTGTCGCGATATCATGACATGTCACATTTTTGTGACCAAAAGCAAAGAGAGAGTACGGAGGTGAAAGTGTCACGATATCGCGACATGTTGTATTTTCACGAGCTAAAGTCAAGAAAATGACAAAGAGGCAGAAATGTCATGATATCGTGACATGTTGTATTTTTGTGGCCAAAAGCAAAAAAATAAGACAAAGAGGCAAAAATGTCGTGATATCACGACATGTTGCATTTTCGTGGTCAAAAGCAACAAAAGAAGACAAAGAGATAGGTCGCATTTTTGCGATGCAAGAAGAAGAACCCAGCTAAAATAAGAAAAGTGAACTGAAGTCAGTACGACAGTTATAGGGCAGTTACAGAGTGATATCATACAACTAAAATAAGAAGTGTGACAAAAGTCAGTACGGTGGTTATAGGGACTGTTACAGAATGAAATCTTTGAGCGGTGGATATATCGAACATCTTCATTAGTTGAAGCCGACGACGACCGATGAAAGTCGACAAAGACCAGGAGTTACATTATGAAATCCAACGAAGACCAGGAGTTATATTATGAAAATATTGTTATAAAAGGAGTGTTGCTTTGAGAATTGAAGTGTGGTGAAAAAATATGGCTAAGTGCATAGAGTGAGCACAGAGAGGGCCGAAAATATGGTGAATTGCACAGAGTGAGCATAGAGAGGGCTGAAAGATGGTAAAGTGCACAAAGTGGGCATAGAGAGGACTATAAGAGGGTTGTATGAGTGTGAAAAGTGTGTGCTACGAAAAGAGGACTGAGAGGCGACTAAAAGAGGGTGAAGTGCAGTTGTAAGAGTGTAGAAGATGTGTGTGTTTCATGAACCGTGAGAGAGGTTGGGTAAGCAATAGACCAGTCAGGGTCTTGTAAAAGCGAAGGCATTTTTATGTCAATCTTCTAGATTCAAAATTGAAGTCCAAGTTGTTGCTTGGCATCAGGGGTTGGTGCTCCTTCCATTTGGTGCTGGTAAATTAGGGGTTGATGCTCCTTTCTATTGGTACAGATAAATCAAGGGTTGGTGCTCCTTCTAGTGGGTGCTGGTAAATTGATTGTAAAGTTGGTGCTTTGCAAGGGCTGGATTTGGATGGGAGTCCAAACAGTCAATTTTTGAGGAGTAGCCAAATTGGTGAACCTCGATACATCTTGTGTTGTGTGATGTTCTCTTGTTGTACTTGCTTTATTTGGTTTTAAGTTTTAATTGTTTTGGCTTTAAGAGTTGTGGATTTAATTTTAAAGAACTACACTAATTTACCCCCCCTCTCAGTGTCATTGTGAGACTAACAATTGGTATGAGATCCAAGTTCCCTTTTTAGGCTAAATCAATTAGGGTTGATCTTGGATTAGTACACAATGGGTAAGAAGAATAGATCCTCCTCCAATAATGCATCTCAGTCAGTTTTAGTTCCTGTGGAAGAGAAAATTGAATCAAAAAAGGTAGAAGGAGTGAATTCTGAAGTATGTGATGAAAACCTTGAGGTTGAAGTAGATCTAGAAGGTGAATTGATCGCTGCACTTGAAGAGTTGAGTATATAAAGGAAAAAGAACAAAATATTGTCCAAGAATTTGGAAGAATATGGGGATAAGATTGAAGATCTCTCCTTACAAGTTCATAAAGCCAATAAAATAGAAGAAGCCTTGAAGTCACACCTGGATGATAAAGTCGATGTATGTAGCAAACGTGAAGAGGAATCTAACAAAGTTATTAGTAATCTAAAGCTGCAAGTAGAAGAGTCCAAAAGGATTGAAGAAACTCTCAAGTCACAGATCAATGAGAAAGAGATTGTTTTATTGAAGAAACAACTAGAAGAGGCCAATACAAATCTCAAATTTGAGAAGATCATAGAGTTGCTAGATAAAATGATAAAGCAACAAAGAAGCTCCATGGCTAAGCCTGGTCTTGGATATGAAGCTGAACAACCTTCATGTTCCAAATATACAGAGAAGAATTTCACTGTTGAAGGATCAAAGAAAGAAAATTTTGAAGCTGAATCTTAAAAAGGAAGAAAATATCAAAGGAGATCTATAGCAAAGCAACCACAACAAAAGAGGTTCTATCACTCTCACTCTATTCATAATAATACTTTTAATGGCTATTGTTTCAGATGCAACCATTATGGTCACAAGGCAATTTATTGTGGATTGAATAATAAATCAAAGAGTTATGCTGGTAGAAATACATCTGCTTTTCTGAGTGAACACCATGTGCAATGTTTTAAATGTAATGGTCACAGGCACATAGCAAGGTTTTTTCCAAGTACTTTTGTATCTAATCTAAGCCAAGACCGTAGATTTCATCAGATACAAAGAATGCAATACAGACATGGAATAAATCATGTGCATAAAAGAAAGGAAAATAATCATCCATCAAGTATTCCCAAGAGACAACCACACAATAGAAATGTTTAAGTTCACAAAAAGGTGCAAAATAGAGATGTAGTTGAAAAAATCAAGCCCAAGTTCAAGAAATTTTGGAGAAAGATAGAAGAAAGGAAATTGTGTCTCCTTGGACTAAAGGAGACTACTCCGCTATTGCACTAAGCAACTCCAGGTAGCACATCCTCAGGGGGAGCAATCTTAAAGTTTTATTTTAATGCTCCTATGTATTTGTTTGGTTATCTGAGGATGAAAGGCAAGTAGTCAAGGAGAGTTGTCATATAGTTGTCAAAGTGTGTTTCAGTTCATGTAGTTGGTTGTGGAGGTGTCGTGAAGGGTGGTGATTAAATTGAGAGTTGTCACCATTGGTAGTATTGCTATATGTCATTGTTGTACTATTGATGGTTCTTAATGCCACTATTCAAAGCTATGGATTATAATAGTTCAGATAATTTGGTTAGTGAAAGAATGTTTCCCTAGCTGCATATATGTGTTTTGATAAAAGCAATGTGTATTTGTACTACACATTGATGTGAAGATTGTTAGATATTTTATGATGCTTTGGTGAAAATATTTAATTCACAAACAAATTTTTTTGAACTATTGATAAAATGCCAATCTGACATCCAGAAGTATGAGTTTGAGTAAGGTGCACTATAGTTGGCCGTGAAGTGTTTGACAAAATGTCTTCTCCTATTTGAACAATTGAAAGTAAGGTGTGACCAGTGGTGACTATAGAAAACATGGACCAGGTTGAAAATATAAAAAGGGATTTAGTTGGTGTTGTGGTACAGTGTTTGGTGCTTGTACAGATTTGGCAGTGAAATTGCAATGTTGGTACAGTGTTGGACAAAAGTTGGTACAAGTGTGAGTCACTTGACAATTTTTTGACAGGTGTAAAATCAACATAGGAGACCTGTTTGCAGGAATAACTCCAAGTAGTCAGGCATTACATGTTTGAATGTTCAGGTGCAACAAAGTAATAACACCAGTACCATTAACATCTCAAAGAATCTAGTTATGCATTCTCGCACAAAACATATTGCTATCCGGTATCACTTTTTGAAGGAGAAAGTTGTGGAAGGTGAGGTTAAGTTGGATTTTGTTCCAACAACAGAGCAAGTAGTGGATATCTTCACAAAACCATTGCCCAAGGAAGTATTTGAGTACCTTTGCAATAAATTGGGAGTGGTCATGCTTCCCAAGAATTAACTAGCTATCGGGACCACATTCTCAGGGGGAGCATTTGTGTATTTGTTTATATTTTTGCTCGTTTATGATTTTTTGCTAAGTGTAATAATTTTTGCTTGAGAATGTTGTGCATGGACTCATGGGGAGTCTGCAGCAGCCCTTTGGTATTATTTTCAAAGGGGGAGAAGAGTTACAGGAAATTGCATGTGTGTTGCCAACAATTCCAAAGGGGGATATTGTTGAGCAAGGTGCAACAATAGTATTGTCATTGTTGTCAACACAGTCAGATAGATCGGTTGATGCAGTGGACAGGAGTTCAAAGGTTATTCAAAGTATGTACAGTGATGTTAAATTCTTATGAGGAAGTGACTAACTACAAAAAAATAGCTGATGCACTTTTATGTATACTTTCCAAGAAGATCGAAGTGGCCTATATGCTAAAAATCAAAGGAAAAGCAAAATACAACAAGAAGGAAAAAGTGTCGCGATATCGTGACATGTTGAGCAGGAAGGAAAAAGTGTCATGATTTCATGACATGTTGGAAGAGAAAGAGCAAGCTAGAAAAAGTGTCACGATTTCGTGACATGTTGGAAGAGAAAGAGCAAGTAGGAAAAAGTGTCACAATTTCGTGACATGTTGGAAGAGAAAGAGCAAGCAGGAAAAATTGTCACAATTTTACGACATGTTACAAGAGAAAGAGTAAGAAAGAAAAAGTGTCGTGATATCGTGACATGTTTCAAGAGAAAGAGTAAGAAGTAAAAAGTGTCATGATATCACATGTTGCAAGAGAAAAAGTAAGAAATAAAAAGTGTCGCGATATCGCGACATGTTGC
This sequence comes from Wollemia nobilis, assembly GCA_028583015.1. NCBI lineage: Eukaryota > Viridiplantae > Streptophyta > Pinopsida > Araucariales > Araucariaceae > Wollemia > Wollemia nobilis. The sequence continues at coordinate 1,906,541 of JAQPPZ010013020.1, read as the reverse complement.
AAGAGAAAGAGTAAGAAGTAAACAGTGTCGCGATATCACGACATGTCACATTTTTGCGACCAGAAAAGAAGAGAAAGAACAAGAGAGAAAAAGTGTCATGATATCGTGACATGTCGCATTTTTGTGACCAGAAGAGAAAAGAAAGGACAAGAGAGAAAAAGTGTCACGATATCGCGACATGTCACATTTTTGCGACCAAAAGCAAAGAGAAATAGTACGGAGGTGAAAGTGTCGCGATATCGCGACATGTTGTATTTTTCCAAGCTAAATTCAAGAAAAGGACAAAGAGGCAAAAATGTCGCGATATCGCGACAAAGAAGACAAAGAGGCAAAAATGTCATGATATCGTGACATGTATTTTCATGGCCAAAAGCAACAAAAGAAGACAAAGAGGCAGGTCACATTTTTGCGATGCAAGAAGAACCCAGCTAAAATAAGAAAAGTGAACTGAAGTCAGTACGACAGTTATAGGGCAGTTATAGAGTGATATCATATAGCTAAAATAAGAAGTGTGACAAAAGTCAGTACGGTGGTTACAGGGACTGTTAGAGAATGAAATCTTCGAGCGGTGGATATACCGAACATCTTCATTAGTTGAAGCCGATGAAGACCGACGAAAGCTGACAAAGACCAGGAGTTACATTATGAAAGCCGACAAAGACCAGGAGTTACATTATGAAAATATTGTTATAAAAGGAGTGTTTCTTGGAGAATTGATGTGTGGCAAAAAAAGATGGCTAAGTGCACAGAGTGAGCACAAAGAGGGCCAAAAATATGGTGAAGTGTGCAGAGTGAGCGCAGAGAGGGCTGAAAGATGGTGAAGTGTGCAAAGTGGATGCAGAGAGGACTGTAAGAGGGTTGTATGAGTGCGAAAAGTGTGTGCTACGAAAAGAGGATTGAGAGGTGGTTGAAAGAGGGTGAAGTGTGACTGTAAGAGCATAGAATATGTGTGTGTTTTGTGAACCATGAGAGAGGTTGGGTAAGCAATAGACCAGTCAGGGTCTTATAAAAGTGAAGGCATTTTTATGTCAATCTTTTGGATTCAAAATTGAAGTCCAAGTTGCTACTTGGCATTAGGGGTTGGTGCTCCCTCCAGTTGGTGCTGGTAAATTAGGGGTTGGTGCTCCTTCTAGTTGGTGCTGGTAAATCAGGGGTTGGTGCTCCTTTCTGTTGGTGTAGATAAATTAGGGGTTGGTGCTCCTTCCAGTTGGTGCTGGTAAATCATGGATTGGTGCTCCTTTCTGTTGGTGCAGATAAATCATGGGTTGGTGCTGGTAAATTGATTGTAAAGTTGGTGCTTGCAAAGGCTGGATTTGGATGGGAGTCCAAATAGTCAATTTTTAAGGAGTAGCCAAATTGGTGAACCTCGATACATCTTGTGTTGTGTGATGTTCTCTTGTTGTACTTGCTTTATTTGGTTTTAAGTTTTAATTGTTTTAGCTTTAAGAGTTGTGGATTTAAGTTTAAAGAACTACACTGATTCACCCCCCCTATCAGTGTCATTATGAGACTAACAATCATGCCTTTGGAGTTAGATATTCCATCACTATGTATTTCCATGCAAGAATTCATCAACATGATACAACCTGGCAAGCTCGTTTAGACCAATTAACGTTACTTTATGAATGGTGTGTGAATGCTCTCGAGCATCTACATGTTTATCATGAGCATCTTAAGAGAGCTTACAAATTGAAATTACATCAAAGAGACTTTGGTCACCTTCAAACACTCCTAGATGGTCCATGAATATCTAGGTCAATCCAAAATACCCCTAGGTGGCCTATGACCATCTAGGTCAAACTAAAATGTTCCTAGGCAGTTTACAATTGTCTAGGTCAAATCTAAATGCCCCAAAGGCATCTATAAGCCATTTGGTCATAACAAAAGCACCAATGGCATTCATTAATACCATTGGTAAATTTGTATATATATATATATACAAAAAAAACATCATAAAAATCATCAAAGTACAAAAATATTGCTTCATTGCACTTCATCATCATTGCATTAGGCATACTCATCATTGCATTAGGCATACTCACCATTGCATTATGCATAATTCCAAATTGATCATACATGTGTAGCACCAAGTCTTTACACTAGGCATATGTTCAAATAATTTTTATTATAAGTTAATATTATCACATGTTTATATTACATATACCATTTACATTATATGTCTATTTCCCGTCACTTAGCCATTGTTTATAAAACACAGTTAAAGTTTTCAGTCACTCAGCCATATTTAGTTGTATCCTCAAAATTTTGAGAAAGCTATCATGATATTTATAAGGTAGAATACTACTGGGATAATTCTTGGTATACATCAAAATCCCAACACATTTTCACATTAATAAATCCAAGTCTACCGTAAGGAAAGATGAAAATTATGAAGTGGTCTAGGTTGCTTTAAGTGAAAAAGTTATCCTGCTCATCCCTCTATGTGAATGGTTCAAATATGCTAAGAATTGACAAAAGGACAAGTTCCTCCTTACCCATAAATATCTTGCCCTACACTGGGGCAAGTATCCCAAATATAAAATTCAATAGTGATTATCATCCCTTCAAAGTACTCCAACAAGAAATAGTGATTATTATCACTTCCAAAGATGCAAAATGAAACAATGATTATTATCACTAGATAAAGTAAAAATAAATAGTGGTTCTCACCACTACTAAATTCCCTTGATCACCAAATCAAAATGAGCAACTCCCTTGAGAAAGTCAAAGTTAAAATAAAATAAGGGAGTTTTGAACTTGAATCCTTGGAATTATCAGCATTAGAGAACCATAAGGTGATCCTCATTATAGTTTTGGTGGATATACTACTTGTCAATGGTGGTAGCCTCCCGCATGATGATATGTCTATCAATTAAGAAACTTGATTAGGTATAGACCAATGTTTGAATGTGGATGAGCTAGCTTATTTTAACCTAGATTACCTAGTAGTTTAATCCAACTAAGTACAAAACTCAGGATAATGAGACTCGTATAATGATATCTAATGCTGATGGGCTGAGTGAATCCCATTTGCACTAGGGTAATCTTATGTGTTATCATGGTAATGAACTCACATGCACGCATAGGGATATTGATTATCTTGGTTATCTTAGTAGGTGCATACTTTGTCAAAATATCTTGTATAGTTAGTATGACTTTTGATTAGGTAACTAGAGTGTTTGAGTCTCTTCAAAACTATCAAATAATTTCATATCATATTACATTGTTCATTTCATTTTACATCATGCTGTCACATGTTTGTCAAATTACAAAATCTAGTATATAGTATTATAATAACATGAAAATAACAAAGATACATTTTGTATAGTCTATGGTGCTAGCATGTAATGATTCAAATAGTCATTGCAAATTCATCATATAAATTAAATCAAATAAATCATTACATCCAATCATACACATTTGTTTTTTTTATTTAAGTGATGTTCATGAACTAGGATAGATATCAGATAAATATTAGCAATAATATTTAAATGACCACTGACTATTTTATGCATATCCTTTAATTTACAAAAAACATATAAATAAAGCATACATATTTACATATCATCAACTCACATCATAGGATAAATACATGCATCCATGTTAGACTTCCATCATAAAATCATATAGCAAATATAAGCATATAATAGCATACATATCATAAAGTAGTAAAAGATGACATAATGATAAAATCAAAGTTATATATGTCCATATGTAAAAGCCAAAATCTACATCATAGTCCATAAACTACCCGTAGGCTACAATAAAAGTGAGTCATCTAACTTTGCAACCCAAAATATTCAAAAAGAGCCATTAGAGTTGGCTGACCATGGTCACATAGGACAGGTACCTCGACTCTCTCCCCTGACCTCAATGTGAGTCCGTCGTGAGCTCCCAGACCTACTACTCCCCAATCTGCTACCTCCAAACACATCCATCCTCTAAGAAGAGCTTGAAAACTCATCTGAGTAGACTATTGTCCCATATCACTCCTCTAGCTACACTGTGATCTGATAGCTAAATCTTGATCTGGTATGTGCCCCTTAAGGCACACTATCTCATCCTCCATCATATCCATATAGGTGTGATCCTATCGACACCTAGTCTAATAGGTCACCACCAAACCTTGGAGATGTGCCATATCCTCCTGCATAGTGGCTATCTCACTATTGTTAGACTCCCCATGGATAGGGTCTTGCCTACCAACCTGTTCCTAAAGCGTAGCTATAAATGCTACCTACCTCTCCATATCAACCTGTGCACTCTGCACCTATGCCTACAATAAATCTTGATCACTCTACAACTCTAAAATCATAGCATCCTATGCTACTAGCTATGTCTGCATACCCTGATCCACCAAGTCCCTCTCATAAAAACCCACTATATCTTGTACATCTATTAGATCCACCCTATCCACTAACACACACTGATGTACAACTCGCTCACCTGTGTCTACCTCCTCATAATCTTGAGACTCATCCTGACCCTCCTCCTTTGGAGCACCCCTAGCTACATTTGATATCCTAGTACATGCATCCTCTCATAGTGGTACCTCCACTCACCACTGCCATATGAACCACCATGTGTCATACTCCTTTGTAGTGCCTACATCATCTAAATTAGAAACTACCACCTCAAGATCTGACTCATCTCCTAAGTCCTCTATCACAGTCTATGCTAAAGTCCTCTTATCCTTATGATTATGATATACCATTTATTCCTTGGGTAATACCTGGTGTATCCCAAACAATCATAGCACATGACCATAAGGGAAGTACTCTCTCTCTGTGCCATGTCACCCTATCAACCATCTGCCTCGCCAAACTTGGTGTAGTTGTGTCTCAACATCCTCCTATTTAGGACAATCCTTGTAGGGTCTCCACTCGATGTTAGCCACCCTAAGCCATGTAAAATCCTCTACATAATGGTATACCTCCCCAATGTATCATCGGCTATGGCCTAACTCACATGACCTCTTCCACAGCTCCCCATAGCCAATCTCCCTATCTGGTAGCTCTACTTGAGTGGTCCATGGTAGTCCCCATGGTATCTCCACTGCAATATGCTACCAAGCCGAAGCCTATAGTAGAAAGTTGTAGACCAAGTCCTTTCACCCATGAAATTGGATCTCATACATCTCATCATATAACTATGCCAATAAATTAGGACCCCAAGCCATCACTATGGGCTCATCCTCTATGCACTCCACCAGAGTAAAAACCAACTCTATTAGGAGCCATGGGAACCTAGCTCCTAAAGAGTCAGGTACAAACATGTTGCTAATAAATGTCATCAACAAAGTGTGCTTAATTCCAAGCACACCATACCAATACCATGTAGCCACTAGAATCCCTCCACTGAGAAGATCAATCAATACATCCTCCCAACACACTTCGAAGTACCTCCGCACTATGACCTCTCATTGCTCTATCAAAGAAGATACTATCGAGAACCCCTCTATTAGAATATGTAGTATCTGATATACATACTCTAGTGTCACTGTCATATCCCCTATAGCTAAATGGAAAGTATTAGTACAAGGGTCCCATAGGTCTATCAGTACAGTCAGATAGGCATGGTCGCCCACCATGGGATCTAACCACATAACTTGCTTTAGACCGATGACATCGATCCAACGTCAGTATGAAGTATTCAAATGGTCTCTCATGACCTGAAAGAGATTTTGCACTCTGTACCGACTCCTAACTATTTGCTCATATAAATTAGGGTGTTAAAAATGCCCTAAAATGCAAAATTTTGCCATAAAAAATACCAAAAAAATGCATAAAAATGGGCCCATTTTGGCCCAGCTTTTGGCCATCCCACCCGGGGACGGCCCCCAATTTTGTAGCCATCCCACCCAGGGACAACCACCAGTAACCATCCCTTACAGGTATGGTCCCAAAAAATGGGTAAAATAGGGTCATTTTGACCCTTAAAATTGCCCTAAAAACCCTAAAAACACCAAAAAAATAGGCATCTAACCCTAGTTTTTTGCAAATAAAACATAAATAAAAGTTCAATTTCATAAATTTCAGTCCTCATAGGGTTTATTAACCATTAGTGTGGCTTTATTAATGAAACTATAGCATAAATTGCAAAAACATAATAAAATAGGGCAGAGAAAAGCATGTAGTTCATACCCATTTCGCACCGGCTCCATCGCCTGTAGCGTCCACTGGTTGGCTCTTATTTTGTGTTGATATTTTGATAGAACTCCACTTCATAACTCCCTATCCTACCTATCTCCTCTCCAACTTCTCCAAGTAGCATGCACAAATGAGCTCATATGGCCCATTTTGGCCTTTTATAGCTCCAAAAGAAGCCGACCGCACCTAGGTGGTACGAGCGCATATTTAACTAGCTTTCCCAACTTGGTATGGTCATAAATGCTGTAATAATCCTCCCCATGGATGGCCATAATAAAATTGCACTAAAAAACATAAAAGAAACTCACAAAATGGGCCAAAAACCCACCAAAAACAAGACAGAATGGTCAAGAAAATAGGAAGGATCAAGACTAAACCCATAGTATTTTTGGATGCATCAAAAGACTCTATTTTAGTCCCCAAGAAGGCATCAATGGCTGGACCACTCCACGGGAATGAGATATTTGGCCTTTTTCCTCCAAAATTATTCATCAAAATAGCCCAAAATCACCTCCAAATAGGTATTTAGTACCATGGGAAAAATAGAGAGTTGCCCCAATTAAGTCTTATGTGTCAAGTGATTCACTGCTTAAGCATTTTTCATGCCCTCATTGGCTCGTTTCTTGAGGGGATAGTCATAATAATGAATTCAAAAATTGAATCAACATTAAAACACTCAAAAGTTTATGCATTCAAAAAAATCTTGGCTAAAGACAAATTTTCAAGCCCATTTTGGGGCAAAGAATCGGCATAAGAAGCAAACCAATAGTCTTGACCTCCTTGAAACCTCAGGAATTGACCCATGTAAATGTTTACAATAATACAAGGCACCACGACCTAGTATGCCCTAAACCCCATAAGACTATCATTACAACACGGTTGAAAGGTATACCTGCAATAGATCCTTTGACTATGTCAATAGAAAGGATTCCAATAATGTATGCTCTTTTCACAAAGGAGGCATCCAAAGTTGATTAGGTTGATGAACAACATTCATTCGATGATTTAGTGATCTATTTTTTCTTAGTGTTTTTTTGCACATAGCGCATCCCAAAAATGGGAATCTCTAGACACCTAAATCACGTAAATCGGATAAGACTATCAGTGCATCACATATGCCCTCTTATCAACAACATATGGCCCTATTGGTCACCCCTCTAGGCTGGAAAAAGGCTTGAATAAGGCTCCAAAACTCAGTTTTGAGGGTTCCTAGAAATTTTGGGCAGTTTTGGAGCTCCTACTGGTGACCATCCCACCAAGGGACGGTCACAGTTGGTGACCATCCCACCCAGGATCAGCCATCCATAACCGTCCCTGGGTGGGATGGTCCCCAAGAAGACCCTCCAAAAATTCAAAGGATGCACTAAATGGTAATCAAAGACTTCTATTAATGTGTCCAATCACCCCAAATTGATTGGGGACCTACAAATGGACTATGAGGCAGTATATTGGGAGCCCCAAATGGGCAACCTTCCCTCACCAATCAATGACAAGATTAGGACACATGGCAGAACCTACCTCGCATGGCAAAACATGCCCTTTTGGGATATAAAAGGAGGTGAAAAAACCCAATTCTAAAAAGGAGTATTTAAGCATTTGAGCAACGAAGTGCTACTTGATTTAACCCTCACATTTTGTAAACAAAAACTCGCCCTACCTTAGCCTTGAAACTCTCTTCATTTGAAGGTAATTTTAGGGGAAATAGGAATTCATACCACCATTCCAAACTAGCCAAATTTAAGGAATATTTGACCCCATCTGTCGACAACACCCCTGACCAAGTTTTGGGCCAAGTCCCATTGGTATAGGTGACAAAACTAAGTTAATTTTGTGAGCGTCCCACCTGGGGATGGTTAGCAGTTTGTAGGTGTCACACCTAGGGAGGATCACCAAATAGGTTGGAATTTGAGAGAAATTCCTCCATAGACCCCTTAGGAATGCCTAGATGAACCTTTGGACCAAATTTGGTGCAATTTGGAGCAGGTTTGATGTCGGATTTGAGGTCCCCAATGTTGCAGGTTTAGTTGTCCTTGTCAGGGATGGTCATTGTTTTTGCATAGTTTTACCTTTGATCTTGCTTCCAAATATTTTCATTTTCATTTATATTAGTTTATAATATGTTTATGATCTATTTAGATAAGTTTCCATGCATGTAGATGTTGGACATTTTGAGTCCTCTAAGTCAAAGTTGTCATTGATGTCACCTGATAGAGTTATCACTCTTATTAAGGAATTCGGCAAGAAATAAAGTCGCCCAAGTCATCCAGGAAAAAGCTTCATCAGTGCAAAAGTGAAAGGAAAAAGGCTCCATAATATTTTAATATTATTGGGAGCACAGGTTAAGTGATTGGTTTATAAAAACCCAAGATGGGTTATTGCAAAGGTTAAAAAGGAGGTTTAATAATTATTTATAAATTATTTAAATTCACAAGGAATTTAAATTTTATAAATAATATTTAATTATACCAAGATTGGGCATTAAGACAAGGTTCTAAGGTTTAATTAAATTAAACCTAAGGTTGGTTCTTTTTAATTTATAATATTTAAATTTAAATTAATTATAAATTAAAAATCACGCCGACGTCAAAATTATTCGAAGCGCCGACGTGATTGCAAAAGAGGACAAAGGCATTATATAAATGCCATCAAAAACATTTACCAAGGCATCCCTTGCAATTATTATTCGAAGCGCATGCGAAAAGGTTTTGTTTTTTGAAGGCCTTACGATTTACGTAAAGGCTAAAGGTGTGAAGGTTCGGAGGCTCTAAGCGCAAAGGCCAGCGTGGCCTAGTGGTATGTTGGCTTGGTACTAAGGAGGAGGTCCCGTGTTCGATTCACGTGAGGCCTTTTGGATTGCAAGGAAGAAGCGCTTGAAGCGCTTGTTGTTTTTGGAGGAGCGTTGTTCGCGAAACTTTATGGTGGACGTGCCATTTTAGACACGTCAGGGCACGTGGCCCAATGAGGCTTGGCTGTGGCTAAGGCATTGGGAAGGAGGACGTCGGGGGATCGAATCCCATCGAGGGTAAGGCAAGTGGATTTAATTTTTGATGTTGTTTAATATTTTAATTTTTGCCAAGGTTGCCTAAGGAGAAATAAGGATATGGTATGCCCTAGGAAAGATAGAGATTTCTGCTGATTTTATTTTTGGAAGTATATCATATTATATATCATTGGAAAGCTCTTTTTGAGAGCTATTTGTTTAGATTTCTTAGAGGGAGAAATAAGGTGTGTGCAAGGAGATATTTCTGGTTTTGTCAAGGAGTTTCAAAAGTAAGTTTGATTCATTCTTTTGAGGGTTTATTTCTTGCATAAGAGGGTATGGTGCATTTTATTGAGTAGGAGTAATAAGGTGTTATTGAGATATTATTTTTATTATTGTGTTATTACTCAAGACCTCTAACCCTTGTTGAGATTGGAAAAATAAAATGTGTTGAGTGTGGCAGATTTAGTGGACAACTCATAAGGCATCAAAAAGGTATGGGCAATATTCTTCATTGACTTATTTGGGTGATTGATTTCTGAAAATATCTTTGGAGAGAAAAGGATTGATTGTGGTTTCCTTTTTGAGGAGTTGTTGGTTTAATGCTTCAAGGTTTTCTAGTTTGAGAGTTGTGATTAAACCTTGTTTTATAAGCATTGTTGTTGAAGCCAATTGGTCATGCAAAGAACTTGAACTTGAGTTAAGAACATGAGTATCATTGTTATGTGAGATTTGTTGTTGAGCATTGTTGGAAATATTTTGAGTTGGTTGATACATGCTTGGACTAGGGTTTGTGGAAAGGATTGTTCCTTGAGGTGATTGGTTGAGTAGAGTTGATTGAGCCTAGTCAAGTAATTGTGTGAAGTGGTTGTTCAAGTTCCATGAAACAAACTATTCTATATTCTGATTTGAGTTGAGATTGAGATTTGAGAATAGAACATATAGAGTCTCTAACAATTCTCTTTATGCTTCTATGAGATTGATTTGAGTTGAGATTGGGATTTGAGTATAGAACATATTGAGTCTCTAACAATTCTCTTTATGCTTCTATGATATTGAGATTGAGTTGAGATTGGGATTTGAGTATAGAACATATTGAGTCTCTAAAAATTCTCTTTATGCTTCTATGAGATTGAATTGAGATATTGATTGAGCATTGAGTATAGAACATATTGAGTCTCTAACAATTCTCTTTATGATTCTATGAGATTGGACAAGTTCTGTGTGAGCTTGTTAAACTGATTTGAGGTAAGTCTTTGAGAAGGCTTGTGGACTGATTTTGTGTAAGCTTTTGTGGAAGCTTGCTATGCAGATTTGAGGAAGTCCTAGAGAGGACTTATTGAGCAGATTTGGACAAGTCCTAGAGAGGACTTGTTGAGTAGATTTGAGCAGGTTCTGTGTGGACCTATTGAGTAGATTTGAGTAGGTTTGTTGGACTGTTGAGAATATTTGAGCAGGTTCTGTGTGGACCTGTTGAGTATATTTGAGCAGGTTCTGTGTGGACCTATTGAGTATATTTGAGCAGGTTCTGTGTGGACCTGTTGAGCAGATTTGAGAAGGTTTTATGTGGACCTATTGAGTAGATTTGTGCTAGACCGAATGAACTATGTTTAGTGTAGATTTGAGTGGACTTGTGCTAGATCGAATGAACTATGTTTAGTGCAAGAGATTGAGCAGAGTTGTGCTAGACCGAATGAACTATGTTTAGTACAAGAGATTGAGCAGAGTTGTGCTAGACCGACTAGACTATGTTTAGTACAGTATTGAGATAGAGCTTTGGAGGTGATAGAGTATAGAGGATAGAGTCTCAGTGGATAGAGATCCAACAGCCTAGACAATTGAAGATAGATCTGAGTGAGGAGTCTTCAAGTGGAGAGAGATCCACCAGTCAGTGCAGTAGAGAGACAAAGTCTTCTAGAAGATCACTAGCCAGAGTAGAAGGGGAAAGAGTTCTCCTATGGAAGAGATCCATGAACTTGAGATTAGGGGATCAACATCTCCTTTGGATAGAGGTCCATAAACATTGTAATTGGGAAGGATTCCCAAAGAGATTGATTGAGAAAATTTTAGTAAAATATTTTCTCCGTGGAGTAGCCCACATTGGGTGAACCACGTAAATTGTGGTGTCTCTATTGTGTATGGTGTTTTGTGCATTGCTTTGATTACTGCTATTGATACTGCTATCTATACACTACATAATATTGATTTGAAAAGAAAAGTAAAAAGTGGTCTTATACTGTTCACCCCCCTCTCAGTATAAGCTTGTGTTCTTCAATTGGTATCAGAGCGGGTTCCTTCAGAAGAGTTTGATAGCTTGAAGGAAAAGCGGTCTAAGAACACAATGGATCAAAAGGATCAAAGAGATAGATTCTTCAATAATGTAGTACCAGTATTTTATGGAAGTGACTTCTTGTATTGGTGTATGTTGATGAGATTTTACTTGATGGCACTTGGAAATGAAGTTTGGGATGCAGTGGAACTTGGATATGATTCAGTAGTCAATCCTCCTACAGATAAGGAAGGTAAGCTTCTAATGCATGCAAACTCAAGAGCTATGAATGCAATTATAAAAGGATTGCGTAGATCAGAATCTATGAAGGTTATGGATTGTAAAACAACAAAAGAAATGTGGGAACTTCTGCATGAAATATATGAAGGAGATAAAGGAGTCAGGAAAGCTAAGATCAAAAATCTCAAAGGAGAATTTGAGAACTTAAGAATGAAGGATGATGAAAATATTCATGACTATCTCAGTAAGATTGATGAACTTGTACATGAGATGAGAGGTCTGGGAATGAAGGTTGATGAATCTGATGCTTGTGATAAGATCTTGAGAACTCTTCCAAAAAGGTATAGTGAAAAGGTTTCTGCTATAGAAACATCAATTGATAGTGATTCTTTGACAAGGAATTCTTTGCTTGGCATGCTTACTACTTTTGAGATAAGAACAAAAGATCCTATTCCTCCGAAAGAAGCTGCTTTCAAAGTAGACAAAAATAAAAAGGAAAGAAGATAGAATCGAGCAGTGAGTCATCCAGTGATGAAGAAGCAAATTATGGCAGAAGAGATAGAGGTTCCAGAAGACCCATAGATCCAAGATCTATCAAATGTTTCAATTGTGGAAGGTATGGACATTTTGCAATAGAGTGCAAGGAGCCAAAGAACAACAATGATGAAGAAAAATAGGATCACAGGTACAGGGAGTCAGAAAGATACAGGTACCAAAAGAAAAGCAAGGATGGACAAAGCAGACAAGGAAATAAGTTCTTCAAGAGACAAAAGAGAAGCTACTATGCGGATAATGCAAGTAAGTACTCAATTGATAGTGATGCTAGTTTTTCAGACAATGATAGAGATGAAGTCCTATTTATGGTTAAAGAGAAAGATCCAATTAAGAAAAGGACTCCAGTTATTCTCAAGTGTTTTAGATGTGGTAAATTTGGACATCTTGAAGATGATTGCACTAGGGATGGTTATAGTTTCAGTGATGATGATTTTGAAGATGCACTTGAAATACTAGATGAAAATATTCTAATGGCATTAGAAGAAGAAGTGAGTGACCCCATAGAAGACAAGTCTAAAGGAAGTAGAAACTCGGACAAAGGTAAAAAAATAGAGGATTATTCAGTAGAGAATGGCTATGATCTCAAGGGAGAACTTATCTATGCCCTTGACACAGTAAAGAAGGTAAGAAAGCAACACTCTAAGCTTGAAAGTCAGTTTCAAGAATGTGATGAAGAAAGATTATTGCTCATAGAAGATTTAGAGAAATCAAAGGCTAAGGCAAGCAAGTTCAAAGATAAATTAGAAGCAAAGATCTTGGAATGTGAGAAGTTAGCACAAGAAGTGGCTACTTTAAAAGAAGACTTAAAGGACTCCAAGATCAAGATGAAGAGTTTCAAAAATAGCTCTAGGAACTTGGATAAGTTCATCTATGGACAACAACGAACATCATGTTCAACAGGTCTTGGCTTTGGAAAGGTTCAAAAGAAATAGGAAGAAGAATCTACCTCAAGTCTTGAAGAAGAAGGAACTTTAGAAGAAGATACTTCAGAAGATGATAGTATAAGTGGGAATGAGACATCAGAGGATGAGTTGGACAATAGAGAGTTCAACAAAGATAGGAACAATGCACAAAGAAGATACATATGGAACAACAATCAGAATAGGAGACCAATGAGGTCAAGACAAGGAAGCTTCAATGGAAGATGTTTTTCATGTCACAGGTTTGGGCACATGGCTTCACAGTGCAGGACACATCAAAGATAGGAGTATGGAAAAGGATAACTTTTCCAAGGATATTGCTACTCATGCAATGAGTTTGGTCACAAGGCAATGAATTGCAGGATTCAAGATAGAAGAGGATATGGCTTCACTAGGAGAAGTCCTAAGATAGTTGCACATCCAAGGAATAATAACATTAAGTGTTATAAGTGCAATAATGATGGTCACATAGCAAGATGGTGTAGAGAAAATATTCTAGAAATAGGTATGAACAGGGAATGAGAATATGAACAAAAATAGGAATATGAATAGAAGCAAGAATATGAATAGGAATAGAGACTCAGAAAAGAATAGAGACTCAAAAAAGAACAAGAACAGGAACATGGATGAGAACAAGAGCAGGAATAGGAACATAAGTGACGACAGGAACATGGATGATGACTTGGAAAGAAATAGTGAGAGGATTCAGAAGACTCATAGAAGAAGAGAGAAAGATAAAGGCACAGATCTGTGCTTTCGAGGAGTAGAAATACTCCCACCCGAGAATTAACCACCTCATGTGGAGGTGGGGGAGGGGCTAAGCTAAGAGGCTCATTCTTAGCCCCGAGCCCCAAAGGTGACCCTTTGCCATTGATGTCAAAGGGGGAGAGATTTGTGTATTGGGGAGAGATTTGATATGAGGAGAGATTTGATATTTGAGAGAGCATTGAGCCAGGGGGAGCAAAGTCCTAGGGGAGCAGAAAAGAAGGTCAGGTTTCAGTAAAAGGATAAGGGTTGCCATCAATGACAAAGGGGGAGATTGTTGGACATTTTGAGTCCTCTAAGTCAAAGTTGTCATTGATGTCACCTGATAGAGTTATCACTCTTATTAAGGAATTCGACAAGAAATAAAGTCGCCCAAGTCATCCAGGAAAAAGCTTCATCAGTGCAGAAGTGAAAGGAAAAAGGCTCCATAATATTTTAATATTATTGGGAGCACAGGTTAAGTGATTGGTTTATAAAAACCCAAGATGGGTTATTGCAAAGGTTAAAAAGGAGGTTTAATAATTATTTATAAATTATTTAAATTCACAAGGAATTTAAATTTTATAAATAATATTTAATTATACCAAGATTGGGCATTAAGACAAGGTTCTAAGGTTTAATTAAATTAAACCTAAGGTTGGTTCTTTTTAATTTATAATATTTAAATTTAAATTAATTATAAATTAAAAATCATGTCGACGTCGAAATTATTCGAAGCGTCGACATGATTGCAAAAGAGGACAAAGGCATTATATAAATGCCATCAAAAACATTTACCAAGGCATCCCTTGCAATTATTATTCGAAGCGCATGCGAAAAGGTTTTGTTTTTCGAAGGCCTTACGATTTACGTAAAGGCTAAAGGTGTGAAGGTTCGGAGGCTCTAAGCGCAAAGGCCAGCGTGGCCTAGTGGTATGTTGGCTTGGTACTAAGGAGGAGGTCCCACGTTCGATTCATGTGAGGCCTTTTGGATTGCAAGGAAGAAGCGCTTGAAGCGCTTGTTGTTTTTGGAGGAGCATTGTTCATAGAAACTTTATGGTGGACGTGCCATTTTAGACACGTCAGGGCATGTGGCCCAATGATGGCTTGGCTGCGGCTAAGGCATTGGGAAGGAGGACGTCGGGGGATCGAATCCCATCGAGGGCAAGGCAAGTGGATTTAATTTTTGATGTTGTTTAATATTTTAATTTTTGCCAAGGTTGCCTAAGGAGAAATAAGGATATGGTATGCCCTAGGAAAGATAGAGATTTCTGCTGATTTTATTTTTGGAAGTATATCATATTATATATCATTGGAAAGCTCTTTTCGAGAGCTATTTGTTTAGATTGCTTAGAGGGAGAAATAAGGTGTGTGCAAGGAGATATTTCTGGTTTTGTCAAGGAGTTTCAAAAGTAAGTTTGATTCATTCTTTTGAGGGTTTATTTCTTGCATAAGAGGGTATGGTGCATTTTATTGAGTAGGAGTAATAAGGTGTTATTGAGATATTATTTTTATTATTGTGTTATTACTCAAGACCTCTAACCCTTGTTGAGATTGGAAAAATAAAATGTGTTGAGTGTGGCAGATTTAGTGGACAACTCATAAGGCATCAAAAAGGTATGGGCAATATTCTTCATTGACTTATTTGGGTGATTGATTTCTGAAAATATCTTTGGAGAGAAAAGGATTGATTGTGGTTTCCTTTTTGAGGAGTTGTTGGTTTAATGCTTCAAGGTTTTCTAGTTTGAGAGTTGTGATTAAACCTTGTTTTATAAGCATTGTTGTTGAAGCCAATTGGTCATGCAAAGAACTTGAACTTGAGTTAAGAACATGAGTATCATTGTTATGTGAGATTTGTTGTTGAGCATTGTTGGAAATATTTTGAGTTGGTTGATACATGCTTGGACTAGGGTTTGTGGAAAGGATTGTTCCTTGAGGTGATTGGTTGAGTAGAGTTGATTGAGCCTAGTCAAGTAATTGTGTGAAGTGGTTGTTCAAGTTCCATGAAACAAACTATTCTATATTCTGATTTGAGTTGAGATTGAGATTTGAGAATAGAACATATAGAGTCTCTAACAATTCTCTTTATGCTTCTATGAGATTGATTTGAGTTGAGATTGGGATTTGAGTATAGAACATATTGAGTCTCTAACAATTCTCTTTATGCTTCTATGAGATTGAGATTGAGTTGAGATTGGGATTTGAGTATAGAACATATTGAGTCTCTAACAATTCTCTTTATGCTTCTATGATATTGAATTGAGATATTGATTGAGCATTGAGTATAGAACATATTGAGTCTCTAACAATTCTCTTTATGATTCTATGAGATTGGACAAGTTCTGTGTGAGCTTGTTAAACTGATTTGAGGTAAGTCTTTGAGAAGGCTTGTGGACTGATTTTGTGTAAGATTTTGTGGAAGCTTGCTATGCAGATTTGAGGAAGTCCTAGAGAGGACTTATTGAGTAGATTTGGACAAGTCCTAGAGAGGACTTATTGAGCAGATTTGAGAGGTTTGGTGGACTTTGAGAATTTGAAGTTTATGGACTTGTTGAGCATATTTGAGTAGGTTCTATGTGGACCTATTGAGCATATTTGAGTAGGTTCTGTGTGGACCTATTGAGAGATTTGAGTAGGTTCTGTGTGGACCTATTGAGCAGATTTGAGAAGGTTCTGTGTGGACCTATTGAGTAGATTTGTGCTAGACCGAATGAACTATGTTTAGTGTAGATTTGAGTGGACTTGTGCTAGACCGAATGAACTATGTTTAGTGCAAGATATTGAGCAGAGTTGTGCTAGACCGAATGAACTATGTTTAGTACAAGAGATTGAGCAGAGCTGTGCTAGACCGACTGGACTGTGTTTAGTATAGTATTGAGATAGAGCTTTGGAGGTGACAGAGTATAGAGGATAGAGTCTCAGTGGATAGAGATCCAACAGCCAGGATAATTGAAGATAGATCTGAGTGAGGAGTCTTCAAGTGGAGAGAGATCCACCAGTCAGTGCAGTAGAGAGACAGAGTCTTCTAGAAGATCACTAGCCAGAGCAGAAGGGGAAAGAGTTCTCCTATGGAAGAGATCCACGAACTTGAGATTAGGGGATCAACATCTCCTTTGGACAGAGGTCCATAAACATTGTAATTGGGAAGGATTCCCAAAGAGATTGATTGAGAAAATTTTAGTAAAATATTTTCTCCGTGGAGTAGCCCACATTGGGTGAACCACGTAAATTGTGGTGTCTCTATTGTGTATGGTGTTTTGTGCATTGCTTTGATTACTGCTATTGATACTGCTATCTATACACTGCATAATATTGATTTGAAAAGAAAAGTAAAAAGTGGTCTTATACTGTTCACCCCCCTCTCAGTATAAGCTTGTGTTCTTCAGTAGATTGGTTTTTGATGTTGTAGATGATGCTCATTTTCTATGGTTTTATGGTTTTCTTCTATAATGCAGGTGCTACTAACCCCTTTCAATCTCTTGTATTTAGGTACAAGAATGCTAGACAGGAGGGAGGAGCTAAAGAGGCATAAGGTTGTCAGCCCAATACTAGCTCTCAAGTGTGGTAAGCGGAGTTTCACACCATTTATTTTTTCCTTAAATGCCTCTTCCCAAGGGACTAGATCCATTGATTATTGCAATGTTGAATGTATCAAATGTGTGAATTCCCTTGAGGGGAACCTTGTAATATCATTTTGGAGCAATAGATGAATTAATAAAAGGAGAAATCCATCATTTTGGTTATATATTTGCTTCATTCTATCTAGATTACAACTTTATGTTGTTTTCCTTTGAATGCATTTACACTACTTTTTCATTGCAATAGAAGGAGAGAGCAAAATACTTGAGATATTTAGTTCCTATAAACAAAGAATATTGAGATCAAGATACCTCTATCAAGTTTTTTGAATGATATACTTTCTTTTTGGGGTATGTTAGACCTCTAATATTCAATGAAATAAAATTTATGAAAGATGATAATTGAGAGATATATCCTCGCTATCAAGCTCAATAAAAACTTCATAGTTGTCCTATGTCTACATAGACTCTTGGTAAAGACTATAACTTCCAAAATCCATAGATGATGTGGACATGTTTTTCATATAAACACATTAGTATCTTTGTGGATTGAATAACACAAGCTTATACTGATAGGGGGGTGAACTAGTATAAGACCACTTTTTACTTTTCTTTCCAAATCAATATTAAGCAATGTGTAGATAGCAATATCAATAGCAGTAATCAAAGCAATGCACAAATCACCACACACAATAGAGACACCACAATTTACGTGGTTCACCCAATGTGGGCTACTCCACGGAGAAAATATTTCACTAAAATTTTCTCAATCAATCTCTTGGGAATCCTTCCCAATTACAATGTTTATGGACCTCTATCCAAAGGAGACACCAATCCCCTAAATCAAGTTCATGGATCTCTATCCACAGGAGAACTCCTTCTCCTCTGCTCTAGCTGGTGATCCTCTAGAAGACTACTGCCTCCACTACACTGGCTTGTGGATCTCTCTCCACTGAAGACTCTTGTCCCCACTTAGAAGACCTATCCTCACTGCCCTGGCTGATGGATCTCTATCCACTGGAGACTATTGTCCTCTCTTCTCTGTCACCTCCAAAGATCTATCTCTAATCTACACTAAACATAGTCCTTCGGTCTAGCACAAATTTTCTCAACAAGTCCACACAGAACTTGCTCAAATCTTCTCAACAAGTCCACACAGAACTTGCTCAAATCTGCTCAACAAGTCCACACAAAACTTGCTCAAATTTGCTCAACAAGTCCACATAGAACTTGCTCAAATATGCTCAACAAGTCCACACATAACTTGCTCAAATCTGCTCAACAAGTCCACACAGAACTTGCTCAAATCTGCTCAACAAGTCCACACAAAACTTGTCCAAATTTGCTCAACAAGTCCACACTAGAACTTGCTCAAATATCCTCAATAAGTCCACATAGAACTTGTCCAATCTTCTCAATAAGTCCACACAGAACTTGTCCAATATGCTCAATAGGTCCACTCAAAACCTACTCAAATCTGCTCAACAAGCTCACTCAAAACTTGTCCAATCTGCTCAATAAGTCCACATAGAACTTATTCAAATCTACTCAACAAGCTCACTCAGAACTTGTCCAAATCTCATAGAAACATAAAGAGAATTGTTAGAGACTCAATATGTTCTACACTCAATGCTCAATCACTTTCTTAACTCAAATCAGAATATAGAATAGTTTGTTTTATGGAACTTGAACAATCACTTCATACATCCACTTGACTAGGCTCAATCAACTCTACTCAACCAATTACTCAAGAAACAACCCTTGCTCACAAACCCTAGTCCAAGCATGTAAACACCAACTCAAAATATTTCCAACAATGCTCAACAACAAATCTCACATAACAATGATACTCATGTTCTTTTCAAACCCTAGTTCAAGTTCTTCACACAATCCAATGGCTTCAACAACAATGCTTATAAAACAATCTTCACATAACAATGATACTCATGCTCTTTTCAAACCCTAGTTCAAGTTCTTTGCACAACAACTCACTTCAACAACAATGCTTATAAATCAATCTTCACATAACAATGATACTCATGTTCTTTTCAAAACCCTAACTCAAGTTCTTCACACAACCAATGGCTTCAACAACAATGCTTATAAAACAAGGTTTTAATCACAACACTTAATTCCAGAAAACCTTGAAGCATTAACTCAAACACTTTCGAAAAGGAAACCCTAATCAAATCCTTTTCACTCCAAACTTTATTTTCTAGAAAGCCATTCAATCAACTCAACCAAGGAAGAATTTGCCCATACCTTTTTTCTTGACAAGGAGTAGACCACACAAATCTACCACACTCACAATTACTTCTTTTCCAATCTCAATAAGGGTTAGAAGATAATAGTTTTTCTCAAGGAAACACAATACAAAATGATATCAAACAAAATACACCTTATCACTCCAACTTTAAAATAATATTCAACACCTTAACCATTACCCTCATAATAATCTCTTTGGCAAAAGTCCTTTTTAAAAAATAAAATCAACACTCTTAAAGTCTTACTCCTCAATATGCAAATATAATAATTAAGACTTTATTAAAAATAAAATCAAACTCCTTATAACTCCAAAAACCAATTTCCAACTAACACAACTTTCCACTAGCAATCCCTTTTAATTATTTCCAACTAGCAAACCTTTTAACTCCCCACTTTAGGCAACATTAAAAATAATTAAAAATTTAATTACCTTGCCCTTGGAGAGATTCGAACTCTCAACGCAGCCCACGACCAACGTCTTAGCCATGGCTCCAACCGTCGCATGAGCTACGTGCTCGTTTGAGATAAAGGAAGCACCACGTGCTTCAAAAATGTATCTCCACCTTCCGTTATGCAAAAATGTGCACCTCACTTTTGGCACCTTCAACACAACTACCAAGCACACCCATCATGTTTCGAATGTTGGCCTCCTTGCACACAAGCACTTAAGCTACAACCCTCTTGCCACTAGGCCAAGCTACCCAGATGGCTCTCGACCATTCGACGCCTTCCACTTTATTTCTTTTCACTGGCAAATCAAACACGAAATTCGTAGTCCCTTTTCACGAGCTCTTCTCTTAATCAATTCGTATGCAATTTCTTTTATCGAGCAAGGATAATATTAATGCCCCTTGGGCATAGGTTTATATAATGATTTTCCACCTTTGTTTTTAGAATGTCGGCGCTTCGATTTTCTTTTAACCCATGTGATGTCGATGCTTTGAATTACTCCAACTTTAGACCATGGGCACTTAGATTAATTTATAATTTATTTAAATTATTTTGAATTTAAATATTATAAATTAATTCTTTTATAAACCTTTGCATAACTTGGTATAAACCTTTGGGTTTATTAATTCCTTCTCATTGCATAACTTGGTATAAGTAATATTTATTCATAAAATTTAAATTCACATTGAATTTAAATAATTTATGAAATAAATATTATATCTCCTTTTTAACTTTTCAAAAACCTCCTTGGGTTTTTATGAAGACCCTTTTAACTTATGCTTCCATATACTACTAAGATATTATGGAGCCCTTTTGCCTTTAACTTCTGCACTGATTCTCTTGACCTTTGGCCTTCTTCCTGGATATCAAATGACAACTTTGACAACTTTGTTTCTTGACGAAGTCCTTGACATTAATGATGACTTCATCTGGTGACATCAATGACAACTTTGACTTAGGGACTCAAAATGTCCAACAATCTCCCCCTTTGTCATTGATGGCAACCCAAACTCTTTTTACCAAAACTTGACTTGCTTTTTGTCCTGCTCCCCCTGGGACATTGCTCCCCCTGGCTCAATGCTCTTTTCAAGTATCAAGTCTCTCCCCCTTACTCAATTATCTCCCCCTTTGACATCAATGGCAAAGGGTCACCTTTGGGGCTCGGGGCTAAGAATGAGCCTCTTAGCTTAGCCCCTCCCCCACCTCCTTTTGAGGTGGTTAATTCTGGGGTGGGAGTATTTCTACTCCCAGAAGGCATTGTTATTTACCTTTATCCTCTTTCCTTCTTATATGATTCTTGATTGTTTTCCATGTCTATATTCCTATCTCTATTCCTATTCATGTTCCTATTCATGTTCCTATTCTTGTTCATATTCTTGTTCCTGTTCATATCCATGTTCCTATTTCTATTCCTATTCCTGTTCCTATTTATATCCATGTTCTTGTTCTTGTTCCTATTCCTGTTCCAGCTCATACCTATTTTTGGAATGTCTGCTCTACACCATTTTGTTGTGTGACCATCATTATTGCACTTATAACACTTGATGTTATTATTCCTTGGAGGTGCAAATGTCTTAGGATTTCTCCTAGTGAAGCCATATCCTCTTCTATCATGAACCTTGCAATTCATTGCCTTGTGACCAAACTGATTACATGAGTAGCAATACCCATGAAAAAGTTATTTATGTTCCCAAATTCTTGTCTTACAAGTGTCCTACATTGTGAAGCCATGTGCCCAAACCTGTGACATGAAAAGCATCTTCCATTGAAGCCTCCTTGTCTTGACCTCATTGGTCTCCTATTATGATTGTTGTTCCATATGTATCTTCTTTGTGCATTGTTCCTATTTTTGTTGAACTCTCTATTGTCCAACTAATCCTATGATGTCTCACTTTCTTTCACACTATCTTCTTCTGAAGTATCTTCATCTAAAGTTTCTTCTCCTCCAAAACTTGAAGTTGACTCTCCTTCCCATTTCTTTTGAACCTGTTCAAATCCAAGACCTGTTTTGCTTGATGTAGTCTTTTGTGTCTTGATGAACTTATCCAAGTTCTTTGAGCTATTTTTAAACCCTTTCATCTTGATCTTGGAGTCCTCTAAATATTCTTTTAGTAGTGCCACTTCTTGTGCTAACTTCTCACATTCCAAGATCTTTGCTTCTAACTTATCTTTGAACCTCTTTGCCTTAGCCTTTGATTTTTCTAAATCCTCTATGAGCAATCTTCTCTCTTCATCACATTCTTGAAACTGAATTTCAAGTTTAGAGTGTTGCTTCCTTACCTTCTTTACTGTGTCAAGGGCATAGATAAGTTCTCCCTTTAGATCATAACCATCCTTTTCTGAATATTCCTCTATTTGTTTACCTTTGTCCACAACTCTATTTTCTTTTGGCTTGTCTTCTATAGGATCACTTACTTCTTCTTCTAAAGCCATTAGAAGATTTTCATCTGGTCCTTCAAGTGCATTCTCATATTCATCATCACTGAAACTATAACCATCCCTTGTACAATCATCTTCAAGATGTCCAAAGTTACCACATCTAAAACACTTGAGAATGATTGGAGTCCTTTTCTTAACTGGTTCTTTTTCTTCAATCATAAATAGGACTTCATCTCTATCATTGTCTAAAAAACTAGCATCACTATCACTTGAGTACTTACTTGCCTTATCCGCATAGTAGCTTCTCTTTTGCCTTTGAAAGAACTTCTTTCCTTGTCTGCTTTGTCCATCCTTGCTTTTCTTCTTGTGCTTATATCTTTCTAGTTCCTTGTACCTGTGATCCTATTTTTCTTCACCATTGTTGTTCTTGGGTTCTTGACAATCTATTGCAAAATTTCCATACCTTCCACAATTGAAACATTTAACAGATATTTTATCTCTAGATCTTCTATAGTCCTTATCTCTTCTACCATAGTTAGCTTCTTCATCACTAGATGACTCATTGCTTGATTCTGACTTCTTACCCTTTGTCTTATTGGTTGCTTTGAATGTTGCTTCCTTCTGGGACATAGGATCTTTTGTTCTTATCTCAAATATTGTGAGCATACCAAGCAACTTATCTCTTGTCAAAGTATCACCATCTATTGATACTTCTATAGCAGAAACCTGTTCATTGAATCTTTTTGGAAGAGATCTTAAGACTTTATCACAAACATCAGATTCATCAATCTTCATACCAAGTCCTCGCATATCATTAACAACCTCATCAATTCGAAGTAGATAAGCACTAATATTTTCCTCTTCGTTCATTCTTAATTCTTCAAGTTGTCTTTTGAGATTTTGACTCTTTGCTTTCTTGACACTTTTATCTCCTTCATATATATTTTGCAATTTATCCCACATCTCTTTTGCAGTTTGACAATGCATAACTTTCATAGACTCTGTTCTACGCAAACCTCTCACAAGTGCATTCATTGCTTTTGAATTGTAGTGTTGTAGAAGCTTACCTTCCTTATATGTAGGAGGATTGACTAAGGGATCATATCCAAATTCCATTGATTCCCAAATTTCATTGCCAAGTGCCATCAGGTAGATCTTCATCATCATACTCCAATACATATAGTCACTTCCATCAAATACTGGTGCTAAATTATTTGAGGACACTTCCTTAGGATCCATTGTGTTCTTGTTAGCCTTTCCTTCAAGTTGTTAAACTCTTCTGAAGGAACCCGCTCTGATACCAATTGAAGAACACAAGCTTATACTGAGAGGGGGTGAATAGTATAAGACCACTTTTTACTTTTCTTTCCAAATCAATATTAAGCAATGTGTAGATAGAAATATCAATAGTAATAATCAAAGCAATGCACAAATCACCACACACAATAGAGACACCATAATTTACGTGGTTCACCCAATGTGGGCTACTCCACGAAGAAAATATTTCACTAAAATTTTCTCAATCAATCTCTTGGGAATCCTTCCCAATTACAATGTTTATGGACCTCTGTCCAAAGGAGACACCAATCCCCTAAATCAAGTTCATGGATCTCTATCCATAGGAGAACTCCTTCTCCTCTACTCTAGCTGGTGATCCTCTAGAAGACTACTACCTCCACTACACTAGCTTGTGGATCTCTCTCCACTGAAGACTCTTGTCCCCACTCAGAAGACCTATCCTCACTACCCTAGCTGATGGATCTCTATCCACTGGAGACTACTATCCTCTCTACTCTATCACCTCCAAAGCTCTATCTCTAATCTACACTAAACACAGTCCTTCAGTCTAGCACAAATCTTCTCAACAAGTCCACACATAACTTGCTCAAATCTGCTCAACAAGTCCACATAGAACTTGCTCAAATCTGCTCAACAAGTCCACATAGAACTTGCTCAAATATGCTCAACAAGTCCACATAGAACTTGCTCAAATCTGCTCAACAAGTCCACATAGAACTTGCTCAAATCTTCTCAACAAGTCCACATAGAACTTGCTTAAATATGCTCAACAAGTCCACATAGAACTTGCTCAAATCTGCTCAATAAGTCCACTCAGAACTTGCTCAAATCTGCTCAATAAGTCCACTCAAAACTTGTCCAATCTGCTCAATAAGTCCACATAGAACTTGTCCAATATGCTCAATAGGTCCACTCAGAACCTGCTCAAATATTCTCAACAAGCTCACTCAGAACTTGTCCAATCTGCTCAATAAGTCCACACAGAACTTATTCAAATCTGCTCAACAAGCTCACTCAAAACTTGTCCAAATCTCATAGAAACATAAAGAGAATTGTTAGAGACTCAATATGTTCTACACTCAATGCTCAATCACTTTCTTAACTCAAATCAGAATATAGAATAGTTTGTTTTATGGAACTTGAACAATCACTTCATACATCCACTTGACTAGGCTCAATCAACTCTACTCAACCAATTACTCAAGAAACAACCCTTGCTCACAAACCCTAGTCCAAGCATGTAAACACCAACTCAAAATATTTCCAACAATGCTCAACAACAAATCTCACATAACAATGATACTCATGTTCTTTTCAAACCCTAGTTCAAGTTCTTCACACAATCCAATGGCTTCAACAACAATGCTTATAAAACAATCTTCACATAACAATGATACTCATGCTCTTTTCAAACCCTAGTTCAAGTTCTTTGCACAACAACTCACTTCAACAACAATGCTTATAAATCAATCTTCACATAACAATGATACTCATGTTCTTTTCAAAACCCTAACTCAAGTTCTTCACACAACCAATGGCTTCAACAACAATGCTTATAAAACAAGGTTTTAATCACAACACTTAATTCCAAAAAACCTTGAAGCATTAACTCAAACACTTTCGAAAAGGAAACCCTAATCAAATCCTTTTCACTCCAAACTTTATTTTCTAGAAAGCCATTCAATCAACTCAACCAAGGAAGAATTTGCCCATACATTTTTGCTTGACAAGGAGTAGACCACACTAATCTGCCACACTCACAATTACTTCTTTGCCAATCTCAATAAGGGTTAGAAGATAATAGTTTTTCTCAAGGAAACACAATACAAAATGATATCAAACAAAATACACCTTATCACTCCAACTTTAAAATAATATTCAACACCTTAACCATTACCCTCATAATAATCTCTTTGGCAAAAGTCCTTTTTAAAAATAAAATCAACACTCTTAAAGTCTTACTCCTCAATATGCAAATATAATAATTAAGACTTTATTAAAAATAAAATCAAACTCCTTATAACTCCAAAAACCAATTTCCAACTAACACAACTTTCCACTAGCAATCCCTTTTAATTATTTCCAACTAGCAAACCTTTTAACTCCCCACTTTAGGCAACATTAAAAATAATTAAAAATTTAATTACCTTACCCTTGGAGAGATTCGAACTCTCAACGCAGCCCATGACCAACGTCTTAGCCGTGGCTCCAACCACCACATGAGCTACGCGCTCGTTTGAGATAAAGGAAGCACCACGTGCTTCAAAAATGTATCTCCACCTTCCATTATGCAAAAATGTGCACCTCACTTTTGGCGCCTTCAACACAACTGCCAAGCACACCCACCACATTTCGAACGCTGGCCTCCTTGCGCACAAGCACTTAAGCTACAACCCTCTTGCCACTAGGCCAAGCTGCCCAGATGGCTCTCGACCATTCGACGCCTTCCACTTTATTTCTTTTCGTTGGCAAATCAAACACGAAATTCGTAGTCCCTTTTCACGAGCTCTTCTCTTAATCAATTCGTATGCAATTTCTTTTATCGAGCAAGGATAAGATTAATGCCCCTTGGGCATAGGTTTATATAATGATTTTCCACCTTTGTTTTTAGAACGTCGATGCTTCGATTTGCTTTTAACCCACGATGACACTTGCAATTACTCCAACTTTAGACCATGGGTGCTTAGATTAATTTATAATTTATTTAAATTCTTTTGAATTTAAATATTATAAATTAATTCTTTTATAAACCTTTGCATAACTTGGTATAAACCTTTGGGTTTATTAATTCCTTCTCATTGCATAACTTGGTATAAGTAACATTTATTCATAAAATTTAAATTCACATTGAATTTAAATAATTTATGAAATAAATATTATATCTCCTTTTTAACTTTTCAAAAACCTCCTTGGGTTTTTATGAAGACCCTTTTAACTTATGCTTCCATATACTACTAAGATATTATGGAGCCCTTTTGCCTTTAACTTCTGCACTGATTCTCTTGACCTTTGGCCTTCTTCCTGGATATCAAATAACAACCTTGACAACTTTGTTTCTTGATGAAGTCCTTGACATTAATGATGACTTCATCTGGTGACATCAATGACAACTTTGACTTAGGGACTCAAAATGTCCAACATGTATAGGGTTATGTGAGCACTTAGCACTCATTGAATACAATGGAGGAGAACTTCTCTAAGTGTCTTCCTAGGTAGAGCTTACATTAGGAGCCTAGGGAGTTCTGATGTAATGAGGCATGGCTACCTCTTTGAGCTTATTTTTAGAAGGGGGTGGTTGAGAAACATTTTTCTCCTTGTTATCTTGCTTTGGATCTTGGATAGGAACTTTGATATGAGCCCTAGTGGATGTAGATCCCACAAAACCATTATTATAGCTATTCCTTTGGTTGCACATAGTTGTCCATCCCTCCTTGGTATATTAAGGAGTGGTTGTGTTATTAGGCTTTGAAGTTAGTTTAGCTCTTTGGGTGGCTAGAGGATAATATTTGTTCTTATGCTAAGAGGATTGATATTTGAAGCATGCATTATAAATATTTAAGGATAAAATCCTCTAAGATATGCATTAGATACTAATATGTATATCAATGGAATCCTTGAGATCCTTGGAGATATCTATCTCAATATTAACCCTTATTTTGGGATGAGTCATAATTTTTTGGGCTTGATATAAACAACATTACCAAGGGATGCCCTAATATGGTTGAGATAAGGCCATAAAGGTAATAAAAATCTAGGGAACTCAACCCAATTGATACACTTTAGACATATTTATTAGAAATAACAAAATACGAATCAAAGAAGAAAATACAATGAGAGAGATATAGACATACCATGGACCATGTTGATAAATGGCGTAGGCATACTTTGGTTTAGTGAAGTGGAACAAGAAGAAACCTTTGGTAATTTTTTAATGAATTCTAGCCAAACCCCATGGGGGACCCAGGTAGAATCGACTCAACCCTTCAAGATACTTTTTGGTGTGATTTTACCCATAAAATACCCAACTAGGGTATAATTATCAAACCACTTGCATGCAGTATTAAACTAAATATGAACAATAACAACATTATGAGTAGAGAGTTTACCTTGTAAACCAATTTTGGTATGAAATTTCTCAATCGCTTGAGAGACACCAATTGCACATGAGTCCACACCAAAAATACCAACAACTACTTGCTTATTAGAGCTACAGGCCATAATAGGGAAATCACCCAAAGGTGAGCAAAAGACCTAGAAGGGACCCTATAAAAAGTGTGAGGTAATAATTTGTCCTATTGAAAGTTAGTGTGACAAGATGGGATCAACCTTGCAAACACTTAGTAGATTTTTATCATATCTCTACTATTGGATATTTAGACCCAAAAGATTTTTATATGATGAGAATATATTTAATAAAAAAAAAATTAAAAATATAAAGGACAAGTTGAATATGATTGGATTGAAATATTAACAAATATAATATTTTCTTATTTTAATAGAAGTGGCCTTCAATAAAACTCATATCTAACATATTAATAATAATAATAAAATATCTAAACTAGAAAAAAAATTAAATATTAAATTTTAATATAAAAATATTATTTATTTAAAATAACAATATTATTATTTTTTTATTAATAGGTTAATAAGGGGATTGAAAGGGCCCCATTATTTTTACATAAACTTCCTTACAAGAAAATCATAAAAGGTGAAGAAAACATGGTGCCAAGTCCATTTGAACTATTAACAATTATAAATAACCAACCTAAATCACCTGATAAAAATAATACATACTACACTGGCAATATCAAGAATAACCAGACAATAATTAACTTTACATACATAATAGTCTACCTTTTATAGACTAGGACACCCATAACAATTTACCCCAAGAACTGAACCCTAAAATTTAGCTTCTTCCAACTAGAAAGTGAACATCATTGGGCTGATTTAGCTTCTCATTACCCATATATTCAATAATTTGAAGTGGGAAAGTATCTTCCCATATAATAACATCTGAGCCTTCACCCCATGTTTGCCAATAAATCCATAGCTCCATTCCCTTCCCAATAAACATGCTTCAACTATAGGTTGTGAGATGATTACAAGATCTCTTTTGTCCCCATAATCATATCTGCAATGCTCCAACTAGCTTCTTGTATTCCTTTTAGAATATTTATAAGGTTTAGGAGTCCCATTCAATAATAATATTTTTATGATGGCCTTCTTCAATTAACTTTGCCCTTGTAAAAAAAGCCTTAAGCCTCAAAAAATGGTTGAACTAGATGAATAAAGGTTCAACAAAGGCTTGCAGAGTCATACATGTTTAAGTGCAAAGGCTTGCACAATAATATTACAACCATTTTATTATATTATATTTCCATATAATAATATCCTAAGCCTCCATCCTATGTTTACCAATAAATTTTTAGCTTATATATATATATATATAATCAAAAACTTTGATACCAAAATGAAGGGATAGAGCACATTCCAATGCACTTGACTCTAGACCCTCTGAGAGGGGAATGTTTTTCATCTAGCGATATTTCCAAAATTTCACCTTATTTCCATCTCTAATATGATAGTGAAGCCATTTACATAACAAATGTCTAATAGCAACAAAACTGCTCCAAAAAGAAGATCCGAATTGTAAGTCATTAGAGTGTAATTTTTTTTCCATTTCATAAATACTTGGCTTTGAGGATCTTAACCCACTAAATATGATCATTTTTTAATCATTTCCATCCTATATTTCCCATAAATACTTCATTCATTTGTTTTACCCTTCTAAAGTCCAACCCTCCTGCATCTTTAGTAGAACATATTTGATCCTAAGCAACAAGGGCAAAGCATCTTCTATTTTATGATCCAGACCTGAGGAAGAATATTCAAATTTGCTCCATTTTAATCCTTATTTTAGCTAAAATCTTGAAAAGAGACATAAAATAAATGGGAATACTTTGTAAAGAAGACTTCACAAGCTAAGCTTTACCTACTTGGCTAAGAAGACTTCCTCTCCAACTTGTTAAATTTTTTTCTAGTCTATCTAGAACTGGATTCCAAAGATGTGACTCCATCCTACCTTTGAACATAGGCATACCCAAATATGTGGCTAGGAGTTCTCCAATTTCACACTCAAATATCCTCGAGATCTTGATTTTACTTCAAATAGCGTGTTAATAAAATAAATTTTACTTTTTAAGTTCACTTTTTGACCAACAACTTCTTCATAGGACACTATTTTTTTAACTCCTTAGCTTGAGGGACAAAGGAGCAGGAGATCAAAAAAGTATCATCAATAAATTGTTGATGAGAAATAGGGTTTGATGTTGAGGTTGGTTTGAAACCATCTACTCTCCCACTTTCTATAGCCTCTGAAATAGATCTTCCCAGTGCTTCAACAAGAATAATAAAAAGATACAATGATAAAAGATCCCCTTGTCGGAGACCACACCCACTTTTGAAGTAGCTAGTAGGGACTCCATTTACCAAGACTAAAAACATAGTAGATGAAAAAAACTTTTTAACCAACCCCACCCATTTATCTGAAAGTCAAATTTCAATAGGACTTGGTCAAGAAGTCCCAAGAAATCTGATCGTAAGCTTTGTTCATATCTAAATTTTTATTAATTAACAACTTGTACACTAACATCCTCGGGTTCCCCTACCATCAAGCCATCATCCCTAAAAAAATCCTTTATCTTATTTTTGCCTCTATGTCTTAGGGTAGACACAAAAAGATCTAGTGTTTCTATCACCTTTTTTAAGATAAACAAGCCTTGATTTTTATTTCCAAAATACTTCCTCACAAACTAGGATATTATGATAATCAGCTAAGATCTGACATTTAGTCCTTCTACGGTGATCATCTAGACAAACTTGGTTCACTTCATTTTCAATATTTTCAAGCTTCAACTTTAGATCCTTCTTTTGGGTAAATAGATGCCCGAAGACTCTTCTATTCCATTCTTTAAGATTGGATTTAATCCACCTCAATTTACAAGCAATTTGAATTATTTTAGGGTCCTTAAAAACCTTTTGCCACCAATCTTCTATACTAGGTTTTAAATTTTCATGATTCATCCACATTAACTCAAATTGAAAGGGGCTCTTATGCAATTTTCTTCCACTCTCTATTTCCCAAAGAATAGGATTATGGTCAGATCCAATATTGGGAGGGTTGTAAGAGTAGTGTCTCCAAAGACTATTAGACCTTCTTGAGAAACTAAAAACTAATCTAGCCTTATCTGAATAAATTGATCACCTAATATTCGATTACTCCATGTATACGTAAACTATCTAAGATCAATATCCATTGACTCATTATCACTCAAAACTTCCTAAAGTCTTCCATTTCCTCTGACAAAACTGGAGAGCCTCCCTTCTTATCAAATGGGTAAAGTAGTGTATTGAAATCACTCACCAACACCCAAGGAAAATATTTGAACACTTCCCTAAGACAACTTAGATCTCTCCACAAAAAATATCTTCCACTCACCGAGTTAGGGGCATATACGTTCATCAAAATCTAATTTTGGTTATATTCTAGACTATAACAAAACATAGAGATGAAAATATTGTTATTTATAATAAGTTGATCTTCAATCTTCTCCTTATACTAGAGGCTTCATTAGATGGGCTAATCATATGATATGCTTCTCTCCATAAAATCTGCTTTACACTTTGAGCCTTTTGTACATCCGTTTTGGTTTCCTAAAGCATTACCATATCTAATTGTTTTTACTTATAATCAAGATATCTCTGTGTGTCGAAGGGGCATTCAATCCCTTACTATTCCAAGAAAGAAATTTCATTTTATATTTTTATGAAGGGATTTTCCCTCCCAAATTTTTAAACTTTTTGAGATCCATTTGCCACTTCTGTGGTTGTTTCCTTCTTTCACATTTTAGACTTTGATGGCTAATCCTTTTGGGTCTCAAAAACAACGCCAACATTTTCTTTTATTTTTTCTTCTAGTGATTTGGTTAGGAGTACTAAGTCCCTCACTTTGAATTAAGGCAAGATCCACATATTTCCCAAGGCCACAATCAGTAGGATCATAAAAACCAAATTCATCCAAAAAAGACACTACAATAGACAAAAATATGTCTACTTACTTGGATGCTTCAAATCATTTGTCAAAGATTTAACAAATTCTAAAATTTGAAGACAATCAAAGGTATTCCTAGATTCAACACCAACATCACAAGCAGAGGCAACAACTAATGGAATATTTACCTTTAAGCACTTTTTATCGATTTCATATACGATAAGGCCTTCAACTGCATCAACATCCAAGCTTTATGTGGGAACTTTACTAAACTCCTTAGGAGCACCATAAGCACCTTTCCTATCTACACCTAATTCAAATGGCAAAAAACTTGGATTTGGGGTCTGCTTCTTTTCCCATATATTTTTCCTTTATCAACTTTGAGATAGAGCACAAGTGAATTTGGGATGACCAAACTTCTTGCATATCGAGCATTTCCTAGCTATGTTCTCATATTCCAAAGGTTGGGTCCAAACCCTAAACTTAGACTCAATTTCAATTGACTTCGGAAGGTCCTTATAAAGCATAACATTAACACAAAATCTAGCAAACAAAATCCTAGATCTAGAAATGGTAACAAGATCTATCGCCACCATCTCTCCTATTTCACTTGCAATTTTGGCTAGAATATCCTAATAACAAAGATATAAAGGAAGTCCTAGAAGGTAAACCCACATGGGATCTTGGTCAATGCATTGAGAATTAGGTTTGAAATCGGGTGCCCACTTCCTTAGGAATAAAATTCTATGCCTAAAGAACCATGGACCACCTTGAATAATCTTATCACAATCCTCCAAACCATTGATCCTAAATAGGAAAAATCCCTTAGGTAATGTAAATCTAAAGAACCCTTAAGATGCCATTTTAACTAAGCCTACTTTCTAATAGCATCCAAATCTAGACGAACCCCAAAAATTTTTCCAACAAGAACAAAATCCCCATGGAAAGTAACCAAATCTGCAAGGGGGTTTGAAACCACAAGTCTTTCTGAAAAATAAATGAGATTTAACCCAAGTATACTAACCCAAGATCAAGCCCCCGAGACAAGAGGTTAATGAAATGGCACATGTTTGAGACACTTTTTGTGACTGTCACTGCTCAACATAGCCAGACCCACAATGCTTCCTTTTTCTTGACCAACACCACTCCCCATAGTCTAACCGCCTTCACAAAAAGAACCCTTACCCTCAACACTTCTTGTACTCTAACCTTTATAACTCTCCTCACCATCACCATCACCACCACCAATCTCCACACCCTAACCTCCATCGGTCCTCGCATCTTGACCTCCATTGCTTCCACCATGCCCACCAGTCAAAACCTGCAAACCACCCTTACCTTCCTAACACGAGTTCTCCATTGCTTAACTTAGCTATGGATTACAAACCCTCTAAAAAATATAACAATATTATTTACTTATTAAAACAAATTACAATATTAGGTCCGAGGTGTAGACCAATTGGTTCCCTAAAATCCCGTAAGGGGGCGGAAGTCCAAGGTTCAAATCTCGGGCCTCATCGGACTGAATGCTTGCCCCTTTCCTGATGCTTTCAGTAACGTAAAAGATTTAAAATGATCATGGCATGGTATTTATAGGGACGTACTGTGCAAAGATCTATGTGGCAGCTTCCAGATCGGACAACTCCGAATATTGTGGTGGCAATAAAAAGTTGGACAGCCTACGAAATTCGTGGTGGCTACCGATTCCACCACGTAAAATCAACCAAAAAAATATATAAAAAAAAAACAAATTACAATATTATTTTATTTTAAAATATTTATCAATATAATCTTTTAAAATACAAATAAAATATTTATTTATATGTAAAAATTTTAATGTCTTCAAAAACTAAATAGAAGTTGTCATTTATCTAATTTCTAATGTTTATGTTACCCCACAATCTTTCGCAAAATCCTTACTTTCCAGTCGTAGATGGTCTGATTCTTCTATTCACATTTCATACGGAAGCCATCGAATCGATGCGATCAGATTTAGCAATCATGGGCTTTTTATCGATCATGTAAGCCCGAGTTCACAAATACGCTACCTTGGGACAATATTATACATAAACTGGCATTCACATAAACTTCAATGGTTGGTTGAATAATTCAAAAACTTGCGTGATTATTAAAGTGAGGAAAATGCTTTAAAAAAAAAAAACATCCGTAGTTTTGTATACTGTAAACTGTAAGTCAAATTTCGAAAGAATGTTACATTGTTTTTTCACTTTGAACATTTAATTTATCACATAATATATATTTTTAAAATAGAATAATTTAAATTTCACAACCTCGAAAATAATGTTATTAAAGAAAAACAGTCGTGTAAAATTTAAATGTTCTTTGAGTGAGGGCTGATTATTCACTTACTAAAAAAACATTCGTTTAAACTTTAAAAGTTCGTTGAGTAAGGGCTGATTATTCGTCGCTGGTGATATTTAGATGGTTCTCAATTGCCAATGATACGGAAAGGCACTTCGTAAAGGAAAAACTCATCAAATTAAAGTGTGATGTTTGGTTTGATATATCCCAAAACAACGGGGGGAGGGTTGATGGATTGAATGGTAAGAAAGGTAATTATTCAGGACAAAGCATTCCGACATGAGATCATTTAAAGTAGAGCAATCAATGCCAATCGGTTTGCTTTAGTTGACATTTTTTGGACTTTGGAAGATGGATTGAATGGTAAGAAAGGTAATTATTCAGGACAAAGCATTCCGACATGAGATCATTTAAAGTAGAGCAATCAATGCCAATCGGTTTGGTTTAGTTGATGACATTTTTCGAACTTTGGAAGCTCTTAAACACAGCTAAAGTTCTTGTTGTATAACATCCTTAGCAAAATTAGCGCTGCACTTGTATTCCTCTGTGTGTTTGTGTTTGGGTGACTCGGAAGCAATGGCATTCCAAATGGACGTTAACATTGAGGACATGTATATGCTTTTAGGTATATCTATGTTTATACTATTGATTATATGGGATATAGGGATTGGCTGTAAGAAAGGAGTTTTTTGGTTTTCGGGAGATGCCCAATTAATGCCAATAACTGCAGTTTGACGAGTGAGCAAAAACTCTAATGCGGCGCATGTCAGAGGATAAGCATGTTAGAGGATAAGCCTTATCTTCCCTTCCGCCCGACTATAAAAGGCGGAGTGGTCTTTTAGAAGCGATATCGAGGAATCGGGGTAGATCAGAGAGCGAGGGATAGCTTAGTAGAGCAGAGGAGTCGGAGCAGTACTCTCCTAGAAACTCCTCCGGTATTAACCCTGCAACTGTGTTGCAGATGTCTGTGTAAAGTTCTATCTTGCATTGTAAAACTGCATTGGCAGTTTGTTTTGAGCGAATAAAATTAGTCTTTTTGTGCAAGTCTTATTTCGTCTCATTTTCTTAGTTTGGGTTTGCGCCAGATCTATGTGCATTTTTTCTCATACGCCTAAGTGGGGCGCACATTGCCCTGTGCGCCCCAAGTGAGGCGCACCTCACCCTTGCGCTCCAAAGGGAGGTGCACCTCCCCCGTGCGCCCTATGTGAGACGCCTCTCACCCTTGCGCCCCAAGTGAGGCGCACCTCACCTGTGCATCCAAAGGGAGTCGCACTCCAAACTTGCACCCAGCCTTGGATGCAATCCCCAAGTGCACCAAGGACAAGGTGCACTCAAGACTTGTGCCCAACCTAGGGCGTAGTCATCAAGTGCACCAAGCACAAGGTGCACTCAAGTCTTGTGCCCAGCCTTAGACGCAATTCCCAAGTGCGCCAATGACAAGGTGCACTCAAGACTTGCACCCAGCCTTGGGCGCAATTACCTAGTGCGCCTATATTTCAAATCGGTATCAGAGCTTGAGCCTACCCCGTGGATGACAGAAGCAATGGCTTCCAGTGGCAACTCGTTGCAGTTATAGATCCCGTAGTTCAATGGCAAAAATTATGATTACTAAAGCATCCAGATGAGGATCTTGTTTGGGTTGCAGGAGCTATGGAACCTAGTCCAAAATGGCTATGTAGAGCCAATAGACGCAACAACATTGAGCGCACTCTCCCAGGAAGATTCATATTTGTTAAAGGAGAACCAAAAGAAGGACCAGAAGGCATTATTTTACATAATGCAGGTGGTTGAGGAGACAATATTCCCATGAATCGCAGTAGCAACCAAATCAAAGGAGGCCTAGGAAATCTTGGCCAGCTCCTACTAGGGCACCGACAAGGTGAAGTTGGTGCGGTTGTAGATGTTGAGGAGGGAGTTCAAGAACTTGCAGATGAGCGAGTTAGAGTCCATAAGTGATTTCCTCACCCGAACTATGGATGTCATCAACCAGATGCGGTTGAATGGGGAGAACATGGTGAATCAAAGGATTGTGGAGAAGATACTGAGGAGCCTACCAGCAAGGTTCGACTCAGTGGTGATAGCAATCAAAGAATCGAGGGATTTGACAACCCTCTCTGTGGATGAGCTCATGGGTTCTCTGCAAACACATGAGCAGAGGTTGAGTCACTCAAATCAGTCCTCATTGGAGCAAGCATTCAAGGCGCAAGTCTCATTTTGAGATAGTAGTAGAGAAAAATCCCACCAAGGAGCCTCAGGTTCTCAAGGAGGAAGAGGTAGAGGCAAGCATGGGAAAGGCAACAAGCAAGGAGGAAGGTCAAAATCCAATGATGGAGAGACCGATTGCAACTTCCATCAAGCAAGGAGGAAGAGGCAGCAACAAAAATCAGCAAGGAGGATCTAATCAGAGGAAGGATAAATCAAAGATCCAATGTTATTACTACAAGAAGTTTAGTCACTATATTTCTGAGTGCAGAAAGAAGATGGCCAAGGATAACCAACAACAAGCGCACTACATAGATGAGCCTGAAAATGGAGAGTGTAGAGATGCTGGTGGAAATGTGTTGTTGACTTGCAATATTGAGGAGGAGAGCCAAAAGAATGTCTGGTATCTCGATAGTGGTTGCAGCAACCACATGACGGGGAATAAAGAGATGTTCTCACAACTAGATGAAACAATCCAATCTGAGGTGAAAATGGGGAACAATAGCAAAGTTCTTATGATGGGGAAAGGAAAAATCCTCATTCATACCAGGCAAGGTAAAAGGAAGTAGATCACAGATGTCTATTATGTGCCTGGTTTGAAGCACAATTTTTTGAGCGTTGGACAACTTGTGTAGAAGGGGTACACTGTTCAATTCAAGGATGGAGTTTGTACCATCAAATATAAGGAGCATGGGCAGATTGCAACTGTGTCCATGACAAAGAACAAGATGTTTTTACTACATATTCAAAATGAATCTCTGATGTCTTTTAGTGCAGTTGAGAAGGATGCTACCTGGTTGTGGCATCTCAGATTCGGTCACCTAAGTTTCAGTGGCCTGAACTTGCTACACAAGAAGTAGATGGTGAAGGGTTTACCCCTTATTGAGCAACCAAATCAAGTCTGTGAAGGTTGCTTAGTTGGCAAGAAACACAAGGATGCATTCCCTATAGGACAGTCTTGGAGAGCTTCACAACCATTGGAGATGGTGCATTTCGACATTTGTGGTCCAATGCAGACCAACACATTTGTCGATAACAAATACTTTTTGACTTTCATTGATGATTTTAGTCGGAGGACATGGGTATATCCCATCAAAAAAAAGTCAGAGGCATTCAAAAAATTCAAGGAGTTCAAGGCTCTAGTTGAGAAACAAAGCGACTACCAAGTGAAGACTCTTAGGACATATGGAGGAGGTGAGTATATCTCCAATGAATTCCAAAATTTTTGTAAGGAAAATGGAATTCGTAGGCAGATCACTGCTAGATACACACCACAATAGAATGGTGTTGTCGAGAGGAAGAATAGAACAATCATGGAGATGACACGGAGCATGTTGAAGGCAAATAATTTGCCACATGAGTTCTAGGCAGAAGCTATAAGTTGTGCAGTTTATCTGCTAAATAGATGTCCCACAAAGAGTGTGAAGGACAAAATTCCTCAGGAGGCATGGAGCAACTAGAAGCTGAATGTTGCTCACTTAAGAGTTTTTGGGTGCATAGCATATGCACATGTTCCAGATGAGAAAAGGAAGAAGTTGGACGATAAAGCAGAGAAGTGCATCTTCATTGGGTATAGTGAAGAATCAAAGGCATATAGGTTGTATAATCCTATGACGAAGAAGTTGATTATCAACCGAGACGTGAAGTTCCTGGAGGATGAATCTTGGAACTGGAAATCAAAGACTGGTCAGCCAGAACTAGCAGTCATTGAGTCTGAGTATGTAGAAGAAGAATGAGTGCATCAACCTGCAGCTTCAAGCAGCAACTTTGGAGCTAGCAGCAACACCGCCTCATCATCACAAACACCTCAACTTGCAAGAATAATCTCCAACTTGAGGACACCCACGAAGATGAGGAGCTTGCAAGACATCTATGAGGTAACCCGACTTCAAGAAGAAGAACATTCTGACTTTGCTTTATTTTTTGAGTGTGATCCAATTTCATTTGAAGAAGCAATTCAGAATAAAAAATGGGTGAAGGCGATGGATGAGGAAATTGAGGCCATAGAGAAAAACAAGACATGGCAGTTGACTTATCTCCCAGCAGGGAAGAAGACCATTGGGGTCAAGTGGGTATACAAAACTAAGTTTAATGCCCAAGGTGAAGTTGATCGACATAAGGCCAGATTGGTGGCAAAAGGCTACAAACAGAAGTCAGGCATTGACTATCATGAGGTGTACGCACCTGTAGCCCGACTTGACACAGTTAGGATGATCCTGGCATTGGCAGCCTAGAAGGGTTGGAATGTGTACCAGATGGATGTCAAGTCTGCCTTCCTCAATGGAGTGTTGGAAGAAGAGGTCTACATAGACCAACCACTAGGCTATGAGTTGGAAGGACAAGAAGGTAAAGTCCTGAAGTTGAAGAAGGCCCTGTATGGGTTGAAGCAAGCACCCAGGGCTTGGTACAGTCGGATTGATGCTTAATTTTAGGAGAATGGGTTCATCAAATGCCCATATGAGCACACCCTATACCTGAAGCAAAATCCAAAGGGGAGATGATAATCGTTTGCTTGTACGTAGATGATCTGATTTACACTGGAAACAACAACATGTTGTTTGACTAGTTTAGAACAACCATGAAGAAGGAGTTCAAGATGATGGACTTAGGGCTTATGAAATACTTTCTAGGTATTGAAGTTGTCCAATCAGCAGATGGCATCTTCATTTCTCAGGGTAAGTATGCAAAGGATGTCTTAAAGCGGTTTAATATGGAGGACAACAAACCTGCCATCACACCTGTTGCCACAGGTCTGAAGCTGAGCAAGATGGATTCCAACAGAAATGTTGATCCAACCTTGTTTAAGAGGTTAGTTGGTAGTCTCATGTACTTGACTGCAACTAGACCCGATCTAATGTTTGGAGTGAGCCTGATCAGCAGGTTTATGGAGACTCCGAAGGACACGCACTGGCAAGTAGGCAAAAGGATTTTGCGCTATGTCAATGGGACGCGAAACCATGGAATTTTTTATGCCAAAAAGGACCAGCTAGAACTAGTTGGCTACACAGATAGCGATTGGGTTAGAAGCACTGATGATCGAAAGAGCACTTCTAGCTATGCTTTCCATCTTGGATCGGGAGTAGTTTCATGGTCGTCCAAGAAGCAACCGATAGTTGCGTTGTCCACTGCAGAGGCAGAGTATGTTGTCGCCACGTCAGCCGCATGCTAGGCAGTATGGCTGCGAAGAATATTGGGTGAGCTGAATCATCCACCGAAAGAGGTGACAACCATTTTCTGTGACAACAATTCTGCCATAGCACTGTCGAAGGATCCAATGTTTCATGGCAGGACGAAGCATATCGATATCCACTACCACTTCATCAGAGAGCTGGTGAAAGCTGACAAAATTGTGTTACTATTTTGTAGGTCAAAAGAACAGGTAGCTAATATTTTTACAAAACCTTTGAAGGAGGAAGACTTCAATAGGCTTCGAGAAATGTTGGGCATCAAAGTCTTTGTGAAATCTAGTTTAAAGGAGGGTGTTAGAAAATTAAACCATATTTGACGCCCTGACAAATCGGATCACCGTAAATCTGATCGTCGTAATCTACAAGTGTGCACAGTTAATGTCGGTAACTACAGTTTGACGAGTAGGCAGAAACCCTAATACGACGCATGTCAGAGGATAAGCATGTTAGAGGTAAGCCTTATCCTCCCTTTCGCCCGACTATAAAAGGTGGAGTGGTCTTTTAGAAGCGATATCGAGAAATCGAGATAGATCGGAGAGCGAGGTATAGCTGAGCAGAGCAGAGGAGTCGGAGCAGCAGTCTCCTAGAAACTTTTCCAATATTAACCCTGCAACTGTGTTGCAGATGTCTGTGTACAGTTCGATCTTGCATTGTAAAACTGCATTGATAGTCTGTTTGTTTTGAGCGAATAAAATTAGTCTTTTTGTGCCAGTATTATTTCGTCACATTTTCTCAGTTTAGATTTGCGCTAGATCTGTGCGCATTTTTACTTGTACGTCTAAGTGAAATGCACATTGCCCCGTGTGCCCAAAGTGAGGCGCACCTCACCCTTGTGCTCCAAAGGAAGGTGCACCTCCCCCATGCACCATAAGTGAGGCACATCTCACCCTTGCGCCCCAAGTAAGGTGCACCTCACCTATGCGCCCAAAGGGAGGTGAACTCCAAACTTACGTCCAACCTTGAACACAATCCCTAAGTGCGCCAAGAACAAGGCACAGACTTATGCCCAGCCTCGGGCTCAATCATCAAGTCCGCCAAGCACAAGGCGCACTCAAGTCTTGCGCCCAGTCTTGGGCATGTTAGAAATATTAATCTTGATTTCACGCCTCCACCAAACTACGCTCCGAACTTGGGCAAATCTGGACTGTGCTCTGAACTTGGGCAAAGCCGGACTGCGCTCGCGCAGTCGGGGATCCGACAAAACTTTTGACTTGACGTTGCACGTGCCTTTTGACAGATGTGACGTCCGACAGATCCGATCGTCGTAGGAGTTAATGTCAGTTCAGTGATTGGTCAAAAACCCTAGTTTAGGGTCTGTTAGAACCTGTTAGAGGATAACCTCTATCTTCCTATCCCCACGACTATATAAGGTAGTTCGGGTCTTCAGATGAGAGTGGGAGAAATTTGGAGAAACAGGCAAAAGAAAAGCAGTCATTTGCAGAGCAGCAGACGAGATCTTTTCAGTGATCAGCATAGCTCATCTGTTTAATGTCCGAGCAGCAGACTCGACAATTGTTTTCCCTTTCAATATCTTGCAGCTTTAGTTTGTAGATGTTAGGATTTCCTCAATTGAGGAATTTTGTAACCCTCATCTTATAAGAATAAAATTCACTATTTTTTTAAGGCATCTGTAGGGTTTGCGGTTATCTCTGTCTGCATATAATCTGTCGTTATCTGTATAATCGCCTCAGAATGTTTTTCGTGTTCTACAATTTTGAATTCAGATCTTGAACATTGCATTTAAATTCGGTGTTTCTCTCCTCCCATACAGTTCTTTCCAAAGCCAAGAAAACCATTGTTGTAGCCTCGCAAGCCTCCGAATAGCAAAAGTTTGCAAGGCAAAAATTTGCCTAAGTCTGGAGCTGTCCACTCGACTGCATAGCGAAGTCGGACTTCGCTACCTTTGACCAGCGCAGTCGGGCGTTGACCAACCACTCCCCAAAAATTTGCCTAAGTTTGGAGCTGTCCACCCGACTACACAGCAAAGTCGGACTTCGCTGCCTTTGACCAGCGTAGTCGGGCGTTGACCAGCCACTCCCCGACTTAGCACTTTCTTCCATGCACAGTCCGATTGCACACATTTTTCGTATGCAACCCGACTACGCACATTACTCCGTGCGCAACCCGACTGCGCAAGTTTTACTTGCGCAGCTCAATTACGTAATAGTCAAGAGCGCAACCCAATTGTGCAATAGTCGGGAGCGCAGCCCGACTTCGACTACGCAACCCGACTTCGGTCCCTCCCTTCGCCTTGCGCTTCCGCTCCCGACGACGATAAAAAATAAAAATTAAAACTTCAAATTGGTATCAGAGCTACTGATCCCTTGACACGGAGACCAAAGCAGAATGGCTTCCAGTAGCAACAACTTGCAGTTGCAGATCCCGTGCTTCAACAAGAAGAATTACGATTACTGGAGCATCCAGATGAAGATCCTGTTCGGATCTCAAGAGTTATGGGAGTTAGTCAAGAACGGCTACCCAGAACTGATAGATGCAGCAGCACTGGCCGCCCTCTCTTAAGCAGACAAGGACCTGTTGAAAGAGAACACGAAGAAGGATGAGAAGGCCCTCTTCTACATCATGCAAGCGATCGAGGAGTCCATCTTCCCGTGGATCGCATCAGCCACCAAGGCGAAGCAGGCTTGGAAGATTTTGGCCAGCTCGTACCAGGGCACCAATAAGGTAAAGTTGGTGAAGTTGTAGATGCTCAAGAGGGAGTTTGAAAATCTGCAGATGAGTGAGTTCGAGTCCATGAGTGATTTCTTCACCTGGACGACGGACATTATCAACTAGATGCGGTTGAACGGAGAAATTGTGCAAAGCCAGAGAATCGTGGAGAAAATTCTTAGAACTCTGCCTGCCAAGTTTGACTCGGTTATGATAGCAATCAAAGATTCGAGGGATCTGACAACCCTCTCGACAGACGAGCTCATAGGTTCGTTGCAAACACATGAACAGAGGCTGAGCCGTTCGTCTCAGACCTCTCTAGAGCAAGCATTCAAGGCTCAGGTCTCATTCCGAGACAACGACAGACAAGATTCCCACCATGGCGCCTCTAGTTCTCACGGAGCAAGAGGTAGAGGCAGGCGTGGGAAAGGCAACAAGCAAGGAGGATGGTCAAACCCTAGCGAAGGAGAGACCAACTATAATTTCCATCAGCAAGGTGGAAGAGGTAGTTCAAAAAATCAACAAGCTGGATCTGGTCAGAAGAAGGACATGTCAAAGGTCGCGTGTTATTTCTGCAAGAAGTTCAGCCATTACATCTCACAGTGCAGAAAACGGATGGCCAAGGAGAACCAGTAGCAAGCCCATTACACGGATGAAACCGAAAATACGGTAGGAGGAAACGTGTTGTTGAATTGCAACATTGAGGAGTGCCAGAAGAATGTCTGGTATTTAGACAGCGGGTGCAGTAACCACATGAAGGGGAACAAGGAGATGTTCTCCCAACTAGATGAAACAGTCTAGTCTGAGGTGAAGATGGGGAAAAACAACAAGGTTCCCGTAATGGGGAAAGGAAATATCCTCATCCGCACTAGGCACGACAAATGGAAGCAGATCTGTGACATCTACTATGTGCCTGGCCTAAAGCACAACCTACTAAGAATTGGACAGCTCGTGCAGAAGGGACATACTATCCAGTTCAAAGACGAAGCTTGCACCATCAAAGACAAGTCACATGGGCAGATTGCTACAGTGTCCATGACAAAAAATAAAATATTTTTGCTACAAATTCAGAATGAATCATTGATGTCTCTAAGTGCAGTTGTGAAAGATGCTACCTGGTTGTGGCATCTCAGATTTGGTCACCTGAACTTCAGTGGCCTGAATCAACTGCACAAGAAGTAGATGGTGAAGGGCTTACCCCTGATAGAGCAGCAAAATCAAGTTTGTGAGGGCTGCTTAGTCGGCAAACAACATAGGGATTCGTTCCCTTTCGGTCAGTCTTGGAGAGCATCATAGCCACTGGAGCTGGTGCACTCAAAAATTTGCAGTCCGATGCAGACCAACACATTTGCCGGCAACAAATACTTCTTAACGTTCATAGATGACTTCAGCCGGAAGACGTGGATCTATGCCATCAAGCTAAAGTCAGAAGCATTTGCCAGATTCAAGGAGTTCAAGGCTCTGGTGGAGAAACAGAGCGGATATCAGATCAAGACTCTCAGGACAGATGGCGGAGGTGAATACATCTCCAACGAATTCCATAACTACTGCAAGCAACATAGAATTTGAAGGCAGTTCATTGCCAGATACATGCCACAACAGAACGACGTAGTTGAGAGGAAGAACCGAACCATCATGGAGATGGCATGAAGCATGATGAAGGCGAAGGGATTGTCACACAAATTTTGGGCAGAGGTTGTAACATGTGCAATCTACCTGTTGAACAAATGTCCCACCAAAAGCGTGAAGGACAAAATCCCTCAGGAGGCCTAGAGCGATGTGAAGCCAAGTGTGGCTCACTTGCGTGTGTTCGGGTGCATTGCATATGCACATGTTCTAGAAGAGAAGCAACAAAAGTTGGATGATAGAGCTGAGAAGTGCATTTTCATAGGGTACAGTGAGCAGGCAAAGGCATATAGGTTGTACAACCCTATGACGAAGAAGCTCATCATCAGCCATGATGTGAAGTTTCTTGAAGATGAAGCCTGGAACTGGAAGTCAGAGGCGGCCGATCGAGCCGATAGTAGTAGAGTCTGTTGACTTGGAATAATGAAGTGTGCAGCCACCTGCAACCTCCAGCAGCAGCAGTGGTGCCAACAGTAGCACAACCACTCCATCTCGGTCGCCTCCATGTGCAAATAGAATCCAGAACTTGGTGACGCCAGCGAAGACAAGGAGCTTGCAAGAAATATATGAGGCAACCCAAACCCATGTAGATGAAGAGTACTCTGACTTTGCATTCTTTACTGAAGTTGATCCAGTAGAGTTCGAAGACGTAAGTCAGAA
Source organism: Wollemia nobilis (assembly GCA_028583015.1). Lineage (NCBI taxonomy): Eukaryota > Viridiplantae > Streptophyta > Pinopsida > Araucariales > Araucariaceae > Wollemia > Wollemia nobilis. The sequence goes on along the minus strand of JAQPPZ010013020.1, from coordinate 1,861,996 downwards.
TTAGAAGTGGGTGCAGGCGATAGATGAGGAGATTGAAGCCATTGAAAAGAATGATACATGGCAACAGACAAATCTTCCAATAGGGAAGAAGACCATTGGGGTCAAGTGGGTGTATAAGACAAAGTTCAACGCCCAAGGAGACGTTGACAAGCTTAACTTTAGACTTGTGGCAAAGGGCTACAAGTAAAAGTCAAGCATCGATTACCATGAGGTTTATGCGTCTGTAGCCCGACTTGACACAGTCAGGATAATCCTGGCATTGGCAGCCCAACAGGGTTGGAAGATGTACCAGATGGATGTCAAGTCAGCGTTGCTCAACGGAGTGTTACAGGAGGAGGTCTACATAGACCGACCACTAGGTTATGAAATTGAAGGCTAGAAGGGCAAAGTCCTGAAGCTGAAGAAGGCCCTGTACGGTTTGAAGCAGGTGCCTCGGGCTTGATACAATCGAATTGACAATTATTTTCAAGAAAATGGGTTTGTAAAATGCCCATATGAGCACACCCTGTACGTGAAGACAAATGATGTAGGTGAGCTCATAATCGTCTGCCTGTATGTGGACGATTTAATTTACACTGGCAACAACACAACACTGTTTGCCTAGTTCAGAACAACCATGAAGGAGTTCGAGATGATAGACTTAGGACTGATGAAGAATTTTCTCGACATTGAAGTTGACCAATCGGCAGATGGCATCTTCATTTCTCAGGGCAAGTATGCGAAGGATGTCCTGAAGCAGTTCAAGATGGAGGACAACAAACCTGCCATCACACCTGTAGCCATAGGTTTGAAGTTGAGCAAGCTGGATTCAGGGACGAATGTAGATCCAACGCTGTTCAAGAGGCTAGTTGGCAGTTTGATGTATTTGATTGCAACTCGACCAGATCTGATGTTCGGAGTTAGTCTGATCAGTCGTTTTATGGAGACTCCAAAGGACACACACTGACAAGCAGGCAAGAGGATCTTGCGCTATGTCAACGGGATGCGGAACAATGACCTATTTTACGCCAGACAGGACCAGTTGGAACTGGCGGGCTTCACAGATAGTGACTGGGCTGGTAGCACCGACGATTGGAAGAGCACCTCCGGGTATGCTTTCCATCTCGGATCAGGGGCAGTCTCATGGGCATCCAAGAAGCAACCCAGCGTTGCATTGTCCATAGTCGAAGCAAAATGTCACCGCCACGTCAGTCGCATGCCAGGTAGTTTGGCTGCGAAGAGTTCTGAATGTACTAAACTATCATCCGGAAGGCGTGACAACAATTTTTTGTGATAACAATTCGGCCATCGCACTGTCAAAGGATCCCGTGTTCCATGGCCGGATGAAGCACATCGATATTCGTTATCACTTCATCAGAGAGTTGGTGAAGTCCGGAGAAATTCAATTGTAGTTTTCCAGATCCAAGGAGCAGTTGGCAGATATTTTCACGAAGCCTTTGAAGGAGGAAGACTTCGACAGATTGCGAGAGCAGCTTGGAGTCAAAGCGCTCGTGAAATCAGGCTTAAAGGAGGGTGTTAGAAATATTAATCCTGATTTCACGCCTTCGCCAAACTTCTCTCCGAACTTGGGCAAAGCCGGACTGTGCTCCGAACTTGGGCGAAGCCAGACTGCGCTTGCGCAGTCAGGGATCCCAACAAAACTTTTGACTTGACATCGCACGTGCCTTCTGACAGATGTGACGTCTGATAGATCCGATTGCCGTAGAAGTTAATGCCAGTTCAGTGATTGGTCAAAAACCCTAGTTCAGGGTCTATCAGAACCTGTTAGAGGATAACCTCTATCTTCCTCTCCCCGCGGCTATATAAGGCAGTTTAGGTCTTCAGACAAAGCGAGGAGAGTGGGGGAAATTTGGAGAAACAGGCAAGATAAAAATAGTCATTTGCAGAGCAGTAGACGAGATCTTTTCAGTGAGCAGTGTAGCTCATTTGTTTAATGTCCGAGCAGCAGACTCGACATTTGTTTTCCTTTTCAGTTTATCCTACAGTTTTAGTCTGCAGATGTTAGGATTTCCTCAGTTGAGGACTTTTGTAACCCTCATCTTATAAGAATAAAATTCGTTGTTGTTTAAGGCATCTGTAGGGTTTGCGATTATCTCTGTCTGCATATAATCTGTCGTTATCTGTACAATCGCCTCAGAGCGTTTTTTGTGTTCTACAATTTTGAACTCACATCCTGAACATTGCATTTAAATTCGGTGTTTCTGTCCTCCCGTACAGTTCTTGCCAAAGCCAAGCAAACCATTGTTGCAGTCGCGCAAGCCTTCGGACAACAAAAGTTCGCAAGGCAAAAATTTGCCTAAGTTTGGAGTTGTCCACCCGACTGCGCAGCAAAGTCGGACTTCGTTGCCTTTGACCAGCGCAGTCGGGCGTTGACCAGTCGCTCCTCAAAAATTTGCCTAAGTCTGGAGCTGTCCACCCGACTGCGCAATGAAGTTGGACTTCGCTACCTTTGACCAGCGCAATCGGACGTTGACCAGCCGCTCCCCAACTTAGCACTTTCTTCCGTGCGCAGTCCGATTGCGCACACTTTTCATGCGCAACTCGACTGTGCACATTACTCCGTGTGCAACCCGACTGCGTAAGTTTTACTTGCACAACCCGATTGCGCAATAGTCGGGAGCACAACCCGATTGCGCAATAGTCGGAAGTGCAGCCCGACTTTGTCTACGCAGCCCGACTTCGGCCTTCGCCTTCGCCTTGCGCTTGCGCTCCCGCTCCCGCTCCCGCTCCCGCTCCCGCTCCCGACGACAATAAAAAATAAAAATTAAAACTCCAGGGCGCAATCCCCAAGTGCGCCAAGGACAAGGCGCACTAAGTCTTGCCCCCAGCCTTGCGCGCAATTACCCAGTTCGCCCGTCTTTCATCATTCACATAAACTTCTATGGTTGGTTGAATAATTCAAAAACTTACGTGATTATTAAAGTGAGGAAAATGCTTTAAAAAAAATATACATCCGTATAGAATTGGGTTTTGTATACTGTAAGTCAAATTTCGAAAGAATGTTACATTGTTTTTTCACTTTGAACATTCAATTTATCACATAATATATATTTTTAAAATAAAATATTTTTATTTCACAACCTCGAAAATAATGTTATTAAAGAAAAACAGTCGTGCAAACTTTAAATGTTCTTTGAGTGACGGCTGATTATTCTCTTACTAATTTAAACTTTAAAAGTTCGTTGAGTGAGGGCTGATTATTCGTCGCTGTCGATATTTAGACGGTTCTCAATTGCCAATGGTACGGAAAGGCACTTCGTACAGGAAAAACCCATCAAATTAAAGTGTGATGTTTGGTTTGATATATCCCAAAACAACGGGGGGAGGGTTGATGGACTGAATGGTAGGAAAGGTACTTATCCAGGACAAAGCATTCCGACATGAGATCATTTAAAGTAGAGCCATCAATGCCAATCGGTTTGCTCTAGTTGATGACATTTTTCGAACTTTGGAAGCTCTTAAACACAGCTAAAGTTCTTGTTGTATAGCATACTTACTTAGCAAAATTAGCGCTGCACTTGTATTCCTCTTTGTGTTTGTGTTGGGGTTACTCGGAAGCATTGGCATTCCAAATGGACGTTAGCATTGAGGACATTTATATGCCTTTAGGTATATCTGTGTTTATACTATTGATTATATGGGATATAGGGATTGGCTGTAAGAACGGAGTTTTTTGGTTTCCTGGAGATGCCCTCGTTTTAAATGGATTGACAATAAGTTTTCTACAGCATCTCGAAGGCCATAATGTCAACAATGGGATGACTGGTAACCAACTACTGATTGATTGTTCAAGAATCAGTCAGTGTGTTTTCCTGGGCTTTTTGGTTCCATCCATGGCCTCTGCTGCTCATGGAGGACGATGGGGCAACATTTTTGCCTTGTTTGTAAGTTTGTCCATTCACATTGCCATTGAGCTTTATGGTATTTACAATGGTAAGTATCCAGCAAATAAAGGAAGTGGAAGGTGGAGTTTTGCTTCAGGCGGGGTTCTCTTTCTATGTAATCTAAGCCTTCTAGTTATTTTGTCCATTGCAACTATGTCTGGCCAATATATGAGAGATAATCTTAGCAACAGAATTCCAATAGTCCTCCAGAGTGATGATAATGCAGAGAATGAAAATTATTCATGGGAGAAGATACTGCCATGGGAGACGTTCAGAGACAAGATATTAGAATCATGGATTATAGCTCACTTGTTCCAGCCAGAATATGTGGTGGTTAGATCGGCTTTTAGCGCAGGCACAGGAGGGATAGTGACATTCTGTATCATATTCTTCCTCATTAAAGTAAGTTTTATATCACCAGTATCATCACTTTTGAAAGGAAAAGTATTGGTGTTGTTTTCGTTTCACTGCATTTTCATTGTAATTGGATGGATTGTCATTTTACACAGATGGATAACAGCCGTCTTATACCATAAAAATTTTGAGGAATCCATTAGAAATTTTGAAGCCCTTGTTTATGTATTTTATTTGCGCATTCAACAGTTTTGGCGTCTTCATTTTTTAAAATTATGTTGGCATAAACGTTGGGATTTTTATTTGGAAAAATGTTCGTCATATATTCGTAGTTATTTGCCTACTACTTTTCGTCGTATTCAATGTGAATGTTTCGAACACTGTTTCGAAACCTGTAGGGAGTCGATAGAGGCTTTGAAATGTATAGCTCCGAAGGTTCGGTGGAAGGTTGTGATCTTGCCTTTGCACTACTTATTAACTTTTTTTCTTGTGTTTATTGTGATTGTATTCATGGCCAGCATATTCTTATTGGTCTGGTTAGTCTGCGAAATCATAGTTCTAGGGTTCATGCCCATCGGAGTTTTGGCGCTATTTTGCGCTTTTTTGATGATTGCGCCCGCCCTATTTTGCTATTTTTTGATGTTAGTGTCCGCCCTGTTTTGCGCTTTTTTGATGTTAGTGTCCGCCCTTCTGTGCGTGCTCTGTTGGCTTTTATTCGCTTTGCTCGTGCGGAACAAATTCATAGCCTGTCTCACGGGTACAAGCTCCGAACAAGTGGGGATGGCCGAACAGGTAGAATTTACGAAATACAAAGAAGCTTTGCAGGGACTACAAATTACAGGAGAAGATGCAGGTAGATTGTGGATGGCTAATGAATTTAAGAAATTCAAAGAAGCTTTGGAAAGTGCAGGAATTGCAAGAGAAGATGCAAGCAGATTGTGGATGGCTAATGAATTGGAGAGATTCGCAGTAGCTTTGGAGAGCGTACACATCACAAGAGAAGATGCAAACAGATTGTGGATGGCTAAGGAATTTAAGAAATTCAAAGAATCTTTCGAGAGACGAGGAATCACATTTGAAGATGCAGAGAGATTGTTGATGGTTAATGAATTTAAGAAATTTAAAGAAGATTTGGAGAGAGGAGGAATCACAAAAGAAGTTGCAGACACATTGTGGAAGGCTAATGATTTTAAGGAATTCGAACAAGCTTTGGAGAGGGAAGGAATCACAGGAGAAGATGCAGAAAAAGTGAGGATGGCCTATAAATTAAAGGAATTCCAAAAAGATTTGGAGGGAGCAAGACTCAGAAAAGAAGATGCAAACAGGTTGTGGATGATTAAAGAATTTAAGAAATTCAAAGAAGCTTTGGAGAACGTACAAATCACAAGAAAAAATGTAAACAGATTGTGGAGGGCTCAAGAATTTAAGATTTACAAAGAAGCTTTGGAGAGGGCAGGAATCACAATAAAAGATACAAACAGATTGTTGATGGCTGAAGAATTTAAGAAATTCAAAAAAGCTTTGGACAGCGTAGGAAGCACAATAGAAGATCTAAACAGATTGTGGATGCCTAATGAATTTGATGAATTTAAGAAATTCAAAGAAGCTTTGGAGAGGGTAGGAATCACAGGAAAATATGTAGACAGATTGATGACTAAGAATTCTGAGGAAGGAGATGTAGACAGATTGATGACTAAGAAATTCCAAAATGCTTAAAGAGCGTAGGAATCACAATAGAAGATGCAAACAGATTGTGGATGCTTAAGGAATTTAAAAAATACAATGAAGAATTTGAAAAATATAAAGAAGCTTTGAAAGGGGTAGGAATCACAATGGAAGATGCAAAAAGATTGTCGATGGCTCATGAATTTAAGAAATTCGAAAAAACTTTGGAAAGAGTAAAAATCACAAGAGAAGATGCAGAGAGATTGTGGATGACTAACGAAGGGTCATTCATACGAAGAAAGCTTTGTATGGCAATGGCTTACATAGAAGGTCAAAAAGAACAAAGCCACAAGCACTTGATTAGTGTAATCAAGTCTGTTATATCTGAGAATCGTCCTCGTTCTGGATGGTTGCCAGACAAACTGCGTGAGGTGGCCAGCGGTAAGAAGTATTTCTTGAGTCGGGACAAGTCTCTGTGGAAGATGTCAGCATTCTGCATACTTAAAACGATTCAAGATCTTGGTCGTCAATGGAATCTGAAAGGCCGCCGGCATGATGGGAAGATTGATGAAGAAGGATACAGAAAAGCATACAGAGAAGCAGAGGATTTGATGGATTTTTTAGACTGTCCAGAAGACGTGGACGTGACCATAAATGTCTTTGCTGCCCGAAACATCCAAGCTTTTGAGATGAAATTTGCTTCCAATATTTTAGAGAGAGATCCCAAAGACATGCTTAGTTTCCATGGATGTGAGACTGTCGAGGCTGTTTGTCAAAAGATTGAAGACTATCTCAATAAAGCGGAAGAAAAATATCTCAGAAATAAGAAAATTGAAGCAGAGGCCGATGCGAACCTGATGGTCTACAAGTTCCTCAAAGAGCGTTCTGAACTTTGGGTTCCCAACACGGCGGACGCTAAAAACGCCCTAATGGAAGAGTTAAAGAGGTGCTTTGAGGACGTCCTTGCTTGGTGCGTGTTAGAGGTGCCCAGCTTGGTGTTAAAATCATGCAGAAAATGGGCTGCAGAGTTTGAGGAGGAGAAGATATCGGAAGCAATGAAGATAGCAGGAAAGGCATATGGATTGCTAGATGCTGCAAGACCTCAAGTCCAACACTCTGAAGCAAAGGCATATAGAGTGGTGGATGCAGCAACATCTTCTGAGCAAGTTCAAGTCCAAGGACCACCTCCTGAAGAGCGAATTGACATTGCAACGTCCGAAGAGATTGTGGAATTATAATTCCAAATTAGGATGTTGTATATTTTAAAATGTGAGTAACACCGTTTCTGGTAATTAGTTCCTTACCCTTGTTTTTACAGTTTTGGCTTTATTAAGCTGACTAATCTTTTACTATTACCTTTCTTACTGTCTATGTTTTGTAATTGACAGATGGATTTCATATGGGACCTCACCCAGGCTGTCATGTCAGTGGTTGCTGAGAGTCTGTCGGCAAGATCCACCCAGACCTCGCCAGTGGCAAATAAAAATGGGAGATGATCTCTAATAAAATATATATTTCTTATACACATTTATTATGAAGATTGAACTCGAATTACATTATGGATAACACAAGCGATCTTACTTATAAATCATATTCACCGAGATAATCTCTTAATATCTTGTGTGTTGTAATATCTTAGAGTAATTGTGTTTGCTTTAACTAGATTGTATTAGTCCCAAACAGATATTGGAACAACTGCAATGCATTCTCCAGAAAACTTAAAAGTGATTTAAAAGATATTGTTTGATAAATTGGAAAGATTCTTTAAGGATATAACTTAACATGATATAGACAACTAGTTATGATATATAAGTGACCTGATTTTTTTAAGTCACTATTGAAATTTTGAAAAAATACCACCCAAAAAAATATATATGAAAAATGTAATTTCATATTTTCTTAAATTTTTCCGGAAAAAATAAAAATCCTACAGTAATATGTATTACTTTGTAATCCTGGTAGTGGCAAATAAAAATGGGGAGATCCTCGTAGACGATTCCTATGCAATAGAGCATTATAGCCTTCAGCAATAAAATACTTTTTATTTATAGAAAATCCTCTGGTTAAAAGAAAGAAATGAGAAGATGCATTTGTATTCTTATTTATAAATTTAATGCAAAATTGATTAAAAGTAATTTGTTTTTTCCTTATAAATTTCTTTAAAAAATGAAAAATATAATTTTGATTATGGGCTGAAGATTTTATACTTATGAGGTTTTCACCTTCAACGGGGTAGGATTTATTCTGAGCGATGCGTTTAAATAATTTAATTTTTAATTAGTAATTAAAAAATATAAATTTTTATTTTTATTTTTGGAATGCGTTTATGTGATTTAATTTTTATTACATTTAATACTTTATAGGTTAAAAAATATATGTTAATTTAATCATTTTTTATTATTTGTAAATAAGTTATATATGGATTTTATTTGAAAAATTTTAGATTTGTTGATTTTTTTCATTTTCTTCAAACTATTATGTTTTATTTATCACTTTTGATATCATTTAACAAATAAAACTTTTTTTTATAAATTATTTTTTAAATTTGAATTTTTGTTAATATAAAGATAAACACATTGATTGACTAAATTATCTCTATCCTATTTACTTCTATGACATTCCCAATATATTAGCTCTTGTTAGCTTTTGCTACAGTATGCAATAGGAGATAGCAATCACAAGATGGAGAATATTATGAAAGAAAGTAACTCTACAAGATGACTGAAATATGCTATAAATAGAAATGACAAAAATGAATACAATGTAGCTATGAAGGAAATGGACACTCCATGAACAAAACTACTGGACTACATTGTACCCATCACCAACATATGGTGATCTATACAACAGTATGCTACTACCTACAAATATGCTATGAGCTTTTATATTGCTTGTTATAATGAGGCTCTTTTATATAGGAAGATAGGTTCCTTTGTCAACACTCTACCTAGCTGTGCAAGGAACACCTTGCACATATACAACTTGCACATTGACACTTGTGCATATTTTACATTGCATGAAGTAACTAGATAACTTCTCCCTAAAGTAATTTAATGTCCTAAGTATGTACCTAGGAAGGTACGTTTACATCCCAAATGATAGTAATATAATCTATTTATAGCACCCCATGTATTACATTATTTGGGTATTGAAAACTTTAGTCTTCAATGTGGATCTTCTTCCATTGGATATTGAGATTTAAAATCTTCTTCTTTGTTTTATGTAACATGTTCAAGCAAGTAGTTAGTATCTTCATAACCTGTCATTCTTGCTGAAAGAGCTTTGACTTCATAATCATCTGTAGATTCTTTCAGTTGTTTGATTTCTTCTATCCTTTGAGCTAGATGTCCTTTTTTATTTTCTTTTTGATACTTCAATTGGGGATAATTGGTTGGACACTAAAATTATTGCTGATGAGGATTTTAATATTATCATGGCTGAAATTGGTTCCTATTGTTCATTTGATTTCCTTGATTGTGATTTTTGGGATTGAACCTACAATAGCTAGTACCATGGCCTTTTATCTTGCATATCTGATAATACCTATTGTACCATGGGTTTCGTCATTTTGATGAAGAAGCAATGTTTCCCTATGGATTATCTTTCAACATTGTACTACTACAATGTTCGATACCTTTTTCGGCTGTATATGATAGCAATATACTATTCTCCTTTGGCACTAAAAACACTATCAAAGCTTTGAAATATCCTTACCTTCAATGCATGAACGTTGGCACTTCAAACTATGGGGTCTTTGGTCTCCCTTGACCAGAGATTTTAATGGTCTCTCCTACTTGCTTCTACGCTACACTTTGGCTTACCTTGATTGTGCTATGAATGCAGACTCCTTGGACTTGGGCACCTTTTTATGAAGGAGGAATCTTGGACCTTGTGACAAGTGTCACAACAATTTCTTATGAGCGCTTGAGACAAGTAGAGATGCCCATTGCCACTTGTAAACCTTCTATTAGGTTTGAAAGGAACGTTATGTTTTAATATGAGGACTCATTCTTTTACATTCCAAGTGTCTCTTTTCTTTCTAACATTCTAACCTCCTTTGTGTAACGGTCCTTGGTCAATCTTGTATCAGATGTGTACTTGCATGGGTGCTTGTGTGAGATTTGTTAGTGTTATATTTAGATAACAGGTGTCATAACCTCCTTATGCATGAGTCTTCTACATAACTACCTATCAATATGCCTTGGAAAATCTTCTTATTAGCAATATGCCTTGGCCAATTATTTCTTTGTTGTGAACGTTCGATGAGGTGGTTCCAGCTAATGCTTTTAGAGGATTTTGAGTAGATTTTGGTGGAGCTTTAGCGGTGCCTTGATGGATATCCTTGGACGTACGTGGATTGCTATGCTTTCTCTCCTTTTTTAAACCTATTTTGTATGCTCCTTTGTAGATGATATTACCTTGGATGTAATGCTATTTCTTTACTTTGTATTGTATCTTCTTTTCTTGCAATTTTGGCCATCCAAAATGGAGGAATTATGAGCCTTTTGAGAGGCTTCATTTCTATGCTTGGAGTGGACTACTATTTGGTTGTTCTTGACTATAATAATGTTCCCTTAAGGCACTCTAGATTCTACCCTAATACCTGCATACAACCGATTAGAATGATGCACAATAATATAATAACTTTTGGTTATAAGAAACCTTCTTGCACTCCTTTTTGTAGATCTGATTTTTTGGTTTTTATGGTAGAATTTTGAATGCAATGGGGGATTTGAGGTGGTCTTATTGAATAGACACCTTTCCCATTTTTTCTTGGGTAATTTTATAACAATCCCAAGCTTATAATGGTGTAGATAAAATATTCTCTTTGATGTAATTTTCTGCACTTTCACCTTGCTTAACTCTGTAATGCTTTGAATTAGAGACTCACCAAGTCTCAATTTTTGAAGCTTTCTTTGTTGACTTTAGTTACTTGATATCTTCTCCAAAATTTGGAGGATTCTAACCTATTTTTATGGATTCCTTTGACCACTAAAAATTATAGTTTTTAATGCATTGATGGTGTCTTTAGACACTTGATGCTAATCTGATTTTGTGCTTCTCAAGAACACAAACACTAAGCTTTTTGAGATTAATATAGTAGTGCAAATAAACCCAATAATATTTCAATTTTAATGTACTAAAAATCACACCTTATCACTCCAATCAACTCTCAAAATAACTTATAAATACACTTAATCAATTTACTACAACTAATCAAGAATAATCTGAAGTGAATCTTTAAGAGTTATTCTACAATTTCACTACAAAAAAATTGTAGAAACTAGTCTTCTTTTTATTTCCAAAGTAGATATTTGATAGTTGATAGATAGTTGTAATTTTGTAATCTAATCAAATCCAAATATAATGTGCATATGCACCTTAAAAGGAACTTTTCTCTTTTGCACTTTTGAAGACTATAATTCAATTTTACTCTTTTGTAACTCTAATCTAAATTAAGGTGCTCTAACAAATATGATAAGTAATCCAATTAATGAATCTAATTGCACCGATGGTTGCTTACCTTTTTGAAAGCTTTTTTAGCTATTTTGTAGCTTCTGTAGATCTTGGTGTCTAAGATCACCAAGTTATTGCTTTGAGTAGGATCTTGTTGCTTAGTTTCTTCTTCACCAAAAAGTGGTCTTGAAATTTCTTTTATGAGCCTAGGTTTTGATGATTTGATCCGTTAAGCAATATTTTCCTTTTGCTATAGATTTGGAGAAGACTTTATCTCTAAAATGTTGCCTTCTTATTGTAAGGTAATTTTCAAATCTCTTAGATTTGGTAGGCTTCTCATGTCTTCAATTCTTCTTATCAAATTCTAACTTCAAGTAGGATATTCTTCTCAAGATTCTAAATATATTGAGGTCTTCTGATATTTGACACTCCTTTCCAAATTCTTCTTCTTTTGGGCTTGTTTTTGGATGGCAATAATTTTCCCAAATTATTTTTTCAAGAAAAAAGCCCCTTACAGGGATGCCTTTGTCTAAGAGACTACGAACAGAGGGTTCTACACCGTCAAATCCACCCGAGAGTCATGCCTGATCCTACTCGCACCAACATTATTAATTGGATTTTGGGTACCCAATTTAACTTTTTGGTAGGGTGGATATTCAAACCTAGGACCTCCCTTGGAGGATTTCCCTCTCCTCTCCAACTCACCTATAACACTTGGGTAATTATTGTCCCAAATATTTCACTATCTTTTATAGTGAATTTCTCCAATGAGTTCTCCTTTGATAATTTCTTTAGTAAGGCTATCCAAGCCTTTTAATGGATGCTCGTTGAGACCTCACCAAGGTATTTTATATTGCAGCTTATTATGGTCTTCCTTGAGACCTTTTATTCAACCTTTTTTCTCTTGGAAGTGTTGGTGGTGATATCTTCTTCTGGATCTCTAATTTTAGTACTTCTAGATTCAAGCAGGACTCTCCTAGTCATTCTTATTCTTCCAATATTATAAGTTCTTCAATGATATCTTCTCTCGATCTCTTTACCTTCAATTTTGCTTTAGGTGCTGGATTGATTCTAAAGAAGATACTCTTCCTAACTTTTTTGTAGGAAGTTTTTCCAACTCATTGAATTTCCTTTTCCTACAAAACAATATTACTACTGAAATCTTAATCTACTTCTAAATCAGACAATCTCTTATAGAGTCTTCTTGAGGATAAAAGTTTTTATGGACTTTTTTAAGTATCAAGGCTTCTATGGACTTTTCTTCTAGGACAAGGCTTTTGTGGCCTTTTCTTCAGTATCAAGACTTATGTGGCCTTTTCTTCTGGATAAAGGCTTCTATGGATTTTTCTTCCTGAACAATATTTATGTGGTTTTTTCTTCTAGATCAAATGACCTTTTCTTCTAGAATAAGGCTTCTATGGATTTTTTTTTGGATCAAGGCTACTATGTCCTTTTATTCTTCTTTGAAGTTCTCAATCTAGCAATGGAGATCTTCAATCTCCTAACTTCACCTTGACTCTTCTCTAGAAGTATTCTTCTATAGTATTTTTTTCTTGCACAAGGAACTAATCTCTGCACTATGAAAGCACACCGAACTTTGGGCAATGAAGTTGAAGTCTCCTAGCTTTCTGTTATAGGAGGTGTCCTAATCATCTAAGAATTATTTTTTTTCAACAAAAAAAACTTTGGGCTATAGTTAACAAATTCTAGATATCTTGGATGATCTTCACTATCTGATTTGTCAATCTAGTGGATTGAATGCTGAGTCCTATTCTTCACAAGTTTTTTCTACAACTTTGTGGAAATACTCTAGCCAAATGTAATATCAAAATTTTTGAAACTGATATTTCTTTTAGTCGTCACTTGTGGCCCTCCCTAATTCTACCACCTAAACTCTTCTAAGAGTTTTTGATAATGGCTGGTCCAACAATGCATTAGGTTGATATAAAATTGAGGCTCTAATAATGGTTGTTTTCCTATTGATCTACGATGGCTAGATCTACTATGACTCTGATACCACTATTAGCTTTTGATACAGTATGCAATGGGATATAGCAATCACAATATGCATAATAATATGAAAGAAAGTAAATTTGCAAGATGACTAAAATATGCTATAAATAGAAATGATAGAAATGAATACAATGTAGATATGGAGGAAATGTACACTCCATGAACAAAGCTATTGGACTACATTACACCCATCACCAATATATGGTGATCTACATAGCACTATGCTACTACCTATGAATATGCTCTGAGCTTCTATATTGCTTGTTACAATGAGGCACTTTTATATAGGAAGATAGGTTCCCTAGCCAACACTCTACCTAACTATGCAAGGGACACCTTGCACATATACAACTTGCACATTAATACTTATGAATTTATTACATTGCATGAAGTAACTAGATAACTTCCCCCTAAAGCAATCTAATATCCTAAGTATGTACCTAGGAAGGTACATTTACATACCCTAAATTATGTAATATAATGTATTTCTAATAGCTCTCATAATAATTGATGGACATAAAAAATAATGTTATTGTTGATTTAATTTCCACAATTATGTTTTTTAATGATATTAATAATAATTTATAATCCCCTCTAAAATATATCTTCATATTTTTCAATAGCAATCTTAATCCATGCAGGAAGTAATGTAGAATAGAAGTTATAAATGATTCTAAGTGAGGAGAATTTTATCTTCATTATTCTTAAAAACAGTAGCATTATTGGATATTCCCATTTAAAAATAAATCCACCTATATTCTTAATAGTAACTCCATTGTCATAAATCCATATTTTAACGACTCTTGTAACCAAGAGACAAGTACCTCCTTTATCACACATGAGACATGAAACCTTCCAATGTCAAAGTTCTCCTATTGGTAATTATAGATCAACCCCAAAGTGGCTTTATGGTAGGTAGGCAAATTATTGATAGAATTATTGTGGTGCTTGAGCTCATCCATTCAATAGATAAAATTGGAAGACCAAAAATCCTTCTAAAACTTGATATAAATAAAGCTTATGATAGAGTATCGTAGGATTTCTTATTAAAGGTCTTGGGCAAGTTTGGATTTAGATCTAATTGGTTGAGGGTGATCAGGGCCTATATTTTCTTTGCAAATTTCTTAGTCATTATCAATGATGTTTTGGCAGACTAATTTCATAGTTGTAGGGGAATTCACCAAGGTAATCCTCTTTCCTTGTATCTATTCGTTTTGTTGGCTAAAACTCTAGGAAGAGCTCTCAAAGCTGATCCAATCATCGAATGGAATAAACCAACCTATGATATTGACCTAATTTACCACTACTAATTTATTGATGATACCCTTATATCCTTTCTAGCATTGATTCCATAAACCAGGGTTTTTAAAGATATTCTCTTGGCTTTTGAGAAAGTGGTAGGCCAAAAAGTTTTTTTTTTGAAAAGCAATATTTTCTTCTTCAATACCCCTCTTGGTAGGTAGAGGATAATTGCTAATATTTTGGATTGTGAGATTACTTCCATTCCCTCGATGTATCTGGGAATACCTCTTTTTAAATGGGGTATTAATGCATCTTTGTGAAATCCGATGGTGGAAAGAGTTCATAGGAAGCTCATCGGATGGAAAGGGTGCTCTCCTGAGTCAAATAGAAAAGTTATTATTGTTAGTTCAACTCTCTAGAGCATTTTGGTGTATTTCCTTTTCCTTTTCAAGTTACCTAGAAATATCCTCCAAAAATTAATTAAATCTAGTGTTCCTTCTTTTGGTCTAGATCTAAGGAGAAGAATAAATTTTAGTTGGTGGCTTGGGACCAAGTGTGCAGAAAAAACAAATGGGGGCGAGAGGTGAGCCTAATAAGACTAAAAGTTATGAACAAAGTGCTTATTGCCAAACATGGCTAGAGATCGACCCAAAATGAAAACATAAACTACATGTAAATTCTAAAATCTAAATATTTAGGTAATGGTAAATAGTTTATCTCTGATCCTACCCCCTCTCATGGCTCTACTTTCTGGTGAAATATTGTCAAAATCCACTTAGATATTTTGAAGGAAAGAATATTGATTTTTGGGAATGATCAAAACATTAAATTCTAAAGGGACATGTGGATTGTTGACCATCCATTGGAATCCTACTCAATACTAAGTCCGGTGGAGCCAATTACTAACAAAGCCTTTGGCTCAAAGGTGTGTGATTTTATTGAATTTATCAATGGTTAGAAATAGTAGAAATTCTTTGCCCTTCCTGGTTTTTCATAGGAGGAAAAGGATACCTTAAAAGCTCCTTTTGATCTCCTAAAATTGTATGTCCTCCTAAGGTATGCTCCAAACAAGCTGGTGTGGATTTTAGAGAGTGATGGCTTGTTCTCAGTCAAATTGAATTACTTCCTTTTAGATGTAAACTTTTATCCTTGGTTGTCAACTTGAAAATTTTGGCTTAAGGGTCTCATTCCCAAGATTAAAATCCTTTGTTTGATGGTTTAGGGTAAGTTTATTATATTATATAATATCCAGAAAAGGGGTCTTGTCCTATTGAATAGGTGTTATTTGTATGAATGTGTAGAGGAATTCTCGGTGTATCTCTTATCTATTTTCCCCTTCACTTGTGAGGCATTTACAAATGTTATAACTAATTTGATGGAGTAGTGGTGTTCCACATTTTCATCCCCTTGACTTTTCACCTTTTGCTCCTTAATATTACCCTATTTGTTATGACACATTTGGAAGGAGAAAAAATCTCGAGCCTTCAAAAATTATTTGCACTCTGTCGAGGCTATATCTTTTCTTGCTATTTCTATTATGATTGAAAATATGGTGAAGCTTCCCCTGGAAATGATTACTTTGGATAGAGATAAAGTGCTATTAAGTCCTTGGATTTAAAGATCTTTCAAATCCCTTGCCCTAAATTTATATTTTTACAAGAATTTTGGGAACCCCCTATATGGATAAAGTTGAATTTTTATGGAGCCTCTAAAGGTAATCCTGGATCGAATCATGCAAAAAGTGTTATTAGAAATTCAAAGAGTAAAATATTGTTAGTCTTTGCTAAAAATTTGGGCTGTTAGACTAGCCATTTCATGGAAGCAAGAGCACTCTTCCAAGGCGTATCTCAATTGGAGTTACTGGATTACATGAAGGTAATTACAGAAGGTGATTTCCTCAATATAATTAATATTTCCAAAGGTGCTTAGACCCTAACTTGGACCATATCAAAGCTTATAGTAGAAGCTTAAAGAATAATTCAATACCTTGAAAATATTCAATTCAAAAATATATTTAGGGAAGGAAATAAATATGTGAATATTTTGGCCAACCTAGGCCTATATCAGGAAGACATCACTATCTGGTAGGAAGACTTCCCAGTTGGGTTAAATCATATGGATAATGAAAGTAGATATAGATAGTCCCATGTAAAATAGTCCCCTCATAAAAGGTAGTTGGACCTATGCTAGCTTGGTCGCTCATGCCCAAGAGTTAGGACAAATCCACCTCTATAATTTGAATTTAATTTTGGCCACTCTTCATGCCCTTAGGAGAAGGGACCATAGTCAAAAGAAATAAAATTACAAGTGGAAAAATCCCTTATCTTTCAAGGAAAGGGGTTTCAAGTGGGAGCTAGCTCATAGCATGTCTTGTTGCTTGCCCCCTTGTTTAATAATTCCTTTATTTTTTTATTTTTGTCTTTCTCCTTACTGCTAAGGAGAAACACTCAAGTCTAGGGTGGAGGTGTCAAGGGTGGTAGTCTCTGATTGGTAGATATTATGAATTGATAAGGGACATAAAAATATTTTATCATTGTCTTGGATGGAAAACTATATAGTGTACACCTAATTTTAGCTTTTGATGTAATGAGCAATGGGATATAACAATCACAAGATGAAAAATAATATACATAAAAAAAACGTAAATCTACAATATGACTGAAGTATGCTGAATAAAAATAACTTAAATAAATACGAAAGGAGAGGGAAGAAAGTAGAGAGGGGAGGGCTCTATCCCTCCCCTGCTCCCCCTCCCATGCCTCCTAGTTCCTGCCCAGTCCCTGGCTCAACCCAGGTCATCCCTCCCGGGGAGTGGTTGTTTGTAGATGATCTCCTGGGGGGAGATCCTTCTCCACTATCTGCACCCCTCCCGGTCGGCTAGGGTTTCCTTGGTTGTTTTTTCAGACTGGTGCTTCCCAAGGATCCTTGTTTGGTTGGGGATCCCTTCCCTTTTTCCCTCAGGCTTCCCCTTGGGGTTTTTTGCAGGTTATTCGCGTGGATCTGGTCCCCTACATTTCTCGGTGCGGTGGAGGTGACGGTTTAGGGTTTGGACAACTTCCCCCTTTTTCTTATGAATCCTTGACGGGCTCTGTGCTTAGACGAGATTCTTGGTCCCTGCTGCTGGGATCCTCTTCTGTTTTCCTGGGGCAGGTTCCTTGTGGTGCAACTCTCTGGTCACTTCCTGATGGGCTGGATCTTCTCTGTGCTGGCTTTCGGCTTCCTACAGGATGGCTCTCGCTGAACGGAATGTTTTCCCGATGGGCGGGATGGTTTCTCCACAGGACAGGATCCGCCAAATCCGTCGATTTTCCCGTGAGGCGGGATCCTTTCTTTTCTGCTGGTTTCCCGGATGGCGAGATTTCCCTGTTGCTTCCCGTTAGGCAGGACTATTTATGGTGGTTTTGACTGCTTCCCGCGAGGCGAGATTTTATTGTAATGATTTTTCTTTGCTTCCTACTAGGCGGGATCTTCTCGATGGTGGTTTTTGGCTACTCCTCGTTGGGTGGATCTCCAAAACTACTTTCTTTCTTATTTGTTTGTTTCCCACTGAGAGGGATTGTTTCATGCTTATTGTTACCACTGGCGGGATTTCTGTTTTGGTGTTCAGTTTCAAGGGATTGATGCCCTAGGCCCATTGCTTATGTAATCAGGTTTTGGGATCCTTGTTAAAACCCGTTGTAAATACAAACACTACTTACCAAAAAAAAAATAACATAAATGAATACAATGTAGCTATGGAGGAAATGAACACTCCATTAATGAAGCTACTAAACTACATTGTACCCATCACCAATATATGGTGATATACACAACACTGCACTACTACCTATGACTATGTTGTAAGCAACTCTATCTATCTATGTCCCCCTTCTCATATCTATCTGACAATGAGGCCTTTCTTATATAGGAACACAGGTTCCTTGGCCAACACTCTACCTAGATGTGCAAGGGACAACTTGCACATATACAACTTGCACATTGACACTTGTGCATTTATTACATTGCATGAAGTAACTAGATAACTTCCCCCTAAAGTAATCTAATGTCCTAAGTATGTACCTTGGAAGATACATTTACATAACCCAAATGATGGAATAGAATCTATTTCTAACACCCTCCATATATTACATTATTTGGGTATTGAAGACTTTAGTCTTCAATATGGATCTTCCTCCAACGGATAAAGGAATTTGTATTCTCCTTCGTTGCTCACTATATTCAGGTTCTACAGGTAATTTGTGTCTTCTATCCAGCCACCGTTGTAGTTCTCCTTGCAAGTATCTTCATTTGGTTTTGATTGTTGATGAATGAGTAAAGCATGGTGCAATTGTCCTCTCATATTCTTGATTCTTCTATGCTTACCTTTTTGGTGTATTGGTTCTTCATTTTCTTCTACCTATTCCTCTGTAAATGTGTTAGCATCATTTTGAAACAACACAATATCTTGAGAGATTTCCATTGCATCTAGGATGTATGTATTTTCATGGATTGTTCCTGTTGCTTTTATTCCATATTGATTCATAATGAGGCATGTATTGATCCCATCCATATATCCAAAGTTGATCATATAGTTGTTTTCTACTAGCTTGCTCACTGAAATGAGATTGAAAGTTAATCCAGGAACATACAATACTTTTTGTAGTAGAAGATCTGGAAATGATTTGCTAGGTGTCACACATCCATATCCATGTATAGGATAGGTTTGGTTATCTGCAATTCTTAGTCTGTATCCTCTAGCAACTTCAAGACAGTCAAACCATTGTATATTTCCTGTCATATGATGATTGGCTCCTGAGTCAATGTACCACATGTTTTCATGTTTTGTAGACTGGTTCTTGTTGGAGCAAGTTTTACATTCATTGTATGATATTCCTTTTCCCATTTGAAGAAGTAGAAATGAAGAAAAAATATAGAATTGTAGTCTACCTTATGGCTCCCAATATTAGAGTATATAAGCTTGATTTGATAAAACCTTAGGTTTGTAGACTTCCTTATGTCTCCCTAGTGATGAGAGTATGAATACCTAATTTTTAGGTTTTTGTAGAAAGCTTATATCTTCCCAACTTGATAATCTTTGAAGGATATTATTATCAAGTTTTGTAGAATGCCTTATGACTCCCTAGAGATATAATATAGTGCTTTTGTAAAGATATAGTTCAATTTTGGTTGATTTTGTACAAATTTTGTAAAGATAAAAAATCAACTTCTTAACACCTTATTACTCCTATTGAACTAAGCACTTTTCAATTTTGAAGAGGTTTTAATGTTGGATTTCTTTTATCCCTTTAGAGAAGTTTTTGAGACAAGAATATTATAATTTTCCAACCTTAAAAAGCTTTAATAACCTCTTTTTATATCCCTTGGATTGTTTCTAATTTCCAATAACCTAGTTTGGAGTTGTAGCCCTTATGACTCCCAAATTTGGAAAATTAGAATACATTAATATTTGCAAATTTTAAATGAAATAATTCCAAGTAGTATTCCTTATTTCTCCTAGGTTATGCTTTGCAAATATTAGACAATTTTAATATTTAATTTCCCTAAGTTTTGCTTTCAAATGAAGATTGATTTCTTTCAATAATTCAACCTTATAATATAACCTTATAACTCCCTTTTTATGGAAAGCAAAATAGATGGAAATTGTACCTTTATAAAATCGATGGTAGACTATCCTTCTTGGGCACTGTGAGTAATGGAAGATTCTTCCACATGCAATTTGCTTCAACACTCACTTCAATGCTTCCTTGACCCGTTTGACCAGGAGTAATGTGCTTCATTGTTTGCTCTCAAAATGTTCTCCAAGTTGTTGTCGATTTGCTATCATGTGATTTCCAAGATACTACCATGATATGGCAAAAATATTGTTGAGTCGCTTCAGACTCACTTTCTACCATTGCTGCCTTTCATTGACTATCCTTTCACCTCCTTGACCACCCTTTTTATGGAAGATAAGTCTTGAAATTTGTGACAAGTGTCACAACTATTACGTATGAGCGCTCACTCCTTTTTAATGTAACAATCCTTTAGTAACGCTCTGCTAGCTTCTTGGTCACCTTGTAATGCATGAACACTTGTGTGAGTGCTTGTAACTCCTTCGTGAGTTTTCTTGGATGTTAAGAAATGGGATGGCACCTTAGAGAATTTGTGCCAAGTGGCTTTCAACCTTTCTGCATGGAGTTCTTTCATTGTAACACTTCCAAGGAGAGTATAACTCCTTTTTGTATGCCTCTTCTTTACTTGCTACATTTCTTGGAGTGCAAGCAACCTCTTCTCTTGTTGGTCGATCGTTGAGGTGATTTTGGAGCTTCGAATGGCATTGTAGGTGATTCTTTTGGTGGAAAATCTTCACCAAGCTAGCAACCTCTAAATATATCACCTATTCTCCTCGTTCCTTGTTCCCTTCAATGTGATCCTTTTATGCTATTCATCCACGTTGATTGAGGTAGAATCTACCACCTTTTTTCTTGTAAAAGAGATCTCCCTTTCTGTCTACGTAAATGCAAGTTGATGATCGACTGATATGTGCATTGCCTTTTGTAGGTTCGTCCATCCAAGATGTGAAGTGTGAGCCCCTTTGAATGGCTCCTTGTGCCGTGGATGAGGAGTGCTTGATATTCTAACTTTCTTGCTTGATGTTTGACCTTTCTTGGCTGGATTTCCCTGTAGTTTTTGTGCCTTTAGTGGCACCTTCAATCTGCCCTTTTCCTATGAAAAATGTAGTGCAATACCTTGTAATATTCTATGAGAATAATATGTTCTTATTGCACCCTTTTTGCACTCCTTCTTGCAGGTCTTGTAGTCTGATTTTGTAGCAGATTTTGAATGCACAAATGAGGGTTTTGAGGACGTCCCTTTGGATAGACTCCTTGCCCTCTTTGCTTGGATATTTAATGATAGATCCAAGCTTTACAAATGTTGTAGATAGAAGCTTTTTTCTGCTACACTTAACCCTGTAGTGCTTTGGATTTGAGACTCACCAAGTCTCAATATTTGAAGCTTCTTTTGGTTAGTTTTTATTCACTTGTACTAACCAATTTTGGTGGCTTCTATTGGCCACTATGAGTTGCATATTTTTGTGCTTTAAGAGTGTCTTTAGACACTTGATGCAAACTAGATTTTGTACCCTTCTCAAAAGCACAAAACTAATTTATTTTGAGAGTAATAATAGTGCAAATGAATCTAATAATATTTCACTTTTAATGCACTAAAAATTTCACCTTATCACTCCAATCAACTCTCAAGAACATGCACTTAATCAAATTTACTACAACTAATCAAGAATAATATGAAATGAACCTTCAATAATTATTTTGTAATTTCACTACAATCAATATTGTAGGACTTAGTCTTCTTTTTATTTTTCCAAAGTAGATGATAGGTAGTTGATAGAAGTAATTCAAAAATCTAATCAACTCCTAATCAATGTGCAAATGAACCTTAAAAATAACCTTTATTTTTGCACTTTTGAAGACTGTAATCTAATTGCAACTTTAATCCAAATTCAGGTGCTTTAAAAAATCTGATAAGTAATCCAATTAATGAATCTACTTGCACCAAGAAGTTGCTTACCTTTTTTTTGAAAGCTTCTGTAGCTCTTTTGCCACTTCTGTAGAGGATGTAGATCTTGGTGTCTAGGATCACCAAGTTGTTGCTTCGAGTAGGATCTTGCAGCTCTTTGTAGACTATTTTGAACAACTCCTTCTTCACCAAATGATGGTCTCAAACTTTATTTCATGAGCCTAGGATTTGGTGGCTTTTTCTCCTCTTGTGTTCTCCTCCTTCTGCTATAGATTTGGAGAAGTCTTTTATCTCTGAAGTGGTGCCTTCTTGCTATGGGAGGCAATCTTCAAATCTCCAATATTTGGTGAGCTTCTTCTATCTTCAAGTCTTCTTGTCGAATTTTGACTTCAAGCAGGATCTTCTTCTCAAGATTTTGAATATCTTGAGGTCTTCACTAGATTCTTCTTCTTCTCGGATTTGGCACTCCTTGCCAAATTCTCCTTCTCTTGGGCTTGTTGTTGGATGGTGACAATTGTCCCAAGTCCTTCACTATCAGGGGATTCTCCTTGGTAGTGGATTTCTCCAGTGAGTTCTCCTTTGAGAATTTCTTCAGTCAGGCTCTCCTAGCCTTTTTCTAAAGAACACAACCTTATACTAAGAGGTGGGTGAAAAATATAAGACCACTTTTTACTTTTATTTCCCTAATAGTATTATGCAATATATCAATAGCAATATCAACATCATTAATAAAAGTAATGCAAAAATTACCACACATAATAGAGACACCAATTTAACGTGGTTCACCCAATGTGGGCTACTCCATGAAGAAAATATTTCACTAAAATTTTCTCAACAAATCTCTTGGGAAACCTTAACCTTTTACAATGTTTATGCACCTCTATATAAAGGATACACCAATTCCCTAATCAAGTTCATGGATTTCTATCCACAGGAGACACTAATCTTCTCAGCTAGTTTGTGGATCTCTATCCACAAGAGAACTCCTTTCTCCTCTACTCTGGCTGGTGATTTTCTAGAACTGTTGTGTCCATTGCACTGGTTGGTGATCTTCTAGAAGAACGGTTGCATCCACTGCACTGGCTAATGGATATATATCCACTGAAGACTCTTGTGCTCAATCAGAAGACCTATCTTCACTACCCTAACTAATGGAACTTTATCCACTAAATATTGTCATACTCTATACTATGTCACCTCCAAATCTTGATCTTAGATCTATATCCAATATGCACTAAAAATAGTCCTTTGATCTAGCACAAATATGCTCAATATATATCTTTGGTCTGGCATAAACTTGTCGTCAAATCTGCACCAAAATTTGTTCTCAAATCTACACTAAACACAATACTTTGGTCTAGAAAATATCTGCTCAATATCTATCCTCAAGACTTAACACAAATATTGAATCAATAACAAATCAACTCTGCTAGATCTTCTCCAAACCTTAACTCAAGGTTTGAATAAATCAATCAATAAACTCTTCTCTCAAGTCTTCTCAAAGACTTGTCTCAAATATGCATTTATGCTTTCACAAAATCTCACACTAATCTATCCACAAGTCCTCTCTAGAACTTGTCCAATATGCTCTCAATCTCTGTCTTCAAATCTATATTGTAAGCTTCCATAAAATCTCATACTAATCTGTCCACAAGTCTTCTTCAAGACATGTGTTATATTTGCTCAACAAGTCCTTACTAGAACTTATCCAATCTTCTCAACAATTCCTCACTAGAACTTGTCAAATATCATAGAAACATATAGAGAATTGTTAGAGACTCAATATGCTTCACACTCACAACTATGCTCAATAACTTTCAATATATATTCTTACCACATAAACATACAGAGGATTGTTAGAGACTCAATATGCTTCTTACTCACAAACACTCAATCACTTTCAAACTCTTTTTCAAATCAATTTAGAATATAGAACAATTTGTTTCACAGAATTAGAACTATCACTTCAACACTTCCACTTGACTAGGCTCAATCAACTCCACTCAATCAATCACTCAATGAAATAATCCTTGCTTACAAACCCTAGTCCAAGAATATGAACACTCACTCAATAATTTCCAATAATGCTTATCAAACAATCTCACATAACAATGATACTCATGATCTTGCACAAACCCTAGTTCCAAGATAGTTCTCAACTTCACATAACAATGATACTCATGTTCTTGCACAAACCCTAGTTCCAAGATAGTTCTCAACTTCACATAACAATGATACTCATGTTCTTGTACAAACCCTAATCATGCATATGAAGGTTCATTCAATGTTTCCAACAATGCTTATCAAACAAGGTTTTTATCATCAACTCTCACTCAAAAAATCCTTTAACAATCAAACTCAACAATGCTTATCAAACAATCCTTTTCACTTCAACTTAGTATTCATAACATCCAAAAATCACTCATAAGGATAATATGCCCTTACCTCTTGTTTGAAGATGATTTGACCTCAAACACCTGTCTCAATCACAATTACTCTTTTGCCAATTTTAAGGGTTAGATAGCAAATATTTGTCCTCAATAATTTCTCATAAGAATATTTTACCAAGTCAAAATATCAAAACTTAATCAACCTTATTTCTCCTTCCAATACAATTTATTGACTTTGTTTTCAACAAATATTTCTAACTCCTATGGCACACCTTATTACTCCTTTCAATATAATTTATTAACCTTGTATTCAACAAATATTTCTAACTCCTAAGGCACACCTTATTACTCCTCTTAATAAGCTCAAGACACTCAAAAATCAAACCCTAACATAAAATGATGCAACTCCTTTTATCTCCCTCACAAAAACCTTGAAATAAACAATTTCCACTTTACAACCTTTTAAATAAAAAATTATTTTTGCAAATTTTGGAGCCTCCGCAAATTTTAGAGCCAAGCAACTAGAGCATACCTTAGTATAGTGCAAAAGCTGCCTTAGTGGGTTTCAAAATCGGAACCCTTCCCTATCGAGTGCCTTAGAAAGGTGCACGACCACCACATGGGCTACAAGCCTCCAAACAAAGGGAAAGGCTAATGCCTTATCTTTGTCTTGCTCTACGTGCACAAAATTCACCAAAAAGACTCATTTGCTTTGTAAAAATTCAACTCATGGGATTCGATCCCTACACCTTTCTTTGACATAACGTCTTAGTGCCTTCCTTGCTGCCAGTCATGCTACATTGTGCCTTGGATATGAAGATGAAGGTCCTCCTTCTTGTCTTATATTTTGCCTAGAAAAGTCTTTAAAACACATGATTGCTTCCCTTTTTAATGTGCACGAAATTTCTTAATTTTGGATGATTAATGGCTTGGGTCTCTTCCATCCTTTATATGCATAATGTGATGTCTTCGACAACATCGATGTGATTAATTCAAAATTTTAAATTATAAACTTTATAACCCTATCTTTAGTATTAGCTTAATTAATTTATAAATTAACTTATAATTAATTTACAATTAAATTAATAACTTTAAAAGTTAATTAAATTTATTTATAAATTAAATTATAATAAAAGTATTATAATTAATTAACTCTTTGGATATTGCACTTTTAATATTATAATGAATTATTATAATATTATTTGGCTCGGGCCTTCCTTTTGCCCTTTAAACCTCATCTGACCACCTGGAAGAAAACTTCCTTTTGCACTTGATTACAGAACTTGAAACTAATGCTGCTCACTGAAACTGATGCTCACTAGTGTTGACTTCTTGACATAAATGACAACAAAACCTACTCATATTTACAATAATATCCCCCTTTGTCATTGATGACAACCCAATTATATTTTACCATTTTCTTAACCTTTTTCTATTATGCTCCCCTGGGAAAATGCTCCTCCTGACTCAATGCTTTCCCCTTAAATAAAATCTCCCCCTTAATCAAATATCTCCCCCTTTGACATAAATGGAAAATGGTCACCTTTGGGGCTCGAGACTAAGAATGAAAATATTAGCTTAGTCCCTCCCCCACCTCCTCTTGAGATGGTTAATTCTGGGGTGGGAGTATTTCTATTCCCATCATGTATTGATCTTTACCTTTATCTACTTTCCTTCTCACATGGTCCTTTTGATTCCTCTGACTATTCTTGTTCCTACTTGTCTTTGGAATTTCTACTCCACACCACTTTGTTGTATGTCCATCATTATTGCACTTATAAAAATTAATTTTATTATTCCTTGGAGGTGCAAATATACTGGGATTTCTTGTGGTGAAGCCATATCTATTCCTATCATGAACCTTGAAACTCATTAATTTGTGACCAAACTGATTACAATAGTAGAAATACCCTTGAAAAAGTTGCATGTTTCTGAATTTTCCATATTCATGTCTTTCATGTGTCTTGTACTATGTAGCCTTGTGCCCAAACCTGTGGTATGAGAAGCATCATCCATTGAAACTACCTTGCCTTGACCTCATTGGTCTCTTAGTATCTTTTACCCTGTGTTGGTTCTTGTTCTATATGTTCCTCTTTATGCATTGTTCCTTTCCTTGTTGAACATTCTATTATAAAACTCATCCTTATACATCTCACTCTCTCTTACACTCTCATTCTAAAGTTTCTTCTTCTTTAGAACTTGAGGTTGACTCCTCTCCTTGTTTCTTTTGTACCTATTCAAAACCAAGACCTATTTTGTTTGTTGATCGTATTTGTACCTTGATCATCTTATCTACGATCTTTGAGATCCTTCCAAATGTATGTAATCTATCCTTATACTTTTTTACTTCTTCCCTTAGTAGAGCCATTCATGTTCTAACCTTTCACATTATAAGACCTTTACTTCTAACTTATCTTTAAACTTATTTGTCTTAGCCATTGAATTATTTAGATCCTCTATAAGCTTTCCTTTCTCTTCATCACATTCTTGAAACTAAAGCTTAAGTTGAGAGTTTTGATTTCTTACCTTCTTTAATGCATTAAGGGCATGAATAAGTTCATCTTCATGATAAAATTCTCCTATTTTTATTCTTCCTCTATTTGTTTACCTTTGAAAACATCTTCATTGTTTTTGAATTGTCTTCTATAGGATCACCTCCTTCTTCTTCTAATGCCATTAGAATATTGTCTTATGGTCCTTCAACCACATCTTCATATTCATCATCACTAAAACTGAAACCACTCTTTGTACAACTATCTTTAATATGACCAAATTTACCACATATAAAACACTTGAGGATTGTTAGTGACCTTTTCCTAACCAATTCCTTTTCTTTTTCCAAAAATAGAACTTCATATTTATCATTATCTGAGGAACTATTATCACTATCACTTGAGTACTTACTTGCCTTGTCTGCATAGAAACTCATCTTCTATCTTCGGAAGAATTTATTTCCTTTCTTTCCTTGACCATCCCTACTTTTCTTTTGGTACTTGTATTTTTTTGATTCCCTATTCTTCTGATCCTATTTTTCTTCATCATTTATATTTCTAGCTTCTTGAAAATCAGTTGCATAGTAACCATACTTTTCATAATTGAAACATCTAATAGATTTCACATCTTTAAATCTTCTTGGATCCTTGTTTCTTCTGCCATAATTTGCTTCTTCATCACTAGATGAATCATTTCTTGACTTTGACGTCTTACCCTTAATCTTATTAGTAGCTTTGAAGGCTACTTCTTTCCAGAGATTAGGTTCCTCTTTTGTTCTCATCTCAAAAGTTGTAAGAATGCCAAGTAA
The DNA here is from genome assembly GCA_028583015.1 of Wollemia nobilis. Lineage (NCBI taxonomy): Eukaryota > Viridiplantae > Streptophyta > Pinopsida > Araucariales > Araucariaceae > Wollemia > Wollemia nobilis. The sequence goes on along the minus strand of JAQPPZ010013020.1, from coordinate 1,834,172 downwards.
TTCATACATTGTCAAAATATCACCATATTTTGATTCCTTTATAGCTAAAATATTTTCACTAAACCTTTTGGGAGAGATCTTAAGATCTTATCACAAACATTAGATTCTTGAACCTCAAGTCCAATTCCTTGCATGGATTTAACAACCTCATCTACATGAAGTATTTAAGAACTAAAAAATTTTCATCCTTCATTTTTATATCTTCAAATTGTGCCTTGAGATTTTGCAACTTTACCTTTTTTACCTTTTTATCTCCTTCATATATGCCTTGCAACTTATACCAAATTTATTTTGTTGATTTGCAATGCATAAACTTAACAAACTCTATTATATACAAACCTCTCAAAATTGTATTTATTGCTCTTGAATTGTAATGATGTAGAAGCTTAACATATTTATCTTTAGGTAGAGTAACTTGTGGTGTGTATCCATTTTCAAATGCTTCCCATATTTCATTGCCAAGTGCCATCATTTAAATCTTCATTCCCATACTCCAAAATACATAATCACTTCTATCAAAAATTGGAGTTGAATTATCTGAGGATCCACTCTTAGAATCCATTTGTGTTCTTGTAATATTTTCCTTCAAGTTAAACTCTTTTGAAGAAACCCACTTTGATACTAATTCAATAACACAAGCTTATACTAAGAGGGAGGGTGAACAATATAAGACCACTTTTTACTTTTATTTCCCAAATAGTATTATGCAATATATCAATGACAATACCAAAAAAAAAAAATCAAAGTAATGCACAAATCACCACACACAATAGAGACACCAATTTAACGTGGTTCACCCAATATGGGCTACTCTACAAATAAAATATTTTACTAAAATTTTCTCAACAAATCCCTTGGGAGACATTTTCCTTTTACAATGTTTATAGACCTCTATCCAAAGGAGACACCAATCCCCTAATCAAGTTCATGGATATATATCCATAGCAGACACCAATCTTCTCATATGGTTGATGGATCTATATCCATAAGAGAACTCATTTCTCCTCTACTCTGGTTGGTGATCTTCTAGAGTAATTGTTGCTTCCACTGCATTGGCTAATGGATATCTATCCATTAAAGACTCTTGTCCTCACTCAGAAGACTTGTCTTCATTACCCTAGCTAATGTACCTCTATCCAATAAATACTATAATCCTCTATACTATGTTACCTCCAAATATTGGTCTCAACTCTATCTCAAATCTGCACTAAACATAGTCCTTCGATCTAGCACAAATATGCTCAATCATTGTCTTTGGTCTGGCATAAACCTGTCCTCAATTTTGCACCAAATTTTTTCTTCAAATCTGCACTAAAAATAGTCCTTCATTCTAGCACAAATCTGCTCAATATCTATACTCAAGCCTTAACACAAAGCTTGAATCAATCACAAATCAACTCTGCTAGATCTGCTCTAAACCTTAACTCAAGGTTTGAATAAATCAATCATTCAAATTTGCTCTAAAGTCTTCTCAAAGACTTATATCAACTTTGCATTGTAAGATTCCACAAAATCTCACACTAATATATCAACAAGTCCTCTCTAGAAATTGTTCAATCTGCTCTCAATATCTGTCTTCAAATCTGTATTGTAAGCTTCCACAAAAACTCACACTAATCTGTCCACAAGTCTTCTTCAAGACTTGCCTTAAATTTTCTCAATAATTATTCACAAAGACTTACCTCAAATCTACTCAACAAGTCCTTACTAGAACTTGTCCAATATTCTCAACAAGTCCTCACTAGAACTTGTTAAATCTCATAGAAACATATAGAGAATTGTTAGAGACTTAATATGCTTCACACTCTCAAAAATTCTCAATCACTTTCAACATCTCTTCTTACCACATAAACATATAGAGAATTGTTAGAGACTCAATATGCTTCTTACTCACAAAAACTCAATCACTTGCAAACTCTTTCTCAAATCAATTTTTTCCAAGAATAGGTCTATTAAGAGGTTGTATAGGTGTACTTTTTTCCAAGAATGGGTCTAACCAAATTGATCTATGGAGGTGGCTATTTCCCATGTCAGTTTTGTGGAGCTTGAGCTAGAGGTGTGACACATGTGTTGTAATTTTGAGTTCTAAAAGTAAGTGTAAGGCGTATTTTCTATGGTCCATGGTTATCACCACCCTTTAGCATAGACCAGAGTGCAAGGATTCTAAAACATTCGATCCCCCATTCATAAATATATTGAGAATTCCTAGATAGATTAATAGGGTGATTTTTCCTTAGTACAACTCCCAGTGTAAGAGCTAGAATGAATGTGGTGAAGGTGGTGTTGGTTATTTCATTTTTAGAAATCCCTACCATCCTAATTGGTTGTGTGGTTGTAAAATTGCTTTACCTTATCCATTTCTCATGATTTTTCACAATTATCTGGGGCCACTAGTTGATAGGAATGTTTGTACTTATTTATTCTATCATGTAAATTTGATCCCTATGAGCATTTTCATGTCTCAAGATGGTAATGAAGTGTTATCAATGTTTGGCGAGTTCATTGGTGTTAGGGGTGTATTTTAGAGTGTAATGAATTGTGTCAAATGTACTCTTGAAATTATGTCCTCCCTAATATTGAAGCCAAGATCTTTTATTTTTGATGAGGATATAAGAAATATACTAAAAAAGGGCAACATCCTTTAGTTCCTATTTAAATTCATTTGTCACCACAGAGAAATGGCCAAGCATATGGCCTATTCACGAAAAAATGGGATGGTTAGGGCTAGGACCCTTGAATTCAAAATCAATATCTCTCTGATTGTTGAGGTGATGGGTTTGGTAATGGATGGGTTCTTGCATAATAGAGAAAAACACTCTCTAGCTAGGGAATCTCAAAATTTCTTGGGTGAGGAAGAAGAATTGATAAGAATTCAAAATGGGTTCAAGTGAAACTCATTGAAAGCACCCTAGGTTAGAGTGAAATTAGTCATAATTTAGTACTTTTCTCTTGATGAAAACTAGGATATTCTCAAAATATTTCACTTTAGGTTTCTAAACCATATACATCACAAGAGGTTGATGAACATCCTCTCTTTCTTGTTTCAGTCTATGTCCAGGTCAATAAGCAGGGTAAAAATATATTGCTCTTGACCCAATCTACCATGGTTTAGAAAAAATGTTATTTGATCACAAGGTTAAAAGTAGAGGCTTGTCAGAAAAGGACATCCTAAATTCTCTGAATAGGGTGTTGAATCCCAATGTGGATTATCCAAAATCCTCCAACTTAGAAGGAACTAAATTTATTAGTCAAGAAGCTATTAATGTTACCCCCATTTCAAGGTCTGTGACCAGGGTGGAAAAATCTCCCTCTAGAGGAAAAGGTGGTAGTAATGAGAGGACCAGGAGTTCAAATCACCTGGTCGCTAATATATCCAAATCTAGGAAGGCCTCGCTATGTGTTGGAGACTCTATAAAAATTTTATCCATCCAGCTAAGAAAACATCAAAATTTCTAAAAAGGTGTAGGACCCTCGGGTCATAGGTTTTAGATAGGCCCCCAAATCGCTCAAGAAAATGCTCCTAAAGTTTCAAAAATCCTTGATTGACTCTATGCACACAACTATCTCATACACAAATGAAATTATGATTCTCATGGGTTGGGAGCAGTGGGAGATGAAGGATCAAGAAGCGGATAATGGTACTAGATCCAATGGGATCAACGAGCAATTCTTGGCCTCATGGATTGTATTTCTTTTGGATTCTATCATCTCTATCTCGACTTTTTTAGTATGGTGATGCTACCCTGCATGGGAGGTCTATTTATTTTAGTAAGAATGAGCTAGTTTCTCTTAGTTTAATTTTGGGGTTGGTAGATGGTATCATAGTGGAGCTCGCTAGTCTCTAGGTTGGTTGGTTTTCTTTATGTTATGTTAGTTCTTTGGCCTTCTTTGCTTCTCTAGGAAGGTTGGATGGATCTATTTTGTAAAATATTTGGGGTTCCTTCTATAGACACCTAAAAGTCGCACATAGTCACTCATAGTTATTCGTAGTCAATCGTAGTCAGCCATAGGCATGCATAGTCACTTGTAGGTATGCATAGTTACATATAGGTATGTGTAAGAACATGTAAGCATGCACACACCTATAGACATATGTAGTTACCTATAAGCATGCATAGTTATTTTTAGGCATGCGTAGTCATCCGTAGTCACAAAACCTAAACAAACTACGCTAATCATACCCAAAACACCTCCTATTCATGAAAAGGGTATCTACAACCCCCTTTAGGCCATATAAACCCTTTCCTACACCTAACTAAGGTTCCCATGTGACCATATCCTCTAAAAACCTAATCATGGTAATTATAATTCTATTTTGAAATTTACTTTATCACTAAAGTATAATTTATGGACTAAACATGTTTAATTAGGATTAAATCAAGATTAACCTTAATTCTATCCTCACACATGTGTGCACCCACTATTTAGTTAGAATATTTCCAAACGATGCCTAACCTAATATCAAACTAACCTAGGATTTGTCTAATTAGGGTTAACCCTAACCCTCACTCACACATGTGTGCACCTAGGATATTTCTTCAAGGTACATGAAGGAATAACTCATATTCCACTTCATCACCCTAGCCTCACAATGGTAGAACCTAACCTAAGGTTTATGCCACCTCACAAAGGACACCTCACCCTCCCCCTAGCCTTGGACCACTCTGTAAATAGATGGTAATTTTCACCATGAAACTCTCTCTCACCCTTTTGGCTAACTTACCAAAACTCTACCAAAATTACTCTAGAACATCTTTCATCATTTCTAATTTCTTCAAACATAAGAAAATAGTGCTAAGAAATATTTTGAACATAAATCAATAGGAAAAATCAATGACCTTAAGGTTCACACACCATCGTGCAAACTTGAGCAGAGGTTCACACATTGCCATGTGAACCTGGTCTACAACAACCATATAGCTACAGATTAGGTAGGTATACTCTATTTACAATTTTTACAATATTATCTCCAATTTTCAGCATGTTTTATTTCTTTCTTAGGTCATTTTTGTTTGTATTAACATGGGGTTTGATCTATGATAGATCCCCAAACACATTAACCTATTTTTGTAGGTTTACATAGGTATACAATACATATCCAAGCATCCAGCTGGTGGCACACATACAAGGAAGACCACCTACATTGAGGGCACTAGAAAGCATTAGCAAGTGCATCTACATTCATATTGAAAAGAGAGGGAAATATTTCTTAAAAGAAAACCTATTTTGTAACCCCCTTTTGATATAAATAAAAAACATTTAGCATATTTATTGTTAGTTTTAAAATTGATATCACTTTTCAGTTTTTACATTCTAGCTCACCTAGTGGGACCCCAACAAAAAAAATTTAGACCAGCCTTCCTACTATCTAATTCATTGTATGAATTTATTTTTGGTGTTACAGGTACTGTAAACCTAGAACAGAGTCTATCATAGCCCTGAAACACACCTCAAGCTTTCTGCTAAGAAGTTACAGGCTTCTACACTTGGTTCACACACCCTTGTGTGAACCCCTAGTCAGGTTTGCACAATGCCATGTGAACCCTGGGAAATAGATTTAGAACAATAAAAAACGGTAAGCCTCTACAACACAGACAAAAGAAAAATCATTTGATATCCTAGGAGTCAAGTATTTTTCTCAGAACACCTATTTTTCCTTGTTCTTTTGCAAAGAATGTTCTCTTTCAAAAGCATCAACTCACTTTTCAATCTCTTTCAAAGTACCTAGGTTAGATTTTCAAATTCCTTTCAAATCACTAGGTTCAATTTTCAATTTCTTTTCAAATCACTAGAGTAGATTTTTTAATTATTTTTAAAAGTAAAAATCACTCTCAAATTTCTTTTTAAAAGCACACTTAGATTATATTTTTGAATCTCTTTCAAAGCACATAAATTAGGGTTTCAATTTATTTCAAAGTACCTAGGTTAGCTTTTCAAATTCCTTTCAAATCATTAGGTTAAAATTTTTATTCCTTTTCAAAATCATTAGGATAATTTTTTAGTATTTTTCAAAAACATCAAATCATTTTTTTCAATTTCTTTCAAAAGCACTTAGATTAGACTTTTCAAATCTCTTTCATGTCACTAGGTTAAAATTTCAATCTCTTTTCAAATCATTAGAGTAAATTTCATTTTTTTTTTTTTTCAAATCATTAGGGTAGGTTTCAAATTTTATTTTAAAGCATTTAGATTAAAATTTTTAAATCTCTTTCACAAATTTTTTGGGTAAATTTCATTTTTTTTTTTTTCAAATAACTAGGATAGATTTCAAATTTTCTTTCAAAGCATCTAGATTAAATCAATTTCAAATATGTTTTATAAATCCTCTACGTAAATTTCAATTCCATTTTCAAGTCACTAGGGTAGATTTCAAATTTTATTTTGAATCATCTTAGATTAAATCAATTTCAAATCTCTTTCACAAATCCTCTAGGTAAATATCAATTTTATTTCTTTTTTTTCAAATTACTAGGGTAGATTTCAAATTTTCTTTTAAAGCATTTATATTAAAATTTTCAAATCTCTTTCACAAATCCTCTAGGTAAATTTCAATTTCTTTTTCAAATCACTAGAGTAGATTTCAAATTTTCTTTCAAAGCATCTAGATTAAATAAATTTCAAATCTCTTTCACAAATCCTTTGGGTAAATTTTAAATCTCTTTTCGAATCACTAGGGTAGATTTCAAAATTTCTTTCAAAGCATCTAAATTAAAAAATTTAGATCTCTTTCACAAATCCTCTAGGTAAATTTCAGATTTATTTTCAAGTCATTAGATCATATTTCACATTTCTTTCCAATGCACATAGATAGATTTCAAATTCCTTTTTTCATGCACCTCATATTTGATTGCTTTCAAGCTTCCTATAATAGATTTCTTTTTCCAAAAGGCATCTAGGTTTAGTTTCTTTTTTGAAAAGGCATTTAACTAGTTTTTCTGTTGTATCATTAGTAGTGAACTCATCACCACACACTCACATTTCATACATAGTGGTAAGATTGAACTTTGTGAAATGAAAATACGACACTAAAACAAATATGAAAGTAAAATAACTTCAATGAAAAAGATACTGTACAAAATATGATTTTATTCAATAAATGAGGGGGAGCTAAGAAAATCCTTTGTTACAATTTGTTTGTTCAAAAGAACTTATTTTGATACAATAAATACAGGTGCTAGGATTCTTCAAAATCCTACCTACAAAACAAGTAGTGTCTCCAATATATCTTGCTTCCAACAGGGTGAGTGGGCTTCTAGTTATTCGTAATCAGGCCACTCTAGCTTTAGTAGCTACTCAATAATCCTTGGTGAATGCTACCTGATCCTGCACACACAACAAACATATAGCTATTAGCAAACAAAATGAGGGTTCCACAATGTGAACCCTCAGAAATTCAAACTAAAAACCCTAGATCTGAATAAACAAAACATGCAAAATCTAAATAACATCAAATAAAAATGCATAGAATAATTACTTTGCTATTTTTTTGCTTTGGTGTAGATTAATGGTAGGGTTCCCAGATCGCACCTGATGATATTACATGGTAGGCTCTGGTGTGTGGCTGTGGGGACAACAGACTTTGTGCTGCACCTGTAGAATGCAGTAGGCACTTTGTAATGCCTATGGGATGAGGTAGGTGCTTGATAGTACCTACAAATTAGGGTTAGATCTATAGAGGTAGATCAAAGAATTACAAAGAATTCAACAGATGGAAGATGATGGTAGCGATGGAAATAGGTTGTGAAGATGGATAGAATCAAGAAATCCTAGGGTAGACTAGGGTTTTGGGGAAGGCTATACTAGGGCACAACTAAGGCAATGTAGGTCAAATTCACTTAGAAAGTAAGCTCACGAAGGTTGGTTAGCAAGAGCTCCAATCAAAGCTAGTTCGAACCAATTAGCAAAAGTTCCAGGGATTGAGCATTGAGAATGATCCTATTTATTATCAAACCTTGTTTTTTCTTAGGGTTTTAGCTTAACACTTTTGATCGTGTGTCTAATATAAAGCAGATCCAAAGGTTGATATTAAACTTTAGGTGTGACACAAATTATGGAATATGGATGGCTGATATTAGATCATATTGAATGACTGAGGTTAATTTGGCTTATAAATATATATTTTCTAATAAATATATTAGAATATAATATAAAATCTTATATTTAAATATAAATAATATAAAATAAACATAAATAATTCAAATAGGGGTTATAAAATAGTAGGAAAAGGCTAAAGTGGGCCATTAGATGGTGGGAAAGACATGGAATGGCCAATTGAATGGTAGGAAAGGGTGATGGTGTGGACAAGTGGCTAGGATTGGTGTCTAAAGATGCCCCTTTTTGTTTCATGTTGCGTGAAACACAATATGGTGCAAAAACACGAGACACCTGGTTGGGATTTGGGTGTAGAAGCAGCTTCTCTCTCTTGTTGGATTTTTGAGTAATAATGTTTAAGAAAAAGAATAAATAATTTTGGATTTTTTGCATAGCTTAGCCCCTTAATTGGTGAATGAGATTATGGATGAATCTCACGAGCCAATTGAAAAATTTGTGCAAATGATGAATGATGTGATACCATTTTTACCCCAATGATGTGAAGGGGGTTGGTGTAAAATATGATATGATCGATTGTAGAGCTTACATTTAATTTTATCCATCCAAGGAAAATCAAGGTTAGATTTAAAGAGTAATAATATCGTATAGATTATATCATAATATTTAATACTAATCTTAGCTCAAGTTTCTTTTTTCGGCTTCACGTGTACAAAAAATTAAATGAACAGAATTAAATATGTGCAAAAATGAATGATACAGGACATGATAAATAAATGCAATTATGTTTTAATTTTACTATGAATTGATTTACTCATACATCTAGTTACTGATGGATTGATTTACTAATGCACTTAATTACTGTAACATGATTTAATTTATTTGTGAGGATCCTCATGCAATCTATCTTATTTTATGTAATTTGAAATGCAGTTTAATTTAAGGCTAACTAATCCTAACCTATTGTAGGGGCAAGAGCTCAAGGCTTTTCTATAGGAGTGGGCCTTGCCTCCTAGAGGGTACTGTAAGTCTTTCTCCCCTAGTTTACCTTATCTAAATAACTAGATTTCATAACTAATACTAACATTATATTTATTCTGTAAATGCAGGTAACCGATAAACACAATTTGTATAACAAAAATAAAACAACACATGAAATTGATACAAATTACCATATTTGAATAACAAAATGTTGTTTTATTACTTGAGCTTCAATTGTACATGCTGAACATGTTTCTTTAGAATTGTAAAATTATAACAGACTGTAATGTAACGATAGATGCAGCAGATAATAGAGTGTAGACATCTTTCAAGGTCTTCTATGTAATTTATACTACAACTAATACAATTCCAAATAGTATTCTCCACATATTTGAAATGAGGATTTTGTGTACTGATGACTATACATTTAATCAAGAATAATCTAAAACCTAATCATAATACACACTCCTACTTGGACGTATAAATATTTTGACTGGTCCAAGTGGTATCCTACTAATAATCCTAACAAGACAATGCTATTTTAAATGACTCGCAAGATATACATTAGGACCTCATGTACTATATTCTATGAAAGTCTAATAATATTTGATTTTATATCTCAAACTTTCCAAAATAAACTGATTACAAGCTTTATAAAGCAAATAATAACTTTGTCAACTTGAAATATTCTTGTGGATAGTATGCGAGAAAACAAATATTTTTCTAAGTAAAAATATTTGTTGTCGTCCAACTTAATGTGTCATCCATCTTGATGTGCCATCCAAATATGATGTGGCATGCTGAAGTCAATAGTCTTTATTATCCTTTAGTAATTGCTGGTAAAATATTCTTCAATAACTGTCTTCAGTTTTTACCTTCAGTAATTACCTTCAGTGACATACTTCATTAATCAACATCTATAACAAGATCAATTACTATTATTATTGAACTCTCTTGTTTCTTCTTCTCGTACAAGGTGCAATCCAAATTTCTGCAATATCTTCATTGATCATCCATACCTTTTTCCTGCATTTTTCTCAAAACTCGAATAAATTTGATATAAATCAAACACATTTGTTAGATTATGGTAAATAATCAGTTTTTCTAATAAATCACATTTTATTCAAAAATAATTTATAGAAAACATTCCATAATCATCATATAATTGTAATAATGAAACAATTCTAGTACAAAATATGTGTCAAATAGCCACTCATCATTCCCCCAAACTGATGTCCATGCATGTCCTCATGCATGCATAAAGATAAGGTGAACATAATATAATAGTCTTATGCATGTATCAAATATTTAGATAAAAATTCTAAGTTATAGAAAAATAATAACATAAGTTATCATAATCATTGCTAGCATCTAAAATGATTTTTAATACATACACATGTTTTTTCTAGAATTCTTTCAAAAAAACTTGAATTTTAACAGAATTGTACTAAGTTTCTTTTGGAAAAATAAAAATAATCACTAATCTAAAGTACATAAAATAATTCATTTATCAAAAATTACAAAGTTCATAAAACTAAGAAATAAACAATCTATATTAACTATTATAAAGCAAAAAAATTTCAAATATTAATTATACATATTACATAAAAATTGTAAATATTAACTGTACATATCACGTAAACTGACTTATAAAAATATACAAATACAAACATTTCAAATATTGCCTGTACATATTACATATGCCATACAAATAAAATATACTACATATATAATTAAAAATATAAGTTTGAATAATTAATAAAGGTTTTTTTATTGTTCATTCAATTTTGAGCCTGCTGAGATAAAATTCGAGAAGAAATTTGAGATGATCATGGTCTTTGTTCTGGTAATATGCATTCCATTTTAACTCGTTGTACCTGCTCCTTAGCTTTTTGATCTGCAAATGCTGTAGTTGTTGAAACTGGTGTTTCCACCATAACCGTATTGATATGCTCAACCTCTTGGGAGCTTCCTTTTTGCTCTACATCCTTGGTCTGGGAAGGATCAAGTTTCTCATCGTTAATCATCATATCAGGTTCCAAAGGCATCCCTACATTTAAGACAAGACTTTTTAATGCATTTCCTTCCTTGGCGGGTAGGTCCAATTTTGTAGGTTGATTCTGTTGAGTAATACTATGAATCTACTGGGAACAATCCTCCTCGAGGATATTTGAAAATTCAATTGGTTTATTAGTGTACAACTATTTTATAAAGTTTACCAATTTTTTATTCTTTTTATCGGAAGTAGAGCTCTTATGTGGGGAGACTTTGATAGGTGGAGATCAGTTGACAGAGTCCACAAGCTTTGGTGTCTTATCTATAGAAAGCTACTTAATTAATTCAATCTGAACAGCAAGGGCTCTCTAGATAATTTTAGATTTTTCTATAAAATCCTCTCTTAGCCTATCGATTTTTTATTTTTAGTATTGTATTTTGTGCACGGATATAGGATAGGGTCTCTACAGTAGACTTATTTATAGGTATTTCTTGCCCTTGTTCATCCTCTTTTTTAGAATTTTCTATGTTTTTCTTTTACCTTATGTTATCTGGTCGGGATTTAAATTTTTGAGATTTACATTTTCATTGTGGGATTTCAAGCTCTTCATCCTGAATATCAGAGTCATGCTCTTCCTCTATTGATTGTTCTCCCTCAGACTCAATGGATTTTGAACACTTGGGTACATTAGATTCTTCCACGATCCAGTTCCAAGACACTTTCATTTCATGAGCCTTTTTCAAAATAGTTAATTTAATCAAGCCATGGTGAGCAATCAAGTGTGGCTTAGGTTTTTCCCAAGAATTTTTGGGTTTTAATATTAAAAAAGTTGGCTTCAAATATTGGAACAGAAAATAAAGGAGATTGATAACACAGTCAGTTTTATTTGGATATTTTAAATTTATTAACATCCGAATGTGATAGGCTAATAAAACAGAAATTTGTCCCTCAAGAGTAAATTTTTTAATAAGAATTCATCTACTTCCTGCCATAGAAGGGAGAGTGTAGAGGTTGAAACACCTTTGATAGAACCCTCCTTGTCTTTAAGGATTGTGCACTTCTCACCAAATTTTGTTACCAATTGGGTGACACTCTTTGAATTTTTATAATACAGAAGACCAACCTCAGGTAAATTTAACACTTTAGATATCAGGCTAGGGTTTAGTTTTATTTGAAGTCCTCCAAAATGGGTGAGCATAGTGTTAGGGTTACAGTTTAATATAAATTACCTTGCCACTTCCTAAGTCATGACATTTAAATTTGGTCAGTGCCTCCCACCATCGAGCATTTTCAAAAAGTTCAATTACAGAGTCACTCAATTTTTTGTGTATCGATGGATGACGGCTCACTACGTTTTTGAAACACATGTTTAGGCATGGTGATGACTGAGAATTTTGAATAGAGGATTTCCATTTTATCAAACCAAGAACCCTGTAATTTATGTATAAACAAAATGTCCTCAAAAGTCGATAGAGCCCATTATTTTTATTATTCCATATTGAAAATAATTTTTATTTAGAATTTCTCTATATTTCTAAAAACAATAAAATACAATCTCAAATAGTTGTAAAAATACAATTACCCTAATTTTATTTGTAAAAATCTTTGTAATCTACCAGAGAAACAATTTATGTATAAAAATATCGGTAATTTACCCTAAGCGATTTACTGTATCTCTGTAATTTACCCTAAGTTTACCCTAAAAAACATTTGTATTTTACCCCAATTTTCTGCAAAAATAGAAAAAAAATTACTTTTTATTCCACCTTCTGTATTTTTTCTCTGTAGTATGTACATAATGAAAATAGAAAATACTTTTCATTTTAATATACAAGAAGACAACAACAATAAACAAAAATAACCATCATAAAAATGAAATAACAAAAAAATAAAAAAATAAATTTACATGTCGTTATCCCAGCTTTGCCACCTTCTGACGTTCTTGACAACCCGCATCTTCTACCTATAAAAATATTTTGAATTCAATAATAACACACACGAAATCACAATATTTTGACCTTTCACTCAAACAAATTCAGAAATAACACACAAATCTTCACAATTTCCTATAGTTTGCAACTGGGTTTGATTTAGAGTTGGTGTTTTTCCTCTGCATGGCTGCATGCAGCGTTATTAGGTTTCACTCAACGATAGATAACTCTTTTAATGACCATCGACGATGGATATGCTTTGACAATGCTTTGACAACCCATCTATGGCTGTAATTTTTACCCTAAAACATCCATGACGATAAACAAATCTAACCCTAATGCAAATGTGAGTTGTTGATATGACTAAATTGATGGTTATCATCTTATTTTCCTTTGGTTTTCTTTTTTTTCACTCTATTGGGAAATAAAGGGCATGTGTTGATGATCAAATACCGTAGCAAGAGAGAGCTAGGTTTTATATATATTTTTTCATTTACCTGTGTTTTTTCTTTTCTCCCACAACCCTTGATCTCATGTTAATCGACGATGGGAAACTTTAATCCATGTAATGTCTCCTGATTAGTTGGACATAATCATGTGTCCCATGCTAGTAAAATTTTCTTGTGATTTAGATTTCATTAGTTTCTCTTAACGTCTCACGTGGGCCTTTGATGTTCGTCGATGCTATTTGAAATCGATGACAAAGAACTGTGATCCGCATACATGCATGTGGTTGGCTCAATTAATGCCATGTTCTACCTATGCAATCCCCGTGGTGGTTGGTAGGTGAGTTTTCCATCAATGCACATGACACGTGGTCCTTACTTTGTCACGAGGTGTATTTGAGTTGTGTGCCACCTTTCGTGAAAGGTGTGCTTTGTCATGCCTTGTCATAGGGTTGGCCTTTTATAAAATTCGTGGAGATAATTTATTATATATTTTTTTTATTGTAATTTTATATATTATTTTAACTTTATAATTTATTATTTATATTATATCTAATTTTAATTTATTATATAAATATTCTATAGTTTATTATATTTTTATTATATACTATAGTTATATTTTTATCATATGTTTTATTTAGATAAGGTAATCTTATTTTAAAGTAATATTATATATATTTTGATATTAATCTATTATATTTTTAATATTATATTATAATTTATGGCGCTAACCTGTTTTTATTTGCCCTATTACTATTTATTTGGCACATGTTCTAAGTTTAAATATATATATTTTATTTTTATTGTTATATATATTTTTTAGACTTACAATTTTTACGGATGACAACTATAGAAGAGTATTACGGAATAGTATTACTGATAATGGTATTACGAAAGTTTTTGTTTTGTTTTTTTTTACAAAGGGTATCTATAGAAGATACTTATAAAAAATACTTACAGAAACTACTTACGAAAGATACTTATGGAAGACACTTACGAAAGACACTTACAGAAGATACTTACGGAAGACATCTACCAAAACCACTATTAGGGTTAAGGAAATACTTTACCTGTTTTCTTCCCCCAAACTATATTATGAGCTATATATGCCTTTATTTATCCTCCCCCCAAACTGTAATTTTGGCTATATAGCCAAAACAAAAGGAAGGGTGCTTATTTATTTTAATGGATAATATAATAATGATTTTATATATGGGGGTTTATTATAATTTTGTTGAGGATGCTTCCTGTATTTCATGAAGAAGTTTCTAAGATAGAAAAATAATTTATATAAAATCTGATTGTAGCCTTCTAGGATATCTTCAATCATAGGAAAAAGTGAAGTAAATATTAAAATGGCTTTGTTCTAAAAGATGAAACATGATGGACACAAGCCATGTTTTTGTAGAAAATATTGAAATCATAGTACTTTTATGAGGATTTACTTTGGACTCTTGCTTGTGATATCTCTAGGGTTATTCTTCAAGGACATCAAACATTCTAGCAATTTTGAACAACTTCATTTACTTCTTTCACAAATTAATATAGTGTCAAAGTTGTCCTAGTAGTTTCAAGCCTCTTTCAAGACCAACTGTGTGTGCAGTGAAGATTCATTTCCCATTATGAGTAAGGATTGAAAAACAACAAGGGTTATATATGCCAAAAAGCTAGCTGATCTTAGAAGCATCTAGAGGTCTTATCCAGACGTAGTGCCAATACATAAGGATACCTCAATAAAGAGTACCCCATGGTGTTTGAAATACTAAGAATTCCAAGGATTCAAGCTCTTTTTGCCCTTTTTGCTTTGTGCTTTATTTGGGATACTTGCTTAGCAAGGGATTTGTAGTGCTTTTTGAGGTTCTTGCTTATTTTGAAGAGAAGCAAGAAAATTTTCAATACTTTTTGGGGTTCTTGCTTATTTTGAGGAGAAGCAAGAATTTATTAGGATACTTGCTCGATTAGATGAGGAGCAAGGGATTTTTTTTTTGAAGGGTGAAGGGCGAGCTTGTCCTTTTGCCAATTCATTAGTACTCTAGACCATGCATAAAAATAGATAAGCAAGGGAAAATTATTCACTTATGGCAAAAATAACACATGAGTTAATTTTTCCAAAACTTCACAATGTTTTTAGATGTGCAATTGTGCGTGGCCAAAGAGAAACTTGATCAACTAGGAGTAACTTACAACATTTTAAAATATTTGCTTCATTTTCAATGAAAATTTTGCTCAAAATACTAGATATAGTTTGAGTATTTGAAAAATACCTAGATGTCATCTAGCAACAAGGTACTATGTATCATGTGGTAATCATTTTCCTACAAGGTTTTGAAAGAAATATTTTTTCCTTGAGCTATCTTTAAAAACATTTAAGACTGAAAATGGAAAAGAATATAGATACTTCATGATGAAATAAAGGAAGCATAATCATTTTATATATATATTTTTATTTTTTTTTAATTTTTATATATAGGTATATATAATTATATTATTATAATAATTTTTTTTTTCAAAGAGAGAGTTTATTGAATAGTAGCTGATTGCAGTTCATAAATATACTGCAAATCAGTGTGCTGTCTAAACTGATGTATGAATTCTTCCTTAGATAATGGCTTCTTATAAATTTTAAGCCTATGTCCATTTACTAGTAGTTTCCTTGTTGAATAATCTATAGGCTTAAGCTTGACTATACCATTTCCAAATATTTCTTCAATTTCATAGGGTCCTAGCCATCTTGTTCTTAATTTACCTTGAAAATCTTGGTAACGAGAGTCAAATAACAAGGCCCAATATCCTGATTGAAATGTACGTGGTACAATGTGTTTATCATGCCATTTATTTCATTGTTGTTGAGTTATTTCAGTTCTATGTAATGCTTCTAATCTTCTCTCATCCAGAATATTTAACTTTTCCAACCTTTCTTTTTGTGCATTATCCAAACTCATGTCAAGTTGTATCATTGTGCGAAGGGTTTCTATTTCAAATTCAATGGGCATGATGGCTTGTTTTCCATAAACTATTTCATATGGTGATAATCTTGTGGTAGTTTTCCAAGTTGTATTATATGCCCATACAACTTATTTTAATATTTTAGACCAATCACCCCTATTAACAGTTACAGTTTTTGTAATAATCTTTTCAAGTTCCCTATTTGTAACTTCTACTTGTCCATTAGCCTGAGGGTGATATGGTGAGGTTTTCTTGTGTTTTATTTGATAGATGTTAACAAAATGATCAATGATATTGGAGGTGAATTGAGGTCCATGATCTGAAACTAATTCTCTTGGTGCTCCAAAGCATTGCATTATATTCTCATAAAGAAAATCAGCTATTGGTTCAGCTTGAGCTCATGGGAGAGCTTTAACTTCAGCCCACTTGGTAACATAATCTGTACATACAAGTATGTGTTTATTACCATCACTTGGAGGGTCTATAGGTCCAACAAAGTCAATTCCCCATTTTTCAAATGGTTCAAGAGCTATCTGTGGAACCAAAGGCATTTCCATAGATGGTGTAGGCTTGCTAGCTCTTTGACAAGCATCACATCTATCAATAAATTGATGAGCATATTTAGTCATAGTAGGCCAAAAGTACCCAGTTTGAAGTATTTTATTAACCATTCTTTGGGTGGCATAATGACCTCCACAAGGTTCTTCATGTGCTGCCCTAATAATGTCATAGACATCATTTTCTTGTACACATCTTCTAATGATTTGGTCAGGACATTTTTTAAATAGAATTCCATGAATCCACATAAAAGGAATACTTTGATATATTAATTTCCTACGCTCATGCGGTGTATAATTTTGAGGCATTTTTCCTGTTACTAAATAATTTACAATATCAGCGTACCAAGGGGTAAAAATAGAAAGAGCAAACAAATGTTCATCTGGAAAATTGTCAGGAATTAACTCGTTATCATCAAAGATCTGCATGCGAGATAAGTGATCTGCAATAATATTATCTTTTCCTGCCTTATCTATAATTGTGATATTGAATTCTTGGAGTAAAAGAAGCCATCTAATCACTCTACCGCCCACTATTGCTTTGTTTGTTAAGTATCTAATGGCAGAGTGATCAGTGTGAACAAATACTTCATACCTTGTTATGTAATGTTTAAATTTATTGAGAGCATGAATTACAACTAAAAATTCTTTTTATGTAATAGTGTAGTTAAGTTCAACTCCATGCAAGTTTTTACTTACATAATAGATAGCATAAGGTATTTTGTTTTCTATTTGTTGCAATATTGCTCCTATTGCATAACCCTGAAGCATCACAATGAATGTGGAATGGTAATTCCCAATTTGGTCCTCTCAAGATTGGAGCAGTAGTCAAATTTTCTTTTATTTCTTCAAAGGCTTCTTGACATTCGTTTGTCCAATTGAATTCATTATCTTTAGTTAAGAGTTTAAACATGGGAGTAGCAACTTTACTGAAGTCTTTAATGAACCTACGATAGTATCCTACGTGTCCTAAGAAACTTCTCACCTCTGTTTGTGTTTTTGGAGGTTGAAGGGTTTGAATAACTTGTATCTTTACAGGGTCTACTTTAACACCATCTTCTGATATATAATGTCCTAGAACAATACCTCCTTTCATCATCATAAAGCACTTTTCATGACTTAGAGAGAGGTTTTTCTCTTGACATCTTACCAAAACTTTTTGCAAGCCTGATAATGTTTCTTCAAAGGTAGTACCGTATACTGTGAAGTCATCCATATAAACTTCTACACATTCATTTGTTAAATCAGCAAATATAGCCAATACAACTCTTTGAAAGGTTGCAGGTGCATTGCATAGTCCAAAAGGTAGAACATTATAAGCATAGGTTCCTACAGGACATGTGAAGGTTGTTTTTTCTTGATCGTCCTCAGCTAAGGAAATTTGATTATATCCACTAAAACCATCTAAAAAGCAAAAATATTTCTTTCCAGCCAATGTATCTAGGACTTGATCAATAAATGGTAAGGGAAAATAATATTTCTTGGTTACTTTGTTTAATTCTCTATAATCAACACAAATTCTCCATTTACCATTCTTTTTAGGGACTATCACCAAAGGTGATACCCATTGGCTATCGAAAATTGGGTATATAAATCCTGCATTTAAGAGTTTAATGATTTCCTCTTTAACTATTTCTTTCATAGCTGGATTTAATCATCTTTGGGGTTGTCTTATAGGATTACAATCTTCTTGAATAAATATGCGATGGGTACAAACATTTGGGTGGATACCCTTCATATCCTCATAGTTCCATGCGAATGTTGATTGATGCCTTTTAAGCACATCTACCAATTGTGATTCTTGTATGCTCATGAGTTCATTACTAATGTTGAGAGTTCTTCCTGGTATAATATCTATTTGTTTACATTTTTCTGTATTTGCATCTATCCCATTTATCTCATGTTCAAAAATATTTAAATCATAACCATATGGTTCCATTTGAGATTGACTTGTGCTTGCCTCATAAATGGAAGATTGAGATGAAAAACTACTTGTCTTGACCTTGATTTTCTTGTTGATTTCCTAACAATAATGGTAGGGGTCCCTCAACCTCTTGTTCAAGTTTTTCAATTAGAACATTAACTGATAAGGTTTGGATATCATCATATTCATGAGGGAAATCATACCACAACTGCTTTGGAAATTCTTCTTCTATTGGTGATTCAGGGAATAAACTAAGATCTTTTGTATCCTTACCATTAGAAATAGTCATATTTCCTGATCTACAGCTAATGTAAGCATCAGCTGTTGCAAGCCATGGGCGTCCTAGTATTAAGGGATGTCCCCCTAATTTATTTTTGGGTTGTAAGACTATAAAGTCTATAGGGTATTCCCATGAACTTATATAGACCATAATGTCTTCTAACTTTCCTTCTGGTTTAATAGTAGATCTATCAGCGAGTTGAAGCACAATAGAAGTTAATTGTAGTTTATGGATCCCTAAGGATTCTATTGTTTCTTTGGTCATGACATTAATAGCGGCTCCTAAATCAATAAAAATATTTTGTAATGTTATGTCTCCAATATGCACAGTGAGTATAGGTATTCCAGGATCTGTATATTTTGGTAATAACCTATCTCTTATCATTATCTCATATAATTGTCCAATGACTTGAATAGTTTGAAATTCATTCTTATTTTTTTTCCTAGAACATATATTTTTAATAAGCTTGGAATAGATGGGTATATCCTTGATAGCTTGTAATAAAGGAATTTTAATAGTAACGCCTTCTATTTCTTGAAGGAAGTTAAAGGTTGGCTTAGATGGTTCTTTTGGTATTGCCAGTCTTTGAGGAAATGGTACTTCTACTTCCTTCCTTATTTGGATTTCTTGCTGCTTTGTTGGAATATTTTTTGGTTGGTTTTCTGTTTCCTTTTTGTTACTATCTTCTTTTTCAACCAAATGTGGAATAGGATCATCAAGTTCTGTGAGAGTGACATTATTTTCCAACACCTTTCCTGATCTTAATTGAATCTATTGACATGGTGCTACATATATAGAACATGTTTCATTGGTCTCATAAACTTGTTGAACATTCTTATTGTTGTTAGGGTTAGGAATTGGTTGATCTAGAAGAGGTGGTTGCTTAGGAGGATTAGTATTATTTTTTGGAGGTGGTAGAAGTCTATTTTGAGGTGGGTTTTGAGTGTTTTGTCCCCTAAATTGATTTTGAATATTTGGTTGTTGCATTGTATTTGGGGACCAATTGGTGCCACCTTGATTATATTGGCCACTATTATTCCAACTAGGCATATTTTGATTTTGTGTCCCTTGATTCCATGGGGGTTGTCCTCCATAGGAATTAGCCATAAATTGAGCCCATGGGGGTATGCTCCAGTCTTGGTTGTAAGAATTCCAATTTGTCCAGTTTGGTGCATTGGACCATTGATTAGGCCTTTGTTGGTTGGGATAATTAGGGTTTGACCAATTTGATGGGCCATTAAATGGACCATTTCATCTTTGAGTGATAAAATAAACATCTTCTACCTCTTCCACTTCAGGTTCTTTTATGGCAGCTTTAACATCGGAGATATACTTGCATTTTTTAGTTTTATGATTTTTATCACAAATTTGGCAACAAGCAGAAATATTGGAGATATTTGTTATGTTGAGAGGACATTCTCTCATATTGTGCTTTTTCCTACATCTGTGGTAGTAAATTTCTTCACTATCCTTTGATTTTTTATCCATTAAGTCCAAGGATGAGGTCAAATTACTCAACAAATCAATTTTTAAACCTTCCAACATATTTCCAATTTCAGCTCTTGTCACTCCTCCTCCTATGGATGTATATTTATTACTTCTTAGAGGTTTGTTTCTTGAATAATTTGTGCAAAGGTTTATAATCTCCTCAAGTGATATAAGATGAATGTCTCCTTTTTCCATAATATTTAAAATCTCAAGAACATCTTCTTTTAATCCTTTTAGAAAAAGTTCTTTTAGGATTTCTTCTTCAAGGTCTATATTTACTCTAGATCCTACAAATTGAAATCTCTCGAGATAGTCCTCCAAATATTCTTCTTCTTTTTTATTCATACGAAAAATCTCAACTTTCTTATCCCTAACTCTACAATAATATTGATATCTTTCAAGGAATAGTTGTTTTAATCCATTTTCTCCATCCCAATGATTACAAACTCCTTCTCCTAGACCCATAAACCATCTTAAAGCTGCATATTTAAGAGTAGATGGAAATAATCTTAGCTTTTTCTCATTGGTGGTGTAAAAGTAAGCTTGACATACTACTTCAAATTTGAAAAGAAAAGCATCAGGATCTTCATAGGGTTTTCCATGAAAGGTAGGCAATATAGAAACATAGATTGATTTAGGTTCTCTTGTTGTCCCTTCTATATGTAAGATTGGGAAAGGGAACGTTTTTCTTTGTCTGGTTTCTCCCTAATCTCTCTCTTGCCTTTGTCTCCCATTTCCATGGTTTCCTCCTGTCTCTCCCAAATCACTTTGCTCATCAGCCATACCTGAATATAGGATTTCAAGAATTGAATCAGGTATAGGTTCGGAAAAGATAGAAGAAGGATCTACATAGTTGTCAAATTTTGGATTGGGTAATAAATATGAATTGGGATCTTGATCTAGGATTTCAGCTTGATTGGTTGATGTTGTAGCCTCAGTTTTTACTAGTTTATAAATCCCAGGCTCTCTAAAGTCTCTTGGGGATTTTTCTTCTATTTTGTTAGTTTTTATGAATCTTCCTTTAGAGTCTCTAGGTCTGCTCATGAATGTTCTAAAATTTCTTTTTTTTTTTTTAGCAATATGTCTAATCTTCTTTGAATAATTTATGAATATCGTTGATTGGATCAAGTTGTTCTGGTGTCATAAAATGTTCCTCTTCAAAATTAAAATAGTCTACCAACAATTGAATCAACTAAAAAAAGGTAAGATTTAGTTGCAATAGGATCAAGAATTCCAAATTGTAGCTCGTAACACAACTCTTGGCACAATTCTCTAAAATATACAACTCTAGGAATCCTACAATATCTTTTATTGTATTGTAGGGCTAATTCTTTCCTCTCTATATCTACAAGGAAGTTGTGAACAATGAGGGAATCCTCAAGGTATTGATTCCAATGATAAATTATTGGATTTACTATTGTTCTCCTATCCCACAACCAATTTTCACAACTTATTCCAAGATCTTGATAAGGTGAAGAATGATTTACCCATAAATTTTTTGCTATATTTATCCTCTTGATTTTCTTTAATTCATCTGATCTATTATTGATAGTGTCAATGCGTTCACACAGTTCTTCCCACTCTGGTTTGGTTGTTCTGTAATCTTGGTCAAGAAGAAGATTAACCTCTTGTTGTATTAGTAATTTTCTAAGGTCTATAAATTCATTTTGACTGCTTTCAACCATTTGGTAATTTTTATTTTCTCTCTTTGATTTTTGTGTTTTTTTTTTTGTTTGGGTTTTGATTTCCTTTTATGTTTCAATCCTACTGTTTTCTAATCTTAAATATAAATTTCAGAACTTATAAATACTCTTAACATATTGTATGCTAAGTTCTAAATATAAATTTCAAAACTTATAAATACTCTTAACACAGTAGAAAAGAAATAAATTTAAAATTACTAAACAATCCTAATGCTACTAAAATTAGATGCGTTTATACAACTAATTTCAGCATACTTAGGAAAAAGTAAAAATGCTTGGAAAGTAAATTTTTACTGAAAGTAAAATTGCTGAAGTAAAAGGTAAATTACTATTGTTCTTTGACTATTAGGAGGGATTTCATTACAGTTGTGTCACTCAACCTAACTACTTCCTATAAAACAAAAACAGGGTCCTAAAACAATATTAGGTTGTTTTCAACATTCACCTACTTCCTATTCTTTTTCATAGGTCCTAAATCAAATTAACAATAGTAATTACCCAAAGCAAAGAAATTGCAGAAAATAAAATTTGCTGGAATTGAAATTTGTAGAAAATAAATTTTAATCTATGAAAGAAATAAAAATGAAACCTTTATGAAAATTAACCTGACAACGTCAAAATGTGGGGCTTGTTGGAACCATCTACGGGCCACTCTGACTCGTATGCACACCAAGGTCTCATACGTACCCCTTTTCACATACAAGTAAGTCCTCTCTCTTTGCACTACCAAACAACTTTTTTGACTAACCACTACGACGCTACTCTCCCCAACAACGACGCCAAAATGATCGGTTGTAGAGCTTACATTTAATTTTATCAATCCAAGGGAAATCAAGGTTAGATTTAAAGAGTAACAATCTCGTATAGATTATATCATAGGAGTTAATACTAAGCTTAGCTCAAGTTTATTTTTTAGGCTTCACGTGTACAAAAAAGTAAATGAACATAATTAAATTTGTGCAGAAATGAATGATGCAGGATATGATAAATAAATACAATTATGTTTTACTTTTACTATGAATTGATTTACTGATGCATCTAATTATTGATGAATTTATTTACTGATGCACTTAATTATTGTAACATGATTTAATTTATTTGTGAGGATCCTCATGCAATCTATCTTATTTTATGTAATTTGAAATGCAATTTAATTTAAGGCTAACTAATCCTAACCTATTGTAGGGGCGAGAGCTCAGGGACTATCTATAGGAGTGGGCCCTGCCTCCTAGAGGGCAATGTAAGTCTTTCTCCCCTAGTTTACCTTATCTCAGTAACTAGATTTTATAACTAATACTAACATTATGTCTATTCTGTAAATGCAGGTAATAGATAAACACAATTTACATAAAAGAAATCAAACAACACATGAAATTGATACAAATTACCATATTTGAAGAAAAAAATGCTATTTTATTACTAGAGCTTCAACTGTACATGTTGAATGTGTTTCTTCATAATTGTAAACTTAGAATAGACTGTAATGTAACGATAGATGCAACAAAGAATAGAGTGTAGACCTCTTTCAAGGTCTTCTATGTAATTTATACTATGACTAATACAATTCTAAATAGTATTCTCCACGTATTTGACATGCAGATTTTGTGGACTGATGACTATACATTAATCAAGAATAATCTAAAACCTAATCATAATACATACTCCTACTTGGACTTATAAATATTTTGATTGGTCCAAGTGGCATCCTACTAATAATCCTAACAAGACAATGCTATTTTAACTAACTCGCAAGATATACATTAGGACCTCATGTCCTATATTCCAGGAAAGTCTAACAATCTTTGCATTTATATCTCAAACTTCCCAAAATAAACTAATTACAAGCTTTATAAAGAAAATAATAACTTTGTCAACTTGAAATATTCCTGTAGATAGTATGCGAGAAATAAAATATTTTTCTAAGTAAAAATATCTTTTGTCGTCCAACTTAATGTGTCGTCCATCTTGATGTGGCATGCTGAAGTCAACAATCTTTATTATCCTTTAGTAACTGCTGGTAAAACATTCTTCAGTAACTGTCTTCAGTAGTTACCTTCAGTAATTACCTTCAGTATGTTACCTTCAATAATTACCTTCAGTAACATACTTTAGTAATCAACATCTGTAACAAGATCAATTACTATTGTCACCGAACTCTGTTGGTTCTTCTTCTCGTCCGAGGTGCACTCCAAAGTTCTGCAATCTCTTCATTGATCATCCATACCTTTTTCCTACATTTTTCTCAGAACTCGGACAAATTTGATATAAATCAAACACATTTGTTAGATTATGGTAATTAATCAATTTTCCTAATAAATCACATTTTATTCAATAATAATTTATAGAAAACATATCATAATCATCATATAATTGTAATAATGAAACAATTATGGTACAAAAATATGTGTCAAATAGCCACTCATCATGATATGATGTGTTTGTGTTTGCCCTAATGGATGAAGGGTTTTATGCAAATGTGATGTGATGTGGATGATATGAATGATGTAAAATGTGATACCATTTTTGCCCCAACGGTGGGAAGGGGGTTGTGTCAAATGTAGATGTCATGATCATGTAAGATGTATCCCATTGTGGGAGGATCAAAATCAAATGTGGTTACCCCAAATTTGGGGTGATTCAATGCTATTGAAGAAAATGCCTTATTGGCATCATTGAGTATGCAAGTTATGAAGATGCAGGATGACAAAGTCAACGTAGGGATTGGGTATGGAAAACTCTCCATATAATTCCATCATGGAACCAATCAACCTACCAGGCTTGCCTGTCTTGTGACTATGGTCAAATGAATGAGTGATTGTGATATTAATTATCCATGTTTTCTTGCCCCATGGAAAAGGACATCAATGATTGCTTTTGTGCAAATTGTTCTTGGCAAGGTTTCACTCAAAATGTGAAGTACCAAATGTGATTGTGATCTCGATCAAGGAGATAAGTGATGATGATGATGACCAAGTGTTCTTATGGTAATTCATTCATCTTACCAAATTGCATGGATGCAAATCACTACAATCACCAAGTATATAGAATAAACCACTATATACGAGATTCACTTGTAAATTTGACACATGTTGGAAGAACTGATGGTGGATTATGATAATGGAAGAATGTTGATGGAAGAATGTGATGATGTCACCAAATTTGGAGTCGATTTGTAAATGTTAGAGCTTTTAGTGGTTGATTTTGCACTTTTTTGGATGGAAACAATTGATTCAATGGTCAAATCAACTCCAATTTTTGTAAAATTTTGTGGGATGATGAAGAATATGAAGTAGAGGAGTCGAGTGTTAGTTTTGTGAAAATTTGGATTCGTTTGATGTGTTTTGTAACTTGATTTGTGCATTTTACAAATTTGTGCCATGCTCAAAAAATATGTGTGCAAAATGATTTCTGTTTTCACAAATCTTGATTTTATGATGTGTATGATGTGTGGATGAAATTTGGTGAGATTTTGAGGAGGTAAGCTACTATTTTGATCACTTTTATCTTCATGTAATTTTGGCGCCAAGTGCATTGCTATGCCTGTGGTATCCTATAGGCGCTCGATTGTACCTAGGTGCATTAGTAGGTGCCCATGCATGCCTATGGACTGTAGGTGCCACCCTGCACTTGAGTGCACTTGCTTTAGCTATAAATAGCTTGTAGGGTGGATTTGGAGGCTCATTTGTGTGTTTGAGAGATTGTGAAGCTACGCCTGAGGAGTGGAGTGGATTGGTGAGGGAAGTGAGGTTGGTGGAAATCTGCATGGGAGCTATGGTGGTGGAGGGAGTGAATGCTTCTGGTGGAGCTGAGGCATGATTTGCCCTGGTAATGTTGAAAAACACTTTTTTTGTGCAAAAATTTTGAAGTTTTTTTTTGAAATTAATACTAATGTAAAATGTTTGTTGTTGTAGTTGAGGGAGATAGAGCCTCGACATCGGTTCTCTCCTACCATTCTCGGGATGAGGAAGAAGCTTACAGAGGGTGATTGGGACCTTTTGAAGAAGGTGGGTTTGGAGGGAGTGGCTCGGTTGGATGTGGTGAGGGTGGATGATGGGTACCTCTCATATTTGATAGAGAGATGGGATTCGGATAGGGGGACCTTTTAGTTATCGATTGGGGAGGCTATTATCACACTTGAGGATGTATATCATATCCTCAAGGTGCCAGTAGAGGGTGTGAAGGTGATGGTTGGGCATGATAAGAATGCAGAGATGATGAAGATGTTTGGTGAGCGATGGTGGGAGGCGAGGATGGGAGATGGAGGGATTTGCTATTTGAGCATGTACAAGGCTAAGGAGTTGGATGCACTCCTAGCCTTGATCATGTTCATGTTAGCGAACATAGTGCTCCCCAATAGCATGGGGTGTAGGTTCCCTTGGAACCTATTGGGATTGGTGAGTGACTTACTCACCAATCCAAGGGCGTATGCATGGGCTCCTACTTTATTGGCATAGTTATACTGAGAGCTATATGAGATTACATGGAGAGGGAGGAAGGGGATTGGATGCAGCTTCCTTCTTCAGTGTTGGGCGTGGGAGCACTTTAGTGTAGCTCAGCTAGAGGGGTTACCTTTCTAGGTATGGTAGATGGGCGAGCCCTATGCTAGGAGATGGGTAGTGGCTGAGGAGGTGCAATCGAGTTGAGGAGCATACCAGCTAATGGTATAGGGATATGTGGGCAGGGTTGACTTTGGCTCGGGTGATATGGAGGCCATGGTGGGGAGCCATGTGGGAGGGTGATGGGGAGCAATTATGATGGGTGAGATAGGCATGGTGGTTGGTTGGGAGGAGAGATGATGAGGTGGAGTACTTTTAGTACTCATGGGTGTTGAGGTAGTTTGGTTTGCCTCAGGGTGTGCTTGATGAGCTAGTGTTGTACCGACATCGATGGGATGAGGTGGGGCTTCCATGTGCAGAGCCATGGAGGGTGCAGATAGAGGATGATGAGTAGTTGGAGGTCCTAGATGTAGGTGATGTAGGAGTGACTCTTGAGTATGCAACATGGTTTGGTACCCAACCAGTATGGGTGCCAAAGGTGGTGATGGGTGGGGATGTGGTAGTTACGGAGTCGAGGATGACTCTAAAGAGGATGAGGTCTCATTGATCGATGAGTTAGAGGAGATTGAGGGGAGCATCACAGTAGACTCCTAAGGTGGAGGTAGTAGAGGATGAGGGGGAGGATGATGAGGAGATGGGGGAGATATCCAAGGTGGCTAGGCTATGGGCTGAGGTGGAGCAACTTTATGAGGAGTGAGAGACTATGATGGAGGCTCATAGGGAGGCTCTGGTAGGATGGGATGTGGTCATAGTTAGGTTGCGGGCTACCATAGCCTAGATGGATGTAGAGTGGTTGATAGGTGGGGCTGGTGTAGGTGATCAGGAGATGGTCATGAGGCTCCAGGTAGAGATTTTGGTGAGAGAGCATCGTCATCAGATTGACTTGCGATGACTACAGGCTAGTGAGACATATGCACACTCTTTGGAGGAGTTGTGCATGGCTTATCACATTCCTTTTTCAGATCCTCCATCATCCTCTAGGACCGAGTCATCGAGGCATATGACATCTAGGCAGAGTTCTAGGTCTAGGGCTCCTACTAGGTCTCAGGGGTCCTCTCATGGACATTAGCTTAGTGCTTAGATGCACTTTTGTATATGAGCCTTGGTGCTCCATTGTAGCCTTTTTGGCACTCATTGTACATGTGATATTTTATATATACATGGCTTTTATGTTTGTGTTATCTTTTGTGTGAATGTTTTGTGTGTATGCAATGCATGTTTTATGAAAATGTTTTATGAATATTTTATGGATGATTAATGCAAGCTAATCATGATGTGTATGTGTAGTGATTATATGGATGATTAATGCAAGTTAAATGGACATGTAGAATGAATTTAAACTATATGAGAGGAATGCATGATGTTCGAATGATCATTTATAGTTCAGAATTTTGTTGGCCATTTTTGTTCATTGTTTTGCAATCGGGGGCACCAAACTTGGTGGCTTTATGCGGGTTGATCCATGATGAAGACATGGATGTTGACATGGAAGAAGATATGGATGTTGATATGGAAGAAGATATGGATGTTGATATGGAAGAAGATATGGATGTTGATATGGAATACTGAAGGATTTTTAGAGACTCAAACATACTAGTGTTATCAACCAAACTCACTAAAGGTTGTCTAACTTTCTTTAGGACCAATGTGTGTGCAAGTGAAGTTCATGTACCAAATCTTGAGCATGACAATGACCCTAGGCAATCAAGAACCAATGTGTGTGCATGTGAAGTTCATTAACCCATTATGAGTAAATTAGGCATGACCTATTATGGAGAGGACCAAGAAGCTAGCTTGTCCGTATGTGCGGTCAGAGGTCTCCCTTTTTGGAAGAGAGACATGTCACCCCGCATGAGCTTACTCCACTGCCAGTCAAGCATCTATAGCCCTGGTGGAGACTCACTCCATAGTCCAATGATCTGATATTTAGGCCTTGGGGATGACTACATAACTTTCTGAGGGAAATGTAGTATGATCCTTACAACTTTAGGGATCTATGGTGTGTGCATAGAATTTGTTAATTTTGGATAGAGCTTTGGGGAATCGGATTCTCAACCGAAGTGTGATGAGAATGTGACCCTATCCTTACTACTCTATATTTTGTGTTTATATTTGGAGAGCAACTGTGATAGTGGTGAGAACCACTATTTTTGATTTTGGACTATGTTGCATGATAGGACAAGCGAGGAATACCCTTTTCACTTCAAGGTGCCACCCAAGTATGGTGTTATCCCTCTTTGACTCAAAATGTTTTTAAGATGTGAAGAAGTGTGGTTGGTGCAAGATTGTTTTTGGAATCAGTTGACAAGACTCAAGATTTTCTTAATGTGAAAAAGTGCTTTTGGTCCTAAAGAAAATTGGACATCTTTTTGGAGGTTGCTAGACACACTAGTAGTGGTTGAGTGACTAAAAACTTGGGGTTTATGATTTTTGACAAATGGGATTGTTGGCTTATGATATTGGAGAAAATTGCATAAATACCAAAAAATAGGTACCCCCAATTGTGGAAACTTGACTTTTTTATTTGGCCATATCATCACTACTATAAAATATCATTGAACGTGGGATGGGATGAATGCAATTTGAAATGAAGGAATGTAGTGAAATGCATATGATATGTAAAATGTAGTGGAATGCATGTGGAATGAATGCAAATGGAATATGTATGCAGTATGTATGAATGTAATGTGAAAAATGCATGTAAAGATGCCTATATGTAAATGCAAGATGTATGCAATGGGAACATGCCTATGTGAATGATTTTTTTTTGTTTGTTTTTTTTTTTTTTTTAGCCATGTATATATATATACATATAAACATCATATTAACAATAAAATACCTTCAAATGGATAACATTAAGTGGTTCGGGTTCCTCCACTCCCTCTAAATCGGCAAGTCTATATGTACCATTACCCACTTTTTGGGAAATTATGTATGGACCTAACCAATTAGCCACGAATTTGTCATGAAGGTGCGGTAAAGCATTGGTGTTTTGTTGGTTCTCTTTAAGTACAAGATCTCCTACTTGAAATTCATGAAGATGGACTTTGGCATTGTAAGCACGCTTTAGGCGGTCTTGATAAACTCGTAAGTGTTCTAGTGCATTGACTCACCTCTCATCAAGAAGAGTGAGTTGGTCAAGATGTGCTTGTCTAGCGGTGTCATCATCTATGAATTCCTGCAAAGAAATTTGCAAGGAGGGAATCTCGAGCTCAAGAGGCATGATAGCTTCAGCTCCATAGACCAAGGAAAATGGTGTTGCTCTTATTGGCATTCGGATGCTTGTTCGATAAGCCCATAGTGCCAAAGGGATTTTTGTATGCCAGTCTCTATGATTTTCGTTAACAAGTTTCTTGAGAATAGCAATCAAGGTCTTATTGGTAGCTTCAGCTTGTCCATTTGCTTATGGGTAATAAGGAGTCAAGAAACTATGTTGGATATTATATTTCTCACAAAGTTCTTGAACATCCTTGTTCTTGAAAGACTTGCCATTATCAAAAATGATTTTAGAGGGAATACCAAAATGACAGATGATATGGTGGAGTATGAAGTCCACAATTCGAGGTCCTATCGTATTGGTTAGAGGAATGGCCTCAACCCACTTTGTGAAGTATTCAGTGGCCGTGATGATGAATGTATGTTGTCCCAAGGAAGGAGGTGAAATTTTTCCAATTAGGTCTAGGCCCCATTGTGAAAAGGGCCAAAGGCTTTGGATAGGCTGTAAAGCTTGTGATGGTACATGAGTTAAATTGGTGTGTGCTTGACATTGCTTACAATTTTTGACATAGTTGCAACAGTCGCGTTCCATTGTGGGCCAATAATAACCCATGCATAAAATATGCTTTGCAATGGCCATCCCACTAAAATGACCACCACAAGTACCATCATGGGCTTCAGCTATGGCTCTTTGAGCCTCACTTTTTTTGAGACAACGAAGAAGGATTCCATCATAACCACGTTTATACAACACGTCCCCCAAGAGAATAAAATGGGCTACTTTTTTCTTGAAAGAGCATTTTGCAGTACCGAGACATATCAGATGGGAGTGTTCCAAATTTTAGAAAGGCCACTATTTGGCTTGACCAAGACTCATATGGTTCCGAATGGATAAAGCAAATGTCTTTTCCATCCTTAGGATCAATACGGACAATGGCTGCTTTAGAGATTGTTGAGATTATTAGGGGTTGTACCTCTCCTAAGTCATATTTTGGAATCAATGATCCAAGAGAGGCCATCACATCTACAAATCTATTAGTCGAATGAGGCAAGTTGTTGATTTCATACCATTCAAATGTTGAGAGCAATTTCATTGCTACTTCATGATAAAGCTTAATGGTAGGTTCTTTGCATTGGTATTCTTCGGTTACCTATTTGACAACAAGTTGAGAATCCCCAAATATCCTAATATACTTGATGCCCATAGCTATAGTGGATTGAAGACCTAAGATTAAGGCTTCGTACTCTATAGTGTTATTTGTGCATGGAAAGTCTAGCTTGAATGATAAAGGGATGGGTATCCCATGAGGTGTATGAAAGACAACTCCAACACCTTGACCTTTCTCACACTTAGATCCATCAAATAATAAGGTGATATCGACGTCTTCCTCCGGAATGACATCTTCTTCTAATTTAGTGATAGAAAATACCGAATCATCTGGGAGCTCTATAATCAAAGGATGATCACTAGGTAGTGGAGCTTCCACAAGTTGATCGGCTATAACCTGACCTTTAATGGATTTTTGGCTGATAAATTCGAGATCAAATTATGTAAGGAGCATTATCCATTTAGCGGTACGAGTGTTATTGTAAGTGCGAGATATCATATAACGTAGAGGATTTTCTCTAGCTATGACATAAGTTGTATGGCTAAGCATATAATGTCAAAGTTTCTTAGTGGTAAAAACCATTGCTAAGCACAACTTCTCTACATAAGCGTATCGGGTTTCATAACTTACCAATGTTTGACTAATGTAATAAATGGCTTGCTCTCGATTTTGTTCATTTTTTTGTGCAAGCATTGTCCCTAAAGCAAAGTCCATTGCTGAGACATAAAGATAGAAAGGGACCCCTAGACGAGGAGGAGCTAAGACTGGTAGAGAAGCTAGGTATTGCTTGATGTCATCGAAGGCTTTTTGACATTCATCTATCCATACAAATGGCACCCCCTTTTGTAGCAGGTAATTGAATGGCCTGCATTTATTAGAAAGTTGCACAATAAAACATCGGATTGATTGAATATTTCCTTGTAAACTATGCAATTCCTTAATGTTAGTTGGGGGAGGCATTTCCATGATGGCCTTGACCTTGTTTGGGTCCACTTCAATGCCTCTTTTGGAGATAATGAATCCTAAAATTTTACCCGAGGTAACACCAAAGACACACTTTTTGGGATTTAACCTCACCTTATGTTCTAGAAGTCGGTCAAAAATATTTTCCAATACACTAATGTGCTCTTGTCGAGTTTTAGATTTAGCCAAGAGATCATCCACATAGTCTTCGATAATCTTATGCATGTAATCATGAAAGATGTAAGTCATGGCTCGTTGATAGGTAGCTCCTACATTTTTGAGGCCAAAGGGCATAACCTTGTAACAAAAGGTCCCCCAAGGTGTTGTGAATGTTATTTTGTGTTGATCATCAGGATTTATGTGAATTTGGTTGTATCCTAAAAAACCATCCATGAGGGAAAGCATTTCATGGCCAGCACAGGTATCGACAAGAGTATCAATGTTTGGAAGAGGAAAGTCATCCTTAGGACACGCCTTATTAAGATCTCAAAAATTAGTGCAAATGCGTATCGACCCATTAGGCTTACGAATGGGTACCATGTTTGAAAGCCACTCAGGATAGTCAATAGGAACAATGAAATTGACATCTAGAAGTTTTTGAAGCTCTTCCTTGACTATGAGGGCCACGGTAGGATGCATCCTTCTAAGCTTTTGTTTGACCAGTTTGGCATCGGGATGTAAGGTGAGATTGTGGACCACAAGACTAGGGTCAAGACCAGGCATATCCTTATAGGACCATGCAAACACATCTTTCTTCTTCTTGAGGAGAGCAATGAATTGCTCTTGTTCATCGGATGATAGGCTTTTTCCAAGCTTGATAATTTAGGGATTGTCAGGATCTGAACTAAGGTTCACTTCGATGGTATCTTCAATAGACATATGTGAACCTTCCTCAAGTTGATGTGGTGTTGGGATCATATGAATGTCATCTAATATGTCATCCAACTCTTCCTGCTTATCATCATCTAACTCTTCTTGAAAGACCTCAAGATTCTTGGTAGAAGATGGAGGTGAAGGTGGAGGGGAAGGAGGAATGTAGTTGGTAGAAG
Source organism: Wollemia nobilis (assembly GCA_028583015.1). NCBI lineage: Eukaryota > Viridiplantae > Streptophyta > Pinopsida > Araucariales > Araucariaceae > Wollemia > Wollemia nobilis. The sequence goes on along the minus strand of JAQPPZ010013020.1, from coordinate 1,800,978 downwards.
CCCTTAACAATTCCTCGGATAGGATGAACTCTAAAAAGGAGGGTGGGGAAGAAATCCAGTCCATGTCAACAAGGCTTATGTCAATTGGAATTGGCTTAGCCAGATTGTATGGATTGCGGAGTGGGGTGAATAAGTCAATAGGATTCATACTGACTTAGTAGAAGAAGAGATGGATTGGAAGAATGGATGGGTGGAATTATTGGATTGGAACCGATGTTGAGTCTTGTTAACCCTGGATAGCAACAAAAAAACATGAAATTAAATGCTATGTACATGCAAAGAAATATTTTTTTTTTGTTTTGTTTTGAATATTTTTATTTTTTTTGAATTTTTGTTTATATACATATGTTACAAATTTTGGCTTGGCTGAATGGCTCAATGGAACTCAGGTGGGGGTGGTTCACTAGGTGGGTCAACTTGTTCTTGTGGAAGAAGCAAGTGAAATATGGGTTGATGGATGGGAAATAGTCTGAGGTAAAACTCATCCTGTTGGGTAAGGGGAACAATGGGCTGAAATTCCTCTTCAGAATCATTAGAAGCATTGGACATAAGTTCATACTCTTCATAACTTTCATCATCAAAATCTGGAAGTGGGTAGGAAAAATTTAGTGGATCTTCTTCTTCATTGAAGCTAAGCTCTTGAAGAGCTTGTTCAAGAGAAGTGGTTGAGGAAAATGGAAGGGGGCTTTGTCTTCTTCATTGAGGCTAAGCCTTTGGAAGGCTTGCTCAAGGGAAGTGGTTGAGGAAAGTGGGGTATATCCCAAGCCTGAATGATCATGTGCTCCTCGATATGGGAAATCAATTATGTCATGTATCCCTTGTTCATGGGAACCTAGACCTTGACCTTGCCAATTGACTATATGGAAGTAATGAGATGGAAATCCCATCATATTTTGTATGTTGGCATGTCTTGGCTCTTTTGGTTCTTCGGGTGGATTTGCCTCAATTGAGGAATCAATCCCTCCATAGATAAATTTAATACTATTAGGAGTGGAACTCATATCATAGACAACACCTATGGTTAAAGGAGGGTCATGTGGGTGACCAAAATCCTTGGTTGTAGGGATGGCAAGAGGGGTAATGGTAACATCTTGGACCACGTATTCACCAATACCAGGACTAGTGATGTGGACCTCGACTTGGGATGAGGTGGTGGATGATGTGGAAATGGATGGCTCAGGATTGGAGGTGGCTATGGAAGGTGGTGGGGAGTTGAATATTTCACAATCTGAAAGTTTGACTTGTGAAACATCGGCTGATGGAGAAAGATTGGGTGATGGCTTGGAATTAGAAGAAGGTGGATGAGGCAATGATGATGAAGAAGAAATGGTTGTAGAAGAAGGAGTGGTTGAGGTGGATGATGTGGTGAAAGTGGATTGACCTTGACCACATGTACAAGAAGAAATGGATGATTGAGGGGGTTTGGTGATGGGTAACTCCTCAAAAATAGGAGCTTTGGAAGAAGATGTGGATGGATTAGAAGATGAAGTGGATGGATTTGAATATGATGGGGATAAGAATAGGTGGGTGGAAGGCAACATGGATTCATAGGGGTTTGAAATGAAATTACAATACTTGAAAGGTTCTACATCTACAGGGATGCAATGGACTTGACCATCATGAATGTATTTCAAGCATTGGTGGAGAATTGATGGAACACATTTCATCTCCCTCATCCAAGGTCTACCAAGGAGTACATTGTATGCCATGGCCCCTTCCAAGATGTGGAACATAGTATGCAATATTATGACCCCTACTTCAATGGGTAAAACAATAGTGCCAATTATGGTACACAAAGCATCGTTAAATGCTTTGAGGGTGAATGAGGACTTGGAAATATGAGAAGGTAGAAGTTTGAGGTTGCTAAGGGCAGCGGTAGTGATAATGTTGATGGATGAGCCGGTATCAATTAGGACTCTCTTAAATGGATTTTTGTCTATCAAGGCCATGATATGCAATGGAGGATCTATGGATTCTGAGGTCATTGACTTTATTTCAAAGTCATAGAAGGTGATGGATGGCTCCATGCATGTTCTAATGCTCCCTACAAATTTGTTGAAGGCATTAGAGTCTTGAGCTTCAAACTCAATGGATTTAAGAATTTCCATTAGGGCTTCTCTATGCCTAGGGGATTGTTGGATGAGCTCATATATGGACAATTTGGTTGAAGCCATTTTCAAACTTGTAGTTAACCGATTGCTTAGGGATACCGCTGGCCTTAGAGGATGATGGATGGGCTGATTGGGTGGACTAGAAATATGGATTGGTGGGGATGGATTTGGAGAGGTTTGAATGGGTGGTGGATTTGAAGGTTGTGACACATTTGGTTGTTGGGCATTTTGTTGATTTTGCCTTTGACCTCTTGTGACCACATGGACTGCTCCTACAAAATTTTGGTAATGTTGGACATGATTAACTTGGTTAGGAGGTGTGTGATGATTGTTACCTCCTACATTAGTTTGGGCCTCTTCATGGTTGGGGAGAGGTGTTTGAAAAATTCCCAAATTCTGATTTTGTGGAGCTAGGGGGTTATCTGCCTTAATGGCCCCCAAGTCTATGAGGTCTTGAACGATGTTCTTAAAAATATTGCAAGTGTTGATATCATGACCATTTTGCCTATGGTATGGGTAAAATAGATGTTCCTTATAACTTCTGCTATGTTTGGTAGGGTCATCGGGCTTGATTTTTGGCAAAGCCAACTTGTTTGTTTCATACAACCTTTGAAATATGGAAGAATACGACTCCGTTAAAGGAGTGTATTGGCATTGGGGTCGAGCGTATTATCGATGGGAGGGGTTTTCCATAGTTGGTATTATGTTTTGTATCGTGAGTGCTTGAGTTACCGAGGGGACCACATGATAAGCAATTTGTTGTGGTTGTTGCATGGGTTGTTGAGCCATTATGGGCTGGCTCATCACCACTTGATTTACTTGATTAGATGGACTAGCCGAAGAGGCTTGTGATGACTTATTTTGGCCTGATTGATTGCTTCTAAATTGGCCCTTGTTTTGCCATTCTTTATTTTTAGGCTTAATTACGCCCTCTTGGATTTTTATCTCCTCAATGATGCTAGCATGTGCTAAGGCTTCTTCAAATGAATGATAGGTATGAAGCTGAAGCATCCAAGAGATGGGTTTTAAGCAACTCTTGGTAAATAATTTGATGATTTCATCCATTGGGAGGGAGAATGGCAATTTGGTAATGATTGCCCTCCAACGGTTTCCAAAGTCATAGATAGGTTCATCATCCCATTGTCTTAATGCATATACATCTGATAATGAAACCTTATTTTTGATGTTTAGGACAAAATGCTCAAGGAATAGGTCAATCAGTTGGGCAAAAGTATAAATACTATGAGTTGGTAGCTGATTAAACCACTCTATGGCATCTCCTCCTAATGTTTGAGGAAATATTTAGAGCATGAGAGCATTGTCGGTTTGAATCTGAAAGCATGCATGAAAAAATGAGCTAACATGCTCCTTAGGGTCCTCGGTTCCCCTAAATTTGTCAAACTTCGGTAATGTAAAGTCTATCGGATATGGCGGTGATGGTACCGAAGGATGGATTGGTTGATGGATCAGTTGGCTTAAAGTTGATTTTTGGCTTGACATGCCAAGAGTGTTTTGCATCAACTGATCTATTTGTTTTTGCATGGCCTGAATCCTAAGATCTTCCCTAGGAATGTGGAAGCCTTGGATAACCTGATGATTTGGAGATGGACTAGAAGAAAAATGTTGGGGAGTGATTAGATGGTTTTGATGGAATTGATTGGTTTGAAATTTATGGGGGGAATATTGATGGTTGAGAGAAGGAGAAGATTGATGAGGAGGAATATTTTGGAAGAATTGATTGGGTTGGCCAGAAGAAATTGTGATTGGAGGGGTTGGATTTTGAATTGGAGGTGGATTGGGGATGGATACTACCAAATATTGGGGTACCCAAGTTGAATTTTGGTTGGCCATGGTTGGTTGGGTTGAAACTATAGGAAGCGTAGGATTTACATGAACTTGTTGTCTAGCATTTTGATGTTGTAGAAGCAATCTGTTCATGAGACCCGATATGTCCTGAAGTTCTTGTTCGGACATAGAAGAAATTGACAAGGTTGTAGATAGATTAGAAGATGAAGGTATGGATGTGGATGGATTGGAGGAAATGGGCATGGAGCAAGTTGCACTTGATGTGGCAACTTGGGAGGTTGGTACCTATGAGGCAACATTAACATACTCCTCATACAAAGGATTGGAATGGGTTTGGGTATAGCCAGATGGAGGATGAGTGTTAAAAACACTTGGGTTTTGTTGGGATGGACTAGGAGAAGAGGGCATACCATATTCATAAGCAGAATTAGGATATCCTCGGGTGGGGTTGGATGGGTAGGATGTAGCCAATTCTGGTTGTTCAACATAGTCTTGGCTAATGGGTTCTAGGACATAGTTAGAAGACCTATAGATGGCTTCTACCTTGTCCATGTCAATTTGGGTGGATGGTTGCTCAATGTTTTGGGGAATGGATCCCTCTTGTGGGAGAGATGGGTGAATGGGCCTAGATGGACTAGGTTGGATAGAATTGGAAGGGTTGGCTACTGAAGTAGCGGGTGTGTTTGTTATATTTTCCATTAAATTATTTTGATTTAATATCTTTGTTTGATTTTGAGTTAGAACCATAAAATAATTAAATCAAAATGCAATTTTAGGATTGTCAACTTAAATCTCCAAAACTAAAAATAAAGCTAAAGAATTTAGAAACAAAGAAAATAATCAATCCTAAGTTTCACCTTGTGTGGCTTACCTTATTCATTGATTATCTCTTTTTAGTGTAAATTCCTTTTAGAAATGATAGTTTTGTGTGTTTGATGTATCCTAATATTGCTTAATGAAAAATAAAGGTGAAAAACTATGGTTGGATGGGGCAATGAGATTCTTGTTGGTGATGAAATCCAACAAGTTTGCTCGAGGGTAGTCCTAAGGTGTCTAAGGGTAGATATTGGTGGATGGAAATGACTGCCACCATCACCAAATCTCAAGCAATAATTGGTGATGAAATCTAGTTACTATTGTTTAAAGTGCAATATGTTGTGTGTGATTAATTTTAAATTTTGTTTTCTATTGTGGACAAACAATGTTAAAGGTAATATATTTCACAAATATAAATTAGAATCCAACACATAAATGTAAATTTCTTCTAAAGAGTGTGAAGTACACCGCTTAAAACCCCCTACCTAGATAGCAACCGGAGGGTTCGTCCACCTCTCTACCAAAGGAGTCACCCAAGGGTAGGAATACTTTTTGCATTTAAGTATTGTTCCTACTTAGATAAGTAAAATAAGCAACCCTTAACTCCTAAGATGCAAATTCTAATTAATGCTTTTTACTTTCAAATGCAAACAAAAATATGCAGGAATTATTTGAATTTGCAATTCTTTTCAAAATAGAAAACTCAAAATATGTGATGAATGAATGCATAGATGCCCTAGATGCAATCTAAAATGAATTTATTTCCATAGATTACTTAATGTGTATTCATTTTAAGCTTAAAATCTAAAAATAAATAGTGAAATAATGAAATACGTAAAAATAGAAATTGAAATAGAATGGTTGTAGGGCTTACCCGAAAGCCTAAGCTCTACTCCAAATTATGCTACAGTGTGAGATGGAGGCACTGTAGGCAGTAGGGCACCTGTGTAGGCATAGTAGGGTGCCTGTGGGGATCAATAGGTGCTAGAGAACTCTTGCACACCTTCTACAAACTATCACAGGACCTTCCAAAAACCCTAACTGATGATTTTGGCTGGTTTTTCACTCTAAAAAACCTTGTAAAATGGAACAATATAATGAAATTAGTACAACAAAGTAAATAAGAAAGTAGAACCCTTGTGGGGTCCCACCGTGATCACCATTTGTGAAGTAAAAATATGACACTAAAACAAATATGAAAGTAAAATAATTTCAATGAACAAGAGACTGCACAAAAGATGATTTTATTCAATAAATGGGGGGAGCTAAGAAACTCCTTTGTTACAATTTATTTGTTCAAAAGAAATTATTTTGATACAATAAATATAGGTGCTAGGGTTCTCCAAAACCCTAGCTACAAAACAAGTAGTGTCTCCAATGTATCTTGCTTCCAATAGGATGAGTGGGCTTCTGGTTATCCATAATCGGGCCACTCTAGCTTCAATAACTACTCAACAATCCTTGATGAATGCTACCTGATCCTACACACACAACAAACATAGAGTCATTAGCAAATAAAATGAGGGTTCCATAGTGTGAACCCTCAGAAATGTAAACTAAAAACCCTAGATCTGAATAAACAAAATATGTAAAATCTAAATAACATCAAATAAAAATGCATAAAATACTTACTTTGTTGTTATGTTGCTCCATTGTATATTGATGGCAGGGTGCCCCAATGACACTTGATGATCTTATGTGGTAGGCTCTGGTCTGTGGCTGTGGGGACAATAGGCTCTATGTTGCACCTATAGAAGATACTATCTATGGGATGAGGTAGGCACTCGATAATGCCTACGGATTAGGGTTAGATCTATAGAAGTAGATCGAGGGATTATGAAGGGTTCGATGGATGGAAGATGATGGCGATGATGGGAATGGGCTACGAAGATGGTTGGAATCAAGAAATCCTAGGGCAAACTAGGGTTTTTGGGGAAGGCTAGGCTAGGGCACAACTAAGGCAATGTAGGTCGAATTCACTCAGAAAGTAAGCTCATGAAGGTTGATTAGCAAGAGCTCCAATCAAAGCTAGTTCGAACCAGTTAGCAAAATTTCCAAGGGTTGAGCATTGAGAATGCTCCTATTTATTATCAAGCCTAGGGTTTTCTTAGGGTTTTAGCTTAACACTTTTGATCGTGTGGCTAATATTAAAGTGGATCCAAAGGCTGATATTAAACTTTAGGTGTGACACGGATTAAGGAAGATGGACGACTGAGATTAGATCGGATCGGATGGTTGAGGTTAATTTGGCTTATAAATATATATTTTATAATAAATATATTAAAATATAATATAAAATATTATATTTAAATATAAATAATATAAAATAAACATAAATAAGTCAAATAGGGGTCAAAAAATGGTGGGAAAAGGCTAAAGTGGGCCATTGGATGGCGGGAAAGGCATGGAATGGCCAATTGAATGGCGGGAAAGGGTGATGGTGGACAAGTGGCTAGGATTTGGTGTCTACAAACTTCATCACCAATCCCACTTGATAATGGTGATGTTGAAATTCATCTCTTTCTACTAGCTCTCCCCCTAGACACCATAGTAGCCCCCATGAGTGGTTTTTAAGATTTCATCATTGGAAGATGCCTTAATCTTGAGACTGGTTTTTAGAATTCATAATTGGAAGGGACATTTTGAGTGGGATAGGATTAGACAACTTTGTTCACAAGTCTCATATAATTTTTGAATAGGTAACTATCATTCTTGACTAAGCCCACTTGAGGGTGAAGCAACCGCCTGACTGGGCTAGTAACAAGTCTTATATAGTGACACATCTTCTCGTGAGTGTTTTAGTTCCTCTTTTTTTGATATCTTTTTACTGTACCTTCTATTTAGTTTCCACTCACCTACTGAGATATTTTCTATTTTGTGCACCCTTGGGTGTTGTAGGAGGTTTTTTTGCTAATGACATTCCTTTTTAGAGTCTCACTTCACTTCCAGTGTCATGTCCTAGAGTAGGTACTATCATTAAAATACACAAAACAACCAAAAATTTATTTTTATTTGTTTAGCATTGATTCTAGTTATATTTTTTGTATTACACTCTCATAAAAATTGTTTTCAAGACATTCACTTGCTAGCCACCCACTTACTGGCCATTCACAGTCTATCACAATCATTTTTCTATCAATATTACTTTTTGGAGTAGGTGGTCATAGAATTGTGTGAACCATATTTCTATAGTATACGTTCACATAGTAGTGTGCAAATTTTTCTCTAATGCACAAAAATACACCAAAACTCACAGATTTACATAGAATATTGCACATAATACACACATAGGTTTAGATCTACATTTTTAAATAGTTTGAAGCACCTAATCATAGTACATCATACTTATTATTACTCATAGCTAAGTGCATGAGTAAGCTCATCTTAAGGAGGAGGTCTCTCATACCACCTCCAACCAGTCTAGTACTCCTCGTCTGTTCATGAGTAAAACATCCACTCTCACACTTGATCTCCTTACTAGTCTTGAGCCATATCACATGCACACTATATCCCATTGTGACACCTCTATTTCTAGTAATATGATTGCCACATATTCTGGTGAATATCACCCACTTATTCCCCATTCATCTCCACCTAATCCACCATCCATGTTTTGTGATCATGTTATCTATACCACTCTAGGAGACCCATCTCAATTATTCATTATTGATAAGGAGACTCCACCTACCTCACCTACTTCCACTCATCCTTTTATCCATGAACCATATTATTCCCTTCTTGAGGATGCTTCCTCTTTACTTAATCATATTCACCCTAATGCTAGGTCATCGACCACCATAGTAGGAATGATTTCAGATCCCAAATCCTCCACTCTTGAAAATCAAACACCTATATCATAATAAATTTTGTAATAGTCATCATTGTAACATTAGTAAAATCCACTCACATCATTCCACCAATACGCTTCCCAAGTGCCACAACAACCACCTTCCCAACAATAAAATTTCCCATATTTTGTTCCAACAATGCAACCACCATCCCAATCACAATAATTTATTCCCCAATAGCATCAACAAGTCTTCATAAAATTTTGTGGATACATTCACCATTCCTTCTTAGTCTTCCAACTTCTATGCCTATACTCCTTCATCCCTTCCTCCACCTACATTCCCCTCTTTAGGTATGTATGGTATACCATATTCTACTTTACTTTTACCTTCATCTACTTCCACCTTTCATCTTCCTCCATATCATATATTTTAGGCCACCCTTTCCATTCCTCTCTCTACTTATAATCTACGTTATCCATATTATCCTGCTAATCCCCCATGTTATCCTATCCAACCTGATTTCTCTATCCATCACTCATCCAGTTTGACACAGTTACCATATTTTGGTACATCATCTCACCATCCACCTGCATCCTCTATCCAGGGTTATGCATAGTGGCTATTTATCACTAAATTGGCTAAAATTAGAATTTTAAAATTTTAGAATTGGCTAATATTTGGGACCCTTGACCAGGGCCCATTAGCCAAAACTTGTTGGGTTAATTTTTTTTGGATCGATTTGCCCCAATTTTATAATAATTTAACCATTTTAAGTTTAAATTTCCAACATTGTCCCTAATAATAGTGAACCTTGTATTGTTAGTCTTACAATGGCACTGAGAGGGGGGGTGAATCAGTGTAGTTCTTTAAACTTGAATCTATAGCTCTTAAAACTGAAATAATGAAACCTTAAAACTAGATAAAGAAAGTATCACAAGAGAACATCACACAACACAAGATTTAATGAGGTTCACCAATTTGGCTACTCCTCAAGAATGACTACTTGGACTACCATCCAAATCCAGCCTTTGTAAAGCTCCAACTTTACAATCAATTTACCAGCACCCACTGGAAGGAGCACCAACCCCTTATTTATCTGTACCAACAAAAAGGAGCACCAGCCCTTGATTTACCAGCACCAACTAGAAGGAGCACCAACCCTTGATTTAATAGGACCAACCCCTGATGCCAAGCATCAACTTGGACTTCAATTCAGAAACTAGAAGATTGATAGTAAGATACCTTTGCTTTTGCAAGACCCTGACTGGTATTCTTCACCTTTGTGCTCTCTGCACACTCTACTCTCTCTACGTAATCACTTCGCACACTCTGCTTCGTTACAGCTGCACTTTGCGTTCGTCTTTGCTCTTTACACTCTCTACTCCTTCTTTCTCTACGCAATCACAGATGCACTTAGGACAATTTGACATGACTCTTTGCTCACTTTGTACACTTCACCATCATTTCATCGCTTCTGCGCTTTCTGTGCTCTTACGGACACATTTCACACTTCGACACGCATTCGATGACTTATGCAACAACCTCACAATTCTCCAAACAGCCCTCCTTTTATAACAACATTTTCATGATGAAAACCCTAATCTTAGTCGGCTTGCATAACAACTGAAAACCCTAATTTTAGTCGATTGTCATCGGTCTTTGTTGGCTTCAACTCAACCGCAAAAATACATGTTGCGATATCATGACACTTTTTTCTCTCTCCTCTTTCTCTTTGCTTTGGCCCGCAAAAATGCAACATGTCGTGATATCACGACACTTTTTCTCTCTCCTATTTTTCTATGCTTTGGCCCACGAAAATACATGTCGTGATATCACGACACTTTCACCTTCGTACGCTTTCTCTATTCCTTTGTTGCAAAAATGCGACATTGCGCGATATCGCTACACTTTTGTTATTCTGCTTGCCTGCCCTTCTTGAATCGTGAAACTGTGACATGTCGCAATATCATGACACTTTTGCTTCTCTGCCTTCCTGTCCTTTTTGAGTCACAAAAATGTGACATGTCACGAAATCGTGACACTTCTGCTTTCGAAGTCTTGCTTTTTGCTTTTGTCATGAAATTGCGACACTTCTACCTTTGAGGTCTTCTTCTCTACTTTTATCGTGAAATCGTGACACTTCTGCTTTCGTACTTCACTTCTTTGTTTTTGTCACAAAATCATGACACTTTTGCCTTTGAAGTATTCTTCTCTGCTTTTGTCGTGAAATCATGACACTTCTGCTTCTGTACTTTACTTCTATGCTTTTGTCGTGAAATCATGACAGTTCTATTTCCATACTCTTCCTATCTTTCTTTTGTCACAAAAATGCGACATGTCGTGATATCGCGACACTTTTTCTTTCTCTTCCTTCCTGCCCTTTTCGAGTCATGAAAATGTGACATGTCATGAAATCGCGACACTTTTTTTTTCTCTTCCTTCCTACCCTTTTTGAGTCACGAAAATGCAACATGTCACGAAATTGTGACACTTTTCCAACTTACTTTCTCTCTCCTATTTTAGTCACAAAAATGCGACATGTCACGAAATCGTGACACTTTTCCAACTTACTTTCTCTCTCCTGTTTTAGTCGCGAAGTCGCGACACTTTTCTTACTTGTTATCTTTCTTCGAACTTGTCGCGAAATCGCGACACTTTTTCTTGCTTTCTCTTTCTCTTCCAACATGTCGCAAAATCGCGACAGTTTTTCCACTTGCCTTTTTCTCTTCCAACATGTCGCAAAATCATGATAGTTTTTCCACTTGCCTTTTTCTCTTCCAACATGTCATGAAATCGCGACAGTTTTTCCACTTACCTTTTTTTCTTTCAACATGTCACAAAATCATGACAGTTTTTCCTGATTTTTCTCTCTTTCAACATGTCACGAAATCGCAACAGTTTTTCTTGCTTTTTCTCTCTCTTCCAACATGTCGCGAAATCGTGACAGTTTTTCTTGCCTGCTGTATATGTCGTGATATCACGACACTTTTCTTACTTGTCTTTTTCTTTGATCTTTTGCAAATGGGCCACTTTGGTCTTCTTGGAAACTCACTGTACATACTCTGAATAACCTTTGAACTCCTGTCTTCTGTATTTGAATAGCTTATGAACTTCCTGTCCACTGCATCAACAGATCTATCTGACTATGTTGACAACAATGACAATATTGTTGTTGCACCTTGCTCAACAATCTCCCCCTTTGGAATTGTTGGCAACACATGTGCACTTTCTTGTAACTCTTCTCCCCCTTTGACAATAATACCAAAGGGCTATTGCAGACTCCCCCTAAGTCCATGCACAAAATTCTTAGGCAAAATTGATTACACTTAGCAAAATCATGAACATGAGCAAAAAGATAATAAAATACTTAAATGCTCCCCTTGAGAATGTGATCCCTATAGCTAGTCAATTCTTGGGAAGTGTGACCACTCCCAATTTATTGCGAAGGTACTCAAAAACTTCCTTAGTCAATGGTTTTATGAAGATATATGCTACTTGCTCTGTAGTTGGAACAAAATCCAACTTAACCTCACCTTTCGCAACTTTCTCCTTCAAAAAGTGATACCTACGTACAACCTGTTGTCGCTGTAATATATTATGCTTCTGCTGTCGATAAAGAAACTGACTCTTGTTTCTTATGGTGCCACGCGACCAATCTATCTCCAAGATAGAATATACTTCCACTGGTACTCTTTCTGTCATCGACACATCCTACCCAATCTGTATCTTTTCACTCCTGTCACATGAGTCTCCTTGGGATTAGCCTGAAATCATGCTACAATGCATACTATGCTCAAGGTGCCTGTTTCTAGCCATATATCTTCAACTTACAAATCAAGTTGGGATCATCACCAAGCTATAAACCATCTGTTTGCTCAATATAAACCTCTTCTTCAAGCTTCCCATTCAAAAATGCTAATTTCACATCTGTCAAAAAAATTGTCAAGTGACTCACACTTGTACCAAATTTTGTCCAACATTGTACCGACACTGCAATTTTACTATCTACAACTCTGTGCAAGCATCAAACACTGTACCACAACACCAACCAAATCCTTTTTTACATTTTCAACTTGGTCTATGTTTTCTACAGTCACCGCTGGTCACACCTTACTTTCAATTGTTCGAATTAGGAGACAACATTTTGTCAAACACTTCACGGCCAACTATAGTGCACCTTACTCAAACTCATACTTCTAGACCTTGGATAGGTATGATTCACAAAGCAAAGTTGCTCATCTTGATGAGCTAAACATGAATCAATAATCAGACTTCAATATTTTTCACCACAACATCATAATAGATCTAACAATATTCACGTCAATGTGTAGTTCAAGTACATACTGCTTTTATCGAAACACATATATGCGGCTAGGGCAACATTCTTTCACTAACCAAATTATCTGAACTGTTATAATCCTTAACTTTGGACAGTGGCAGTAAGAACCATCACCAGTACAACAATGACATATAGCAATACTACCAATAATGACAACTCTCAATTTAATCACAACCCTTCATGACACTTCCACAAACAACTACATGAACTGAAAACACACTTCGACAACTATGCGAAAACTTCCCTGACTACTTGCCTTTCATCCTAAGATAACCAAACAAACATTAAAATAAAACTTTAAGATTGCTTCCCCTGAGGATGTGCTACCTGGAGTTGCTTAGTGCAATAGAGTAGTAGTCTCCTTCAGTCCAAGGAGACACGATTTCCTTTCTTCTTTATTTCTCCACTCTGGTTTGATTACAGTTTTGGGCTCTTGTTTTAAATTTTCTTGTTTAGTAGCTTGTGCATGTTTTTCAAGAAATATTATATTTTATCTCATTCTATTTGGTTGAAATTTTCTTCCCTGAAATTGATTTGATGAAAATGTACTTCGACAATTTCTTGCAGTGTGTCCAAAATTATGATAGTTATAACATTCTACTACATAATCCATTAAATGTGAAAACCCATTTCTACTAGGTGGTTGTCTCTTGTGCATCCTTGATGGATGATTATTTTCCTTTCTTTGATGCACATGATTTCTTCCCTATCTGTGTTGCATTCTTTGAGTATGATGAAATCTACTGTCTTGCCTTAGATTAGATATAGAAGTTCTAGGACAAAACCTTGCTATGTGCCCATGAGCATTACATTGAAAACATTGTACATAGTGTCCACTCAGAAACACAGATGTATTTCTACAGCATAACTCTTTGATTTATTATTCAATCCACAATAAGTTGCCTTGTGACCATACCGGTTGCATCTGAAACAATAGCCATTAAAAGTATTATTATGAATAGAGTGAGAGTGATAGAACCTCTTTTGTTGTGGTTGCTTTGCTGTAGATCTCCTTTGACATTTTCTTCCTTTTGAAGATTTAGCTTCAAACTTTTCTTGCTTCGATCCTTCAACAGTGAACTTCTTCTTCTCTACAGAGTTGGAAGATGAAGGTTGTTAAGCTTCATATCCAAGACCATGCTTATCCATGGAGCTTCTTTGTTGGCTTATCATTTTATCTAGCAACTCTGTGCTCTTATCGAATTTGACATTTGTATTGGCCTCTTCTAGTTTTTTCTTCAATAAAACAATCTCTTTCTCATTGATCTGTGACCTGATAGTTTCTTCAATCCTTTTGAATTCTTCTACCTGTACTTTCAAACTGGTTATTATTTCATTTGCATCATCAAGATTTCTTGAGATTTCCTTATTCATTTTTCTTTCTATCTTCAATTCATCCAGAGCTGCAATTAGTTCCTCTTTCAAATTTATTTCTACATCAATTTCTTCTTCATCACATTCCTATTATTTTTTTGTTTCTCTTTTAGAATCATCCTCTAGGACTTCATTAACTCTCAGCATATATGCCTCTATGTTGTCATCGTTATTCAACTTTAAAGCTTCGAACTGAGCTTGATGTGTTTGTAACTTGGCCTCCTTGATCTCATCATCTCCTTCATGAATACTCCTTAGTTTGTCCCATATTTCTTTTGCCATTTTACAACTCATGATCTTTACCAGTTCATTGTCTACTAATCCGCACCTGATAGCATTCTTTGCTTTTGAGTCATTCTCAAATAGATTCTTACTAGCAACATCGGTTGGAGGAGTGATGGGTATTGTGTATTCATTTTCTACTGAATCCCAGATGTCGTAACCCAAATCACAAAGATATGCCTACATCCTGATTCTCTAGATCGCGTAATTAGTTTCGTCAAACAAAGGTGCTTTGTTTGATGATAAGTCTTCAACCTTTTCTGGTTCAATTTTATCTTCCACAAGAACTGAAATTGATTGAGATGCCCTTTTGGATGAGGATCTATTCTTCTTACCCATTGCTTACTAATCCAAGATCAACCCTAACTGATTTAGCTTGAGAAGGGAACTTGGCTCGGATACCAATTGTTAGTCTTACAATGGCACTGAGAGGGGGGGTGAATCAGTGTAGTTCTTTAAACTTGAATTTACAGCTCTTAAAACTAAAATAATGAAACCTTAAAACCAGATAAAGCAAGTATCACAAGAGAACATCACACAAGATTTAACGAGGTTCACCAATTTGGCTACTCCTAAAGAATGACTGCTTGGACTACCATCCAAATCTAGCCTTTGCAAAGCTCCAACTTTACAATCAATTTATTAGCACCCACTATAAGGAGCACCAACCCCTTATTTATCTACACCAACAAAAAGGAGCACCAGCCCCTGATTTACCAGCACCAATTGGAAGGAGCACCAACCCCTGATTTAAATCTAGCCTTTGCAAAGCTCCAACTTTACAATCAATTTACCAGCACCCACTAGAAGGAGCACCAACCCCTTATTTATCTGCACCAACAGAAAGAAGCACCAGCCACGATTTACCAAGCACCAATTGGAAGGAGCACCAACCCCCGATTTACCAGCACCAACTAGAAGGAGCACCAACCCCTGATGCCAAGCATCAACTTGGACTTCAATTCAGAAACTAGAATATTGATAGTAAAATACCTTTGCTTTTGCAAGACCCTGACTGGTCTTCTTCACCTTTGCGCTCTCTGTGCACTCTACTCTCTCTGCACAATCACTTTGCACACTACTTCGTTATAGCTACACTTTGCGTTCATCTTCGCTCTTTGCACTCTCTGCTCCTTCTGCTTTCTCTGCACAATCATAGACGCACTTAGGACAATTCGACATGACTCTTCGCTCACTTTGCGCACTTCGCCATCATCTCACCGCTTCTATGCTTTCTGCACTCTTACGACCACATTTCACACTTTGACACGCATTCGACGACTTATGCAACAACCTCACAATTCTCCAAACAACCCTCCTTTTATAACAACATTTTCATGATGAAAACCCTAATCTTAGTCGGCTTGCATAACAACTAAAAACCCTAATTTTAGTTGGCTATCATCGGTCTTCGTCGACTTCAACTCAACCACGAAAATACAACATGTCGCGATATCATGACACTTTTTTCTCTCTCCTCTTTCTCTTTGCTTTGGCTCGCGAAAATGCAACATGTCGCGATATCGTGACACTTTTTCTCTCTCCTCTTTCTCTTTGCTTTGGCCCGCAAAAATACAACATATTGCGATATTGCGACACTTTTGCCTCCATACGCTTTCTCTATTCCTTTGTCATGAAAATATGACATTACGTGATATCGCTACACTTTTGTTATTCTGCCTACCTACCCTTCTTGAATCGTGAAATTGCGACATGTCAT
The DNA here is from genome assembly GCA_028583015.1 of Wollemia nobilis. NCBI lineage: Eukaryota > Viridiplantae > Streptophyta > Pinopsida > Araucariales > Araucariaceae > Wollemia > Wollemia nobilis. The sequence continues at coordinate 1,784,739 of JAQPPZ010013020.1, read as the reverse complement.
AATATCGCAACGCTTTTGCTTCTCTGCCTTACTGTTATTTTCGAGTCGTGAAAATGTGACATGTCACGAAATCGTGACACTTTTGCTTTCTGCTTTTGTCATGAAATCGTGACACTTCTGCCTTCGAGGTCTTCTTCTCTATTTTTGTCACAAAATCATGACACTTTTGCTTTCGTACTTCACTTCTTTGTTTTTGTCACGAAATCGTGACACTTCTGCCTTCAAAGTCTTCTTCTCTGCTTTTGTCGTGAAATCATGACACTTCTGATTTTGTACTTTACTTCTTTGCTTTTTTTGTGAAATCATGGCAGTTCTGCTTCCGTACGCTTCCTCTCTTTCTTTTGTCGTGAAAATGCGACATGTCGCGATATCGTGACACTTTTTCTTTCTCTTCCTTCCTGCCCTTTCCGAGTCACGAAAATGCGACACTTTTTCTTTCTCTTCCTTCCTGCCCTTTCTGAGTCACGAAAATGTGACATGTCGCGAAATTGCGACACTTTTCCAACTTACTTTCTCTCTCCTGTTTTAGTCGCGAAAATGCGACATGTCGTAAAATCGTGACACTTTTCCAACTTACTTTCTCTCTCCTATTTTAGTTGCGAAAATACGACATGTCATGAAATCGTGACACTTTTCTTACTTGTTTTTTTTCTTCGAACTTGTCGTGAAATCGCGAAACTTTTTCCTGCTTTCTCTCTCTTCCAACATGTTGCGAAATCATGACAGTTTTTCCACTTGACTTTTTCTCTTCCAACATGTCATGAAATCGCGACAGTTTTTCCACTTGCCTTTTTCTCTTCCAACATGTCGCAAAATCGTGACAGTTTTTCCACTTGCATTTTTCTCTTCCAACATCGAAATCGTGACAGTTTTTCCACTTGCCTTTTTCTCTTTCAACATGTCACGAAATCATGACAATTTTTCCACTTGCCTTTTTCTCTTTCAACATGTCATGAAATCATGATAGTTTTTCCTGCTTTTTCTCTCTCTTTCAAGATGTCGTGAAATCGTGATAGTTTTTCCTACTTTTTCTCTCTCTTCCAACATGTCACGAAATCGTGACAGTTTTTCTTGCCTGCTGTATATGTCGCGATATCGTGACACTTTTCTTACTTGTCTTTTTCTTTGATCTTTTGCAAATGGGCCACTTCGGTCTTCTTGGAAACTCACTGTACATACTCTGAATAACCTTTGAACTCCTATCTTCTGCATCTAAATAGCTTTTGAACTTCCTGTCCACTGCATCAATAGATCTATCTGACTGTGTTGACAACAATGACAATAATGTTGCTACACCTTGCTCAACATCTACATGTGTTTGGACACTATTTGCCTAGATTTCAAAATTAATTTACTATTTTTTTATAAATGCATTTTAGGATTGACCCCTTACACATAACCCTACCTCTATTGAAACACCACTTACCCCTTCACACTCTGTTGTACCTAAATTATTCATGATATCCCCTTCCTAATCATCTTCTCCAACTGTGCAACCATCACAATAGGTTTTGGTTCAGTAGGTACCAATTTATTAGCCACAGTATTACTATTCCCAGCAAATATCTACACCATAGCAGATTATCCCATTAACCCCCATGATTCATGTTTTTTAGCAACCGTATCCACATGAATAATTTTAGTATACTCCCCTTTCACAATAGGAGGAACAATATCGCCAATACCCCCTCATTATTGGTCTTCCATCACCTCATCGCAGTTCATCACACCCTCATAATATAAAATCCATCTCTTACAAGAATAGATTAATATTTTTGTACTCTGCACAACTAGTTACGAGTCCAAAAATCCCACATATAACAAATTATGTAATTAACCCATACATGCTTCAGTTCCCATCCCTCCTTACCCATAACATTTCAAGATTTCAAAGTTTGAAAAATACAAAGGTAAAGAGGATTCTTGAAAACACATAAGTAATTATCGATTTGCATGCTACCAGCTTCACGATAGTGATCCCTTCATGTTGCGTACCTTCACTCTTTCAATTATGGTACAAACGCTCAATTGGTACAACATGCTCCTATACCATAGCCTGTTCACATTCGAATAGTTGGCTAATTTATTTCTTGAAAATTTCTCCATAAACATCAAGAAGAAATTTTCTTTTGATGTCTACACCTTACAATAGGTTGATGATGAACCTATCATGAATTTCATTTCTCGATGGATATCGGTCATCCATGACCTAGCTCATAGCATCCCATTCACCGAACTTGTTACACTATTCTTTAAAATCTGTCACAAACACATTTCTATGCCTATACAAATTCATCAAATCTGTACATTTTATGAGGCTATTACTCAGGAAAAAGTCATCAAAAACATAAAAATCCAATTTGGCAAAATCAAACTTTGATAAAAACCATCTTACACTTCAAATTTTTTCTTCAATCGTAATATGTTGAATCAACCCTTATCTAAACTACCACAAAAAAATTAGGTGGCAGTGGACTCTCTGACCTCTTCATCAATATCATGACTCTCTCCTCCAAAATAATAGATGTTTTAGACTATCATGCCTCCTCCATATAATCCATAACAATCTTGCGGTCTTCATCCTCAGCCCCCATGATGTAATTAGACTTTGCTATCTAAACCTCTCCCAAATTTATTCTAGAGATTGCTTAACATTTGTCATGTCACATTACCCTATGTTAGACCCATGGACCCGAATCAACCCAAAACTCATGGGTTCAATGAATAGGCCTTCTGTGCTTACCATCGACAACATGGACATGATGTAGGGTCTTGTCTCTCCTTTCATGGCTTGGTATAGAACCTTATCGATTAAGGTACTATCCAATTTTTGAACCCTCTCACACCACAAAATCAAAAACTAAGAATTTATCAAAATCCACTACCAAAACATAGGGAACCAGTCCCCAAGGAGCCCAATCCAATCAACAAACCTAATATAGACAAGTTAATAGTGTCCATCATGATCCTCCCTCATACGGAGTGGTTGGCATGATTAACCTCACCACTCATACCTAGTGATATCCACCATGTTAGGATGCACCTATCACTTAACCTCCACCACCATTTAATTCTTCTCACTCACTTGTAGAATCAAATGTTTCACTACCTCTACCATGCAATATAATCACAATTCATGATAGTCTCACTCATCAGTTGCACAATAGCCTAACTAGATTGTCCATCTTCAACCTCTTATAACAATCTCACAACAATCTCACCGTCATTGCGAGGTATTGTTGAGTGAATATTTTACCCTATTGAAAAATGGTCACCACAATAATATTATTAAATTGAAAACTCCTTGCAAAGAAATTAAGTATAAACATGAATTTCTTCAAGGTTCTATTATGCAAACGTTCTGCATATATGTATAAAAGCAATAATCCTTAATGTTAATATATGCTAGAATTAAATCAATAACAGTCAAGTGACAATTAACAAGGGGCCTTGATGGTTTAATTCATATATGCTTAGTGATTTCTTTCCTTAATCTTTAAAGTGAATGTGAATTTTTCTCATGTGAAAAGAGATTCCTTTTAATGTTCTTGGAATTAATCTGTCTTACCCTAAATCCTAGTTAGAAGCCCATTTTATCTTCAAATTAAAGGTGTAAAAATGAAAATATGCATGGAATAGTCCACTTCATTTTAAACTCCATGCATTTAATGTGAGATTTATTTTACAGTTAGTAGATTCATTTTATCTTCATTATGAGTGTTCTACTAAATGCTAGGTTAGACTTTGAACATGTTAGTTAGTTAGTAAGTTAGCCTTCATTTGCATTATTTTCCATTAATGTAAAGTAGGCGTTAGTACCCTCCCTCCTAGATTGATTTTATCTTGAATTAAAATTTAGAAAATTGAACAAACTTGGTGCAATTTGGAGGTGCAGAGATTCTGGATAAGGACCAGAATGCAAATGAATAAAATGACAGTGCAAGAAATTCTGGAAAATGGACCAAAATGTAAATAAAATGAACAAAAATTTTACAAAAATTCTAGACAAGGACCAGAATATAATAACTGAAAAACAAATTACAAAAAAATCTGGAAATGATCAAATTAGAAAGAACTGAAAACAAAATGCAGAACTTTTGGAAAATGACCAGAATGGAAAGAACTAATTTTTTGGAAAATGGACCAGAATGGAAAGCAATAAAAAGAAATAACCTTTTTACAAAACAAAATAAACATATTATAGAAAATAAATTTAATCTATTTACACCAAAGCTGGAAAAACATGCATATAAATCCTGGTATCACACTCCCCTACCCTGCAAAAACACAGATTATGATACAAGTCTAAAGGTAACCAGATCTAAGCAAATATGATTGAAACATAATTGGATTAGATCAAGTAAAAGACTCAAATAACTCAATAATGTTTGCATCATTCTTAATATTCACCTAGTATAACCCCCTAAAGGCATTAAATACGTAGATACAAATTAAAATAAGATGCAGTAAAAGAATAAACCATAAACACAATAACCCTCAACCAAAAATATCCTATAATTTTTCTCACAAAGTGTATGCTTGCCAAAATGTATGCATTAACTTCTTCAAAATTGTCTTTCTTTACAAACATTTCCAGCCTCTTCACAATGGCTTCCTTGGATATTTAAGGTTTCGAAAAAGAAAACCTATTTGTTTCAACTTATTTCATGACATATTCGGAGTATATAAAAAAATAAATGTTCCATTTTTTTTTTAAACATGTTTAAATACTCCCTTCAATAATAACCACTAAACCCTTCAATAATAACCACTAAAAATACACAAGTTTCATAATAAAAATAAGCCCTAAAACGAAAAAAAAAAAAAAAAAACTTTAAATCCTTGGACACTCCTTATAACTCCCATTTACCCCTTCTTTTTTTTTTTTTTTTTTTTTTAAAAGTAATACTTCTTATGCACATCCACCATGGGGATTGAACCCGGGTCACATCACCGATAATAAACCCGGGTCACATCACCGATAATACAAGCGGAGTCCTTATGACTCCAATGGACCTATATACTATAATATATTAATATTAAAAAAAAAATTGTAATATTCCATTTATACCTTATGACTCCCAAGGCCCTACATATTATAATACATAATAGTAAAAAAAAATGTTTAATATTTCATTTCTCCCTTATGACTCCCAAGGCTTATATGACCTTTAATAATAGTAATAAAGACAAAGGGGACCACATTTTAAACCACCTCATGACAATAGTTATACCCACACATTGACTCTAACAATAAACATTAGAGAATTACCTTCGACCCCTGGTCTTATAATATCTAAAATTCAAATATAAACATAAATTTGAAAACCTCTTCACCTTAGAGCTTGTTGCTTGACCCAACATAGCGTAGCTCCATGAGATAGAATTTCCACCTCCATTGTTGCATCATTTCAAATCCACCTGGACTAAACATGCGTGCCAATACTGACGTCTGTTCATTGATGTGATCAACCTGAATACACACCTCACCGTAGTGAATGATAGTCAATCGATTGTGTGTCCATCCATGCTCTTCGATTCCAACTCAAGTCATAGCGACTGGGTTCTTGATATAACCCCATGCCTCTACAACAATTGTCCCTACCTGTTACTAAGCACCGAGCCATACCATCTATTTTATCATACTAGTGACACCATGTCCATAGGCCATCTTCTCTAGGCGACGTATTATTCCTCCTCCCAGTGATATTTAGAACGCAGGCCATCTGCAATTCCATTTGAAAACACCACGCTTCACACTACATCCATCAACAAATTTTCCTCTTACAACCTGTTATGAACGCATGCTCTTAGGTTGTGTGTGTTATGATTTTAGCAGGTGCAAGAAGGAAATGTGGCTAACCCTAGCTATTTTGGTGAAGTGGCTCTCTGTTATCTGTCAGCCAGACTTATTGACCTGCTACACCTGCTGATTTGTTGTACCTGATAGTTTCCAGCTTGGTTGGGTTTTCCATTTTATTTGTCATTCAATGTTTGTGCATCCCTTCGGTTAGCACAAAATCTCCTATTCAGAACACTATCATCATATTCCCACTTTGGAAATGGCCCCACGATGCCAAATCTTCACTGTTGACATTTTAAACATGTCATCACTGCCTATCATGCCCCACAATTTTTCGAGGGCCTTCTACCACGCAAGCGGTGCATTTACAAATACTCTATCAATGTCCAATCTCTTTCACCTAGTCACTAATATATTCCCACTATGTCACCATATCCTTCTATGATTCGATTCATCCTCGGTATATGTGCCATATCATCATCCACATATGGTATCTATGTCCCCACAAGCACCGCGGTCAAAATAAACATCCACACGTAATCCACTATCCACTATATTGCGTTATCTGTCCGAAGTGGGTCTCTTGTCACCAGTTTCTCTTGAGGTCTACGTGCCTTTGACGCTTACGTGACCATCCAGAATTCACCATCTAAAGGTCCACATAACCTAACATGCTGTTTCCCCACAATTGATGCATGCTATGTTGGTCTTTGAGAGTCCAACATCACTGAGCTATACTATTCAATTAACATTCGTCTAGGGCTCTCCACATGAAGCTTTTGAAAAAATACAATATTCCCACTGCTTTGTCGAAAGTTTTACTGCCACATCCATTTGGCTTTTCTTCGATGTGGCATCGCTTCCTCATCAAATCGTATAGTTGTCATGTTCCCCATATTTGCCACTGCCACCCAGGTGTGCCATTGGAGCTCCACCTCATCCATTATATGTGTGGGTCTTCATCACATCATGTACCTAGTAGCCACCACGTCATCACCTATATCACCACCATAGGTCTCTATCAAGCAATCTGTGCCATGCTAGAAGGTCCACTTCACTACCCTTCATATACACATCCTCCACCATGCCATTATCGAGTGTCATTAGGTCTAACGAGTCACCATCCTTAGGGCCCACATCATCATCCATCCTCATGATATTATACCCATATGTCTCCCTTGACTGACCAAGTCACCGGGTCTAGTCTAAATTATGCTATTGTTGTGAGTTTGCCATCCACATCACCGAGTGATGCTGCTTCCACCTCCTCGAACATTGTCTACCACATCGACTACATAATGATTTGCCTCGTGAGCATGTTGGTCCATGTTTATCTATCAGTGTCATCCAACCGACAAGTACCTCATCCACCATCTAAATATCCCATACATCTGACGTCCATACTTATATTTTCTCTTATTCGGCATCCGCATCCCACGTGGGATCCATGTCCACTATCGTAAGGGTTTCGTCTAGGTCATCGTCCACCAACTGATATGTCATTGGTGCTCTCTGCATATACCCAAAACCACACTTTAATCAATAATCAAACATCATAACATTCTTGTATAATTTAGTTTGAAATGACTTTATTTCATAAGGGCCTTTTATATTCATTAATTCATTATATATATATATATATATATATATATATATATATATATATAATTTTTATTATTTTAGTATTTATTTTTGGAGCATATATTATTATATATAACATATATAATAATATATGTATTTTATTAGACACAAACCACAGGAAGAAAACATAAAAAAATTAACGATAAAATAGCTAACAACAAAACTGACAAAAAACTCGTCAACACAAAAATGATGATAAAAATCATCGACAAAAAAATGACGATAAAAATCATCGATAGAAAAATGACGATAAAAACCATCGACAGAAAGATGACAAAAGAATCATCGAAAAAAAAAATGACGATAAAAATTGTCGACAGAAAAATGATGATAAAAATCATCGACAAAAAATGACGATAAAAATCATCGATAAGAAATTGATTATAAAAATCATCGACAAAAAATTGATGATAAAATATCGTCGACAACAAATTAACGATAAAATATCGTCGACAACAAATTGACGATAAAATATCATCGACAACAAATTGACGATAAAATATCATCGACAACAAATTAACGATAAAAATATCATCGACAACTTTGCAAATAATGAATTAACAAACAACTACAATTTAACACCATACGACCTACACGACACTCAAAATGAACCAAAAGCACCCAAACACAAACTCCAAAAGGTGGGTCCCCAATTTTGGGGTGAGTTATGTGACAGTCACAACAAATAGCGACTCTATTGGGAATTGCTCCTAATTTTGGATAAATAACCCAACCTAAAATGAGAACACACAAGATCAGTAAAACACAAATTATTTAGTAATGTCCCGAGAAGGTGGGGGTAAACAACTTCGAATAGAAACAATTAATCCATATGCCTTTGCTGAGTGTGTGAAAAAGTGATTCATTCTTGCATATCTGAAAATATTCCAGATTCCATCATCTCTTTCTGCATTAGGCTATGAAGTATTGCTCATAATGAAAATGGCTATAGATAGAGCCCCACTACCAGTCAAGCATCTATAGCCCAAGTGGAGTTTATCTAACTCACTCATGTGTCTGCTTAACTCTTTACAAATCCTTTCCTTTTATCCAAGCTATGTCTAGATAGATCCCTACTACCAGTCAGGTGTCCATAGCCTTGGTAGAGTTTATCTAGATCTTGTGAATGATTTGATCAAGATTTCCAATGCTCGTTTTTTTTCAAATAAAAGCCTTGCAAAGCTTCAAGCATCACTGGGGTTAGGCAGCCTACAAGTGGAGCATGTTAGATTTTTGCCTAGGGTTGCAAATCAAGATAACTTCATCCTTCATAATTCTAGAAATACCATTTAATGTATGTGAGTTACATGTGGAGCTCTAGCAAAATCTTTCATTGTTCCACTTTCAATCATCTTAGTCCCAAAATCTGAGCATGATCACCAAATAACTCTCTCCCCTTTTCTTGGTTTTACCTATTTTTAGGTTAGATACTCCAACCTACTAAACAAAGAAACACCAAAATGGACCAAAGACCAAAAGTTAGCGATCGTGAAACATTACCCTGAAACAAGGGAATAACCCAACACCCAAAAGAGATAGACTACTCTAATCTAAAACAAACCAGTAATAAACGGTATACTCAAAACAAAACAAACAACATAAACAATCAAAACCAAAAACTATAATACTAAGAATATATACATTTAATACATGCCTATACACCTTTCAGGGTTTGAAATAGTTCTTTAGGTGCATCCCATTAACAGGCAAAGACAAATCCTTTCCATCCAAGGTTTTTAATCTAAAACTATTTTTACCCAGGATTTCAAAAACTTGATATGGATCCAACCACAAACAATCAAATTTACCATGATCCCCTTTCTTTTCATGTACTTTATCCCACAACAAAACTAGATCTGATTTCTTGAATAGTTTAATCATGGATATTTCATCAAACCATATCTTTACTGCATCTTGATGTTTACTAAAGTGAAGCATGGCTTCCTCTCTCTTCTCATCAAGATGCATTAAATGGGTTAATCTAGTTTCAATTTAATTATCTGTCACAAGATATTCCTTCATAAAATGAAGGGTTTGCAATCTTAAATTAGTGGGAAAGATAGGATCTTGCCCATAGACTAAGTGATATGGATATGTTCCAATTGACTCTTTTTTTTTGGTTCTATCAACCCAAAGGGCAAACATTAGTTTACTATGCCAATCCCTAGGGTTCTTTTCAAGCAACTTCTTGATCACACATAGAAAAATTTTATTAGAGGATTTTGCCAAACCGTTACCTTGTGGGTAATAAGTTGAAGAGAATTTCAAGCTTATCTTATTATCATATGCCCAATTTTCAAATTGCATGGAAGAAAAGAGGAAACCATTATCACTTACTATTGCATTGGGCATTCCAAAATGAGTCACAATGCAATCCTCTAAAAATTTAATAACAACATCAATGGTAGCATGCTTTGTAGGGATTTCTTCAGTCCATCTAATACAGTAATATGTGGTAGTAAGGATATATTTATGAGAATAAAATGATTTGGGATTGATAACCCCAAAAAAATCTAGTCCCCATTGTGCAAAAGGTCTTGCCTCTACCACAAAATGTAATGGCATAGTTGCATTTATTTCTCTATTCGTCGCCACTTGACATGTGTGGTAGGATCGCACGTGAGCATGTACATCCTTAAAAATATGAGGCCAATAGTATCTTACCCTAAGAATCTGGTGTACCATTGCATTGGCTGACCCATGTCTAGTTCCATACTTACCATGGAAATCCTCAAGTACTTGGGTTGCCTCTTCTTGGTTAACACAACGAAGATAAATCCCTTCATGTTTTCTATTGTACAAAACACCAGACTTAATTAGAAAGTTTGTAGATTTCAAGCACAAAGCTCTATGTTGAGTACAATTGAGATGTAATTGGCACTTGCCATTTAGCAAGAAATATATGATATCAATATACCAATCATCTTTAGTTATGTCTTCCACATTGTTATGTTGGCATGATATTAATGGATCAATTTCTGTAATTTCTTGACCAATCCTTTTCCATGAAATATTTTTATAGGTTGGATTTGTAGGTCAAATTCTTGAAGATTCAAAATCCATTTTCCCTATATTTTGCCTAGTTTATTTTGCAAAAACATAGACTTGACAGCAGGGTTAGTAACTACAACAAAAACCCTACTATGCAGTATGTAATATCTAAATTTCTTTATGGTTTTGAAGAGCACATACATTTTTTATCAAGAATAGAATATCTCAATTATGTATCCTTCAATGACTACAACATCATAAGGAGGAAAAATTGGGCGCGAAATTTTTTTGGAGGCGGGAAGTGATGTTCTAGGGTTTCTGAAGCTTAGGAAAATCCAGGGCATCTGGTTGGCTGTCGTAGTGTTTTGCTGGTTTCTGTGGATCTGAAGGCAAGCCTGCTGCCCCAGGAGGGTCCAATGGGGACTCCTCCAAACTCTCTCATAGGGAAACAGAGCTCTTTTGCAGATCTGCTAAAAGAGAAATCTCTAGCTACTAATGACGATGTACAGAGGAATGCTCTTCATTCGCTCTTCAAGAACGCGGGAAAGAGATCAATAGGCCAAAGAGTTAATGGATGCCTTCAGCAATCTGAATCAAGGCCCAATATTGTCATCGAGCCAAGGATGGTTGAGGAAACAGTCTTATATAGGGCCAATCATGATCTGATCTGCAAATTCATGGGTATTCGCCCTACCCTGAATTTCTTTCATTCCTGGGTCAGGCAAAACTGGGAGCCTCATGGTGAGTACTCCTTATGGTTTATTAGTAATGGTTATTTCATTGTTATTTTTTCTTCTCTGGCCGATAGAAATAGGTATTTTGAATCAGAAAAGAGGAATCATGGTCCGACAGGGTTATTTGTTCAACCCTGGAGAGTGGGTTTCGATCTCCGTATTGAGCCCACGGCTGTCCTGGTTTGGATCCACTTGTATGCTCTTCCAATGGAGTTTTGGGGTGAGCAGGTTTTGGAAATGATTGGTAACTCCCTTGGAAGACATTTGGGTGTCTCCAAAGATACCATAGAAGGAAACACAGTTGTTTTTGCAAGAATCTATGTGGAAATGGATATTAGCCAGCCTCTATCGGCAGAGGTGGAACTTGAACTGGCAGGACTATCTTGGATTCAACAGCTAGATTATGAGGCTCTGCCTTTCAAATGCAGAGTTTGTCACAAATACGGGCATTTGGCCCGATTTTGCCCAAATAATTTGAATTCAAAAATGGAGGTCAAGCTAGGAAAGCCAAATCTTCCCAAGGAGGGTAAGTCAAATTCAACCAAAGAACCAACCAATACTTCCCAGGCTAAAGAAGTTCAGAAATATGGCTTTGAACAGCCCAAAAGAAGGAGAAAACAAAAGAAAAATGGTAAAGAGCAAACACAACTTAAGCCAGCCAATAGGTATGAAATATTTAAGACACTAGTAGACCAAGAGGATCAAGTCATGGAAGGAGTGGATGGGAATACTGAAATTAGTAACATACACGCTCAAGCTCTTCCTTCATCTCCCACTGTCATAGAACAGGTAATTGAGTACACTGAGTTACCGCAGTCAGAGAGTGCAGGGGCATTGATAGTGCATACCCAAGCGCAACCAATTATCAAGGATGTCAGTATGGGAATAGCAGAAAAGAATAGAGAAAGACCAACTCTAGGGATAACTCAGGTGGAAAAGAGATAAAAAAATAGCAATTCCCAAGGAGTAGGTAGAAAATCAAATAAGGACCTGCTAGCAGTTCAAGGAGACAAACTGATCACTGGAGGATCAATGAGGCCAATTGATTCTTACTGCTCTCAAGGTTATCAATGATTATACAATCATGGAATGTTAGGGGTTTAAATAGTAGAACCCACCAATTTGTTGTTCAAATACTCTTAGAAAAATGCAAAACAGATTTTTTGCTTATCCAGGAGACAAAAATGTCGTTAGATCTTATGTGTAAAACAGTTAACAAAATTTGGAGGGGCGTTGGTCATATGGATGTGGCTGCCCAAGGTGCCTCAGGGGGAATTGTTACTCTATGGAACTCTCTGGAATGGACTGCAATAGAACATCTAGCTTGGAGGGGTGTTCTCACATCTCATTTCAGAAATAATGTCACAGCTGAACATGTTTTAATCAAAAAAATTTATGGGGCTCAAAACCTTGAGGGCCAGAGGCTTCAATGGAAAGTTGTGCATAACATGAGGATCTCAAGGGAAGATTTAGACTAGATTATCGTTGGGGATTTTAATGCTAAATTATCTTCTAGAGATCAGGAAGGGGGAACCCCAATTTTGGACCTAGGGGATCGACTTCTGATTGCCCAAGTCCAGGCTTTTCACTTAGTGGATATCAAAAGTCCTGGAACCAACTTTACTTGGACCAACAAGAGGAGGGAGCCACATAGCAGGAAGGTAAAGCTAGACTGTTTTCTGGTTTTAGAAGAGGCATTTGTAAAATGGAATACAAAATTTTAGATTTTGGAGGGTCCAGTTTTCGATCACTTTCCCATTTTGTTGGAGGGAGGGATTAAGACAGGGCAGTTTCACAAACCTTTTAAATTTGAGAATTTCTGGCTACAAAAAAAGGATCTCTGAGATAAAATTCCACAGTGGTGGGAAGAAGGTCATCCTCCTTTTGGGACAGCAATGTTTAGATTCCACAAACAACTTTTATATGTTAAATCTCATCTGAAAAAATGGAGGCGAGCTAACAAGTCTGACTTCCAGTCCCAAAGAGCTCCTTTGGTGGCCAGATGGGATGAGGTTCAAAAACACTTTAGGGAAGGAACAATTACAGAGCAGCTCAAAGCCAAGGATGATGCCTTGCGTAAAGCGGTTGAGGACATTGACAACCAAGAAGAGACCTATTGGAAACAGAGAGCAAGAACCACCTGGTTATTAGAAGGTGATAGAAATACTAAATTCTTCCATCGGACAGCCTATGCTAGGAGATAGATGAATAACATGGAAGCCCTTCAAGATGAGAATGGACTCTCCTTTGATACTCTTCCTGGTATGCATTCCCATTCAATTTATTAATTTTCTAAACTTTTTAAGGAAAGTATGGAGCAAGATGAAGAGGCACAAAAAGAAGTTCTTGATGTCATACCATCTGTTATCTCTGAAGAAGAAAATCAGACCCTTCTTAAACCCATTGATAGAGAAGAATTGAAGAATGTGGTCTTTGGAATGAGCTCCGGCAAAACTCCAGGACCAGATGACTTTCCAATTGAGTTTTTTCAGACCTTTTGGGATACTCTGGAGGAGGATGTTTTGGTTGTCTTAGAAGAGTCCAGAGGTAATAAAAGAATGCTTAAGGCATTAAACCATACCTTCATCACTTTAATTCCAAAAGGGGAGGAGGGGGTACATATTTCAGATTATAGACCTATTGCCTTATGCAATGTGATTTACAAAATAATCACAAAGGTAATGGCTGAGCTGCTAAAACCTCTTTTACATAACATTATCTCCTCAGAGCAAGGGGGTTTTGTAGAGGGTAGACAGATTTTGGATGGGGTGGTTATTGCTCAGGAGGCAATCCATACAATGCAAAAATCTGGTAACAAAGGTATGTTCATAAAATTAGATATGTCAAAGGCTTATGATAGGGTGGAGTGGAGTTTCTTGTCAAAGATGATGGCAACCTTTGGTTTCTCTCATGACTGGATAGAATGGGTCATGAGCTGCGTTTCTACTCCGTCTTATTCAGTCTTAATCAAGGGTCTTCCATCACAACCTTTTGGAGCCACTCGTGGCCTTCGTCAAGGGGACCCTTGCTCTCCCTATCTTTTCCTCATTTTGGCTGAGGGATTAGGTAGACTCTTTTTGAGGAGAAGACATCAAGGTTTGTTAACAGGTATCAAGGTGGGTGAGGAATTTTTGACTCACCTACAGTTTGTGGATGACACAGGATTGGTTGGAGTGGCCAGCTTCAGGGAAGCACGAGTGATCCGAGATACTCTCAATGTCTACCTTAGGGCTTCAAACCAAGTCATCAATGAAAAAAAATCCAAAGTGGTCTTTCTCAATCTTGATCAAAGGCTCCAGGACAAAGTTCTAGAGATCTTGGGATTCTCAAGGACTTCTCTCCCAGTGGTCTACTTGGGGGTTCCTCTGCATTTTAAAAAACTAAAAATAGATATCTGAAAGAGTCTTTTGGATTGTATCAAAGATAGAATGAATCGTTGGTCTCACAAATGGTTAAGCTATGGGGGGAGATTAACTTTTTTATAGTCAGTCATTCAAGCCATGCCAATTTACAAATTCTCTATCATGGCTGCCCCTCATACTATATGGAAAGAGCTGGAAAAGCTGGCTAGAAGATTTTTATGGGAAGGAGTAAAAGGAGAGAGGAAATGGGCCTTAGTTGGTTGGGATAAAGTAACCCAGCCCAAGTAAAAAGGAGGGCTGGGACTGAGAAGATCCAAGTTAAATAATAAAGCTTTGGCTAGAAAGCTGTACTGGAGATGGATTTCCTAACCAACTTCCTTATTCAATAGAATCCTAACTAGTAAATATTTGGGTCATGTTAACCCCAATGAGGTGGGCTATTTCCCTTTGGATGGTACTGGTTCCTTAGTGTGGCAGGCCCTCAAGCTAGGATCTCAAGTGGTTAAAGATCGACTATTTTGGAAAGTGGGGAGAGGGGAGAAGGCACGTTTCTGGACCGATTCATAGGATCAGTACCCTCCCATCATTGTTGAATTCCCTGAATTGCTCCCAATAAAATCCACCATAGAAACCAAGGGATGGGTTCAAATTGAAAGTTATTTCAACACTGGTCATCTGGGGGAGTATAAGTTTAAGCAGTTTAAGAGGTTGGAGGAGTGGCCAATTTCAATCCCTTCGGAGTTGGCACCCATCTTGACCAAAATCTTAACAAAAAGGTTTCTCACAGGGAGATACGAGGAGGATGAATTAGCTTGGGGCTATGGGAACCTTGGTGTATATACAATGAAGGACGGATATGACAAAATCCTCCCAGAGCCTCCCCCCCATTTATATCCAGTAGAGGATTGGAGAAAGATTTGGCACTCCAAGGGCTGGCTGAAAGTAAATTTTTTTGCCTGGCAGTTTATGCACAATGGAATTCTCACTTTTGAAAATCTCAGATGTAGAGGAATCATCGGTCCATCTCAATGTGTTTTATGCCACAAGAACGAGGAAATAGCTGATCACCTGATGTTTGAGTGTCCTTTCACACGTCAGATTTGGAAGCACTGGTTCTCTCACTATAAAATCCAGGTTAATGGAGACTTGAATCAAACTAATATCTGGGAAAGATGGAAGAGGGGTAGATTTAAATCTAAAGCTCTTCGAATTGGTTGGGAGCTTGGCTTATACTTCATTTGGTGGCAAGTGTGGTTGGAGAGAAATGCTAGAACTTTTAGAGAAATTTTTTCCTCGTTAGATGGAGTTTGGCAGGTCATCTGGAGCAAAGCCACAGAAACTATTGTCGTCTATGCTATAGAGGAAACCCAAGATGTTCCTGGACCAATGGAAGAGGGATTTGAAGAGCAATAGGGACAGGTCAGAACTAGTTGGAAACCACCCCCAGAAGGTTGGATTAAAATCAATACTGATGGAGCTGCTAAGGGCAATCCGAGTAGTGCCGAAATTGGAGTGGTCTGCCAGGATCACGATGGATCAGTGCTCTATTGGGAACTGCAAGGCTTGGGAAGAGCCACAAACAATGAAGCAAAAGCCATAGCTATCAAATATGCTTCTATTTGGGCAGTTAAACAGGGCCATAGGAGGATAATTCTTGAAACTGATTCTCAAATATTGGTTGGAGCTCTAGACTGCATGAGGAACTTTGCTTTGAAATCTTGGAGGTTGAGGATTCTGGTCACTCAAATCAAGGAATTATGGATGGAATTAGATGATTTGATTCCAGTTTATGTGAGTAGAGATTTAAACAAAACGATCGATTTCTTGGCTAAGATGGGTGCTGAGAAAGAGGTAGGGGTGCAGCTGCACAGTGACATGCCTTTTGAGGATGAGGTGATTAGGCAGGGTCTTGAAAGATCCTTGATCCAATGATCAAATAAAAAGCAAAGGGTGGTTTTTGTCACGATATCACGACATGTTGCGCTGTCACGGCCACTGGAGGAAAGTTGTCGCGATATCGCGACATGTTGCACCGTCGCGGCCATCGGAGGAAAGTTGTTGCGATATCGTGACATGTTGCGTCATCGCGGCCACTGGAGGAAAGTTTTCACGATATCACAACATGTTGTGCCATCGTGGCCACTGGAGGAAAATTTTCATGATATCGTGACATGTTGCGTCATCACGGCCACTGGAGGATAGTTGTCACGATATCGCGACATGTTGCGCCGTCGCAGTCATTGGAGGAAAGTTGTCGCGATATCGCAACATGTTTCATCATCGCAGCCACTAGAGGAAAGTTGTCATGATATCATGACATGTTTCTCCATCGTAGCCAAGGAAGGAAAGGTGTCGTGATTTCACAACGTGTTGCTCCGTCGTGGCCAAGGTTGGAAAGGTGTCGCGATTTCGTGACTTGTTGCTTCGTCACGGCCAATGGAGGAAAGTTGTCGCGATATCGTGACTTGTTGGTTCGTCGCGGACAAGGGTGGAAAGGTGTCGTGATATCGTGACATGTTGCTTCATCGCAGCCAAGGGTGGTAAGGTGTCACGATTTTGCGACATATTGCTTCATCGCGGCCAAAGGTGGAAAGTTGTCGCGATTTCGTGACATGTCGCCTCGTCGCGGCCAAGGCTGGAAATATGTCGTGATTTCATGACATGTTGCTTCGTCATGGCCAAGGTTGAAAAGTTGTCGTGATACCGCGACATGTTGCACCATCGCGGTCACTGGTGGCAAGTTGTTGCGATATCGTGACATGTTGCGCCATCGCGGTCTCTGGAGGAAAGTTGTCGCGATATTGCGACATGTTGTGCCGTCGCGACCACTAGTTGAAAGTTGTCATGATTTCGTGACATGTTGCTCCATCATGGCCAAGGGTGGAAAGTTGTCACGATTTCACGACATGTTGCTTCGTCGCGGCCAAGGGTGGAAAGGTGTCGCAATTTCGCAACATGTTGCTTCGTCGCGGCCAAGGGTGGTAAGGTGTCACGATTTCGTGACATGTGGCTTCGTCACGGCCAAGGCTGAAAAAGTGTCATGATTTCACGACATGTCACGATTTTGTGACATGTCGCGATTTTGTGACATGTTGGCTTTTCACGGTCAGGGCTAAAAAGTGTCACGATTTCGTGACATGTCGAAAAGTGCGGTGCGTTTTCACGACAAGTTGCTGTAACAGACCATTCAATTTCCTCAGCTAGCTAGTTATTGGTTCAAGAGATTTGGCTCCATTGCAAATCTGTAATCTTGTAATCATGTGTTTTCTTTTATTTCGGCTGGGATGTGTCTATTCCCAATTGTAACTGATCTTTGTCTTAATACAATTTTTTTCAATTTTTTTCAAAAAAATTATGTATCCTTCAATGGAGCACTCAAGAATGCAATGGGGTTTTCAATGTTACCTTCAATTTTTGGAGTTAGGACACTTGCAAAGGAATGATCTGAAGCAAATGTGTAAACATAACAAGGATTTTAATAATTTGGGCTAACTAAAACAGGGGCCCTATAGGTAGTATCCTTGATGCTTTTGAAAGCATCCCTATTTTTGTTTGTCCATTTAATACGAGCATCCTTTTTTAACATGTCATTCAAATTTTTGGAAATTTCTATGAATCCTAAAATGAACTTCCTTACAAAATTAATCTTGCCAAAGAAAGATCTTAACTCCTTTCTGCTATTGGGTGGAGGGATGTCTTGTATAGCAGCTATCCTTTTCAAATCAATGTAAATTCCTTCTTTCGAAATAATGTGTCCCAATAGCTTACCTTATGTTACCCCAAAGATGGATTTTCTCAGATTAAGGGAGATCCCATGTTCCCTACATCTCTGGAGAACTTTCCTCAAATCCCTGACATGATTTTCCCTCTTCTTAGAAAAATAGGAATGTCATCCACGTAAACAATGATACACTTACCAACGAGCCCTTTGAATGAAAAATCCATAGCTCATTGCAAAGTGGCACCAACATTCAATAATCCGAATGACATTCTTCTGTATGCGAATGTTTCCCATTTAGTTGTAAAATTTATCTCCATTCTATAATTTGGGTGAGTAACGATTTGATTGTATCCTAAATAACCATCTAGGAATGACATCATTTCTGACCCATTAACCATTTTAAGAATCTTATCGATGGAGGGAAATGGATAATTTCCTTTTGGGAAGATTTATTCAAATTTCTAAAGTCAATACACAATATTATCTCTTCGTTCTTCTTTCTTATCGGGACTAGACTGGCAACCCATGTGGAATGCCTAACAAGAAATATGTTTTTTACTTCTAGAAATCTCTTCACCTCTTTCTCTATTAAGGACTCTAATAACGAGTTGACAGGTCTTTGTCTCTATTTAAAAGGCTTGGATTCTAATTTTAATGGAATCATGTGCATTATCACATTTTGATCATATGTTTTCAAATCCTCGTAACTCCATGCTATAAAATACACATACTCCATTAGTGCATGAGCGATAGACTCCTTTTTCTAACTTGTACATGCCTTAGCAATGAACACCTCTTGTGGATTTTTTTCACTCCCTAATTTTATTAGATCACATGCTTCTTTAGGGGTGGTACCTTTTTGCCTCTTTTTGTTTGATATACGATATCAAATATATTTTCTAGTGAGACAATATCTTTTGGCATTTCATTCATCATTTGGGTTCTTTCACTATCCATATTTTTTACTTCCTACCCTCTCTTATCCTTATCTATCACCTAATTTTTGAAAATACCAAAGTTAGTGATAAAATTAAAAATGTGCCTATCACTATTGAATACTTGCAAATTGGTAACATTGTCTGGTATTGAAGGATAGGGCACTAGCTCAATTAAAAACTTTTTGTATTTTTATGGTCGACTGGATTGAGCATACTTCTTGCAATGGCTAAATAATCTGCCATTCGATTGTGTTTCCTAGAGATAAGGAAAATATTAAAAGCATCAAACTCATCTATCAGATCCCTAACTCTAGTCCTGTAAAGGCTCAATATTTTATCCTGACACACATATTGCCATTTTACCTGTTTAACCACTAAATCCGAGTCTCCCAAAACTCTGAGATGCTTAACCTTATTATTCAAAGCCAACTAAAGTCCAAAAATGAGTGCTTCATATTCTACCACATTAACGGTGGATGGAAACTATAATCTATAGGCATCCAGCACAGGATTTCTACTAGGACATGTAAGTTTGATACCAGGTACAACGCCCAATTTTAATTTGGATCCATCAAATATGAGAATCCAAACCAAACTATCCTCTTCAGAAATGCCACCAGAAAGGCTTTCCTTTTGAGGTTCTTTAGTAGCTTCTTCTATGTCAAATTTATAGACTCCTAAATCACTTTCAACAAATTCGATTTCGTTGGGCCTATTATATTCTGTAATAATCCCTTTGAGCCTTGGCTCACTATCCACCCAGATTTGGTTTTCTAATCTCCTCCAAGGTAACCACATATGGGAAGAATTCATAACAATGTAATCATTTAGGTTCTTACTCCAATCTCTTCCTAACACCATGTCGTATTTGGTAGTGATATTGAGCACAAGTATATCCACATAATGTTGAATTCTAGGCTTGAAATTTATTTGAATTAGGACATCATTCATGACTCCCACTACATCCACAATTGATCTATCCAATTGTATTACTTTACTCTTTGAAGGGATTGGCTTGAATCCTAACTTCTAGAAAATCTTGAGAGGCATGATGTTACCCAAGGTGTTGGACATTTTGAGTCCCTAAGTCAAAGTTGTCATTGATGTCACCAGATGAAGTCATCATTAATACCAAATATTTCAGCAGGAAACAAAGGGGATAAAAATGGTTATTTGATATCCAGGAAGAAGGCCAAAGATCAAGTGAAACAGTGCAAAAGACAGAAGTTAAAAAGGGGTTATAATATTTATTTTATAAATTATTTAAATTCAAGTGTGAATTTAAATTTTATAAATAAATATTAAAGGTACTTTATCAAAGGTATAATATTATAATAGTGGTTATTATAATATTAAATGTGCCATGGTGAAAACCCAAATAAAATATTTATAATTCTTATTATAATGTTTTATAAGGCAAAAGTGGGTTTTATAAAGTCTAAAGATATTTTAATAAACCCAAAGGTTGGGTTTAAGACCAAAGGCATTCGAAGCCTTTATGATCTCCACCGATGTCATAGAAGACAACAAGGAAAGCGTCGACATTTTCAAAGTAGTGGAAGAAGCATATAAATACTATGCCTAAAGTTCAAATTTATTATCCTTGCTCTAAAGTGAAAATATTGGCTTGCAAAAGAAAGAGCTCGTGAGTGTATGCGAAAAATGTGACAACAAAGTGTTGAAGGGAGGAAGCTTCGATTTTTGAAGTTGCATAAGACAACGTGGTCTAGTGGCATTTTGGAAAGCGTGAAAGCATTGGCTTGCAAGGGAATTCATGTTCGAATCACGACGGGTGCATCGTGAGGTGTGTTGAGTGAAGCGCCTACGGTGCACGTTCTTTTGCCAAGGTGGAAGGAGAGAGTGGATATTAAGAAGCACGTGGTGCTTCATTAATCTCAATGAGCGCTTGGCTCGTGCGATGACTTTGGCCATGGTTAAGGCACTCATAGGGGGCAACATTGAGGGTTCGATTCCCTCCAAAGGCAAAGGTAATATTTTTTATTTTATTTTTAATTAAATGCCTAAGTTGGAGGTATAAGGTTGTTTAGTGGTTGAGTTTGGAAAGGTTGCTTTGTAATAAAGTTGTGGTAGTTGAGAATTACCTTTAGGAGTTATAAGGAGAATTCTATTTTTATTTTTAAGTCTTAAAATTGCTATTGTGGAATATTGAAAGGTTAAGACTTTGTGGGTAGTATGTTATTTTGAATTAAGGGTTTTTGTGACTATTGTGAGGATATTGATTATTATTTAAGTTGGAGTGATAAGGTGTAATTTTGATATTATTTTTGTGATATGTTTTGTTGAAGAAAATTATCCTCTAACCCTTATTGAGATTGGCAAAGAAGTAATTGTGAGTGTGGCAGATTTGTGAGGTCAACTACTTGACATTCAAAAAGGTATGGGCAAATTCTTCTTTGGTTGACTTGGTTGATTGGCTTTATTGAAAATTAAGTTTGGAGTGAAAAGGACTTGATTAGGGTTTCCTTTTCAAAAGTGGTTGAGTTATTGCTTCAAGGTTTTCTGATTTGAGAGTTGAGATTAAAACCTTGTTTTATTAGCATTGTTGTTGAGATCATTGGTTGAGTGAAGTGTTTGAGTTAATGCTTCAAGGTTTTCTAAAATTGAGAGTTGTGATTAAAACCTTGTTTGATGAGCATGGTTGTTGAAGTGAGTTGTTATGCAAAGAACTTGAACTAGGGTTTGAAAAGATCATGAGTATCATTGTTATGTGAGATTTGTTGTTGAGCATTGTTGGAAATATTTTGAGTTGGATGATACATGCTTGGGCTAGGGTTTGTGAGCAAGAGTTGTTTCTTGAAGTGATTGGTTGAGTAGAGTTGATTGAGCCTAGTCAAGTGGATGTATGAAGTGATTGTTCAAGTTCCATAAAACAAACTATTCTATATTCTGATTTGAGTTGAGATTGAGTTTTGAGAATAGAACATATTGAGTCTCTAACAATTCTCTTTATGCTTCTATGAGATTGAGTTGAGAAAGTGATTGAGTTTTTGAGTATAGAACATATTGAGTCTCTAACAATTCTCTTTATGCTTCTATGAGATTGAGTTGAGAAAGTGATTGAGTTTTGAGTATAGAACATATTGAGTCTCTAACAATTCTCTTTATGATTCTATGAGATTGATTTGAGTTGAGAAAGTGATTGAGCATTGAGTAAAGAACATATTGAGTCTCTAACAATTCTCTTTATGTTTCTATGAGATTGGACAAGTTATGTGTGGACTTGTTAAGCAGATTTGAGGTAAGTCTTTGAGAAGACTTGTGGACTGATTTTGTGTAAGCTTTTGTGGAAGCTTACAATACAGATTTGAGCAAGTCCTAGAGAGGACTTATTGAGAGATTTGGACAAGTTCTGTGTGAGTTGAGCAGATTTGAGTTGTGGAGCTGTTGAGTAGATTTGGACAAGTTCTGTGGACCTATTGAGTAGATTTGGATAGGTTCTGTGTGGACCTATTGAGCAGATTTGGATAGGTTTTGTGTGGACCTATTGAGCAGATTTGGATAGGTTCTATGTGGACCTATTGAGAAGATTTGGATAGGTTTTGAGTGGACCTGTTGAGTATATTTGAGTAGGTTCTGAGTGGACCTATTGAGAATATTTGTGCTAGATCGACTGGACTATGTTTAGTGTAGATTTGAGTGGACTTGTGCTAGATCGATTGGACTGTGTTTAGTGCAAGAGTTGAGTAGATTTGTGCTAGACTGAATGGATTATGTTTAGTGTAGATTTGAGTGAGCTTATTGAGTAGACTTGTGCTAGATTGAATGAATTATGTTTAGTGAATAGATTGAGTTGTGCTAGACCGATTGGATTATGTTTAGTATAGAATTGAGATAGAGCTTTGGAGGTGATAGAGTAGAGAGGATAGAGTCTCCTGTGGATAGAGATCCATCAGCTAGGGTAGTGAGGATAGGTCTTCTGAGTGGGGATAAGAGTCTTCAGTGGAGAGATATCCACAAGCCAGTGCAGTGGAGGCAGTCATCTTCTAGAGGATCACCAGCCAGAGTAGAGGAGAAGGAGTTCTCCTATGGATAGAGATCCACAAACCAGATTTAGGGGATCAACATCTCCTTTGGATAGAGGTCCATAAACATTGTAATTGGGAAGGATTCCCAAGAGATTATTTGAGAAATATTTAGAAGAAATATTTTCTCCGTGGAGGTAGCCATATTTGGGTGAACCACGTTAAATCTGGTGTCTCTATTATGTATGGTGTTTTGTGCATTGCTTTGATTACTGCTATTGATACTTCTATCTATACACTGCATAATATTGATTTGAAAGAAAAGTAAAAAGTGCTCTTATACTGTTCACCCCCCTCTTAGTATAAGCTTGTGTTCTTCAATTGGTATCAGAGTGGGTTCCTTCAGAAGAGTTTGATAGCTTGAAGGAAAAGTGGTCAAGAACACAATGGATCAAAAGGATCAAAGGGATGGGTCCATCAATAATATAGTACTAGTATTTGATGGAAGTGACTTCTTGTATTGGTGTATGCTAATGAGATTTCACCTGATGGCACTTGGTAATGAAGTTTGGGATGTAGTGGAACTTGGATATGATTCAATAGTCAATCCTCCTATAGATAAGGAAGGTAAGCTTCTAATGCATGCAAATTCAAGAGCTATGAATGCAATTATAAAAGGATTGCGTAGATCAGAATCTATGAAGGTTATGGATTGTAAAATAACAAAAGAAATGTGGGAACTACTGCATAACATATATGAAGGAGATAAAGGTGTCAGGAAAGCTAAGATCAAAAATCTCAAAGGAGAATTTGAAAACCTAAGAATGCAGGATGATGAAAATATTCATGACTATCTCAGTAAGATTGATGAACTTGTACATGAGATGAGAGGTCTTGGAATGAAGGTCGATGAATCTGATGCTTGTGATAAGATCTTGAGAACTCTTCCAAAAAGGTACAGTGAAAAGGTTTCTGCTATAGAAACATCAATTGATAGTGATTGTCTGATAAGAAATTCTTTACTTGGCATGCTTACAACTTTTGAGATAAGAACAAAAGATCCTATCCCTCCGAAAGAGGCTGCATTCAAAGCGAACAA
Source organism: Wollemia nobilis (assembly GCA_028583015.1). Lineage (NCBI taxonomy): Eukaryota > Viridiplantae > Streptophyta > Pinopsida > Araucariales > Araucariaceae > Wollemia > Wollemia nobilis. The sequence continues at coordinate 1,760,467 of JAQPPZ010013020.1, read as the reverse complement.
GAAGATAAAGGGTAAGAAGTCAGAATCAAGTAGTGAGTCATCTAGTGATGAAGAAGCTAATTATGGTAGAAGAGATAAAGGTTCCAGAAGACCCATAGATCTAAGATCTGTTAAGTGTTTCAATTGTGGAAAGTATGGACATTTTGCAACAGATTGTAAAGAGCCAAAGAACAACAATGGTGAAGAAAAATAGGATCACAAGTACAGGGAATCAAAAATATATAGGCACCAAAATAAAAGCAAGGATGGACAAAGCAGACAAGGAAATAAGTTCTTCCAAAGACAAAAGAGAAGCTACTATGCGGATAATGCAAGTAAGTACTCAAATGATAGTGATGCTAGCTTTTCAGACAATGATAGAGATGAAGTCCTATTTATGATTGAAGAGAAAGAACCAGTTAAGAAAAAGACTCTAGTTATTCTCAAGTGTTTTAGATGTGGTAGATTTGGACATCTTGAAGATGATTGCACAAGGGATGGTTATAGTTTCAGTGATGATGACTATGAAGATGCACTTGAAAGACCAGATGAAAATCTTCTAATGGCATTAGAAGAAGAAGTGAGTGATCCTATAGAAGACAAGCCAAAAGAAAGTAATGATGTGGACAAAGGTAAAAAAATAGAGGATTATTCAATAGAGAATGGTTATGATCTCAAGGGAGAACTCATCTATGCCCTTGACATGGTAAAGAAGGTAAGAAAGCAACACTCTAAGCTTGAAATTCAGTTTCAAGAATGTGATGAAGAAAGATTATTGCTCATAGAGGATTTAGAAAAATCAAAGGCTAAGGCAAAGAAGTTCAAAGATAAGTTAGAAGCAAAGATCTTGGAATGTGAGAAGTTAACACAAGAAGTGGCTCTACTAAAGGAAGATGTAGAAGACTCCAAGAATAAGCTATACAAGTATGTAAATAGTGCAAAGAGTGTGGATAAAATAGTCAAGATACAAAGAGGAGCAACAAACAAGACAGGTCTTGGTTCTAAATAGGTACAAAAGAAATGGGAAGAAAAGTCTACTTCAAGTCTTGAAGAAGAAGAAACTTCAGATGAAGATACATCAGAAGAAGACAATGTAAGAGGGAGTGAGACATCAGAGGATGAGTTGGACAATAAAGAGTTCAACAAAGATAGGAACAATGCACAGAAAAGATACATATGGAACAACAATCAGAATAGGAGACCAATGAGGTCAAGACAAGGAAGCTTCAATGGAAGATGTTTTTCATGTCACAGGTTTGGGCACATGGCTTCACAGTGTAGGACACATGAAAGATAAGAATATGGGAAAGGATAAATTTTTCATGGGTATTGCTACTCATGTAATGAGTTTGGTCACAAGGCAATGAATTGCAGGATTCATGATAGAAGAGGATATGGCTTCACTAGGAGAAATCCTAAGACATTTGCACCTCCAAGGAATAATAACATTAAGTGTTATAAGTGCAATAATGATGGTCACACAACAAAATGGTGTAGATAAAATATTCCAAAAATAGGTATGAACAGGAACAGGAATATGAACAAGAACAGGAACATGAACAGGAATAGGAACATGGATAAGAACAGGAGCAGGAATAGGAATGATGACAAGAACAAAAATAGGAACAGGAATGATGACACAAATAGAAACAATCAGAAGAATCAAAAAATTTAGAAAATAAAGGAAGAGGATAAAGGCAAAGAACAATGCCTTTTGGGAGTAGAAATACTCCCACCCCAGAATTAACCACCTCAAAGGAGGTGGGGGAGGGGCTAAGCTAAGAGGCTCATTCTTAGCCCCGAGCCCCAAAGGTGACCCTTTGCCATTGATGTCAAAGGGGGAGAGATTTGTGTATTGGGAGATGGGGAGAGATTTGATATTTGAGAGAGCATTGAGCCAGGGGGAGCAATGTCCCAAGGGGAGCAGAAGGAAAAATAAAGGTCAAGTTTCGGTAAGAAGAGTATGGGTTGCCATCAATGACAAAGGGGGAGATTGTTGGACATTTTGAGTCCCTAAGTCAAAGTTGTCATTGATGTCACCAGATGAAGTCATCATTAATACCAAATATTTCAGCAGGAAACAAAGGGGATAAAAATGGTTATTTGATATCCAGGAAGAAGGCCAAAGATCAAGTGAAACAGTGCAAAAGACAGAAGTTAAAAAGGGGTTATAATATTTATTTTATAAATTATTTAAATTCAGTGTGAATTTAAATTTTATAAATAAATATTAAAGGTACTTTATCAAAGGTATAATATTATAATAGTGGTTATTATAATATTAAATGTGCCATGGTGAAAACCCAAATAAAATATTTATAATTCTTATTATAATGTTTTATAAGGCAAAAGTGGGTTTTATAAAGTCTAAAGATATTTTAATAAACCCAAAGGTTGGGTTTAAGACCAAAGGCATTCGAAGCCTTTATGATCTCCACCGACGTCATAGAAGACAACAAGGAAAGCACCGATGTTTTCAAAGTAGTGGAAGAAGCATATAAATACTATGCCTAAAGTTCAAATTTATTATCCTTGCTCTAAAGTGAAAAGATTGGCTTGCAAAAGAAAGAGCTCGTGAGTGTATGCAAAAAATGTGACAACAAAGTGTTGAAGGGAGGAAGCTTCGATTTTTGAAGTTGCATAAGACAATGTGGTCTAGTGGCATTTTGGAAAGCATGAAAGCGCTGGCTTGCAAGGGAATTCATGTTCGAATCATGATGGGTGCATCGTGAGGTGTGTTGAGTGAAGCACCTATGATGCACGTTCTTTTGCCAAGGTGGAAGGAGAGAGTGGATATTAAGAAGCACATGGTGCTTCATTAATCTCAATGAGCGCTTGGCTCGTGCGGTGACTTTGGCCATGGTTAAGGTGCTCATAGGGGGCAACGTTGAGGGTTCGATTCCCTCCAAAGGCAAAGGTAATATTTTTTATTTTATTTTTAATTAAATGCCTAAGTTGGAGGTATAAGGTTGTTTAGTGGTTGAGTTTGGAAAGGTTGCTTTGTAATAAAGTTGTGGTAGTTGAGAATTACCTTTAGGAGTTATAAGGAGAATTCTATTTTTATTTTTAAGTCTTAAAATTGCTATTGTGGAATATTGAAAGGTTAAGACTTTGTGGGTAGTATGTTATTTTGAATTAAGGGTTTTTGTGACTATTGTGAGGATATTGATTATTATTTAAGTTGGAGTGATAAGGTGTAATTTTGATATTATTTTTGTGATATGTTTTGTTGAAGAAAATTATCCTCTAACCCTTATTGAGATTGGCAAAGAAGTAATTGTGAGTGTGGCAGATTTGTGAGGTCAACTACTTGACATTCAAAAAGGTATGGGCAAATTCTTCTTTGGTTGACTTGGTTGATTGGATTTATTGAAAATTAAGTTTGGAGTGAAAAGGACTTGATTAGGGTTTCCTTTTCAAAAGTGGTTGAGTTATTGCTTCAAGGTTTTCTGATTTGAGAGTTGAGATTAAAACCTTGTTTTATTAGCATTGTTGTTGAGATCATTGGTTGAGTGAAGTGTTTGAGTTAATGCTTCAAGGTTTTCTGAAATTGAGAGTTGTGATTAAAACCTTGTTTGATGAGCATGGTTGTTGAAGTGAGTTGTTATGCAAAGAACTTGAACTAGGGTTTGAAAATATCATGAGTATCATTGTTATGTGAGATTTGTTGTTGAGCATTGTTGGAAATATTTTGAGTTGGATGATACATGCTTGGGCTAGGGTTTGTGAGCAAGAGTTGTTTCTTGAAGTGATTGGTTGAGTAGAGTTGATTGAGCCTAGTCAAGTGGATGTATGAAGTGATTGTTCAAGTTCCATAAAACAAACTATTCTATATTCTGATTTGAGTTGAGATTGAGTTTTGAGAATAGAACATATTGAGTCTCTAACAATTCTCTTTATGCTTCTATGAGATTGAGTTGAGAAAGTGATTGAGTTTTTGAGAATAGAACATATTGAGTCTCTAAAAATTCTCTTTATGCTTCTATGATATTGAGTTGAGAAAGTGATTGAGTTTTGAGTATAGAACATATTGAGTCTCTAAAAATTCTCTTTATGATTCTATGAGATTGATTTGAGTTGAGAAAGTGATTGAGCATTGAGTAAAGAACATATTGAGTCTCTAACAATTCTCTTTATGTTTCTATGAGATTGGACAAGTTCTGTGTGGACTTGTTAAGCAGATTTGAGGTAAGTCTTTGAGAAGACTTGTGGACTGATTTTGTGTAAGATTTTGTGGAAGCTTACAATATATTTGAGCAAGTCCTAGAGAGGACTTATTGAGCAGATTTGGACAAGTTTTGTTGAGCTTGAGAATTTGAAAGTTTTGTGAGCTTTGAGAATTTGAAGTTGAGTGGACCTATTGAGCAGATTTGAGGTTATGTGGACCTATTGAGCAGATTTGGATAGGTTTTGTGTGGACCTGTTGAGCAGATTTGGATAGGTTATGTGTGGACCTATTGAGAAGATTTGGATAGGTTCTGAGTGGACCTATTGAGAATATTTGAGTAGGTTATGAGTGGACCTATTGAGCAGATTTGTGCTAGATCGATTGGACTATGTTTAGTGTATATTTGAGTGGACTTGTGCTAGACCGACTAGTGTTTAGTGCAAGAGTTGAGCAGATTTGTGCTAGACCGAATGGACTATGTTTAGTGCAGATTTGAGTGAGCTTATTGAGTAGACTTGTGCTAGACCGAATGAACTATGTTTAGTGCAAGATTGAGCAGAGTTGTGCTAGACCGATTGGACTGTGTTTAGTACAGAATTGAGATAGAGCTTTGGAGGTGATAGAGTAGAGAGGATAGAGTCTCCTGTGGATAGAGATCCATCAGCCAGGGTAGTGAGGATAGGTCTTCTGAGTGGGGACAAGAGTCTTCAGTGGAGAGAGATCCACAAGCCAGTGTAGTGGAGGTAGTCATCTTCTAGAGGATCACCAACCAGAGTAGAGGAGAAGGAGTTCTCCTATGGATAGAGATCCACAAACCAGATTTAGGGGATCAACATCTCCTTTGGATAGAGGTCCATAAACATTGTAATTGGGAAGGATTCCCAAGAGATTTATTGAGAAATATTTAGAAGAAGATATTTTCTCCGTGGAGGTAGCCATATTTGGGTGAACCACGTTAAATATGTGTCTCTATTGTGTATGGTGTTTTGTGCATTGCTTTGATTACTGCTATTGATACTGCTATCTATACACTGCATAATATTGATTTGAAAGAAAAGTAAAAAGTGCTCTTATACTGTTCACCCCCCTCTCAGTATAAGCTTGTGTTCTTCACAAGGCACCTGAGGCTATCAGACAATTATGTAGGTTTTTGCTTGCAATTCTGACGGTTATGAGAAAATGAGGCACTTCTAGTTTTTCCTTCCTTAACACTAATTGGAACTCAAAACCTTTGACCTCATGTATTGGACTAGGTGGATATAAACCTTTCATAAAAGCTTCATCTTGACCCGACAGTTTAGCAACCTCAAAAATTGAGATATTAGCCTTAGTCCTTTTTAAGTCCTCTACTATATCATAAGTAGATTTTTTGAGATTTTGCATCTTCTGTATAGGTTTGGATAATTCAATAGCCAGAGGAGGAAATGGATAATTATCATATTTGGTATGAGGAGGAAGAAGAGGATTGTTTGGAAAAGTGGAGAAAGTTTTGGGATTCTTAGAACTCCTTGTGTAATAACCATGACTTCCTTTTCCAAACTATCTAATAGCTTGGACTTCCTCTTCCATAGTTTCATCATCCTCTTCTCCTAATATTTTAGTGTCCTCTTCTCCTTCCTCATTTTATTTATAATGGACAACTTATGTTACCAAAGCATCCTATTTCCCTTGGCAACAATGAGATGTTCCCTCACCTTGGGGCTCTAACTCACCATAATCCTCAAAATCATACGCCTAATTAGCTATAGGGTTAGGTATGCACCCATTATTAGGGTGAGTATTATACGGTCCCCATCCCCTATGATTAATATTTTGATTAGGCCTAGGGGGTTGGGAAAGTTGTTTTTGTATGTGGACTATGTCATTGCCCATTTTGATATACTTCTTCTCTAATTATTCAACCTTAGAATTAGATCATTGTTGTTGGGGTACTACAGTGCCAGACCCAAACACATTTCCTATGTTGGCAACCTCTTGATTAGATGTGATGGTTTTATTCTGAGTATTTTGTTTCCACCAAGGATTCATGCTTTGAAGGGGTGGGACCATAGGATAAGCTATCAAGGTTTGAGTGTTGATCGCATTGAATCTTGGTATGGTTATCTGATTGTTTACTATTGGAAGTTAAAAGGGTAAAAAAGTAAAAAAATTATTTTACCATTGTAAGCTTTGGACCTTACCCTTTTACCTCCTTGGACGACAACTGAGTCAACAGGATTGGATGACATGGACGGCAGGGATTTTGACTCCTAATCTCATTTTTCCTTTCCTCCCTATTTTTATTCTTCCCTATTGTTTCTCCTAAGATTTCTAGGTTTTGGTTAATAATCTTTGTATTTAAGCATTGTAATCCTTCAAACTTAATGTTAATGCAATATCTAGTTAATAATATTTATGCTCCTAATTTCCTAAGTGCTCCTAATTTTGTTAGTGCTATATTTGGTATCAGAGAAGAGTTTATACAGGCAAAGCGTAGAGACCAAGGAGAGTGATAGGTGAGGCATGAATCTTGAGGAGGTCGAGGAAGCCCACAAGAGCAAGCTCATAGGTGAGGTACAAATATTGAGGAGGTCGATAGGGCCTACAACACATGAATTGAGGTGAGGTTGAGAGAGCCCACAACACGTAAATCAAGGTGAGGTTGAGAGAGGCCCATAAAGAGCACATGAATAGAGGAGCTAACCAGAGGCAGACACGTGGTGAGCAAACAGTAAGGTGGACACATGGCAAGCAGATAGCAATGTGGACAAAAGGGCAATTGGCGATGTGGTGCAAGGTGATTGGCTTGGCTAGAAGGAAAAATTGTGGTCACTGATTGCCCGAAGGCAATCGAGAAGCTTAGTGCTTCTTTGTGCTAATAAAACACAATATTCCCTCCGCACAGTGGATGTGGGATAAATATTGTAATTTTTTTAAAAATATTGCACAGCCACAATAGGATAAAGGAGGCAAGCCTCCCTCACCTTCTCAACGGGCCATGCAGCTCGACTGGCTCCCCCTATCACAACAAAATCAAAATCTTAGTATCTACTAAACACCCCTTTCTCATCGTGAGGAAACACAATAGACAATGGAGGGATCAAATGCTATGACTCCTCCTAATCAAGTCAATCATGTGCAACAGTACCAAGGTTTTGTGTGTGTTATTCATGTAGTCACCTACGGTCAATGAAGCATAAATCATCAAAACTAGTTCAAACTCCTATGACACCACCAACAAGCATGTATCCACAACCTGCCAATCCATCCCAACCCATTCATATTTCCACCAATCCATCTCAACCAACTCACCTACTGAGTCATCCATATCAACCTATTCATATCCCAAGATATCCTTAGAGACCTATAATTATATTAAGTAGCCAAATGACCACTAGTCTCAAAATGGCTTCAATCAAATTATCGATCTATGAGCTTATACAAAAATATCCTCCACATCATGAGGTATTAATAGAGATATTAAAATCCATTGAAATTCAATATAAAGACTCTAATGCCTTTAACAATTTTATGGAGAGCATTTGAACATGTATGGAGCCTTCTATCATATTCTATGATTTTGAGATCAAATCAATATCATCAGAATCATCGGATCCTCCATTACACATCATGGATCAAGTTGATAGGAAGCCTTTTAAACTAGTATTAATTGACACTGACTCATCCATCAACATCATTAGGGGCTATGGCCTACAATGTGCTCCTTGAATGTCCCTAGATAAGGGAGATAAAATGTGCTCCCTCAACACTACACCAATGTTTGAAATATGTACATGAGGGACAAATCCATTGTATTCCTACATATATTGAACCATTCAAATACTGCAACTTCATCTTCAACCCATATGAGTCTTCATTGCCATCCAATCATCTATCGTTAGTCCCATAAACTACACCATCCACTTCACTGCATAATACCTCATCTAAAAAACCTATTCTAGAGGAACTCCCCATCACTAGTCCACATCAGGACTCCATTTATACATCCCAACTTTTATCATAGCCAATAACATGTACATGTGGTCGAACCCAATCATTATCCTCAACATCCATGCAAGGGGATATCCCTCTACATAATCCAAATCATCCATTACCACTAATATATCATCATCCATGCAGTAAAATTTACAAGAACCTACCATCATCTCATCCATGCTTGAATCCCCAACCATTCATCAAATTGCCTAGCCAAATCCATATTCACCTCCACCAATCGACATCTCACAAATAAATTTGATAGATTGTGAGATGCCATTCCAAAATACATTTCTTCCATTACTTGAGCCATAGGTCTGATCCCCATGTTTCCTCATCCAACCCATCTACATCATCACCCACACAAGTTGTAGTCCACCTCATTAGCCCTAATATTGACAAGTATGTGGTTCAAAATAGCACCATCACACCGCTCAACATTGAAACTATCAAGGATTACGATCATCCATGTGAGCCACCCCTATCTATAGGAGGGATGTACAACACGGGTCCATCACCCAAAAAAATAATTTTTATATATGGGGGATCGATTCATAATATGATACACTTCCCCTAGATGAACCTAGGAAACCATCCTACACCAACCTACAACACATGTCCAATCCTAAATTTCTATCATGATATTTTTGCCAAGTTAATTGGCAAGGATATGGTTTAGGATGACATGAATAGGGTATGCATAACATCATTGAACCTCAATATTTAGAAGTACATGACCATTCAATCCTGGTATACCATCCATAATCTTCCACTTCCTCTTTTTAATGAGCCTTTCAATACCTCAATCTAGATCTAAAAGAGGAAAACAATCATAATAGTTACTTTGAGGATGACTTATATGAATAATATGATATCATTTTGATAGCTTTAGATGAATCTAAAGAGGAATCCATTCCAATTACACCAGTCACTAAACAATATGAGTACTATCTCAAAATATTCCTCATTCATCAGCCTATCTTTCATTTGCTCCTTCCAATAGAGCGAGCTGAGCCAACTAGTGAGCCTCCATTGCCACCTTGTCCACTTTAGTGAAACATCTTGTAAAATATGTACATAATAAAAAATACAAAATTACATTGCATTTGCATGTCCTTTTTATTTACATTTACACATGTTGCTTTCTGCTATCCAAGTTATCAAGGTCCATCCATTGATTCCAGGAGATAAAAAACCACCCTTCACATCACAAACCATCATTCCCCCTCTAAGTCAACATGAATCCTATTGACTTATTCACACCACTCTGTAACCCATACAATTTTACAAAATCAATTCTCATTGACATAACCCTCATCAACATGGAATAGATTTCATCATAACCATCCTTTTCCAAATTCATCCTTTCTGAGGAATTGTTAAGGGCTTCTACCAACTACATTCCTCTGCAGCCTTTGCCTTCATCCTTGGATCCTATTATTTTCCAGGTAAAAATAGAAGAGACTATGCTAGAAGAGTTTTACAAAATCATTAATGATATTCATTTGATCCCAATATCCCATCAACTTGAGGAAGGTTTACACATGGCCATTGAAGATACTATAGATGTGAACCTTGGCACAGATGTGGATAATCCACAAATTGTTAAACTTGGAAAAAAATTATTCGTTGTTGAACAAGAGAAATTTATAGATATCCTCAAGATAAAGAATGGTATTTTGCATGGTCCTATAAATAAATGCCTAGCCTTAACCATAATTTAGTTGTTCACAATATCACCTTGCATCCCGATGCTAAGCTAGTCAAACAAAATCTAAGAAGGTTACATCCTACCATTGCCTTCATGGTCAAAGAAGAGCTTCAAAAGCTACTAGATGTGGGTTTTTTCCAACCCATTAACTATTGTGAGTGGCTTTCAAATATGGTACCCATTCGTAAGAATAACAAAGTGATTCACATTTGTACTGACTTTCGAGATCTTAATAAAGTGTGTCCTAAGGATGACTTTCCTATGCCAAACATTAATACTCTTGTTGACACTTGCACTGGCCATGAAATCCTCTCTTTAATGGATGGTGTTCAAGATACAACTAGATTCAAATCAATCCTAATGACCAGCACAAAATAGCATTCACAGCACCTTGGAGGACTTTTTGTTACAAGATAATGCCATTTGGCCTTAAAAGCGTAGGTGCTACCTATCAACGTGCCATGACATAAATCTTCCATGATTACATGCATAACATCATTGAAGACTATGTAGATGATCTATTGGCCAAATCTAAAACCTGACAAGAGCACATCGATATCTTAGAAAAAAAATTTATCAACTTCTAGAGCATAATGTAAGGTTGAACCCTAAGAAGTGTGTCATTGGTATTACCTTAGGTAAACTCCTAAAATTCATTGTATCCAAGCAGTGCATTGAAGTGGACCCCAAGGTCAAGGCCATTATGGAGATGTCTCCCTTAACAAACTTGAAATAATTGTGTAGCTTACAATAAAATATCCAATCGATCCATCATTTCATTGCACAACTCTCAAACAAATGGAGGTCATTTAATCACCTGCTACAAAAGGGGGTGATATTTTCATGGATAAAATAATGTCAAAAATATTTTTATGACAAAGAAATACTTGACCTCTCCACCAGTCTTAACTTCACCTCTTCCAGGGGTTCCCTTCCATATTTATATTTTAGCAATGAACTTTGCATTGAGGATAATGCTTGCATAGAAAAATGAAAACTAAGAGCAAGTAGTCTATTACATTAGTCAAACACTGCTAAGTTATGAAACTAGATACGCTTATGTGGAAAAATTGTGCTTAGAAGTGGTTTTTACCACTAAGAAAATCATATATTACATGCTTAGTCACACCACATATGTCATATCTCAAGAAAACCCTCTACACTACATGATGACTCACACTTACAACAACACTTGTACTACAAAATAGATAATTCATGGAAAATGATGACTAACTATTGTAGGATCTAAAGGTTCATTATAGAATTCATCAAAGGAATGATTTTGTCTTGATGATCCTTGAAGAGAAGCAATTTGGTGTTCTAATTATTCAAACTTAGAATCCCTCTTTTCAAGGTGTTCAAGTTTGGCATTGATGTTTTGAAATTCCTCATTTGGTGGATTTGGTAGAGTAGGTAAAATTAATGGGGGTTGATAATAAGGTTGAGATATGGAAGGCAAAGTTGCAAAAGACATAGCAACTTGGTTAGATGTAGTGGATGTAGGGATATAATTAATCCCTAAATCATTTGACAAAAAGGGATTTGTAGAGTTAGGATTTGGAATAGGTATGGTAATACTAGGAGAGGATGTTGGAATTGGTATGCCCATAATAGGCACACCTATAGATATGGTTGGGGGAGTTGTAGAATATGTTGGATGTGGCATAGCCACATTAAGACCACAAAGATTATTGTGATTTTCATGTATTTATGCAATAGTGGATTATCCATTGGAATGTTCAATGTTTTCACAAGATGTAGAAGGTTCTCTCCAATTTTTTTCTTCAAGTTCCTCTCTAAGAACATATAAGAAGGTATATTTTCTCCTTATAATATATTCCCTAGTATGATCTATGGAATCAAAAGTTACTCTCTTAATGACATGTTCTTCTTCCCTAAGTTCACGGTTTACCCTAGGATTTCTACTTGTTCTTCATGTTCATGTGTAAATATTTCATAAGATGTTGATGCTAAACCCTTGCTTTAGGTATTATAAGGATGTTGAGCCATAGGTTAAGGGTTGTTGAAGGAAGGAATATTAATTTTATTAAAGTTTTATTTCCAAATTTTTTTATAGCAAAGAAGAGAAGGTGTTTTAAATTCATTGTCACCTTAGAAAAACAGTCTGTTTTATGACTCCCATTAGCCCACCACAATATACTATCCAAGAGATATATCCGTCCAAGGTTTGTACGTAAATTTATTCAAGGGGTCATTATACTTCCTCTAGTAGGAGTAAAATTTTGTTTATATTATTTTTATCTTGGATTAATGTGAGTTACACAATACAAGCAAATTAGATGGCCTTGTTTAAGTTTGAATAATTTTTATCTTGGTAAGGCAAAGGGGGGTGTTCATGTTAGATTCACCAAAATGTAGATTCAAAATCTAACGCGTTCAAAGGGGGAACCACTAGGACCCCTAATTTCCTACAAAGGCCTCTTTTCAAATGAGAACCTAAATATGGACCTTCACACAAGTAGGATCTACCTTCAATTTTATGTTTATATTCAAGATCATGCGGTGTTTTATGGATAAATTCAACAAACACCTAAATTTTTATCTCTATATAATCCTTTTTAGAATTTTTTCAAGATAAAATTTATTAAAATTAAAGGAAATATCACCTAAAATTGTATGCTAAATGCAATCAAACAATAATACAAGAAAACAATATTTTTAGACTAGCATGCTTTTCAAGTTTGAATGATAACGATATTTGATGAGGAAAGCTGCTCTGCTAGGGTTTGGGTCTACTGCCATTCATAAATTCATCTTATTTAGTGTTGAATACTAATATTATCACCAATTAGGTAGTCAATATCCTTTTTTATGGCTTCACCATCCGTATATGTAACGAGTGTTACAAATAGTGGAACTCATGGCACCGAAGCAAGCTCGAAAGTTTATTCTAAAAGAGGTGGATGAGGTAATTATTATTCTCCAAATTTTGTGCTCTCTATTGATGTTATTTCTCTAGTTGTAAAATGGTATGATAATCATTGTCTTATAGCTTATTTTTTTGGTTGAATCTCGTAACAAGAATATTTTCAAAATTAGCTGAAACTTCACTAGGAAGCTTATGGCATTGTGGTTGTGGGTATCCGTAATCTTACTAAGGTTTTTTTTTGCTTTCCTTTAAAGAACCCTCACAAGTGCAAACTGTGGTTTCTAAGTCCAGTTGTTGGTTTCTTCATAATACTTTGATGGTCATCTCTCCTTGGACTCCTTTTTGAGTTTTAGATCAAGTTGCCTTGAAAGTGTCGGTTTGGCTTGAACTCCCTGGTCTTTTGCTATCCTTATGGGAGTTTATTAATAATATTGTTAAACCCATTGGTCAGGTGGTCTATTGGAACAAGAGCAGTTATTCATAGCATGGCCTAAAGATATTTTGTGTTGATGTTAACCTCATACAGTATCTCAAAGAATTTATGGACATTCAGGTTGGAGCAGAGCGTTTTATGCAAAAATTATTTACTATAATTTGCCTAATACTTGTTTTCGAAGCCAATCCACCACCCATCGTATCAAGGATTATATGTTGGTTGCTCGAAAACCTTCAATATTTTCTCCTACTCATACTGTACCTACACATTACAAACACTCTATTGAGAGTGATTGGATTATAGTTTCTAATAAGAATGGGGTGACCAACCCTAAATCGATGCTTTCTAACGAAGATAAGGTTGTGAAGCCACCATCTCAGCATCTTATTGTTTATGTTCATATTATTTTTTCTCCTTAGGCTCCACCTAATGAGAAAATTTTCAAGCATAAATCAACCTCAGAAGAAGGGAATTCACTAATAATACCTCCACCCTCCAAGCATTTGCATAGTCCATCTCGGGATGGCTCGTCGTTGTCGAGGGGAAGCCAAGAGGCTAAGCGTCATATTTCGACTGTTGGTGACATATGTCAACCTTCTCAAACATATTTATTTAATAGGTTTTCGATACTAGATGATAGTGTGGGAATTCCCTTATTTTTCGATGATTTACTTCAACCTTCTCAGACTTCTACATTTCATAATTCTTTGTTGTTGGCTGATTGTGGGGGTAACCCTATAGGATATGGCTCCATGGATATTCCTCTTACATGAATTTCCTTTTGTGTAATGTTTGAGGACTTACAGAGTCTCAAGAAAATTTTATGTTTGATATGCTCTCCAAAGTATTGGCCATGTTGATATTTGTTTACAAGAAGTTAATATTTCTAGTTTTTTGTTATATGTTTCTCTCAACTGATTACAGGTTATTTTATGTACTTCACTACTCACCATGAAGATGGTCGGGGTGGTGTTTCTATTTCAATCTCCTCCAAACTTGAGGATTGTTTGCTTAGATCTGGCAAGGATAATTCTCATCATGTGGTCTGGATTTTATTGAATATTAATGGTAACACCCTGGGCATTTCCAAAATTTATGCACTTAATGATGGGCCTAGTCGCTCTACCCTTTTGGTGGTACCTAGATGATCACCTATCATGGCATGTTGGATTTTTTGTGGTGATTTTAATATGGTCGAGTTTGTTGAAGATAAATTTTATTGCCTCTCGATGCACTAGTGTGCTGGTGAGTGTGAGGCTTGGTTTTTTCTTAAACACATATGGGATCTTTTTGATACCCTTTTTTGCTAGTGTAATTGCACGCCTCCACCTTGGTTCACATGGTCCAATTTTCATGTGGGTAATGATAGAGTCTACAAGCACCTTGATCCAGTTATGATGTCAGAGCAATAATTTTTTAGTCTCCTCCATCAATAACAAGATTATGACAGTTTGGGATCAAATCTTGTTATCAGATCATTTTCCAATTTTATTTTTGATTGGTGGAGTGGTCGCTAATTTAATTTTTTGTGCAAGCAATTTTATTTAAATACTTCTTTATTGCAACACCCTGGCACCATTGCTACGATTGAACAAATATGGAATTTATTACCTTGACCTCCTCACTCTATAAATTGGATTTTTTGGTGGAATGAAGCAATTTTCTGTACTACCTCTTTCATGCGGTATTTTGGCAAACAAGTGGCACATGTCAGAAAGCATGCTCATTTGGCTATTACGAAGGAGTATCAATGAAATTTACGATTGCTATAAAATGATATGTATGATCGATAGTTGCAAACCAGAGTTACTAGTATTCGCCATCATATTATAGTCCATGAACTATATGAAGCCAGGGGGTCTCATACTCGGGCTTGTTTGTACTAGCTGAGGGTTGGTGATCACCCATACAAAGCCTTTTTTAGGTCTCTTCATTCCAAGAAAACTAGGATTCAGATCAAGGCTATTCAAGTCTCTCATGGTAGGTTGACTTCTCTTCCTGATATTGCTTCAATATTTGTGGTTCATTATAAGCTTATTTTTCAAGAACAAAAAGATTCTCTAGAACATTAGATGGTGCTCCAACAGTGTCTTGATGTTGTTCTTGCTAAGTTGTTTTCTTATGACAAACTATTTTGTGATTTATCTTTCACTTTATGAGCTTCATAATGCTCTTATGACTATGTCAGATTACAAGTCCCCTGGTCTTGATGGCTTTCCATATGAATTTTATAAAGACACTTGGAAGTTTACTAGTCCTAATCTGATCAATATCTAAAATGAAGCATTAGACAATAATTCTCTGGGTAATATTATCAATCATGGAAACATTAACTTTATTCCTAAAGTAGGAAATCTTGAGCTTATCACTAGTTGGCAACCTATTTACTCCGCTTAATGTCTCTTACAATATTTTGGCTAAAGTTTTAGCTCTCTATATTCGCAATATTCTTCCTGTGATTATCATATTGGAGAAAATGGGTTTCATTAAAGGGTGTTACATCTTGGATGATCTTATTACTATCTGGGAAGGTTTATAATGGGATCGAATCTCTAGCCAAAAGCCTCTTTTCCTTAAACTAGACTTTGAAAAATCTTATGATCGTATTGAGTTGCCTTTCATTCTTTCTATGCTCCAAGCTCTTGGATTTGGCTCCTTTTTTATCATGGCTATCAATATATTATTTGTTGATGCTTTAGCTTGTCTTACTATTAATGAAATTAGGTCAGACAATTTTGGTTTATTTCATTATATTCATCAGGGTTTTCCTTTGGCCCCCTCACTTTACATCCTTGTTGCTAAAGCTTTTGGTTATCTTCTTGCCAATAAAGCATCTAAGGGGTTTATTAAAGGTATTATTTTGCCTAATATGTCCATCCAACTTATTAATGGGCACTTTGTGGATGATTATTTTCTCACTATCAATGAGGATGAGGTTTTAGTTTCAACTACTTTGGTTTGTTTGGACACTTTTTGTAAGGCCTTGGGATCCAACATCAAATGGTCTAAGTCCCTTTGTTTCCGGCTTGCTTCTTCTTCTATGCCTTCTTGGCTTAGACATTTTTCATGGTATTGGCTTCAAATGGGTGAGCATTTTAAGTTATTAGTAATTTTTTTTGCTTTTGATAGCTTGCCCTCTGAACTCTGGCAGTATGTCATTAATAGAATTGAAAAGAATATTTCTTGTTAGGCCTCGCATCCCCTTTTTCTTGCTAGAAAGTTTCAGTTTTGCACAAATATTCTTGCTACCACCCATGTTTATTACTCTTCTTGTTGGGCCCCCTCTAAGAATTATTATAATAAGTTGGCCAGACTCCTTAGGGATTTCCTTTGGGCCAAGGAGAATAATTCACATGGTTTTCATCAAGTTGCTTGGGATATTGTTTGCACACCTACTGATAAGTATTGTTTGCACACCTACTGATAAGTATGGGATGGGCATCATTGACATTTATAGGAAAAGCATTTCTTTGTGTGCTAAGTGGGTGGTTAAATCTATTGAAGGCCCTAAATCTTGGAAGGTTTTGATTCATCATTTTATTTCTTTAGGGCTACCTTATGGGTACAAAGCTTAGGCTAATATTTACGTCCATACTCTCATTATTACTTCTGCTCCAGTTAAGATTTAGGGTTTTTTTGTTGTTTAAAGTATTTGGCAAGATTTTTAGGCAATGCAACCTCATATTCATTGGATTGGTGATGGTTTTCATAATGGTCTCATTCAATTCTCAAAATATCTAGTGGTCTCCTATTTTGTCTAACTCTTCAGTTCTTCTTGTTGATATGTCAGGGATTAAATATTTGAGGTTGTTTCACAAGGGCATCTGCTATATTAATGATTTAGTGCACTCTCAAGACCGGATTCCTTGGCTTGATATCAAATAGAAATTTAATCTTTATAATTATATCTTCCTTCTATTCTTAATATTCAATAGCTCATACCTGATGTTATACTTCATAATCTTGGCCTTCAACCCCCAAGTGCCTGGTGGAGGGATTGGTGCTAGAATGTGGATACTCCTTTCAAAACCTACTCTCTTCCTTACTTTATCATCTTCTTAGTCCTATTTCCCCTGGTGTTGATGAACATAATCATATATGACAAACTCATTCTACCTCCTATACTTGTATTGCTCGTATGAACCATATATGGCAGGCTAACATTGAACCCATTATTACCTTTTTTCTATGTTCTCTTATTTATCAAGCGCTTCCTATGGGAGAGAGAATTAGTAGGGTTGGTATTCCTAATCCTAAGTGTCTAGCTTATTGTTATTTTGAGACTTTCAAACATATGTTTTGGTTCTTCCCTTTTGCTCAATCAGCTTGGTCCTGGATTCACTCATTGTTAAATCCCTTTCATCCTGGATTTTTCAGATGGCAGATGATATTTTTTGGAGATAATAGTTTTTTTTTTACCTATATTACTACCCTATGGAATTTATTCCATGCTATTGTTTTGTTTCAACTATTAAAATCTAGGAATTTTGTTGTCTATTCTAGAGATTCAATTTCTAGTCAATTTTCCTTGCATAAAAATATTATAGTATTTTCTATTGTTACTGTTCAGTTCTATTCATAGGATTCCAAGTTGAATCATGAGTTTGTGTATTTGATAAATATTTTCAATTTCTTGTGAAAGGCTATGTGCTCTATCAACATGGCTTCACCTAACCTCCCTTCGACTTAAGGTCCCTTTATTTCTTTGAGGCCTCAGCATAGCAGATTGAGGGGTGACATTTTCTAGCATCAAGTTGTTTTTTTCAGGGCCCATAGTAGGGTTCGGTCTCCTCTTGGAGTGACTCCCTTTGTTTAGTTATTCTATTTATTCACCCTTTTAGGGGCTAGTTTTTGTTTTGGTCTTGGGTCTTTACGATATTGATTGTTTGGGTGGCCTTGCACCCGAAGCTGTGATTTTTGTAGCTTCCTTTTTATTGTAACCTCTCTTTTTTTATTGAATATAATTGTTGGTTCCAAAAAAAAGTTTGAATGATAACTATGCTAAGAGAATATTTTATTTTCAAGGGAAATCAAGGGATTATGCATCAACTAAATTAGCCAAAAATGCAGTTAAATGACTTTGATTTCTTTTCTATTTGTGTTTTGTAAAAGAAATATTGGCTACCCTAAGGATTTCTTAATTTTATAAAATAAGTGTGATTTTACACAGAAAAATTGTAGAAACAAAAATCAAAAAGCAAAAAATAGAAGAAAAATAATAAACAAAGGTTTATTGAAACAAAGGTACCTATATATGATACTGAACAAATTTGCCACTTGGTGAATTTGACATTGCCTAATGAATTTTAACGCTTGCAAGATTTGGAGAAAAAAGTTAAATTATGTGTTTTTGGGGGTCTATCTATGTGCAGTGGGTTGATTTTCTATCTTCCCAATTTATCAGACCCTATTTTATAACACAAAAATTGAATTGGACCTTGGATGTGGAAGTAGAAGTTGAAGTGATATATTTACCACAAGTGTGCAAATTTGACTTTGGCAAATTTAAACTGTGTAAATCTAGAGATTTAAAACTACTAGTTGTTGTAGAAAGTGGTAAATTTAACTCGTGAAAAATAATGAATGATTTTTAGGAATACATTTTGGGTCAATTGGGTCAAACTAGTTCAAAATCAGATAAAGGAGTTAAAAACCCCATTCCCCAAGGCCTGCTACTTGGGGTTTTATGAAATATTTCCAAGTGAGTTAAAATTTTTATAAAAGTTGTAAGGTTTTTTAAATATAGTCAATAGGAAGGAGATATGGCAATTGGTTGCCTAAAATATCTCAAATCAAGATGTATATATGCCTAAATGTCATTGAAATGCCTTTTAAATGATTACAAAATAATTTAAGTAGATTACAAAAACCAATTACTCCTATTATATAGTAAATGAGATGCTATGAAATGGGGGTTATGAAAGCAACAAAAGGATATGCTATTTTTAATACTTATGGAAACCTGGAAGAGATATTTAAGGGTGGTTTGAACTAAAAGAGGTGTTATGAAATGTGTTATGCAAAATAGATATTAGAACAAGATAAATAGAAAATTATTATGCTTGTAGTGGTGTTAGAATGAAATCAAAACAAGTATAAAAAGCATATAAATAAAAGATAGTATGATATGGTAATAATGCTTGATGAAAATAACATGGAAATATGGATTTAAATGACTGAATAAACATGTAAACCTAAAAATAAGATGGTTAGGAGCATATGAGACAATAAAGAAGTAAATAATCCTTCCAATAGAACAAGGTTAGATGAAATAAATATAAAATACCTACAACAAATCGAGGATTAGTGATTAAATGTACAAAATAAGAGATGAAATAAAATTCTAATATGCAAAATGGAAGAAAATGAGCTTGTAAATGGTTAGAAACTAATGAATAAAAAAAAATTATTGTAAATAAGAGGATAGAGAGACAAAGCACTATTAGAAATTTGTAAATAAGAGTTAGAGAACAAAATAGACAAGAGAAACAAGGATTAGTGGTTGCAATAGTCAAAATCCAAGTTAGCAAGGCTAAAATGAAGGGGAAAATGCATAAAACAAGAGTAATGAAATGCAAAGAAATATAAGCTAGAAATTATATAGTCTAGCAAGAGCTCCTTCTTGCCCCCAGTGCCCCTTTGCCTTTCTTAAATTGCCCAAATGCTTGATGAATAATGTTAGACTTACAACGACACTGAGAGGGGGGGTGAATCAGTGTAGCTTATTAAAATCTTAAATCTGTAATTCTTAATGTTGAAGTAATGCAAACTTAAACATAGATACAACAATTATAACAAGAGAGCATCACACAACACAAGATTTTAACGAGGTTCACCAATGTGGCTACTCCTCAAAAATTGATTGCTTGGACTCCCATCCAAATCTAGCCTTAGCAAAGCAATCAATTTTACAATAAATTTACCAGCACCTACTGGAAGGAGCACCAACCCCTGATTTATCTGCACCAATAGAAAGGAGCACAAACCCCTTATTTACCTGCACCAAATGGAAGGAGCACCAACCCCTGATTTATCTGCACCAACAAAAAGGAGCACCAACTCCAGATGCCAAGCAGCAGCTTGGATTGCAATTTTGAATCTATAAATGTTACAAAAAATATATTTGCTTTCACAAGACCCTGACAGGTCTATAGCTTACTCAATCTCTCTCACTGTTTGTAAGACACTCGCATCTGCTATACTGATGCAGTCGAACTCAGCGATCGACTTCGTCCTTTGCGCACTCTACTTTCTCTACACACACACTTTGCACACTCTATGTCGTTACATCCGAACGATCATCTTTGCCCTTTGTGCACTCTACTCTCTGTGCACCTTCACTTCACACTTAGCTTGATTCAACATGACTCACTCACTCTATGCACTGCGGGCAAATATCACACACTCTGATCGATCACACAATTCTCCAAATAGCCCTCCTTTTACAATAGAAATTTCATGATGAAAACTTCAATCTTAGTCGGTTGTGTAAACCCTAATCTTAGTCGGCTGATATCACAACTGTTAACCCTAATCTTAGTTGGATGTGATCAAACTGCGTCGGCTTCTACTCATGAAGATGTTTGGGTTAACCTTATGTTCTTGTGCTCTTACGACCTGTCATGAAATCATGACATTTCTGTCTTTGTGGCTTCTCTTGTTGTTGTTGCCACAAAAATACATGTCACGATATCGCGACACTTTTTCCTCCGTACGCTTCGCCTTGGATTTTGTCACGATATCGCGACACTTATTCCTTCATAGACTTCGCCTTTTTCTTTTGTCGTGATATCGTGGCACTTCTGCCTCTGTAGAATTTATTTTAACTTTTGTCACGATATCGCGACACTTCTGTCTTCATAGCCTTTGACTTTCTTTCTGTCATGATATTGTGACACTTCTGTCTTCGTAGCCTTCGAATTTCCTTATGTCGCGATATCGTGACACTTCTGTCTTCGTAGCTTTTGACTTTGCTTTTGTCATGAAATCATGACACTTCTGCCTTCGTCGACTTCCTTTCTACTTTTGTCATGATATCGTGACACTTTTGCCTTCGTCAACTTCCTTTCAGCTTTTGTCACGAAATCGTGACACTTCTGCTTTCGTACTTCACTTCTTGGATTTTTTCATGAAATCGCGACACTTCTGCTTTCAAAGTCTTCTACTCTGCTTTTGTCGTGAAATTGTGATACTTCTCCCATTGAGGTTTTGCTTTCTATTTTTGTCATGAAATCATGACACTTACTGCATTCATACGCTTTCTTTACAACTCGTCGCCAAACATGACACTTTTTGCTTCTGTACGCTTTCTTTAGAACCCGTCACAAAATCGTGACACTTTTTGCTTTCATACATTTTCTTTACAACCCGTCGTGAAATCACAACACTTTCTGCTTTTGTATGCTTTCTTTAGAACCTATCATGAAATTGTGACACTTTCCACTTTACTTTCTCTCTCCTCGAACTTGTCGCGAAATCGTGACAGTTCTCACTTCGAACTCTTTCTTCTGCAGCACGTCACGAAATTGTGACACTTTTCACTTTACTTTCTCTCTCCTCAAACTTGTCACGAAATCATGACAGTTCTCACTTCGAACTCTTTCTTCTGCAGCACGTCATGAAATCGTGATTGTTTTCCTTCCTTGTCCATTTTCTTCCAACATGTCACGAAATCGTGATAGTTTTTCAACTTGCCTTCTTCTCTTCCAACATGTCATGAAATCGCGATAGTTTTTCAACTTGCCTTCTCTTCCAACATGTCATGAAATTGTGACAGTTTTTCAACTTGCCTTCTTCTCTTCCAACTTGTCATGAAATCGTGATAGTTTTCTCTGTTGTTTCTCTCTCCTCCAATATGTCGTGAAATTGTGACAGTTTTTCAACTTGCCTTCTTTTTCAACTTGTCGCGAAATCACGATAGTTTTCCCTATTGTTTCTCTCTCCTCCAATATGTCGTGAAATCACGACAATTTTTCTTGTTGCTTCTCTCTCTTCCAATATGTCGCGAAATCGTGACACTTTTTCCTGCTTTCTGAATATGTCACGATATCGCGACACTTCTTACTTGTCTTTTTCTTTGATTCTTTGCATATGGGCCACTTAGGTCTTCTGGGAAACACACTGTACATACTCTGAATGACTTCTGAACTTCCTGTCCACTGCATCTAAGCTTCTAAAATTCCTATCCACTGCATCATCCGATCTATCTGACTATGTTGACAACAATGACAATACTGTTGTTGCACCTTGCTTAACAAAGAATGCTCCAAATGAGAGAATATGAGAGAATACAAATGAGAGACACTAGAGATAATTTTGAGCATAGTAATGCTATTGAGAATTGGATCATGAAATGCTCACCCCAATGGCTTCATTTATAGATGTTTGGAGGGAAAATTAGGGGTGGGAATTAGGTCCAAGATGCCATTAGGTCATAAGACCAATTTGATTTTTGCAAGCATGGTTCAAGGTTGAAGCATTTTAGACCAAAGGAAGCAATGTGAAGAAGGAATCCACATGCCTCTAGTTCATGCTACAAATATTCCACTCATATTTGTAAATTTTCCACTAGATAGTATGTTCTTGATTGGTGATTTTGGCCAACAGTTAAGTTGATCGGTCAAATGACTATTTTTAAATTTTCCACAAGTGTGCAAATTCTCCATTAGCAAATTTTTTAGTGAGTGGTATATTTAGAAAAGTCTTATTTTGATGTCTAGTTTGTTTAGATTAAGATGATTTATTGTTGGCGTGATGTCTGGTATCTTTGCTTAGGGTCATTAGGCATCTCAAAATTGGGTGTCTACAAACTATAATAGTAATGCAATAATTAATGGAAAATGCTTATAAACTAAGTGACCATAAAAATAAAATAACAACAAAAAAATTGAGTGTAAATACAACAAACTTATATTAATCAAGTTTAACAAACATTGTAGGCCTCTTATAGGGGGCAACCTCCTTTGAAGTAGAACTTCGATACAATTTGAGAAAAATATGAGATACATTCTACTCTAAACCCATGTCCTTATATAGACTCTTATTTATCCTAATCCTAATGCTCAAGGGTTAGACCACATGAAAGAGGGGACTCAAGCTACTAAATCTTTCTTATAATAAAAAGTAAATATTACATCATAATGAGCTCATATACACTAGGCATCCAAGGTGCAAACATATACCAACACTAGACAAGTACATAATAATGGTTGTGTTAGTATAGGGTCCTAACATGCCCTTTCCGTTGAAGAAGCTTTGTCCTTAAAGCTTGAGGTGAGGAAATTAATGTTTTAATTAATGGACTGACTCCTAGGTGGTATCTTCTGGTTGACGTCCATGCCACTATACTAGAACATCAATGAGAGTGTGGTTGTAAAGTGTGTTGTACATTGATTTAGAATACTTGTGGGTTCTAAGATGATTGAGTCTTTCTCATCCAATTTGGGTAGTGTGGATTGGACCTATACATGGTTTCCAAGGACCTTATTTAAATATGAGATATGGAAAACTATATGTGTTGTGTAAGAAGGTGATAATTCTAGCTTGTAGGCCATAGGTCCAATATTTTGGAGCACGTTATATAGTCCATATAATTTTGGTGTTATATTTTATCTACCATAAATTTTTAGTGATGATTGTTTGTGGGGTTGCAATCCTAGGAAAACCACATCCTTGATGTTAAAACTATGCTCAAATCGGTGTTGATATTCTTATTATTGCATATAGTTCTATTCCATGGCCAAATTATCTTTGAGATGTTGGAGTAGTTGTGCACACTCCATGAGAGTGGAATCCACTACTTGAACCTTAGAACTACCTAGAATGTATGATATAAGTGATGATGGAGGGTGTCCATAAATTGCTTCATATGGTGTCATCTTGGTGGAGGAGTGATAGGAAGTATTATACCACCACTCAACCAAAGGAATCCATTTGACCCAATGAGTTGGTTGCTCATATGCAAAACAACAAAGGTAAGCTTCCAATAACTTGTGGATAATTTTAGTTTTCCCATCAGTCTTAGGATGGTATGTCAAGCTCATCTTGAGTTGTATGACATGCGACTTGAACAATTCCTAACAAAAATAACTAGTGAATGTGGGATCACAATTGAATATGATGGATTGGGGCATTCCATGAAGGCAAAAAATAGAATCAAGGAATATTTAGGTAATCGTTGAGGCCTTGTAAGAGTGGGCTAGAGGAAAAAAATGAGCATACCTAAAAGGATGATCGATCACCATGAGAATTATTGGTTTAACTCTAGAATTTGGGAGTCCAATAAAATCCATTAAAATATTTGTCGAAGCAATCTTTGTATTAGGAAGAGATTGGAGTGTGTCTAGTACACAAATAATTTTACCCTTAATACATTGACATGTGTCATTTTATGCACCAAATATCTTGATATTATTTTTCATCATTGCCCAAAAAAATATGTGTTCAACCCATTCATATGCCTTTAAGAAGCCTGCAAGTCCTATAGTATAGACTCGTAGAGTAGTGAATTTTCAAGGATAACAAGGAAACCCCAATATTGTAGATGTAGTCCATCCCATGTATATCTGGGGTGAGAGTCAATATCAGTTTGAATTTGTTAAATTAATGATTGCAAGGTGGAATCTTGGATCACTTCTATTTGAAGCTATTAGGTCCATTGAGGAATTGAAGTATAAATGGCACATAGCATGCTTCAATCCTCATATTGGTAAGATAATGATTTAGCAACTAAATTTGTCTTACCCTTATTATAAATAATTTCATAGTCCTACCCTAGTAGTTTGGTAACCCATTTTTTTGTTTGAGCATAGATACACATTGCCGAAGAAACTACTTAAGGATGTGGTGGTTTGTTTTGATGGAAAAATATTGCCTAATAAGATAAGGTCTCCATTGGTTAACAACATGTAAGATTGCCATTATCTCCTTCTCATAAGTCAAATTTCCCAAGTTTTTGCCTTATAGTATCTTACTAATAAAGTCCAATGGCCATCCTTCTTGCATAAGCACTATACCAGTTCCACTTATAGAGACATCATTGTTATAAACCTATCTTATTATCAATAATAAATCATTCACCGATATGTTGAAATATACAACATGCATCCAAATAACAATCCACACAATAAAATAGAGATGAATAATACCCTTGAGGTAGGGCAACACGAAGAATACTCCTTAAGAAAGGAATCACTTCACAATATATCTACTCCATGAGCCAAGACTATTAGAAAGAATACTTGATATGACTTCCTTTTACAATTAGAGGTACATCTCTCTTTATACAAGAATGTGATGGTTCACCTTCCATGAGTTACAAAATGCATAATATTATAATATGGCACTATGTTATATATTATTACAATTTTGTGTGATCAATGCCATAATACACTATTATATTATATACCCACATTCATATCCTTGGGTAACTAACATTCCACCCCCCTTAGAAAAATATTTTGTCCTCAAAATATAGGAAGAAACTAAATAATATGATCTTCTAAGCAATGTTGTCAATTGGTAGATTATCCTTCCATCCAAGTAAAACTTTTATCGATGGTATTATTTGAGGATGCCAAGTTGCCCTTGTGCTATTTGAATACCCATAGTTTTTTTCTTATGTTCCCATGTATATCCATCATATTTCTTTGGTTGCATTAAATCTTGTTTCCATGATTGTTTCCTCTCATGGTGATGTAGATGGCTATATGCTTCCATATTTTGTGTTTCTATTTGATGCTCTTTTCTCTTAATCCCCTCTTTTGGTTCATTCGTGGACTTTGTTTTAGCTTCTTCTATGTTGCTACCTCCTCCTTAGATTCTATTTCAAGTTATTTTTCTTGTTCTTCAATTTGTTCTCCTATAATTATTTCCTAGTTTTCCCTTGATCCTTGCTCTCTAAGATGAGAAATATCTTGCAAAGTTATCTTCTTTTTTATATACCATAATTTCATAAATTTGTTTTGCACATTTATGTTAACAATGCCTAAAGAATGCAACCAAGAATAACCAAGAAAAATATATGCATCATCCATCTCAATAGCATACAAATTTGAATGTAAATCATATTTATCTATGACAATCTTTAAATCTTAAAATATTTAAATATTTTCACCCTCAAGCTTCATGTTTTTTATTTTCTTTGCCTAAACTTGCAACGTCTTAGCCAAAGAAATATTAATGAAGTTATATCTATTGCTTAGGGTTAATGGAAACAATAACGTTTTTAATTTTAAATACAAACATGAACTTCTACAATATAATTTTTAGATTCAAACACTTCCAACCATTGTTTGACACAAAAGATGTGGTTTTCTAAGCCCGCATATTATTATCATTTTTCCCTAATCACCATTTGCTTAAAATACAACTTCAAATTCTTCTCATGTGTATACATAATAAAAAATAATAGCAAAGTCTATATGCCACTTTGAAGAGTCCCCTTGTAAATAAGCATAAATCGTACATCTTCATTCTAGATTTAAAAAATTAAAGAATTCTTTTCCACTTCATCGCCCATTCCCTATCATCACTATCATCCTCTATAGTGAATATTGACAGCTCCATGACCTCAAACCAATAAAAAAATTCAAGGCAACTAGGATTTCAAATTATTGAAAATTCTCAAAAATATAATTTCTCAAATGTCATCCGTTTCTTTCAATAAAAAATTACTTCTGTAGATTTTCTTCAAAACAAAATAAGGTAGAAGAAGGGGTTTTGAAAGGGAACCCAAACATTTTACAATAAATATCAAAGAATAATATTTACATTCCAAATATGGTTCTAGAAATAAGGTTTTAGACCTTAAACAAGAAGATCAAACAACCTAAATACTATATAAGTTTTTGACTTCAGGATCATTTAATATTACAAAATATGTAACAGACAATGAACAAACAAAAAACCCATACAAAGCTTAAAAATTTTGTTGGACCTTGAGCATCAAGATCCTCCTTTTTAGTTTCTTCAAGTGATTTTTGGCTTCTTTTATTTTCCCAAGACCAATTGGAGCAAACATTTTGATGAGTCAAAAAGGTCTTTCAGGAAGCAGTTTAGTATGTAGGTCTTTCAATATGCAATTCTAGTCCCTTATTCATAGCTCTATTCAATGAGACACTCATGGTAACGTATTACACCGCAAGATCAATCTTGTCATATTTCCTTCTAATGCTCCAGTTATAGGTACAAATAATGACTTATGTTTTTTAGGTGGACTCAAAAACATGAGTATTGGAACTTAGAGAAGCCCCACATACCAGCTCTAGTCCCATTGAGAAACAAGATGCAACCTATAGCTCACAAAATTATTATTAGTAAATAAACCAAGAGTAGAGTAGACAAAACCCGAAAGTGGAGTTTGTCAAAGGCAGAAGCTTGTTCGCTCAATAACACATGATCCAACTACAAAATAAAGGATCCACCACTATTGGAGACTCACTGTCAAGTCCTCTTTTCTTTCCTTTATACCTAATATTATACTTATAGCAATCAAGAATGCTCAAACTTCTCCATCCAGATGAACAATAAAGCTTTACACATTAAATCCCTAAATGCCCCCTAGCAAATTTAATCTCTGATATCATTTTGTTCATTATCCTTGGCTTCACTATTAATAATTTCTTGAACACTATGAAGGAATATTAGCTTCCAACACTGTAATTCATTCAAAGGTACACCCATGTTTTCCAAAAAATTAGTTGCCCCGTTAGCCTCTCTATAGACATGGACAATATGCAATTCTTCAAGGAGCTCTAGTTTAGTGTTAATCTCATTTATCAAGTCTGATATATTCCATCCTGGAGGGTGTTTCCATTCAAAATATTAATGATATTTTGTGAATCTTCTTCTATTATTAATTTCCTTATATTTAGCGTGGCAATAAGTGACACACCCATAACGGTTGCTCTAGCTTCAACAACATGGATTGTTTGATCTCCTAGAGGCTTTGTATAGGCCAAGATTGATCTACCCCAATGATCTCGAAAGATGCCTCCTACTCTAGCAATCCCAGGATTTCCTTTTACCGCTCCATCAAAGTTCAATTTTATCCATCCACTTGGAGGCCTTTTCCATTTTGAATTGGTTTTTGGATGAATTGGGGATGACCAGGAATTCTGATAATTGGAAGCTAACCCCCAAATTCTAGCAATTTCTTTCTCTGGGTCTAGTTCAAACTTATTTTTGAACTTCATGATACCTAAATTTTCCAACACTACACTTAAAATTCTATTTGCCACTGATGTGCAGTTTTTTTTCTTGTCTTTGAAGATCTGATGGTTCCTTTCTTTCCAAACCCTCCACAGAAGATGTGGAAGATTTAAACTCCATAACATTTGCAATATTTTACTTTTAAATGGAACTCCCATTGAAGACAGAGATCAAATAGAGACTTGGGGAGGACCCACTCTACCTGAAAGTTCTTCATAATCTTATTTAGTAGCTCAACTATAAAAGGGTAGGTACAAAAGAGATGATCAGTATCTTCCTCACTCATTTCATAGAGAACATAATTATTTGGGAATGTGAAGCCTCTTTTACGTAAATTATCCATAGTTAAGACCTTATTTTGGATTGCTAGCCAATATAAGTGTGCTATATTGGGAATGAGATCTTTGATTTAAATCTTAGCTACTGGAAACCATCCAAAGACCTCCCCTTCAAGGAGATAATAACCTGATTTGACTATGTATGTTCCTTCCTTTTGGCTCATCCAAATAAGAGAGTCTGAATATCTAGTATTATTCAAGAAATAGACATGTAGAAGAATATTTAGCTTCCTTAGCTTTTGTTGATTTCTATCATCAATATTATCCACCTATAAATATTTCTATTTCTTACTATTTTCCTCAGTGATTATATAATCTTTGACTAGGTCCCCATAAACAGCCTCAATAGAAGGTTTTAACCCTATAAAATATGGATCCTCACTGAGAGGAATACTTTTAATCCATTTATCATTCCAAAAGTGAACTTGGGATCCATCCCCAATATGCCAGTATTTTCCTTGTAAAAGTGGTTTGGTTGTTTGAAGACTATTCCAAAGATATGACCTTTTTGTAGATTATCTACCTCTAAGAAATTTGAGGTAGATCTCAATTATTTTTCCTTGAGGATGTTAACCTAATTAAGATTGACATTAGTTACTAGTTTCCATCCTAACTTACGTATTAGGACCAAATTCATTTTTCTAAGCTTTCTAAAACCCAGTCCACCCACTTATTTTCTGGAACACACCTTATCCTAGGACATTAAGGCTATCATTTTATTCTCCTCCACTCCAGACCATAGGAAGTTTCTTTGAATTTGCTCTATTCTCTCATAAATTTTGGTTGGCATTTTGAATAGAGACATGAAGTAAATGGGTATGTTTTGAAGTGAAGACTTGACCAATAGAGCTTTACCAGTCTATCTAAGCAAGGAACCCTTCCAACCTAAAATTTTTTTGTTAAACGCTCCACCACTGGGTTCTAGAGAGCTGCCTTCATCCTTCCTTTAAATAGTGGCATTAATAGATAGGTGGCTGGAATATCTCCAATGTTGTAGCCAAAGATACGAGCTAAATATGATATTTTTCCTTTTACATTATTTTTTCATGCAACCCAAAAACAATATAAAAAATCCAACTTCAAATAGTTGTAACTCCATCAATACTTATTAGAATTTATACTATTCAATAATATTTATAGAATGATGCAAAAATATTCTTAAAATGATTGCTAAAAAAATGATATTTATAGAATGATGCAAAAATATTCTTAAAATGATTGCTAAAAAAATGATATGATTTTTTTTTATTTCATACAGCCAAAAAAACATAAATACTCCAACTTCAAACAACCATAACTTTCTCAATTTTTATCAAAAATGAGCAATTATTTTTGTAACACTCAAAAATATTTACACAGTAGTGGAAAAATATTCTTAAAATTACTCCTTAAAAATTTGATATAATTTTTTCAAAAAATGGCGAAAATACCCTAACTTCGAATAGCCACAACTTTCTCAACACTTATCATAATTTAACAAATGGGCAATTGTTTTTGTAGTACTTGAAAAGATCTATACAACAGTGTAAAAATATCTTGAAAATGACTACCAAAAGATATGGCCCATGTAAGATGAGATGCTTTTTTGGAAAATTATGCCCTATCTCTGTAAAACAAACCCCACTTTGCCATAATCACTTCTCTAATACTAAATGTTATAAACCTCTTTTATTATCAATAATAAGTCATTCACCAATATTTTGAAATATACAACACACATCCACAATAACAATTTACACAATAAGACAGATATAGATAATATCCTTGAGGTAGGGCAACACCAAGAATACTCCTTAAGGAAGGAATCACTCCACAAGATCTTTTCTCCATAAGCCAAGACTCTTACAAAGAATACTTGATATGACTTCCTTTTACAATTGGGGGTACATATCTCTTTATACAAGAATGTGATGGTTCACCTTCCATGAGTTACAAAGTGCATAATATTATAATATGGCACTATGTTATATATTATTATAATTTTATGTGTGACCCATGCCATAATACAATATTATATTATATCCCCACATTCATATCCTTAGGTACCTAACATTACTTTCAACCAAAAATGGCTTAGATAAATCAAGCATAGCTAGCATGAGAGTAGAGAGCATAGCTTGTTTGAGTCATAGAAAGGTATGTTCGGCGAATTTTGACCATAGAACCAAGTTCTTCCACAAGATAACCATCAAAGGGGATGAAATATTTCCATAATCACAAAAATGTTTTTTGATAATAACTAATAAGGCTTAAGAATCCTTGAAGACTTTTGAGAATGTGTGTTTTGGGCCATTCTTGTAAGGCAATAATATTTTTAGGATCCATCTTGACCCCTTCCCCTAAAATTATATGGACTAGGTATTCTATTTCCTACATCCCAAAAGAACATTTGGATATTTTGATGCACAATTGATTATCAACCAGGAGCTATAGTTTATGGTCTAAATGTTGTAAACATTCCATGTACGAATGTATATTAGAATATCATTAAAAAATACCAAAAGAAATTTATGCAAAAATAGTCAAAATATTACATTCATGAGACCCTGAAATGTAGACGATGTGTTGGTGAGACCAAATGGCATGATGAGGAATGTATAATGACCTTCATGAGTGTGGAATGTTGTCTTTGAAATTTTTTCTTTCTATAATCAAGTTTTATGATAACCTAAATGAAGATCCTACTTTGAGAAGAAACGAACACTGTGGAGTTCATCCAATAATTCATCAATGATAGGAATGGAAAATTTGTGATTGATGATAATTTTGTTGAGTTCTCATAAATCCACACATAACCGTTAAGACCCATCTTTCTTGTGAACCAAAGTAGTGGATAATAATATGGATTGATAGTTGAATGATGCTTGTTACTAATAACTTCTACACCGTCTTTTCAATTTCAATCCTTTGCACATATAGGTATCGATAGGGATAAATATTTGATGATAAGCTTCTTCAAACAAAATCAATGAGATCATGGGTGTGCCATGGTGGTGACCCTTGTGGATTTGCAAATACAAGTGCATGTTTATCTATAATTTCTTGTAATTTTTATAGTTGAACTATATTATTGGTATTCTAGGGCTATAGTGCAAACAATTGTACCACCACCTCTTTAGACAATTTATTCAAGATTTTTTCCATTCGATCTGAGATGATGAGTTGGGTAGGACTTGCGTTCATGCCACAGAGAGTGTATTGCTTTCCATATTTGATGAATTGCATTCATATCTTAGAAAAGTTGCATACTATCAAGCCTAGGGGATGGAGCCATTGACTTCCCAACACAATATCACAACCCTCCAAATGAAGGGTAAACATGTCCACCCTGAGGTTGTAGTCACCCATCATCACCTTTACATTTTTAATTTTCCTTTGCATGGTAGAGTACCCCCATTGGAAACCATAACTACAAATGGATTACATGAGTAGATGTAATAGTATGCTTTTTTAGCTACCCAAGAATCCAAAACAATTATGGGTACTACCAAAATCAATGAGGATTATGAGTTGTTGGTCTTTGAAATGCCCTACCACTTTCATGACCAAGGGAGTACTAAAATTTTAGGCGGTTGGTCCTCTATTGGTTCTGACTCTTTACGTTGATCTTTTTCTTTATGGTCCTCTCCTTCATCATGTGGTTACCTAGTGGAAGGTTTGCCAATGTTGAGTAAATATAGATTTATCATCATAGTTGTAACATAGTCTTTGTGCCCTACATGCCTCCCTTTCTTCTCAAGTGAGATGTTTGATTTGGGTTGGTTTGTTTCCTATGTTTGATGATGTCCAATATGGAAATGGGATTCAAGCTTGTGGAGTTTTAAAAGTATACCTTTATGCTACGAATTTATCTTTAGCAAACCTAGCAAATCCTATATCTTCCATCATGTTGTCTAGCTTGAACATTTTTACTTCAACACATATATCTTCCTTTAATCCTCTAATAAAACAACTTTGGAAGAACTCGACACTCAATCCCTTTATGCAATTTGTCATATTTTCAAACTATTTCTAGTAATCACAAACACACATCATCTATCTTAGCTTGGTAAGGCCTCTAATGAATATTCATACTCATTAGGTCCAAAATGAGTGAGTAATTCTATTTCAAATTCAGTCAAAGTGAGTTGCAGATGCATATTATTTAACCATTAGGATTGTTGAACTACTTCCTATTTTAGGTTGAAAGATGCAATTGCCAGCCTTTGATTATGTGGAGTGGCATGAAGATAAAAATATTGTTTGGCCTAATACAAGCAAGTAGTTGGTTTCTATCCATCAAATTTTGAAAATTCTAGGTTGTTGGACATTTTGAGTCCCTAAGCTAAAAGTTGTCATTGATGTCAAAAGGACCTATGTAAGTAAGCACTATGATTTTGCTCCACAAAGAGCTTCATGAGAAGCAAAGGTTTTGATCAAAGGTTCAAGAAGGGATGCATGGCATTTGGTTCCAAAAGGAGCTTCAAGGGAAGCTTAGCAAAAGGTTTTTATGAAAACCAAGGAAGGCAAGGAAAGGTTTTATTTAAAACCATGGATGGCAGATTTGAAATGGGTTTTTCTTAAAACCCAAGTTGGCTTTTCGTTTCATCGAAAAAGGTGCCCCGGTGATGGAGAAATTTAATTTTAAAGGTTTAGTTTAAATTTTAATTTATTTAAAATTTAATTTTAAATTTTAAAATTAAATAAAAGAGTTTTCCCGCCATGTCCGTCGACGTCATATATTTTATCATGCAAAGGTTCGAATATTTAAAGGGGTTGATTTTATCAACCAAGTAGGTGACAAGAAATATTGTTCGCATTCGATTATCCCCTCCTTCGCAATCGTCGATTCCCCCTTTCGATTTCGTTTGCGCATTGCACGTGGAACAAGGGAGCAAGTTTCAAGGCATAGGTGGAGAGGACGGAAATATAAGTCTCAAAGGCTTAAAGCCTCCACGTGGGAGGCCTAGCCCACACGGTGGGCGGAGAGTGCGCTAAGGCGCACGACGAGGAGGAACGCGGGGTCGAAACCACCCGAAGCCATTTTGCAAGGTATGCCATAATTCGATCGCCAAAATTTTTGGGTGCATGAAATATTTCGAATTTGCTAAGGTTGTGTTAAGCGTCGATTTTCACGGAGAGTATAGTGGATTTAATTTTTGCATATGGCTAAGGTTTGATATTTGATTAATGTGGGATATTGCCTAAGAAGGCTTTGTGATTATTTTTTAAGTGCAAAAGTGTTGAAAGGAAGGATATAAAATATTTGAGTTATTTTATGGTATAAGTGGTTTTTGGAGTGACAAGGTTATGCAATGTTTTGATTTATTTTATTTTATGGTACAAGTGGTTTTAGGAGTGATAAGGAAGTTGTGCATTAATTCTTAAGAAGGTTTTCTAATTAAAAGCCTTGGTGAATATTATTGTGAAGTGGAGTAATGTTGATTATTTTGTGATCTTCTAACCCTTGTGAGGATTGGCAAAAGAATATTGTGATTGTGGCAGATTTCCAAAGAGGCTTCTTCATCTTCATAAAAGGTATGGGCACATTCTCCTATTGATTGATTATGGTGGTTGATTATAAAATACCTTTGGAGTGAAAAGGATTGATTGTGGTTTCCTTTTCGAAAGTGATTGGTTAAATGCTTCAAGGTTTTCTGGATTGAGAGTTGTGATTAAACCTTGTTTTATAAGCATTGTTGTTGAAGCCAATTGGTTATGCAAAGAACTTGAACTTGAGTTAGAAAAGAACATGAGTATCATTGTTATGTGAGATTTGTGGTTGAGCATTGTTGGAAATATTTTGAGTTGGTTGATACATGCTTGGACTAGGGTTTGTGAGAAAGGGTTGTTCCTTGAGGTGTTTGGTTGAGTAGAGTTGATTGAGCCTAGTCAAGTGGATGCATGTGGTTGTTCAAGTTCCATGAAACAAACTATTCTATATTCTGATTTGAGTTGAGATTGAGATTTGAGTAATAGAACATATTGAGTCTCTAACAATTCTCTTTATGCTTCTATGAGATTGATTTGAGTTGAGATTGGGATTTGAGTATAGAACATATTGAGTCTCTAACAATTCTCTTTATGCTTCTATGAGATTGATTTGAGTTGAGATTGGGATTTGAGTATAGAACATATTGAGTCTCTAACAATTCTCTTTATGCTTCTATGATATTGAATTGAGATATTGATTGAGCATTGAGTATAGAACATATTGAGTCTCTAACAATTCTCTTTATGATTCTATGAGATTGGACAAGTTCTGTGTGAGCTTGTTAAGCAGATTTGAGACAAGTCTTTGAGAAGGCTTGTGGACTGATTTTGAGTAAGCTTTTGTGGAAGCTTGCTATGCAGATTTGAGCAAGTCCTAGAGAGGACTTATTGAGAGATTTGGACAAGTTTTGAGTGAGCTTGTTGAGTAGATTTGGACAAGTTTTGAGTGAGTTTGGTTGGTGAGAAGAGTTTGTGTGGACCTATTGAGCAGATTTGAGTAGGTTCTATGTGGACCTATTGAGCAGATTTGAGTAGGTTATGTGTGGACCTATTGAGAAAATTGTACTAGACCGAATGTACTATGTTTAGTGCAAGAGATTGAGCAGAGTTGTGCTAGACCGATTGGACTATGTTTAGTATAGTATTGAGATAGAGCTTTGGAGGTGATAGAGTACAGAGGATAGAGTCTCAGTGGATAGAGATCCAACAACCAGGACAATTGAAGATAGATCTGAGTGAGGAGTCTTCAAGTGGAGAGAGATCCACCAGTCAAGTGCAGTAGAGAGACAGAGTCTTCTAGAAGATCACTAGCCAGAGTAGAAGGGGAAAGAGTTCTCCTATGGAAGAGATCCATGAACTTGAGATTAGGGGATCAACATCTCCTTTGGATAGAGGTCCATAAACATTGTAATTGGGAAGGATTCCCAAAAGAGATTGATTGAGAAAATTTTAGTAAAATATTTTCTCCATGGAGTAGCCCACATTGGGTGAACCACGTAAATTGTGGTGTCTCTATTGTGTATGGTGTTTTGTGCATTGCTTTGATTACTACTATTGATACTGCTATCTATACACTGCATAATATTGAATTGAAAGAAAAAGTAAAAAGTGGTCTTATACTGTTCACCCCCTCTCAGTATAAGCTTGTGTTCTTCAATTGGTATCAGAGCGGGTTCCTTCAGAAGAGTTTGACAACTTGAAGGAAAAGTGGTCTAAGAACACAATGGATCAAAAGGATCAAAGAGATGGACCCTTCAATAATGCAGTACCAGTATTTGATGGAAGTGACTTCTTATATTGGTGTATGCTGATGAGATTTTACCTGATGGCACTTGGAAATGAAGTTTGGGATGCAATGGAACTTGGATACGATTCAACAGTCAATCCTCCTACAGATAAGGAAGGTAAGCTTCTAATGCATGCAAACTCAAGAGCCATGAATGCAATTATAAAAGGATTGCGTAGATCAGAATCTATGAAGGTTATGGATTGTAAAACAACAAAAGAAATGTGGGAACTTCTGCATGAAATATATGAAGGAGATAAAGGAGTCAGAATGGCTAAGATCAGAAATCTCAAAGGAGAATTTGAGAACTTAAGAATGAAGGATGATGAAAACATTCGTGACTATCTCAGTAAGATTGATGAACTTGTACATGAGATGAAAGGTCTGGGAATGAAGGTTGATGAATCTGATGCTTGTGATAAGATCTTGAGAACTCTTCCAAAAAGGTACAGTGAAAAGGTTTCTGCTATAGAAACATCAATTGATAGTGATTCTTTGACAAGGAATTCTTTGCTTGGCATGCTTACTACTTTTGAGATAAGAACAAAAGATCCTATTCCTCCGAAAGAAGCTGCTTTCAAAGTAGACAAAAAGAAAAAGGGAAAGAAGATAGAATCGAGCAGTGAATCATCCAGTGATGAAGAAGCAAATTATGGCAGAAGAGATAGAGGTTCCAGAAGACCCATAGATCTAAGATCTATCAAATGTTTCAATTGTGGAAAGTATGGACACTATGCAACAGAATGCAAAGAGCCAAAAGGCAACAATGATGAAGAAAAATAGGATCACAGATACAGGGAATCAGAAAGACACAGGTACCAGAAGAAAAGCAAGGATGGACAAAGCAGACAAGGAAAGAAGTTCTTCCAGAGACAAAAGAGAAGCTACTATGCGGAAAATGCAAGTAAGTACTCAATTGATAGTGATGCTAGTTTTTCAGACAATGATAGAGATGAAGTCCTATTTATGGTTAAAGAGAAAGATCCAGTTAAGAAAAGGACTCTAGTTATTCTCAAGTGTTTTAGATGTGGTAAATTTGGACATCTTGAAGATGATTGCACTAGGGATGGTTATAGTTTCAGTGATGATGATTTTGAAGATGCACTTGAAAGACCAGATGAGAATCTTCTAATGGCTTTGGAAGATAAAGAAGATGATCCTATAGAAGACAAGCCAAAAGGAAGTAATGATATGAACAAAGGTAAACAAATAGAGGAATATTCAGTAGAGAATGGCTATGATCTCAAGGGAGAACTTATCTATGCCCTTGACACAGTAAAGAAGGTTAGAAAGCAACACTCTAAGCTTGAAAATCAGTTTCAAGAATGTGATGAAGAAAGATTATTGCTCATAGAGGATTTAGAAAAATCAAAGGCTAAGGCAAGCAAGTTCAAGGATAAGTTAGAAGCAAATATTTTGGAATGTGAGAAGTTAGCACAAGAAGTGGCTACTCTAAAATAATATTTAAAGGACTCCAAGATCAAGATGAAGAGTTTCACAAATAGCTCTAAGAACTTGGATAAGTTCATCTATGGACAACAACGAACATCATGTTCAATAGGTCTTGGATTTGGAAATGCTCAAAAGAAATAGGAAAAAGAATCTACTTCAAGTCTTGATGAAGAAGAAACTTTAGAAGAAGATAGTTTAAGTGTAAGTGGGACATCAGAGGATGAGTTGGACAACCAAGAGTTCAACAAAGAGAGGAACAATGCACAAAGAAGATATATATGGAACAACAATCAGAATAGGAGACCAATGAGGTCAAGACAAGGAGGCTTCAATGGAAGATGTTATTCATGTCACAGGTTTGGACACATGGCTTCATAGTGCAGGACTCATGAAAGATAGGTATATGGAAAAGAATAACTTTTCCAAGGTTATTGCTACTCATGCAATGGTTTTGGTCACAAGGCAATGAATTGCAGGATTAATGATAGAAGAGGATATGGCTTCACTAGGAGAAATCCTAAGACAGTTGCACATCCAAGGAATAATAACATTAAGTGTTATAAGTGCAATAATGATGGTCACATAGCAAGATGGTGTAGAGAAAATATTCTAGAAATAGGCATGAACAGGGACAAGAATATGAATAGGAACAAAAATATGAATAGGAACAAGAATATGAATAGGAATAGATATAAAAGAATAAAGACTCAAAAAATAAAGAAAAGAACAAGAATAGGAACATGGATGAGAACAAGAACAGGAACAGGAACATAAGTGATGACAGGAACAGGGATGATGACTTGGAAAGGAATAGTGAGAGGATTCAGAAGACTCACAGAAGAAGAGAGAAAGATAAAGGCACAGATCTATGCTTTCGGGGAGTAGAAATACTCCCACCCCAGAATTAACCACCTCATGTGGAGGTGGGGGAGGGGCTAAGCTAAGAGGCTCATTCTTAGCCCCGAGCCCCAAAGGTGACCCTTTGCCATTGATGTCAAAGGGGAGAGATTTGTGTATTGGGGAGAGATTTGATATGAGGAGAGATTTGATATTTGAGAGAGCATTGAGCCAGGGGGAGCAAAGACCTAGGGGGAGCAAAAAAGAAGGTCAGGTTTCAGTAAAATGAATATGGGTTGCCATCAATGACAAAGGGGGAGATTGTTGGACATTTTGAGTCCCTAAGCTAAAAGTTGTCATTGATGTCAAAAGGACCTATGTAAGTAAGCACTATGATTTTTCTCCACAAAGAGCTTCATGAGAAGCAAAGGTTTTGATCAAAGGTTCAAGAAGGGATGCATGGCATTTGGTTCCAAAAGGAGCTTCAAGGGAAGCTTAGCAAAAGGTTTTTATGAAAACCAAGGAAGGCAAGGAAAGGTTTTATTTAAAACCATGGATGGCAGATTTGAAATGGGTTTTTCTTAAAACCCAAGTTGGCTTTTCGTTTCATCGAAAAAGGTGCCTTGGTGATGGAGAAATTTAATTTTAAAGGTTTAGTTTAAATTTTAATTTATTTAAAATTTAAATTTAAATTTTAAAATTAAATAAAAGAGTTTTCCCGCCATGTCCGTCGACGTCATATATTTTATCATGCAAAGGTTCGAATATTTAAAGGGGTTGATTTTATCAACCAAGTAGGTGACAAGAAATATTTTCCACATTCGATTATCCCCTCCTTCGCAATCGTCGATTCCCCCTTTCGATTTCGTTTGCGCACTACACGTGGAACAAGGGAGCAAGTTTCAAGGCATAGGTGGAGAGGATGAAAATATAAGTCTCAAAGGCTTAAAGCCTCCACGTGGGAGGCCTAGCCCACACGGTGGGCGGAGAGTGCGCTAAGGCGCACGACGAGGAGGAACGCGGGGTCGAAACCACCCGAAGCCATTTTGCAAGGTATGCCATAATTCGATCGCCAAAATTTTTGGGTGCATGAAATATTTTGAATTTTCTAAGGTTGTGTTAAGCGTCGACTTTCATGGAGAGTATAGTGGATTTAATTTTTGCATATGGCTAAGGTTTGATATTTGATTAATGTGGGATATTGCCTAAGAAGGCTTTGTGATTATTTTTTTAAGTGCAAAAGTGTTGAAAGGAAGGATATAAAATATTTGAGTTATTTTATGGTATAAGTGGTTTTTGGAGTGACAAGGTTATGCAATGTTTTGATTTATTTTATTTTATGGTACAAGTGGTTTTAGGAGTGATAAGGAAGTTGTGCATTAATTCTTAAGAAGGTTTTCTAATTAAAAGCCTTGGTGAATATTATTGTGAAGTGGAGTAATGTTGATTATTTTGTGATCTTCTAACCCTTGTGAGGATTGGCAAAAGAATATTGTGATTGTGGCAGATTTCCAAAGAGGCTTCTTCATCTTCATAAAAGGTATGGGCACATTCTCCTATTGATTGATTATGGTGGTTGATTATAAAATACCTTTGGAGTGAAAAGGATTGATTGTGGTTTCCTTTTCGAAAGTGATTGGTTAAATGCTTCAAGGTTTTCTGGATTGAGAGTTGTGATTAAACCTTGTTTTATAAGCATTGTTGTTGAAGCCAATTGGTTATGCAAAGAACTTGAACTTGAGTTAGAAAAGAACATGAGTATCATTGTTATGTGAGATTTGTTGTTGAGCATTGTTGGAAATATTTTGAGTTGGTTGATACATGCTTGGACTAGGGTTTGTGAGAAAGGGTTGTTCCTTGAGGTGTTTGGTTGAGTAGAGTTGATTGAGCCTAGTCAAGTGGATGCATGTGGTTGTTCAAGTTCCATGAAACAAACTATTCTATATCTGATTTGAGTTGAGATTGAGATTTGAGTATAGAACATATTGAGTCTCTAACAATTCTCTTTATGCTTCTATGAGATTGATTTGAGTTGAGTTTCTGACACTTATATTTATGTTTATGAGATTGATTTGAGTTGAGATTGGGATTTGAGTATAGAACATATTGAGTCTCTAACAATTCTCTTTATGCTTCTATGAGATTGAATTGAGATATTGATTGAGCATTGAGTATAGAACATATTGAGTCTCTAACAATTCTCTTTATGATTCTATGAGATTGGACAAGTTCTGTGTGAGCTTGTTAAGCAGATTTGAGACAAGTCTTTGAGAAGGCTTGTGGACTGATTTTGAGTAAGCTTTTGTGGAAGCTTGCTATGCAGATTTGAGCAAGTCCTAGAGAGGACTTATTGAGCATATTTGGACAAGTTCTGAGTGAGCTTGTTGAGCAGAATTTGGACAAGTTTGTGTGAGATGAGCTTGATGAGTGGGATTGAATATGGGTGATTTTATTGAGAGAATTGTACTAGACCGAATGTACTATGTTTAGTGCAAGAGATTGAGTAGAGTTGTGCTAGACCGATTGGACTATGTTTAGTATAGTATTGAGATAGAGCTTTGGAGGTGATAGAGTATAGAGGATAGAGTCTCAGTGGATAGAGATCCAACAACGAGGATAATTGAAGATAGATCTGAGTGAGGAGTCTTCAAG
Organism: Wollemia nobilis; assembly: GCA_028583015.1. NCBI lineage: Eukaryota > Viridiplantae > Streptophyta > Pinopsida > Araucariales > Araucariaceae > Wollemia > Wollemia nobilis. The sequence continues at coordinate 1,719,561 of JAQPPZ010013020.1, read as the reverse complement.
TGGAGAGAGATCCACCAATTAGTGCAAGCAGAGAGACAAAGTCTTCTAGAAGATCACTAGCCAGAGCAGAAGGGGAAAGAGTTCTCCTGTGGAAGAGATCCATGAACTTGAGATTAGGGGATCAACATCTCCTTTGGACAGAGGTCCATAAACATTGTAATTGGGAAGGATTCCCAAAAGAGATTGATTGAGAAAATTTTAGTAAAATATTTTCTCCGTGGAGTAGCCCACATTGGGTGAACCACGTAAATTGTGGTGTCTCTATTGTGTATGGTGTTTTGTGCATTGCTTTGATTACTGCTATTGATACTGCTATCTATACACTGCATAATATTGAATTGAAAGAAAAAGTAAAAAGTGGTCTTATACTGTTCACCCCCCTCTCAGTATAAGCTTGTGTTCTTCATAGGTTGGGCAATCTATGAATTGTATTTAGAGGTAAGGTATTTTATGCTCTACCCTTGGAAATACCATCTTGACTTCATGATGATTGTCCTATAAGAACGTCATATTTTGCATTTAGGTCTGTTAAATGACTCTCAAGGTCATTAATTTTATCCAATTTATCTTATTTGGATAATACCTAAAGGATTTGTGTCTGATGGTTTTCAAACCTTGTCACCTAATCACTCTAGCTCTTGGGTAGTTTTAATACCACCAACCATTTTGAGTCACTTTAGGGTCTCCAAAAAAATTTATCAAAGTTATATGTCAAAATGATCAACTCAAAGAGAGGATTGGAATGAACTATACCAAAAAATGATGAATTTTAGATTTTTTTACTCTTTTTGCTATTGACAACTAACTACTCTGCTTGTAGACTATTTATAATTGACTGCTCTGATTGTCAGACTAACAATTGACAACTAGATGTTCTAATGACTAGTAATTGACTACTTTATTTTTAGATTATATATTAACTATATTGCCAAACTGTATATTCTCTATACTATCACACTAGATATTCTTGGCACTGTCAAAATGTGACTAGAGTAGTCTCTTCTATAATATGCTCAAATATGGTTTTGGTTTTGACTAGGAAAGGATTTAAAACAAGGTTTCAATAGGGATAACTTAAGTCAAGATGTGTTTGATTTTGTGGGCTCTTTGATATACAATCTCATTCATGATTAGTGGCCGACCCAATATTTCAAAGCTCTAACTATGAAGGATTTCACCATGCCCATAGCTCAACTATCTATTTTCGAGGGTAATGCAAGAGTAACTTCTTAGGGCTAATCTTTTATCGATGCATCACAAAACTCAAATGGTCAATATATTACTATGGGTGAAATCTTCTATTCCTAGGGGGCTCCTTATATACCTGAGGGTACGTAGGAGCTCACAAGTGTATATGGGTGTTGTCTAAGGCCTGGGTATTATAGTTTGAGCACCTCTCACTTTAGTAGATGATTTATGGGTAATCTAGCTTAACCAAAAGTGATAGCTCCTCTATGATATTTGAAAGCCCCCATCATAGGGTTTCTAACCTAATTCACCAAAAACAAAAAAAAATGTTTTTTAAGAAAGATACTTTAATGGAAAATGAGTAGAATGAAAAATTACAGAATAGAAAAATGGATCAAAGGACAAGTATTGTTGTTGCTATTGTGGAACATGATCCTAGAAAGAGAACTCATACCACTTGTTAAGAACCTTCATATAAAATTAAGCATAACCACATTAGCAATGCAAGAATTAATGAAAATTCTTAAAAACTAAATGACCATGAAAATGAATAACATAAATTCTTAAGAAAATAATTGATTGAATATACAAAAAACTTATATTAATTAAATATAACAGATATCGTAGGCCTCTTCGAGTGGGCAACTTCCTTGGACGTAGATCTCTAATACAATTTGAGAAAAAATATGAGATATGTTCTACTCTGAACACATGTCCTTATGTAGATTTTTATTTACCCTAACCCTATTGCTCAAGGGTCAAACCACATGAAATAAGGGACCCAAGCTATTAATTTCTACTTATAATAAAAGTAAATGTTACATCATGATGGACCCATACATACTAAACACCTAAGGTGCAAACATACACCAATAATAGACAAGTACATAATAATGGTTATGTTAGGTAGGGTCCTAACAAATAATTGAGGGAATATTTTGCAAAAGTTTATCTTGTGCCTCCTTATCTTGCCCAGTATTTGACAAAATATTTTTAAAATAATTAATTGCTTCATTTCTTATATTTTCTACTTCCTCAATATTTCTTCCATATGGAGTTAAAATATTTTTAATGCAACAAAAAGAAAAAATGGTTTGTGTCGTAGCATGATGTTTTTGTATTTTTATCTCCTTTGAGCCATATCTCCCTAGATTTTTGGAACCAATATAACTCCTTTTTCAATGTGTTGTGATAATTAAAAAGTGATTGCTTTTCTTTGTCATTACATTAGTTTCCACTATCTCATAAATTTTTAAGTTTGGATTCAATTTTATTTTTTCCTTTAGAAATGTTACCAAAATATTTGACATTCAAGTTCTTCATTTTCTCCTTTAAATATTTCATCTTTTGAACAAACATGTACATATATAATCCTTCAAAAAAAAGTTATTTCGCCATAACATAACTATCTACAAGAAATTAGGTTCTTGGATCCACATAGACTAGAAGTGAAATGGCTTTAGATGGGTAGCTCACAAGTCAAAAGAATGGGATAATTATCCAATCCCATTTGTGATAAAATATTTGAAGAGATTGCATACTTTTTTTTCAACCATGTGTTGGATAATAATAATCTATCAAATATTTATGCTAGCGAATGTTTGGTTTCTAACAAAATAGTCCAACAAAACAATTATTTTTTGCTTCTAACAATTGTTCATCCCATTTGTATGTATCTCATATTGTTGCAATACTATCTGAAGCTCTTATAGAATAAAGTGGTAGACAATCACCCATTTTCTAAATCTTTTAAAATGCATCCTTACATTCCTCATTACTTAATTATGTTTCTTGTATTAAAATAAACTCAAAACTATAACAACCTATTAATTCCTTAATAAATGTTTTTAGGAGTCTTATTCATACCCCTAATATTCCATTATATCATTTTCATCATCATTTTTTATTTTTATTAGTTGGTTTAGCCCTACTTATTTTTAACACTTATGATATTTGTATTTGGCTTCCAAAATTGATATCCTTTTAAGTTTATTTTTCTCTTTATTCATGCTTTGACAACCTTCCTCTCCTTTTTCTATTCCCACCAACACTTTCATCTTCATCAATCTCTTCTATTTTTAGATATTGTTCATAACGAGACTTGTCTTCTAAATATTTATGTTGCCCTAAAAAGTCTGAAGGTAAGAAATAACCTCTTAAACACTTTCTTCGTTATGTTGCCTCAAAAAATCTACAGTGCAAGGATGATCCTCCATAGTAATTACTTTATTATGCTTCCCAGGAAACCCTAAATTTCCATGGATATCCTCCATATGTATTTCTTTATTATGTTGCTCTTGAAACCCTAAAGTGCAATGGATACACTTTGTACTACTTTCATTTTTATTGCAAGGAGAAGATTTTATGCTACTTAAGGAAAATGAAGATGATTTACTTGGATTAACCTTAACGTCCTTCATCTCATTTACTTTGAAATTTGCCTCCCCATTTTCCTTCACACCTTTAACTCCTATATTTGTGTTGGCAGTTGCCACACTAAATTTTTATTGCAAAAATTCCAAGTATGAAAGATAAATGATGCAGTTTTTTTTTGTTGGTCCTTTGCCTTTGTTACTTTAATAGAATGGTTTCGTTGAAGACGTTTGATTTTGTCTAGAAATACGAAGGAAAAGAAAAAACATTTTCACCCAAGGGGAGGGACAAAAATCATTTTCGCCTTTCTTTTGGGTAAAATACAACATTAAGATAATTTCGCCCCAGTTGGGGTGAAAGTAATGATAAGTGCTTAGTGAAGGGAATATTTTACAAGCAAAGAAAAAATAAAGTTAAGTGATTTTGCTTGAACTTATGCATTCAAAGGTGATTTCACCCTTTTTCGGGTAAATTACTATTTTTAATTGAGTTTGGGGTGAAAATAATAAGTATGCACCAGTGAAAGTTAATTTCACCCCAGATAGGGGGCGAAAATGATTTTCGCCCTTCTTCAAGATGAATTGCTAGTTGAAGACATTTTTGGAGTGAAGGTACTAAACATGCATCATTTAAGTGGAAGCAATGCATCGGTCAAAGTCAAATTCACTTCGAATTAAGCATGCATGATGATGAAGGCGTTTCCCAAAGTAATTTCACCTTCTTTTTAGTAAATTTAATGATTTCACCCAAGTTGGGGCGAAAACAATGAAAGTGCCCAAGTTGAAGCAAAAGAGGCAAAAGTAGCACTAGTCAAAGTTAAAGTCACCCAACTTGGGGCAAAATTAATTTTCACCCTTATTTGGGGGTAAAAATCCATTTTTGCCCCTAGATACTAGCAAGACTTTATTTTTGGGTGAAAGTATGGCGAATGTCTGGCGAAAGTCCATTTCCATGCGAATGTCTAGCGAAAGTCCATTTTTAGGTGAATTTATAGCGAATGTTTGGCGAAAGTCCATTTTTGGGTGAATGTCTAGCGAATGTCTGGCTAAAGTCCATTTTCGAGCGAATGCCTGCGAATGTATAGCAAAAGTCCATTTTCGGGCGAATGTCTGACGAAAGTCCATTTTCGAGTGAATGTATGGCAAATGCCCATTTTGAGCACTTTTTTGATGAAAATCAATTTTGGGCAGTTTCTTCAACGAAAGTTCCTTTTTGAAGGCACCGTCATTGCAGATCATTTTTGGGAAGGATCAAAGGTTGGCAAATTTTAATTCATTGGGGCAACAAAATCAATATTTCTAGAATTCCTACTGAAGGGTTGCCAACATTAAATGTTGTGCTCCTGATTATGATATGATCACCTTCATTTTCAAGGCACCGTCCACTGATTTCGCTCCTTTTCCAAACAAAGTTAATTTTCGTTGGGTCTTCTTGGCAAAGATAAAGTTCCAAGGCGCAAGATGACAAAGCGACAACCAATATTTAATGCTCGAGCTCCTGATTTTCGTGCGATGTTGTTGTGGTTCAATGCATTGACTTCTGAGACGATTTTCCATCATCCATTCCTACTAATTTCCAAAGCGCTCTCCACCAAAAAGGGATTGTTGCTTCTTGAAAATTATTCTTATTCAAGCGTTGTTGTTGTCGAGGAGAGAATTAATCTTGCTGCTCTTTGACTAGCTAGCATTTTTTTTTTAATGTGTATTTAATTACAGAGGCGCAACCCTCTATAAATACTAAGCATTTTGATGTAAAAAAAGAGGATAGGCACTCTACCAAAAACACTTTGAGTTCTCTGCATTAATAGAAAGATATTTGGCTCTGGTTTTCTGAAGTAGTGTTGTATGCAATTATTTTTTACCTTTCATTTTTGTTAAGTTCATGATCTTTGTTAGGTGATTTTAAATTCTGCACTTTGAATTTAATTCCTAGTAGAGAACTGAATGCAGAAATGTTTATTGGAAATTATCTCTGCAATCTATGAATGGTTTCTATGCTTTCCTTTATGTTACATGTTGATTTAACTTGATTTAGATTTTAGCTGCTGGTTTATCCCCACCTTACATTTTTGGCTCAGCCATATTTATCATTTTTTTATGTCATTTCCTATCTCTTTCTGTTACCCTAAGCTTACACCAATTGTTATATTAGTACGGGAGCTAGCCCTCTCTGGAGATTGACCCAAAGGACATCTCTCTCCTTCGACCTTTCAATGTTGGTCGGGTCTAGGGCGCACAAATATTTTGTACTTAGGCAAATTCATGACTAACAATTTTTGGCACACCTGGTGGGATGAACAGTCTCCATATTTTAAGGGAGCTCGAGTTTGGTGAATCTCTGGCTTGCCTTTATCTGGTAAAATCACTTGGTGAATCCGTTGAGCTGAAGATCCAGATCTCTTGATTGTAGATGCCTTTTATGCCAAAATAAGACACCCCAAAGGAATCAAGGTTTGGTGAGTAGCCTTGACCTTACAAGTGGAGAAAGAATGTTCACTTGGAGACTCCAACTCAGCGATACAGATCGTGATCTATGAGGACCATTGTTATTATGGCATAGGTATGCTATCCTAGTTGGGATGATCCTGGCCCTCTGAATCTCCAAAGTCGGCATGATATTCCCAAAAATACCCTAAATACCTTAATAAAATACAATGGCACTAAGGGAATGACTCGAGACCAATTTGAAGATGTTGTTGCTCTAGCGATAATCCATGGCATAACGCACGAAGATGTCATGATCAGACTTTTGGTCCTATCTCTAGAGGGAAAGGTGCTACAATGGTATAGACTGCTCAGGTATAAGAGCATCTGATCATGTGCGGACTTGGCAGGAGCACTAGTCGACACATTTGATGGCTCTTAGGATCTCTTTCAACTCTTGATGCACCTCTCCACCATCACAAGAGCACCTCTAGAGAGCATCACAAACTTCAATGTTCGATTTTGGAGGAGTTGGAGGAGAATTCCAAAGAAGACCAACCGACACCCATCCAGGCCCACCTCTACTATATCCGGGATTTCCACCCGTTCATAAACCTCCTCGTGTAGCAATCTAGGGAACAAAAATTCCCTCAAGTCTTTCAGGAAGCAGTACAAGTAGAGAAACTGCTTTTCCATCACTTTCTCTGATCATTGTTTCTCCCATCTATCTTGCATAGTATTCACAATGGCAGATCCCTCAAATTGTGCGAAGACCTAAAACATAGTTGTATGGAGCATAAGAGGCGGATCTCATCCAGGGCCAATGAAGGGAATATGCAAGCACTACTCCAGTAATGAAAAATATGGTTGCTTGCAGTTTCCATTAGGAGATGGACCAAGAAGGGGAACAGGCTCAAGTGGTGGATTCTGAGAGAAAATAGGGCACATTGTTGCACCATTTTTGTGTCCTAGAGCATAACATGCAAGTATTTAGCCAAAGCCCAATAAGCATGCCTTATCAGGAGGTTGATCCTACGGAGATCTTGATAGAAGGGCTATCGCTAGAAAAATCATGTTGTTACATCAAGGAGTCATAGGAACCTGTACCCAAGAGCCCGTAGCTAGTGGACTCTCTAAAGTGGTGGTATGGGCTCTAGTCATCACCACAAATAGTACTCAAAGAAGGCTCCCATGTGACAAATCTCTTTGCCATATTATTCATTAATTGCATGAGTATTGGCATACATGATCACCTGCCACGTTGCATCTGGCTTGCAACCTGGAAAACTTTGGGAAGAGGACAACCGAACTTCAAAGATCTCCTAAAGTACAATTAGATATGGTTCGAACACTACAAATTCATCGGATATGCACCCAAATCCAGGTTTGTGGTGGCGGCATGCCAATCATGTCGTAAAATTTTGTGTAAATAGTGTAAATAGGTTGCCTGATAAATAAGGTGCTAAGGGAACTAAATGGTGTGATTAGGCATTTAAAAAAATCTAACGTTGTAACCACCCACGTCATCGGCTCAAATGGTGTCAAACCCCACAGGTATGCATTTTCTTTTTTCTTAATCACGAGCATTTGGTAACCGTTTTCATTCATTCTATAGTACCTCCTTCCACTTCGCTTTCATTCGTTGTACCCACCACTTATGTTCCCCTCCTCATTCCACAATCATCAGTCACCAATGCCCCTTTCGTCATTCATATTTCTTCCATTCCTCCATCTTTCAGTTTGTTTGTCTCTGCCCCTAACTTGTTTTCTATTCCACTATCATCTACCTCATCTTTTGCCCTTGTTGATCCCATCGTCGTTGTAAGTACACCAACCATGTCAAGAGAGAGCGTAATTGTGGCCCCATCCATTTCTTCTCCTTTAGTTGATCCAAACCCTCAGCAACCTCTGTTCTTTTTTTCCCAATTTTTATATTACAAAAGTTGTTGACGTTAGAGATTGAAGTCTTGCTAGAGCACCCTACAACGAAGAAAATCAGTCAAGCTCAACAAAGTTCCTTGCGTTGGGTGAAAAATACAAACAGGCGGCTAAACAATATCAGGCAGTGTAGGAAGAAGCTGGTGCAAGCAGTAAACAATTTGATGCAATAGGCGGTTATGACTTCTTGCCCAATGGATAAATGCCCTGGGGTCGATTGCATATAGACAAACTGAATACCCCGCAAGTCGCCAAAAGTGTTGGCAGTTTTGCCACACTGAATTTTTATTGCAAAAATTTCAAGCATGAAAGATAAATGATGCAGTTTTTTTTGTGTTGGTCTTTTGCCTTTGTTATTTTAATATAATGGTTTCGCTGAAGATGTTTGATCTTATCTGGCAATACGAAGGAAAAGAAAAACGTTTTCGTCCAAGGGAAGGGGTGAAAATCATTTTCGTCTTTCTTTTGGGTAAAATACAACATTAAGATAATTTCACCCTAGTTGGGGTGAAAGTAATGATAAGTGCTTAGTGAAGGGAAGATTTTACAAGCAAATAAAAAATAAAGTTAAGTGATTTCACCCGAACATATGCATTCAAAGGTGATTTCGACCTTTTTCAGGCAAATTACTATTTTAATTGAGTTCGAGGCGAAAATAATAAGTATGCACCAGTCAAAGTCAATTTTGCCCCAGATAGGGGGCAAAAATTATTTTCTCCCTTCTTCGGGGCGAATTGCTAGTTGAAGACATTTTCGAAGTGAAGGTACTAAACATGCATCATTTAAGTGGAAGCAATGCATCGGTCAAAGTCAAATTCACTCCGAAATAAGCATGCATGATGATGAAGGCATTTCCCAAAGTAATTTTGCCTTATTTTTAGCAAATTTAATGATTTTGCCCAAGTTGGGGTGAAAACAATGAAAGCGCCCAAGTTGAAGCGAAAGAGGCGAAAGTAGCACGAGTCAAAGTCAAAGTCACCCCAACTTGGGGTGAAATTCATTTTCGCCCTTCTTTGGGGGTGAATTTCCATTTTCGCTCCTGGAAACCAGCAAGACTTATTTTCGGGCGAATGTTTGGCGAATGTCTAGCGAAAGTTCATTTTTGGGCGAATGTCTGGCGAATGTCTAGCGAAAGTTCATTTTCGGGCGAATGCCTGGTGAATGTCTAGCGAAAGTCAATTTTTAGGCGAATGTCTGGCGAAAGTCCATTTTTGGGCGAATGTCTGGCGAAAGTCCATTTTCGGGCGAATGTCTGGCGAAAGTCCATTTTCGGGCGAATGTTTGGTGAATGTCCATTTTGAGCACTTTTTTGATGAAAATCAATTTTGGGCAGTTTCTTTAGTGAAGTTCCTTTTTCAAGGTGTCGTCATTGCAGATCATTTTTGGAAATGATCAAAGGCTAGCAAATTTTAATTTATTGGGGCAACGAAATCAATATTTCCATAATTCTTGTTGAAGGGTCGCCAACATTAAATGTTGTGCTCCTGATTATGATATGATCACCTTCATTTTCAAGGTACTGTCCACTAATTTCGCTCCTTTTTCAAACGAATTTAATTTCCATTGGGTCTTCCTGGCAAAGATAAAGTTCCAATGTGCAAGACGATGAAGCGACAACCAATATTTAATGCTTGAGCTCCTATTTTTTGCATGGCATTGTTGTGTTTCAATGCACCAACTTTTGAGACAATTTCCCATCGTCCATTCCTGCTAATTTCCAAAGCGCTCTCCACCAAAACGGGATCGTTGCTTCCTGAAAATGTTCTTATTCGAGCGTTGTTGTCGAGGAGAGAATTACTCTTGCTGCTCTTTAACTAGCCAATATTTTGTTTTAATGTGCATTTAATTATAGAGGCGCAACCCTCTATAAATACTAAGTATTTCGATGTAAAAAATGAGGATAGACACTCTGCCAAAAAACACTTTGAGTTCTCTGCATCAATAGAAAGATATTTGGCTCTAGTTTTCTGAAGTAGTGTTGTATGCAATTATTTTTTACCTTTCATTTTTGTTAAATTCATGATCTTTATTAGGTGAGTTTAAATTCTGCACTTTGAATTTAATTCCTAGTAGGGAATTGAATGCGAAAATGTTTATTGGAAATTATCCCTGCAATCTATGAATGGTTCCTATGCTTTCCTTTATGTTACATGTTGATTTAACTTGATTTGGATTTTAGCTGCTAGTTTATCCCCACCTTACATTTCTGGCTCATAGCCATATTTCCCATTTCTTTCTGTCACTTCCTATCTCTTTCTGTTACCCTAAGCTTACACCAATTGTTAGATTAGTACGGGAGCCAGACCTCTCTAGAGATTGGCTCGAAGGACATCTCTCTCCTTCGGCCTTTCAATGTTGGCCAGGTCTATGGCACACAAATATTTTGTATTGAGGCAAATTCGTGACCAACAATTTGAATTTGTGCATTGTACTTCCTCTTCCCTTGTGTCATTTTTTACTTATAATGGTTGATTCAAGTGAACTATAATGGCATTTTCCATTTGATGATGTAGAAGGGTTTTTCTTGGAGTGGAGAATCCTTGATTTTACCCAACTTCTACTATGATATGATCTCCTTGGTTCATATTAAAGCTTGCTTCATGCCCAAATATTTTTCTCTTTCTCCATCATTTTCATTTTGCAATATTTTGCCATGTGTTCAGTCTCATGACATTTAGGGTATCAAAATGCAATGTTTTCATAATCCACTTGTTGATCTCATTCTCTTGATTCAAGTTTAATCCTAATGGATTGCAGTAAAGATTTTGAATATCTAATGTCAATACATATTCATGTATATTTCTCCTTAGTACTTGGTCCCTTCTAGATGAACTCCCTGAAGTGTTGTTAATATTCTTCAAAACCACCTTATTAATGAGTTGATAAGGAAGTCCAAAAAGCCTAATCCATACTGAAATTCTTTGACTAGTCTTTGTCTCAAAAAAAGGTTTCTTACTCCATGGTCTTAAATATAGCGCATCTTTGCCCCTAAACCAAGGGCCACCATCCATTATTTTATCTCTTATTTTTTAACCGAAGAAGATAACAAGGAAAATCCTTTTGGAACAAAAGCCATGGAGTAATTTGAATTCAACCCCATTTCCGCTTGATCTAATCTTGAATCTTAGAAAAACATGACTAGTATCCATGGAACTTACATATTATATCATGCTCAATTATCTTATCTTTGATAATCACTTCCCCAACTACTTCCCCGAGTTAAGCGGTTGAGACTTGCACCCGATCTTACAAAAGGTTATTAGCCTAATGCAAGCGCTTTTTAAGCACCAAAAATAGAGCAAAATAACCCTGTAGAAACGTTAACTATAACCTGCACTATAGCAACCGTCTTGTAGAAACCTGCACTGGAGAAACAATGTTGCGGTCATGCACTGTAGCAGCCGCTCACTGTAACAATCACCCTGTAAAAACCCGCACTGTAGCAACCGTCCTGTAAAAACCCGCATTGTAGCAACCTGCACTATAGTAGCCATCTTGTAGAAACACTGTAGCCTTTTTCTTCTCTTGACTTTGGATCATCACTAATTTTGTTATACACCTGAACCTAACCGTGCTTGAAACTACACAAACTATATAAAATGTCTAATTTACAACCAATAATAACTTGTTCCATGACTGAGAGAGATATGACTGAGAGAGATATGTCCAGGTCCCATGACTGTTCTAGGATAAAGTACCTATTTTATCCTGCAATCATTCATCAAGGGTACACAACCTGTCCTCTATTTCCTTCTTATTGCTGTGAGCATTTTCTATTTCAATTAGGCTATCCATATACAAAGTTGAACTTAGATCAGCTCTTTCTGGCCTCTTGGGGCAATCCATTCCTTTTTCATAAGTGTTCTCTGCAAAGTCTTTCAGAACCACTGCCCTACAATTTTTTTTGTTTTGTTTTATTTTGCAAATGGGGTTTCTGTATGGCCCCCTTCCCATGAAAAAACTCAGATACAATGTTGTAACAATTAGTAAGTCAGTGGGAAAACCACCACAAAGGTCTAAACCAAAAAAACAGGACAAAGGCATAACTACCAAATGTCAACCAACACTAGGCACTTCCCTTTGAGTGCCATCTGTAAGAGCAACCACCAATAACTGGAGCAAAGCCACACTCAAGCCCTCCCCCTAGAGCAAGCAGTTTGGGATGTATAATCTGTTTCGCTGGAGATAGGGAATACAAAGCAAGATAAACCAAATGAGCAAGCAAATACTGATTTCATCGTTACCTGGAACCTTGAACATTCAGATCACTCACTTCACCATGCTGTGCAGCTGTCACAATGAAGTCTCGCTATATCCTCAATAAATGGTTGTTGATCGCCAAGGCAGGAGCTCTTCTACCAAAACCCATGCCAGCTCTTCAACATGCCAATCAAATGGTGGCAGCCAAGCTCAAAACTCCCCCACAATAGGTGAACAGACAGGACCAAAATATGGTTGCGTAGCAAGTGGGAAGCACATAACCCAGGATATCTGTATCGTTGAATCAGTAACAAGGCAACATCACATCTGCCCAACTGTGTGTTCGTCCAGGCACTTAAAACTAAAAACTATAATACCAAAATCCCTTGACTACCAAGATCACTGTATAAACTGAACTCTCTTACACAAAAACAGAACTAAAAGTGATAGACTATACCCGCAAAGGCATCATCTGCATCATTGATGCTCCCAAATTTGTCATGCACAGTGACAAAAGAATTTCCCACACACAAAAATGATTCAAACCCATTTTCAATGACATGGGCGTGAAGTTGCTTTCCTGGCTTTCACAATGCTAAGTTCCCACAAGCATTCAGTGTACTAGCAAATGTAATCGCATTGGGTCTAAAATTTCTCTGTAAGAATCTTTTGAACAGTTTAAAGCATCCTCGTTATAACCATTTTGGACATATCCTCCGATCATGGGAATCTATGGCACAAAATCTTGTTCAGACATTTTGTCAAACGCTTCATGAGCATTTATGATGGCACTGTATTTTGGCATACATATCAAAGGATTTCAAATTTTGTCCATATCTCCCTTCTGTTGCATTTTAGAAACAATATTCAGGGCTTCTACACCAGACTGGGTTTATGCATACGCCACCACTAATGTGATCCAGAAAACCACCATTTAATCAGACATTATGACAAACACTTGGTATGCAACGTCCAAACTTCTACATTTTGCTTGCAAATAAAAAAGAGCACTCCCAACAAAGACATTAGATTCAAAACCAGATCTAATAATGTGAGCGTGCACCTGTTTCCCCAGGTTTAAGACTCTCCGACCATTGCACAAACTCAGAGTTCTAGAAAAGGTGATTTCATTCGGCTTAATGTTTTTTTTTTTGAAAAAATTGAAAAAAACTTGTATTAAAACAAAGATCAGTTACAATTGGGAGTAGACACATCCCAGCCGAAAACAATGAAAGCACATGATTACAAGAGAAGAGGAAGATTTGCAATGGAGCCAAATCTCTTGAACCAATACCAAGCTAGCTGAGGGAGCTGATTGGTCTATTACAACAACTTGTCGCGAAATCGCGCAGCAAACACCAACTTCACCTTTGGCCGCGAAAAAGCTACAAGTCGTGAAATCGCAACACAAGACTCCTCTGACCGCAAAAAGTCAACCTGTCGCGAAATCACGACATGTCGCGAAATCGCGACAACAATCCTCCCTTGGCCGCGACGGAGCAACATGTCGCGAAATCGTGACACCTTTCCACCTTTGGCCGCGACGGAGCAACATGTCGCGAAATCGCGACAACTTTCCTCTCTTGGCCATGACGAAGCAACATGTCGCGATATCGCGACAACTTTCCTCCAGCGGCCGCGATGACGCAACACGTCGCGAAATCGTGACAACTTTCCTCCAGCGGCCACGACGGCGCAACATGTCACGATATCGCGACAACTTTCCTCCCTTGGCCGCGACGGCGCAACATGTCGCGATATCGTGACCAATTCCTCCAGCGGCCGCGACGGCGCAACATGTCGCGATATCGCGACAACTTTCCTCCCTTGGCCGCGACGGTGCAACATGTCACAATATCGCGACAACTTTCCCACAGCGGCCGCGACGGCGTAACATGTCGCGATATCGCGACAACTTTTCTCCAGCGACCGCGACGGCGCAACATGTCGCGATATCGCGACAACTTTCCTCCAACGGCCGCGACGGTGCAACATGTCGCGATATCGCGACAACTTTCCCACAACGGCCGCGACGGCGCAACATGTCGCGATATCGCGACAACTTTTCTCCAGCGGCCGCGACGGCGCAACATGTCGCGATATCGCGACAACTTTCCTCCAACGACCGCGACGGCGCAACATGTCGCGATATCGCGACAACTTTCCTCCAGCGGCCGCGACGGCGCAACATGTCGCGATATCGCGACAACTTTCCTCCAGCGGCCGCGACGGCGCAACAAGTCGCAATATCGCGACAACTTTCCTCCAACGACCGCGACGGCGCAACATGTCGCGATATCGCGACGACTTTCCTCCAACGGCCGTAACGGCGCAACATGTTGCGATATCGCGACAACTTACCTCCAATGGCCGCGATGGCGCAACAGGTTGCAAAATCATGACAAAAACCACCCTTAGCTTTTTCTTTGATCATTGGCTCAAGGATCTTTCAAGGCCCTGCCTGATCACCTCATCTTCAATAGGCATGTCACTGTGCCGCTGCACCCCTACCTCTTTCTCAGCACCCATCTTAGCTAGGAAATCGACCGCTTTGTTTAAATCTCTGCTCACATAAACTGGAATCACATCATCTAATTCCCTCCATAATTCCTTGATTTGAGAGACCAGAATCCTCAACCTCCAAGCTTTCAACGCAAAGTTCCTCATGCGCTCTAGAGCTCCAACCAGAATTTGAGAATCAGATTCAAGAATTATCCTCCTATGGCCCTTAACTGCCCAAATAGAAGCAGATTTGATAGCAATGGCTTCTGCTTCATTATTTGTGGCTCTACCCAAGCCCTGCAGTTCCCAATAGAGCACTGATCCCTCATGATTCCGACAGACCACGTCAATTCCGGAACTACCCGGATTGCCCTTAGCAGCACCATCAGTATTGATTTTAATCCAGCCTTTTGGGGGTGGTTTCCAACTGGCTCTGTCCTGTCCCTCTTGCTTTTCAACTCCCTCTTCCACTGGCCCAGGACCAACCTGAGTTTCATTCGGCTTAATGTTGGACTACACCAGTGGAGAAACTCTAGCTGCCCCGAATGGGGTGGCCACACCAAATAGCACATACCCAGAACCCTTAAAAGCTCTTAAAGCTCCAACACACTCTCATGCTCGAAACAGAAAAACCCAATAGTCCTATAGGTCACCCACGACTTCAGGATCCTGCGCTTATCTAAGCCTTGAAAGATGTGGCCTGATTCTTCCAAACCTTAGGCTAGCCTCTGTCCTTGCATCATCTACAATAATAGAGCAGGATTGGCTCTACACTGTGGCACCACACCTGTTGGCTTCGCTTATATGTTAGTTTGCATGAAACATGTATCTATTCTTGGTATTCTACCCTAGTATTTCCTTCACTTTGGCGAATGTCTTCCTTAGTTGTAACCTCCTGCTCATCCGTCTTACATAAGCACCACACCAATTCCACTTCTATAGCCATAATTGTTATAAACCTATCTTATTATTAATAATAAATCATTCAACAATATGTTGAAATATACATCCTATATTCAAATAATAATTCACACAATAAAATAAAATAGAGATAAATAATAGCTCTAGGCAAGGCTACACTAAGAATACTTCTTAAAAAAAACACTTCACAAGATCTTTACTCCACGAACCAAAACTTCTACAAATAATACTTGATATGACATTTTTTTTCCAATTAAGGATACATCTCTCTATACAAGAATGTGATGGTTCACCTTCCATGAGTTAGAAGGTCATCCACCTTCTATGAATTACAATGCATTTTATTATAGTAAGACACTATGTTATATATTATTACAACTTTATGTGTGACTCATGTCATAATACAATATTATATTATATCTCCACATTCATATCCTTAGGTACCTAACATTCCATCCTTTACAAAAATGTTTTGTCCTCTAATCTAAATAATATGATCTTCTAAGCAATGTTATCAATTGATACCAATCTTGATTATCCTTCCATCCAAGTAAAATTTTTATCGATAGTAGTATGTGAGAATAAGTTGCCCTTGTGCCATTTGAATACCCATAGTATTTTCTCTTTTGCTCCCACGTATATCCATCATATTTCTTTTGTTGTCTTAAATCTTGTTTCCATGATTGTTACCTCTCATGGTGATGTGGATGGCTATATGCTCCCATATTTTGTGTTTCCATTTTATGCTCTTCTCTCTTACTCCCCTCTTTTGGTTCATTCTTGGACTTTGCTTTAGCTTCTTCTTTGTTGCTACCTTCTTAGATTATATTTCAAAGTTCTTTTGTTTGTTCTTCAATTTGTTCTCCTCTAATTATTTCCTAGTTTTCCTTTGATCTTTGCTCTCTAATTTGAGAAATATATTGCAAAGTTAGCTTCTTCTTTTTTTATACCATAATTTCCTAATTTTTTTTGCATGTTTATGTAACAGTTCTCAAAGAATGCAACCAAGAATAACCAAGAAAAATATTTGCATCATCCATCTCAATCGCATAAAAATATGAATTTAAAATATATTTATCCATGATGATCTTTAAATCTTAAAATATTTGAACATTTTCACCCTCACGTTGCATGTTTTTATTTTCTTTGCCTAAACTTGCAACTCCTTAGCCAAAGCAATAATAATGAAGTTATATATGTTCCTAGGGTTAATGAAAATCATAGTTTTTTTTTTTTTATTTTGAAAACAACCATGAACCTCTAAAATATAATTTTTAGATTCAAACAATTCCTTCTAACCATTGTTTGACACAAAAGGTGTGGTTTCCTTAGCTTGCATATTATTATCATTTTTCTCCAATCCCCATTTGCTTAAAAATGCAACTTCAAATTCTTCTTGTGTGTATATAATAACAAACAATAGCAAAGTCTATATTCCACTTTGAAGTTTCCCCTTGCAAATAAGCATAAATCTGACATCTTCATTCTAGCTAAAAAAAATTAAAGAGATTTTTTTTCCACTTCATTAGCCATTCCCTATCATCACTATCATCATCTCTAGTGAATATTGACAACCCGATGCCCTCAAACCAATAAAAAAAATTCAAGGCAACTAGGATTTTAAATAAGAAATTCTCAAAAATTTAATTTCTCAAATATCATTCATTTATTTCAATAAATAATTACTTCTGTAGATTTTCTTCAAAACAAAATAAAGGGTAACTGATTTGCTTACCTAAATTAAGAAATATGATTTTTTCCTTCTACATTAATTTTTCGTGCAACCTAGAAACAACATAAAAAACCCAACTTCAAATAGTTATAACTCGATCAATACTTATCATAATTTATTAAGTGACTAACCATTGTTATAGTATTCAAAAATATCTATAGAATGTTGAAAAAATCTTCTTAAAATGATTGGTAAAAACAATGATATGATTATTTCATGCAACACAACAAAAACATAAATACTTCAATTTCAAAACAACCATAAATTTCTCAATTTTTATCAAAATTTAACAAATGAGAAATTATTTTTGTAGTACTCAAAATGATTTACACAATAGTGTAAAAATATTTTGAAAATGACTCCTTAGTAAATTGATATGATTTTTTTCGAAAAATAACATAAATACCCCAAATTTGAATAGCCATAACTTTCTCAATACTTATCATAATTTAACAAATGAGTAGTTGTTTTTGTAGTACTTGAAAAGATCTACACAACGATGCAAAAAACTCTTGAAAATGATTGCCAAAATATATGGCCCATGCAAGATGAGATGTTTTTTGTGAAATTATGCCCTAACTCTGTAAAACAAACCCCACATGCTCAAAAATTTAATTTCTCAAATATCATCCATTTCTTTCAATAAATAATTACTTATGTAGATTTTCTTCAAAACAAGTAACTGATTTGCTTACCCGAATTAAGAAATATGATTTTTTCCTTCTACATTAATTTTTCGTGCAACCTAGAAACAACATAAAAAACCCAACTTCAAATACTTATAACTCGATTAGTACTTATCAGAATTTAACAAGTGACCAACCATTGTTATAGTATTCAAAAATATCTATAGGATGTTGAAAAAATATTCTTAAAATGATTGCTAAAAACAATGATATGATTTTTTTATTTCATGCAACATAACAAAAACATAAATACTTCAATTTCAAAACAACCATAAATTTCTCAATTTTTATCAAAATTTAACAAATGAGCAATTATTTTTGTAGTACTCAAAATGATTTACACAGTAGTGTAAAAATATTCTAAAAATGACTCATTAGAAAATTGATATGATTTTTTTCGAAAAATAACATAAATACCCCAACTTTGAATAGCCATAACTTTCTCAAACTTATCATAATTTAACAAATGAGTAGTTTTTTTGTAGTACTTGAAAATATCTACACAACGATGCAAACAAATATTGAAAATGATTGGCAAAATATATGGCCCATGCAAGATGAGATGTTTTTTCTGAAATTATGCCCTAACTCTGTAAAACAAACCCCACTTTGCCATAATCATTGTTTTGATACCAAATTTTATAAACCTCTCTTATTATCAATTATAAATAATTCACCAATATGTTGAAATATACAACATGCATCCACAATAACAATTTACACAATAAAACATAGATAAATAATATCCTTGAGGTAGGGCAACAACAAGAATACTCATTAAGGAAGGAATCACGCCATAATATCTTTACTCCACAAGCCAAGACTCTTACAAAGAATACTTGATATAACTTCCTTTTACAATTTGGGGTACATCTCTCTTTATACAAGGATGCAATGGTCCACCTTCCATGAGTTACAAAGTCCATATTATTACAATTTTACGTGTGACCTATGCCATAATATAGCATTATATTATATCCCCCCCCACATTCATATCCTTAGGTACCTATCATCACTTTCAACCACAAATGGCTTCGAGAAAGAAGGCATAACTAGGATGAGAGTAGAGAGCATAGCTTGTTTGAGTCATACAAAGGCATGTTTGGCTAGTTTTGACCATGGAACAGAGTTCTTCCATAACATAACCATTAAAAGATATGCAATCTTTCCATAATCACAAACAATTTTTTTTTAAAATAACTAATAAGGCCTAAGAATCCTTGACTTTTGAGAGTGTGTGTTTTGGGCCATTATTGTATGGCAATAATCTTTTTAGGATCCACCTTGACCCCTTCCTCCTAAAATTTAATGGCCTAGGTATTCTACTTTCTACATCCCAAAAGAACAGTTGGATCATTTGACACACAATTGATTATTAACCAAGAGCTACAGTGTCTGGTCTAAATGTTGTAAAATTTCCATGTACGAATGTAAATCATAATATCATTAAAAATACCAAAATAAATTTATGCAAAAAATAGTCAAAATATTGCATTCATGAGACTCTCAAAGATGGATGGTGTGTTGGTGAGACCAAATGGCATGATGAGCAATTTATAATGCCCTTCATGAGTGTGGAATGTTGTGTTTGAAATTTCTTCTTTTTGTAATCTGGTCTGATAATAACCTAAATGGAGATCCAACTTTGATACAAGCACCATGGAGTTCATCCAATAAGTCATCAATGACAAGAATGGAAAATTTGTGCTTGATGGTAATTTTGTTGAGTTCTTAGAAATCCACACATAATCAATAAGACCCATATTTCTTGCAAACCAAAGCAGTGGAGAATAATATGGGCTAGTAGTCGAATGATGCTTATTGCTAATAACTTCTACACTGTATTTTTAATTTTAATCTTTTGCACATATGGGTATTGATAGCGATAAATGTTCAACGATTAGCTTCTTCAGACAAACTCAATGAGATCATGGGTGTGCCATGGTGGTAACCCTTGTGGATTTGCTAATACAAGTGCATGTTTATCCATAATTTATTGTAATTCAACTAGTTGAACTATATTATTGGTATTCAAGGGCTATAGTGCAAACAATTGTGCCACCATCCCTTGAGACAATTTATTCAAGAATTTTTCCATTCGATGTGAGATGATGAGTTGGGTAGGACCCGCATTCATGTCACAAAGAGTGTATTGATTTTCATGTTTGATGAATTGCATCCATAACTTAGAAAATTTACATACTATCAGGCCTAGGGTATGAAGCCATTGAGTTCCAACACAATATCACAACACCCAAAGAAAGGGTAAACATGTCCACCCTGAGGTTGTAGTCACCCATCATCACCTTTACATTTTTTTCATTTTCCTTTGCATGGTAGAGTACCCCCATTGGCAACCATGACTACAAATGAAAAATAAGGTTTCAATAGGGATAACTTAAGTCAGGGTGTGTTTGATTTTGTGGGCTCTTTGATATACAATCTCATTCATGATTAGTGGCTAACACAATATTTTAGAGCTCTAACTACGAAGGGTTTCACCATATCTATAGTTGCACTATCTATTTTCAAGAGTAATGTGAGAGTATGTTCTTAGGGCTACTTGTTTATTGATGCATCACAAAACTCAAATGGCCAATATCTTCCTATGGGTGAAGGCTTCTATTCCTAGGGGGGCTCCTTATATACACAAGGGTACGTGGGAGCTCACAAGCGTATGTGGGTGTTGTCTAAGGCCTAGGTATTAGAGTTTGAGCACTCCTCACTTTAGTAGATGCTTTATGGTTAATCTAGATTAACCAAAAGTGATAGCTTCTTTGTGATATTTGAAACCCCCTATCATAGGGTTTCTAACCTAATTCACTAAAAACAAAAAAAAACAAAAATTAAAAAAGATACTTTAATGGAAAATGAGTAGAATGAAAAAAATTACATAATAGAAAAATAGATCAAAGGACAAGTATTGTTGTTGCTTCTGTGGATCATGACCCTAGAAAGAGCTCTAATACCACTTGTTGAGAACATATAAAAGTAAGCATAACCACATTAACAATGCAAGAATTAATAGAAATGCTTAAACTAAATGACCATGCAAATGAAATAACATAAATGCTTAAGAAAATAATTGATTGAATATACAACAAACTTATATTAATTAAACATAATAGATAACGCAAGCCTCTTTGAGGGGTCAACTTTCTTGGATGTGGAGCTCTAATAAAATTTGATAAAAATATGAGATACATTATACTCCATACCGATGTCCTTATGTAAATTCTTATTTACCCTAACCTTATTGCTCAGGGGTCAAACCACATGAAAGAAGGGACCCAAGCTATTGATTTCTACTTATAATGAAAGTAAATGTTACATCATAATGGGCCCATACACACTAAACACCTAAGGTGCAAACATACACCAATACTAGACAAGTATAATAATGGTTATGTTAGGTAGGGTCCTAACAAATAATTGAGGGAATATTTTGCAAAATTTTATCTTGTGCCACTTTATATTGCCTAGTATTTGAAAAAATATTTTAAAATTAATTAATTGCTTCCTTTCTTATATTTTCTACTTCCTCAATATTTCTTTCATCTGGAGTTAAAATATTTTTAATGCAACGAAAAGAAAAAATTATTTGTGTCGTACCATGTTTTTTTTGCATTTCTATCTCCTTCTTTGAGCCATATCTCCCTAGATTTTTGGAACCAATATAACTCCTTTTTCAATTTGTTGTGATAATTAAAAAGTGATTGTTTGTCTTTGTCATTTCATTAGATTCCACTATCTCTTATAAATTTTTAAGTTTGGATTCAATTTTATTTTTTCCTTTAGAAATGTTACCAAAATATTTGACATTCAAGTTCTTCATTTGCTCCTTTAAATATTTCATCTTTTGAACAAACATGTACATATATAATCCTTAAAAAAAAAGTTATTTCGCCATAACATAACCATCTACAAGAAATCAGGTTCTTGGATCCACATAGACTAGAAGTGATATGGCTTTAGATGGGTAACTCACAAGTCAAAAGAATGGGATAATTATCCAATCCCATTTGCGATAAAATATTTGAAGATATTGCATACTTTGTTTTCAACCATGTGTTGGATAATAATAATCTATCAAATATTTATGCTATATGAGTTTGCTTAATACATCTATTATCCCATGTATATTAAAAACTTGAAGGACTAACATCCCAAAGGCCATTTGAATTGACAAATGAAACAAAATCTTGAATTGATTTAGACCATTCTAGAGTACCACCCTTCTTTTTTAAAGGAGATAATACTATGTTGGAGTTAATCTAGGAATCCATAAATCATGATTATGAATCACCATTATGTTTGACAAAAATATGCTAAGGTCTTTCCAACATTTTTCAGAAGGAATAACTATAGTGGGAGCATATACAATTATAACCCCAACTTCATTGTTTTCCTTTTTTATGCAAAATAGTCCAACAAAATAATTACTTTTTGCTTCTAACAATTGTTCATCCTATTTGTATGTATCTCATATTGTTGCAATACTATCTGAAGCTTTTATAGAATAAAGTGGTAGACAATCACCCATTTTCTAAATCTTTTAAAATACATCCTTACATTCCTCATTACTTAATTATGTTTATTGTATTAAAATAAATCAAAACTATAACAACCTATTAATTCCTTAATAACTATTTTTAGGAGTCTTAATAACACTTATGATTTTGATTTGGCTTCCAAAATTGATATCCTTTTAATTTTATTTTTCTCTTTATTCATGCTTTGAAAACCTTCATCTAATTTTTCTATTCCCACCAACACTTTCATCTTCATCAATCTCTTCTATTTTTTCATATTGTTCATAACAAGACTTGTCTTCTAAATATTTATGTTGCCCTAAAAAATCTAAAATGTAAGAAATAACATCATAAACACTTTCTTCTTTATGTTGCCTCAAAAACTCTAAAGTGCAAGGATGATCCTCCATAGTAATTACTTTCTTATGTTGCCTTGGAAACCCTAAATTTCCATGGATATCCTCCATATGCATTTCTTTATTATGTTGCTCTTGAAACTCTAAAGTGCAATGGATACACTATGTACTATTATTTTTATTGCAAGGATAAGATTTTATGCTACTTGAAGTAAAATGAAGATGATTTACCTAGGTTAACCTTGAACTACTTTACCTCGTTCACTTTGAAATTTACCTCTCTATCTTCCTTCACACATTTAAATCCTATATTTGAATTTATGCATTATACTTCCTCTTCTCTTGTATCTTTTTTTACTTTTAATGGTTGATTCAAGTGAACTATAATGGCATTTTCCATTTGATGATGTAGAAGGGTTTTTCTTGCCACTTTTGTAGGAGTGGAGAATCCTTGATTTGACCCAACTTATACTATGATATGATCTCCTTGTTTCATATTAAAGCTTGCTTCATACCCAGCATTTTTCCTCTTTCTCCATCATTTTTATTTTGCGATGTGTTCGGTCTCATGATATTTAGGGTATTAAAATGCAATGTTTTCATAACATAATCCACTTGTTGATACGATTCTCTTGATTCAATTTTAATCCTAATGGATTGTAGTAAAGGTTTTGAATATCAAATGTCAATAAATATTCATGTATATATAACTTGTCTTTTCTCCTTAGTAGTTGGTTCCTTCTAGATGAACTTCCCTAAGGTTTTTTTAATATTCTTCAAAACCTCCTTAATAATGAGTTGATAAGGAAGTCCAAAAAGCCAAATCCATACTAAAAGCCTTTTACTAGTCTTTTTCTCAAAAAAAATTCTTACTCCATGATGTTAAATATAATGCATCTTTACCCCTAAACCAAGGGCTACCATCCATTATTTTATTCCTTATTTATGAATTGAACAAGATAACAAGGAAAAATCCTTTTGGAAAAAAATCCATGGAGTAATTTGAATTCAACCTCATTTCCACTTGATCTAATCTTGAATCTTAGAAAAACATGACTATTATCCATGAAACTTACATATTAACCTTCTAGTTTTAAGAACCATTATATCATGTTAAATTATCTCATCCTTGATAGTCATTTATGTAGTATTTGCTACTTGGATAAGGTTTGCCATAGATTTGCTCTTTTTATTATTGTTAACTAGGGCATCTATATTTCCAACTAAAATATTTTTACTTTAAATTTTTTTTTTGAAAAATAATTTGAAAAAATTATATTAAAACAAATATCATTTACAAGTTGGGATGAGACTTCTCCCAACCTTAGCCAAAGAGAACACATGTTTACAATAGTAAAAGAAGATTTGCATTGGAGCCAAATCTCCTAAACCATATTTCTACAATGGTTGTTCACATGTTTACAATTGTAAAAGAAGATCTACATTGGAGCACAAATATCCTAAACCATATTTCTACAATGGTTGTCCAAATTAGCTAAACACTGGATTTGCTCACCAACCTGCCTAATCATCTCATCCTCAATAGCCATGTCACTATGCCACTGAACCCCTACCTCCTTCTTAGTGCCCATCTTAGCTAGGAAGTCTGCCACTTTATTTAGATCTCTACTCACATAAAATGGAATCACATCATCTAATTCCCTCCATAATTCCTTAATTTGAGTGACAAGAATCCTCAACCTCCATGTCTTCAAAGCAAAGTTCCTCATGCAATCCAGAGCTCCTACCATTATTTGAGAATCTGATTCTAGGATTATCCTCATGTAACCTTGTTTTATTACCCAAATAGAAGCATATTTGATAGCTAAGGCTTCCGCTTCATTGTTCATGGCCCTTCCCAAGCCTTGCAGTTCCCAATAGAGCATTGTCCCAACATGATTCCTACAAACCACTCCAATTCCAGCTCTACCGGATTGCCTTTTGCAGCTCCATCAATATTAATTTTAATCCAACCTTCTAGGGGTGGTTTCCAACTAGCTCTGTCCTACCCCTCTTGCACTTCAAATTCCTTCTCCATTGTCCCTATAACAACCTGAGTTTCCTCTTTAGCATACACTACCACAGTTTCTATGACTTTGCTCCAAATGACCTGCCAAACTCCATCTAAATATGAAAAGGTTTCTCTAAAAATTATGTCATTTCTCTCCAACCACACTTGCCACCAAATGAAGTTTAATCCAAGATCCCAACCAATACAAAGAGTTTTAGATTTAAATCTATCCCTCTTCCATCTTTCCCAAATATTAATCCGATTCAAATCACCATTAACTCAAATTTTATAAGATAAAAACCATCTCTCCTAAATTTGATGCGTGAATGGGCACTCAAACATCAAGTGGTCAGATGTTTCCTCACTCTTGTAGCATAAAACACATTGAGATGGACCAATGATTCCCCTACATCTGAGATTATCAAAAGTAAGAATTCCATTATGCATGAACTTCTAGGCAAAAAAGTTTACTTTCGACCAACCCTTGGACTACCAAATATTTCTCCAATCCTCAACCTGATATGCATGAGGAGGAGGCTCTGGAAGGATCTTATCATATCCATCCTTCACTATGTAGACACCAAGGCTCCCATAGCCCCAAGCTAATTCATCCTCCTCATCTCTACCTATTGGAAATATTTTTGCCAATATTTTAGTCATGATGGGTGTCAATTCAAAGGGATTGAAATTGGCCACTCATCCAACTTCTTAAACTGCTTAAACTTATAATCCCCCAACTGACTAGTGTTGAAATAACTTTCAATTTGGACCCAACCCCTAGTTTCCATGGCTATTTTTATTGGTTGTAGTTCTAGGAATTCAACAATGATAGGTGGGTATTGATCCCATGAATCTATCCAAAATCGTGCCTTCTCCCCTCTCCCCACTTTCCAAAATAATCCATATTTCACTACCTGAGATCCTAACTTTAGAGCCTACCACACTAAGGATCCATTACCATCCAAAGGGAAATGACCCACCTCATTTGGGTTTACCTATCCCAAATATTTACTAGTTAAAACTCTACTGAATAAAGAAGTTGGTTGGGAAATCCACCTCCAATAAAGCTTTCCATCCAAAGCTTTATTATTTAACTTTGATCTCCTCAGTCCCAAACCTCCTTTTACCTTGGGTTGGCTTACTTTCTCCCAACCTACTAAGGCCCATTTCCTCTCTCCTTTTACTCCTCCCCATAAAAATTTTCTAGCCATCTTGTCCAACTCTTTCCATATGGTATGTGGGGCAACAAGGATAGAAAATTTATAAATTGGCATGGCCTGAATGACTGACTGTAAAAAAGTTAATCTACCCCCATAGCTTAACCATTTGTGAGACCAATGATTAATTATTTCCTTGATACAGTCCAAAATATTCCTCCAAATATCTATTTTTAGTTTTTTAAAATGCAAAGGGACCCCCAAGTATACCATTGGGAGAGAAGTCCTCATGAATCCCAAGATCTCTAAAATTATGTCCTAAAGCCTTTGATCAAGATTGAAAAATACCACTTTGGATTTTTTATCATTGATGACTTGGTTTGTGGCCCTAAGGTAGACATTAAGTGTATCTCTAATCATTATTGCTTCCCTGAAGTTGGCCACTCCCACCAATCCTATGTCATCCACAAACTGTAGGTGAGTCAAAACTTCCTCACCCACCTTGATACCTATTAGCAAACCTTGTTGTCTTCTCCTCAAGATGAGTCTACCCAAACCTTCAACCAATATGAGAAAAATATAGGGGGAACAAGGATCTCCTTGACGAAGGCCTCGAGTAGCTCCAAATGGTTGTGAGGGAAGACCCTTGATTAACACTGAGTATGTCAAAGTAGAAACATAACTCATGACCCATTCTATCCAATCCTGAGAGAAACCAAAGGCTGCCATCATCTTTGACAAGAAGCTCCACTCCACCCTATCATAAGCCTTTGACATATCCAATTTTATGAACATTCCCCTATTACCAAATTTTTGCATTGAATGGATTGCCTCCTGAGCTAGAACCACACCATCCAAGATCTTCCTACCCTCTACAAAACCCCCTTGCTCCGAGGAGATAATGCTATGTAGAAGAGGTTTTAGCCTCTCAACCATTACCTTTGTGATTATTTTATATATGACATTGCATAAGGCAATAGGTCTATAATCTGAAATATGCACCCCCTCCTCCCCTTTTGGAATTAAGGCAATGAAAGTATGATTTAATGCTTTAAGCATTCTTTTACTACCTTTGGACTCCTCTATAACAACCATTACATCC
Source organism: Wollemia nobilis (assembly GCA_028583015.1). Classification (NCBI taxonomy): domain Eukaryota; kingdom Viridiplantae; phylum Streptophyta; class Pinopsida; order Araucariales; family Araucariaceae; genus Wollemia; species Wollemia nobilis. The sequence continues at coordinate 1,692,440 of JAQPPZ010013020.1, read as the reverse complement.
TCCTCCAAGTTGTCCCAGAAGGCCTGAAAAAACTCAATTGGAAAGCCATCTGGACCTGGTGTTTTTTCGATGCTCATTCCAAAGACTACTTTCTTTAGTTCCTCTCTATCAATGGGTTTAAGTAGGGCCTGATTTTCTTCTTCAGAGATAATAGAGGGTATGACAGCAAGAACTTCTTTTTGAGCCTCTTCATCTTGCACCATACTTTCCTTAAATAGTTTAGAAAAATAATCCATTGAATGGAAATGCATACCTGGAATTGTATCAAAGGAGTGTTTGTTCTCATCTTGAAGAGCTTCCATGTTGTTCGTCTATCTCCTAGCACAAGCAACTCGATGGAAAAATTTGGTATTTTTATCACCTTCTAATAACCAAGTGGTTCTTGCTCTCTATTTCTAGTAGGTCTCCTCTTGGTTGTCAATGTCCTCAACCACTTTATGCAATGCATCATCCTCTTCTTTGAGTTGCTCTATAATTTTTCCTTCCCTGAAGTGTTTTTGAACCTCATCCCATCTGGCCACCAATGGAGCTCTTTGGACCTAGAAGTCTGTCTTGTTAGCTCACCTCCATTGTTTCAGTTGATCCTTGACATAATGAAGTTGCTTGTGGAATCTAAACATTGTTGTCCCATATGTTGGGTGGCCCTCTTCCCACCATTGTGGAATTTTATTTTGAAGTTCCTCTTTTTGTAACCAAAAGTTTTCAAATTTAAATGGTTTGTGATGTTGCATTGTCTTGATCCCCCCTTCCAACAAAATGGGAAAGTGATCTGAAACTGGACCCTCCAAAATCTAAAATTTTATATTCCATTTCACAAATGCCTCCTCTGAAACCAAAAAATGATCTAACTTCACCTTCCTGCTATGTGGCTCCCTCCTCTTATTAGTCCAAGTATAGTTGGTTCCAGGGCATTTAATATCCACCAAGTGTAATGCATGGACTTGGGCAATCATAAGTCGATCCCCTGGGTCCAAAATTGGGGTTCCCCCTTCCTAATCTCTAGAGGATAATTTAGCATTAAAATCCCCAGCAACAATCCAGTCTAACTCCTCCCTTGAGACTCTCATGTTATGCACAACTTTCCATTGATGCATCTGACCATCTAGGTTTTGAGCCCCATAAAAATTTATGATTAAAACCTGTTCAATTGTCACATTGTTCCTAAAATGCGATGTGAGGACACCCCTCCAAGCTATATGTTCTATTGCAATCCATTCAAGAGAGTTCCAAAAAGTAACTATCCCCCTTGAGACCCCTTGGGCAACCACTTCCATATGACCAACACCCCTCCAAAGTCTATTTACTATTTTACACATAAGATCCAATGACATTTTTGTCTCTTGGATAAGCAAAAAATATGTTTTACATTTTTCTAAGAGTCTTCGAACAACAGATTGATGGGTTCTACTGTTTAAACCCCTAACATTCCATGATTGTATAATCATTGGTTACCTTGAGAGCAGTAAAAATCTATTGGCCTCACCGATCCTCCAATGATCAGTTTGTCTCCTTGAAATGCTATCAATTCCTTATTTGATTTTCTACCCACTCCTTGAGAGCTGATATTTTTTTATCTCTTTTCCACCTGAGTTATCCCTAGAGTTGGCCTTTCTCTGTTCTTTTCTGCTATACCCATGATGACATCCTTAATTATCGATTGCTCTTGGTTATGCACTATCAATGCCCCTGCACTCTCTGATTGCGGTAACTCACTACACTCAATTACCTGCTCTAGGATGGGAGGAGGTGAAAGAGGGGCTTGAACATGGTTGTTATTGTTTTCATTATTCCCATCCACTCCTTCCATGAATTGTTCTTCTTCCTGGTCCACTAGTGTCTTGAAGATCTCATACCTATTGGAGGGCTTGAGTTGGGTTTGCTCTTTACCATATTTTTTCTTTTGCCTTCTCCTTCTTTTGGGTTGTTCAAAACCATCTCCCTGTGCTTCTTTACCCTGAGAAATATTGGTTGTTTCTTTATTGATTGTTGACTTACCCTCCTTAGGAAGATTTGACATTCCTAGAGGAGCCTCCATTTTTATGTTCATATTGTTTGGGAAGGATCGGGCCAAATGCCCATATTTGTGGTAAACTCTGCACCTGAAGGGCAATGCCTCATAATCCAGTTGTTGAATCCAAGATAGTCCTGCAAGTTCGAGTTCAACCTCTACCAACAAAGGCTAGCTAAGATCCATTTCCATGCATAATCTAGCATAAACGATTGTGTTTCCTTCCATTGTGTCTTTGGAAACACCCAAATATCTTCCAAGGGAATTACCGATAATTTCCAATACCTGCTCACTCCAAAACTCCATTGGAAGTGCATACAAATGGATCCAAACTGGGATAGCAGTGGGTTCAATTCGAGGATCAAATCCCACTCTCCAGGACTGAACAAATAATCCTCTTCGGACCATGATTCCTCTTTTTTGATTCGAAATCCCTATTTCTATCGGTAAGTGAAGAAAAACTAACAATAAAATATCCATTACTAATAAACCACAAAGAATACTCACCAAGAGGCTCCCAGTTTTGCCAGACCCAAGAATGCAAAAAATTTAGGGTAGGGCGAATACCCATGAATTTACAGATCAAATCATGATTGGCTCTATATAAAACTGTTTCTTCTACCATCCTTTGCTCAATGAAAATATTTGGCCTTGATTTTGACTATGGCAAGCATCCATTAACTCGTTGAGATGTTGATCTATTTCCAACAGCCGTAAAGAGCATTTTTAATGCAGTTTTTTGTGCTTCTTCAATCTCTGTTGGAGATTTATCCTTTAACAAATTTGCAAAAGAACTATGTCTCTCTAAAAGAGGATTCGAAGGTGTCCCCATTGGGCCCTCCTAGGGCAACAATCTTATCTTCAAGTCCACAACAACCAGAAATATCTTCGACTACCCAACTGATGCCCTAGTTTTCTCTTCGAGAGCTCTCCCTCTACTTTAAAACATTTTAAAACAACTTTTCAACCATATTATTTAGGTTTTCTTCATATAAATTCTTTAGTTTTTGAGTTTCTCCAAAGATCTAAAACAAGAAGTGACACTCACTCATCGGTCACACTTTGTTTCCTACTTTCTCCTCCTAACGACAATTTTAGTGTTATGGCGATTGTTTCAGAGGGGCCGTTTGTCGCTACATTTCCTCCTCCTAACGACAATTTAAGTGTTATGGCGATTGTTTCAGAGGGGCCGTTTGTCGCTACATTTCCTCCTCCTAACGACAATTTAAGTGTTATGGCGATTGTTTCAGAGGGGCCGTTAAGTGTTATGGCGATTGTTTCAGAGGGGCTAGATTTCCTCCTCCTAACGACACTTGTCGCTAGATTTCCTCCTCCTAACGACACCTATGGCAATTGAATTGGTTCAATTTCAGTGTTATAGCAATTGTTTCAGAGGGGCCATTTGTGGCTACTATTTTTGACATAAACGAGACCAGAGTTTCTAATTTAAGTTGAAACTTGAAAGGTAGTTGGGAAAATTTGCAGACATTCCATGGCGAGCTTGAGTCTCCTCGCGCTCCTCATATTAGTTGCCCCAGTCATCCTTTTCGTTCTCCTATGGTGGATCGTGCAACCTCGCCCAATTAAAGTTCCGATTAAGGGTCGCCATGTTTTCATCAGTGGAGGATCGAGCGGAATCGGTTTAGCTTTGGCTCACGCGGCTGCAAAAGAAGGTGCTCGAGTGTCGATCCTAGCACGCGACCCAGCTAAACTCGAGAACGCCAGATTATCTGTGGCGGAGTGCACGGGGCAAGAGATAAGAATTTTCAAAGCAGATGTAAGGAATTTTGAGGAAGTGAAGGAAGCAATTGAGGAAGCGGGGCCCGTTGATGTGTTAGTTTGCAATCAGGGGGTTTTCATTCCTCAAGAGCTGGAGCATCAGCCTCTGGATACTCTGCGCTCTATGATGGACATCAATTTTATGGGCACTGTTCATATGATTAAAGCTGCACTTCCTTACATGAAACAGAGAACGGATGGGCCACCTCGTTCAATCGCATTGATGTCTTCTCAGGCTGGCCAGGTGCTTACAACTGCCATTTTCTTAATCATTTTCATCTATTACTATTTTTATTTGATGAGGTAAAGTGCGTAGAGGGGATTTCGAAGTTATTTTGGGGTTGGTGACTATATTGTGCTTGTTGGTGAAAGTTCAGTCTGAACTTTTGCAAAGTCCAAACCTGCGAAGAGTAGGTAGCTCAGTGTTAAAAGGCTCAATAATGCAGATTGAAGGTCCAAAGTTTGAGTCCTAGTTGATCCATGAGATATAAGGTCAATTCCATGCCTGTTAACAGCCTAAGTTTCAGTGGTCGAGCACTCAGGAGTGCTGATGAGAGGTTCTGATTTTGAGCCATGTCTTACAAGAGTGCTTGGACCCTACTGGGCAGTAGAGTGACTTTACAAGAATGCTGGAGGGCATCCCACTTTGTAATTGGTATAATGGTTATGATTTAACACAACATTGACCTGTTGACCACAGAGAAGGTTTGTTGCCCATGAGGTGATGTTGTTCCAAAAAGCATGTCCTTATTATGTTAAGGAAGGCCAATGTATTTGTTCACTTTGGCGTAACTAATATGAGTAGCCTAAAAACACTTACAAAAAGCATGCCCTTATCTTCCTGCACTTTGAAATAAAGGCGATCAGCCAAAACAATTTTTCAAATGGGAAAGTGCTTTTCTTAGGCTATCATATTGTGCATTAGGTTCTTCACCTGGTACTTGCAAATCGTGGAGCGCGACAGTGAGAAGCCTATACAAATGTGATTAAATTCTGCAAGTGATTTAGGTGTTGCACAGCTTTGATTTTGCAGAGAGTTTTTGTTACAAGCTTTCGTGTCTGGATGTTATCAAATGTTGTAAGCATTGATACCTGAGGACTTCCCATTTGAAGGCAGTGTGAGATGTAACTTCACTGCTAAACCATCAGAGTTGCGTTGACAATGTTTCCTCATTTGTTTTTTATGTTACCATGTAAACATTAGACTATGTTTTGTGATTTCAAAGTGTTGATTTTGAGAGATTAACCAGTGCAACTTGTCAATCATAAAGGGGGGCGTGTATGGGTATGCGGCATATTGTGCCAGTAAGTTTGCTCTTCGTGGTCTTGCCGAGGCACTTCAACAGGAGATGATAATGCATAACATCCGTGTTTCACTAATTTTCCCTCCAGACACAAATACCCCAGGACTTGAAGAAGGTAATTAACATTTTTACACTTGACATCAATATGTTGTATTTTAAAGACTGTTGCAGGCACAATGTTAACGAGCAATATCTTTTTGTAAAAGTAGCTCAAGGAAAAGGAGAAATATTTGCTAGAATGCAACTCTTGGGTGTACATATAAATATTTCTACTTAATTATTGGTAACTACGTCGCCTTGTCTGACTGGCAGACCTTATGATTGTTTACTAGTTGGCATATACGAGACAACTGATATAGCTTAAACAGCAGAGAATTTCTCTTAATTGATGGGTCAGCAGTGTGAGGAAAATACATCAAGTATAAATAAGATGATTCATTTAAACTATAGATAGTGGCATTTGAATATTTATCAACATTTGGTGATGTTTTACTTTTTGTAGTCTTAAATCTAATATTTTTGGTATTCTGCATATTTCACATGTGAAAGAGTATTACGATTGTTTGTTTGCAGAAAACAAGATAAGGCCAGAGGTATCAAAACTGATAATAGCTTCTTCCAGTTCCATGGAGGCCATAGAGGTTGCTGAGAAAACTCTAAATGGCATCAAGTCAGGAAATTTCATAATCACATGCAACTTTGTTGGATTTATTCTGGCCATTGCAACAGCAGGGATGTCTCCTCAGCCGTCACCTATCATGGCATTTCTTGAAGTGGTTTCTGCAGGCGTTATGCGGATTGTTGCTCTATGTATGCTATGGAGTTGGTACACCACTGTGCAGAGGTGTTACAAAAATCAAAGTAAGTATGTATCTGAACTGGTCTGTGTGTTTTCTTTAACATTGCATAATTGTTCATCTTGGAATCTTTTTTTTGGAGAAGATTTACTACTTTTGGGAATATAATGGATAGTTGTATGGCATAAATTTGGTTAGGAGATGAATAAATGTACCAGATAGAATGGATTAAAATGTTCCAATATCGATCATCTCCCCGATATGGCTCAATGACTTAATCATGTTATATTCCCCTTTGAATTGATCATGACATTTAAAACTATGTTCAATCATCAGGATCAATTTTTCATGTAAGATTTACCAACAAATTTCTTTTGTGCACTCAAGTGCTAGGGGTCAAATGCAAATGATTAAATTTGACCCTTAAGGGCATTTGACCCGTAGCAGCATTTGGATCTAGAAAATACTAGCCATTTTCATTTGAGGGGTAAAAACATTTTCATAACATTTTTGACTGGCTATGTCAACTGAACCGTAATTTCCACCAATGGAACCTTAAAGAGATTCCTTTCAAAGGATTGTAGGGCTCTTTGGTTTAGTTTCACTTGGGCTCTTGTGAAAATAATCACTAGTAACTCGTGAAATCTTGCATAAAGCTACTCTTTCATGCCCAAAAGTAACCGTGTAAAATAATACCAGAGTATGGGCAGTCCATAAAGAGACTGAATCAATGTTCATAAAGCCAAAAATCTATCAAAGAAACAATTTACTTCAAACTAGCTAGTTTGCAAGCATAGAAAACATAATAACTTGCCAGATCCCATAGAATAAAGATAATACAAGTAAACTATTCAAATGCTGAGAAAGAACATACATATAACACCAAACAACAGAGTGATTCAATGCAGGAAACCCTTTCGGAAAGAAAACCCACAAATGAATCATTCAAGCTTCTTATTTAATACAAAAGAGAGAGATTACACGAGTTGTCACCTTCAACTTCGCCCTTGCTGAGATGTACAGCCACCATGCCCTGGTTTGAAGCATCACATAGTGCCTTTCAGTGGTATCCTTGTTCTCTCATTGTTGGAAATGCCTTGCCCCTGTTCTTGGCTCTTCAAATTCCCTTTCTCCTTGTTGGTTTTGGCCCCAATAAGCCTTATCTAATCTCTTCCTCTTCCAAATCCGGGAGTGCAACTGAGGTTCTTCCAAATGTAAAATGTGCATGGAGATGATGTGTCATGTTTTTCTTCCTCTTGATGCTTGTCCAATCAATTTTAGGCCACCCTGCATATGCCAACTCAGCTCATTCCCTGTTAGCTTGTTGGTTGGACTGTTTTTTTTAACTTTTGAAGGTCCAAACAGACGAGTTTTCAGCTGAAATTTGGTAGGCATAGTTACGGTGATGTCAAGAACCTTAAGTAGAAATTTTATCTTATTTGGAGCTCTTAGGAGAGGAAAAATAGGATTGTGCAACAGAATGAGTTTGCCATTTTGACTAGTCAAATGGATGTAATTATACGTAAATTTTACTTGCAAAAGGAATCACTCAATTTGGACTTGATTTAGTTGACTTATGCCTAAACTGCTATTGAGGGGGGTTAGATGATGCATTCTGAAAATTCTTGATGTCAGAAACCTTCCTTTAAAGTTTCATTGAAATCTAGCTTCATTTCAAAGAGTTACGGCCAAAATATGATGTTGCCCTGTTTTAGCTGCTTGTCAGATCACCGTCACTTGACCATTCTTCCTTGGCATCAACTTGACCTCCTCCCAAGTGACCTGTTAAAGATCCTTACGGATCATCAACGTTTCATGTGACCATATGTTGTTGAGGTATTTTATAATACAGTTTGTCTGCTGTTTGTAACCATCTACCGTGTGCCAAAAATGAAAGAGTCCCACAGATATTGTTGATAATATGTCCATGCAAGATGGCCAGGCAATAGGAGCATACCAGATTTAGGATTTTGAATGTGCTTTAAATTTGAAGATACTCTGTTTGGCCAATATGATAAACAACTGCATAACTGGTAGGAAATCTTGGTGGAGTTTTAGATTTTACTCTGGAGTGTAGCCTCAACATTGATAGCAATAAATATTGCATCACATAGTGCCTCTCAGTGGTATCCTTGTTCTCTCATTATTGGAAATGCCTTGCCCCTGTTCTTGGCTCTTCAAATTCCCTTTCTCCTTGTTGGTTTTGGCCCCAATAAGCCTTATCTAATCTCTTCCTCTTCCAAATCCGGGAGTGCAACTGAGGTTCTTCCAAATGTAAAACGTGCATGGAGATGATGTGTCATGTTTTTCTTCCTCTTGATGCTTGTCCAATCAATTTTAGGCCACCCTGCATATGCCAACTCAGCTCATTCCCTGTTAGCTTGTTGGTTGGACTGTTTTTTTTAACTTTTGAAGGTCCAAACAGACGAGTTTTCAGCTGAAATTTGGTAGGCATAGTTACGGTGATGTCAAGAACCTTAAGTAGAAATTTTATCTTATTTGGAGCTCTTAGGAGAGGAAAAATAGGATTGTGCAACAGAATGAGTTTGCCATTTTGACTAGTCAAATGGATGTAATTATACGTAAATTTTACTTGCAAAAGGAATCACTCAATTGGGACTTGATTTAGTTGACTTATGCCTAAACTGCTACTGAGGGGGGTTAGATGATGCATTATGAAAATTCTTGATGTCAGAAACCTTCCTTTAAAGTTTCATTGAAATCTAGCTTCATTTCAAAGAGTTACGGCCAAAATATGATGTTGCCCTGTTTTAGCTGCTTGTCAGATCACCGTCACTTGACCATTCTTCCTTGGCATCAACTTGACCTCCTCCCAAGTGACCTGTTAAAGATCCTTACGGATCATCAACGTTTCATGTGACCATATGTTGTTGAGGTATTTTATAATACAGTTTGTCTGCTGTTTGTAACCATCTACCGTGTGCCAAAAATGAAAGAGTCCCACAGATATTGTTGATAATATGTCCATGCAAGATGGCCAGGCAATAGGAGCATACCAGATTTAGGATTTTGAATGTGCTTTAAATTTGAAGATACTCTGTTTGGCCAATATGATAAACAACTGCATAACTGGTAGGAAATCTTGGTGGAGTTTTAGATTTTACTCTGGAGTGTAGCCTCAACATTGATAGCAATAAATATTGCATCACATAGTGCCTCTCAGTGGTATCCTTGTTCTCTCATTGTTGGAAATGCCTTGCCCCTGTTCTTGGCTCTTCAAATTCCCTTTCTCCTTGTTGGTTTTGGCCCCAATAAGCCTTATCTAATCTCTTCCTCTTCCAAATCCGGGAGTGCAACTGAGGTTCTTCCAAATGAAAAACGTGCATGGAGATGATGTGTCATGTTTTTCTTCCTCTTGATGCTTTTCCAATCAATTTTAGGCCACCCTGCATATGCCAACTCAGCTCATTCCCTGTTAGCTTGTTGGTTGGACTGTTTTTTTTTACTTTTGAAGGTCCAAACAGACGAGTTTTCAGCTGAAATTTGGTAGGCATAGTTACGGTGAAGTCAAGAACCTTAAGTAGAAATTTTATCTTATTTGGAGCTCTTAGGAGAGGAAAAATAGGATTGTGCAACAGAATGAGTTTGCCATTTTGACTAGTCAAATGGATGTAATTATACGTAAATTTTACTTGCAAAAGGAATCACTCAATTTGGACTTGATTTAGTTGACTTATGCCTAAACTGCTACTGAGGGGGGTTAGATGATGCATTATGAAAATTCTTGATGTCAGAAACCTTCCTTTAAAGTTTCATTGAAATCTAGCTTCATTTCAAAGAGTTACGGCCAAAATATGATGTTGCCCTGTTTTAGCTGCTTGTCAGATCACCGTCACTTGACCATTCTTCCTTGGCATCAACTTGACCTCCTCCCAAGTGACCTGTTAAAGATCCTTACGGATCATCAACGTTTCATGTGACCATATGTTGTTGAGGTATTTTATAATACAGTTTGTCTGCTGTTTGTAACCATCTACCGTGTGCCAAAAATGAAAAAGTCCCACAGATATTGTTGATAATATGTCCATGCAAGATGGCCAGGCAATAGGAGCATACCAGATTTAGGATTTTGAATGTGCTTTAAATTTGAAGATACTCTGTTTGGCCAATATGATAAACAACTGCATAACTGGTAGGAAATCTTGGTGGAGTTTTAGATTTTACTCTGGAGTGTAGCCTCAACATTGATAGCAATAAATATTTTTTTAGCTTTAAGTGCCCCAATTATAACATGGTGAATATAGCCAAATTTGTATTACATATGGGAATTGGGAATTCACAAGTTGTTCCTTACAAAATTACGAGTTTTATATTTGGTGTTTCCCAGTATCTCCGTCTATGGTTTTTGGAATATTGGCCTACCTATACCCATACTCCTTTCCTAGCTAGTATGTCCATTAGTTTTGAGAATCGTAGAGGGTCTAAGCGAAACTTTTCACAATTGCTATGAGTCGGCATGCCGGGTGGGCTCTGACTTAGTTTTGGTTCGACTTACCAAAAAATCGATTGATTAGACTTAGTGCTTGAAATTGAACCTTGCCTTTTTTTCATTCCATTTCTGGATATGTCATAATCCCTCGATGTTGATTATGATAAGGCAAGTTTAAAATCATGTGGAAAAAAATTGGATGGAGAAATCATATACTCTGAAAACATTGTATGTGGAGATCTCCATATGTGCTTATATTGTCTGAAACTAAAGGAAATAAACAAGAATTATACTTTTTGTAGTGTTCTAGAGCCTATATGATAATATGGTTTGAAATTTTAATAGAAGTTAAAATATATGTTAATTTGCTCTATGCAACCAAACCACAATCATGGAAATTTGAATACATGGACATGATTGTGCTATTCACTATTTTAGTGTCCATATGTTTTCATGGCTTGGGTGGAACTTTCTAGGTAAACGAAAGTGAACACTACGGGAGAAAAGGCAAGACTGTTTGTTTCCCTTTTTCTTAGCAGTTTACCCTTCAGTCTAGTGTAAACCATCATGTACTTCATACAACATGCATATTCACTACTTAAAAGGACCTGCCATTGTGCAGGCTACACTTTTTAACAATTTTTGCTTTCATGGTACTGGTTGCAATGAATTTAATGATGAGAATAACATATATTTTCTGCAAGCATTATGATGTTTTAGAAGGTCGACTATATGGAGGATTCCTTTTAACGGTATGATTAACAATGTACATAGTGGTTGCAATTTGTATAAAAGAGAAGTTTTAGTGTGAATTGGCTTAATGCAGCTTTTGGCAAGCAGGTCTAACATGTCTGCGTCTTCAATCTAGTTAATTGTCTATACCTGAGAGCTGCATTGTTATCTTCTGGTTAACCCACTTTAGTATTCACTTTCTACTCTCAGACTAAAACAAAAGGACAGATATATCGTAACATGCATAGTTTAGTGCTTGTCTAATGACTTAAAAATGCTTTCATAATCTTATTTTATAAAATTCATCAGATGTGATTGTCAAGTCCTTTGAGTGAATAATAGCATTTGTACATTCCATTTCATTTTCGCCATACATTCTAGCATGTTACTATTTGAAGTAAAATGATGCTGTGGAACATTTGTAACTAGCATGCTGCTTTATGCTATGTTTTCTGTAATGATGCCAGACTTTATACTTTATGGAAAAATTCCTTGGCATACCTTATTCAATAAGTGATACAATGTAACTTTGAAGATTCTTGGTTGTGTTGTTTGTAACTTGGAAGTTGATGTTTCAGGTTGAAGTAGAAAAAAGGAGAATTCTCCATCTGCGATTCTGCGTCTCTGTGAACCCAATAAAGTCACCAATTTTGTTGGTTTAGCTGGTTATTAGCTAAAGGGATTTATGTAATGTGCAAGGGGAAAAGTGAAAATAATAATTGTATTATTAATTACAGATTATTCGATATTCATAATTTATAGAGTAGTCAGAATAGGTGAAAATTAAAAAGACACAACTGTTGAATGGATTTTATGAACCATAGTTATCAAGTATAGGATGTACACCAAACCAGTGATTTGAACCGGAGACTTCTACTGTCATGTTTAACATGCATGTATTTTAATTCCTCCAGAAGTGCATGTACTATTTGCTTTCTTTTTTGTTGAAAAGATGCAATTTACCAACAAATTTAAGCTGCTTCATTTTCTACTTATTCTATAGTTACTGGTGTTTGTGTCTCGCATCTCTAAAAGATGAACTACAATGGATTCTCTTAGCTGTATTGACCTATGACCAATGTCAAATGCATTTTTTTTTCTTCATTTATGCTACCTTAATGGTACATATGCTCTAGCCCATTAGCCTTGAAGTTGTCAAGTCATTTAGTATGTATATACAGTAATTAAACAGAATTTGTAGCTTTCAGCTTGGATATTTTACTGCCCTGCATTCCACGGGAACATGTCCCTGATCCATGATTCTTTTGATGACTCATCCCCATGGGGATGGGGATTTGGGGACACAATGGGGACAACCCCATTGCGTTCTCATCCTCGAGGAGACATTTCCAGTAATGACATTTAAACCCGACCAGAAAAAAGGGAGAAAAAAGGATATCTCTCCAAAGTGTTTGTCCGTGTTACAAGATTTGGCAAATTTTATCAAAAATATATAAATTTTGGAAATTTTCTACTTTTGTTTGATGGACATGTTTGGAAAAACAAAAATCAACGAAGAATGATATATGTAACACCTAAAACTTTTCCTGTTTTGGTCTTTCATTCCCATGTCTACTTGATTCCATTCTACATTTATAGAAAGCAAGGGCTGAACCAGAAGAACTAAAGGAAAGGTTATACAAGGCAAACTGCTTTTAGGGCAACTCATTTATAAAGAGCCATTTGCAAGTCAATATGACTTCTGTATGAAATATGAAGTTCTTCGTACAAATTTCAATTTATTTTAGATACTTACATTACTGAAACTATTTGTTTTCTTCCTTGAACACGAATTTAACGATTTTTTTGAACACGAGCCCAAACCCTTACATCTGCCCTAATTATGATCAAATTGTAAAGTCTCCCATATGGTTGTTTTGCAAACTGAAGAATCGTGTAGCATGTAGGCAGAAAATCTTGTGCTTCTTAAGTTATTTTTATTTTTAGTTTGGTGCTTCGTATAGACTGTGAGGGGTATAATGCAAGTTTTTACAATGCAAGTTTTTACATCTTGTAGGAGAGATGAGTTTATCACGCAAGTTGTTACATCTTGTAGGAGATATGAGTTTATCACTTACTTAAAATTCAAATGAAAGGGGCACTAAACTAGATATCCAACCAAATAGAAAAAGTGCCACGTGGTCACTTCTATTGTGACTATAGTTGATTTTTGTGGCCATGTGGGGAGGTGCCCATGCATTGAGGTGATCACCTATAACAAGGAGGTGCCTTACGAAAGGCTAGAGCAGAGTTTTTTTTTTGGGTAGAATATGGATGGGCCCTTATGGTCGTGTGTATGGTCGACCATGCATGCAGATGTTTGGATCCTTGTTGGGATCCCTTGATGGTTGTGAAGGTGTTTTTCTTTTTTGTTGGAGTGATACAGAGAGATACAATTTTGCGGTTTGGGGAGGCCTATTCTTTTTGGGGTGGCTAGGGCTTCTAATGCAATAAAGCTTTTGGGATGAGGTAAGGTTGTCTATGAGGAAGAGCCATTGATTACATGGCATTGTTGGACCTTGTGCTGAAAGTTTTTGAGGCGTTTGAGGCATGGGGCAAATCTTCTTGCCTCTACCTAGTTATGTGGTGGAGGGAGTGCAAGATAGTTGACATTAGGCACATAAGATCATTGGTGGTTGTTTGTTTAGAACTACTTTGGTAAAAAATGAGGAGAGAGGTGCAACTAAGGATGAGTGATTGGACAATATTACTTAGAGAAGGGGGTCAATAGGTGTTTATTATGGGCCATCTTTGGCTTTATGTGCAAATGTGTCTTAGATATGTGATGCTTGTGTTGTTTTCTTAGGGTTTTAGGGATATTATTGTTTGTTTGTTTGCTTTCGTTGCTTAGGTGTTGTTTGAAGCATTGATGTCTTAGGGATGTGGTTATGTATCAATGGTTTTCTTGTTCTTTTTGTGGTTTTGGACCAAGTTATTGCTCGTTAGACTTGGATTCTAGGCTTCCATTTTCTTTTGGATCTAACCTGCTCGCCCTTTGCAGGAGGGGTTTGAGCATGGCAACGACCATCATCTTGGCACATTGAATAGCTAACAAAAGCTTTGGCGAGTATAGTTGGTAAAAGCTTTGGCTAAGAGGGCTCTTGGCATAGCATATGGTGACAATTTTTGTGGGTATGGTGGGACTTCAAATGACGAATGCACAACATGGTCAAGTGTGCAATCCAGACATCTTTGGGTTCTATGTTTCAGATTTTGAGCTGAATGGTTTCCCAAGTTTTTGCCATGTTGATATTGGGTTTGCTTGGGTATTTGTTTTCTTTCCCAAGTTTTTTCCATGTTGATATTGGGTTTGCTTGGGTATTTGTTTTATTTCCCAAATTTGTAGGGTTTCTATTTTTTGTGCTTTCTCAACTACGAGGGAGGGCTAGAGATTGGTGCTCATTCAATTTTTTGAAGTGTTGTTTGTATGTATGGGTTTCTTCTGTTGTTGGGTCTTAGGCCTTGCTTGTTCCATGTGATTGGCGGCTGATTAGTTACAAAATCTTGGGCAAATAAACTTTGGGGTAGACAAAGAACATATATCCTTGATTAGTTCTCATATTTAATAAAATAATTTTGTTATGTTTAATCAAATTTGTGTTCATTCAAAATTTAAGTCTAGTAGAGTGTAAATTTATTGCCAAATATACATTAAATATTGTAATGAATCAAGAATATAATAAGATCTTTTTGCTTACCTCTATTTTCATGTGATGAAAATATGGCCTTTGACAAGGTGTTGAGCATTTTAAATATCTTAATGCTAGTTCCTTGTATGGCAAATGGTATATTGGTGTTAGTGTATGTATTTTTCAACTATCTAATGGTTTTATGACTTAATTGTTATTTTCTTAAGTGATGTATTTAGTTTTAGGCACATTGTTTGTTCTTGGGAGGGAATCCCTATAGAATGGCCATTTGCCCCACATCCTTTGTTAATTTTTACTAGCTCATCTTCTAGTGCATTTTTCTTCTATAATATTGCGAGTTCATTTTTGTCAATTCTCTTTTCCAACCCTTGCGGGAGACCTATCCCATTGCAATCTTCTATTCAAGCTAGTCAAAACAAGGTGTGTGTCAAGTCAAGTGAGTTGGTTGCTCTACGACTACTTGAGCCAAATAGGACACAACGTTGCTTTCTTGCCAAGTAACTCTACAAATGTAATGAGGCTTTGTTAGTGAGGGTAGACCTTTTGTCATGACATGATTGATAAGTGCTTTTAGCTGGCCAAAATTGAGGTCTCTAAATTGTCTATGATAGCTTCATCCTCCTTTCTTTCCAAAGCTTGGTTGCCTTATAATACAATCAAAAGGTGAAACATCTTGCTTGTGCCTATAGCATTGAGCTAAATGGGACTCAACACTGCTTTCCTACCAACCGACTCTACAAATGTCATGAGACTTTGTCAGTGAGGGTAGACCTTTTACCATGGAATTATTGATGAGTGCTTCTAGGTGGCCAAAACTAAGGTGTCTAAATTGCCTTTGCCAAAGTGTGGTAGCTTCATCCCCCTTTGTTGCCAAATCTTGGTTGTCTTACAATACAATTGCAAGCTAAAACATCTTGCCTATACCTATAGCATGAAAAACAATTATTGAACCTATGAATTTATCTCGAATGAAATAATTTCTTATCATTTGTTTTATTAAATTCAACTTTTAGATTGTGATCAAGCAATTGATTCATAAAGAAGTTATTCATGATACATGACACATAAATAACTTTAGTTAGGCGATAGGTATGTGAACCAATATGCAAAGAGATATAATCGATACCAACAATAATGTATGTCTAATTGCCTCCCTTGTCCATAACAGGATAAATGGTCAAGGTGCATAAAGCATTCCTTCTAGCCTATCATATTTGGTAGCTCCCGAATCAACATACCAAGTTAGGCTAGGTTTTGTGATAAAGAGTTTGTGCAAAATAGATATAGTCTTCTTATTGGTTAGAATTGGCGTCCTTGTCCTCTACTACGTTGCCATGTTGGCATTAAGGTGCATTCCTCTTCCATTGAGAACCCTTCTTCTTGGTTGTTGATGTATTATTTTGGTTCTTATTCAAAGAAATTTCTGGGAACACGATGTACTTACATTGCTTGAGTACATGCCTTGGTTTCCCACAAATGAAACATGTGACATTGGAACATGAAAATTCCCTTGCCCTTCTTGTTGTTGTTGACTGTGCCCTTTGATTTTTTGTTGTTGTTGGTGCTTATTGAGGGTCCACCACCTTTATTTATTTGCATTGGCTTCTTGCCTTTGATGCATGACTAAAGCATGCTCATCTCTTGTTTGCCTTTCCAATTTCTTCCTCTTGTTGAAGCAAATTCACAAGTCTCAAAAGTTAGATTCGGGTTAGTAACATTTAGGGTTGTCACCAAAACACTAAATGTAGGTGGTAATGCTTGAAGCACTATTCAAACAAGCACAACATCATAGATAGTTTCATTTAACGCTTGAAACAAGGCTTCCAACTCAACAATTGGTCGTAGAAAACCCTCCAACTTTTCACCACTCTTCATCTTTAAATAATTCATTTGACCATGTAGGTGGAGAATTTGGTTTCAATTTTTGGATTCAAACATTGTACTAAGTCTGTCCCATGTGTCTTTGGTGGTTATTGCATCACTATAGTATGGTTGCATCTCGTCGAACATGTCGAACATTATGAACAAGAACGTTTTCTCATCTGCTTTGTGAAACTTCCTTTGTTCATCAAGGTTCATGGTATGCCTTTGCATGGTGTTGTGGCCATTGCACAACTTGCCCCAAATTTAGGGACCCACCTTAAATTTTGGGTTTTGAGGATTTTGGTGTTATTTGAGTGATAATTTTGTGATCTCTTCGGTTTGCTCCCATATGAGTTGCTAGGGAAAGCTCTCCTTGTGTTTTATTGTTTTTAAATATTTTATTCTCATTTCTCTCAATAAACTATATATATATAATAAAGATAAAATAATAATAAAACAATGAATAAAATAAAAAGAAAATAACTTCACTTTGTATATTCATTTACCCCATTTTCTTTTCTTGTTTTTACTTTATGTTTCTCTTTTATGTTAGTCTAAGGATTGGTTTTAAATTAGTATATTAGATTTATATTACTACATTAATACATTTCGTTTAGGTTTATTTTTGAATTGGTGTTTTAGCTTATATTGTTATGTTTAAATTGACGTTTTAGGTTGATATAGTTACATTATAGTCGAATGTTGGAATGTATGATTTTGGGTGGAATTAATGATGATTTACATTTGTAAATTATAGAAGGTGGGAAGCACCGAGTTTACCCGGGGTTCATACCTTCCAATAGCATCCCCTCCATCCTCAATATACACATGCACGAGAACATTGAAGGGGACATCAACATTATGGGAATTCTGTAGGTATGTAACTGACGATGTTGGCAATGATGTGAATGTTACTAAATATTACTAAAATGAGAGGTCGGGTGATGCGGAGTTAGATGCGAATCATGGGTGGATGGACTCATGTGGACCATAGAAGATAGGTGATTGACAAAAAATCCAACCATGACGTAGACATGGACGACTACAAGGCAACAAAAATTGCCGATTGGAGTTGGACTGCATCCACGTGACGCGATAGTGGTGGCTAATATGGACAGAAACCTGGATGGTAGTATGATAGTGATAAAACATCTAGACATAGACCTAACAAATATGGCGGACTGTATGCCTACCAGCAGACACGTAGGCAACCAAGCGGATCAAAACTCAATGCAGATCTGCAAAGATGACGTGGAGGTCAAACCAACGATGAAGAGGATCTATGTAGATGTAGATGTGTATGGACTTGTATCAATCAATGCATATGATAGACTATGGAAGTGGTAATGTGGCACATTTTCTAGTGCAGTAGTAAAAGATTGATAGGATAGCCAAATATGAGCATCTGCAATGTTATGGGATGAAATGGTAGCCCCCACGATTGCATTGAATCCTAGAGTTAAATTTAGCGATGATGGCAGTATCATGTGAGTTATTGTCGAAAATGGGGTAGAGCGTTGTTGGAGATGTATATTCGGTTGTAAAGAAAGCAAAGGCCTCACAAAAATAAAGTCAAGTCAATGACAGTAGATACGTTTGGTGTGGTCATTTGTTCAGCGTACGGTTAGAGTGAATTCTGTAGAAGGGGTTGGATACCCATAATTAAAACAAGGACGTCTAGTTGTGAATGAAGCAAAGAGGATGCACAAATGTATATGAAGGGTGTTGCATCCATTGGAATGAGTTTTGGAATTGCAATCCATTCTAGTAGCAAGGGTGAATCCATAGTCGTTAGTTGGAGAGGAGATGTTGACCTCCTTGTTGGAGGACTAAAGTATAAATATGGGTAGCACACCCATTGCTCGAAGAGTAAACTATGATGTTGAGTCATGTGGATGGGCATTCGACACCCGATCAGGTCTTATACCACGACGAATGGTTGAAGTAAATATGATGGACTTGTGGTTATATTTTCCTGGGCAACACTTAATTTGAAAGCATATGCAGGGCTAGAAACGACCCACAAATCTATGCATCAATTTAATTTGATGCAGTTTTCGAGATACACTAGGATTAAAATCATGTAAGAATAAATCAAGACCATTAAGGGATGTCTAAGGGAGATTTTGTCATGGCAGCACTCAGACGCTTGAAGAAGAAAAAATTGAAACAAGGGATGTTATACATGTGATTTTATAAAGCTTGGATGATACCGAATACTCGAAAGGATGAAGTAGTAAACACCGTCGAATAATGTTTGCAGGGAAATCTAGCAAAATTGCCATTATTAATTTTTTGTTTGAAGCCCCAACAAAGAAAGTATACGTGGCGTTTGACGTGGCACCCATGGTGTATGAAGTATCAATTTATTTGGTAGTTAAGAGTGTTGTAAGATTCATGAACTTGATTCAAAGAAAATTGAAGCTTAAGGAGATAGCTCCATCATTAGCTAACACCACACATTCAACAAAGGGGAAATGGATGTAGATATAACTATACTCTTGAATGAGAATTATTAAAAGGGGTGTTATAAAAAACGTAGGCATATAAGTTGAGGAAGACCTTACCGATCTGTCATGAGTGGACACTTGGAAAAATATGTTATAAAAGGCTAAGTGATTGGTGGTCGTTATGAATATATCATGAAACTAGGTAGAAGATAGAAGCATGGGTGGAAATAGGAGGTGGGGTTACACAACATCATGAGAATGTGGAGTGCCAAAGCATTCATGGGAAAAGGAAATGAAGGGGTATTGGAAGGAAGCAAAAGTAACGAAGGGGAAACAAAATATTTCAAGAGTTTTAAATATGGCATCGAAATGCAAAAAGGCACAGAGGATATGGGAAAAGGTTTTCCAACTTGCATGTTGTAGACAGAGGAGGTTCTGATTTTTCTGAATAAAAATTGTTTTTATTGCATATATTTCTGTTTCATGTGCTGCCCCTATTAATTGGTGTTTATGCATGTAGATGGTGCACTATTTTAATGGGTTAATACATGATTTATTTTCCTTTGGAGCTCGCACTTGATCTAACGTAGATTATGTGTATGCAAATCTATTTAGATTAAGTTTATTATTCAAAAATCACCTTGCTCATTTATAGATTTTTTACAGCAGTCTCTGCTTTCTGTTTGCAACATTTAATTTTACTTAATTTTTCTAACCCTATCATTTTTCATTTTTTTAACTTCTTCAAATAAATAAAAAATAAAATTAAAAAAATTAAAAAAATAAATGCACGAATTCCAAGAATAAGCTTTAAGTTTTCATTTAAAGCAATTTCGATTTTATTTTGAAGCAAATTCAAAATTCTAAAAAATTATTTAAAGTTCATTTTTTTTTAAGGAATTTTATAATTTCGAAGTTGGCATGATTTCACCATTTAAAGAAGAATCAGAATTTTCAAACTTTGTTTTTGGTTTTTAAGCAATAAATTAACTTGTCTTTATGAAAATTACAATTTCATTAAAGAGGGGTAATTTGTATGACATTCCAATGGCTATTACTTTTGCAAAGTTAGTCATTTAGTTATTTTCTTTCATGCTCAAGGTTTAACAAAGTAACATAAAATCCATTCATCAAGAAATATAAAATGAATCCAATCATCATTCAAATTTTGTATTTCAAAGATAGATTTTAGTCTTCTCTTTTATGCTCAAAACAGGGTTTAACAATGCAAGATAAAACTTGTTTAAAATCTACTTAACAAAAGAAGATAAAATCTACCTTAAAACACTTCAAAATAAAACGAATTAAATCACTTTTCATCGTGGTCATATGAGGGCCAATCACATCTACATTTTATGTTGTTTTAAGTTTCATGAACAATGAATAACATAACATAATAAAATAATACCAACATAGACCCCTTGTTAATAGTTACTTGCAAATCACTAAGGTATTCCAAGCACTTATTTTGATATATTTTCACAAGTATACGAGCACTTATTTTGACACATTTTCACAAGTATACAAGCACATATTAAGTAAAAGGAACTTTGGAGAAATTTCTATTTCTTTGCAAGAGAGGGTTTTCTAATCAAAATCTTAATGGTGAGTGTGGTTTTGCAATTGAAAAAAATTACAACTCAACATTTTGGTGCTAGGAGGGCTTAATTGGTCATTTTATTGCTACTTAAATGCTAAATTGTTCATTGTTATTTGAAAGATTATTTGAAGGCATTGGTCTTGACTAACGAGGTTTTATTGACATGTGATCACATTCATTGATTGGAAAGTCTTTTAATTGATGATGCATTGATGCTAACATTTTGCAAATTGGAGAATGTCCTTTATTGCTATGGTTTAATTGATGCATGTCTTTTGGTTGATAAGCATGATGATTTATTCATGTAAACATTTTAATATTACTAGCCATTTCATACTTCTTTGGAAGATGTGTTTATTTGACTAACAATATTGGTGTTAAAGTTATATTATTTAAGGTTCATTAATGGTAATATTTACTCCAACATTGACAGGAATTGCATCTTGGATAGGTGGTCATTATAGTCATTTAGATATTTCAGAAGTACCCCATCAAATCCCTAAAGGTGTAGAAGAATATTTACCTTAGTTTAGGCACGATGTGGGACAAGACGAGGAACATATTCAAATATACAAGGACATTTTAATTTATTTGCAAATTATGCATGAAGATGTTGTAACAACCCTCCAAAAACCTATTTTATTATACGCCTAATTTATTTGTAAGGATGAGATACTGCTAATGTATTTGTGGATGCAGGAGACATGTATTGTTATTGGCAGGGATAACACAAAGGAAGGAGGTCTCCTCAATGGGCAGAAGGATTATTTCGGTGCAAGGTAAGTCAAGGGAAATGACGAGCGATGGTGTATTCGCCAGTTGATAGGGGTAAAAAACCATATAGGTAATGCATTCGCCAGCGGTCTATGTAGACGCATATCATGTAGTTGCATTTATAAAAATGCTTGATGTTTGTCAAATTGTGAATTTATGATATTTGGTTGGCAATAAAAATGCTTAAATACATGGGAGCCATGGTTCAAATTGTTTGTTGGCAATAAAAATGCTTAAATGCATGGGAGCCATAGTTTTTAAATAAAAGGATGAATGTGGAATAATGATATGGTTTTTATTGTTAAAAAAAAAACTCAAAGGGGAGGTAGAAGAACAAAGTAAAGATACGTAAAAATTATACACATATATAAATATATTAATGTGTGATTTGAGGAATTTATTTAAAACAATAATATATGTTACATATAACTATATATATGAATGTATTAAAAATAAATAATAAATAATAAATTGTTTGTTCCATAATAAGGTAAATGAAATATTATAAATAAAAATGTATATACATTAATATATATAATAATAATAACGTGGATATTCAAGGGTCATGGTATTGCATTATTTAAAAGGTAGAAATATTGGACCATCGTCATTTGTCTTGGGGAAATATTAATTAATTTAAGTCTGTTGAACGTAGATGAGAATGGTTTTTCATCTGGCACACCTTAGATAGTAGAGTCCTAAAACTAATGCTAGTGGCAAGTGGAAAAAGGGGAATCATATTCTATATTAGGGAAGAAAAGGCAAAGTGCATGTTTTCGGTGAAAGAAGGAGAGTGACGAAGGGAAAGAGAGGCATTGAAAGCAAGAAAAGAATTCGTAAGTCTATTCTGGAAAAATTTCTAAGAATAATTAAATGGGAAATTTGAATGAATGGTTCAAATATTTTATGTGTGCTGCTTTGTGTACGAAAATAGAATATTAATTGCATTGTAGGATAATTGAAATCTTTCCTGTGCAAACATGGAAACGTTTGTGATGTATGTGTTCATGGGAATTGTTGAAAACAACAAGCATTAATGGTTGTTGTGAATATGGTTGGCTGTGAACCTGAGATAAAATTTGTCCTATTTTGAATTTAATTGATGTTGCATGTTGTTCTAAGAAACATTGTGTTATTTGCATGTCTTATTGGGTTGACTACGAGCTATTTGGTAACTATAAGAAAATTTTGTATGTTGTTCTAAGTATGAAAATGATGTATGCATAATAGGAATAGATGCATGACATTATAGTATGACCACTCTGACCCTTGGGGAAACCACCGGATAATTGATATGAAAATGAGTAACTTGAAGGAACTCTGCAAAATAAAACTGCTTGCTACCTATTGGTTGTTCTGTCTGCGTTCAGGCGTTAAAGAAGCTATGTCTAAGTGGAAAAGAATTATTATAATTTTTGTAGAAACTTGAAAATATTACTCAGTGGTATGGTGAAGTCTGAGATATTAATAAAATAAAGCCAAAATTTGATATCATGTACTTGCAATGGAATACATAGCTCCTGGTAAAAATGCAGGGCGAGAATTGAAAGTACAAAACTTGTATTTGTATTTGAATATGTAGCCTGAAGACTTGCATGGTAGAATTATGTTAATTTGGTGTGATTTACATTTATATATATTGTATTATTCTTTATGGTATACCCATTTGATGTGGAGATTAATTTGTATATTAAAGTTATTAATTTATGTTTTGTTTCTTCATAATATATAGTTCGAATATTTTATATGGTTTTATACTATGCGTGTTTCCAATAGCATTGAGAACAATTAGATATAGACAATGATATTTCAAAAATGTAATGCTGGGTAAATTGTCCAAGGAAACTTTAGTTGGTAGGATGAGTTTTCCATGTTGCAATATAGTAGCTACGTGGTGAATGTTTTGGTTAATGAGAAATACTTTTAACAAAAGTTACAATCCTGATTCCTCTTTCAAACCTGAAACCCCCCAATCGTGTACAGCGGATAATATCTCAAACAATTTCTCATTTAGGATATAAAATTGCATAAGATTTGATGCTATTAAACATAAGGCTTTAACCCAAACCACCATAGTGAGGATGTATAGTATTTTAGTTTGAATAAACTGATTAAGATAAAATCACTACGACGGTTTGAGGAAACGAATCATCCATAGGGTGAAATGACAAAACTAATTAGGTTATTTAGAATAAGATTTAATTATACTTGTCTTAATTATTTAAATAAAGCTTATGTTATGGACTTATGCATTGAATAATGTGGAAACAACAAAGAGGAATCTATATTGTAGTAAGCAATGATAGCATTATTTTTAGACCAAAGAATAGAAGAGTCATCTTAAAACCAAAACCAGTTCCGAAATACTTAGGAGATTTGTTACTATTAAATTCTTTGTGTATAAATTGAAAAGAGATAATTGATTAATGTCCAATCGAGAGCTTATTAATGTCCAATTGAGAGCTACTTTCGTATGTTATTTGCATGTGATAATAATGTTAAATAGGTGTGCAAGACAACAAAGATGTTTTGGAATGAGGTTGCTATACAATAATCGCTGAGTGGTGTTACTTTTCTTATTTAAAAACAAAATGAATTAAACTTCTTTTAAAAACTCATTTTGATTAAATATTAATTTTAAAAACAATAGAACTATTGCCACCATACTTAATCTTATATGAGTAGTCCACTCTATTTCATGCATATGTAGTAAAATTTTATAGAGTAATATAAGAAGAGGAAGTATTTTTTCAGTTAAATTTTAGAAGTAGCACCTACTCCATTAAATAATAAAATAAGAAGAAATCATAAAACAAATTAATATCATGCGTTTAATATTCTTTAGTTTAATTGCAATGTTTCCAAAGTCCTCTGATTTTTATTCCGTCTTAGTGATAAACATATAAGTAGAGAGATGAAAACTTGAAATCTTATGTTATAAAATAAAATCTTATAACCGATTAGGAAATTATGTTTGTTTACAAACCTTTGCATAGTCAAGCTTCTCTAAAAAATTCAAAACATAGTTAAGTTTGTGATAAGAGGTTCCAAGATTATTGGATAGACAATATTTACACACAACCTAAGGTTGTAGACAGGAGAACCTTGTCAATATTTCAAGATTGTGGGAAGGAAAATCTTGTGAGGACAAGTATTAAATGGTGTTTGTAGGTAGGCAATCATCATTAATTAGGGCTCTAACTGTACTTCTAATGGAAAAAGGTCAGAACAGGAGGTAACGAAGGGTTGTATGGGCATCCCTTCTAGGTTATCCCGAGTGGTGAGTTGTGCTTGACTAGGTGTTACTGACAACATGATGGTATGGGACATCATGTTGGTTAATCAACACAAGTCATTGGGTGGTTACCAGGGCATTGGTAAGACCCTATATGATGATCCATGGTGGATGGTTGACCGTCTAGCTTGAGCATGTATGTGCTAAGTCTTACATGACATAAGTATAAGATATAAGTTCATGAATTCATGTTAAGACATGGGTGAGTCACACCTCTACGTGTTATGGGCCCTGGAGGAAAAGAAACCCACTGCCTGAACTTAGGATCTCGGGTGGAGAGTGAAGTTCAAAATAGGCAACTATACAGTATTTGGTCAATCTCGATCTCATGAGTATTTTTACTATAGTAGAATGACACTCATGAAGATGGTTTAACATGCTCATACTAGAAAATGAACTAGAAAATAATAAAATAAAGAAAAAAATTCTCATATTGAAACCTCTTGTAGACACCAAAACAACACCAATCTGATTATGTGGCTACAAGAACTGACCGAATTGGCATACATAGCCCCTAGGGCAGCCCCCAGAGGTTAAAAAATGGTCATAACCATTCCCAAAGTAGTTTTGTAAGGTCAGAGGTCAATTTGGCACCTTTCAAGCACCTTGATCCTTATTCGTTCCACCCTAGGACGATTAGATTGCTATTCGCCCCACCCCGAGATGATTAGCATCAATCGCTCCAGGGTGGGGTGAATAGCAGGTTTGACAGGCAAAAGGTCAAACCTTGACAAATGGAAGCCCAGATCTGCCACTCAACTCCACCTTCAATGCATGGGAGTGTAAGAGAATTTTTGAGCTCAAAGAGGCAGTCATAGAGGTAGTCATGGAGCCCTTAATCAGGGAGGAATCTTCTCTCCCCTAGGAAGGCATGATGGCCAAGTGGCGCCCCTGCATGCACATTCAAAGGAGACCTTCAGGTCTATAAAATGGTGAGTCTTCTCACCCAAAAAAAAAAATAGAGCAGGAGAATTTGGAGCAACAGAGTGCTGCCAAATTATATCCTCACCCCTCATTGTGCTTCCTACATCCTTGATCTCTCTTTTGGAAGGGAGGTTATCGGGTGAATACTAGGAGTGCAATCTAGACCCAAAACCTGAACAATTAGCTATAATCCCACACCCAATTTGCTGACACAACCCCATAGGAGGTTTTGGACCCATCCAAAGTGGATTTGTGTCAAAACCAAGCCCCAAACGGTGGGCGTCCTGCCCCTGGGCGTTCCTCGCACTATTGCAGTCCTAATCGCCCCACCCCGGATGATGCAAGAGCATCCAATGAAACTCAAAATATCACAAAGAAGAAAAAGTGTCGCGATATCATGACATGTCGACAAAGAAGAAAAGGTGTCGTGATATCGCGACATGTCGCATTTTTGTAACCTAAATACAAGAGAAGGCGCGAGAGAGAAAAGTGTCACGATATCGCGACATGTCGCATTTTTGTGACCAAAAGACAAGAGAAGGCGCAAGAGAGAAAAAGTGTCACGATATCGCGACATGTCGCATTTTCGCGACCAAAAGACGAGAGAATGTGCAAGGAGAAAAAGTGTCACGATATCACGACATGTCGCATTTTCGCGACCAAAGGACGAGAGAAGGCGCAAGGGAGAATAAGTGTCATGATATCGTGACATGTCGCATTTTCGAGACCAAAGGACGAGAGAAGGCGCAAGGGAGAAAAAGTGTCGTGATATCGTGACATGTCGCATTTTCGTGACCAAAAGACGAGAGAAGGCGCAAGAGAGAAAAGTGTCGTGATATCGCGACATGTCACATTTTCACGACCAAAGGATGAGAGAAGGCGCAAGGGAGAAAAAGTGTCGCGATATCGCGACATGTCGCATTTTCATGACCAAAGGACGAGAGAAGGCGCAAGGGAGAAAAAGTGTCGCGATATCGTGACATGTCGCATTTTCGCGACCAAAGGATGAGAGAAGGCGCAAGGGAGAAAAAGTGTCGCGATATCGCGACATGTCGCATTTTCGTGACCAAAAGGTGAGAGAAGGCGCAGGAGAGAAAAAGTGTCGTGATATCGCGACATGTCACATTTTCATGACCAAAAGGCGAGAGAAGGCGCAGGAGAGAAAAAGTGTCGCGATATCATGACATGTCGCATTTTCGCGACTTGAAAAGAGAAGAGAAGGTAGAAAAGAAAAAGTGTCGCGATATCGCGACATGTCGCATTTTCACGACTCAAAAAGGGTAGGAAGGCAGAGAAGCAAAAGTGTCACGATATCGCGACATGTCGCATTTTCGCGACCAAAGAAAAAAAAAAGGGCAGGCGGTTACAGGGGCCGTTACAGAGGAAATTATCGAGCGGTGGGTATACCGAACGTCATCATTGGTTGATAGGCAGACAGAGTCTATAGTGGTAGCACTGAACAACACATGGCACCAAGGTGCAATGAAAGCAGACGAAGATCAAGAGTCGGAAAGAAAAACGTTTCGAAAGCCAAGACAACGAAGAGGCACGGGAAATGAAATGAAGGGTCAAAAAAGGGAAACAAAGAGTCACGCTAGAGATTTTAAAAGGGGAAGCAAAGGCATGCACAAGGGGTCAAAAACTGCTGAGACAGAGTTGCAGAGTTGAAGGCAAGAGGGCCATTCTGGACCTGTTTGGGCTATTTTTCTTCCAGGGGGAGAAATGTTGTAAATAAAAAAAATAAACTATCTTTCAAAATAAAGGAGTTTATTTGGCAGACTGCTGCCATTTCTGTAAATCTTTCCAAGTTTTTGAATGAGAATTGGATTTGATTGATTAGAAATTTTGGCTCCCCATCAAGTGGTATCAGAGCGGGAGTTCTTGAGTGTGTGAGCAGATCACCGAAAGTGAGGCAGTTTGCACCAGGATCTATGGAAGAGCGTAGGGTTCCTGAGTGTGTGAGCAGATCATTGAAAGTGAGGCAGTTTGCACCAGGATCTATGGAAGGGTTGTGAGAAGAGAGTGAGGAAGAATGCCTCCATGAAGAAACCGTGGTGGTGGGAGAAATGTGGTACTTGAAGGAGATTTTAGAGCTTTGCAGAGGCAAGTGCAAGCCCTGCAAGAGGAGTTGCGAAGAGGGGTTGAGCCAAGGAGAGAAGACCGTAGTGAAGATGAAGCTTGGGAGGTTGATGATCCATCAGATGAAGAAGAAGCAATGGATCCTATAGAAGCTAGATTATTTAAGGCCATATCTCGGATCGGGAAGAAGCCAAAGTTTGATGTCTCCACGTATTCTAGGAATCTCAATCCAGAGGAGTTGATTGATTGGATCAATGATATGGAGGAGTATTTTGAGTATGAGGAGGTTGTAGATCCAGATCGGATCAAGTTTGCAAAAATGAAGTTGAAAGGCCATGCTAGCATATGGTGGAAAGAAGTGCAGCTAGAAAGAAATAGAGGAGGAAAGGAAAAGATAACTAGATGGGATCGAATGGTAGAGAAGTTGAAGAGGCAGTTTATTCCTATAGATTATGAATTGGATCTGTTGAGGAAAATGCAGAGTTTGAGACAGTCAAGCAAATCTGTCAAAGAATATACAGAGGAGTTTTACAAGATCTCAATCAGAACTAGCCATTCTGAGGCTAACAAGGAGAAGGTAGCCCGTTACATCAATGGATTGAGAACCAGTATTCAAGAAGAGTTGAGTCTGGTTAGGATGAGCACCATTGAGGATGCTTACCAGTTTGCTCTAAAAGTTGAAGAGAAGCTGAACAGAAGGTTTGAGGGTAAGCAGAAAGGAAGAGGTCATGGAGAAAGAACTAGTGGAAGAATAGATGGAGGACGAGATGAGAAGAAAGAAGAAGCTAGCAGCAATCAGGATCAGAAGGGAGATAATGATTACAGACCCCGTGATCAGAACAATGGTTACCAAAGAGGAAGAGGTAGATCTGGACGTGGGTATGGAAGAGGAGGATTTCGTGGAACCTATTTCCATTATGGGGAAGAAGGACATCGGGCATATGAGTGTCCCCAACACCAAGAGAGGACGAATAGGAGACCTGAGGGTCATGCCAGAGCTGCTGTAGCAGATGAAGGTGCTGAATCAAAACATTCTAAGGAGGCAGAGAGAGGAGAAGTTATGGTCACAAGGAGAATCTTGTTGAATGAGGAGAAAGAACCAGACCAGAGGAGGAGCCTGTTTCGCACAAGGTGCAAATGTTCAGGTAAGGTCTGTAATGTTATTATAGATAATGGTAGTACTGATAACTTGGTCTCTGAAGAAATGGTTACTAAGTTACAACTAGAGAGGAGGAGACACCCGCATCCATACCAGATTGCATGGTTGCGGAAGGACCATAGGGCATTGGTCAGTGAATAGTCCTTAGTCAAGTTTAATATTGGGAGATACCAGGATGAGGTCCTATGTGATATCCTGCCTATGGATGCTTGCCATATGTTGTTAGGAAGACCATGGCAGTTTGATCATCGTGTAGTCCATGATGGACATGCCAACACTTACTCCCTAACAAACGAAGGAGTGCGCCATAAACTAAAGCCACTGAAGGAGATGGATGAAAAGAGTTTGCTGACAACAATGAGAGTGGAAGTTGTGGGGTTTGAAGAACTTAAGGGTTTGTACCCTGAAGACCCAGATTTTGCTTAAGCTTGGAGAGCTTGTATAACCCCAGTTAAAAAGAAGGTGACAGAACAGTACAAAAGTGAAGGTCACTTCTCAATCCACCTCGGTTGTCTGATGCAGGAGCATCCAATGAAAGGCAAAATACCGCAAAGAAGAAAAAGTGTCGCGATATCACGACATGTTGGCAAAGAGAGAAAAAGTGTCGCGATATCGTGACATGTCGCATTTTCGCGACCAAAATACGAGAGAAGGCGTGAGAGAGAAAAGTGTCACGATATCGCGACATGTCGCATTTTCACGACCAAAAGACAAGAGAAGGCGCAAGAGAGAAAAAGTGTCGCGATATCGCGACATGTCGCATTTTCACGACCAAAAGACGAGAGAAGGCGCAAGGGAGAAAAAGTGTCGCGATATCGCGACATGTCGCATTTTCATGACCAAAGGACGAGAGAAGGCGCAAGGGAGAAAAAGTGTCACGATATCGCGACATGTCACATTTTTGTGACCAAAGGACGAGAGAAGGCGCAAGGGAGAAAAAGTGTCGCGATATCGTGACATGTCGCATTTTCGCGACCAAAAGACGAGAGAAGGCGCAAGAGAGAAAAAGTGTCGCGATATCGCGACATGTCGCATTTTCATGACCGAAAAGGGTAGGAAGGCAAAAAAGCAAAAGTGTCACGATATCGCGACATGTCGCATTTTTGTGACTCGAAAAGGGTAGGAAGGCAAAAAAGAAAAAGTGTCGCGATATCGCGACATGTCACATTTTCGTGACTCGAAAAGGGTAGGAAGGCAGAGAAGCCAAAAGTGTCGCGATATCGCGACATGTCACATTTTCGCGACCAAAGAAAAAAAAAAGGGCAGGCGGTTACAGGGGCCGTTACAGAGGAAATTATCGAGCGGTGGGTATACCGAACGTCATCATTGGTTGACAGGCGAACAGAGTCTACAGTGGCAGCACTGAACAACACGTGGCACCAAGGTGCAATGAAAGCAGACAAAGATCAAGATTCAGAAAGAAAGACGTTTTGAAAGCCAAGACAATGAAGAGGCACGAGAAATGAAATGAAGGGTCAAAAAAGGGAAATGGAGAGTCACGCCAGAGATTTTAAAAGGGGAAGCAAAGGCATGCACAAGGGGTCAGAAACTGCTGAGACAGAGTTGCAGAGTTGAAGGCAAGAGGGCCATTCTGGACCTATTTGGGCTATTTTTCTTCCAGGGGAAGAAATGCTGTAAATTACGAAAAAAAAAATAAACTATCTTTCGGAATAAAGGAGTTTATTTGGCAGACTGCTGCCATTTTCTATAAATCTTTCCAAGTTTTTTAATGAGAATTGAATTTGATTGATTAGAATTTTTGGCTCCCCATCACCGGAGTGATTAGAAATATATAGTATATTTATTCACTATTTCTTTTGCATCATGTTTTGTGTGTTTCATATATGCTGTAGTTCAAATTTCAATGCATTCTGACTTGTCTTGACCATGTTTTCATTATTTTACGCTTTTACTAACATACAGGAAGTGCCTTCAGATATAGGGCGATCGGGGTAGAATCTGCAAAATACGACCTTCTGGGTCATCTCAAAATGCCTCATTTTTCCTAACCCCAAGTTTTTAGGTGTTTTGGAGGCCTATGGATGGGACATTTGGAAGGTCTCTTTCGGACATTTTATGATAGTCCTAATCGTCCCACCCCGGAGCGATTAGAAATATACAGCAGATTTCTCGACTGTTATTTTTGCAATGTGTCCTTGATGGTGTTTACATGCTTCTGTTTAAATTTCATTATGTTCTGATAAGTTTTGATCATTGTTTTAGTTATTTCATGTATGCATTAACTGGAGGCCTTGGGGATTGCATATTTCCCTCCATCCGCATGTGCTATTAATCATTTTCTGTTTCTCTGTACGTAGGATATTGACATTGAAGGGGTAGAAAGGAACCAAGAATGTATTCACGCAAGCGACGATGATGTTTGACCCACCCATTTCGAATGTGGGCACGCGGAAGATCCCGAAGGGAAGCGCACCATCCGTTGGTGTAACAAAATTGTATCGAACGCTCCGAGCCCCTGAAAAGGGGGGAGACGTATTGTAACCTGATCATAAGAAAAATTAATAAAAGAGGCTGCACCTTTGTTTTTGCTTTACATCTCATTTCATTCATGCTTCACTTTCCATTTTTCATGCACTTAGCATTTCATTATACATCTGCTTTTGTTTGCATCGCACTCGGTGCGCCTGTGCTTTCGTAGACATGCTTTTAGTGGCGATCATGGTGGGACTCTGTCCCCTAATTTTGGGATCAAGTTTTTGATCAAAATTTTATGTTTTTGTTTGCAGGTGTTAATCCTTCAAGCACTGGACTACTGCTCGTGCCACCTTGTGATGAATACAGAGCCGGTATTCGTTTCACCCAGGGATGAATAGGCATTCATCCCACCTTGTGAAAAATATAGATCTGCTATTCGTCCCACATCAGGACTATTAGCTCTTTGTGCATTCTCTGAGTAGAAACTCAAGGGCATCTGGTTTGGGCAGAGAAGAGGTAGGTTTTCTGAACATCCTCTGTAATTTTCTGTCTTTGTTTCTATGATTTTTTTGCTTTCTTTGCTTGCATAGAGAATTTTTTTGCATGTTTTCTTTCTTTGCGCAAGTAAAAATAACCACACACACCACGTGACAATATAAAAATCAAGGAGTTGGTTGTAAAACCCCAACACTTGATCAAGACCAACGATGGATTTCATCACCACCTTGGCTTGAATTTTGCATACACAACCTCGATCGCGACTGTTGCTAGATGTGAATCTAATGAAAGCTGACCAAGTGTAGCTGGGGTGATTCCCAGCGCATGAGGATAAGTCTTCTATGGTAGGTGTCAAAATAAGAGCGATTCCCCTTTCGTACCACCTATGTTCCACATACTGTTCTGCTCTCGTGTACCAATAGTTTCCCTCACATAAGGGCGGGTATATTGAGAGGTTCGGTATAATGGCCTGGTTGTGGTATATTGAAGGGGAAACCATTTTGGGAGATATAAGAGCCCTCATATTGCATGTACAACAAAATTTTCTTTACAATTCTTTCAAAAAAAAAATCAAAACACACTGAACCAGATTTAGGGCACACATTTAATTTGTAAATGAGATAATCACTTCTTTGTTTGTGTGGCCCCTTTTTGTTTAGTGTAGCATAAAAAATTGTAAAGAAGATAAAAACATACATATCTTTTAGAGAACCACCACCATGGTGTACACCCGTAGCCAAGCCCAATCACGGGCAGAAGCTGTAGAAAGTGTATAAGGGGGCACAAGTGACCACCGTTATAGCCCCAAGGACTTGGTTATTCCACCTTGGCGGCCTGAACCACAATATAGTCCACATCATACCATGACAAAACAGGACTATAGAGGCACCCCTTTGAGGGGCACTCCCATTCAACACAACACATTTCAGGAGGAGTACATACATAGGAAGTCCCCCTTAGACACTCATTATGAGTGGCCACCATGCGATGAAGCGCTAGAATAGCATAGGGTCCATAAGGAGGGGCCACATGATTACATCATCCCTCCTCTACCCCTTATTGCTATAAAAAACAATAGGCCAAATCCAGAGTGCAAGGCTCTTTAGACAGGGCGAGCCAAATCTACCCGCCCCTTTCATATATATGAAAGGGAGCATGAGGAAGACCACTATATTCCTCAAGAGTAATACATAGCATGGGAGCAATGTGCCTTCGCACCTGCTATTTATCAGGATCACCTACTAAGGCCAGAGCCTCGGGTGAATGTCGCTAACCTCGACAGAGGGAAGCAACCTATAGAGATCTCGAATCACCATGACTAAGATAGACATGTAGGGGAAGCATCTAGACCCCCTAGACCTAAGACAGTGGAACAAATTGAATTGGCATTTACCAAACATACCACCCACCAAGCACAAATCACGTAGCTTGAGCAAGATCAACAATAGTTAGAGCACCTGTATCGTCTTAGCAAAGAGCGCATTCAACGTTAGACAAACAAGTTGCTCCACAAAACTGGGCATGAGACGATTCCAACCCCTCGCACACATAAGATAGAGCTTTATGAGAGGCACAACCCCTTGGTGTGAGATAGGTCTCCACGACCTTATAAAGCATTGCCTCTAAGACCTCTTAGACCTGAGCGAGAGGCCACCCCTAGAGCCAATGATGGGCACCCTCATCGGGCACCCACCCATGTTTATAGGTCACGCCCAGGAACTCCTCAAGAAGCCTATGAGGAATTTGATCAAGAAGAAGAGTGGGCTGAAATGCCCTACCAAGGTAGGGGGGCACCATCCATCTACCCCTCCATAGGCCTCAAGTTCCCCGTAATTCACAATGGGAACAAACCAAAGAGGAAGAGATCAAATACTCCGATGCATGCAAAGCATTGCTAGAGCGTTTAGTCTGTGGAGACGAAGAATTTTGGGCCCTAAAATCCCACTTTACGCTAGCTCCGCAGTCACCCTATGCATCCTTCAGTGCTGGCACCCCCATACCCTGAACACTTCAAAATGCTTCAATTAGAAATCTTTAGAGGGGATGAAGATGCCCAAGAGCATGTGACAAGATTCCTGAGCCAATGCTTTGGCATTAAGGACAATGATGCATTGCTTCTAAGAATGTTTATAACCATGTTTGTAGGCCCTACCTCGGATTGGTTTATGCAGTTGCCGAAGCATAGCATCAGTAACCTGGACCAGCTAGTGGATGCGTTCCTCGAATGTTTTTCCTTCAACACCAAGAAGAAGGCATCGTTAAGTGACCTAGCTAGCCTCAGTTAGTATGAGGAGGAGACCATGGTGGCTTATGGAAATTGGTGGAGAATGTTGCTTTCAAAGCTTCCTTACCTCCCTCCTATGGCCGACCTGAGGCTGACTTGACCCAAATGTTCTTGAAAAGTTGTCTAAGGTCGATCTCCATGCTATTGCAGCTACAACAATATGCCACTCTCGAGAAAGCCCTGGCGCAAGCCAGAATCATCAAGGAGATCAAGATACAGGATGGCAAGATTGCCAAGCCACACAAGAAAGAGTGGCCCACAAATACCAAAACTAGGTTCATGCAACCAAAAACCACTGCGGTCAATCAGGTTGCCATAAACATACCAAATCCTACACAGATGACATAGCCTCCAAAGGCTAATTATCAGGCAGTTCCTCTTGATAGCTATGAAAAGGAAAATCATAGGCAAGAGAAAAATCAGCAGCGCCACCCTAGGTGACAATTCAAACCCTTCACAAAGTCTAAAGAATCCTTGTTTGACCGTTTGTTCATGGTAAACTTGATAAACCTGCCAGAAAGTCAGCCCATAGACCCCAACGTGTCAAAAAACAAGGTCTATAGGGAAGACTTGTACTATAGATTTCACCGCTAGAAAGGACATGACCTTTACACATGTTGGAAGTTCAAAAGCTTAGTGCAATACCTAATAGAAAACAAAATGCTAGCGATGGATAATCCTGTAGCACCAAGCAACCAATAGATGGAGGTCTTCAAAGACCCCCTGCCTGCCCATGATGCACAGGCAAAGACTCTACAAGTCAATGAGGTGACACAAAACTGCCCCATGCAGGGGTATGTAGGGATGATAAGCATAGTGACACGGGACAAGAGGTACCCAAGCACAGCTGCCCCTGCTGCAGCTATAGGAGAGGTTCCATCAATGTCATAACCTCAAAAGCACCCTACGCAACCTCCTCTACCTAGACTAGTGGCCACGATTCAGACTAAACTTACCCAAATTTGAAGGACCACGTCAGCTAGGCTCTCCATCTATGAGCTCATCCAATAGTCACCGCCCCTTCAGGAGGCTCTAATGGATATAATCAAAGCCATTGAGCCACAACCCCATGAAGCAAACTATTTCAACAACTTTGTGGGACATGTAAAACGATGTACAAAACCAGTCATCACCTTTAGAGAAGAAAAACTGAAATTAGTGACTGGTGATATGGCAGATCCACCCCTACACATCATTGCACGGGTCAACGGGATTCCATTTAAGAGGGTGCTTGATGCAGGAGCATCCAGTGGCAGCACAACAATCTTGCATCACCAAACAAAAAAAAACAAAAGCAACAAGAAAAATATTCTAAGAAAAATATTCAAAGGTGTCGCGATATCGCGACATAAAGTGTCGCGATATCGCGACATAAAAGGTGTCGCGATATCGCGACGTATTTTGAAAAACTTTCGAAGTGTCGGGAGTGTCGCGAAATCATGACATAACAGATGTCACAAAATCATGACGTATTTTGAAAAACTTTCGAAGTGTCGGGGAGTGTCGCGAAATCGCGACATAACAGATGTCATGAAATCGCGACGTATTTTGAAAATACTCTCGAAGTGCCGGGAAGTGTCGCGAAATCGCGACATAACAGATGTCACAAAATCATGACGTATTTTGAAAATATTTTGAAGTGCTGGGAAGTGTCGCGAAATCGTGACATAACAGATGTCGCGAAATCGCGACGTATTTTGGAAAATATTTTGAAGTGCCGAGAAGTGTCATGAAATCGTGATGTATTTTGAACAAAGGCAAGGGCCAAAGAAAGTGTCACGATATCGCGACATAATAGGTGTCGCGATATCGCGACGTGTTTTAAGCAAAGCAAGAGCAAAAGGAAAGTGTCGCGATATCGCGACATAGAAAGTGTCGCGATATCGTGACAAGTTGAAACAAAAGCCGTGGGCAAAGGAAAGTGTCGCGATATCGCGACACATTGGCAATCAAGGACAAAAGCCAAAAAAGTGTCACGATATCGTGACATATTAGCAAAGAACGACCAAAACCGGAAAAATGTCACGATATCACGACAGATGGACTAAGTGGCAAAAGTGTCACGTTTTCGCAACCCGGCTAGGAGAGAGAAGAGCGAAATGAAGAGATGTCACGATATCGCGACATGTTGCTTTTTCGTGGACCGTTACAGAATGACTTTTGACAGTTACCCGAAGTCGTTATAGCAGTTCCAGGGGATCGTTGCAGTGGTTACAGGGACAGTTATGAACGACGGTTACAGCAAGAATCTGTCATTATAAAAAGAGGTTGCTCGAAGGATTGAAGAGGCTGGAAAGACGTAGATTAAGACTGCGAATTTATTTTCTTTCTGTACTTTGTAAATATTTCCATGTTCTCTGAATAAAATTTAGTTTTCTCTTGCTGTTAAATTTGGCTCCCCATCAAGTGGTATCAGAGCGAGAAGATTTTGAGTGTGTAAGCAGAGCGCCGAACGTGAGGCAGCTTGCACCAGGATCCAGGGTTAAGGGTTCTGAGAAGAAGTGAAGAAGAATGCCGCCGTGAAGAAATCATGGTGCTGGAAGGAACGTGGTTCTTGAAGGAGACTTTCGAGCATTGTAGAGGCAAGTGCAGGCCCTACAGGAAGAATTACGAAGAGGAGTAGAGCCAAGAGGAGAAGACCAGAGCGATGATGAAGCTTGCGGAGTTGATGACCCGTCAGAAGAAGAAGAAGAAGCAATGAGTTCTGTGGAAGCTCGAATGATTAAAGCCATTTCTCAAATTGGGAAAAGGCCGAAGATAGACGTATCCACATATTCTAGAAATTTAAATCCAGAAGAGTTGATTGACTGGATCAACGATATGGAGGAGTATTTTGAATATGAGGAGGTTGAAGATCCAAATCGGATAAAATTTGCAAGAACAAAGTTGAAAGGCCATGCTGGCATATGGTGGAAAGGAGTGCAGTTGGAACAAAATCGAAGAGGAAAAGAAAATATCACCAGGTGGGATCGAATGGTTGAAAAGCTGAAATGGCAGTTTATTCCAGCAGATTACGAATTAGATCTGCTAAGGAAAATGCAGAGTTTGCGACAGTCCAACAAGTCTGTTAAAGAATATATAGAGGAATTTTTTAAAATTTCCATCAGAACCGGCCATACAGAGGCAAATAAAGAGAGAGTAGCCCGTTACATTAATGGGTTGAGAACCAGCATACAAGAAGAATTGAGTTTGGTTCGAATGAGCACCATTGAAGATGCTTACCAGTTTGCTCTAAAGGTGGAAGAGAAACTGAACCGAAGATTTGACAAGTAAACAGAGAGGAAGAGGTCGTGGTGGAAGAACTGGTGCAGGTAAATATGACGACCAGAAGAAGACTGGTGAAACAAGCAATCACCAGGAACAGAAGGAGGAGAATGCATACCGGCCCCGTAATCAGAACAATGATTATCAAAGGGGAAGAGGTAGAGGTGGACGCGGATATGGAAGAGGAAGATTTCGTGGAACCTGCTTCAATTACGGGGAAGAGGGGCATCGATCATATGAGTGTCCCCAACACCAAGAGGCACCGAATAGAAGGCCTGAAGCAAATGCTCAAGTTGCGGTTGTTGATGATGGTGTTGAATCTGAGCACTCTGAAGAAGTAGAGTGAGGAGAAGTGATGATCACAAGGAGAACCTTGTTGAACGAAGAGAGGGAACCAGACCAGCGAAAAAGCCTGTTTCGCACGAGGTGCAAATGTTCAGGTAAAATCTGTAATATTATTATTGATAATGGTAGTACAAGATAATTTGGTCTCTGAGGATATGGTGACTAAGTTAAAGCTAGAAAGAAGGCAGCACCCGCATCCATACCGGATTGCGTGGTTGCGGAAGGACCATAGAGCATTGGTCAGTGAACAATGCTTGGTCAAGTTTCAAATTGGAAGATACCAGGATGAGGTCCTATGTGATATTTTGTCGATGGATGCTTGCCATTTGTTGCTTGGGAAGACCATGGCAATTTGACGGATGTGCGACGCATGATGGGCATGCAAATACCTATTCCCTGACAAAATATGGAGTGCGCCACAAAGCTGAAGCCATTGAAGGAGGTTGAGGAAAAGGTATGCAATAATGCTAGAATTTGTTTAGTAGATGGCAAAAAATTTTTGGATGGTCTAAAGAGGGATTCAATGTGTTATGCATTAATTCCTACTGTAAAGAGAGAAGAAACTACGGACATTCCAGCAGAAGTTGAACATCTGTTAGCAGAATTTCTTGATATTATATCAGACAATGTGCCTGAGGGTTTGCCGCCAATGAGGAAGATTAGTCATCAGATTGACTTAATGCCAGGATCTAGCTTACCCAATAAGGCCACCCATAGAATGTCTCCTATAGAAAATGAAGAGTTGAACCACCAGGTTCATGAATTGTTGAGGAAGGGTTTGATTCGAGCAAGTTTGAGCCCTTGTGCAGTACCGACAGTACTTGCACCAAAGAAGAATGGCGAATGGCGAATGTGCATTGATTCCCAAGCCATTAATAAAATTACCATTAAATATCGCTTTCCATTACCCAGAATGGATGATATAATGGATTGTTTGAGTGGAGCTAAATACTTCACTAAGATTGATTTAAAGAGCGGATATCACCGGATACGCGTCAGAGAGGGTGACGAATGGAAGACAACCTTTAAAACCAAAGAGGGTTTGTATGAGTGGTTAGTTATGCCATTTGGATTGACTAATGCACCCAGTACGTTCATGAGGCTGATGAATGAGGTATTGCGTGACTTCCTGGAAAAGTTCGTGATAGTTTATCTGGATGATATTTTAATTTTTAGTAAAACATTGGACGAGCATTTGATGCATGTTCGGACAGTTTTTGAAAAGCTACGAGAGGAGCAGTTATTGATAAATTTACAGAAGTGCAGTTTTGTACAGAAAGAGTTGATATACCTAGGATTTGTCATCTCAGAGGAGGGTCTAAAAATGGATCCTGAGAAGGTGAAGGCTATCATTGAATGGCCTGCCCCAAGGAATGTAACAGAGGTAAGATCATTTCATGGTCTTGCAAGTTTCTATAGAAAGTTTATTAGAGACTTTAGCAGTATTTGTGCACCCCTAACAGAAACTATGAGAGGGGATAAGAAAGAATTTAAGTGGACTGCCAAGGCAGGTACCAGTATGGACATATTGAAGAAGAAAGTGACAGAACAACCCATTCTGGCACTTCCAGATTTTAATAAAGTGTTTCAGGTTGACTGTGATGCCAGTGGCAGTGCCATTGGAGCTGTATTGAGCCAAGAAGGTAAACCTGTTGCATACTTTAGTGAAAAATTAAATGATGCTAGAAAGAAATACTCTGTTTATGATCAAGAATTCTATGCTATAATTCAGGCTCTTAAGAAATGGAGACATTATTTGCTAGCCAAAGAGTTTGTTTTATATACTGACCATCAAGCTTTGCAGTATATAAATAGTCAAGGTAAACTTAACCAGCGACATTTGAAGTGGGTTGAATTCCTATAGAGTTATACCTTTGTCCTGAAGCATAGAAGTGGCAAATCTAATAGAGTTGCGGATGCCTTGAGTAGAAGGCATAATTTGTTGATAGAAATGAGAGTGGAAGTTGTTGGGTTTGATGAACTTAAGAGTTTATACCCAGAGGATCCAGATTTCGTAGAGGCATGGATGGCATGTTTGTCTCCTACTACTGTGGATCGCACTAAGTGGTTGGATTTTATGATCCAAGATGGGATGCTATTTCGGAAGAACCAATTGTGCATTCCTCGAAGTTCCATGAGGGAAAATCTGATCAAAGAGAAACATAGCGAAGGACTAGCGGGACATTTTGGTCGAGATAAGACCATTGCTCTAGTTAGTGAGAATTACCATTGGCCACAGTTGCAGCCGGATGTGACAAAATTTGTGCAGGGTTGTAGAGTGTGCCAGATGGCGAAAGGAGTAAGCCAGAATACAGGAATGTATCAGCCATTGCCTGTACCGGAGAGACCATGGGAGGACATCGGTATGGATTTTGTTCTTGGTCCGCCAAGGACACAACGCGGAAATGATGCCATTTTTGTTGTCGTTGACGGGTTTTCAAAGATGGCCCATTTTATTCCATGCCAGAAGACAAGTGATGTTGTTCATATTGCAGGCTTGTTTTTCAAGGAGGTAGTACGCCTTCATGGTCTACCCCAAAGCATTGTCTCGGACAGAGATACCAAATTTGTGGGTTATTTTTGGAGAACTCTATGGAAGAAGCTAAAAACAGAATTGAAGTTCAGTTCTGCGTACCACCCGCAGACTGATGGACAGACAGAAGTAGTCAACAGAAGTTTGGGTAATCTTCTACGATGTCTGGTAGGTGATAAACCCAAGGGATGGGATCTGATTTTACCACAGGCAGAGTTTGCTTACAATAATTCTGTCAATCGAAGTACTGGTAAATCCCCATTCCAGATAGTGTATGGGAACAACCCGAGAAACGCTTCTGAGTTGAGGCCGATGGATAAAGGAGAAAAGCGCAGTGCTGAAGCTGAAGACTTTGTAGCACACATGAAGAATTTACATGAAGAGGTCCAACAACATATCAGTAAAATGAATGCTACGTACAAAGCCAGAGCAGATCAGAAGCGGCGTTTCAAGGAATTCCAGATAGGAGATGAAGTCATGGTTCACTTGCACAAGGAACATTTTCCAAGCAAAACCTACAATAAGTTGAAGATGAAGAGGTTTGGACCATGCCGAATCATAGGTAAACGAGATTCAGGAAATGCCTATGAAGTAGATCTACCAAGTGAGCTGAATATTTTGCCTATTTTTAATATTTTAGACTTGGTCGAATATCATGAAGGAAGTAGCAGCGAGACACCAAGTATGACTTTGTGGAGAATTCCAGCATCTACTCCAGCCAAAGAGGAAATCGAAGACATACTCGACACTCGCGCAGGCCGAAGTACCCGAAACAGACAATATTCAGAGTATTTGGTCAAGTGGAAGGGCCGACCTGTCGAAGATGCAACTTGGTTGTCCAAAACAGAGGTTGATCACCTGGGTTTTCCTCTGCCCATCCAGAAGTGAAGATCACTTCTCAATCTACCCCGGGTGTCTGATGCAGGAGCATCCGGTGGCAGCACAACAATCTTGCATCACCAAACAAAAAAAAAAAAACAAAAGCAACAAGAAAAATATTCTAAGTGTTGAAAAGTGTCGCGATATCGCGACATACAAGGTGTCGCGATATCGCGACGTATTTTGAAAAATACTCTAAGTGTCGGGAAGTGTCACGAAATCGTGACATAATAGATGTCGCGAAATCGTGACGTATTTTGAAAATACTCTAAGTGTCGGGAAGTGTCACGAAATCGTGACATAACAGATGTCGCGAAATCACGACGTATTTTGAAAAACTTTCGAAGTGTCGGGAAGTGTCACGAAATCACGACATAACAGATGTCGCAAAATCATGACGTATTTTGAAAATACTCTAAAGTGCTGGGAAGTGTCACGAAATCATGACATAACAGATGTCGCGAAATCGTGACGTATTTTGGAAAATACTCTAAGTGCTGGGAAGTGTCGCGAAATCGTGACATAAAAGATGTCGCGATATCGCGACGTATTTTGAACAAAGGCAAGGGCCAAAGAAAGTGTCACGATATCACGACATAAAAAGTGTCGCGATATCGCGACGTGTTTTAAGCAAAGCAAGAGCAAAAGGAAAGTGTCGCGATATCGCGACATAGAAAGTGTCACGATATCGCGACAAGTTTAAACAAAAGCCGCGGGCAAAGGAAAGTGTCGCGATATCGCGACACATTGGCAAACAAGGACAAAAGCCAAAAAAGTGTCGCGATATCGCGACATATTAGCAGAGAACGACCAAAACCAGAAAAATGTCGCGATATCGCGACAGATGGACTAAGTGGCAAAAGTGTCACGTTTTCACGACCCGACTAGGAGAGAGAAGAGCGGAATGAAGAGATGTCGCGATATCGTGACATGTTACTTTTTCGCAGACCGTTACAGAACGACTTTTGACAGTTACCCGAAGTCGTTACAGCAGTTCCAGGGGATCGTTGTAGTGGTTACAGGGACAGTTACAAACGATGGTTATAGCAAGAATTTGTCATTATAAAAAGAGGTTGCTCGAAGGATTGAGGAGGCTGGAAAGACGTAGATGAAGATTGCAAATTTTATTTTCTTTCTGTAATTTGTAAATCTTTCCATGTTCTCAAAATAAAATTTAGTTTTCTCTTGCTATTAAATTTGGCTCCCCATCAGTGTTGGTGGACACTGGCTCGTCCAACAATATAATCACAACAACGACATTGAAACACCTCAATTTGCCAACATATCACATTGTGACATCCACCTATACTCTTCGAGCATTCAATGATGCGATATGCTCTATGGTTGGCACAATTGTCCTGCCCATCCAAGTGGGACAAAAGACTATTCCTATGTTGTGCCACATCCTGGAAGGTGAGATGGCCTACAATATTTTGCTGGGCCAGCCTTGGATTAGGGACATGAAGTGTGTCCCTTCGATAGCCCATAAATGCCTAAAGTACACATACAAAGGGCAAGTGCATGTAGTCCCGGCAGACTTAGAGCCCTTCAAGTATTGCAATGCGGTGCAACTGATGCCACAATCGACCCTCCCATTGACACATTTGGAATTTCAATTGAATCCATCCAAACAGGGTCTGATTTCACATACATCCCTTCTGTTAAGTCCCTCAAATCACCAATCGGGCCCATATTCATCATCTGGTCCTTCACCAACGACACCACCTATGATGGCCACATCGAAGGACAATGGGAAGAATCCCCTGGAAGAGATACCACCATTGGTATCAACCATCTCTATCGAAGAGGTGCCCAGTCGAATGGAAGTCGAGACGCTTGGTTCACCCAACATGGAGTGGACCGAGGAAGAACTCCCATTCCCTCCCCCTCAACCACCAACGATCACTGTTGAGATGGCCAATACGGGCCTGGGAGAGTATCTAGTGCGAAAAATTATAGCAACACCTGCGCTTGAGTCCATGGAGGACATGGGGAGACCTCGCATCCCCATCGGCACTA
Organism: Wollemia nobilis; assembly: GCA_028583015.1. Taxonomy (NCBI): domain Eukaryota; kingdom Viridiplantae; phylum Streptophyta; class Pinopsida; order Araucariales; family Araucariaceae; genus Wollemia; species Wollemia nobilis. Next base: position 1,649,318 of record JAQPPZ010013020.1, on the reverse strand, counting down.
TTGTCCCTTTGGGCTACCCACCAAATCAATTTTTTTTTTTATATGGGGGCCTCGACAATGGCATTGAAACTTACCTGCAAGAGGAAGAGGACGAAGAGCCTTTTGCTGAGAACATCAACTATCTGTCCAACCCAAAATTTGCTCTAAAATACCTTGGCCAATGTAATTGGAATGGATATGGGTTGGGCAGATATGAACAAGGGGTGCACATTCTTGGTCAACCAAGATATCAGATGCCATACGAAAAATCATGAGTAGGGTTCAACCACCCTCTGCCCCTTGACATCTTAGTGGAGAACATGCAAGATCTAGGGCTAGGCAACAAGGATGGGTTGGCACAAGATCCATATGCCAATCCTAACACAACATACACATTGGGGGATTATCTCCCATTGTTAACAACCAACCTTGTGGGCCTCAACAACTTCCCCCATTCGATCAAGAAAGGGGAAAGTTCAAGAAATTGCCTTCAAGAGGGATATAGACAAGGCCAAGAAGGATCTTCAAAATATGATTCAGAGTATGAGGTAGCACCTTGGGACCCTTTCAAGTCCGATAGCAATCACTCGCAAGTGATGCCCATAGATGAATATCATGAGAACTTCATGGTGATGTTCCCCTTGAATGCTCCAATCGAGTGATTTCCACCTCAAGAGAATCAGGTCCTCCCGTAGAGAGCAGAACAACCCCGATGGGACCAAATTAACTTGCTCGAGCAGAGCGATCCCCACATGCCACAAACAGTTTTTGAAGCCAATGAAGGCCTATGGATCTCTAATAGTGATTATGAAGATGAGACTAAGATGACATATCTCAACCATATGCAGCAACGAGAATACCCCATGGACATTGACGATATGTTTGAACAACTGAGCATAGGACCAAGGCATAGGTGGAACCTAAACCAAGCGTAGTTGGACCAAGTACTGCACCCGCAACTTCAGGTATATAGAGAGAATCCTCCACCTAGAGACCCTATAGAGCCATCAGTGTCAAGGGCAAACCCTATCCTTTTATCTACACATAGGGTTGATCCATTTGTGCCAATACCCATAGAGCCAGATTTAGAGCACAAAGATCACCAAGGATGTTCGAGTCACCACTCGTGTGGTAATGGAGACCAAATTCAATTCATCAACATGATCTCCATTGACTTAACCGCCCCCATCCACAATCCAACCAATATCGCATGACCATTGTATCTAAACCTATATGCCATAGACTGGGGTCATGCGAACTCACCCACATCCCCATCAGAGTACTGGCCTTGTAATGAGATGCTTCATTTCACCCCAAGACCAACTCAGGATATCTTCCATTCTGAAGAGGAACCTGACATTCCAAACATAAATTTAAATTTAGAAAATGATGTCCACCTGATCCCAACTCCACATTAGTTGGAGGACGGATCCCACGTGTCAGTCGAAGAGACGACTGACGTAGACATCGACTCTGATCCAATGAATCCGTAGATCATCAAGCTAGGGGTAAGTCTATCCCCCAAAGAGCAAGCTGATTACATTACCCTTCTCAAAGAGAAGAAGGAGGTTTTTGCATGGTCCTACAAAGACATGTCGGGGCTAGACCCGTAGCTAGTCACGCATAATCTAACGCTTGATCCGACAGTCAAGCAAGTCAAGAAAAAACTACATAAGATGCACCCAATAGTGGCATTAATGCTAAAATATGAATTACAAAAGTTTTTGGATGCATAGTTTGTCATCTGCGTAGATTACCCACCATGGTTGTCCAACATGATGCCCATCAAAAATCCTGATGGGAGGATTCGCATATGCACTGATTTTCAAGATCTAAACAAAGCGAGTCCCAAGGACGATTTCCCTTGCCTAGCATTGACACATTGGTAGACGCTACAACAGGCCAAGAAATGCTTTCCCTCATGGATGGTTTCTTGGGATACAACCAGATTCGTATCAATCTCGAGGATCAACTAAAAATGATGTTCACAATGCCTTGGGGGACATGCCCTTTGGCCTCTAAAACGTTGGCGCCACATACCAACGCATTATGACATACATCTATAATGATCACATGCATAAAACTTTGGAAGATTATATGGATGATTTGTTGGCCAAATCTCTTTTGCACCCAGATCATCTCGATGACTTAAGAAAGATCCTCGATCGCCTCATCGAACACAAAGTCAGACTAAACCCCAAGAAGTACGTATTTTGTGTCACATCTGGAAAACTCTTGGGTTTCATAGTCTCAAAATGAGGCATCGAGGTAGATCCACATAAAGTCAAGGCAATCCTTGAAATGCTTCCCCCAACCACCATCAAGCAGCTCAGAAGCTTGCAGGGAAAGGTCGCATCAATAAAGTGCTTCATAGCGCAGCTATCTGACAAGTGCTGACCCATGAATAAATTATTACACAAGGGGGTAGCATTTCATTGGGATGATGAGTGCCAGTTAGCCTTCAATGACATTAAATAATACTTTGCTTCGTTGATAGTATTGGCACCACCGAGGCCAGGAGTGCCATTCTATTTGTACATCTTAGCTACTGAGGTGGCATTGGGTGCCATGCTAGCCTAGAAAAATGAACTACATAAAGAATAGGCTAATTATTACCTTAGCCGCACCCTAGTCAGTTATGAACTTAACTATGCATACATCGAGAAGCTATGCTTAGTAGTGGTATTTACCACCAAAAATCTATGCCACTACATGCTGAGCAATACGATGTATGTTATGTCTAAGGAGAATCCATTGTGGTACATGATGAGTTGCACTTATCATAGTAGTCACACTGTGAAATGGATCATGTTGTTGATAGAGTTTGACATTGAATTCATTGGACAGAAGTACATCAAAGGTCAAGTCATCACTGATCAAATAGTAGAGGCTCCTCTCAAAGATGATCAGCCTCTGATCGTAGAGCTACCCGATGATGGGGTCTTCCATGTCTCAGAATCGCTAGATTCTGATGAGCCTGAGTCACAGGCCGACATAACCCTATTTTTTGATGGTTCTAAATGTGAGCAAGGGGGTGGAACGGGAATTGTATTCTTCACACCGTAAGGGGCTCCAATGCATCTTTCATTTAAACTTGATTTCTTGTGCACCAATAACAATTCCGAATACAAAGCCTTGCTCATAGGTCTTTAGACAGTAATCACCATGAACATCAAACACCTAAATATCTTTGGTGATTCACTGTTAATTGTCAACCAAGTGAAAGGGGTATTCCAATGCAAATGCTCAGTTTTGTAGGCCTACAAAGCCCTTATGGATAAGTTCCTGGAAAGGCTTGAATGGTACGACATCGAGGCACTACCTCGATCATTGAATCATTTTACGGACACTATGGCCTCCTTGGGGTCACTCATCCTGCAAGACAATTTTGGTGATATGACAACCATTCAAGTCAAAATATTATCACAATCCATGATGGAGCGTGCAAGCTCTGACCTAACACCAGGAATCCACATGATCCAGATTGAACCATCTCAGGATAATTCTCTCGAATCCATGATAGTCTGAATCACGCCAACTAGGGGTCCTTGTTCTCCCCAACCCATCTTAATAGCCACACAATGCTATTATTACAAGTTCTTTTCCACTCAGCTTTTACTAGGGATGAACTTCAAGAGGGCTTGGAAATTCATACCATCGAGGTTTCTGATCAACAGGATTGATACACACCCATAAGAGACTACCTCAAGCTAGGTAACCTCCCACTTGGGTTGACGCATGCCACGAAAATATCATTCAAATAGAAAGTGGTAAAACATGTCTTGCTCGGAGACATTTTATACCTTCGAAGCTACGAAGGAATCCTCCTCCATTTCTTGGACCATCAGGAGTCCACTTGGGCGATCACCCAAGCGTACGATGGTACATGTGGTGGCCACTTTAGTGGTATGGCCATCGCAAAGTGCATTCTTTGCATGGGCTATTATTGGCCATCTTTAGAGTGAGATTGTTGTGCGTATGTAAGGAAGTGCGTGAAATGTCAACACCATGCTAATTTGACACACATACCTTCTCAGGCCTTGCAGTTGATCCAATAGGCTTGGCCATTTTTGTAGTGGGTCTTAGATCTAATCGAAAAGATCTCCCCTGCATTGTCAGGTCATCACACGTTTATCATAACAGCCACAGAATACTTCACCAAGTGGGTGGAAGCAATTCTGCTTACTTCTATGATTGGAAACCGCATTGCAGAGTTTATTTTACATAACATCATATGTAATTTTGTATTCCATCCAATATCATCTCGGATAATAGGATGTCGTTTAAGAACAAAGATGTGCGTGCTTTAACAATGAAGTACAAAATTCAGCATAGTTTTTTGACACCCTATTATCTGTAGGCAAATGGGCAAGTAGAGGCGTCAAAAAAAATGCTAGTTTCCATCCTTAAAAAGATAGTCATAGATAATTATAAGGATTGGCACATCCAAATACCACTTGCCCTGTGGGCTTATCGCACTAGCATTCGGACGCCCACTAGGGCCACTCCATTTTTGTTGGTGTATGGATCTGAGGCAGTCATGCCTCTCGAGTTGGAAATACCTTCCCTATGCATATCAATGCAAGAGTTCATCGATGATGACATTGCATGGTAGGTTTGGTTAGACCAGCTTACGTTGCTTGACGAACGATGCATCAATGCTCTCGAACATTTACGTATCTATCAAGAGCGACTTAAGAAAACATATAACATAAAAGTTCACTTGAGGGACTTTCAGGTTGGTGACCTGGTCTTAAAAGAGAACCAACAAAATTCTAACTTGCCACCCCATTTAAGGGACAAGTTCACGACAAATTGGTTAGGTCCTTATGTCATCGACAGTAAAATAGGACTTGGAAAATACCGGCTCGCCTCCCTTGAAGGAATCAAGGAACTAGAACCCTTGAAAATAAATCATTTGAGGCCATTCCACATTTAAAAGAACCATGGCCCACCCCAAAAAGCTCCAAGGATTCCCATAATCACTTGGTCAACCCAAAAATACCCCAAAGGTACCCATGACCCTTTGGTCAAACCCAAATGCTCCAAGGATTCCCATAATCGCTTGGTCAACCCAAAAATGCCCCAAAGGTACCCATAATCCCTTTGGTCACTCCAAAAAGCTCCAAGGATTCCCACAATCGCTTGGTCAACCCAAAAATACCCCAAAGGTGTCCATAATCTCTTTGCTCAAACCAAAAGCTCCAAGGGTTCCCGCAATCGCTTGGTCACCCAAAATGCCCCAGAGGTATCTATAGTCCCTTTGGTCAAACCAAAAGCTCCAAGGATTCCCACAATCGCTTGGTCAACCCAAAATGCCCCAGAGGTATCTATAATCTCTTTGGTCAAACCAAAAGCTCCAAGGATTCTTGCAATCACTTGGTCAACCCAAAAAGCCCCAAAGGTACCCATAATCCCTTTGGTCAAACCAAAAGCTCCAAGGATTCCCGCAATCACTTGGTCAACCTAAAAACGCACCAAAGGTATCCATAATATCTTTGGTCATACCAAAAGCTCCAAGGGTTCCCACAATCGCTTGGTCAAAAATAAATATTAAAAAAAAAAAAAAAACAACAGATAATCAAAAATAACAAAAAAATAGCATCTCACTTTCATGCATAAACTTAAATCAAAACACAAAAAGAAACTGCATTAGGCATCACACACATACATTGCATATTTGCTGGTCATACATGTCAAAAGCACCATAGACTATAATTACTCAACAATTCCATCATTTCCCACATTTTTCCGCTTTGTAAATGATCTAACAAGCATAACGCCATCCACATTTTTCACCATTTCATAGTCAGTTGTCTTCTAATGTATTTAGGGTTTTTTTTGTCATTCAGATGCCTTTAGATTTCTAGCGAAAAATTGCACAAATTCAGACATATTTTACAAATATAGAGTTTTACTTGGATCATGCCTTGTTACATAACACCCCAACACAAGATTAAAACACAAAAATTCCCAAGTTGTGTGAACGAAAGATGAAACCTGTGAAGTGGTTCAAGTTACCATAAGTGAAATGGTTAAGAAAAAAATGGAGTCGAACTTGAATCCTTGGAACACTCAACATTCGAAATGTCATGAGGTGATCCTCAGTCTCGGTTTGGTGGATAACCTATTGGTCACTGGCGGCAAACCTCCCGCATGATGATATATCTATCGCATTAAACTGTGTACAGATCAATGTTTGTATGTGGATGAGCTAGCTTATGGTATCCTAGATTGCACCAAAGATTAATATTACTAAATACAACAAAGGAGTTAGTGGAACTAATTAAGTGATCCTCAGTACAGTTTTGGTTGACAGCCTACCTGGCACTGGCGGTATCCTGACAACTACCACATAAAAAAATTCAATTGCACACACAAGGATGTGAAATAACTTGGTAAAAATCAAGTCTGATTCATACCTTGTTCAAAAGTCTTGTGAGATAAATGTACAGTCTTGGCTAGTTAGTTAAAACATCTGAGTCTCAGAAAAACCTTAACTACATTATAAAATAATTGTTGTACATTTCATTACTTACATCACCATCAGAAAAGACAAACAAAAATTACACAAGAAAAGTCATCTCACAAAGCAATCACATAGTACAGAAAGCCAGTAAATCCTGTACAGTCTAAGGTGCCACTGCCTATGTATCAACAAATCAATTCATCCCTTCCATATGCATATATCATATAATAGAAACATTCGCATTCACAATAACACATGCATACATCAACATAAATAAATGTGCATAAAATAAACAATAAATCATGACAAGTGTATAATAAAAAAAAGAGAGTCATGTATATATTAAGTCAAAAATACCCTCAAGCTACAATAAAACGGTCCTCTGACCTCACAAAAAAAAATAAAAAACTCAAAATCCTCAAAGCCTAGGGAGTCGACCACCATGATCACGCAGGATCGATGCGACTGGAACTACCCCCAGTGGTGTGGGTCCTATGGGACCTCTCAGGGTGGCTGCTGCCAATCCTCATATCATGCCCACTAATGCTACCCTCACCCAGCTGCCTACGACGAGAGGATGCAGACTGCTTAGTCTCGTTGCCTCTCGTACGGTGTGACGATCCACCTCTAGTAAGCTCAGGTAACTGTCCATCGAGGCGAATAATCTCTGCCTCCAAATCCACTCGAAATCGACCCCACTCCACATCCCTCTGGCGGTACATAGCCAATGCATCATCCCGCTATGCCAATTGAGCCTATAGGCGATCCCTCTCAATGCTGTGCTCCTCATCCCGTCTCCGTAGTAGGTCCTCCAATCGTGCTATCTTAGCACAAAACCTAGCCTCCCTGTCCCCTAGAATTGCTTGAGGCATGGGCATCTCTGGGATGGCAGGCTACTCTGGTACCCACTGCTCCAGGATGTCTTGTGTATCCGGATACTCCAAAACCCCTAAATCATCCCTAGTGAAGTCATCAACCTCCACCATATCTGCATCATCGAGCAGAGCCCCCCAACCCTCCCTCGGTGCCTCTACACCCCCACCACCTGCTGATGCTGCATCTGGACCTCCTAGAGGCCCCTCACCCTGCCATCGCAACATCATCCACCATTGGTCATACTCTGTAGTCACCTCGACATTGTCCACATCAGGGACATTAATCACTACATTAGACTCCTCACCCAGTGGATCAATAATCGGCCAGGCTAGAGTCCTCTTGTCGCCTCGATGCCGATAGATCAAGGGATCACCAGGAAATCCCTGGTGCACCCCAAACTATCGAGTCACCTAGATGTACAAGAAGTACTCCTGCTCTGTCCCATGTTGCCCGATCAACCACCTACCCCTACACACCCGTCGAAGCCACTCGCTAGCCTCAGGCCATGCTGGACAGTCCCTATATAGCCACTAGAACACCTCCCCTGGAGCAAGACACGAGAAGGCCTCAGTATAGTTCTCTACAACACCTTCCCACCATCGAATTTGCCCATGCTCCTTCGACCCCTGCCATAATGTGGCATAGCCAATCTCCCTGTCCACCATCTCTACCTGAGTGGTCCAAGGCAACCCCTGCGACCACTCCACAACTATGTGTTGACACCCCCAACACTGCAATAGGTAGCTGCACCCAATCCCCTTTTGCCTCTGGAAACAGACCTTGTAAAACTCATCATAAAGCTATTCCAGTAGCGTCTGACCCCACCTCATAATCAGTGGTGCTACCGTCGGACACTCCACAAGTCTAAACACTACCTCAAGCAGGTTCCAAGGCAACCTCGCACCTGACGAGTCAAGAAGCAGCATGTTGGAGATGGAGGTCATAAGCAATGCATGCCTCACCCCCAACACACCCTTATCTAGCCACCACCGCACTAAAATATTGCCAATCATGCAGTCCCCATCTGCCCTCTCCATCGCCCTATCCACCCCCATCTCTGTCGCATGCCCAAAGCACCGTGTCAGCATCATCATTTGCTGATCATGAGGAGTCATTCAAATGGGCAGCCCATCTATTGAAATCCATAGAATTTGATGCACGTCCTCCAAATTCGCTGTCATATCCCCTGTTGGGAGATGAAATGTGTTGGTGTGGGGATACCACAAATTGATCAAGGCAGTCAGCTATGCCCGATCCCCCATCATAGGCTCTAGTCGTGTCACTTTCTTGAGCCTAAGGGCATCAATCCAATCCCAATCTACCACAATCAACACATCCCGTGCATCAGAAAATACCATCGACTGATGGTACCGACTCTTCACAACCTAAAAAACAAAAACATTAAAACATGACAACAAAAAAACTATACAACAATAAAACGAATGTACAACAATGTATACAAACAAAAACAAAAAAAACAAAACAAAAATTAACTAGGGCTTAACATTAGTCTAAACGAAAAATAAAAAAACATTAAAAAAATCAAATAAACAACACAAAAAATACAAATTTTAAACTAGGGTTTTTAATCTTAGTCTAAACAAAAAATCAAATAAAACAAACAAAATCATACTAGGGTTTTTAACCTTAAGTGTGGACAAAAAAATCAAACAAAAACATTAAAACTATACTAGGGTTTTTAACCTTAAGTGTAAACAAAAACAAATTAAAACACAAAAATCATCTAGGGTTTTTTTAACCTTATTATGAACAAAACAAAACAAATAAAACCACAACATTCATCTAGGGTTTTAACCTTAATGTGACAAAAAAAACAATGATAAAATGTGAGTTTTAAAAATTCATATAAAAACAAACAAATAACAAGTAGAAGGAAGGAGCACCTACCGGTCTCACCTTGGATCCGCCACTCAAATATTCGGTCCTTGCACTCATGGTGTCTACAAAATTTCAATAGTTCTCTGCTACGCAAACTTGCACTCCTCCCCACAGCTCCAAATCGCCAGAAAAACAATTGCAAATGAGTCCAAAACCTAGTTTTGGCCCTTATATAGGCTCTTAGGCCTGTAATCATTCCACCCTGGGATGAGCGCTCTAGTTAGAACTCATCCCACCCTGGGATGATTACAAAATTGGTATTCATCCCACCCTGGGATGATTACAGAGCAAGAAAATAAAAAACAACCACAAAAGCATCCAAAATACACCAAAAACAACAATAAAACTGTCGAACAAAGGCACCTTTGCACCTGCGATTCAATGGCATCCAAAACTGACGTTTGGGGTCACAAATCCTCACTATCATACTCTCGAAGAAGGCTACCATATTCGTACCACTCCACGAGAGGACGGATTTTCGACAATTTCATCCCTAAAAGGCATCACAAAAAGGGTCAAATCCCACCAAAAAACAACAAATAAAACTGCCAAACAAAAGCACCTTTGCGCCTGTGATTCAATGGCATAAAAAACTGATGTTGGGGGTCACAAATCCTCACTATCCTACTCCCTAATAAGGCTACCATAGCCGGACCGCTCCATGGGAGGACGGATTTTCGACAATTTCATCCCCAAAAGGCGTCACAAAAAGGGTAAAAAACCACCAAAAAACAACAATAAAACTACCAAACAAAGTCACATTTGCGCCTGCGATTCATGGCATCCAAAAATGACATTGGGGTAAAAAATCCTGACTATCATACTCCCTAAGAAGGCTACCATAGCCGGACCGCTCCATGGGAGGACGAATTTTTGACAATTTCAACCCCAATAGGCGTCACAAAAAAGGGTCAAAACCCACCAAAAAATAATAATAAAATTGCCGAACAAAGGCGCCTTTGTGCCTAACATTATTGGCATACAAAACCAATTTCGGGGCCATAAATTATCAATATCCTACTCCCTAATAAGGCTACCATATCCGGACCGCTCCACGGGAGGACGAATTTTTGACAATTTCAGCCCCAATAAGCGTCACAAAAAGGGTTAAAACCCACCAAAAATAGGTCCGATTGTTGGGAAATTGCATAAGAATTCAACGGAAAAAAAATGAAGGCACCCTTACAAAAGTTATCTTGGGTCAAGTGACTCATCACTTTTCTCATGTTGGTCATTCCCTCATCGATTCGTCGCTTGAGAGGGTAGTCACACTTAGTCACCAATCAACAAATACACACCCAATCAAGGAAATGGCATGTATTCAAAGAATCATTGACAAAGACAATCACACTCCTACTTGGGGCAGAAAACAAGCAATAATCACAAGCTTATCAAACACTTGGTATTCTAGAATCATGAACTCAAGGTTCCCATAGAAAAAAGGTTGCACCCTTTGCCTATTCATGACTGAACAATGTCCAAGATCAAGTAACACCTCACCGAAAAAGGTTAACACTTGAGTTAAGCTCCTTAGCTCGTCAGAAGCAAGGATTCAAGAATGCGTGCCCTTTCCATACTTGGGGCATCAAACATTGGTTAGGTTACTGAGAAACCCTAATCATTAAGTGCTTTGGTTATCTATTTTTGCTCAGCACTGTGCCACGCATAGTACATCCCAAAAAGGGGCATTTGTAGACACCAAAACAACACCAATCCGATTATGTGGCTACAAGCTCTGATCGAATTGGCATGCATAGCCCCTAGGGCAGCCCCTAGATGTTAAACAATGGTCCTAACCACTCCCAAAGTAGTTTTGGAAGGTCAAAGGTTAATTTGGCACCTTTCAAGCACCCTACTCATTATTCGTTCCACCCTGGGATGATTAGATTACTATGCCCCCCACCCCAAGACGATTAGCAACAATCGCTCTAGGGTGGGGCGAATAGCAAGTTTGACGGGCAAAATTTCAAACCTTGACAAATGGCAGCCTAGATCCACCACTCAACTCCACCTTCAATGCATGGGAGTGCGAGTGAGCATTTTTAAGCTCAAAGAGGCAGTCATGGAGCCCTTAATCAGGGAGGAATCTTCTCTCCCCTGGGAAGGCATGATGGCCAAGTGGCACCCCTGCATGCACATTCAAAGTAGACCTTAAGTTCTATAAAATGGTGAGTCTTCTCACCCAAAAAAAATAACAGATCAAGAGCATTTGGAGAAACGAAGTGCTGCCGAATTATATCCTCACCCCTCATTGTGCTTCCTACATCCTTGATATCTTTTGGAAGGGAGGTTATCGGGTGAATACTAGGAGCACAATCCGGACCCAAAACCTAAACAATTGGCCACAATCCCACACCCAATTTGCTAACACAACCCCCTAGGAGGTTTTGGACCCATCCCAAGTGGATTGGTGTCAAAACCAAGCCCCAAACGATGGGCGTCCTGCCCCCGGGTGCCCCTCGCACTGTTGCAGTCCTAATCGCCCCACCCTAGAGTGATTAGAAATATACAAAAAATTTCTTCACTATTTCTTTTGCATCATGTTTTGTGTGTTTCATATATGCTGCAGTTCAAATTTCAATGCATTCTGACTTGTTTTGACTATGTTTTCATTGTTTTATGCTTTTACTAACATACAGGGAGTGCCTTCAGATACAGGGCGATCGGGGAAAAATCTGCAAAATCCAACCTTCTAGGTCGTCTCAAAATTCCCCATTTTTCCTAACACCAATTTTTTAGGTGTTTTGGAGACCTCTGTATAGGACATTTGGGAGGTCGCTTTCAAACATTTTATGACAGTCCTAATCGTCCCACCCCGGAGTGATTAGAAATCTATAGTATATTTCTTGACTGTTCTTTTTGCAATGTGTCCCTAATGGTGTTTACATGATTTTGTTTAAATTTCATTATGTTCTGATAAGTTTTGATCACTTTTTTAGTTATTTCATGTATGCATTAACCGGAGGCCTTGGGGATTGCATGTTTCCCTCCATCCGCATGTGCTATTAATCATTTGTTGTTTCTCTTTACGTAGGATATAAACACCTAAGGGGAAACAAGGAACCAAGAACGTATTCACGCAAGCGATGGTGATGTTTGGCCCACCCATTTCGAATGTGGGCACGCGGAAGATCCCAAAGGGAAGCACACCATCCATTGGTGTAACAAAATTGTATCGAACGCTCCAAGCCCCTGAAAAGGGGGGGATACTTATTGTAACCTAATAATAAGAAAAATTAATAAAAGAGGTTGCACCTTTGTTTTTTATTTACATCTCATTTCATTCATGCTTCACTTTCCCTTTTTCATGCACTTAGCATTTCATTATACATATGCTTTTGTTTGCATCGCACCCGGTGCGCCTGTGCTTCCATAGACATGCTTTCACCTCTGATGATGGACAACGAAGTGGGTAGACTTGTGGTGTTTGGACAACCAAGTGGGTAGAAATTGGGGTGTTACATTTGGTATCAAAGAAAAGGTTGCGAATCTTTAGGCAATAAAATTTTAGAAATCCTATGACTAACCTAATTTATGTTGCCAATGTGTTCACCTAAACTCAAAATTTGACAAGGCTCTTTGTTTTTCTGGGCAGGAAATGACATCTAGACAAAAAGCTAGTTCCTCAAAAATATCTATGGTGGTTCAGTGGGAAGGGCTGACCAAACATCCTAAAAGGGTCATTTAAAAAGTTATGAGGATCGGGGCTAATGAGGAAGCCGTAGAACAACCTCGGAAAATGAGGAGGGAAAAAGAACCAACTGTCAAAGAGAATAAAATGGTTCGGATGGTGCAATTATTGCAGGAGCAAATGAGCCAACAAAAAGAAAAAATGGAGCAACAAAGTGCTCAAATGGCTGAACACATAGCTCAACAATAGACCCAAATGTTAGAACACATGGAGCAACAAAAAGCTCAGCTGGCTCAACAACAAGAGATGATTTCCCATCAATAGAAAACAATAAAAAATTTATCTAAGGGAAAAGAAATGGTAATAGTTGAGGATGAGATAACTATTGACCCAGGAAGGAAACAAGTAGGTTTCAAGTTGGACAAGGATATGCGAAGGCTTGACATAGCCAAATTTTATGGCAAAGGTGATGGGGAAGAGGCTGAAAGATGGTTGAATAGTGTGGAGGTGTACTTTGCGATTAGAACCCTTTCATCTAAATCAAAAACTTCGTGGGCAGTTTTTCATTTGATAGAAGCTATCGGATTGGTGGGATACCTATAGGAAAACTCACAATGTGGAGGCTATCAATGTTCATTGGGATACATTTGTATTAGCATTCAAATATAGGTTTCTAACACCACAATTTTACCTTGAAAGGACTTTAGAATTTTCAAGGTTAACATAGGGTAGTATGTTCGTAATTGAGTATTATCCCTGATTTGTGCAATTTCTCAAATACATGCCCTAAATATGAGCAATGAAATGAGATCAAAATTCAGAAATTTATCCTAGGGTTACATCCAAAAATTGGACACTTGATTCTTATGTTGAAACTTGCTACCCTAATTGCTGCCTATGACTTGGATTGATAGGAAGAGGATAATTTTAAGGCCAAGAAAGCTTATTATCAATAATATTATGAAAAGGAAGAACCACAGAAAAAGAAAAATGTGGGTCCAACAAAAGGAGACAGGAATTGGAACAAGAATCATGGTAATGGGAACATAAACAGGTTTGACAAGAATAAGAATAGGTACCAAGGAAATAGGGGAAATCAAAACTATCGGGGTGGCCAAAGAAATTTTAGGGATAGGTATGATCAAAGAGCTAATGCACCAAGAGTTGGTATTCAGGAAGATAATGAGGGAAATAAGAAAGAGAGGGCACCACGAATTGGTTGTTGGATTTGTCAAGAACCTCATTATGCTGAAAAATATCCTTTGTGAGTTGATAAGAGAAAAGAACATGTGGAACTTGCTCATAAGATATATGCAGCAATAGGTAATTCTAAACTCAATGGTCAAGCAACACCTTTCCTTATGAAAGGTAAAATTTATAATAGAAATGTTTGCATTTTGGTTGATTCTAGAGCAACTGATAGTTTTGTATCACCAAATATTTTGAGGGACATACCGGAAGTACCTAGATTTATGGCTAATGGGTGGAAAGTTGAGTATGGGTCTGGGAAAACCTATACCATTAATCAATATCTATTTGACCCTCAAATAATGCTACCTCAAGGGCAAACCCATTGGCATTTATATGTAGCTCCTTTACATGCCTTTGACATAATTTTAGGTATTGATTGGCTTAAGGTACATAAAGCATTGTTAAAATTTGAGGAAAGATGGATGGAATTCACTGATGACACCAAGCAAAGGATTCATATTTTCTACGAATGTGAATAAGTGGAACCACATATTTTGATAGCAATGCAAGTTAAAAGAGCAGTGAGAAATGGTAGTAGAGTCTTTGTGGTCAAATTTAATAAAAAGGAAGAAAACAAGTTCTGAAGCAAGTCTTTTCCAAACCTATCTAGTGTTGAATGATTTTCGAGATGTCTTTCTTGAGGAATTACCAGGTCTTCCACCCCAAAGGGAATTTGATTTTACTATAGAAATTTTTCCAGGAGCAACTCCTATAGCTCGAGCACCATATAGGATGACTACAATAGAGTTGCAAGAACTTAAGACTCAACTTCAGGAACTTTTAGAAAAAGGACATATTAAACCTAGTGTTTCACCATGGGGTGCACCAGTTTTATTTGTGAAAAATAAGGATGGATCACTAAGACTATGTATTGACTACAGAATGCTAAACAAGATGATTGTTAAGAATAAGTACTCTCTACCTAGAATAGATGATTTGTTTGATCAACTAAAAGGGGCCACAATTTTCTCTAAAATTGATCTCAGATCTGGTTATCATTAGTTGAGGATTCGAGAAGAAGATACCCATAAAAATACTTTCTAAACTAGATATGGCCACTATGAATTTACAATGTTGCCATTTGGATTGACCAATGCTCCAGCTGCTTTTATGAATCTAATGAATAGTGTGTTTCAAGAGCAACTAGATCGGTTTGTGTTGATATTCCTAGATGATATACTGATCTACTCCAAGAGCAAAGAAGAGCATGATCTTCATATGAGAATTGTTCTTGAAATACTTAGAAGGAATCAATTGTATGGAAAATTTCCAAGTGTGAGTTTTATGCAACCCAGGTACAATATTTGGGTCATGTAATTTCTACTGAAGAAGTGTTTGTTGATCCAAAGAAAATTGAGGCTATTATTGATTGGCCTGCTCCAACAAATGTTTTTGAAGTGCAAAGTTTTATGGGGATGGCTGGGTATTATCATCATTTTATCCAAAATTTCTCTAAGATAGCTTATCCAATAACCAATCTTCAAAAGAAAGGAAAAGCTTTTAAATGGACATAACGATGTGAAGAAGCTTTCAAAACTCTTAAATAAAAACTAACAACAACACCTATTCTTAGAATAGCAGATCCCAAACAACCATTTGTTGTATGTACTAATGCTTCCATGGAAGGATTAGGTGGGGTTCTCATGCAAGAAGATGGTGTTATTGCTTATGAGTCATGAAAACTTAAGAAACATGAATTAAATTATGCCACACATGACTTAGAATTGGTTACGGTAGTGCATGCTCTAAAAATATAGCGTCATTACCTACTTGGTAAAACTTTTGAGCTTAGAAAAGATCATAAAAGCTTAAGATATATCTTTACTCAACCAATGCTCAATGCTAGACAAAGGTGCTGGATGGAATTTCTGGTAGAATATGATTTTGGCATAGAGTATATAAAGGGAAAAGAAAACAAATTAGCAGATGCTTTAAGTAGAAGAAGGTATATCAATGCTATGTCACACTATCAATCTGCTATAATTGATCAAATAAGAAGATTACAAATTCAAGATGAATATTCTCAAAAGTATCGAGAACTGGTTCAACAAGACTCTAATAAAGCAAAGGAATTTAGAATCTGGGAAGATACATTATTCTTCAAAAATAGAGTGGTAGTGCCTAATGATCAAGACCTGAGAAATATGATATTGCAAGAGGCACATAGTTCTCCATATTCTCGCTCATCCGGGCTATGTAAAGATGTATGAAAATATGAGAAAAGATTATTATTGGCTAGGAATGAAAAAGGATATCGCTGAATTTGTGGCTAGATGTTTAGAATGTCAAAAGGTGAAGGTGAAACATCTACATCCAGTTGGATGCTTATTTTTGCATGCCATTCCACAATACAAATGGCAGGTTGTGACTATGGATTTCATTGTTGGGCTACCTAAAAATTATTTTCAGCATGATGCCATTCTGGTGGTAGTTGATAAATTGACTAAAGTGGCACATTTTTTGCCTAGAAATATTAAATATGGAGCTCCTACTGTAGCCCAAAAATTTTCCATGGAAGTGGTACGATTACATGGATTTCTTGAAATAATTATATCAAATAGGGATTCTCGATTCACATCTAAGTTTTGGTAGACATTGCATCAGGCATGGGGAACAAAACTCAATATTAGTATTGCTTATCATCCTGAGATAGATGGACAAATTGAAAGGGTAAATCAAGTCTTAGAGGATATGCTCCACATGTATTGTATGGATCATCAAATGAAATGGGAAGATTACCTTTTTTTAGTAGAATTTGCTTATAATAATAGTTACCATACTTCTCTAGGCATGGCTCCATTTGAGGCTCTATATGGGAGGAGGTGTAGAATGCCATTATCATGGAGTAATCTGGAGGATCGGGTGATGATCAGGCTAGATATGGTCAAAGAAATGGAAGACCAACTCAATGAAATTCATCAAAGGCTTAAAGAAGCCTCAGATCGACAAAAGAGTTATGTGGATCTTAAGAGAACACCAAGGGAATTCACTATGGGAGACAGAGTATTCCTAAGAGTTAAACCTACCAAAATTTCTATCAAATCCTCTAAGCTTAGTCCACGATTTGTAGGGCCTTTTGAAATTGTTGATAAATTGAACCCGATCGCCTACAAATTAGACTTGCCACCCAATTTGTCAAAAATTCATGATACATTCCATGTGTCCCTTCTCAAGAAATATGTTCCTGATCCCTCACATGTTTGGAATGTTGATCAATTGTAGATGGATGATCCCATACACATTGAAGTGCAACCAGTTAAGATCCTTGGTTATCAAACAAAACAACTGAGAAAGTGGAATATTGAACAGTGCAAGGTCCAATGGGACCAGTTTTTTGAAAATAGTGCCATGTGGGAAGATGTGGCCATCATGAAAAGATAGTTTCCATTTTTATTTGAATAATGTTTGAATAGTGTTATCATCATGTCATAGTTTCATTTTGACTGAATAGTAATATTATCATATTTTGGGTTGTGAAGTATGATACATATACTTGATGTTTGTGCATGTTTTGTTTTAGCAATAAATGATGAATCAGTTTTGGAAAATGTAAATTTGTTGATGTATTGAATTGATTTTCTATTATCATGGCAATGTTGATTTTTATGCTTCAATGGAAAATGCAAACATAGGGACTATGTTTAATATTAGGGGGGAAGTATGTAACAACCCTCCAAAAACCTATTTTATTATACGCCTAATTTTTCTACAAGGATGAGATACTGCTAATGTATCTGTGGATGCAGGGGACAGGTATTGTTACTAGTGGGGACAATGCAAAGGAAGGAGGTCTCCTCAATGGGCAGAAGGATTATTTCGATGCAAGGTAAGTCAAGGGAAATGATGAGCGGTGGTGTATTCGCCAGTTGATAGGGGCAAAGAACCCAATAGGCAATGCATTCGCCAGTGGTCCATGTAGATGCATATCATGTAGTTGCATTTGTAGGAATGCTTGATGTTTGTCAAATTGTGAATTTATGATATTTGGTTGGCAATGAAAATGCTTAAATGCATGGGAGCCATAGTTTTAAATAAAAGGATGAAGGTGGAATAATGATATGGTTTTTATTGTTAAAAAAAAACTAAAAGGGAAGGTAAAGGGACAAAGTAAAGATAATTAACAATTATATACATATATAAATATATTAATGTGTGCTTTGAGGAATTTATTTATTTAAAAATAATATATATTACATATAACTATATATATGAATGTATTAAAAATAAATAATAATTGTTTGTTCTATAATAAGGTAAATGAAATATTATAAATAATAATATATATTAATATATAATAATAACGTGGATATTCAAGAGTCATGGCATTGCATTATTTAAAAGGTAGAAATTTTGGACAATCGACATTTGTTCTGGGGAAATTATTAATTAATTTAAGTTTGTTGAACATGGATGAGAATGGTTTCCATATGGCACACCTTGGATCGAAGAATCTAAAAACTAACGCTAGTTGCAAGCGGAAAAAGGGGAACCATATTCTAGATTAGGGAAGGAAAGGCGAAGATGGACAGAGAAGGGTGGTGTGCATGATTTCGGTAAAGGAAGGAGAGCGACGAAGGGAGAGCGGCGTTGGAAGCGAGGAAAGAATCCATAAGTCTATTCTAGAAAAATTTCTAAGAAGAGTTAAATGGAAAATTTGAATGAATAAGTTCAAAGATATTATGTGTGTTGCTTTGTGTGCAAATATAGAATATTAATTGCATTGTAGGAAAATTGAAATCTTTCCTATGCAAATATGGAAACGTTTGTGATGCATGTGTTCAAAGGAATTATTGGAAACAATATGCATTAATGGATTGTTGTGAACCTGGTTGGTTGTGAACCTGAGACAAAATTTATCCTATTTTGAACTTGATTGGTGTGCATGTTGTGTTGAGAGACATTGTGATACTTGCATGTCGTGTTGGATTGATTATGAGGTATTGGGTAACTCTAAAAAATTCTGCATGTTGTGTTGGGTATGAAAATGATGTATGCATAATAGGAATAGTTGCATGTCATTGTAGTATGACCGCTCTGACCCTTGGGAAACCACCGGATAATCGATATGAAAATGAAGAACTCTGAGGAACACTAAAAACTATATTGCTTGCTATCTTTTTGTTGTTCTATCTGCGTTCAGGCATCAAAGAGTTGTGTCTAAGAGGAAAAATAATTATTATATATATTGTAGATACTTGAAAATATTACTCAGGGGTATGTCGGAGTCTGAGTTATTAAAATAATAAAGCCAAATTTGATATCATGTATTTGCAATTGAATACGTAGCTCCTGGGAAAAATGCAGGGTGGAAATTGAAATTATGTATTTGTATTTGAATACGTAGCCTGAGGACATGCATGGCAGAATTCTGTGAATATGTGTGACTTGCATTTATATATACTCTGTATTTTTATTTATGGTGTATCCATTTGATGTGGAGATTAATTTATATATTAAAGCTATTAATTTATGTTTTATTTCTTCACAATACATAGTTCGATTATTTCATATGTTTTTATATTATGCATGTTTCCAATAGCGTTGAAAGCAGTCAGATATGGACGATAATATTTTGAAAACGTAATGTTGGGTAAATTGTCCAAGGAAACTTTAGTTTGTAGAATAAGTTTTCCATGTTGCAAATCAGTAGCTATATGGTGAATGTTCTGGTTAATGAGAAACACTTCTAATGGAAGTTACAACCTTAATATTTCTTACAAACTTGAAACCCTCCATTCGTGTACAATGGATATTGTCTCATTCAATTTCTCATTTAGGACATAAAATTGCATAAGAGCTGATGTTTTAAAACATAAGGCTTTAGCTCAAACCACCACAGTATGGATGTATAATATTTTAGTTTGAATAAACTGATTAAATTAAAATCACCACGATGGTTTGAGAAAATGAACCATTTGCAAGGTGAAATTATGGACTTGAATAAGTTATTCAGTATAATATTTAATTATACTTGTCTTAATTATTTAAACAGAGCTTATGTTAAGGATATATGCATTGGAAAATGTGGAAACAACAAATAGGAAAGCTATATCGTAGTAAGCAATGATAGCATTATTTTTAGACCAAAGAATAGAGGAGTCGATTTAAAACCAAGACCAGTTCTAGAATACTTAGGAGATATGTTACTATTAAATTCTTTGTGTATAACTTGAAAAGAGATGATTGATTGATGTCCAAATGAGAGCTACTTTCGTATGTTAGTTGCATATCATAATTATGTTAAATAGGTGTGTAAGACAACAAAGGTGTTTTGGAGTGAGGTTGCTTTACAAGAATTGTCGAGTGGTGTTACTTTTCTTAAATAAAAATAGAATGAATCAAACCTCTTTTTAAAACTCATTTAGATTAAATATTAATTTAAAAAAAAATAGAACAGTTGTCACCATACTTAAACTGATATGGGTAGTCCGCTCTATTACATGCTTATGTAGTAAAATTATATAGAGTAATATATGAAAAGGAAGTGTATTTCAATTAAATTTTAGAAGTAGCACCTACTCCATCAAATAATAAAATAAGAAGAAATCATAAAATAAATTAATATCGTGGATTTAAGATTCTTTAGTTTAATTGCAATGTTTCCAAAGTCCTCTGACTTTTATTCTGTCTTAGTGATAAACATATAAGTAGAGAGATGGAAACTAGAAATCTTATGTTATATAGTAAAATCTCATAACCAATTAGGAAATTGTGTTTGATTACAAACCTTTGCATAGTCAAGCTTCTCTAAACAATTCAAACTATAGTTAAGTCTGAGATAAGAGATTCCAAGATTGTGGGATAGACAATCTTAACATAAAACCTAAAGTTGTGGGTAGGATAACCTTGTCAATATTTAAATATTTTGGAAAGGATAATCTTGTGAAGATAAATATTAATGGTGCTTACGGGTAGGCAAACATCATAAATCAGGGCTCTAACTATACTTTTGATAGAAAAAGGTCAGAACGGGAGGTAAAGAAGGGTTGTATGGGCATCTCTTCTAGGTTATCCCTACTAGTGATGAGTGGTGAATTGTGCTTGACTAGGTGTTACCAATAGCACGATGGTATGGGACATCGTGTTGGTTAATCAACACAAGTCACCGGGTGGTTACTAGGGCATTGGTAAGACCCTAGACGATGCTCCATGGAGGATGGTTGATCGTCTAGCTTGAGCATGTATGCGCTAAGTCTTACATGACATAAGTATAAGATATAAGTTCATGAAATCATGTTAAGACATGGGAAAGTTATGTGTCACACCTCTAGGTGTTATGGGCCCTAGAGGAAAAGAAACCCACTACCTAAACTTAGAATCTCGGGTGGAGAGTGAAGTTCAAAATAGGAAACTATATAGGATTTGGCAAATCTTGATCTCATGAGTATTTCAACTGTAACTGAATGGCACTCATGAAGATGGATTTAACATGCTCATACTAGAAAATGAACTAGAAAAGAATGAAATAAAGAAAATTTTCTCATACTGAAACCTCTGATGTTGGACAACCAAGTGGGTAGACTTGGGGTGTTTGGACAACCAAGTGGGCAAAATTTGGGGTGTTACAAATTTTACTTGTAGGTTTTTATCATATACATTGGATGTTTTTGTGTTTTATTGGTATATACACTTACCTCTAGATTCTATCATTTCTTGGGATCAATTAGAAGCAACATTTCTCAACCATTTTGGAAACCTAGTGGACCTAGTTATGATTCTAAATCAATTTATCTCTATTTGTAAATAACCTAATGAATCCATGAATTCATTCAATGATAGGTTTCATAGGTTGTATATCAAAGTGGTTACACATTACATCGTGTTAGAAGAAGAAGCCATCCAAATATACATGGAATCCTTAGACCCCCTTACTTCTCAATTTCTAGGGAGACTTCTTAAAGATCCATAATTACCTAAAGCCTATAGTGAGGTAGTAACAATAGAGAAATGGTGGATTTTGAAAGGTTTTTATGTGCGTCTACTAGCATTACTAAATCCTAAGGCTCAAAATTAGATACCACCCATGAGTCAGGCTGAGGTACAACCTTCTCCCATTATGAACTTCTTTTCAAAAATTATGCATTCCAACCAATACCAACAATCCATTATTACACCCTTGAATCTAATGATGTCTAATGTGAGCAATCAATGAGATAAAGGTGAATGTCGAAATGTTACAACCACCTTAGATATCATCCAAGAGGAGGTGCAAGTTTCAAAGCCAATGTCCACCAATGAGGATTGTGATAATTAAGTCAATCTAAATGTAGGAATTGATTCAATTTTAGAAACATTTGAACCATAAAAAGTGGTTGAAAGTGAATTTGAAAAGGAATCAATAGATGAATCCAAATATTATGCAATAGAGTTTCATCCCATGGGTTTAGACGATAATTATTATAATGGTTGGGGAAGATATGAGGAATTATTCGTTTCTCACACTCCTATAGATGAAATTTCTATTTCACTTGATATGTAGGATTTTGAAATTGCTATTTCACATTAAGATATTGTAAAACATGTACAATAAAAAAATGGCATGCTGCTTGCAAAGATAGAGAACATTCTAGAATTTGAATGGTTTGGTTTTGATATCACTGATGATCCAAACAAAAATGTTGCTCTATTCAAAGAAACTCAAGTAGTTGATCAGGAAGATGTGTTATTTAACACATCCCTTGACCGATAAAATTTATGGTTTGAAAAGGATGGGCATATTTTTAATTGGGTGAATAGTTTTGGTGTGTTTGAAAAGTAGGTAATTGATGATGATGAAGACCATGAAGAAAAGGAAGGTACAAATGCTCATCAAGTCATGGTAAATGAAAGTGTACAAAAGGTAGATTCTCAACCTTTATGTTCAACCATTCAAAATTTAGGTAAGATTTTGCATAATGGCATGTTGGATTCAAATGTTATCAATGATGAAATGCCATTTGTGGTTGACAAAGAATTTGAGTTAATTTCTCCTTACACCAATAATAAGCTTACTATGTTAAACAAAATAGAGGTGGGTGCTTTGGAGTTACTAAATCAATTTCATCGATAATTAATCAAGGAATATAGGATAAAAATTTATAATGATCTTCATATGTCAGATATCCTAGATGCTTGTCAATTTTTGCATGGTTTTGAGTGGTCTAAAGATGTAGTTAATGACTTGGCTTCAAAATTTTTAAAAATATCCTCCTATTTGAAAGAACTCATACCAATTTGTGAAGATGAGAACTCAAGTCACTACACCTCACTGAATAAACAAAATATAATTGAAAACCATGCATTTTATTGCAAGTTTGATGAATCAAAGTTTTAGCATGAAATTGCTAATATCTTGAAATCAAATTGGTGGGAAGATAGAGGAAAAGTGAGAATTTTTGTATCATGTGGCCTAATTTTATTTTTGTTGGATTTCTGTAAAGCTTAGCCTTCATATCATGGTAGATGTCCTTTAATTTGTGATCGAAAACATGTTTGGGATCTAGGGAAATGATAACCTAATTTTTGCATCATTTTGTACATATATTGTATATTGTTGTATATAGTTTTGGTTTCCATGATTTTATTTTTAGCTTTCCTTTTTGTGCTTTGTCCCTAATTTTTGGTTTGGTAAATTTTACTGTTTGTTTTCTTGTCATTTTTCTTTGGGTTAGGATTTGGTTTATTTTCAAGTATTACGTTTTGGTGTTGGTCCCTATAACTGAGGTTGTGTTTTGTGGTAGTTACTAATTTATGCAGGGTTATGCATAAGGGGTAGGATCCAAAACGTACTTGTAAAAAATAGGTGAATCCATTTTGAAAACATAGTGAATCCTGGTCAACCTAACGTCGAAGGCAATGGAAAATTACCTTGGTTTCTAGGAAAAATTGAAAAAAATGGTGACTTTGACAATTTTTACTAGATTGAATCTGGGCTAATGCATAACAAGGTTCAATTTTGGTATAATGCAAAACTAGAATAGGATTCGAACTGATGCATAGCTAGAACCAGATTCAGACTGATGCATAATTGGGTGTGGTGGCTTGATCATATCCATAATAATAACTGGGGTCTAGTCTGATACATAACTAGTTTTGGGTCTGATATGATGCATAACCAGGTTCGATGATCAGTATGATGCAGAACCATGTTTGATGTTCGATATGATGCAGAATAAGGTCCAATGATCTGATATGATGTAAAATAAGGTCCAAGTCAAATTTAATGCATAATGAGGTCTATGTAAAATTTGATGCACAATCAACCACTTCTCAACTCTGACTATTCTGTTTATAAAAGGGCATCAATATCATTTTTCATGTCATTTCTACCACTACACCCAACAAAAGCAAACCAAAGCAAACCGTTATCAAGCAACAAAATTTTCCTGTTTTTCCTATTTCCAAGTTTCAAAACTCTAGTAATGGCTGCCATTTCCACCCCAATTCCAAAATTCAAAAACCCTTCTTGCATGTTAATTTTAGATTTGTTAATTTACCCCAGGTACGGACTTATCCTGGTTAAATGATGCAGGTTTGACAACCCTTGTGTCAATGCCACATTTTAAAACTGATAAAGTCCTCTTGCAACATATCATTAGTGGTTATGATCATGACAAGGGGATTGTCAAAATGAAAATACATAATATAAATCTATTGTTCAACATCACAGCTGCAGACATAAACAAACTGACAAATATTCCTTTCGATGATTTTCCTCCAGTGTCAGCAAAGTCCCAACTCTCTACAGAAGAGAAATTCTACCTCGAAAAATGTACGAACTCACCACAAAATATTTGGTAGGCATAATTCTTGTCTTAGAATTTTTTAAAGTTAAATAATTCAAATTTGTAAATTGTTATCTAATTATTTCTTTTTGCAGCTTCTATCACCAAGTCAAAATGAGGGTTATCAATCATCGAAATGCAAATTTGAAGGCCATTATTGAGTTCTTCCAGGCAAGACCAATTCTGCTTGGAAGATCCAAAATTTTGTTTTAGGGACTTTCATATGTTATTCATTATCAACATCATAAAAGGTTTGATTGGTGCACCTATATTGCAGATTGCATTAGGACCGAGCTGCATGCGGTGAAATTACAAACTGGAAACACACAACTCATTGTGGGATCTGTTAATTATTTTTTAGCTCTTTATTTTGAAAGTTTTCATAATTTGCAAGATACTCCTTCTCCTACTGTAGTACATGCAACACTACAAGCCATTGCCTTGACATGAGATGAATTGAAGGTAATAATTCCATATTTGACAATCAAAATTTATTTTATATTTTAGTACATTTTTATTTTTACCTAAATGCAGGATAGGGCATCCACAATAAGGACTAAATAAGATGTTGCCAATAGGAGTCATAGGCAAGATCAAACTGGTGATTCTGGGATACTGGATAAAAAAAATCACCATTGCAAAGGGCACCAAAACATCCAAGGCAAGATCCTACACTTGGTGGATCTAGTGTGGCCACACCCTCCCACATTGGTACCCAAATTTATCAAATTTGATCATATTCAGGTAAAATAATATGTATTTACTTTGAATTAATTATTATGGATGTTATCTATTTTATTTTTAGAATAATGTAAATAAAACTTTTTTATGTTTTTAGCCGCTTCTCAATGCCAAACTACAAGAATGAGAGGCCATATGGCACCATTGCTTCCACCATAGCTATCGCTTCTTCCACAACAATAACACCAACAATAGGAGCAACAACAACAAAAGTAGTAGCAAAAGCAGCAGTCACGTTCACAACAATGAAAAGCACTGGCGTAGGCTTGCACATATGAGAGGCCAAACGCAGATTGGAAAACAAATTTTTTCATAGAGATCACAATTGACTCAAATTTTTAGTCCTGGGTTCTCATATTTTACATTTCACACTTCTTCAC
This sequence comes from Wollemia nobilis, assembly GCA_028583015.1. NCBI lineage: Eukaryota > Viridiplantae > Streptophyta > Pinopsida > Araucariales > Araucariaceae > Wollemia > Wollemia nobilis. The sequence goes on along the minus strand of JAQPPZ010013020.1, from coordinate 1,623,329 downwards.
AGATATTAGAAGTTTTATCTATTGGGTTGGATAATATCCAACTTGATGATGATTTTCTATTGCAGGAGAACATTTTAGGTTTTAAAGCAACATATGTGCTTCAATATCCACTAGGTGAAGCACAACAACAGGAAGCCCTTGCAACTGAGCATAGTTCATTTATAGCTCAGGAGGGAAATGACCCTCATTCTCAAACTGAGGATGATATTGTTAATGTTGATGAAAATATTTTAATGGTTGAAAACATAGAAGCAACAATCAAAGAATTTGTCCTTCAAGATTTGGAGAAAATGAAGGATTGGGAATATCGAGCCAAGGTTCTAATCAAGCAAATAAATGGCCAATATAAGAATTATGCAAAAAGAGATTCAATATATTCTTTGGTTCAATATGAACCAGAAAATCTTAGTGGTCTGCTGAGTCAGGCCACAACATGAACAGTGAAGTCTAAAATTATTTTTGATGATGATGTTTTAAATATTATTGTTAGCATATTAGAGAATATTAATGCTGAAGCCCAAGCTTTCTATAACCAATGGGCTTTCGATAAAGAAAAAGTTGCACTTATTGAGTCTGCTAGGGATGTGGCTGAGGTAAGAAAATATTTATTGATTTTTCAATTTGCTTTTGCACTTTATTTTTCATATTTCAATTTTCTTTAAAACAAGTAATAATTTTTTATATAGTTATTTTGAATTATTTTACATTTTATTTTTTGTAGTAAAATTTTGAAAACTAAAAAAAAAAAGTAAAAAACATGCAAGTAAATATCAATGCGGCAAATATTTTTTACAAAATGCAATGGAAATGAAGAAAAAAATGCAATTAAAAGTGGCAGATAATAATATTTTGAAAATATAGATCAGGGAGAACCTCCATGAATATCCGAAAGTTGTACTATAACACCAAAAAGAAAAAGAAAAACTTCCAACAATACATGAAGATCCAAACCAGCAAGAAAGTGCATTGTTGGGAAGTATTGTGAAAGGTCAAGAAAATCTAGTCAAACTTGGTGCACTGTTGGAACAAGGAGCCAAGCAAGGAGATAAAGGAAAACAAGCCACTGTTGAAAGTGAAAGTGATGTTGCTATGGAAAAATAAAATATTTTACAATGTAAAAAAGTTTTGAAGTTGACTGTAGTCAACGATTTTGTACAATATTATATTTTTTCAATGATATTAATGAATACTATATTTTCTAAATTTGTGTCTTGACTTCTTCAATTATTCAGAGGTTGTTTGCATTTGTGATTTTGTGTTAGTATTAATATTTACTATCTTTATCTCAAACATCAAATGAGTATATTTGTTGATCATAAATGATAACACTTGTAACTGCTAAGAGCAAACACATATCACATATGCAATTATTTTATTGACTGGATGCATAAAGAGATGTGGTAGTGGACCGGTTGCATAATGCACACCAATCAGAGATCGAATGCATAAAGATATTTGGTCGTGGACCGGATGCATAAAAATATTCGATCGCTAACTGGATGCATAAAGAGATTCAGGTCTGTACCAGATGCAAAAGGAGATCTGGCCGTGGACCGAATGCATAAAAATATTCAGGCTATAGACCATATGTATAAAGAGATCCGATCTCTAACCAGATGCATAAAGATATCTGGTCCTGTACCAAATGCATAAATATATTCAGCCCTTTACAAATGTTCACCCTTTGATTGGTTGTGCCACGTGTCAACTTTACCTCTTCCCTCTATAAAAGGTCATCAACGATTTAACAATCATTTTTACAGTTCGTTTCTGTGAGTACATCCAACCAAAGCTATCCTTTCCCAATTTTCCCAATCCAATTTCTTCTGCTACAAAATTCTTACAATGGTCATCCCTTTGAACCTTGCACCAAAGTTCAAGAACCTTTCTTGCACTTTGATTTCAAATTTAATAACAACCCTAGGTACAAAATTTTCATGGCTCAATAACACAGGTTTGACAACCTTAGTTTTGATGCCATAGTTCAAAATTGATAAAGTCCTAATGTAGCATGTCATTGCCAGTTATGACCATGATAGTTCTATAGTCAAAATCAAAATCAAAAATCAAAATCTAAATTTCACCATCACGCCTGCAGACATTCACAGGTTAACAAATATTTCTTTCACTGATTGTCCTTAAGTGTCAATGAGGTTGCAATTGACTCCAGATCACAAAGGATACCTCGAGATGAACTACAAACTAACATCAAAATATTTTGCAGGTATAATTTTTGTTATTTATATTCTATTACTTTTTTTAAGTTTAAAATTTGTAAATTCTCATCTAATTTTCTTTTTCTAGCTTCTGTCGCCAAGTCAAAAAGGGGATTAACTATTAGCGATGTTAACAATGAAAATATAAGGGCCATTATAGAGTTCTTCTAGGCAAGAATGATTCTGCTCGAAAGACTAGAAATTATATTTTGGGTACTGACCTATATTTTTCTTTGTGAACATAGTTAGAGGTTTGATTGGTGCACATACATCTTAGATCACATCAGGTCTGAGTTGCATTGCATTCAAATGCAAACCAGTAAGACACAACCCATTGTGGGCACTACTAATTTTATTTTATCACTCTATTATGAGTCTTTTCATGATTTACAATCTACTTTTGTACCAACTGTAGTGCATGCAACACTATAAGTTATTGCTATGACAAAAGAGAAATTGAAGGTGATTATAAATTTTCTTTTTTATCACAATGAGTTTTTTCATGATTTTATCACATTTTATTTTTATTTTTAATTTTGTTTTCATCTAAATGCAGGGTAGGGTATCCATTACAAAGATAAAATAAGCTGCAGCCAATAGGGGTCACAGGAAAAAACAAACTGGTGATCCTAAATACAATAGATCACAAGTGACACCATTGGACACCATCTAAACATTTAAGGCAAGTCACTATTCCTAGGCGTTATCATACACCTAGGTATGTAAAAAATGAGTAGCCTAAATCTAGTGCGGTCAACCCTTCACCTATTGGCATCCATATTCAACATATTTCATCATCTTCAGGTAAATATATGTTCAATTTAAATTAAGATTTTTTTCTATTTTATTTTCTAAAAATTTGTAACAAAATATTTTGAAATATTTTTAGTCGATTCTCAATATCAAGAGCAAGTACAACCTTCAATAATGAGAGACCACATGCCACCTCAGGATTCACCATAGCCATTGCTCACACCACACCCATCGCTTCCACCACATCAACGACAGGAAGAACTTATGCAAATGTGAGGTCATGGGCACTTTAGAAAACAATTGTTTTCATAGAGATTATAGGGACCATCATCAAGTTCTGGGTGTGGGTTCTCACATATTTCACATACACTAGCACCAAGTTCTGGGTAGGATTTGTCATATTTTACATTTACAAAAAATTCACAGGCATCTGAAGCTTCAACCCTTGAATTGGATAAATATCCAGCTCAATTATGATTTTCTTTTGTAGGGCAACTTTTTAAGGTTCAAGGCAACATATATGCTTCATGAGCCACAAGGTGATGCATAAAAAAGATGAACCTCTACAGTTGAGCATATGCCATTGCCATTGTCTCAAGGAAACATACCTAATCCTGAGGGTCCTCCAACTGAGGATGATATTATAAATTTTGATAAAAATATTTTGATGTCTGAGAAGACTGAGGTAACCCTTAAACAGGTTGTCCTTAAATATGTGCAAGAGATGAAGGATTGGGAATATCAAGAACAAGTGCTTTTAAAGAAAATTAATTTTTGATATAAAAATTATACAAAAAGAGATTATCTTTATTCTTTGGTTCAGTATAAACCAGAAAATATTGATGGCCTTCTAAAACAGGCCACAAAAGGATCAGTAAAGCCTTATTTTGATTATGATGATGATGTTTTAAATGTTACAATCGGGAGATTAAAGAACATTAATGCTAAAGCCCAAGCTTAATATAACCATTGGACTTTCGATAAGGATAAAGTTGTAGTTGTTGAGGTTGCAAGGGACATGGCTGAGGTAAGTAAAGTTATTTATGTTTCAATTTTCTATTACAGTTTTATTTTTTATTTATGAAAAACATGTAATAATTTTAATATAACCATTTTGAATTATGTTTTCAATTTTTTTTGCAGTCAAATTTTGATAACTTAAAAAGACAGGTTAAGAGCATGTACATCAATATTCATAGAGCAAAGACATTTTTGTATAGTGCAATGGAATTGAAAAATAAAATGTAATAAAAATAGCGAACAATAATAATTTAAGAAAATACATCAGGGAGAAGCTCAATGAAGATCCAGACCACATTCTAGAGCAATAAAAAGAAAAATAAACGCTTCCAAAAATACTTGAAGATCCAAAAAAAAAGGAATCATAATTAGTGGCAAGTATTGTTAAAGTATGTGAAAACCTAGTTCGATCTGGAGGATTGCTAGAAGAGAGCATCACAAAAGCAGATAATGGAAAATAAAAGGCAACTCCAAGCAATATTGAAGCTGGAAGTGCAAACCCCCAATCAAATATTTAACTGTAAAATGCTCTCAAGTTGACTATTGTCAACAATTTTGTATGATGTTATAGATTTTCAATCGTAGTCAACAATTTTGTATAATGTAATAGATTTTCAATCGTATTAATAAAAACCTTATTTTCTAAATTTGTGTCTTCAATAATTCAAAGTTTGTTTGCATTTATAATTTTGTGTTTCTTTTCTAGTCTAAATTGTCAATATTATTTACTATCATCATTTCAAACAACAAAAGAATATTTTTGTTGATCAATATTGATACATTAATAATACAATACCAATATTGTGATATAAAATAAAAGACAACAATTTATTAAGGCAATTGAAATAGTATGATAAAATAACATCCAATTTTTAAAAGTGTAATGTGATATACAACGTACCATTTTTATAAGCTTAATGTGAAAAGTAAAATTTTGAAACATTGTACATCTCAAACAACTTTGTGAAATCTGGAATGAACAGTTGTGAAATATAGAATGAACATTTATGAAATTTGGAATGAATAATTGTGAAATCTAGAATGAACATTTGTGAAATCTAGAATGAACATTTATGAAATCTGGAATGAACATTTGTAAAATCTAGAATGAACATTTGTGAAATATGGAATGATCATTTCTCAACTTGTGAAACAATATTGTGAAATATGAAATGAATAGTTATAAAATCTGGAATGAACATTTATGAAATATGGAATGAACATTTCTCAACTTGTGAAACAACATTGGAAAATTTGGAATGTCAAAATGTTATAGTGTTGTGAAATACTAGAAAAATCAGAATTTAGGTAGCTGAAACAAACACGTTTCAACTTGTCCAAAATCAATCTGTGAAGACACCATTTATCACTAAAATCATCATTATCCTCCTTTTCAGGCATATTCGTAATATCCCTTCTGTCTACAATTGAATTCCAGTAAGCTAATGCACTGTTATACGGAAATTTTTCCAGTTCATATGATGACACATAAATTCTTAAAAACAATTCTAGATTTTTGTTCAACCTATTGCGGAGCTTAGATTTAACAAAATATAGTGCACTAGAAACCCTCTCATATTATATAGATCCCAAAATCATTGTTTGACATAATTCATATAAACAAAAGTATTCACTAATCGTATCTTGTAAGATACTACTTGGATACAACTTTTTCCATAAACGTGCAATGGAACCAGTCTAATGGATGTTACTCAAAAGTGACACTTGATGAACCATTGTTCTTCCAAAATGTTGTGACTATTGTCTTAAAAGATCTTTGTTGAGTATACCTTTATGACGACACCATTGACTTCCACACTTTTACTAAAATTCTCAATAAGGTTACCCATATATTTAATAAACAACTCTTGTGTAGACTTTTGATCATTGCAAGAACCCCAAAACAAAGGTTTAACAACACCCATGTCCTCGAGCAATTCATGTCTTTGAAACTGGTCTCTTATCTCCTTTGTCAATGATTTTGCTATGTTGAACAATTTTCTTTTTGTATTGTGTAAAACAACTTCATACCTATTGTGTGTTACACAAAATTTTTCAACATCATTAGTAGCTACACTTGAATGACTTTCATAACAATATAAAGGTATCATATTTTCACGAACATTAATACAAATATTATCATTAAAGTTAAACTTCAAAAAACTATTTGCATATTTCACATTTGTCAATATTGTCCAAATTTCAAATAAGGGATCTGTAAAATTTGGTTCGGACACATAGAACCTGTCAGTAATCAAACATATTTACTTTCTCATACTCATGAAATCAACGATATACATGGATCTCTCTTATGCAAGTTTAGTCAATTTGTTAATTTCTTGTAACATTGTAAGAATACCACATAATGTCAAAAGAGTTTTCATAGTCAAAAGAAAAAACATATTGTTTGCCTTATCATTTGCTCTACTATTTGCATACATAAACCTTGTTAAAGAATTATATTCTATAAAAAATCTAAGTGTAGGTTGATAAAATGAAATCCACCTTGTATCCACATATTTCAACAATTTTTTTTATTCTATAACTCTAGTGTAAATTGTTGAAACTTTGCAAACCTTTTAGGACTGTGCAAGAAAAATAAGAATGTATATCACGAATGAGATCTTCCACTTTAGCAACATTTTCAAAAGTGCTCATGATTTTATAAGCAAGATTCACTCTATGATCCATGCAATGAATGGGTATCATATATGGGGCAACTGAAGTTTGGAGTCGAACACATAGGTCATTCATGTACCCTTGCATTATAGCAAAACCATCAACTCCAATACAAATTAACTTTGTGGCTATGTCAATATCATTCATTCCCATAATTTCCTTTAAACTAGCCAAAACAATATTGTAGATGTTTTCTGCATTTGAAATTTCAACCATCTTATGTAATCCTATAAAACTAGGCCTTCTTACATGATTTTGAAATGTGTACACATGCATGCAAATCCAAGATGTGTTGTCCACAATCGTCACCTCATCAATGGAAAGTGAAATGAATCTGGTCTATTTTACCTGCTCCCTTAGGTATTCCTTCTCAACTAATGATAGATATTTTGCCATTTCCTAACCACTTCGATCTGACTAATGGAAACTAGGAAGGTTTTTCACATCAACTAGTTGATAAAGTTTCTTATAATCAATAAAATTGGACATGGGTCTACCCTTTTTGAGAATACTAAATACAATAGCAAACTACAAACTTTTTGAAGTTAAAATGTTCTTTTGCATTTTATAAATTGGGTTTCAATTGTTCCACCTTTATAAACAAGGGATTATTGTTGCTTTAAGTGATTCTCATAATATATTGCATATATGACATACATACATTCTGATGCATCCTTCCACCTAATAGATTTTGTAATTTTATCATCACTTCCTATAACTTTTACATATACTTTGCCATCATGTTTTTCTATTACCTAGTTTCCAACTACAAATTTTGCATCTACATTCTTTTTGATTGACTTGGTTGTCTTCAGTCAGGACCACCTCAATCCAGGGAAAATTTTCTTCCCATTCATTCTTAAATGATCTTCCAATAATCTAATTAGAATATGTCTTCCTATTTTTAGGTTTTTTGCTTGAAGATTCATGAGAAGTTTGTAGTGTATTTTATTTATCGCTTTCATTTTCCACTTGCATATCTTTGCTAGCAATATCTTCAAGTGATTGTTGGATGTCATTAGTAAGATAATTTTTTGTAGAAGGCATCTCTTGGTCAACAGGGTATTTTGCATAGTAGCATACAATAATATTTTTTACTATTTTTGAATTTAAAAAATTTACAGAAAAAATCATATCATTAACGGTTGAGCACATACTGACAACTAAATGTTTGAGGAAGAAAAAAGTATTGAAAATTATTATAAAATATACAACTAAATGTTTATAAGTAAAAAATCATTTATACCTAGAATTTGTACCGATGTCGATGACTTGTTTGATTTCGGCGTATGAAAAAAATATCTTAGGATACTCTTTTCAGTAGAAGATTTTCCCCCCTTCATTTCATTGTCGGTGGGTGACATTTTACTTGTAAAGATTTCATTTTAGACAAGTAATACAATTTTAAAGAGACGTTACTTCTCATAGGCCTCAATATAATATTATAATTAGAATCAACATATGGTCGTCGTTAGAAAATAAATACCTTTTTCCTGCAATGTTTTATTGTGATTTTGTTAGTGTATGCCACTACTACCTTTTTGGTGATAACACTTGTAACTAGTAAGAGTAGACAAATATGCAATAAACAAATTAAAATTAAATTAAATAAAAAATTATCTATGCAAACAATAACTAGAGATACATATTTTTAGAAAATAAGAATTTACCAAATTATTTATCCATTTATAATATTATAACATAAAAGCAAATCTGAATAGAAACAGAGAATCAAAGAATTTTGAAGGCACAAAAAAATCGAAGACAATATTTATAATAGGGAAAAATAGAGAACCTGGTGTAGACTGCATTCTGATAATCTATTTTAGTACAGAACAATGTTTGGATATTGGTGCTGAATACATGCACAATAGGGTAAAATATAAAAAAGCATGGGAAACAGAGCATTGAAATATTTTTAATAAATGATAGAAAAATAGTGGAAGAAAAACCTACAACAAGTTGATAGAAAAACAAATCTTATTACTATATTCATAATGTCTTAAGTGAAACAGAGAACCTCGTGCAGAAGGTGATCTATTGCAAAAATTGTCTGAGTATCGATCTGTTACAAAACTAGTTCTGGTTATTGATTTGTTGCAAAACTAGATCCAGATACCAAGTTATTGCAAAAATAGTTTCGGATATGGTTCCTATTAGTTTCAAAACTTTCTTCACAAACCAATTTGTTGTAAAAAATGATTCTATCATCGAACGGTTGCAGAACTGGTTTCAGATACCGATCTATTGTAGAAATTGATCCATATACCGAATGGTTACAAAAATATTTTGGATGTTGATTTGTTGCATAAATTGATCTAGATACCATACAGTTGCAAAATTTTTTCTAATACCGCTCTGTTGCAGAAATGAATCCAGATGGTTGCAAAAGTGGTTGCCAAAGTTTGGTAGAATTCTCGATTTTGTAATAGTTTGAATGTTTTAAGTGGAGAAATATTTTTGTCATGTTGGTTTTATATAGTGGGATACTCGGTGAACTTGGCAGGACAATTTTAAAAATTTTGTGTGAAAAGTGTCCTCATTCTAGAAAAAAATGATGGTAAAGTTTTATAAAAATCCGTAATACTATTATAAACGGACGACGAACCAACATCTTAAAAAAAATCTAAAATATTTGGGTAAAGGGGCCAACCTCCGGGTCCCCCATACTCGCCAATTTGAGTTTTTAAAAAACAAATATTAGCCCAAATGGAAAATATTCTTCGATATGCATAACCCTGAATTTATGGCCTCTTATATGTTTTTTGTGTTCCTTTGTCATGTAGGGGGAATTGCCTATTTTGGAATCATGTGAATCAATGAAAAATGATGAAATTGTTTAGTAATCATTCCTTGGTTTTGGGAATAAGATAGCGAATTTTGGAACAATGAATGATTTTGCTAAAGCTACACATGAACACATCATATTAAGGGGCATGCCTTGAAATCTTGAAGGATGAAGTCATTTTGGTTTACAAAATAGGTGAAAATCCAACACACTCCATCTTTAGCCTTGAATGGTCTCTAACCTAGTTGGTAGGTGAATTTTGCAAAGCAATAATTTTCAATAAAAAATGAAAGAAAATCCAAATTCATCAAAAGACTAGGTCATATCCATTGGGGCTATAGATTTTTGACTGACAGTGGAGAAATGTCTATAAAAAATGCAAGTGTAAAACTAACCTAATACCTAGGTGATTCGGATAATATCTATCGAGGCTATAGACGCCTAACTGGTAGTAGAGCAAGGTCTAGAAGAGACCAAGGTCATCTCCACCGGGTCTATGGATGTTTGACTAACAGTGGGGAAATGCACAGGTACATTTTTAATGAGTAATATTTTATAGCCTAAATGCAAAACAAATGATGGAATCTGGATGGTTTTCAAGAATGCAAAATGAAATCACTTTCACACACACTGAGCAAAGACAAATGATTCATTTGTTTTCATTTGAAGTTGTCTACCCCCATCTTCTTTGGATATTTTTGGATGATGTATATTTTTTTATCTTTGGTTTATTTATTTTTAGAACTGGGTTCTTCATCCTAAATTCTCAGGAGCATTTCCCAACAAAGTCACCATTTGTTGTGGCCATTGCACAACTTACCCTAAATTTGGGGACCCACCTTAAATTTTGGTTTTTTGGGGATTTTGGTGTTATTTGAGTGATAATTTTATGATCTCTTCGGTTTGCTCTCATGGGCTTTGCTAGAGAAAGCTCTCTTTGTTGTGTGTTATTGTTTTTAAATATTTTATTCTCATTTTCCTCAATAAATAAAATTTTAAAAAATATAAATAGTAATATATATATATAATAAAGATAAAATAATAATAAAGCAATGAATAAAATAAAATGAAGATAACTTCACTTTGTATTTTCATTGCTCCAATTTTCTTTTCTTGTTTCTACTTTATGTTTCTCTTTTATGTTAGTCTAAGGATTGGTTTTAAATTAGTATATTAGATTTATATTACTACATTAATGTATTTCATTTACGTTTGTTTTGGAATTGGTATTTTAGGTTATATTGTTATGTTTAAATTGATGTTTTAGGTTGATATAGTTATATTATAGTCGAATGTTGGAATGTATGATTTTAGGTGGAATTAATGATGATTTACATTTGTATATTATAGAAGGTGGGCAACATCGAGTTTACCTGAGGTTTGTACCTTCCAATAGCATCCCCTCAATCCTCGATATACACACACATGGGAATGTTGAAGGGGGTATCAAAATTGCAAAAATTTTATAGGTATGTAATCGATGACGCTGGCGACGATGTGAATGTTACTAAAATGAGAGGCTGGGTGATGCAAACTTAGATGTGAATCATGGGTGGATAGAATCATGTGGACCACAAAATATTGGTGATTGGTAAAAATTCTAACCATGACATGGATATGAATGACTACGAGGGAACGAAAACTATCGATTGGATCCAAACTACGTCCACATGATGCGATAGTGGTGGTTGATATGGATGAAAACTTGGATGGCAGTATGGAAGTGACAAAACATGGACCTAATGAAGATGGAAAATTGTATGCTTACCGACAGAAACGTAGATGACCAAGCGAACCAGGACTCAATGCAGATCTTGTAGAGATGACGTGAAGGTCAAACCAATGATGAAGAGGACCTACACAAATGTAGACATGTATGGATTTGGATAAATCAACACATATGATAGACTATGGCAATGGTAATGTGGCACATTTTCTAGTGCAATGGTAAAATATTGATAGGATAGCCAAATATGAATATTTATGATGTTCTAGGATGAAATGGCAGTCCTGGCGATTATAGTGGATCCTAGAGTCAAATTTGGATATGATGACAGTATCATGCGGGTCATTGCTAAAAATTAGGCAAAGTGTTGTTGTTGATGTATATTTAGTTGTAAATAAAGCCTCAAGAAAATAAATCTAAGTTAATTACAGTAGATACGTTGGGTGTGGTCATTTATTCAGCATATGATCAGAGTGAATTTTGTAGAAGGGGTTGGATAACCATAATTAAAACAAGGATGTCTAGTTGTGAATGAAGCAAAGGGGATGACCAAATGTATATGAAGGGCATCACATGCATTGGAATGAGTTTCGAGCTTGCAATCCATTTTGATAGCAATGGTGAATCCATAGTTATAAGTCAGAGAGGAGATGTCGACCTCCTCATTGGAGGACTGAAGTATAAACATGGGTAGCACACTTGCTGCTCGAAGAGTGAACTATGATGTTGAGTCATGTGGATAGGTATTCGACACCTAATTGGGTCTTATACCATAATGAATGGTCAAAGTAAATGCAATGGACCTATGGTTATGGTTTCCTAGGTAGCGCTTAATTTGAAAACACATGCAGGGCTATAAACGACCCACAAATTTGTGCATCAATTTATTTTGAGGAAATTTTGAGATACAACAGGATTAAAATCATGTAAGAATAAAGTGAGGCCATTGAGGGATGTTCGAGGGAGTTTGTGTCATGGCAACACTCAGATGTTTGATGAAGAATACAACAAAATAAGGGATGCTATACATGTGATTTTATAAATCTTGGACGATACCGAATACCTAAAAGGATGACGTAGTAAACACCACTGAATAATGTTTTTAGGGAAATCTGATGAAATTGCCATTATTGATTTTTTGTTCAAAGCCTCGAAAAAGGAAGTGTTCATGGAATTTTATATGGCACCTATGGTGTATGAAGTTTCAATTTATTTGGCAGATTCAAGAGTGTTGTAATATTCATGAACATGATTCAAAGAAAATTGAAGGTTAAGGAGTTAGCTCCATCATTAGATAAAACCAAACGTTTAGCAAAGGGCAAATAGATGTAGATATACCTATACTATTGAATGAGAATTATTAAAAGGATGTTATTAAAAATGTAGGCATATAAGTTGAGGAAGACCTTACCGAATCTATCACAAGTGGATTCTTGGAAAAGGCATTATAAAAGGCTAAGTGGTTTGTGGTCGTTATGAATATATCATGAAACTTGATAGAAGATAGGAGCATGGGCGAAAATAGGAGGGGATTATACAACATCACGAGAATGTGTAGTGACAAAGAATTCATGGAAAAAGAAAACAAAAGGGCATTGGAAGGAAGCGAAAGTAACTAAGGGGAAACAAAATGTTCCAGGAGTTTTAAATATGGCATCAAAATCCAAAATGGTGTCTCAAACTTTGAGAGCAAAAATATGCAGAGGATATGAGAAACTATTGTTCAACTTGCATGCTGTAGGTAGAGGAGATTCTAATTTTTTTGAATAAAAATATTTTTTATTGTATATTCTATTTCATGTGCTTTCCCTATTAATTGGTGTTTATGCATGTAGATGGTTGCACTATTTTAATGGGTTAATACATGATTTATTTCCCTTTGGAGCTCGCACTTGATCTAATGTAGATTGTGTGGATGCAAGTTTGTTTGCAACATTTTATTTTACTTTATTTTTTCTAACCCTATCCTTTTTCATTTTTTTAACTTCTTCAAATAAAAAAAATAAAATTCAAAAAATAAATGCATGAATTTTAAGAATAATATTTAAGTTTTCATTTAAAGAAGTTTCGATTTTATTTTGAAGCAAATTCAAAATTCCAAAAATTTATTTAAAGTTCAATTTTTAAAGGAATTTTGTAATTTCAAATTTGACATGATTTAACGACTTAAAGGAAAATTAGAACTTTCAAGCTTTGCTTTTTTTTTTTCAAGCAATAAATTAACTTCTCTTTATTAATATTACAATTTCATTAAAGGGGGGTAATTTATATGGCATTCCAAAGGCTATTACTTTTGCAAAGTTAGTCATTTAGTTATTTTATTTTATGCTCAAGGTTTAACAAAGCAACATAAAATCCATTCATCAAGCAATATAAAATGAATCCAATCATCATTTAAATTTTGCATTTCAAAGATAGATTTTAGTCTTCTCTTTTATGCTCAAAGCAGGGTTTAACAATGCAAGATAAAACTTGTTTAAAATATGCTTAACAAAAGAAGATAAAATCTACCTTAAAACACTTCAAGATAAAAAAAATTAAATCACTTTTCATCGTGGTCATATGAAGGCCAATCACATCTACATTTTATGTTGTTTAAGTTTCATGAACAATCAATAGCATATCATAATAAAATAATACCAACACAAGCCCCTTGTTAACAGTTACTTGTAAATCACTAAGGTATTCCAAGCACTTATTTTGACACATTTTCACAAGTATACAAGCACACATTAAGTAAAAGGAACCTTGGAGAAATTTCTATTTCTTTGCAAGAAAGGGTTTTCTAATAAAAATCCTAATGGTGAGTGTGGTTTTGCAATTGGGTAAAATTACAACTCAACACATGGTACTAGATTTCACTCCTTATAGTTCCTCAAACTCAAGGTGAATTTTTAGCTTTGTCTTTCATGCAAAATAGTTGTCACCTTTCAACAATTACAAATCTAGTAATATCTTTGGGACATTAATAAAAATATTCAATATTGATAAAAATGAGTTTTTTGTTTAATTGGATCAATCTTGATAAAAATGAGTTTTTTTGTTTAATTGGATCAATCTTGAAATAGCTTTTGCACGAGTATATATACATTTATATTAAAAAAATGTGCAAAAAAGTCTCACCAAAAATATTCTTGATAGGTAACATTATATGATACTCAAGTTAAATCAAGGAATATTCCAGTCAATAGTCAAATGGAGGAAGAATTTATAATGCACTCCCTTTTGTTCACTTTGATTTTGAAAAATAAATAAATATTTAAAGATACCACTCACTTACCAACCATGCATGTGGGATATACACTATTTTCCCTTCAAACCAACTTCTGCCCTAAGCTTGATAATGCTAGTGCCTAGTAAAATGCTCATGTCCACCATTGACTCACCTAATTTGATGACTCATTTACCAATGTTAAGATTTGCATGCAAGTTTATAATCTTAGTTTATTGTTGATTGTATCAATCTAACAACTCATAATGATACCTTTTAGGATAAGGTAAATGTTTTGCTATTTTGTTGTGTCATCAACATAAAGTAGTAGATATTTTTTCTTGAGTGAACAAACACCTCCATGCAACAAAGCATTCACCACATTATATTATTGCGTCTCCCTTAGAATGAACATGATCTTCCATTCATTGAGCATCTTAGACACAATGCGTCTCATTTCAAGAACTTTATATATCTCAAATTAGTAATTGACAACTTTTGTTCTTCACAAGAGATTTTGGGACGACATCTCAGGGTTTTGGTGTAGTAAAGACATCATGAGAATTTCTTAAAATGAACCTTTTAGCCACCACTCATAGGAACAAGTCTATTGTGACCTCTTTTAAACATGACTTTTAATTGCTTTCAAATGCTTAAATGCATCCTTCCATACTATGATTATGTCTTCACCATGCAAATGATAGTAGCGCATCATCTTTGCTTTCTTCTGCCAACCTTTTTTTTTTTTTTTTGGAAAACATCCCAAAAGGGATGCCACTTTCGGGTAAGACCCAAGGAGGCAGGGGTATCCATTCCGCCAAAAATGCCCAGGACTCGGACCTGGCCTACCACCTTTGACATACTCAAGGAGCAAACAAACACACAAAACCAATTTAAAAATAAGTAAATAACAACAAAAATAATAAAATAAAATAAAAAACATGCTCCTTGAGTGTGTCAAAAACAAAAGCACAACCAAACACGCACAATAAGATAAAAGAAACCACAACACAAACCACATAGAAAAACACAAGAACCACATAACAAAACACAAACAAGACAAAAACAACATAACACTACAAAGACATAACCCAAAAAAAACATGAAAAATAAACACAACCAAAACCTAAAAAAAAAAAAAAAAAAAAAAAAAAAAACAACCAACAATAGACAATAAACAAAAACAAAAAACATAGAAAACACTCACACATAAAAACACGAATTAACACAAACAAAGAGAAACCCAAGAACAAGAATGAAAAAAACACAAGAACAATAACAAAAAACATAAAAAAAAAACACAAAACAACAAAAACACATGAACAACAAAAAACAACACAAAGAACACAAAAACAAAACAAAACAAAAAAGAACCCACCCACCTTAAAAAACTAAACAAAAAACAAAAAAGAAAAAAAAATTGAACATAACAATGACCTATCTAGACCAGAAGACTATTAAGGCAAGAATCAATAGAGGAAACAAAATAAAGAATAGAATGAGCTAGGGAACTAAAAAAAACTGAATGAACCAAAGAGAAGCAAAAAAAAAAAGCAAGAAGAAACTAGGTACCTTCAAACTCGGAGCCATCCAAAGAAATGATAGAAAGAAGAGCTTCCCTAATTTGAGAAGCCCACCATATAGGAGGGTGGCCATAACAAGTAAGATCACCTTTGTCCAAAGCCCAATTAGCTAAAGCATCAACACTCTTGTTTTGATCTTCGACCACATGATTGTAATCAACTTTCAAAAATCCCATCTGGATTAATTGAATCTTCTCAATAATTCTTTTTATTCTCCAATCCACCTTATGATTCTTAGAAGGAGTCTTCAAGAGATTAATCATAAGTTGAGAGTCAGACTCAACTAACACCTTTTCCCATCCAACCTTAGTAGCCTCCTCGAAGGCCTCTTGAGGATACCATACCCCTCAACAAGGTTATTGGAAAGAATACCCAAATTCTCAGCAAAAGTAAAAACCAGGGAGCCATCTGAAAGTCTACCAATTCCTCCCACACTGGCTTTTCCAGGGTTCCCTCTAGAGGCTCCATCAGTATTGAATTTTCCAAAATCCTTAGGAGGAGGTTGCCAATTTCTAGTCCTATCCATCTTACTAATACTCACATTCCCTTTAAGTTGGTTGCCCTTAGAAGATTTAATCTTCAATATTTGCATCACTTGATCCCATATTTGGTGGGAGTTTTGGGGGTGATTAAGGAGTTGATGGACTGATTCAACTAAGTTGGCTATGGTATTTTGCCAAATATAGTGAATATCCTTCCTATCTTGATTAAAAATTTGGTTGTTCCTTTCATTCCAAATATTCCAAAGAAGAATGGTAGAACCCATCCAAACTAACTGCCTAATAAAATGATCAACACCCTCTTGATTAGGCCAATCCCTCCAAAGTTGTTCAAAAGTAAAAAAATTGGACCATTGTAAGCCAAGTAAAGTGGCCATTCTCCTCCATAGCTCAGAGGCTAAAGTACACTCAATAAAAATATGGTTGAGAGTTTCTACATTCTCTTCACACATTTCACATCTAAAAGGGCCATGAAAACCATGCTTCATAAGTTGCTCACCAGTAAGCACCCTACGATGCAATAAAAGCCAATTAAAGAACCTCACCTTAGGCCGAGAGCTTTTGAGCCCACAATCGAGAAAATATGTCAGAAGAATGGTTGGGATTATTATGGCATAAGGTCAAATAACCTTGAGCAACTGAATACTCACCCTTAGTAGTGTTGTTCCATCCAAAACAATATTTTTCATGGGACCAAGAGAGGGATCTCATATGAAGGATGCCTTGGATATCTTGTCTTTGCCTTTCTGGGATTTGAATAGGCCAGTCCTCAATAGGGATCCAATATCTACCAACCTTTGAATTACTAGTATGGTACCGACAGTAATTAGCCACCTTTATCCAATTAGCTCGGTGAAGCTCCTCCATCCAAGGCCTCCAATCGGAAACTGAGTTATCAAAGGCTTGTGACCATCCCAAGAATCTGTCCAAAAATTTGCCTGTTGACCATTATGAATGATCCAAAATAATTTTTTCTTTATCAAATCCTCACCAGTCTTAAGAACTGCTAAAATGGGAGAACCTTTGGTAGGAAGTTGATAGCGAACAAGGTCTTCAGGACTTTTGTTCTCAACATATTTAGCATGGAGATTATTGGCCCAAAGAGCATTGGGGTTATGCAACATCCTCCAATATAATTTAGTAGCTAAAGCTTTGTTGTTATTAATAGAAGACCGGAATCCTAACCCCCCTTCACTCTTAGGAAGACATAAAGTATCCCATTTCACCAAGGCCCATTTTCTTTTCTCCTTAGTACCACTCCAAAGGAAACGATGACTGATTTGATCCAATTCTCGAAGAACAACCTTTGGGATATTCAAAATGAAAGAAACATAAATAGGAATAGCTTGAAGGACTGATTTTACCAAGGTGATTCTACCCCCATAAGAAAGCCACTTGTTGGTCCACTTTCCAATTTTCTTCTTGACTTTGTCCAACAACCAATTCCAATATTTATTTTTCTGCCTTTGAATATTTATGGGAATACCTAAATAAGTGATTGGAGAGGAGGTCTTCTTATATCTTAATTTATCCAAGACCATGGATTCCTGTCTAGCAGAGAAGTGAAAGAAAATAACTTTAGATTTGTCTTCATTGATCAACTGCAAAGTAGCCTTAGAAAAATAGCTAATGATTTGCTTAATATTAGAAGCTTCCTTAACCGTAGCTTTACCTAAAAGAGTAGAGTCATCCACAAATTGAAGATGAGAGATAGGTCTAGCTCCATGAGCAATGGTAACTCCCTCAAGGGTTTTGTTTTCCCTCTTTTTGGTTATAGTCCTACCCAAGCATTCAACAAGAATGATGAATAAATAAGGGGATAGCGGGTCACCTTGCCTAATACCTCTGGAAGCTAGGAATGACTGAGAAGGCCTGCCATTGATAAGAACTAAGTAGGAAACTGAAGAGATACATCCCATAATCCAATCCATCCAATCCTTAGAGAAACCAAATTGCCTCAAAACTTTGATAAGGAAGTGCCAATCCACTCTGTCATAAGCTTTGGATAAGTCTAACCGAATGAACATGGAAGGAGATTTTTGCATATCCATGGAATGGATGGCTTCTTGAGCAAGAACTATCTCATCTACTATTTGACGTCCTTCCACATAACCCCCTTGCTCTGGGGAAATAATCTTATGCAAAAGAGGCTTCAACCTTTCTGCCATGATTTTAGTAATGATTTTGAGAAGAACATTACATAAAGCAATAGGTCTAAAAGCTGAGATATGATCAACCTCTTGAGCTTTTGGAACAAGAGTAATATAAGTTTTATTGATAACCTTCAAAATTTCTTTGGCTTTCTTGGCTTCTTCCACCACCTCTAATAAATCAACATGAAGGATATCCTAGAACTCTTGGTAGAACTCAATGGGAAAACCATCAAGACCTGGGGTTTTCCCTTTTTGCATTTTAAAAACTACTTGTTGAAGCTCATTGATAGTAATAGGAGCAGTCAAAATAGAGTTCTCCTCAGAAGGGATTGCTTGAAGAACATTTTGTTGTGAAGTTGAGTCAAGAGGAGTAGCAACAAAAATATTGGAAAAGTAATCAACAACAATAGAGTTCATGCCATCCCAAGTATAAACAACATCTCCAGAATCTGATTTTAAGGAAGAAATAAAGTTGTGAGATCTTCGAGCTAGAAGAGATTTGTGGAAGAAATTTGTGTTTCGATCTCCTTCTTTGAGCCATTGAATTCTAGATTTTTGCTTCCATAAGATTTCTTCTCTTTTTCCCATTCCTCTAACTCGAGTTGTGAGTTTAATTTCATCTGCACTTCTCTTCTCTGTGAGGCCATCTAAATGGATTTTCTTATTCAAATTTTCAAGATGAGCAATAACTTCATGTTTTTTTTATGAACATCCCCAAACTCTTTCCAGTTCCAAGTCTTGATTTTGGATTTAATGTATTGCAGTATTTTGGCAAAACAGAACATCTTAGTCCCATGCCTAGGTTTACCTTCCTTCCACCATTGTTGCACATGAGGTCTGAAGGAAATGTCTCTAAGCCACATTAATTGAAAATGAAAAGGAGAGAAACTCACATTGGTTTTCCACATTTCCACCATGATCGGCCAATGATCCGAACCAACATTATTAAGAGTCTTCACTTTAGGAATGTGACCATGGATTAAGAAATTTTTAGAGAGCAAAAACCTATCCAATCTCTCCATTATACAAGCTAAGCCTTGCCTTCTGTTAGACCAAGTCATAAGGCCATTATCTCATTGGATATCCACAAGATGGAGGTTTGCAATATATTCGCTCATGAGGTCAGTGCTTTTGTCCAAATTTCTATTTCCCCCCTTTTCTCATCCAGAGAGAGGATGGTATTGAAATCTCCTCCGATCAAGATCCAAGCTTTAGGAAAATGAGAGATAATATGAGTAATATCCTTCCACTGTCTTCTTTTTTCCTCCAAAGAAGTCGGAGCATAAACAGTAATGCTAGAGCATAATCTGGTTGGAATGTCTACTTTGAATAGCTATAGCCAACAAACCCCAACTGCCAACCATATGGTGAATAACTACCTCTTTTGGGTCCCAAAGACAAGCAATGCCACCAGAAGTCCCTTGGGAACTGAGGGAAACCACTTTTCCAACTGGCCAAATTTTACTGGCAATTGAGTCCATATCCTCCATTGACATCTTTGTTTCTTGAAGGAAAACAAGATGTGGATGATTTATCTGAATCATTCTTCTAATTTCATTTTGTTTTGAAAGACTCCCTTTGAGTCCTCTAATATTCCAAGTGATGATCTTCATTAATACCAGGGCTAAAAAATTTGGGAAGGGCATTAATCTTACCTTCCTCTACAAGCTTTTCACCTTCTTTTACCATATGATATTGATTGGTCTTGCGACCTACTTTTTGATTAGAATCCATCTTCAATTTTTTTTCCCTGTTTCTTGACTTATTCCAATTGAATCTGAGATGGCTTCTAACCTTGAAGAATGCTCGTACACAGCCAAAATTTTACTAGATGGTTCAACGGAGTCTATATTGGGACCTGCATTATTTGAAGTTTTGACATTTGAAAGATTGTTTTTCTTGTGTAAATTTTCTCCCTTTTTTTCTATTGAAAACCTTTGATTTGTTGGTTTGTCTCTGAGTTCTTCCCTTCATATTTAAATTGTGTTTCTAAGATTTCAGTTTCCATTATTTCCTCTTCCTCACTTGGGACATCATTTGTGGAAAGGATTTCAAACATATTAGCAGATGACTTTGATTGATCCTTCATAACTAGTTTTTTCTGAGTGTTCTTCTTCTTAGGTATTTGGAAACCTACTGAGTTTATATCTTCTTTCTTTTGATCAAGAATTTTATTTGGGCAAGCACTGGCCAAATGACCATATTCATGGCAAATTCTACAATGAAAAGGAATGTTCTCATAGTCCACTACTTGCTCCCAAGTGTCTTCCCCAAATTGTAATGTGATATTTTTAGGTAGGGGTTTGTCAAAATCCATTAAAACACAAATCCGAGCATAAATAATATGTTCAAAATTTTGAGTACAATCAGCAGTCATCATAAAAGTTCCTAAAGAGTTTCCAATTGAAGAAAAAATAGTAGGATTCCAAAATTCAATAGGGAGGCCAAAGAGTCTAACCCACATGGGAGCTATAGAAGGCATCTCTTCTTCGGCTTTAAATTTAGTATGCCAGGGCTTCATGAAAAGCCCTACCCTTCCAAAAAACCAAGGACCCCCTTGAAAAGTTTTCTCTCTATCTTCATTATTAGCAAATAAAACAAGAAAATAACCATTTGGATAAATAGAGATTTGTAACTCACCTTTAGTTTTCCAGATTTTTGTAGCCTAGAATTTGAAAGTAGATAGACTCGGATGAAAACCCATGAACCGACAAATTAGTCCTCTTTTTTCCAAATCTTCAATGCCAGTATGAATGTTACCCATATCAAGCTTAACAATAGGAGTTCCATCAGCTGCTTTAAGACATCCCGACTCCATTTTCCTGGGATCAATCTTAGGCATTCTTAGAGGTTTATGGGAAGCCCTAAGATTGATATTAGCATTGGGCTGAGGCTGTCCACCATGAAGGGCATCCCTAAAATTCATTTTTGGGACCGAGTCTTCGAAATTCTTACCCTTGACAGGGGTTTTCACAGTAGAATTATTTTGTGGGTGCACCTTAGCACCAGATTCACTTGAGATATGAGCCATTTTTTGATCAACTACTTGAAACTTGTTTCGTGATCTCTTTAATCCTTGCCCTAGACACCGTGGAAAGGTATGGTTTTCACTTTTCTTTTGTGCAGCAAATTGGAAGCCATTGTCACTCAAGTTCACAGTATGATCTATTGAAAGACAAATTTCTAACCCATATTGGATCCCCTGCAACATTTCTTGCTAAAATATTGAGCATAAACCACAAAAATATTGGCCGCTAGGGCCCGAAGGCCCTAAAAACCAACCTCTGGAGCTGCTTGCACTCAACCCAGATGAAACCCTCGCATAGCCGCTTGCCAAATATCTCGTTCACACATAGGGATGCGCTAGGATCTGTGTTGCTCCAAATGATATGAAAATTGGTGGAGACGTTCTAGGGTTTTTCAGGCATCTACCCTCAAAATTTTAGCTCAATCCGAGTCCGGATGAGTGAGATATGGCCGAAACGAGTTCGGTAGTTTGGGCAGTCCTGCGAAAAACGTCCCTCCCTGATTATTCACTAGCCCTCCACAAATCCAAACATCTACTTCAGACTTCTGCCAACCTTATGCAAGCACATCATATGAAATTTAAATGACTCAACTAAAAACAAATCGAGATGTCATAATTGAATATGATAGATTTTGGACAACCTACTCATTTGTTGTGGATGACACAATGTAACTTGTAAATGACAATACATGTATTTTAGCAGACCTTACATGGGCCAAAATTCATTTTGATGGTTCCCTTAATCTTATATGGTGCAATTATTTTGATATATGACACTTAAAATGGCCAAGATGATCCTCGTAAATTTTATGCTACCCATGTTAGCTACTTAAATGGTCAATATTTCACTTCTGCTATCAGTTTGCATGTACTAGTTAAGACTACACTTGTGCATTCCTTCACAAATTTGTTATGCCTCACTAATTGCAATATAGACAACAATATCAACTTCAATATGACCCAACCATTTGTTTGATACAACCATTTTCAAACCTTTCTTGTGCATCTCCTTGTAAGTTGACTTCTTCAAAAGGATACAGTTACAAACTAGTGCCCTTTAATATGACTCACCTTCATCTTGGACATCGTTATTCGAAAACATTGCTCACATAAAAATATCTCAGCCATTGGACAACAACTCCAAAAAATTTGACTAGATGATATTTGTCACTTAGCTTCAAACCTATGGAGGTATAACAAATAAAAAACTATGATATCAAATCGATAGGATCTTCTACTTGCACGAATAACATGATCACCAAATTTCTTTTTGGATTAGTGGAGTATTAAACTCTTGGATTGGCCAAAACAAACATGAAATTTGAAATGTCTTTGCTTTGAAACATGGGTCTCACCTTCACAACATTGAAGCTCTGCTATCAAATGTTATGAACACAAATTGACTATAATAAACTTTGCATTGATGTGATAGATGTGTATATATAAGCGAATATCTAAAATTGAAGAGTTATTTAGTTACAACTAAAATTGTTTAGCTCTTGATACCATCCAAAGAAATTAGTTTTGGGAGATTCACATAAGGACCATTTCTATTACCATTCATTGATCAAGTGTTAGACACACTTGCAGGAAAGAAGTATTTCTGATTTCTTGATGATTTCAATGGGTATAACTAGATACATGTTGCACTCGAAGACTAGGAGAAAATAAATTTTACTTGTCCATGGGGAAATTTTTCTTATAGGGTTTTACCCTTTGGTTTGTGTAATGCCCCAAAAACATTCTAGCAAGCTATTTTTGCCATTTTTTTATTTGACCACTAAAAATGTAGAAATTTAGATGGATGATTTTACAGTTTTCTAGAGAAACCTTTGAATTTACTTTAGAATATCTTGACAAGGTTTTAACTCGCCGTGAAATTTACCATCTATCCTTGAACCCTAATAAATGCTTCATGCTGATGGAGGAAGGGATTGTTCTTAGTCATGACATTTCTTCTAATGGAATCAAGGTTGATCCTAAGAATGTTGAAATCATCAAGAACCTTCCTCTTCTAAAAACCTAAACTAATGTTAGGAGTTTCTTAGGACACATTGAATTTTATCAAATATTTATTCCAAATTTTAGTACAATTGCAAATCCCATATTTGCATTATTGACCATATATTTTGAATTTAATTGGACTGAAAAATGCTAAGAATCTCTTAATGCTTTAAAACAGAAACTAACCACTCCACCTGTGTTACGAGGTCCTAATTGGGGATTTTCATTCCATATCCAAAATGATGCCTCCACTACTACAATTGGAGCAGCATTAGGATAGATAGAAAATGGGGATCATTATGTTATTATTAGGATAGATAGAAAATGGGAAGCATTATACTATCTACAACATAAGCAAAAACCTTAATGGAGCAGAAAATAATTATACTACTACTGAAAATAAATTTTTAGTAGTAGTGTATGAAAATAATAAGTTCCATCACTATATCACTGGTTATTAAGTATTCATCCATACCAATCATACAACCATTAAATAATTGATGAACAAACTCATGGTTAGTGCAAGAATCATTCGTTGGTTGTTACTATTACAAGAATTTGATATCATAATAGTAAATAAACCAGAGAAAGCTAATGTAGTAGTAGATTTCCTATCAAGGCTGAATAACATAGGGGAAGAAGAGTTAGTTGAGGGTGATTTTTAGATGAATTTTTTTTTGTTATATCAGTTTAATCACCTTGGATTGCATGTACAACTAACTATTTGGCTACAGGAAAAATTCCTTCCCATTTCACTTCCAAATAAAAGAAGCAATTGGTCAGACAAAGTTTATCTTTCAAATGGATAAAAGGTATACTTTTCAAGTGTGGTCCTAACCATGTGTTACACAGATGCATTCAAAAATATGAGGTGTATATATCCTTTGTGCTTGTCATGATGAACCATCAAGAGGATATTATTCAGTAAAAAATACAATTCAAAATTTTTTAGGCATTG
This sequence comes from Wollemia nobilis, assembly GCA_028583015.1. NCBI lineage: Eukaryota > Viridiplantae > Streptophyta > Pinopsida > Araucariales > Araucariaceae > Wollemia > Wollemia nobilis. The sequence goes on along the minus strand of JAQPPZ010013020.1, from coordinate 1,598,710 downwards.
GCTATTATTCGCCATATCTTCACAATGATGTAAAAATGTACATTTTTCATTGTGATGCATGTTAGATAATGAGGAAACCCACACACACAATGAAATACCTCTCCAGCCTCAAGTGGTTTTAGAACCATTTTAGAAATAGAGGTCATATTTTGTTGGACTTATTGACCCACCATATCAAGGAAAGATGCATATCTTGGTATGCACTGACTATGTGAATAAATGGGCTGATGTGTGTTATTTAAAGCAAAATAAGGTTGTTAATTTTCTTTACACTCAAAATTTTCAAATATTTGGAGCTCCACAATCTATCACCACGAATATGGCCCCAATTTGCATTGAAAGTAATTGAAGATTTTATTGAACTCTATGAAACAAGGCATAGAAAATCATCACCCTATCACCCCCAAGAAAATGGTTAAGTTGAGGTAACCAATAGGTAGTTAGAAATAATTTTGACTAAAATAGTGGACTCACATAGGAAAAATTGGTTAAATAAATTACTAGAAGCAATTTGGGCATACAAAACAACATGGAAATCCACCACGGGTTTCACACCTTACGAACTAGTTAATGGTAAGTGTTGATGTCTAAAAATTTACACTTACACTACACCCATGTACAACACCAACATGGGAACCTTATCTCATGTGGGATTGACTGAGAGGAAAATACTTCTGGAAAGAGCTGACTCTCCTTAAAAATAACAAACTAAACTGAATTGGATTAAACTTGCTGGAAAATAGGGGAAGGAAAAATAAAAGACAAAAAAAAAAATGAACTTAGAAAATAAAAACTATAACATGGACTAGAAAATGAAATCAAAACTACCACAAAACTGCACTAAAATTGCTCTAAAAATGCACTGGGAAAAGGGAGAGGGATGACAGAAAAATAAAAATCTATAATAGTAGATGAATAATAAAAATATAAATGGGGGATACGCCAATATAAAAATTGGATTGATTGATCCACCTAAAACTCCATAAAATATATAATATAAAAAATACTAGACATAATTAAACATACATCAACTGCAAGAGGAAAGGTTGGTGTGAACCAAGGGCCAATGCCACATGCAATCCAGCCAAAATGAAGATACACAACATGCATCTCAAATAAATTATTTTGTATTATTTCCCATAGTGTTACAAAGGTCAGCAAGTGACAAAATGAATTAGCCCCTTGGGCTAAAAGTCATTTATCATCTTTATATTTTCACAAGAATTGAATTCCACACTTGCTTTGAAAGGTAGAACTATTAGAAATAATCCTTGCGATGGAGTAGAAATATGCACAAAACTGAACAGAATAGAAAACTGCACAATACTAAAAATAGTCAACTTAAAACACAATAAAATAAAACATGCTTCATAGGAAGCAAGAGGTATCTTGGGACACTTAGGGAAAAAAAAAAGGAAACTAAAACTACAATCTATGGCTTATAAAATTTAAGGATAAGCTTTGAGATAAATCTGATTTACTGGGATCTGTAGTGTTTCCCCATTAATCCTTGAGAGCTCAAAATAATTACTATCTCTACAGCCTATAATAATGTATGGCCCACTCTATATAGGGTCAAATTTTATATGTTTTCTTGGCTTTGCTCTATCTTAATCCCATTTCAGGACCATATATCCTTTTGCAAAGCTTTGTGAGGTAGCCCTCTTATCAAAATATTTCTTTATTACCAGATGATTTTTTTGTAGTTTTTTCCTAGTTTTGTCTCTTGTTTCCTCCAACTGCATTAACTCTACAAACCTGAGTTCCATATTATCACAATGCTCTAAATTCATTTGATAAGCCATCTCCATGGCAGGAATATCTAGTGAAATAAGGAGCCTAGATCCTTACCATACATAATTTTGAAGGGGGACTGGCATGTAGCCTGCTTTGGTGTAATTCTATCTACCCACAAGGCAAATTTAATTTTGGTATGCCATGTCCATTGATTCTCTTACACTGTTATTTTAATGATCTTGGTCAAGTTTTTATTTGTGGGCTCATATAGTCCATTCCCTTGAGGGTAATAAAAAGAATATGTCTTCATGTAAATATTATATTTGATACCAAACTCTGTGACTGTAGCACCTATGAATATCTTAGCATTATCAGCAATGAATGTTTCAGTTGCTCCAAACCTTGTAACAATACTTTCTAGAAAATCAATAATGACCCCTCTAGTGGCTTATTTTAATGCAACAACCTTAGTCCATCTTGTGAAATAATATGTGGATGTTAATATAGATTTGTGACCATCACTTGAATGTGGATTAATAACACCTATAAAGTCTAATCCCCACTGTGTGAATGGCTGATCTGTGGCAATTGCTTGTAAGGTAAAGGGATCCTTCTTATTCCTTCATAAGAATAATAAACATTCATTACATTTCAAGATCCATTGAACCATATCAACAAATAGAGTTGGCCAAAAATAATAGTTCTCATTATTTTAGCTGCTATAACTGATGATGAGATATGGCCTCCTGAAAAACCTTGGTGGAACTCCTCCAATAACTTTTTAGTCTTTTATGGTTCAATACACCATAGGAGGACACCTTCCTAACTTATTTTGAAAATAATCTCATTAATCACTTCAAAATATAATGCTTTTAATCTTATATTTCTTATTTGGGTTCTGTTGTATACCACTGGGTAGGTTCCAAACTTTAAATAATCCATCATAACATGGAACCAATTTAACTCTTCTTTTGTTGGCTGGGCATTGAAAAATGCTTTTTTAGTATTTAGATCCTCTACAAGGTGTTGAAATAGGGCTCTTCCTTGTATTAGTTGTGTCACTTTAATATCAACATAAACATTCATAATTTTTATCACCCAACTAACCCTTTTATCAGGAATATCACAACCTAACAAAAATTCTTTAATGTTGAGATGAACCACAAAAGATGTTATTCTATTTTGAGCCACCAAATCCCTGAAAGTTTTTAAGGCTCTAAGGAGTGTAAAAATATGTTTTTCCATAAAATAATATCTCTCTTAATACTCCTTAAGGGTATGGCTCATGAAGTCAATGACCTGCTCCACTTTCTCATCATTTTTCTATGTAACAACACTAGTAATACTATATTCTCCCCCAAAAGAATACAAATTGAAATCTCTTTCAAAATTGTGGTTAATTAAAAAAAGGGCTTCAAAAATAACATCCTTGATTTTTTTATAACTTTGCTTACCTTCCTCGGGCTATATAAAGGACTGATCCTTCTTCAACATTGTGGTAATTGGTTTTATTATGTCAGCAAATTCAGATATAAACTTCCTCAAAAAATTGATCTTACCCAGGAATGATTGCAAAGCCTTCTTGTGAGTAGGTAGGAGGTTTGAATAACTTCAACATATTCTAGACCAATGGAAAGACCCTCATTGGACACAATATGTCCCAATAGTTTACCCTCTTCGACAACAAAAATATATTTCTTTGGGTTTAAAGAAACCCCAAACTCTATGTATCTCTAAAAAATTACTTCCAGATGTTGCATATGATCATTAGCATTCCTGGAAAATATTATAATGTCATCTAAATATACCAGAATTGATTTATTTATCAGCCCTTTGAGAGTCAGGTCCATAGCCTTTTGAAAAGTGGCACCTACATTAGAAAGACCAAAAGACATTCTATGATATGCAAATGTGCCCCATTTGGTGGTAAATGCAGTTTTATTTTGGTCGTCTTCCTTAATCACTACTTGATTAAAACCTGAAAAACCATCCAACATAGAAAATATTTTAGCTCCTGCCACATTTTACAAAATCTAATCCATTGAGAGTAGTGGATAATGGTATTTAAGGGAGACACAATTCAAATCTTGAAAGTCCACACACAATATGATTTATCCATTTTTATTTCTAATTGGTACCAAGTTGGCTACCCAAGTGGAGGGCTTGATGGGATATATGATACATACCTTAATCAATTTCAACAACTCTTTTCTCATCAAAGGTTCAACATTGGGATTTATAGGTCTCTACTTTTTGCGCACTGCTTTAGCATTAGGAAAGAGCTCTATAGTGTGTTGTATAATATATGGAGCATACTCCTTCAACTATTCATAATACTATGCTATCATATCATCATAGTCTTTGCATTTTTGAATGAAAATAGCTTCATGATTAGGAGAATTACATTTAAAAAGCATAAGGACTTTACTTGGAGCAATTCGGACATCTCAACAAGCATTAATTTTTGTTGTCATTATTATATATACCTTTATATTGATCATTAGGAGTAAACAAGATTTCTAAAGTAATGAGTCTGTTTGGAATCTTGTTGCTACTAAGCTGAATGATATCACTGTCCTTATATGTCTGCTGCAACTTGACTTGGATATCCTCAAAAAATTTAGCTTCCTATAAAATAAAGTTTTCTATCTGCTGATTGGAGTCAAAAACTTGCTAATGTTTATCATTATTAGGAATTGAGGGCCTAATAATTGATTTTAAATGTTGTTCCTCCCTATTGAATAAGTCAATAGGTAACTCATATTGTGCCCCCACAACTGCCATCCTATCAGCTTCTTGAATGCTCCTTCTAGGGACTGTATGGATATTCAAGGCATCAAATTATTCAAGTAGGTCCAAAACTTTGTATTTATATGCTTTTAGAAGTTTATTATGAAAAACACATTACCCCTTCACTTGCTGCACTACCAATTTTGAATAACAAAAAATCTGGAGCAGTTTCACACCACTTTTATCTTATTGTAGAATTCCATGAATTAGGGCTTCATACTCTGGCATGTTGTTAGTGCATCTAAACTGGAGGTTGAAAGAATGAAGAAATTTCTCTTCAGAAGGAGAGGTGATCACTACATCAGTATCAAAACCTTTCTTGCACTTAGCTCCTTCAAAATACAGCTTCCACACACCTATTTTTTGTCCTATTTTCATGACCATTGGCATTGTGCTCTTCTCCTCCAAGATATAGTAGGTTACCATGCCAACCCCATGAAAATTATCATATGGATTAGATCCATAAAACCCATTTTACCACTCATCAAGTTGGATATCAAGAATATGAGGTGTTTGGATCTGATCAGAAGAACTATCTGACTCCATGGTTGTATAATTAATTTCAGGTTTAGGATCATGGGGTTCTACATGGAAGTGAGATATAGGTTCAGTTGATATGAAGAATTTGGTACCATATCTGATGCAGGAGCATCCAGTGGTGTAAGAGTGATCTTGCATCACCTAAAAAAAAAAATTGTAATTTATTTTATTTTATTTTATTTTGTAAAACTAGTAAAACTTGTAGGAGATTTTTGAAGGTCTTAGAGGTCAAATTTGAGGATTTTTGGCTAGATGCGAGCCTTGGCGCGAAGAGCCAAGGATCGCCCCGCTTAGCTCGTTTCATGCCGTTTTTGAAAACATGCTGTAATAGTCAATTTGGTCAATGAGTGCGAAGTTAACACCTCGAGAAGTTGCCCCCAAAATTCAAATTTCAATTTGAATGGTTTTAGGTGGGAAAAAGGGAAAATAGGGTATTTGAGGGAATTTTTGAAATTGTAAAGGGGCTTCTCTCTTGTGTCCTTATTTTTGGCATGAAAGCAATGAAAGGTTGGATTCTCTGACTGGTTCAAAGAAAAAAAATACCTGTGTATCATTTGTTTGGTGTTGCTAGTGTAACGTGATCTCCATCAAGTGGTATCAGAGCGGGAGTTCTTGAGTGTGTAAATAGATCGTCTGGATGTGAGGCAGTTTACACCAGGATCTGTGGTTAGGGTTTGTGAGAGAAGTGAGTAGAATGCCTCCACGAAGAAACCGTGGTGGTGGGAGAAATATGGTGCCAGAGGATGATTTCAGAGCTTTGCAAAGGCAAGTTCAGGCTCTGCAAGAGGAGCTACGTAGAGGGTTTGAGCCAAGGAGAGAAGAAGGTAGTGAAGATGAAGTTGAAGAAGAAGAGGACCAGTTTGAGGAAGAAGAAGAGGCAGTAGATCCTGCACAAGCTAGGTTATACAAAGCCATATCTCAGATTGGAAAGAGACCAAATATGGAGGTTTCTATGTATTCTAGAAATCTTGATCCAGAGGAGTTGATTGACTGGATCAATGATTTGGAAGAATACTTTGAGTATGAGGAGGTTGAAGATCCTGATAGGGTCAAGTTTGCTAAGACCAAGCTGAAGGGTCATGCCAACATATGGTGGAAGGGAGTGCAACTAGACAAAAATAAAAGAGGAAAATAAAGGATAACAAAATGGGAGCGGATGTTGGAGAAGTTGAAGAGGCAGTTCATCCTAGGTGACTATGAGTTGGATCTGCTAAAGAAAATGCAAGGTTTGAGGCAATCAAGTAAGTCTATTAAAGAATACACAGAGGAGTTTTATAAAATTGTAATCAGAACAGGCCATTCAGAGGCCAACAAGGAGAAGGTAGCTCGTTATATTAATGGGTTACGAGCAAGTATTCAAGAGGAGTTAAGTCTAGTCAGGATGACCACCATAGAGGATGCTTACCAGTTTGCCCTGAGGGTTGAAGAGAAGCTGAATAGAAGGTTTGAGAGCAAGCAAAGAGAAAGAGGTCATGGTGGAAGAACTAGTGGAAGAACAAATGGAGGATGAAATGAAGATTATAAGAAGAATGGAGAAGCTAGCAATAGTCAAGACCAAAAGGGAGATAATGCTTACCGCCCCCGTGATTACAAGAGAGGAAGAGGAAGGTCTAGACGAGGGTTTGGAAGAGGAGGATTTCGTGGAACTTGTTTCCATTGTGGTGAAGAAGGACATCAAGCATACGAGTGTCCACAACACCAAGAGAGGACAAATAGGAGGCCTAAAGGTAATGCTCGAGCTACGGTCATTGATGAAGGTGTCGAATCTGAGCACTCTGAAGAAGCAGAAGGAGGAGAAGTGCTAATCACAAGGAGAGCCTTGTTGAATGAGGAGAGAGACCCATATCAAAGAAAGAGCTTATTTCACACAAGGTGTAAATGTGCAGGTAAGATCTGTAATATTATCATAGACAATGGTAGCACAGATAATCTAGTTTCAGAAGGAATGGTTACCAAATTGCAATTAGAAATGAAGAGACACCCGCATCCATATCGGATTGCATGGTTACAGAAGGACCATAGGGCTTTGGTCAGTGAGCAATGCTTGGTAAAATTTAATATTGGGAATTACCGTGATGAGGTCTTGTGTGACATCCTGCCTATGGATGCTTACCATTTGTTTTTGGGAAGGCCATGGCAGTTTGATCGGTGTGCAGTGCATGATGGTCGTGCCAACACTTACTCCTTGACAAAGAATGGAGTGTGCCATAAGTTGAAGCCCTTGAAGGAGGTGGATGAAAAGGTATGTAGCAGTGCTAGAATCTGTTTAGTTGAAGGGAGAACATTTTTGGATGGTTTGAAGCATGAGCACATGTGCTATGCATTAATTCCTAGAGTTAGGGAAGAAGAATGCAAAGATACCCCAGTAGAAGTCTTAGGTCTGTTAGAAGAATTTCCAGATATTATATCAGATAATGTGCCTAAGGGTTTACCACCAGTGAGGAAGATCAATCACCATATAGATTTGGTACTAGGATCTAGTTTACCCAATAAGGCAGCCCATAGAATGACTCCTGTAGAAAGTGAGGAGCTAAACAGGTAAGTCCAAGAGTTGCTAAAAAAGGGACTGATTCGGGAGAGCTTGAGTCCATGTGCAGTACCTGTAGTACTAGCACCAAAGAAATATGGAGAGTGGAGAATGTGTACAAACTCTCGAGCTATTAACAAGATCACCATAAAATACAGATTTCCATTGCCAAGGATGGATGATATTATGGATTGTTTGAGTGGAGCCAAGTACTTCACAAATATTGACCTGAAGAGTGGGTACCATCAGATTCATGTCAGAGAAGGAGATGAGTGGAAGACAACCTTCAAGACTAGAGAGGGTTTGTATGAGTGGTTGGTCATGCCATTTGGGCTAACCAATGTGCCAAGCACATTCATGCGGTTGATGAATGAGGTATTGAAGGAGTTTTTAGGAAAATTTGTCATTGTCTATTTGGATGACATTTTAATATTTAGTAGGACCCTAGAAGAGCACCTAATGCATATCAGAAGGGTTTTTGAGAAGCTGAGGGAGGAGCAGTTGTTGATTAATTTGAAGAAGTGCAGTTTTGTGAAGAAGGAGTTAGTGTATCTGGGATTTGTCATCTCAATTGAAGGTCTAAAAATGGACCCAAAAAAGGTGAGGGCTATCATCAAATGGCCTAATCCAAGAAGCATACGAGGTAAGATCTTTCATGGTCTAGCAAGTTTTTACAAAAAATTCATTAGAAATTTTAGCAGTATTTGTGCACCCCTTACAGAAACAATGAGAGGGGATAAGAAAGAATTTAAGTGGACCTTAGGAGCAGATAAGAGCTTTGATATGTTGAAGAAGAAGGTCACAGAGCAACCTATTTTGGCACTTCCAAATTTTAATAAGGTATTTCAGGTAGATTGTGATGCTAGTGGTAGTGCCATAGGAGCTGTATTGAGTCAAGAAGGTAAACCTATTGCTTATTTTAGTGAGAAACTCAATGATGCTAGGAAGAAGTATTCAGTTTATGATCAAGAGTTTTATGCTATAGTTCAGGCTCTAAAGAAGTGGAGGCATTATTTGTTGCCAAAGGAGTTTGTTCTATATACTGATCATCAGGCCTTACAGTTTATTAATAGCCAAGGGAAGCTAAATCAGAGGCACTTGAAGTGGGTTGAGTTTCTACAGAGTTATACCTTTGTGTTGAAGCACAGGAGTGGAAATTCAAATAGAGTTGTAGATGCCTTAAGTAGAAGGCAATGTTTGTTGATAGAAATGAAGGTGGAAGTTGTAGGGTTTGACGAACTTAAGGGTTTGTACCCTGAAGATCCTGATTTTGTAGAGGCTTGGAGGGCTTGCTTGGCACCTGTTACTTTGGATAGGACTAAGTGGTTGGATTTTCTGATCCAAGATGGAATGTTGTTTAGAGGAAATCAATTATGCATTCCAAGGAGTTCAATGAGGGAGAATCTAGTCAAGGAGAAACACAATGGAGGGTTGGTTGGACACTTTGGTCGGGATAAGACCATTGCCCTTGTTAGTGAGAACTACTATTGGCCACAGTTGCAGCAAGATGTGAGGAGGTTTGTGCAAAGTTGCAGAGTATGCCAGATGGCGAAGGGTGTGAGACAGAACATTGGATTATATCAGCCATTACCTATACCAGAGAGACCATGGGAGGACATCAACATGGATTTTGTTCTTGGCCTACCAAGGACACAGAGGGGAAATGACTCCATATTTGTGGTGGTTGACAGGTTTTCAAAGATGGCACATTTTATTCCCTGCCAAAAAACTAATGATGCAGTTCATGTTGCAGGTTTATTTTTCAAAGAGGTGGTACGACTTCATGGTCTACCAAAGAGTATAGTTTCTGATAGAGATACCAAGTTTGTTGGGTATTTTTGGAGAACCTTGTGGAAGAAATTGAAGACAGATTTGAAATTCAGTTCTGCATACCACCCATAGATTGATGGACAAACAGAGGTGGTGAATAGAAGTTTGGGTAATCTATTGAGATGCTTGATAGGAGATAAGCCCAAGGGATGGGATTTGGTTTTGCCACAGGTGGAATTTGCATACAACAATTCTGTCAACAGGAGTACTAACAAATCTCCATTCCAGATAATATATGGGAGTAGTCCAAGAAATGCTTCTGAGTTGAGGAGGATGGATACAAGGGAAAAGTGCAGTGTTGAGGCTGAGGACTTTGTAGAGCATCTGAAGAGCTTGCATGAAGAAGTAAAGAAGCATATTACTAAGATGAATACTCAATATAAGACAAGGGCAGACCAGAAGCGATGGTTTAAGGAATTTGAAGTGGGAGATGAAGTTATGGTCCATTTGAGAAAAGAAAGGTTTCCTACTAAAACCTATAACAAGTTGAAGATGAAGAAATTTGGACCATGCAAAATCATAGAAAAATGAGATTCAGGCAATGCATATGAAGTGGAATTGCCAAGTGGGCTTAACATATCACCTGTTTTTAACATTTTAGATTTGGTAGAATACCATGAAGGAGACAATGGTGAGGGACCAGTAGCAGAATTGTGGAATATTCCAGCATCTACTCTAGATACGGAAGAGATAGAAGAGATCCTGGATACACGCATCGGCAAAAGTACCAAAAATAGGCAGTATGCAGAATATCTGGTTAAGTGGAAAGGTAGACCTGTTGAAGATTCATCTTGGTTGTTGAAGGCTGAGGTTGAATGCCTTGGTTTTCTTCCAACAATAGAGAAGTGAAGGTCACTTCTCAAAATTACCTTGGGTGTCTGATGCAGGAGCATCCAGTGGTGTAAGAGTGATCTTGCATCACCCGAAAAAAAAAATTGTAATTTTTTTTTTAAATTTTTTATTTTGTAAAACTAGTAAAACTTGTAGGAGATTTTTGAAGGTCTTAGAGGTCGAATTTGAGGATTTTTGGCTAGATGCAAGCCTTGGATCGCCCCGCTTAGCTCGTTTCATGTCGTTTTTGAAAACATGTTGTAATAGTCAATCGGGTCAACGAGTGCGAAGTTAACACCTCGACAAGTTGCCCCCAAAATTCAAATTTCAATTTGAATGGTTTTAGGTGGGAAAAAGGGAAAATAGGGTATTTGAGGGAATTTTCAAAATTGTAAAGGGGCTTCTCTCTTGTATCCTTATTTTTGGCATGAAAGTAATGAAAGGTTGGATTCTCTGACTGGTTCAAAGAAAAAAAAAAACCTGTGTATCATTTGTTTGGTGTTGCTAGTGTAACGTGATCTCCATCAATATCTTGTGGTTAAGGACATCTTGGACCAATACAAAGACATATAACCCCCTAATTTACTATGAAGTCCCTGGACATACATAAAGCAAACATAGGTGGAAGGTCTATGATTGATAAATCATGTATAATGGTAAGGCTGGGGCAAGCATGCAAAGTAAGGTCAAAATTTCTAACCACACCCAATGTCCTCACAGTGGTACCATCTAGCTACATTAAACCAACATTCATAGGCTCAATTGAAAATCCTAAAACATTAGTTATTCTCTTTGGCATTACACAAATACTAGCTCCTGAATCAATCATGCAATTATGGACCAAATGCTTTCCTATTATGAGGATCATATAGAAAGGAGGAGGTTTAGTGTCTAACTGTAACTCATTAGGAGCCATTTGTATTAGAATTGTAGCTTTTGCAATAAACTCTTTATTCTTTTTAGGTCCTTAAGGTACATGAATCAAATATTCTTTGAGGAGGTCCATCTATCCTGGTAAATCAAGGGCATCCCACATAGATACTTGCAAACTAGTCTTCTTCATTTGCTCCACCAAGTTGATAGGCTGATTTTTTTGTGTTTGTTTTTTAGTCCAATCATTTCTTGACCTCTCAATAATTGAGTAAGCAGACCTATTTTTCCATATTATACTAGGATTCTTTACTTGATTCTGTTGAAATATTTAATCTAGAACATCCTTAAATGGGGCTGCAGGTTGTTTCTGAGTCTGCTGATTTCTCCAATCCAGAACATCTTTGGGTGAGACTGTAGGCTATTATTTGACATTGGTACTTGGGGGTTGAGGGGATGTGTTTGCTTGTGATATAAAATAACCATCATTTACAACTTTTAATTTAGACCTGGTATTATAGTTAGATTGTACTTGCTTCTTAGGTTGATTATCCATAATATGGTTCACCATACAATGTTCATTTTCTTGCCAATATATCAAAATGCTATCTAAAGTTGATGTAGAAGGATGTTGATATTGTTGTTATTCCACTGTCTAGTAGTTAGGATCTTGTGCCACAAAAGAACTACTACTATTTCCATATGCACAACCATTCAGATCATGAGGTAACTAACATGGATATTACCACCTTTGTTGCTCAGCTAAGTTATTTTACACAAGTACCAAGGCTTGATTTGGGTTGGTAATAGTAGGGAACTGTGCTTGTAAAGACCTTGCTAAGGAGCATGATTCTAATATGGAGTCTTATACTGATAAGGAGGGTAATATGGTTGGAAATGCCTTTGTTGAGGCTGGTTCTACTGCTTCTCCATATTGTTGAGCTTGTTGCCCATTGTTCTAACTAAATTTAAAAGATCACTCATTTGGTCATTTGATTGACCAAAAGTTCTAGGTACATTCTCATTTATTGGCAATGGATTAAAGGTTAGAATATTAGTATAAGCTTGAGAGGATAATGGGATGGATACAATCACATCTAGAAATAAAGGCATAGGAGGTCTAGGGACAATCCTACCACACTGCACTAAATAATTTTCAGCTTCAACAACATTTTCATATGCATCAGACAATGTATTGACTCATCTGGTTTGGATGTTCTTACCTATATCAGAACTCAAAGATCTCAAGAAATAAAGGAAAATTAGATTGTGTATTTGGCCTTATCTCCATGGGTATTTTTTCCCATGTCCTTTGGAATATGAAATTAAAAACTATGATTTGCTCATTGGGAGCTCTTTTGATAGTAGTTAGTTGCTCCATACGTGAAAAGCTATCTAATTTATATTCAAAATACTTGATCAACTTATCAACCAAGTAATTCCATATAGTGATTGTACGAACAATAAGGCTTCTAAACCATTGAAGGGTTTTACCCTTCAAAGAAGATGCTAACAACCTAATAACCACATTGTCTATAGTCACATTATGCACTGAGCATATATTTGACGCGTATTAGAAATGTTTCACAAGAGTAATTACGTTTTATCTAGTATAATAATGTAGAGCCTTAAGGGATGATATTGGAATATAATCATGTGTTTTCAGGACCAATGGGCTACCCTGATTAAAAGAGAAAAAGGCTCTAGGTTGTAGCTAAGCCATGGATGGAGTAAAGGGAGAAGATATAGTTGGAGGTGGTGCAACAACTTGATCCTGAATCCTTCCCCTTATTTTCTTCTTGGATGTATTGAAATAAATTTGTTGGAACTTGAATCTTCCTTCCCTTCTTAAACTACTTCTTGTAGACGCACCACTCATAAAATGAGGATGCAATCAATGATCTGGTCCTTTTTAACCAACAGAATGCTAGGTATTTTTTTAATGCTTCAATAATCAAATAAATATCAAGACAAACACCAAATATTAACTATTTTATAACCAGGATCTATGTATATTTTTTCACAATAAACTACAAATATGTCCCATCAAGCATGCCAAAACTATTGATTTTTGAAAATGTACACTTACACTGCACCAGTGTATAACACCAATATGGGAATCTTCCTATCATGTGGGACTGATTGAGAGGAAAATACCTCTGGAAAGAGCTAGATCTACTTAATAATAACAAACTAAACTAAAATGGATTAAACTTGTTGAAAAAAAGGGAAGGAAAAATAAAAGACAACAACAGAAAAATAAACTTAGAAAATAAAAATTGTAACATGGATTGGGAAATGAAATTAAAACTACCACAAAATGCACTAAAATTGCACTGGAAAAAAGGGGGAGAGATGATAGAAAAATAAAAAACTATAAAAATAGATGAATAATAAAAACAAAAATGAGAGATACACCAATATAAAAACTAGGCTAATTGATCAATCTAAAACTCCATAAAAGACATAGTATAACAAATATAAGACATAAATAAATATGCATCAACTGCAAGAGGTAAGGTTGGCATGGACCAAGGGCCAATGCCACATGCAATCCAACCAAAATGAAGATACACAACATGCAACTCAAATAGATTATTTTGTATTATTTCCTGTAGTGTTACAGAGGTCAGAAAGTGATAAAATGAATCAATCCCTTCAAAAATCTGAAAACATCTCCTTTATAGCAAGAGATATTTTAGATCTTTATAGTATTTACTGTAGTTAGCAGAACTCTCTGAATAATGCAAAGGAAATAAGCTTTGATTAATATCAACTAACTTAGCTTAGAAGTTTTTTTCGAGAATCCGCTCTATGGATTCTATCGAACTCGTCTACAAGTTCACATGAAAACAACAAGAAGAGGACGCTTTTCGTAGGACTTCCCAAACAATCGAACTCATTTCGGCTATATCTCACTCATCCGGACTCATATTGAGCTAAAATTTTGAGGGTAGATGCCTAAAAAACCCTAGAATGTCTCCACCAATTTTCATATCATTTGGAGCAACATAGATCCTAGCGCATCCCTATGTGTGAACGAGATATTTGGCAAGCGGCTATGCGAGGGTTTCATCTGGGTTGAGTGCAAGCAGCTCCAAAGGTTGGTTTTTAGGGCCTTTGGGCCCTAGCGGCCAATATTTTTGTGGTTTATGCTCAATATTTTAGCAGGAAATGTTGCAGGGGATCCAAGATGGGTTAGAAATTTGTCTTTCAACAGATCATACTGTGAACTTGAGTGACAATGGCTTCCAATTTGCTGCACAAAAGAAAAGTGAAAACCATACCTTTCCACGACGTCTAGGGCAAGGATTAAAGAGATCATGAAACAAGTTTCAAGTAGCTGATCAAAAAATGGCTCATATCTCAAGTGAATATGGTGCTAAGGTGCACCCATAAAATAAATCTACTGTGAAAACCCTTGTCAAGGGTAAGAATTTCGAAGACTCAGCCCCAAAAATGAATTTTAGGGATGCCCTCCATGGTGGACAGCCTCAGCCCAATGCTAATATCAATCTTAGGGCTTCCCATAAACCTCTAAGAATGCCTAAGATTGATCCCAGGAAAATGGAGTTAGGATGTCTTAAAGTAGTTGATGGAACTCCTATTGTTAAGCTTGATATGGGTAACATTCAGATTGGCATTGAAGATTTGGAAAAAAGAGGACTAATTTGTCGGTTCGTGGGTTTTCGTCCGAGCCTATCTGCTTTCAAAGTCTGGGCTACAAAAATTTGGAAAACTAAAGGTGAGTTACAAATCTCTATTTATCCAAATGGTTATTTTCTTGTTTTATTTGCTAATAATGAAGATAGAGAGAAAACTTTTCAAGGGGGTCCTTGGTTTTTTGGAAGGGTAGGGCTTTTCATGAAGCCTTGGCATACTAAATTTAAAGCCGAAGAAGAGATGCCTTCTATAGCTCCCGTGTGGGTTAGACTCTTTGGCCTCCCAATTGAATTTTGGAATCCTACTATTTTTTCTTCAATTGGAAACTCTTTAGGAACTTTTATGATGACCGTTGATTGTACTCAAAATTTTGAACATATTATTTATGCTCGGATTTGTGTTTTAATGGATTTTGACAAACCCCTACCTAAAAATATCACATTACAATTTGGGGAAGACACTTGGGAGCAAGTAGTGGACTATGAGAACATTCCTTTTCGTTGTAGAATTTGCCATGAATATGGTCATTTGGCTAGTGCTTGCCCAAATAAAATTCTTGATCAAAAGAAAGAAGATATAAACTCAGCAAGTTTCCAAATGCCTAAGAAGAAGAACACTAAAAAAAACTAGCTATGAAGGATCAATCAAAGTCATCTGCTAATATGTTTGAAATCCTTTCCACAAATGATGTCCCAAGTGAGGAAGAGGAAATAATGGAAACTAAAATCTTAGAAACACAATTTAAATATGAAGGGAAGAACTCAGAGACAAACCAACAAATCAAAGGTTTTCAACAGAAAAAAAGGGAGAAAATTTACACAAGAAAAATAATATTTCAAATGTCAAAACTTCAAATAATGCAGGTCCCAATATAGACTCTGTTGAACCATCTAGTAAAATTTTGGCTATGTACGAGCATTCTTCAAGGTTAGAAGCCATCTCAGATTCAATTGGAATAAGTCAAGAAATAGGGAAAAAAAATTGAAGATGGATTCTAATCAAAAAGTAAGTCGCAAGACCAATCAATATCATATGGTAAAAGAAGGTGAAAAGCTTGTAGAGGAAGGTAAGATTAATGCCCTCCCCAAATTTTTTAGCCCTGGTATTAAGGGAGTCTTTCAAAACAAAATGAAATTAGAAGAATGATTCAGATAAATCATCCACATCTTGTTTTCCTTCAAGAAACAAAGATGTCAATGGAGGATATGGACTCAATTGCCAGTAAAATTTGGCCAGCTGGAAAAGTGGTTTCCCTCGGTTCCCAAGGGACTTCTGGTGGCATTGCTTGTCTTTGGGACCCAAAAGAGGTAGTTATTCACCATATGGTTGGAAGTTGGGGTCTTTTGGCTATAGCTATTCAAAGTAGACATTCCAACCAGATTATGCTCTGCATTATTGTTTATGCTCCGACTTCTTTGGAGGAAAAAAGAAGACAATGGAAGGATATTACTCATATTATCTCTCATTTTCTTGAATCTTGGATCTTGATCGAAGGAGATTTCAATACCATCCTCT
This sequence comes from Wollemia nobilis, assembly GCA_028583015.1. Classification (NCBI taxonomy): domain Eukaryota; kingdom Viridiplantae; phylum Streptophyta; class Pinopsida; order Araucariales; family Araucariaceae; genus Wollemia; species Wollemia nobilis. Next base: position 1,582,407 of record JAQPPZ010013020.1, on the reverse strand, counting down.
CTCTGGATGAGAAAATGGGGGAAATAGAAATTTGGACAAAAGCACTGACCTCATGAGCGAATATATTGCAAACCTCCATCTTGTGGATATCCAACTAGATAATGGCCTTATGACTTGGTCTAATAGAAGGCAAGGCTTAGCTTGTATAATGGAGAGATTGGATAGGTTTTTGCTCTCTAAAAATTTCTTAATCCATGGTCACATTCCTAAAGTGAAGACTCTTAATAATGCTGGTTCGGATCATTGGCCAATCATGGTGGAAATGTGGAAAACCAATGTGAGTTTCTCTCCTTTTTGTTTTCAATTAATGTGGCTTAGAGACATTTCCTTCAGACCTCATGTGCAACAATGGTGGAAGGAAGGTAAACCTAGGCATGGGACTAAGATGTTCTATTTTTCCAAAAGACTGCAATACATTAAATCCAAAATCAAGACTTGGAACTAGAAAGAGTTTGGGGATGTTCATAAAAAAAACATGAAGTTATTGCTCATATTGAAAATTTGAATAAGAAAATCCGTTTAGATGGCCTCACAGAGAAGAGAAGTGCAGATGAAATTAAACTCACAACTCAGTTAGAGGAATGGGAAAAAAGAGAAGAAATCTTATGGAAGCAAAAATCTAGAATTCAATGGCTCAAAGAAGGAGATCGAAACACAAATTTCTTCCACAAATCTCTTCTAGCTCGAAGATCTCACAACTTTATTTCTTCCTTAAAATCAGATTCTGGAGATGTTGTTTATACTTGGGATGGCATGAACTCTATTGTTGTTGATTACTTTTCCAATATTTTTGCTGCTACTCCTCTTGACTCAACTTCACAACAAAATGTTCTTCAAGCAATCCCTTCTCTTATCACTTCTGAGGAGAACTCTATTTTGACTGCTCCTGTTACTATCAATGAGCTTCAACAAGTAGTTTTTAAAATGCAAAAAGGGAAAACCCTAGGTCCTGATGGTTTTCCCATTGAGTTCTACCAAGAGTTTTGGGATATCCTTCATGTTGATTTATTAGAGGTGGTGGAAGAAGCCAGGAAAGCCAAAGAAATTTTGAAGGTTATCAATAAAACTTATATTACTCTTGTTCCAAAAGCTCAAGAGGTTGATCATATCTCAACTTTTAGACCTATTGCTTTATGTAATGTTCTTCTCAAAATCATTACTAAAATCATGGCAGAAAGGTTGAAGCCTCTTTTGCATAAGATTATTTCCCCAGAGCAAGGGGGTTATGTGGAAGGACGTCAAATAGTAGATGAGATAGTTCTTGCTCAGGAAGCCATCCATTCCATGGATATGCAAAAATCTCCTTCCATGTTCATTCGGTTAGACTTATCCAAAGCTTATGACAGAGTGGATTGGCACTTCCTTATCAAAGTTTTGAGGCAATTTGGTTTCTCTAAGGATTGGATGGATTGGATTATGGGATGTATCTCTTCAGTTTCCTACTTAGTTCTTATCAATGGTAGGCCTTCTCAGTCATTCCCAGCTTCCAGAGGTATTAGGCAAGGTGACCCGCTATCCCCTTATTTATTCATCATTCTTGTTGAATGCTTGGGTAGGACTATAACCAAAAAGAGGGAAAACAAAACCCTTGAGGGAGTTACCATTGCTCATGGAGCTAGACCTATCTCTCATCTTCAATTTGTGGATGACTCTACTCTTTTAGGTAAAGCTACAATTAAGGAAGCTTCTAATATTAAGCAAATCATTAGCTGTTTTTCTAAGGCTACTGGGCAATTGATCAATGAAGACAAATCTAAAGTTATTTTCTTTCACTGCTCTGCTAGACAGGAATCCATGGTCTTGGATAAATTAAGATATAAGAAGACCTCCCTTCCAATCACTTATTTAGGTATTCCCATAAATATTCAAAGGCAGAAAAATAAATATTGGAATTGGTTGTTGGACAAAGTCAAGAAGAAAATTGGAAAGTGGACCAACAGGTGGCTTTCTTCTGGGGGTAGAATCACCTTGGTAAAATCAGTCCTTCAAGCTATTCCTATTTATGTTTCTTCCATTTTGAATATCCCAAAGGTCGTTCTTCGAGAATTGGATCAAATCAGTCATCGTTTCCTTTGGAGTGGTACTAAGGAGAAAAGAAAATGGGCCTTGGTGAAATGGGATACTTTATGTCTTCCTAAGAGTGAAGGGGGTTAGGATTCTGGTCTTCTATTAATAACAACAAAGCTTTAGCTGCTAAATTATATTGGAGGATGTTGCATAACCCCAATGCTCTTTGGGCCAATAATCTCCATGCTAAATATGCTGAGAACAAAAGTCCTGAAGACCTTGTTCGCTATCAACTTCCTACCAAAGGTTCTCCCATTTTAGCAGTTCTTAAGACTGGTGAGGATTTGATAAAGAAAAAATTATTTTGGATCATTCATAATGGTCAACAGGTAAATTTTTGGACAGATTCTTGGGATGGTCACAAGCCTTTGATAACTCAGTTTCTCGATTGGAGGCCTTGGATGGAGGAGCTTCACCGAGCTAATTGGATAAAGGTGGCTAATTACTGTCGGTACCATACTGGTAATTCAAAGGTTGGTAGATATTGGATCCCTATTGAGGACTAGCCTATTCAAATCCCAGAAAGGCAAAGACAAGATATCCAAGGCATCCTTCATATGAGATCCCTCTCTTGGTCCCATGAAAAATATTGTTTTGGATGGAACAACACTACTAAGGGTGAGTATTCAGTTGCTCAAGGTTATTTGACCTTATGCCATAATAATCCCAACCATTCTTCTGACATATTTTCTCGATTGTGGGCTCAAAATCTCTGGCCTAAGGTGAGGTTCTTTAATTGGATTTTATTGCATCGTAGGGTGCTTATCGGTGAGCAACTTATGAAGCATGGTTTTCATGGCCCTTTTAGATGTGAAATGTGTGAAGAGAATGTAGAAACTCTCAACCATATTTTTATTGAGTGTACTTTAGCCTCTGAGCTATGGAGGAGAATGGCCACTTTACTTGGCTTATAGTGGTCCAATTTTTTTACTTTTGAACAACTTTGGAGGGATTGGCCTAATCAAGAGGGTGTTGATCATTTTATTAGGTAGTTAGTTTGGATGGGTTCTACCATTCTTCTTTGGAATATTTGGAATGAAAGGAAAAGTCAAATTTTTAATCAAGATAGGAAGGATATTCACTATATTTGGCAAAAGACCATAGCCAACTTAGTTGAATCAGTCCATCAACTCCTTAATCACCCCCAAAACTCCCACCAAATATGGGATCAAGTGATGCAAATATTGAAGATTAAATATTCTAAGGGCAACCAACTTAAAGGGAATGTGAGTATTAGTAAGATGGATAGGACTAGAAATTGGCAACCTCCTCCTAAGGATTTTGGAAAAGTCAATACCGATGGAGCCTCTAGAGGGAACCCTGGAAAAGCCAGTGTGGGAGGAATTGGTAGACTTTCAGATGGCTCCCTGGTTTTTACTTTTGCTGAGAATTTGGGTATTCTTTCCAATAACCTTGTTGAGGGGTATGGTATCCTCAGAGGCCTTCAGGAGGCTACTAAGGTTGGATGGGAAAAGGTGTTAGTTGAGTCTGACTCTCAACTTATGATTAATCTCTTGAAGACTCCTAAGAATCATAAGGTGGATTGGAGAATAAAAAGAATTATTGAGAAGATTCAATTAATCCGGATGGGATTTTTGAAAGTTGATTACAATCATGTGGTCAGAGATCAAAACAAGAGTGTTGATGCTTTAGCTAATTGGGCTTTGGATAAAGGTGATCTTACTTGTTATGGCCACCCTCCTATATGGTGGGCTTCTCAAATTAGGGAAGCTCTTCTTTCTATCATTTCTTTGGATGGCTCCAGTTCTAAGGTACCTAGTTTCTTCTTGCTTTTTTTTTTTTCTTCTCTTTGGTTCATTCAGTTTTTTTTAGTTCCCTAGCTCATTCTATTCTTTATTTTGTTTCCTCTGTTGATTCTTGCCTTATTAGTCTTCTGGTCTAGATAGGTCATTGTTATGTTCAATTTTTTTTTTTTTTTTTTTTTTTGTTTAGTTTTTTAAGGTGGGTGGGTTCTTTTGTTTTGTTTTGTTTTTGTGTTCTTTGTGTTGTTTTTTGTTGTTCATGTGTTTTTGTTGTTTTGTGTTTTTTTTTTTATGTTTTTTGTTATTGTTCTTGTGTTTTTTTCGTTCTTGTTCTTGGGTTTCTCTTTGTTTGTGTTAATTCATGTTTTTATGTGTGAGTGTTTTCTATGTTTTTTGTTTTTGTTTATTGTCTATTGTTGGTTGTTTTTTATTTTTATTTTTATTTTATTTTATTTTAATTTTTTAGGTTTTGGTTGTGTTTATTTTTCATATTTTTTTTGGGTTATGTCTTTGTAGTGTTCTATTGTTTTTATCTTGTTTGTGTTTTGTTATGTGGTTCTTGTGTTTTTCTATGTGGTTTGTGTTGTGGTTTCTTTTATCTTATTGTGCGTGTTTGGTTGTGCTTTTGTTTTTGACACACTCAAGGAGCATGTTTTTATTTTATTTTATTATTTTTGTTGTTATTTACTTATTTTTAAATTAGTTTTGTGTGTTTGTTTGCTCCTTGAGTATGTCAAATGTGGTAGGCCAGGTCCGAGTCCTGGGCATTTTTGGTGGAATGGATACCCCTGCCTCCTTGGGTCTTACCCGAAAGTGGCATCCCTTTTGGGATGTTTTCCACAAAAAATAAAAAAACTTAGCTTAGAAAAATTAAGCTAGTTATATAGATTACATAACAACCGCTTTAGCATATAATACGCTAACAATACACGTTAGGAGAAACGTGTAGCTAACTATTAACCTAAGTAGAGAGTTCTAACTAAACAACTAACCTAAATATCTGACTTAGGATATTTAGGTATTTACTCTAGGTTAACCAGTAGATATTTAGAACAGTAAATATCTCATGGTATGCAGTAAAAAGTAAATGTAATAATCTATGTAGTATAATGCAATATACTACCTATTTTACCCTAACATCCCCCCTTTATTACATTACTTTGATATACAAAGTCTACTTCGGAACAACTCAAATTTGACACGTCCAAGTGCCTTTGTGAAGATGTCAACAACCTGTTCGTCGGTGGGAATGTATTGGAGCTTGATCCTGTGTTTAGGAACTTCATCACGAATGAAATGACAATCTGTGTCAATATGCTTTGTGCATTCATGATGGACTGGATTCTTGACCAAGTTCAAAACACCTGAGTTGTCGCAAAACATGTGAATAGGAAGTTTCTTTGGTAGGCCCATGGTAGCCAAGATGCGACTTAACCATATCGCTTCACACATAGCTCCACGTGCAACGCGATATTCTGCCTCAGTTGAAGATAAAGCAACCACCTGTTGCTTTTTACTATGCCATGAGACAGGACCAGATCCAAGATGAAATACATATCCTGATGTTGATTTTCTGTCATCTAGGGATCCAACATAGTCAGAGTCAGTGTAACTCTATAAGAAGAATGAGTTATTCTTCTTATACTCTAGACCATAATCTACACTACCCTGAATGTAGTGAAGAACCCTTTTAGCTGCTTTCCAGTGTGAGACCTTTGGTTCCTGCATGAACCGAGAAAGATAGTTTACAACATAAGTAATGTCTGGTCTAGTATTGGTCAGATAGATGAGGCTTCCAATCATCTATCGATATAGCGTGCCATCTACCTGTGGTGAGTCATCATACCATGATAATTGAAGCCCTGATTCCATCGGTGTTGCTTTGGGCTTACAATCAGTCATACGATATTTTTCTACTAAAGTCTTGGCATACTTTTTCTGAGTCACCCTAAGATGATTCTTCTTCTGTTCTATCTCAAGGCCAAGACAGTAGTGGAGAAGTCCAAGATCTATCATATCAAATGACTCTTTCAAGTCATCTTTCATGACGTTAATCAATTTCTCTGAATTGCCAGTGATGATTAGATCATCTACATACAATACAAGAATCACTATTTCAGAACCTGTGTTCTTGATATAGAGATTTGCATCTGATGGACTTCTCTTAAATCCATGCTGCAGTAGGTGACTATCCATTTTGATGTACCATGCTCTTGGGGCTTGTTTTAGCCCGTATAATGATTTGACCAATTTGCAAACCTGTTGCTCATGGCCTTCCTCAGAAAATCCTGGAGGTTGAGTCATGTATACCTCTTCTTTTAAGTCACCATTTAGAAAGGCACTTTTTACATCCATCTGATGTAATTTCCATCCGAACTGTGCTGCCATAGCACAAAGAACTCGAATGGTGGTCATCCTTGCAGTGGGTGCAAAGGTTTCCTCATAATCAAGGCCTTCCTTTTGAGCATAGCCCTTTGCCACAAGATGGGCCTTATGCTTGTCTATGGTACCATCTGCCTTATATTTGACTTTGTAAACCCATTTGCAGCCTATGGGCTTCTTTCCTTTAGGCAAATCGACCAACTTCCATGTTTTGTTTTTAATGAGGGATTTATGTTCAGCATCCATAGTTGCCTTCCACTGAGGCTGACTAAGTGCTTCATCAACTGTAGAAGGTTCATTTTCATCATATGAAGACATGTAAACCCTCTCCTCATCAATTTCCATATCATTTCCACTTTCTAAATCTCTATCAATAGAAAGCTCTTGAAAATCTGCACAAAGATCATCAATTGAAGTAGATGCTTCTGTCGTTCTCTGTCGAGACATGCTTCGTGTCTTTGGATGATTGAGAGTGAGATCTGGTGGTGAAGTGAGTTTGGAATCTCTCATAGTACTTGTATACCATTTAGGAGGCTTTTTCTATTGTGGAGGAGGAAGTGGTTGTTGCTCCTCATCATCCAGGTATACTGATGTAGTGTTAGGTGTGAAAGCTTCATCAAACACTACATCTCTACTAACATGTATTTTCTTGGTGAATGGATCTATCAATCGATAGCCTTTTGAGAATTCATCATATCCAAGAAAAACACATTGTAGGGTCTTCTCATCTAACTTCTTTCTTTTCTCCTTAGGTATATGCATAAAAGCCTTACACCCAAATACTCGTAGATGAGATATGGAGGGTTTCCTTCCACTCCATGCTTCTTGAGGAGTCATACCTTCAAGAGCCCATGTGGGTGCCCTATTTAGAAGATATACTATAGTTGTTACAGCTTCAACCCAATAAATGTGCTCAAGATTGGCTCCCTTAAGCATACATCGAACCATTTCCATAATGGAACGATTTCTTCTCTCAACAACTCCATTTGACTGAGGAGAATAGGTTGTTGTTAACTGTATTTTTATCCCATGTTTCTATAAAAATGAGGAAAATTATTTTGATGTGTATTCCCCCCTCGATCTGAATGGAGGGTCTTTATGAAACATCCTGATTCTTTCTCAACAAGCTTCTTGAACTGCTAAAAATAGTCAAATGCTTCAGACTTCAACTGTAAGAAGAAGACCCACATTTTTCGTGAGTGATCATCTACAAACAATTGAAAATACCTTTTTCCTCCACAACTAGTAGACATAGGACCACACAAATCTGTGTGAACTAACTCCAAAGGTACTTTAGCTCGAAAAGAGCTAGGTTCAAAAGGTACTCTATGTTGCTTTCCTGACAAGCAATCTGAGCACACTGGCAAAGTAGATGAAAGAGTAGGCAGTCCTTTCACCATTTGATATTTACTGAGTTCTAGTAAATACCCTGAACTTAGATGCCCAAATCTCTTATGCCATAGAGAAGTGGCCTCTTTTGTGGTTACTGCCATTGCAGTATGTGTGGAGGTAATTGCATCTAAGACAAACAAACCATGTTTGTATGAACCTGTTGCTATCTGTTTTCCTTTCTGAGTGATAAAGCAACGTTTCTTTTCTTTGTCCACTTTGAAATTGACATTCATGTTATTGTCCAGGATTTGTGGAACTGACAAGAGATTATTTTTCAATCTTGGTACATAAAGAACTTTTTGAATCTTACATTCTCCATCTGGAAGGGAGACAGAAACATTTCCTTCTCCCTGAACTCGATAGGTCTGATCATCAGCAATGGTTACCGGTCTACCTTCTCGAGCCTCAAATGTTTCAAACCAGGACTTATCGCCAGTCATATGTTTACTAGCACCTGAATCTATGTACCAAATAGTATCCTTTTGAGGGGAATCTGTATGTGTCATGAGCACTTTGTGTGCTCGTTCAGAGTCCGAACTAGAATCTTCAATGACAGCAACATGTCCTTGTTGTTGTTTGTTCTTGTTCTTTGGTTTGCCTTTGCCCTTCTTTTGTCCTTGTTCATTGGGCGGTTTGTTCTTAAACCAACATCTTTTGGTTTCATGAGTGTCCTTATCACAAATTTTACAATACTGCTTCTTCTTTTGAATCTCTTTGCCTTTACCCTTGTCTTTGTTAGAAGAAGATCCTTTCTGTTGATTCCACTTTTTCTTTCCACTTTGCTTGTTTGAGAAAAGTGCATTGTTGGATGCCTCATCTCTTTGGAGTTGATTAGCTTCTTCAGTTTGAAGCAAATTTACCAACTCTACAAAATTCACTGTCCTTCCAGAGACTTGTAGTGAAGTGATCAACATTCTATAGGAGTCTGGAAGAGCCCTTAAAATGATTGAGGTCAGGACATTGTCTTCCACTTTTTCTCCTAAGGCTTGCAGTTTTGTTTTTATATCTATGACTCTACAGAGGAATAGCTCTACTGTCTCTCCAGATTTCATATGAAGAGTATGAAGTTGTGTTTGAAGGTTAAGAATTGTTGATTGATTCTTTCCTTCAAAAATGGTAGCTAAGGCATTCCATGCCTCCTTACCATTTTTAGCTTCACTTATATGAGGTTGTATGTCATCAGTAATAGCTAGCAAGATCAATAAGGAAAGTCTTTTATCCTTTTTATCATAAGTTGTCTGATCTGCTCCTGTTGATGTGGGTCTAGAATCAGTGCCATCCACTATTCCCCACATCTCCTCTACAGTTAAAATGGCTTTCATCTTAGTTTTCCAGGCAGAATAATTTGAACCTTTGAGCAGTTGGCTCTCATTGAGATACTTGTTGATCATGGCCATGGTGAAGGTTTCAAATTGATATGACTAAGATGACTTTATCTTGCAGTATACCCTCAAAAGAGTATATGGAAGATTTTTAATTTGCTCTTTAAGATATTTAATGGCACCTGCCTTAACACCCTTAACAAGGGATGAAAATTTTGAGGAAATTAAGCCAAACAAAATAGAGCAAATTAAAGGGGTAGGTTTTGAAAGACTTCTGATTGTGCTCTCTAGGATATTTAATGGCACCTGCCTTAACACCCTTCAAGAAGGATGGAAAGTTTGAGGAAATTAAGCCAAACAAAGAGAGTTAATCAAGGTGTTTGGATTTTGACCTTTGATGGGGAGCAAAAAAAATTGACTTTGTTTTAACCTGTGCAAGGTGTAGCACGATTTTGAGTGAAGTTTGGGTTTTGTGAAATGCTTCTTCAATGTTCTATCTGATTGTTTAATTGCACACAAAAAGCATGATTGTTAGTGCAATAATCAAAACAAGAGAGCAACCCAAATTATTATCACTCTAGGTGTCGGATGCAACCGAAAATGCACCTAGTATAGTCAATTTTTTTTTAAGAAAAGGTGTCGAGTACAATCGAGAATGCACCTTTCTTGCTTTGAAATATCCCCCCTTTTCTCTTTACAATTTTGCAAAAAAATAGAATCACAAAATATGACTTCTATCCCCCCTTAATTTTTACAAAATTGAAAATTCGAGCACTCCTTTCAAGACAAGTCGACACACGACCCGCGTTTGAAAGGCTTCCAGACCAGTCGACACACGACTTTGGTTTTTGTCTTCAACACTCAAGCATGAGGAGCAAAGAATAGGTTCAAAAATTCTTCTCAAGTTTACAACAAAAATTTGCAATTTTATGTCTTATATCTCCTTTTTGAAGGAGAAAACAAAAGCAAATATTTGGTTTTGTTGCAAAAAAAATGACCTTTGTCCTTGCCCAATTTTGAAGTGTTTTGGTTTTGCAATAGAATATAAAGTTCCTATGTCTCTTTATCTCCAAAAAAAAATTGGGAGAAAACTATAGGAATTTTGAGTAATTTATTGCAAAAAGGTTGGAAGAAAAACCTCTATGTGATGCAACCAAAGTCTTAATCTCTTTGTCTCTTTATCTCCAATTTGTGAAGAAAACTAAAGAAATGGTTTTGCTTGATTTTGAGATGGCAAATTTCTAGGTTTGAATACTAAAAAAAATATTTTAATGATTAAAACTTTATATAATAAAGGTATTTGGGGAAAATAAAATCATCTAATTATTTTTGAAAAAAAATGATTTAATTTATCCAAACACACTAAATTATATAAAAAAAAAAAATATATATATTTATTAAATATTGAATAAACCTTAGAATAATAAAAGTTGCACCTTTTTGTTGGAGAGTCTTTTCGCATTCGAAAAAAATGTTGCGCCCGACTTCGAACACAGGACCTCGCGGGCTCGAATGACCGAACAAACCAGTAGGCTGCACAATGACTTTGAAACCAAGGAGGTATTACCTCGTATTTGAATAATCCTTTCGAACGGAGTGTCAAAAAAAATTAACAAATCTCTTCAAAGCGGTGCACGTGGGGTTCGATCCCCCGATCACGCGTGCCGCAACAAAGAACTCTTGCCACTGCGCTCTAGGGTGTGGACGGGAAGGGAGAAGGAGGGTCCGCCTTATGTTTCAATGTGGGCTCCATGAATTTTTTTTTAAAATGGGGACTTTTGTCCCACATTTATCCTACGGGCGCAGGATGTAGGGTTTAAGAAACCCAATACTCCCCCTTTCTAGCGACTACCTTCGGGCAGTCAAAAAACCATTGTTTTATCGCCCGATGGAGAGAACCTTTACCCTACCATGTGTCCTACCCTCGACGCACCACGTCACCCTACCACGTGTCCTGTCAGATCCTAGTCAACTACCAACTCAACGTCTAGGTGGTTGTGCCACGTCAATAGGTCTAGTCAATAGGGTCTCAAAAATTGAGCCATCCATGTGTCACCTCGGTTTTTGTGCCATCCAGTTTCCTACCATGGAGGGTGCTCCTGCCCTCTCATGGTGATGGGCCAGTCACCATCATCGAAGAATGTCTTCGATGGTCGACCATCCGAGGGTGCACCTTCCCTCTTGAGATGGTCGATCGATCACCGTCAGAGACTGTCCCCATGCCACGGGAAGCGTGAGGGTGCTCCTGCCCTCGAGGCGCTCCCATGGGCTATCGGTGGACCCATTGTTGGGATCATCGATGGGGGTATTGGAGCCCTCCGGTGTTCGCGATCACGGTCGAGGGAATTAATATCCCCTGCCTCGGGATCCATGCCCGGTGCTGCGGGCTCTAGCCTCTACGGGGATAGTCCTCCCGAGACAGAGGTGGCCCAAAAAAATTGGGAATATCCCACCTCCTCTGCCTCCGGGCAATTTAATCAAAACAATGCATCAAACTATAGGAGAAAAAAATAATTAAAGTCACCAGTTGCCTTCGCCTTCTCCAACGAAACGAAGGTGTGCCTTCGCCTTCTCCAACGGAACGAAGGTATCCCGATGCTCACTCTTCCTCTCTCCTACTCCCTCTGGCTCTGATGCCAATGTAGTTAGCAGAACTCTCCGAATAATGCAAAGGAAATAAGCTTTGATTAATATCAACTAACTTAGCTTAGAAAAATTAAGCTAGTTATATAGATTACATAACAACTGCTTTAGCATATAATACGCTAACAATACACGTTAGGAGAAACGTGTAGCTAACTATTAACCTAAGTAGAGAGTTCTAACTAAACAACTAACCTAAATATCTGACTTAGGATATTTAGGTATTTACTCTAGGTTAACCAGTAGATATTTAGAACAGTAAATATCTCATGGTATGCAGTAAAAAGTAAATGTAATAATCTATGTAGTATAATGCAATATACTACCTATTTTACCCTAACATTTACCACATTCACAATAGTTATAGACTTTACTGGACTTCAACAATTACAAAAAAACTATATTTATAGCCTTTATTGCATTTACAATCTTTACTGCACTTACATCGGTTACAGCCAAAACCGCACACAACAATTACAACCAAAATTAAACACAACAATTACAACTAAAATTGGAAACAATAGTTATAACAAAAACTGCACACAATAATTACAGCCAAAATTGGAAATAATAGTTATAGCCAAAACTACACATAATAGTTACAGCTAAAACTGCACACAACAATTACAACCAAAATTGGAAACAACAGTTATAGCCAAAACTGCAGATAGTAGTTACAATATTTACTACACTTACAATTATATTTGCATTCCAGGTTTACAAGGCTGAAAAAATGTATTTCACCTATATATCTAAAATAGTTACACTTTGAAAAAGTGGACAGAGCACAGATAGAAAAATTAAATAACTGCAATACTTTTCCAAATGTAGGCACCGGTCAAAACTAAAAATAATTAAAAAAAAATTTCACGGGAGTCGGGTGCTTGAATTTTGAATGGGATTTGGGCACCAAAATTTTGAATAGGAATTAGGAGCTACAAATGAACTTGAATAAGGCACAAAAAATGAATTGGAATCAGGCATAAAAAATAAATTGGAATCAGGCACCAAAAATGAACTAGAATCAAACACCAAAAATGAACTAGAATAAGGTGCTAGAAATGAACTGGAATTAGGCACCAAAAATGAACTCGAATCAGGCACCAAGATTGAACTGGAATCAGGTGCCAAAAATGAACTAGAATGAGGCACCAAAAATAAACTATAATCAGGTGCCACAAATGAACTAGAATCAGGCGCCATGAACCGATCAACTCCATTAGCTGCAAACATGAAATTATGCATCACATATCACCAAAATTTTGAAATTGGTGCAACCATTAATAAATTAGAGTGGGAGGATAAAAATTTATTAATATTTTGGTGACTCATAGGGGAAACATACCTACAATATGCAAAGAACCTAGAAGACCAGGTAGCCTTAACATCCATTGGGCACAAATTCATTAATCATATTGTAAGGTAGAACTGCTAGAAATAATCCTTGCAATGGAGTAGAAAACTACACAAAACTGAACTAAATAGAAAACTACACAATAATGAAAATAGAAAACTAAAAACACAGTAAAATAAAACATGCTTCACAGAAATCAAGAGGTGTCTTGTAAATTGAGATTGCTCATTAATTAAAATAAGGAAAAATTACAAGCTTATATAAGGTGCTAACATATAGTTAGAGAAAATAAAGGAAGGAGAAGCAAAAACAATTTTAAATTGAAGTCTATAATATCCTTGCCGCCCAAGCTATCGTCCACTGTGTCGACCACATTGTCGTCCACTGTGCTGACTAGGTTGTCGTCCATTGAGGTAAAAGGTAAGGATAAAACAACTTTTAACTTCCAAAATTCTCCCCCTTAAAGTTGAGAGGACTGACTATACAGTCTCTCAGCTTTATATATTGAGCTTTAGCCATGCCTTTGGTGAAGATGTTTGCAATGTTGTCCGAAGTGCTACAATGTTTAAGCTCAACAATCTGATACTCCACCATATCTCGAATGAATTGATACTTCATATAAAAATATTTTGATCTACTATGGTGGATTGGATTGTATGCCAATTGAATGGCACTCATGTTATCACAATACAGTTGAGTCGGACCACTTTGTCTTTCTCCAATCTCTTCAAGGATTTTTCTCAACCATAGGGCTTGAGTACTAGCATATGTGATGGCTATATACTCAGCCTCAGTAGATGACAATGCTACAAAAATATGCTTCTTATAACTCCATGTAATTAGTCATGAACCTAGACTAAAATAGTTATCTAGTGTAGATTTCCTATCATCTATATTACTGCCCCAATCACTGTCACTGAAGCCAAATAATTTAACTAAATTATATTTGTGGTAATTGATTCCAAAATCCAATGTACCCTTTACATATCTTAAGATTATTTTAGTTTCTTGTAGATGCAGCTCAGATGGACTTGCCATAAACCTTGAAACTAGAGAAACAACATATTGAATATCAGGTCTTGTATTGGTGAGAAACATCAAAATCCCAACCATGCTGCTATAAGTGGTCATGTCAACCTTTGGTGCTATATCATCCTTGCTCAATAGGATCCCATGTACAGTTGGAGTTACAACTAATTTTCACTGCTCCATGACAAATTTCTTGATCATGTATCAAGCATACTTGTGTTGACTTATGAAGATACCTCTATTTGATTGATGAACTTGGTAAGGTCTTCCTTACCTTCCCACGCTCAACACACGATTAAGCACACCGAACGTAAATATAACAACGAATATAGAAGACAATGGAAATATAAACACAATTCAACGATGAATGATTTTACTGTAAAAGAATATAGCCACTAGGAGGGCAGATCCCGCCTTTAAGGCACAGTGCGAATACGCAGTGAAAGAAGATAAAAACGATAAGGTGATTTTCAATAAAATATCTACTCTAATAAATATGAAATATTTGCACATGGAGAACCTAGCCGACGGCTAGGTTTGGTATGTAACATGACTCCCCTCCTCGGAAAGCTTTGTCCTCAAAGCTGGAAATGTCTGGAAAATACTTTCAGGTTCCCATGTGGCATCCTCCTCTGGTAGGTCTTGCCATTTGATGAGAAATTCTTGAATCTGGCGTGACCGTAGTCTCCGTATTCTGTGTTGTAAGATTTCTTCAGGTTGGAGATATATGCGTCCTTCCTCATCGAGCACTGGTAATTCTGATTGACCTTGCACTTTCTGACCAATTACTTTTTTGAGACACGAAACATGAAATACCGGGTGTATTCTTGATGATGAGGGTAGCTCTAACTGATAGGCTACTTCTCCAATGCGGCGCACAATTTTGTAAGGACCATAGAATCGTGGAGCCAACTTTTGACTGGACTTTATCCTTAACGATGATTGTTTGTAGGGTTGCAACCTTAGGAAAACCCTGTCACCTACATTAAAAGTTCTCTCTGATCGGTGCAAGTCTTGTTGTTGTTTCATACGATTTTGTGCTTGGACTAAATTCTCTTTGAGGATGGTGAGTGTAGACTGCCTTTGTTGAAACCAATCATCCACTTTGGCTACTTTGGATGAACCTGGTACGTAATCCGCTACTATTGGAGGCTTGGTTCCATACAATGCTTCAAAGGGAGACATCTTAATTGAGTAATGGTAAGAAGTGTTGTACCACCATTCTGCCAATGCTAGCCATTGGCTCCATTGATATTGTTTATCTTGAACGAAACATCTTAAGTATGTACCCAAACATTTGTTAACTACTTCTGTTTGACCATCTGTCTGTGGGTGGTAAGCCGAAGACATATTCAATTTGGTACCACTAAGTCGAAATAATTCCCGCCAAAAGTTACTAGTGAAGATGGGGTCTCTATCACTTACAATATTTTTTGGCATACCATGTAATTTGAAGATGGAATCCATAAATACCTTTGCCACCTTGCTTGCGGAAAATGGATGTTGTAAAGCCTGAAAATGAGCATATTTGGATAAGCGATCTACGACTACGAAGATTACTGTCCTGCCTTCTGATTTAGGAAGACCTTCAATAAAATCCATGGATATATGTTCCCACTGACGCTCAGGGATGGGTAATGGTTGTAACAACCCTGGTGATTTGACTGTTTCTCCTTTATTGCGCTGGCAAACTTCGCATTCTGCTACCCATTGTTTGACTTCTGCTTTTAATCCTTTCCAACAAAAATATTGTTTGACCCTTAAATATGTTTTCAAAAATCCTGAATGTCCCGCTGATGGAGAAGCATGCGATTCATCGAGAATCTTTGATTTGAGTTCCGAATTGTGTGGAATGTATATGCGGTTTTTCTTCCGTAGGATTTTATCTTCATAAGAGAATAAAGGGTGTTTAGAGGCCCCTATAGATAATTCTTGAATTATCTGAGCAGTTTCGCTATTGGACAACCATTCATCTTGTAATTGATTCACCCATTGGGAACAAGGACCCGAAATAGCGTTAATGACTACTTCGTCTTCATATTTCCTGGATAACGCATCGACGGCTACATTTTCCTTCCCTTTCTTATATTCGATAACAAAATCATAACCCAATAGTTTGGTTAACCACTTATTTTGTTCTGGATAGGAAAACCTTTGCTCAAGAAAATGTTTGAGACTACTATGATCTGTCTTTATAATGAAGCGGCTACTGATTAGGTAGTGTCTCCATTTTTCTACTGCGTGAAGAATGGCCAACATTTCTTTTTCGTAAGTTGATCTTCCCAAATTTTTTCCCGATAACTGTTTACTTTCAAATGCCAACGGATGACCTTCTTGCATTAATATAGCCCCAATTCCTGTGCCTGACGCATCACATTCGATAATAAATGGTTTGTGAAAATTTGGAGTTGCTAAAACTGGAGTGGTACACATGGCCTCCTTAAGAGCTTCGAAGGCTTGAGTGGCCTCTTCTGACCAACGAAAAGCATCCTTCTTCGTGAGTGCTGTGAGAGGTGCTGCAATCTTACCATAATTCCGTACAAACTTGCGATAGTAGCCCGTGAGACCCAAAAAACCACGAAGTTTCTTGATGGTTTTAGGTAAAGGCCACTCTTGAATTGCCTTAATCTTATTGGGGTCGACTTTGACGCCTTCATGGGAAACTATATGACCAAGATACTCGACTTCTTGGACCCCAAATGAACATTTGGAATGCTTGACAAATAACTTTTCTCTGTGTAAAATGTGAAGGACCTTATCCACATGATTTAAATGATCCTTCCATGTTTTGCTATATATGAGAATGTCATAAAAAAAAACTAACACAAACTTATGGAGGAGTGGATGAAACACTTGGTTCATGAGACTTTGGAATGTGGATGGTGCATTAGTGAGACCAAAAGGCATGACCAAAAATTCGTAATGACCTTCATGAGTACGAAAAGCAGTTTTGGGAATATCTTCTTCTCTGACACGGATTTGGTGAAATCCCGAGTGAAGGTCCAATTTTGTGAAAAATTTTGCACCATGCAACTCGTCTAGTAGGTCATCTATGACAGGAATAGGAAATTTGTCCTTGATAGTGAGTTTATTGAGGGAACAAAAATCAGGACACATACGCCAAGAGTTATCTTTTCGTCGGGCCAGAACTACAGGTGAGGAATAAGGGCTAGTGCTGTGACGAATGACTCCATGGTCTAGCAGATCCTGAATGATCTGCTCGATTTCTATCTTTTGTGGTTGAGGATAGCGATAAGGACGACTGTTAGGTGGAACACTCCCTGGAATCAAATGGATGGCATGGTCATGAGATCGTTTAGGTGGTAATCCTTTAGGTTCTTGGAAGACCTCTTCGTAATTTGCTACGATGTCTCGTAAATCTGGAGCAGTAATATCCGAAGTTGCTCGAGATTGCTTTTCCAAACAATTAATTTGAGCTATGAATCCGTATCCACCCTTTTTTAACATCTTCTCCATACTATGAGAGCTCACCATCTGTGATGGAGGAGTAGTAATGCCTTGTAAGCGAATGACCCGTCCGTTTTCCTTCCATTCCACAAATAATTTTTTGAAATTGAAGCTAACCGTGTCTAGTGTTTCCAACCATTCGACTCCCAAAATGACATCAGAGTTCCCTAAATTCATTACGAAGAGAGATCCATACCATGTATAAGTTCCCATTTTAATGGAAACTTGAGATGTTCTCCCAACACATTGAGCATTCACCCCGTTGGCTACTAGAACCTGGAATTTGTCTTTGTTGGAAGAGTTAATGAATAAGTTCAAAGCTTTTGCTGTTTTGATGTCGATAAAATTGTGGGTACTGCCTGAATCAATTAGCACATTCACCTTTTTCTGGCGGAGAAATCCTGGTACCTTGATTGTATGGTGGGTTGTTAACCCCATGAGGGCATGCACGAAAATAGCCATTGTATCCTCCTCCTTCTCTTCTAGAACACTTGATAGTTCTTCTTGCATAGGTTCTTCCTGGTGGTATGCTTCTTCCTCTTCTCCTTCATATTGATCGCATTCAATATGAAAGTTTTGTTTCTGTGCACATGCTTGTTCCCTGGGATGGTGATTGCGACATTTATAGCAAAAGTATCTTGATGGTTGATCATTTCTATGAAAGGAGTTGTTGCGATACGAAGGACGACTATAAGTTTCACGCCGTGTAAACATTTGAACTCTCTTCTCAGCCAGCTTGGCTATTCTTATGCAATCATTCAACGAGGTTGGATTTTGAATGTCCACCTCAACCTTAATATTTTCTTTCAATCCATTGCGAAAAGCTCCTACCACTGTGTCTGGACTGAGGTGTAATGTATACGGTAGTAAACTGGTGAATTTCGAGATGAACTCACTAACCGATCCTTCTTGTTTAAGAGATAACAGTCTTACTGTGTATGATGATGTAGCTCCTTCATCAAATATTTCTAAAAAATAGGTAGTGAAATTATTCCAGTAAATAGTAGCTCCTTTCTCGCGTTTAAGCCATACGAACCATTGGTAGGCCTCAGTGCCTAATTTTGATGCAGCGAAAGGGACTTTATCAGAATCCCTAATTTGGTATAAGTCCAGAATGCCTTCCATCTTTGCTATCCAACCACGAGGATCATGACCTTCAAAAGTGGGCATATCAATGCGTGGAAAATTATTAGGACCTCTCGGTTGGTGATAACCCATATCCCTATCCTGATCTTGGTTATATCTCTGTTGATGAAAGCGATTCCTGTAATTATCCGGATTGCCTCTTTGCTGCTCCCAATTTTCATCCTGGTCATTATTTTCCTCATTCCTTTGTTCGTGATAGTGATTATGGGAATTAGTGTTGGGATTAGGTCGATTTTGTGTGTCCAACAGTTTAGATATGTTGATATTAAGTTGGACCATACCATCTAGTAAGTGTCGAAGAGCTTCATCAGTGGTAATGGCAGAGTTGCTTGATTCTCCTTGTGTGACGTTGTCGTGAGTTGGGGAAGGGTTAGCAGCCATGGGGTCAACCAGTGGATGACTCGGATTATAACTACCAATTTTGAAAGGAGAAGGAGAATTTTTTGTACCTTGGCTTCGATGAGGTCTTCTTATGTCTTTGTTGGGTGTATTCGAGCTTGATAGTCGACCGTCAGGTCCTTTGGTCCACCTGTTGCTCATGCACCTTCCAGAATCGCCTGCTTAAAAGTTCTTGAGCTTTGAGCGATATACACGACAGTGACTAAGACCGACGATGTGTCACGACTGATCAAGACACGAGCGACACGTATATGACACGACGTAAGATAGACTAGACCGACCAGCGACACCGCAAAATTGACACGACCGACGAGACCCTGACACGATAGTACACGAAGGACCGGACACGACAAGACACACGAGAAGATCGGACACGACAGGACACGCGAGTAGATCGGACACGATAGGACACGAAGGACCGAGATGCGAGCAGATCGGACAAGACACTATAGTTGGACCACAAATCGATGTAGAGGACTAGATAGGAGACGTGACGCGAGCAGATCGGACAAGACACGACAGCTAGACCGCAAATCGATGCAGAAGACTGGACAGGAGACCACGACCCGACGCGAAACCACTGGACAGAAGACACGGAGGATTGGCTAACGGAGAAGCCCGCCAGACTACGCGCGAAGGAATTCCCAACGTGTGACCGAAGTCACACCGTAGAAGGTGTGACTTATGCTTTTTAAACCCCTATACAAACTTTATACACTAAATGTGGGATAAATATTTAAACCCAACGCAACAAAATTTTTTTTTATCTGATGTCAGCAATTTAAATTAAACGAACGACCTTAGCTTTGCCCGAATTATTGAATATTTTCATGAATTATGATTGGTTGACGGCTTCCCTCGCGATTTAACGGAACATTGATCAGGTAAAAGCAATTTTCGATACGTGAATGGCGACTGCGACTGTGTTATGCTCAGCAGAAGTTGTTTAAGCGAACCACTGAAAGACCTATTCTGAAACCTACGTTCTCCCAAGGTTTGGCTGGCTAGCCTGCGATAATCCGAGTTGCTGAAGACGTGTTTGGCACCTGCTGTGTCTTGCGATTGGAAGATCCGCCGCTCTCGAAATTGTCCGAAATTGCCTGAGGCCTTGCTTGGATCGAAGGCAAACTGATACCACTTGGTAAGGTCTTCCTTACCTTCCCATGCTCAACACACGATTAAGCACACCGAACGTAAATATAACAGCGAATATAGAAGACAATGGAAATATAAACACAATTCAGCGATGAATGATTTTACTATAAAAGAATATAGCCACTAGGAGGGCAGATCCCGCCTTTAAGGCACAGTGCGAATACGTAGTGAAAGAAGATAAAAACGATAAGGTGATTTTCAATAAAATATCTACTCTAATAAATATGAAATATTTGCACATGGAGAACCTAGCCGACGGCTAGGTTTGGTATGTAACAGAACTTCCATGCCTAGGAAGTATTGCATTAAACCAAGATCTTTCATCTCAAATTGTTTCATCATGGAGTGTTTGAACTCCATATTCATTTTAGTGTTACTACCCATAAATATTAGATCATCCACATACAAACAAACTATGAGAATGTCTACACCATGCTTTAGGTAGTAAAGAGTAGGTTCACTTTTGCTTCTAGTGAAACCATACTCATTAAAATAGTCGTCAATGTGAGAGTACCAAGCTCTTGGTGCTTGCTTGAGGCCATAAAGTGCTTTTTTTAATTTATAAACAAGGTTCTCCTTACCTTGTTCTTGAAAGCCTTGAGGTTGTTGAACATAAACCTCCTCAGTCAAGTACCCATTCAGAAAGGCACTTTTCACATCCATGTGTTGAATGTTCCATCCTTTGTGGGCAGCTAAGGAAAGAACATATCTGATTGTTTCCTATCGTGCAATAGGAGCAAAGGTTTCCTCATAGTCAATGCCAAATTTTTGAGTAAAACCTTTTGCTACAAGTCTCGCCTTGTGCCTCTCAATGCTTCCATCAACATTGAATTTGGTCTTGTAGACCCATTTACATCCAACACATTTTTTTCCTTTGGGAAGCTTTACTAGCTCCCAAGTATCATTATTTTTTATAGAGGTTATTTCCTCTTTCATGGCTTCTTGCCATACATTCTGAGTACAAGCCTTCTCATAGCTAGATGGTTCTAGTTGTGCACTAGCCAATAAAGCATAATTGACTACATCTCCCTTAGGATCATGGGAGTCATCATCCCCATACATATGCAGATTTTCAAGTTGCTGCAAAACTGAATTCATTTCACTAGCTTGGCTTCTAGTGTATCTTTTCTGGAAATTTTGATCCAACATTTGAAAATATGGATGATGTTGTAATGTTCTTTTACCTCTTGATGGAGAGTCAATATCCATCGGTGAAGAACTTACTGATCGTTGTGGAGAAGGACTTGGAGTGGCGGTTGATGTACTTGATGTAGTACTCCTGCTTGGGCTTGGAGGGGGTGTGCCTTTGTTTTTCTTGGGAGGCACCTGCTGTATTTGTGAAGAACTTACATCTTGGGATTCATCATCAACAAAAATTCTTTGATGACCCCATTCTCCCCCTTCATCAAAAATTACATCCCTGGAAAGTACAATTTTATGTGTCTTTGGATTGTAGAGTCTATATGCTTTGGTAGACTCACAATACCCTACAAAAATACAAGCTTGACTTTTGGGATCAAGCTTCTTCCTTTTTTCATCAGGAATGTGTGCATATGCTAAAGAACCAAAAACTTTGAAATGCTTTACATTTGGTTTCTTTCCATACCACCCCTCATAAGGAGTGATGCCATCTAAACTAGAAGTCAGACTCCTATTTAGAATGTATACACTGGTTCTAACAACATCAACCCAATACATATTAGTTAGATGCTTAGTTTGTAGCATCGTTCTTGCCATCTCGACTATGGTGCGGTTCTTTCTCTCTGCCACACCATTCTGTTGTGGGGTATAGGCAGTGGTGAATTGCCTTTTGATCCCACTTGCTTTACAATATTTCAAAAATTCTTTTGAGGAGTACTCGCCTCCTCGATCTGTCCTAAGACACTTTACATAAAACTCACTTTGTTTCTCTACATTGTTCTTGAAATCTATGAAGCAATCAAAAGCTTCATCTTTGTGTTTCAAGAAATAGATCCAACACATTCTAGAGAAATCATCTATGAAAGTGAGAAAATAGGAATTGTTTCTGATACTCTTTGTCTGCATTGGACCACAAATGTCCGAATGCACTAACTGAAGTGGATAGCTGGCCCTCCACGCTTGTCCTCTTGGAAACTTAGACCTGGAGTGCTTTCCCAAAGCACATCCTTCATAGACCTCCTTATGTTCATTGATTTTGGGAAGTCCTATCACCATAGCTTGAGAAGTTAACAATTTCAAGCTGGCTGAATTAAGGTGACCATATCGCAAGTGCCAAAGCACACTTGGATTTGCGATAGCAACATTTGCAAGTTGAGCTCCCCCTGGTTCTCCAAACTTGAGGGGAAATAACCTATTCTTGGTCATTGGTACCTGTGTGATGACACGATTACAATTGTTTTTATCAAAAATGACACATTGTCCTTTATCAAAAACAAGTTTGTAATTCTTCTCCATCATTTGCCCAATGCTTAGCAGATTGTGTTGGAGCTTTGGAGTGTAGTAGATGTCATTCACTTTCTTTATGCCTTCTTTCGTTGGAACCTCCATGGCTCCAATGCCTTCAACTTGCAAGGCTTTATCATCCCCTAACTTGATGCGGGATTTATAAGTGGAATCTAGTGTAGCAAAGAGTTCTTCTTTGCCACTCATATGGTTGGAGCAACCAGTATCCAAAATCCATGTATCATTTAGATTTTGTTCTGATTGTCCATAAGAAAGAAAAATATTAGAGGTTTCATCTTCTTCACCATAATTTCCATATTGACTGCTGCTGCCTTGAGAAGATTTGGACCAACAGTCATGAGCAAAGTGACCTGGTTTGCCATAGTTAAAACAAGCCTTTTTGGATTTGTCACCTCCTCGCCCTTGATTTCCACTTTGCCTATTTTGAATTTTGCCTCTGTTTTGATTGCCTCCTCTACTGGGAGTGCCTCCTCTGTAGTTGCCTCTTCCTCTACCTCTTCTCTGACCTCTGCCTTGACCTCTTCCACGTCCTCTTCCAGCATTTTCATTGGATGTGAAGGCTTTATCATCACCTCCATAGTTGGTTGAAGGAGATTCCTGTAATCTCTCTTCATGAGACATTAACGAACCGATTAATGCATCAAATGTTAAAGTGGAAAGGTCTTTTGACTCTTCTATGATTATGGCTATGTGATTCCATATTTGAAGAAGTGTTCGCAACACTTTCTTTACAACTATTTCAGGCTTAATTTCCTCGCCAAGAGTAACCATTTTATCGACAACTGCTTTCACTCTGACGCAGTAGTCACCAAATTTTTTGTCTTCTTTCATTTTTAGATTTTCAAAATCTCGTTTCAGAGTTTGAAGCCTCACTTGCTTCACTTGATCACTTCCCTGGAATCCGTCTTTCAAAGCTTTCCATGCAGCTTGTGCAGTTGTACAAGCGACTATTCTAGGGAATATACTCTTCTCCAATGCTGCTTGGAGATGATAAAGAGTAGAAGAGTTGCTCTTTTGCCCTTCTTTCCTTGTTTTCTTATCTGTGGCACTTAATGTTGCCCAGTATGTGGGTTCGGTGTAACCCTCTTCAATTATGTCCCACAATCCCTTGCCTATGAGTAAGGTCCTCATTTTGATGGACCAATACTCATAATCATACCCGTTGAATTCTGGAATAGGTAGATTGTTATGTGAGGCCATAGCTACTATAAACTAAAAAACACTCCTTTTATTTCTCTGTTACAATAAAGCACTCTGCTTTTCAAAGAAGGAAGAAAGAAGAAGAAGAGGAGATTACAAATTGAGATCAAATCTGGCTTGATTCACCCTTTCACTGATAGCTTGTTCTTCTTGTTGTGGCGCTGCTATCACTTGATTCACGAAATTGTCTGCTACCTGTTCTTCATCGTCACTGATCAAGATTATCTCTGGTGATTCTGGTTCTAGAATTTCAATGGAGTCATTATTGCTGAATTGTGGATTTACTGGTGCTTGTGGTGCAGATTTCGACTGCTCAAATCTGCTACCAAAAGAGTTATCCTCAGAGTCTACCTCGTACCCTGAGTCCGGATGTCTCTGATGTGCTATTACTGCGTTCTGCAACTGACTAAACACAGTATGTAGTCCATAAGTTCGCACTTTTTCATCAAATCTTTCGGCGTTTTCTCTCACCAAAAGTGCACAGAGGGCATGATAACAACCACTTGATCGTATCATCTATGTGCCTTTACAAATTTCAAGTTTTCTTTTGCCTCTATTACAAAGAAATTTTAAGCCTCTCAGGCTTGTTACAAAAGAAAAAAATTCAGCTTTTAAGCCTCTTAGGCTATTACAAAAAATGTTTCACCACAATATTGATTCCTTGAATCAGGTGTAATGCTCCCTCTTTTACAAAAATTGCCTCTTAGGCAATATTCTCAATTTCCCTTTTATAGTTTACTTTCAAAAAAAATTAAAAAGCTATTTTAATAACTTTGCATTTAATAATTAAAAAACTTGCTTTCCCTTAAAAAAAAATTTAAAAAGCAATATTTTTTTAATTATTAAATAACATATTAAATAACTTTAAAAAAAATTATGAAATAAACTTTAGAAGAAAGAAACAAACTTTTTTTTTAATAAAAAATTTACCTCCTGCCGTGAGTCGAACTCGCAACCTATGGAAACCAACTGAGCCGACTTTCCAACTCGGCTACATCAACTTTTAGCATCTCCAAGGCATTCACGTGCCTTATACTATTTCTCAACGTGGGCTTCAAATATTTCTTGATGCGGGCTTCAAAAAAAATGTCATTGGGATTCGAACCCGCGACCAGTTGCAAGCTAAACACCTCCTTTGCCACTCGAGCTACTAGCCGGATTTGAAATCAAAGTATGCTAGCTTCTATTTAATCATACGCGATGCTTATGTTTTTAAAAATAAATGAAATAGATTTGTCCCACATTCGCTGGGATTATGCACTGATAAGGGTTTATTACCTTGGGCGCTCGCTACCTTAGTCGATTGCCTTCGGGCAATCGGCCCTTGCCCTTTTTGCCATGTGACCTCCAATCACGCCTTGCCACATCGCGTCCATGACCAGCCAAACTGCCACGTTGTCCTCTGCTCAGTAGCCACCATGTGTCACCTCGTAGTCATCCACGTCAGCTAATCTGTGCCTTCTATCCACGTCAGCCAGATCTCACCTCGTTGTCCACGTCAGTCAGATCTCGCATCGCTGTCACGTCAGTCAGGTCCCTCGAGTTTTGAGCCTACGGGCCCTCCTGGTCCACCTCGAGTTTTGAGCCTACGGGCCCTCCTGGTCCGCCTTGCTAGCTTCGAAAAAACCCTCCTTGGCCTCAAAAATTGAGCCAGATCAGTCAGATCTGTCTCCTCAAAAATCGTGCCCACCTTGGACCCTGTCCGCT
Source organism: Wollemia nobilis (assembly GCA_028583015.1). Taxonomy (NCBI): domain Eukaryota; kingdom Viridiplantae; phylum Streptophyta; class Pinopsida; order Araucariales; family Araucariaceae; genus Wollemia; species Wollemia nobilis. Next base: position 1,556,935 of record JAQPPZ010013020.1, on the reverse strand, counting down.
CGGCTCCCTATCTGCTCAGCTCTGATACCAGGTGTAAATTGAGATTGCTCATTAATTAAAATAAGGAAAAATTACAAGCTTATATAAGGTGCTAACATATAGTTAGAGAAAATAAAGGAAGGAGAAGCAAAACAATTTTAAATTGAAGTCTATAATATCCTTGCCGCCCAAGCTACCGTCCACTATGCCGACCACATTGTCGTCCACTGTGCTGACCACATTGTCGTCCACTGTGCTGACCACATTGTCGTCCACTATGCTGACCAGGTTGTCGTCCATTGAGGTAAAAGGTAAGGATAAAACAACTTTTAACTTCCAACATGTCTTGGGACACTTAGGGAACACAACAAAAATAAAACTAAAATTACAACTTATGGCTTAAAAAATTTAAGGATAATATTTGAGTTAAATCCCATTTACTAGGATCTATAGTGTTTCCCCGTTAATCCTTGAGAGCTCAAAAGCATTACTACTTCTAATACCTGTAATAATGTATGGCCCACTCCTGATAGGGTCAAATTTTGTATGTTTACCTGGATTTGCTCTATTTTAATCAAATTTCAGGACCATATCTCCTTTTGCAAATTTGTGTGATGTACTCCTCTTATCAAAATACTTCTTCATTATGAGATGATTTTATTGAGGTTTTTTCCTAGCTTGGTCTCTTATTCCCTCCACCTGCATTAACTCTGTAAACTTGAGCTCCATAGCATCACAATACTCTAAATTCATTTGATGAACCATCTCCATGGTACAAAGCTCTAATGAAATAAGGAGCTTGGCTTCCTTGCCATACACAACTTTGAAGGGGGACTGGCCTATATCTTACTTTGGTGTAATTATATTTTTCCAGAGGGCAACTTTATGTTTACTATGCCATGTCTGTTGATTCTCTTCCACAGTTCTTTTAATGATCTTGATCAAGTTTTTATTTTTGGAATCAACTACTCCATTCTCTTGAGGGTAATAGTTGGAAGATGTCTTCATGTAAATATCATATTTGATACCAAAATCTATGATTGCAACACCTATGAATGTTTTAGCATTATCAACAATGAATTTTTTAGTTGCTTCAAACCTTGTAATAATAGTTTCTATAAAATCAACAATGACCCTTCTAGTAGATTCTTTTAATGCAACAACATCAGTACATATTATGAAATAATATGTGGTTGTTAATATAAATTTGTGGCCATCAATTGAATGTGGATTAATCACACCTATAAATTTTAATCCCACCGTGTGAATGGATGATCTACAACAATTGGTTGTAAGGGAAAGGGAGCCTTCTTCTTCCTTCTTGAGAATAACAAACATTCCTTATATTTTGAGACCCACTGAACCGTATCAAAAAATAGAGTTGGCAAAAAATAACTAGTTCTCATTATTTTAGCTGCTATAACTGATGATGAGAAATGGCCTCCTAAAAAACCTTGGTGGAACTCCTCCAACAACTTTTTAGTCTTTTCTAGTTCAATACACCTTAGGAGGACACCTTCTTGACTTATTTTGAAAATAATCTCATCAATCACTTCAAAAGATAATGCTTTTAATCTTAGATTTTTTCTTTGGGTTCTATTGTATACCACTGGGTAAGTTCCAAACTTTAAATAATCCATCATAACATGAAACCAATTTAACTCTTCTTTTGTTGGCTGGACATTGAAAAATAATTTCTCAGTATTTAGATCCTCTGCAAGGTATTGACATAGGGCTCTTCTCCGTATTAGTTGTGTCACTTTAATATTAACATCAAAATTCATAATTTTCATCACCCAACTGGCCATTTTATCAGGAACATCACAACCTAACAAAAATTATTTAATGCTAGGATGAACCACAAAGACTGTTATTTTATTTTGAGCCACCAAATGCTTGAAATTTTTTAAGGCTCTAAGGAGTGCAAAAATATATTTTTCCACAAAATCATACCTCTCTTCATACTCCTTAAGGGTATGGCTCATGAAGGTAATGGGTTGCTCCAATTTCTCATTATTTTTCTGTGTAAGAATAGTAGTAATACTATATTCTCCCCCAAAAACATACAAAATAAAATCTATTTCAAAATTGTGGTTAATTAAAATAGGGGCTTCAAAAATTGCATCCTTGATTTTTTGAAAAATTTGATTACCTTCCTCGATCCATCTAAATGACAGCTATTTCTTCAACATTGTGGTAATTGTTTTTATTATGTAAGAAAATTTAGATATAATCTTCCTCACAAAATTGATCTTACCCAGGAATGACTACAAAGCCTTCTTGTGAGTAGGCAGGGACAAGGTCTGAATAGCTTCAACACATCCTACATCGATGGAAAGACCCTCCTTGGACACAATATGTCCCAATAGTTTACCCTCTTCTACAACAAAAATACATTCTATGGGTTTAAAGAAAATCCAAACTCTCTGCATCTCTAAAATCCTGCTTCCAGATGTTGCATATGATCATCAACATTCCTAGAAAATATTATAATGTCATCTAAATAAACCGGAATTGATTTATTTATTAGCCCTTTGAAATTTAGGTCCATAGCCTTTTGAAAAGTGGCACCTACATTAGAAAGACCAAAAGACATTCTATGATATGCAAATGTGCCCCATTTGGTGGTAAATGCAGTTTTATGTTGGTATTCCTCCTTAATCACTACTTGATTAAAACCTGAAAAGACATCCAACATAGAAAATCTTTGAGCTCCTGCCACATTTTACAAAATAGTATCCATTGAGGGTAGTGGATAATGGTCTTTAAGGGAGATGATTCAAATCTTGAAAGTCCACACACAATATTACTTCTCCATTTTTCATTCTAACTGGTACCAAGTTGGCTACCCAAGTGGAGTGCTTTATGGGACAGATGATACATACCTTAATCAATTTCAACAACTCTTTTCTCATCAAAGGTTCAACTTTGGTATTGATAGGTCTCTGCTTTTGGCACACTGGTTTAACATTAGGAAGGAGCTCTATAGTGTGTAGTATAATATCTAGAGCATACTCCTTTAACTTTTAATAATCCCATGCTATAATATCATCATATTCTTTACATTTTTGAATGAAAATAGCTTCATGATTAGAAGAATTACATTTACCAAGCATAAGGACTTTACCTAGAGAAATTTGGACATCTCAAAAAGCATTAATTTTTGTTGTCATTCTTTTCTATTTACCTTTGTATTGATCATTAGGAGTGAATAAGCTTTCCAAAGTAATGAGTCCCTTTGCAATGCTATTTCTACTAAGATGAATGATATCACTGTACTTATATATATGTTGCAACTTGACCTGAATATCCTCAAAAAATTCAGCTTCCTACAAAATAAAGTTTACTATCTGCTTATTGGAGTCAAACACTTGCTAATTTTTATCATTATTAGGAATTGAGGGCCTAATAATTGATTTTACATGTTGTTCCTCCATATTGAATAAGTCAATAGGTAAATCATATTGTGCCTCCACAAATGCCATCCTATCAGCTTTTTTATTGCTCCTTCTAGGGACTGTCTGTATATTTAATGTGTCAAATCCTTCAAGTAGGTCCAAAAATCTGTATTTATATGCTTTTAGAATTTTATTATGAACAACACACTGCCCCTTCATGCTACACTACCAATTTTGAATCACCAAAAATCTGGAGCAATTTCACACCCCTCTCCTCTGATGTTAGAAGTCCATGAATTAGGACTTCATACTCTGCCATGTTGTTAGTGCAGCTAAATTGGAGGTTGAAAGAATGAAGGAAATTCTCTTCAGAAGGAGAGGTAATCACTGCACCAGCACCAACACCTTTCTTTCACTTAGCTCCATAAAAATATAGCTTCCACACACCTTCTATTTGTTGTCTTATTTTCATGACCATTGGTATTGTGCTCTTCTCCTCCAAGATACAATAGGTTCCCATGCCAACCTCTTGAAAATTATCATATGGATTAGATCCATACAACCCATTTTCCCACTCATCAAACTGAATATCAAGAATATGAGGTGTTTGGATCTGATCAGAAGAACTATCTGACTCCACGGTTGTATAATTAATTTTAAGTTTGGGATCATGGAGTTCTACATGGAAGTGAGATATAGGTTCAGCTGATGTGAAGAATTTGGTACCATATCTTGTAGTTAAGGACATCTTGGACCAATCTAGAGACATATAAACCCCTAATTTTTTTGTGAAGTCCTTGGACAAACATAAATCAAACAGAGGTGGAAGGTCTATAATTGATATATCATGTGTAATGGTAATCCTAGGGCAAGCATGTAAATTAAGGTCCTAACAGTGGTACCATCTAGCTGCATTACACCAACATTCATAGGCTCAATTGATAATCTTAAAACATCAGCTATTCTCTTTGGCATTACACAAATACTAGCTCCTGAATCAATCATGCAATTATGGACCAAATGCTTTCCTATTATGAGGGTCATATAGAAATGAGGAGGTTTAGTGTGTAACTGTACTTCATTAGGAACCATTTGTATCAGACTTGTAGCTTCTACAATAAAATATTTAGTCTTTTTATGTCTTGAAGGTATATGAATCAAAGCTTATTTAAGGAGGTCCATCTATCCTAGAAATGCAAGGGCATACCACATAGACACTTGCAAGCTGGTATTCTTCATTTGATCCACCAAGTTGACAGATTGAATTTTTTGTGATTGTTTTTCAGTTCAATCATTTCTTGGCCTCTCAAAAATTGGGTAAGAAGTCCTGTTTTGCCATTTTCTACTATGTTTCTTTACTTGAATCTATCAATTTATCTAATCTAGAACATCCTTAAATGGGATTGCAGGTTGTTGTTTTTGAGTCTATTGATTTCTCTAATCTGGAACATCTTTGACTGAGACTGTAGGCTGTTGTTTGACATTGGTACTTGGAGCTTTAGGGGATGTGTTTTCTTGTGATATAGAAGAACCATCATTTATAAATTTTCCTTTAGAACTGGTATTATAGTTAGACTGTACTTGCTTCTTAGGTTGATTATCCTAAATCTAGTTCATCACACAATGTGCATTTTCTTTCTAGCACATAAAAATGCTATCTAAAGTTGATGTAGGAGGATGTTGATATTGTTGTTATTCCACTATCTGGTAGTTACGGTATTATGCCACCAAAGAACTGCTATTATTTCCATATGCACAACCATTTGGATCATGAGGTAACTAACATGGAGGTTACCACCTTTGTTGCTCAGCTAAGTTATTTTATACAGGTACCAAAGCTTGATTTGGGTTGGTAATAGTAGGGAACTGTGCTTGTAAAGGCATTTCTGGAAGAGATTGATTATGATATGGAGGATTATGCTGATAAGGAGGGTAATATGGTTGGAAATACCTCTATTGAGGCTGGTTCTACTGCTTCTCCATATTTTTGAGCTTATTGCCCATTGTTCTGACTAAATTCAATAGATCATTCATTTGGTCATTTGATTGACTAAAAGTTCTAGGTACATTCTCATTTATTGGAAATGGATTAAAGGCTATAATATTAGTAAAAAATTGAGAGGATAATGGGTAGGATACAGTCACATCTAGAAATAGAGGCATAGGAGGTCTAGGTACAATCCCACCACACTGCACTAAATAATTTTTAGCTTCGACAACCTTTTCATATGCATCAGGTAATGTATTGACTCCTTTAGTTTGGATGTTCATACCTATGTCAGAATTCAAAGCTCTCAAGAAATATAGAAAATCTTATTGTGTATATCGCCTTACCTCTATGGGTACTTTGTCCCATGTCCTTTGGAATCTAAAATTAAAATCTATGATCTACTCATTAGGAGCCCTTTTGATAGTAGTTAGTTGCTCCATACATGATAAGCTATCTGATTTATCTTCAAAATTATTGATCAACTTATCAACCAAGTAATTCCATATAGTAATTGTATGAAAAATAAGGCTTCTAAACCATTGAAGGGATTTACCCTTAAAAGAAGATGTTAACAGCCTAACAACCACATTGTATGTAGTCACATTATGCTCTAGGTTGCAGCTAAGCCATGGATAGAGTAAAGGGAGAAGATATAGTTGGAGGTGGTGCAACAACTTGATCCTGAATCCTTCCCCTTATTTTCTTCCTGGAGGTATTGAAATAAAGTTGTTGGAACTTGAATCTTCCTTCCCTTCTTAAAATACTTCTTGCAGACACACCACTCACAAAATGAGGATGCAATCAATGATCTAGTCCTTTTTAACCAACAAAGTGCTAGGTATTTTTTTAATTCTTCAATAAGCAAATAATTATCAAGACAAACACCAAATATTACCTATTTTATAACCAGGATCTGTGTATATTTTTCATAACAAACTGTAGATTTGTCCCACCGAGCATGCCAAAACTATTGATTTTTGAAAATGTACACTTACACTGCACCTGTGTATAACACCAATATAGGAATCCTCCTCTCATGTGGGACTGATTGAGATGACCATACCTATAGAAAGAGCCAGCTCTCCTTAAAATAACAAACTAAACTAAAATGGATTTAACTTGTTGGAAAACAAGGGAAGGAAAAATAAAAGACAGCAACAGAAAAATAAACTTAGAAAATAAAAATTGTAATATGGATTGGGAAATGAAATTAAAAATACCTCAAAAATGCACTAAAAAAAGAGAGGGATGATAGAAAAATAAAAAATTATAACAACAAATGAACAACAAAAATAAAAATTGGTGATACATCAATATAAAAATTGGGCTAATTGATCCATCTAAAACTCCATAAAAGACATAGTATAACAAATACAAGACATAAATAAACATGTATTAACTGTAAGAGGTAAGGTTGGTGTGAACCAAGGGCCAATGCCACATGCAATCCAGCAAAAATGAAGATACACAACATGCAGCTCAAACAAATTCTTTTGTATTATTTCTCGTAGTGTTACAGAGGTCAACAAGTGACAAAATGAATCAAACCCTTCAAATATTTGAAAACATCTCCTTTATAGAAAGATATATTTTAGATCTTTATAGTATTTACTGCATTTACAGTAGTTACAAACTTTACTGGACTTCAACATTTACAACAAAACTATATTTATAGCCTTTATTGCATTTACAACCTTTACTGCACTTACATCGATTACAACCAAAAATGCACACAACAGTTACAACCAAAATTGTACACAACAGTTACAGCCAAAATTGGAAACAACAGTTACAACAAAATCTACACACAATAGTTACAACTAAAACTAGAAACAACAATTACAGCCAAAACTGCACACAACAGTTACAGCTAAAACTACACACAACAATTACAACCAAAACTGGAAACAACAGTTACAACCAAAACTGCACATAGTAGTTACAATATTTACTACACTTACATTTATATTTGCATTATAAGTTTACAAGGTTGCGTAAGGTATTTTACCTAAATGTCTAAAATAGTTACACTTTGAAAAAGTGGACAAAGCATGGATAGGAAAAATTAAATAACTGCAATACTTTTCCAAGTGTAGGCACCGGTCATGTTGGTCCAAAATCTGCCACAGGAAAGGATTTTACAAGTGCGCCCTAGACCCGGCCAACATTGAAAGGCTGGAAGCAAGAAATGGCTCCCAGACCAATCTCCAGAGTGGGCTGGTTCCCTTCACTATTCTAAAATTGGTTTTAAGATAAGGGTTGCTGGAAAGAGATTTAAAAAGTTGCAGAAAGAAATGGGAAATATGGCCGCAGGCCGAAGTGATGGGATCAAAAAATAACAGCAGGAAATTTAAAGTGCAGCAACAACAAGCAATAAAAGTTATCAACCTAACTTTCGCACGATGTACGCAGAGAAACCCTCCAAAATCACATTCCAGGAATCATACTCTCACGACAGTACATAAATCCAATATGCAGAATTTAAATGCAACAGCCATGAAGAAATACAAATACTATTAGAAATGCAACAGAGACAGAAAGGAAATCACCAATGCAACCGCTTGAAAAATTAGAAGCCAATCCTTTATTCCTGCAAATGAACTTCAGTTTCTAGCAGAGAACTTTTCCAACCCCCGTAAATGAGAATTACATTGGTTTTTATAGAGGGCCGTCCTCTTTGCAGCATTTAATATTTGAAAACAACTTTCTTGTGATCCACAATTATATCTTGGAAATCAGGAACACGATCCCCTTAATCGCAGCCTCGAGGAAGCAAAAATTAAATGCAATGAGACAATCGCGGGCACCTTCATTAAATTCGTTTTTCGAACATGTGCATGACACGTTGAAACAATCCGCGAACAGCAGCCTCGAAGAAATAAAACCTTCAATTCTGATGGCCTGGGCGCTTCTTCAACTTTGACTACCTTGGAAATCCACAAAAATTTAATTCGGGGCAGCATTTAATCATCAAAAACTCAAAAAACCTTCTCGGCCGTTCATACTGTTTTTTGGCGAGAAACTGTGCAGGTCGCGAAAACGCGACGGGTCATGAAATCGTGACATATTTTGATGTCGTACGCTTTTGTCACTTACACCCGCAAAAATGCTCCCTGTCGCACTTTCGCTGCATCTTCGGCTTTGTCTTCTCTATCGCTAGCTTAATCCCGCGAAAATGGCACATGTAGCGATATCGCTACGCATTGCGGCCTTTGGCTATTCCTTCCTCCCTTTGGTGGGGATTTTTTGCTACTTTTCCTTGTCGCAATTTCGCTGCACAATGAAGCACTTAATCAATTTCCCACAATGCAGCATGAAATTACTTCCGTCTCCATGTTTCTTCCTCAATTTTCATCCCCTGCGCGATTTCGCTGCATATTGTCTTTCTTGGTCTTATCATCAAAATTGCAGCGAATCGCTACAACTTTTATGTTATTGCCTTTTAGACCGTAGCGACCGCGATTTTAAAACATGTAGCGATATCGCTACTGCCTCTTCTCTCCGTACCAATCGCCTGCTTTTTATCGCAAAAATGCAACACCTTTGTCTTACAAGACCTTTTCAAAAAGATTGCAGCGAATCGCTACCATCCCTACCCCTTAAACTCTCTTCAACAATCGGCGTCGCGAAAATGCTACGACTTTGATCTTTGTTTCGTGTGTTCCCTTTTAAGAGTGCAGCGAATCGCTGCAACCTTGAACTCTCGAGCCTTTGAAACCGCCTTCTCAACAAACGTGCAGCGAATCGCTGCAATTTTTGCTTAAGACTCCGACTTCCACCAATAGTCCATGATTTGAAAACATGCAGCGCGTCGCTGCAACATTTGCACTTAGACTCTTTTAAGCCTCCCTTGTCGGAACAACTTTGCTTTAAACTCACTTCTTCAACAAAGGCCACACGATTTTACAATGTGCAGCGATTCACCGCACATTTGAGCTTAGAATCTTTTGTCAACAAACGCCCGCGATTTTAAGACATGTAGCGCATCGCTGCAAGTTTTGCACCTTAGTCTTCGAAGCCGACCGACCCGCGATTCTGGAACACGTCGCGATATCGCGACGGTTCTTCCCAACCTACCTGCGTTGACCGCGTTGACCGCGATTCTGCGACATGTCAGCGAATCGCTGCAGTTTTTAGACTTAGCCATTTTTTACTCAATTTTGCTCAAAACCGCATCAAAACTGAAAATAGAGGTTAGATCTGCAACAATATAAGCATTAATATTTCAATCAAGATCAATGTGGCAAAAATGCCAACATTCTTGGCGGCTCGCGGGGTATACAGCTCGCTGTATGCAAGAATCCAGGCCTTAGTCCATTGGGCACAGAGTCATATTAGAACAGAAGGCGGTCGTCGCAATACATGTTCCCGCTAAAAATTGAAACTGGAAAAAACCCGCATATAACCGATTATGAAACGACTAATGGAGCGGGAGGATGGAGTGAGCCCTTGCGATTGCGCAAGCGGTGACTGCAATGGAATGATGAAATGAAAATGAACGAATTTATGGAGTGGGAATGGAACTAGGAAAGCTATGAAATGAAATGAACTAGACTGTTAGAAAATGCGTAAAAAACAGAACGTAGAGGAAAGGGAGAAGAAGGAATGGGGAAAAACAGAAAAGGGAAAAGAAACAACAGCCGTGGCTTATTTTTGTTTTAATGCAGAAGAAAAAGAAGTAAAAGAAGGAAGATGAAGAAGGGAAAGGAAAGAAAAGGGAAGGGAAAAGAAGAAAGTGCTAGAAAGCCACCAACTGCTGGGAAAGGAGGAGACAAAAGGAAAAAAACAAGCACCTACAGCTCGTAGACAACAAAAGAGCTGAGATGAACAGTAATAAAAACAATACCACTTTTTTTTTTTTCTCTTTTCTATTTTTTTTTGTTTTTTCAAAATACTATATACAATAGTTCACGACATGATTGGCATGTCGCCACCAGACATCCAATCTCAGAATGTTATCCGGTAAATCTGCAATGTCCCGACCAGATCTGATCATACTTAAGTCGGTCCTTGAAATTGGGTTGGCTCCTTCCTAAAGTTCTCCATGGTGCGAATAGGATGCAATGCGGCAAATTATCCTTCTTACTAGTACCCACATGGAGGACTTCTTCAGGTACTGGATGTAGTGGCTGGAACCAACACCACCACTTTGCAGACTTTACTGGCTGTGGGCTGAGTACAGGCTCCTCTAACTCCTTGATGTGATCACAGGGCTCTTCAAGTGAGAAATCTGATTCTGGGATCTCCTCAGGTTCTGGAATTTGAACTTGTTCTTCTACTTGGCCCATCTCTTGATGAAAACTGCAAGCAACCATATTGTTCATTGCTGGAAAAGTGCTTGCATGTTCCAATCCTTGACTTTGGACGAGATCTGTCCCTTGAACTCCACATGATCGCATCTCGGTGTTTCGCTCGATATAAGGGATCTGGCATGAAAAGTACTGTGCAGGGTAGACAGGAGCAGCAACCACCAGAGAAGGTAATGGAGTTTCTCCCCACGGTAACTTTCTCGATAAGAGCAAAAGTTGTTCCGCTCGCACTGCTTCCTCAAAGATTTGTGGGAACCGTTGTTCACCCGATCGCAACAAAAAGAGACCTATGTCGAATTAAAAGCTCGAACATAAAAGAGGTGGGCTTGGGTGGGTGATGGACGGATCTTCTCTGGAATTCTCTTCCAACTTATCAAGAATCGGACATTGAAGTCCGTGATGCTTTCTTGAGGTGCTCTCTTGATGTACATGAAAAATTGGTAGAGATCCAAAGAACTGTAGAAAGGATCTTCGTCAAATCTTTTGATCAGTGCCCCCGCTAGATCGTCCCATGAGCTGATGCTTTGACGTTTGAGCAATCTGTACCACTGCAATGCTCTTCCTTCCAAAGACCGAACCGAAGTCGGATCATGACATCTTCGTGTTCTATGACATGGATCATGGACAGAGTAGCAATGTCTTCAACATGTGCCGGAGCCATGCCTTCGGTACCATCATATTTTGCCAGGTTCTTCGGGGCACCTTCGAGAATTTCATGCCGAACTTGGAGATTCAGAGGGCCAGGATCATCCCATCTAGAAAAAACCCTCACCTTTGTGGCAGTGGTCTGCGGGATCACGACCATCGCCATTAAGTCAGAGTCGCCAGATGAACATTCTTTGAATTTAAAAAAAAATAAAAATAAAATAAAATAAAAATAAAACAGGCGTCCACGAACAGATCTTCAACTCAGCAAAGTCGCCAGATGAAGTTACAAATCTCCGCTATGAGGCCAAGAAAGCTCATCAAATCTTGAGACCTCCGGGTGTTAAAACAAATGTGGATTTTTGTGAGACAGAATTGTCCCATGCGTGCCAAAAACTATTGGCACCGGTGGGTTTATCACTTTGGAAAATTATGCTTATCCCACCGATTATGAATTCTTGGAGACAGAAACAGTCTGTCCCACCGGGCGTGCCAAAAACTGTTGGTCCAAAATCTGCCACAGGAAAGGATTTTACAAGTGCGCCCTAGACCCGGCCAACATTGAAAGGCTGGAAGCAAGAAATGGCTCCTAGACCAATCTCCAGAGTGGGCTGGTTCCCTTCACTATTCTAAAATCTGGTTTTAAGATAAGGGTTGTTGGAAAGAGATTTAAAAAGTTGCAGAAAGAAATGGGAAATATGGCCACAGGCCGAAGTGATGGGATCAAAAAATAACAGCAGGAAACTTAAAGTGCAGCAACAGCAAGCAATAAAAGTTATCAACCTAACTTTCGCACGATGTACGCAGAGAAACCCTCCAAAATCACATTCCAGGAATCATACTCTCACGGCAGTACATAAATCCAATATGCAGAATTTAAATGCAACAGCCATGAAGAAATACAAATACTATTAGAAATGCAACAGAGACAGAAAGGAAATCACCAATGCAACTGCTTGAAAAATCAGAAGCCAAGTCTTTTATTCCTGCAAATGCACTTCAGTTTCTAGCAGAGAACTTTTCCAACCCCTGTAAATGAGAATTACATTGGTTTTTATAGAGGGCCGTCCTCTTTGCAGCATTTAATATTTGAAAACAACTTTCTTGTGATCCACAATTATATCTTGGAAATCAGGAACACGATCCCCTTAATCGCAGCCTCGAGGAAGCAAAAATTAAATGCAATGAGACAATCGCGGGCACCTTCATTAAATTCATTTTTTGAACATGTGCATGACACGTTGAAACAATCCGCGAATAGCAGCCTCGAAGAAATAAAACCTTCAATTCTGATGGCCTGGGCGCTTCTTCAACTTTGACTACCTTGGAAATCCACAAAACATTTAATTCGGGGCAGCATTTAATCATCGGAAACTCAAAAAACCTTCTCGACCGTTCATACTATTTTTTGGCGAGAAACTGTGCAGGTCGCGAAAACGCGACGGGTCGTGAAATCGCGACATATTTTGATGCCGTACGCTTTTGTCACTTACACCCGCAAAAATGCTCCCTGTCGCACTTTCGCTGCATCTTCGGCTTTGTCTTCTCTATCGCTAGCTTAATCCCGCGAAAATGGCACATGTAGCGATATCACTACGCATTGCGGCCTTTGGCTATTCCTTGTCGCAATTTCGCTGCACAATGAAGCACTTAATCAATTTCCCACAATGCAGCATGAAATTACTTCCGTCTCCATGTTTCTTCCTCAATTTTCATCCCCTGCGCGATTTCGCTGCATATTGTCTTGCTTGGTCTTATCATCAAAATTGCAGCGAATCGCTACAACTTTTATGTTACTGCATTTTAGACCGTAGCAAACGCGATTTTAAAACATGTAGCGATATCGCTACTGCCTCTTCTCTCCGTACCAATCGCCTGCTTTTTATCGCGAAAATGCAACACCTTTGTCTTACAAGACCTTTTCAAAAAGATTGCAGTGAATCGCTACCATCCCTACCCCTTAAACTCTCTTCAACAATCGACGTCGCGAAAATGCTACGACTTTGATCTTTGTTTCGTGTGTTCCCTTTTAAGAGTGCAGCGAATCGCTGCAACCTTGAACTCTCGAGCCTTTGAAACCGCCTTCTCAACAAACGTGCGACGAATCGCTGTAATTTTTGCTTAAGACTCCGACTTCCACCAATAGTCCGTGATTTGAAAACACGCAGCGCGTCGCTGCAACATTTGCACTTAGACTCTTTTAAGCCTCCCTTGTCGGAACAACTTTGCTTTAAACTCACTTCTTCAACAAAGGCCACACGATTTTACAATGTGCAGCGATTCGCTGCACATTTGAGCTTAGAATCTTTTGTCAACAAATGCCCACGATTTTAAGACATGCAGCGCATCGCTGCAAGTTTTGCACCTTAGTCTTCGAAGCCGACCGACCCGCGATTCTGGAACACGTCGCGATATCGCGACGGTTCCGCCCAACCTGCCTGCGTTGACTGCGTTGACCGCGATTCTGCGACATGTCAGCGAATCACTGCAGTTTTTAGACTTAGCCATTTTTTACTCAATTTTGCTCAAAATCGCATCAAAACTGAAAATGGAGGTTAGATCTGCAACAATATAAGCATTAATATTTCAATCAAGATCAATGTGGCAAAAATGCCAACAAGTCAAAACTAAAAATAATCAAAATATATTGTTCACGAGAGTTGGGTGCTAGAATTTTGAATGAGAGTCAGGCACCAAAATTTTGAGTAGGAATCAGGTGCCACAAATAAACTTGAATCATGCACCAAAAATGAATTTGAATGAGGCACTAGAAATGAACTAGAATCAGGCACCAAAAATGAACTAGAATAAGGTGCTAGAAATGAACTAGAATCAGGCACCATAAATGAACTCGAATCAGGTGCCAAGAATGAATTGGAATCAGGTGCCAAAAATGAACTAGAATGAGGTGCCAAAAATGAACTGGAATCAGGCACCACAAATGAACTGGAATCTAACACCATGAACCAATTAACTCCATTAGCTATAAACATGAACTTATGCATCACATATCACCAAAATTTTGAAATTGGTGCAACAATTAATAAATTAGAGCGATAGGCTCAAAATTTATTAATATTTTGGTGACTCACAGGGGATACATACCTGCAATATGCAAAGAACCTAGAAGACCAGATAGCCTTCACATCCATTGGGTACAGATTCATTGATCATCTTTAGATTTTCATAAGAATTGAATTCCACACTTGCTTTGTAAGGTAGAATTGCTAGAAATAATCCTTGCAATGGAGTAGAAAACTACACAAAATTGAACAAAATAAAAAACTGCACAATACTGAAAATAGTCAACTTAAAACACTATAAAATAAAACATGCTTCACAGGAAGCAAGAGGTGTCTTAGGACACTTAGGGAATACAAAAAAAATAAAACTAAAACTACAACCTATGGCTTAAAAAATATAAGGATAAGCTTTGAGTTAAATCCCATTTACTGGGATCTGCAGTGTTTCCCCATTAATCCTTGAGAGCTCAAAAGTATTGCTGCCTCTACATCCTATAATAATGTACAACCCACTCTATATAGGATCAAATTTTGTATATTTTCCTGGATTTGCTCTATCTTCATCCCATTTCAGGATCATATTTCCTTTTACAAAGTTTTGTGAGGTAGTTATCTTATCAAATTACTTCTTCATTAGCTATTGATTTTTTTGAAGTTTTCTCCTAGCTTGGTATCTTTTTTTCTCCAACTGCATTAACTCTACAAACTTGAGCTCCATAGGATCACAATGCTCTAAATTCATTTGATGAACCATCTCCATGGTAGGAAGCTCTAGTGAAATAAGGAGTCTGGATTCCTTGCCATACACAAGTCTGAAGGGGGACTAGCTTGTAGCCTACTTTGGTGTAATTCTATCTGCTCACAAGGCAACTTTAATTTTGGTATGCCATGTCCATTGATTCTCTTCCACTGTTCTTTTAATGATCCTAGTCAAGTTTTTATTTTTGGACTTGTTGTGGCCGCTCCACAACGTACCCCAAAATTGGGGACCCACCTTTTTATTTTTGGTATTTGGGTGTTTGCATGTTGGTTTTGAGTGTCTAATGCTTGGTTTGTTTTGAATTTGCATTTATCATTAGTTTTTGTCAATAAATTTTTCTTGTCGACGATATTTTATTGTCGACGACTTTTTCTGTCGATGACTCTTTGTCGTCAATTTTACTGTTAGCTTTTTGTTATGGTTTCATTTTATGTTTTCTTCATTTGAGTGTTTCAAGTAAGATTTTTGTACATATAAATGTTTAAAATAAAAAATGAAGTTCAATCCCATGACGGACATGTATATGTATAAGAAGTATTTACTCAATATTAAAAAAAAAGAAAAGAAAAAGAGAGCAATAAAATAATAATAATAAATAAAAATAATAATAATAATAAAATAAAATGATGACAAATAAAGGTAAAGGGCTTTTATGTTTACCTTTATTTATTAAACCTAATAGTGCTTCATATGTATTAAGGGTTATAGAAGGTTTAATGAAAATTCAATACTTGGTTATATCATGTGCAGGAAGAGAATCCAGCGACCAAACCTCAACGGCGATGGGAGATGTCCACATGGGCATGGCTTGGGGATCTGGCCACGTGGTGGACAGAGAAGTCCAGTGGAGACACTGTGACTGATGAAAGGCCATTTCGGGAGCTTTACAAGGCATTACAATACCGGGAGGAGCTATCGAAAATGTGGTAATCATCGGCAATGGACCCATGGCGTTTCTTAGGAGTGGTTGCCAGAATAACCTTTGCCGGGATGATAAAGTCTGACGTCGACGTGGAGGACTCTGATGACGAAAATGTAGAGGTTTTAGCTGAGGGTCATGGAGGATACGTAGGACCCGATCCGTGCGACGTCAACCTAGAATAGCATCCGTGGGCCCCACTGTAATTGATGTGGACATGCCAGTGAAGCAAATCGAGGAAATTTCGAAGCCAACTGGTGAGAGTTTCGAGAATAGTGATGGGACTGACATGGGTCACATGAGTTGGATGGGCCAAATTGGATGAAGAGATGTCGATGGTGTTAGGGTTTGCGACCATGGACACACAGTGGTTTGGAAACAAAAATGTAAAGTGACAGAATCAACGTCACAAGGGTGTACGTAGGTTTCATTGAAGGCATATGTGGACTGTTCATCCCGCATGGATGGGTCCACTTAATAAGGTAGCCAGTGAGCATGTGGATGAACATGGTTTCATAGTGGAGATTTTAAATAGCACCAGGCATGGCAATGGAAGGCCACATAAGGGCCTATGTGAACGACGGTGTGTTGTGAATGGGAGAACGAGTTCGACGTTCCTATCACTCTAGACTCTACCATGAACTATTGAAGACGTGGCTTATTCCACATGGCATGGTGACAACAGATCCTAATGGGAATTTTAATGTACAAATCCTCATCCTGTGAATGATATTGATAGGCATGCTCATCGCTGGACCAATCAATAGCAAGGTGCTCGACCAAACATTGTAGACCATAGCAGGTGGGAGAACGATGTAGATTGTTTTCGTCGGATAGTTGAGAGTCAAACACAATGACCGAGCTCGTGACGTTGTCATGGAGATATCACGACATTAACCAGAACAAGACAATGCAGGTGTCGAATTGAATCTTACCATGGGAAATTTTTCCCATTAGACAGAATAAAAAAAAAATCCAGAGCCCGATAATGATGTGAAAATATGGAGGTCCAAGTGTACGCTGCATGCCGACATACTGGACAACTCGAAGGCAATTGTGATGATGTAGACATGGTTTTCTACATGGACTAGCTCATGACAGCTAATAGATAGCAGGTCTGGACAACGCCGAATGCGGAAGAGCAACGGTAGTCGTAGCACATCATGCTGTGAACTAAGAAATACTAGAGACAACAAGTGAGGCCATGGGGCACCATACACATTGGATGGATACACGAATATATCCGATAGTTTTTGACCAGCGAGGCAATGAGTAGGCGTTATACTTTGGAGGGGTGCCCAAGATTTCAAAATTGGTTGTCATGAAATAAAAGTAAATCATATAGTTTTATTTCAAGAAAAGTAATAATAAGAAATTGACATTTGATGACATTTGGGATAAACACATCGTTGGAAGGCAGGTGGGGACATCTATCATGAACCGTATCCATCTATCGTGTAGAAGAACGAAAAGTGATAGGATTGACATCTAGGAGCCCATTTCCCACACATGAGATATCGCATGTCTAACGCTATTGTGAAGGAAGACACCAGGGTGGCACTAAATGAATAATGTCCATAATACTACTATGGCTTCCGTTATTAAAGGGGAGTCGTCGGATATAGGTCAGAGCTAGTGAATGCCACAGAAGTGGGCCATCATAAACCTCCTAAAGCAAAGGTTATAATAATGCCAAAATGATTAAGAGGAGTTTACTCCAAATTAAAGGTATATCCGTTTGCATATTAAAGTGGGAAATAGTAATATAATGCCCAAAATAGAAGACATAGTCAAAACATTATTAAAGAAGCACTAGTCAAAGCGTTAACAATGAAAACAAAACGAAAGGAGTTTTATGAAACATAAAATGGAAAGAATCGATAAGGAAAATGAACAGACAAAGGGCTTATTCAAAGTCAAGTGAAAATTGTAGGAAGCCCAAATGAAGATGATGAAACAAACAGTCGAAATGGGAAAAATGAAATGAAGGGTTTATTTTGGAAGATCATTAAAAATAGAAAGAAAGGCATGCACAAGGGTTGGAGATGGAGGCAAGCAGAGTTGCAGATTTGAAGGCAAGAGGGCCATTCTGGACCTGTTTGGGCTATTTTTCTTCCATGGACTGGTTTGGGAAAACCAAAAATTTATGTTATTGTAAAATGACAAATTTTTAATACAGAAAATTTCAGAAAGTTGCATCTTATGGGCAAGAAAGGAGGAGTCATTTTCTGCATGCAAGATTAAATGTCTATTTTTTCCCTTTTTAGATTTTAGGCTTGTAAATGGAGTTTATGCAAGTTTCTTGGTTGCTTCATGTGAATGCTTAAATCTGAAAACCTCATTTAAAACCCTAGGAGCCAACACTTAGCTTATCCGGATTGTGCTTGTTTTGCAAGTCCAATAGGTTAGGTTGCATGCATGAAAACCTCGCATCTTCGGTTTTTCGAAATAGGATAGCATCAAACTGAATGTATCATGTGTTTCATTTTCTGCATTTCATTTTCATTTTTCTGCATTTTATTTTTCAGAAATTTTAATTTTTTTTTAATTTTCAGGCATTAAAATAAACATTAAAAAAATTTCAAAAACCAAAAACAATTTCACCATTGCGTAGGTTATACTTCATACTTCCAATACGCACTTTAAAATTTCATTTTCGGAGTTGTTTAGTATTTTTAAAAATTCATCGAAGTTGTTTTATTACAGATTTCAAAAATTCCGAAAATAGAAAATTTCCATTTTTGGACCGAATTTCATTTTTTCAATTTCATGTTTCATTCATGAGCCTATGATGACATTCCCTTCATGAAAATTCCAATTTCATTGAAGGAGTTATGTTTTATGGCATTTCACAAATTTCTATTTTTTGAGCCTAAAATTACCCTCTCTTCATAAAAATTCTGATTTTACGAAAGAGGGGTAATTTGAGCATCACATTGAAGGTCATTTCTTCAAAGCACTTAATTGTTCATCTTAATGAAAATTTGATTTCATTTAAGAGGGATAAGTTAAAGTGACATTTAAAGCCCTTAATTTAAGGCCATAAATTATTGCCTCTTTGTGAAAACCAATTTCACCAAAGAGGGATAGTTTATCTATCACATTGAAAGCTATCTTCATCTTCATGATAAGAAGCCATATTTGGATTTAATGCAAGATAAAATCTATTTTAAAACCCTCAAGATAAAAGGAATTAAGGCACTACATCATGGTCATATGAGGGCCAACTCATATTTGCTTTATTTTGGTTCAATGAACAATCACTAAATTTTCATGGTAAAATAAACCAACATTGCCCCTTGTTTACAGTTACTTGCAATCACTAAGGTGTTCCAAGCATTTAAATTGAATATATTTATTTGAGATTACTAATACACATATGCAAATGCTAATATAGCGGAGACCTTGGAGAAGTTGTTTGTTTAACTTCTTTGCAAGAGGGGATTTGGAACCCAAATCCTAAGGGAGAGTGTACTTTCACAAATTGGGTGAAAATACCACTCAACATTTTGGCGCTAGAAGGAGGGCTGAATTGGTTTATTTCAAGTGTGATTTAAATGCTATAGGGATTTAAATTTTGAATATTCATGCCCTTGTTTTCTTTGCTTTAGAGGGTTTGTGGTGATTTTAATGTTGTTTGTTTGAAAATTTGGTTGTGTGGTTTTTTGTTTTTGGTTTTTGATTGTTTTAACGTACGTTTATTTTAGATGTAAGGAATTATTTTGTCTAAAATGTATTTGTTGTCGGTATTATGCTCTTCACTTGCATGTAATGCGATCTTGTGAATCAAAAAGCCTACAACACTAGGAGTATGCTCTTCACTTGTGCATATGCGATCTGGTGAATCAGAAACTAATTTACATTTTTAGAATATTGCTTTGTCATGGTTCCTTCTTTTATTCATGACTAAAAAATTGGTTTTGAAGTTATTCTTTGAGTTTCATTAATGGCTACAATTGCAGGAACGTGGTATGGGATACATGTTAATCCTTTGAACATTAGTGGAGATTCTCATGATTTACCCAAGAATGTAGAAAAATGTTTGCCCAAATTTAAACATAATGGTCCAACATTAGCCGAGGAACATATTCAAGCCTATGTGGATATCCTAGTTAGATGGAATGTCGAACATGAGGATGTGGCATGTAGAATGTTTCTTGGAACCCTAGATGAGGTGGCATATGATTGGTACATCAATTTACCCACTGGTTCTATTACATATTGGACTCAATTGAAATATGAGTTTATCAATCAATTTAGGTTGCTCATTGATCCTCTCACGATATATCAACAATTTACTTCTTGCAAAAGAGAACCTAATGAGCTAGTGAGAAGTTTCAACATGAGGTTTCGAAAGCTTTATGCGAGATTAATTTCTCCCTATACTATTGAGGAAAGTGGTGCTCTTCAAATATACTTTTGAGCATTGGATCCATGGTGTGCCATATTTGTTAGGATGAATCCCTTGGTTACTGATCTTGCATCGGCCTACACAGAAGCTATGATTGTAGATCAACAATTGAGGCCACAAGGTTATGGAATGGAGCAATCAACTATGGTAGGACAACTAGGGGCTTGCAATCAAACCTCGATGGTAAATCAAGCATGGGCACAACAAAATTTGATATCAAATGTTTTTCCCTACAATCAACTTCATCCTACCATACCAACTTATGCTCCCACATGTGCTTATACAAGTACTTCCATCCATCCAACTATACCTCAATTAGAGAATCATGTGGTCACTCATGGAACCATTACAACAAATGTTCAAGCTTTGTCCGTGGGTATCAATCCAACTACTTCTACCACTCAACCCAAAGAGTTAGTATCGAAAGTAAAAGAGCAAAAGAAAGTGGTTAAGAAGGTATGTAGGCATGTTCCACCACAAAAACGAGCACGTCAATATATGCATCCAAATCATCCTAGGAAGAAAATTCATAATGTCGATCTTAATGATGTTTCATGTTATGCTTCTTCAAGTGATACAAGAGATTTTGAGGTGACTTACGTTGAAGTAAATACCTATTCAAAATGTCTTGAAGAGCATGAAGATTTTGGAGAAGAAATTCTATGGATGGGTAACAAGAAGTTGGAATCAAATGATCACCATCTTGTTTTGGAAAAGAAATATCTAGAATCATTACCCAAAAATGAGGATTTGGATGAACAAACTCATGTGGATATGATTTGGTCAGATGTACTTGCAAAGGATTGGAGCAACTATATGACACGGAATTCAAAAATCGATCCCATTATAGAAGCTCCTAAGCCATCACAAGTGGCTGAAAATGAATTTGAAAGAAAATCAACAAATGAAGTTGAAGACATAATCGAATTTCACCACTTGTTCTCGAAAGACACTTTGGATGATGTTCTCGAAAGTGATGACCAAGAGGATCCACACCTTCCAAATTGTGATAAAATTGAATCATGGGTTACAAATTTGGATTATGATAGCTTTACCAATTTGAATTCAAGAGATAACCCACTTTTGGAAATAACTGAACCATCTAAGGAAGGTGAAGATGAATTGGATGAGAAACATGTTGATGAATCAGAAGATGAAGAAGAAGTACTTGAGCATCACAACTTGAACTTGGAAGATGATTACTATGATTCGTGGAAGAAATGGGAAGAATATTATCAATCTAAATCTTCTAATAAACTTGTTGTGTCAATTAATATGCAGGATAACTCAATTGCTTCCTCACATGAGGATACTATAAATCCTATACAATTTGAGAAAGTTTTGGAAGAGGAATTCAAATCTCATCAAATTTTGGAACATGATAAGGATTCTACAACCATGAATCAAGAAAAAGAGTCATTTGCTTTAGATTCCTTTGAAGGAAAAGAAATTGAAAATTTTGATCCACTTACTTGTGCTACAATGACTATGCCATTTCAAAATGAGAAAATTACAAAACCTAAATCATTTGGGTTTGATATCATTGATGATCCAATTGAAAATCTCACGTTACCCAAAACAACCCAAGTGATTGATCATGGAAATGTGTTAGTTAACCCACCCCTAGATAGACAAGACTTATGGTTTGAAAGGGATGGACATGTTTTCAATTGGGTACCTAAGTTTGGTGCCTTTGATAAACAAGTCATGGAGAAAGAACAAGTGCTACATGATGATGAATGTCATGAGAGAAAAGAGGAATTTTCAAATCCTCTTCAAGTAAGATTAAATGAAAACATGCCACAGGTAAAATCTCACCTTTTTGGTTTCACCATGCAAAATTCGAATGAAGGTTTGCCTAATGAATGGTTTGATTCAAATATTATTAATGTTATGGCTTTATTGAATGAAAATGAAAGCTTATTTCTACACCATGAATCAAAGTGCGGAATGGACATCTTAAAGAATAGACATAAAAGAACTGAATATCAATCATTGTCTAATCAATTTGAAAATTCGAAACTCCACCATAGGATTATTAATGAAACTAAATCAAATTGGTATGGTGAGAGGGGCCAATTGAAGTTTATTTCTTTGTTTGGTTTGATCTTGTTTTTGTTGGATTCCTACAAAACTTGGTATGTGTATCACGTCATATGTCTTTTAAAGAATTCTAATCAGGTTTGGGATCCGAGAAAATGATAATCCAAACTTTGCACCATCTTGTATTATATTGTACATTTGTATATACTTTTGGTTTTCGTGTTTTGGTTTTGGATTGGATCTCATTTTGGTTTTAAGTTTTGTGTGTTGGTCCTTTGGACACTTTTGGTTTGTCTTGAAAAAAAAAAAAAAATAGAAAAGGAAAGCGAGATGTCAACTTATGTCCTTATGAATGTTGACTAAGACTAAGAGAATATGAAACATCGGAATTGTATTGCAGAAAGCTCCACGAGTATCACAAACACATTAAAGAATATCGTTTGGAACTTGTGATGCATGAAGTTGTCAGTTTTACAAATTATGGTAAAGTAGGTGGTATACTCCATCCACATTTCAAAAAGAGCAATGCATTCATCCATATCTCATGTTACATTCCACATTGCATATACATTTCATCTTAGTTGCATCTACATGTCAAATACAATCATTGAAAAGGTGTCGAATCCTCTTAGGGTTATTACATAACATATATTAAAGGGATCCTAAGGTTGGGAACTGATGCCCGAACTATCTTGAACCAAACACGTTCTACACATATTAAAGAGGATCTTGAGCAAAATGGTCAAAACCATACTTGGAAGAAAAGGTGAGGCGAAAGGAGTATTTCGTGTCTGTCCTATCATGCAACATAATCCTTAAAACAATGGTTTTTACCACTCCCATAGTGCTTAAAGCCTAAAATCAGAGTAGTAAGGATAGGGTTAAATCCCCATCGAACTCAGGTTGAGGATCCAACTCCCCAAAGCTCTGATTTGACCTTCATGGAGTAGTAAGGATAGGGTCTAATTCTCATCTCACTTAGGTTGAGAATCTGATTCCCCAAAGCTTCTATTTTGCCTCCATCACGCTTTAAGAAATTAAAAGTGTGATCTACACTCAAGAACTTGAAATTCCAAAGCAATTATTTTTCATTCTACTTTCCTTTCATCATTAATATTGGATTGGAAGGATCATACTACATATCCCTTGCAAGGATGGGTAGTCATCCCCAAGGTTCAAGAAATCAAAAGTAAAGCCAAATCTTGGATTATGGGGTTAATCTCCACCGGGGCTATAGACGCTTGACTGGTAGTGGAGTATGCTCATGTGTGGCAACATGTCTTGTCTAAAAGCAAGACCATTGACTGCTCAAATGGACAAGCTAGCTTGACGGTTTCATCCATAACAGAGTTAAATCATTTTGTTCAAGATGAGGTAATGAACTCCGGATCGAGGAGTAAGGATAGGGTTAAATTCCCATCTCGCTTAGGTTGGGAATCCTATTCCCCAAAGCTCCGATTTCACTTACACTTGCACATGGGTTCAAGATGGTAGTGACACATAACCAACTTTGGGATCTAGTAAATTAATTCAGTATACACATATTTGGTCCTAAGAGGGTTTGACAGTTTTAATATGTTTGTTCATGGTACTAGAAAGTTTGAGCCTTTTGCAAAATAGGTTGTTATATCTCTAGCATCTTCACCATACATTAAATCCTACAGGAATCATCCATAGCTTCTCATATGCATGAATCATAAGTGAAATAGATGATGGAATGTTGATCAATTTCAAATGATAAGGAATGAATCACACCGCACACATTGAGTTGATGCTGAATAATTCTAATGCTTCATGTATTTCTCATCTAGTTTCATTCTTTGGATATTTTTTGATGCTTGTGTTTGAGTTTTGAAGGTTTTCAGGTTGGGTTCTCACCGAAATGCTCAGGAGCATTTCCCAGTAGAGTCGCCATTTGTTGTGGCCGCTCCACAACGTACCCCAAAATTGGGGACCCACCTTTTTATTTTTGGTATTTGGGTGTTTGCATGTTGGTTTCGAGTGTCTAATGCTCGGTTTGTTTTGAATTTGCATTTATCATTAGTTTTTGTCAATAATATTTTCTTGTCGATGATATTTTATTATCGACGACTTTTTCTGTCGACGACTCTTTGTCATCAATTTTACTGTTAGCTTTTTTTTATGGTTGCATTTTATGTTTTCTTCATTTGAGTGTTTCAAGTAAGCTTTTTGTACATATAAATGTTTAAAATAAAAAATGAAGTTCAATCCCATGATGGACATGTATATGTATAAGAAGTATTTACTC
This sequence comes from Wollemia nobilis, assembly GCA_028583015.1. Lineage (NCBI taxonomy): Eukaryota > Viridiplantae > Streptophyta > Pinopsida > Araucariales > Araucariaceae > Wollemia > Wollemia nobilis. The sequence continues at coordinate 1,532,189 of JAQPPZ010013020.1, read as the reverse complement.
AATATTAAAAATAAAAATAAAAATAATAAAAAAAAAAAAAAAAGCAATAAAATAATAGTAATAAAAAATAATAATAAATAAAATAAAATGATGACAAATAAAGGTAAAGGGCTTTTATGTTTACCTTTATTTATTAAACCTAATCGTGCTTCATATGTATTAAGGGTTATAGAAGGTTTAATGAAAATTCAATACTTGGTTATATCATGTGCAGGAAGAGAATCCAACGACCAAACCTCAACGGCGATGGGAGATGTCCACATGGGCATGGCTTGGGGATCTAGCCACGTGGTGAAGAGAAGTCCAGTGGAGAGACTGTGACTGATGAAAGGCCATTTTGGGAGCTTTACAAGGCATTACAATACCAGGAGGAGCTATCGAAAATGTGGTAATCATCGGTAATGGACCCATGGCGTTTCTTAGGAGTGGTTGCCAGAATAACCTTTGCCGGGATGATAAAGTTTGACGCCAACGTGGAGGACTCTGGTGACGACAATGTAGAGGTTTTAGCTGAGGGTCATGGAGGATACGTAGGACCTGATTCATGTGACGTCAACCTAGAATAGCATTTGCGGACCCCACTGTAATTGATGTGGACATGCCAGTGAAGCAAATCGAGGAATGTTCAAAGCCAACTAGTGAGAGTTTCGAGAATAGTGATGGGACTGACATGGGTCACATGAGTTGGATGGACCAAATTAGATGAAGAGATGCCAGTGGTGTTAGGGTTTGTGACCATGGACACACAGTGGTTTGAAAACAAAAATGTAAAGCGACAGAATCAACGTCACAAGGGTGTACGTAGGTTTCATTGAAGGCATATGTGGACTATTCATACCGCGTGGATGGGTCCACTTAATAAGGTAGCCAGTGAGCATGTGGATGAACATGGTTTCACAGTGGAGATTGTAAATAGCACCAGGCATGGCAATGGAAGGCCATGTAAGGGCCTATGTGAACGACGGTGTGTTGTGAATGGGAGAACGAGTTCGATGTTCCTATCACTCTAGACTCTACCATGAACTATTGAAGACGTGGCTTATTCCACATGGCATGGTGACAACAGATCCTAATGGGAATTTTAATGTACAAATCCTCATCTTGTGAATGATATTGATAGGCATGCTCATCGCTGGACCAATCAATAGCAAGGTGCTCAACCAAACATTGTAGACCATAGCAGGTGGGAGAACGATGTAGATTGTTTTTGTCGGATAGCTGAGAGTCAAACATAATGACCAAGCTCGTGATGTCATGGGGATATCACGACATTAACCAGAACAAGACAATGCAGGTGTCGAATTGAAGCTTACCATGGGGAATTTTTACCATTAGATAGAATAAAAAAAAAGCCAAAGCCTAATAATGATGTGAAAATATGGAGGTCCAAGTGTACGCTGCATGGCGACATACTGGACAACTCGAAGGCAATTGTGATGATGTAGACATGGTTTTCTAGATGGACTAGCTCATGAAAACTAATAGATAGCAGGTCTGGACAACGCCGAATGCGGAAGAGCAACGATAGTCGTAGCACATCATGCTGTGAACTACAGAATACCAGAGACAACAAGTGAGGCCATGGGGCACCATACACATTGGATGGATACACGGATATATCTGACAGTTTTTGACCAGCGAGGCAATGAGTAGGCGTTATACTTTGGAGGGGTGCCCAAGATTTCAAAATTGGTTGTCATGAAATAAAATTAAATCATATAGTTTTATTTCAAGAAAAGTAATAATAAGAAATTGACATTTGATGACATTTGGGATAAACACATCGTTGGAAGGCAGGTGGGGACATCTATCATGAACCGTATCCATCTATCGTGTAGAAGAACGAAAAGTGATAGGATTGACATCTAGGAGTCCATTTCCCACACATGAGATATCGCATGTCTAACGCTATTGTGAAGGAAGACACCAGGGTGGCACTAAACAAATAATATCCATAATAATACTATGGCTTTCGTTATTAAAGGGGTCATCGGATATGGGTTAGAGATAGTGTATGCCACAGAAGTGGGCCATCATAAACCTCCTAAAGCAAAGGTTATAATAATGCCAAAATGATTAAGAGGAGTTTACTCCAAATTAAATGTATATCCGTTTGCATATTGAAGTGGGAAATAATAATATAATGCCCAAAATAGAAGATATAGTCAAAACATTATTAAAGAAGCACTAGTCAAAGCGTTAACAAAGCATGTGAAAACAAAACGAAAGGAGTTTTATGAAACATAAAATGGGAAGAGTCGATAAGGAAAATGAATAGACAGAGGGCTTATTCAAAGTCAAGTGAAAATTGTAGGAAGCCCAAATGAAGATGATGAAACAAACAGTCGAAATGGGAAAAATGAAACGAAGGGTTTATTTTGGAAGATCGTTAAAAATAGAAAGAAAGGCATGCACAAGGGTTGGAGATTGCTGCAAGCAGAGTTGCAGATTTGAAGGCAAGAGGGCCATAAAGGACCTGTTTGAGCTATTTTTCTTCCATGGACTGGTTTTGGGAAAACTAGAAATTTTTGTTATTGTAAAATGACAAATTTTTAATACAAAAAATTTCAGAAAGTTGCATCTTATGGACAAGAAAGGAGGAGTCATTTTCTGCATGCAAGATTAAATGTCTATTTTTTTCCTTTTCATATTTTAGGCTTGTAAATGGAGTTTATGCAAGTTTCTTGGTTGCTTCATGCAAATGTTTAAATATGAAAACCTCATTTAAAACCCTAGGAGCCAACACTTAGCTTATCCAGATTGTGCTTGTTTTGCAAGTCCAATAGGTTAGGTTGCATGCATGAAAACCTCACATATTCGGTTTTGTCGGAATAGGATAGCATCAAACTGAATGTATCATGTGTTTCATTTTCTGCATTTCATTTTCATTTTTCTGCATTTTATTTTTCCAGAAATTTTAATTTTTTTTTTAATTTTTAGGCATTAAAATAAACATTAAAAAAATTTCAAAAACCAAAAACAATTTCACCATTGCGTAGGTTATACTTCATACTTCCAATATGCACTTTAAAATTTCATTTTCGGAGTTGTTTAGTATTTTTAAAAATTCATCGAAGTTGCTGCTTTATTACAGATTTCAAAAAATCCGAAAATAGAAAATTTCCATTTTTTGGACCGAATTTCATTTTTTCAGTTTCATGTTTCATTCATGAGCCTATGATGACATTCCCTTCATGAAAATTCCAATTTCATTGAAGGAGTTATGTTTTATGGCATTTCACAAATTTCCATTTTTTGAGCCTAAAATTACCCTCTCTTCATAAAAATTCTAATTTTACGAAAGAGGGGTAATTTGAGCATCACATTGAAGGTCATTTCTTCAAAGCACTTAATTGTTCACCTTAATGAAAATTTGATTTCATTTAAGAGGGATAAGTTAAAGTGACATTTAAAGCCCTTAATTTAAGGCCATAAATTATTGCCTCTTTGTGAAAACCTATTTCACCAAAGAGGGATAGTTTATCTATCACATTGAAAGCTATCTTCATCTTCATGATAAGAAGCCATATTTGGATTTAATGCAAGATAAAATCTATTTTAAAACCCTCAAGATAAAAGGAATTAAGGCACTACATCATGGTCATATGAGGGCCAACTCACATTTGCTTTATTTTGGTTCAATGAACAATCACTAAAGTTTCATGGTAAAATAAACCAACATTGCCCCTTGTTTACGAGTTACTTGCAATCACTAAGGTGTTCCAAGCATTTAAATTGAATATCTTTATTTGAGATTACTAATACACATATGCAAATGCTAATATAAGGGAGACCTTGGAGAAGTTGTTTGTTTAACTTCTTTGCAAGAGGGGATTTGGAACCCAAATCCTAAGGGAGAGTGTACTTTCACAATTGGGTGAAAATACCACTCAAAAGGACTCAGCTAGTCCATTCCCTTGAGGGTAATAGTTGGAAGATGTCTTCATGTAGATCTCATACTTGATACCAAACTCTGTGACTGCAACACCTATGAATGCTTTAGCATTATCAACAATGACTATCTCAGGTGCTCCAAACCTTGTAACAATACTTTCCAAAAACTCAACAATGGCCCCTCCAGTGGCTTCTTTTAATGCAACAACCTCAGTCCATCTTGTGAAATAATCTATGGCTATCAATATAAACTTGTGGCCAACACTTGAAGGTGGATTAATCACACCTATGAAGTCTAATCCCCATTGTGTGAATGGTTGATCTACAACAATTGGTTGTAAGGGAAAGGGAGCCCTCTTCTTCCTTCCTAAGAAAAATAAACATTCCTTACATTTTTGAACCCACTAAACTGTATCAACAAATAGAGTTGGCCAAAAATAACCAGCTCTCATTATTTTAGCTATTGTGACTGATGATGAGAAATGACCTCCTGAAAAACCTTGGTGGAATTCCTCCAACAATTTTTAGTCTTTTCTGGTTCAATACACCTTAGGAGGACACCTTCCTGACTTCTTTTGAAAAGAATCTCATCAATCACTTCAAAATATAATGCTTTTAATCTCAGATTTCTTCTTTGGGTTCTGTTGTATACCACTAGGTAGGTTCCAAATTTTAAATAATCCATCATAACATGGAACCAATTTAACTCTTCTTCTATTGGTTGGGCATTAAAAAATGCTTCCTCAGTATTTAAATCCTCTACAAGGTGTTGACATAGGGCTCTTCCCCATACTAGTTGTGTCACTTTAATATCAACATCAAAATTCATAATTTTTGTCACCCAACTGGCCCTTTTATCAGGAACATCATGACCTAACAAAAATTCTTTAATGCTGGGATGAACCACAAAGACTGTTATTCTATTCTGAGCCACCAAATGCTTGAAAGTTTTTAAGGCTCTAAGGAGTGCAAAAATCTATTTTTCCACAAAATCATACCTCTCTTCATACTCCTTAAGGGTCTGGCTCATGAAGGCAATGGGTTGCTCCATTTTCTCATCATTTTCCTATGTAAGAACAGCAACAATACTATATTCTCCCCCAAAAGCATACAAAATGAAATCTCTTTCAAAATTGGGGTTAATTAAAATAGGGGCTTCAGAAATAGCATCCTTGATTTTCTAAAAACTTTTCTTACCTTCCTCGGTCCATCTAAAGGACTGATCCTTCTTCAACATTGTGGTAATTGGTTTTATTATGTCAGCAAAGTCAGATATAAACTTCCTCACAAAATTGATCTTACCCAGGAATGACTGCAAAGCCTTCTTGTGAGTAGGCAGGGACAAGGTCTGAATAGCTTCAACACATTCTGGATCAATGGAAAGACCCTCCTTGGACACAACATGTCCCAATAGTTTACCCTCTTCTACAACAAAAATACATTTCTTTGGGTTTAAAGAAACCCCAAACTCTCTGCATCTCTAAAAAATTGCTTCCAGATGTTGCATATGATCATCAACATTCCTAGAGAATACTGTAATGTCATCTAAATAAACCAGAATTGATTTATTTATCAGTCCTTTGAAATCCAGGTCCATAGCCCTTTGAAAAGTGGCACCTGCATTAGAAAGGCCAAAAGGTATTCTATGATATGCAAATGTGCCCCATTTGGTGGTAAATGCAGTTTTATGTTGGTCTTCTTCCTTAATCACTACCTGATTAAAACCTGAAAAACCATCCAACATAGAAAATATTTCAGCTCCTACCACATTTTGCAAAATCTGATCCATTGAGGGTAATGGATAATGGTCTTTAAGGGAGACACGATTCAAATCTCGAAAGTCCACACACAGTCTGATTTCTCCATTTTTCTTTCTAACTGGTACCAAGTTGGCTACCCAAGTGGAGTGCTTGATGGGATATATGATACGTGCCTTAATCAATTTCAACAATTCTTTTCTCATCAAAGGTTCAACTTTGGGATTGATAGGTCTCTACTTTTGGTGCACTGGTTTAGCATCAGGAAGGAGCTCTATAGTGTGTTGTATAACATCTGGAGCATACTCCTTCAACTGGTCATAATCCCATGCTATAATATCATCATATTCTTTGCATTTTTGAATGAAAACAACTTCCTGATTAGGAGAATTACATTTACCAAGCATAAGGACTTTACCTGGAGCAATTTGGACATCTCGACAAGCATTAATTTTTGTTGTCATTCTTTTCTGTTTACCTTTGTATTGATCATCAGGAGTGAACAAAATTTCCAAAGTAATGAGTCCCTTTGGAATCCTGTTGCTACTAAGTTGAATGATATCACTATCCTCATATGTCTGCTGCAACTTAGCTTGGATATCCTCAAAAAATTTAGCTTCTTGCAAAATAAAGTTTGCTATCTACTGATTGGAGTCAAACACTTGCCAATGTTTATCATTATTAGGAATTGAGGGCCTAATAATTGATTTTACATGTTGTTCCTCCCTCTTGAATAAGTCAACAGGTAACTCATATTGTGCCCCCACAACTGCCATCCTATCAGCTTCTTGATTGCTCTTTCTAGGGATTGTTTGGATATTCAAGGCATCAAATCCTTCAAGTAGGTCCAACACTCTACATTTATATGCTTTTAGAAGTTTATTATGAACAACACACTGCCCCTTCACTTGCTGCACTACCAATTTTGAATCACCAAAAATCTGTAGCAGTTTCACACCCCTCTTCTCTGCTTGTAGAAGTCCATGAATTAGAGCTTCATACTCTGCCATGTTGTTAGTGCAACTAAACTAGAGGTTGAAGGAATGAAGGAATTTCTCTTTAGAAGGAGAGGTGATCACTACACCAGCACCAACACCTTTCTTGCACTTAGCTCCATCAAAATGCAGCTTCCACACACCTTCTATTTGTTGTCCTATTTTCATGACCTCTGGCATTGTGCTCTTCTCCTCCAAGATACAGTAGGTTCCCATGCCAACCTCTTGAAAATTATCATATGGATCAGATCCATATAACCCATTTTCCCACTCATCAAGTTGAGTATCAAGAATAGGAGGTGTTTGGATCTGATCAGAAGAACTATCTGACTCCATGGCTGTATAATTAATTTCAGGTTTGGGATCATGGAGTTCTACATGGAAGTGAGAGATAGGCTCAGCTGATATGAAGAATTTGGTACCATATCTTGTGGTTAAGGACATCTTGGACCAATCTAGAGACATATAACCCCCTAATTTTGTTGTGAAGTCCCTGGATAGGCATAAAGCAAACATAGGTGGAAGGTCTATGATTGATATATCATGTGTAATGGTAAGGCTAGGGTAGGCATGCAAAGTAAGGTCCAAATTTCTAACCACACCCAATGTCCTAACAGTGGTACCATCTAGCTGCATGACACCAACATTCATAGGCTCAATTGATAGTCCTAAAACATCAACTATTCTCTTTGGCATTACACAACTACTAGCTCCTGAATCAATCATGCAATTATGGACCAAATGCTTTCCTATGATGAGGGTCATATAGAAAGGAGGAGGTTTAGTGGGTAATTGTACCTCATTAGGAGCCATTTGTATCAGACTTGTAGCTTCTGCAATAGACTCTTTAGTATTTTTAGGTCCTAAAGATACATGACTCAGAGCTTCTTTGAGGAGGTCCATCTATCCTGGCAATGCAAGAGCATCCCACATAGAAACTTGCAAGCTGGTCTTCTTCATTTGCTCCACCAAGTTGATAGGCTGATTTTTTTGTGTTTGTTTGTTAGTCCAATCATTTCTTGGCCTCTCAAAAATTGGGTAAGTAGGCCTATTTTGCCATGTTCTACTAGGCTTCTGCACTTGAGTCTACTGATTTCTCCAATCTAGAACATCCTTGAATGTGACTACAGGCTATTGTTTTTGAGTCTGCTAATTTCTCCAATCTGGAACATCTTTGAGTGAGACTGTAGGCTATTGTTTGACATTGGTACTTGGAGGTTGAGGGGATATGTTTGCTTGTGATATAGAAGAACCATCAATTACAACTTTTCCTTTAGACCTGGTATTATAGTTAGACTGTACTTGCTTCTTAGGCTGATTATCCATAGTCTGGTTCACTACACAATGCTCATTTTCTTGCCAGTACATCAAAATGCTATCAAGAGTTGATGTAGGAGGATGTTGATATTGTTGTTGTTCCACTATCTGGTAGTTAGGATCTTGTGCCACTAAAGCACTACTACTATTTCCATATGCACAACCATTTGGATCATGAGGTAACTGACAAGGAGGGCACCACCTTTGTTGCTTAGCTAAGTTATTTTGCATAGGTACCAGGGCTTGATTTGGGTTGGTAATAGTAGGGAACTATGCTTGTAAAGGCCTTGCTAGATGAGCATGATTTTGATATGGAGGCTTATGCTGATAAGGAGGGTAGTATGGTTGGAAATACCTCTGCTGAGGTTGGTTCTACTACTTCTCCAGATTTTTGAGCTTGTTGCCCATTGTTCTGACTAAATTCAATAGATCATTCATTTGGTCATTTGATTGACCAGAAGTGCTAGGTACATTCTCATTAATTGGAAATGGATTAACTACTAGAATATTAGCAGAAGCTTGAGAGGATAATGGGTAGGGTACAATCACATATAGAAATAGAGGTATAGGAGGTCTAGGGGTAATCCTACCACACTACACTAAATAATTTTTAGCTTCAACAACCTTTTCATATGCATCAGGTAATGTATTGACTCCTCTAGTTTGGATGTTCATACCTATGTCAGAACTCAAAGCTCTCAAGAAATATAGAAAAGTAGATTGTGCATTTGGCCTTACCTCCATGGGTACTCTATCCCATGTCCTTTGGAATCTAAAATTGAAATCTATGATCTGCTCATTGGGAGCTCTTTTGATAGTAGTTAGTTGCTCCATATGTGATAAGCTATCTGATTTATCTTTGAACTACTTGATCAACTTATCATCCAAGTCATCCCAGCTTGCAATGGTGTGAATAGTAAGGCTTCTAAACCATTGAAGGGCTTTACCCTTCAAATAATATGCTAATAACCTAACAACCACATTGTCTGTAGTCACATTATGCATTGAGCATATATTTGCCATGTCTTGGAGATGTTCCATAGGAGTGACTAAGTTTTCTCTAGTATAATAAGGTAGAGCCTTAAGGGCTGATACTGGAATATCATCATGTGCTATCAAGGCCAATGGACTACCCTGATTAAAATAAGGATAGGCTCTAGGTGGCAATTGAGCCATGAATGGAGTAAAGGGAGAAGAGATAACTGGAGGTGATGTAGAAACTTGATCTTGAGTCCTTCCCCTTATTTTCTTCCTTGAGGTATTGAAATAAAGTTGTTGGAACTAGAATCTACCTTCCCTTCTTAAATTACTTCTTGTAGACACACCCCTCATAAAATGAGGATGCAATCAATGATCTGGTCCTTTTAACCAACAAATTCACCAGGTATTTTTTTAATGCTTCAATAAGCAAATAATAGTCAAGATAAACACCAAATCTTGATTATTTTATAACTAGGATCTATGCAGATTTTTCACAACAAACTATAGATTTGTCCCATCGAGCGTGCCAAAACTATTGATGTCTAAAAATGTACACTTACATTGCACCCATGTATAACACCAACATGGGAATCTCCCTCTCATGTGGGACTACTTGAGAGGAAAATACCTTCGAAAAGAGTCGGCTCTCCTTAAAAATAAAAACTAAACTAAACTGGATTAAACTTGCTGGAAAATAGGGGAAGGAAAAATAAAAGACTACAATAGAAAAATAAACTTAGAAAATAAAAACTGTAACATGGACTGGGAAATAAAATTAAAACTACCACAAAAATACACTAAAACTACATTAGGAAAAGGGAGAGGGATGATAGGAAAATAAAAAACTATAACAATAGATGAACAATAAAAATAGAAATGGGTGATATGCCAATATAAAAATGGGGTGATTGATCCACCTAAAACTCCATAAAAGACATAGTATAACAAATACGAGACATAAATAAACATGCATCAACTACAAGAGGTAAGGTTGGCATGAACCAAGGGCCAATGCCACATGCAATCCAACCAAACTGAAGATACACAACATGCAACTCAAACAAATTTTTTTGTATTATTTCTCGTAGTGTTACAGAGGTCAACAAGTGATAGAATGAATCAACCCCTTGAAAGATCTAAAAAAATCTCTTTTATAGCAAGAGATATTTTAGCTCTTTATAATATTTACTACATTTACAATAGTTATAACATTTACTGCACTTACAATAGTTATAGCAAAACTATATTTATAGCCTTTATTAAAAATAGTTACAATAAAACTACAAATAGTTACATCAAAATTAGAATACAATAGTTACAACCAAAATTGCACTACAACAATTATAACTAAAACTTAACAAATATAATTACATTAATTTATATTTGTATTATAGGTTTACAAGTATAACGTCTTTCACCTAAATGTCTAAAATAGTTACACTTTGAAAAAGTGGATAGCTCATGGATTGGAAAAATTAAATAATTACAATACTTTTCTAAGTGTAGGTACTGATCAAAACTAGAAATAGTTAAAACAAAATTTTCAACGGAAAGTAGACACCATATTTTGAATGGGAGTCGAAGCACAAAAATTTCGAGAGGTGCCAAATTGAATTGATGTGGGTGACTAGAATTTTATGGAATCAAGTCAAAAATGAGGTGAATCGAGCACAAGAATGAATTGGAATCAAGTGCCAAATTGAACTAGAATGAGGTGCCAAATTGAATGGAAGTAAGGTGCCAATGAATGGAATTGGTACCATTGATCAACTCCATCAACTGCAAACATGAACTTATGCATCACATATCACCAAAATTTTGAAATTGGTGCAACCATTAATAAATTAGAGTAAGAGGCTCAAAATTTATTAATAGTTTGGTGACTCACAGGGGACACATGCCTACAATGTGCAAAGAACCCAGAAGACCAGGTAGCCTTAGCATCCATTGGGCATAGAGTCATTGATCATCTTCAGATTTTCACAAGAACTAAATTCCACACTTGCTTTGTAAGGTAGAACTGCTAGAAATAATCCTTGCAATGGAGTAGAAAATTGCACAAAATTGAACAATAGAAAATGCACAATACTAAAAATAGAAAACTACATAATACTAAAAATAATCAACTTAAAACACAGTAAAATAAAACATGCTTCATAGGAAGCAAGAGGTGTCTTGGGACACTTAGGGAACACAACAAAAAGGAAACTAAAACTACAACCTATGGCTTAAAAATTTAAGGATAAGCTTTGAGATAAATCCCATTTACTGGGATCTACAGTGTTTCCCCATTAATCCTTGAGAGCTCAAAAGCATTGCTGCCTCTACAACCTGTAATAATGTATGGCCCACTCTAGATAGGGTCAAATTTTGTATGTTTGCTTGAATTTTCTCTATCTTCATCCCATTTTAGGACCATATCTCCTTCTGCAAAGCTTTGTGAGGTAGCCCTCTTATCAAAATACTTCTTCATTACCAGCTGATTTTCTTGAAGTTTTTTCCTAGCTTGGTCTCTTGTTTCCTCCAACTGCATTAACTCTGCAAACCTGAGCTCCATAGGATCACAATGCTCTAAATTCATTTGATGAACCAGCTCCAAGGTAGGAAGCTCTAGTGAAATAGGGAGCCTGGCTTCCTTGCCATACACAAGTCTGAAGGGGGACTAGCCTATAGCCTACTTTGGTGTAATTCTATCTACCCACAAGGCAACTTTCAGTTTGGTATGCCATGTTTGTTGATTCTCCTCCACTGTTATTTTAATGATCCTGATCAAGTTTTTATTTGTGGACTCAGCTAGTCCATTCCCTTGAGGGTAATAGTTGGAAGATGTCTTCATGTAAATCTCATATTTGATACCAAACTCTATGACTACAACACCTATGAATGCTTTAGCATTATCAACAATGACTGTCTCAGGTGCTCCAAACCTTGTAACAATACTTTCCAGAAACTCAACAATGGCCCCTCCAGTAGCTTCTTTTAATGCAACAACCTCAGTCCATCTTGTGAAATAATCTATGGCTATCAATATAAACTTGTGGCCAACACTTGAAGGTGGATTAATCACACCTATAAAGTCTAATCCCCATTGTGTGAATGGTTGATCTGTAACAATTGGTTGTAAGGGAAAGGGAGCCCTCTTCTTCCTTCCTGAGAAGAATAAACATTCCTTACATTTTCAGACCCACTGAACTATATCAGCAAATAGAGTTGGCCAAAAATAACCAACTCTCATTATTTTAGCTACTGTAACTGATGATGAGAAATGACCTCCTGAAAAACCTTGGTGGAATTCCTCCAACAAGCTTTTTAGTCTTTTCTTGATTCAATACACCTTAGGAGGACACCTTCCTGACTTCTTTTGAAAAGAATCTCATCAATCACTTCAAAATATAATGCTTTTAATCTCATATTTCTTCTTTGGGTTCTGTTGTATACCACTGGGTAGGTTCCAAATTTTAAATAATCCATCATAACATGGAACCAATTTAACTCTTCTTCTACTGGCTGGGCATTAAAAAATGCTTCCTTAGTATTTAAATCCTCTGCAAGGTGTTGACATAGGGCTCTTCCCCGTACTAGTTGTGTCACTTTAATCTCAACATCAAAATTCATAATTTTTGTCACCCAACTGGCCCTTTTATCAAGAACATCATGACCTAACAAAAATTCTTTAATGTTGGGATGAACCACAAAGACTGTTATTCTATTCTAAGCCACCAAATGCTTGAATATTTTTAAGGCTCTAAGGAGTGCAAAAATCTATTTTTCCACAAAATCATACCTCTCTTCATACTCCTTAAGGGTCTGGCTCATGAAGGCAATGGGCTGATCCATTTTCTCATCATTTTCCTGTGTAAGAACAACAACAATACTATATTCTCCCCCAAAAGCATACAAAATGAAATCTCTTTCAAAATTGGGGTTAATTAAAACATGGGCTTCAAAAATAGCATCCTTGATTTTCTGAAAACTTTGCTTACCTTCCTCGGTCCATCTAAAGGATTGATCCTTCTTCAACATTGTGGTAATTGGTTTTATTATGTCAGCAAAGTTAGATATAAACTTCCTCACAAAATTGATCTTACCTAGGAATGACTGCAAAGCCTTCTTGTGAGTAGGCAGGGACAAGGTCTGAATAGCTTCAACACATTCTGGATCAATGGAAAGACCCTCCTTGGACACAATATGTCCCAATAGTTTACCCTCTTCTACAACAAAAATACATTTCTTTGGGTTTAAAGAACCCCTAAACTCTCTGCATCTCTGAAAATTGCTTCTAGATGTTGCATATGATCATCAACATTCCTGGAAAATACTGTAATGTCATCTAAATAAACCAGAATTGATTTATTTATCAACCCTTTGAAATCTAGGTCCATAGCCTTTTGAAAAGTGGCACCTGCATTAGAAAGACCAAAAGGTATTCTATGATATGCAAATGTACCCCATTTGGTGGTAAATGCAGTTTTATGTTGGTCTTCTTCCTTAATCACTACCTGATTAAAACCTAAAAAACCATCCAACATAGAAAATATTTCAGCTCCTGCCACATTTTGCAAAATCTGATCCATTGAGGGAAGTGGATAATGGTCTTTAAGGGAGACACGATTCAAATCTCGAAAGTCCACACACAATCTGATTTCTCCATTTTTATTTCTAACTGGTACCAAGTTGGCTACCCAAGTGGAGTGCTTGATGGGATATATGATACATGCCTTAATCAATTTCAACAACTCTTTTCTCATCAAAGGTTCAACTTTGGGATTGATAGGTCTCTGATTTTGTCTTACTCGGTTTAGCATCAGGAAGGAGCTCTATAGTGTGTTGTATAATATCTGGAGCATACTCCTTCAACTGGTCATAATCCCATGCTATAATATCATCATATTCTTTGCATTTTTGAATGAAAACAACTTCCTGATTAGGAGAATTACATTTACCAAGCATAAGGACTTTACCTGGAGCAATTTGGACATCTCGACAAGCATTAATTTTTGTTGTCATTCTTTTTTATTTACCTTTGTATTGATCATCAAGAGTGAACAAGCTTTCCAAAGTAATGAGTCCCTTTGGAATCTTGTTGCTACTAAGTTGAATGATATCACTATCCTCATATGTCTGCTACAACTTGGCTTGGATATCCTCAAAAAATTTAGCTTCCTACAAAATAAAGTTTGCTATCTGTTGATTGGAGTCAAACACTTGCCAATGTTTATCATTATTAGGAATTGAGGGCCTAATAATTGATTTTACATGTTGTTCCTCCCTCTTGAATAAGTCAACAGGTAACTCATATTGTGCCCCCACAGCTGCCATCCTATCAACTTCTTGATTGCTCTTTCTAGGGACTGTTTGGATATTCAAGGCATCAAATCCTTCAAGTAGGTCCAACACTCTGCATTTATATGCTTTTAGAAGTTTATTATGAACAACACACTACCCCTTCACTTGTTGCACTACCAATTTTGAATCACCAAAAATTTGCAGTAGTTTCACACCCCTCTTCTCTACTTGTAGAAGTCCATGAATTAGAGCTTCATACTCTGCCATGTTGTTAGTGCAGCTGAACTAGAGGTTGAAAGAATGAAGGAATTTCTCTTTAGAAGGAGAGGTGATCACTACACCAACACCAACACCTTTCTTGCACTTAGCTCCATCAAAATGCAGCTTCCACACACCTTCTATTTGTTGTCCTATTTTCATGACCTCTGGTATTGTGCTCTTCTCCTCCAAGATACAATAGGTTCCCATGCCAACCTCTTGAAAATTATCATATGGATTAGATCCATACAACCCATTTGCCCACTCATCAAGTTGAATATCAAGAATAGGAGGTGTTTGGATCTGATCAAAAGAACTATCTGACTCCATGGCTATATAATTAATTTTAGGTTTGGGATCATGGAGTTCTACATGGAAGTGAGAGATAGGCTCAACTGATATGAAGAATTTGGTACCATATCTTGTGGTTAAGGACATCTTGGACCAATCTAGAGACATATAACCCCCTAATTTTGTTGTGAAGTCCTTGGACAGGCATAAAGCAAACATAGGTGGAAGGTCTATGATTGATATATCATGTGTAATGGTAAGGCTAGGGTAGGCATGCAAAGTAAGGTCCAAATTTCTAACCACACCCAATGTCCTAATAGTGGTACCATCTAGTTGCATTACACCAACATTCATAGGCTCAATTGATAGTCCTAAAACATCAGCTATTCTCTTTGGCATTACACAACTACTAGCTCCTGAATCAATCATGCAATTATGGACCAAATGCTTTCCTATTATGAGGGTCATATAGAAAGGAGGAGGTTTAGTGGGTAATTGTACCTCATTAGGAGCCATTTGTATCAGACTTGTAGCTTCTGCAATAGACTCTTTAGTATTTTTAGGTCCTAAAGGTACATGACTCAAAGCTTCTTTGAGGAGGTCCATCTGTCCTGGCAATGCAAGGGCATCCCATATAGAAACTTGCAAGCTGGTCTTCTTCATTTGCTCCACCAAGTTGATAGGCTAATTTTTCTGTGTTTGTTTGTCGGTCCAATCATTTCTTGGCCTCTCAAAAATTGGGTAAGAAGGCCTATTTTGCCATGTTCTACTAGGTTGCTACACTTGAGTCTATTGATTTCTCCAATCTAGAACATCCTTGAATGGGATTGTAGGCTGTTGTTTTTGAGTCTACTGATTTCTCCAATCTGGAACATCTTTGAGTGAGACTGTAGGTTGTTGTTTGACATTGGTACTTGGGGGTTGAGGGGATGTGTTTACTTGTGATATAGAAGAACCATCAATTACAACTTTTCCTTTAGACTTGGTATTATAGTTAGACTATACTTGCTTCTTAGGTTGATTATCCATAGTCTGGTTCACTACACAATGCTCATTTTCTTGCTAGTACATCAAAATGCTATCAGAAGTTGATGTAGGAGGATGTTGATATTGTTGTTGTTCCATTATATTGGTAGTTAGGATCTTGTGCCACCAAAGCACTACTACTATTTCCATATGCACAACCATTTGGATCATGAGGTAACTGATATGGGAGGCACCACCTTTGTTGCTTAGCTAAGTTATTTTGCATAGGTACCAAGGCTTGATTTGGGTTGGTAATAGCAGGGAACTATGCTTGTAAAGGCCTTGCTAGAAGAGCATGATTTTGATATGGAGGCTTATGTTGATAAGGAGGGTAATATGGCTAGAAATACCTCTGCTAAGGCTGGTTCTGCTGCTTCTCCATATTGTTGAGCTTGTTGTCCATTGTTCTGACTAAATTCAATAGATCACTCATTTGGTCATTTTATTGACCAAAAGTGTTAGGTACATTCTCATTTATTGGCAATGGATTAACTATTGGAATATTAGCAGAATCTTGAGAGGATAATGGGTAGGATACAGTCACATCTGGAAATAGAGGTATAGGAGGTCTAGGGGAAATCCTACCACACTACACTAAATAATTTTTAGCTTCAACAACCTTTTCATATGCATCAGGCAATGTATTGACTCCTCTAGTTTGGATGTTCATACCTATGTCAGAATTCAAAGCTCTCAAGAAATATAGAAAAGCAAATTATGCATTTGGCCTTACCTCCATGGGTACCCTGTCCCATATCCTTTGGAATCCGAAATTAAAATCTGTGATCTGCTCATTGGGAGCTCTTTTGATAGTAGTTAGTTGCTCCATATGTGATAAGCTATCTGATTTATCTTCGAATTGCTTGATCAACTTATCATCCAAGTCATCCCAACTTGCAATGGTGTGAATAGTAAGGCTTCTAAACCATTGAAGGGCTTTACCCTTCAAAGAAGATGCTAACAACCTAATAGCCACATTGTCTATAGTCACATTATGCATTAAGCATATATTTGCCATGTCTTGGAGATGTTCCATAGGAGTAACTAAGTTTTCTCTAGTATAATAAGGTAGAGCCTTAAGGGCTGATATTGGAATATCATCATGTGCTATCAGGGCCAATGGACTACCCTGATTAAAAGAGGGAAAGGCTCTAGGTGGTAGTTGAGCCATGGATGGAGTAAAGGGAGAAGAGATAGCTGGAGGTGGTGCAACAACTTGATCCTGAATCCTTCCCCTTCTTTTCTTCCTAGAGGTATTGAAATAAAGTTGTTGGAACTAGAATCTACCTTCCCTTCTTAAATTACTTCTTGTAGACACACCCTTCATAAAATGAGGATGCAATCAATGATCTGGTCCTTTTAACCAATAGAGTCACCATGTATTTTTTTTAATGCTTCAATAAGCAAATAATAGTCAAGACAAACACCAAATCTTGACTATTTTATAACCAGGATCTATGTAGATATTTCACAACAAACTGTAGATTTGTCCCATCGGGTGTGCCAAAACTATTGATGTCTAAAAATGTACACTTACACTGCACCCGTGTACAACACCAACATGGGAATCCTCCTCTCATGTGGGACTGCCTGAGAGGAAAATACCTCTAGAAAGAGTCGACTCTCCTTAAAAATAACAAACTAAACTGAACTGGATTAAACTTGCTGGAAAATAAGGGAAGGAAAAATAAAAGACAACAACAAAAAAATAAACTTAGAAAATAAAAACTATAACATGGATTGGGAAATAAAATTAAAACTACCACAAAACTGCACTAAAATTGCACTAGGAAAAGGGAGAGGGATGACAAAAAAATAAAAAACTATAACAACAGATGAACAATAAAAATAGAAATGGGTGATATGCCAATATAAAAATTGGGCTGATTGATCCACCTAAAACTCCATAAAAGACACAGTATAACAAATACGAGACATAAATAAACATGCATCAATTGCAAGAGGTAAGGTTGGTATGAACCAAGGGCCAATGCCACATGCAATCCAGCCAAACTGAAGATACACAACATGCAGCTCAAACAATTTTTTTTGTATTATTTCTCGTAGTGTTATAGAGGTCAACAAGTGATAGAATGAATCAACCCCTTGAAAGATCTAAAAAAATCTCTTTTATAGAAAGAGATATTTCAACTCTTTACAATATTTACTACATTTACATTAGTTATAGACTTTATTCCCCTTCAATAGTTACAACAAAACTGTATTTATAGCCTTTACTACATTTATAGCCTTTACACTTAAAATGGTTATAACCAAAACTGCACACAACAGTTATAGCCAAAACTGCACACAATAGTTACAACCAAAATTGGAAACAATAGTTACAACCAAAATTGCACATAATAGTTACAACTAAAACTAGAAACAATAGTTACAACCAAAATTGGACAAAATAATTACAACTAAAACTACACACAACAGTTACAACCAAAATTGGAAATAATAGTTACAACCAAAATTACACACAATAGTTACAATATTTACTGCACTTACATTTATATCTACATTCTAGGTTTACAAGGCTGTATAACGTATTTCACCTACATGTCTAAAATAGTTACACTTTGAAAAAGTGGATAGCGCATGGATAGGAAAAATTAAATAACTGCAATACTTTTCCAAGTGTAGGCATCGATCAAAACTAAAATAATCAAAACAAAATTTTCAATGGGAGTCAGGTGCTAAAATTTTGAATGGGAGTCAGACACTAGAATTTTAAATAGAAATTAGGTGCCACAAAAGAACATGAATCAGGAACCAAAAATGAACTAGAATGAGGTTCCAAAAATGAATTGGAATCAAGCACTAAAATTGACCTAGAATCAGGCACCAGAAATGAACTAGAATCAGGTGCAATAAATGAATTGGAATCAGACACCAAAATTAAAATGGAATCAAGTGCCAAGAATGAACTGGAATCAGGTGCTAAAAATGAACTAGAATCAGACACAAAAAATGAACTAGAATTAGGTGCCAAAAATGAGCTGGAATCAGGCACCAAAAATGAACTAGAATCAGGCATCATAAACTGATCAAATCCATTAGCTACAAACATGAACTTATGCATCATATATTACCAAAAATTTTAAATTGGTGGAACCGTTAATAAATTATATCAAGAGGATCAAAATTTATTAACAATTTGGTGAATCATAGGGGACACATGTCTGCAATGTGCAAAGAACCTAGAAGCCCAAGTTGTCTTAGCATCCATTGGGCATAGAGTCATTGATCATCTTTAGATTTTCACAAGAATTGAATTCTACACTTGCTTTGTAAGGTACAATTGCTATAAATAATCCACGCAATGGAGTAGAAAACTACACAAAATTGAATAGAATATAAAACTGCACAATATTGAAAACAATCAACTTAAAACACAATAAAATAAAACATGCTTAACAGGAAGCAAGAGGTGTCTTGGGAAACTTAGGGAACACAACAAAAATGAAAATAAAACTACAACCTATGTCTTAAAAAATTGAAGGATAATATTTTAGTTAATTCCCATTTACTAGGATTTACAGTGTTTCCCCATTAATCCTTGAGATCTCAAAAGTATTTCTACCTCCACAACATGTAATAATGTATGGCCCACTCCAAATAGGGTAAAATTTTGTATGTTTGCCTAGATTTGCTCTATCTTCATCCCATTTTAGGACCATATCTCCTTTTGCAAAGCTTTGTGAGGTAGCCCTCATATCAAAATACTTCTTCATTACCAAATGATTTTCTTAAAGTTTTTACCTAGCTTGGTCTCTCATTTCCTCCAATTACATTAAATCTGTAAACCTGAGCTCCATAGGATCACAACACTCTAAATGCATTTGATGAACCATCTCCAAGGTAGGAATATCTCATGAAATAAGGATCCTAGCTTCCTTGCCATTCACAAGTTTGAAGGGGGATTGGTCTGTATCCTGCTTTGATGTAATTATGTCTACCCATAAGGCAAATTTAAGTTTGGTATGCCATGTTCATTGATTCTACTCCAATGTTCTTTTAACGATCCTAATAAATTTTTTATTTGTGGACTCAACTAGTCCATTCCCTTGAGGGTAATAGTTGGAAGATGTCTTCATGTGAATCTCATATCCGATACCAAACTCTGTGACTGCAACACCTATGAATGCTTTAGCATTATCAACAACGTTTGTCTTAGGTGCTCCAAACCTTGTCATAATACTTTCTAGAAACTCAACAATGGCCCCTCCAATATCTTATTTTAATGCAACAACCTCAATCCATCTTGTTAATATGTGGCTATCAATATAAACCTGTGGCCAACACTTGAAGGTGGATTAATCACATATATAAAGTCTAATAACCACTGTGTGAATGGATGGTCTATGGTAATTAGTTGTAATGGAAAGGGAGCCTTATTATTCCTTCTTGAGAAGAATAAACATTCCTTACATTTTCAGACCCACTGAATTGTATCAACAAATAGAGTTGGCCAAAAATAACCAACTCTCATTATTTTAGCTGTTGTAACTGATGATGAGAAATGACCTCATGAAAAACCTTGGTCAAACTCCTACAATAGATTTTTAGTCTTTTTTGGTTCAATACACCTTAGGAGGACACCTTCCTAACTTCTTTTGAAAAGAATCTCATCAATCACTTCAAAAGATAATGCTTTTAATCTCATATTTCTTCTTTGGGTTCTCTTGTATACCACTAGGTAGGTTCTAAACTTTAGATAATCCATCATGAAACCAATTTAACTCTTATTGTGTTGGCTAGGCATTAAAAAATGCTTCCTCAGTATTTATATCGTCTACAAGGTGTTGACATAAGGTTCTTACCTATATTAGTTGTGTCACTTTAATATCAACATCAAAATTCATAATTTTTATCACCCAACTAGCTCTTTTATCAGGAACATCGTGACCTACCAAAAGTTTTTTAATGCTGGGATGAACCACAATGACTGTTATTCTATTATGAGCCACCAAATGCTTGAAAGTTTTTAAGGCTCTAAGGAGTGCAAAAATCAGTTTTTCCACAAAATCATACCTCTCTTCATACTCTTAAGGGTTTGGCTCATGAATGCAATGGGTTGCTCCACTTTCTCATCATTTTTTTGTGTAATAAAATCAATAATACTATATTCTCAACAATACTATATTCTCCCTCAAAAGAATACAAAAAGAAATTTCTTTCAAAATTGGGGTTAATTAAAATAGGGGCTTCAGAAATAACATCCTTGATTTTTGGAAACATTGCTTACATTCCTCAGTCCATCTAAAGAACTGATACTTCTTCAAAATTTGTGGTAATTGATTTTATTATGTCAGCAAATTTAGATATAAACTTCCTCACAAATTTGATCTTACCAAGGAATGACTACAAATCCTTCTTGTGAGTAGGCAGGGACAAGGTCTAAATAAATTCAACAAGTTTTGGATCAATGGAAAGACCCTCCTTGGACACACCATGTCCCAATAATTTACCCTCTTCGACAGTAAAAATACATTTCTTTGGGTTTAAAGAAACCTCAAACTCTCTACATATCTAAAAAACTGCTTCTAGATGTTGCATATGATCATCAACATTCCTGGAAAATATTGTAATATCATCTAAATAAGCCATAATTGATTTATTTATCATTACTTTGAAATCTAGGTCCATAGCCTTTTGAAAAGTGGCACCTACATTAGAAATACCAAAAGGTATTCTATGATATGCAAAGGTGTCCCATTTTGTGGTAAATACATTTTTATGTTAGTCTTCTTCCTTAATCACTACTTGATTAAAACCTGAAAAACCATCCAACATAGAAAATATTTTAGATCTTGGAGACACGATTCAAACCTTGAAAGTCCACACACAGTCTGATTTCTCTATATTTATTTCTAATTGGTACCAAGTTAGCTACCCAAGTGGAGTGCTTGATGGGATAGATGATACATGCCTTAATCAATTTCAACAACTCTTTTCTCATCAAAGGTTCAAATTTAAAATTGATAGATCTTTGCTATTGGTGCACTGATTTAGCATTAGGAAGGAGCTCTATAGTGTGTTGTATAATATCTGAAGTATACTCCTTCAACTGGTCATAATCCCATGCTATAATATCATCATATTCTTTGCATTCTGAATGAAAACAACTTCTTGATTAGAAGAATTATATTTACTAAGCATAAGGACTTACCTGGAGTAATTTGGATATCTCGGCAAGTATTATAGCTAAAATTACACACAACAATTATAGCCAAAATTGGAAACAATAGTTACAACCAAAACTACACACAATAGTTATAGCCAAAACTAGAAATAAAAGTTACAGCTAAAACTGCATATAGTAGTTATAGCCAAAATTGCACACAACAGTTACAACCAAAACTAGAAATAATAGTTACATCCAAAACTGCACATGATATTTACAATATTTATTGCACTTATATTTATATCCGCATTCCAGGTTTACAAGGTTGCATAACGTATTTCACCTACATGTCTAAAAGAGTTACACTTTGAAGAAGTGGACAATGCACAAATAGAAAAAAATAAATAACTACAATACTTTTCCAAGTGTAGGCACCAGTTAAAATTGAAAACAATCAAAATAGATTTTTCACGGGAGTCGAGCGCCAAAATTTTGAATGGGAGTCAAGTGCTAAAATTTTGAATAGGTGTTAGGTGCCATAAATGAACTAGAATCAAGAACCAAAAATGGACTTGAATCAAGCATAAAAAATGAACTGGAATCAAGTGCCAAAAATTAACTAGAATCAAGCACCAAAAATAAATTAGAATTAGGCACTAAAAATAAACTGGAATCAGGCACCAAAAATGAAGTAGAATCAGGTGCCAACAATGAACTAGAATCAAGTGCCAAAAATGAACTGGAATTAGTCACCACAAATGAAATGGAATTAGGTTCCATGAACCGATCAACTACATCATCTACAAACATGAAATTATGCATCACATACCACCAGACTTTTGAAATTGGTGCAACCATTAATAAATTAGAGCAGGAGGCTCAAAATTTATTAACAGTAATAAATCTCTTCTTCCAATTGAATTTGAGTTACTAACACTTCGTGCATATTTGGAAATTAGTATTGACTTATAATAGGCATAGATGGATATAATTCTATAACTTAATACATTGGATGAACTTTGGTTGGATGCATTGCATCAAACAAAAGTGATCCAACAACAACGAAAGTTGTGGCATGATAGTCATATTTAGCAAAGGAAATTTGAGCAAGGAGATTGGGATTTATTTTTTAATTCCCATTGTGAGAATTTTCCTGGGAAGCTACAAATAAGATGGCTTGGGCTATAGCTGATTGGAGAAGTATTTGATAATGGAACAATTCATCTTTCTCCCATTGATGACTCAAGGAGAAAGTTAGTAGTAAATGGACATCTCCTTCAGGTACACCATGAACCATTGACTAAATAAGACTTTTTGAAGTAGATTACACAGTTGAAGTTACATATGTTAGAGGAGACAGCCTCTTCTGACTCAGATTCAGAATGATTTGAGAAAAAAAATTGAAAAAAAATAACAAAAAACAAGAAAACAAAAACAAAGGGAATAATATTGATTGTGAAATTCCTTCAATAGCATCTTGTGGAAATTTTGAAATTCCTTCATGGACACAAGCAAGAAAAAGAGAGAACAAAAAAAAAAGAGAAAAAAATAATAATTCAATAGTCAAAACCTTTTTGAAGATGCTATTGAATTTAGGCTTACATGAAAATCGGTTTCTAGCATGTTTGTCTTTTTGATCTATCCATATTTGTTCCACCATTGTATAAATCTCACCAACTACACATATTCTATTTTTGATTTCATGTAGCTTTCTAACAATTATCGAAAGCAGTAATTTGTAAAGTGTATGATAAATTTTCAAGACAATAAGGTACACGTTTATTGCATTTTTCATACTAAGCATTCAACATGTAATGTATGATAATCAGTATTTGGCACAAATAATTTATGAAATTGGTAAGTAAAAATGGATATTTTCTCCAAAATTTCAAGAAGCGTCCTATTATGCCCTTGGATGAATGATAAATTCAAGATTGTTCACAAGAAAATAACAAAGACAACATAGTGCTCTGAAATGAAATACAATTCTAGATGTATATATGCAGAAAAAAATCACAGAGCTTTGAAATGACCCAAAGCTTTGAAATGAACTTTGAAATTCAAAATTATGTGATAGCACAAAAATTCAAATCCAATTGATGTGCACGTGTAGGATATTTAAAAGAAATCCCCATGTGATGCACTTTCCATAGCTTTCATGAACTTGGGCACGAGTTTTCAAGTATATGTGGCAGTCATCAACAGATGTCCTCAAGCATGCTCTAAAGTAATTAGTTCTACCTAGTGGTCATCACCCGCTCTAGACCCATGTGATCCAGAAACTTTGACATGAAAAATCACATGAACCAAGGAGGTGGGCATCCATATTTTTCATGAAGCAGATCTGAGTTGGTTAAATCAAACTATCCAAATCAATTAACAGTTTTATGCACATACATCATAATATAAAGTTATATTGGCCCACCATCCTTTATTCATGCCCAAAATAAAAAATTAAAATTTATACCAAACCACCACTTGCCATGTGTCGAGTCATTGCATGCAAGTTTTAGTATGTTTTGCATCACCTTCTGAAGTTAAAAACTATGTGTTGAAGCCACTCATTACTGAAATCTGTAATCACAAATACTTGCAAAAGATGTTAGATCAAAACACTGTGAAACTACCAAAGTTTGTATTGCATTATAGGGTGAATTATTCAGAACAAAGCTGACCAAGTGCAGTAATGATATCTAAAAATTTACAGTAGAAATTGGTGCATGGATAGGGGTTGTAGATAACATGGGATATAATAATAAAGCTGAACCAAATATCCTGGAATAATTTCAAAAATATCTTGAAATGGTGCAAGTTTTTTAGAAGGTAGGATTAATGCTATTTTTAAGATTTTTGATGGACATTCAGAGAGTTTAGAAGCAAAATTCGCCCACACCCTTTAGAATAATAGGGTAAACATCAATAGCAATAAAATAGAGGTAATTCCCTTGGTCTTGAGACTAATCACTGAGTTACCTTTGCAAGGATTAGTAATCATGAAGACTGGTAATAATGCACTCCCTGAAGTAGTTAGAACATTTTCAAAATAAGGGGATGTACAACCTATCATGCAAATGAATAACAATGTTTGTAAAGGGGTAAAAAGGGCTAGTATACAAAAACCCTAGGATGAGGTTGCAATTTGGGTGATAAAATTTTTAACCTGTGAGGGATAATATGTTGTATTATCTGGGCATCATATGAAACTCTGTAGTCATCTAAGACATGGTAACCAACACCTAGAGGTGTATCGTTCCAAATTTTTCGCACCCTTACCTTCAGGCTAAAGGATCCACGCCCGGAAGGGGGATGTGAAAAGGATGGGACAATACCTCTGGACTGAGAGGCCCTTTGAAGGTCCCGCCTCTCGGGGGAGGTGTATTAAGGTGATTTTTCGATGGATGGTGGGTTCACCAGGAAACTTTTGAATGGCAGTTTCCACGCCTAGGTTGGGAATGTGTTTTATGTGTTCAATTTTATCTTTAAACATTCAAATCCTAGGTTTGGCCAAATGAATCTAAGTTGTTCTATATGAAATGCAGTTTTAAATATAGAAAACAAAATTAACAGAAAACACAGAGAATAAACTAAATGAAGAAATCCATACCTGATCCGGATGTCTGATGGAGGTTCTAATTTTTGAAGCAGTCCAGATCGTCTGGAATTTGACAGGATCGTCTCCTATCTGACAGGATCGTCTGAGATCTGACGAATTCGTCAGACGAATTCATCAGAGACCTGCAAACAGAGAAATAGATACAAAATACCAAAAATGCAACTATTCTGATAAAGGAAAATGATATGAAATAATAATAAGGATGTTAATAAGATAATCCCGAATGGAAATGCAAGTAAATTACGACACTTTAATAGCTAATCATGATTTTATTATGCAATTAAACTACATGGGTGAACTCCAAGATGCAAGATAACAAGAAATAATAATAAAATTGACTAAATGCAGAATAAAATAACAACAAAGTATAGGAAAAGCACAAACTCTAGGCACTGATTGCCCCAATGCAGACTGCAGTCGAAATCATCTCGGATTGGTACGAAATCATCTCGAATTGGACAGGATCGTCTACGACGATCTGAGCTTGCTCCGGCTGAAGAATGACAAGGTTCCTGCAACAAAATTTGGATAGCACAAATGCAGATGGTAATCCAGGGTATTCTAATGCATGTAAAGGTCAAGTTACAGGAAAATTCAGCCAGGGGAAAGTCAAGGGGGGGTCCTAAGGTTTAAATAGGCTTAGGAGGGAAGTTGGGAGGTTGGAGATCATCCTAATTTGGAAGATCTCCAACGGGGGAGGTCTCTAAAGGTGCAGACACGCTTCTGCCCAACTTAGAGACGCCGTTGAAACAGAAGCTAATTATGAAAAATTAGTTTTGGGACAAGATCGTCTGGACGTCCTAGTCCAGACGAAATCGTCCGATCTGAGGCGATATCGTCTGATCGACGACGATATCGTCAAACGGTCACAACAAACTCTAAAAATGGCATGGGAAACGAGGAAACGGGTTAAACGACGATTTTGGAGCGGTTTTGGGGTTGAATTTGAATTTGAATTATTACTAAGGTAATTTTAATTATTGCTAAGTTTTACTATGCCAATTTTAGGGTGCTACATTTTGCCCCCTCTTTAGCAAATTTTTTGAAGAAAATGCGTTAAATATGAGTTCTTCTCGATCTACGAGAAAGCAAAAATTATTCCCATTTTTAGGCGACGATTCTAGGTCGAATCGTACGACAACTTACTATGGTGCCCCCTCCGTGTTTTTACCCAAATCGAACGTTTGAGGTAAAAATACGAAAAAGCAAAATTTTAAAAATGTTGTTAATTGTTTTTGAATAAAATTAAGAAAAATAGGGTAAAACCCTAATTCATTTTTACTGTTCATTTTTTTTATTTTTAGAGCTCTACAGACAAGATGGTCGAGACAACACACAGATCGACAGAGGTCCGACGCGGGCTACGGGTAAGGGTCTAAACTTAGTTTAGAGTGCTTTAATTTAGAATTTCATGCTTTTTAGATTAGATTTGACTGATTTTTGAGCATCACGGCCGTTTTTGGGCCGTCGACGTCGTCGAGACGAAATCGTCTCGATTTCGTCGAAATCGTCTCGATATCGTCGATTTCGTCCAAGGGCGAAATCGACGATAGGGGGACGATTTCGTCCAATAAGGGACGATTCCCTCATGCGAAATCGGAGACGAATTTGCTCAAATTTGGGACGATATCGTCCAATAGTGGGCGATATCATCATTTGTATGAAATTGAACTTACTTTACTTGCATTTTTAATTAATGATTAATGATTTTTATTGTTTTGTTGTTTATGTTGCAGAGAGGATTACTAAAGAGCCGAGAATGGAAATACGATGGACTAAGGGATGACTTGGCCGCTCTATCTCAAGCAGAGCGAGATCAGCCTGCTCAGTGTCGCCTTGCAGCACGTGGCGGATATGCCACAAGTGTCTACAGACATGGGGCTATTGACAGCCCTAGCAGAGAGGTGGTATCTGGGTTCTTCATGTTTTCGGTTACCGACAGGGGAGATGACTCCCACACTAGAGGATGTATGGAGGATTTTGAGGATCCCCATACAAGGACGGCTAATCACTCCTACGGCCAATCAGGGCCACGCGATGATGAGACTATGCGGAGATCCGAGCTTCACCCTGGAGAAGGGCGGAGTGAACATCGAGTCTCTACGCCAGATGCCTGGGGCATCTAGGCTGACACAGGTTTTGGCTGGGGTGGTAGGTGGTCTGCTGCTATGCCATCAGAGTGGATGCAGGCTGCCATGGCTACTAACAGATGTGGTCTACGACATGAGAGACCACGGATACAGGTTTTCTTGGGGGAGCTTTGTACTCTGCCAGTTGTATAGGATCCTTCATGGGGTCGTATACAAGGGCGGCCGATGTCTGGTCATGACATCACTACTACAGGTTTGGTGCTGGGAGCACATCACGGTGCGAAGGCCGGTAGGGCTCCCACTGACAGGGATTGATGGGGAGAGACCCCGAGTTTTCTACTGGTGGCTCCGAAGAGGGTCACAACGGCGAGTAGATCTGCCAGTGTCCCGAGACTACTTGATGACCTTGTCTCCGACCAGATCACCTGGAGGCCTTGGAGAGATCATCCAGGGTGGGCCGAGGATGGATAGGATATGGCTCACGTCAGGTGAGTCTGCTGGTTGAGGATGGAGAGGGGAGAGGTGGAGCTCCACTGGTATGACCGAGTTTTGAGGCAGTTCGGTCTACAATAGGGGATCCCATCTCTCAGAGACTATGAGTTTTCTTGACCATCCGGGATAACACTATAGTTAGCGGGGCTCTAGATATGCAATGATTCTGGAGTCAGGACGTAGATGATGCCCCCATCCAGCTAGTGGATGGGGATGATGTAGGGGTAGCCGATGGCTATGATGCCTGGTACATAGGCATCCGCCCTCCTCGGATGACGAGGGCTCAGGGTCCGATTCACGTAGTTGTGCATCGGATGGGGAGGCGACACCAGGTGGCCATTGAGGCAGCACAGGGTCATGGCGGGAGAGAGCAGAGGAGGCCACAGGCTCAATAGAGGCCATGACAATGGGAGAGGAGGGAGGAGAGACCCCCTTCTCCATAGAGAGAGAGGCCACCATCGCCCGATAAGGGCAAGGGTGTGGACATAGGAGAGAGTAGTGAGATGGCTACTCTTCGGGTGGAGACTATCCATCTCCAGGCATAGGTGCAGACTTTATAGGATGAGGCTACACGCCACCGAGCGGAGGCTACATAGCTTAGAGATGAGGTTGCACGCCTCAGAGCATGGAGCGAAGGAGCGAGCACTCAGGAGCTGGCATGGTCGATTGCTTAGACCATGTTCTATCAGGGTATCTACTTCCAACTGGTGCCGTAGGGCCGGAGGGTACAGCTTGCTACCGACATTGCGGATCCGATCAGGATTGGGTCATCGAGGACTTCATCTCAATCGATGACTAGGACTTGTAGTACCACACATACTACGATGGGGCCACCTCGTCCACCTTAGGGTGGGGGAGGAGATGAGGCTGAGAGCTCGAGGGGTTCTCGAGGCTAGGCTACTGCACTATACAGATTGGATATATGATTGAGAGGATTGAGTATGCCAAGATGTAGATTGTGGCATACCAATCTAGTTTTGATATGATGTACATATATTGTTGAGATATATATATATATATATATGATATTTTTGATCATATGACTTGTCTTATGTATGATGCTTTAATGTTTTTGATGTGATTGATTTGATGATTCATGTAATTATGTCGTTTGAAAATATTATGGTTTGAATGTCATGCTTTTAAAATTTAAATGAAATAATCTGATGTAAACAAATTGGTTGTTGTGATGATAATTTGATAAAAATAAAAGGGACTTTTAACAATAATTTCAAAGGACATTGTCGCTATTATAGACCATTTCATGGAGTCGCCGCTCACTCGGTCGTCAAGCTAATCCCAGTATAGAAATATTGTTAAAAGTAAAAAGAGTGCTTAAGAGACTGTCTTAAGACTTTGTTGTGATGATGCAAATGATGATGATGATGGTGATTTGTTTTCAGATTTCCATAAAAATATTATGCATGAAATATTTTAAGATTTTTGCTAGGCATAAATTCCTAAGTGTGATAAAATTTTGAATAATTCCTTAGAAATTATACCATGGTTGCAATATTGAATTTGAACATAATGACATGAAATAGAATAAGTTGCATTCTTTGAAAGCATAATTGTGTAACATAATGATTTAAGTCATATGTTTTTTATGATTTGAAATAAATGGGAAATAAAATTAATTCGATGGTTTGCGCTAGGCATAGAATATTTAGGTATAGACTTATACCATCATCGCGAAATCCAAAAGAAGAAAATAAATAGTTTTATTGCATGGTTGATTTTTAATTTTTGAAAATAAACAAAAAATATGAAGATGAGGACTTGTGCTAGGCATAAAATTCCACTTTTGGTTTTGGAACTATACCATCGTCGCAAAAGTCAAAAGTTATATGTAACTTTATTGCATGTTTTTGAAAAATGATTTTGATTTTTTGGTAATGCATGTGGTTGTCTTTATACTAAACAACTGTTCTCAGAGAAGAAAATGAAATTATTCCAGACAATTTGCAAAAATATTTCAAAGTATCTTAAAGACAAAAGTTAGATTTATAAGGAATCCCATGTGCGTATGTGAGTTCATTTCCAATCTTGATTTATCATAATGATACACAAAATCTCTCAAATACAAATGTGTGTGCGATTGTATTGTTCATTTACCAGGTTTGAGCAAGATACTATGATACAAGTGATTTGAATTAACCAAATAAGTGTTCATTAACCATGATTGAGATGCATATAACCATACCAGACTACTATGTAAGTCGGATTATCAAGAGCTAGCTAATCCATAAGCAGACATAGGTCTGTACAAAAGAAGGTCGCTAATGTGACAGACATATCACCACGCTAGGAGTTACCCAAGGCCAAGCGGGTTGGGCACAAACCACCTGTTATGGGGCTTACCTCACAGTTTTCGAATAATTGAGAATTCCGGGATTCAAGCTCATCAACCCTTCTTTTCTTTTCAAGGGGTAGGGAAAGGGATTTTATTGCTTTTGCTTTTGCTTTTGCTCATTTTGCTTTTTTTTTTTTTTGAATCTTTTCTTTTGCTTCCTATTCTAGGGATACTTGCTCGGATTAGCTGTAGAGCAAGGGATTTTTATTCCGGGTAGGGGTGAGCTTGTCCTTTTGCCAATTCTCAAAGATTCTAGACCATGTGCATGATAGGATAGCAGGGGAAACTTTTCGCTCAAGAAACCACTTCTACTATGTAGCATAGCATGGATATTACAAATATAATCATTTTATTGTGAAAGGATATGCTTGGTTTAAGTAAATAACAAGATCAATTCTCTATGCTCAAACTTTATTTAATTGAATTTTGTGGACTTTGATATAAGAGAGATTAGTAATCATGCCAAATAAATCAAGATATTTATTCATGTGAATGTGAAAGTGCGGGATTCCAAATAAATGCTAATTTATCCAAAATAATTTGAAAATATAACTGAAATATGTCACAATTTGAGAAGTACAAAAAATAAAAGATGTTTTTGAAGATTTTGATGATTTTGGTGTTTTAAGTTTTAGATTTTTAAGTTTATAAATTGAAAGAAATACAAGATAGTGATTTTTTTGAAATATTTTAAACAAATATATACAATGATGAAATGACCAATTTTTTATGCATAGTAACGTTTAAGATGCAAAATATTCATGGGTTCTTTAAGTTCTTTACCATCTAAGGTAGATAATTTGTATGCTCCCGATTCAAATTTAGCAGTGATAATATATGGTCCAAGCCAGTTGGGCTCAAATTTACCTTTAAGGTCTTTAGTTGCATTAGTATTCTTTTGATTTTCTTTTAAAACAAGATCGCCGACCTCAAAGGATCGATGACGAACTTTCTTAGCATATGATCTTTTAAGCTTGTTTTGGTAGGCACGAAGATGCTCCAAAGCATTGATGCGCTTTTCATCTAGGAGTTCCAGCTGACTGAGTCTGCCAGCTCGATATTCATCTCCTACTTCGGTATCTTGAAGTAGTAGAGCCAAAGAAGGAACTTCTAATTCAAAGGGAAAAATGGCTTCAGCGCCATAAACCAAAACAAAAGGTGAAGTTCCAGTGGGGGTTCGAACACTAGTTCGATAAGCCCACAAAGTTGGATATAATTGAATGTGCCAGTCATGGCCAGATTTATTGACCAATCTTTTGAGAATTTTGATTAAGGTTTTGTTTGAAGCTTCTGCTTGGCCATTACCCCGAGGATAATAGGGAGTGGACCAACGATGTTGAATCTTATATTTTTGGCATAATTTCTTAACATCTTTATTTTTGAAACAAGTTCCATTGTCTGAGATGAGATTTGCAGGAATTCCGAACCTACAAATGATTTGATTAAAAATAAATTTAGAGACTTGTGTTCCAATGCAGGAAGCTAAAGGCATAGCTTCAACCCACTTCGTGAAATACTCAATGGCGGTTATGATGAATTTGTGTCCATCGGATGACACAGGATTAATTTTTCCAATAATTTCTAAGCCCCATTTTGAAAAGGGCCAAGGAGACGAAATAGCCTGCAACTTTTGTGCAGGGGCATGGACAAGGTCAGCATGTTTCTGGCACTTGTCGCAATGGCGCACATAATCATGTGCATCATTCTCCATGGTAGGCCAAAAGTATCCTATCCTAAGGAGCTTTTTAGCAATGACACTACCACAGAAGTGTCCTCCACAAGATCCATCGTGGGCTTCACTCAAAGCTGATCTGGATTCTTCTAAATTCAAACATCTCAATAGGATACCTTCAAAAGATCTCCTATATAAAGTATTGCCAATTATTACAAATCGACTTGCTCGTCTACGTAATAACCGACGCTGGTTTCTATTAGAATTGGCAGGGAAAGTCCCATTGTGAAGAAAATCAAATATATCCGTATACCAAGGTTCAGGAGTAGTTTCATTGATTAGAAACACATCCAAAGGTTCTAAGCATGACTTATTTGAAGCGGGTTCCTGGAGTCGACGAATAATGATGGTGGCATATTCGTCATCTAACTCCAAGGGCAGAAGAGATGCAACTGCGGCCATAGCGTCAACCGCACGGTTGCTAGTTCGAGGAATAGCTTCCAAGGTAACTTGATCAAATAGAGATATTAATTGTAAAACATATGCTTTATATGGGCATAGTTTATCATCTCTGGTCTGATAAACTTCATTAATTTGGTTTATAACAAGTTGAGAATCACCAAAAACTAGCAGATGTTTAATTTTTAGAGCCAAGGCAGCTCGTAATCCAAGGATTAGAGCTTCATACTCAGCAGTATTATTAGTGCAAGCAAATGTTAATTTAAAGGACAAAGGTATAATGTGCTTTTGTGGAGATATTAAAATAATACCCGCACCAGCCCCACTCATGCATCGGGCTCCATCAAAGTATAAGGACCATTGTTCAACATGGTCTGCCTCTAATTGAAGGCATTCATCAGGAAACTCAATGATGAGGGGATGGGTAGACTCTAAGGGTGCAACAACTAATTGATCTGCTATGATTTGACCCTTAACAGACTTTTGTCCTATAAACGTGAGTTCAAACTCGCTTAGAGCAAGAACCCACTTGGCTGTGCGACCCGATAAATAAGGTCGACTCATGAGATACCGCAAGGGATCATATTTAGCAATGACATACGTTTTCTGACTGAGCATATAATGGCATAATTTTTGCATAGAAAATATGACTCGCTAGACATAGTTTTTCTAATGTTGTGTAGCGGGTTTCATAACTAATTAAAGTTTGGCTAATATAATAATTAGCACGTTCTCTCTTCTCATCATCAAGTTGAGCTAACATAGCTCCTAAAGCAAAATCTGAAGCTGAAATATACAGGATAAATGGGCGATCATGTCTAGGCGGTGAAAGCACAGGTGGGTTAAGGAGGTATTGTTTAAGAAGTTCAAAAGCTTCCTTACATTCGTCGTCCCAATTAAAAGGGACATCCTTCTTAAGGAGCTTAAGAAAGGGACCGGTTTTGTCCGCCAACTTATCGATGAAGCGATGGATAGCTTGAAGCTTACCTTGTAAACTTCGTAACTCAGATATATTGGTAGGTGCGGGCATATCAGTGATAGCCGCAATCTTAAGAGGGTCAATTTTGATGCCACGTAAAGAAACTATAACCCCTAATAGTTTACCGGACTTAACTCCAAATATGCATTTGGCTGGATTTAATCGAATAAGATATTCTCTTAACCGATTAAAAACTTTTCTCAAATCATCTAAATGATCATCTTCATTAATAGAGCGAGCTATAATATCATCTACATAATCATGTAGGATATCATGCATCATATCATGAAAAATATAAGTCATAGCTCGTTGATAGGTTGCACCCGCGTTCTTTAAGCCGAATGGCATCACTTTCCAACAAAAGGTACCCCAGGGGGTAATAAAGGTTGTTTTAGCCTGATCTTCAGGAGCTATCCTGATCTGATTATAGCCAAAGAATCCATCCATTAGGGACATCATCCCACTCCCAGCAGTAAAATCAATGATTTGATCCATGTTTGGAAGAGGAAAATCATCTTTAGGGCATGCAACGTTAATATCTCTAAAATCTATGCAAACCCTAACTTTGGTAGCTTCTTTCTTGGTGACTGGAACTACATTCGAGATCCATTCAGCATAATCAATAGCTTGTATAAAAACAACATTCAGGAGTTTTTCTAACTCCCCTTTGACTAGCAAGGCCACTTTGGGATGCATTTTTCTAAGTTTCTGTTTAACAGTTTTAGCATCCGGATGGACTACTAGGTGATGCATGACTACAGAAGGGTCTAAACCTGGCATATCTTCATATGTCCAAGCGAAGACATCTTCATATTCTTTAAGGAATGCAATGTATTGCTCTTGTTTTTCTTGACTTAATTCTGATCTAATATTGATTATGTGGGGATTATCCTCAGCTCCAATGTTAACTTTAATGACGTTTTCTACTTCCATGTGTAGATCTCTTTCAAAATTAGGTGGGGCGGGTGAGACGCCCAATTCTTGTAATTCTTTTAAGGTTAACTTAGATAAGTCATCTTGAGGAGTAGTGGCCTCAAGTTGGGCTATAGTAGGTATAGAACCATCAAAATAAAACCCATTGTGTAACATCTCTTCAACGGAGACATCATGGAAAATATCTCCTTCCAACTCATCATCGGATTCAGCAATCATTTCAGGATAAGCTATGGATAGCATATTGCATGTAAATGGCTGATTTTTTAGAGGCAAATCATCACGCCCATCCAAATAATCTTGATAACATATGAGTTGATCATCATCTTCAAAAGGGAAGGGTTGACCCTTACTAGGAAATAGGCCCACACCACATCGGGCGGGCCATGGTTCTACCTCGAAAGGTTCTTTCATACCATTTTGGAAAGGTCCCAAGCCTTTCCCTTTATATCCCATTTTAAGCATTATAGGTTTAGCTTTAATATACTCATTAGTAAAATAACATCGAGCATATCCATCATGATGAGTTTTGATGTTCCTAGGTATTCTTCCCCAGTCATATCCCTTATAAATGAAGGCACAACTCCCGACTTGGTAAGTACTTCCCATAGGTTGTGGGAGGCCCAAAGTACGAGGAGATGGCGGCAAATTACTTAAGATAATGGAATTTTGCATAGAAGCATTTGTTTTTTCTGATATAAGAATTTTAGATAAATCGGGTAAGAGTTCATCGGAAAGAGCATAAGATGTAGAAGGATCATTCCCTATATCTTTAGATGTGGAAGGTATGATAGATGTAGATAATGTGGAGGTGTTAATAGATGGGTCTATAGGTTTTGAAATTATAGGGATGGAACATGAAGGATTGGTTGTGGATTGAAGATCTTTTTGAGGTTCTAGAGTGGTTTGTTTAGAAGATTGTTGATCTATATATGAGGGTGAAATTAATGGAGGAGAAATAGATGAAGTTATGGGTGTGTGTTTCACAGTTTTAGATGAAAAATAAGAATTAGGATGTGTGGATGACAGAGCAGGGCAAAATTGAACTCCAACAGGTTCTGCCAAAGCACACATATCAAAGGGTCTAGGATCACCATGGATAGTGACCAACTGATTTTTAAATTCGAATTTAACACATTGGTGTAAAGTTGATGGGACAACCCGCATTGCATTGATCCAAGGATGACCCAAGAGTATATTGTATGATGCGGGGCAATGTACAATAAACACGGTCGTATCTAAGGTTCTCGGACCAACTTGCAATGGGATGGTAATAACTCCACACGTTTCTTGTGTTTCGTCATTGAAAGCTTTTATGATCATGTCAGTTTTCTTCATTTCATCACTTCTAAACCCAAATCTCTGGTAGAAGTCAAAAGTGCAAATATTTAGAGATGAACCATTATCAATCAAGACCCTTTTGACTGCTACATCTCCTATTAGGGCAGTAATATATAAGGGGTTATCCTTATGTAAACTATGTTGTGGTATATCTTTATCTCGAAAGTCAATACAATCAACTTCTCTAGTGATGATAGTATTGGCCATGGCTTCAGGTTGAATGTTTTGTGGTACCATCATTTGGCTTAATGTAAGCATTAATTCATCTCTATGTGTAGGAGAAGATCTTAATAAATCCAAAAGGGAAATTCTGGCTGTAGTATTGGATAATTGCTCATTAATATTGTAAGGGGGTTTAGGTTGAACATTAGGAGCATGATTCCCTTTATTGGGATTTTTCAAAACAAATGGAGTTGATCCATCGTTCTGATTTGGTTCTTGTTGAGAATTTTGAGCTTGTTGTCTGGTAACGACTCCGATGGTACCTACAATGTTATATTGAGGATGTTGAATAGGTCTTGGTCTAGCATTTATAGCTTGTTCATTAGAAAGGAACTGATTAGAAGAGGGTCGAGTAGTAACTCTTCTAGGAAATGGTTCTTCTGGAACCATAGCATCTGTGATAGGTTGAATAGGATCTGATTCATTTTCAGAACTATTCGATTGGTTTGAGGTGATGTCTATTTCACTTTCAGTATCTGATTCTACATCACTGAGATCCGGTGTTTGAATATTATGTAGGGGCCTGGTCGTGACCATGGATAAAGTTGTGTCAAATTTTTGTAAATCATGATTAGGTAAATGTCCGCTAATAGTTCCTACATATCGGGTAGGAGGAGGGACATTATGATGCTCAATTTGATTGGCCACCTCTTTACCATGTCTTGGTAAAGGATGTTGAAATATGTCTAATGATTGATTAGCATTTTGATTTTGATTTTGGGGAATGTTCTTTTGAGCATTATTAGGAGCATTTTGTTTAGGTTGGAAGGCTTGCACCTCCATCTCATTATTATCAATCAGATCTTGTATTTTATGTTTTAACCTTTTACAAGAGTTGGTAGAGTGTCCAGGCCCTCTATGGAAATCACAGTGTAAATCGGCTTCGTATCCGGGTATGGTTGGATCAGGTTCCCGGATAGCTGGTAATTGAATCAAACCTCTTTCGAGTAATTGGGGTAAAATAGTTGATAATGGTTGATTCAATCTAGTAAACTCTCGAGGAGGTTTATCAAGAGGTTTCAATATAAATTTTTTTGTTGTCTTCGTTGCATTGATATTAGCAACATTTTTGCTATCAGTGACTCCGTCACCTACGACTTGTTTGTTTTTATATTGATTTCTGGATGTTTTCTCATCATCTTTCTTCCTAAGTTGGCCTCTCCTAATGAGGGCATCTTCTACTCTTCGAGCTAAATCTATAGCCTGATCGAAGGTAGTTAAGGTAGCAGTTGATAACTCATAAGATATTTGTTCTTGCAAATTATTAATAAAAATGTCCAACATTTCCCTATAAGGTAGCACAAAGTGCAGTTTTCCTGTCAACTGCCTCCATCTAGCTAAGAAATCAGCAAAACATTCATCTTTGTCTTGTTTTAAGTTGTACAAATCTTTAATGGTTACATGCCTCTCGATATAGGCACTAAATTGATGCACAAAATATTCAGCTGTCTCTTCAAAATTTCTCAAAGAATGAGTGGGCAATTGATAGTACCACTCTAATGCCATTCCTCCTAAACTTTTTGGGAACATTTTTAGTAATAGCAAGTCATCATGTGATATATCATGACATGCTATCCTAAACATGCGAAGATGCTCTATGGGATCTTCAGTTCCTTTATATATAGGCAGAACGGGCATGGGAAAATGTTTAGGGTATGGTTGTGCTACAACCATAGGATCTAGAGGTTGACTACACATCTCTCGATAATTGTACGAGGGACGGTAGGGATCTATCTGGTCCATGCGGGAAGCTAACTGTTTCACCATGGCTTCCAGATTATCGGTTTGCCCACCATATTGGTTCTGGTAGGGCATTAATATGAGATTTGTGAGCATATGATGGAGGGACATGCATATTAGATGCTATATTACTATTGTGTAAATTGTTGGTAGGAAGGGTGTTATGAAGAAGTTTTGAAGTTGTATTATGTTGTATCCCAGATTGTTGAAAATTGGTGTTTGGCTTCATTTTAGGTTTTTGTCGATTTGAAGCATATTGATTAATAGTTTGGCGAAATAAAGCAGTGAATGAAGGTCTCTTTTGTGTGGGCATGATTTTAGGCTCAATAACAGGTTCCTTAGGAGGTTGGGTAACCTGTTGTTTTTGCATATTCTGAATTATAGCGGCCATATCCATATTGGATGGCCCAGACTTTATCACTTTCTTGATCAATGAAAGACAAGGGATTAGTGTGTATGTCAAACATATGTTCCATGGCTGCTTGAGTGTCACTAATTTGTCCCCTATCAATACGAACCGCCATATTAAGAGCACCAATGTTATTATTGAATAATTTCCAAAAATGATCTAAGTTATCAAAAGCAATAGTTCCATCTGAAGCCATTCTAGGGGATGAGGATCCTTCCTCTCTAACATTTTCTTGTTGTTCATTTTCTTCAGCCAGGTCATCTTCTGGCTGTTCTAGAGTTTCTTCTTCTGGAATTGAATCCTCAGGAAGGGTATTTAATTTTTTATTTTTCTTGCCTAACCAATCTTCTTCTTCTTCTTCTTCAGTTTGTTTACCATTCCTAAGTTTAGTCATTGTGCTTAAACTTAGATTTCAGCAAATATATATATATATATATATGCAACAAGCTTAAGAGGTATATATTTTAATTATATACCTACTATAATATTTAAAATAAAATGTTTTGGTTTTTGTTATGTTTTTTTGGTTTTTCTTGTTTTTTTTTATAACAATATTATAAAGATAACAAACAACACACAAAACGCAAGAAATAATAATAATGAAAGCAATGATCTAGTTTTCTATAAACAATTTATAAATATCATTAATGGGCTCAAGTTCTTCAGGAGTCATGAAATGTTCTTCTTCAAATTGAAAATTTTCTTTCAAAAATTTGACAAAAAGTGCTATAGTGATATTATCTGTTTCAGACTCGGTTGGTAGAAGTAAAGCTCGTGGCAATACTCTCGATATAACACAGCTCTAGGAACTCTATTCCATATTTCCCTATCCGTAAGAATGACCTCTTGGTCTTCTACATGACCTAGGAATTGGTGTATAATGGCTGCGTTCTCGAGGTATTCCTCGAAGGTGAACAATTCTGAAGACACAAGAGCTCTCCTATAAGCTAACCACCTATGGCAAGCTCTCTGAAGTTCATGATAAAAAATGAGTTGATGAGGATCCAGGATTCTATCTAGGACAAGCCTCTTGATTTGTTTAAGTTCTGTTGACCTAGATGAAATGACACCTAGTCTTCTATCAAGTTCGTCCCACAAAAGTTGGTTTCTATCCTGTTTCAGGCACACTAAGCACATAATTGATTTCTATGGCTGCTAATTGGTTTTCAACATTTATAGTAACTGCTAGTCTTTTCTTAGGAGCTACCATCTAAACATGATATGCAACTTAGTAGTTTTCTAATGATTTTAAATGCATCTATTTTTTTTTGTTTTTGTTTTCGTTTTCAAAAGGTTTTAAATGCATTCACGTCGGGTTCACCAAAATGTATCGTTCCAAATTTTTCACACCCTTACCTTCAGGCTATAGGATCCGCGCCCGAAGGGGGATGTGAAAAGGATGGGACAATACCTCGGACTGAGAGGCCTTTCGAAGGTCCCGCCTCTCGGGGAGGTGTATTAAGGTGATTTTTCGACGGATGGTGGGGTTCACCAGGAAACGTTTAGTGGCAGTTTCCACGCCTAGGTTGGGAATGTGTTTTATGTGTTCAATTTTATCTTTAAACATTCAAATCCTAGGTTTGGCCAAATGAATCTAAGTTGTTCTATATGAAATGCAGTTTTAAATACAGAAAATAGAATTAACAGAAAACACAGAGAATAAACTAAATGAAGAAATCCATACCTGGTTCCGGATGTCTGATGGAGGTTCTAATTTTTGAAGCAGTCCAGATCGTCTGGAATTTGACAGGATCGTCTCCTATCTGACAGGATCATCTGAGATCTGACGAATTCATCAGACGAATTCGTCAGAGACCTACAAACAGAGAAATAGATACAAAATACCAAAAATGCAACTATTCTGATAAAGGAAAATGATATGAAATAATAATAAGGATGTTAATAAGATAATCCCGAATGGAAATGCAAGTAAATTACGACACTTTAATAGCTAATCATGATCTTATTATGCAATTAAACTACATGGGTGAACTCCAAGATGCAAGATAACAAGAAATAATAATAAAACTGACTAAATGCAGAATAAAATAGCAACAAAGTATAGGAAAAGCGCAAACTCTGGGCACTGATTGCCCCAATGCAGACTACAGTCGAAATCATCTCTGATTGGTACGAAATCGTCTCGAATTGGACAGGATCGTCTACGATGATCTGAGCTTGCTCCGGCTGAAGAATGACAAGGTTCCTGCAACAAAATTTGGAAAGCACAAATGCAGATGGTAATCCAGGGTATTCTAATGCATGTAAAGGTCAAGTTACAGGAAAATTCAGCCAAGGGAATGTCAAGGGGGGTCCTAAGGTTTAAATAGGCTTAGGAGGGAAGTTGGGAGGTTGGAGATCATCCTAATTTGGAAGATCTCCAACGGGGGAGGTCTCTAACGATGCAGACACGCTTCTGCCCAACTTAGAGACGCCGTTGAAATAGAAGCTAATTATGAAAAATTAGTTTTGGGACAAGATCGTCTGGACGTCCTAGTCCAGACGAAATCGTCCGATCTGAGGCGATATCGTCTGATCGACGACGATATCGTCAAACGGTCACAACAAACTCTAAAAATGGCATGAGAAACGAGGAAACGGGTAAAAGGCGGTTTTGGAGCGGTTTTGGGGTTGAATTTGAATTTGAATTATTACTAAGGTAATTTTAATTATTGCTAAGTTTTACTGCGCCAATTTTAGGGTGCTACAAGAGGTAAGGGTAAAAATTCCCCTATATTTGCATCAAGAATTGCATAATATGGCAAAGAGATACCAACAGGGCCAAGGATCCCCTAGGCACCATGGTCTCATAAAAATCATCTGCAAACACCATTTCAAAGGAAATCCTCAAGGTTTTTATAGTTTTTTTGCACCTTGGGATGAGCATAAATTGGTTGAGGAAGATCCAAGGCAAGAAGAAGAGGAATAAGTTGTAGGTAGGGTAGAGACCCTTGACAACAATGCTAATTAGGTTGCAAGTAGGGTTGAGATCCCTGAAGATAATGCATATGAGAGGGTTACCCTTGAATTCAAAGGAAACCCTTCATCCCATCAAGGACCACCAACTACCAGGACCAGAGCATAAAGGAAGAGGCAAGCTGAGTTTGGACCTACATGGTAGTTAAAACCCAAGAAAGTGACTTTCTGTGAAGAAGTTACATAATTTTTTGCTCAGACATCTGCATAGTCAGAACTTGAAACAATTGGATCTCTAGCTGAAGCAACAGAGTCCTTGGAGGAAGAAAAAATTAACTCTTATTTTTTAGTAAAACCTACGGGAAGAAAATATGTAGAAACTAAGCAAGCTAAGAGAGAGACATGTACACAACAGTTAAGGAGGTCTTCCAAATTATAAGGACATTATGTTGTAGATGCAATGGCTAAAGTAGAAGAAATAGATATTGAAATACCAACACAACCACCTTCACCCCCTCCTCTGAGAAGGAGTCTAAGATAGAGACAACATGGTATAACTGCAACCATTGAAACTACACCTCCAGCATCATCCAATCATAGGAAAAAAAGAAAATTAATACTTTAGGAGGATGAATATGAAGTGACTGAAGAAATTTTAGTTCAATAACAAGACACTTTGGTTCCAAAATAACTTAATCAGGAAGAGGGACCACTTACAAAAGTTGGAGAGCCAAGTTCACCACCTGCCATGGATTTACCTACATATTCTTAAAAAATTGAATAATATGAAGAATATGAGCTAGATGATCATGTGAAAGTTGCTAGGGTGATTATCAAGACTCAACAAACATGGATTGAAAGGGGTGAAGCAACAATTAAGGAGAAATATGAATACATTGATCAATTATTGCAAGAAATAGAGGAATTGAAAATAAGACTAGCACCATTGGAGGCATTACCCACAATTTCAAATTTTGGTAGGGAGATAGTAGATATTTTACTTGAATTGGTAGAGTAGGTTCCAGAAGGAGAAATACAAGCTAATATCCCACAACTACCTCATAGATTTGAAGAGGATAATTTAGAACATGAACCTAAAATTTCTATGCCTATTTTTGTTGTTGCAACAACACAACAACATACAAAACAAGAAATAACACCTAAATAGAGGGATGGTAAGGGGGTTGTAGATATCATGGAAGACTCACATACCTTGATATGGACTAGCAATAGAATTTATAGCAAAATTTTGAAAAGAAGCCAATTCAGCACTTTCGGATGCAACTTTGAAACATTCTAAGACAACTTTAGAACATTTTATAGAAAAATAGTCTCATTTTGGAGTAGCTTCAGAATATACAAAAACTACACCCTAATGCCCAAATATGGATCTGGAATAGTAAAATTAGCAAGGCACATTAGAGAGGGAAGGTCCTGGGTTTTAGACCACCTCATTGCAAGTAAGTACAACACTCCACAAGGATAAAGAGTAAGTTTTTCCATAATCTATTCATAAAGTACATACTACAAAAATAGGTATCCAGGTTGACTTGTTGATAGAACATAAGACACCACCAATAGTAGTGCATCCACTAAATATGATTCCATTGGAAACCCACAATGAAGCTATTGCAGGGTGGATTGCATGATATCAAGCCCTAGAATTATGCTTTGTAGCACTGAAGCCCATTGAAGAACAAAATAAAAAATAGGTTGCAAAAATTATTGATTTGCAGGGTAAGGTGAAATATTTGTGTCAAATTGCAGAGTGCCTGGTACAATGTAGGAAGCCTGCTAGGATATACAACTTACTCCTCAAATAAAAATACCTTCGGTGGTAGGTAATGCATATTTATTCTGGTCTTACATATGATTTAAACACTGATCAAGATTTTCTAGAGGCTTATTTGCAAAGTCTTGAAGAGCAAAAAAATATGTTGTGTGAGTTTTTCTTGCACAAATTCATCATGGCAGAGGATGTGCAATTTTTTACCCATATCCATAAAAATTATTTACAAATCCTATCCTTTATTTCCACTTTGCAAAATTAGATATACTGGGATCAGGAGAAGAAACAAAACAAGGAGATGGAGATAGGAGTTGGGTTGTTGTTAAGGCATATCCAGCCCAATCCCGTAGCATTAACAAGCCAACACTTTTCCTTGATGGATAACAAAAATATTCAAATCACTTATTTGAATAATTTAAAGGATTGTACGACTTATTTTTAGCAATTTTAAACAAGCAATTTTGCAAACTCCTTGACAGCTTGTAAGGTCAGGTGGGAAAAATTACCTATATCCTTGTAGAAGAGAGCCAATATCACCAACTAACCTATTATGGTCATGGAGGAGGGTAGAGGCAGTAATGAAAATGATTATAGCACTGAAGCATTAGTGGATAGGCTTAATATTTAGGCCACCCACTATTATCACACCTGTACCATTCTACTTTGATTCTGATCCACAACCAAATGAATAGTTTCATATTTGGCTAGCAAAACTAAAATGGAATAGGGGATATCATTCTAGAAACTTAAAATTTTTGGGGACTTGGTACAAGGAGTTAGACCTCAGTGCATTTGTAGCCCAACAAAATGCATGAGGGCATGCATTAGGTCAAGTTGGGGGGGATGATGAGGCCAAGAAATACCTCATTTTTTGCTACATTTTGGACATCAAAATATTGCCATATAACTAAATATAATATTATTTTATGCCAAATATTTTATTAGAGTACATTATTTTTTATTTTTTACATGATTTAATGTTTAAGAACACTGTACCCTTGTTTTGACTATTTTTAGCATTTTATGACTATTTTTGCATGATTTTTGTTGGTAAAATAACATAGAAAATTAAGGGCAAATAAGCATGTTGTGATTTATGATTAAATAAATAATTTTTGAAATGTTATCCCACCTTAAAACCAATTTGTCAAGATGATTTGGCATCAAAACAATCTTTGTTGTAAAACAGGGCATTGATAGATTCTGCACAACATACAAAAACTAGTCAACTATTATATTGAAGAAGAACATCGAAGCAGTCAAAAAGGGTAAGAAAAATCAGTTGGAATATTTTCATGAATACCAAATAAGACCTTCGATCCACTTGGATGTATTCCCATGTGGTCTAACTAACAACAACAAGGCATAAAGCAAAAAATATAGGGACAAGTTGTAAATAGCATACAAAAACCAATCCCTTGCAACTTTAAAGGAAGTCATAGACCAGGTCAAAAGTGGCAAGTGTGAATGGTTGGAATATGTTTAAAATAGAAATAAAGAACTGATTTCACACTTGTAAGCACTCCCACTTGATTTGAATTAGCGACAACAATACATTCCTACAGTTCTGCCTTATATTTTGGAGCTCTCCAAAATGAAGGATAGAAACCGACTATTTCAACTAAAAAGGTATATTTTACATCTATTTTATGGGGAATGAATTATAATAGAGTGATTACAGATTTAAAAACCATTTATAACCTATTTTTGTCTTATTTCCCACAGTTGGAGGATGCATGGATAGCTGCTACAACAGATTCTATCCTGAAATAGACTGAGTCTGTTGCAACAACACAAGAAAATCATGTAGGGACAAAAAAACATTTTATTTTGTAATTGAAAGAACAAATTTAATAAAAATTATAAATAGGATCACTCACCATTGGTTGAGTTAGTAGGAAATATTCCAATATTTCATAAGTCATAATTAAAAAAAGTCATTGTAACCATTGTAGTTTGAATTAGCAATATTTAAATAAAGTGTAGTTTTATTTACATGTGTGAATTTGTGAGTACATGAGTG
Source organism: Wollemia nobilis (assembly GCA_028583015.1). Classification (NCBI taxonomy): domain Eukaryota; kingdom Viridiplantae; phylum Streptophyta; class Pinopsida; order Araucariales; family Araucariaceae; genus Wollemia; species Wollemia nobilis. The sequence goes on along the minus strand of JAQPPZ010013020.1, from coordinate 1,487,220 downwards.
ATTAGTATTTAGTTTTGGAGTGAATATTATTTCTTCTAGACCAAGGATCAAGGGCCCACTCTAAGGACTAGAAGGAAGGAGCCATTATTGTAGGTTTTTGATAAATTCTATTTTGTAGCAATTTTGTCAAATTCTTGCTTATTTTCGGTAATAGAACTAACCCCTATTTTAGCATAATATTTTGTTGTTTTTACAAGTGAATTATGTTGTGGGTTTTTATAGCTAGTTGAACCTTGTTTTATGTATTTATTTCCCCTACAATTTCCCTATTTTTTGTATTTTCTGATTTCAACAATTTTTCTGACAAGTTTCTACAGCAACATTTTCTAGACAATATTTTGCAACAATATTCCATTATCATGGGTTATCTCAATTAGTTTTAATTTAGCATTTTTCATTTCTATTATTTCAATTTAGCAAGTGTAAAATAGTTTTTGTTTCAACAATTTCAATTCTATAAATTGTCAATTTTTGCAACTGTAGCTTAAGTGTTAAATTTTACAATTTCAATTTTGTAAGTTAAATTAGCTTCAATTTTGTAAATTAGGATTAATGTGACCTAAAAACAACCAAAAAAACATATATTTCATTGAATAAATCTTGTGAACTAGTTTCCTAAACTGTAACTTGCCAAAACCTTCTATTGCAGACAGTCTTGCACACCACCTTGGATTGACAAATATTGAAAATTAGATAATGATAATAATGACACTTATCATAATCCTCCAATATTTCAATAGAAGGGGATCAATGAAGAGAAGGAGAACAAATAAGAGGAAAATTAGGTTGAGAAATTGTACCTTGTCCTTGCACCTTTTTTGGTGACTCCTCAACTACCTACTTTCCTTTCTCAACTTAAGTAGCAACTACTGCTTCTCCTTTCTTCAATATTTACTACTACAACCACTATATTTTGTGTCCCACCTCACGTACCTTGGATTTATAAGGACTACGGTGATATTTTATCTTTTTGCTCAATTCTAACCTCGACAGTGGAGGATTGAGCAGTTTCTTCGATTATGTTCCAAAAGGTCTAGCCAATGTTGCCTTCCTAGCGTACACAACTTGCTAATGCTACGTAGATGGAGCTCCCCCTTAGCCCCCTTCTTAAAAATTGGGCTCTCCTGTGACTGAAACTCACTTTGAAATTCCTACTCTTGATCTTCATCCTTATCATATTTATTTTCTTCTTTCTCTTCCTCTCTTTGGTCTTGAAAATATTTGGTGCAAATATTATACATCATTTCTTACAATAACTAACTTATATTTTAATAAATTAAAGTTAATTCAAATTATACGAATTCAAATTGACATGACCATTCATTTAATTTGCATACCTTGAAGGATCTATGTGTTGGCATGGTATTTTATTTTGAATTCATTGAGTATTCAAATTCTTGTTTGGTGTTTTATGCTCTCAATACTATTTATTTGTTGCATTTACATTCACTAAAAACGGGAAAGACTCAGATTGTCATCAACACATTCATTATCAATGAGACAATAATGATATACTTGGGTGATGATGTGAAGGACTTCTTTGATATTTACTAGAAGTGCAAGAATGTCACTTAAAGTAGGAGTAATTACATAGATGAATCAGAGTACATTGAAACTATGGAGAATGTTATGGAGTCAAGGTTGTTAAAGATGTATGCTTGGTCCAAGTTGCCAAAATGTGCATATGTTGTGCAACGGATATTCCATAGAGTGGACTTAACAAAAAGAGAGATAAAATACTAGAATAACAAGTTGGTTGCCTTAAGGGAATAAATGTACCTTTGTTTATTCTACTATGGCTACGAGTTTTAGGCCTTATAGTAGTAAGATCTGACATTTATTATAATTTTAATTCTCTAAGTGTATCCCTAAGCCATATTGGTTCCTTCATTTAAAAAATTGTACAAGTTTTTATACATTCACTTTGTTCATATTAAGAATCTAACTCTATTTCTTCATTTGATAAGTATTCCTCTGAGAAATTTAGAAGAATTTTTGAATCACTATTTTGTTCTTCATTTTTAACCTTAATATTTTCATCAAAAACATCTCTTCTTATATAAAATTTCTTTGTACTTGGATTAATTATTCTATACCCTAAGAATTAATCGTCATAACCAAAAAATATACCAACCATAGTTTTTTTATATCATTTTTTTCTTTTCTATTTTGTAATATGCATATAAGCTTTGTATCCAAATTTTTTTATCTTTCCAATATTTGGTTTTTGTCTTGACCATGCTTCTAGTGTAACATTCTTGAGTATTCTTGTAGGTAATCTATTTTGTAAGTACACTACTATGTTGAATGCTTCTACCCAATATTGATGATCAAGATGAGCTTACTTCAACATACATCTTACCATTTCCATAATAGATCTATTTCTTCTTTCTGCAATTCCATTTTGTTGTGGTGAATATATTGTAGTAAGTTGTCTTTTAATTCTATGTTCTTTCAAAAATAGATCAAATTCCTTTGACACAAATTCACCTCCTCTATATGAATGAATTTTTTTGATAATCTTACTTTATTCCTTTTCTAATTGAATTTTAAATTGTTTAAAACAACTAAGAGCTTCAAATTTGTACTTCATGAAATATACCCACATTTTTCTAGTGTGATCATCAACAAATAGTTGAAAATACTTATGTCCTCCAATACTACTAACATTCATTGGACCATATATATATAAATCCTAATGGTTGTTGATACCTATGTCGATTGAGTTCAAAGGGTACTATATGTTATTTTTCTGCTAAACATTATGGACAAATAATAAACTCCTAAGAGATATTTGGTACCCCTTCAACCATTTGATATTTAACCATCATATTTAAAGATGATGTACTAGTATATCCCAAACATTTATGCCATAGTTCTTTTGTTCTTGATGTTTTAACTAAGAGAGCCAAATTTGTAGTAGTATTCAAAATAAATAGACTATCTTTATAGGAGCTTGAAGCTATCATTTTTCCTTGTTTGATAATGTGACATTGTTTTCTTCCATTGGTAACTTTGAATTCTATTGTCATGTCTTGATCCATGAGTTGTGAAACTGAAAGAATATTGGTAGTCAATCCAAGAACATATAAAACATTATAAATTATTATTTTTCCATCTATTAGATTGACTAGAATATTTCCTATCCCTTTTACTTCATAATTCTTACTATCTACTATAAAAACTGGGTTCTCATATTTTTACTTGCTCCCGAATCTATGTACCAATAATCCATAATTATTTTGAATAATAAATCTTTCAAATATTTAGATCTTTGAGGTTGACTACTTTAAGTCTCCCTTGATTCAAATATATAATTGAGTAAATTCTAAATAAAAAAAAACTAATTTGGTGTTGAAGTCCTTATGGATCCCAAATAAGAAATTTAGAAATTTGTAAACTATATTTGCAATTTTTTTTGTGTTCCTAATTTGATGTTGAAAACATTATTTCCCTAATAGCAATATTTGCAAATATTTAAAACTTTATAATTCAATTTCAAAGCTTTCCAAAACTTGAAAAAATAACTCTTGAATTTTTTCAAAAATAACTTTATAACTTCTCAAAAACTTTCCAAAAATAGTTAATTTCTTTCTAAGGTATTCAATTTTGATTTAAAGCCTTATCTCTCTAGAAATTAAATTAATCTATATCTTAACCTTAGAAAATAATATTCAATCTTGAACCTTATAACTCCAACCTTTAAGCAAATAATTAATTTTAATCTTACCTCCAAAATAGAATATTTGGTCAAGGGCATTTGACTTGCCCTAAAATGGCACTACTCTTCAAAGTAACTCCCTTATACTCCATGAACTCCAACGTTCTTAGCTTTGCTAAACTCAGGTGTATGAATTCCTCTTTTTTTTGTGTTCAGATTTTTCTAGATAATTGTTCCTCATATGGATTTCAACTCCCATGCACTCTATGGAGGTTGGAAACATTTAAAATTCATTTGTAAATGATTAGTGCTTCCTCTTTTGAAATATCAAGTATCCTCTCAATTTATATACATTACATATAGTACATTACATATCTTACCTTCTCATATTCACTTTGCCCAAATGTTTCAATTTGAATTTCTTCCAAGTGGCATGGATTATGAATGTCCCTTCGTTGTTTCTCTTCCATAAAATGCTTTGAATTCGTATGAATTCTATTTGACTCACCAAAAATGTTATTTGCCAATGTTGTAACTTCCTCAAACAACTCTTCACTTTCTCACAAAAAATTCTTCTTTTTTGATGTCCCAAAAAACTCTTCGGCTTCTCCAATGGATGTGATATTATAGCTTTCAATAATAGGCATCTTTGCTTCAGCTAAAATGGTGGCTAGTGCTTCTCCACTAGTGGCTCTCTTCCTCAACTCCATTCTCAACCAATGGTGGCTTCTTCTTCAATATGGTGGCGCCTCTACGTTGGCTTGGTGGTTTTGCCACTTCTTTGGTGGCTCTTCTTCACCAAATTTTCCTACAACTTTATTGACCCCTTTTGGTGTCTTTAGACACCTTTAATCCTTGTCTTACTTTTTGCACTATTTGGTCTTCTCTTTCCTTCAATAATATTTATAAAAATCTGCACTACTTTGGATTATAAAACAACATATACATTATTATTTTTCTTTCTCCTTATTACTCCTTTTTCAAACAATATTTAACTCCTCTATTTGTTGTTGTATTTTGCAGATCCTAAGATAGCAATGATGCAATATTTTTCAACTTTGAAGCCTTATTTTTGCTACTTTAAAAAATTCAAATGTGGTGCTTACAAAACTTAGAATAAACCAACTTTAATACTTGGATAAAAATATTTTTATTGCACCAATATTTCTAACCTCTTTGGCCTCCTTCGTAGCTAGCTCCTTGGTGATTTGATTCACCCTTTTGCTGTCTCAAATTTGTAAATTTTGCAGCTCTCCTTTCTACTCAATTGCTGCCTCAAACTTGTCAATTTTGCAGCTCTAATTGCTACCCAAATATCAGCTTGCTCAATGTCCAAAAACTTTATAATTTACATCTTTAAATGCTTCCAATTCCTCCTTTGCCTTACTATTCAAATATCTCTCAAATATGCCCTAAATTTCTCCCAACCACAGCTCTCTTTTCTTCTTCTAATTTTGCCTAATTTTTCGGACCAAATATCTCTAATTTCTGCTCTAAAATTTTGATTATTCCTCCTATATCTTGTTGTCCAAGAATCTACTTTACCTCCTTGAAATTGTTGTCTTTTTTTGCTATCAAGCCTTCCTTAAATTGGCTGTTCTAGGGCACTTCAATATCAACCAAAATATTCTCCAATTTGTAGATTTATTCCTTATTCAATTTGCTATCTCGAAAATCAGCAATATTCTCCTTCGCAAATCAACCTTAAAAATATTCGTGGCTGTCCTCAAACTTCTCAAAACTATGACCTCTTAAATTATTATTTCTCCTTCAATATTCTTCTCAATTTTAACTTCAAATTTGGTATTTTTAGTTGGCCTCTTTCTTAAAAATCTGAATATCTTGAGATCTTCAAAAATTATTTCCAAAATTTGACAAAATTCTTGCCAAATACTTTTTTCTTTTGGACTTGTTGTTGGATGGTGATAATTATCCCAAACTCTTATTTTTAGGAGCTTCTCCTGCTTGTAATATTTTATCACAAACTTTATTCAAATTTCCTCTAATGGCCACTTCTTAAACTTCTTCAATAGGGATTTTCTAGCCTTCTTCTTCTCCAAATTCTCTTGAGACCTCTTCTCTTGGGTTTTCTAATTCAGTAGCTTCTCAATTCTTTTCCTCAAAAATTTAATGAGATCTTTCCTTGGTCTCTCCAATATTCCAACTATGGAAATTCTATAATGATATCTCTTTATTGGATCTCCAAATTCTACTGCTTCTCAAATATGCAATAGGACCTTTTAGTAGTCCTCCTCTATATTCAATATTCAAAATTCTATCATTCAAAATTGTAAGTTCTTCAATGTGACCTCTTTTTTAGGTCTCTTAATATCATTAATATCAAGGTCTATCTTCAAGACCGGTAAACTTCCTTCTATTTTGAATTTACTCTTAGAATAGGTAAATCTTCAATCTTCATTGGTTTCTCCTTAACCAATGGAATCCTCCTTTGCAATTTAAAAACATATACAAGATAAAACCTTACTATGGCTTTGATACCATTGTTAGCTTCACAATACTTTTATCTAATCAAGTAACACAATTGCAAAATCTATAAACTACAAAAGAAGCAATGCATATAGCTCTTTCTATTACTTACATAAACTTGTACAGTAAAATATGGAACTAAGAGTCCATAATATAGATTTTACAAATGACCTTTGGACTACCCCAAATGATCCTTGAATTACATAATAAATAATTTAATATATTCTAACAAAGACTACTATGAATAGTAATGACATTGTGTGATATTTTTGAAGGGTTGCCTTGTATTGGTAGCATAGTTGAATAAGTTGGTATGAGGGGGGATTCTATTGTTGATTATGGCAAGTAGGATATCATTGATTTCATGTGGTGACATTGATCATACCTGCAAAACATTTTTGGGATGAGTCATGATTCACATGATTAACTTATCGAGGTCCAACTTGGAATGTGGAAGTATTATTTTACATTTGTGATGTCCCATGTTCTAGCAAAGGGTTTTTGTAGATTCCTAAATTTTTATTTGGGGGAGATAAAGGAATTTTTAGTACATATAGCCCCATTATCGATGAGATGTTGTACCAAGTGGTGAAATGTGTGGAAAGTATTGATGTCATGTTCATGCTACCTATCATATTAAAATTATGCATGCTCATTATAGGTTTTAGGTTTTTTCCAATTTGGATCCTCAGGTTTTATGTTTAGTAGAGCAATATGTCCAACATCATAGATATTTTAGAATATGCTAGGTAATGGATTTGATAAATTGGTCCAATTATGGGGTGAACACTATTGATATTGATGTTGATTAAGGATTTAAGTTGTTGGGGGATAAAGCCTAGATTGTTGACACCCTTGTTGGAATTGTTGAGATTGATGTGGTGGTGGGGTAGGTGTTAAATTTAGCATGACCTGATTTTCTTGGGGTGGTTTTGGAGGGTTTGGGTTTGAGATACCTCTATTAAATCTAGTATTGAAAGTGTAGTTAGTTTTCTTGTAAAGCTTGAATTTACCTTCCTACACCTTTATGTCTTCAACTAAATCTAAAGGTGGGATCAAAAATGTTAAATCATGGATGACCCCACTCCATTAGATAACATAATTGTTAACATGATCATCATCAAATTATTGTAAAGTATAGATATTAGTAAGTGATGTCTTATTTTTGAAGTTGATAGAGAAATGCTCCAAAAATGCATTGGTTATTTTCTTGAAGGTAAATAAGCTATGTTGGGGAATGTTATTAAACCAATCTAGGGTCTAACCACCAAGAGATAATGGGAACGTGTAAAGCATGAGTGTGTCACTAACTTGGAGTAGGTGGCAAGCATACCAATAATTACGTAAATGCTCTGGAGGATCTTCTTTACCCCTAAAATTTTTGAACTTGGGCATCTCATATTTGCATGGGTATTGATGGAGGACCATTCAGGGATGAATGGAATAATTGCAGACTTGACTATAGGTGGGTTTTTGTGTCCCATAACCACTAGTTCACAAATCCAAGTTCTTGAGTTGTTCCCTCATGATTTGAATTTTGGTAAGGGTGCTTGTGATGTATGAGTGGGGAGAATGGTTTATTCCTTGATAGGTTGTTCAAAATAATAATTGTTGGTACCACTATAATGGTGTGGTAGTAGATGTGTGTAATAATTAGGAGGTTGAGTATGATAGGATGTGGGATTGATTTGAGATGAAGAAGGAGGAAATTGTGGTTGTTGTTTTTGGTGGTGTTGTTATTGGTGTTGTTGGTATTATTGTTGTTGGTGTTGTTGTTGGTGTTGGTTAGTCCATTGATGTGGTTGAGTTTTTATAGGATTATTTAGATTTTTTGGGACTTGATGTTGTTCTTGGAAAGGAACTTGTTGATATATATGAGTTAGGATTTATTGAAGGTTCTAGCTTGAATCTTAAACATGTGTGTGATATGGGTGTTGTAAAGTCTTGATTTATTTATTGAACAAGTTCTTGGGTTGGCACCTGATTATGTGTTGAAGACCACTCGTACGAGGATGATGAAGAAGGATGAAAATATGGTGTTATGGTTATGGTTTAAGTTCATGTTGGTGGTAAATTTAAAAATACACTTTGATGTGGAAGAGGTATGAAAGTGTATGTAGAAGTTTGATATGAGGATAAAGTGGTATAGGAACTTACTTGAGAACATGCAAGAATATTATGTTGAATATTTTGAGATGAAATTTGTTGATAAGAAGAATAGGTAGGTGAATTTTGAAGATATTGAGGAATTTGAGAATGGATTGGTATCTATGTATAACAAGAAGAAGAGGCATGAATGCTTGTATGTTATAATTTATGAAGAGGAATATTAGAAGTATATAGAATGATATTAAGCAAGTCATATTCAAGAAAAGGATTGGTGGGATAGAAGGTAGTAGGTGGTACTAACAAAATGGAATGAGAAGGAACCTATATGCTTGGGTTGAAGAAAATATCATAATCAATGAATGTGGATGAAAGGGGATTTTGAATATGTTTTTTTTGAAGAGGAAGGTATATTTTAAGAATAACCCCCCTAAGTGTTGGGAGGGGTGGAGGTGGTGAACACCATAACTGCAGTTTGAATAGTAACCTTAGTGTCTTGGTGATTATGAAAAAGAGTTTCTTCCTCATCCAAGAAGTGTTTGGAGGGGAATTGTAGAAATGGATGTGGGGGATGAGAATAGGGAGGTTAAGGATCATCCTCATAGGTAATATTGGGTTGGAATTCACCAAGCATAAAGTAGACAACCCCTAGAAAAAAAATTATTGAATGGATTAATTCCATAGAAGTTTAAGGTGGTGTGATGTGTTATGTCTTGAGTAGCACTTGATTTTGTAGGTGGTGATGTGCTTGTTTGGGATTGGCCATGATTATGGGTTTCTAAATTTGACATAGTGATGGTGCTAAATTTTGTAGATTATGGAGGAATATTTGCACGAGAATCTTGCATCGCAAGATGTACTTAGTCACACACTTGGCTATGGGTAACAACCATTGTTTGGTAGATAGTAGGCTAATGTTTCTATCAACTTCAAGCAAAGTCAACAACTATGGATTAGTTACAATTTAACCTATGTCTATTTTTTGTCGTAACTTACCCTACGACTTTGATGAAAATAAATTATAGAGATAGAAGAGTCATCTAAAATATTTTTGGGGCTATTTATAAGCATTTTTTGGGATTTTATGATAAGTTTTGCAACATAAAACATACTAATTAATAATTAAAGCAAACAATAAGAAATTTTTCTAACAAGGTGTTTTTGTGGGTTTTTATGTATTTTGGATTAACTATGTTGTTGTGGAGTTTTTTTTTTGTAAATTTATATGCTAGTTTTGCTCCTTTTGTATTTTTCTTGTTTATGTGTTGATGATTTATAGAAAATCCTAAAATAGAAAATGGGTGATGGATATGAACTATGAATATACATATGTCATTAAGAACAAAACATGGAAGCTAGTTGATTTACCTTTATGAAATAATCCCATTGGTTGCAAATGGATTTACAAAGTAAAATACAAGGTAGATGGAACTATTGATAATCATAAGGTCTGCCTTATGGCAAATTGCTATGCTTAAAAAGAAGGCATTGATTACGAAGAGACTTTTGTACTTACTATAATAATGACTACCATTCATGTTCTTTGTGTAATGGCAGCACAGTACGGATGGAAACTTCATAAATTGGATGTTAAAAGCACCTTCTTGAATGGTGATTTGAAAGAGGAAGTATACATGACTCAACCACAAGGATTTATTGAGGAAGGCCAAGAATAGAAAGTTTGTTAATTAGCTAGATACTTGTATGGGTTGAAACAAGCCCCATGAGCATGGTATATAAATATAGACAATCACCTCCTGTAGAATGGATTTAAGAGAAGTCCTTCTGATGTAAATCTCTATTTTATGAATATTGGTTTAGAAATAGTGATCCTTGTACTCTATGTAGATGATCTGATCATCACTAATAGTTCAAATAAGTTTATTGACACAATGAAGGGTGACTTGAAAGAGTCATTTGATATGATAGATCTAGGACTTCTCCACCATTGTCTCGATTTAGAAGTAGAGCAGAAAAATAATCACCTTAGGAAGACATAAATGAAGTATGCCAAGATATTAATCGTCAAATATCGTATGATTGATAGCAAAACTAAAGCAACACCTATGGAAATAGGGCTACAATTATCACGATATGATGATTATCCACCGGTAGATGGTACTCTCTATTAGTAGTTGATTGGGAGCCTTATATGTCTAATAAACACTAGGCCATATATTTTTTTCACTATAAATTATCTTTTGAGGTTCATGCAAAAACCTAAATTTAGTCACTAGAAAGTAGTAAAATGAGTTCTCCACTATATCTGTAGTACCATTGAATATGGCCTAGAGTACAAGAGGAATCAAGGATACACTGATTCTGACTATATCTGTAGTAGTAAATTCTTCTTGCAAGGATACACTGATTCTGACTATACTGGATCTTTAGATGACATAAAATCAACTTCAAGGTATATTTTTCATCTAGGATCTAGACCTGTCTCGTTGTACAGTAAGAAGCAAAAAGTGGTTGCTTTATCTCCAATAGAGGCATAATATTGAGCAGCATGAGTAGTGTACGAGGTGATATGGTTGAGTCACATTTTGGCAAGTATGGGTCTTCCTAAGAAACTTCCAATACACTTGTTTTATGACAACCAAGGTATTTTGAACTTGGTCAAGAATCCAGTACATCATGAGTGTACCAAACATATTGACACACAATGTCATTTCATTCATGATGAAGTACCAAAACACAACATAAAGCTCCAATACATTCCCACCAATGAACAGGTTGCAAATATCTTCACAAAGGAACTTTCATGTGTCAAATATGAGTTGTTTCGTAACATTATATGTATATCAGAGTAATGTAATAAAGGGAGGATGTTAGGGTAAAATGTAGTTTATTACATTTACTACTAGATTATTACTTTTACTTTTTAACCTAGGAGATATTCACTATTTGGAATATCTTATGGTTAGTAGTTGTAGTCAATTTGACCACGTTAAACTCCTAGATATTATTCTCTAGGTGGTTAATAGGTTAGCGTAATACCATGTTAACATGTTATTTTTTGTTAGCGTTAAGTTAGTGAAGATATTATTCTAATAAATATCCTAACCTATTGTCCTATTTAAATCCACCTTTAAATATATTTTCCTAATGTTCTTACAACTATTTGCTCTCAAAGAGTCACAATAATCCAAAATAATTCTATGTAAAGAAAATAGAGAAGGAAATATATGAACTAATAAACAATCTCTAATTAGATTAGAACTCAAGTATTATTTGCATAATGGCAATATTTAATGCTTGCTATGTACTATCATATTTGTTTCATCAATAAATAATTTTTAAATAGATTAAAACTAAAGTCTTACTTGTTCAATTACAATACTAATTGTTAACTATGCATTTTCCAATTCAACAATCTTATGAAGGTAAAATTGTAAACTTCAATCTATTATCCTCTTCACTATAAACTTAACAACCTTAAGAAATTTAAATTACAAAAATGAATAGGTGTAGTTTATTTTATAATATCATTTTATTATAACATTATTGAAGTTAGAGATTATAATATCCTTTAGTCAAAAAATATTTTATGAATGAGTTATTAAAAAAATAAAAAATAACCTCATCATAAAATCGCAAAAAACAAAATTGCAAAGTGCGAAGGATTAGGGTTTTTTCTTGAAAATGTCTCATATTTTAGGATCTATATCTTCATGAAGAGTTATCCGATTCAGTTGATTCTTGGACCAACTTGTGCATAATTTTAATACCTTTAAAATGAGTGGTCATATGCAAATATCCAAGAAATATTAAGGGAGATACAACCATATGAAGTCAACCATCCAAAACAAGGGCAATGACGATTTCTCAAGTCGCGAAAAATGAAATTACAATTATTTTCCATCTAGGTTTCGAACTATAGGAAGAGAAATGAAGGGCTAGGACTTTAGCAAGGCAAGACATTCTATATAGATAAATAATTTTCAGCTAAGTTCTTTTTCCCTTTCTTTATCTTAGAAATTGTGCATGAAAATTTTATAAAGTTTTTATCAAATACTATATATTTTTTAGAACTTTTTGATAAATTTCAATAGATTTTGAGTTTTAGTTTCCTTTCCATTGATCGATTTATAGTTAAATATTTAGAATCATCCCTTGTGTTATATGTTAGTGAGTGAACCTCAGATATATCCTCATGTATCTAAGATAGGGGCAGTTTTTGGTAAATTTAATGGGTACTGGCCTGAGGCTTCAACCTTGAGAAAATGGATTGATAGGAGTTGGAAGTCTTCAGGAGTGATTCTATAATTTCTTCCCAAATATTTCTTCCTATACATTTTTTGTTTTAGGTAATAAATAAAAATAATACTCAAAGAGGGTCCATGGTGTATGGGAAGAGCAGGGCTCTTCCTTACTCACTGGTATGAAGGCTTTTCACCTAAAAATGTAAATTTATCCCTAGTTCCAGTTTGGATTAGGATGTTTGGATTACCTATTGAATTTTGGGAAATAGATACCTTCAAGGAAATAGGCAACACTCTAGGAGAATTCCTTGAGAATTCATATACAACAAAAGATGGATTTTTGGCTATTTATGTTCGAATATTGGTCATGATTGATATAAGTAAAGCTTTACCATAATAAATCATTCTTAAGTATGGGGATAATATGTGGACCCAAACTATAGATTATGAAAACATATATTTTAGATGTAGAACATGTCATGAGGTGGGGTATATTGAGATATGATGCCCTAAGAAGAGCCCAACAGAATCATTTGTAGAAAATCGTAAGAGAAATTTACAAATGGGTATGGATAAAGATGGTTTTCAACTTCCAAAAAATAGATCTAAGAAAATAAAATAAAAAGAACATTGGAGACCAATAATAAAGAATACTAGAAGAAATTCCAATTCTTTTGAGTCTTTAGCCTATGAAGAAAAAATAGATCAAAACTTAGAGGACACAGGACAACAATTTCAACATATTAGCAAGGAACCATCTATTCAATATGCTCCTAATTTAAGGAAGAACATTCTTGGTGAACCCAAGAAATGTGTTTCATTAGATTTTGAGGACTCTCTTGAAGTACCATGCACCATTCAAGAGGGAATAATTGGTAAATAGAATGTAGTTTTAGAAGGTAATACCTCTGCCATTAATAAGAAAATACCAAAAAATGAGCAGGATAAGTCAAAAGCTTCTATAATAGAGTCAAGAGAGGATAAATATATTGAAAAAAATGGTGAAAGAATATTGAGGAATAGAATAATAAGGTCTACTCCTGATATAGGCAAGGAAAAAAGAGCAAAACCCCCAAATTATCAAGCAAGATCTAGGGAAGCAAGAGCTAACATAGAGAAAGGAACACAAACGAAGTTGGTTGAAATTCTCTTTACCAAACAACAAAATGATATTGGTAATACGTAAGAGGGGCCAAAAGCCCCTAATGAGACATGCTTATCAGATCATGGAATATAAGGGGTGCTAATGCCCCCTTAAAGCATAGGTGTATTAGGGACCTATGTTTAAATAATAAATCTTATATTCTCTGTATCCAGGAAACTAAAATGACAAAAGAATTTTCTAAAACTATGAAAGCAGTTTGGGTAAGATATGAATGGGATGTTATGGATTCAGAAGGAGCAACAAGGAGAATTCTAACTTGTTGGAATCCTTATAGAACCTCTTGTGTAACTATTCATAAAACTAGACATTGGATAGCCTCTTTAGTCACTTACTACTTTGCTGATATTCGCTTCATCCTTATCAATGTGTATGGTCCTACAACTTAGTCAGGTAGATTAGAAGTTTGGAGTGGTATTGGGACCTTTATGAGAAGTAAATACCAAGAAAACCATTTCATGATCATTGAATATTTTAATTTTATTACCAAGCTGAATGAAAATTTTGGAGGAATTAAGAAATTGACCCAAAGTATGAAATATTTCTCAGCTTTTATTCAAAACAACAATTTTTGAGAAGTTGATTTTGAAGAAGACAACTATACTTGGACCAACAACAAGAGAGGCCAAAACCTAATAGTAGAAAAATTATATAGATGCATTCTCTTAGATCATTGGCTAGATGAAGGAACTTGTGCTAAAATTAATACCTTAACAAGGATTGGTTTAGATCATTGGTCAATAAGAGTTAAAATGGTGGTTAGTGAATTAAAAAAATGTCATATTTTAAATATGAGTAGATGTGGGAAGACCATCCTTAATTTGTTGATATGATAGCTCAAATATGGAATTATTTAAGTAATGGTGGGTTGTATGCTCTTCCAAACCAAATTAAAACTATGACATCTAGATTAAAATAATGGAACAAGAAAACATTTGGAAACATTTTTTAGAATAAAGAAGAACTAAAAGATAAACTCTCAAATTTATAAAAAGGTGATGAAAATAATACAAGCTCAGAGGAAAGGGAGTTGCTTAGTGAATATCATAATATTTTGAGTAAGGAAGAGAAATTTTGGATATTAAAATCAAGACATACTTGGTTAAAAGGAGATAAAAATACAAAGTTTTTTCATAGGATGGCTATAGTACAGAGATGTTATTCTAGAATTGGTAGAATTAAATCAATAGAAGGGGTTTGGATTGAAGATCAAAGTGAAATTAGAAAAGAGGCTAAGTATTTTTTTCATAATATTCTAGGTTCAGAGGAGACCGAAGTTCTTAATGATAAACTTCTTCAAGATGTTCCTTAAGTTATAACAAATGAAGACAATAGGAAACTGATGGAGCCTATTACTCTAGAAGAAGTTCATTTAGCTCTTTTATCTTTTAATAAGGATAAATCCCCTGATCCAGATGGGATTTATGTAGCTTTTTACCAACATAATTGGGATATAGTGAAGGATTCTTTATTGGTGGCAGTGGAACAATCTAGGGTAAATCAATACATTCCTTATAAAATAAATGCAACTTATCTTACCCTAATTCCAAAAAAGAAGGATGCTGAATTGTTTGATTCTTTTAGACCCATAAGCCTATGTAATATGGCTTATAATATTATTTCCAAAGTGATGGCGAATAGATTAAGGCCATTGTTAGAAAAAATTATTTCAGAAGAGCAAGGAGGTTTTGTGAAAGGGAGAATTTTTTTGGATGGGATCATAGTAGCTCATGAAGTTATACATTCAGTAGCATCAAGAAAAGAGAAAACTATGATATTAAAACTTGATATGAGTAAAGCCTATGATAGGGTTAAATGGAATTTTATTTTTGTAGTTTTAGATAAGTTTGGTTTTGGGAAGAAATGAATTAGATGGATTAAAGCTTGTGTCTCTACAATTTCTTATTCAATGTTGGTCAATGGGTTAGTGATAGATTATTTTAAAGCGAAGAGAGACATTAGAAAAAGATATTCTCTATCTCCTTATTTGTTCATGATTATGGCAAATTTTTTGAGGATGAACTTAAATAAGGCTTACAAATATGGGTTTATAAGCGGATTTAAGGTTAGTAATAACATCGATAACATCACCCATAAACGGTTTGTAGATGATACAACCATTTTTGGAAGAACAAGGATAAATGAGGCCAGAGCTTTGAATAACTTTTTAAAAGAGTATGAAATAGCTTCAAGGAAAAACATTAATATGACTAACTCCAAAATTTACTTTCTTAACACTCCTGCTAATATCAAAGAAAGAATTTATAGGTTGCTTCAAATGGAGGAGGCAAATTTTCCAACAACTTATCTAGGGATGCCTTTATTTGAGGGGAGAATGAGGATATATTTATGGAATCTAGTTATTAGTAAAGTTTAAAATAAACTTCCAGCTTGGAAAGGTAGATGGTTATCATTAGCAGGAAGAGTGCAGTTAATTAAGTCAGTCTTACAAGCCATTCCAACATATTATATGTCTTTGTATTCTATGCCAAAATCAGTTTTTAAATGTTTAATATTTATTATGTGATTATTTTTATGGTCAGGTTTACATGATAAAATAAAATTTTCTTTGGTGAAATGGAGCAAGTTGTGTGATGACAAAACTAGGGGAGGTCTTGGTTTAAGAGCTCTTACAGATGCAAACTTAGATCTTAAGGAAAAATTTATCCGAAGATTGTACAAAGAGAGTCAAAGACAATGGGCGAGAATTCTTCTAAGTATGTTGATCCCAATGACCCAAGTTTAATATTTATTGCTTTCTTTCTTCCAAATGGTTATGCTCTTTGGAATAGTTTAAATAAATATATCGATCTTATGATTAAAGGTTTAATATGAGTAGTGGGGACTAGAGAAAAAAATTCTATTTGTATGGATACTTGGTGTGATAAAAAACCACTCACTTTAGATCCAGTTTTGAAACCTTGGATGAGATTCCTTCAAGACAAATACGGTGATAAGGTTTCAAACATTTTGTACAATGATCAAGAAGGAAGATACAAATTGAAATAATATTTTTCACAAGTATACAATACATTGATTCTAAGAGCCAATTGAGTAGAAATATAACAACTATAATTATTTTGAGGGGTGCCAAGGATAAATTTATTTGGGAGTTGAATAGCTCAAGAGAATACACAACAAGAAGTGGATATAATTTTCAAAACCAACATAATAATAATATCACTCAAATTTGGAGAGATATTTTGGATAGCCCAAGCATTCCTAAATTCAAAAAATTTGTTTGGATAGTAGGTCATAGAAGAATTTTATCCTGGGATAATCTTATGAAAAGGGGTTTTCATGGCCCCTATAAATGTGTTTTTTTTTTAATAAAGAGGAGGAGAGTATTGACCATCTCTTAGGACATTTCTCAATTGTCTAGAATCTATGGCAATGAATTCTTAATATGTTTGGTAAATGTATGGTGACAAATATCAAAATTGAAGATTGGTTAAAGCAATGGTAGAGCACTTATAAAAGTGAGGCTTTATAGAAAATATGAGATACATCAAAAGATAAAATACTTTGGACTATATGGCTAGAAAGGAATAGAAGAATTTTTAGAGGAAAGAAAATAAATTTAGAGGTAATGAAAAAGAAGATATGTTTATCCATAGAGGAGTCTAAACCAACCCTATCAACTCACCCAATCTCTAATTTGGAAGCAGAGAGTTTTGATATATGGAGTAAAGTCATTCAATGGAATTATGATATTGGGTAAAAGAGAAGAAAAATTAAGGTAAAGAATATAAAGTGGAAACCACCAGATGTGTTGTGGATTAAGTTGAATTTTTATGGAGCATCTAAAGGAAACCCGGGACCAGCAGGAGGAGGAGGAATAATTAGAAATAATATAGGATATATATTGTCTCGCTATGCTTTCAATTGTGGATTTAAGACAAATAATGAAGTTGAAGCTTGGGCATATTTAGAAGGGTTAAAAATATGTAAACAAATGAAATGGAATATATTTTGGATGGAAGGTGATTCTCTCAAAGTAATAAATGCAATTTTTAGAAAAGCAAAAGCTTCATGGAACATACAAGAGATAATTATGGAAATTAAAGATCTTGCTAAAGAGTTTGAAGAAATCAAGTTTACATATATATATATATATATATATATATATATATATATATATATATATATATATATATATATATATATATATATATATATATAAAGAGAAAGAAACAAATGTGTAGATAAGCTAATTAATATATGTGTTTTGGCTGAGGATCATGAAGGTAACAATTCCTTTCCATGGTTAGAGGAAGTAGAAAGTTTAGTTGAGTCTAACAAAATTGTTGATTGCCTAAATCATTTAATGATTAAGATTTACTTTAATGTTTTCCATTGGTAATATCTATTTTATTTTGTAACAATAATGTGTGTTCATTTAGACTATTTATTATAATTTTTATGGTTGTACTTGTGTTTCAAGAAGGAAACTAGCAATCCAAATTTGGTAAAGCAGACTATGTTAGTGAGATATTCTAGAAATATTACTCTACTAAGATGCAAGGCATAGATAGTAGAGGTGAATTTTTGGCGTTGTGAATGCTGCTATATAAAAATGTCAAGAAATATGCTAAATTATGGATTAATTGTATTTATACATAAATTTGAAAAGATCCAAAAAATGAAAATAAAGAATTCAAACATTTTACGTAAAATGATGCAAGTTTCTAACTATAGCATCTCAATTGAGATGATAAATGTATCTATTTGTAATATCTCAAGCTCTAAAGAAGATAGATGTAATTTGTTAAGGGTGGGGGACCCGAGTACAACCTTTTTGAATAAATAAATAAATAAATAACATATAATAAACAATAATACTTCAACTATCAAACAACATTAATTAAACTAGTTATATTTCTCAACTTTCAAGGAGGGAGGAGACCCAAGTTCAAAAAAAAATTGATGGATAATAAGGGGTTGTACTCAAGTCCCCCACCCTTGACAAATTACAACTTTCTTCTTTAGAGCTTGAGAGTTTATAAATAAATTCACTTCTCATCTCAATTGATATGCTATAGCTAGAAACCTACATAATTCTGCATAAAATGACTGAATTCTTGCTTTTCATTTTTGGATATTTTCAAATTTTTTATAAATATTTATATTTTATAATTCAGCATGCTTCCTGACATTTTTCTATAGCAACCTTCACAATACCAAAACTTCACCTCTACTATCTATGCATTGCATCTTAGTACAATAATATTTTCAAAACATTGCACTAAAAATTGGATTACTAATATCCTTCTTAAAACACAAGTGCAACAACCAAAATTATAATAAATGGTTTATATGAAAACACATTAATGTTTTAAAATAAAATAGATATTACCAATGGAAAACATTAAAGTAAATCTTAATTATTATTTGATTCAGGCAGTCAACTTTAACTAAACTTACTATTTCCTCTAACCATAGAAACAAGAATTTAACTTCACAATCCTCAAT
Organism: Wollemia nobilis; assembly: GCA_028583015.1. NCBI lineage: Eukaryota > Viridiplantae > Streptophyta > Pinopsida > Araucariales > Araucariaceae > Wollemia > Wollemia nobilis. The sequence goes on along the minus strand of JAQPPZ010013020.1, from coordinate 1,468,127 downwards.
TAAAACCCCTATATTGGCTAGCCTATTTGTTTCATTCCCTTAATGTATGTGTAAACCTGACTTCTTTAAACTCTTTAGCAAGATCTTGAATTGTCACAATTATATCGTACATGTTCCAAGCCTTTGCTTTCCTCAAAATTGCATTTATTACTATGAGTGAATCACCTTCCATCCAACTTTGTTTCATTTTATTTGTTTGTATATTTTTAACCCTTCTATAGCCCTCCAAAATTAAGCTTCATTATTTGTCTTGAATCCACTATTGAAAGTATAATGAGACAAAATATTTCCTCGAGTATTTATAATTATTCCTCCTCCTCTTGTAGGTCCTAAATTTCCTATAGATGCTCCATCAAAATTCAATTTGACCAACATTAGTGGTTTCCACTTTATTTTCATTACCTTCTTTTTGTTTCTCTTATACCCAACATCATAATTCCATTTGATAACTTGAATCCATCTATCAAGGCTTTGTACTTCAAAATTAGGGACTGGGTGAGTTGATAGGGTTAGTTTAGACTCCTTTGTGGCTAAACATATCTTCATTTTCATTACCTATAAACCGTTTTCCTTTCCTTTTAATATTATTTTATTCCTTTATAGCCATACAAATCAAAGTATTGTATCTCTTGATACATCCCAGATAATCTGTAAAGCCTCACTTTTATAAGTGTTCTTCCATTGCTTTACCTATTCTTCAATTCTGTTATCCATCACCATGCATTTACCAAACATATTAAGAATTCATTGCCATAGTTTCCAGACTATTAAGCAATGTGTGAGAAATGTCCCACCTAGGTTCAAAATTTACTAACAAATACATTCATAATTATCAAACTATTATAACACTCTTATGTCAATAAAATATATTCCAATCCATATAAATAATTAAAAAAAATAAAATCATACTTTAACTAAAAATCATAATATAATACAAATAAAAGATATTTCAATATTTTTAGATAGGTTAAAATCATATACCTTAAACTTTTTAATATAACCCGAAGCCTCTTAACCTTCATCATAAAAACCTCTAAAAATACTTATAACATAATAATAGTAATGGCTAGTATAACATAGAAAATATGTGTGGCCGTGATATGCTTTGTTTCATGTCTTAATACCATAATAAAAACAGAGGCCAAATAGACCTTCGGGCTTTCTGTCTTGTGAATAATTTGAACTTATAGATTATCTCAGCACACGAAATGTTAGGAATGGAGCCTAATTATGAGGAGGCTAAACAAAGAAAGTTTCTGGATTTACTGCAGGACGGGCAGGGAAAGTTTCCAGATTTATAGTCTGTTAGTCTACCAGAAGAAGTTTCCGGATTTACAACAGGATAGCCAGGGAAAGTTTTTTTTTGTTTTTATCCCAAAATTAGATGCTGAGAACTCTAAAAAGTGGTATCAGAGCGGTTGTTTTGTTGGGTGCAGTTGACAGAAGGAGAATTTTTGGATCAAGTGGGAGCAATGGCGGAAGAAGGGAGGTTTAGAGTTCAAAAATTCAATGGCCAAAATTTTCAATTCTGGAAGATGCAAATGGAGGATTACTTGTACTAGAAGGATCTTTAATTACCTCTTGAGGGGGAAACAGAGAGACCTTCATCTATGTCTGATGAGGAGTGGAGTCTCCTTGATAGAAAGGCATTGGGTACTATGAGGCTGTGCTTGGCGTAGCCTTCAACATCTCTGATGAAAAGACTACCAAGGGAGTCATGGATAAGTTGGCCAAGATGTATGAGAAACCATCAGCATCAAATAAGGTATTCTTAATGAAAAGGTTATTTAACATGAAAATGAGTGAAGGAGGATCTTTGCATGATCATTTAAATGAATTTAATACTGTCACTAATCAATTGCATTCAATAGGATTGGATTTTGATGATGAGCTTAGGGCCTTATTAATCTTATGCTCTCTTCCAAAAAGTTGGAATAGTTTGGTAATGGCGGTAAGTAACTCTGCTTCGAGTTCAAATAAATTAGAATTTGATGATGTGGTTGGTGTGATACTCAGTGAGGACATGAGAAGAAAAACCATAGGAGAATCATCTAGCACTGCCTTAACTGTTGAGAATAGAGGAAGAGGAAGAGAAAGAGGCAAGAGTTCACATCGTGGCAAATCCAAAGGCAGATCCAAATCACGTGGAAAAGGAAAGCTACAGTGTTGGCACTGTGGCAAAAATGGTCATCTCAAGAAGGATTGTTGGCAAAGAAAGGGTGATGGAAATGAAGGTAATGATAATAATGGTAACACTTCAAAAGCCAATATTATTGGAAAAATTCTACAAGATGCTCTAATTTTATCTCTTGATAAAAATAGTGATTATTGGGTAATTGATAGTGGTGCTTCATTCCATGCTACCTCACATAAGGAATACTTCATAGATTATGTTTCTGGAGATTATGGACAGGTTCTGTTGGGAAATGACCAACCATGTAAAATTGTGGGTATTGGAAAGATTTTGATTAAATCCCCAAATGGATGTCAATGGGCTCTTAAAGAGTTGAGACACATACCAGATTTAAAGAGAAATCTTATATCGGCAAGTAAGCTTGATGGTGAAGGATACACGGTTGCATTCGGATAAAATGCTTGGAAAGTTACTAAAGGTTCATTGATAGTAGCTAGAGGTAAATTGGTGGGTACTCTTTATTTACTTACTAATTTTTCTCACTGCTCCATGAATTTAGTTTCTACAGGTGAGAGTGCATCTTTGTGGCACCAAAGACTTGGCCATATGAGTGGAAAAGGTATGGAAATTTTACATTCAAGAAAGTTATTGCCTAAGTTAAAAGAGATTGTTTTGGAATTTTGTGAGGATTGTGTTTATGGTAAAGCAAAGAGAGTTAGATTTCTCAAGGATGGCAAGGCAAGGAAGAAAGAGAAATTGGAGCTTGTGCACTCAGATGTTTGGGGCCCAGCTCATGTAACTTCTCTTGGAGGTTCCTCTTACTATGTACTTTTTATTGATGATGCAACAAGGAAAACATGGATATATTGCATTAAGAATAAAAGTGATGTTTTTAATACCTTTAATAATTGGAAAGCATTAGTTGAAAATGAAACTAGAAAAAGGTTAAAGTGTCTAAAGTCGGATAATGGTGGAGAATATTGCAGTAGAAAATTTGATGTGTTTTGTTTTAAAAATGGAATTAGAAGAATCAAGGTAGTTCCAAGAACACCTCAAGAAAATGGGGTTGTAGAAAGAATGAATAGAACCATCATGGAGCGTGCTAGGAGCATGAGAATACATGCAGGCTTACCATTATTTTTATGGGCTCATGCTATTGATACTATAGTATATCTGATTAATAGAGGACCGTCTAGTGCCTTGGATGGAGGAATTCCGGAAGAGATTTGGACAGGTAAACCAGTAAATTATTCTTTCCTTAAGGTATTTGGATGTGAGGCTTTTATGCATATAGACAAAGAGAACAAAAATAAGTTAGATGCTAAGGCCCAAAAGTGCTATTTTATTGGTTACGGTATTGATGGCTTGGGTTACAGATTATGGGATTGTGATAACCGAAAAGTCATTAGAAGTAGGGATGTCATATTTAATGAAAAAAACTTGTATAAAGATCGGTTGCAGGGAAAGAAATAGAAAGAGGAAATTGCTGAATACATAGACCTTGATGGACACATAGAAAAGGTAACTCCAAAAGTGGTAGAAGATCAAAATGTACAATAGCAACAACAAGCACCTCAATCTCCAGAAAGTGTTGTTAGACGATCTACCAGGATAAGTAAAATTCCTCAATGTTTCTTTGATTATGTTTTGTATACTGATGCTGGTGAGCCAAAATTTTTTCAGGAAGCATAACAGATGGATACCAGGAATAAGTGGGAGCTTGCAATGAATGAAGAAATGGACTCTTTATTCCACAACCAAACTTGGGATTTGGTTGAGCTACCCAAAGGTAAAAGAGCGTTGACCAATAAATGGGTGTATAGGATTAAAGAGGAGAATGAAGGGCATAAGAGATATAAAGCAAGACTAGTGGTCAAGGGATTCGCTCAGAAAAAAGGTATTGATTTTGATGAGATTTTTTCTCCAGTTGTAAAAATGACCTCTATTAGAGCTATTTTGAGTCTTGTAGCTATAGAAAATTTGTTTCTGGAGCAATTGTATGTGAAGACAACATTTCTTCATGGTGATTTGGAGGAGGAAATTTATATGCACCAACTAGAAGGCTTTTAGGTGAAAGGTAAAGAGGATTGGGTATGTAAATTGAAAAAGAGCTTGTATGGGTTAAAACAAGCTCCTAGACAATGGTATTTAAAATTTGATAAGTTCATGGCTAATCAAAGGTTTGAAAGATGTCAAAGTGATCACTGTGTATATTTTAAGCAAACTGGAAATGGTAACTATGTTATTTTGCTATTGTATGTGGATGACATGTTAGTTGCAGGAACAAATATGCAAGATATAAACATGCTCAAGAAGAAGTTGGCTAAATCCTTTGCCATGAAGGATTTGGGAGAAGCCAAACAAATCCTTGGTATGAGGATAACAAGAGACAAGGAGAGTCACACTCTGAAATTATCATAAGCAAAATACATTGAAAAAGTGCTTAAGAGATTCAACATGAACAATGCAAAGTCTGTTGCTACTCCATTGGCAAAGCATTTCAAAATCACCAAATATTTGTGTCCCAAGACACAAAAGGAACAAGAGCATATGGCTAAGGTTCCCTATGCATCAACGGTTGGAAGCTTGATGTATGCAATGGTTTGTACAAGACCAGACATTGCCCACACAGTGGGATTAGTGAGTAGATTTATGAGTAATCCGGGAAAAGGACATTGGCAAATGGTAAAATGGATACTCAGGTACTTGAGAGGAACTTCAAATTATTCTTTGAATTTTGGAGGCTCTAATATATGCTTGAAAGGTTTTGTAGATTCTGATATGGCTGGTGATCTTGATGGTGGAAGGAGCACTACTGGCTACATCTTTACTATAGGAGGAGGAACAATTAGTTGGATTTCTAAACTCCAACATGTAGTTGCCCTTTCAACCACTGAAGCTGAATATGTTGCTACTACAGAAGCAAGCAAAGAGATGGTTTGGTTGCAAAGACTAATGGAAGAACTGGGAAGAAGCAAGAGGATAATAGGTTGTGGAGTGATAGCCAGAGTGCTATACACCTTGCGAAGAATTCCACATTCCATTCAAAAACTAAACACATCAAACTCAGGTATCATTTCATTAGATCAGTAGTGGAAGATGGATCTTTGAAATTAGGGAAGGTTCACACATCACAAAATCCTGCCGACATGCTTACAAAAGTGGTGTCAAGAGAAAAGTTGAGCTTTTGCTCAACTTCAGTTGGCCTTAAGGAATAAAAGGCCATGATGAGAATTTTTCGAGTCCTTGGTTGCAGGTATGGTGCAATGGAATTAGTATCCAAGTGGGATATTGTTAGGAATGGAGCCTAATTATGAGGAGGCTAAACGAGAGAATTTTTTTGGATTTCTCGTAGGACGGGCGAGGAAAGTTTCCAGATTTACAGTCTGTTAGTTTACCAGAAGAAGTTTTCAGATTTACAGCAGGACAGCCAGGGAAAGTTTTTTTTGTTTTTATCCCAAAATTAGATGCTGAGAACTCTAACACGAAAAGGTTATCTTACCAGAATCAATGCTATAGAGTTTGATTTTTAATTTCATTGACTTGCAAAGGAACATGGGTTAACATTAATATTTTAAAATTAAATATATATTTAAAATAATAATAAATTTTTAATAGTTTTTAATATTTTATAAGATGTATTGTTCAATTAATTTTTATTGATTATATAAGATTTAAACAAGATTTGGTAATATTTAATACTGCATGTATTTTTTAATATATATTTTTATATAGTTTAGTTGTTATTATTAAGAGGAATTATTTTTTTGAAAAGAATATATTAAGAGAAATTCAAGAGTACATTACAAAACACATATAATCTAACCTTTTGACTATTATTCAAGTGGTAATTCAAATAAAATTGCACATTTGAACTAATCTACCTACCCACAAAACCTATTCTACTATTGGAACTTATGACTATTGAAACAAGATCCTCTAACATCCTCTATCATGACTAGAATTGAGGAGCTGCATAAGAATAGAGAAGATCAAAGAAGAATAGACTCCACTAAGGTTTGCACAAGAATTGCCTAAAAAACTACACAAGAACTATTTGAAAAACTGCACAAGCACTACCTGAAGAACTATACAAGAACTGCCAAAAGAACTGCATAAAAACTATCTGAAGAACTACACAAAAACTCCTTGAAGAACTGCACAAGAATAGCCTGAAGAATTGCACAAGAATTGTCTAAAGAATTTCCCAAGAATTTGCTTAACAAGAATTGTCTAAAGAATTGCCCAAGAAATTGCTTAACAAGTTAGCCATAGCTTTTGATATTGCCATCAAGAGACTAAACAAGGAGAAGATCGGTCCTAGTTTGGTTTGGCCACCACCTAGGAGGGAAACCATAGCACTGAATATATCCTTTGTCAAGAGCCCAATTTACCATAGCATATGCACTCTATTTTGTTCTTTGGGCACATGATTGAAAACAACCTCTTGAAAACTAGATGTTATTAATCTAATCTTATCTATGATCCTTTGAATTTTCCAGTCTACCTTCTCAGGCCTTGAAGTTGAATTTAGGTAATTGATCATAATTTGAGAGTCTGACTCTGCTATCACCCTTCTCCATCCTACCTTCAGTGCCTCCTACAAACCTCTCAAAATACCCTATCCTTCTACCAAGTTATTGGATAGAATTCCTAAATTTTTGGCAAAAGTAAAAATTGGAGTACCATCCTCCAACCTACCTATACCTCCTATACTAGCTCTATAGGATTTCCTCTTGATGTTCCCTCTATATTGATTTTTATAATATTCTTTCGGAGAGGTTGCCATGACTTTGTTGTATTCATAATTTGAGTGATCACATTATTCCTTCTATGTTGGGTTAATATAGGGATGATCTTTAATCGAGCCATCGTTTGTTCCCATAGTTGATTTGAATTTTGTGGACGAGTTAATAAATGTTGGACAGAATCTGTAATATGATCTTGAGCCAAACATAGTGGATGTCCCTACTCTCTTGTTGAAATATTTGTTTGTTCTACTCCTTCCAAATATTCCAAGGAAGAATAGTCATTCTTGTCCAAACTACTTGGTTCACATACCAATATTTTCCTTCTTGATTGCTCCAGTCTCTCCATATCTATTCTATGGATTGTTCATTGGACCATATTAAATTAAGAAGGAAAGCCAACATATTCCACAATTTAGAGGCTATGGGGTATTCTATGAATAAATAGTTTAGTGTTTCAGTGTTATCCAAACACATTACACATTGAAAGGGTCAATTAAATTATTTTTTCATAAGATGATCCCCTATGAGTACCCTTTTATGAAGAACTTGCCAAATGAAAAAAATTACTTTTGGCGATAACTTTTGAGCCGATAAATATTTGAACAAATCCTGATCCGAATGGGGATTAATATGGCTTAAGGCTAAATAACCTTGAGCTACAGTGTACACACCATACCCTGAGCTATTCCAACCAATATAGTCTTCATATTGTGACCATGAAGGTGATTGCATTTGGAGGAGTCTGTGTATATCCTTTTTTGAGCTTCAATGAGTTGGATTGATCAGTCTTCCACTAGGATCCAACATCTTCCCACCTCTGCATTTCTTGTTTGAATTTTATAGTATTTGGAAACTTTTATCCAATTCATCCTATGCATTTTCTCCATTATAGGTCTCAATTATAGATGTTGAATTGGTAGTGAAAGGTGTCCATCCCAAGAGTCTGTCCAAGAAAAAAACCTTTTGACCATTTTGTACTATCCAGAAAAGCTTATTTTTTATCAACTCCTCTCCACTTCTTAGGACCTTTAAAATTGGGGACCCTCTAGAATACAGTTGGTATCAAATTATATCAGAGGGGTCCTTGTTTTCTATATATTTGGCTCTCATATTTTGGCCCACAAGGTGCTAGGGTGGCTAAACCTCTAGTATAATTTTGGTGCCAAAGCTTTGTTATTCTTAGTTGTCGATCGAAGACCTAGACCCCCTTCATGAGTAGGAAGGCATAGGGTCTCCCACCTTACTAGGGTCCACTTCTCCATTTTTTATCCTCCCCAAAGAAATCTGTGATTAATTTTATCTAGTTTTTTAAGCACTGACTTAGGGATGCTCAACACTACTGAAAAATAACTTGGGATACATTAAAGAATTGATTTTATAAGAGTTATTTATCCTTTAGAGGAGATCCATTTTTTGGTCCAACTACCTATTATGTGCTTCATTTTCTCCAATAACCAGCTCCACTGCTCTTTCTTTTGACTACTAAGATGATAAATTGTTATAAGCTATAAAAGAATGGCATTTTATAAAATACTCTTCATAAAGTCATTTTAATATTTTTAAAGCCAAAATTTAATAACTAATATAAGTTTCTCAAGTTATCATATTTTAAAGAATTTAAATTTTTCTTAGCTATCATTATATTAAATATAGTGAACAATTACACATCATATATTTCTCATCCTTTATTTTCTTCCTCGAAATGATTGTTTGATATATATATATGAGTATAGTAAATTTATGCAATGAAATGTTCAATATTATTAAATTTACCTCTTTTTCAAAGGAATAAGTAATGAAATATATGCATTTCGTCTGTGAGGGTTAGGTCAATTGGTAAGAATTTGGGCACTTACCAGGAGGAGACCTAGATTCAAACCTCACGGGCATGCCCAATCTAGGGCAAAGTAGTAGTTCGACAAGATTTTGTTGAGTGTGCACCAACTTGATGACAATGGTACCAACCTCAAGCCATCAGGGTCTCCTTCACTCCGAGTCATATTTACCAAGGCAAGATAGGGGTTATAGTGGTAGCACCATGATTTGACGCTACAATTAGAGGCAATACAACTTGAACCCGTGAAGAGTTGTTCAAAAAGGAAAGGTAGTTGTCGATTCCTCTATGTATCAAAACAAAATCTATGCATTCACTAATATGTTTCAATAGGTCAAAGCAATCCATCCTAATTAAAATATAAATTTGAGATATATTTTATGATTTACACAGTTAGTATTTTTCATGGGGCGTGGTGTGTGTGCATGATTGCATGAACTTGTGTAAAAAAAAACAGATGCAATCATCAAAACATTAAAAAATTCTTTGTACCATCAATTTTAATAAACATGAATTCAAATACTTTAATAATTATGGATTAATGTGAATTTGATCAACATCCTCATTAAATATTAACATGAATTTAGCCACTCATAATCATATATAAACATATAGGCCATCAATATTAAAATATTAGAATAACCTGGAGGATAATTTTGAATAGACGACAAATATTAGTGTTAAACCCCATTTGCATTTGATTTAATATGAACCTTTTGAGTTACTAGAATGGTCATGATAATTCTTCAACTTCTAAAGTGCAAGTTCCAAATCTTGGGACTTATAATTAGAAACAACTTTTCTAAATGTAATTATGTTCTCAATATTTATCTATTATATTTGAAGATGAATATCATCAAATTATTAATTAAAAAAAAAAAAACTTTTACTTTGAAAATATGATTACGATAATATGATATATAATATATATTTTTATATAATATTACATAAATCAAGTATACATATTTTTACATAATATTACATAAAATAAATATTTTTTTATTAGATGATAGAAAGAGTGTTAAAAGGATTATCAAACCTTTACAAAAGGATGTTGGAAGAGACCCCAAACCATTACAAATCTAGAGAGTATTCAATGAGCTCAAATGAATTACATCAAATAGAATGAATCCAAATTTCAACAAGAGGGTCAAATATTAAATAAAAATTGATCTATAATATCCACTTTAAAATTCAAAAGTGAAAAGAGCGTCAAAAAGAAAAACACAATGAATTTTGAGGCACTCGAGAAAGAGAAATACTGAGCAAAAACCAATGAGATGTTTAGCCAAAAATGAAGTCAAAGCAATCCTGTCTAGCGAGCACCTTACTAACCAGCAAACCATGACAAACCATTCATATACTGCAACCATGGAACGAGGTGAAGCAACCAAAAAATAGGGTATGGCACTGACATAAACTAGCAAGAGAAAATAAACACAAATTTTTGCTTTAAATTTGAACACCCTCGAATCACCTAGCAAAAAGAACAACAAAAGGATTTAAACAAAAAATTCTCACTTGCTTCAAAGCCCTCAGGGCTCACCCAATAAACCAAATGAAAGAAACCTAAATGCTCAAAATTTAAAATTGTGAAGTCCAAGGAGTGCATAGAAAATAAAACAATCTCGCCTTACGGGAGAGCCCAACCAAGGAACCCAACCTTCCTTTGACACGTGGTCCAACAAATAGTTGGAACCCTGTGAAGTGGTAAACAACACAAATAAAATAGCCATTAAAATGAGATCTGCAACAGAGAACATCGATGATAGGAAACCCCTCCAGCTCGAGAGCAAGCATTCGATGAAGTCTTATAACTTAAAACCAAATATTCTATTGGAATCCAACCAACCTCAAGGTTGTTTGAGGAGGATAATCAGGATAAATCGACCCAAAATAACATCTAAATGAAAATAAAATAAATATCCCATAAAAAAATTGAAACTTTGGAACCCTGGGATCCAACACAGCCAAAGAAGTTGGATCTATTAGCTGGTCCACCCTTTGCAACCCATCGAAGCTAGGGGACCCCACCAAACGAAGGGGCCATCTACAAATTCCATCCTCAATGATCATTGAGCCCAAGGTATCCCCTTAGAATTTGGATCAGGTAAAATGAAAGATCCAAAAGAACCACAATGAAAAAAAACCCAAATGACACCCACATCCAACAACAATCCCCAACAACCATCAGGAAAAAAGATCAAACATCCACCAACACAAGTATGACTCCACAAACGTTGAAGGCATAAGGTATTCCCTTGTTTTTAAATCAAATAAGAGATAAAATCAAATATTTTCGTAGAGAGACATCCAATTAAACAACACAAGCAACCAAAAACAATATCTTAGAGGGTAAAACCCAACAAAAAGGAGCGAGAGGCCTCCCGCTCAAAGAGAAAGGGTTTGAGAGCATTGGATCAGGAGCAGGAGGTCGCATCGTGCAAGCCCTCATAGACCCTCTCTACCATAGTGAGACTCAAGCCCTCACATACCCTCTCTTTTATGATGAGGTTCAAGCCCAAACAGACCTTATCTACCATGGTAAGGTCACCGAACCTTCGCAAACCTCTACCATAGTGAGGCTTAGATCCTATATAAAACATATATATTATAATTAGCTAGTTTTTTAATTTAAACATGAACATTATAATAAAGTAAAACATTTAGGTTAGGACAAACATAAATTTAAATAAAGTAAAAAACAACACAACACTTATATTCTATATATTCTACAAATTCTAAGAAAGACAATTAAAATTATGAGAACTTCATCAATGTTTTAACACTTATAAGAGAAACAATAAAAATTACAAGAAACTCAATAAAAATTATGAGAAAGTCATCAATGTTATATAATTGAAGCATATTAAACTAAAAGGACCTTACGTATGATTTTAGAATTTGTTTGTCATAATAACAACATTATTATTATTAATTTTAAAGACCAATACATCATTTTTTTTTTGAAAAGAAGGGTAAATTTTTTATTGAAATAAAAAAAAAATACAAGAGTCAAGAATCATATTACAACAAAACTGCCTCATCTAGGCATATCAACCTTCAATAAACTAGTAAGAGTTTGAGAGCACGCTGAAGGAATCTGATGCCATTCCCTAACACTCCAACCTTCTTGAAATTCTTAGGCCCATCTAGCCAAACTGTCAGCAACACCATTCCACTCTCTTAGAATATGAGTAAAAGCAGTGAAAACCATATGACAATGAAAACTAAGAATCTGCCTAACCACCCCTACCAACCTCCAATTAATATTGGTAAGATTACAAGTATTCAACAAATTAATGATAATTTAAGAATATGATTCACAAATTATCCTGCGCCAACCCAAAGCATATCCTTGCTCCAATGCATAAATAACAACAAGGGCTTCCATATAATTATTGGTATGCCTTCCTTTAAAACATGAGAAAAAGAAACATACCACACCACTGCAATCATGTCTCACTCCACCAATACTAGCATTTCCAAGATTAACTCTTGAAGACCCATCAATATTAATCTTAAGAACCCCCTAGGAGGGGGTTGCCATTTGCTATATCTTTGCACTCTATTATTGAATCCCCTCATGCTAAAATAAATAGTATTACATGGACCAGAAACTATCAAACCCAAACCATGCATAATATGGATCTCCACTATGTTCACATAAATATTAATATGATATTTATTAGACACAATTTCCTAGATCATTCTCAAAATTCTTTGCTAGACTTGAAAAATAGAGAGCTTTCTCCCTTGAAAAATTCTCTGATTCCTTTTAAGCCAAAATTTCTAGAATATACAGGAGGGACCAATATGCAAAGCAACTTGTAAAAATAAGACCTTAGTCGGAGGCCTTCTCAAAATCCTCTCAAAATACTATTTCCACACACCCCACCACAAATGCCAAAGCTGACATGCAAAACCGCATTGAAGAAGCACATGACCAACAAATTCCTCACTTTTTTCACATAGGAAACAAAAGGAAGGGCCAAGAAAACCTCTCTTCTGAATGTTATCCCATGTGAGACATATATTACGAGTGGCAACCCACAAGTAAAAATTGCACTTAGGACACGCAAATTTATTCCACACTTGCTTCCACCAAGGAACTTCCTCAATACCATAACACTGGTGATCCAATTCATGATATTTTGAGGCAACTGAGAAAATCCCTCTATTGTCTTGACCCCAAGACAACACATCATCATCTTGCGAAGAGAAGCATTCTCTAGAATCTAGAATGTGCGACAACTCCTATCTATCCTCCATAGAACCTCCAACAAGCCATTCATTGGGATACCTCCATTGGAACATTTCCATCTGAACAATTATCTTAACAACTTTATCCATCACTCTAGACCAACCAGCAGCAAAAAAATTTTGAGCAAGACCAAGAAGATGAGGATACTTAGATAAAAGAGTAGGAAAACCATCCCAATAATCGTGCCAAAAAATAATCTTAGAGCCTTTATGATAAATCCAAAACAACCCCTATCTTATAAGAGAGGCTCCCTTCTTCAGAGTGTTCCAAACAAAATAACCTTTACCAATAAAGCTATAACGAGGAAGTTCATCACCTTCCACCCCACAAAGATATTTATAAGAAAGAATTTTAGCCCAAGTTTGGTCATGATTAGTACACCAATGCCAATAAATTTTGGTAGCCAAAGCTTGCCCAAAAAGAGAACTCAAGTGAAGACCCAAACCGCCCTCTTGTTTAGGTCTACAAAGAGACTCCCATTTCACCAAAATCCATTGAGAGGATTCCAAATTACCAACCCATAAAAATCTTCGTGAAAGAGAATCAAGATCATGAAGAAAACTTGTCAGAGCAACCTGAATTAAACACCCACAGGTAATTTTTGAACCACAGGATTGAGGAGCAAAACCAGACCAAAAAAAGACAACCATCTTTAAGTCCAATGACTAACCTGAGTATGAAATTTCTCCAAAATGTTGGACCAAAAGCTCCTAGGTAGAGGACCAATAGATATAGGAACACCCAAGTACTTAAAAGTAAGAACTCCAACCTAAAATATGAGAATCTAAATAATTTTGGCCTGAATACGAGGATTAGTATTAAAGAAAAAAATGGAAGATTTAGCCTCATTAATATTCTACCCATAAGCAACCAAGTAAATATCCAAAATTATTCTAAATTTAGTTGCCTCCATAATAGAAGCAACACCCATCCGAGCAGTATCGTTAACAAACTACAAATGAGAATACACAGGAAAATTGCTACCCCATCTCCAACCATGAAGCAGACCCTAATTCACATGAGATTTTAAAACCTGCCCAAACCCTCAGCCATAATGATGAACAAGTACGGAGACAAGGTATCACCTTGGCGCAAACCTCATGAAGCATTAAACAAATAATAATGATCTCCATTAATAAGAATAGAAAAATGAGTTGTAATACAAATCATAACCCAATTAATCCACATAGGATCAAACCCAAATGTTATAAGATTTTTTTGAATAAATGACCATAGAACCTTGTCATAAGCCTTAGCCATGTCAAGTTTCATAAACATATTTTTTTCCTTAGACATACCCATTGAATGAATAGTCTCAACAACTATAACAACACCATCAAGAATCTGATGGCCTACCACAAAGCCTCCTTGCTCATTAGAAATAATCATTTCCAACCAAGGTTTTAGCCTCTCAACAATCAACTTAGTAATGATTTTATAAAAAATATTACATAGATCTATAGGTCGAAACATATCAAAATAATTTTCTCCCTCTCATTTAGGAATAAGATCCAAGAAGGTAGAATTCAAAGCCTTCAGCATCCGTTTATTGTTCAAAGACTCCTACAAAACCCTTAACAAATCAAATTTGATGATTTCCCAAAACTCCTAAAATAATTAAACTGGAAAACCATGTCTATGGAGATTTCTCTTTTTTCATATGAAAAAAAATACATTCTAGATCTGCAAGAGAAATAGGCCTTAAAATATCAACATTTATCTCAACACAAATAACTGAAGGTATACATCCCAAAATAATATTCTCCTCAACATTCATCCTAGAAGAATTCTCAATATAAAGTAAGGAAAAAAAGTTAACTGCCTCCTATAAAATATCATGGGTAGTTTTAAAATGAACTCCTCGAGATGAGACAATGGAAGAAATAACATTAACATACCTTCTAGATTTAACTGAGTTAAAGAAAACAACAGTATTCCTATCTCTTGTCTGCAACCAATCCAAACAAGTTTTTTTCTTCCAATAAATTCCCTCACAAAGTTCCCATTCTTCCAAGTCCTTCAAAGCCTTTGATTCCTCTTTAAGATTTTAGAAAGTCCTTGATCCTTGATTTTTCTAGTAATAGAATCAATCCGGTCTTGAGACATAGCTTTAGCATGAAAAATATTACCAAAAAATTGTATGTTCTACTTTTTAAGACAATATTTCACAAATTGAAGCCTCTTAGCAAAAGAGTGCATAGCAGTCCCATATAATGGTTTCCCTTGAATCCACTAGCATTTTACCAAGTCATATAAAGAAGGTTCTCAAAGCCACATTAACTAAAATTTAAAACTTGGATGATGGATGATACCCTGTTTAATAGTAAAAAGTTTGATTGGCCAGTGGTTAGACCCTCTCCAATCAAGAATTTCAGATATGGTGAGCCAAATATTATCAAATTAATAAGGAGAAATAAGAAATCTATCCAATATCTCATAAATAGATTCAATTCCACATATTTGATTAGATCAGGTGAACATACCATTACCTGACTTAATATCAACAAGATCTACCTGACTTAATATCAACAAGATCTAGAAACTGAATATTATCATTAAGAAGTAAAGAAGCCTGACCAAGAAAACTTACTCCACCCCGCTTTTCCTCCAAACAAGTAACAACATTAAAATCTCCTGCAACAATCCAAGAATAATAAGAAGCTAGAGCACGAACCTCTTGCACATGGTTCCAGAGATTAATATTTCTAGCAAGATCAGATGGGGCATAAACAATAGTTAAAAGAACCACTTCCCTTTACTCCTAACAAAGAGCAGCCAAAGAAAAAGAAGATCTAATAGAGACCCACCAAATCGAAAGAACCTTCAACATATTCCATAAACAAATAATACCACCAGAACTTCCCTGATCCCCAATTCCTTGAAACTTTCCACGAGCCCATAATTTAGAGGCAATAGTAAATAAACTATCCATAGACAACTTACATTGTAGGAAAACAACATCAGGCATATGAAACTTACTCATATCATGAATGGCATTTTGACAAGGGGTGTTATTCAAACCCCTTACATTACATGAAAGCATAATCATTTAGAGAAATAAGAGTCAAGATGTGCTACATACCAAACCTAGCATGTCAGCTAGGTTTTCCATGTGAATATTTCATATTTATTAGATTATATATTTTAGTTAAAATCATATATTGGTTTTAATATCCTTTCATGTATGTATTCGTATAGCCTATACAGTGGGGAAGAGCCCACACTGAGTGGCGATAGTTTCATTTATTCATTTAAAATATTGATTAATTTCTTTATAGTTATTTCTACTACGTATGTTACTAGTTTTCTTGAGAATTGCATTAAGAGTTTGGAGAGTCCGATCGTTAATATTACTGAGAGGATTTGTTCTTCTCCAAGTGGTATCAAGGGTCTTAGGTGAGCGGTCAGTGCACGGGCCCTCCCTCATTAAGAAATTTCATAATTGTCAGGCATGCACACAGTGGGTGAACAACCAAACTATACTTTGTAACACCCAAACCAACGATAGAACATACATTTTACCAAGCGTGGATACGAACGGAGGAACAACACGTTTCACTAGGTGTGGATACGAGGCATTGATTCAAGGCCATGTTTAGGGCCAGTTGATAAGAGGCATGGATAAATAGTATTAATGCCATTTTAGGGCCATGTTCATAGTGGGTATCTCAGTTACAAGAATAATGGTTGTCCAATAGTGAAACAACTCAAATAATTTAAAATTTATCTATGGGTTCCTCTAAGTACCCTCTTTTCACATATGATGGCCAAATATTACATAAGAAGAATCGTATTTACATCCCTCATAAGAAGTACCCTCATAATTTCATCAGCCTCCAACAGTATCAACCAGTTGAAGAGTCTGTCTGGCCTCATCAGTGCAGTTGTTGATTTGTGTGATTCCTTAAATCTTCTGTTTTATAGCCAGCAGTTCCAGGGGCACAAGGAGTCAAAGGCAAAATCTAAATATGATGGCAAGAACGATGATAAGAAGTTAGATGAGGACTACAAGGAAGACTGCTTGGCCTCTTGGCTGTCCATTCTATGGGATGTTTTTTTTTTTTTTTTGACCATATTCTATTATTTTTATATGGGCACAAGCTACTCTGCATGGTGCTTGCATGATTAGTTTTTGTCTTTGTTAGTTCTTTTTTGCGTCTTTCTTTTTTGATGGCCATAATATTAGGCTTCCATAGTTTAGTTTGGTTGTATTCTAATGGAAGAGTAGGTCTTGGCCATTTTTGTTGTCAGTTTAAACTTTTAGGGCTTGGCCTTTGTCCAGTTGGTCAGTGGACCCTATTTTGTAAAATGGTTTTGGGTCAACCAGTTAAAACCCGGTGTTAATTATAATATTCTCTTACTTACCAAAAAAAAAAAAAAAAAAAAAAAAACATCCCTCATAATTCACCAATCAAAGTATAGATTCTAGAAGAGTCACATGCTTCCCCTTCAGTAGGACATTCAGGGATTTTGAAAACCTACATGCGGGTTAAACAATCCTTTTGTTGGAAAGTATTAAAGGTAGAGGTTAAGCAATGGGTAGTTGAATGTGAAGTGTGTCAACGCAATAAGGGGGAAACAATAAAATAACCAGGATTAATTCAACCGTTACCTATTCTAGATCACCAGTGGGAACATATTTCCATGGATTTTATTAAAGGTCTTCCTAAGACAAAAAGAAAAATAGTAATTTTCATGGTAGTTGATTGCCTTTCCAAATATACTCATTTTCAGGCTTTACAACATCCATTTTCAGCAAGCAAAGCCAAGGCATTTATGGATTCAATTTTAAAATTACATGGAATGCCCAAAAATATTGTAAGTGATCGTGATCCCATATTTACCAACAATTTTTGGAGAGAATTATTTCGACTTAGTGGTACCAAATTAAATATGTCTTCTGCATACCATCCACAAACAGATGGTCAAACAGAGGTAGTTAAAAAATGTTTGGGTACTTACCTAAGATGTTTTGTTCAAGATAAAAAATATCAATGGAGTCAATGGTTGTCATTTGC
Source organism: Wollemia nobilis (assembly GCA_028583015.1). Lineage (NCBI taxonomy): Eukaryota > Viridiplantae > Streptophyta > Pinopsida > Araucariales > Araucariaceae > Wollemia > Wollemia nobilis. Next base: position 1,450,126 of record JAQPPZ010013020.1, on the reverse strand, counting down.
GGAATGGTGGTACAATACTTCTTATCATTCTTCCACTAAAATGTCTCCTTTTGAAGTATTATATGGAACAAAGCCACCAACAATTGCCGATTATGTACCAGGATCTTCCAAAGTGGCTCAAGTCGATGATTGGTTATAGAAGCGACAAGCCATGCTCACTATCTTGAAAGATAATTTGGTCCAAGCACAAAATCGTATGAAGTAGCAACAGGACAAGCATCATTCAAAATGAACATTCAATATTGGTGATATGGTATTCCTAGGTCTTCAGCCCTACAAACAACTATCATTGAAGCTCAAATCCAGTCAGAAGTTGTCCCCACGATTCTATGGTCCTTATAAAATTGTGTTGCATTGGTGAGGTAGCATATCAACTAGATTTACCCCAATACTCTCACATACACCCAGTATTTCATGTCTCCTATATCAAAAAGGTGATTGGCCAGAAGGTACACTCTCAGTCAGAATTACCAGTGCTAGATGAAGAAGGGCGTACCCATCTACAACCAAAAGAAGTGTTACAAACCAGATCACGTAGAATTAGATCTTGTCACATCAAAAAATTTCTCATCAAGTGGCAAGATTTACCTGAAGAAGATGCAACCTGGGAATCTGAAAGTATTTTCCAATCATTTCCAGCTTTGAGGATAAAGCTTTTCGAGGAGGGGAGTCATGCTACATACCAAACCTAGCCTATCGGCTAGGTTTTCCATGTGAATATTTTATATTTATTAGATTAGATATTTTAGTTAAAATCATCTATTCATTTTTATATCCTTTCATCTGCATATTCGTATAGCCTATACGGTGGGGAAGAGCCCACCCTGAGTGGCGATAGTTTCATTTATTCATTTGCAATATTGATTAATTTCTTTATAGTTATTTCTATTGCGTATGTTACTGGTTTTCCTAAGAATTGCATTAAGAGTTCAGAGAGTCCGATCATTAATATTACAGAGAGGATTTGTTCATCTCCAAGATGCCGCACTTTACCCTCCTGAATATCCATATTTTCCTCATAATAAGTGGATATCAGATCCCCCTCAACAAGTTGGGCCACATAGCTTACTGAAATAATCACTTTACTCATTGACTGCTCATTATCCATCTGAGCACCAAATGATTTTTTTGTAAATTACTAGTATAAAGTATTTCTCCATTAAATGGTAGCTGCTGACCATTATCAAGAGGATCTGCAAAAACTCCATCATACTGCTCCAAATCATCCAAAGCATCAAACCTATCATACAGACTATCAGATTGTCATTCATTAAAGGGTCTCTTCAAACCCCTTCCTTTATTGTGGGCCTTAACAGGAATGAAACCCTTCTTTTCTGATCCACAAACTAGCATATGAGCATTCCCCTTAACTGACCTGCTATTTGGCATTGAAGCTTTCCCTTTATTGGAACCAATATCCTGCATAGGAGTCTTCCCATTAGAGGACAAAATAGGAGAAGACTGTGGCTTAGAAGAGGAATTCCCAGATATTTTGGGACTTTTTCTTTGGATATGTCCGTAGGCATGACATATCCAACATCTAAAAGGAAGAGTATCATAATCTATCTATTGAATCCAAGATAAGGATCCAACACAAATTTCAAGAGAATCTAGAAAAGTTTTATTTAAATCTATCTCAACATAGACATGAGCACAAGAAACTACCTTTTTCTTTGTAATATGTTGAGAAGGTCCAACCAGTTTCCCTATAAATAATGCAATCGAGTGAAGAATATCAGTCCGCCAGTACTCTAAAGGTAACCAAGGAAAACGGACCCAAACTGGAACCCTCGATGGAATATCCTCTATAGGATTAAAACCCATATGCCAAGGCTTAATGAATAAGCCAAGCTCATTGTAAAAATAGGGTCCACCCTCAAAGACCTTAATTTGATCCTCCATGCAGGAAAAAACAACCATAAAATAATTTTTTTCTCCCTGCATGATCTTCATATCACCAATTGGGTTACAAACTGTGCAAGCCCAAGCTTAAAATGCAATAAGAGGAACCCTAATACCCAATAATTTATAAATAAAAGCATGTTTCTCCAAATATTGAACATATTTTGCAATTGATTCAAGTTGAATTACCAAAACATGCCTCTCAGTCACATGCTCAAGACATCTATTCACCTTTGAAGCTCTTAAAAACTCCAGCTTTAGAAGGACCAGCCCCCAAATAGAAGGGAATGATGAGTTATCTCCAAATATATATCCAGAGTCAGACGATCCTAAACTCATTAGGGCCTCTTGAAAAATCAAACCCTATGTCTCACCCGAGCCTCCAGCCATAGCTCAACACCAGCAGCGAGTGCCTCACCCCACAAGGAACGTGCAAAACAAAGTTATAGTAACATGTGAGATAGAAGAAGAGCAAAAAACCCTACACAACGCTAAAAATAAACCCCTCCCCCAACAACAATAAAATCCCCCCAGTCGTAAAACATACAAAAAAATAGCAGAAAAAAGAAGTCAGAGCTTGCACGGCCTATCACGACCATGCAAACCTACACTCCACAGGTAGAGTCATTTCCCTCTAGAATATTTCATTCTACTTCCAAGACCAATACATCATTTACTACAATTTCATCCTTATATATTTTTTTTAATAAACAAAATAAAATATAAAAAATATTATACAATTTTAAAATTAGTTTTATAAATTATAAAATATTTTTTTATAATATAAAAATATATGTAAAAAAATTTCATTCAATTCTTTCACCTAAGTCAGCCTACATGCATTGTATAAATAATAATAAATAAAAAAAATTATTGAGCAATTTTTATAAAAAAGGTTAAAAAAAGCAAACTTCAAAAAAAAAAAAAAAACTAGATTATATTATATCATTAATTGGAACATTACAATATTTTGGTGTTAGCACTCTCCATTAGCTAAAAAAAAAAATGATGTGGATTATAAGTAAAGTATCCATAGCATAATATACATAAGAATAGAATCTAATATCAACAAAAATCTTATAGCTATATCTTGCTGCAAGACACCAGATATCAGCATTCATCTGTAGGAGAGTTTGTTATATGAAAAATTCTAGGCATGTATTTCGTGAAATCTTCTACAGTCTTTAGAGAAGAAAAATAAGTAATAAAATCTTAAACTTGCTTATCATTGTTAATTATCTTCTTCTTAGTTTCCTGTTGGAATTTATGAAGATCTTGAATCATATGAGAAAGTTGACGAAGTTTGTAAATAACATCTCGAGGCGTGTTAGAAGGTCCATAGAATTGGCAATGAATGTGTCCCACATGTAACAAAATATCAAAGATCAAGTCTGCCAAAACTATATCCCATGGAGGAGAAGATCCAATAAACACTTTTTTGTATTTGTACTTCCAAATGTGCTTGAGAAGGATGAGTCTACAAACATCCCATAGTTTGGGGCATTGATCCAGTTGAGAAAAACCAAGCAGAGAAAGCTTCCAAGATCTAGTGAAAGAGGGAAAGAGAAAAGAGTAGAATATATCCCAAAATTGTTTAGCCATGCCACAAAACCAAAACAAGTGAATAAGAGTTTCTAAAGCATTACAAAAAGTGCACTGAGGGAGAATGTATAAAATCACAGCCAAACTTTCAACTATTGGCAATTTTTGCTACAAAATCCGCCAACCAAGAAGTTGAGTTTTTGATTCAACAGGAGATTTCCAAATTCGAGTAGCAAGAAACTACCATTGGGTATTGGTAAAAATCACTTGCCACTTTATATTGAGCTTAGATTATAAAGAATGTGGATACAGAAGATTTTTGTATAACCAACTAGAAGTAATGGAAGAGATTCTATGACCATTAAGCCATATCTATTCATTCCAAATATTATGGGCAGTTTTTCCCAAATTCATAAGTACCTCACAAGGTATATAAGCCATAAATAAAATATAATACTCTTTGAACCTAGAGGGAAGGGAGAAGTTAATATGGATATGGTTCCAGGTAAGAATTGAGCAGCTACTCGTATACTAGATATCTCTAATTCTAGTAATTCCTTTATTCAAAAAAGCTAGCCCATGAATAGCATTGCATAAAGCTAAAGGTTTATCATTATAGAGTATAATTTTATTCCACCAAATACTGTTAAGACTGATGCTCAGACCATGTCTCAAGGATTCAGACTTCCAAACCAATAAATGAGAAACTAATTGACAAGCTTTACAATTTTGGGTAACTGGAATAGAACCTTTAGCTATAAAATAAGGTGCATTAAGAACCTTATCCTCCTAATGTGTTTCTTTCCATTTACCTTTGTGAGTAGCTAGGGAGATTATGTACCGAAATAGGTGTTTCTAATTTTCATCACCAATAATGGCTCTAGCAACCAATTTTGTAGCCAAAATTTTGCTCTAGGTAAGAGGATCAATGATGCATAAGCCTCCTAAAGACTTAGGTTGAGTACAAAGTTTCCAAGATATGGGTGTCATACCCACATATCCATCCCATTTAGCCCATAAAAATATATGAATGATCGGAGTTAATTTATTATAGGCTACCTTGGGGGCCATCCAACAAGAGGAGTAATAAACATGAGAGGCTGCAATTATTTTATTCGCAACTTGAATTCTTCCTTCTAAGGAAAGAAATCGAGCTGGCCAAGCATTAATTTTTTTTTGAAGTCTTTCCATAACCCAATTCCACATATCCTTAGGAGAGATATTAATCCCAAAGGGAATTCCCAAATAACGCACAATCATACCATGAGGTATGATCTTCCACTCAATTAAGGAGTTGCATCCATGAGGAGAGGAAGAGGTATAAAAGACTTTAGTTTTAGAATTGTTAATGCGAGAACCAGAGACATCACAAAATAATTGAAAAATATCTTTAACTGCTTCCACATCTTGTTGGGTATTTTGAAGAAAAATAATGGAATTATCAACAAAATTAGAGTTAAGCGCATGCTTATACCCATGAAGCTTAATACCCTAAAGGAGGCCATCAGAATGATCCTTATGAAAAAGATAACCAAGAGCATCGAAAGCCAAAACATACAAAAAAGGAGCAAGGGGGCAACCTTTTTTGATAGACTGTTGAATAAGGAAGGAGGGGGAAATAGCTTAGTTAACCTAAACATAAGCTGAAGCATCACCAAAGAGCATACCAATTTGATTACATAATTTTGGACCAAAACCAAGCCAAGAAAGTATACTCAGAATAAAATCCCATCTGATTCTATCATAAGCTTTGTCAAAAATCTAACTTAACAAAGATGGAATCTTGATTAGAATATATATCCCACAATAAAATTTCCCAAGCCATCATAATATTAACTAAAATATAACGACCTTTAAGAAAAGCAGATTGTTCAGGGCGAACAATCACTTGAGCAATAGTTTTGATTTTTAAAGCTATATCTTTAGCTATGATTGTAAGAAACATTTAGGAGGGTAATAGGTATCCAATTAGATATTTGGTTATGATTTGTAGCTTTAGTAATAAGCTTTATAAGCCCTACATTGATATAAGCTCAAAGGGAAATATTATGAAGAGCTTCCAAGTAAATGTGATGAAGATCAGAGGAAATAATATGTTAATTTTTTCTTAAAACTCCACTGGAAGCCCATACAAGCCAGGAGCTGTGTCATTCTTCATAGAAAAAGAGCATTTTGTAGATCATTCATAGAAAGAGGATATTCAATTTGATATCAAATAATGGGATCAACTAAGGTGGGAATATGTTCTTGCACGTATTCCATTAAGATACATTGGATTTCATCCCTTGGCTCTGCTATAAAAAGTTGAGAGAAATGAGCTACAAAACGGTTCATGATCTCTTTAAAGTCAAAAATAAAATGACTTGAAGGGTCCTCCAACTCAGTGATCCTTTCTGAAATATTCTTATGTTTTAGGTAGTTAAACAAATTTAGTTCCTTTGTATCCCTAGGAGATCCAATTGAGGTGAGACATAACATGTGCCCCTTTAGCACGGTAAGACTTGTAAACTCTAGCATGATTTTCAACATTAGCTAGATCGCATTGAATAACAATGTTAGTAGGTTATTTCATAAGCATGTAGTGAATATGAGAGATCTACTTATGAAGGTGACTCTATTGAATCTTCTTACTATTGGCAATAGAGCGCCCATACCATATAAGGGATGAAACCGTATTGGAAATCGTGGTTTCAAACCATTTTATCCAACCAGTATTACCAGTTGGTCTAGGAAATCTATTCCATACATGCTCTACATGGAAAAAATAGGAAGTAATGTCAATGTGGGATACATTTAATGTGAAAATAAGAGGCATGGAATTAAGATAGATTGAGGAAGTTGCCACCGGGGTTCATGAGTGATAGTTTCCTGGTGAACTTTCCACATTCCTTGCGATTTGGGTTCACAAGTGACAGTCACCTTGTAAACTTTCCATATTCCTTGCCACCTGGGTTCATGGATGACATTTGCCTTGTGAACTCTCCACATATCCTCAAAATTACCCCAACATGTATTGCATAAAAGCACATAAGGGAAAAGAAGATATGTGTTGGCATCCATGTTAGAAAAACCATATCCAACCACTAGGCCCCAAATCAGCTACATCAACACCATAAACCAATTAAATATTAATATTTCCATTTGTATCAATGCGGGCCATAACAAGGGAAATTGTCATACCAGACTTGGAGGTTATCCTATTCAACTCCTTGATTGGCAAGGAGGTCAGTAGCTTTATTTTCTTCTTGGTAAACATGTTGAATTGTAACATGTATGATGCCTTCAATTATCTTCAATATTTCTTGGACAACATTGAACATGCTCCAAGCAGAAATCTAACATTTTTGGATGCATAGAATGACATTCATAGAATCATTCTCTATGATAAGTCTTTCAAATCGAATCCACTTTCAAATGAGGAGCCCAAGGTATAACACACGGGCTTCAACAAAATTATTGGTTTTACTGCCCATGGACTCAACAAATGTGCACATGACTTTACCTTGAATATTTCTGAAAAGACCACCTCCTCCAGCCCTACCAGGGTTTCCCTTTGAGGCTTCGTCAATGTTGAGCTTAACCCATCCACAAGGTGGGGGAATCCATTTCACCATTGACCTGTCAAATTTTGGAAGACCCTAAGGAGGGGTGTCGATATGAAATTTGAGAGTATTGAAAATAGATAATTCCCATTGGTTCTTGGGATTTTTAGCTTGGATGAGATTAGCATTCTCAATGGCAAATGACAGAGCTCGAGAGAACATTGATCTGGCATCTTTTGCATCAACACCAAAAATTATATTGTTCCTCTCCAACCATATATGCCACAAAAATGAGGAAAAGAATACGACCAAAAAGCATAGATTTTTTAGATTTAGAAACAAATTTGGCTACTGATGGCAAGCATCAACAAGAGTTTTTTGGTATACCCAAGACATTTTGGCCATATTGAGAAAGGAATAAAGCACTTCATTAGAGAATGAGCACTCAAGAAAGATATTGATCACAAATTCCCAACTATTTTTATAGAGGACACAACAATTAGGGAGTATTATGCCTCTATGGATTTGATTATCAATGGTCAAGATTTTGTTTAAAGAAGCAAGACAAAAAATGGGTAACTTTAGGGATTAGACTTTTCAACTAGACAGTCTTAAATTCAGGCCAGGAGTTGACTTATCTGGTTTGGGCATAGTAGGCAAACTTAACAATATAAAGCCCATCCTCACAAAGGTGCCAGAATGGAGAGTCTAAAGCATTTGGGTTACTAGGAATGATAGTGGTGTGCAACATACCAACAATAATAGAAAAATAAGAGGACTGGGCAATGTTGATGTTGATAGAGGGAAAGGGCTTCCATTTGGATATGTTATAGTTTTTAGAAAATAAATTACATAACATAGAACCAAATAGGAAATAAATGATTATCTTGATGTAGGAGAGACTAGCATCACTAATCAAAGGGTGATTGTTGAGTCATATTTCCTTTCAAACGTCAATAGATGTTCCATTTACTAGTTGCCACCTGAGCCCAAGTTTTAGGATGGGTCTTGTATTAATCATAGAGTTTCAAAAATGTGATCCAACCGAAAGCAGTTCATCACTTAGAAAGGCTCGTTGCTGCAAGTATTTATTCGTTATGATATTGATCTAGGTGGCTTGTTCATTTTAGATAATTCTCCAACCTTGCTTACCAATGAGATCAGAATTCATATTACTAGCTAATCTGAAACCCAACCCTCCCTAATTCTTCTTCAAATAGATCTTGTCCCAAGCAACCAAGATAAATATATTGGTATTTTTGCTTCATAACCAGAGAAATCTCATTTGTATATGTTCAATATTCTTACAGATAGAAGATGGATCTTTAAATATGGATAAGAAATACATTGGAGCACATTGCAAACAAGCTTAGACAAGAGTTACTTTCGCTGCCTAGCTGAGGATATAGCCTTTCCACCTGACCAACATTTTTTGAATTTTCTCTAAGATTTTGTTCCACATATTTGCAGGACGTTTACCATGGAAAAGGGGTATACCTAGATATGTGGAAGGAAGGCTTGATATGCTGCATACCAGGATTCTGGTAGTCATTTGTTGTCTATCAATGGGAGTATTCAGGAAATACAGTTTAATTTTTGAAAATTAACCTTTTATCCAATAGCAAGCTCATAGGATACTAGGATATTCTTGATTACCCTTGCTTCAGGAGCTAAAGCTTTGGTTTCCAGTAACATATCATCAACAAATTGTTGATGCATGACCATTTGGGAGATGGAAGAGGCATTTATACCAGAGATAGTACCATTAGATCAGGTATAACTGAATGCCCTCCCAAGGGATTCTACAAGAATAATGAAAAATAAGGGGAAAGAGGATCCCCCTACCAGATTACTTTGTTGCTCTTGAAATACCCAACAACAACACCATTTACAATGAAAGAAAACTAGGTAGACAAAATACATTCTTGAATTAGGGTAATCGACTCCAGATGAAAGCCAAATTTTGCCAACACAACACAAAAAAATCCAAGAGACCTTATATATATATTTTTTAAGCAAAAAACCCCTTGCCGAGCCACCTTGGTCTGAGAGACCACGAACAGGGGGTTCTACACCGTCAAAGTCACCCGAGGGTCGCACCCGACTCTGCCCGCACCAACATTATCAGTTGGATTTTGGATACCCAATTCAGCTTTTTGGTAGGGTGGAGATTTGAACCTGGGACCTCCCTTGGAGGATTGCCCTCTCCTATCCAACTCACCTACAACACCTGGGTAATCCAAGAGACCCTATCAAACATCTTGGTGATATCTAAGTTGAGAAAAAGGCTTGAATTTTTATTTTTGAGACAGAGTGGAGCAATTCATGAAAAATTATTATACCATCAATTATAAGCCTTCCCTTGACCAAGCTACCTTGACATAAATCAATAATACCAGGGAGAAATTTCTTCATTCTATTGGTAATGGTCTTGGTCAAAATTTTGTAGACGACATTGCACAAGCTAATCAACCTATAATAAATTTTTTTTTGCATTGACGAGTCTTCGGGACAAGGGTGATAAATATGGAGTTGAAGTCTCTCAGGATGTGCTTGGTTGCTTGAGAAAACTAAATGGCTTTGGTTACATTAGTGCTTATAATGTTCCAGAAAATCTGAAATAAGTAGGGAGAGAAACCATTAGGACCAGGTGCTTTATTAGTAGACATGGAAAACACAACATATTTAATTACATTTATAGAAAATTTGGCCAACAGTCTATCATTATTTTCATTAGAGACTAAACAAGGAATATTTTGGAGAAGGGAATCAGTAGCTTGAGGGTTACTCGGTTGACCCGCTCCAAGAATATTTTGGAAATATGCTACGACTTCACGTCTCACCTCCTCTTCATTTTTTGTGATGGTTCCATCTGACTTTATCAAATTTTTTATTTTGTTGATGCTTTTATTTTGGAGGGTGAGAGCATAGAAATACTTCGTATTGGAATTGGTTTGTTTGAGCCAGAAAGCTCTCAAATTTTACCACCAAAAAGTTTCCTCCATGGACAAAATATTGTGATATTCAGCCAGTAGCTCTCTTTCTTATTCCTTAAGTTGCACATCATGTTTCTCATATTGGATATGATTTTCAATGGTCAGGATCTTATCACCAATGATTACTTTTACCTCAAATAGATTCTCAAAGTTTTCCATGTTCCAAATTTTTATGTTGTTCTTGATATGCAAAAGTTTTTGAGTTAATCTTGCAATTGGGTTACCAATAATATATTTGCTCCACCATTCAAGTACTTTTCTTCCAAAATATGGGTGTTCAATCCACATAGGTTTGAATCGAAAAGGATATTTGAAAGAGGCAATATTCAGCCCTTCTAAAATTAGAGGTTTATGGTTAGACCCAATCCGAAGAAGACAGTGGAGAGTTGCATCTCCAAAGGATTTAAGAGCTTCACAAAAAATGAGAAATCTATCCAATCGCATTAAAATATGTTGTGCCCCCACTCCCTTGTTGGTCCAAGTAAATTTGCTCTCTTGAATGTGGATGTCCGTAAGACCACTGATGCCAGGAGCATCTAGTAGCACCTGATGCAGAAGCATCTAGAGGCAGAAGAGCCATTTTCAAAAAATTGGCTAAGGAAGGAAGATGTCGTGATTTCGTGACATGTCGCAAAATTGCAACCAAAAGAGGAGAGAGAAAGAGGAGGAGGAAAACTGTCGTGACATCGCGACAGAAAAAGTGTCGCGATATCGCGACACAAAGTGGGAGAGAAGCCAGCAGGGAAAAATTGTCGTGATATCGCGACAGAAAAAGTGTCGCGATATCGTGACACAAAGAGGAGAGAGAAGTAGTGGACGAAAGATGTCACGATATCGTGACATGTTGCGTTATCGCGACCCGTAGATGAAAGAAGGAAGCAAGGAGGAAAGATGTCATGATTTCACGACATGTCACAGTTTCACAACCAGAAGGCAAGTGAAGAAGCCAGCAGATGAAGATGTCGTGATTTCGTGACATGTCATAGTTTCGTGATCGAAAGGCAAGTGAAGAAGCCAGCGGATGAAGATGTCATGATTTCGTGACATGTCACAGTTTCACGACCAGAAGGCAAGTGAAGACACTAGCGGAGGAAGATGTCATGATTTCGTGACATGTCACAGTTTTGTGACTCACAAAGGAGAGAGATGGCGCAGACGAGGAGATGTCACGATTTTGCGACATGTCACAATTTCATGACTCACAGAGGAGAGAGATGGCATAGACAAGGAGATGTCGTGATTTCATGACATGTCATAGTTTCGTGACCAGAAGGCAAGTGAAGAAGCCAATGGAGGAGGATGTCGCGATTTTGTGACATGTCACAGTTTCACGACCCGCAAAGGAGAGAGAAGGCACCAGAAGGCAAGTGAAGAATCCAGTGGAGGAGGATGTCGTGATTTCATGACATGTCACAGTTTCACGACCCGTAGAGGAGAGAAAAGATGTAGAAGTGAAGATGTCATGATTTTGTGATATGTCACAGTTTCATGACCTACAAAGGAGGGCGAAGGTGCAGAAGTGAAGATATCACGATTTCATGACCTACAGAGGAGAGAGAAGGCACAAAAGTAAAGATGTCATGATTTCATGACATGTCACATTTTCGCGTCCAAAGGGCGAAGAAGGATCCGAAGGAGAAAGATGTCATGATTTCGTGACATGTCGCATTTTCATGACCAGAGGGAAAAGAAGGAGTCGAAGGAGAAAGATGTTGCGATTTTGTGACATGTCGCATTTTTGCGACCAAAAGGCGAGCGAAGAAGTCGAAGAAGGAAAATGTCATGATTTCGTGACATGTATTTTCATGACTAGAAGAGAAGAGGAAGCAGATGAAGGGAAAAGTGTCGTGATATTGCGACACAGTGATTTCACGATCCGAAGAGAAAGGAGAGAGCAAGGAGGTCGAAGCGTCACAATATTTCAACATGCAGCATTTTTGGGAGATCATTGCAGAATGAGTTCATTGAACGACACGTGGCAAAACTAGACAACACGTGGCACCAAGGTGCAGTGAAAGCGGACAAAGATGAAGAGTCACGACAGACAAAGAGGCACGGGAATCTAAAATGAAGGGCCATGAATGGAAGACAGATCGTCACACAAAAATTATAAAAGGGCAAGCCGAGGCATGCACAAGGGGTCAAAAAATAGTTGCAGGTAGAGGGTTGCAGTTGCGAGGCCAGAGGGCCATCCTGGCCCTGCTACGCTATTTTTTTTCTTCCAGAGGAGCTGGGGTCAGAAAACCATGAAACAGATGCATCGAACGTGAGGCAGTTTCAGGCTGTGTATTTCCTTCTAGAGATAGCTCAGAGTTCTTGGGTAGTGTAGGCAGATGCACCGAGCGTGAGGCAGTATACACTAGGATCATGGATCGTGCATGTCGGAGGACGACAGAGAATGGTGGTGCGAGTATTTACTTCCAGATGAAATATTGTAATGGCTGCGGTCATTGTCTGTATTTGTTAATATAGAACTACAGAGGGTCGGGGCCTCTAGAAAAACCTAGTGTTGTAATGAGAGGACATGGAGAGCCAAAGATTGCATATCAGTCTGTGGACTGTTGCTGTAATTTAAAAATATTGAATAAATTTATAGTTTTTGTAGATTGAAAATTTTTAGTCCCCATCAAGTGGTATCAGAGCGAAAAGATTCTGAGCGTGCAGTAGTGCACCAGGATCTATGGAAAAGTGGTGAGAAGAGATTGGGTTGATTAGAAAGAGTTTGAGTCCCTGTGTAGAAGAAGGTGACAGAATAGTGCAAAAGTGAAGGTCACTTCTCCACCAACCTCGGGTGTCTGATGCAGGAGCATCCAGTAGCACCTGATGCAGAAGCATCCAGAGGCAGAAGAGCCATTTTCAAAAAATTGGCTAAGGAAGATGTCGCAATTTCATGACATGTTGCGAAATCGCAACTAAAAGAGGAGAGAGAAAGAGGAGAGACAAAAAAAGTGTTGCGATATCGCGACACAAAGTGGGAGAGAAGCTAGCAGGGAAAAACTATTGCGATATCATGACAGAAAAAGTGTCACGATATCGTGACACAAAGAGGAGAGAGAAGTAGCAGACGGAAGATGTCGCGATATCACGACATGTCGCGTTATCATGACCCACAGATGAAAGAAGGAAGCAAGGAGGAAAGATGTCGTGATTTCACGACATGTCACAGTTTTGCGACCAAAAGGCAAGTGAAGAAGCCAGCGGATGAAGATGTCACGATTTCGTGACATGTCACAGTTTCATGACCGAAAGGCAAGTGAAGAAGCCAGCAGATGAAGATGTCATGATTTCGTAACATGTCACAGTTTCACAACCAGAAGGCAAGTGAAGACACCAGCGAAGGAAGATGTCATGATTTCGTGATATGTCGCAGTTTCATGACTTGCAGAGGAGAAAGATGGCAGAGACGAGGAGATGTCACGATTTCACATGTCGTAGTTTCACGACTCACAAAGGAGAGAGATGGCGCAGACGAGGAGATGTCACGATTTTGTGACATGTCACAGTTTCGTGACCAGAAGGCAAGTGAAGGAGCCAGCGGAGGAGGATGTCGTGATTTCGTGACATTTTGCTGTTTCGCGACCCGTAGAGGAGAGAGAAGGCGTAGAAGTGAATATGTCACGATTTTGCGACATGTCACAGTTTTGTGACTCGTAGAGGAGGATGAAGGCGTAGAAGTGAACATGTTGTGATTTCATGACATGTCATAGTTTTGCGACCTACAGAGGAGAGAGAAGGCACAGAAGTAAAGATGTCACGATTTTGTGACATATCGCATTTTTGCAACCAAAGGGCGAAGAAGGAGCCGAAGGAGAAAGATGTCATGATTTTGTGACATGTTGCATTTTCGCAACCAGAGGGCAAAGAAGGAGTCGAAGGAGAAAGATGTCACGATTTTGTGACATGTCGCATTTTCACGACCAGAAGGCGAGCGAAGAAGTCGAAGAAGGAAAATGTCGTGATTTCGCAACATGTCACATTTTCGTGACTAGAAGAGAAGAGGAAATAGATGAAGGGAAAAGTGTCGCGATATCGCGACACATAGCGATTTCGCGATCCGAAGAGAAAGGAGAGAGCAAGGAGGCCGAAGCGTCACGATATCACGACATGTAGCATTTTCGAGAGATCGTTGTAGAATGAGTTCATTGAATGACACATGGCAGCACTAGACAACACGTGGCACCAAGGTGCAGTGAAAGCGAACAAAGACAAAGAGTCACGACAGACAAAGAGGCACGGGAATCTGAAATGAAGGGCCACGAATGGAAGATAGATCGTCGCATAGAAATTATAAAAGGGCAAGCCGAGGCATGCACAAGGGGTTAAAAAATAGTTGCAGGTAGAGGGTTGCAGTTGTGAGGCCAGAGGGCCATCCTGGCCCTGTTGCGCTGTTGTTTTTCTTCTAGAGGAGCTGGGGTCAGAAAACCACGAAACAGATGCACCAAACGTGAGGTAGTTTTAGGCTGTGTATTTCCTTCTAGAGATAGCTCAGAGTTCCTGGCTAGTGTAGGCAGATGCACTGAGCGTGAGGCAGTCTACACCAAGATCATGGATCGTGCATGTCAAAGGACGACATAGAATGGTGGTGCGAGTATTTACTTCCAGATGAAATATTGTAATGGCTGTGGTCATTGTCTGTATTTGTTAATATAGAACTGCAGAGGGTCGGGGCCTCTAGAAAAACCCAGTGTTGTAATGAGAGGACATGGAGAGCCAAAGATTGCATATCAGTCTACGGACTATTGCTGTAATTTAAAAATATTGAATGAATTTATAGTTTTTGTAGATTGAAAATTTTCAGTCCCCATCAACCACACTCATCAACGAATTTAGCAAAAACTTTAAAACTTTATGGTGAGATAGGAGTACCTCCTTTTTTGTCAGTAGGGTATAATGATGAGATGAAATCACTAGCTATCATACAAGGCTAACTATGGAATATATGTCACATCTTCCTCATAGAAAACCATAGTTCTCGTCGGCCATACATAGTATTAGGAGCATACACATTAGATAAAATCAACTAAATATTTGAATCTTTGCAACAAAAAGCAATGTTGGTGATCCTATAAAAATATGATAAAATATGATCTTCTACTTTAGCAGGGTTCCATATGCACATAAGACCACCAGATGCGCCCCTAGTAGGGCTAGTAGGATTGGTAGCAACTCCACAATTTTTCCATATAGCCTTAATAAATCTATCTTAGCAGTTATCGTTGATCTTGGTTTCCTGCAACAAGATGATGGTCGGCTTAATGTATTTTTGAAGAACATGGACTTATACTGAGAGGGGGGGGGTGAACAGTATAATACTTAACCAATTAATAATTATAACTTTAGATAGTAGTGGCATCAATACAACATTAATCAAGACAGAAAGCATCACACATTGAAGACCCATTTTTAACGTGGTTCACCCAAAATGGCTGGGCTACGTCCACAAAACTTTTCTCTAAAAATTTGTTGGCAATTTTGGGTTTGAGATCCTAGCTCCTTGTCTATGAGTTGTCATTGATGTCAAAAGGAAATGGCATTAATGTTAAGACGATGTGTTGGCTTCAAAGGTGAAGATTCCAAGAGAATATTCTTAAGAGAATCCGGAGAGATTCCATTGGATAAGGTTTTTGGATAGGGTTTTTATTAAAACCAAGTTAAATGGTTTTTATTAAAACCAATGGAGGTTCTCCTTATTATTTAATTATTATTTAAAACCCTTCAAGGTTTTAATTAATTAATTATTTAATTAATTAAGGGAGAAATTATTTTTAATTTATTAAAAATACTTAAAGGTTTTTAAACCTTTTTTATTCTTAATTTATTAAAATTAATTAAGGGTTTTTAAACCCTTTAGAAAGCAATTTCGATTAAATTCGAAATTACGTTTCTCTGTCACCGACGTGTTCTAAAGTCCATGATTGGACTATAAATATGGGAAGGATCCTAAGGTTTAAATCCTCTTGAGAATTTCGAATGCATTAATTTTTGGCTGCGATCGATGCTCTGTTGATGTCGCGGAAGAAGAGAGCTCGCGTTTGAAAAACTTACGAAGTGCTTGTTCGTTGAAGTGGTAGGAAGTCTGTCTTAGACTTCGTTAGCCCCTTGTGGGCTAGTGACAGCATAGGCTGTGTTTGGGCTTTACGTAGGCGAAGGTCTGCGTTTTGATTCCCGCACAGGGAGTTGTGCATGGATTAAGTCACGTTTTTGTTAAAACGTATTTTTGTGTCACGTTTTTCAGATTCGTCAAAGACAACCATTTCGCGATTTTTGGATTCGTCAAGGGCAGCCATTCCACGATTTTTGGATTCTTCAAGGGCAGCCATTCTAAGGTGTGATTAATTTCTTGATATAATTTTTGGCATTGTTTAGCATTGTTTAAAAGACATAGGAGAAATAAGGGGATATTTCTTTGGTTGTATTTTTGAGATTAGTCTTTTGCTATGCTAAAGTTTAAAATGGAGATATAAGGTGTAAGTTTTGGTTGTTGTGTTTTTGGCTTCTTTGGTGGTTGTTTTCAAAAGAAGAAAAGCTAAAAGGTGTATTAAGGAAAGTTTTTATATGCTCATTTATCTTGGTTCTAACCCTAACTTGGTTGGAAGTTTGAGGGTTGTGTGTGGTGACATCTTTAAGGATCAATTTTCTTCTACTCCAATAAGGTATGGGCACATTCTTCTTATGAGTATGATTGGTGTATGTTTTCTAAAATAAGGTTGGAGTGAAAAGGTTTTCAACTAGGTTTTCTTTGATTGGGTGTAAATCCTATTTTCTGGTTTTTTGAAGACTACTTATGCATTGTTATCCTTAAAAAGAGTTTTTGATGAATGCATAATTTTTGGTTTGAGATAGTGGAAGCTTTGTGCACTAGGGTTTGTATTTGTGAGTCAAGCTACTTGCATTGAGTTGGTGGAACCCTTGGTTGGCTGTTTTGAGTTTGATGGTTGAGTTGCTTCCATAGAGGTTGTTTGATCAAGTTATTGCTTTACTTGATTCATGATATTGGGCTTACTCCATTGATTTGATTTGAGAAAGTTATTCTTTGCATTTGGTGATATTGTTTTGGTGGTTGTTTTGTTCAAATATATTTGGAGGGAAAAGGATTTCTACTTTGTTTTTTTTTCTTGTGATGATTGGTTGAATGCTTCAAGGTTAATGTTGAGTTGAATGATTTTGGTTAAACCTTGTCTATAAGCATTGTTGTTAAAGCCCTAATTGGTTGAGAAAAGATATTGGTTGTGGAAAGAACATGAGTATCATTGTTATATGAGATATTGCTTGTTTGGCAATTGTTGGGTTGTGTTTCATGTTCTTGAGAAAAGCATACTACATCTATCTTATTCTTTTGAGATTGAGATTGAGTTGAGATTGATAATTGGGAGTTAAGTATAGATCATATTGAGTCTCTAACAATTCTCTTTATGTTTCTATGAGATTTGAGATTGAGTTGAGATTGAGATTGGGAGTTAAGTATAGAACATATTGAGTCTCTAACAATTCTCTTTATGTTTCTATGAGATTTGAGATTGAGATTGGGAGTTAAGTATAGAACATATTGAGTCTCTAACAATTCTCTTTATGCTTCTATGAGGTTGATGAATCACATTGGGTCTCTAACAATTCTCTTTGTGGGTTCATGCTAAGCAAGTTTTTCTTGGTCAACTTGTGAGCTATTTTGGACAGGTTCCATTGGGGACATGTGAGCTGGTTTTGGACAGGTTCCATTGGGGACTTGTGAGCAGGTTTTGGACAGGTTCCATTGGGGACTTGTGAGTAGATTTGGATAGGTCCTAGCAGAGGACTTGTGAGCTGAGATTGATAGTTCTATCAAAGAACTTAAGGACAGAGGTACATTGGTTCTATCAGAGAACCTGAGAACAGATTTGGCAAGTCTTTAAGAAGGCTTATGGATAGAGGATTGATTTGTTCAAGAGTTGGATAGACCTGACAGATAAAGAAAGACTTGTACTAGACCAACTAACTATGTTTGGTACAGGTTGCTGAGCTATTGTGGACGTGATCATAGAAGGCAGAGGTCTCTTAGGCTAAGCATTGAGTACAGGAGGTCTTCGATGGAAAGGAGTTCCACGTGCTGGCAAGAGGTAGAGGTAGTTGATCTTCTGAGGGATCATTTCTAGAGCAAAGGGGAAGGTATCTCCTTTGAGCAGAGGCTCATAAATTCAGATTGGGGGAAGGTGTCTCCTTTGAGCCAAGGCTCATAAACATTGTAATTGGGAAGGTTTCCCAAAGAACTTTGAGATAACTTTTAGAGAAAGGTTTTGTGGTCGTAGCCCAAGCATTTTGGGTGAACCACATTAAAATTGGTGTCACTTTGTGGATGATTTTGTGCATTGCTTTGATATTTCTTTGAGTATATTGCTTTACTGTTTTGAAGTATAAAGGAAAAAGTAAAAAGAGGTCTTATACTGTTCACCCCCCCTCTCAGTATAAGCTTGTGTTCTTCAATTGGTATCAAAGCCGGTTCCTTCGAAAAGTTTAATAGCTTGAAGGAAGATCTTACAAGAACACAAATGGCAAGGAAAGGCAAAAGTAAAACTATGAGACACAAGAAGAAGAAAACACACATGGTCATGAAAGAAAATGAAGATGAACTCAATGTTGCTATTTTGGGAGGAAGAATGGAAATAGATTCAAGAGATGAATCAAATAGTGGAGAACAGGCCAGATTAATAAAGTTTTGCACCAGAGGTGGGAAGACCGGTCACTTTGCAGCTAATTGCTCACAAGGTAGAGAATGTTTTGTTTGTGGTCAACTCGGTCATAATGAATGTCAGTGCGATGGGTTTAGTAGCAGTGAATATGAAGATGATCAGTTCAAAATTGGTGAAGAAACAGATTTCGAACAGGAATGTGATAAAGAAGGAAGTGATGCAGAAGCAAATTGGAAACAAAAACTAATTTCAGCTCTGAGTAAAAAGGTTGAGGATGCAGAAGATATAATCACCAGTTTGAAAGTACAAATAGAAGAATACATGAAAATTTCTAAAGATATCAAAATACAATTAACCAGGAAAATAGAGTATTGCAGTAAGCTAGAAAAAGAAATTGACGGTTTAAGAATGCAGACAGAAGAAATGAGTAATAAAGTCGATATATGTAGCAAACATGAAGAGGAATCTAACAAATTTGTTAGCAATCTGAAGTTGCAAATAGAAGAGTCCAAAAGGAGTGAAGAAACTCTCAGGTCTCATATCAATGAGAAAGAGACTATTTGCTGCAAACAAGAAGAAGATATTGTTTCATTGAAGAAACAACTAGAAGAGGCCAATACAAATCTTAAAATCAAATATGAGCACAACAATCAAGAAAAGAGGTATTCTCACAAGCACAAGAAGAGTTTCTACCTAGACAAAGCAAGTAAGTGTTCTAGTAGTGATAGTGAAATTTCTTCAAGTGATAATAAAAATGAGATGTTGTTCATATCAGAAAAAGAGGAAGAACCGAAACATAGATTCATTATCATGAAATGTCTTAGATGTGGAAATTTTGGTCACCTTGAGGATGATTGCACAAATAATGATTTGGTTTCTAGTATGTATGAGGATGCTTCAGAAAACTATAAGGAAGATGCATGTATGGTTTTTGAAAAGGGTAGCACCTCTAGTGATAAGAAATCTGAAAAAAGGCTTTGATGATTCAAAAGGAAATCAAATAAAGGATCTTAAAGGTGAACTTATTAGTGCTCTTAGTGCTTTGAAAAAGGAAAGAAAGAAGAATGCTAGACTCAAGGATAAGTTAGATGAATGTTGTATGAAGAGATATGATCTTATAGAAAGTCTTGACTTCTCTATAGCTAAGACACAAGAACTCAAGGATGAGTTAGAGTCTAAGGTTCTTGAGTATAGTGAGTTAGAACAAAAAATGGCTTCTTTGAAAGAGGAAACTAAAGAGTACAAGGATAAGCTTCACAAGTTTCAAGATAGCTCCAAAAAGGTTAAGTCACTCATCAAAGGTCAAAGAAAGACAACAGATAAAATAGGCCTTGGTTTTGTTAAGTCACACAAGGAACAAGTTGGAGAGTCTAGTAAGAGACTCCAAAAGGAAGAGAGTTTTGATGAGGAAAGTATTTCAGATCATAAGTCCTTGAATGATAGATGCACAAAAATAGAAAACATAATTCAGAATGAGAAGAAGAAGTTTTCAGGACCCAAGAGGTCAAATAAAGGAAAGTTTCAAGGCAGATGTTTTGCTTGTCACAGGTTTGGTCACATGGCTTCACATTGCATGGCTCAAGTGAAGAAGGTAAATGACAGTTTCAGAAGTGCTAGTTACTTTCAAGGGTATTGCTACTCTTATCAACAGTTTGGGCACAAGGCAGTTTATTGCAGGGCAAATAACAAGAACAGGTTTGATCAGAACAGGTTTAATCAGAACAGGTTTAGTCAGAACAGGTTTGGTCAGAACAGGTTTGGTCAAAATAGGTTTGGCCAGAATAGGTTTGGTCAGAACAGGTTTGGTCAGAACTGGTGGATTCAAAGAACAGGTATGCCTAAAAGAAATAACATTGTTACTTGTTATAAGTGCAACAATGAAAGTCACACAACTAGAAAGTGTAGAGCTGAAATTCCATAATACAGGAACAGGAACAGTGGCATGATCAGGTCCAAGGATCAAGGCATGGATAAGAACAGGGATGAGAATAAGAACAATAACAGTGACAAGAACAGGAATATGGACAAAGATTTCAAGAGAAGGCCTGGCAAGGAAGTTATAGACGCTGATGATGATCAGTGCCTAATGGGATTTTTACTCCCACCCCGGAATTAATCACCTCAACAGGAGGTGGGGGAGGGACTAAGCTAAGAGGCTCATTCTTAGTCTCGATCCCCAAAGGTGACCCTTTGCCATTGATGACAAAGGGGGAGATATTTGAGTAAGGGGGAGAGCCTCAAGATAGGGGGAGATGTTTATGTTGAGTTTTTGTTGTTGAGAAGCATGGTTTGCCATCAATGACAAAGGGGGATATTGTTGGCAATTTTGGTTTTGAGATCCTAGCTCCTTGTCTATGAGTTGTCATTGATGTCAAAAGGAAATGGCATTAATGTTAAGAGGATGTTTTGGCTTCAAAGGTGAAATATTCCAAGAGAATCTTCTTAAGAGAATCCAAAGAGATTCCATTGGATAAGGTTTTTGGATAGGGTTTTTATTAAAACCAAGTTAAATGGTTTTTATTAAAACCAATGGAGGTTCTCTTTATTACTTAATTATTATTTAAAACCCTTCAAGGTTTTAATTAATTAATTATTTAATTAATTAAGGGAGAAATTATTTTTAATTTATTAAAAATACTTAAATGTTTTTAAACCTTTTTTATTCTTAATTTATTAAAATTAATTAAGGGTTTTTAAACCCTTTAGAAAGCAATTTCGATTTAATTCGAAATTACGTTTCTCTGCTGTTGATGTGTTCTAAATTCCACGATTGGACTATAAATATGGGAAGGATCCTAAGGTTTAACTCCTCTTGAGAATTTCAAATGCATTAATTTTTGGCTACGATCGATGCCTTGTTGACGCCGCGAAAGAAGAGAGCTCGCGTTTGAAAAACTTACGAAGTGCTTGTTCGTTGAAGTGGTAGGAATTCTGTCTTAGACTTCGTTAGCCCCTTGTGGGATAGTGGCAGCATAGGTTGTGTTTGGGATTTGCGTAGGCGAAGGTCTACGTTTCGATTCCCGTGGATGGAGCTGTGCATGGATTAAGTCACGTTTTTGTTAAAACGTATTTTTGTGCACGTTTTTCGGATTCGTCAAAGACAGCCATTCCACGATTTTCAGATTCGTCAAGGGCAGCCATTCCACAATTTTTGGATTCTTCAAGGGTAGCCATTCTAAGGTGTGATTAATTTCTTGATATAATTTTTGGCATTTTTTAGCATTGTTTAAAAGACATAGGAGAAATAAGGGGATATTTCTTTGGTTGTATTTTTGAGATTAGTCTTTTGCTATGCTAAAGTTTAAAATGGAGATATAAGGTGTAAGTTTTGGTTGTTGTGTTTTTGGATTCTTTGGTGGTTGTTTTCAAAAGAAGAGAAGCTAAAAGGTGTATTAAGGAAAGTTTTTATATGCTCATTTATCTTGGTTCTAACCCTAACTTGGTTGGAAGTTTGAGGGTTGTGTGTGGTGACAGCTTTAAGGATCAATTTTCTTCTACTCCAATAAGGTATGGGCACATTCTTCTTATGAGTATGATTGGTGTATGTTTTCTGAAATAAGGTTGGAGTGAAAAGGTTTTCAACTAGGTTTTCTTTGATTGGGTGTAAATCCTATTTTCTGGTTTGTTGAAGACTACTTATGCATTGTTATCCTTAAGAAGAGTTTTTGATGAATGCATAATTTTTGGTTTGAGATAGTGGAAGCTTTGTGCACTAGGGTTTGTATTTGTGAGTCAAGCTACTTGCATTGAGTTGGTGGAACCCTTGGTTGGTTGTTTTGAGTTTGATGGTTGAGTTGCTTCCATAGAGGTTGTTTGATCAAGTTATTGCTTTACTCGATTCATGATATTGGGTTTACTCCATTGAGTTGATTTGAGCAAGTTATTCTTTGCATTTGGTGATATTGTGTTGGTGGCTGTTTTGTTCAAATATCTTTGGAGGGAAAAGGATTTCTACTTGTTTCCTTTTCTTGTGATGATTGGTTGAATGCTTCAAGGTTAATGTTGAGTTGAATGATGTTGGTTAAACCTTGTCTATAAGCATTGTTGTTAAAGCCCTAATTGGTTGAGAAAAGATATTGGTTGTGGAAAGAACATGAGTATCATTGTTATATGAGATATTGCTTGTTTGGCAATTGTTGGGTTGTGTTTCATGTTCTTGAGAAAAGCATACTACATCTATCTTATTATTTTGAGATTGATATTGAGTTGAGATTGATAATTGGGAGTTACGTATAGATCATATTGAGTCTCTAACAATTCTCTTTATGTTTCTATGAGATTTGAGATTGAGTTGAGATTGAGATTGGGAGTTAAGTATAGAACATATTGAGTCTCTAACAATTCTCTTTATGTTTCTATGAGATTTGAGATTGATATTGGGAGTTAAGTATAGAACATATTGAGTCTCTAACAATTCTCTTTATGCTTCTATGAGGTTGATGAATCACATTGGGTCTCTAACAATTCTCTTTGTGGGTTCATGCTAAGCAAGTTTTTCTTGGTGAACTTGTGAGTTGTTTTGGACAGGTTCCGTTGGGGACATGTGAGCAGGTTTTGGATAGGTTCCGTTGGGGACTTGTGAGCAGGTTTTGGATAGGTTCTATTGGGGACTTATGAGCAGATTTGGACAGGTCCTAGCAGAGGACTTGTGAGCTGAGATTGATAGTTCTATCAGAGAACTTGAGGACAGAGGTACTTTGGTTCTATCAGAGAACCTGAGGACAAATTTGGCAAGTCTTTGAGAAGGCTTATGGACAGAGGATTGATTTGTTCAAGAGTTGGATAGATCTAACAGACAAAAGAAAACTTGTACTAGATCGACTGACTGTGTTTGGTACAGGTTGCTGAGATGCTATGGACATGATCATAGAAGGCAGAGGTCTCTTAGGCTAAGCATTGAGGACAGGAGGTCTTTGGTGGAAAGGAGTTCCACGTGATGGAAAGAGGTAGAGGCAGTTGATATTCTAAGGGATCATTTCCAGAGAAGAGGGGAAGGTATCTCCTTTGGGCAGAGGCTCATAAATTTATATTGGGGGAAGGTGTCTCCTTTGAGTCGAGGCTCATAAATATTGTAATTGGGAAGGTTTCCCAAATAACTTTGAGATAAATTTTAGAGAAAGGTTTTGTGGACGTAGCCCAAGAATTCTGGGTTAACCACATTAAAATTGGTGTCACTTTGTGGATGATTTTTTGCATTGCTTTGATATTGCTTTGAGTATATTGCTTTACTATTTTGAAGTATAAAGGAAAAAGTAAAAAGAGGTCTTATACTGTTCACACCCCCCTCTCAGTATAAGCTTGTGTTCTTCAAAATTTCCTCAAATTTCTTTGGGAATCCTTCCCAATTACAATTTTTATGAGCCTCGGCCCAAAGGAGATACCTTCACCAAATTAGAATTTATGAGCCTTTGCTCAAAGGAGATACCTTCCCCTCTGCTCTGGAAATGATCCCTCAGAAGATCAATTGCCTCTACCTCTTGCCAGCATGTGGAACTCCTTTCCATCGAAGACCTCCTGTCCTCAATGCTTAGCCTAAGAGACCTCTGCCTTCTATGATCACGTCCACAGCAGCTCAGCAACCTGTACCAAACATAGTCAATCGGTCTAGTACAAGTCTTCCTCTGTCTGTCAGATCTGTCCAACACTTGAACAAATCAATCCTCTACACACAAGCCTTCTCAAAGACTTGCCAAATCTGTCCTCAGGTTCTTCTCAAAGAACCAGTGCTCCTCTGTCCTCAAGTTCTCTGATAGAACTATCAAAACTCAGCTCACAAGTCCTCTGCTAGGACTGTCCAAATATGTCCCCACCGAAACCTGTCCAAAACTGCTCACAAGTCCCCATCGAAACCTGTCCAAAACCTGCTCACAAGTCCCCACCGAACCTGTCCAAAACCTCAGCAAGCTCACCAAGAAAAACTTTCTTAGTAGGAAATCACAAGGTGAATTGTTAGAGACCCAATGTGATTTTTCAAACTCATAGAAGCATAAAGAGAATTGTTAGAGACTCAATATGTTCTATACTCAACTCCCAATCTCAAAACTCAACTCAAATCAACTCAGCTCAAACTCAATCTCAAATCTAAAAACTCAACTCAAACTCAATCTCAAATCTGAAAACTCAACTCAATATCTGAAATGGATAGGATAGAATGCTTTCTTTCAAGAACATGAAACTCCAACAATTGCCAACTATGCAAAGAATCACATAACAATGATACTCATGTTCTTTTCACCATCAATTAGGGCTTCAACAACAATGCTCATCAAACAAGGTTCAATCAACACCATTCAGCTCAAAACACAACCTTGAAGCATTTCACAATCAACATCAGAAAAGGAAACAAGTAGAACTCCTTTTCTCTCCAATATTGTTTGAACAAAAGCATCCACCAACTCAACTCACAATAGCACACACAACTTTTCAAATCATCAATAAAGGAGTAAGCTCAACACTTTAACCAAGTAAAGAATAGCTTGATTATTACCAATTTAATGAAAGCAAATATCAATCTCAAAGCTGCCCACTTAAGGTTTCACAACTTCACACAAGAAGCAATTGACCTTAAAACATCATGCTTTCATTTCCATAAACAACCAAAAGCACTCTCAACATTACAAGAAAGATTTAACCCTTATACACCTTATTTCTCCCTTATAGTCTTATCACAAATAAAATTTATCTCTCATAAGAATGCAATAAGAAATTTCAACAACATCTTCAAAAAGAATCTTTTATCAAAATACAAACAAGCTTTAAACTCCTTATAACTCCTAAGCTGTTTTTCCCTCTAACAAACTTCCTCCATCCGCAAAAACACTTAGCAAAAATTAATTTCGAAAATACCTTAGCCACATCAAAAATCGCTATGGGGAAATTTGC
Organism: Wollemia nobilis; assembly: GCA_028583015.1. NCBI lineage: Eukaryota > Viridiplantae > Streptophyta > Pinopsida > Araucariales > Araucariaceae > Wollemia > Wollemia nobilis. Next base: position 1,424,599 of record JAQPPZ010013020.1, on the reverse strand, counting down.
GCATGAATTCTAACACCACCCGCTACGTCCACTTCACGACGAAAAACCCTTTCGCGATATTCGAACGCGGAACCTCCCGTTCGGGTAGCGCGCCAACAGCCTAGCCGCTACCGATGCGCCAAAGGCACCCGGTGAGGTTTAAACCTCACGCTGTTAACCTTGATCCTTCTGCACCAGGGATAAAATGAAACCACAGTCCCTTCCTTTCCTCTGTCACGACACGACGACAATAAAATTTACGACGGATTCGACAAACGGCGAGTGCAGACAAACGAACAGCGGATCCACGAAAAACAGCGAAGACACAGTCGAATTTACAACGAGCAACTCCTTTCGAAATTTGGATGGGATGAATCTTTGTTTTCATCGAGGGAGATTTATATGCAATTTACCATAAGCTCTTTGACGTCGGCGAGGAGTTTAACACGTCGACGGAGGTCTTGGCTAGCGCCCACAATGTTAAAACATTTGCGCCATGGATTAGGAGAACCCATTGCAAATAATAATTTATTTATTTAAAAATAATTAAATGGAACCTTAACAAGGTTTTTAATTATTTAAATAAATACTTCCTCCTGGACCCAAATGCATTAAACCAATGCATCCACCTGTAATCTCTAAACCTGCCAACTTGGGGTTTGCAAAAGACCTTTGAAAGCTGTCATGTCGTAACCTTCATCAAAACAAATTATTTGACATCAAATCAAATTCCTTCAAGAGCTTCTTGACATCAATGACAACTTATACACTTGAGCAAAGGCAATGTACCCAAAGTACCCAAAATTGCCAACAATCTCCCCCTTTGTCATTGATGGCAAACCTTTACTGAAAACACTTCTCAAGAGCCAAAACTGAAACCAACTGTGCTAACAACTGAGAAACTGTGCCCACAACTGAGAATCTTCCTTTGAAGTTTTGCTCCCCCTGACTTGAAGCTTTCCTCTTCACTTTGAAGCTCTCCCCCTTACTCATATCTCTCCCCCTTTGTCATCAATGGCAAAGGGCCACCTTTGGGGCTCGGGACTAAGAATGAGCCTCTTAGCTTAGTCCCTCCCCCACCTCCGCGATGAGGTGATTAATTTTGGGGTGGGAGTACAACTCCCAATTTCTCCCTTAGATACTCAAACGTATCTCTTGGAAGAGGTTTGGTGAAGATATCTGCAATCTGCTCTTTAGTAGACACATACTCTACCTTGACTTGCTTGTCTTGCACTTTCTCCCTTAGAAAGTGATACTTGATGGAAATATGCTTTGTCCTTGAATGCATTACCGGATTTTTGGAAATACTTATGGCACTTGTATTATCACAAAGTATGGAGATGGGTTGTTCATGCTTGATTTTGAAATCCTCCAAGGTAGTTTTCATCCATAAAACTTGTGTACACCCAGCCACTGCTGCTATGTATTCAGCCTCTGCTGTAGATAAGGAAACTGAAGGTTGTTTCTTACTTAGCCAAGAAACCAAACTCTTTCCTAGAAAGAATGCTCCACCACTAGTGCTTTTCCTGTCATCAATACTGCCACCTAGATCTGCATCTGTATAAGCTATGAGAATGAAATCATCACCTTTGGGATACCAAAGCCCAAAGTCCATAGTGCCCTTCAGATATCTGAATATCCTCTTAACTGCTATAACATGAGAATCTTTAGGAGATGCCTAAAATCTTGCTACTAACCCAACTGCCTGCATGATATCTGGTCTAGTAGCTGTAACATATAATAAACCGCCAATCATTGATCTGTACAACCTCTGATCTGCCGCTGGAGATTCATCATCTTTACTCATCTTGCACCCTGTAATCATTGGAGTACACACTGGTTTGCTGTCCATCATCCCAAATTTCTTCAACATTTCTTTGATATACTTTCCTTGAGAGAGAAATACACCATCTTTTGATTGAGCAATCTGAAGACCTAAAAAGAATGACAGCTCTCCAATCATAGACATCTCAAATTCCTTCTGCATGGTGTTAGCAAAATCTTTGCACATCTGAGTATTATTTCCCCCAAAAATAATATCATCAACATAGACAACCATAATCAGCATATCATCACCTTCATTCTTAATATACAAATTGCTATCTGCCACACCTTTCCTGAAGCCTTGCTCATGAAGATACCTGTCAAGTCTTGAGTACCAAGCCCTAGGTGCTTGCTTTAACCCATACAAGGCCTTTTTAGTTTACACACATAGTCTGACTGTTCTACGAGAGACACTCCTTCTGGCTGTTCTATGTAGACTTCTTCTACCAACACCCCATTTAGAAAAGCTGACTTTACATCCATTTGATATACCTTGAATGATTTGAAGCTTGAAAGGGCCAAAAACATTCTGATAGCTTCAAGACGAGCAACAGGAGCAAACGTCTCTTCGAAATCAACACCTTCTACTTGAGCATAACCTTTGCAGACTAACCTAGCTTTGTTTCTGACAATATTTCCATCCTCATTGAGTTTATTTCTGAATATCCATTTTGTGCCAATGACATTCTTGTCCTTAGGTCTTGGAACCAATTCCCAAGTTTCACTTTTCTCTATTTGATTTAGTTCTTCATCCATTGCTTTTACCCAAAACTTATCTGCACATGCTTCACTGAAATATTTTGGCTCAATCTGAGATAATAATGAGACATTTGTAGAATCATGTGAGGGAATGACTCTTCTTCTTGTTTGCCTGCTATTTGGATCACCAATGATCAAATATTTGGGATGATGTTTCTGAACATATCGTGAAGGAGTTTTGGGAAGCAGTTGTTGTCTTTCCTCTTCTTCATCTGAAACCTCTCTGAAATCTTCTTGACAAATTTCATCATCGAGTTCCTGGACTGGTTCTCTTATCCCTGTCTTTTCATCAACTGTTACATTTATGCTCTCTACAACTGTATGAGTTCTTTTGTTGAAGCATCTGTAGGCCTTGCTTTTGCTGGAATACCCAAGAAAGATTCCCTCATCACATCTAGGATCAAACTTACCCAAATTCTGATCTTCCCTTCCGATGAAGCACTTACTCCTAAACACTTTGAAGTATTTTACTGTAGTTGGTCTTCCTTTCCACAACTCATAAGGAGTTTTATGATGATTGACTCTAAGTTGGGCCCTGGTGATAATGTAGATCTGTTGTCTTGATTGCCTCTTTCCAAAAGCCATCTGAAAGTTTTGACTCATTTAACATAGCTCTAGTCATATTTTCAATAGTTCTATTTTTCCTTTCAACTACTCCATTTTGTTGAGGAGTTCTTGCTGCTGAATATTCTCTTTTTATTCCTTGTTGTTCATAGTATTCCACAAATTCATTTGAAGTGAACTCTCCTCCTCTATCTGATCTTAAACATTTGATTCTCTTGTCAGTCTCATTTTCAATCATTTCTTTGAAAGCTTTAAATTTTTCAAAAGCTTCAGATTTTTCTTTGAGAAAAGTAACCCAAGTCATTCTAGAATAATCATCTATAAACAACATGAAGTAGCTTTCTCCCTGAATGCTCTGAGTTCTGGTAGGGCCACATAAATCAGTATGAATAAGATCCAATGGTTTTGAAGAAGTATACCCTTTTGATTTGAAACTGGTTCTGGTCTGTTTTCCATGTTGACAAGGACCGCAAACGATGTTATGGGGCCTTTTTATTTTGGGCAAGTCTCTAACTGCTTTCTTGTTACTAATATTGACAAGATTATCAAAGCTCAAATGCCCCAATATTTTATGCCATAACCAACTCTCATCTTCTTGAGTTAGAAAACACTTTTCCTTTTTTATCTCACTTAGCATGTAAAGATTGTTTGGAGTCCTTGTAGCACTAGCAATGAGTTTTCCATTTTTTTCTTTACTTATCTCACATCTATCTGAAAAGAAAGATACTATGTGCCCTTGATCACAAAGTTGACTCACACTTAGAAGATTATGTCTTAGGCCTTCTACATAAAGCACATTTTTAGTTTTGGATTTCCCATCCAAACTAAGAGTCCCTTTACCACAGATTTTAGCTGACCTGTTATCTCCAAAACTGACTGTTCCTCTGTTTGTTTCTTTTAAGACCAAAAAATTTTCCTTTTCACCAGTCATATGTTTTGAACAACCACTATCAAGATACCATTTCTCTACTTTGTCTTGAGCATGAAAAGCAGTTTGAACTATCATTGACTTAGATTTGATCTCATTTCTCTTTTTAGTGAACTCAAGGCTAGATCTATCCAAGCTGCATATCCTTGCTATATGCCCAAAATTATTGCACTTGTAACACATGACATCTTTATTCATAAGAGGTGCAAAAGAGTTAACATTTTCCTTACTATGGCTATTCACAGACTTATTGCAATGCATAGCTTTGTGACCAAATTTCTTGCAGGAAAAACAATAGCCATGGAAAGTATTATGTAACCTGTTTTGATGCCTTGGATGATTGTTCTTCTTGTGACCAACTGGAATCCACCGCTCTTCAGGATGAAGATTGATCTTGCTCGAAGCCCCTGTTTCTTGAATGGTGATACCATCCTTCTTTTGCTTTTCACATGAAGTATTCTGTCTGAGAGCCAACTGTTCCAACTTCACTCTAAGAGACATAACCTCTTCTTCTAGTTTCTCGCAATCAGCTTCCTTTCCTTTGAGAACCTCTGTCGAACCTGTTCAACCTTCTTCCCTTCTTTAGCTAGAATTTTGAAGTCTATAATACTTTGAGACAATTCTGATCTTGCTATTTCTTCTTCCTGACATTGATGCTTGAGAACAGAATTCTCTTCCCTAAATTTCTCAAGCTTTCTTAAAGCCAAGAGGAATTCACCTTTGAGATCGAACTCAACCTCTTCATCTCTTTCTGAATCTGTATGTTCCTCTGATAGATCCTTCTCCAAGCTGTTAGGCTCTTTCTGGAGAGACCTGCTCTGATACCAATTGAAGAACATGGACTTATACTGAGAGGGGGGGGTGAACAGTATAAGACTTAACCAATTAATAATTTTAACTTTAGATAGGAGTGGCATCAACACAACATTAATCAAGACAGAAAGCATCACACATTGAAGACCCATTTTTAACGTGGTTCACCCAAAATGGTTGGGCTACGTCCACAAAACTTTTCTCTAAAAATTTCCTCAAAGTTCTTTGGGAATCCTTCCCAATTACAATGTTTATGAGCCTCGGCCCAAAGGAGATACCTTCCCCCAATCAAAATTTATGAGCCTCTGCTCAAAGGAGATACCTTCCCCTCTGCTCTGGAAATGATCCCTCAGAAGATCAACTGCCTCTACCTCTTGCCAGCACGTGGAACTCCTTTCCATCGAAGACCTCCTATCCTCAATGCTTAGCCTAAGAGACCTCTGCCTTCTATGATCACGTCCACAACAGCTCAACAACCTGTACCAAACACAGTCAGTCGGTCTAGTACAAGTCTTCCTCTGTCTGTCAGATCTATCCAACACTTGAACAAATCAATCCTCTACACACAAGCCTTCTCAAAGACTTGCCAAATCTGTCCTCAGGTTCTTCTCAAAGAACCAGTGCTCCTCTGTCCTCAAGTTCTCTGATAGAACTATCAAAACTCAGCTCACAAGTCCTCTGCTAGGACCTATCCAAATCTACTCACAAGTCCCCACCGAAACCTGTCCAAAACCTGCTCACAAGTCCCCACCGAAACCTGTCCAAAACCTGCTCACAAGTCCCCACCGAAACCTGTCCAAAACCTCAGCAAGCTCACCAAGAAAAACTTTCTTAGTAGGAAATCACAAGGTGAATTGTTAGAGACCCAATGTGATTTTTCAAACTCATAGAAGCATAAAGAGAATTGTTAGAGACTCAATATGTTCTATACTCAACTCCCAATCTCAAAACTCAACTCAAATCAACTCAGCTCAAACTCAATCTCAAATCTAAAAACTCAACTCAAACTCAATCTCAAATCTGAAAACTCAACTCAATATCTGAAATGGATAGGATAGAATGCTTTCTTTCAAGAACATGAAACTCCAACAATTGCCAACTATGCAAAGAATCACATAACAATGATACTCATGTTCTTTTCACCATCAATTAGGGCTTCAACAACAATGCTCATCAAACAAGGTTCAATCAACACCATTCAGCTCAAAACACAACCTTGAAGCATTTCACAATCAACATCAGAAAAGGAAACAAGTAGAACTCCTTTTCTCTCCAATATTGTTTGAACAAAAGCATCCACCAACTCAACTCACAATAGCACACACAACTTTTCAAATCATCAATAAAGGAGTAAGCTCAACACTTTAACCAAGTAAAGAATAGCTTGATTATTACCAATTTAATGAAAGCAAATATCAATCTCAAAGCTGCCCACTTAAGGTTTCACAACTTCACACAAGAAGCAATTGACCTTAAAACATCATGCTTTCATTTCCATAAACAACCAAAAGCACTCTCAACATTACAAGAAAGATTTAACCCTTATACACCTTATTTCTCCCTTATAGTCTTATCACAAATAAAATTTATCTCTCATAAGAATGCAATAAGAAATTTCAACAACATCTTCAAAAAGAATCTTTTATCAAAATACAAACAAGCTTTAAACTCCTTATAACTCCTAAGCTGTTTTTCCCTCTAACAAACTTCCTCCATCCGCAAAAACACTTAGCAAAAATTAATTTCGAAAATACCTTAGCCAACATCAAAAATCGCTATGGAGAAATTTGCGCATGAATTCTAACACCACCTGCTGCGTCCACTTCACGACGAAAAACCCTTTCATGATATTCGAATGCAGAACCTCCCATTCGGGTAGCGCGCCAACAGCCTAGCCGCTACCGATGCGCCAAAGGCACCCGATGAGGTTTAAACCTCACGCTGTTAACCTTGATCCTTCTACACCAGGGATAAAATGAAACCACAGTCCCTTCCTTTCCTCTGCCGTGACACGACGACAATAAACTTTACGATGGATTCGACAAACGGCGAGTGCAGACAAACGAACAACGGATCCACGAAAAATAGCGAAGACACAGTCGAATTTACAGCGAGCAACTCCTTTCAAAATTTGGATGGGATGAATCTTTGTTTTCATCGAGGGAGATTTATATGCAATTTACCATAAGCTCTTTGACGTCGACGAGGAGTTTAACACGTCGACGGAGGTCTTGGCTAGCGCCCACAATGTTAAAACATTTGCGCCATGGATTAGGAGAACCCATTGCAAATAATAATTTATTTATTTAAAAATAATTAAATGGAACCTTAACAAGGTTTTTAATTATTTAAATAAATACTTCCTCCTGGACCCAAATGCATTAAACCAATGCATCCACCTATAATCTCTAAACCTGCCAACTTGGGGTTTGCAAAAGACCTTTGAAACTGTCATGTCGTAACCTTCATCAAAACAAATTATTTGACATCAAATCAAATTCCTTCAAGAGCTTCTTGACATCAATGACAACTTATACACTTGAGCAAAGGCAATGTACCCAAAGTACCCAAAATTGCCAATAATTTTCTCATAGATGAAAGGCTTCTTTGTTTGGTTCGTCCATTAAGACTTCTCACATTCCATGAGAGAATATTAATTTGGAAGGCTTTGAATATTTCTTACCTCCTCCATGCGAAGGTGTCGAAGGGTGTTTGGTTATGTTCCCCTCATCTGTGGAAACCTTAGAATGATTCTTATTAGCTAAAGAGGATATAATGGTGGGTTGAGAGCCATTAGCAATACTCTCTTCAGCTTCCTTTCAACTTAAATCCTATTTTCTAGGCCTCCCTCTTTTTTCTTTATCACAATTTGTGTCAGCTGAAATTTTATTTTAATTTCTGGAAACAGATTTTTGAGGGTTAGGGTTTTGGTTATCAGAACTTGTATCAAGAGCTTTCAGCCCAGAACTAAGTACATATTTTTTAGGAGAGGGAGATATGGGAATAGACACATTGATCAAAGGATCTTGTTGATTCAAGGGTTTGCCATACTTAGATTGAAGAAATTTTAGAGATTCAACAAAAAAATGAAATTTAGAAGGTCCTGTATGTGAATGGGATTACAAAATATCATAGGCATCAAAACAGGGCTGCAAAGGTTTATCTATGTGATCACTGATAGGATTTTCTATAGAATCACACAAAGGTCCAAAAGGTTTTGCTTTAATAAAGAGTGAGCAATTTTTTTTAGAGTGATAAGATTCAAGGATGGAGAAATTACCTCTTTTTCCTTCGTCTTCAGGACTTCTTTGCGCAACAACAAGCTTCCCGATGTCAATTATGGCGGCCAAATTCTGAGTTGCCTTAGCTTGGTAAATTTTCTTTCCATGAATAGGTCCATAATTAGAGTTAGTTGCTATGAATTTTTGGGTTGGATTTTGTACAATCTCCTTTCTTAGCAACAAACATTGGATCTTCAAGTGATCTTGGGTGTGGCACTCAATACAAAATACTGGTTTGTTTTCATAAAAATGGTCTAGCATCTTCTTTTGGGGTTGCAGATGAGATTCACATAGGTGGGTAACTTCGAATCAAGATTTTCCATCACATAGATTATGGCATGAGTTAGCCTTGGTTGTGCTTTCATCACAGGATCAAGGGCAACAAAGTCCCCAATAGCTTCAGAAGCCAGGAGAAAAATTCTCTCATCCCAATATTGGAGGGGCAGGTTGGAAAGCTAGAACCAAATAGGCACTAAATTTATAGATTGGGTTTTAGGATCGAACCCCTCCATCCATTTTTGCAAGAACAAGCTTCTACGATTGTAAAACCAAGGTCCACCAGTTAATTTGTGGTTGGTATCTTGCACATTATTGAGTCTTATGAGGAAAAAATATCTAGACATGGCCTTTATTTCCATGGATCCACTGGGTTGCCATTTTATCGATGCCTATTTCCTTATTTATTCAATGTCAGGTCGACCTCCTATGAATTTCCCTATCAGGGATAAAGAGCTTCGGCTAATATTCGATTTCATAACACTAGGAGGAATGGATATGTCCTTGCCATTACAGGTGCAAGGGTTTGGCTCAAAAAAATATCCGCATGTCCTTGGATTCTAAATTTATTAGCATAGGACTTGGGAGAATATTGAGACTGGATTGAAAGGTGTTTTCTAACAGTTTGATCTTCAAAAACTGCATGTGGAGTATAACCGCTAGTGGTGTGGCCTCCAGAAGGGGGTCCATTTGGGTCACCAATACCTATATCTTTCAAACCGTCGTCTTTGGCATTGTTGGGAGGGTTCTCTAGATCGTCACCATCGCCATTGTCAGATTTAGTTTTTCTGCCTATTGAAAAATCAAACTTTCCATCACCATCGCCAGTTTGCACCATTTTTCATAATGTTGCTACTCTCCACGGTAAGTATTGTTAATAATCCATAACAACAAAGGCCTCTTGCCTTACATGAAAAAGGGGATTTTGTTTTCCGTTTCTTTTTCCAAGTTTTTTCCTCCAAGGACAAGGGTTTTTTTCTGAATTTTCAAACCTACAATTCTAAAATATCATTTACCGTACTTAAAAAATAATATTTATTTTAAATCCTACACTTCTAATTGAATTTTTATTTTTAAATATAACATTTATTTATTTTTTTTAATTTTATCTTGATTAGTTAATTTTAAATTAATTTTAATATTAATATTAATTCTTTTAATAGAATATTAGATGAGCATAAGCAATAATATTATTTTTATTTATCTTCAAATCTATTTTTGTTAATAGTATATTATAAATCTCTCTCAATTAAATTATATTTTTATTGTAATTGTAATCCCTATAAAAAGTGCCTTTATGTACAGTTGTTAGTTGAAGTTCCATATGAATATGAATAAGTGACGAGACTTTTTTTTTCATTGTTTTGGAAACTACCACTTCCATCATTTTTTTTGCTTTCCTTTAGAAGCACTATCAACTTTTCTCTGATTTCCTTTAGAAGCATTATAAAACTAAATTTTCATAAACCCAATTTTTAGATATTTCATTTAACCCTTATCAAAGTATATCCTTTGTTTTAATGTCATTGTCGCCTATGACTCTTCTATGTATGTTCAAATCCTATAACAAGTTGTTACCACCACTTTTCTATACTTGAGACTTTCTATGATGATGACCATATCGATAAATAGTTTGCTAGAGAGACAATAATATGGTACTAAACTTGGGCATGTTTTAAAAACTCTATTATTCATTTCAAGCCATAAATTCTAAGAGATAATGATTGTACCACTCCTCCACCTTCATGAAAATACATAATGCTTTAGCTTTGAAATAATTAATTCAACAATTCATCAAGTCTATCAATGTTGATGGAGCCACCCAATAGATTTTTATAGTTTTTAAAGAATAACTTCAAATGATGTAAGCAAAAGAACAATAAAGAAGAAAATATTATGATGTTTCTAAATCCTTCTCACAAAAGGTACATGTAAAGGGTCTATTATATCCTCTTCTTTGTAGAGTCTTTCTTGTAAGAATCTTACTTGGATTTGATAACTAAACGAATGTTAAGGCCTTAGCTAGAACCTTTAGTGACCAAACATTCTTCCAAGAAAAACTTTGGGAGTAAGAAATTTTGATTGTTCCAAATCCTTGTATTCTTACTTGATCAAGTATCCACCATATTTTGATATATTCTAAACTTTTTATTTTTTTACGAAAACCCTATAAATAAAAATCTTAAAGCATATTTTGAATTTCATTTGTAATTTGTTTAAGTTCCTCTCCTTCAACTAGGTTACTAATAGAAATTCATGATCTAGAATTTCTAGGACTTTTACAAGCTAGGCATTATAGAGCCAATTGTTAACATTATTAAGACAATCATTGCCATTTTGAGTCATAGAAAATAGGATAAGGCTTTAACCATGCATCGGGTAAAAAGTTTGTATAAGTCCCTCATTGACCATCTAATATGTTTCTTCATCAATTGCAAACTGTGATATGAAATTCCATGTTGACAATCCTTTAGGTAGGGTTATTTTCCTAAATAATTTCATTGTCTAGCCTATATATTTTTTAAGTAACCTTTTTTCCATTGATATTTAAATAATCTCCACCCAAGGTTTGTTCTTAAGGCCAAACTCATAAGTCTGCAAATATGCAAGACTACTTGTCTAATATTATTTCCTTTGAAAATCATATTCCACTTATAAAAATAAAATCTAAGTTTTTAATTTCATCGTTTCCAAAGAAAGTATTTTTTTTGAGTAAAAGCTAAGATTATATTATGTAATCAATCAAAATATTATAATAATATGGTGTTAGCACCATTCACCAACAAAAAAATAAAATTATATGGATACGGAGTAAAGCATCCACTGAGTACACATAAAAATAGAAGCTAATAGAAACAAAGAGACTATAGTTGTATCTTTTTGCAATATGTCAGATATCATCATTCATCTATGGTAGATATTGTAATATGATGAAGTTATGGGTATGGTATTGATTATATCTTTTAAAGTCTTCAAGGAAGAAATAGAAGAAATGAGTTCCTAGACTAGTTCATCATTGTTTGCTACCTTCTTTTTCATTTTTTGCTAAACCTTTTGAATATCTTTGATCATGTGGAAAATCTCATGAAGCCTATCAATAACATATCCTAGTTTATTAGAAGATTCTTGAACATGCAAATGAATGCATCCCAAATGTAATAGAAGATCAAAGGTCAAGTCTGCTAAAACTATACCCCATGGAGGAGCAGAACTAGTAAACACTTTTTTTCATATGAACTTCCAAATATACTTAAGAACAATAAATATACAATCATCCTAGAGATTGATACAATGATCCTCCTAGAAAAAACCAAGCAAAGAAATCTCCCAATATCTAGAGGAGGGAAATAAAAAATGTACAAGATATCCCAAAATGGTTTAGCCATGTTATAAAACCAAAAAAATGAATAAGAGTCTTTGAAGAATTACAAAATTTGCAATTAAGGGGAAATATGTAAATTTGGAGGCATGCTTTAAAATGTTAGGAATTTTTTATGCAAAACCCACGATCCGAGTAGCTAAGTTTTAGATTCAACAAGAACTTTTAAAATTTGAGCAGCAATAGACTATCATTAGACATTGGTATATTTTACTAGCCACTTGACATCGAGTTTAGAGTCCAATGATAAAGAACACAAGTTTTTTATACATCCAACTAGAATTAATGGATGAGATTCTATGGTTAGTAAGCCATCTCTAGTTAATCCATATATTATAGGTAGTAGTTCCCAACTTTGTAAGGACCTCACATGGAATGGAAGCCACAAAAATATCATAAGACTCTTTGGACAAAGAGGGAAGGGAGCAATAATTATAGATCTAAGTCAAGATGAGAATTGAGTAGTTACCCAAATATCAAATATCTCTTAATCTAGTTATACTCTTCTTCAAAAATGCTAGTCCTCAAAGAGAATTGTACAAAGATAATGGTTTATAATTATGGAGAATAAGTTTATTCCAGAAAATACTATTTATACCAATGCTTAGACCATGTCTTAAGGAGTCAGAATTCCAAGATAATAAATAAGAAATTGATAGCCAACCTTTCTAGTTATAGGTAAGAGGAATAGTGTTAGAAGTTGTCATTGATGTCAAAGGCATGATGGTGTGCTTGGGCAAAGTAATCAAGGCAAACATACTTTGAGTAGAGCTTGGACGAATTATTCAAGGCAAATATATTATCTTCAAGGGTGATGTAATATCAAAGGTTGAAATATTTAAATTAAATATTTAAATATTTCCAAGTGTGCAATGGGATAAGGTTGAAATATTATTATTGAGGTGGAAAATATTTACCCTTGCCTAAGGTTGAAATATTATTATTGAGGTGGAAAATATTTACCCTTGCCTAAGGTTGAAATATTATTATTGAGGTGGAAAATATTTACCCATGGCTAAGGTTGAAATATTATTATGAGTGCATATATGAGTCGACGTCTTGAGCTTCAAAGCAAGTGGTGAAAAGATGTGTATAAATACAAAGCCAAAAAAATTTTAAACATCAATATTTTCGATCGTGTGTCTTCGATATCTGGCACAGTGGGTGAGAAGTTATAATTCTGAAAGGAAGGGAGCATGGTGAGTGAAAAAAAACATGAAAATAGGTAGATTGGAGTATGACCACCATTGAAGAAGATTGCTACTATTTTTGTTAGACATAAAGGAGAGTGTGACTTACACTTGCATTCAGAAGGTGAATGAAGGAATGAGACCACGACTTGTGAAAGAAAGAGACTATGACTTGTGATTGCATTTGGAGGATGAATAAAAGGAAAAATATCTTTGGCATGCATTTGAATCCAAAGTGTAAACAAACAAAGGAAATAATGGTGAATCAAGCTACCATGAAGAATTGAAGACGAATGAAGGTGTTGATAAATCAAGCCTAAGTAATGCAACAATCAAGTGGAAGATGTAAATTGAATATGAACGAAAGTTTTGACTAATTAATAAAGATATACCCAACACCAATAAAACAATAATCATCCTCGAGTATGGCAAACAAGTGTTAGAATGCATTTAATCTTTGAAAGGATAATTTTTTTTTGGAATACATTGATTTGATTCAAAGAATAAGTCAAAAATAAATCTGGTGCAATATCAAGAGGTAACCATATTTATAAAGTTAAAATTTTATTGATATATAGAAGGTATAAGATTATAGTTAAGATTTTATGAAGTTGGTCAAGGTTTCATTCAAGTAACTCATCTACCCCGAAGAGGAGATTCTTCTAACAGTGCATAAAGTTTGGAGGAATGAAAGTCTTTTCAAGGACAACAAAGCGCCAACATTGAAAGCACTTACAGAACATTGAAGATGTTTGTTTGTCAAAGGTCTCTTTCGTGTCTCATATAGATAACATATGCAATCAAAAGAATAAAGTGAATATTCAGAATCTACAGATAGAAGAGTGAAGCAATGTTGCCATTGAGGCTACTGGGTGAGAGTACATTGAGAAAGGTGAACAGGATCAACGACATCAAAACATCAGAGATAGAAGAACTAAATGACATCACCATTGAGGTGGTTGTGCACCATGACAAAGTAGAATTAGGACATATTGAGGAAGATGAAAATATTCAAGCGATAGGAGAACTAAGTAACACAACATTGAGGTGGTTGTGTGTAATGGGAAAGAAAAATTAGGGCACATTAAATAAGGTGAAAGGATTCAAGCGATAGAAGAACTAAGTCACACTGTTTTCAAGGTTACTAAGTGTTTTGACTACACAAAAATAGAGGTAATATTTCAAATGAGTTAAAAGGTATAAAGTCCCATTTGCATTGATTATTTTTCTATCATGACTTGGATTGGAGGAGAATAGAAAGAATTCATTTAAGAAGACTGCAGATTTCTTTTATCCTATTTGAGTAAAGAATGACAAATATTGTGCTTCATATATAACGTATTGAATAACACATTGGCAAAGACAAATAATGTTATTGTATAGTTGAATAAAATCATGAGGAAGGCATTGGCATTTGTGGTATCTTTCACAGTGTGAGATTGAGAGGAAGCAAGGTAACGAAATTCGAAAAAGTTCAATACATAGGTCAGTTATCTAGCGCTTGACTAGGGTTATCTTGGAATGAAATAAGCATGAGACATGTGGAAGCAATAGACTTAATGTGAAGAATATTATGCTCATTTAAAGTTTTAAATACTAGCATATCACTCTTTATATGTTCATAAGGTTAAACAAATTCTGGAAAGAATATATTTTGGTTGAAAAAGGCAAATAGGAAATAACAGGCATTGTAATATCCTGATGAGCATATTTAGAAAAAATTTGAGTAGTGTTTGTGAGCAGATTTCAGCAGTGCTTGTGAGCATATTTGGGAGTAAATCTAAGCAATGTTTGTGAGCAGATCTAGGAGTATATTTGAGCAGTATTTATGAGCAGATTTGGGAGAAACTATGAGCAATTTTTGTGAGTGAAATTGGGAGCAGATTTGAGCAGTGTTTGTGAGTAGATTTGGGAGCAGAATTGAGTAGTGTTTGTGATCAATTTTTAGAGCAAAAATTGAGTATAGGGGATTGGTGTCTCCTATGGATTTGTGCCCATGAACTTTTATAAGGGAATTGGTTTCAACTATGGGTTGGTTCCCATGAAATTATATAGGGGATTGGTGTCTCCTGTGGATTGGTGCCCACAAATTTGTATAGAGGATTGGTGTCTCCTATATATTGGTGCCCACAAACTTGTATAGGGGATTGGTGTCTCCTGTGGATTGGTATCCACAAACTTGTACTAGGGTATTGGTGTCTCTTGTGGGTTGGTTCCCACAAAATTTATTGAAGAAATATATAAGCAATAGTTTGTTGTGGTTTTCCCCCGAAAGGGTGTTTCCACATAAAAGCATGGTCTCTTATGTGTATGGAAATTGTGCATTGATTTATTATTGCATTCATATTATTTTTGTTATCATTTGGAAGGAATTTTTTTATCTTATAATGTTCACCCCCCTCTCAGTATAAGCTTGTGTTCTTCAATTGGTATCAAATCGGGTTCCTTCGTGAAAGCCTAACCAATTGAAGGAAGATCTTACAAGAACACACATGGCTCACCAAGAAGGTTTTTCGTCAAATAGGGATCCATTGTTTTATGGGACTAACTATGCTTTATGGAGTGTGAGGATGCAAACTTATTTGATGGCACATGGTTATGATATATGGCAATCCATTGAGGATGGATTCACACCACCTACAACTCCTACCATGGATAAAGATGGCAAGAGACCATATGAAAATAATTTCAGGGCAATGAATGCAATATTAAGTGGGTTATTTGAATCATATTTTGTGAAATTCATGCAATGCACCTCAGAAAAAGAAATATGGGACAAGTTACAAAGAACATATGAAGGATATAATAATGTTAAAATGGTAAAACTTCAAACCCACAGGAGGAAGTTTGAAGACTTAAAGATGAAATATGAGAAAGATATTACCAAATATCTACTTAGTGTTGATGAAGTTTTCAACACCATTCATAGAATTGGAGAAAGTATTGAAGACTCTAATATTATTCAAAAAATATTAAGGTCACTTCCCATGAGGTTTGATGCAAAGGTATCAGCGATTGAAGAAATGAAGGATCTTAAAACCTTAAGCATGGATGAGCTACATGAAATTCTCACAACCTATGAGATGAGGATTAAAAAATATCAAACATCCAAACATGAGGCCATGTTTAAAGCTTCAAAGAAGACAAATAATAAATAACCAAAGTCAAGTCAAGAATCAAGCAGTGGAGAAGAAGCTAACTTTGTGCAAAGAAATAAGAAGGGTCCAAGAAAACACAAAGGTATGCATTATGTGAAATGTTTTAACTATGGTAACATTGGTCACTATGCATCTAATTTCCCACAAGCTAGAAGTAGTAGTAGTGAAAAAGAAAAAGAATACAAGAAAAATAAAGAAAGAAAAAATTATCATGAAAAGAAAAACATCTATGGTCAAAGCAAGAATGAGAAGAAGATATTTCAAAGATATAAGAAGAGTTTTTATGTTGAATAAGCAAGTAGTTCTTCCAGTAGAAGTGATGAAAGTCTCTCAGATAGTGAAAAAGAAGAAATCCTATTTTTGGCCATAGAATATGAAGAAGATGCTCTTGTTATCGAAAACCAAGAAGAAGAGAAAGATCCAGAAGATGAAGAGGAAGCCATAATTGACATAGAATATGAACTTCTTGTTTCTCTTGAATAATTTAAGAGGGTCAAAAAGAAGAAATTAATATTGAATGCTCAAGTACAAGAGGATGAGAAGACAAAAGCAAAGCTTTTGCAAGATCTCACCAACTTAAAAGTGAAAATTGAAGAGGTAAAGAAAATTGAAGAAGGTTTGGATGCACAATTAAAGGTAAAAGAGTTGGAATGTGAAAAACTGGAACATGAGGTTGTCTCTCTAAGGAAGGAAGTAAAAAAATCAAATGATAAGCTACATAGGTTTGAGAAAAGTACAAAAATCATGGATAACATTATCAAAGCACTAGAGATCTTCAACTATAAATATTGGACTTGGTTTTGAAGAAGGTCAAAAGAAACAAAAGGAGGAATCAAGATCAAAAGGAATAGAGGCATCAAATAAAATAATTAAATAAGATCCTAAGACCTATGTGGATGTATTGAGAAGTGGAAGCATCAAGAAGGAAGAAAACAAGGTATTATCATGCACCAAGGTCCATCATATAAATAATAATGAGAGAACCATGCACCCATATCCTCCAAAGCAATCAAATAGGTTTCAATATTTATTTTGTGGTTATTTTGTTTTCATGTAATCAATTTGGTCATAAAGTTGTATATTGTTAGATAAATTTAAAATCATTTGCACCTTTCATGGACTACAACATTATTTGTTACAATTTTAACAATTTTGAAAATAAATCTAAATTGTGTACAATAGTGTTCCCTAAAATTTTGAAGTCAAGTAAGAAGGAGGATGGTCAAAATGTTCAAAAGGGAATGACCTCCAAATTTTGGAGAAAGAAAATAGAAAAAGAAAATCAGCATAGTAATTTTAGAGTTTCACTCCCATATCATCAATGATTGTCTTAGTTAGAGCAGTGAGAAAGGGGGTGTTGTCTAGTGTCTTATATTTCAACCCCAAGGAGCCTTTGACATTGATGTCAAAAGGGGAGAATTTTATTAAGGGGGAGCAGTTTGTGATTTGATTGCAGTAAAGGACAATTTCTTTGTAGGGTTACCATCAATGACAAAGGGGAAGATTATTAGAATTTGTCATTGATGTCAAAGGCACGATGGTGTGCTTGGGCAAAGTAATCAAGGCAAACATACTTTGAGTAGATCTTGGATGAATTATTCAAGGCAAATATATTCTCTTCAAGGGTGATGTAATATCAAAGGTTGAAATATTTAAATTAAAGATTTAAATATTTCCAAGTGTGCAATGGGCTAAGGTTAAAATATTATTATTGAGGAGGAAAATATTTATCCTTACCTAAGGTTGAAATATTATTATTGAGGTGGAAAATATTTACCCTTGCCTAAGGTTGAAAATTTATTATTGAGGAAGAAAATATTTACCCATGGCTAAGGTTGAAATATTATTGTGAGTTCATATATGAGTTGACGTCTTGAGCACCAAAGCAAGTTGTGAAAATATGTGTATAAATACAAAGCCAAAAACATTTCAAACATTAATATTTTCGATCGTGTCTTCAAATCTGGTGTAGTGGGTGAGAAGCTATAACGGTGAAAGGAAGGGAGCATGACGAATGAAAATAAAACACAATAATAACCAGATTGGAGCATGACCACTATTAAAGAATATTGTTGCTATTTTTGTTAGATGTAAAGGAGAGTGCGGCTTATGCTTGTGTTCGAAAGGCAAACGAAGGAATGATATTGTGGCTTGTGAAAGAAGGAGACTATGGCTTGTGATTGCATTCAAAGGGAAAATGAAAGGAAAAATATCTTTGGCATGCGTTTGAATCCGAAGTGCGAACAAACGAAGGAAATAATGGTGAATCAAGCTAGCATGAAGAATTGAAGATGAACAAAGGCATTGATAAATCAAGCCTAAGTAACACAACAGTTAGGTGGAAGATGCAAATTGAAGATAAACTAAGGCATTGACTAATGAATCAAGATAGACACAACACCAATAAAGAAATAATCATCCTCGAGTGCGGCAAACAAAGGTTAGAATGCATTTAATATTTGGAAGGACAAACACTGATTGGAATACATTGATTTGATTCAAAGGAGAAGTCAAAAATAAATTTGGTGCAATATCAAGAGGTAACCATATTTATAAAGTTGAAATTTTATTGATATACGGAAGGTATAAGGTTATAGTTCATATTTTATGAAGTTCATCAAGGTTTAGTTTAGATAACTCATCTACCCAGGAGAGGAGATTCTTCTAACAGTGCATAAAGTTTGGAGGAATGAAAGTCTTGTCAAGAACAACAAAGTGCCAACATTGAAGGCACTCACAGAACATTGAAGATGTTTGTTTGTCAAAGGTATCTTTTGTGTCTCATCTAGATAACATATATGCTCAAAAGAATAAAGTGAATGTCAAGCATATATGGTTAGAAGAGTTAAGAAACACTGCCATTGAGGTTGCTGGGTGAGAGCACGTTGGGAAAGTCAAACGAGATCAGCGATGTCAAAATATTAGAGATAGAAGAACTAAATGACATCATCGTTGAGGTGGTTGTGTGCCATGATAAAGCAAATTAGGCACATTGAGGAAGGTGAAAATATTCAAGCAATAGGAGAACTAAGTGACACCACATTGAGGTGGTTGTGTGTAATGGGCAAGCATAATTAGGGCACATTAAGGAAGGTGAAAGGATTCAAGCGATAGAAGAACTAAGTGACACCACCATCGAGGTTACTGAGTGTTTTGGCTATGCAAAAATAGAGGTAATATTTCAAATGAGTTAAAAGGTATAAATTTCCATTTGTGTTGATTGTTTTTCTGTCACGGATTGTATTGGAGGAGAATAGAAAGAATTCATTTAAGAAGATTGCAAATTTCTTTTATCCTATTTGAGTAAATAATGATAGATATTGTGCTTCATATATAATGTATCGAATAACACATTGGAAAAGAAAATAATGTTATTGTATAGTTAAAAAAAATCATGAGGAAGGCATTGGAATTTACGGTATCTTTCATAGTGTGATATTGAGAGGAAGCAAGGTAACGAAATTAAAAAAAAATCAATACACAAGCTAGTTATCTAGTGCTTGACTAGGGTTATCTTGGAATGAAATAAGCATGAGACATGTGGAAGCAATAGACTTAATGTGAAGAATATTTTGCTCATTTGAAGTTTCAAATACTAACATATCACTCTCTATATGTTCATAAGGTTAAACGAATTATGGTAAGAATATATTTTGGTTGAAGAAGATAAATAGGAAATAACAGGCATTGTAATATCCTGATGAGCAAATTTAGAATAAATTTGAGTAGTATTTGTGAGCATATCTAAGATCATATTTGAGCAGTGTTTGTGAGCATATCTAGGAGTAAATTTGAGCAATGTTTGTGATAATATCTAGAAGTAAATTTGAGTAGTATTTGTGAGTATATTTGACCAATGTTTGTGAGAATATTTGGGAATAAATCTGAGTAATGTTTGTGAGAAAAATTGGGAGCAGATTTGAGCAGTATTTGTGAGAATATTTGCGATCAAAATTGAGCAGTGTCTGTGATCATTTTTTGGATCAAAAAATTGAGTATAGGGGATTGGTGTCTCCTGCGGGTTGGTGCCCACAAACTTGCATAAGGGTATTGGTGTCTCATGTGGGTTGGTGCCCACTAACTTGTATAGTGGATTGGTGTCTCCTATGGATTGGTGTCCATGAACTTGTATAGGTGATTGGTGTCTCCTATGAATTGGTGTCCATGAACTTGTATAGGTGATTGGTGTCTCCTATGGATTGGTTTCCATGAACTTGTATAGGGTATTGGTGTCTCCTATGGATTGGTTCCCATAAACCTGTATAGGGGTTTGATGTCTCCTATGGATTGGTGACCACGAAATTTATTGAAAAAATTATAACCAATAGTTTTTCATGGTTTTCTCATGAAAGGGTGTTTTCATGTAAAAGCATTTTCTCTTGTGTGTATGGAAATTTTGCATTGATTTATTATTGCATTCATATTATCGTTGTTATCATTTGGAAGGATAAGTTTTAGCTTATTCTATTCACTCCCCTCTCAGTATAAGCTTGTGTTCTTCAAATAGATTCTTTAATCATAAATTATGGTGCATTAAGAACCTTGTACTCTTATGGCTTTTCTTTCCATTTATAATTATGAGTAGCTTGGGGGCTTTTATACCAAAAAATATTTCCAATTTTCATCTCTAGTGATAACTAGCAACCCATTTATAGCTAAAAGTTTGTTTTGGGTAATAGGATCAATAATACCCAAACCTCCTAAAGCTTTTGGTTGAGTACAAAGTTTTCGCGAGATGTTTTTCATTCCTACATCCCTGTTGAGCAGTATTTTCACCCAATTGTGAAAGTACACTCTTCCTTAGGATTTGGGTTCCAAATCCCCTCTTGCAAAGAAGTTAAACAACCAACTTCTCCAAGGTCTCCGCTATATTAGCATTTGCATATGTGTATTAGTAATCTCAAATAAATATATTCATTTTAAATGCTTGGAACACCTTAGTGATTGCAAGTAACTGTAAACAATGGGCAATGTTGATTTATTTTACCATGAAACTTTAGTAATTGTTCATTGAACCAAAATAAAACAAATGTGAGTTGGCCCTCATATGACCATGATGTAATGCCTTAATTCCTTTTATCTTGAGAGTTTGAAGGTAGATTTTATCTTCTTTATTAAATATGGCTTATTTTCATGAAGATAAAGATAGCTTTCAATATGATCAATAAACTATCCCTCTTTGGTGAAATGGATTTTCACAAAGAGGCAATAATTTATGGCCTTGTATAAAGGGCTTTAAATGTCACTTTAACTTATTCCTCTTAAATGAAATCAGATTTTCATAAAGAAGAACAATATAGTGCTTTGAATAAAAGACCTTCAATGTAATACCCAAATTACCCCTCTTTCGTAAAATTAGAATTTTTATGAAGAGAGAGTAATTTTAGGCTCAAAATGGAAATTTGTGAAAATGCCATAAAACATAACTCCTTCAATGAAATTGGAATTTTCATGAAGGGAATGTCATCATAGGCTCATGAGTGCAAAACAAAACTGAAAAATGAAATTCGGCCCAAAAATGGAAACTTTCTATTTTCGGATTTTTTAAAATCTGTAATAAAACAACAACTTCGGTGAATTTTTAAAAATACTAAAAAACTCCAAAAATGAAATTTCAAAATGCGTATTGGAAGTCTGAAGTATAACCTACGCAATGGTGAAATTATTTTTGGATTTTGATATTTTTTAAATGTTTATTTTAATGCCTTAAAATTAAAAAAAAAGTTAAAATTTTTGAAAAATAAGGTGCAGACATGGCTCGAGAGAAACGCCAAAATTTTCAAAAATCAAGCCATTGATAAGAATATTATCATTGTCAAAATCTTGGCCCTATCGGCGGAGAATGCCTCTCGTGTTTCTTCTCCAAACCCCCCCTCCTGGCTTAGAATCTGATCTAGCCAAACTTTTCAATCTATCTAACATCTCTATTATGCTTCGTAATTTTGTTGATAGGTCTGTCATCAAGTGGGTTTTACCACCTACTGGGTGGCACAAGCTCAATTTTTATGGTGCGGCTAAATGCAACCTAGGAGCGGTTAGCGGAGGAGGAATTCTCAGAAACCATAGGGGAGAAATAATTTTGGCCTTCGCCTAGAACCTGGGAATTCAATCCAAAAATATGGCAGAGGCCCAAGCTCTATTCGAAAGTTTGATATTCATGGAAGGGTTGACCATCAATAAACTTATCATCGAAGGAGACTCGTTGCAATGTATCAACTACCTCAAAGGTACTGCTAAGCCTCCCTGGTCCCTTGCTTCGATTTTCCAAGAATGCAAGGCTCTAGTTGGAAATTACCCAGAATTAGTCATTAAGCATCAGCACCAGGAAGGAAACAAAGTTGCAGACTGGCTAGCTAACAGGGGAGTCGGCGAATCTAACATTCAAATGTGGCGAGACTCCTTCCCCATTGACCTAAGGAATTTTCCTACAAGCTTCAATGTTTGCACAATGTGAGCTGGTGTTAGGGGGATTGGCTGCTTGCCTGCACCTATTGAATCACGAAAATGCAACATGTCGTGATATTGCGACACTTTTTCTCTCTCCTCCTTTGGCCGTGAAAATGCAACATGTCATGATATCGTGACACTTCTCTCTTTTTTGGTTGCGAAAATGCAACATGTCGCGATATCACGACACTTTTTTCCTTTGGTCACGAAAATGGAACATGTCACAATATCGTGACACTTTTCTCCTTTGGCCACGAAAATGCAACATGTCATGATATCATGACACTTCTCTCTTTTTGGCCACGAAAATGCAACATGTCGCGATTTCGTGACACTTCTCTCTTTTTTGGCCACGAAAATGCAACATGTCGCGATATCGCGACACTTCTCTCTTTTTGGCCATGAAAATGCAACATGTCGCGATTTCATGACACTTTTCTCCTTTGGCCGTGAAAATGCAACATGTCACGATATCACGACACTTCTCTCCTTTTGGTCGCAAAAATGCAACATGTCATGATATCGCGACACTTTTTCCTCCTTTGGCCGCGACAATGCAACATGCCGCGATATCGTGACACCTTTTCCTCCTTTGGCCATGACGATGCAATTTGTCACGATATCGCGACACCTTTTCTCTTTTGGTCGTGACAATGCAACATGTCGAGATATCGCGACACCTTTCCTCCTTTGGCCACGACGATGCAGCTTGTCAAGATATCATGACACCTTTCTTTGGCCGCGACGATGCAACATGTCACGATATCGTGACACCTTTGCTCCTTTGGGTGCATCGATGCAACATGTCACAATATCACGACACTTTTTCCTCCTCAGCTGCGATGATGCATCATGTCGTGATAACGCAACACTTTTTCTCCTTTGGCCGAAACGATGCAACATGTCGCGATATCACGACACCTTTTCTCATTTGGCTACGACGTTGCAACATGTTGTGATATCGCGACACCTTTTCCTCCTCAATTATGACGATGCATCATGTCGTAATATCATGACACTTTTTCTCCTTTGTCCGCGACGATGCAACATGTCACGATATCGCAAAACCTTTTCTCCTTTGGCTGCGATGATGCAACATGTTGCAATATCACGACACTTTTTCTCCTTTGGCAGCGACGATGCAACATGTCACAATATCGTGACACTTTTTCTCCTTTGGCAGCGATGATGCAACATCCCGCGATATCGTGACACTGTTTCTCCTTTGGAAGTGATGATGCAACATGTCACGATTTCACGACACTTCCTATCTTTTGGCCTCGACAATGCAACATGTCGCAATATCATGACACTTTTTATCCGTTGGCCGCGACGATGCAACAAGTCGCGATTTTGTGACATTCTTTCTCTTTTGGCCGTGATGATGCAACATGTCACGATTTTGTGACACTTTTTCTCCTTTGGCCTCGACGATGCAACATGTCACGATATCGTGACACTTTTTCTTCTTTTGCCACGATGATGCAACATGTCGCGATATCACGACACTCTTTCTATTTCAGTCGCGACGATGCAACATGTCGCAATATCATGACACCTCTTCCTCCTTTGGCTGCGACGATGCAACATGTCATGATTTCATGACACTTCTTCCTCCTTGCTTTCTCCCTTTGCTTTGGACCACAAAAATGCAACATGTCACGATATCGTGACACTTTCCTCGTGGTGGTTTGATTTTTATTTGATCTTTAGCAATTGGGCTTCTTCGGACTTCTTGGAAAACATGCAAAAAGGTGGGCTCCAATTTTGGGGTACGTTGTGGAGCAACAACAACACTTCCAAATGGTGAATTTTCTATTTAAGTTTTGCTTCCCCTTTTTTGATCAACCTCTGGTCAGGTTTTCCTTTAGTTAGTTCTTCTTGTTGGTTCCTCTGGGCGCCTTTACCTTAGGTGGCCCTTGTTGTTTTTAGGTTGTCTCATTCTGCTACCTTTATTTCCCTCAGCCTCCCTCTTCAAAGGCCCGTGGCTATCTTGTATAAGGTTCAGGGACCTTTCAACACCCTTTCAACCAATAAAAAAAAAAATGTAGAAAAAGTTGAAAGAAAATGCAGAAAACTGAAAATAAAATGCATTCAGTGTGATGCTATCCTATTTCAAAAAAACCGAAGATGTGAGGTTTCCATGCATGCAATCTAACCTATTGGACTTGCAAAACAAGCACAATCCCCATAGACTAAGTGTTGGCTCCTAGGGTTTAAAATAAATTTCAGGTTCAAGCATTCATATGAAGCAACCAAGCAAACTTGCATTAACTCCATCTACAAACTCGAAATCTGAAAAAGGAAAGAAAAATAGACATTAAATCCATAGCATGCAAAGAGAATCTCCTTCTTTCTTGCCCACAAGATGCAAATTTTTGAAAAATCCTACATTAAAAATGTGTCATTTTACAATAGCAAAATTTGGCCTCCAAAAGGCTTCAGCCATGGAAGGAAAAATAGCTCCAAAAGAAACAAATCCAGAAAAAAAACTCTGCAATCTTGCATTTCCAAAACCATTTTCCAACCCCTGTTCCCTCTTTCTATGGAGTATTTATAGTTTTCAAATCTGGCTCTTCATTTTCTCTTCCTCTCCAAAAATGATCCGTTTAGTTTTCCTCGAATGGCTTCAAATCTATTTCGTTTCATATTTTATTCGATGGAAATCATTTGCTGGCTTTTGTCTTCTTTTCACTGTTGGTTTCATAACATCTTTGACTCATGTAACCGTCATATATGAAAACTCCATTGATCATCTATATTTAGCACCTTGGGCATTGGGATTTACGTAACCTCCTCTAACCATTCCCACATGCAACCAAAACGTGTCCCACAACTTCTTTTATTAATATCTTTATATCCATATGGGTCAAATTTAAAATTCAATATTGCTTTGATGTGATGTGCGTTTCATTTGGTCTTCACCATGCTTAGATATTTACCACCACGTGGATGGCCCGATTATGCGGCCGATATACAAAGAATACCGGATGACCATGAAGTCCGGGTATGCCTCGCTGAGGGTATGCTTCAGAGTTTACCTCTTATATCTCGCCATGTCAACTTTTTATAGATGAAACGTAGACCCCTTTCTTCGGGTTTCAGGCAGAAAACCAAGAATGACAACTTCACCAGATTTGACCATGGCTTCCTTTCCTTTCACTTTCGTGTAGATAATCTTTAATGTCATCGGTATGCATGTGTTCAGGTCATCAATTAATGTGTGGGCAGCGGTTTGTTGAGTCTTCTGCATTCTACATCACAGTCGAAATCACCCGATAGAATTCTCGTCGCTAATTCATAGCTTCGTCGCTGCCGCGTCTTAATTTGCAACCACCGAATTTGCCGTCGACGACCACCCTTTTGGTGAAATCTTAATCTGCAACTCCCTTGTGCACGGTTTACCCATCCTAAGTAGCCTCGTCATTCGCTTGGTACAACACGGTTTGGAGGGAATACATACTACCAGGCTAAAGAGATTGCTTTGTTTTTCCAACAGAGCCCACTCACATCAGATTTCGGGCAGCATGGCTTGTGAACCGTCTCTACGTCCTATCGTCGTGCCCAGTGGACTCCACTATGATTCTGCAAAATCTGAGAAAATGTGCAGCTATCATCGGTGATGAACTAGTCTATTTTCTGTTGCACACTATGCCCTCCACTGCCACTCTCAAATGCTTCACTCAATTCTATGGACGGTCCAGTCCAGGTGATGTATCCATCATGCTGCCCCGTCAAACCTGGCTCCCTCCACGCGATGCCACCTCAGCACCCGCATCATCTACTGATCGTCTGCCACATCTACGTCACGTGACTACCTTGCCTCTCGTGGGCCCATACCCATTTAACAGTCTACGTCAACATCCTCGTTGCGTCATCGCCCTTCAATCTAGCTGTGTAATCCTGTCGGTGCCATGTCTGTGCCCAAAATCACGTCGTGATTTGTCTGTCGTTTATATCTGACTTAGAACCCTGCAAACACATCAAGGCCCTTTCCACATCCGCACCCAAATGGTCTTTGCTGTTGAATATGTAGCGTATGGTCTATTTTGCCCGTCCATGCGGAATGCTTCCGAGATGCCCCAACGCATTTGCATCCGAGTCTATGTACCCATATGGTTTTCATTAGACGAGATTGCGCCTCCATATATACGCTTAGTCTCAATGTGTCTTCCGCTAGGTGATGCATCACCCATAAACCATGCCATGTGCTGATTTGCCATACCACCATGGTAGCATCTAATAAACCTGTCTATTAGTCCATGTTGTCATCGACACCTTCATCCGGTGGTTGCTCTACTACATGTCACTCGGAGTCATAACCTGCAAGGCGTAAATCAAACCACTCGTTAGCCAAATTTATTTTACATGAAGATAAGAGATATAAAAGTAGCCTCGATCATATAATATATCCCCAAACAAAATCACAAGCCACTTTCATCCATTTCATAGCCTATGTCACACGACCATAAGGCAATAAGGAGTTGAAATAAACTTTTATTTTGTTTATTCTATTCATTTAATTATATATATATATATATATATATATATATCTTATTGTTATCTTTTTATTGTTTTTTTTATGTATATTATTATATACATAAGAATATGGATTTCTTTAACAATATTTTTTTATTTTTTTATTATTATTATTATTATTTTTATATTGAGTAAATACTTCTTATACATATACATGTCCGTCGTGGGATTGAACTTCATTTTTTTTATTTTAAACATTTACATGTACAAAAATCTTACTTGAAACACTCAAATGAAGAAAACATAAAATGCAACCATAACAAAAATCTAACAGTAAAATTGATGACAAAGAGTCGTCGACAGAAAAAAATCGTCGACAATAAAATATCATCGACAAGAAAAAGTTGTCGACAATAAAATATCGTCGACAAGAAAATATTATTGACAAAAACTAATGATAAATGCAAATTCAAAACAAGTCGAGCATTAGACACTCAAAACCAACATGCAAACACCCAAATACCAAAAATAAAAAAGTGGGTCCCCAATTTTGGGGTACGTTGTGGAGCAGTCACAACACTCCCCATCCCATTTGGTCCATATAAATTTATGAATGGCCTTAGTAAATTTTTTATAGGCTTTCTTTGAGGCCATCCAACAAGAGGAGTAGTAAACATGAGAGGTTGCCATAACTTTATTCACAACTTGAATTCTTCTTGCTAAGGAGAGAAACCAAGTTAACCATGTATTAAATTTATTTTGAAGTCCTTTCTGAAGAACACAAGCTTATACTGAGAGAGGGGGTGAACAGTATAAGATAAAACTTTTCTCTTTTATTTCCAAATTAATAACCTCAAATAATATCAATGTAATAATGAAATAATGCACAAATCACCATACACATAAGAGACAAATATTTTATGTGGAAACACCCTCTCTAAAGAAAACCATGACAAAATATTGCTTATAAATTTCTTCAATAAATGTTGTGGGCACCAACCCATAGGAGACAGCAATACCCTATACAAGTTCATGGACACCAATCCACATGAGACACCAATACCCTATACGAGTTCATGGATGCCAATCCACAAGAGACACCAATCACCTTGCTCAAGTTCATGGATACCAATCCATAGGAAACACCAATCCTCTTGCTCAAGTTTATTGACACCAATCCATAGGAGATACCAATCCCCTTTATCAAGTTCATGGACACCAATCCATAGGAGACACCAATACCCTTACTCAATTTTATGGACATCAATCCATAGGAGACACCAATTCCCTTGCTCAAGTTCTACTTCAAAAGCTGCTCACAAAATCTACTCAAACTTACACCAAAACCTGCTCATAAAATCTTCTCAAATATGCTCCAAAACTTGCTTATAAAACCTGCTCAAATCTTCTCAAAAACCTACTCATAAAACCTGCTCCAAAACCTACTTGATAACGACATCAAGTTCTTCACCTTTTCTTCAGTTTACTTTCCTCAACAAAAAGCAATTCAGAAATATTCTATCCAAAATTCTTTTATCTTCATGAACAGATAGAGAATGTTATGCACTAATGTAGTAAGCTTCAAATGGCCAATATGTTCTTCACATTCATTTTTTCTTCCATTTCCACATATCTCACATTTATTACATTTTAAAGGTAGATCAAGTCTAGCTTATATAACTTACTTGTGTGTTGACTTGGAGATGCTAATACCTTGCTCTTCTTCCACTATCATGTGTACATTTCCCTCTTCTAGAAATGATTGAATTGTCCTTCATTATTAATTGAATGCTTGGGTAAATATGTGCACTTAATATTCTTTGACACCTTGACTTGTTCCAAATCTATGCCCTCCAAATCTGCCTCAATAATGATGATCTTCCTCTTGCATGTGCTTTTCAAATATGGTCAATAATTATTTTTTCCCTTCTTGATTTAAATATCAAATCAATCACTTTAAACCTTTAACGTTTCTTTTAAAAATCTAAACAGTAAATCTTAGAAATAACTCCTTATATACCCCTTTTAAAACTTACAAAATAAATCTTTATTTTAAAAACATGACCCTTATATCTCCCTTTTATTAAATTGTAAAAATGAAGCTTTATACTAACACCATAACCCTTATATATCCTCTTTTATTAAATTTAATAAAAAGTAAACTTTATAAATACCTTGCATAGTTGCAGATGAGATTTGATCCCCTGATCTCTAGAAGTGCAGTGCCCTAACACGGGCTCATGGCCAACTGAGCTACCACAATAGGTGAAACCAAAATGTGCAAGAAAATATTTATCCCCTTTGTTGCATTGTATCCAACTCTTCAGCAAAATGGACGTCGAAGAGATTTGACCCTTTAACCTTCTGCACCACAACACTCCACGTGAGCTACGCAACCAATTGGGCCACCCTAGTGGATAAAATCAAAGAGGCATGATATGATATTTGAATTTGTCTTTGCACTACATCGAACAACAAAAACCATAGCAAAATATACGTTTAGGGGATTCAACCCTTGTACCTTTTGCACACCAGCTATCCATGCGAGCTAGGCAACCTACTAGGCTACCCCAATGAATGAAACCAAAGAAGCACAATTGAATATATGGATCCTTCATCATATTTTTTCCAAAGAATTTATGCTCCTCACCTCCCTCCTCCTACACTGCTCGCACCCACCATGATGGATTAATCAAATTGCATCCTCATTACCAAAGTGAATTAATGGCCTTATTAATATGCTTTTATCTTTTGTTTCCAAGGAAGTAGGCCCATTATTTTTAATATTTGAATTTTCAAACTTTCTTTTTATGGTGCACTCAAGGAGGTCGGTCCATGTAGATTTAATTTTTAACCTTTTAAAAATATAAACCTTCCAATGTATTTAAACTTTTATATATTTAAATTAAATTTAAATCCTTTGATTTAAATATAAACCTTCCTCTTTAATATTAAAATATTTCATTTAAATAATAAAGCATATAAAATCACCTTTGAAGATATTTAACTTGAACATTAATGACAACATAACATTTCATCCTTGAAGATATTTTTGCCTTTGACATCAATGAAAACTCAATATTTCTAACAATATCCCCCTTTGTCATTGATGGAAATCCTACTATGAAATTGATCTTTATTGAACATGATCACATGTTGCTTCCCCTAACTAGTTATTTCTCCTTACTGAAATTCTATCCTTTTGGCATCAATGGCGAAGGATCCTCGGGGTTGTAAGATAAGATACATGACAATACCCTCTTATTGTTCTATTTTCTTTCTTTAAACTTTGGAGGTCATACCCTTTTGAATATTTTTACCATCCTCCTTCATGCTTGACTTTGGAAGTTCAAGGAACACTGTTCTCCACCATCTAGCTGTATGCCCAAAATTATTACATTTGTAGCATATGATGTTGTAGTCCATGAGAGGTGCAAATGAATTAAAATTTCTCTTCATGAATCCAAAATCATTCATAGCATGGACCATGCAATTTACAACTTTATGACCAAATTAGTTACATGAAAAACAATGACCATGGAAGAAATATTGAAACCTGTTTGATTGCCTTGGAGGATGTTGCCATATGGTGCTCTCATTGCTATTTTTGTGATGGACTTTGTTGCTTGATGATGTTTTTTTCATCCTCATTGATGCTTCCACTTCTCAACACATCAGCATAGGTATTATGTTCCTCTTTAATCATTTTCTTTGATGCCTCTTTTCCTTTTGATATTGACTCCCCATTTTGTTTTCTTTGACCTTATTTAAAACCAAGTCCAGTATTTAGAGTCAAATATTTTTGTATTTTGATAATATCACCAGTGATTTTTGTACTTTTCCCAAATCTGTGTAGCTTATCATTAGAATGTTCCACTTTCTCCCTCAAAGAGACAACCTCTTGTTCCAATTTATCACATTCCAACTCTTTTGTCTTTAAATTCTTAGTCATACCTTCTTCAATTCGCTTTGCCTCTTCAACTTTAACTTTTAGGTCAATGAGTTCTTGTGACAATTTTACCTTTGTCTTCTCATCCTCTTGTACTTGAGCCTTCAATCTTGAATTCTTCTTTCTAATCCTCTTCAACTCTTTAAGATCAACAACAAGTTCCTATTCTATGTCAACCATGGCTTCTTCTTCATTTTTTGAATCTTTTTCTTCTTCTTGGTCTTTGAAAATAGGAGCATATTATTTATCTTCTATGACCAAGAATAGGATTTATTATCTTTTAAAAAGAGGCTTTCATCATTGTTGCTAGAGGAATTGCTTGCTTCTTTAACATAAAAACTCTTCTTGTGTCTTTGAAATATTTCCTTCTCATGCTTGCTTTGACCATGTCTATTTTTATTTTCATGATAAAATTTTCTTTCTTTCTTTTTCTTATATTCCTTTTCTTCTTCACTAAAACTACTTCTAGCTTGTGGGTAATTAGATGCATAGTGACCAAGGTTACCACAATTAAACAATTTCATAGAATGCATACCTTTGTGTTTTCTTGGACCCTTCTTATTCCTTCGCACAAAGTTAGCTTCTTCTCTGCTACTTGATTCTTCACTTGATTTTGGTTCCTTATTCTTTGTATTCCTTTAAGATTTAAATATTGCTTCTTGTTTGGATGTTTAATCTTTTTCAGTCATCATATCATAGGTTGTTAAAATTCCATGTACCTCATCCATACTTAAGGTTTTAAGATCCTTCATTTATTCTATTACTTAAAACTTTGCATCAAACCTCATGGGAAGTGACCTTAATATTTTTTGAACAATATTAGAGTCTTCAATATTTTGTATAAGTCCACAAATGGTGTTGATAACCTCATCAACTCAGATTAGATACTTGAAAATATCTTCCTCATATTTCATCTTTAAGTCTATAAACTTCCTCCTATGGGTTTAAAATTTTGCCATTTTAACCTTCTCATATCCTTCATATGTTTTTTGTAACTTGTCCCATATTTATTTTCCTAAGGTGTATTGCATGAATTTCACAAACTCTAATTCACATAACCTGCTTAATATTACATTCATTACCCTAGCATTATTTTCAAATAGTTTCTTGCCATCTCTATCTGTAGGAGGATTTGTATGTGGTATGAACCCATTCTCAATAGATAGCCATATATCATAGCCATGTTCCATCAAATAAGTTTGTATCCTTATGCTCTGTAAAGCATATTTAGTCCCATAAAATAGTGGTGCCCTATTTGATGAAAAATATTTATGGCTAGTCATGTGTTTTCTTGTAAGATATTTTTTCAATATTTTAGGCTTTCACAAAGGAACCCGCTCTGATACCAATTGAAGAATGCAAGCTTATACTGAGAGGGGGGTGAAAATATAAGATAAAACTTCTCTATTTTATTTCCAAAGTAATAACCTCAAATAATATCAATGCAATAATGAAACAATGCACAAATCACCATACACATAATAGAAAATGATTTTACGTAGAAACACCCTCTTGGGAGAAAACCACGATAAAATATTTCTTATAAATATTTTCAATAAATTTCGTGGGCACCAAACCATATGAGACACCAATCTCCTATAAAATTTCATGGACACCAATCCACATGAGACACCAATTACCTTTATCAAATTCATGGACACCAATTCACAGGATACACCAATATCCTTGCTCAATTTTATGGACACCAATCCATAGAAGACACCAATCCCCTTGCTCAAGTTCATGGACACCAATCCATAATAGACACCAATACATTGCTCAAGTTTGTGGACACCAATCCACATGAGACACCAATCCCCTTGCTCAAGTTTATGGACACCAATCCACATGAGAAACCAATCCCCTTGCTCAAGTTTTGCTCCAAAAACTTCTCACAAAATCTGTTCAAATATACTCTAAAACCTGCTCATAAAATATGCTCAAATCTGCATACAAAACCTGCTCAAATATGCTCCAAAACCTTCTTGATAATGGCATCAAGTCCTTCACCTTTTTTTTAGTTTCCTTTTCTCAACTAAAAGCAATTCAAACATATTCTACCTAAAATTATTTTATCTTCATGAACATATAGAGAATGATATGCACTAATGTAGTAAGCTTCAAATGGCCAATATGTTCTTCACATTCATTAATTTTTTTGCTTCCACATATCTCACATTTATTACATTTTAAAGGTAGCTCAAGTCTATCTTAGATAACTTACTTGTGTGTTGACTTGGAGATTACTCTTCTTCCACTATCATGTGTACCTTTCATTCTTAAAATGATTGAATTGCCCTTCCTTGTTAATAGAATGCTTAGGTGAATATGTGCACTTAATATTCTTTGACACCTTGACTTGTTCCAAATATGTGCCCTCCAAATCTGCCTCAATAATGATGATCTTCCTCTTGCATGTGCTTTTCAAATCTGGTCAATAATTTTCTTTTTCCCTTCTTTATTTAAATATCAATTCAATCACTTTAAACCTTTATCATTTCTTTTAAAAACCTACACAATAAATCTTAAAAATAACTCTTATATATCCTTTTTAAAACTTACAAAATAAATCTTTATTCTAACAACATGACCCTTATATCTCCCTTTTATTAATTTACAAAAATTACAAATTTATACTAACATCATGACCCTTATATCTCCCTTTTATTAAATTATAAAAATGAAGCTTCATACTAACACCATAACCCTTATATCTCTCATTTTATTACATTTAATAAAAAATAACTTTATAAATACCTTGCACATCCACAGATGACATTTGATCCCCTGATCTCTAGAAGTGCAGTTCCCTAACATGATATTGTGGCCAACTGTGCTACTACAGTAGGTGAAATAAAAAGGTGCAAGAAAATATTTATCTCCTCCATTTCATTGTATAAAAATCTTCATTAAAACGAGCATCAAAGAGATTCGACCCTTTAACCTTCTGCACTGCAACGCTCCACGCGATCTAGGCAACTGACTGGGCTACCCTAGTAGATAAAACCAAAGGGGCTCAATATGATATTTGACTTTGTCTTTGCACTACCTCGAATAAAAAAAACCATAGCAAAATAGACATTGAGGGGATTCAACCCTTGTACCTTCTCCACAGTAGTGCTCTACGCAAGCTAGGCAACTGATTAGGCTACCCCAATGGATGAAACCAAAGAAGCAAAACAAAATATATGGATCCTTCATCGTATCACTGCCACCAAATTTGTGCTCTTCTCCTCCCTCGTGTTATACCACTCACACCCCCCATGATGGATTAATCGAATTGCATCATCATTGCCAAAGTGAATTAATGGCCTTATTAATATGCTTTTGTCTTTCGTACCCAAGGAAGTCAACCCATTATTTTTAATATTTGAATTTTCAAAAATTATTTTTTATGGTGCGCTCAAGGAGGTCGGCCCATGCAGATTTAATTTTTAACATTTTAAAAATATAAACCTTCCATTGTATTTAAAATTCTATATATTTAAATTATATTTAAATCCTTTGATTTAAATATAAACCTCCCTCTTTAATATTTAAATATTTTATTTAAATATTAAAGCATATAAAATCACCTTTGAAGATATCTGCCTTGAACATTAATGACAACTCAACATTTCATCCTTGAAGATATTTTTGCCTTTGACATGAACATTTCATTCTTGAAGATATTTTTGTCTTTGACATTAATATTTCATCCTTGAAGATATTTCTGCCTTTGAAATCAATGACTACTCAATATTTCTAACACTTTTATAACCTAGTTCCAGATATTTTTAGAAAAAGTATGAATTCCAAAGGGTATTCCCAAGTAATGAACAATATTTCCATGAGGGATGATCTTCCATTCATCCAAGAAGTTGCACCTATTAGGATTAGAAGAAGTATAGAAGACTTATATTTTAGAGTGGTTGATATGAGAGAGAAAATCACAAAATAGTTGTACAATATATTTAATTGTCTCTAACCCCTACAAAGTATTTTAAAGAAAAATATGGGAATGATCAACAAAATGTGATTTAAGAGCACATTTATCCATAGGAAGCTTAATATCATGAATGAGGCCATCCAATTGAGCCTTATGAAGAAGATAACCAAGAGAATCAATAGCCAAAACATCAAAAATGGAGTAAGAGGAAAACCTTATTTGATGACCATTATAGAGGGAAGAAGGGGGATAGAGCTCCATTAACTTAAACACAAGTTGAAGCATCACTAAAGTGCATGCCAATTTGATTACAAACTTTTGGACTGAAACCAATCCAAGAAAGCATATGGAGAATAAAATCCCATATGATTCTATCATTAGCTTAGTCAAAATTTAATTTAACTAGGAGGGCATCTTGATTAGAGTTTATAACCCATTGCATTTTTTTTAAGCCATCATAATATTATCTAAGATATAACAACCTTTAAGAAAAACTTTTTTTCCCAACAAACAAATTCTTGTGCAACGGTTTTGATTTTTAAAGCTATAGATTTAACTATGATCTTGTACAAAATATTGAGGAGGGTAATGTGTCTCCAATTGGAGATTTGGTTATAAGTTTTTCCTTTAGAAATAAGTTATATTAACCTTGCATTGATATAAGATCCAAGGAAACTATTCTAGAGAGATTCTAGGTATACATGATGAAGATTTGAGGAAAGGATATGCCAATTTGTTTTATAAAAATCCACTGGAATACCATATATCTAGGAGCTTTATCATTCTTCATAGAAAAAGAGCATTATGTAGATCATTCACAAAAGACGACATTCAAGTTTACCCGAAGAATTGGGTCTACTGGGGAGAGAATTTGTTCCTACACATAATCCACTAAGATAAGTTTGATGTTATCTCTTAGATCTAATGTAAAAATCTAAGAGAATTGGGTTACAAGAAGATTCATGATATCATTGGAGTCAAAAATGAAATGACCTGAAGGGTCTTCCAACTCAGTATTCCTTTTTGAAATATTCTTATGCCTAAGGTAGTTAAAGAAAAATGTAGTTTTGTTTTCACCCTAGGAGATATAATTGAGGCGAGATATAATACGTACCCCTCTAGCATGGTATTATTCATAAAATGTTGTCTAATTTTTAAAATTAGCTAGATCACATTGTATAACAACATCAGGGGGGTCTCTCACAAGTATGAAATAGATATGAGAGATCTCTTTATGAAAACAACTCTCCTGAATCTTCTTCCTCTTGGAAATAGAGTGCCCATACCATCTAAGGGAAGAAATAGTATAGTAAATATATATCTAAAACCATTTTATCCAAATAGTATTACCAGTTGGTCTAGAAAATATGTTCCAAACATGCTCTACAAAGTGGTACCAAGCAGGTTTGTCAAGGTGGACAACTTTAAATTTAAATAGAAGTGTTATGGAATCAAGGGATATAAAGGAAGTTTGGATATAGTTATGAAAATCCTGATTTAATCCCCGATCCAATCCAATTCAATTTGGCATGGTTGTTGATTGAAATCACATAAAAATCTTGTTTTTTATTTAAATTGGTAATTTCGTTAATTTTTTCCAAAAAACTATGATATGCGTAAAAAATCTTTTTCAATGAAAAGTTGCATTTTCTTCATTTTTTAATAATTTTTCTTGATTTTTTTGTCGATTCTTGATTATTCCCAATTATTTTTCCATGTCGATTTTGATCTGATTTTGAATTTATCAACTATGATTTAGATAGAAGATAATATAGGAGGATGATCAGATGGATTTGTGTGAGAAAGAATGAAAACTTGCTCATGGATGGATAAACTGTCTAGAAAATAATTACTAGAATAAAATTTGTCCAAGAGAACAAGCTTCTTGGTAGAACCTTAAAGACAGTTTAACCATGTAAATCAATCATATTTATGAGAGGAGGATTTACCAAAGAGATGGGCATGCACACCTAAATGATTGTTACAAAACAACCAATTTCCACATTTAGCTATTAAAAGGGGTTTGCTACCAGCCCAAATTTTGTTACTAGAATTTTCAATCATATTAAAATCACCTTCTAGGATCCATTATTTAGGAGGGAGAGAAAAATATAATCATTACTAGATGAATATATGACTAGGAGGGTCATTGGGAGCATAGATAGAGCAAAATATAAAAACTTAAGAGTTGAGAGCCAATCTAACATGAACATAACGATGAGCAAGATCTTCATCGTGGTCTAGAACAACATAAAAAGGAGACCTAGATATGGATAGGGTAACACCTCCTTTACCATTGGTATGAGATATAGTAAAGGAAGATGAATATCCTTAACAAATAACTTCCATACAATGGGAGAGATTCTAACTGATAACTTTTAATTCTTGAAGAAACAAAACATAAATATGATTCTCTACTACAACCTTTTGAACTTGAAATTTACGATAAGGGAGGGAGAGTCCTATAACATTCCAAGATAGAATATTTAACTTCATGAGGTATGATTTAGAGGTTGCTCAACATCATAAATTAGATATTGGAATTTATTTTTTCTAAAGGGAAACAACTGTGTATTGTAGGTATGTTGAGTTGAAATCATATTTTGGGCAACTTGAGAGAAGGATCTAGCAAGATATTTAATAGAGGGTTTTTTCCTTTGGCTTGAAGGAGTGATTTTGAGGGGTCGATGATCATTGTCAGTTACCTACCATTCTCCACCCATTTGTCATAGGATTATATTTGATGGGGATAGATGAAGGAATGAGAGCTAACTCAAGGTACATGGCTAAGTCCAACGAGGCTTGGGGATTAACAAGAATATCCAAGGATTTAGTCAGAGATGTGTAAGAGGCAAGGGGGATCTTAGGAGGTATGTCCTAAGGATGTGCAGAAGGATTTTGGAGAGTTAGGGGTGTTAAGGGCCATTGATGTAAAAAATTTCAACTAGAGTCTAAGTGGTGGATTCTGAACAAGGGCCATTAGAAGGGATGTTTTTAGCTATTTTTTAGTGATGGATTCCATTTGTTTCATTTTTCATTAATTTTTTAGCAATTTCTAATCAAGTGTCTAACTACTCTATAGTAAAAATAGGTATTGGGTAAGTTTAGGTAGAGGACATGTTGATTAATATGGAAAATTGGACCATTGAGGTCAAGGGAGGGGGAAATGAATTGGACATTTCTATTTCTACACAAATATAGGGGTAAACTCTATAATTAGATAGATTTTTCAAAATAAAATGAGACCATAAAATACTACCAAGAGGAGTAGCAATTTTATGAAGAAAGGGATAATATGAGAGATATAAAAAGGGAAGTTCTATCTAAATAGGGTATTTTTCCCTAGAGGGGCTCTCTATATGAAAATCCAAAGACCAAAATTTAAGATATCTAGTTTACCTATAGATAATCCATGTTTTGAATTGGAGGGCTTTTTGGGCATGTTCAAGATTTGCAAAGGAGACATATATGTAACCCCTTTCTAATAATAGAATATTCTCAACTATCTATCATCTGGTATATTTTTAAACCTCTAACACATTTGAAAATTTTAGACTCAAGGGTATCCCTAATATAAAAACAAGATGGCAATGCATTCTGACAAGTCATTAGCTACTTCAACAAACAAATTAGGAAGAATAACTAAAACAGGCTTACCTAGCTCTATATATAGTTGAGGTTTTGTGGTTTTATGGGTCAATAGTGCAACCCTCTAGTATGCTACTCTCACCTTCAAGATTTACATGCTTCTACATGGAATTGTTTGTAGGGTTCCAAAAGAGTGTTTGTGGAACTTGAGATTCAAGAACATTAGGTGATGGATTTCCATCCATCATGGGAACTTTGCATCCCATGCAAAGTTTTTAATGACTAGTTTCTTCTATCTGAATGCTTCTATACCACATAATTGGTCTTGTCATTGGATGGTGAAAATTATCCCAATATTCATTCTAATCTAGTATGATTTACAATAGTGAAATAAAGTTCACAACCCCCCAAAAAGTATTCAATTTTTGATGCTATAACTATTGGCAATCTTAAAGTGATATCATATTAATAAGAATGGATTACAATGTGATCTTTATGAGTTATTGCCTTCTCATTATTGTTAAAAACTTACCTATCTAACCTGTTAAACAAACTTTCATACTATCTATTCAAAATAATTATATTAATATTACTTCAAATTTTCAAATTTAAAAGAAAGATCTTATCAACAACATTATAATTATAAATATATATTATAATACAATGTAAACAAATGAGGTTATTTTCAAAATTTTAAGTGGACACACTAAATTGAAAATATCAATCAAATAAGAAACCATCAAAGTCATCATCATCTTATCTTCATAGAGATAATAAATAGTTTATCTATGTTTTTTATTTTTTGGTAAAAATATTATTAAATTTATTTTTTGAAAATTATATTACATCTCCTAAATTTCCATGATTGAAGGCTTTTAATCCAAATTTTAATAGGGGATATGGGGCTATTTTCCTTCACATCTAATCTACTATATCTATCTATGCAAAAAACGAGTAACCAAGTAAAGCAAAGATATATAAATCTAGATACAATAGGTAGTACTATCATCAATGGTAAGAATGGAAATAAGAGCATCCTTGGTCTACTGAGTCCACCAACTCAAAGCATATCCATAGTAAGTGAGGTTTCCATAGTTAATAACCTATTTATCAATCACATTTTCCACCTTGTTCTAATCTCTAAATATGTGTATGAACTCCATTGTATCAAAGTGTTATTGGGTCATCTATATTTGATCAATAATTCTATCTATTCTCCAGTTTGTATCCTTTTGCTTGATTGGTCCTTTTAAGTTGTTAATAATAATCTGGGAGTCTAATTCCACCTGAATTTTCCTCCGCCCCACATTTAGAGTGTAATGTAAACCCCTTAAGATGGCATAACCCTCTACTAGGTTATTGGATAAGATGCCTATGTTTTTTACAAATATAAAAGAGGGGTTTCATTCGAGAGGTAACCTATTCCTCCTTTCTAGATTTTACTATATTTTCTCTTGAGGATTCATTTGTATTAATCTTACCCAATACCTCAGGAGGAGGTTTCCATTTCCTAGTTCAAATTATTTGAGTGTGATTTGGGGTTACTCTTTTCTATGTGACCATAATTGGAGGTGCTTGTAATATTGATATTATCTAAATCCAATTTTGGTTACGATTTTGGGGTCCTTTTAATAGGTATTAGATTGATTCCCTCATATTGGCCATGATCCTTTTATAGAAAAAGTGGTTGTATCTATACTCATAGTTGAAGATATGATGATTTCTCTCCTTCCACAAATTCCAAAAAAGGATAGTCATCCCCACCCAAAAAATATATTGAGTGGGTTGGTCTAATTCCTCCCATTTAGGTCATTCACTCTAAATTTATTCTATAGAAGGTATCTCAAACCAACATATATCTAATAGAGTTTCCATCCATTTCCACAGTTTGAAAGTAGTGGGGTATTCTATAAATATGTGAGATATTGTTTCCTCATTATCCCAAACACATCTCGTATTTTAAAGGCTCATGCATCCCTATTTTCATCAGTTGTTCCCCTGTTAGAACCCTTCTATGAAGTAGAAACCAAATGAATAACCTCACTTTGGATCAAAGGTTTTGTGCCCATAGCTAAAAGAATATCTCTTAACAGACTTGTGTACTTTGGAAAACGGCCAAGTATTCAAAGGCAATGGTATATTCACTCTCATTTGTATTTACCCATCCAAGAGTATCCTCCTCTTGAGACCAAGAGAGTGATCTCATCTAGATGGTCATATAGATTTCAATTCTATGATCCTCTAGAATTTGGATTAGCCACTTCTCTATTGGGATCCATTACCTTCTTACCTCCCAGCTATTGCTTTAAGGCTTACAATAATTGGATACTTTAACCTAATTATCTCTATGTAGGTTCTCCAGAAATGATCTCTAAGCTGGGAATTGAGTTATTAGATAAGTATGACCATCCAATGAATCTATCCAAAAGTTAGCCTTCTATCCATTATGGAAAATCTAGAACATATTTTCTTGTTATGAGTCATATTAAGATAGAAGATCCTTTACTAGGAAGAAAAATTTGGATAAGCTCTATTAGGTTTTTATTATCTACATATTTGGCCCTCAAAATTTGAGTCCACAATTCCTCAAAAGTATTTTGGCAATCTTTAATAATGCTTAGCCTCTACTGCCTTGTTATTCTTGATAACTGATATGATTCCTAGTTCTCCCTTCTTTTTGTAGGCATAAAGTATCCCATTTTATTAGTGCTCATTTGTGTTCTTACTTGACTCCACTCTAGAGGAAGCTATAGCTTACTTGATCTAATTCATTAAGAATTACCTTAGGTATGTCCAGCTAAGGAGACATAAATAGGTATGGCATTGAGGATTGCTTTTATCAAGGTTATACGACCTCCTATAGAATGCCACCTATTAGTCCATTTTCTCAATTTGGCTTTCACTCTCTCTAATAGCCAAATCCATTCCTCCTTTTTTTGCCTCCCAACTGTAAGTGGAATTCCTAGGTACGTTATTGGAAGAGAGAACTTCTTGTATTTTAGTTTCTCCAACAACATAATCTCTTGCCTGGTTGAGCAATGAAAAAATATGACCTTAGAATTTTCTTCATTTATAAGTTATCTAGTCACTTTTTTAAACCATCATAGAATCATTTTAATTCTAGAGGCCTCCCTTGTCATTTATTTTCCTAATAAAGTAGAGTCATCAACAAATTGTAGGTTAATAATTAGTTTATCTATAGTTGTTATTATTATTCCCTCCAAAGCTCTATTTTCCCTATCCTTAGCTAATATTTTTCCTAAACATTCAACCAATATGATGAACAAGTATGGATATAAGTGGTATCTCTACTTGATATCTTTGGAAGTTGTAAATATCTAGGTAGGAGCTCCATTTACTAGAACTAAAAAGGATACTAAAGAAATATATCCCTTGATCCATTCTATCCAATACCCTAAGAATCCAAATTGTCTCAAAACATTTAGGAGGAAGTGTCAATCAACTCTACAGTATGCTTTGGATAGGTCTAATATGATAAACATGGAGGGTATTTTCTATATACAATGACATTTATATATTCACTGTGATTTTTCCTGCCCCATCCAAGAGTATCGTCCTCTTGAGACCATGAGAGTGATCTTGTTTGGATGGTCCTATATTTTTTTTCTTTGATCCTTTGGGACTTGTATTGGCCATTCATCTATTGGGACCTATTGCTTTCCTACCTCTTAGATATCGCTTTGAGGTTTACAATAATTGGCTATCTTAACCTAGTTGTTTCTATGTAGGTTCTCCATAAATACTCTCCAAGTCTAGAATTGATATTAGAGGAGGATGACCATCCCATTAATATATCCAAAAGTTAGCCTTCTATCCATTATGGATAATATAGAACAATGTTTTCTTGATCATATCCTCCCCTATTATGAGTACCATTAAGATGGGATATCTTTTGCGAAGAAGAGAAAATTAGATAAGCTTTATTATGATTTTATTCTCTTTATATTTGGCCCTCAAAATTTGAGCCCACAATTCCTTAGATAATTTTAGCAATTTTATATATAAGTTAGCCACCAATGCCTTGTTATTCTTGACAATTAATTTGATTCCTAGTCCTCC
This sequence comes from Wollemia nobilis, assembly GCA_028583015.1. Taxonomy (NCBI): domain Eukaryota; kingdom Viridiplantae; phylum Streptophyta; class Pinopsida; order Araucariales; family Araucariaceae; genus Wollemia; species Wollemia nobilis. The sequence goes on along the minus strand of JAQPPZ010013020.1, from coordinate 1,381,977 downwards.
CTTATTTTTCTATAGCTATTAAGTATTACATTTAACCATTACTCATTTTTTTCTTCCTTGACCCCACTCCATAGGAAACTATAGCTTATTTGATCCAATTCTTTAAGGACTACCTTAGGGATGTCTAGCATTGAGTAGAAATAAATAGGTATGACATTGAGGATTAATTTTATCATGGTCATCTAATATTCTAGAGAAAGCCACCTATTGAATATTAGTCCATTTTTTTAATTTGAATTTCACTTTCTTTGACAGCCAAGTCCATTCCTCCTTTTTTTCCTCCCAACTGTAAGTGAAATTTCTAGGGAGGTGATTGTAAGAGATTTCTTCTTGTATCTAAATGTACCCAACAACATCATCTCCTACCTAGGTGAGCAATGAAAAATATGACCTTGGACTTTTCTTCATTTTTAAGTTGTCCAGTTGCTTTTTAAACCCTTCTAGTATCATTTTAAGTTTGGAGGTATAGTCTCATTCAACTCTATCATATGCTTTGGATATGTCTAGCCTAATAAAAATAGAGGGCATTTTTTGTATCAAAGACAACTATAAATTCACTCTATTTTTCCTACCCCATCCAAGAGTATCCTTGTCTTGATACCATGAGAGTGATCTCATCTGGATGGTCCGATAGATTTTATTTCTTTGATCCTTTCAGAATTGGATTGGCCACTCCTATATTGGGATCCATTGACTTCCTACCTACCAGCTATTTCTTTAATATTTACAATAATTGGATTTCTTAAACCAATTGTTTCTATGTATGTTCTCCATCAATAATATCTAGTCAAGAATTGAGTTACTAGAGGAGGATGACCACACCACAAATCTATCCAAAAGTTAGCCTTTTTTCCATTATGGATAATCTAGAATAATATTTTCTTGATCATATCCTTTCTTATTCTAAGTCCCATAAATATGGAAGATCCTCTGCTAGGAAGCAAAAACTAGATAAGCTATGTTGGGGTTTTATTCTCTACATATTTGGCCCTCAAATTTTGAGCCCATAATTCCTCAAAGGATTTTAGCAATCTCCAATATAAAATAGATATAAATACCTTGTTATTATTGAAAATTGATATGATTTCTAGTTCTCCCTCCTTTTTTTTAGGTATAAAGTATCCCATTTCATCAGTGCTCATTTTCGTTCTTCCTTGACTCCACTCTATAGGAATCTATAGCTTATTTGATCCAATTATTTAAGAACTACTTTAGGTATGTCTAGCTAAGGAGATATATATAGGTATGGCATTGAGGACAATGTTTATTAGGGTTATTCAACTGCCTGTAGAAAGCCACCTATTAGTCCATTTTTTCTATTTGGTTTTCACTCTCTCATAGCCAAGATAATTCCTCTTTTTTTGACCTCCCAACTATAAGTGGAATTCCTAGATAAGTGATTGGAAGAGATGTCTTATTTTATATCAATTTATCCAACAACATCATCTATTGCCTAGGTGAGTAATAGAAAATATATGACCTTCGACTTTTCTTCATTTATAAGTTGTCAATTTTTTTTTGTAAACCATCATAGAATCATTTTAAGTCTAGAGATATCCCTTGTTATTATTTTTCCTAATAAAGTAGAATCATCAACAATTTGTAGGTGAGTAATTGGTTTAGATCTAGTTATTATTAGTATTCCCTTTAAATATATATTTTTCCTATCCTTAGCTAAAGTTATACCCACATACATTTAGCCAATATGATGAATAGGTATGGGGATAAGGGGTCTCCCTAGTTGATACCTTTAGAAGCTATAAATAGTTGTATAGGAGCTCCATTTACTAGAACTAAATAAGATATCGAGGAAATACATCTCTTGATCCATTCTATCCAATCCCTGGGGAATATAAATTGTCTCATCACCTTTAGGAGGAAATGCCAATCAACTCCATCATATGCTTTGGATAGGTCTAACCTAATAAAAATGGAAGGTATTTTTTGTACTTGCATAGAGTGGATGGTCTCCTAAGCTAAGACTATCTCATACAAGATTTACCTTCCTTCCATTAAAGCACCCTATTTTGGAGAAATATTTTTATGAAGAAGAGGTTTGACCTTTTCTGCCATGAATCTTAGTGATAATTTTATATAGGATATTATAAAGGGCTATTGATAAAAAGCCAAGAATGTGTTCAAAATCTTGTATTTTTAGAACCAAAGCTATATATGTCTTGTTCACCTCTTTGAGCACCACTTTGGCTATCCTAACCTCTTCTACTACTTTCAATGGTTCTTCCTTAAGGATATCCTATATTGTTTTGTAGAATTCAATAGGAAATTCATCTAGGCCTAGAGTTTTTCCTTTTCTCATATTGAAAACTACCTGTCATAGTTATTTGATAATAATTGGGGTAGTTAAAGTTACATTTTCTTCCTCTATGACAATAGAAGAAATCTCTTGGAGTACTTTATGTTGTGCCTCCTACTTCAACGGTTTTGCCTTAAATATTTGGACAAAGTATTCTCTTGCTATATCTTTCGTCTCATCTCATGTGTGTATTGAAGCACTTATTGCTATTTTTAGGGATGAAATAAAAATTTTTGACACCTTTCTAGGGGAGATTTATTGATAGGGATTAGGTTTGATGACCGCATGCTCACGATAACATTATGGACTTGTTGAGTGGTATTTTCACCCAATTGTGAAAGTACACTCTCCCTTAGGATTTGGATTCCAAATCCCCTCTTGCAAAGAAGTTAAACAAACAACTTCTCCAAGGTCTCCGTTATATTAGCATTTGCATATGTGCATTAGTAATCTCAAATAAAGATATTCAATTTAAATGCTTGGAACACCTTAGTGATTGCAAGTAACTCGTAAACAAGGGGCAATGTTGGTTTATTTTACCATGAAACTTTAGTGATTGTTCATTGAACCAAAATAAATCAAATGTGAGTTGGCCCTCATATGACCACGATGTAGTGCTTTAATTCCTTTTATCTTGATGGTTTTAAAATAGATTTTATCTTGCATTAAATCCTCAATGATGAATAGGGTCTTCAAATGTAGCTTCAAAATGTCACTTTAACTTATCCCTCTTAAATGAAATCAAATTTTCATCAAGATGAACAATTAAGTGCTTTAAGGCAAAGACCTTCAATATAATACTCAAATTACCCCTCTTTCGCAAAATTAGAATTTTTATGAAGAAAGGGTAATTTTAGGCCCAAAATGGGAATTTGTGAAAATGCCATAAAACATAACTCCTTCAATGAAATTGGAATTTCCATGAAGGGAATGTCATCATAGGCTCATGAGTGCAAAATAAAACTGGAAAAATGAAATTTGACCTTAAAATAGAAATTTTCTATTTTCGGATTTTTAAAATCAGAGACAAAACAAGCAACTTCGATGAATTTTTAAAAATACTAAACAAGTCCGAAAATGAAATTTCAAAGTGCGTATTGGAAGTCTGAACTATAACCTACGCAATGGTGAAATTATTTTTAGATTTTGAAATTTTTTAAATGTTTATTTTAATGCCTGAAAATAAGAAAAAATTCTGAAATTAAAATTTTTGAAAACAGAAAATTAAAAGTTTGCATCAAAATAATTGCTGAAAATGCAGCAATGCAAAAGCTCCTTCAGTTTGATAGCACCCCGTCCTGCAAAACCGAATACGTGAGAGTTTCATACATGCAACCTAGCCTATTTGACCTGCAAAACAAACACGATCAAAGTAAACTAGGTGTTGGCTCCTAGGGTTTAAAATAATTTCCAGATTGCAGACATTCACATGAAATAACCCAAAAACAATGGCATAAATTTCACATACAAATCTGAAATTTGGAAGGAGAAAGATAGAACAATTAAAATAGAGCATGCAGAAAATTTCTCATTCTTTCTTGCTAACAAGGCCTGAAATTTCTGAAGAGAAGCTTTCACATTCAAATTAAAATCCAAGTTTTACAAATGCGGCCATGCCCAAAAGTTCCCATTTGGCCATGCCAAAATTTTCGTCCCCCTTTTTGCATGCACTTCGATGGGCCCTTTAAGATTTTCCTCCACGCCTTTTCATTTTTCCTCCATGGCTCTTCGTTTCTCCTCCATGGCTTTTCGTTTCCTTCTTCCTTTCTTCCATACGCAATACCCTGCAAAAAAAACCCACGTTAAAAAAAACAAAAACTAAACTTTACTTAAACTAACATGGAAAAATTAAAAATTAAAACTTAAAAAAAACAAAAAAGCTAAAAAAAAAATCCTACCACTACATACTACTTAAAGCTAAATAAAAAGTGCTTTAAAAGCTTTAAGAGTTATACGTGGCCACCATGAAATATATATATATATATATAATTATCTTTTTTTTTTTTTTTTTTTTTTATTTTATGTTCATTTGTTTATAATATATATAATTATTTTTATTTATTTATCTTTTCTTTTTCTTTTTTTTTCTTGTTTTATTTATTATTTTATTTTTTTAATTCATTTTTTTTTTAGTTTATTTATTTTTTAAACATAAATTAACCCAAAAGTTAATGTTTGAATTATAAACACTTTAATAAACCTATAAAAAAGAAAAAGACAAAAACCACACCAAAATTTATCAAGAAAGAAAAATGTGGGTCCCCAAGCTTTGGGGCTAGTTGTGAAACAGTCACAACAAATGGCGACTTCTACTGGGAAATGCTCCCGAGCATTTCGATGAGAACCCAAAAAGAAAACCTGAAAACACACTTCAAAACTTTAACACAAGCGTCAACAAATATCCAAAGAATGCCAATAGATCAGAAATACATGAAACATCGAATCGCTAAGCATCAGCTCGGTGTGTGCAGTGTGCTTCATTCCCTACCGTTTGAAACTCGATCAACATTCCATTGTCAGTTTTACTTATGATTTGTATGCAAGGCTATGAATGATTTGTGTAGGATTTGATACATGATGAAGATGCTAGAGATGTAACAACCTGCTTTATAAATGCTCAAACCTTCTAATATCATGGACAAACATATTAAAGATGTCAAACCCTCTTAGGACCAAATATATGTGTACCGAATTAATTTACTAGATCCCAAAGTTGGTTATGTGTCACTACCATCTTGAACCCATGTGCAAGTGTAAGTGAAATCAGAGCTTTGGGGAATAGGATTCCCAACCTAAGCGAGATGGGAATTTGACCCTATCCTTACTACTCTGATCTGGAGTTCATTACCTCATCTTGAACAAAATGATTTAACCTGTTATGGATGAAATGGTCAGGCTAGTCTATCCATATGAGCAATCAGTGGTCTTGCTTTTAGGCAAGACATGTTGCCACGCATGAGCATACTTAACCCCATAATCCATGACTTGGCTTTCATTCATTCTTTTCTCTTTTTTTCTTTGGACCTTTGGGATGACTACCCATCCTTGCTAGGGACATGTAGTACGATCCTTCCAATCCAATATTATGACAAAATGGGAAATATTAATCAATTTTATTACTTGGACCTTTGGGATGACTACCCATCCTTTGCAGAGGACATGTAGTACGATCCTTCCAATCCAAGCTTTATGATGAAATGGGAAAAATGGAAGCTTTGGGGAATCGGATTCTCAACCTAAGCGAGATGAGAATTAAGTCCTATCCTTACTACTCCATGTAGGTCAAACCATAGCTTTGGGGAGTTGGATCCTCAACCTAAGTTCGATGAGGATTTAACCCTATCCTTACTACTCTGGTTTTAGGCTTTAAGCTTTTATGGGAGTGGTAAAAACCACTATTTCAAGGATTATGTTGCATGATAGGACAAACATGAAATATTCTTTTCACCTCACCTTTTCATCCAAGTATGGTTTTGACCATTTTGCTCAAGATTCTTTTTAATGTGCATGGAATGTGCTTGGTTCAAGATAGTTTGGGCAGCAGTTCCCAACCTTAGGATCCTTTTAATATATGTTATGTAATAATCCTAAGAGGATTCAACACCTTCTCAATGATTGCACATGAAATGAAAATGTAACTCAGATGACATGTATATGCAATGAGGAATGAGATATGAATGCACTGCTTCTTTTGAAATTTGGCTGGAATATATCATCTACTTTATCATAATGTGTAAAACTGACCACTTCATGCGTCACAAGATTCAAACGATATTATTTAAATGTTTGTGTTACTTGTGGAGCTTTCTACAACACAATTCCAATGTTTCATATTCTCCTCATCTTAGGCATAAGTTGACATCTCAAAAAACATTTTTTTTTTTATCAACACATGTCAAATAAAATCAAACACACAACTTAAATCCTAATCCAAATAGCAATCCCAAAATGAAACTTGAAAACACAAACCAAAACCAAAATCAAAATATAATACAAGATGATGCAAAGCTTGGATTATCACTTTCCTGGATCCCAAACATGATTAGAACATTTCAAAAGACATATGTCACAATACACATGCCAAATGTTGTAGGAATCCAACAACAATAAGATCATACCAAGCAATGCAACAAATTTCAACTTCCCTCTCTCACCCCACCAATTAAATTTAGTTCCATTAGTATTCATATAGGTGAGATTCAAAATTTTAAATTGATCAGACAATGATTGATTTTCAATTTTATCATGTCTATTCTTTAAAGTGCAAATTTCATCATTCCATTCATAATTTAGAAGTAGGCTTTCCTTTTCAAATGTGAGATATTGCAAACAAGAGCCTATTTCTAAAAGTCTTGCATTCAAAATATTTTTCAAGATTTTAAAGCAATCCAAATCAATCAAGACTTGACAAACATCACCAAGATTTGACATTTCATCATTAATGACATTAGCATCCAAAGGGACATCATGTAATCCATCACTTGAAATTTTGGTAGCTACTACCAAAGGTAAAGATTTCACCTTGTCATCCATACTCAACCCATCATGGTTAGAATTTACCACAACTTGATGAGTGTTAGTAGCCTTTTCTTCTTCCTCATTGTCTTCTTCATCATCCAACACCTGTTCAAAAACACCAAAGTTAGGCACCCAATCAAACATGCATCCATCTTTTTCAAAACAAGAGCCTAATTTTTCAAGATATGTGTCGCGTGACACCTTTCCATGATCAATGGCTTGAGTTGCCTCAAAATTCATATTTTCATTAGGATCATCAACAGTATCAAACCCACACCACTTAGGTTTTGTAATTTCATCATTTTGAGATGGCATGGACATTGTAGAAACAATAGGTGGATCAAGATTTTCTATTTCTTGCCCCTCAAGGGGAACAAAAACAATTGATTCTCCTTCTTGATCCATGGTAGTAACATCATTATCCTTCTCAAACCTTTGATGAGATTCCAATCCTTCTTCCAAAACATTTTCAGATTGCACAGGACTTGTAATATCCTCATGTGAAAGGGCAATTGTATCATCCTGCATATCAATAGGCACACAAATTTCATTAGCAGTTTTGGAGTGAGCATACTCTTCCCAAGAATCATGATGATCATCTTTCAAAATCAAATCGTGATGCTCACTTATTTCTTCTTTATCTTTTAATTCATCAACATGTTTCTCATCAAATTTATCTTCACCTTCCTTAGATGGTTCAATTACTTCCAAAATTGGGTTATTGCTTGTATTCAAATTGATAAGGCTATCATAATCCACATGTGTAACCCATGATTCAATTTTATCACAATTTGGAAGGTGTGGATCTTCTTGGTCATCATTTTCAACAATGTCATCCGAAACCGATTCATCCTCATAGGATTCATCTTTTGGTGAGTCAAGGGTTTCCAATTTGTCACATGTTTCAATACTAGTTGGATCTAGTACTCCTCCCTTGCCTAAAATCATATTCTTGTGAAAATCATTAAAATTGATTTTAGAAGCATCTTTTGAATCAAGATGAGTATCTTGAAGTTGATTCATACTTAAGAAAGATGGTTGATCTTGCATAGTAGGTTGAGGATTTTGAAATTGATTGAAGCTTGGGAATGATTGTTGATTCTGAAATTGATTCACACTTGAACTTGGTTGAGGTGGATAAATCATTGGGTGGGTAAAGGAAGTATTAAATGATTGAAGATTACATGATCCAAAACCCACACCATAATTTTGACAACTCAATTGTTGCTCAATTGCCATTGCTTGAGTATAGGCTTGAGACAAAGATGTGATTAGGGGCATCCCTCGCAAATATGTGGAAATGAGTGGGTCAAGAGCATTGACATATATTTGGAGAGCCACTTCTTCTTGCAAAACATAACATGTCACTAATTGAGCATATAATCCAAAGAACCTTTCAGAAAATGACTTCACATTTTCACTTGGTCCTTTTTTGATGGTGAAAAATTGCTCATACATGCGGATTGGGTCAACTTGCTTTTTGTTGAATTGATTAAGAAATGTTGTCTCTAATTGAGCCCAAGAAGTGATAGACCCTAAAGGTAGACTTGTAAACCAATCATATGCCACTTTGTCCAAGGTGTAAGGGAACATTTTACAAACAACATCATCATACCAAATTGTTAAGTGATTCACAACAAATTTGAATGCTTGAATATGTTCTTGTGCAGTATTTGTCCCATTAGACGAAAATCGAGGAAGACATCTCTCAAAACCGACGGGCAAATAATGTTGAACTCCCGGTATGTTCAATGGGCTACCTGTCATCCATGGTGAAAACATAGCCATTAGTGAATCTTAAAGAATATAACTTTAATACCCAATTTTTTTATTTTTTTTTTTTTTTTTTAACATCAAATCAAATCCCATTATTCCTGTATGAACAATCAAAGCGTTAGAACAATGCATAGCAATTCATGTCCTCCTTTTAACAAGTACCAAGTTGTAATATTAAAAGAGGGCTACAGATAATAATCAATAGGGCATGAAATATTCAAAATTTAAATCCCTATAGCATTTAAATCACACTAAAATAAACCAATTCGGGCCCTCCTTCTAGCGCCAAAATGTTGAGTGGTATTTTCACCCAATTGTGAAAGTACACTCTCCCTTAGGATTTGGATTCCAAATCCCCTCTTGCAAAGAAGTTAAACAAACAACTTCTCCAAGGTCTCCGTTATATTAGCATTTTGCATATGTGCATTAGTAATCTCAAATAAAGATATTCAATTTAAATGCTTGGAACACCTTAGTGATTGCAAGTAACTGTAAACAAGGGGCAATGTTGGTTTATTTTACCATGAAACTTTAGTGATTGTTCATTGAACCAAAATAAATCAAATGTGAGTTGGCCCTCATATGACCACGATGTAGTGCTTTAATTCCTTTTATCTTGATGGTTTTAAAATAGATTTTTATCTTGCATTAAATCCTCAATGATGAATAGGGTCTTCAAATGTAGCTTCAAAATGTCACTTTAACTTATCCCTCTTAAATGAAATCAAATTTTCATCAAGATGAACAATTAAGTGCTTTAAGGCAAAGACCTTCAATATAATACTCAAATTACCCCTCTTTCGTAAAATTAGAATTTTTATGAAGAAAGGGTAATTTTAGGCCCAAAATGGGAATTTGTGAAAATGCCATAAAACATAACTCCTTCAATGAAATTGGAATTTCCATGAAGGGAATGTCATCATAGGCTCATGAGTGCAAAATAAAACTGGAAAAATGAAATTTGACCTTAAAATAGAAATTTTCTATTTTCGGATTTTTAAAATCAGAGACAAAACAACGAACTTCGATGAATTTTTAAAAATACTAAACAACTCCGAAAATGAAATTTCAAAGTGCGTATTGGAAGTCTGAACTATAACCTACGCAATGGTGAAATTATTTTTAGATTTTGAAATTTTTTAAATGTTTATTTTAATGCCTGAAAATAAGAAAAAATTCTGAAATTAAAATTTTTGAAAACAGAAAATTAAAAATTTGCATCAAAATAATTGCTGAAAATGCAGCAATGCAAAAGCTCCTTCAGCTTTGATAGCACCCCATCCCGCAAAACCGAATACGTGAGAGTTTCATACATGCAACCTAGCCTATTTGACCTGCAAAACAAACACGATCAAAGTAAACTAGGTGCTGGCTCCTAGGGTTTAAAATAATTTCCAGATTGCAGACATTCACATGAAATAACCCAAAAACAATGGCATAAATTTCACATACAAATCTGAAATTTGGAAGGAGAAAGATAGAACAATTAAAATAGAGCATGCAGAAAATTTCTCATTCTTTCTTGCTAACAAGGCCTGAAATTTCTGAAGAGAAGCTTTCACATTCAAATTAAAATCCCTGTTTTACAAATGCGGCCATGCCAAAATCCTCCCATTTGGCCATGCCAAAAAAAATTCCCCCCTTTTTTCATGCACTTCGATGGTCCCTTTATTATTTTCCTCCACGCCTTTTCATTTTTTCTTCATGGCTCTTCGTTTTTTTTTTCACGGCTTTTCGTTTCCTTCTTCCATACGCAATACCCTGCAAATAATTGAAACCAACGTTAAAGAAAAAAACAAAAAACTAAACTTTACTTAAACTAACATGGAAAAATTAAAAATTAAAACTAAAAAAAACAAAAAAGCTAAAAAAAAAAAATCCTACCACTACATACTACTTAAAGCTAAATAAAAAGTGCTTTAAAAGCTTTAAGAGTTATACGTGGCCACCATGAAATATATATATATATATATATATATATATATATATATATATATATATATATATATATATTTATCTTATCCTTTTTTATTTTTTTTTTTTTTTTTATTTTATGTTCATTTGTTATTATTTATATATATATATATATATATATTTTTATTTATTTATCTTTTTTTTTCTTTTTTTTTTTGTTTTATTTATTTATTTTTTTTTTTAATTCATTTTTTTTTAGTTTATTTATTTTTTTAAACATGAATTAACCCAAAAGTTAATGTTTGAATTATAAACACTTTAATAAACCTATAAAAAGAAAAAAGACAAAAACCACACCAAAATTTATCAAGAAAGAAAAATGTGGGTCCCCAAGCTTTGGGGCTAGTTGTGAAACAGTCACAACAGGACATTATATATGGTTTTGGCCACCCTAGAATTCCTCTACCTCATAAATGTGTTCTTTCACCTACCACTTTCAAATGTTTCCTAAGCATCACCAGTTCTGTGGGAATATAAAATTTGCATTGTCATCTCTCTTGGATTCCCATCATCTTTCATAATTCCTCGAAATGTAGATGAGCAACTGCCAAAACTCATTGATAATCTATTTTTAATCACTGTAGTTATCGGGTCAGTTCTTTGTTGATTCTCCATGACATCACGTATATATCTCTTTTGAGATTTATTTTTAAGAGTCCAAGGAGGTTTTGAATCTGAGAAGGAATAAAGTATATATTTTATGTAGACATATAAGAGCATTAATACCTTACAGTCTGCATTTGGCTGCTTTGTAATCTGTAAAATTGGTTTGATCCCATTAACATAAAATAAAATCATTTCATTTCACCTTTAAAAACTCGGTTCATGCATAATATCCATGTCTAATCGACCATTATTATTTATTAATTTTTGTATTAAGAGTTAAATATAGTCCAAAGAAGTATATAAATTTTAAATATTAAATTAAAATAAAATATATATTTATAATTTAATTAAGATCCAATTTACAAAATGGGAGATGAACAATTTTTCAATAGGTATGGTTGTTGTATAGTAGGAATAGAACAAACCTAAAGATAAGATGGGATTTGAAGGGATTATAGAGCCAAACCATTTAGAATTTGAGCAATTCTTAAAATTTTAAATAGCACCTAAATACTTTTGACTTCTGCATAGTAATAGTATAAATAATCTCAAATACTAGAGATTTCAAAGAACATAGGTGTAGGTGCAGAACATAAGTCAAAAGCATAAAATAGGGGTTTACCCAAATTCCTCGTTGAGGACTTTTAAAGACCCTTGGTTTATGGTTTATAGAGATCAGTGGATAAAAAACGGTATTATTGGATGGTGGAAGGAGGTGGATTCCATGAGAACTTAATAGAAATAAAGAGCCCCGATAAATTAAAATAGAAAAACAGTAATAACATAATCAAAAGAAGATTGCAAATTCACACATTACACAATATTTATCTTGGAAATCCTCAACCGGGAAAAAACAACACAATATTATCTTATTATTGCATTAACTTTATCATCTCTAATACAATAATATTCTCCTTTTATCTCTTCAAACCCTAATGCAAGTGCAATATATATAACAAATGCACATGCATGAATTTTTACAATATCATGGGAAAAAAAGCATGGGTTCAAATATAGTAACCCTAAAAGCCCATATGGGTCTAAAAATAACTTAAAAAGAGTGTTTGGTACCTTTTATTGTTAGCCCCACTAGAATAACATGAAAAATATTTAAATTTTTTCCAACAAGAACAAGACCAATATACAACATAAGCCAGAGGATGTGAACTCCAAGAAGGGAAAAAATAACCATGAGCACATACAAGTGGAACATATTTTATAAATTAGTGATTAAATCTCTTTATAGTAAAAAAAAAATGAAAATTTATTCAAGTTCATAGCATCCAATCTTAAACAAGGGTAGAACCAAGGGTGCAAAGACATAAGAGGTAGAGGATAAACTTTAAAACAAGCTAGGTTTGTATTGCAACAAATGAAAATGTTTGAAAAGGGAAATACCATGGATCGATGGAAAGTAGTCAAGCAGGGGCCAATGTTGTTGATCATAACAAGGAAAATGAGTCAATCACCAATATAGAAAGATATTTCAGTGAAAATTTTCCAAATATGACTTTCTTGGATACCTTAAGAGGAGGACAACCACAAGCAATTGCAGTTAATAACACTAGGACTTCTCATAGGCCATTGAGAATGCCTAAAATGAACCATAGGAAACTAGCCTTGGGCTGCATGAAAGCAATGGTTGTCTCTCCTATAGTCCATATTCAAATTTCAAACATACAAATTGAGATCAATGCTATGGAACACAAAATATTAATCTATTTCTAGGTCTTTGTCTAGGCCTTCCTACATTCAAGATGTGGTTTGCTAGACAATGGATAATTATAGGTGAATTAAATATTTTTGCTTACCCCAATGGTTAATTATTAGTTCTTTTTTATAATAATGAGGATAGAAAACAAGTTTTTTCAGGGAGTTCCTTGGTTTTTAGGCAAGGTAAGACTTTTTATGAAGCCTTGGCATACCAAGTTCAAGTTAGAAGAGAAAATACCCTTAGTAGCCCCAATTTGAGTGAGACTCCTTTAAATTGCTAGTAAATTTTTAGAACCAAGTTGTCTTCATAATATTCAATACTCTAGGATCTTATATGATGACAACAAACATTACAATTTGATTTGAAGAAATTATCTATGCTAAAATTTGTGTTCTCATCAACCTTGATAAGACCTTGCCAAAAATATTACTCTATAGTTTGGGTAGGATACCTGGGAACAAGATGTGGACTATGATAAAATCTTCTTCAGGTGTAGGATTTATCATGAATATGGTCACCTAGCTAGGGATTGTAAACATTGGATCCCAAACAAAGCAAAAGAGAAAATGAACCCTGGAGGTTTTGAACTACCTGAAAAAAGAACATATAGAGAAAAAAACATCTAAAGAGCAGACAGTCATCTCCATCAATAATTTTGCTAACCTCCCAATGGATGATGGAAATATCTTGAAGATAGAGATCCTAGAAAATCCTTTTCAAGACATAATAAAGGAACCAATAGTTGAAGAAATAGATCACAACACTGAGCCAATTCTAGATCTACTAAGTAGCCCACAAGATAACCCACCCAAAAATTTAAAGAGATCCAAAAGGAAAAATAGAAGCCAAGAGAAATATAATGACTCTAACCAATCAACTAGATGAGCTCATAAAGGAATAGATAGTGGAGGTGCCACCTAGGAATATTTTTATAGGGCCATGGTGGTATTTTTATCTATGTCAGGTTCAAATTCGATCCTAGAAGCAACAAGAGTGAATCATGAGTCTACTAAAAGGAAGAAGCTAGATATGGACCAAAGAGTGGGCAGGAATACTACTCAACATCAAATAGGGAAATAAGGTGCAAAGATGATAGCAATGGGTAAGTTCAAGGATCTTACTCATATTTTTAGTCTTTGTGGTTGATGCGCATCACCTAGAATATTTGAGTGCTTAAGCGTAGCTCAGTAAAGCATAATGAAGTAAAATGAATCATTCAGTAGCATAATCTATAGATGGTTTTCATCCCAAAAAAAAAAGTGTCAAAAGAAGATATGCATATTCTTGCCAAAAACATTGACATGCATGTAGGGTGGAATCCCTAAGCTCCCAAGGAGATTTTAGAGGATTGGCTTATCTTTGGGATCCAAAAGAGATAGTGATACATCAAACAATGGGAATTTGGAATATTTTGGCTTTACTAACCTAGATTAAATAGTTTTCTCAACATTGGTTATCTCAATGTATACTCTCTTATTGGCTTGGATGAAAAAGGAAAACAATGGAGGAATGTAGCTTATATTATTAATAATTTTCTTAGAGCTTGGCCACTTGTAGGTGGTAATTTCAACACCATTCTCTCATTGTAAGAGAAGATATGGGAAATCACACTCTAGATAGTAGTGTTGATCTCGTGATGGAGTATATTAGATCTCTTCATCTTGTAGATATCAAACCAAATAATGATATGATGACCTAGTTTAATAAAAGGTAAGGCCCAACATGCATTCTAGAAAGACTAAATAGGTTTCTATTATCAAAGGAGTTTTAGAGCAATGAATATATTCCAAGAGCACAAACTTTGAATAATACAAAATCATATCATTGGTCGATGTTGGTGGAAGTGTCGAAGACCAAATCCAATCATGCTTCTTTTAGATTATAGTTAATGTGGTTTTGAGATAGTAGTTTATGAGATAAGGTTCAACAATGATGGTATATGGGTAAAGCTAGGTATGGTACGATAATGTACAATTTTTTTAGGAGGCTTCAATACTTCAATTCTAAATTGATAACATGGAATTGGGAGGATTTTGGTGATATAAAGGAAATTAATGATATATTCTAACCAAAATTTAGAACCTAAATGAGCAAATATGAATGGATGACACTACTGACATCCAAAGCAAGGAGGAAGCTAGGCTTATTGCTTGTCTATAGGAATGAGATAAAAGTAAATATATCCTGTGAAAATAGAAATATAGGATCCAATGACTCCAAGAGGGAGATATGAACACTAGCTTATTTCATAAATCTCTTCTAGCAAGGTGGTCACACAATTTTATCTCTTCACTAAAAGCAGTTATGGGTGATTCAATACACACATGAGATGGGATCAAAGATATAACAAGATAATATTTTACCAACTCTTTAAGGTAAAACCACTGAAACATGAGGTACAATAGGAAGTACTCCAAGAGATTCCTTCTCTCATCATAGAGGAAGATATGTAACTTTGACTACCCTAATTATTTTCAAAGAACTACATGTAGTTTTCAAGATGCAAAAATGAAAACTCTAGGTCCATATGGATTTTCCATAGAATTCTACCAAGAATTTTGGAATATCCTTAAGGAAGAACTATACGAAGTAGTAGAAAAGGCTAGGATAGCCAAAGTGGTGCTCAAAGAGGTGAACAAGACATATATAGTGTTGGTTTTGAAAAACTAGGAGTCTAAACACATCTCTAGCTATCGACCAATTACCCTTTATAATGTCCTATATAAAATTATCACTACAATCATGGCATAAAGGGTCAAACCTCTTTTTCACAAAGTTATTCCTCTGAAACAAGGTGGTTTTTTAGACGTAAGAAAAATCTTGGATGAGATAATCTTAGCTCAAGATATCATCCACTCTATGTAGGTACATAAAATACCCTTCATGTTTATTAGGTTAGATCTATCCAAACCATATGATAGAGTTGACTGACACTTCCTCCTAAAGGTGATGACACAATTTGGATTCTCTATGATTGGTTAAAATAGATCAAGGGATGTATTTCATCGATATATTATTCAGTTCTAGTAAATGGAGCTTCTACTTAGCTATTTACAAATTCCAAAGGTATTAAGCAGGGCGATCCCTTATCCCCATACTTGTTCATCAAATTGGCTGAATGTTTGGGAAAAACATTAGCTAAGGATAAGGAAATCATACCTTTAGATGGAATAATAATAACTAGAGCTAAACCAACTGCTCACCTACAATTTATTAATGACTCTATTATTGGGAAAAACAACACGAAGGGAGGCATCGAATTTAAAATGATTCTAGGATGGTTTACAAAAACAACTAGGAAACTTATAAATGAAGAAAATTCTAAGATCATATTTTTCCATTGCTCACCTAGGTAAGAGATAATGTTGGATAAATTAAGATACAAGAAGACATCTCTTCTAATCACCTACCTAGAAATTCCACTTACAATTGAGAGGTAAACAAAGGAGGAATGGACTTGGATATCAGAGAGTGAAATAAAAATTGGAAAAATGGTTTGATAGATGGATTTGTACAAGAGGATGAATGACCCTAATAAAAATCCTCAATTTCATACCTATTTATATCTCCTCAGTGGTAGCTATCCCCAAGCTAGTTATAAAGAATTAGATCAAACAAATTATAGATCTTCTAGAATGGAGTCATGGAAGAACATAAATGGGCACTAGTGAAATGAGATACTTTATGCTTATAGAAAAAGGAGGGAGGACTAGGAATCAAATCAATTATCAAGAATAACAAGGCATTGGTGACTAAGTTATATTAGAGATTGCTAAAATCCCTTGAGGAATTATGGGCTCAAATTTTGAGGGCCAAATATATAGAGAATAAAACCTCGGTAAAGCTTGTTCATTTTTTTCTTTCTAGTAGAGGATCTCTTATCTTAATGGGACTTAGAAAAAGAGAGATGATATGATCAAAGAAATATTGTTCTGGATTATCCATAATAGATAGAAGGCTAACTTTTGGACAGATTCATGGAGTGGTCATGTTATTCTAATAACTCAATTCTTAACTTAGACACTAGTTCTGGACAAATATTTATAGAAACAAATGAGTTGAGGTAGCCAAATATTGTAAGCCATAAAGTAGTAGCTAGGGGGTAGGAAGCAAATGGATCCCAATAGAGGAGTGGCCAATCCAAATCCCAGAGCACCAAAGAATAAATCTATAGGACCATCTAGATAAGATCATTTTCATGGTCTCAATTAGAAGAGGATACTCTTGGTTGGGATAGGAAAAACTAGGATGAATGTAGTTGCCTCTAATACTTAGCCCTTTGTTAGAGTACCCCGAGTCTGTTAAGTGATATATTCATGAGGTTGTGGGCACAAACCTTTGGTACAAAGTTAGATTTTTCATTTGGATTCCACTTCATATAAGGGTGCTAACATGGGAACAATTAATGAAAAGAAGGATGCATGAGCCTTTTAGATGTAATATGTGTTGGGATAATGAGGAAACAATCTCTCACCTTTTTATAGAATGACCCATCACAATCAAACAATGAAAAAAAATGACAAATTTTCTAGGCATCTGTTGGTCTTAAATATCTTCTATAAAATAACTTTGAAGGAAGTGGCCTAAATGGGAGGAAATGGACCAACCCACTCAACAAATATTTTGGGTGGGAACGACTTTCTATTTGTGGAATTTGTGGAAGGAAAGAGATAATTGTATCTTCAACCAAGAATACAAAGACAACCACTTTGTTTGGCACAAGATCACAATCAATATGAGGGAGACAATCCCATACTTGTTAAAAGAGCTCCAAAATCCTATCAAAAAATGGATTAAAATAATATTCAGATTATAAGTATCTCCAATGATGGTCACATCAAAAAGGGTAACCTCAAGTCATGCACAAGCAATCAAAATTGGGAATTGAAAACCTCCTCCAAAGGGACTAGGTAAGATTAATACAAATGGAGACTCAAGAGGAAATCCAAGAAGAGCGAGTATGGGAGGAATACATTTCGTTTTCTTCACAAAAAACCTTGGTATCTTATCCAAGAACCTAACAAAGAAATATGCCATCTTAATGGGATTATGATAGGCTTTGAAGGTGGTGTGGAGGAAAATTCAAGTGAAGTCAGATTTCCAAATTATGATTAACCACTTAAAAGAACAAGACAAACAAAAGAATATATATTGAAGAATGATTAACCACTTAAAAGAACAAGACAAACAAAAGAATATAGATTGGAGAATACAAAGAATACTTGAACAAATACAGATGACCAAACAATGCTTTGAGACAATGGAGTTCATACATATCTTTAAAGATTAGAATATGGTGGTAGATGCAATGGCTAAGTGGACTCTTGATCAAAGAGACTTCACTTATTAGGGATATCCTCCCATATGATGGCCTCAACAGACTAAGGAAGTTATTTTTTTCATTCTTGCCATTGATAATAGTACTGCTTGTCGTTTCTAGATTTATATATCCTTGCTTTGCATGGTTACTTTTTTTTTTCCGTATATAACTATAATAAATTAGATGTAAGGAAAAATAGTCCCACATCCTTTATTAAAACTTGATTTAAAAACCTTCATTCCAAAAAACAAACAAGAAATATAATATAATTTTCAACTAATTTAATTTATTAATTTTTTACCCCTTAAAAAAATTACCCAAGACCACATTAATTTCAGGCTTGAGGGTGTCAAGGTCTTCAGTCTTCATCATCACATTCCTTGAAACGAAATCGTCTATATGTGGGCTTTAGGTTAAGCCAAATATCAGCCATATAATTTGCCATTTGGTTTTTTTCTTGATATGCATTTGTACTCGCGCATTGTTCAAAACCCTTGCATAAGAATCTCTTACCTTTGATGAATGTATAATTTTGCTGATTACCACATGGCCGTTTGTTTAAAATATTGGTTATGGTCATACAGTCACCCTCTATTTCCATTCCTTTTGACTCCGTTTGTTTTGTAATGTGTACTCCTTTACTCCATGCCTAAAATTGATTGCCTCTGCAAAATTGATTGATTAGTATCCCTAGGCTTCTGCGTCAACAAGGAAAAGTAATCCTCAACTAGATGCCTTTAAAGTCCCCATGGAGATTCAATATAGTCTATGGCTTTGGGTTCTACTATTTAATATATGATATTTTATTCCCATGAATTCAAATTCTATTATTGAAGATAAGTAGGAGAATTTCTCTGCAAATGCTTTGTATAAATCATATGAATTTTTAGTAAATTAGATAAAGTTTTTTTTTAAATCATATGAATTTTTAGTAAATTAAATCTAATTTTTTTTAAATAAATTATGGGTGGTTTTTATTAAGATTATTACTATTTAGAAACTAAAATTTTACATTACTCATTACATTTCTAATAAATTAATTAAAACATATCCAATTTTATTTATAACAGATATTTTTTATTTACCTTAAGATAAATTGGATACAAGTTTTTAGATTATTATTAACTTTAAAAATTCAACAGATTTGAACATTTGATATTGCCAAAAGAATTAAAAAATTTATCAGAATTTTTAAATATATGTAAATTCCTCCTTTTTACTTGGAAATTAAGTCATGTCATTTTATTTAATTTTAGTTAGGGACAGTTCCATAGGTTAATATTATTTAATTTCAGTAAGTCTATTTTTGTATGTTATGGTATTCTAATATGGTAGAGAAGGTTGTGCATACGGATTTGCTTGTGCACAGTTCAGTAGGGAGAAGCTTTACTTCAAGCAAAAAAAAAAAAAAAACAATTCTCAATTTAGTAATCCAGTGATATTTTTAATGTCACTAAATTGTCTACCTTTCTTTCTATTCTTATTTCCCTTTGAATATGCTTCTGTTGCTTTATCAAGTGGTTGTTGTTCGTGCTGTTTTGTACCCCTTCCTCTTAATACTTCAAATCCACAAGCCACAGTAGCAAGGGGGCATGCCCATTGCATTTTAAATCCAGGTCATTGTAGTGATAAATATCCCACTTTATCCCTAAAGCACAGCAAAGCGAGCAATGTAAAAAAATATATATATATATATATATACCTTATTGATTTGTATATAAATTCTGATGTTTTATTAATAAGTTAACATCTATGTAGATTTGGGATGGAGGAGTAATATATGTGATTATGTTTGTAATAGCAAAAAGCACATGCCCAAGGAACTGTGGTATAATGGTATTGGGGACACTAGTAGAGTGTGATGAGGTTGAAATCCTCCCTTATCACGATGGGGCGACCTGTGTGGTGTAGCAAGCATGGTGTACATTAGAGCACTGCCCAGCTTTAAACTTTTAAGAACGTGTCCCAAGCTTAGCCCAGTCCGTGATAAAAGGAAGCCCATAAACTCATCAACATTTAGCAGGTGCCAAAAAGGTTTTGGAATTCAGGTAAACTTTGCTGTTATTCACATAGGAAAATATTGAGAAATAATTTATTTAAGAAAGAAATGGAAATTCAAAAAGATGTAGAAAGATAAGAAAATATTTACATCACAGGCCATTCTTGACCCTTTTATAAGGATAAATGATAGATAGAATTTTATGTTTGAGCTCCTATTGGAGGTGTATCAGTACAGAACATGAGTTCAGGTGGATCAAATCGCAAAGTGACAAAGTGACCCTCATAATAGTCATGTTTTATTAAGTACACTATAAAGGCTTAGATGCCGTGTTTCAAATTTAAATATTATATAGTGATGTATATATCTGATGCGGCATGACATCTTCTCTTCTTTCCATGTCTAGGGGTTTTGCCCTATTTGGGTACAAAAACATTGCTAGGATTGTGCATCAGATATTATTTTACTTTGGTTTTTTCTTGTTTAGGTACAAATTATATAATCTTTATTTCCGAAGCCGCGCTCTTCTCTAGTTTCTGCAGTGTATTGCAACAGATTGTCTGTTTCAAATCTCATCGATGTATTATGGTCATTTGTGGACATTTCTTTCTTTCTTGACAGCATGGTGCAACTGTAGTTATTCCTAATTGGTCTGTCGGAGAATGCCTGCCCTGTCAATAATTTAAAATGCTGCCCAAAAATGTCTTAAACATTACCCTGTGTTTTTTGTATAGCCCAATTTGCTACAAAGCCTCTTTGAATTTTTAGGTCATCCTGTAAAGAATTCAGAAAGCATTGGACATTGTAGCTACGGAATTTGAGTTGTTTGGCAAGTAATGCGGCTACCCCAAAACATGCTTATTAATTTTCAACTTCAGAGTTGCAGAACCTTATATGCAGTGGCTATCCTCATCAAAGCCAGTACCCAATATACATGCAATCTCTAATTTCATAAAGAATGAAATGGAAGGTCCAATTTTTGAAGGCTTCGGTAGGCATTTCTCGTACAACATGGTGTCTTTCCTTGAGCTTGTATGACCCATGTGTAACCCTTGTTGAGTATGTTGGTCACGAGTCTGCTTAGTTACAAGATCTATGCCTTGTGCGTTCTAGATCCGGCCAACATTGAATGGCCGGAGGAAAGAAATGTCCTCCGGACCAATCTTCAGAGACTCCCTTACTAATCTTACACTGGGTATAAGTTTAGAGAAACAGAAAAAAACGAGAAACTGTGGAAAGAGATGGGAAATATAGCTATAAGCCAGCTAAATAGGATGGGGATAGACTAACAGCAGAGCTTTCACCAAGCAACTAACAACATTCAACAGAAAATACAAGCAAAGAAACCTCTAACAATCATGCAAGAGAATAACCCTAAGAGTGCATTCCACTGTTTACCCCCACACAAGCAAAGACTAAATTCAGAAGCAGAATTCACTCGTAGTAGATAATGAGAATAAAAGCCTTAAGAAATTACACACTCAAAACTATCAAATGCAAAACCATTCAAAGCATCACGAGTCAAATTATTTCTGTTAATGCAAAAAACTTGGAGTATATTGCTGCAGAGTGTTCCCCTTTTCTTTACAATGAAAAATGATTAGTGTTTTATAAAGAGATCTCACCTCTATCATTTAATGCATATACAACAAAATTCTGGTAGATCAAAACCAACGTGCATATTTTTCTCCTCAACGTCAGTGGCATTCTGGTTAAAACATTCTGCAAAGAAACCACAATCCAGCTTTGACGGGAGGAAATTGCACAAAGAAGTCAACATAAATAAATGCTCGGAGTAACCTTGGGCATCGGTGCATTGGGACACAACAAAATCGCCTGAATATCGGGCATGAATTTGATTCGCCTTGTGCCTTGGAAATTCACGTCCGACTTTTCTTGGAAATTCACGTCCGCTAGAAAAGTCCACCGAGTATTAAATTTGCTTGTGAAAATCATCATGAGTGATAGTTGGTGCATTGCAAATGAGCAAGAATTACCTCTCATATCTCAACATTGAAGCAGAGATTCCATAAGTGTTGCCTACATCTCTCCCAGAATTAAATGCTATTCTTCCTTGATTTCCTTCTAGAAAAATTGCAAAAGCGTGCACCAGGGAGCTATATCTCTGTTGAGGAGTTGATTTCGCCCAAAGAAGAGGTGAAACAACCTTATCATAGTGGTAATAGACGACAGCATAGCCGAGTCTGATATTCGAGTGCTTTCGTCTTTTAATATTCTCCTTATAACTATTTTTTTCATTTTCGCCTCGAGAGAGGGCGATAGGAACGTTCACCCCTCTGGAGGGGCGACATGACTTGCTTAATCGTGGAGCGTTGTGCAACGAGTTTCTTCCAAAATAAATTTTCGAACTATATTTGTCCTCTAGGAAGACGACATTCCCTGACGCCCCTTCATAGAGGCAACTTGAATTTGCTGCACCTTCAAATTTTTGTTAGGTGCTACCTTTTATTCTGCTTAGTTATGGACAAAATTGCCAATTGCGTTAGCATGGGATTTTACATCATCAACCTATCTTTTTCCTTTTAAAACCTTTTAAAATTATCCTTCGCTCCCAGGAATGGCGACAATGAATTTCGCCCCTCTTGGGGCGAAAGCGTTGTCTTAATTTCCCCAAGGTTAGGCCCACCAATTCTTCTCTTAATCATTGCACCCATGATATGTTTCGCCCCAAGGAGGGGCGACAGAGAGTTTCGTCCCTCTCTTGGGGCGACAATGTTTCTTAAAACTTTACCCGAACTCATGGGCACCCACTTACTCATCGCTGCCTCATTTGCTTTTCATTGGATGTCACCCCAAAGAGGGAAGCCAAGGAGTTTTGCCCCTCTGTTGGGGTGAAAGCATTTTTAATCCTTTACGTAGCACCTTTTAATGTTCTTTTTCATAGTTGACGCTTTAAAATGACTTTCGTCCCAAAGAGGGGCAACAAGAGACTTTGTCCCTCTATTGGGGCGACAATGCCTTATTTCCTTTAATTCGCTTTTGCAATCTTCATTTCTTCGTGTCGGGCGACTTTACTTTGAAAGCATATTTAAATTTTGTCTTTGCCTCCAAGAGGGACGACATGGATATTCGACCCTTTATTGGGGCGAGAATGCTTCTCCATTCCCTTCTTGAGATCCAAACATGATTTTAATATTTTTTGAGGTGAAACGTCTTGGGGTGAAAGCATTATTATAAAAATAGAGGAAAAAAATTAAAATTGCAGTAAAACTAGATGCATTAAAATTGCAGCGCCTTCATTCGCAAATTCATAAAATTTTTACAATTAGTTATCAAACCAAAATTGAAATGTGGTAAAGTTGAAAAATTATCAACATTATTGGTGGCTCGCGGGGTATCTAGCTTGCATGGATGAAATCGACCCTAGGTCTTCATCCATTGGACTCAAGAGTCAGCTTCACTAGGCACATTAGGCTACTTGCTGCTCACTCCTACATCTTGCTCCTCGACCCATTTTCTATAGCTTCTTCTTCTAATAGAAATGCAACTGTAGCCTCGTACATTGCAACGACGTCAGACCAAGCTTCTATGGCGATTATCTTCTGGCCATTGATCGAATCCACCAAGTACCTAAAAATCTCCACTTGTCCATATCAATGTAGTTCGTCCGCTAACTAATCTCCAATAAACTAGAATCGATGCATGTGAGCTTTCTCATCAACAACAACACATGATATTCAGTAAGTGGTTCCTCCCAATCATCAACTTCAGAGGCATCATCAATAAAGACCGCCCAAGCTGATTCCAAGTTCGCTTTCGCTAGAATGTTTCCCCTATCATCAGTGTAACTAGGGAAACCATCCTCGATCATTGCGTTAAAATATGTCGTTGAAATTCGTTGCTCTTGCTCAAATGTGTCAAGCAACTTGTGGGCCACCTTCACCTCATCCAACCTAAAGAAGAACTAACGCAGTACAACTTTGGTATTTGCCTAAGCTTAGGCCATATCACTCATGGGGTAAAATTTAAGGTTGTACTTGCCAACATTTGCATCTGTGTTTCTTTTACCAAAAGAGGCTCTAGGTGCTCCTTGCCAAGCTTCACTATATACCAACCGTAGGAGACGACAATATGAATTTCTTGAAGGTACATAAGGACATGTGTCGCCCTGGCCACCTGGGTCTTACAATGAGCATGTAACTGGTTGCGTGCCTTCTTGACATTTTATTTTGATAGGACTATGGCCTATGTTGCTTTCACTGCCAATTGGTCCTGCACATTCTAGAGTTGGCTTTTTAACACCTCAACCTGCTATTCTGCTCATCCTTTGGCCTATTGATGCTTTTGGAGCATGATATACAACTCTTTTGCCCTTTTCTACCAATGAGTTGTGTTAGACTGGGTGGAATGTAATTATGCTTGACATTTCGTCAAAGACTCCTCAAGATCAACGATCTTAGCTTTTGCTTCAAAGAAGTTATTCTTATAGTGTTCGTCATGCAGGAACAAGGATCTTGTCTATGCATGAATATTTTCCACCATCTTTGTGGTGTCGAGCTTGGTGAGGTCCTTGGTGACAATCTCATAACTATAATCCTATGAACTCATCTCACCTTGAGGATTCTGAACCTGGGGAATCATCTTCATAGTATGGGCCTCCATGGTAGTGGGATCAAAGGCAACCTACTTCAAGGGTTTCATTGGCACCATGGCTTATCTCCTTTTCTCACTCTTCAACCACTACAATGAACTTAACCAAGCCTAGATGATTTTTTCGCAATGGGCTGCACTGGTACAATCGCTATCACCAATTCAGGTACTACCTGCAACTCCAAAAATGGGGTAAATGAAAAACGAGCTAGTTGTGGGTTGGGCTCGAGGGAAGTGGAAACCAACATAGTGGAAATGGTGGTAGAAATGGAACGAGTGGTGGAAACAGAGGCAAGTGGTTTGACCATAGTTACGCTCACTCGAGGAGGATCTTGTGTACTTATAGTCATAGTGGAGGTTACTTGGGCGAATGATATAGGAAGTGAAAATGGATTTAGAGTGAAGGCAAAAGAACTAAAAGAAAGAGAAATAGAAGAAGCATGAATAGAAGGAGCGAGGGCGGTGGTGACTATAACCTAGGAAATGGGAAGCAAGATCGAAGTGGAGGGCATACCAAATGGAGGGGATACGAAAGAGAAAACCTAGGGAAGGGAAACAATAGTTACCACTAGCTGGAGGAGAGAATATATAGAAGTACCTTTGGGTTCTATGGCCTTCAGAGCTAGTGAAGATGCGAGTAACTATGACACTGGATCTTCCTCCACCTAGTCCCTTGGTTCTACTCCAATGTCCTCCTTGATATTGATAAAATTAGTGCTCTGAACAAATGGATTCGCTCGAACCAAGGGGACGACTTCTAATAACTTTGTATGATCAATTGAAATTGTAGTAGGGTTCGATGAAACTACTCCAGTTCTTTGCTTCTTCAAAATTTTAATAACTCACATCTTTTCCCACCTGCTTTTCTCCTTTCGTTGCAATGACTCTTATAACACTTGTTCCTATTCCTCAGTCACAAGTGGTGGTTTCTGGACCATGGGATGCTCTTCTTTGGCCACAACTTCTTCACTACTTGACCTTTGCAAACTCCAAGGCACAATGCAAGCAAATGTAATCGATTGGTAACTAGAATAAAACTTGTATTAAGTCTCCAAAAATGTTCCATCCATTACTAAGCCATACGATGACCCAGTTTTCCTTCGGTGAGCTTGCATGATCCACCAATTTGTGATTTTCTCTTTGGACCAAACTGAAAGCTGCTCTTTCATTTGGCTAAATAACCCTGGCAGAAGAATCTAATTTTTATACAATGCAGGGTTATGTTCAAATTTTATTTCATTGAAGTCATGCCAAGGTGGAAGTGACATCATGTTTTCCATGTGCCACTCTAATTCATGTCCCTCTGGGTTATTTTTGCACTTTTTAAAATCCATCCTCGAAAAACAATGAAAGCTCTTAACCTTGATGTGCTTAGAAAAAAGACCCAAAGGGTCATACTTCCATCGTTATTGTAGCTCCACCATTCTAATGTCGTAAAAGGCTTCAGTTATAAACCGGTTCTGGCCCACCTGACTCACCTTGATGCCTCTGATTCGAAAAGGCATCTCACACATGGTTTTCTTCCCACGCCTTTCCCCATACACATCATTAATATAATCATGTTGTCAACAAACCTCCATAGCAAACAGATATCATGTGGAAAAATACGAGAGCAAAATCGGCTTGCCAGTATAGCCAAAAATGTGCAATACAATACCTTGTGTCAACAAAAGTATATTACCTCTTTGTTTTGAGACGATTTCTTCCCTCCCACTTTTGTAGTAAATTATCTCAAGGGCAGGATAAACAGACATACAATTGAAATTATAGAAGGACTCCTGCATTGACAAACTAGAAGTCCACATATACACAGAAAATTTTCTATTTTCTTTATCAACCTTCTTACTTGCAATAAAAGAAAACTTCTTATGCAGGTGGAAGAAGAAATACCAAACAAAAAAGGACATATGCTTAAATGCCTTTGTTTCCTCGCTCTGCATCTTGTCCACCTGGGAATGCATCATTTTGGAAATATAATCGATTTGTCCTTTCTATCATCGTTGTAGGGGCATAGAACTCAATTTGAGATATGCACTACATTAACATCGCCTGCCACTTGTGCACTGTTGAATCTGATAGGAGACTCGTGACCTAAGCCACCATAGAGAACAAATTAGGACTCTTAAAGTCTGATGACTTTGGCAATGCCGACAGCTCACCATGCTGAGGCATTTTTATCAACTATGTCTCCATAAATCGGCGTAGTGTCATAGTTGAATGATATCTTTCCTCTTGTTAACCGACATGTAATTTCTTGAAAATAAAATCTAAGGGCGACGTTATTCCACAAGCTAATGCTTCCCAAACGTCCTCAGTTGTGATGGCAAACAATGCTTCTCCTTTTGTGTTCTACACCGTCCTAGTCTTTGGATTATAAATTTTGAGATGACATCAACCAATTCTAGGCAGTAGTGAACTAGAGTGCACAGGAACCAAAAGAGATGAGCATGGTATGCTATCGTGAGAGGACTCTGCGGTGTTAACCCCTATTGCACTACAATGTCCACATCTTGGCATAATTTTTCAATGCCCTTGTTGGTAATTACATAGTCTCCCACCTGAGCCATCGTATCCGAGTAAGAATCCAAGTCATCATTTTCATGGTACCTTGAGTTTTTGGATTTATTTCCTCCTTTTACCTTCTTTTTCACCTTCTTTGGCTCTTCAGTGGTAACAGGTTTAGCAGTTATTTTCCCCATTTTCTACAACACTCAAACCTCCTGTAGTTTTTGCAACAATATCACAATACTCCAGAAAATATTTAAATAAAAGCTTTTATCTTTACCTCGCAGAAACACCCAATTTATAATTATGCCTTACCAGTCAAATTAAATGCATATGGTAATTTTCGAGGGAATGAAACGAACGTGCGTCTTGATATTTACGCCAGACACATTTTTTAATAATTTTTTAAACTACCTTCGAACTTCATCTACTCAAAATCTTCCTCGATTTCTACGCTCTAGCTACCTTCGATCTTGAAAAATGCTTTATGGAGCTCAACGGAAAACCTCGAGAACAAACATTGCTAGGTGTCTACGCAGGGCACGCCTTAGGGATGCAAACAAATATCCTTCTCTACTTTCAATATTTGAAATACCTTTCCAGGGTAAAAAGACTAATTTAAAAAAAAATCGAGCACTTTTAATTCCCAAACAACTTCAACATGCCTTCGAAATTGTTTCGTGGCGAATATGACCTTCAACGAGAGCACTTTGCTTTACCAAAACATTTTCGGACGAGATCAAACTGCGCTTTCCTTTTTTTAAATCAGCTGCGCTCCTAAAGTTTTCTTTCTTGTAGCTTGGCAAAAATAAGAAGTGAAGTCCCTTTTAAACCATTCTTTCTTCCGTATTTGGCTTTGTAAAGTACCTTTTTTAGAAAAAATGAGTTTTTTTGGTTTTATTTTTTTAGGAAAAGCCAATAAAATCAATTTTACCCATTTGTAGAACTTTCAACTGACACTTTCTTCCTTTCTTTTTTCCACTTTCACCTCTAGTAGTTGTACTTAAAAAATAAAACTGGCGCTCCATTTTAAAAAAGTTGCATGATAAAAAAACTAGGGCAAAGATTTATTGTTGCTCTCTTTTTTTTTGTTTGCATGAGAGAGGGGCACAAATTACTTTCACCCCAAACTTAGGGTGAAAATGTTTTTCATCTTTTTCATCCTTTTTTTCCTTTTTCTCATATATATATATATATATAACTTCACCTAAACAAAGCGCCTCCTGTCGCCCCAAAATGAGGTGACTACGATTTTCACCCCTTGGGTGAAGGCGCGTCTATTTTTTCTTTTCTCTTCTTTTTATATATATAATAGCTTTCGCCCAAAATAAAGCACTTATAACTTTTGCCTCAACATGTGACGATTATAACTTTCACCTCTAAATCGGAATATATATATTAAAAAAACTGGACACAACATTGGTAGAAACTGATCTCCTCAATTTATTATTGCCCTGACTAGCGACTGTAGTTTTATCTGTTCTGTAACTGCAGAGATTGCTATTTTTATTTTAATCCATATTTGTCTTTTAGCTTGTTTTGGAGATTCTTGAACTCCAAGGCTAGATCAACTATGTAATTATTCCTAATAAATCAATGAGTTTGTATTTCTCGTTTGATTTAATTTGACATTCTCTAATTTATTCGCAGACCACGTGTTCGGTGAGCTGATCAGACTGGCATATTTGACTAATTCTGATAAGGAGTTCAATTCCCCATGGTGGCACCTTTTAGGCAATCGAGTGCATCGGAGAAACTAATCTGGGATCATATGGTCTAGAAGAATTCATAAAAATAGCAGTCGCAACAATGATCTATTGGCTAGTAGTGTAGCATCACAAGGTTCTCTCATCACTGTAGCGTTAGAGGAAGAAACATTTATGTTTAAAAAAAAAAACTCAAGCCAAGCGCTCACCGGTAGAGTAACCCAGCACACGCCGCACGATAAAGCTTTTCTGCTCGAGTTGTCGTGCCTGCAATCACTTTGCTGGTGGATGCTCTAGATAGAGCTCATCATTGGTTTCTATTAGCAGATTCCCAGCATGATCGTGGAGAATCGAAGGTTGTTGCATTGATTTGCAGTGCGCACGAATTCCAGTCAAATTGATATTGCAGATAATTTGTGGTGCAGGCCATAGCATGTAGCAAACTGGTTGCACCGTGGCGAAGGGAAAAAATTATTTGCAACCCCCGGTAGACAAAGGTAGAGCAACTCGATTGTCGTGAGACTGCCAACCAGCGAAGACCCAAAGCTCATGTAGAAGCACGCGTGAAGAGTGCAGCCAACATTGAGATCACCTGTCTGTGTTGATTAAAAAAACTGCAAACCACAAGGGGATCGAGAGATGTTGATCTGCCATGCCAATCACTCAATCACATTTCAAGTGACGTTCAATCACTCATGAATGAAGATCAATCATGAGTTCATAACAGGTGCAGACGGTTTGATTGTTAATTGATTACTCTAAGTTTAAAAAAATAAAAATAAAAATTGGCTCGCTCACAAAAAGTCTTTTCCGCGCGAGTACAAACCATGCGTCGCCCGCTCGGTGGAGTGCCACTGGTGGAGCAATGATGAAGAGAGTGTGGAACGACATCCACCTGTAAAAGCCATTTGGCTAGGAGAGTTCGGTTTACATGTATCGGCGAGAGATCTATCTAATATGATATCGGTTTTCTGCTAAGCCAGACGAAGGACGTTGTTAACAAAGGTTTTCTACGTATGGTGGTATGCGCAGAAGCAGAAGGATAGATCAACGGTTGGCTAAGGATCTCACTGTGCAGTTGTATGCAGTAAGAATATGTTTGTTGAAGTGAAGTTTTTTATTAGGGTTGTAATTTATTCCAGAATCTGGTTAGGCATTTATGTATTTGTTGTAAAGATTTATGAAGTCTTTGCAAAATAGTTTTTTTTGTTGTTGATGGCTAATATGTATACAAAATTGCAAGTGCTAGAATTTTCTAGAGATGATTATGCTTATTGGAGCATAATAATGAAGACCTTGTTGAAGGCTAAGGACCTTTGGAGCATTGTAGAAGAAGGTTACGAAGAACCTGAGAGCTGGAGCAGCCTTGTGGGAGAAGAAAGAAGCAAGAAAAAGGAAGAGCAATATCAAAATTGCTTAGCCCTTATGGATTTGAGAAGAGGAGTGGAAAAGAATGTTTTCCCTCTCATAGCTAATTGTAGATCAGCTACAATAGCATGGCAAGTATTGAAGGATACTTATGGGTTTGATGAGGACACCCATAAAACCATGTGTGACAATCATGGAGATTATTTGAGTAAGGAGGAGCCTTGCTTCTTTGAAGGAGTTTTTGAAGAGTCTTGTGAAGACTCATATGAAGATATGTCTTTTGAAGAAGACATACATTATTATGATGGTGAATTCTTCCTTGAAGAGGAAGACATGTATGTAGAAAACCAACAAGATGAAGAATGCTTCATGGAGGAAGCATATGTTGATGAATTTTGTGATGAGAAGAAATTAAGAGGTGTGTATTCCTCAAGAGGAAGAGGAGGAAGAAGAGGATTTGCAGCTGATAGAAGGAAATGCAATGAAGAGTGTCTCATGGAAAAGGCACAAGATGTTGAAGATTTTGTTTGGGAAGCACCTGAAGAGTACATTGCTGATCTTGAAGTTCCTCTACAAGAGGAAAATAAAAGTGTTGAAGTTCCTCCAAAGGGGAGAAAAATGATGAAGTAGAAAATGGAGAAGAAACCAAGATTGGTGAAATTCAAGTTATCATGAATTTGGAGGCATCATCAATGAAGGAGGATGGAGATCACTCACATAGAGTGACTACAGTGAAGGATGATGGTTGTCTTGAAGAGGCAACATTGTGTGAAGAATATTCATTGCAGCAATATGGCATCTTGGCAAAAACTAAAGAAGGCTTGTGGATATCTACTCAACAAATCATTGGAGGTGATAATTTTTTGTTATTTGATTCAATTTTTATTGATTTCTTTGATATATGTTTTGTGGATAGTTTTGGAGTTGTTGTTTTGAAGAAGAAAGATGGATAATGTTTTATCAAGACATCATATGAAAACTTGCATTGTTTGCAAGAGGCACATCTCTCATGGAGAGCACAATTAGCAAGTTTTGAGACTTACCTTATGAATATTTCTTTGAAGATAAAGTTTGGGAGCTTGAGTCACTTGGACTCAAATGAAGGCAAAGAAAATGATGTGTTCAAAATTCCTTGGAAGGAGGAATATTGTAAAGACATTGTGAGGTGTGATTTTTTGAGTGATGATATGTGTGAGGTTGCATATGTAATAGGTCATTTCATGGCCATGTTTGTTTTGATTTTTTATGTAGAGATTTGTGAGAGAGTAGTTTGGTATAATCATCAGTATGAGATGATTAACACATACTCATGTGGAGTATGGTTTTGTGATGTAAAAAATGTAAAATATGGTCACTTGCAAGAATGGTTTAAAGACCATAATGAATATGGGAGAGAGTGGTTGTTGAAAACCACAATCCAAGAGACTTTTGATGAAGGGGGAGCTGATCATCAAAAGGCACCCAATTTTATTTTGTTGAAGAAAGCAAACTTAATAGATAGCCCGCAAGAAGAGCGGAAGTGTGGTGGGTGCCAAAAAAACTTTTTTGAGTTCTTGAATTTTCTATTTCAAAATTGGAAGAAGCATAATCAAATATCAGTTCAACAGTTTGTGATGCTTCAGAACTCATGGAATGAGTCCTTTCAGCATCAAGGGGGAGAATATTAGAAACTGATCTGCTCAACTTATTATTGCCCTGAATAGCGATTGTAGTTTTACTTGTTTTGTAACTGCAGATATTGTTATTTTTATTTTAAGCTGTATTTGTATTTTAGCCTATTCTGGAGATTATTCTATTGAAATCCAAGGCTATATGAACTGTGCAATTATTCTTGATAAATCAATGAGTTTGTATTTCTCAAATATACTTAAGAAAAAAAGGAGAAATTGTACATATATATATATATATATACTTAAACTCTAACATTTTCAATGGAGGTAAGTCTTTAGATGAAGACCATTTACTGATAACGACAACTCTCAGTCATCCATGTCCCAAAGATAATAGGCATTAACAGAATTTACCCCTGATATCTAGAATGGACCCTTCCAAATCACCTCAAACTTGTGGTGCTTGCCAGGTTTCGCTATCAGAGATCCACTTCAATACCAAGTCATCGATTTGTAAATGTCCTTTCGGACGTCCTTTTCTCGAACCACTTCTGTGTTGTTTTGGCATGTTCCATGAAGGCATTGTATGCTTTTTCTATTTCCTCTTCAATTTGTAAGAGCTACACTAACCTCACACTCATGGGATCAATTTTTTCATCCTCATTACTAAGAAATTGTAAAGTTTAAAGGATTGGAATTTTGATTTGAGTAGGCAACATTGCCTCCTTGCCATATACTAGACAATAAGGAGAAGTTTTAATTTATTTTTTCACTGATATGCGATCTTCCCACAGAGCTTGGTCTAACAATATGTGCCAACTTCTCTTATTTCTCCCAAATGTTCTTTTCAGTATTCGAAATAGATTCTTGTTCGTAGACTCAACTAAGCCATTTCCCTATGGGTAATAATTGGAAGATACTTTCAAATAAATTCCATACCTGCTTGCAAACTCAGTAATTTTTTCTCCAGTGAAGGGAGTCGTGTTATCAGTCGCAATAGTGTATAGCACACCAAAATGGGTAATCAACCACTCAAGGAAGGAAATGATTGTTGCTTGGTTTACTTTTTTGTTGGGATAGCCTCTGCCCACTAGGCAAAGTAGTTTGTCACTGTCAAAATGTACTTATGCTCAGTATAAGAGATAGGATCAATGACCCCAATGAAATCCAAGCCCCAGTATTGAAATGGAGCTTCTACTTAGATTAGATGTAAAGGTAATGATGCCCTTTTACTTCTGCAAACATACCTCTGACAACTATCACAACTTTGACTCACCTTATGTGTATCTGCAAAGAGAGTGGGCCAAAAATATCTAGCTTGAATGATCTTCAAGGTCATAAGCCTTCCTGCATAATGTCCATCGAACAAACCAAAATGGAACTCCTCCAATTTTTTGTGCTTTTTAGATTCTTTTACACATCTGAGGAGTACTTCGTCTATGATTTTATGGAATAGTCCACTTGTCAATAGAACGTACCTGAGTGACTAAAATATAAATCTTCTCCTTTGATAGGGGTTGTGGTGAGAGAGACATATTCTCGATGTGAAGAAGTTAACAAGGTCTTCTATCCAATCGCGTTCATCTGTATATTGGTTGGCAAGATTACTGTCACCAATAACTTCATCATGTAGTGGTACTATCGACTGAGAAGCTATGCTCTTAGCAAAATCTTGATAGAGTGTTCGATCATAAACCAATTTGGTTGGTCAAATATCCACATCATACTCTTGAATCTTTGAAATCTAGCCCTCTTTTTTATCACCAAGCTCTCCTTGTATAATAAAACTCCTAATGTCTGGATGAATGACATAGACTATCATTTTTCTTTGAGATACGAAATGCCAGTGTTGGACATTTTGAGTCCTTAATTCAAAGTTATCAATGATGTCATCAGATTAAGTCATCATTAATGTCAAGGAATTTGGAAAGAAATAAAGTCGTCAAAGTTGTCACTAATATCTAGGAAGAAGCTTCAACAAAGGCAAAAGTTAAAGGTAAAAGGGCTCCATAATATTTTAACATTATATGGGAGCATAAGTTAAAAGGGTTTTTATAAAAATCCAAGGAGACCTATTGCAAAGTTAAAAGGAGGTCTAAGTTCTTTGTGGCAACAATTGAGAATAATTTGAAAGCGACAAAAATTTTGGAGCCAACTAGGCAACATGGCCTAGTGGCAATGAGGCATTGGCTAAAACGTTGAGGTGTCGAGTGGCCTGTGTTCGAAACGCGACGACAGTGTTTGCATTATGTTGAAGCGCCAAGGGAAGGCACACATTTTTATTTTTGGCAGAGAAAGGGAGGTTCATAGAGCACGTGGTGCTCTACCCTTTCCAAGCGAGCACTTAGCTCACACGGCAGTTGGATCCATAGCTAAGGCGTTGGTCGTGGGCTGTGTTGAGGGTTTGAATCCCTCCAAAGGCAAGGTAATTAAATTTTGGTTATTTTTAATATTGCCTAAAGTTGGGAGTTAAAAGGCATTGCTAGTTGAAATAGTTGAAAGGGTTGCTAGTGGAAAATTGATGTTTGTTGGAAATTATTTTTAATAAAATTTGGAGTTATAAGGAGTTTTATTTGATTTTTAATAAATTTTTAATTACTATATTGCAAAGTTTAAAGGATTGTAAGTTTGATTTGAGTAGGCAACATTGTCTCTTTGCCATATACTAGACAATAAGGAGAAGTTTTAATTTATTTTTTCACTAATATGCGATATTCCCACAGAGCTTGGTCTAACAATAGGTGCCAACTTCTCTTATTTCTCCTAAATTAACTTTTCAGTATTTGAAATAGATTCTTGTTCGTATACTCAACTAAGCCATTTCCCTATGGGTAATAATTGGAAGATATTTTCAAATAAATTCCATACCTGCTTTCAAACTTAGTAATTTTTTCTCCAGTGAAGGGAGTCATGTTATCAGTCGCAATAGTGTATAGAACACCAAAATGGGTAATCAACCCCTCAAGGAAGGAAATGATTGTTGCTTGGTTTACTTTTTTGTTGGGATAGCCTCTGCCCACTGGGTAAAGTAGTCTGTCACTGTCAAAATGTACTTATGCTCAGTAGAAGAGATAGGATCGATGACCCCAATGAAATCCAAGCCCCAGTATTGAAATAGAGCTTCTACTTAGATCAAATGTAAAGGTAATGATGTCCTTTTACTTCTGCAAACATACCTCTGACAACTATCACAACTTTGACTCACCTTATGTGTATCTACAAAGAGAGTGGGCCAAAAATATCTAGCTTGAATGATCTTCAAGGCCATAAGCCTTCCTGCATAATGTCCATCGGACAAACCAGAATGGAACTCCTCCAGTTTTTTTTGCTTTTTAGATTCTTTTACACATCTAAGGAGTACTTCATCTATATTTTTATGGAATAGTCCACCTGTCAACATAACGTACCTGAGCGACTAAAATATAAATCTTCTCCTTTGATAGGGGTTAAGGTGAGAGAGACATCTTCCCGATGTGAAGAAGTTAACAATGTCTTCTATTCAATCGCGATCGTCTGTATGTTGGTTGGTAAGATTATTGTCACCAATAACTTCATCATGTAGTGGTACTATCGACTGAGAAGTTGCGCTCTTAGCCAAATCTTGATAGAGTGTTCGACCATAAACCAATTTTGTTGGTCAAATATCCACATCATACTCTTGAATCTTTGAAATCCAACCCTCTCTTTTATCACCAAGCTCTCCTTGTATAATAAAACTCCTGACGTTTGGATGAATGACATAGACTATCGTCTTGCTTTGAGATACGAAATGCCAGTGTTGGACATTTTGAGTCGTTAATTCAAAGTTATCATTGAGGTCATCAGATTAATTCATCATCAATGTCAAGGAATTCGGCAAGAAATAAAGTCATCAAAGTTGTCACTGATATCCAGGAAGAAGCTTCAACAGTGCAGAAGTTAAAGGCAAAAGGGCTCCATAATATTTTAACATTACATGGGAGCATAAGTTAAAAGGGTTTTCATAAAAATCCAAGGAGACATATTGCAAAGTTAAAAGGAGGTCTAATATTTATTTTATAAATATTTAAATTTAATGTGAATTTAAATTTTATAAATAAATGTCATTAATACCAATTTGTGCAATAAGAGAAGGCCCTAATAAAACCAAATGTTTTATTAAAATTAATTTAGAATATTTCAATCTAAATAAATCTAAATCATTTATAAATTAATTTTAGCGCTGACGTCGAATAAGGTTGGAGGAAAGTCGTCGTGTTTGCATAAAGGTGGAAATGCTATATACATCATGCCTTAAAGGCATTCAAATTTATCCTTGCTTCGAAAAGTGATTGCATGCGAACTGTGAAGAGGAAGCTCGTGAGAAAACAACGATTTTGTATTTCTTTGTGGCAACGATTGGGAATAATTTGAAAGCGACAAAAATTTTGGAACCAACTGGGCAACATGGCCTAGTGGCAATGAGTCATTGGCTAAAACGTTGAGGTGTCGAGTGGCCTGTGTTCGAAACGCGGTGACAGTGTTTGCATTGTGCTGAAGCACCAAGGGAAGGCGCACATTTTTATTTTTGGCAGAGAAATGGAGGTTCATAGAGCACGTGGTGCTCTCCCCTTTCCAAGCGAGGACTTAGCTCGCACAACGGTTGGATTCGCAGCTAATGCGTTGGTCGTGGGATGCGTTGAGGTTTTGAATCCCTCCAAAGGCAAGGTAATTAAATTTTGATTATTTTTAATATTGCCTAAAGTTGGGAGTTAAAAGAGATTGCTAGTTGAAATAGTTGAAAGGGTTGCTAGTGGAAAATTGGTGTTTGTTGGAAATTATTTTTAATAAAATTTGGAGTTATAATGAGTTTGTTTTTATTTTTAATAAAGTCTTAATTACTATATTTTCATATTGGAGGAGTAAGACTTTAAGAGTGTTGATTTTATTTTAAAGGGATTTCTACCAAAGAGATTATTATGATGGTGTTGGATATTATTTTAAAGTTGGAGTGATAAGGTGTATTTTGTTTGATATCATTTTGTATTGTGATTCATTGAGAAAATTATAATCTTCTAACCCTTTTGAGATTGGCAAAGAAGTGATTGTTAGTGTGGCAGATTTGTGTGGTCTACTCCTTGTCAAGCAAAAGGTATGGGCAAATTTTTCCATAGTTGAGTTGATTGATTGGTTTTCTAAAAATAAGTTTGGAGTGAAAATGACTTGATTAGGGTTTTCTTTTCGAGAGTGTTTGAGTTAATGCTTCAAGGTTTTCTGGAAATAAAGAGTTTTTGTTAAAACCTTGTTTGATAAGCATTGTTGTTGAAGCCATTGGTTGTGTAAATAATTGGAGTTAGGGTTTTGTAAATATCATGAGTATCATTGTTATGTGAATATTTTTTTATAATCTTGGTTGTTGAAATGAGTTTTTGTGCAAAGAACTTGAACTAGGGTTGAAAAGAACATGAGTATCATTGTTATGTGAGATTTGTTGTTGAGCATTGTTGGAAACATTTTGAGTTGATATATGTTTGGACTAGGGTTTGTGAGAAATAGGTGTTTCATTGAGTGATTGGTTGAGTAGAGTTGATTGATCCTAGTCAAGTGGATGTGTGAAGTGATTGTTCAAGTTCCATAAAACAAACTATTCTATATTATGATTTGAGTTGAGAAAGTGATTGAGCATTGAGTATAGAAAATATTGAGTCTCTAACAATTCTCTTTATATTTCTATGAGATTGAACAAGTTCTGTGTGGACTTGTTAAGCATATTTGAGGTAAGTCTTTGAGAAGACTTGTGGGTTGATTTTGTGTGAGTTTTTTGTGGAAGCTTACAGTACATATTTGGTTAAGTTATGTGTGAACTTATCGAGCATATTTGGACAAGTTTTGTTTTGACTTGTTGAGCATATTTGGACAAGTTCTGAGTGGACTTGTTGATCATATTTGAGCAGGTTCTGAGTGGACTTGTTGAGAAAATTTGAGCAGGTTTTGAGTGAACTTGTTGAGCATATTTGAGCAGGTTCTGAGTGGACCTGTTGAGAATATTTGATCAGGTTTTGAGTGGACCTATTGAGCATATTTGAGTAGGTTCTGAGTGGACCTGTCGAGCATATTTGAGACTGAGTTTTGGAGGTGACAAAGCAGAGAGGATAGTAGTCTCCAGTGGATAGAGATCCATAATCCAGGGCAATGAGGATAGGTCTTCTATGTGGGGACAAGAGTATTTAGTGGAGAGAGATACACAAGCTAGTGTAGTGGAGCCAATAGTCTTCTAGATCACCAGCAATATTAGAAGAGAAGGAGTTCTCCTATGGATAGAGATACATGAACCTAATTTAAGGGATCAACATCTCCTTTGGACAGAGGTCCATAAACATTGTAGGGAAAGGATTCCCAAAATATTATTTGAGAAAAATTTATAAGAAATATTTTCTCTATGGAGGTAGCCATCTTTGGGTGAACCACGTAAAAATGATGTCTCTCATGTGTGTGATGCTTTGTGTGATGTTTACTTATTTATTAATTTTGATGGTACTATTTGGATTAAAAAGCAAAAAGTTTTATTGTATATTTTTCACCCCCCTCCCAGTATAAGCACATGTTCTTAAATTGGTATCAGAGTGAGTCTCTCCATGAAAAGCCTAACAGATTGGAAGAGGATCCATCAGTAGCACACATGACTTCAAAAAATAAAGAAGAGACTATGTTTGACATAAAGAAGAATTCTTTGCTGCTCTCAAAAATTTGGAAATACTTAGAGAGAAAAATTCAAGATTGAAGTAACAAATTCAAGAAGATGATGAAGCAAGGATGGAAATCATACAAAATCTCACATAACTCAATATTAGGGTGGAATAAGAACATAATATTGAGCAATACATGACAGATCTATTGAGAGACAAAGAAACAGAATGTGAAATATTAGAAGCAAAAATTGTTCATATAAGGGATAAAGTTGAAAGGACCAAGGTACTACAAGATACAGAATATGAGAAACAGAAAGGGGAATCAAGTCTTTAGAAAGAAGAAACCTCAAACAAGGATAAACAAGAAAAGTATATCAAAAAGGAATAAAGCAAAGGAGAACCCTGGATAAGAGTTAACCACAAGAGGAAGATGACTTCTCTAAAAATTCCAAGACATCCTAACATGTTACATATTTTCTTCCATGGTCATTGCTTTTCTTGTAATAAATATGGTCATAGAGTTGTACAATGTATTCATCATGCAAGATACAATAGATATTTCAATTCCTTTGCACCTTTCATGGATGATGATGTTACATGTTACAAATGTAATAATTTTGGGAACAAGGCTATATGGTGTAAAATGATACTTCTTGAGTCTAGAAAATCAATTTCAACATCTAGGAAAGATGAAAAAGAAAATGTCAATGGTAGATCAATGTTAGTACAAACAACCCTTCATGCTCAGGATAAAGAAGAATAGTGGTATCTTGATAGTGGTTTATCTAGTCACATGACAAAATACAAAGACAAATTCATTGTACTAAAAGAAACAAATAGAGGATCAATAAGTTTTGGTGATAATGGATCAACAAGGATTGGTAAAGAGGAACTCTAATTTTAGATAATGGGAAAACAAAAAACTGAGAATGCATTGTATGTTAAAGGGTTAAAGCACAATCTTCTAAGTATAAGTCAACTTTGTGATCAAGGGTACATGGTTACTTTCCATCCAGATAGATGTGAGATAAGAAAATAAAAAACTAGAAAAATCATTTCCAATGCAAGAAGAACCCCAAACAACTTATACATGCTCAATGAGATCAAAGGGAAAAATTGCTTTCTATCACAAGAATATGAGAGTTTGTTATGGCATAGAAGATTGGGTCACTTGAATTTTGACAACATAATTAATATAAGCAATATACATGCAGTTAGAGATTTACCCAAAATAAGAAGATCTCAAAACATAATTTGTGCACCCTGTCAACATGGAAAGCAAACTAGGACAACCTTTAAGACAAAATATTATATGTCATCTTATCCTTTGAGCCTAATACATACTAATTTGTGTGGTCCTACCAGAACATAAAGCATTCAGGGTGAGAGTTACTTTGTGTTATTTATAGATGGTTATTCCATAATGGTTTGGGTAACCTTCCTAAAAGAGAAGTTAGAGGCCTTTGAAAAATTCAAAGCATTAAAGTAATTGGTTGAAAATGAAACAAGCAAAATGATTAAGTATCTAAGATCTGACAGAGGAGGAGAATTTACTTCAAATGAATTTATAGAATTTTGTGAACAACATGGAATCAAGAGAGAGTACTCAGCAGCAAGAACTCCTCAACAAAATGGGGTAGTTGAAAGGAAAAACATGACTGTTGAAAACATGGCTAGAGTAATGTTAAATGAATCTATGTTATCATATGGTTTTGGGGAATAATTTGTAAACACAGTAGTATACATAATCACTAGGGCTCAATTGAGGGTAAATCATCACAAGACTCCATATGAGCTTTGGAAAGGAAGACCTGCCACTGTAAAACACTTTAGAATTTTTGGAAGCAAATGTTACATAAGACAAGAAGATCAAAACTTGGGTAAGTTTGATCCAAGATGTGATGAGGGAATTT
This sequence comes from Wollemia nobilis, assembly GCA_028583015.1. Classification (NCBI taxonomy): domain Eukaryota; kingdom Viridiplantae; phylum Streptophyta; class Pinopsida; order Araucariales; family Araucariaceae; genus Wollemia; species Wollemia nobilis. The sequence continues at coordinate 1,341,396 of JAQPPZ010013020.1, read as the reverse complement.
TTCTTGGTTATTCCAAAAAGAGTAAAGCCTACATATGCTTCAATAAAAGAACACACACTATGATGGAAATTATAAATGTAACAATTGATGAGAAGATAGATTCTAGAGAACCAGTTCAACAAATTGTGTATCAAGAAGATGGATGTTGTCATGAAGAATTTTTTGAGGAATCAGATAAATAAGAAGAAGAAACACAAAGAATTCTTCCCAAAAATCCATCCAAGTATGTACAAAAATATCATCCAAAAGAACATATCATTGAGAATCCAGATGAAAGACAAACAAGGAGAAGAATAATAAAACCATCTCAACAAGCAAATTTTTCTTTGCTATCTAATACTAAGCCAAAAGACTTCACTCAGGCAAGTGAGAATGAATTTTGGGTTAAGATAATGAATGAGGAATTGGATTAGATAGAGAAGAGCAAAACTTGGGAACTTGTTCCACGACCAAAGGACAAAAATATGATTGGCACAAAATGGGTATTCAGAAACAAATTAAATGAAGATGTACAAGTGGTCATAAATAAAGCAATGTTAGTATGCAATGGTTATGCACAGGTAGAAGGAATTGACTTTGATGAAACTTTTTCTCCAGTTGCACGACTTGAAGCTATAAGGATGTGTTTAGCCTTCTTAAGTTTCAAGAACTTTAAAGTATATCAGATGGATGTCAAGTCAGCATTTCTAAATGGGGTTCTAGAAGAAGAGGTTTATATTGAACAGCCAGAGGGATTCATACTAGCAAATAAACTAGATCAGGTATGCAGATTGAAAAATATTGTATGGTTTAAAGCAGACTCCTAGAGCATGGTACTCAAGATTGGATAAGTGTCTTCAAGAATAGGTATTCAAAAAATGAATAGCAGATCGTAATCTATATATCAAAAATGAAGGGAGTGATCTTCTAATAGTGGTTTTTTATATTTACGACATAATTTTTGGGGGAAACAATTATAAGATGTGTAAAGGATTTGCTAAAAATATGCAAAATGAATTTGAGATGTCTATGCTTGGTGAATTTTCCTTATTTCTTGGACTTCATATTTCACAATTAGAAAAGGGAGTGTTTCTCTCACAAGCCAAGTATATAAATGAAATGTTAAAGAAATTCAGGTTAGAGAATTGTAAATCGGTAAGTACTCCCATGGTCATAGGATGTAAGTTGAATAAGGATGATGAATCTCCATAGGCAGATCAGAGACTATACAGATCTATGATTGTCAACTTATTATATGTTACAACTATGAGACCAGACATAGTACAGTCAGTGGGATTAGTGGCAAGGTTTCAGCTAGCACCTAAGGAAACACATGTGGTAGTAGTAAAAAGAATTTTTAGATATCTAAAAGGGACTATGGATTTTGGTCTTTGGTATCCCAAAAGTGACAGTTTCACACTAATAGAATATACAAATGCAGATTGGGTTGGCAGCATTGATGACATAAAAGCATTAATATAGTGATGTATTTGCTTTGACATATGCATATATGCCTGGCTTAGATCCTTCTGTAGTCATGCACCATCTAGTAGTGCGTCCGGATGTGAAACCAGTTAAAAAAAAACTTAGAAAAATGCATCCTAAAGTTGCTCTACTAGTCAAGAGTGAGTTAAAAAAACTCCTAGATGTCATTTTTATTCAAGCCATTGACTATGCCAATTGGATTTCCAATGTTGTTCCTGTAACTAAGAAAGAAGCTACCAAGATTAGGGTTTGCACAAATTTTAGAGACAATAATGTTGCATGTCCTAAATATGACTTTCCTCTTCCTAATATGGATCAAAAATTGATTTTACAGATGGAAGTGGAATTGTATCCCCTATGGATGGTTTTTTAGGATATAATCAAATTAGAATAGTTCCTAAAAATCAAGCTAAAACAACTTTCATTATCCCTTGGGGAACATTTTGTTGGAAAGTAATTCCATTTGGTTTAAAGAACACAGACACAACATATCAAAGAGCTATGACATACATCTTTCATGATATGATGTATGATATTCTACATGATTATGTGGACGATATTATAGCTCACTTAGCTAAAGAGGATGATCACATAGATGATTTAAGAAAAGTATTTGATTGGTTAAGAGAATAGTTTATCCGTTTAAACCCAACTAAATGTGTATTTGGAGTCAAGTCAGGTAAATTATTGGCGGTTATTATTTCTCTGTGTGGCATAGAGATTGATCCCCTAAAAATTAAGGCTATCCTAAATATGCCACATCCTAAAAATATATTTGAATTACGAATTTTACAAGGTAAACTTCAATCTATCCGTCGCTTCATCGATAAGTTGGCGGATAAAACAGGACCTTTTCTTAAATTACTCAAAATAATATCCATTTTCAATGGGATGATGAATGTAAAGAATATTTTGAACATATTAAAAAATATCTTTTAAATCCTCTAGTATTTGTTCCTCCTAAGCCTAATCGTCCTTTTATTTTATATATTTCTGCTTCATAACTTGCACTTGGAGCAATTTTAGCTCAAATTGATGATGAAAAGAAAGAACGAGTGACTTATTATATTAGCAAAACATTAATAAGTTATGAAACTTGTTATACATAATTATAGAAACTATGTTTATCAGTTGTCTTTTCCATGCAAAAATTACGCCATTATATGCTCAGTCAGAAAACTTATATCATTTCTAAATATGATCCATTAAGATACTTGATGAGTCGACCTTATCTATCGTGTCATACAACTAAGTGGGTTCTTTCTCTAAGTGAGTTTAAACTCGCATTCATAGGTCAAAAATCCTTTAAATCTTAAATTATAGCTGATAAGTTGGTTGTTGCACCTTTAGAGTCTACTCATCCTCTCACCATTGATTTTCCTAATGAATGCCTCAGTCTAGAGGAAGATCATCCTGAAACATGGTATTTATATTTTGATGGAGCTCGATGCATTAGTGGTGCCGATGCAGGTTTTATTTTAATATCTCCTCAAAAGCACCTCATACCTTTATCTTTCAAATTGCAATTTGCTTGCACTAATAACACTGTTGAATATGAGGCTCTAATTCTTGGATTACGAGCTACCCTATCATTAAAAATAAAAGATTTGTTAGTTTTTGGTGATTCTCAGCTTGTGATAAATCAAATCAATAACATTTATCAAACACAAGATGAGAAAATTTGCCCTTATAAAGCTTATGTTCTATAATTAATATCATTGTTTGAAAAAATAATTTTAGAAGCTATCCCTAGAACTAGCAACTGTGATGTCGATGCCATGGTTACAGTTGATTCCTTATTTCCTTTGGAGTTGGATGACGAATATGCCTCTATCATCATTTTCCAAATCTAAGAACCTGATTCTTCTAAGTCTTGTTTAGAGCCATTAGATGTGTTTTTAATCAATGAAACCACTCCTAAGCCTTGGTATGTAGATATCTTCAAATTTCTCTAAAAGGGAACTTTCCCTTAAGGTCTTTATAGAAATCAACGTATATTGTTACACAAGTGATTTGTTCTCTTCGTAATTATTGGTAACACCTTGTATAGAAGGTCTTTTGAAGGTATCTTATTAAGGTGTCTAAATTTAGAAGATTCTAGAAAAGCTTTGAGTGAAGCCCATGAAGGATCTTGTGGAGGACACTTTAGTGGTAGTGTCATTGCTAAGAAGATCCTTAGAATAGGATATTTTTGGCCTAGCATGGAAAAGGATGCACATGATTATGTGCGTCATTGTGACAAGTGTCAAAAGCATGCTGACCTTGTCCATGCTCCTGCTCAAGAACTCCAAGCCATATCATCTCCTTGGCCCTTTTCTAAATGGGGTCTAGATATTATTGGTAAAATAAATCCTATTTCATCTGATGGTCATAAATTCATAATAACTGCAATTGAGTATTTCACAAAGTGGGTAGAAGCTATGCCTTTAGCTTCTTGCACGAGAGCTCAAGTCTCTAAATTTATTCTCAATCAAATCATCTATAGATTTGGAATTCCCTCAAATCTTATTTCAGACAATGGAAATTATTTTAAGAATAAAGATGTTAAGAAATTGTGTCAAAAATATAAAATTCAACATCATTGGTCTACTCCCTATTATCCTCAAGGTAATGGCCAAGCTGAAGCATCAAATAAAACTTTAATTAAAATCCTTAAAATATTGGTTAATAAATCAGGCCTTGATTGGCATATACAATTATATCTTGCCTTGTGGGCTTATCGAACTAGTATTTGCACTCCCATTGGCGCTTCACCTTTTGTCTTGGTTTATGGTGTCAAAGCTATTTTTCCATTCGAGCTAGAAGTTCCTTCTTTGGCTCTTCTACTTCAAGATGCTGAAGTAGGAGATGAATATCGTGTTTGGCAGACTCAGTCAACTAGAACTTCTAGATGAAAAATGCATTCATGCTTTAGAACACCTTCGTGCCTATCAAGACAAACTTAAAAGAGCATATTCAAAGAAAGTCCATAATGGATCTTTTGAAATTGGTTATCTCGTCTTAAAATAAAATCAAAAGAATACAAATGCAAGAAAAGACCTTAAAGGTAAGTTTCAACCTAATAGACTTGGACCATATATCATCATTGCTAAATTTGGATTGGGTGCATATCGATTGGCGACCTTGTATGGAAAATATCTTAAGGAACCCATGAATATTATGCATATCAAAAAATATTATGCCTAAAATCCAAAATTTCATCACTGTATATAATTGTATATAATTTTCACATTTTAGCAATTTAAAATTTCAAAATCAAATAAAAATAAAAAAAGTATTAAAATATCCAAAAATATTTTAAATATTTGCATTGTCATTTCCCAAAATTTTGAAGCTATATTTTCCTTTATTTCGGATAAATTTAGAAGTTATCTTGAACCATACACTTAATTTCACATTATTATTATTTTGATTTTATCGCTATGATTATAAATCTCTCTTGTACAAATATCATTATTACTTCACTAAATAATATTTTGAATTTTGGAAAATGATCTTGCTACTTCTTGGACCAAGTACACTTTCACACATTAAAATAGTTTGTTGCAAATTCGAAAAACGATACTACATAGTAGTCTTAGTCTCTTGAGTGAAAAGTTTCCCTTGCTAGCCTATCATGTGCATGGTCTAGAAATTTTAAGAATTGAAAAAAGAATAAGCTCACCCTTGACCAAATAAAATCCCTTGCTCTACAGCCAATCTAAGCAAGTATCCCAAAAAGAAAAAAATCAAAAGCAAAAGAAAAGCAAAAAAGCAAAAAGAGAACAAAAAGAAGAAAAAAAAAGCAATAAAATCCTCTTGTTCAAAACAAAATGAACAAATTTCCTTATCCCTTAAAAGTGAAGAAAAGAATGGTGAATGAGCTTGAATCCCTGGAATTCTCAGTTATTCGAAAATCATGAGGTAAACCCCATAACAGGTGATTTGTTCCCAACCTGCTTGGCCTTGGGTAATTCCTTTTCGCGTGGCGACATGTTTGTCACATTAGCAACCTTCTTTTGTATAGACCTATGTCTAATTGTGTATTAGCTATCTTTTGGTGACTTGACTTACATCGTAGTCTGGTACGGTTTCATGTACAAAATCATGGTTAATGAACTTCTCATTTGCATACACATTGATTCATTCAAGTTTGCTTGCATCACTACCTTACTCAAAATTGGTAAATGAACATTACAAAGCACTTGAGAGATTTTGTGTCATTATGATATGTTAGAATGGATAATGAACTCACACGTGCACACACTGGGTTCTTGATAAATTTGAATTTGTCTTTGAAATAAATTAAAATATTTCTTTGAAATATTTGTTAGAAACATTAATTATTTTGAGCATTAATTTAATAATTATTTATTTATCTCCTAAGAAATTGCATTTTCAATCACACATTTGCATTTAGACTTCGCAATGATGGCATAATTCTTAAGTAATTATTATTTCAAAGTTCACACTTAGGAACATAATGCCTAGCACAAGTCATATTTATATATTTTTATGTTTAAGTCATAAAAAATCTTTCAAAAACATGCAATAAAACTTTTATAATTATTATTTTGATTTTCGTGATAATGGTATAGTTCCTAAAACAACTTAGGAATTTAATGCTTAGCGCAAGTCATCCGTCTAATTTTTCATGCCCATAATTATTTCATAACCTTTTTAAACATGTGACGTAATTATTTGCTTTCATAAATTACATTTTAAAGAACAAAATCTATATCATTTCATCATGCATTGACTTTCGCGATGATGGTATAATTCCTAGGTAATTATTATTCAACCTTCACACCTAGGAATTCTATGCCTAGCGCAAGTCATATCTTTCAAATTTTCATGCTTAAAATCGTTAAAATCTTGTTCCAAAACAACATCAAAACCTCATCCTTATCATCATCATCATACAACCTTAAGAATTATTATTAAGCAACCAACCCCTTTAGCAATATTAAAATTCCTCACAACGGGATCAACTTTATGACCTAGCGAGCATAGATCTCCACCAACGTTCATGTAACATCGTCAACATCCTCTGAGGCTTCTTGCTAATATTTTACATCTTCATCAAACACACAAACATCTTTTTCAAAACACATCTTCAAAAATCAAATTTCATTTCATTTATTTTAAGCATGATTAAAATATTTATGAAGCATGATTATTTGAAATACAAAACATAAATTAAAGTATAAAATTCATCACATAAAAGTACACAAATCACATCAATAGAAGATCGCATATATATATCATCAAAAATCGATTGGTATGCCACAATATAGAACATCGGCGTACTCAATCCTCCAAAAATACAATACAATCAAAAATCCATCTCTAAGTCCCTCTAGATCCCCTAGAGCTCTGAGTGTCGTCACTTCCACCAGGGGGTGGTGGTAGTCAAAACTGCCCCGCTACCATATGTGTTTGGGAGGATATCGCTCTAGAAGTAGAGCATGATGAAGACCCTATACGAATAGGAACTGCAATATCTATAGGCATATCATGTATCTGATTGGCTGGTACGGTTGCAAAATATGAAGTCTGATAAAACAAAGTCTGACGAATAAACCGCACAAACTCATCCCCTAAACCACTCCTCCTCGAATGAGTCACCTATGACGCTGTCGACGTAGGTGCCACTAATTCCTGAGTCCCTATCGCTTGGCTCAACTGAGCCCTCGCCTATGCTAACTCAGTCTCCAGTGCCTCAATATTGGTCTTTTGGGTAGCATTTTCCACCCTCAACCACATAATCTCATCATCCTACTATGCGGTGCTACTGCTCTCCCCCACCTCTAAAATCCTCTTGTCCTTCTCAAGTAACTCTGCTACCTCTGCCTACTATGAAGATGCCCCTCCCTCCTGTGGGGGTGATCCTCCCTCTCTTGTTGATCCCGGTGGTCTCGATGACTCTGGAACAAATGGTCATCCCGCGTATGAGGACATCTCCCTGAGACCACCTGTGGATCAGTCTGGTGTTGTCGAAGGACTCGGTCAGCTACCCGATGCACCACACTCCTCCACATTATCAATCTAACAGGCCTAATCGCAGCATACCACTGACGATACCTGTCAGTCATCCCTACATCATTCCCTACCACTGTCTGCATTGGAGCATCATTTGGCTCTGGATCCATAAATTTGGTTAGATCGGGAGCCCCACTGAAGGTGGTCAGGTCTCGAGTCGACTGAGAAAAAATGACATTCTTGAACTACAAAATGTCCTATTATAGGCCAAACTGGCATTGCACCCGATCAAAGCGGTGCAACTCCACCTCTTCCTCATGCATCTAGACCTATATGGTCCATCTAATCCTCGCCAGTTCATACCTAGCCTCATCCCACTATGGAATCTCTCTCCAGGGTTGCCATGTGATATCATCCGCCAAAATATCATCCTTAAGCTATCTCAAAACAAGAATGTTGGCTCGTCTACCTAACCCTCCTTGAAGAGGCCAATAGAATACCCTCAGCTTGTCATCAACCACCCCTGGCTGACTGTATGTCGCCTTGACCAATGGTAGCCCTGTAGGCTGTTGGATGGCAATGTGCTCCCAACACCAGACTTGTAGGAATGAAGTCAAGATTAGGTCCTTCCCCCTCTTGTAGACGAATCTATGTAAAAATCTATATAGTCGGCACAAGAGGAAGGGACCCCAAGCAAAGCGGACCCTCTGGTCCCTCATGTCACACACTACCTCTTCCAATGTCCACAGTAGATGTACCCCACTAAGGTGACACAAAATATGTCCGTCCACCCCACCACTCAACAAAATTGTAAGTCGAGAGACCCTCTCTATCCTGCTCAATCTCTCTAGTGGCACTCCTCCCTTCCTCAAAAGGAATCTAGGATCTCCCGTCAATCTCTGTAAATCCTGGCCTTGGTTACCAAATGTGATAACCCGAACACCCCATAGTGGCAACCTCAAAATCCACAAACTTCCTCTAAAGTAGGAGTCATCTCCCCTGTAGGTATCCAAAAATAAGAGGACTCCAAATACCATCTCTCAGCCAATACCATCAACAATCTCATGTCAATACCGATTTGTGGCATTTCTACCACATGTCTGAGGCCCACCACCTCCAAAGGAGCTCGCTCATCGTCTGTCAAGGAATCTAGATTTTCTTGCAATGTGGCATGCCTTCACTCCCTGTTTTTAAGCTCTACCATATATAAAAAATAAAACATAAAATCAAAAATAAGTGACCATCGGATTAAAAAATACGAAATCAAAAAAAAACAATGCAAAATTGTACTAAAATCAACAATATCTTATCGTTTTCGTGATATCATAGCATTCGAAATCGCTAAAATCGATACGATTTTGGCAATATCGTACCAATTTCATCAATATCGTATGATATGATATTGTGAAATCGATACAATTTTGCGAAATCATTATGATTTCGTAACTAGAGCTGCGCGACGACAGTCGTGCCCTAAATTTGTAAAATTCATCAAAAATTCACCTAAAAACGAGAAATATTTACCCTAAATAAGCTAGAAATTCATACCCAAAGCACTCCATCTCCTTCCTGGACCAAATCCGTGCGATGTGTAGCTCCTGCCATGATTTGTCCAAAGCTTTGACAAGTAAAAGGTAAAAAGCAAATGAGTTACTTTTTTCATTTCATTTTTCTTATTTATTCATATTTTATGCCTAATTTTTGAGTTTTTACCCAAACATCGAATTTGGTATAAAAACTCGAAGGGGGTACCATAAACATCATATCTCGAAACAATGTCCATAAAAACTGAAAATCATCAACGAAATGTGTAATAAAATTTTTGCTTTCTCGTAAAGCGTGTCACACTTTTCTTTAACACAATTTATTTCAAAACTGCAAAGAGGGGGCAAAATGCAGCACCTTAAAATTGACTCATCTCAACTAGCCCATTTGACCCATTTGCATGAAAAAGTTGTAAAAATTGTAAAAATATCATGTTTACATTTATTACCTCGAAGTTTGTGCCTATTTGACAAGATCGTACTACAATCAACAAAATTGTAGTACAACCTTCGAAATTGTAGCATGATTTTAGTTTTACGATCCCTGCGATCGGCGTACGATATCATCGATCATCATACGATCTTTGCCCAGAAACAAAAAATTTAAAAATGAAAAATGACATAAATTAGTTGAACGGTTTTTGTCCCCGTCTGTATAACCATGCGGGAATTGCGAGATCGGATCCGTTCGGCCTCACCCAGCTTAGAAGAAGTTGTAACAATCCAACCTCCTCCCTATTCTTGACACTCCTCCCTGCCTATTTAACCAAACCCTTTTCCTCTGAAATTCTCCTGGCTCCATTGCACCCTAGAAAGCTTAGCATAATTTTGCATCTAGCTTTGGTTATTTTATATTTTGCTTGCAGGATCGGAGAACAGTGTCGTAGATCAGAGGATTTCATCATAGATCGGACGTTACGATATTGCGATCGTAGTACGACTTTACGAGTTCAGGATATGAACATGCTCAAAAGGGTACGATATCGCCTGCAGTCTACTTGGAGGTAACCTTGAGCTCTAGTTTACACATTATGGCATTCCTTCACTTGATCTATATCTCATTTAGCATATTTATCGTATAGGATATTAGAGTTAATCACTTGCATTTTTGGAGTTCACCCAATTTCATGTAACTACATATTTTAGGTAATTTATGTGTATTCATTTATCAATCCATGTTTTCAAGGTTGTTCATAGCATCCATTAAATCTAAATCATACTTGCAAACATAGATAGAAGCATAAAGTTATAGATTTTATGTTTTCTATCCTTTATCCATGCATTTGTTATCTTCTGTCAATATCAAATTTGTTTATCTCTGTTCAAATTACGATCTTGTAGGATTGTAATACAATCTTGCAGCATCGGAGTACGATATTTCCTGATTTCATACGATCTGGACGACATACAAAAATCAAAAACTTCATCAGACATCCAGATACAGGTAAGATTTTGAGATCACTGTTAAGCATTGCATTGTCTTTTATATTTTGTTCTCTATCTTTCACTGTCTGCATTTGAATCAAAATCGCATATAGGTCATATTAGTTGCATATTGGCCAGACTTAGGTATATGCGTGATTTGATCAAAAATAAACACATCAAAATAAATCCCAAACCTAGGCTCGAAAATTGCCACAAAATGTTTCCTAGTGAACCCAACCAATTCGTCGAAAAATCACCATAAGAGGGTACAAACTCAAGTACCTCTCCTTTGAGTTGTAGACCTATCATTTTCCCATCCCATTTCTAGGCGCGGATCCATTAGCCTGAAAAAAAGGGGTGCGAAAATTTTAGACCTACACACCCATTATTTGTATGATTAAGTTGTATTTTTAATATAAGATAACTTATTTCATTAAAAAAAAAACACCGTCAAGACATGAAAGCATCAATAGTATTTTTGTCAAAGTACTTTTACCTCTATGGTAGAACTAGGTTTTCTCAATCCATACCATTTTTATTTTACCATCTAGACTCCAGAATCTGTATGCTTTTTGCCATAATTAATTTTTATTTTTTATTTATTTATCAAAATAAATAAAAAAGAAAAATAAAATAGTTGAGCATTTTAATTATTTATAAGATCAACTAAATTTTCAATTTTGTAATAATTAAATCAAAATCACATATAATTAGCATTTAGGGGACCAACTAAATTTTCAATTTTGTAATAATTAAATCAAAATCACATATAATTATTCGGTCATTGCTTTTAAAAATCACTTTAGTTTTAGGCCTGGTTATATTTGTACGTTGCGTCACACCGAAATTAAAGTTAATATTCGTCAATAAATATCTTTAAAAAGACATTGGTATTCTTCACCTATTCTATCAAACTTTATTCTATAAAACTTTACACTCTAAACTCATATATTGCCCTATCCTTAAAAGTGATTAAGAAGAGTTAGAAGTGTCATGAGAGGTTCTTATCCTCTCTTCTAAAGTCAAAAAGGTATATTTTCCGTAACAAGAAAATATCTTATTCAGCTAAGAACTGACATTTAACATTTAAATCTTTGTCGTACGCGGCCCGTCGCTTTAAAAGTCAAAACTCGAGAAGCCCAGTTTCGAATCTCTCCCTTCACATGTTGCGGATATGTTATATATAAAAGGTTCCTCATCAAAAAAAAATCAAAAGCTATATTTTCCGTAACATGAAAATATTTGTTCAGCTGGGACCTGACGTTTATTGCCGTAAGCGGCTCTTCTCTTTTAAAGTCAAAAGTTATATTTTCCGTAACATGAAAATATCTTGTTCAGCTGCGACCTGACATTTAAATCTTTGCCGTAAGCGGCTAGGTTCTTAACTCTCTTCTGAAGTTAAAAGTTATATTTTCCGTAACAGGAGAATCTCTAGTTTAGCTGTGATTTAAAATGATTCCAAATATTTGCCGTCAGCGGTTAGGTTCCTTTCTCTCTTTTATAAAATAAAAAATTATACAGCTTTTCATGGATAATTTCAAATTCAAATTTTATGAAGTGGTTAGTTTTTTTAATTTTTTATTATAATTATTATTATTTAAAAAAATTATAAAATATATAACTTATCATTCAGTTTTTTATTTTATTTTTAATAATTATTATTTATTTATTCAGTTTTTTATTTTATTTTTAATAATTATTATTTATTTATTTATTTTTGTTTAAAATCATACTATTTTAGTAGCTGGCAAGCACATGATTCAAATCATACAGGTTGCATGCATCAAACCTGTTCCACCTAATTGTTTTATAAACTGATGTAAAATGAATTATTGGGTGCTTGGCGTACACTCAGAGGATTGAGATCTTTGCAAGAGGCTTCAAGACCGACATAAATAACATCTCAATTAGAACTTTGAAAATTGTACTTTATTTCTATTCTTCTTACTCAAGCAAAAAGAGAAAGAGACTACCTCTATCTAATAAGGTGGACCAATTTTTTTTTTTTAAGCTTGTTAAGAGAGTTGGTTACAATCACACTATACTGTTTTTAGTAGCTGGCAAGGGTAAGGTTTAAACCACATGGCAACATCCACCAAACCTATTTCACCTTGTTTTATAGTTCGAGGTGAAATAGACCACTGGGTGAAACAATCTGACGTGAAATGGACTAGTGGGTGCTTTGGATTTGAAGATTCGGATCAGACTACTACCTTTGCAACAAGTTTTTTCCAAGGTTTGAACTTAGGTCTCTTCTTGGTAAGTGCCCAAGCAGACTAGCACTTACCAATCCACGTAGCCCTTGCGGGTAATGTGAACCACCTTATATAAAACAAGTACAAGAGACATCCTCTCCTATGGTATTATTGGCAATCAATCTTTTTTATTTTTACTTTTTTGGTGCTTGGGATTTGTACTGTTGCTGTCAAATCTAACGCGCACTCAGAAGATTCGGATCAGACTACTACCTTTGCAACAAGGTTTGAACTTAGGTCTCTTCTTGGTAAGTGCCCAGCCAGACTACCATTTACCAATCCGCGTAGTTGCCGGGGTAACGTGAATACCTTATCTAAACAAGTAGGAGAGACATCATCTCCTTATGGTATTATTGACAATCAATATTTTTCAATTTTTTTTGGTTATATAGTAACTGACAAGTGGAGGGTTCAAACCATAAAACTTTAAGGAAACCTGTTAACTTTAATTAACTTTTGTATATATCTATCTATTTTAATTAGAGATATAAATATAATTTATAATTTTTGAGTGTGATCTACCAGTAAAATACCACTTTTATTATGAGTTTTATTATGAGTGATGAGACAGAAATTTAATTTCCACGTTTTTATAGTAAAACACTCGAATTCAATTCTCACGTTAAATAGTGATGCACACGAATTCAGTTCCCACGTTATATATTGATTACTGATGGTAAAACACTCGAAGTGATTATTGATGGTAAAACACTCGAATTGTGTATAATATGTATTTATTAATTTATGGATGGTAAAATCCGAATTCAATCGTCCAACACAAATATGTATAAAATGTATTATCGTATATCCTAACTAGAATTAGGAATTAGGACGCCACACAACCAAATGTGTGTGGGTATTAGCTTCTTCATGAAAGAAGTTTGCAAAGTTAGTCTTTTGCCGTGTAAGAAGAGTTGCTTCTTATTGAAAAGAAAATAATTATTTTGCTTTCGCCCCTAAAGTCAAGTTAAAGCAGATCATTGCCATCTAATAAGGACAGCTTACGGATGGTTCCAAATTGGTTTGACTATGCGTAGAATGCTCTGCTCTGGTGATATGTTCATATTCTTTCAATTATTAAGAGGACTCGTATTTTTCAATCTTTGAAAAGTCAGTTCTTTGACATTCCGCATCTCAATATAAAAATATCCATTTAAGACAAAGCAATCCCTTTCTCTTCAACCAAAGTGGATGATTTTTCAATCGGAAAGAAATTTCAACGTAATTATACAAGGTCAGTGAATAATTTCAACATCACGAATTCACTTTTATGTATTCTACATTACCTGGAAAAAAACCATGATATTTCAGGTCTGTTACTTCTTTTCAGTCAGCACCACCAACATTTGTATGCTAAAAATGCTTCCCTCAACTGAGGGCCAATTAGATTTAGTGACCTCAACCATGTTACTACTCATACCACTTTTAACGGTTAGTGGATTGGTAAGTATAAGCGTGGTTGGGTTCTTAAGAAGACGGAAGCCAATCCAAGGTAGTAGTCTTCTTGAAACCCTTTGAGTGCACTTCAGCCGACATGATGGTATGAACCCTGAGCAACCGGCATCGGTGCAGATAATTGTGCACAGTCAATGGATAATGATACCAAACATGAGGTCGGGTCAATGAGACGAATATATTTATTAAAAACAATCTCTGGTTTAAACCGTGCGAGCTTAACTATTACCTTAAAAAAAAAATAGTATGTAATAAAAGAGAATGGAATTCGATACATTTTTCACAAAGATATCTATTACTTTCGGTCGTCTCTATTAAGGTCTTTGAAAAGTCAGTTCTTTGCCGTTCACAAAGTATTGAGAAGACACTTCAAAATAAAATTATTCCATTCAAGTCCCTTTCCCTTTACCCCAAACATCACGCTAAAGTAGATGATTTTCCAGTCACAACGAAAATTTCATGTAACGTCATTAAAGAATTTCAACCTCACTCATCGTCTCTTTTAATTCTTCTACGTTACTTGGAAAAATCTCATGATATTTCAGGTCTGTTACTTCTTTACAGTCAGCACTACAACATTTGTATGTTAGGCTAACAATACTTCAAGTCAACTGAGGGCCCATCAATTAGATTTAGTGACCTAACAATACTTCAAGTCAAATGAGGGCCCATCAATTAGATTTAGTGACCTCAATGATGTTTCCACTCATTAAGTGAGAGCTATGTTCATTGTACTTGTTCCTCGAACTTAGTTGGTTTGGGATTTGACACATTTCACAAAGATATTCAGTACTTTCGGTCGTCTCTTTTAAGGTCTTTGAAAAGTCAGTCCTTTGCCGATTACAAAGTATTCAGAAGACATTTCAAAAATAAGAAAATTCCATTCAAGACAAAACAATCCCAATCCCTTTCCCTTTACCTTTACCCCTACTATCACGCTAAAGTAGATGATTTTCCAGTCAGCAACGAAAATTCATGTAACGTCATTCAATGATTTCAACCCCATTAATCTCTTTTAATTATTCTATACGTTGCTTGGAAGCTCATGATATTTCAGGTCTGTTGCTCCTTTGAAGTCAGCACTACAACTTTTGTACTTCAATTATATTTAGTGAGCCCAACTATGTTTCCACTCAATTACTTCTATGCATCTCAGTCAAACAAATTGTTTTCGTCCAGTCCACAACTGATATTTCAACATTTTTCAAATGTCTAAGTAATTGTGAAAGCCTAGAATATTTATTATTTAATTCACTTATGAGATTTTTATTTTCGTTTTCTTAATAAGTTTTTATGTATAATTTAATAAAACCAAACAAAGATTGATTTATTTTATTTCTTTTTATTTATTTTTAAAATAGATATTAAATATGATATTTTTTTAAATTAATTAATTAAAAAAATAATAATGTATATATATATTTTTTGGTATACAAGCTCACTCAAACACCCTACCTATCAAGGCTTACATAATTTAAACGTTAAAGTACTTACAATATTTACTTTAAATTCTTAACTTTTTCTTTTTTAAATGCATTTCCATAAAGTTAAAGAAAACCATAACTTTAACTTTTCATTTTAGCTTATGCCTTAAACCTTAAGGTCTATGTAAGCCCCAATATACCAAATTAATCCATCTTAACACATTTAGAGCATATTTGGAAAATCTTAAGACTCAATAAAAACTAGATAACTCAAATTTTACAAAGTTCAAATTTTACAGAGTTCTTAAAGACTTATGAAAAACATTAGAAAGAATATTAAAGAAAATATTTAATCTATAATATTTATACAATTATACATAATAGATAGTATAAAACTTAACATTGTTCTAGTAAACAACAAAAACATTTAAATTAGGAACTTGGGAAAAACATGAGAAAGAATATTAAAGAAAATATTTAACTTGCAATATCTATATAATTATATATAATAGATGGTATAAAACCTAACCTTGTTCTAGTGAACAAAAAAAATCAAACAAGTAAAAAATAAAATAAAATAGCTATGAAATCATATAACCATCAAGATCATGTCCTTAAAAACTAAGTTTTTTAAATAGAAAGGAATTTCATTCTATGCATTACATAGTAAAGTTATTTTAAACCACTCTTTTCTCTCACTCCTTTGCCCTCTTATCCTATAACCAAACCCTAATCTCATTTTTTACTATATCATTTATTGCTAGTTATGATATTAAACTAAGCATAAAAACCCCAACAAGAGGGTATTTGATACATTTGATGTCTTCACTCTTTCATTTCCCACATTGTCTTTAGATGAACTATGTTGACAAAGTCCCTTTGATGTTTTGTTTCTAAATTTGGATGACTTGGCTCAATCATGTCCATGGATATTATCCAAAGAAGCCATCTATTTCCCAAAAAGATATAAATTTATAAGATGTCATCTGGATTTATTAAGGTCATGAATCAATGTCCTAGACTCTTAAAGAATAGAGAAAAAAAGTGGAAAAACTAAACAAACCTCAAAAGTATTTTAAAATACAAATACCTTACATTTGAAATTTTATCTCAAGATATGAAATCTTTAAAATTAGGTGACTAATTTATGAAAATTTTGTCTAAATGTGTTATGGAAAGTTTGGTTATCCTCTTCAAACATATAATTATATGATTGGGAGAAACTTAAAAAAAAATAGTCATTTCTCTAATTTATAGTTAAAAATAGTAATTTCTCTAATTTATAGTTATTTTCTATATTCTATCTCTATCCAGTTGTTTCTTTAATGCCTTTGTACATTTCCTCATAAAAAAAAAAAAAAAATCAATTATGGTTTAGAACATAGTTTGAAAACTTGACTAGAAATCATGACCTCTCATGAAACTCACCCATAAATCATGAGTTCTTGTGCAACTTGCGTCCAACAAGTTTTCTTTATTTTCTCGACATCTTGCATCAAAAGAGGAAAAACATAGTATTTATTTTTAAAATCCTATTTTTGATCATTTGCTCATTTTTCTTCTCTCTAGATATTAAGAACCAATCCTAACATTATTATATAATAACCTTGTTTCTAATATGGGGACTTCATCCTAATGATATTATGTAATGTTTTGTAATAGTTTGTAGCACTAGAGGTACCTAGACAAGTGGGTTCATTTAATGTAACTGTTATAAATAATCTAATTATTTTTCGGTAAAAGATTCTAGCTTGGGTAGAAAATTGCATGTGAGATGACCCTTGAGTGTTAGGTTTAGTATTATGAAGAGTCTTTAAAGAGGCAAAGGGTGTATATTGATGTATCTCTTTTTGCATATTGAATCAATATTTTGTTTAGGAGGTTTCCCTCTCAAAGAGGCCCATAATTCTATATTGTGATTCTATTGAGATTAATATAGATTGTTACATTTTCATTTTGTATTGCAATATTTTTTCTTTCATGATTTACTGTTTTTATTACAATATTTATGTGGATGTGCTTATTTTAACTAGAACATTTCTAACAAGTGGTATTGGAGCGCTTTCTAGGGCTATATTTTGTTGTGACTACAATAGTTCTTGCCTTGCCATTTTGACTTGTTAGGTATAAATTTTCTTTGTTTTTATTTTTTTGTTTATTATCCTATAAAGAAAAATATCAAGTCATTTTTTTCTCTATTTTAGTTTCATAGGTTAGAAACCTTGTGTTATGGGTTTAAAAATACCATGAAGGAGATACCATTATTGGCTAAGCTAGAATTTTGTAAAACATCTAGTAAAATGAGGGGTGATTAGACTCCAATATCTAGGCCTCAGAAAGTAACCATGTACAGACTTGAGATCCCATGTATCTTTGGGTATATCAAGAGACAACCTATGACTAGGAGAAACCTTTATCTGTAGGAAGCTTTTTGACCATGCATCTATCTATAGTGTATTGAGAACAACACTTAGGAAGATGATCCTCACATACTATCAAAGAGGTGAGTAGTGCGCTCAAGGGTATGTAGGGAATTCTCCTTAAGTAGTGACCTAAAATATTGGTCTAAGAAATATCATCCATTATTGCAGTATAGAAAAGGGCTATGGATATTGCACACACCTTGGCCTAGAGTTAAGATATTTTAATTGAATATTAAACCTTATGCCATAAATCCTACCACAAAAATGGAGCATATTAAAGAGACTATACTATCATAGAATTGACTATATTAAATTAGATGAAGGAAATCATGGTAAAAGTAACAAACAAGTTAAGGTATGCAAAGGTAGATGTTGGTAATAGTTAGATATAACTTCAACCAAGACCATAGTCGATAATATTCAAGATAAAGTTTGACCATGTAGCTATCAGTTATAGTTAGGAATCATATAAATTAGGGTAATATTTAGTGATGATCAAAATAGAGTCTACCAAGATAGTCATTATAAATAGCGAGTTATAGAGTCAAACTAGGTAGTTATCAGGGAGTTGTTGGACATATAGTAGAAGATAAGAAAATTGTTAGAATTAAAGAAGAAAATGAAATTTTTAGGTAAAAAAAGAATATAGGACAAAAAGAGATGACACTTGACAAAAAAAAACATGATCTAGAGCCCTATTCCATTCTAATCATTTTTTGAGGTGATCATTTGATATATATCATCCAAACACTTTTTTGGAACCTTTATTAAAAATAGTAACTACCAAAATGTTATTTCTAATTTTAGTATCTTTAGAAGGTCAAAAGTCATAACATATGGTTGTAGGAACTAGGGAACAACAAAAGGCACAAGAAATGGATCAAAAAATTATTGCTCAAGTAAATCAATGGGTGGAGGATATAGAAAATCAATTAAGATATGGTTTAAACCAGTTAAGAGATAAAATTAAAACTTTACATGACTCCATGGTTTATGTGCTAAGGGGACAAAAGGACATAAAGGAGGATGTAAATAGAAAAAGTGACCACTTAGAAGGTTTTTAAGTAGTAACACCCACACGTATGGTTGATTTGGTTCTTTTGACTGTAAGGATGAAGGGTCAAGGAAATAGGAATGGGAAACACACAATAATAATGGATAAAACAACCCAAATTAGAATTTCTAAAGTTTGATAGAAAGGATTTAGAGGGATGCTTTTGTAAAGTAGAATAGTATTTTAGCCTTCATAGTGTTGTTGGAAATTTGAGTTAATTTGAGGTATTTTATGTTGTCATTGATGTCACATGGATCATTGATGTCACATTGAGTTTTGGTGGCAAAAGCACTTCATAGATAATCATCTATGATATTTTGGAGAGCATGGATATATACAGGGTTTTTATGAAAACCAAGGCAGGAAAAATAAAAGGTTTTATTTAAAACCATGGTGGGCTTATGTGGAAAGGGCTTTTCTTAAAAGCCAAGGTGGAATTTTGTTTCATCGAAAAAGGACCTCCGGTGATGAAGATATTAAAGTTTAAAGTTTAAGTTTAAATTAATGGAGGGCCGACCTATGTGCAATTAATGGAGGTTGGCATATATATATATTGTAAAGGTTTCAATTTATTTTGGAAAGTGGGCATATTATATATCGTCGGAAAGCTTATTTCGAGGGCTATTTGACTAACTTATTTAGAAGGAGAAATAAGGTGTGTGTAAAGAGATATTTCTGATTTTGCAAAGGGGTTCCAAAAGTGAAGTTTGCCTTGTTCTTTTTCAAGAGGATTAATTCTTTCATGAGGTGACAAGGTATGCAATATTGTGATTTATTTTATTTTATGGTATAAGTGGTTTTGGGAGTGAAAAGGTTATGCAATGTTTTGATTTATTTTATTTTATGGTACAAGTGGTTTTAGGAGAGATAAGGAAGTTGTGCAATTAAAGGCCTTGGTGATGATTATTGAAAAGTGGAGTAATGTTGATTATTTTGTGATCTACTAACCCTTGTGAAGATTGGCAAAAGAATTTTGTGATTGTGGCAGATTTACAAAGAGGTTTTTTCATCTTCATAAAAGGTATGGGCACATTCTCCTATTGATTGTTTATGGTGGTTGATTTCTGAAATATCATTGGAGGGAAAAGGATTGTTTGTGGTTTCCTTTTCGAAAGTGGTTGATTGAATGCTTCAAGGTTTTCTGAATTGAGAGTTGTGTTTAAACCTTGTTTTATAAGCATAGTTGTTGAAGCCCATTGGTTGTGAAAGAACTTGAGTTAGAAAAGAACATGAGTATCATTGTTATGTGAGATTTGTGGTTGAGCATTGTTGGAAATATTTGAGTTGGTTGATACATACTTGGACTAGGGTTGTGTGAGAGAGAGTTGTCCCTTGTGATGATTGGTTGAGTTGAGTTGATTGAGCCTAGTCAAGTGATGTGTGAAGTGATTGTTCAAGTTCTATAAAATAAACTATTCCATCATTCTATGTTGAGTTGAGATTGAGGTTAGAACATATTGAGTCTCTAACAATTCTCTTTATGGTTCTATAAGACTTGAATTGAGTTGAGGTTGATTTGAGTTGAGAGTGAGATTAGAACATATTGAGTCTCTAACAATTCTCTTTATGCTTCTATGAGATTGAGTTGAGTTGAGATTGATTTGAGTTGAGTTGATTGGGTTGAGAGTGAGATTAGAACATATTGAGTCTCTAAAAATTCTCTTTATGCTTCTATGAAGTTAATTTGAGTTGAGATTGCCATTCATTGTTGAGTTCATATTTGAGTACTACTTGAGCATGATTGATTGAGCCTTTGAGAAGGCCTTTGGAATAGATTTGAGGATAGTGTTAGAGCATATTTGGGCAAGTTCTTGGTGAGCTTGCTAGAGCATATTTGGGCAAGTTCTTGGTGAGCTTGCTAGAGCAGATTTGGACAAGTTCTGTGTGAGCTTGTTAAGTAGGTTTTGTGTGAGCCTATTGAGCAGGTTCTTAGTGAGCCTATTGATAGAGCTTTGGAGGTGATAGAGTATAGAGGATAGAGTCTCAGTGGATAGAGATCCAATAACCAACATAGTTGAAGATAGATCTGAGTGAGGAGTCTTCAAGTGGAGAGAGGTCCACCAATTAGTGCAGTAGAGAGACAGAGTCTTCTAGAAGATCACATAGCTAGAGTAGAAGGGGAAAGAGTTCTCCTATGGAAGAGATCCATGAACTTGAGATTAGGGGATCAACATCTCCTTTGGATAGAGATCCATAAACATTGTAATTGGGAGTGATTCCCAAAGAGATTGATTGAGAAAGTTTTAGTAAAATATTTTCTCCGTGGAGTAGCCCACATTGGGTGAACCACGTAAATTGTGGTGTCTCTATTGTGTATGGTATTTTGTGCATTGCTTTGATTACTGCTATTGATACTGCTATCTTTACACAACATAATATTGAATTGGAAGAAAAAGTAAAAAGTGGTCTTATATTGTTCACCCCCTTCTCAGTATAAGCTTGTGTTCTTCAATTGGTATCAGAGCGGGTTCCTTCGAAAAGACTAACAGCTTGAGGGCAGATTCTACTGGGTTACAATATGGACAAATGGTATATTGATAGTGGGTGCTCTAGTCATATGACTGGGTATAAGAATAAGTTCATTTCCTTAAAAGGGAACAACAACGGATCTATGAGATTTGGTGATAATGCTTCAACTAAAATCAAAGGGAGAGGAACTTTAAGTTTGGATGATGGAAAGACAACTACACAAGGTGTACTCTATGTTGAGGGTCTGAAACACAACCTACTAAGTGTAAGTCAGCTTTGTGATCGAGGGTACACAGTTACTTTTTCCTCTACAGGATGCAAAATCAGGGAAACAAAATCAGGAAAGCTTGTTGCAACTGTAGAAAGAACAAATAACAATCTCTACATGTTCAGTGAAATAAAAAGGGAAAAATGTCTTTTATCTCAAGAAGAAGAGAGTTGGCTATGGCATAAAAGGTTGTGTCACTTGAATTTTGATAACATAGTAAGGATAAGCAACAAAAAAATTGTCAGAGATCTACCAAAGATAAAAAGACCTTCAAATACAATTTGTGCACAGTGTCAGTATGGAAAGCAGACAAGATCAAGCTTCAAGGCAAAAGAATATTCCTCTTCCAAGGTATTAGAATTGATTCATACTGATTTATGTGGGCCCATGAGAACTAAAAGTCTACAAGGTGAAAGTTACTTCATGTTGTTCATAGATGATTATTCTAGAATGACTTGGGTTGTTTTTCTGAAAGAAAAATCAGAGGCATTTGAGCATTTCAAAGTATTCAAAGAAATGGTAGAAAATGAAACAGGAAAGAAGATCAAGTGTTTGCGATCGGATAGAGGAGGGGAATTCATCTCTACATAATTCATTGAGTTTTGTGCAGAACATGGAATCAGAAAAGAATATTCAACAGCCAGGACTCCTCAACAAAATGGAGTAGTAGAAAGAAAGAATAGAACTCTTGAGAATATGGCCAGAGCAATGCTAAATGAATCAAAAATTTTAGCTGGATTTTGGAAGGAAGCAATCAGTACAACAGTCTATGTTATGAATAGAGCTCAAGTTAGAACAAAGCAACATAAGACTCCATATGAGTTTTGGAAAGGAAGACCTCCCATGGTAAACTACTTTAGAATTTTTGGAAGTAAGTGTTACATCAAAAGAGAGGATAAGGACTTGGGCAAGTTTGATCCTAGATGTGATGAAGGTATTTTTCTTGGATACTCTACAAAAAGTAAGGCCTACAGATGCTACAATAAAAGAACACATACCATGGTGGAAAGTATAAATGTCAGAGTTGATGAAAGAACAGGAATAAATGAGCCACCTCAGGAAGATATTCTTGAAGAAGAAGAAAGTTGTCAGGAAGAAATGGGTGAAGATTCAGATGAAGAAGACTTGCAGAATATACCTTCCAAAACTACATCAAGATATATTCAGAAAAATCATCCAGAGGACTTGATCATTGGCAATCCTGAGGTAAGACGGACAAGAAGAGGAATCATAGGCTCAACAGAACAAGCAGATGTTTCACTATTATCCAAGATAGAACCAAAGGATTTCAGAGAGGCAAAAAATGATGAATGTTGGATTAAGGCAATGAAGGAAGAACTAGATCAGATTGAAAAAAGTAAGACTTGGGAATTAGTTCCAAGACCAAAAGGAAAAAATGTAATTGGTACTAAATGGGTCTACAGGAACAAGCTAAATGAAGATGGTCAAGTCATCAGAAACAAGGCAATATTGGTGTGTAAAGGATATGCACAAGTAGAAGGAATTGATTTTGATGAGACCTTTGCACCAATTGCAATATTGGAAGCTATACGGATGTTTTTGGCACTTTCAAGCTACAGGAATTTTAAAGTATATCATATGGATGTCAAATCAGCTTTTTTGAATGGTCATTTAGAAGAAGAAGTTTACATTGAACAACTTGATGGGTTTAATCAAGCAGATAAGCCAGACTATGTGTGTAAATTGAAAAAGGCTCTCTATGGCTTAAAGCAAGCCCCTAGAGCATGGTATTCAAGATTAGATAAATATCTTCGAGAGCAAGGTTTCAGAAGGGGAACAATTGATAGCAATTTGTATATTAAAAATAAGGGAAATGATTTGATGATTGTGGAAGTGTATGTGGATGATATTATTTTTGGGGGTAGCAATGATAAAATGTGTCAAGAGTTTGCAAGAAACATGACTAATGAGTTTGAAATGTCTATGCTTGGTGAATTAACCTTTTTCCTCGGATTACAGATTTCACAATTAGAAAAAGGGATATTTCTTTCACAAACAAAGTATATAAAGGAGATGTTGAAGAAATTCAAAATGGAAGATAGTAAGCCAATTAGTACTCCAATGGTCACAGGGTGTAAATTAAGCAAAGATGATGAATCTCCTGATGCAAATCAAACTCTATACAGATCTATGATTGGTAGCCTATTATATGTTACAACCACAAGACCAGATATAATACAGGCAGTTGGTTTAGTGGGAAGATTTCAAGCAGCTCCAAAAGAATCACATGTGACAATAGTGAAAAGAATACTCAGATATCTCAAAGGAACAATGGAGTATGGTCTATGGTATCCTAGAAGCAGTAAGTTTACTCTCATAGCCTACACAGATGCAGATTGGGCAGGAAATATTGATGATAGAAAAAGTACAAGTGGAGGAGCATTCTTTCTTGGTGATTGCCTAGTTTCTTGGCTAAGTAAGAAACAACCATCAATATCACTTTCCACAATAGAGGCAGAATATATTGCAGCAACAACATGTTGTTCACAGGTATTATGGATGAAACAGACTCTTAAATATTTCAGCATAGAACATGATCATCCCATTCCTATTCTATGTGATAATACTAGTGCTATAAGTATCTCGAAGAATCCAGTAATGCATGCCAGAACAAAGCACATTCCAATCAAGTATCACTTTTTAAGAGAACAAGTTACAGAGCAACAAGTAAGATTGGAATATGTTCCTACAAAAGATCAGATTGCAAACATCTTTACAAAACCATTACCAAGAGAAGCATTTGAGCGGTTGAGAGAACAATTGGGAGTAAAAGTACTCCCACCCCAAAATTAATCACCTCAAGAGAGAATGGGGTGAGGGGGCTAAGCTTAAGAGTCATATCTTTTAGCCCCATAGGTGTCCCTTTTGCCATTGATGTCAAAGGGGGAGAGATTTGAGTAAGGGGGAGAGCATTGAGTTAGGGGGAGCAGCCTCCATAGAGAGTATTGAGTCAGGGGGAGCAACTTTGATTCTCAGAGATGGTTTTTGCAATGATTGTAGTGATTTGCATTAGAGGTGTTGCCATCAATGACAAAGGGGGATATTGTTGGAAATTTGAGTTAATTTGAGGTATTTTATGTTTTCATTGATGTCACATGGATCATTGATGTCACATTGAGTTTTGGTGGCAAAAGCACTTCATAGATAATCATCTATGATATTTTGGAGAGCATGGCTATATACAGGGTTTTTATGAAAACCAAGGCAGGCAAAATAAAAGGTTTTATTTAAAACCATGGTGGGCTTATGTGGAAAGGGCTTTTCTTAAAAGCCAAGGTGGAATTTTGTTTCATCGAAAAAGGACCTCCGATGATGAAGATATTAAAGTTTAAAGTTTAAGTTTAAATTAATGGAGGGCCGACCTATGTGCAATTAATGGAGGTTGGCATATATATATATATGTAAAGGTTTCAATTTATTTCGGAAAGGGGGCATATTATATATCGTCGGAAAGCTTATTTCGAGGGCTATTTGACTAACTTATTTAGAAGGAGAAATAAGGTGTGTGTAAAGAGATATTTCTGATTTTGCAAAGGGGTTCCAAAAGTGAAGTTTGCCTTGTTCTTTTTCAAGAGGATTAATTCTTTCATGAGGTGACAAGGTATGCAATATTGTGATTTATTTTATTTTATGGTATAAGTGGTTTTGGGAGTGAAAAGGTTATGCAATGTTTTGATTTATTTTATTTTATGGTACAAGTGGTTTTAGGAGAGATAAGGAAGTTGTGCAATTAAAGGCCTTGGTGATGATTATTGAAAAGTGGAGTAATGTTGATTATTTTGTGATCTACTAACCCTTGTGAAGATTGGCAAAAGAATTTTGTGATTGTGGCAGATTTACAAAGAGGTTTTTTCATCTTCATAAAAGGTATGGGTGTTGGCAATTTTGGGTACCTTGGGTACATTGCCCTTGCTCAAGTGTTGATGTTGTCATTGATGTCAAAGAGCGGAAGGGTTTTTGTGAAAACCAAGGCAGACTAAATTATAGGTTTTGTTTAAATCCATGGTGAGCAGTTTTGAAATGGGTTTTTCTTAAAACCCAAGTTAGCTCTTTGTTTTGTTGAAAAAGGTGCTCCGATGATGAAGATATTTAATTTTAAATATCCGGTTTAAATTTTATTTATTTATTTAAAATTTAAATTAATATTTTAAAATTAAATTAAAGTCGTTCACCGGCTTGTTTTCAAAGCCGACGTTGCTAGGGTTTTGCAACGGATCAATTAGGGTTTCCTGCTGACAAAGCAAGGTTAAGCAACCGAAAAATTCTAGGGTTTCATGTTGACCTAATTAGGGTTGCAGCCGACGTGTTTGAGAATGTTTTGATGAGATATTCTCTTCTATAAAAATGTGGGATTGTTGCAAGGTTGGAGTGTGGGCGTGATGTGATATATGCGAATGAAGTTCGTGTGCAGCAGAGTGTAAGTCGGTGATAGTTCTTTGGAGTTAAAGAAAAGAGATCGCAGCGATGAGATAGTGAGTGAGTGCGTATCGACTGATCGAGAACAAAGAGAGCGATATGCAGACGGTGTGTTTAAAGTCCGAGGAAAAAATACGCAGATGGTAGAAGTGAGATTTCATGGAAGGTGCAGCAGAGTGAGTGGTGCAAAGAGAATATAAGAACGTGGTATGCGAGTCGTGTTCGAGTGTGAAATGACGAGTAGTCTTGGTCTGTAGAAGTAATATTTCTATGAAGTTGCAGAGAGAACGCAGAGAGATATAGAGGAGTGGTTGAAAAAGTGCAAATCATTTTTCACAAGACGAGTCGAATGCCGACAAGCGACGAACGCAAGAAAAATAGCGAGATCGTGCAAATTGAGGTGACAGTTTAATTCTCGCAATTTTTATTACTATCTCCAAGTTGTAGCTTGGTAAAAGGGGTTGGTGCCTCTTTCCAGTTGGAGCTGGAAAATTGGAGTTGGTGCTCCATTCATTTGTAGCAGATAAAATTTAGAGGTTGGTGCCTCTTACCGGTTGGTGCTTGGTGAATGATTATGTAAAGTTGTAGCTTTGCATTTGACTGGATTTGGATGGTAGTCCAAGCAGTCTTTTGAGGAGTAGCCACATTGGTGAACCTCGTTAAAATGCCATGTTATGTGTGATGCTCTTAGTACTTTTATTATTTCTATTTTAATCTGCTGCAGTTTATTTAAAAGTCTAAATTGCTTTTAAGTTTTTAAAGAACACACTGATTCACCCCCCCTCTCAGTGTCATTATGATTATAACAATTGGTATCAGAGCAAGGTTCCCAATTTTGGCTAAATCAGTCAGGGTTGATCTTGGATTAGTACACAATGGCTAAGAAGAATAGATCCTCATTCAAAAAGTCATCCCAGCCAGTTTCAGTTCCTATGGTTGAGAAAATTGAACCAAAAATGGCAGAAGGAATGAACTCTGAAGTTGAAGAAGTTGAGGCTGAAGTTGATTTAGAGGGTGAGCTAGTGTTTGCCCTTACGGAATGGGAATCGGAGAAAAAGAAGAATGAAAAATTATCAAGGAAACTTAAGGATGCAAACAACATTATTGCCAGTTTAAAAATACAGACTGAAGAATACAAGAAAATGTTTGAAGATCTGGAAATACAGGTATCCATGAAGATAGACCACTGTAGCAAATTGGAAGAAGAAAATGTGAGTCTTCGAATACAGATACAAGAGCTGGATCGAAAAATCAACTGTCATGTAAAACGTGAAGAAATCTCGATGAAATTGGACAAAATTTTGAGCGATCAAAGATCCATAAGTATCAAATTTGGTCTCGGATTTTCTAAAGGAGAATCATCAACTGGACCAAAAGCAAGCAATGTTGAAAGTGAAAAGAACAAAGACAAGAATCAGGCAAAAGAAAGATATAATGCCAGACCTGAAATAGCAGCTGACAATGATGGATTTACTAAGGTCACACATCAAAAGAATAGAAGATCCAAGGCTCCGGCAACAACCTGGCCAAGACCATATTTCAGGTTTAATCATTATTTATATGGTTTTTGTTTCAAGTGTAATGTTTATGGGCATAAAATTGTTGATTGCAAATACAACGTAGGTCCAAGAAGTTTCACTAGTATAAATGTGTTTGCTCCTTTAATGAGTTATGCAGTAGAGTGTTTTAAGTGTCACAACTTTGGTCATATTGCCAAAAATTGTCGTAGTATGTCTGTTTCATATCAACCTCATGAAAGCAGATTTCAACCATATAGAGCAAAACAAAATAGAATTTATACTGAAGGATATGTGCAAAATTCTAAAAAGGGGAAGTCACAGCTAGAACCCAATACCACGAGTTAAAACAGAATGGAAACAAAAAGAACAGCTCAGGAAATAACATGATTCTTTAATAGTGCAGACAGCTTTTAGAGCTCAGAATAAACATGTTCCTTGGATTCTTGATAGTGGTTGCTCAAGTCATATGATAGGTGACAAACATAAATTCAAAAATCTACAAAAGTATGAGGGTGGTTCTATAAAATTCGGCAACAATGACGGAGCCAAAATAATAGGTAAAGGAACGATCAAAATTAGTGAAGGAAAGATCAAGTCAGAGGAAGTTTTATATGTGGATGGTTTGAAACATAATCTATTGAGTGTGAGTCAAATCTGTGACAAAGGACATGAAGTAGTTTTCAAGAAGCATGGTTGTGAAGTCAGAAAAATAAACAGCAAGAAATTAATAGCAACCGGCTCAAGGACGTTTGGAAATTTGTACACACTCTTAGAGTTTTCAGAAGGTATGTGCTTCATGGGACAAGAAGAAGAGAACCGGTTGTGGCATAAGAGGCTTGGACACATAATTTTTGATAATCTGGTAAGAATTAGCACTAAACAAGCAGTGAGAGATATTCCAATCATTAAAAAACCTGCAAATAGTATGTGTGCTTCATGTCAGAAGGGTAAACAGACCATAGTTTCATTTAAAACAAAAGAACATCACACTAACAGGCTTGGTCAAAACAGGTTTAGTCAGAACTGGCTTAGTCAGAACATGTGGATTCAAAGAACAGGTATGCCTAAAAGAAACAACACTATTACTTGTTATAAGTGCAATAATAAAAGTCACACTGTCAGACAATGCAAAGTTGAAATTCTAGGATATAGGAACAGGGAATAGTGGCATGATCAGTTCCAAGGATCAGAACAATGACAGGAACAAGAATATGGTCAAAGAGTTCAAGAGAAGACCCGACAAGGAAGTTATAGACATTGATGTTGATCAGTGCCTAATGGGAGTTTTACTCCCACCCCAAAATTAATCACCTCATCAGGAGGTAGGGTAGGGACTAAGCTAAGAGGCTCATTCTTAGTTCCGAGCCCCAAAGGTGGCCCTTTGCCATTGATGACAAAGGGGGAGAGATATGAGTAAGGGGGAGAGCTTCAAGTGAAGAGGAAAGCTTCAAGTCAGGGGGAGCAAAACTTCAAAGAGATTGATTTCAGTTTGGCTCTTGAAGATGTGTTTTTAGTAAAGGGTTGCCATCAATGACAAAGGGGGAGATTGTTGGCAATTTTGGGTACCTTGGGTACATTGCCCTTGCTCAAGTGTTGATGTTGTCATTGATGTCAAAGAGCGGAAGGGTTTTTGTGAAAACCAAGGCGAGACTAAATTATAGGTTTTGTTTAAATCCATGGTCAAGAGTTTTGAAATGGGTTTTTCTTAAAACCCAAGTTAGCTCTTCGTTTTGTTGAAAAAGGTGCTCCGATGATGAAGATATTTAATTTTAAATATCCAGTTTAAATTTTATTTATTTATTTAAAATTTAAATTAATATTTTAAAATTAAATTAAAGTCTGTTCACCGACTTGTTTTCAAAGCCGACGTTGCTAGGGTTTTGCAACGGATCAATTAGGGTTTCCTGCTGACAAAGCAAAGTTAAGCAACCAAAAAATTCTAGGGTTTCATGTTGACCTAATTAGGGTTGCAGACGACGTGTTTGAGAATGTTTTGATGGGATATTCTCTTCTATAAAAAGGCGGGACTATTGCAAGGTTGAAGTGTGGGCATGATGCGATATATGCGAATGAAGTTCGTGTGCAGCAGAGTGTAAGTCGGTGATAGTTCTTTGGAGTTAAAGAAAAGAGATCGCAGCGATGAGATAGTGAGTGAGTGCGTATCGACTGATCGAGAACAAAGAGAGTGATATGCAGACGGTGTGTTTAAATTCCGAGGCAAAAATACGTAGATGGTAGAAGTGAGATTTCATGGAAGGTGCAGCAGAGTGAGTGGTGCAAAGAGAAGATAAGAACGCGGTATGCAGAAGTCATGTTCCGAGTGTGAAATGACAAGTAGTCTGGTCTGTAGAAGTAATATTTCTATGAAGTTGCAGCAGAGAACGCGGAGAGATATAAAGGAGTGGTTGAAAAAGTGCGAATCATTTTTCACAGCAGCGATCGAATGCCGACAAGCAGCAGAACGCAAGAAAAATAGCAGATCATGCAAATTGAGGTGACAGTTTAATTCTACAATTTTTATTACTATCTCCAAGTTGTAGCTTGGTAAAAGGGGTTGGTGCCTCTTTCCAGTTGGAGCTAGAAAAATTGGAGTTGGTGCTCCATTCTGTTGTAGCAGATAAAATTTAGAGGTTGGTGCCTCTTACCAGTTGGTGTTGGTGAATGATTATGTAAAGTTGTAGCTTTGCATTTGACTGGATTTGGATGGTAGTCCAAGCAGTATTTTTGAGGAGTAGCCACATCGGTGAACCTCGTTAAAATGTCGTGTTATGTGTGATGCTCTTAGTACTTTTATTATTTCTGTTTTAATTTGTTGTAGTTTATTTAAAAGTCTAAATTGCTTTTAAGTTTTTAAAGAACACACTGATTCACCCCCCCTCTCAGTGTCATTGTGATTATAACAATGGGTGCATTCTCCTATTGATTTTTTATGGTGGTTGATTTCTGAAATATCATTGGAGGGAAAAGGATTGTTTGTGGTCTTCTTTTTGAAAGTGGTTGGTTGAATGCTTCAAGGTTTTCTAAATTGATAGTTGTGTCTAAACATTTTTTGATAAGCATAGTTGTTGAAGCCCATTATGAAAGAACTTGAGTTAGAAAATAACATGAGTATCATTGTTATGTGATATTTGTGGTTGAGCATTGTTGGAAATATTTGAGTTGGTTGATACATACTTGGACTAGGGTTGTGTGAGAGAGAGTTGTCCCTTGTGATGATTGGTTGAGTTGAGTTGATTGAGCCTAGTCAAATGATGTGTGAAGTGATTGTTCGAGTTATATAAAACAAAATATTCCATCATTCTATGTTGAGTTGAGATTGAGGTTAGAACATATTGAGTCTCTAACAATTCTTTGTATGGTTCTATAAGACTTGAATTGAGTTGAGGATTTGAGTTGAGAGTGAGATTAGAACATATTGAGTCTCTAACAATTCTCTTTATGCTTCTATGAGATTTACTTGAGTTGAGTTGAGATTTATTTGAGTTGAGTTGATTTGAGATTGATTTGGGTTGAGAGTGAGATTAGAACATATTGAGTCTCTAACAATTCTCTTTATGCTTCTATGAAGTTAATTTGAGTTGATATTGCCACTCATTGTTGAGTTCATTTTGAGTACTACTTGAGCATGATTGATTGAGCCTTTGAGAAGGCCTTTGGGATAGATTTGAGGATAGTGTTAGAGTAGATTTGGGCAAGTTCTTGGTGAGCTTGCTAGAGCAGATTTGGGCAAGTTCTTGGTGAGCTTGCTAGCACAAATTTGATAAGTTCTATGTGAGCTTGTTAAGCAAGTTCTGTGTGAGCCTATTGAGCAGGTTCTTAGTGAGCCTATTGACAAAGCTTTGGAGGTGACAGAGTACAGAGGACAGATTCTCAGTGGATAGAGATCCAGTAGCTAGCACAGTTGAAGACAAATCTAAGTGAGGAGTCTTCAAGTGGAGAGAGGTCAACCAGTCAGTGCAGTAGAGAGACATAGTCTTCTAGAAGATCACATAGCTAGATTAGAAGGGGAAAGAGTTCTCCTATGGAAGAGATCCATGAAGTTGAGATTAGGGGATCAACATATCCTTTGGACAGAGATCCATAAACATTGTAATTGGAAGTGATTCCCAAAGATATTGATTGAGAAAGTTTTAGTAAAATATTTTCTCTGTGGAGTAGCCCACATTGGGTGAACCACGTAAATTGTGGTTTCTCTATTGTGTATGGTATTTTGTGCATTGCTTTGATTACTTCTATTTATACTGCTATTTATACATAGAATAATATTGAATTGGAAGAAAAAGTAAAAAGTGGTCTTATACTATTCACCCACATTTTCAATATAAGCTTGTCTTATTCAAGTTCCCTACAATATATACATCTTAGGAATGCATTTTTAAGCTTTAATTAGATGCCCTAAAAATATATATATGTCTAATAAAAGCACACCCTAAGCTTACTTAAAATGAATTTGAGCAACAAATTCTCAATATATTTGACCCTAATGAGTATGAAGATTTTATAAAAGCCCTTTCTAAACTCAAACAAACTTCAACTATTCGAGACTATCAAGATTAGTTTGAAAATTTGGCCAATCATACCACTAGATTGAGTTCCAAAGTATTCTAAAGCTATTTTGTGAGTGGTTAGAGGATGAAATTAAAGTTAAAGTGAAAATTTAAAGGACACAAACATGATAACTAGATTGGTAGAAGATAAATTTAATGCTCAAGCACTCACCTCCAAGTTTTCCTAATCCTAGCCACATTTTTTGTCTAAGCCAACATTAAATCCTACCAACAAAACTATTTCCATTAAAAGGTTGACATGAGAAGAGATGGATGTTAGAAGAGCCCATGGACTATGTTATAACTATATGAGAAGTATTCCTCGGGACATACATGTGTGTACCAAAAATTATTTTTGTTTGATGTGGATGAGGTGACAACAATAGAATCTCTAGAGGGGAAAGAGGATCATCATGAAGAGAAACACATATAATGACTAGAAGCCCCAAAATAATCCCAACTAAAAATTTTAGTGTATGCCCTAGAAGGTATATCAACTCCTCAAGCCATGAAGGTGATAAGACACTTCAAATGGCAATGGGTAATAATTATCATTACCTTTAGAAGCACACATAACTTTATCGATCAAGAGTGGTAAAATTGAGGAATTGTTATACAAATACTTGTAACTCCTTTGAAGTCATGATTTCCAATAAAGGAACTCTACCTTGTAAATAAAAGTGTCAAAATATCAAGGTACAAATAGGGGAATATATTCTTAAGGCATATATGTTTTCTTTACCCCTAGGTGCCTGTGATGTTGTTTTAGGAGCACAGTGTATGTGGATGTTGAGCCTAATATTATGGGATGTTTTTATGCTACAAATAAAATTTAGCCAACATGGAAGAGAGTATACCGTACGGGGCATGAAGGTTGGGGCTACTAATCTTGTTTTGTCTCAGAGGATTGAGAAACTATTAAAAAATTCATAACATGGAATTATGGACCAACTATTTGCTATACAAAATCTAAATGATGGTGATAATGACCATTAGGAGGATTTATAACTTCTATTGCAAAAACATGCCTCAATATTTGAGGAACCCAAAGGACAACCCCCTCGTTATGGTCATGACCATGCAATTTAGCTTATTCTAGGTAGTCTTCCTCCAAGTGTTTGTTCTTATAGGTATCCATATATCTAGAAATAAAAAATTGATAATATGATCGAGGAACTTCATCCCAACACTAGTCCATGTTCTTCCCCAATGTTGTCGGTGTAGAAAAATAATGGGTCTTGGTGTTTGTGTGTGGATTTACAAAAATCAATAAAATAAATGTGAAATGCAAATTCCCCATTCTGGTTATTGATGAACCCTTAGATGAGTTGCATGGTGTCCAAATTTTCTCAAAATTATATTTTTTGTTAGGATACCATTATATTTGAATCAAAGAATATGATATTCCTAAAACTAATTTTAGGACTCATGAAGGGCATTAAAATTTTTTGGTTATGCTATACCATCCATTTTTTATAGTTTTATGAATGCCAATTTTTGGTCCTTCCTTCACAAGTTTATTCTAGTCTTCTTTTATGGTATTCTAATTTATGGTCACACTTGGGAGGAGCATCTCCAATATTTGAATAAAACCTTATAACTTTTATTTAAAAATTAGCATTATTCCAAACAATCAAAGTTATTTCGGTTTGCACAAAGTAGAGTATTTGGGTCACATTGTCTCCAAAGAAGGAATTAAAGTAGATCCTAAAAATATTCAGGTTGTTCAAGAATGGCAAAAGCCTCAAACCCTTAAGGGAAATAGAGGAGTTTTGAGATTCATAGTATTACCAACAAATTATGCAAAATGGAAAGATATTAAATTCTTTAACAACCATATTGAGAAAGAGTTCCTTTATTTGGTCACAACCAATAGAGCAATATTTCAAGGGATTAAAACAATCTATGAAAACCACTCTAGTGTTAGTAATACCGATTTTTTCTAAACCTTTCGTAATTGAAAGTGATGCTTTTGGCAACAAAATTGGAGTCATTTTTATGCAATAAGGATCACCATTAGATTTCACCAATAGAGCACTATCGAGATTTGTTTTGTGTAAATCCACTTATGAAAATATGTTATCCATTTTGCATGTTGTTAATCATTGGAGGCCATATCTCATTGGGTGTCATTTTTCAATCAAACTAACCATAAGAATCCTAAGTATGTAGCCACACCCCAAAAAAAATTATGGGTATCTAAATTATTGGGCTATGATTATGAAATCACATATAAAAATAAAATGATAATGTAATGGTCGATGCACTATCTCAATAGAGTTAATATCAAGGTATGTTAAATGCTATATCTACACCACTTCTTCAATGGATCAATTAGCTCAAAGAAGAAACTACCAAGGATTCCAATTTGTAAAATTTGATCTATGAAATCCAAGCAAAGGCTAACTCATGCCCTAGATACACCTAGGATAGTCAAGACTTCAGATGTCATGATTGAATTGTCATTCCATAAAATTCATAAATGTGAGAATTCATCTTGTAGGAAATGCATGTATCATGAAGAATATGATATTCTAGGTTTCTAAAAACCTATGAAAGGACCAAAGAAACCTTATTTTGAAAAGGAATAAAATGGGATATTCAGTTTATTTTGGAAGAAGGTGATAGATTCCAAAGGATTAAAGGCAAAAATATGTGCTCCCTAGGAACACTTAAAACCTTACCAATTTCAAAAAAATATGGATATAAATTTCTATGGATTTTATTTAAGGGTTACACAAATTGGGAGGAAAATTAATATTTCTAATGGTAATGGAATTAAGATTAAGGGTTACCAAAAAACTTTGAGTAATATCTTCGTCGGCCTTTGCAAATTTGTTGAAGAAAGGGGTATATTTCTTGGCATTGGAAAAAATCCTGGCCGACTCACTCAATTCAAGCGTGGAAGGCTCGAGGAAGACAGTTTTGGCAGCCATGAGGAGCGAACTGACAGCCCAGGGGTAGGGGAAACAGGGGAGTCATGACCAGGGACGCGAGGACAGGGGGAGGGGGAAGAAGAAAAGAATGTGGGAGAACTCTACGCACGATAGGTTTAAAAACTTGCAGGGGGCCACGGAGGAGGGGAAGAGTCGTCGACATCGAGAATGAGCACTAGGGGTCGGGGGCAACACGAGGTGGGAGGGGTTGAGGGGGCGCGGCTGACGGCTGCCACGCGGGGCAAGGGAGAAGGGCCAATGCCAGTGCTCCAGATGGCGCAATCTGAGCGAGGGATCACCTTGAGGGGACCTCATGGGATAGAGTCATGGACGAACTGACGTAGCATGGGAATCTGACGGCATGGCATCCAAGGTGGGAAGGTCAGAATGGGTCGATGCACACTCTGTCTTGGACTTGCCAAAACTTCCAGCAAAGCTTCGCAAATCTTGGTCGAGATGAGCCGATCGTCTGATGTGGCTGATGACACTTGCCATCGTGAGGGGGATCTGAATGACCGACTCACTGGCAAGAGGAGGACAGGGTCCAGTCAACATGTCGAAGTAGAAGGGGTAATCCCTTGGCCATTGGAGGGCATGACGACAAAACTTTGGGGCCTCGACTCGGGGCGGGCTAAGCACCAGGGCCCTCATCGTTGCTAGAATAATCTTGCGAAGCTATTTGGACCAGAGCTTCGGGAAAGTTCATGGTCCAAGTGGTGAAGTCTTCAGCTGAGACGACTTGATTTGCCATAAAATCTGTAGCCCTATTGCCTTCTCTATACACATGTCGAAAGGCGTGGTCGGGGATTCCTTGGAGAATAGTGAGGACTTCCCAGATGCAGTTGTGAATGTGCCAAGAGCAGTTTCTCAGGCTACGGGAAGCTTTGATAATAACTTGGGAATCACCCTCAATGATGACTTTTGAGGACTCCCTAAGAGCTGCTGCTTCGACAAAATTGTTAGTTTGGATGCCAAGCGGTGTAGCATACGCCACAATTAGGGCCCCGTGACAGTCTCTGATGACCCCGCCCACTCCAGAGGGCCCGATATTTCCTTTAGAAGCACCTTCAAAGTTATGCTTGACCCATCCAGAGGGGGCAGTCCACCTCATCATAGATCGACGGGAAGGGGTGGAGGGGGGACCGAGGGGGAAGCTGAACTCCAAGGGAGGATAGGAGGGTGGCCTCGCCCAGCCGCTGGGGCACCTCGGTCAGGGGGATGGAGCAAGAATTCTCAAGGGCAAAGGACACTGCCTTGGTCGCTATCCACTAGGGGGAATGGGTCGATGTGGAGAAGGCTTTGCTATTGCGCTTGATCCAGAGTTGCCAAAGCAGATGAGGAAGGCAGGAGCCCCAAAGGAAGTGGATGAAAGGATGGGCAAAGGGGTTGGGCCACTGAGATAGGAGGTCAAAGATGGAGTTGGGGGCCACCCATTGAATAGAGAATTGGGAAAGGATGAGGCCCAGGACTTCAGAAGAGAATGGGCAGCTGATAAAGAGGTGATTAGTGGACTCCCAGGCAGCACATCAAAGGAAGCATCTATTCAAGATCTGAAAGCCCCTCCTAATCAGGTTCTTGATAGTCAGGATCTTGTTTTGGATGGTAGCCCATACAAAGTGGCTGATTTTGGGGATCAGCTTCTTGGACCACACCTGTTGGGATGGAAAGGGGGCCTCGTCAGGGACTCTTTGAAGGTTGTAGGCAGATTTGACAAAAAATATGCCACTGGGAGTGCCATGCCAAACGCATCTATCATTTCATTCAGTGGATGGAATAACATTCACCTCGAGGAGGCACTGAAGCCTGGTAGCTTGGAGCGGGTTCTTGGGATTTAGGATGGGTTTCCAAGTAACTTGCCCCTAGTTCTGGGAAAGATAGGCCGACACTCTGGGCCCTTTGTTCGCTAGCCCTGGTTTGAGGACGAGGAGATCTCTGTCAGTAGTAAGGGCCTCATCATGGATTCATCTGTCTTCCCAAAAGTCGATCTTGGCTCTGTCCCTGAGGATCCATCTGGTCCCTTTATGAATAATGTCTTTGGTGGAGATCAGGGACTTCCAAAAGGCTGATCCATATCGGGGCTAAGATTCACTGAGGAAGCAATGATAATGGCAGTATTTCCTGTGCACAATTCTGACCCACTCATCAGGGGCATTGATGAACACCTTCTAGGCGTGTTTGGACAAGAGGGCCTTGTTCATGAGGGTCACCCGCCTGAGCCCGATCCTTCCCTCACCTTTGGGGTGGCAGACTAGGGGCCAGGAGACCAGGGGAATCCTCTTCTTATCTTCATTGCCCGACCAAAGAAAGCGTTTCTAAATTTGTTTGATGTGGGCTACAATGGAGGCTGGGATTCTGAAGACCAACATGAAATATATTGAAATGCTTTGAAGAACTACCACCAAGAGGGTGGCTCTGCTAGCCTGAGAGAGGAGGTGACCTTTCCAGGGGTCCATATTCCTCTGAATTCGCTCTATCATCCCACCCCATAGGGCCTTGGATGATGCACCTATAAATAGGGGAAGCCCGAGGTAAGAGGAGGGAAGGGAGCCAGGGGTGCAGCCCAGAATCCACCCAATTCTGATTTTCCTAGCCAAGGGAGTATGGATGAAGAAAATCTTGCTTTTTTAGAGGTTAATTTTTTGCCCGGCCACCCTCTCGTACAGGGTCAAGATTTTCTTGAGGGCCTTGGCTTGAGGGATCAAAGCTGAGGTGGCGAGGATGGTGTCGTCTACGAACTACTGATGGGACACAGGGGGTAGGCCCGGTGCAGGCCTAATGCCCGAGATGAGTCCGTGGGAAATAGCGCTCGAGATGGTATGCCCCAGGGCCTCAGCCAAGATAATGAAGAGGATCGGGGACAGGGGGTCACCTTGTCGAAGGCCTCTGGAACTAGAGAAGAACCCGATAGGGGATCCATTGATGAGGATAGAGAACCAGGGGGAGGACACATAGTTGCTGATGAGCCTGACCTAGGAGGGGTGGAACCCGAACTTAAGGAGGACCTTGGAAAGGAAATCCCAGTAGACTCTGTCAAAGGCATTGTTCATATCCATCTTGAGCATAAAGGAGGTTTTTCTAGAGAGGAAGGCCAAGTGGATGGCCTCGTGCATGATTATAACTCCGTCTATGATCAGTCTGCCTTTGACCGAGCTTCCCTAGCAGGGGGCAATGATCAGGGTAAGGATATCCTTGAGACAGGAGGCCATGGATTTGGTCAAGATTTTGTACAGGACATTACACAAGCTGATGGGGCAAAAATTTGAGAGGGATCTAGCTGCCTGGGACTTGGGGATCAATGCAATGAAGGTGGATTTAATACCTCTGGGGATGGAGCTGGCATTCTGGAGGTCTTGGATGGTAGCACACACTTCTTGCCCAACGATGTCCCAAAAGGATTGGAAGAATCAGGGGGGAAATCCATTCGGGCTTGGGGCCGCCTTAGCCTTCATGGAAAAGGTGGCAACATGGATTTTAGAGTCAGACAGGGGCTACACAAGCATCTCATTTGCCATGGCCGAGATTGAAGTAGGGATATGTTCCAGAAGGGAATATGTCACTTCTGAGGACATGGGGGGGCTGTCACCAAGGAGATCCTAGAAGAAGTGGGTGGCTTTAGCCCGAATGTCCTCTTCTTCCTTGATAATTCTATCATCACTACCCACCAACTTAGCAATTCTATTAGAGCCCCTATTCTTGAGAGTCAACGTGTGGAAGAAATTTGTGTTAGCATCGCCATCTTGGAGCCACAGGGCTCTCAAATTCTGCCTCCAAAATGTTTCTTCCCTGGCCAGGATGTTATGATACTCGCTGAGGGCCAGGCGTTCCTCTTCCCCGTGCCCTGGGTTTTGGGAGCCTGCCTAAAATCTGAGCTTAAGGTCTTCAAGTTTTTTCTTAATTGTCGCTTTGTTTTCAAAGATGTTACCGAACACATCTCTATTCCATACCTTGAGTTGCTCTTTGAGGCATCTCAGCTTGTGGAAGACTTGTTCAGTAGGGCACCCATGGACTGGGGGAGCCTACCAGCAGCCTACTTGGGCCTAGAAGTTGGGATGATGCAGCCACATGGACTCAAACCAGAAGGGCCGCTTGGGGAGGGGCAATGATCAGTTTCAAGGAGGAGGGGGTTATGGTTAGACTTGATTTTGGGGAGGGCCAACAAGGTTGCATCGGCAAACATGGGAAGGGCTTCCTTAGATAGGAACACTCTATCCAACCTAACCTAGATAAGGCTTGCTCTCACTCTTCTTTTTGACCAGGTGAACCTGGCTCCTTTTAGGCTGACATCCATGAGCTCGTTGAGGACGGTGAAGGCTCTAAAGTCCTCCATGATTTTTTCTAGAGCCGTTGAGCCCCCACTTTTTTTAGAAATGAACAGGGGACTATTGAAGTCCCCTTCCAGGATCCAGGGGAGGAGGGCAAAGGCTTCTCTCATCGATCTGATTTCCTTCCATAATGCCACTTTCTCAATGGGGCTATTAGGGGCTTAGATTTTGGACAAAATCCAAGAGCGCCTTGACTTCATGCAATGGACAAGAATGTTGATTATTTTGGGAGATGATGATATGAGCCTCCCCTCGAAAGATCGAGGATCCCACATGCATAGCAAACCCCTGGTTGAGCCATCCACAGGTGTAGATAGGGACTCGCAATTGCACCAGGTAGCTTGGGCTACTCGTCGGGCAGCAGCGTCATCAATTTTTGTCTCCTATAGGAGGAGGAAGGACGGGCGGTGATCCCTACAGAGTTGGTTGATGATCCTTTTCTTGGGGGTCCCATTAAGCCCCCTGATATTCTAGGTGATGAGCTTCATTTGACACCCTTGTGGGGTCGCTTGCCCCCCTTCCCAGCTTGGGCGGGGGGTTTGGGTCGAAGGGCATTTGTATTGGAGAAGCTCATGGAAACGTCAGAGAGATTTGCCTGGGAGCCATTGGCTATGTCATATTTAGTGATCCTTGTTTGCTGGTCGCCCAAGGTGGGCCAAACTCTTTTGAGTTTGCTGCAAAATTTTATGGTGAAAGTCCTACTTTGGGTCATCTTGGGGCTGACTTCATCAGGCCCGAACAGAGAACTGCCTTCAACCTCTTCATCTGACCTCTCGAATCCGCACTCCAATGGGGGAAGCCCAGTAGAGACCACCGGGAGGGGCGGGAGGGGGTCGATGGGGGGGATAGCAGGGGTGGGGGGGAGGAGGGGACCCCGACAGAGGAAGACAGGAAGGTGGGATCCGACGGGGAAAAGAGCTCGGGCAGCTCATAGGCCTAGGGGGGCACAAGCAGGGGCCTACGAGGAGGGATTCACATCGAACGGGGAGGGAGAACCTGGTATCAGGGCCCCGAAAGACGACCCAGGGGAGGGAGCAATGGAAGGGGAAACCTGGGGAAGACCGTCCTCCAGGCCAAGGCCCACTTGGGAATCCTTTGGGATAGAATGGGAGGCCTCCTTATTGGTCCAGGCCTGGGATATATGGCCATCACGAGGGGGCCCTCGGGACAGGGCCTGGCCTGATTGGGAAGGGAGTTTGGGGGGAGGGCCATCAGCCTTTTTGGATACAGGGCATTGGTGGGGGAGGTGACCCTGAGTGCAGCAGGTGGGGCAGAAAGCAAGTTTATTTTTGTAAATCAGGGATTGGAGCCAAAAGAAGGACCCAGATGAGATGGTCACAGAAGAGGGAAGTTCAGATTCGAGATTTACATTGACACAAAATTTGGCATGAACCATTCAAGATCCTGCCTTAGTAGCGAGGTCGAAGGCCACCAAGTCCTCGACCGACTGAGCAATAAGTCTTAGGACGTCTTCGTGCCACAGGTGGAAGGGAAGATCTGGGAGCCGGACCCATACCAGGGTGAAGTTGATGCTTTGGGTGCTGGGGTGGAAGTCAGCTCCATATCACCTGAGGAAGAGGCTTTTATGTCCCAGAAACCAGGGCCCGCCTGACAGGATCTTTTCGGTGTCATCATTGTTATTTAGTTTGATGATGAAGAAGCCCTTGGTAAGGGCAACTAGCTGAATATTCTTGGATACCTTCCATTTGGTAGTCACCCATATGCAAATGGTTTCCATGTCTGGTCGCCCTCCTAGGAATTTCCCAACCAAGGAGATAGAGGATCCAGCGACAAATGAGGAGTAGACATCCTCCTGAATAGAAATGTGAGTGCCCTCGAGGGAAAGTCCTAGACCTAGAGCCCGAGGATGGGCCCTGGTGCCAGCCAAGATCTGTTTATAGGAGGGTTTGGACCCGCCCAAGACAAAACCCTACTAGAATCTAGAGGCTTTTTCCCTAGGCCTGCGCTCGCATCGAAGCTGGGCTGAGGGCCTGATGGGGAGCCAATTTTTAACAACAAAGAAAAGACTCAATTTTTTTTATTCAAAAGCATGGAAATATTTACAATTTTGAACCATGGATAAATTTACAGAGTACAAAATTCTCAAAGAAGCCATAGTCTTCGTCTTTCCAGCATCCCCAGACCTTCCGAGTAATATCCTTTTATAACGATAGTTTCTCGTTGCAACAACCGTTCGTCACGATCTCTGTAACTGTTATCACGATCCCCTAGAACTGCTGTACCAAATTTTGGAACTGCTGTAACGACTTTTGGTAACTGTCAAATGTTGTTCTGTAACGGTCCACAAAAAAGTAACATGTCGCGATATCATGACATCTCTTCATCCCGCTCTTCTCTCTCCTCTTTGGGTCACAAAAACATGACACTTTTCCTCAGATAACATGTCACGATATCGTGACACTTTCTTGGCTCTTGTCCTTCTTTGTCAATATGTCACGATATCGTGACAGGTTTTAAACAAAAGTCGAGGGCAAGGAAAGTGTCGCGATATCGTGACACATTGACAAAGAAGGACCAAAGCCGAAAAAGTGTCACGATATCGCGACATGTTGACTAAGGAGAAAAAGTGTCACGTTTTCGTGACCCAAAGAGGAGAGAGAAGAGCGGGATGAAGAGATGTCACGATATCATGACATGTTACTTCTTCGTGGATCATTACAGAATGACATTTGACAGTTACCAGAAGTCATTATAGCAGTTCCAGAAGTCGATACAATAGTTCCAGGGGATCGTGGCAGCGGTTACAGAGATCGTGACGAACGGTTGCTGCAATGAGAAACTGACGCTATAAAAGGAGATTGCTCGAAAGATCTTGGGAGGCTGGAAAGACGAAGACTGCGGCTTCTTTTGAGATTTCTGTACTTTGTAAAATCTTCCATGGTTCGGAATTGTAAATCTTTCCATGCTTCTGAATAAAATTGAGTCTTTTCTTTGTTGTTAAGAATTGGCTCCCCATCAAGTGGTATCAGAGTGAGAGTTCTTGAGTGTGTAAACAGACTACCAGACGTGAGGCAGTTTACACCAAGATCTGTGGAAGGGCGTGAGTAGAGAAGAAGCTTAGATTTCCTGAGTGTGTGAAACAGACCACCGAACGTGAGGTAGTTTTACACCAGGTTCTATTAAGTTTATGAGAAGAAAGCAAAGAAGAATGCCTCCACGAAGAAACCATGGTGGTGGAAGAAATGTAGTACCTGAAGGTGACTTCAGAGCATTACAGAGGCAAGTACAGGCCCTACAAGAAGAATTGAGAAGAGGAGAAGAGCCAAGAGGAGAAGACCATAGCGATGATGAAGCTTGCGGGGTTGATGACCCATCAGAAGAAGAAGAAGAAGCAATGAGTTCTACAAAAGCTCGAATGATTAGAGCCATATCTCAAATTGGGAAGAGGCCGAAGTTGGACGTCTCCACATATTCTAGAAATCTCAATCCAGAAGAGTTGATTGACTGGATCAACGATATGGAGGAGTATTTTGAATATGAGGAGGTCGTAGATCCAAACCGGATCAAATTTGCAAAGACAAAATTAAAAGGCCATGCTAGTATATGGTGGAAAGGAGTGCAGCTAGAGCACAATCGAAGAGGAAAAGAAAGGATCACCAGATGGGATCGAATGGTGGAAAAACTGAAGAGGCAGTTTATCCCAACAGATTATGAACTGGATCTGCTGAGGAAAATGCAGAGTTTAAGACAATCCAGTAAGTCTGTTAAAGAATATACAGAGGAATTTTTCAAAATCTCAATCAGAACTGGCCATTCAGAGGCTAACAAGGAGAAGGTAGCCCATTATATCAATGGATTGAGAACCAGTGTGCAAGAAGAGTTGAGTCTGGTTCGAATGAGTACCATTGAGGATGCTTACCAGTTTGCTCTGAAGTTTGAAGAGAAAATGAACAGAAGATTTGAAATCAAACAATGAGGAAGAGGTCATGGTGGAAGAACTGGTGGAAGGACCAGTGGAGGTAAATATGACGACCCAAAGAAGACTGGTGAAACAAGTAACCAGGCATAGAAGGAGGAGAATACCTACCAACCCCATACTTAGAACAATGATTACCCAAGGGGAAGAGGTAGAGGTGGACGTGGAAATGGAAGAGGCAGATTTCGTGGAACCTGCTTCAATTGTGGGGAAGAAGGACATCGATCATTCGAGTGTCCACAACACCAAGAAAGGACGCCTAGGAGGCCTGAAGGTAATGCCCAAGCTGCGGTCGTTGATGATGGTGTTGAATCGGAGCACTCTGAAGAAGCAGAGAGAGGAGAAGTGATGGTCACAAGGAGAACCTTGTTGAACGAAGAGAAAGAACCAGACTAGAGAAAAATCCTGTTTCGCACAAGGTGCAGATGTTCAGGTAAGGTCTGTAATGTAATTATAGATAATGGAAGTACTGATAACTTGGTCTCTGAAGACATGGTGACTAAGTTAAAGCTAGAGAGAAGGCAACACCCGCATCCATACCGGATTGCGTGGTTGCAGAAGGACCATAGGGCATTGGTCAGTGAACAATGCTTGGTCAAATTTAAAATTGGAAGATACCAGGATGAAGTCCTATGTGATATTTTGCCGATGGATGCTTGCCATTTGTTGTTGGGAAGACCTTGGCAATTTGACAGACGTGCA
Source organism: Wollemia nobilis (assembly GCA_028583015.1). Classification (NCBI taxonomy): domain Eukaryota; kingdom Viridiplantae; phylum Streptophyta; class Pinopsida; order Araucariales; family Araucariaceae; genus Wollemia; species Wollemia nobilis. The sequence continues at coordinate 1,297,253 of JAQPPZ010013020.1, read as the reverse complement.
GCGCATGATGGACATGCAAATACCTACTTCCCTGACAAAATATGGAGTGCACCACAAACTGAAGCCATTGAAGGAAGTAGAGGAAAAGGTATGCAATAATGCTAGAATCTGTTTAGTAGATGGTAGAAAATTTTTGGATGGTCTGAAGAGGGATTCTATGTGTTATGCATTAATTCCTACTGTAAAGAAAGAAGAAAATACAGACATTCTAGCAGAAGTTGAACATCTGTTAGCAGAGTTTCCTGATATTATATCAGATAATGTGCTTGAGGGTTTGTCGCCATTAAGGAAGATTAGTCATCAGATTGACTTAATGCCAGGATCTAGCTTACCCAATAAGGTCGCCCATAGAATGTCTCCTGTAGAGAATGAAGAGTTGAACCGCTAGGTTCATGAGTTGTTGAAGAAGGGATTGATTAGAGCAAGTTTGAGTCCCTGTGTAGTACCTGCAGTACTAGCACCAAAGAAGGGTGGAGAATGGAGAATGTGCACTGATTCTAGGGCAATAAACAAAATTACCATTAAGTATCGATTTCCATTACCTAGAATGGACGATATAATGGACTGTTTGAGTGGAGCTAAATACTTCACTAAGATTGATTTAAAGAGTGGATATCACCAGATACGCGTCAGAGAGGGTGACGAGTGGAAGACAGCCTTCAAAACCAAAGAGGGTTTGTATGAGTGGTTAGTTATGCCATTTGGATTAACTAATGCACCCAGTACATTCATGAGGCTGATGAATGAGGTATTGCGAGACTTCCTGGAAAAGTTCGTGATAGTTTATTTGGATGATATTCTAATTTTTAGTAAGACATTGGACGAACATTTGATGCATGTTCGGACAGTTTTTGAAAAGCTGCGAGAGGAGCAGTTGTTGATAAATTTAAAGAAGTGCAGTTTTGTGTAGAAGGAGTTGGTGTACCTGGGATTTGTCATCTCAGAGGAGGGTCTAAAAATGGATCCCGAGAAGGTGAAGGCTATCATTGAATGGCCTACCCCAAGGAATGTAACAGAGGTAAGATCATTTCATGGTCTTGCAAGTTTCTATAGAAAATTTATTAGAAACTTTAGCAGTATTTGTGCACCCCTAACAAAAACTATGAGAGGGGATAAGAAAGAATTTAAGTGGACTACAAAGGCAGGTACGAGTATGGACATATTGAAAAAGAAAGTGATAGAACAACCCATTCTAGCACTTCCAGATTTTAATAAGGTGTTTCAGGTTGATTGTGATGCTAGTGGCAATGTTATTGGAGCTGTGTTGAGCCAAGAAGGTAAACTTGTTGCATACTTTAGTGAAAAATTAAATGATGCTAGAAAGAAATACTCTGTTTATGATCAAGAATTCTATGCTATAATTCAGGCTCTTAAGAAATGGAGACACTATTTGCTAGCCAAAGAGTTTGTTTTATATACTGACCATCAAGCTTTGTAGTATATAAATAGTCAAGGTAAACTTAACCAGAGATATCTGAAGTGGGTTGAATTCCTACAGAGTTATACCTTTGTCCTGAAGCATAGAAGTGGCAAATCTAATAGAGTTGCAGATGCCTTGAGTAGAAGGCATAATTTGTTGATAGAAATGAGAGTGGAAGTTGTTGGGTTTGATGAACTTAAGAGTTTATACCCAGAGGATCCAGATTTCGTAGAGGCATGGAAGGCATGTTTGTCTCCTACTACTATGGATCGCACTAAGTGGTTGGATTTTATGATCCAAGATGGAATGTTATTTCGGAAGAACCAGTTGTGCATTCCTAGAAGTTCCATGTGGGAGAATCTGATCAAGGAGAAACATAGCGGAGGACTAGCGGGACATTTTGGTCGAGATAAGACCATTGCCCTGGTTAGTGAAAATTACCATTGGCCACAGTTGCAGCCGGATGTGACAAAATTTGTGCAGGGTTGTAGAGTGTGCCAGATGGCGAAAGGAGTGAGCCAGAATACAGGATTGTATCAACCATTTCCTATACCAGAGAGACCATGGGAGGACATTAGTATGGATTTTGTTCTTGGTCTACCAAGGACACAACGCGAAAATGACACCATTTTTGTTGTAGTTGACAGGTTTTCAAAGATGGCTCATTTTATTCCATGTCAGAAGACAAGTGATGCAGTTCATGTTGCAGGCTTGTTTTTCAAGGAGGTAGTACGACTTCATGGTCTACCCCAAAGCATAGTCTCGGACAGAGATACCAAATTTGTGGGTTATTTCTAGAGGACTCTATGGAAGAAGCTAAAAATAGAGTTGAAGTTCAGTTATGCATACCACCCGCAGACTGATGGACAGACAGAGGTGGTAAACAGAAGTTTGGGTAATCTTCTACAATGTCTGGTAGGAGATAAACCCAAGGGATGGGATCTGATTTTACCACAGGTAGAGTTTGCTTACAATAATTCTATCAATCGTAGTACTGGTAAATCCCCATTCCAGATAGTGTATGGGAACAACCCGAGAAATGCTTCTGAGTTGAGGCCGATGGATAAAGGAGAAAAGCGTAGTGCTGAAGCTGAAGACTTTGCAGCGCACATGAAGAATTTACATGAAGAGGTCCAACAACATATCAATAAAATGAATGCTCAGTACAAAGATAGAATAGATCAGAAGCGGTGTTTCAAGGAATTCCAGATAGGAGATGAAGTCATGGTTCACTTGCATAAGGAACGGTTTCCTAGAAAAACCTACAATAAGTTGAAGATGAAGAGGTTTGGACCATGCAAAATCATAGGTAAACGCGATTCAAGAAATGCCTATGAAGTAGATCTACCAAGTGAGCTGAATATTTCACCTATTTTCAATATTTTAGACTTGGTCGAATATCATGAAGGAAGTAGCAGCGAGACACCAAGTTCGGATTTGTGGAGTATTCCAACGTCTACTCTAGCCAAAGAGGAAATCGAAGACATACTCGACACTCATGAAGGCAGAAGTACCCAGAACAGACAATATTCTGAGTATTTGGTCAAGTGGAAGGGCCGACCTATCGAAGATGCAACTTGGTTGTCCAAAACAGAGGTTGATCACCTGGGTTTTCCTCTAACCATCCAAAAGTGAAGATCACTTCTCAATCTACCCTAGGTGTCTGATGCAGGAGCATCCAATGGCAGCACAACAATCTTGCATCAACAAAAGAAAGAAACAAGAAAAATGAAAAATATTCTAAGTGTTGAAAAGTGTCACGATATCGCGACATAAAATATGTCGCGATATCGCGACGTGTTTTGAAAAATATTCTAAGTGCTGAAAAGTGTCGCGATATCGTGACATCTTTTATGTCGCGATATCGCAACACTTTTCAACACTTAGAATATTTTTTATTTTTCTTATTTCTTTCTTTTGTTGATGCAAGATTGCTATGCTACCACGGGATGCTCCTGCATCAAGGCCCAGGACCAAGATGATGTCCCCACCCTGACCACCATTCTGGTCAGTCTCTAAGCCCTCCTCTGGGCCCGTCGAGGGCCTTGCGAGCCCGGGTCTGGGCCCTGATGTGCCTGATCCCGATACCGATCCAGCTCCCATCTAGAAACCTGCACCATTCTCTGAACCTGATCCCAGCCCTGCTCCCGCTCCTGCTCCTACACCTGCTCCTGCTCCCACCATCCCTCAAAACATCTCATCTTTTAAGAGCTATATCTCTACCAAATTTTATCCTATTCAGGTGATTCTTGGATTAGTTTGTGTAGAATTTGAAGATCTTTAAAAAGAGTGGCCATATGAAGAAATATAAGCAGTATTAAGGGAGATAAAACCTTTTGAATTCAATCATCTAGAACAAGGATAATGACATATTTTACAGATTTTTCTAGAAAAACATCTCATCTTTCAGGAGCCATGTCTCTGCGCAATTTTATTCGATTTAGACGATTCTTGGAACAGTTTGTTTAGAATTTGAAGAGCTTTAAAATGAGTGGTCATATACAGGAATATAAGTAGTATTGATGGATATACGAGCTTATAAATTCAACCATATAGAACAAGGGCAGTGATGAATTTTCAATTCACAATTTTTTCAAAAGATAAAATTTGTTTAGTTCGGGTAAGCAAATCAGTTGCAATTTATTTTGTTTAGAATAAAAATTATAGATCTAGTTGTATCTATGGAATTTTAGCTTCAACTCAATGGGAAGATGTTTATTTTTATAAAACCCTAGTTTGCATTAGGGCATGCTATATATTGTCAAAAAACCCTAGTTGCATTAGGGCATCAACTATGGTACTGCAAAATGTTTATGGAGAAGATGATAGTGATGTTAGGGATTGGTGAGAAAAATTTACATGGTGGTATCAACCTCTTTGGAAAATTATGCTTCCTATCTTGGAGGAGAATCTCTCTCTTGGTTATTTAGTTTTAATAATGCCCATAAAAAGAACTTCACGTGGGATAAAGTGGAGCATGCATTCTTGAGTAATGGAAACCTATTCAATTAAAAAGAAAGTTAGATGTTTTTAAGAGAGATATTGAGGGAAGGAATAAAAATATAGATAGCTTGATGGATATCATCAAAGACCTTGAAAAGAAACTATAGGAAATTCAAAAAGAGCAAGATGAAATAAAAGGAGAATGGGAAGTTTTCAAGAAACAAAATGAATACTATGAAAAAGAAATAAAATTACTCAAGGAGAAAGATAAAAATGTTAAGGAAGATAATGAGAAGAATGAAGCCACATCTTCATATTTACAAAATCAAGATAAGGATCAAAAGGGTTTAAATTCATCTAAAAGTTCTATTTTGTAGGTTCATGGAAGCATTCAAAAGGAACAAATTATTATTTCCATTGACCCTAGTAGCAGATATAATTTTATTAATATTGCTTTGGCTAAGAGGTTGCAAGTTCAAGCAACAAAAATTAAGGACATACAGTTGGAGGGTGAGAATGTTCAAATTTTTGAAGATTTGAAGATCACCATGAATAAATATGTTTTACATTCAGATTTTTATGCTATTAATATGGATGATGAGGATATTGTTTTGGTTATACTTCGTTAGATTGTTTGGGTATTGTTAACATTAATGTGCAAAAGAATTTTTTTAAGTTATGGTATAGGAAAAAGAAGATAACATTGCAAGATATTTCTCAGCTTAAGGAGCAAGGATCCAAGGAAAAAAAAGAAGTGGTTGCAAAGGAACAACTTGAAGAACAAATAGAAGAACCTAAACAGAATCCAAGTAGGCAGTAGCAAAAAAAATGTCTATGGAAGAATTAGTAGTAACTGAGTCCATGGAAATAATAGTATCAGAGTCCAAGGAAGATTTGATAGAAGATCACAAGGACACATCAAACAAAGAGAACATAAAATAATAATGTTGAGGAGTCAAAGAAGGTAGAACATCAAGTTAAGGTTGCACCATATCACCATCCACACCACCATGAGCAACAAAATTCTTGGAGGTATGGATGAAGGTAACAATATTATGGTTCTACATGGAATTAGAAGGGCAGCAAGTATGGCAGTGTTTGGAAGAGAAAGCATAGTGATCATGGTTTTCATAGGGATTCATCAGCATCAAGGAACAAGTGGACCCATCATTCAAGTTATCAAAATACATCAATAGAAGCATGGAGCCAACGAAGCAAATTTGGATACTCAAGTAACAAAATGGCATACTAGCATCAACATGTTTCACTTGGATGGATGGATGATCGAGATTGGTACCAGTTGCTAACATTTCTTAGCAAATCATATTATCTTATTTCTTCACATATTTTGAGGATGAAACATTTGTAAGGAGGGTGGCATGTTAGGGTACCTAGGAATAGATATTTGAGGATATATTATTATATTGTATAAGGATTGGCATGGGTCACACATAACCCAAGGTTTATTATATTATAATATAATATTATATTATATTATAATATTATATTATATTATATTATAATATAATATTATATTAGTATTAGGTTACCCAAAGTAGAATGAGAATATGGATATATAAAGAAGAGATATTTGTCATTGTAATCATCAAGGAGATGAATCTTATGTAATCATATTTACCCACAAAGTGGCTTATGGGACTTTGCCCTCCTTAAGTGGCTCTCCCATATTGGGAGATATTGTGGATTTATTTCTTCCTTAAGGATTATTATTGTTGTTTTCCTACCTTAAGGGTATTATCTATCTCTCTCTCATTTGTGGATTATCATTGTGGATAATTATTTGTGGATGAATGATTTGATATTTCTGCATAATGGGGAATGATTTATGTTAATAAGAATAAATTTATGCAACAAACTATAATTATACTCTTTATAACGAACCTTCAAATGAGCCCAAAATGATTGTAGCTTATGCGTGCTTTTTCTTTGAAATGAACATGTAGAGATTTTGTCTAGACCTAGCTTATATTATATTATATTTTTTGACCTAGAAAATTCATAGCAATATGTAGATATTTGTAGCATATATGTAAGTTTATTTTTATATGTATATTTAATTTACAAAATAAAAAAAAATAGGATAAGATAAGAATTTGTTTTGGCAACTCTTCTACTGTATTGGGCATTTTTTTATGGATGAGTTTAGCCTTGATGAACTTGTTTTAAGACTTCAAATAAAATAGAAATATTAGAAGGAAACTCCATTTCCCTCTTCACCATGGATATTAAGCATAATAACAACTTCACAATGATATACAAATATAAACAATTTACTCTAATGTATTTTAAACAATAAACCAAACCCTTGAGGTAGGGCAACACCATACGATGCTCCTTCTTGTAAGGAAGCTAGTCCTTACTATATATCAACTTGAGATAAATACAATATTCTTCTCTCTGTATATTTGTCTTTTGTCCATATTTAATAATGCTCAACTACCTACCATTACCATATCCATACATATGGGATAATTACATTTATTATAATATTATAATACTAAGTACAATATTATAATATTAAATTCCTATCTTGGGTACTAAAATTCCATCCCCCTTACAAATTTTTTTTTCCTCAAAATATAAGAAGAGACTAAAAAATATGATATTTTAAGTCTTACTATGAATTCGTATTGATCACGATCATCCATCCATCCTAATGGAACTATAATTGGTGGTCTTTGCTAATGTCAATATGTCATTCTGCTTTTTGAATATTTGGAAGTGACCCTTTGGTTCCATGAGTTGAAGGCATCTTTCTACTAGCAAAAAATATCACTCTTCTTCTTCTTTGTGGTATAAGGGAACTAAGAGAAGCCATAATATCTACAAACTAATTTGTAGAGCGTAAAGAAATATTTATATCATACCACTCAAATTTATCAATGACTTTCTTGTATTGTTTGAGAATGGGGTATTGACATTGATAAATTCCTTTTATTTTTTTATAATTAGAAGGGAATCACCAAATATTTGTAGTCATTTGATGCACATGGCAAGCACCATTTGATGCACATGGCAAGGATGAGTTCTTCTTATTTGACATTATTGTTCATGTAGGGAAAGTCTAATTTGAATGAAAAGGGGATTTGTGCCCCTTATGATGTGAAGAATACTTTTCTTGCTCCTCCCCCTTTTTCGTAGCAAGAGACATCGAATAAGAGAGTTAGGTTTGCCTATGTTTTAGGTTCAATGTAGTGTTTATATTTAGTAGATTTGAACACTGATTCATTAAGAAAATCGATGAGAAGTGGTTTTTCATCATTTAGGGGAGCCTATATGAATTGATCAACAATGGCCTAATCTTCTATGGATTTTTGATTGATGAATTCTAGATCAAATTCAATTAACAACATAATCTCTTTGCTTTTTTACTGTTATTGTATGTTTTGCTCATGTATCGAAGTAGGTTTTAGAGAGTTATGACATAAGTTGTATGGTTTAGCATATAGTGATACAACTTCTTTGTAGGAAAAACTACTACTAAGCATAATTTTTCCATGTAGGTGTATCACATATCACAACTCACTAGTGTATGACTAATTAAGTATATGGCATATTCTCAGCTAGCCTCATTCTTTTGGGCTAACAATATTCCTAGAGAAAAATCAATAGCATACACATATAGGTGGAAAGGAAATTTGAGGTGAGGAAGAGATAGTATTGGTGGTGATGTGAGGTAGGTCTTGATGGCATCAAAAGTAGCTTGGGAATTATGGTCCTAGTTAAATGCGACCCTTTTCTATAAAATATGATTGAATGTCTTACACTTGTCTAATAATTGGGTGATAATATGACAAATCGCTTGAATTTTTCCTTTCAAACTGTGTAATTACTTTAAATTTGTAGGAGGAGGTATATCAATAATGGCCTTGAATTTTTGTAGGTCAACTTCGATGTCCCGTTGAGAAACCATTAATCCTAGAAGTTTGCTTGAGGTCACACCAAAGATATTTTTTTAGGTTCAAGTGTATGTTGTATTCTAGGAAATGGTCTAAGGTTCTTCATAGGTCATCAATGTGTTGATGATGCTTATTATATTTTTCCAATAACTCATCCACATAATCTTCCATGATTTTATGCATGTAATCATGAAAAATGTAGGTCATGGTGTAATGGTATGTGGTGCCTACATTATTAAGGTCAAATGGCATGAATGTCTTGCAAGGAGTGGTGAAGGATGTTTTATGTTGGTTATAAGGGTTAACCCAAATTTGGTTATATCTTGAAAACCCATCCATGAGGGACAACATTTCATGACCTATTGTGGAGTTGAATAGTGTGTCAATATTTGGTAGGGTAAATTATCTTTAGGGTATGCTTGATTAATATCTCTAAAGTCAGTACATATGTGAATTCCCCCCTTTGGCTTTACGACAAGGACCATATTAGAGACCCATTCAGTGTAATAGATTGGTTGAATGAATCGTACATCTAGGAATTTTTGTAACTCTTCTTTTACCATTAAATCAATTGTAGGGTGTATCTTTGTAAGCTTTGGGTCAATAGGTTTTGTGTTATCATCAAGTGTAATATTATGAATGACCAAAGATGGGTCAAGGCCAAGCATGTCGATATAGGACCATGCAAAGACCTTGTTATATTATTTAAGGAGAGTGGTAAAGTTATCTCTTTTAGAGGGATAAACCCTTTCCTAATTTAATGATATGGGGGTTAGTAGGATCATTGCAATGTCAATTTCGATGGTCTCCTCCACAACCATGTGGGAGCTATCCTCGAGTTGAGTGGAAATGGGAATAATATGTAAGTTGTATACCACATTAGGGATGGGAACTTCATCCTTATGAGAAACTTTTGTGTGATGGATGAAAGGAGTATGAGTTGGGATTGAGAAAAAGGGAGCACTAGCTAAGTGTAATAAATATTTTTATGGGATAAAGTCACATGGAGAAGGTTTAGTAGAGATGTGGTCAAAGTTGATGTAGTCAGAATTAGTACAAATGTTTTAATTAGGATGGGCATTATAGTGAAGTGGGATAAATAGATATAAAAAGATCATATTTATTGAAATAATTGAAGGATACAAAGATGTAGAGTTGGTAAAATAAATATCAAATGATGAAGGTAGTGGTTTGTTTAAGCGAGGGTGCAAAACCATTAGTGGAGAGTGAGAGTGATGTGAAGATGGTTGAACTAGTCTTTGATGTTGTAAATGGTCATATGGGTTGATGGGTAATGGAGAAATGGGAATAAGGACATCATCCGATGTAGAATATGTAAGTGATAGTGCTTCAAAGTTCTTAATGAGATCATCAACAGTATAGGTGGAAGTAGTGACATGTTGTGAGGAGTCTTGAAATAAATTAACAGGGATGTTGACCATGGATAAGGATAGAAACAATCATTATGAATATTGTACTTAGGTTCAATATCAAAATCATCCTTTATAGGGTCTAGAGTAAGATGATGGAGTTCATCTTCTAGAATATCGATATGATCACAATCAAAGCCTAAGATTGATTTGTTTTTAGGCTATTGATAAGGTGGGTCAATAAGGGCTATAGATACTTGTTCATAATATCCTAAACCAAATCCATACTAGTTAAAGCATTGGAAATAACACATTGTAAATTTTAGTTTAAACATGTGATCGAGGTTGCCACAAAATGAGTTTAGGTATTATGGAGGATGTGTTGATACCCCCACAATGAAGTTCATGTAGTTCGTAGGTAGATCAAGAGGCATGATGATACCAATAGTCAAGGGTACGGTATGAGGGAAACCAAACTCATAAATATATTGTATATTAGGAGGGGATACATGAGCATTGTGAATATTATACTCTCCTAGACTAGGATTTATCATGAATATTGATACATGAGGTTTTCTTTGATTTGATTATTGGTATGAGGGTCCCTAAAGTAATGAGGATGATGATGGTTGCAATTCTCAAGGAATTTGAATAGGGAAAGGAGAAATTGATGGAGCAAGTTGGGTAAGTTGGAAATTAATTCAGTTGACACACTACTCCTAGGAATGACATTCTCAAGAAGTAGGTAATATGGGTGGGTTGCTTTTGGAAATTATGAAGTAGTTTGAGAATGAGGTTCATGAGAAGGAAGGTTAGAGTGAGATGGATTTTAAAATAATGGGTAATGTTGGTAGGAGGATGTGGAGTGGGTAGGCTAGGAATGTTTAAGATGATGTTGTGAGAAAAAGGAGGTCGTGGCCCAAGGTGAGTTGATTATGAATATGAAGGTGGTGGATTTGTGAGAGAATAAAGGACAAAGACCTTGATGGTGAGCATGAAGTGTGTCATAAGCATGTAGCAGAGTGAGTAGGAGGGTTAGCTTATGTGTTATGAAAAGGAGGGGAGGTGATTGGAGGGATTGCTTGGTACAGGAAGGTGATGAATGATAATATGTACCAGGTTATACCATGGTAGGTGTGAATTGGGTGGAAGATAAGTGTGGACTCGATGGAAGGGTGATCGTATTAAAAAATTAAAAGAGATCATCATCAACCTGAATCCAATGAACTTGATCATCATTAAAATACTTTAAATAATGTTGGAGCGTGGAAGGAACACACTACATGTCCCTAATACATGGTCGTATGAGAAGAATATTGTATTGCATTCTCCTTCGATAACATGGTATAGAGTGGATATTGTCTTAATGCCTACATGGATTGGTAGAACATTGGAACCCATTATTTACACATAGAACCATCAAACACCCGTAAGTCAATGGTACGAGTAGTGAGATGAGTGGGTGGAATGTTCATATGTGAAAGGGTGATAGTAGAATGGATACTTATAGATGATCCTATGTCAATTAGAACATGTTTATATGTGATGTCATTTATGCAAGCCATGATATGCATTGGAGGATCAACTTCCTCCCCTTCAAGAGTAGTGATCTCATGATCATAAAATATGATGGAAGGTTGCATACACGTTTGTACATTATCAATAAACTTTACAAAGGCATTAGTATCGTATGTTTCTAAGTTGATAGACAATAGTATTTCATTTAAAGCCTCATGATGAGGCTATGATTGTTGTAAGAGACTGTATATGTATAATCTGGTAGGTGTTGTGAAAAGTTGATGTGTAAGACTATTGTGAATGGTAATGATATTGTGTGATATCTTTAAATGGTTTCCTTGTATTGGTAGCATAGTTGAAGAAGTTTGTATGAGGGGGATTTTCTTGTTGATTATGATGAGTAGGATATCATTGATTTCGTGTGGTGAAATTGCTCATGCCTGCAAAACCTTATTGAGATGAGTCACGATTCACATTATTAACTTTTCGAGGTCTAACACGGGATGTGGAAGTATTATTTTGTGATTACGACATCCTATTTTCTTGAAGAGGGTTGTTGTAGATTCCCAAATTTTTATTTGGGGGAGCTAAAGGATTTTCACCATGTATATCCCCACTATCAATGAGATCTTGTACCAAGTGGTGAAATATATGATAAGTATTGATGTCATGTCCTTACTTCCTATGATATTCACAAAATGTATGCTCATCATAGGTTCTAGGTTTTTTCCAATTTGGGTCCTCAGGTTTTATGTCTAGTAGAGCAATATGTCTAGCATCATATAAAAATTGGAATATGTTGGGTGATGGCTCTAATAAATGGGTCCAATTATGGGGTGAAATTTTTTGATGCTATTGTTGATTAAGGGTTTGATTTAGTGGGGGAGAAAGACTTGATGGTTTATACCTATATTGGCATTATTGAGATTGTTGTAGAGGTGGGGTAGGTGTTGAATTCAACATGACTTGATTTTCATAGGGTGGTTTTGGAGGGTTTGAGTTTGATCTACCTCCATTAAATTTGGTATTGAGAGTATAGTTAGTTTTATTATGAAGCTTAACTTCACCTTCCTACACATTTATATATTTAATTACCTTAGCCTAAGTAATAACATCCTTAAAGGAGTGGTGTTGTTGTATTTGGAGTGTTGTAGATATGTTCTTGGCATAACTTTTTGCAAATTTTTTTACTAACTCTGAGGGTGGGATCGAAAATGTTAAATCATGGATGATCCCACACCATTGAGCAACATAATCATTAATAGGATCATCATCAAATTATTGCAACTTATAGATATCAGGAAGCGATGTCTTCTTTGTGTGGGTACTAATGGAGGGCTACTAAGGGATGAAAAATATCATTTCATATTTGATTATAGGTGGTTTTTGTGACCCATAATCACTACTTCACAAATCTAGCTTCTTGAGTTATTCCCTCATGATTTGAATTTTGGTATGGGGTGCTTGTGATGTATGAGTGGGAAGAACAATTTATTCCTCAATAGGTTGTTCAAAATAATATTTTTTGGTGCCACGATATGATGTGGTAGCGGATGTGTGTAATAATTAGGAGGTTGCATATGGTAGGATGTGGTATTGATTTGAGACATAGAAGAAGGAGGAAAGTATGATTTTTGTTGTTTGTGTTGTTGGTTTTGTTGGTTTTATTATTGTTGTTGTTGTTGATCTTTTTATTGTTGTTGTTGTTGTTGTTGGTCAGTCCATTTATGTGGTAGAGTTTTTGTAGGCTATTTTGGGTTGTTGGGGACTTGATGTTGTTCTTGATAAGGCACTTGTTGATACATCTAAGTTGGGATTTGTTGAAGGTTCTAGCTTTATAATTGAACAAGTGTGTGATATGGGTGCTGAATATAGTCTTGATTTATTTGTTGAACATGTTCTTGGGTTTGCACTTGATTATGTGTTGAAGGCCACTCATACTAGGATGGCAGAGGAGGATGAAAATATGATGTTGTGGGTATGGTTGAAGTCCATGTTGGTGGTGAAGTAAAGAAGCCACTTTGATCTGGAAGAGGCATGGAAGTGTATGTAGAAGTTTGATATGAGGGGTAAGTGGTATAGGCACTTACCTTATAATATGCAAGAATATTATGTTTAATATGTTGAGAATAAGTTTGTTGATAAGAATAATAGGTAGGTGGATTTTAAAGATATTGAGGAATTTTAGAATGAACTGGTATTTATGTATAAGCAAGAGAAGAAGGGACATGCATACCTGCATGAAAAATTAGAAGATGGAATTATATTAAGAAAGTTGGATTCAAGCAGAGGATTTATGGGATAGAAGGTAGTAGGTGGCACTGATGAAATGGAATGAGAAGGAACCTCTATGCCAAGGTTGAAGAGGTCAAAATCAAGGAATATGGATGAAGTGTGATTTTGAATCTAATGTTGTGAAAAGGAAGGTGCATTTGAAGAAGAAGGCCCTTGAGTGTTGGGAGGGGTGCAAGTGGTGAACACCATAACTATAGTTCTAATAGTAGCCTTAGTGTCTTAGTGAGTATAATAAAGAGTTTCTTCACCATATAAGAGGTTTTTGGAGGGTCATTGTAGAAATGGATGTGGGCGACAAGAAGAGGGAGGCAAAGTATCATCGTCATAGTTAATATTGGGTTGGAATTCACCATACACAAAGTAGACAACCACTGGAAAATAATTTGTTGATTGGATTGATTCTATAGAAGTTTAGGGTGTTGAGGTAGAGATGATGTGTTGTGTTGTGTCTTAAGTAGAACCTGATATTGTAGGTGATAATGTGCTTTTTTGGAATTGGTCATAATTATGGGCTACTAAATCTAGCACAATGATGGTACTAACTTTTGTAGAAGAACTTATAGATGGAGGGGGATTTGCATGAGAAGCTTGCATCACAAGATGTACTTTCTCGCATGCTTGGCTATGGGTAACAACTATTTTTTGGTAGATAGTAGACTAATGAACTAAGTTTATATCAAATTTGGGCAAATTCAACAACTATAGGTGTACCTCTGGGGTAGCTAATCCTTTTTGTTAAACAAAAATTTTAGTTGCAAGTTAAACTACGAATGTTTTTGGTCGCAACTTACCCTGTGGTGAAAATAGGTTACATAGACATAAGAGTCATCTAAAATATTTTTGGGACTATTTAGAAGATAATTTTTGGGTTTTATGATAAATTTTATAATAGAAACTAGACTAATTAACCATTAAAGCAAAAAACAATCAATTTTTGTGACAAGGTGTGTTTGTGGGTGCTTGTATTTTATTGCTTCCTTTAAAGGATTTCCTTCAAATAAATATATAGCTATTTTCACTCTCTTCGAGTACAAAATACCATAATTTTAGTCTTGAGAGTGTTTACTTGAATTCAAAATTCTTTAGGGAAATTCTGTTGGACATTTTGAGTCCCTAAGCTAATAAGTTGTCATTGATGTCAAAAGGATCAATTAAGGGTTTTTGTGAAAACCAAGATAGGAAAAATAAAAGGTTTTATTTAAAACCATGGACAACATATTTGATCTGGGTTTTTCTTAAAACCCAAGTTGGGCTTTCGTTTCATCGAAAAAGGTACCCCGATGATGGAGATATTTAAGTTTTAATATTTGGTTTAAATTTTAATTATTTAAAATTTGAATTCAAATTTAAAACCCAATATGAAAGATTTCTGCCGATGTCATCAAGCAAATAAAAAGTCATATTTTCATAGAAATTTTTGATATTATTAAAGGACTATATAAATGTGGCTTCAATTGATTATTATTTTATCCTTGCTCGTGTAATAAAAGTGTTGGCTATCGAATCGTTTATGAGCTCGTGCAAAATTCTTGAAAAGTGTGGCAGCGAATAACACAAACTGCGTTCAGAGAAAAAAACGTCATGGGTAGCATGGCCCATTGGCAAGTGGACCTTGGCTAAGGTGCAGGGCAGATGAAAATTCCGAGGATCGAATCCCCTTGACTACGTTTTTTGGAAAGCGTGAGAGAAGTGCTTCGGTGCCTTTGGTTTTGTGGAAGGTGGAGATGGGCATAAGGCACGTTGTACCTTTCCATTTCCCATGAGTGGCTAGCTCGTGTGTAATATTAGCCACGGGTAAGATGCTCGTGGTGTGGGCAAGTCGGGGGTTCGAATCCCCTTTGAGGAGGTAATTACATTTTGCATTAATTTAATTTTATTTAGCCCTAAGGTTGGAGTTATAAGGTGGTTAGTGGAAATTAAAGTTTTAATTAAGCTTTATTATTTGGGCTATATTGATTATTGAAAAACTTGAGGGGTTTAATAATTTATTTGATGGTTATTAAGAATTGAATTTAGGAGAAATAAGGAGTTGTTTTAAAGTATTTTTGAAAGTCTTATTGATTGTTATTTTCATAAGGGTTTTATTAAAAAGGGACTTTGGTGGATGTGTTTATTTAGTTGGATTAAAAAGGGTGTAAATTGAGTTATGCTTTATATTGTGATTATTTGAAGTCCACTAACCCTTATTGAGATTGGAAAGGAAAGTTGTGTTTAAGTGTGGCATATTTTGTGGATAACTCCTTGGCATAAAAAAGGTATGGGCACATTCTCCTATTGATTGTTTATGGTGGTTGATTTCTGAAATATCTTTGGAGAGAAAAGGATTGATTGTGGTTTTCGTTTTTGAGAGTTGTTGGTTTAATGCTTCAAGGTTTTCTGGTTTGTGAGTTGTAATTAAACCTTGTTTTAGAAGCATTGTTGTTGAAGCCCATTGATTGTGAAATGAACTTGAAATTGAGTTATAAAAGAACATGAGTATAATTGTTATGTGATATTTGTGATTGGGCATTATTGGAAACATTTTGAGTTGGTTAAACACATGCTTGGAATAGGGTTTGTGAGAAAGAATTTTTCCTTGAGGTGATTGGTTGAGTTGAGTTGATTTAAGCCTAGTCAAGTGGATGCATGTGGTTGTTCAAGTTCCTAGAAATAAACTATTTCATATTCTGATTTGAGATGATATTGAGTTGAGTTGAGATTGGGATTTGAGTATAGAACATATTGAGTCTCTAACAATTCTCTTTATGCTTCTATTGAGTTGATATTGGGATTTGAGTATAGAACATATAGAGTCTCTAACAATTCTCTTTATGCTTCTATGAGATTGATTTGAGTTGAGATTGGGATTTGAGTATAGAACATATTGAGTCTTTAATAATTCTATTTATGCTTCTATGAGATTGGATTGATATATTGATTGAACATTGAGCTTAGAACATATTGGAAAGCTTACTATGCAGATTTGAGCAAGTCCTAGAGAGGACTTATTGAGTAGATTTGGACAGGTTATATGTGGACCTATTGAGCAAATTTGAGCAGGTTCTGTGTGGACCTATTGAGTAGATTTGAGCAGGTTCTGTGTGGACCTATTGAGCAGATTTAGACAGGTTCTATGTGGACCTGTTGAGAAGATTTGAGTAGGTTTTATGTGGACCTATTGAGCAAATTTGAGCAGGTTTTGTGTGGACCTATTGAGAAGATTTGAGCAGGTTCTGTGTGGACCTGTTGAGTAGACTTGAGAAGGTTCTGTGTGAACCTATTGAGCAGATTTGAGTAGGTTCTGTATGAACCTATTGAGAAGAATTGTACTAGACCGACTGTATTGTTTTTAGTAAAAGAGATTGAGCAAAACTATGGTAGACTGACTGAACTATGTTTGGTACGGTATTGGGACAAAGATTTGGATATGACAGAGTATAGATGACAGAGTCTCAATGGATAGAGATCTAGTAGCCAGGACAATTGAAGATAGATCTGAGTGAAGAGTCTTCAAGTGGAAAGAGATCCACCAGTCAGTGCAGCATAGAGACAGAGTCTTCTAAAAGATCACTAGCCAGAGCATAAGGGGAAAGAGTTCTCCTGTGGAAGAGATCCACGAACTTGAGATTAGGGGATCAGCATCTCCTTTGGACAGAAGTCCATAAGCATTGTAATTTGGAAAATATTCCTAAGAGATTATTTGAGAAATATTTAGAAGAAATATTTTCTCTATGGAGGTAGCCCACATTGGGTGAACCACATTAAAATCTATGTCTCTATTGTGTATGGTGTTTTGTGCATTTCTTTGATTATTGTTATTGATACTACTATCTATACACTGCATAATATTAATTTGAGCAGGTTTATACACAAGCACGAAATATCGTAAATTGACTCTATTTAGAATTTTTAAAATTTTGAAAAGGCTAATTTTGGATCCTTTCACTAGGGTCCATTCGCTCGAAATTTACGGGGTGGAAGTTTTTTTGGGTTAAATTCGTCCATCATTGATAATCATGAACCTAACTTTATTTTAATTCGCCAACCTCAAATAACAAATGATTTTTATTTTCCCACCCAATTCGCCTTCAAATTATAAATGATTTTATATTTTCCACCCAAAGCGCATTCAAATTATAAATGATTTTATTTTTCCCGCATAAATCGCTTCATATACTACCCGTATATATACTATACTGGGTACCAATAAACATACATCGAAAATACTCTAACTCATAAATAGCTCTGAAACAACAAAAAATTTGAGAAGGTTGCAGAGGAGTGATTGTCGAAATAAACCGATTTGTTGCAGATGAGTGTCGATCGGTACAAGACAATCGATTTTAGAACTGTATCTATTGACATAAGTCAATCGGTTGTAGAGTCGTGTCTGTTGGAATAAGTCGATCAGTTGCATAGTTGTGTCTGTTGGTGTAAGCTAATTGGTTGTAGAGCCATGTTGATCGATGTAAGCTGATCAATTACAGAGTCATCTGTCAACATAAGCCGATCGATTACAAAGCTGTGTTTGTTTATATAAGCCGATCGATTATAGAGCCATGTTTATCAGTGCAAGCTGATTGATTATAGAGTCATATCTGTCGGTATAAGCCGATCAATTATAGTGTCGTATCTATTAGTATAAGCTGATCGATTATAGGGCCATGTCTATCGATATAAGGAGATCGATTGCAGAGTCATGTCTATCGATGTAAGTCGATCAGTTACAGAGTTGTGTCTGTCGGTATAAGCCAATCGATTGTAGAGCAGTGTTTGTCAATATGAGCTTATCGATTGCAGTCATGTCTGTCTACATAAGCCAATCGGTTGTAGAGTCGTTTATGTCAACATAAGCCTATCAATTACAGGGATTGTCGATCGATATTTACCTATTGGTTGCAGAGGTTCCGATCAACATTAGTCAGTTGATTGCAAAATCATGTCAATCGTTATTAGTTAGTTGGTTGTAGTGGTGTCGATCGGCATTCATATATCGATTGTGGGGATTGTCAATAACATTTTACCTATCGATTATAGAGATTGTCTATCGACATTTATCAGTAGGTTGTAGATGTGTCGATCGACATTAGTGTATCGGTTACAAGACCGTGTCGATCGACATTAGTCGATTGATTACAGTGTTGTCAGCATAAGCCTATCAGTTGTAGGGACATTCAATCGGTAGTGTTGTCGGTATTTATCTCTTGATTGAAGAGGTTTTAATTGGCATCATTTTGTTAGTTGCAAGGATGTGTGATCGACATTTTTCTATTGATTGTAAGGACTGTCGATCAGTGTGATTAGCATTTTTCTATCGATTCATGGTTGCAGTTGATCATCATCAGATTGATTGCATGCATCATATCATCAACAAATTATCATGGTTGCAATAGATCATTATGGATGCAACTGATTGTCATGGCTATAACTGATCATCATGGCTACAACCGATAGGTAGTAGATCATCATGGCTACAACTGATCATCATGGTTGCAACAGATCATCATAACTACAACTGATCATCATGGATACAATCAATCAACATGGCCCCAAAATATAGTCATGGTTACAACTGATCATCATGGTTGCAATAAATCATCATGGCTGCAACTGATTGTCATAGCTACAATTGATTGTCATGGCTGCAACCGATCATCATGGCTATAACTAATCGTCATGGCTGCAACTGATCGTTATGACTATAATTGATCATCATGACTACAACCGATCGATATGTCATTGATCGTCATATCATCCTAAATATTTTAAGTATGCCATACATTTTTATATTTTGCAAACGATATTCAATTTCCCCAACACGGAAAAATTTGCCACGGTTTGAAATTTTTTTGAGACAAATTAATGAAATTCGCCACGATATAAAAATTTTTGGAGACAAATAAATGCAATTTGCCATCCTAAATATTTTAAGTATGTCATACATTTTTATATTTTGCAAACGATATTCATAGCCCCCAACACAGAAAAATTCGCCATGGTTTGAAATTTTTTTGAGACAAACTAATGAAATTTGCCACGGTCTGAAAATTTTTGGAGACAAATAAATGCAATTTGCCATGTATACTTCTACAATTTTTTTTGGGATTCCAATCCAATTCACCTTGATTTTATAAATAGAATTTGGGGCCGACCCCTTATGCATAACCCTGTATTTGAGAAGAAAAGTAAAAAGTGGTCTTATACTGTTCATCCCCCCTCTCAGTATAAGTTTGTGTTCTTAAATTGGTATCAGAGCAGGTTCCTTAAAAAGAGTTTGACAACTTGAAAGAAATACGGTCTAAGAACACAATGGATCAAAAGGATCAAAATAATGAGGTCTTCAATAATGCAATACCAGTCTTTAACAAAAGTGACTTCCTATATTGGTGTGTGCTGATGAGATTTCACCTAATGGCACTTGGCAATGAAGTTTGGGATGCAGTGGAATTTAGATATGATTCAGGAGCCAATCCTCCTAGAGATAAGGAAGGTAATCTTCTCATACATGCAAATTCAAGAACTATGAATGCAATTATAAGAGGACTACGTAGATCAGAATCTATGAAGGTTATGGAATGTACAACAACAAAATATATGTGGGAACTATTGCATACCATATATGAAGGAGATAAAAGTATCAGGAAAGCTAATATTAGAAATCTCAAGGGAGAATTTTAGAATCTAAGAATGAGGGATGATGAAAGCATTCGTGACTATCTCAACAAGTTTGATGAACTTATACATGAGATGAAATATCTTGGAATAAAGGTTTACGAATCTGATGCTTGCGATAAGATCTTGAGAACTCTTCCAAAAAGGTATAGTGAAATTTTTTTTGCCATAGAAACATCAATTGATAGTGATAATCTAACAAGAAATGTTTTTCTTGGTATGCTTACAACTTTTGAGATAAGAACAAAATATCATATTCCTCCAAAATAAGTTGCATTCAAAGTGGACTATAATAAAAAGGGTAAGAAGATAGAATCAAGCAATGAATCTTCTAGTGATGAAGAATCTAACTATGGTAGAAGAGATAGAGGTTCCAAAATATCAATAGATATGAGATCTATTAAGTGCTTTAATTGTGGCAAGTATGGAAATTTTGCAACAGAGTGCAAAGAGCCAAAGAAGAACAATGATGAAGAAAACCAAGATCACAAGTACAGGGAATTTGAAAAACATAGGTACCAAAAGAAAAGAAGGTATGGACAAAACAGACAAGGGAAGAAGTTCTTCCAAAGGCAAAAGAGAATATACTATGCGAATAATGCAAGTAAGTACTCAATTGATAGTGATGCTATTCTTTCAGACAATGATAGAGATGAAGTCTTGTTCATGGTTGAAGAAAAAGATCTAGTTAAGAAAAAGACTCCAGTTATTCTCAAGTGTTTTAGATGTGGTAAATTTGGACATCTTGAATATGATTGCACAAGGGATGGTTATAGTTTCAGTGATGATGATTTTGAAGATGCACTTGGTGGAACAAATGATAATCTTCTAATGGCATTAGAATATGAAGAATTGAGTGATCCTATAGAAGACAAGTCAAAATAAATAAATGACATGGACAAAGGCAAACAAATAGAGGACTATTCAATAGAGAATGATTATAATCTCAAGGGAGAACTCATCTATGCTCTTAACACAGTACAGAAGGTAAGAAAGCAACACTCTAAGATTGAAAGTCAGTTTTAAGAATGTGATGAAGAAATATTATTGCTCATAGAGGACTTAGAGAAGTCTAAGGTAAGTTCAAAGAAAATTTAGAAGCAAAGATTTTGGAATGTGAGAAGTTAGCACAAGAAGTGGCTACTCTAAAGGAATATTTAAAGGACTCCAAGATCAAGATGAAGAGTTTCACAAATAGCTCTAAGAACTTGGATAAGTTCATTTGTGGACAACAAAGAACATCATGTTCAATAGGTCTTGGCTTTGGAAAGAAACAGGAAAAAGAAAAGTCTACTTCAAGTCTTTAAGAATAAGGAACTTTAGAATAAGACACTTCAGAAGAGGGATTCTTAGATGAAAGTGGAAGTGAAAGTGAAACTTCTAAGGATGAGTCAGATTGCAGTGAGTCCAACAGGGACAATGGAAAGAATATTCAGATGAAACAACAATCAGAACAGGAGACCAATGAGGTCTAGACAAGGAAGCTTCAATGGGATATGCTTATCATATCACAGGTTTGGGCACATGGCTTCACAATGCAGGTCACATGAAAGACAGGTATATGGAAGAGAACAACTTTTCCAAGGATATTGCTATTCGTGTAATGAGTTTGGTCACAATGCAATGAATTGCATGAAAGAGGATATGAATTTACTAGGAGAAATCCTAAGACAGTTGCACATCCAAGGAATAATAACATTAATTTTTATAAGTGCAATAATGAAGGTCACATAGCAAGATGGTGTAGAAAATATTCCAAAATAAAGCATGAACAGGAACATGAATGTGAACAGAAACAAGAAGATGAACAAGAACACAGAATTAGAAAAGAAAAAATACTCAAAAAATAATGAGGACAAGAGCAGGTACAAGAACAGGAACATGGATAAAAATAAGAATAAGAACATGGATGAGAACAAGAACAGGAACAGGAACAGGAACAGGAACATGGATGATGACTTGGAAAGAAATAGTGAGAGGATTCAACAAAAAGACAAAGGCAGAGAACAGTGCTTTCGGGGAGTAGAAATACTCCCACCCTATAATTAACCACCTCATGTGGAGGTGGGGGAGGGGATAAGCTAAGAGGCTTAATTCTTAGCCCCGAACCCCAAAGGTGAACCTTTGCCATTGATGTCAAAAGAGGAGAGATTTGTGTATTTTGGGGAGATTTTTTGATATGAGGAGAGTTTTGATATCTGAGAGAGCATTGAGCCAGGGGGAGCAAAGTCCTAGGGGGAGCAGAAAAGAAGGTAAAATTTTAGTAAAAGGATTTGGGTTGCCATCAATGACAAAGGGGGAGATTTTTGGACATTTTGAGTCCCTAAGCTAATATGTTGTCATTGATGTCAAAAGATCATTTAATGTCAAAAGTTCAATGAAGGGTTTTTGTGAAAACCAAGACAGGAAAAATAAAAGGTTTTATTTAAAACCATTAACAACATATTTGATCTGGGTTTTTCTTAAAACCCAAGTTGGGCTTCCGTTTCATCGAAAAAGGTGCCCTGGTGATGGAGATATTTAAGTTTTAACATTTGGTTTAAATTTTAATTATTTAAAATTTGAATTTAAATTTAAAAATCAATATGCAAGATTTCCGCCAACGTCATCAAGCAAATAAAAATTCATATTTCCATCAACATTGTCAATAAAATAAAAAGTGATAATTTCGTCGACATCTTCTATATGATTAAAGGATTATATAAAGGGGGCTTTAATTGATTATTATTTTATCCTTGCTCGTGTAATAAAAGTGTTGGCTATCGAATCCTTTATGAGCTCATGCGAAATTCTTGAAAATTGTGCCAGTGAATAACACAGACTGTGTTCGAAGAAACAAACATCATGGGCAATGTGGCGCATTGGCAAGTGGGCTTGTCTAAGGCCTGGGGCATACAAAAATGCCAAGGATCGAATCCCCTTGATTGCATTTTTTGGAAAGCATGAGAGAAGTGCTTCGACGCCTTTAGTTTTATGGAGGGTGGATATGGGCATAAGGCACATTGTGCCTTTCCATTTCCAACAAGCGACTAGCTCATGTGGAATCTTAGTCGCGGCTAAGACGCTCGCAATGTGGGCAAGTCGGGGTTCGAATCCCCTTGAGGAGGTAATTACATTTTGCATTAATTTAATTTTATTTAGCCCTACAGTTGGAGTTATAAGGTGGTTAGTGGAAATTAAAGTTTTAATTAATATTTTTTATTTGGGTTGTATTGATTATTGCAAAACTTGAGGGTTTTAATGATTTATTTTATGGTTATTAAGAATTGAATTTAGGAAAAATAAGGAGTTGTTATAAAGTATTTTTGAAAGGCTTATTGATTTTTATTTTGATAAGGGTTTTATTAAAAAGGGACTTTGGTGGATGTGTTTATTTAGTTGGAGTAAAAAGGGTGTAAATTGAGTTATGCTTTATATTGTGTTTATTTGAAGTCCACTAACCCTTATTGAGATTGGAAAGGAAAGTTGTGTTTAAGTGTGGCAGATTCTGCAAAAAACTCCTTGGCATCAAAAAGGTATGGACACATTATCCTATTGATTGTTTATGGTGGTTGACTTCTGAAATATCTTTGGAGAGAAAAGGATTGATTGTGGTTTCCACTTTTTAGAGTTGTTTGTTTAATGCTTCAAGGTTTTCTGGTTTGTGAGTTGTAATTAAACCTTATTTTAGAAGCATTGTTGTTGAAACCCATTGATTGTGAAATGAACTTGCACTTGAGTTAAAAAACAACATGAGTATAATTGTTATGTGAGATTTGTGATTGAGCATTGTTGGAAACATTTTGAGTTGGTTAAATACATGCTTGGACTAGGGTTTGTGAGAAAGGATTGTTCCTTGAGGTGATTGGTTGAGTTGAGTTGATTTAAGCCTAGTCAAGTGGATGCATGTGGTTGTTAAAGTTCATAGAAACAAACTATTTCATATTCTGATTTGAGATGAGATTGAGTTGAGTTGAGATTGGGATTTGAGTATAGAACATATAGAGTCTCTAACAATTCTCTTTATGCTTTTATGAGATTGATTTGAGTTGAGATTGGGATTTGAGTATAGAACATATTGAGTCTCTAAAAATTCTCTTTATGATTCTTTGAGATTTAATTGAGATACTGATTGAACATTGAGCTTAGAACATATTGAGTCTCTAACAATTCTCTTTATGATTCTATGTGATTTGAGACAAGTCTTTGAGAAGGCTTGTGGACTGATTTGAGTAAGCTTTTGTGAAAGCTTGCTATGCAGATTTGAGCAAGTCCTAGAGAGGATTTATTGAGCAGATTTAGATAGGTTCTGTGTGGACCTATTGAGCAGATTTGAGCAGGTTATGTGTGGACCTGTTGAGCAAATTTGAGCATGTTCTGTGTGCACCTGTTGAGCAGATTTGGATAGGTTCTGTGTGGACATGTTGAGCATATTTGAGCAGGTTCTGTGTGGACCTATTGAGTAGATTTGAGTAGGTTATGTGTGGACTTGTTGAGCAGATTTGAGCAGGTTCTGTGTGAACCTATTAAGCATATTTGAGCAGGTTTTACGTGAACCTATTGAGCAAAATTTTACTAGACCTATTGTACTATGTTTAGTACAAGAGATTGAGCAGAACTGTGCTAGAATAACTGAATTATGTTTGGTATAGTATTGAGACAAATATTTTGAGGTGACAGATTATAGAGTACAGAGTCTTAGTGGATAGAGATCCAGCAGCTAGGACAATTGAAGATAGATTTGAGTGAGGAGTCTTCAAGTGGAAAGAGATCCACCAGTCAGTGCAGCATAGAGACAAAGTCTTCTAGAAGATCACTAGCTAGAGCAGAAGGGGAAAGAGTTCTCTTGTGGAAGATATCCATGAACTTGAGATTAGGGGATCAGCATATCCTTTGGACAGAATTCCATAAACATTGTAATTTGGGAAATATTCCCAAGAGATTATTTGAGAAATATTTAGAAGAAATATTTTCTCTGTGGAGGTAGCCCACATTGGGTGAACCATGTTAAAATATGTGTCTCTATTGTGTATGGTGTTTTGTGCATCGCTTTGATTATTGTTATTGATACTGCTATTTATACACTGTATAATATTGATTTGATAAGAAAATTAAAAAGTGGTCTTATACTGTTCACCCCCCCTCAGTATAAGTTTGTGTTCTTCAAATTATCTAAAGCATTAGATATTCTTTTAAACTTTCAATTTTCTTTCCAATCAAGATGAGTTCATTGACATAGAAATACTACATAATTAGCCAATTGTATTCCCTCACCCCCCATATTTTCTACACATTCCTCTAATTTATCAATGTAAAGGCTAAATATATAGATGATAATGGACAACCCTATTTTCCCTTGATATCCCTTCCAAAATACTCTAATAGTTCTTCTAGAGTTCTAAATTTTATGACCACCCGTTCATTAAGTTTGTGTACAATTACTTTATAGTTGGTTGGTACATCAAAATTTTCATTCTTTTCCATAATTTATCTATAGGTATTGTGTCAAAAGCCTTTTTAAAGTCCAAAAAACAACAATACTATTCTTCTTTTTCATTCAATATCCTCTCTATTAGGTTCCTTAAAGTAATGTAGTGATTATTATTGAGTACTTTGGTCCAAACCTTGCTTGACCTATTGCCCTCTTTCCTTGATTTTCTACCCATTTTCTTATTTTTCTTTCTACTATGTTGCCAAATAATATTGCAAAATGAGGATTAATCATGCTGGTATGGTACTTTGAAGGATTGTTGGTGTCTCCATTTTTTTGCAATGGTGTAACTAGACTAGTTATCTATTTTAGTGGAAAGCCTCCTTCAATGATGTCATTAAAAATATTTTGGATGTGTGGTGCTAAGATGTCAATCCCACACTTGAGATGTTCAACTTGCAAGTCATCTATATCCTAAAATTTAATTATTTCTATTTTCTACTACCCTCCACATCTTTAAGAGAAAAAAGTTTCTCAATTATGTCAATTATAGGAGGGGTATATTTTTCTTGATTTATCTCATATTATTGTTTAGCATACTACGAATATTGTTTTCTTGTGGTAAATTTTGTATCTTTTGCATTGTTGTAGCTCTTTCTAAAATTATCTTGGGCTATGATTTGCAAGATATGTCAACTCTTTTTGCCTTACTTTTATATAGTCTTCCTTTTTTGTTTTCATCAGTTATTTATATATCTTGCCATTTGTTTTCTTCTTGCTTGGTTCTTTCAAGGTTCTCCTTACTTCTTTGTATTTTTTATCATACCATGGATTTATAGGGAAGCTTTCATATTTTCAAGGTTCTCCTTACTAATTTGCATTTTCATTATAGCATAAATTTATAGGAAGCTATCATGTTTTCTTTTCCTAGAATTTATTTTTTTGCATGATTCCAAGGCTTCTCTAATTGTATTCATTAGTTTACTACTATTAAAAGTATACATTTGAAAAATATTTATCCTCTTTCTTTCCTCTCTTTGCATAATTTGCTTGAGTGATGTTTTAAAAGTTTTTTTTTTTGTCATATAGATGTTTCTTGTTGTCTTTCCTTCAATTACTTGAAGATGTTCTTCTTGTTCACTTTATTCTATTTGGATATTTATGTACATTGGATTGCAATAAAAATTTAGCTCCGTGGGAATTGCTTCAATTTCCAGATCGAAAATGTAATAAATATTTTATTCCTAGTGCCTATTATTTATAGATTGAATTAAATATTAAATGGGCATGCATAATTATGGATAAGAACATGAACAACATAATAAAACATAAAGAGCATTTTATTTTTATTTTTATTTTTATTTATATACTTTTTTTCTACTGATGTATGAATAAAATTCATTAAAACATTTGAAGGTTAAAAAAAGGTAAAAGGTAAAGTATTTTTTGACATATATGGAATTGGATATATACATAAAAGAATACAATTTTATAATTTATATTTTATACATAAGAAGAAGAAGAAGAAATTGCAAGCTTATCACAATGGTAAAGTTCTTGGGTTTTCACTTAGGAGACCTAACTTCAAATTCCATTTGGTATGAGGGGATTAAGATCCCTCATAAAAACCCGTGTAAACTTAAATTTTAACTCATTTAAGAAAAAAAATAAGAAGAAGAATAAGAATAAGAAGTGGCATGTTAAAGGTAGTATGGATAAATGGTATATACATTAAAAATATTATAGAATGATGAAAATTCAAATCATTATATTATGATCAAAATTCACTATAAGGCAATTCATGGCAATTGGGTTTGTCATAATACCATGACAATGTAGTTTATTAAAATATTGAAATAATATGGTCATTATGTGATATGGTTGGGGCCTTATCAATCTCATAGAATCAATTGAAAAAATTACAA
Organism: Wollemia nobilis; assembly: GCA_028583015.1. Taxonomy (NCBI): domain Eukaryota; kingdom Viridiplantae; phylum Streptophyta; class Pinopsida; order Araucariales; family Araucariaceae; genus Wollemia; species Wollemia nobilis. The sequence goes on along the minus strand of JAQPPZ010013020.1, from coordinate 1,269,801 downwards.
GTGATACACATTTGTCATTTTAACACCTAATTTACACCTAATTAGTACCTTGTGGTAGTGTATATTTTGAACTACCTTTGTATTACACTTATGCATGTCTAATGATACACTTGTATTGCATTTGGTGTGTGCTATTAGTTTGATATAGAACGTAGATCCAAATATTTGATATATAAATCTAAAGCAAAAAAACTACATATTTTGATGTCATACCATTAAAATACAATAATGCATAGAAGAAGAAAAGGGTCACACCAATTCAAGACCATAAAGGTGGAAGAAACATTAATTACATATCAATTTAAATTATTATGGTACACTAATATCTATATTTATAAAATAAGAAAATCCTCTAGAAAAAGAAAAAAATGTAATTATGTCATACCATTAAAATACAATAATGCATAGAAGAAGAAAAGGGTCACACCAAGTCATGACCATAAATGTGGAAGAAACATTAATTACATATCAATTTAAATTATTATGGTACACTAATATCTATATTTATAAAATAAGAAAATCCTCTAGAAAAAGAAAAAAAATGTAATTGTTTTTTCTTAAGTATGTTTGTTAAAAATGTATATTTATCCCTATTGGGACACTATAATCATAAAGATATTAGTCTCTCCTAGTGGAAACCCAAGTTCAATTTATGAGGACCCAAATTTTCAACCTATTTAAAAAATGATGAAAAGTTTGAAAAACAATAATGCATGAATGTAGTGAGTTGGGAGCAAGTGTAACCCAAAATCAAGCCTCATCATTTCTTGTTTAAAATATTTAGGTAAAACCATGGAGAGAGCATGAATAGGAAGCAAGTGTGAGTAAGGAGCAAACCTCATCTATTCTTGCTTAAGATCTTTGGAATGAAATAAACAAAATGATATCAATCACCTCCATGAGACCAAAATGATCTATAAAACCAAGAGCTTTAATACAAGACGGGGTATGGTGTACAACCCTACTCCATTTTGGATTCAAATGTTGGACCTATTAAGAGTTTCAAAGTTTGTAAACATCTAACAAAATAATTTTCAACAAAGTAAAAAATATCAACGCTCTCTTTCATCATTTGGATTGTTTCTTTTGTTGTTAATTTTGATGAGAAATTTCCTTGTTTTTTCTATTCTCAATTCTTCAAAAAGTTCCATTAGTGATTTCACTTTTAAAATTTCCTCATATGCATTCTTCATGTTCTTGTCAGCTTCACATTCCATGACAAAATGATTTTCAATCTCCATCACTCTTGTGCAGAAGACACCTTTGTTCTAACCATACCTCTTGAGGAATTGTCCATCTTCTAGTTTTGCATCTAAGATGATATGAAATAGATATTAGTTGGGCTATAATCAAATTTTCCTTCCATTTTATATTCACAAATATGTACTTCTTTTGGTTGTGTTCACTATTTGAGTTATTTTTTTTTACTTACAAATATTTGTTCCTTCCTAAATTTTCATCCCACATGACAAGCTTGAATTTTTGCTTGCATACTATTTAATTTCTTTTTTGGAGTTTAGGACTTAATAAAATTTAATGCCCCGTTTTTCATGTATTTGTTGTTTTCCTCCATCTATGTATTTTTTCTTTTATTTATCTATTTTGATAATCTACTATCTTTCATTCTTTATATTTTCATTAGGTATTCTAATAATATTACCATAACTTGTGCTAGTAGTGGAAAAGCCCATATTTTAGCAAGTAGAATACAATATGGGATTGATACTTAAATTTTAAAATAATTTAGCAAGTAAAATATAATATGGATTTGATACTTCAATTTAAAAATAATTTATTTGCAATAACTTTTTAATTCTTTCTATTTCTATCCTTTTAAAATTTGATGTATTGCTAGTCCACAACTCACACCCATATAACACTACTGGAATAACTAATAATCCAAAAATAGTTTTAATAGTTTTATAGTTATAAAACTCTACATTTTTACCCTTACTTAGCAATAAGTAGAGTGCCTTCCACCCCGTCCACCTTGCTTGTATTTGTTTCATCTTACATATCCCCCATTTGAGTTTACTTTGAAAGTCTAACCCAAGGTATTTATATTATGTTAATACCTCTATAGGATTTCCTTCAACCAAAATATATGGCTACTTTTGCTCTCTCCACATAGAGAAAACCATAATTTTAGTCTTGTTAGTGTTTACTTGTATCCTAACTTTTTTACCAAAATGCTCTAAAGCTTCTATATGTTCTTTTAGATTTTAAGTGTCTTGCCAATCAAGATGAAATCATTGGTATAGAGGAGAATTTTCACAACATAATTAGTGAATTGTATTCTTTCTCCTCCCATCCATTTCGTTATTCTTCTAATTTATGATTATAAAGACCAAAAAAGTAGGTGATAATAGATAAGCTTATTTCACCTTGATATCAATCCTTTTAGATTTCTAATTTTTGCTACCACCTACTCATAAATTATATGTACAACTACTCTATAGATGAAAAAACTAAAAAAAATAAAGGATTTATTTAAGAAAAATCTAGGTAGCATGGAAGAAAAACCATAATTAAATAATAAATAATGATGCCCTAGCTAGAAGTGTCAATGTTCAAATTGAAAATAAGAAAGAGTAAATATATCGAAAGTCTAGTCTAGGCAAAATATGTTGCATTGGAAGTGATTATCAAGGTTGGGATTATCAAGCATGATATAAATGTTCTTAGGACCAATTTTCATATAATTTGGAGCAACACAGATCCTAGCGCATCCCTATGTGTGAACGATATTTTTGGTAAGCGGCTATGTGAGGGTTTCATCTGGGTTGAGTGCAAGCAGCTCCAAAGGTTGGTTTTTAGAGCCTTCGGGCCCTAGCGACCAATATTTTTGTGGTTTATGCTCAATATTTTAGTAGGAAATGTTGCAAGGGATCCAATATGGGTTATAAATTTATCTTTCAACAGATCATACTATAAACTTGAGTGACAACGGCTTCCAATTTCTTGCACAAAAGAAAATTGAAAACCATACCTTTCAATGACATCTAGGGCAAGGATTAAAGAGATCACAAAACAAGTTTCAAGCAGTTGATCAAAAAATGTCTCATATCTCAAGTGAATATGGTGCTAAGGTGAACCCACAAAATAATTCTACTATGAAAACCCCTGTCAAGGGTAAGAATTTCAAAGACTTAGCCCCAAAAATAAATTTTAGGGATATCCTCCGTGGTGGACAGCCTCAACCCAATGCTAATATCAATCTTAGGGCTTACCATAAACCTCTAAGAATGCCTAAGATTTATCCCAAGAAAACAGAGTCAGGATGTCTTAAGGAAGCTAATGAAACTCCTATTGTTAAACTTGATATGGGTAACATTCAGACTGGCATTGAAGATTTGGAAAAAAGAGGACTAATTTATCGGTTCGTGGGTTTTCGTCCAAGCCTATCTACTTTTAAATCCTGGGCTGCAAAAATCTAGAAAACTAAAGGTGAGTTACAAATCTCTATTTATCCAAATGGTTATTTTCTTGTTTTATTTGCTAATAATGAAGATAAAGAGAAAACTTTTCAAGGGGTCCTTGGTTTTTTGGAAGGGCAAGGCTTTTCATAAAGCCCTGGCATACTAAATTTAATGTTGAAGAAGAGATGCCTTCTATAGCTCCCATGTGGGTTAGACTCTTTGGCCTCCCTATTGAATTTTGGAATCCTACTATTTTTTATTCAATTGGAAACTCTTTAGGAACTTTTATGATGACTATTGATTGTACTCAAAATTTTGAACATATTATTTATGCTCGATTTGTGTTTTAATGGATTTTGACAAACCCTTACCTAAAAATATCACATTACAATTTTGGGAAGACACTTGGGAGCAAGTAGTGGACTATGAGAACATTCCTTTTTGTTGTAGAATTTGCCATGAATATGGTCATTTGGCCAGTGCTTGCCCAAATAAAATTCCTGATCAAAAGAAAGAAGATATAAACTCAGCAGGTTTCCAAATGCCTAATAAGAAGAACACTCAGAAAAAACTAATTATGAAGGATCAATCAAAGTCATCTGCTAATATGTTTGAAATCCTTTCCACAAATAATGTCCCAAGTGAGGAAGAGGAAATAATGGAAACAAAAATATTATAAACACAATTTTTTTTTTTTTTGGTAAGTAAGAGAATATTATAATTAACACCGGGTTTTAACTGGTTGACCCAAAACCATTTTACAAAATAGGGTCCATCGACCAAGCTGGACAAAGGCCAAGCCCTAAAAGTTTAAGCCGACAACAAAAATGGCCAAGACCTACTCTTCCATTATAATACGACCAAACTAAACTATGGAAGCCTAATATTATGGCCATCGAGAAAGAAAGACGCAAAAAATAACTAACAAAGACAAAAACTAATCATGCAAGCACCATGCATTGTAGCTTGTGCCCATATAAAAATAATAGAATATGGTCAAAAAAAAAAAAAAAAAAAAAAAACATCCCATAGAATGGACAGCCAAGAGGCCAAGCAGTCTTCCTTGTAGTCCTCATCTAACTTCTTATCATCGTTCTTGCCATCATATTTAGATTTTGCCTTTGACTCCTTGTGCCCCTGGACCTGCTGGCTATAAAGCGAGAAGATTTAAGGAATCACACAAATCAGCAATTTGCACCGATGAGGCCGGACAGGACTCTTCAAGCTGGTTGATACTTGTTGGAGGTGATGAAATTGTCATCTTCTCCAAGACTATTATGGTGGGGTCCGGTGCCTCATTGTCAGGGATCTCCAACACTTTGTTATTTCTTGCTAGGGCCTTTTTGCGACATCGAATCCAAACACACCTTGGGAAATACTTGAGGCCAAAGCAGATTTTTCCCATGCATGAATTTGTAGATAAAAAACCTATATCAGTGCCCCACCAGCTGCAAAAAACACTAGTCACATGAACAAAAAAAACAAATATGACAAAATCCATTATAAGGTTCAAAATTTTTTTTAAAAAAATGCCCCCATTTTCTGTCATTGATCCACTTTGAGCCTTCCAATCTAAATTTTTTCATTATCTATCACCATTGAGACTGCATGAGGAAGATTTTCAGTCCACGTGATCAAATTTGCTGCTACAATGCCTTCATTTGCCAGCCTATCAGCTGCCATGTTTGCTTCCCGAAAGGTATGCAAAATTATGGCCTCAGGTCGGTCATGAATTAGAGCCCTTGCTTCATGGATGTAGTCATCAAATCTCCAAGGAGCTCTCTTAGTGTTTTTTAGAAGATTTATAATAATAAGAGAATCACCTTCCACCAACAGTTTCCCTGGATAATTCTCTGCCACCTTGAGGCTCCTCCAAACTGCCCTTGCTTCAACCACATTGTTAGTTTGAGCTCCAAGATGTTCTGCAAAAGCTACAAGCACCTCACCCTTGTGGTCTCTAAGTAAGCCACCAGCCCTGACTTCACACGGGTTGCCCCTAGATGCCCCATCAAAATTTAACTTAATCCACCCTAGGGGGGGTGGGGTCCATGTGATCATGGTTCTAGGACAGACTTGAGGATGATTGAGGCCATCAGTGAGAGGTAAGTTTAATGGCTGGCCTAATGAAGCTTCAAAAGGATTTGGAGGTCTAGATGCTGCAGGCACTAAACAAGTATTCTCATTAGCATATGCTAAAATTTTTGACGAGACGAGAGGATGATCGAGAAACCTTATCCAAGAAGGCCCGACGATTCCTTTCCAACCATATCTGCCACAAGTAGTGATGAAGGCGGATCTTCCACATATACCTAAGACGCCTATTCAAAAATGGGGAAGGCCCTTTGGACAAATAAGTCAAAAATGGAATGAGGATGGACCCAATAAATATGAAACACTTGTAACGAGACCTAACAAGATTGAGACGAGAAAAATTACAATACGAGAAACAAATGATCAATAGACTCCCACTCAGACATACAAAGATAACACCTATTAACAACAATCACACCTCTTTTTATTAAGTTATCCATGGTGAGGATCTTATTTTGGATGGCCAACCATGCAAAAAACCCAACCTTCGGAACAATGCTTTTGGGCCAAACTTCCAAGTGAGGGAAAGTAGGTTCATCATTATCAATAAGCATCAGATAAGCGGTCTTGACAGAAAATTCCCCATTGTCTGAAGCTTCCCAGATAAGTTGGTCCTCAAGAATGCCAGAAGGGAGTAAAGACTGTTTTAATTCATTCTCCAGTATTATTGATGCCCCTGGTAGATCATTATTCATTATTGGCTTCCATACCCTTCTATTGTTTGACAAAGTAATAAAATCTGCAACTTTGGTACCAAAAACTTCAATTGTCCAAGCTCTAAGGGTTGAAATGATGGGAGTCTGCAGAGAGGGGATAGTCCTTTAACCATTTGTGGTCCCAAAAATCAATGTTTCTTCCATTTCCCGGTTTCCAACGTAGCCCTTTGCTTAGCAAGTTTTTAGTTTGAAGGATTGATTTCCAAAAAATTGATCCCCTGGGAGGAAAGGAATAACTTAAGAATTCAATTTCTTGCAAATACTTTCTTCGATTATAGTAATCCATTCCGCATTTGCATTTGTCAAAAGACGCCATGCTTGTTTGGCCGAGGAGGGCCATGTTTAAATGTTGTATTCTCCTTAGCCCAATACCTCCAAACTCCCTTGGTTTGCAAACCCTATCCCAGGACACCAAGTGAAAGCGCTGCTTAGATTCAGAACCAGTCCATAGGAACCTCTTCCGGATCTGTTCAATTTTAGTGTAGACACTTGTAGGAGCTTTAAAAATAGAGAGAAAGTAGACAGGGATGCTTTGAATGGAAAACTTGGTGAGAACCACCTTGCCGGCTTGAGATAACAAATTCCCTTTCCATCCGACTGACTTCCTCTGAATTCTTTCAATTACATTAGTCCACATGGAATCAGTAGCTCTGCTCGTAAATAAAGGAAGGCCTAGGTATGTGGATGGAAGAGTAGACATTGAGCATCCAAGAATCCTAGCAATCTTAATCTGCCTCTGAATGGGAGTGTTAAAGAAATAAATTTTACTCTTTGAAAAATTTACCTTTTGCCCCGCTGCATCCTCATATAGCTCCAGGATATGTTTTATGACCTTAGCCTCAAAAACCGATGCAAGAGTTAACAACAAAGTATCATCCACAAAGCTGTTCATGTGTAGCTGCTGTGTTTGTGATGATGCTTTAATTTCTGAAATAAGACCAATATTACAGGCGGCTTTGATTGTCCTGCCAAGGGCTTTGGCCACAATGATAAACAACATGGGAGAGATAGGGTCACCTTGCCTTAGGCCCCTTTTACTTTGAAAGTATCCAGCGGGGAGCACCATTAACAAGGACTGAAAACCAAGGTTTCATAAAACATCCTTCCAAAAGCTTGATCCATTCATGATGAAAACCAAATTTCTGAAGAATGGCGAGAGACAAAACTCCGGTTTATGCGGTCATAAGCCTTGTTCATATCCGACTTGAGAGCAAAAGCGGGTTTTTAGTCCGGACTACCGAATGGAGGGCTTCATGAACCGTTATGACCCCATCAAGGATGGACCTTCCAGGGACTGAACTGCCTTGACAAACATCAATAAACATAGGAAGGATCTTCCTCATTCTATTTGCAATTGCCTTGGTCAAAATTTTATAAACAACATTACAAAGGCTAATAGGTCTAAAATCCATCATAGATCTAGGAGTAGGAATCTTTGGGATTAAAGCAATAAAAGTGGAGTTAAAACTTCTTGGAATATGCTTTGTGGACTGAAATTCCTTGATAGTAGCACATACATCAAAACCTACAATATCCCAAAAAGCACTGAAAAAACGAGGTGAAAACCCGTCCGGACACTGGAGATTTATCGGGGTTCATTGAGAAGAGGGCCTCTTTGATTTCTTCATCCGTGAAAGGCTTAATTAACTTCCCATTCAAGTCATCAAAAATTAAATGAGGAATATGGTAAAGCATTGATTACGAAGCTAAGGCGGAACTGAAATGTTCTTCTCCTAAAAGATTCGAAAATAGGAAGCTGCTTCATTTACGATTTCATTAGGACTAGAAAGGAGTGATCCATCATCTCTAACAAGTTCTTTAATTCTATTGTGGCTTCCGTTCCTTAAGGTAGATGCATGAAAAAATCTTGTATTGGCATCACCTTCTTTTAGCCAAGTAGCTCTAGACTTTTTCCGCCAAAAAGTCTCCTCGCAGGCTAGAACATTATGGTACTCAGCAAGGGATTTCTTTTCATCTGCCTGTAGGGAAGGGTGCGGCAATCCCTCTTCAAGTTTTTTCTCAATGGTTGATAACCTTTCAGAGATGGCTTTCTTGTTTTCAAAAATATTTCCAAAAATTTCCTTATTCCGGATCCTTAGATTTTCTTTCACCACTTTAAGTTTACGTGCTAATCCGAATGAAGGCACGCTACGACAAGAATGTTGCCACCATTGAGAAATTCTGTCTCTGAGATCAGGGTGGTGCATCCACATAGATTCAAACCTAAAAGGCCTTTTGAATTTTGGAGTCTCTTCAATTTCAAGTAAAATCGGGTTGTGGTCAGACCCAATGCGAGGCAAGGACAACAAATTTGCATCCCCAAAAGATTGTATTGCTTCTGTGACAAAAAAAACCTATCAAGCTTTTCCATTATAAGTTGATTTCCAAACCTCCTATTGCTCCAAGTAAATTTAGCATTTTTTAATTTGACATCCAATAAATTGTTGTTGTTGATGAAATCTTGAAAGTCCTCTATACTTCTTGCTGGAATTCCTACTCCCCCTTTTTTTATCAGAGGGGTAAAGAGGGGTATTAAAGTCCCCCACCACTATCCATGGGATATCCTGAAAAGCTTCCTTGAAATGACTGAGTAAATTCCATAGATCGGCTCTCCCAGATATAGAATTAGGGGCGTACACATTTGTTAATATCCAAGAAAGGTCATTAACCTTATCCTTAAAAATAATGCTCATTACCCTTTCCCCCAATTGAATAACCTTGCCTTCCACCTTCCCTGGATTCCAGATACAAAGAAGACCACCTGAGGTTCCATTGGCTTTGCAAAAAATTGCTTCTCCATTTTCCCAGATATTGAGGGCAATTTTTCTAGACAAAACTTCATCGACTTTAGTTTCTTGCAAAATAAGAATAGTGGGATCAAAATCTCTTCTTAAATATTTGACTAACCGCTGTTTAGGAAGGCCATTGAGCCCCCTTACATTCCAGGATATGATCTTCATTTGGAACTTTTAAAGTTTTTTTCCTCTTCCCCTGCCTTGGACTTGAGGGGGCTTAAGAATTTTGTTTTCTTCAAAGGGAAGATTTCCAGTTGGTGTAAACAGAGTAGTCTGAATTCCATTAGCTATCTCATCTTGGACCTCTTCTTTCCATTTTTGGGCATTTGACTTTCTTCCCTTTTTTTTCTCACCTCCACAGTCAATCATGGGGGATTTCATTGAGCTTCTAGTCTGTTTCGGGCTAAATTTGGTTTGGGTGACTTGTTGGATAACAATACTGGAAACCCCTTCTCTGGATTGGGACAAAGACAAAGGTGAAAAATGTCGCTTGGAAGGGCTGATTAACTCTGAAAGCACTTTTTCTCTTTCTCGGATAGAAAAGGACTCATCATTAGGGCATTCTTTATGGCCAACAGGAGGAGGATTGGAAGGTCCAGATTTGGTTGGGGAGTCAAGGTAAGCAGGGAGACCAAGAATTGTATCCTCAACATTAGACCCTTCATTCCGATTTTCCTCTGTAATTATTTGGTTTTCAGCCAAAATGTTAAATTTATTTAGATTCTCGAAAGGAGAGCATACCTTTTGTTGGTCAGTTTGTGATGTAGCAATTTGCTTGTCCTTACCATTGTCCATGTGAAGCTCAGCCTCATTCTCCATTTGTCCCAAACCAGAGGCCTTTGCCTTTTCAACATTTGGATCTTTAACCACTGTACATTCTGTGTATTTGCCATTATTTACGAAAGGCTGCCGCTTGGAATCATTATTCCTAGGAAGGGTTTGCTGGCTTCTCAAAAAATAGCATTGTCCTTTGATATGGCCTTGAATATTACGAGTCGGAGCAAAATGCTTGGTCTATTTTCATATTCGATGACCCTGTAATCTTGTTATATTTCCATATTCTAACTCCACATGAGTAGGAAGCTCGGATTCTAGGTTTGCATTTACACAAATCCTAGCATGCGTCATTACGAGTGCGTGCAAGGGTTGGATTATCAATGGCCACCAATTCCCCTATGGTCTTGGCAATACCCAGAAGAAAATACTCATGCCACCAATGAAACGGGAGATTTGGGAGACGGACCCAAATGGGGGCAAAGTTTATGCTCTGCTTTTATGGGTCAAAATCCTCAGCCCATCTCCTAAGAAAAAGACTTCTTCGGCCCAAGAACCAAGGTCCTCCTGTTAGAATACGACTAGAATCTTCACTATTGTTAAGGCGTACCGCAAAAACCCCCTTGATAATGCAATAATCTCCATGTGTCCAGAAGTCTTCCACTTCAAGGATGCCCATCGTCGAATCGTTTCAATATCCGGCCTGCCCCCTATGAATTTGCCTACCAGAGAAAAATTTTCCATCGATATAAAGTCTGCCATTACGCTTTCAAGCACGGATACCTTCTGCCCATTGGGAGTGAGAGGTGGTAAAGAATGTAAGGAAACCCTATTGCCACCTTTAAGGGCATGTGCAAAAGACTTATTGCCCTCGGAATTCTTGATGTGGGCATTCTTATCAAAAATAATATCAGGGGGTTCGTGTCCCTCTAATTTTTTAAAACCCTCAGTGTCCTTGTCACTGTCCACCTGCTCTTCCTCGGTTGCTCGGAACCTTGCTTGTTCCCTCCTTGAGCCTCACAGCTTCCAGGGGTTTGGAAACCCTGTTTCCCACCTCCAACAGAATGAAAAACATGTTTGCAAAAATTGCACCTGCCTCTGCTCCCGCTTTGCTCCATTCCTGCCTCCGCTCCTGCCTGCTCCTCCTGTTCAAGAAAGAATCTCAAGGGAATTGTACACTTCAATGTTTATAAACCCACATTTAAATACAATTTAAATATGAAAGGAAGAACTCAAATACAAACCCACAAATCAAAGGTTTTCAATAAAAAAAAGGGAGAAAATTTACACAAGAAAAACAATATATTAAATATCAAAACTTCAAATAATACAGGTCCCAATATAGACTGCATTGAACCCTCTAGTAAAATTTTGGTTGTGTACGAGCATTCTTCAAGGTTAGAAGCCATCTCATATTCAATTGGAATAAGTCAAGAAACAAGGAAAAAAAAATTGAAGATGGATTCTAATCAAAAAGCAGGTCGCAAGACCAATCAATATCATATGGTAAAAGAAGGTGAAAAGCTTGTAGAGGAAGGTAAGATTAATGCCCTTCCCAAATTTTTTAGCCCTGGTATTAATGAATATCATCACTTGGAATATTAGAGGACTCAAAGGGGTCTTTCAAAACAAAATGAAATTATAAGAATGATTCGGATAAATCATCCACATCTTGTTTTCCTTCAAGAAACAAAGATGTCAATGGATGATATGGACTCAATTGCCAGTAAAATTTGGCCAACTGGAAAAGTGGTTTCCCTCAGTTCCTAGGGGAATTATGGTGGCATTTCTTATCTTTGGGACCCAAAAGAGGTAGTTATTCACCATATGGTTGGCATTTGGGGTTTGTTGGCTATAGCTATTCAAAGTAGACATTCCAACCAAATTATGATCTGCATTACTGTTTATGCTAAGACTGCTTTGGAGGAAAAAATAAGATAGTGGAAGGATATAACTCATATTATCTCTCATTTTCCTGAAGCTTGGATCTTGATCGGAGGAGTTTTCAATACCATCCTCTCTTTGGATGAGAAAAGGGGGGAAAATATAAATTTGGACAAAATCACTGACCTCATGAGCGAATATATTGCAAACCTCCATCTTGTGGACATCCAACTAGATAATAGCCTTGTGACTTGGTCTAACATAATGCAAGGCTTAGCTTGTATAATGGAGAGATTGGATAGGTTTTTTCTTTCTGAAAATTTCTTAATCCATGGTCACATTCCTAAAGTGAAGACTCTTAATAATGTTGGTTCGTATCATTGGCCAGTCATGGTGGAAATGTGGAAAACCAATGTGAGTTTCTTTCCTTTTTTTTTATAATTAATGTGGCTTAGAGACATTTCCTTTAGACCTCGTGTGCAACAATGGTGGAAGGAAGGTAAACCTAGGCATGGGACTAAGATGTTCTATTTTTCCAAAAGATTGCAATACATTAAATTCAAAATCAAGACTTGGAACTGGAAAGAGTTTGGGGATGTTCATAAAAAACATGAATTTATTGCTCATATTGAAAATTTGAATAATAAAATCCATTTAGATGGCCTCACAGAGAAGAGAAGTGCAGATGAAATTAAACTCACAAATCAGTTAGAGGAATGGGAAAAAAGAGAATAAATCTTATGGAAGCAAAAATCTAGAATTCAATGGCTCAAAGAAGGAGATCGAAACACAAATTTCTTCCACAAATCTCTTCTAGCTCGAAGATCTCACAAATTTATTTCTTCCCTAAAATCATATTTTGGAGATGTTGTTTATACTTGGGATGGCATGAACTCTATTGTTGTTGATTACTTTTCCAATCTTTTTGTTGTTACTCCTCTTGACTCAGCTTCTCAACAAAATGTTCTTCAAGCAATCCCTTCTCTTATAACTTTTGAGGAGAAATCTATTTTGACTACTCCTGTTACTATCAATGAGCTTCAATAGGTAGTTTTCAAAATGCAAAAAGGGAAAACCCCAGGTCCTGATGGTTTTCCCATTGAGTTCTACCAAGATTTATGGGATATCCTTCATGTTGATTTATTAGAGGTGGTGGAAGAAGCCAGGAAAGCCAAAGAAATTTTGAAGGTTATCAATAAAACTTATATTACTCTTGTTCCAAAAGCTCAAGAGGTTGATCATATATCAGCTTTTAGACCTATTGCTTTATGTAATGTTCTTCTCAAAATCATTACTAAAATCATGGCAGAAATGTTGAAGCCTATTTTGCATAAGATTATTTTCCCAGAGCAAGGGGGTTATGTGGAAGGGCGTAAAATAGTATATGAGATAGTTCTTGTTCAGGAAGCCATCCATTCCATGGATATGCAAAAATATCCTTCCATATTCATTCGGTTAGACTTATCCAAAACTTATGAGAGGGTGGATTGGCACTTCCTTATCAAATTTTTGAGGCAATTTGATTTCTCTAAGTATTGGATGGATTGGATTATGGGATGTATCTCTTCAGTTTCCTACTTAGTTCTTATCAATGGCAGGCCTTCTCAGTCATTCCCAAATTCCATAGGTATTAGGCAAGGTGACCCGCTATCCCCTTATTTATTCATCATTCTTGTTGAATGCTTGGGTAGGACTATAACAAAAAGAGGGAAAACAAAACCCTTGAGGGAGTTACCATTGCTCATGGAGCTAGACCTATCTCTCATATTCAATTTGTGGATGACTCTACTCTTTTAGGTAAAGCTACAGTTAAGGAAGCTTCTAATATTAAGCAAATCATTAGCTGTTTTTCTAAGGCTACTAGGCAATTGATCAATGAAGATAAATCTAAAGTTATTTTCTTTCACTGCTCTGCTAGATAGGAATCCATGGTCTTGGATAAATTAAGATATAATAATACATCCCTTCCAATCACTTATTTAGGTATTCCCATAAATATTCAAAGGTAGAAAAATAAATATTGGAATTGGTTGTTGGACAAAGTCAAGAAGAAAATTGGAAAGTGGACCAACAGGTGGCTTTCTTTTGGGGGTAGAATCACCTTGGTAAAATTAGTCCTTCAAGCTATTCCTATTTATGTATCTTCCATTTTGAATATCCCAAAGGTTGTTCTTCGAGAACTGGATCAAATCAGTCATCTTTTCCTTTGGAGGGGTACAAAGGAGAAAATAAAATGGGTCTTGGTGAAATGGGACACGTTATGTCTTCCTAAGAATGAAGGGGGGTTAGGATTCCGGTCCTCTATTAATAACAACAAATCTTTAGCTACTAAATTATATTTGAGGATGTTGCATAACCCCAATGCTCTTTGGGCCAATAATATTCGTGCTAAATATGTTGAGAACAAAAGTCCTGAAGACCTTGTTTGCTATCAACTTCCTACCAAAAGTTCTCCCATTTTAGCAGTTCTTAAGACTGGTGAGGATTTGATAAAGAAAAATTTATTTTGGATCATTCATAATGGTCAACAGGTAAATTTTTGGACAGATTCTTGGGATGGTCACAAGCCTTTGATAACTTAGTTTCCCGATTGGAGGCCTTGGATGGAGGAGCTTCACCGAGCTAACTAGATAAAGGTGGCTAATTACTGTCGGTACCATACTGGTAATTCAAAGGTTGGTAGATATTGGATCCCTATTGAGTACTGGCCTATTCAAATCCTATAAAGGAAAATACAAGATATCCAAGGCATCCTTCATATGAGATCTCTCTCTTGGGCCATGAAAAAGATTGTTTTGGATGGAACAACACTACTAAGGGTGAGTATTCATTTGCTCAAGGTTATTTGACCTTATGCCATAATAATCCCAACAATTCTTCTGACATTTTTTCTTAATTATGGGATCAAAATCTCTGGCCTAAGGTAAGGTTATTTATGGCTTTTATTGCATCGTAGGGTGCTTACTAGTGAGCAACTTATGAAGCGTGGTTTTCATGGCTCTTATAGATGTGAAATGTGTGAAGAGAATGTAGAAACTCTCAACCATATTTTTATTGAGTGTACTTTAGCCTCTGATCTATGGAGGAGAATGGCCACTTTACTTCACTTATAGTGGTCCAATTTTTTTACTTTTGAACAACTTTGGAGGGATTGGCCTAATCAAGAGGGTGTTGCTCATTTTATTAGGCAGATAGTTTGGATGGGTTCTACCATTCTTCTTTGGAATATTTGGAATGAAAGGAAGAACCAAATTTTTAATCAAGATAGGAAGGATATTCACTATATTTGGAAAAATACCATAGAAAACTTAGTTTGAATCAGTCCATCAACTCCTTAATCACCCCAAAACTCCCACCAAAGATGGGATCAAGTGATGCAAATATTGAAGATTAAATATTCTAAGGGCAACCAACTTAAATGGAATGTGAGTATTAGTAATATGGATAGGACAAGAAATTGGCAACCTCCTCCTAAGGATTTTGGAAAATTCAATACTAATGGAGCCTCTAGAGGGAACCCTGGAAAAGCTAGTGTGGGAGGAATTGGTAGACTTTCAGATGGCTCCTTAGTTTTTACTTTTGCTGAGAATTTGGGTATTCTTTCCAATAACATTATTGAGTGGTATGGTATCCTCAGAGGTCTTCAGGAGGCTACTAAGGTTGGATGGAAAAAAGTGTTAGTTGAGTCTGAATCTCAAATTATGATTAATCTTTTGAAGACTCCTTCTAAGAATCATAAGGTTGATTGGAGAATAAAAAAAATTATTGAGAAGATTCAATTAATCTAGATGGGATTTTTGAAAGTTGATTACAATCATGTGTTCATAGATCAAAACAAGAGTGTTGATGCTTTAGCTAATTGGGCTTTGGACAAATATGATCTTACTTGTTATGGCCACCCTCCTAGATGGTGGGCTTCGCAAATTAGGGAAGCTCTTCTTTCTATCATTTCTTTGGATGGCTCCAGTTCTGAAGGTACCTAGTTTCTTCTTGTTTTTTTTTTGCTTCTCTTTGGTTCATTCAGGTTTTTTAGTTCCCTAGCTCAAACTATTCTTTCTTTTGTTTCCTCTATTGATTCTTGCCTTAATAGTCTTCTGGTCTAGATAGGTCATTGTTATGTTCAATTTTTTTTCTTTTTTATTTTTTGTTTTTTTTGTTTAGTTTTTTAAGGGGGTGTGTTCTTTTGTTTTGTTTTGTTTTTGTGTTCTTTGTGTTTTTATTGTTTTGTGTTTTTTTTATATTTTTTGTTATTGTTCTTGTGTTTTTGTCATTCTTGTTCTTGTGTTTATCTTTGTTTGTGCTAATTCGTATTTTTGTGTGAGTGTTTTATATGTTTTTTATTTTTGTTTGTTGTCTATTGTTGGTTGTTTTTTTTTTTTTTTTTGTAATATTTTAGGTTTTGGTTGTGTTTATTTTTCAAGTTTTTTTTGGGTTGTCTTTGTAGTGTTCTGTTGTTTTTGTCTTGTTTGTATTTTTCTATGTGGTTCATGTTGTGGTTTATTTTATCTTGTTGTGTGTGTGTTTGGTTGTGCTTTTTTTTTTGACACCCTCAAGGAGCATGTTTTTTATTTTATTTTATTATTTTTGTTGTTATTTACTTATTTTTAAATTGGTTTTGTGTGTTTGTTTGCTCCTTTAGTATGTCAAAGGTGGTCAGCCAGGTCCGAAACCTGGGCATTTTTACGGAATGGATACTCCTGCCTCCTTGGGTCTTACTCGAAAGTGGCATCCCTTTTGGGATATTTTCCACACAAAAAAAAAAGAAAGATATAAAGGTTCTTAAAAGTAAAGGTTAATATGTAAGTTTCATGGGTACTAGCCAAGGTTTTTAAATATTTAAAATTGGATCACATGGAAGTGGGGAATGAAAATAAATTATTCAATGAATTTTCTTCTTAAAATTATTTTCCTCCTCATATTTTCTAGTTAAAAAATTAGGGATAAAATAATGGACGGTGGCCCATGGTTTAGTGCAAGAGATGCCTTATATTTTAGACCATGGAGTGAGAATTTTTTTATAGAGACAAAAATTATTAAAAAACTTCTAGTGTGGGTTAGAATTGTTAGACTTCCATATTAGCTTATCAATAAGGATGCTTTGAAGAATATTGGCAATACCTTAGGGGAATTCATCCAATAGGGACCAACTATCAAGGAGCAAAATCATGTTATATTTATACTTGAATATGTGTTGCTATGGATGTTTTAGAATATTTACCTCAATGCATTAGTATTAAATCTAAATCAAGAGAATGGGATCAACAACTAGGTTATTAAAATATTGCATTACAATGCTTGAAATTTTATGAGACTACACAAAGAAAAAAATTACAAAGTGAAAATGATGGAGAAAGAGATAGAAAGTTTTGGTCATGAGAAGAACTTCAAGTTGAAGCAAGAAAATATATTGTAGTAGAATTTGGATAGATCAAGGATATTCCACTCCCAAAAACGAGGTAAACAAAGCTTATTTACAACAATAGATTACAAAGGTCATCATAGTTCATTCGACTCAATTATTAGAAGAAACAAATAAGAATACAAGGGATGAGAAAGTGCAATATACAAGTTCAAATTGAGAAGGAATTAAAGGTTCAAAGGAATATGTAAATAAAAAAATTAAATAACATATGCATAAGAGGTCAATTTTATTCCAGATTCATTTTCCTCAAAAAAGATAAAATTCTCTCCTTACAATAGATATGAAGTTAGTGTAAAGGTTTTCTCTTAAAATTTAGGGTTTCAAGAGCAACATAAAAAATAAATGAAGATGGAGGATATCCATAATAATTTAGGGTTTTGAGAGCAACATAAAAAATAAAGTGCTTTTCATGCTTTTTGTTAAACTTAAAATTCTTCAAAGTAAGATAAACAAATAGATAATAAATCTCACTATGAAGAGTATAAACAAATTGAAGAAATTAATAAAGATGAAAGTGTTACTTGGAATGAAAAAAAAAGGAATACTTAAGAAGCAAAATCAAAGAGAAAAGAAAAACCAAAGGGATATTGATATGTAAAAATAAAATAAAATATCATAAGTGTTAACAAGAAGTGGGACTAAGCCCACAAATAGAAACAAAAGGTGTTGATGAAATAGTATCTTAGAATATTAGGGGCATGAATAAAACCCCTAAAAAAAGAGATATTAGGAAACTAAGAGGTTGTTATAGGCAACATATTTAAAGAAAAAATATTGTATCTAGCCATAGTGTTAATCTTTATCTTAGCAAAATTCAAATTTTAGAAGGCAATTGTCCAAGTGTGATTTTATCTCTTAATGAAAATGAAATAAAGGAATTGATTTTGAAAACATAGTCAAGTTGGATATTTATCACTAAAGCATGGTGTATGACCCTACGGTATTTTATATTTAAACCTTGGACCTCATATTAGGAATTCCAAAGTCTTCCCATCTAGGCCCACTCAAGTTAGAAATAAAAATCTTGTACTTTAAAAAGAAATAAAATTATTAACTAGTTAACAAAGAAAAACCATAGGCCCACTCAAGTTGGAAATAAAAGTTCTCATACTTTAAAAAGAAATAAAAATATTAACTAATTGATAAAAGAGAAACCATACACAAGTCATCTAGCTCTTCAAATTCAAACCCATTCAAGTTAGAAAAACATCTTCTACTTAAAAAAGAAACAAAAATATGAACTAGTTAACAAAGAAAAAATATACACAAAGTCTTCACATTTAAACCCACTCAAGTTATAAAAATCATAAGTCGTGTACTTTAAAAAGAAATAAAAAGAAATAAAAATACTAACTAGTCAACAAAGAGAAACCATATACAAGTAATATGACTCTTCACATTTAGGCCCATTCAAGTTGGAAAAATTTTGTACTTTCAAAATAAATAAAAATACTAACTAGTCAACAAAGAAAAGCCATACATAAAGTCTTCATGCATTTAAGGGATTCGTTGAACACCATCAACTTTGTCAAGGGTTCCTCTCCTCATCCTTGGTTTTTTTTTATGTTATTTCAAATTCAAAAAGGATTATAACTCATCTTGACCATTATTTAGTTCAACATGTCGAGAAGGCAACGAAGCGGTAGATACCATGGTAAACATAGGCCTAAACCAGACAGGCCTTTGAGTTTGGGATATAGATTTTCCCAGTAAAATCGTTGAGTTTTGTCTTCATCATGATGTTCCAATCCAGTGATTTATTCCTGAAAGGGAGCCACAGAAACCTAAATTCCACCTTCTCAGGGCGCTGACGCTGGTAAGAATATTGTTCATGAGGCCAATATTTGATTCCACTGGCCTCCATGTTTGGTAGGCCTTTCTTGTTTCTGGTAGGGTTTTCCTCTCTTTTTGTCTCGGCTTGTTGTCTAGGACTGCAATTTCAATCCCTATTATTTTTTGGCTTCTATCCTTTAGTCTCTCTACGAGATCTCATTCGGGGTTTTCCCTTTTTGTAATGACTCTGTAAAATATTTAAGGATCTTTCAAAACCCCCCTTTACATCAATAAAAAAAGGGTCTTTTACTTTAAATAGAAATAAAAATATTAACTAGTTTACAAAGAGAAACCATACACAAGTTATTTGAATCTTCACGTTTAGACCCACTTGATTTGAAATAAGGAACAAAAACTCTTAAGGCCACTTAATTTGAAAAATATATATATTTAAAAAAAAAACAAAAAATACTAATTCAACAAAGAAAAATCATAAATAAATTCTTCACATTAAGACCCAATTAAGTTAAAAAAAGTCTTGTATTTTAGAAAGAAAAAAATTAACTAGTGAATAAAAAGAAACCTTACACAAGCCATTTGGCTCTTCACATTTAACCCCGCCTAAGTTGGGAAAAAAAATCCTTGTATTTAAAAATTAAAAAAAATGCTAACTAGTGGAGAAAAAAATTGCATAAATTTTTCATATTTAAACTCATTCGAGTCTAAAAAAAATATTGTCTACGTTAAAAAGAAACAAAAAATATGAGAGATCAATGGAAGAGGGAGTGCATGGGAGCGAAAGAGGGAGCGGGAGTGTATGGGAGTGTATGGGAGCGAAAGAGGGAGCGGGAGTGCATGGGAGTGGAAGAGGGAGCATTGAGAAAGGAATAAAGTGTGGTTGGGTTGGCTATGTTTGGAGGTGCTTTATTTCACCTTGGTTCCATGGTTCTGGTTGTCCTTATTTGGTTCCAGTTGGACTAGAACCTACTGGAATTGGGCTGCTTTTAGCCTTCAGTTTATATTTGTGCAAGGGTTCTTTTGGTGTCCCTTTCTTGACCCTTGACCTAAGTGAGAAAGATATTTTTGGTGCCCCTCCGACCGCTTCCATTGACTCTGCAAAATTACTTTCAAGTTGGGTTGATCGAAAAAATTCCTACCTATGGACCGCTTGGTGGGATGACAAACTTTACAGTTTCACTAGGTGGGTACGCCTCTTACTTCACTCTCTATTTTTCAAAAAAAAGTACTTGAGAGGGAGGTGCTACTTGGTGCTTGAGTAATAGTACTAGCTAGCAAGTGAAAGCAAAAGCCTCCTTATTTTAAAAAGGTCCGAAAGTTTTTTTTAAAAGCAGTTTTTTTCTTGATCGAAGAGGGAGAGGGATCGATCACGTCTGTATTCTCAAACAAGCTAAACTCTATTTGAAAGGGCGGTTCTTCCTTATCGACTTAATTTCTAGGCATTGCACACATATGGATAGATCAAATTTTTGCCCCCTTTCCCCAAGGAGCCCCTTAAGGGCTTTCACGATGACACTCAATTTTTTGGCTTTGTCGAAGCTAAGTGGCTAGTTCATCTCTCTAGGGGGTATGGTCAGCCCCTATTCCTGGTTTCTTCTGGAGGTATGTTCCCAATCGTTGGAGGAAAAGACCCCATTATTTCCTTCTCCCTTTGAGAAACCCCTTCAAGGATTTCATAGTGGTGCTTGGGTTGCTAGATTTGTTGGAGTTGAGTGGCCAGTTTTTCTTACCAGGCACCGAGAGGATCCCTTGTTCGAGTTTTCTTTTGGAGAGCCTTTCCTTGCCCTTGTCCTTGGTAGGAGATACCCCAATTTTTCTTTGATGCAGAGGCAAAGAGGGGGTCAATTAAACAATAGCCGCTCCAAGATGCTTAGGCATATTCATGCCAACACTCAAAAAAATAGTAACAAAAATTTAATCTTCAATATCAGAGTACATAGTGAAAAAATAGTAAACATAGAACACTATTTTTTTGTAATATTTTCATTTTTTAATATCCACAATAACACATTACAATAGTGGCCATAGTTGCCAAAAACTTCAAAATTGCTCTTCACAAAGCATTTCCATGATGGCCATAATTTCCACACATTTGCAAGTACTCCTCAAAGTACTACTCTCTCAATCATCCCAGATCCTTATCGCTCCAACACTGATATCTTATCGGTCCCTTGTCACCTTCACGTAGCCTTGTCTGGTCCTTTTCTAGTCTTCTTCTCCACTCGTGACCTTGCAATCTTGGAAGATGAAAAATTATGTATCTTCCTCTTGTATTTTACAGCCAACCATGTGCACAAAACCATATGCACAAATTGTGTGCCCAAAACCATGTGCATAAACCACAACCCCACTTGGATGCTCCTACATCAAACTCTCAAGTAGGAAGAAAATGTGAGCTCCTTCTCACATAACCCCTATAATAGGATTTGTTTGACAACCATTCTTCATACACAACCTCGATAATATTTTAGCTCTTATACAAAAATGATGCAGTGGTGGAGAGGGGATCAATTAAACAACAACCTCTCCTAGGCATCTTCATGCCAACACACAAAAAAATAGTAACAAAAATTAAATTTGCAAGATCAGAGTACACATGGCAACACACACAAAAAAATAGTAACAAAAATTAAATTTGCAATATCAGAGTACACATTAAAAAAATAGTAAACACAAAACACTATTTTTTTATATTTTTATTTATTTTAACATCCAAAATAACACATTACAATAATGGCCACAATTGCCACAAACTTCACAATTTCTCCTCATAAAGCAATTCCATGGTGTCCATAATTGCCACACATCTACAATTACTTCTTAGAGCACCAATATTCGGGTCATTCCAAATCCTTACTGACTCCACTACCGATCTCTTATATGTCCCTTGTCACCTCCAAGCAGCCTTGTCTAGTCATTTTCCAGTCTTCTTCTCCACTCGTGTCCTTCCAATGCTGGAAGATGAAAATTTATGTAGCTTCCTCTTTTCTTTTATAGCCAACCATGTGCACTGAAACCATGTGCACAAACTATGTGCCCAAAACCATATGCACAAACCGCAACCCCACTTGGATGCTCCTGCATCATTCTTCTTCATTCTCGAGAAGCCCCTTTTTGGCTTTCACAAGGGTGCTCGGTTTACAGACTTTGTTCCTTCCAAAGCCGATGAACTAGCTTGTCTTATCAAGGCCAAGAAGGGCCCTCTATCTTCCATCGATGGTGTGTGGCCAATTTTCCTTCCTGGGAGAGCTTCCCTTATAGATGCGTACATCATCGACTTCTAATCTCCTAGGAGTACCACCAGAGGCTAGAAGGGCCCTTGTATTCCAGTGGAGGTGCATGTCTTGTCTTCAATTTTTAGTGTGATTTTCTACCTTCGACTTTGGAGAGGCCCTTCTTGGGTTTCCTTGGATAGACGTGAGGAGAAAACGTGATGAGGCCTAGAAATGCCTCAATCATAACATGTTTTAAACACTAAAAATGCCTATAAACTCTTATGTTTTATCTGATATGTTAGTTAAGTTGATTCAATATGTTGTATATTAACCATTTTGCATGATCAATGTATTTGAAATATTATATGCTAATTTTATAGCTTTTTGCATAGTTTTGTGTTCTTTTTGCTATGATTTGCTACAATGGGATATGCTTAGAATAATAGTAGCATTTCACTAATCATGTTTTGATTTATCTCAAGCATTTATTTCACCTAAATCTGGCAACAGTGTAAGCAAACTGTTCGTGCAGAAAAATCGGTCTTTCCCATGTAAATTCCAGCCAGCTGTCCATAAATAGGAAGGCATGGAATTCACATGAGGAAAGAGATGAAGACCATTGGAATTTGATCTTAAGAGATAACCCACCTGAGAGATGCAGAAGAAATCACTGAAAAAGCATACGTTTGTTCATTTCGACGTATCTTCGGAATGAACAGATATCTTTGGAATGAGAGAACACGACATCTTCGAAATGAGCGGATCTTCGGAATGAAGAATGCAGCATCTTCAAAATGAGCGGATATTCGGAATGAAGCATGTAGTATCTTTGGAATGAGCGATCTTCAAAATGAGAATGCAGTATCTTCGAAATGAGCGATCTTCGGAATGAGAACTGCATTGTCTTCAGAATGAAGCCACTTATCTTCGAAATGAAGAACAGAATGTGTTTTTGACCTGTTGACCGATTTTTGAAGCCAGAAAAAGGGAAATAAATGTTGGAAAAGGTAAAGGGAAAGCTATTCCATCTGTATTTGCTGTCATTTTTGACCAAATTCATCATTAAGGGAAAGATCAAGTTTTAGTCCTCTTCTAGGATAAAACCAGAATTTGTTGCAGCATTGTAGGATTAGATATTTTGAGATATTCTTTGTTTGTAATCAGATCATAGGATAGCTATAAATATTGATCCCATTCAGGTTTAGTCTAGTAAGTAGAAAATGAGATAGAAAATAGTGAGAAAAGAGTAAGGAAGCTAGCAAAAAATACAGAGTATAGGTAGAAATTGACTGTTACAATCCTGTAACAGTTTTTCAGCAAAATTATTGTAATCATGTCTTCTAATCAATAAAGTGCACCAGTTCTATTTCATATTGCTTGTAAATGAGTGTGATTAAGATTTAGAAAGAGAGAGAGACTTACACCTTCTTCTGGACAAATAGGTCGGCCACTTCCAGGACCTAGGAGGAGGACTAACAAGCAGGTTTTTATTCTGATTTTGCTGCAGCAGAATGAGTTGTAGAACTTGTTATTTCAATTGCTTGTAAAAAGTTGAAAATATTTGCAGTCTTAGTTTATTTATGCTTATATTAACCTTGTGCTTAATGTTTTAGTTTCAATCTTGCTTTTAGCAAAGCTTCCACTTTATTTCAAACTGTTATTTCCAGAATTTACTATTTTTCAGCAATTTCCTGCATTTTATGTTTTGTTGTCAAATCCTGCACAGAATATTGACAACCTTTTGTTACAGAACTTTGACAGTTTTTATTTCCATATTAGATCTAGACTTTCATTATTGCAAAAGTAATTAGATTTCCTTTCTGCAATTAGGATCAGACTTTCAATTTTGCAACTATTATTTCTGCAATATAATTAGGTCTCATTCTGCAATTGTAATTAGGACTTCATTTATGCAGTTAATGATTAGTTTTCAATTCTGCAACTTAGATTAATATTTAATTCATGCAATTTAGAGATAGAAATGTTCCAAAACCCCCCACACAACCGGTTCCACCAATAAGACTTGTTGCTCTAGATTGACCTAAGTTATAGCTGTTTCACTTCTTCTTTCGTAGATAGCCTTGTACACTGCCCTGGATTGATAGATTCATTGAGAATTAATGATGGTATAACGACTACACATCATTTTTGCGTCATTGCCAGGGAATAGTGTTGTCAGAAGAAAACAAACAGTCCAATAGCTGTAATCATACTAAACTGTGAACATTCAGCTTAAAATCTGAATATAACAGCTGAGGAAGATAACAACTATTGACTTAATTTATGTCATTTAGGAGTAAACATGAATGAGTAAGTCTAGGGATGAAAAAGGTAGAAATACCCCAAAGGATCCCTGGCTTGTCCCATTAAGGAGATCTTCATGCCTAAGGGGTGAATCACCTGTGTTTGAACTATCTGAAAGATTGATAGAAAAATCACCAGTGTCACCATCAGTAGAACATTTTGAGAAAGGAAAATCACCAATTTTATCATCAACAGAATATCTTAAGGAAAGTAATTCATCAGACTCATCAATAGAGAGGCTTGGACCTCTTGAGAGAACAATTTGGAAAGCTTTAACTTCTCCTAGGAAACAAAAAACTATGGCAAAATGAGGTAATGTAGATGGCCAGCATGGCTATGTTCATAATGAAGGGGATGATCAGGATATACTCCAATCGTCGAGAAAATTTGAATATCCTATTCGTCTGAATCCAACACAAAACTCTCCCATGAAGACCATTTCACCTTCAGTACTTCCAACCTTTCGAGGTGTTGTATCTGAAGATCCTAACCAGTTTTTGTTTGAATTCAAGGTAGTATGTCAGACCTATGATTATATAAATGACAATTAGAAACTTAAGGTTTTTCCCTCAACTCTCAAGGATTCAGCATTACGCTGGTTCATGAGCTTAGAGCTAAATTCCATAAGAACCTGGGATCAAATGGAGACTGTCTTTTTAGACAAATATCAAGAATATTATCGTGTAAGGAATAGAAAAGATGAGTTATTCAGAATCAAGCAGGAAGATGATGAGACCTTGGAAGATTATCTTGATATGTTCTCCTTTGTTCAAAAGAGATGTGGACTAGTAGAACCAAAATTATGTAAAACCATCTTTTTGAGAGGATTGCAAGATGAATCCAGAGAATTTTTGGATTTGATGGGAAAAGGGGATGTAACCACTCTCAGTAATGAGGAAATTATGGATCTCTGTAGGAATTACTCTCACACTAAGCAGAGAAGAAGAAAAAGCCGCACAAATGGCACTGATGTGAAGGACCTGATAGAGGAACTTGCAAATTTCAAAACTGATATCCTAGTGCACTTAAACACTATTTTAGGAGAAATGTTTGCAAAAGCAAAAAACATAGAACCTTTGGCAATTTATTACCCAAGATGTAGAAGTAAACATGCTTTGCAGGAATGTCCTTTGAATAAAACATCTATCTCAGCCATTTGTAGTATCTGTTCAAAAAGGCATTCAGCTGATCAATGCCACCTGCTACCACAACTCAAAACTGTGTTAGAAAACCAGACTGAGGAACTCAACTATATTAGACCAAAACAAGGGGGAAATTTCTCTCAATATCAAAATCCCCCTCGTTTTCCTACAAATTGGGGGCATAATCTTGGTACTATGCCTTGGGGACAATCAAAACCACCCCAACGTCCTTGGAATTATCCTCAATGGACAAATTCCCAAGAATGGCCACAATCAAATTAGAGTAACCCAGCCTGGAATCATAATCAAAACAACCCCTCATGGAATCAAAAAAACCCATCTTGGAATCAAAACAATCCATCTTAGAATCAAAATCAGACTAATCCACATTGGATGCAAAACCAACCACAGTGGAATCAGCAATACCAGTCCTATCCAAGGTAGCAAAGGAATCAAGGTCAAACTCAGCATTTGTTGCCTGCACCTAATCAAAATTTTCAAGAAAAACAACAACAAACACAACAAGTGAAACAACCTCAATTGCCATCTCAGCCAGTCACTAATCCAAATGGTGTGAGACAGACACCTCCTGTCTATGTGGCTGAAGCTAAAGAAAATGTTGAAATTAATGTTCTTGATTGTAGTAACATCCAACTTCGTTCAGGGAAAGTTGTGCCTGAACCAGTTTCAATTGAAATCAAAGAAAATGAAAAGCAAGAATCATCAGAACCAAAGAGAATCCAACCAACAATAGAAACAAAAAAAATGAAACCAATAATAGAGAGAGAGACTTACACCTTCTTCTGGACAAAGAGGTTGGCCACTTCCAGACCTAGGAGGAGGACTAACAAGTAGGTTTTTATTTTGATTTTGTTGCAGCAGAATGAGTTTTAGAACTTGTTATTTCAATTGCTTGTAAACAGTTGACAATATTTGCAGTCTTAGTTTATTTATGCTTAGATTAACCTTGTGCTTAATGTTTTAGTTGCAATCTTACTTTTAGCAAAGCTTCCACTTTATTTCGATTGTTATTTCTAGAATTTCATTGTTTTTCAGTAATTTCCTACATTTTATGTTTTGCTGTCAAATCCTGCACAGAAGATTGACAACCTTCTATTACAGAACTTTGATAGTTTTTATTTCCACATTAGATCTAGACTTTCATTACTGCAAAAGTAATTAGATTTCCTTTCTGCAATTAGGATCAGACTTTCAATTTTGCAATTGTTATTTTTGCAATATAATTAGGTCTCATTTTGCAATTGTAATTAGGACTTCATTTATGCAGTTAATGATTAGTTTCCAATTCTGCAACTTAGATTAAGATTTAATTCATGCAATTTAGAGATAGGAATGTTCCAAAACCCCCCACACAATCGGTTCCACCAATAAGACTTGTTGCTCTAGATTGACCTAAGTTATAGTTGTTTCACTTCTTCTTCCGTCAGATAGCCTTGTACACTGCCCTAGATTGACAGATTCATTGAGAATTAATGATGGTATAACGACTACGCATCAAAACGCACCAATGTTTTCTTTTAAGCTATGCAACAAATTTAGGAGTAGGATCTAGAGAGGTCTTTCTACGGATTGGTCGAGATTAGGGAGATCCCCTTGGGGAGGTTTGAAATTTTGAAAATTTTCAAATTTCTTATTTGAGTGGGATTCCCTTTCTTAGACGAAAATTATATTTTTGAATTTTTGCTTGTCCAAGACTTTCTCACCTTGGTACCTCTTATGCAAGTCCTAGTTCCCTTTGCTCCCTTGTCCCTTTATTCTTCAGTTTTCATTCATGGCCCTTTAGGTGGAACCCCTCTTATCTTTTATCCTCTATTTTTAGTGGTTGCCCTCTCCAAAAGCTTATTCATTTTATAAAAAGTTTGAAGACCCTTTCAAAACTCATTCCTCCATCCAATAAAAATAAAAATAATAATAAAATAAATAGAACATGAGCATGGCACCAGCTACAACGACCTCAACAGCTCTGGTGGGTTCAGGAAGGAATCCCTAGGTAGGGGATTCTGATCTGGAGCAAGGGGAGATCCCCCCTTCGGACACAACTACCAAGGTGGATGACCCAAAGGGCCCCGACCTAGACCCTGGCGGGAAGGAGAGCCTGAACAATGATCGACCATGGGAAAAGGGTTTTGTTCCCCCCCTCCCAAATAGCAATCCTCCTTCGAAGGATGCAGCTCCGCAAACTTACCTCGAGAAGGTGACAGACACTCCAAATCCTAGCTCTTCTGGGACTAAGACCCATCCCCCTCTGATCGCCTCTAGGGGAAACCTCGTTATCCCAGTTTCAGTTATGGCAGAGAAACTGGCTATCGAATCCCTCTCCCTTGTTGGGAAATTTGTAGGGGGCAGACCCAACATGGAATCCATAAGAAAATGGGTTGGGTTCAAATGGCAAACAGCAGGAAGCCTCCAGTTGGTGGCCCTATCCAGAGGGTTTTTTTGATCCAGTTAAACAACCAGAATGACTATGCCCGAATCCTCACAGGAGGGCCATGGTTTTATGGCAGAAAGAGTTTGTTCCTCAGAAAATGGGGGGAATATTTCAACCCCCAAACCCAAGACATCAATTTTGCACCTATCTGGGTTCACCTCCCGGATATTCCCATTCAGTTCTATCACGAAGATATCCTACGCGGGATTGGAGGATACATCGGGGATGTTGTGGCCATCGACCCTACAACGAAGGCCCGATCATGCATGGCTCATGCTAGAATCTATGTCAATGCTAACTTGGCTTCCCAGCTCCCAACCCACATTAACCTCAGCTATGGGGAATTTCAGTGGTGCCAGGAAATCGAGTATGAAAACAAGCCAATATTTTGCATCGAATGCCAATCTCAAGGACATCTCAAGTCCCAATGCCCATCCCTCAGACCCCAAAAAGAAGCACCAAGCACTAATTTTCCCCCTCCCCAAAATCAGAACACCCAAATGGGAATACGCAAAGAAAGACCCAAAGCCCCCTATGGCAACATGCGGGGAGAAAGAGTTCAAAGGGAAGCAAGTCACCCACCAGGAGCCGCTCCTCAGCCATCCCTCATCAATCTCGGACCAGGTATGTTCCATGTTTGCTTTCCCTAATAGATTTGGACCGTTATCTATCACCAATGATGAAGTCCTTTTCCCTGAATCTACCCCTCTTCACCCCCCATCCCCTCTCCCTCATCCCCACCACTCCCCTTCCAAATCGGGACCATCCTTTCCCCCCCAATCGTGCATCCTCCCCCTCCCCTTTCATTCCCCCACCTCGGAACCCCTGATTCAAGTTGCAAACCCTCCCCTTCGAGGTGATGTTCCCCCTTTCCCCCCCTGATGAATCCCCATCCCCAACCAAATCCTATGCTGAATCCATGGAGGATGCTTCAAGTCCCACCCACCTCAGAACGGATCAAAGTTCCATCATCACCAGAAGCAAAAGAGGCCCTGTTGACATCGAAAGTGAAAATAAAAGGGGTAGACCCACCATATCTGAGAAAATAAAAAAAGACACTGATAATCAAGTTGCCAATGGGGTGCAGTCAACCCTTTTTCCAGATCTATTCAACCAGACCAAGGATGAAGCAAAAAATCCCAAACCTCCCCCTTTACCGAGCAAGGGAGGCAAGAAACCCACCAAAGTTTCCAGATGAAGATCCTCTCTTGGAACATCAGAGGTCTCAACAGTATGAGCAAACAAATATTAGCTCAGACTATCAGGAAGGACATCAAACCTACCATTCTCATGTTGCAAGAAATGAAAGTTGATGCCTCTAGAACCCACAACATAGCCCAGTCAGTTTGGAAGAACTATCAATGGGCTTCCTCCCCTGTTGATGGATCATCTAGGGGCCTCCTATGTTTCTGGGATCTAGAAAAGTTGAAGGCAGGGTGATATCCTCCTCTGACAGAACGTTGAATATGGTTTTTTATTGCAAGGAAAACCAATTCACTTGGGTGTTATCCAACATCTACGCCCCCAACAATCCTCTTGAAAGAGCTGCTCTCTGGAGATCCCTATCTCTCATGAAGGATGCCTTCTCCAACCTCCCCTGGATGTTAGCAGGTGACTTCAATTCCCCCCTCTTTCCCTCTGATAAGAAAGGTGGTGTTTCTATTCCCTCCAAAAGCATCCTAGATTTCCAGGATTTTGTCATGGAAAATGAACTAATGGACATTCAGATTAAAGGCTGCCAATTCACTTGGAGCAACAAAAGAGTAGGCCCCGAGCACATACAGGTCAAACTGGATCGATTCTTCCTTTCCCAATAGGCCATTCCCATATTCGGAGATACCTCTCTCACCTCTCTCCCCAGGATCGGCTCTGATCATTCCCCCCTTCTCCTTGAATCCAATAGAGCCCCATCCTTCAAAACTCCCTTCAGATTTGAGAACATGTGGATCCAACACACGGATCTAAGGCAGAGAATTTTTGAATGGTGGGGGCTCCCTTGCCTAGGATCTGCCATCTCCCGAGTGTCCCAAAAGCTGAAAATAGTCAAGGAAAACCTCAAAATTTGGAACAGGGAAGTGTTTGGGAATATTTTTGAGAACAAAGAGTAGATCCTAAGCAAGCTCAAAACCTTTGAGCAACAAATTCAACATGATCAGTGGACTCCCCAACTGCGAGAGGAGGAGAGGCAACTCCTGTTAGAGTACCATAATGTTCTAGCCAAAGAAGAGACCTACTGGCGCCAAAAATCCTGAGCCCTATGGCTAAAATATGGGGATGCAAACACTAAGTTCTTTCATGCCTCTACTTTGCAAAATAGAAGCACAAACAAGATCAAAGAGCTCACTCTGTCCGATGGCACAGTCTCACGAGATATCTTCAAAATTAGAGATGAAGCTTCATCCTACTTCAGCAACATGATGGGAACCTCACCCCCTGAACACCTTGAAGCCCAAGAGGCCCTCCTACAGAATATTCCCCCCTGGTCACCCCTGAGATGAATTCCTCCCTGATCCAGCCCCTCAGCAAAAAAGAGATCAAGCTTGCTCTGTTTTCCATGCAAGCTGACAAGGCCCCTGGGCCAGATGGGTTTCCCCCCTAGTTTTTTCAAACCTTTTGGGATATTCTGGAGGAAGATATCTACAACGCCATCATTGAGCTCCAACGAACCAAGATCATTTCGAGAGGGATGAACTCCACTTTCATTGCCTTGGTCCCCAAAACCCCTCAATGCAGATCCATGACGGACTTCAGGCCAATAAGCTTATGCAACATCATCTACAAGATTCTAACCAAATATTTAGCATTAAGACTTAAGAAGATTCTTCCCGTGATCATAGATCCCTGTCAAGGTAGTTCAGTGGAAGGCAGATCCATCATCGACAACATCATCTCTCTTCATGAAACTCTCCACTCAACCCTGTGTAACAAAAAGGCGGCCATGTTCCTGAAGTTGGATATCAACAAAGCCTTTGACAGGGTAGATAGGGATTTCCTCCTAAAAGTCCTATCCAGGTTCGGGTTTCACAAAGATTGGATCGATCTCATCAGAGGCTGCATCACCTCCCCTTGGTTCTCTGTGTTAGTTAATGGATCTGCTGCAGGCTATTTTCCCAGCTATAGAGGCATTAGACAGGGAGATCCCCTATCCCCCTTCCTCTTCATCATTCTTGTTGAATCCCTCGAAAGAGCCTTCAAATATTCCTGTGCCATAGGGTGTGTCTCTAGGCTCAAGGCATCATCCAATTCCTCTCCCCTGTCCCACCAGTAGTTTGTAGACGATACTATTATCGCCACTCTAGCCTCTATTCTTCAAGCTAAATCCATAAAGGTTATCCTTGACACCTATGCTTTAGCAGCTGGGCAAGAAATCAACTACCTAAAGAGCAAATGTTTTTTCCTCAACACCCCTAGCAGCAGATAATGCAAGATTGCTCGTATCCTCCAGTGCTGCATAGCTGATCTCCCTACTTCTTACCTGGGCCTTCCCTTGTTCACCAAAAGCCCAAAAGAATCTATGTGGGATAATGTCATTGAGAGGATCAAATGCAAACTCGTAGGATGGAAGGGTTCCCTCCTATCCCAGGCAGCCAAAGCAACCCTCACCATGGCTATCCTCCAAAGTATCCCGGTCTACTTCATGTCGGTGTTCAAGGCCCCTGCTTCCGTTCACTCTAAGATTGAGTAGATCCAAAAGAATTTTTTGTGGTCAGGCCCGGAGGAAAAGAAGAAATTTCACCTTGTCAGCTGGGATAGAGTTTGCCAACCTAAATCCCAAGGAGACCTCGGTCTTAGGAGATCAGCACACATGAACCTCGCCCTCCTTGCCAAGCAGGCATGGAAAATATTCACCAACTACAAAGCGGAATGGGTCTCCATCATTCAGAGCAAATATCTCCAACACATATCCCTGATGGAGGACAATGTCCCTACTAATGGATCTGCCTTTTGGCGGGCGGTGATTCAGGCCAAATCCCTCATCATCAAAGGCACCCGATGGCAGCTAGGCAGCAGATCTAAGATCAATTTTTGGGATGACACGTGGTTGAAAGACAAACCTCTTGCAAAAATCCCTGAAATCTCCATTCTCAGACCCATTTTTGAAAGGAGGTGGGGGAGCAAGGTCATGGACTACATTGACAACCAGGGCAAATGGAAAACTATTCCCACTACCAATGAAGGTGGCCAAATCACCAGAGCAGGAAACCTCTTATCCCGCTTTCTCCGAACCACTATCATTCCAACCATAGCCACCCTAGACTACCCCATTTGGAAAGGGAATGACAGTGGGGATTTCTCCGTCAAGTCAGCTTACTCCCTCTTGCTCAACTCTCAAATCCCCACTATTCCCTTTAGCTTAGTGTGGGTCAAGTGCCTCATCCCTAAGATAGGGTTCTTCTCCTGGACAACTATTCAAAACAAAGCCCTCACTACCGACAATCTTATGAAAAGAGGCATCCCTGTCCCGAACAGGTGTCACCTGTGCCTATCCAGTTGGGAATCTGTCCACCACCTGTTAATGGATTGCGACTTCACCAAAGAAGGGTTGAGTCACTTGCTGACTATTTTTCAGATCCAATGGGCCCACCCCAAATCCCTTCTGGACCTCTTCACTCAATGGCCTACCCCATTCAAGAATCCCAGAGTCTCCTTTCTATGGAAGGTCTGCCTCCACCACTTCATCTGGAAAATTTGGCTTGAGCGAAATCGTAGAATTTTTTCAACGACTTCAAGTGACCCAACCTCCACAACTGCCAAAGCTATCTCCTATGCTACCGAGAATTCCCAACTTTTCCCGTGCTCTCATCCCCCCTCTTGCAGTGTAGAACTTGAGATCCTCCAATCCCTGAACATCCCCATTATGCCCGTTCTGTCCCCTCCCATACCCCATCCCAGAGTGAAGGCTCATTGGAATCCTCCCTTGGAGGGCTGGCTGAAGCTCAACTTTGATGGCACTTCCAAAGGGAATCCAGGTTCAGCAGGGGTAGGTGGGGTTTTTAGGAACCATAAAGGTAAAGTTGTTCTCACCTTCTCTGAGAATTTGGATCATCAAACTAACAATGTAGCTGAGGCATGGGCGCTTTGGCGAAGCATGTATCTCATCAGGGATTCCAGGATCAACCTCCAAATCGAAGGGGATTCCCTCAACATCATCGGCTACATCAACAGCGACAAAATTCCCCCGTGGAATATCAGATCCCTGATCCAAGAAAGCAAAAACATCATTGGTCAACAAAAATAGGTGGAAGTTGCCCATGTGTATCGCGAAGCCAACAGGCTTGCTGATGGGCTCACCAACTTGGGCATCACCCAATCGACTATTTTGGTTTGGCACAACTCAACTCCACCAAGTGTCTCCCACCTAGCGGCTGTGGATTGGCAGGCCAGGTGCTTTTAATTTTCTCCACCTTAATCCATGTTTTTGCTAATCAAGGTCTTGCAGGTCATAATTTGTGATTATCCCTAGGTGACCTCTCTATTTTGTGCACCCCTTCACCATCACGTGATTGGCCACTCGGCTGGCCCTTTCAATCATGATGCTCGAGAGTGGATCCTTGTTTCAAACAACGCCGGTTTCCAAAGCTTGTTGCACAGTCCCACCTATGAGTGCTCCGCTGCTCTCCCGCACGATTTTCCGCCTACCCTAGTTGTTGCCAAGGCTTTCGGATTTTCAAATCCACCCATGTGGATATTGTTTCAAGAACTTGCACCAATCCCCAATCGCTCTCCCCTCCCCACCGCCTTTCCACTTGTCATCATCCCTTGCATTTTGGCATGACCTTTGGTTTACCTATTGCCTATTTAAGATGGATTCTAGGCACCATGCAGACCAACGTACTCCATCCCCGCCACCCCAACCACTGC
This sequence comes from Wollemia nobilis, assembly GCA_028583015.1. Lineage (NCBI taxonomy): Eukaryota > Viridiplantae > Streptophyta > Pinopsida > Araucariales > Araucariaceae > Wollemia > Wollemia nobilis. The sequence continues at coordinate 1,235,937 of JAQPPZ010013020.1, read as the reverse complement.
CCGAGTCCCCCCACCACCTTCCATCGCCCCTCTACTCCCACTACCATGGCTTATCTTGAGCCGAACAACCTGCAACTTGACCCCCTTTCGGCCTCTTTTTTGCAAGCCTGTAAGCTCATCCCCTTTCTATCAAAATTCAAGGGTGCAAGTCCGAACATTACGACTGACTTCGTTAGAACTTGGTCGAACGACCATGTCACTATGCGGCACATCCATTTCAAAGTTACCCCTACTCTTATTGCCGAGGTGTCTGGCCTGCCCCTCTCTCGACGCCTGGTCTGGCATGACAAACACAATTGGGACCCAGAGCTGGAGGGGTTCCCAAATTACCAAGATTTTAAATGGTCAGGAGTTTCTCTGGAGTGAGAATCCCTCCCCTCCCCATGGCCCATCGTCTCTGTTCTGTTGATGCAATACTTGGCTTGTGATGACCCTTCTAAACCCATGTTGAGCTTTCATCTTGCGCTCATCAACCACCTTCATGGATTTAAGCCCATGAACATCCCTACGTTTCTCCACCGGTCCATTCGCCTCTCTGTGTGTAGCGCCCGCAAGAAGCACTCGACTCCCACTCATCAGGGACTGTTTGCCATCCTTTTCCTCCATGTCGCCACCTCCAATCCTCCACCCATCTCGGCCACCCCCTCCAATCCAACCCCCCATCCCCCCCACTCACAGTCCTACCCATTCCCTCTCCAGTGAACCTTTGGAGAGTGAAGAAGCCCCTGAATTCCAAACTCCTACTTCCAAAAAAGGCTCCCCGTCTGTAGCCACTCCCTCTAAACCCCTTCCTTCTAGCGGCAAGAAACCAGCGTTGGCTAAGCGCAAGACCAAAGTCGAAGAAACTCCCACCCAAGTTCGAAGATCGTCCAGAGCAAAAAAGGTCAAAGCGGAATCGAGCCAGAATTCTCCGATCAAAGTCTCTGAGGACACCAATGGGAATTCGATCCCCGACGTTGGGATTTCCAACAGGATCTCTAGAATGTTCCTCAAGAGTTTCATCGCTGCCTTCGAGAGTGCCAGTTCAGCCATGAAACAGTACCTCCAGCAAAATGCAACAAACACCAAGGAGGAATCCCCGGAAGTCGAACCTCTCTGAGCTCGCTTCCGAGGCCAGGTTTATGTTTCTACTGGTTTGTCTAAATTGGTTTTGTTTCTAACAGAATTGCTTCATCTTCCCATATTTATGTCTGTTAATTTTTGCCTCGGAGGTGACCCCTGCGTGGGTTCTGTCCGGTTCCCCTTAGTTTTTCAGTGTCTGCTTGATCGTTCTCGAGGTTTGCTCTTAGTACCGGTGCTACTATCCCCTGCATGGGAATTTTGAATCTTTCCTCCCCTACGTGGGATTGTTTAAGTGGTTTTATATCTACCATCCCTGAAATGGGATTGTGCAACAGTATTTTCTCTAGATCTTTTAAGGTTCTATGTACTTCTGGGATTGGGACCCAGCCAAAACCCATTTAATAGAAACACCAAAATTACCAAAAAATAATAATAATAAATTAAAAAAAAAACATATACAAATCATCTACTCCTCACTTCTAAACCCACTCAACTTGAAAAAAATCTTTACCTTAAGAAGAAACAAAAGTACTAACTTATAAAGAAAAACAATACACAAATTTTTCACATTTAAACAGGAAAAAATAAGGCTTATACTTAAAAAACAAAATAATTAACTAAGAAGAAAAAACAAACCTATACACAAGTCATCTGCCTCTTCACGTTTAAACCCACTTAAATTGGAAAAAAATCTTGTACTTTAAATAGGAACAAAAATCTTAAAAAAAAACATACACAAAATTTTTATGTTTAATTTTATTCAAGCTGAAAAAAATTCTTGTACTTGAAAAACAGACAGATTAGTCAGTTAGACCAAACCATACATAAGTTATTTGGATCTTTACATTTAAGTCTACTCAAGTTGGGAAAAATCTTAAAATAAAAACATAAATAGAAAACCCATACGTGGGCTTCACATTTGAAAAACAAAACTAAAAAAATTCTGTACTTAAAAACGAAACAAAATATTAACTAGTCTACAGAAACCATACACAAGTCATCTGCCTCGACCGTTCAACTTTTCTTATCAACTTTAGTAATGGGAAGCCGTTAGGAAACCATAATATGATATTGCCGGATGAACAAGACACTTTGAAGATTTCCGAAGGTTTAGATAAGGTCGATTGTACGGAGCGTCAGAAGATGTGATTTGAGCATATATCTTATTATAGTAACTTTGCTTGAATTATCATATAAACTTCTTTTGTTTTTAAATACCCCTAAAGTTCTTTTTGCCTAACATCCTTGCTTCGCAAAGTTTGTTTGTGTTTGTGTTTGGTTGACTGGGAGGCAATGGCATTCCAAATCGAGGACGTTAGCATTGAGGACATTAGTATGGGTTTAGGTATATTTATGCTTATATTATTGGTTCTATGGGATATTCTAATTGGTTGTAAGAACAGAGTTTTTTGGTTTCCTGCAGATGCCTTTGTGTTGAGTGGATTAACCATAAGTTTTGTGCAGTATCTGGAAAGCCAAAATGTCAACAACGAGATGATTGGTAAGCAATTATTGATTGATTGTTCCAGAGTCACTCAGTGTGTTTTCCTGGGATTGTTGGTTCCATCCATGGCCTCTTCTGGAGGGCAATGGGGCAACATTTTTGCCTTGTTTATAAGTTTGTCCATTCACATTGCCAATGAGCTTTATGGTATTTACAATACTAAGAATCGAGCAAAGAATGAAAGTGAAAAGTGGAATTTTGCATCACGCGAGGTTCTCTTTCTATCTAATCTAGGTCTTCTAGTTATTTTGTCCATTACAACTATATCTGGCCAATATATGAGAGATCATCTCAGCAGCAGAATTCCAATAGTCCTCTGGAGTGATGATAATGTAGAGAATGAAAAATTTTCAGGGGCGAAAATACTTCCATGGGAAACGTTCAAAGACAAGATATTAGAATCATGGATTATAGCTCACTTGTTCCAGCCAGAATATGTGGTGGTTAGATCGACTTTTAGCGCAGGCACAGGAGGGATAGTGACATTTTGTATCATATTCTTCGTCACTAAAGTAAGTTTTATATCCTCAGTGTCATCACTTTTGAAAGGAAAAGTTTTGGTGTTGTTTTCGTTTCACTGCATTTTCATTGTCATTGGATGGATTGTCATTTTAGGCAGATGGATGAGAGCCGTCATATACCATAAAAACTTTGAGGAATCCATTAAAAATTTTAAAGCCCTCGTTTATGTATTTTATTTGAGCATTCAACAGTTTGGGCGTTTTCCTTTTTTTAAATTATGTTTGGCTGTTAATTGGGATTATTGGGGTCATATTTGTGCTATTTGTTGGGATTTATGGACGACAACAGAGATTCCTGGACTTTTAGAATTTTGTGGTTGTACGTTTGTCGCTACTATAAAAGGTTTTACAGAGCCTTCGAAAGGGTGGTCCTTGGTCTCTTGGAGGAAATTTATAGCAAACGCTTTTCCAGTTGAGTTGAAGCCTGTGTGTAATTCATGGCTATTAGGCAGTGTAAAGGTTGCGGTCATGCTTTTGTACTATTTCTTAAAAAAATTACTTGGGTTTATTGTTATTGTATTCGTGCATAGCATAATCTTATTGAGTTTTTTGCTCTTCGAAATTGTGACGATATGGGCGTTGCCCATGGTAGTTTTGTTGCCATTCTACTCCTTTTTTATATTAGTGTCCGCCCTATTTTGGGGTTTTTTGATATTTGTGTGCACCCTATTTTGCGGTTTTTTTTATTTTTGTGTCCGCCCTTTTGTGCGTGCTCTGCTGGCTTTTATTCGCTTTACTTTTGCGGAACAAGTTCATAGCCTGGCTCACAGGTACAAGCTCAGAACTGGTAGAATTTAAGAAATACCAAGAAACTTTGGAGAGAGTAAGAATCACAGGGGAAGATGCCGAGAGACTGTGGATGTCTAATGAAGGGTCATTCAAACGAAGAAAGCTTTGTATGGAAAAGGCTTACACACTTTGTATGGAAAAGGCTTCCACAGAAGGTCAAGAAGGTCAAGACCAAAGACACATGCTTGCTGTAATCAAGTTAGGTATGGATCGTCCTTGTCCTGGATGGTTGCCAAACAAACTTGGTGAGATGGCCACCGGTAACAAGTATTGCCTGAGTCGGGACAAGTCTCTGTGGAAGATGTCAGCATTCTGCATATCCAAAATGATTGAAGATCTTTGTAGTGAATGGAATCTGAAAGAAACCCAGCCGGGGTGGAAGTTTGATAAAGAAAGATATAAAAAAGCATACACAGAAGCAGAGGATGTGTTAGATTTTTTAGACTGTCCAGAAGACTTGGACGTGACCATAAATGTCTTTGCTGCCCGAAATGTCCAAGCCTTTGAGATGAGATTGGCTTCAAAAACAAAGAGGGATCCCATAGGCATGTGTAGTTTCCGTGGATGTAAGACTCTTCGGGATGTTCATGCTAGAATTGAAGAATATCTCGGAAATAAGAAAGCAGAAGCAGAGGTCAATGCGAACCAGATGGTCTACGAGTTCCTCAAAGGAAGCATTGAAGAATGTGGACTTTGGGATCCCAACAGGGACGACGCTGAAAACGCCCTAATGGAAGAGTTAAAGAGGTGCTTGGAGGATGTGCTTGCTTGGTGCGTGTCAGAGGTGCCCAGCTTGGTGTTAAAATCATGCAGAAAATGGGCTGCAGAGTTTAAGGAGGAGAAGATCTGGGAAGCAATGAAGATAGCAGGAAAGGCATATGGATTGCTAGATGCAGCAAGACCTCAAGTCCAACACTCTGAAGCAACATCTTCTGAGCAAGTCCAAGTCCAAGGACCACCTCCTGAAGTGCGATTTAACATTGACACGGCAGGAGAGATTGTTGGACTACCAAATTAGGAGTTTATATCCTTTGGAAATGTGAGTAGCACCGTTTCTGGTAATTAGTGCCTTACCCTTATTTTTACAGTCTTTGCCTTTGGTTTTATTAAGCTCACACATGCTTTATTATTGCCTTTGTCACTATCTATGCTTTATAATTAACAGATGGATTTCTTCATGGCACCTCACCTGGGCTGTCATGTGAATGGTTGCTGAGAGTCTTTCGGCAAGATCCTAATTAACAGATGGATTTCTTCATGGCACCTCACCTGGGCTGTCATGTGAATGGTTTCTGAGAGTCTTTCGGCAAGATCCAGCCAGACCTTGCCAGTGGCAACTAAATATGGTTAGATGAACTTTAATAAAAATATGTTCATGTGGGGTTGGTTTTCTTGTTTTCTAACTTGTTAATGTGATGATGTAAGTCTAGGAACATATTTTATGATTGGAATTTCGTTCCAGATTAATACCTATCTGCCTTGCTAGTGGAGTGTGTGTTTGTAAATAATCCTGTTTTGTGGGAGTTGAGTGGTTTATAAACCCAAAACTTGTAACAAGCTGCAAGTTTTTGGTTCCATTTTGCAAGATTTCTCATCCCTATTAACATCAAGTTTAGGCATGTGTGTGAAAACTTACCCATCTAATCTAATGCTGGCTCTGCTTGCCTGTCTACAATTTGTAATGTCTCTGACTGCCATGTGATGATAATGCAAGTCTAGTCTAGTGCTTGCTCTGCTTGCCTCGTAGACGATTTGTAATGTCTATCTCTGCCTGCCTGGTAGACGATTTGTAATGGCTGTCTGCCTGCCTGGTAGAGGATTTGTAATGTTTCTCTGTCCGCCTAGAAGATTTGTAATGTTTCTGTCTGTCCGCCTAGAAGATTTGTAATGTTTCTGTTTGTCGGCCTAACTGGTTAATGTGAAGATGATGCAAGTATGTAAAGATGATGCAAGTCTAATACTTACTCTGTTTTACATAATGCAAGTATGTAAAGATGATGCAAGTCTAATACTTACTCTGTTTTACATAATGCAAGTCTAATACTTACTCTACTTGCCTGGTCGATGATTTGTAATATTTCTATCTATCATATGATGATGCAAATTTATTCTAGTTCTGCTTACCTAGTAAACGATTTGTAATGTCTCTGTCTGCCTGCCTGGTAGACGATTTGTAGTGTCTCTGTCTGTCCACCTGCCTAGTCAACGATTTGTAATATCTCAATAATTTAGTGGCATATTTTATAAATACTCGTTCTGTAGATCATTTGTATGTCTCAATATTGACGATTTCGTTTCACGTTAACTGTCTGCTTGCCTGGTAGACGATTTGTAATGATGTCCCAATATGTATTAGTTTGTAATACTACCTGTCTGCTTGCCTGGTAGACAATTTGTAATGTCTCAATATGTATTAGTTTGTAATACCTGTCTGCTTGCCTGGTAGACGATTTGTAATGTTTCAATATGTTTTAGTGTGAATTTGTAATGATGTCTCAATATGTATTAGTTTGTAATACCTGTCTGCTTGCCTGGTAGACGATTTGTAATGTCTCAATATGTATTAGTGTCTAATCATCTTAGACTATTTCTATCTATAAATTTAGAAATAAAATATTTTTATAAGTAAATAAATTGTAAATTTATTATAATAGTAAAAAGTTTAAAGTTCAAATCTTTGAAAAAATAATAATATAAATTTAATGACCTAATTCTATACAATGTATAATCCTGCAATATGGCATATTCTTATCATCCTGGTAGACGATTACATATTCCTATGTCAATGGCATATTCTAATGGCTTGCCAGGTAGACGATTTGTAATGTCTCAATATGTATTAGTTTCTAATACTGGTAGACTATTCCTATGCAATGAGCATTATAGACTTCAGAAATAAAATACTTTTTATTTATTGAGTTAAAAGTGATTCTGATAGATTATTCCTATGCAATGAGCATTATAGACTTTAGAAATAAAATACTTTTTAAAAGTGATGATGTAAGTAATTTGTAAGTTTATTGCAGTGGTAAGAGTTGTTTTTTTTTTTCAAATTCAAAGTTCAAATCTTATTAATATGAGAGGACAGTAACCCCTCATAAAAATATGTGTAAACTCATTAAAATAAAGAAGAAATAATGCAAAAAAAAAAGATTCAAGGGTCAAGGGTCAAATCCTACTAGTATGAGAGGACCATATCCCCTCATAAAAACATGTGTAAACTCATTAAAATAAAAAAAGAGATAATGCAAGTCTAGTGGCATATTCCTATGCAATAAACATTAGGTAATACATGTATGCATGGTAGATGAGTGGCATTAATTAATACATGTATGCTTGGTAGACGATTTGTAATGTCTCAATATGTATTAATTTGTAATATGGTAGACTATTCCTACCTAATAAGCATTATAGACTTCAAAAATAAGATACTTTTTATTTATAGAGTTGTGATGATGCAAGTAAGCTCCAAGCTTATTGTAGTGGTAAGGGCTTTTGTTTCTTTTATAAAGGTTTAAAGTTTAAACCCCACTCAATATGAGGGACCATAACCACTCATAAAAACATGTGTAAACTTATTCAAATAAAAAAGAGATAATGCAAGTCTAGTGGCATATTCCTATGCAATAACCATTAGTTAATACATGTTTGTTTGCCTCGTAGACTATTTGTAATGTTTCAATATGTATTAGTTAGTAATCCTAGTAGACTATTCCTATGGTAGACTATTTGTAATGTCTCAATATGTATTAGTTAGTAATCCTAGTAGACTATTCCTATGGTAGACTATTTGTAACGTCTCAATATGTATTAATTTGTAATCCTAGTAGACTGTTCCTATGAAATACGCATTATAGACTTCAAAAATAAAATAAATTTTATTTATAGAGTTAAAAGTGATGATGCAAGTAAGTTGCAAGCCTACTGCAATGGTAAGGGATTTGGCTTCTCTTTGAAAGGTTCAAGGTTCAAATCCTACTTATTGTGAGGGGACCATGACTCCTCAAAAAACAAGTATAAGCTCATTGAAAAAAAAGAAAGTGATAATGCAAGTCTAGTGATATATTCCATGATTAAAATTCCGTTCCACGTCAATACATGTGTATTTATCTTCCTTTTAATGTCTTAAATTAAATATCTTGTGCGTTAATTTCCTAATGTGTATTAATTTATAAGCCTAGTAGACGATTTGTAATGTCTCTCAATATGTATTAATATCATGTGTATTAGTTTATAAGCCTAGTAAACGATTTGTGATGTCTCAATATGTATTAGTTTGTAATCCTCATAGACTATTCCTATGCAATAAGCATTATAGATTTCAGAAATAAAATATTTTTTATTTATAGAGTTAAAAGTTTGTCTGCATGGTAGACTATTTGTAATGTCTTAATATGTATTAGTTTGTAATCTTGGTAGACTATTCCTTTGCAATAAGCATTATAGACTTTAGAAATAAAATAATTTTTATTTATAGAGTTAAAAGTGATGATGCAAGTAAGTTGCAAGCCTACTGCAGTGGTAAGGGTTTTGGCTTCTCTTTGAAAGGTTCAAGTTTCAAACCCTACTTACTGTGAGGGGACCATGACTTCTCATAAAAACAAGTGTAAGCTCATTGAAAAAAATGATAATGCAAGTCTAGTAACATATTCTATGATTAAATTTTTTGTTCCACGTTAATACATGTCTACTTGTCTTCGTTTTGATGTCTTAAATATCATGTGCACTAATATCCTAATGTGTATTGGTTTATAAGCCTAGCATACGATTTGTTATGTCTCAATATATATTATTGTGTAATCTTGGTAGACTATTCCTATGTAATAAGCATTATTTTTTATTGGTAGCAAGGGTTTTGAAAGGGTCCCGTAAACTTTTACAAAACATAGACTATCTGGATAAGCCCTCCAAAGAAAAAAGAAACCAAAAGTATCACCTCTCTATGGGTCAACAGAGAAACAAAAAGAGACTTGAAAGCCCACATAGTGGCACAAAGAGGGAACCCACAACTGGCACTAAGGAGGCCCACGCAAGGGTAGCCAGGAAATAGAAAGAAAAAATGAAAAGCACTTAGACCCATAACAACCAAAATAGTTGTTGGGGTAACCAGAGCCCTAGAACTTGTAAAAAACTTCATTTACTGTTTAAAGCTCCAGGAAACAAACTACATTAACAAAAATTGGGAGTGGATCTCTTACCCCTAGCAAAGGGTTGAGAAGGATTTCCAACACCCATCTTCAATAAATATTGAGAGCCATTGGCAATCTCTGACTTTGTCTCTTTTGTCCTCAAAGCTTTAATTCATGGTTTTCCAACATTACACTCTACCCCAACATCTGCAAATCCCTTTTTAATAATTCTTGGATTAGGGAAAAAAAATCCCTTCTCCAAGAAGGGTTTTGGGGGATAATTATGACTATTGGTTTTAGGGCCTGGGGACCCGACCACATTAGCATATAGCTTCCTTTGGGTTCTGGTAGGGGAAGAGCTAGGGGAGAAAGGATTGGGGGATATAGGGATGCCACTAGGGGAGCCTAGGAGACTCTTAGGGGAAGGAGGAGGGCTTTGGGGATGGATAAAGGTGGGATTAATGATGCTAGTGGTGGCATCATCGATAAAAAAAATGAGAAAATGGTTGGAAACAGGAATGGTTGGCCACATGTCATTAAAAAAATCTAATTTATCAGCATGAGTAAATGTAACAAAAGGTGTATACTGTTTAAAAATAATTTTGTTATGGGCATTCCAAATATGAAAGAGCAAGCTAATCATGAAAACTTGCCACACTTCAAAAAGCGGAAGACAAAGTAAAAGAATCCCCAAGAAGAGCTTGGGGCCAAGAAACTCTTGCAGCTATAAATAGAGAAAAAAAAGGAAAGAACCCATTCCCAAGCTTGCCTAGATCTTCTGCAATTCCAAAAGAGATGAGTACAAGAATCGAGTACACCGTAAAAAGGATGTTTAGGATCAAGAATTCCAAGGTGCTTTAAATGTTCCCCAAGGGAAGGCCTTAACACAACAAGCTCCATGCAAGAAAAGATTGCTTGGACTCAACATAAGTAGCCCAAACATTTTGAAATATAGAATTCCATCTAGTCCTTGTAGAAAATAAGTCCCAACACTGATTGGGATTAGGCACCATAGGAAGATGAGGAGATAATCATTTATATCCCAAACGAGCATTATAATTAAGCAAAGAAGTGTCAACATGCCATCTCCAGTCTGACCACCAAGGACGCTGCGAGCGCACACCAATCTTGTGCAACATAGAAAAATGGGTGAGAGCAATAACATCATCATACATGAAGGTGCATTTGAGCTCATTCCATGGGATCCAATCCTATGTCTGGCGAGAAAAGAAATCAACTATTATAACAATACCCTTTTTGAAAAACTGCTAAGCATGAATCCATTGCACCCAAGCTAAGGGAGAACCTTGATGAAGAAACATGGGGGATCACCAAATATTCATAGAATTGATGGATAAGACTTTACGAAAGCAATATCCTATTCAAAATATCCAATAAGTGAGTTGCTGCTAGGATTTTCATATACTTTTAATAACAAAGGAGCCATAAATCTTAACAAAAATAAGAGCAACAATGAGAGAGGGAAAATCCAACCCTCTCCATTGATGCAGGAGCATCCAATGGTGTAAGAGTGATCTTGCATCACAAGAAAAAAAATTGTAATTGTTTAATTTTGTAAAAATAGTAAAACTAGTAAAACTAGTTTAACTTGCAGGAGATTTTTGAAGGTCTTAGAGGTCGAATTTGAGGATTTTTTGTTAAACTTGAGATTTGGTGCAAAGATCCAAATCTACCCCGCTTAGCTCGTTTCATGCCATTTCCAAAAATATGTTGTAATAGTCAATCGGGTCAACGAGCATGAAGTTACGACCTCGACAAGTTGCCCCCAAATTTCAAATTTGAAATAGATGGTTTTAGGCGAGAAAAGGGAAAACAAGGTATTTGAGGGAATTTTCGAAATTGTAAAAGGGCTCTTTCTTTTGTATCCTCATTTTTGGCATGAAAGTAAGGAAATGTTTTATTCTCTAAGTGGTTCAAATAAAAAAACACCTATGTATCATTTGTTCAGTGTTGCTTGTGTAACGTGATCTTCACCATCCATGCTCTACGATTTAAGGGAAGACCAGAGGAAATAAAATGTCAAACCAAAACTTTCCAAGTTTCAACTCCCTTCAGAGCCCTAACCACCCACTTAGCACATAGAGAAATATCTTACTGTGTAAAGTCCAGTAGACCTATTCCGCCAGATTCTCTAGGAAGATAGCAAATATCCCATACAACTCTATGAAATCCCTTTGTTTTAGAAGAATTATTCCAAATAAAATCATGAAGGAGTTTCTCAAGATTCTTATAGCAAGCTTGTGAAGTAACCCAACAAGAGGAATAGTATACATGAGTGGCGACTAAAACTTTAGAGCAAATATGAAATTTACCTACTAATGACAACTTCTTAGTAAGCCAAAAATCAAGTTTATTTTCAACTCTTTGAAGCATATAATTCCAAAGCTGAGAAGGGGACACTTGAAAGGCAAAAGGAATACCAAAAAACTTTAAAACTATTCTCCATTATAGATATGGTAATGGAGGATGCATTATCTCAAATGGAAAATGACAAAGCGCCAGGTCTGGATGGCTTTCCCTATGAGTTCTACAAGGATCTTTGGGACTTATTTGGTCCTGATTTGCATAAAGTTTATTTGGAGGCTCTTCAAGTAGGCTCTTTGGGAGCAATTATTAATAGGGGTAATATCAAATTCATACCCAAGCAAGGGGCCCCAAATCTGATCACTAATTGGAGGCCTATTATTTTGTTAAATATTAGTTACAAGATCATTGCCAAAGCTTTAGCTCCTCGTCTTAAGTCTCTTCTTCCTTTGATAGTCAGATTAGAGCAAACTGGTTTTATTCAAGGAAGGTACATCCTCGACAATGTTTTGGTTGTCTGGGAGGGCATGGAATGGGCTCAGATGTCAAACCAGAATATGTTTTTTATTAAGATCGATTTTGAGAAAGCTTATGATCGTATTGAATGGAGATTCATTCTTGCTATGCTCAAAGCTTTAGGATTCAGGTCAGTTTTCATTTAGACTATTGCTATGCTATTCAAATATGCTTTGGCTATTCTCAATATAAAAAATTCAAAGTCTAAAGCAGTGGGCCTTTTTAGGTCTGTTCGGAAAGGGTATCCTATTGCTCCCTCTTTATATGTGCTTGTTGTTGAAGCCTTCGACTATATTTTAGCTGCTCAAGATTTTGCATGTATTAGTAAATAAAATTCTCTTCCAAATGATCAGAGACAACTTATTAATGGTCACTTTATAGACGACTCCTTTCTTACTATAAGGGAATAAGAGCAATATGTTTCTAATGTTCTATTTTGTCTGAACACCTTTTGCATAGCCTCTGGTTCTAGCATACAATGGAGGAATACCTATTGCTTCAAATAGTCTCCCTTGCCTATGTCGTCTTGGCTTCAAGGGTATAATTGGAATTGGATCCCTCTTGGAGAAGTTTTCAAGTTTCTTGGTATTCCTTTTGCCTTTCAAGGCTCCCCTACTCAACTTTGGAATTATGTGCTTCAAAGAGTTGAAAAGAAGCTTGTCTTTATTATTGTTGTTCTTTGGTTATTTTATTGATGTAGTTTTGATTTAGATATGTTGTAAGGATTTTGTAACTCTTGAAGAATGTGTTTGTTGTTCATACTAGTTTGAGCTTAATTGCTTCTCTTCTGTTAGTCTTATATATAAAGGTAGGGGTTCTTTCAAAAACCCTTATAATTTACCATAATAATAATAAAAAAGTTGTACTCAGATTTTATTCAAAAATGTATTTTTATTATTTATAAATAAATTAAACATAGATTTTATTTGAAAAAATCATATTTGCTTTTATGTCTATATTTTCATTATCCTCAACTTGGTATGTTTTTTCTATAAAATTTTAATATCATTTTAAGAAACAAGTTACAAAATCTCTTTCTATAAATTAATTTTGTAAAAGTTGAATTTCTTCAATATGAAAATAAACACTATAATTGATTAAATTATTTGCTATCTTATTTCCTTCTCTAACATTTTTAAGATACTATCAAAATACTGCCTCTAATAATAATTGATAATTTTTCTTTTCAATTGGTTATATAAGATTTAAATGAGCCCCACCCATATTCCATCATCACCACATAGTTGTATTGCAATAACTTGGATATTATTCATGTATTATTTTTCAAGATTCAAACCTTTGTCTCTTCCTTAAATATTGAGGAATATAACCAGTTGAGCTAATGTCATTTGATAATAATAGTGTTTTGAAAGGTTTGCCCTTTTCCTTTTACATCGACTTAGTTAGATTTGATCTATATGGACTATTTAGTGTTGTTGAGATTGAACCTTGGTGTAGGATACATCATTCACATGTCCCAACAATTGAACCAAAGCCTCATTGGTGATATTAAAAATAATGTTATTTTTTATTCAATTTCCACATTTATTTTCCTTGACAATAATAATAATAATTTATAATCCCCCTTAAAATATATAGATTCATATTTTTTAATAGGAATATTTATCCATGCAAGAAGTAATGGAGAATTAAAGTTCCGGTGATTCTAAGTGAGGAGAATATTTTCTTTGTTATTCATAGGAACACCAACCATGCTAGCTTTTCATGAATATCCTTTGGAAGCATCATCAAAATTAATTTTAATGAACCTAGTTTTCAGATATTTCTATTTTAACATAAACCCATATATATATTCTTAGTTATGACTCCATTGTCATAAATGATTCTTGTATGTATATTCAAATTTGGTAACCAAGAGGTAAACACCTCCTTTTTGTACATGAGACATGAGACTTTCCATGATGAGTGTCATACCTTAAGAAAGGAAATAATAAAATTCTAAAAGTACCCATGATTTTGAGATTTAATTTTAAAAATTTGATTATTCCTTTTAAACTAGAGATTCCATAAGTAATAGAAAGACCAATCCCCTACAAAATATATAATATTTTACCTTTGAAACTATTAATCCATATTTTCAATGTCAATGGTGCTATGTAATATATTCTCAATTTATAAAACTAGCAACCCCAAATAGTGTAAGTGAAGGGAAAACAAAGAAGAAATAATTTGATGTTTTTAGATCCTTCTTATACAAGGCACATATAAAAGTCTCATGATATCCTCTTCTTTACATACTCACTTGAAAAAAAATTACTTTAGACTTCTAACCAAAATAATATTGAGGCATTAGGGAGGACTTCAAGTGACCAAAGATTCTTCTAAGGGAAATTTTTGGAACTAGAAAATTCTAATTAATCTAAATCCTTATACTCAACTTGGTCAAGTTTCCACCATATTTTGATAGATTCCAACCAACTCAACTTTCAATGTGAAAATGGGTATATCAAACTCTTGAAGTATAATTTGAATCTCATTCATTATTTGTTCAAGGTCCTCTTCCTCAATAAGGTTACTAATAGAAGTCCATGATCTAGAATTATTGCTCATTTCGGTATAATTTTTTTACCTTTAAACCTATATAAGTGAAACATGTTTAAGCTGGTGGTTATTATTTTGAACTAGAAATAAGAGGATAAATCCCTCTTGTGATCAATTGCAAACTCTTTAGTATGAAGTTCCATGTTGTTGAGACCCTAATTGGGGCTATTTCCATATCAATTCTATTGCATGCATAAAAACCTATATATTTTTATGTAACATATTTACCTCTTTTCTTTGTCTTTAAATAATCTCAAGCAACCTTTTGCTCCTAATGCTAAAATTATTAGTGTATAATTGTGCAAGTTTATTCCTACAATAGTTTTTTCTTTGCAAACTCTCCCACTGGCAAAGAGGAAACATAAATGTCTCCTCAAATCATTAAAAAAAATAATTTTGAATTTTATCAAATTTAGATGATACACTTGCTTTCAATATTAAAAATGACATCATATACAAAGAAAAATTGCATTGTAGTCTCTATGAGTTGTAGCCTTCCATATATGGTTAAGAACTTACCTTTATAACCTAATAAATAAAAAATTTTCCATCTAAAATTATGCTTCAAAACTCTTTTTTCCTTTATTAGAAAAAAATAAACAAACATGTTGATAACAATTTAACAACTTTAAACCCTAAAATTTCCTCAATATACTATTACGAATCTAGGTTAGTGGTAATGACAAGTATTTTGGATCTTGTAACATTAACCAATTGTTCAACAAATGTATCATAGCACAATCATATTGATTTAAACTCTATGCCCTATTGAATTAAAATATTATTATTTTGGCTTATGTTATTTTGTCATATGACATATATGAAGAAGACCACATGTCAATTTAGGAATAGATAGGAAAATACTATCTTAGAATATTGTGTCATCATAGAATATTGAACTATCATAGAATGTTGTGTTGTCATAGAATATTGAGTTGTCATAGAATATTGCATTATTATATAATATTGTGATATCACATATTATCACAGAGTTTATGTGCTCAACATTAATAAAAAGTAAGAATGTAACCTTCAAGGAGAATAAATAATATTTGGACTATTTTGTGTAAGGAGGATCCCCCCTCGAAGAGGCACATGATAGTAATATTACTTATCTCAAATTCCTACAATTACTATTTTTTTTTTTCATGTATCCTTTATTTAACACTTCTATTATTGGATATATTGCATTAGTGTTGCTTTTATTACTACTCTTTGCAATTGTAGTTAGGATAATCTTTGGCACTAAATTTCTTATCTCATTACAACTCAAAACTAAGAACTTCAAGGTTAAATATTCACATGAGAACAACTCAAAACTAAGAACTTCAGGGTGAAATATTCACATGAGAAGAATAGTTCCTTTACATGTGGTATCAAAGCTCTTTCTAGGGTGTGGTAAGCTTCTCTTATGAAAAAAGAGAGAAAAAAGGGCTAGTATTTTTATTCCTTGCAAAAAATAAAAATAAAAAAAAATGGTAAATTTTTTCCTTTATTTAAAGCCTAGGCTCTATAGGTTAGAAACAATGTTCATTTTTAAATTATTTGATCGAGATGCCATTATTAGCTAAGCTAGATATCCCATAAATAATCTAGTGAAGTGAGGAACGACTAGGCTCCAATTTTTAGGCCTTAGACAATACTCGTGCATAGATTTGGAATCCCATATACCTTACATATATCGAGATATATTTGTTAGGAATACTAAGAAAAACCTTCCTATATAAGAAGTCATTCAGTTGTGTAGTATCCATAGTGCACCAAGCATAACACTTGGGAAGATTACCCTCTCATACTGATCAACAAAGCAGGTACTGTGACCAATGATATTTTTCTATATCCTCCTTGGATAGTGGCCTATATTATTGGTCTAAGCATTGTCAATTTTTGTTGTAGTATAATACAAGGATATAGATAATACATACACCTTATCCTAGAATACTTCCATTTTCTATTTACCTTATTAGGCTCACAACTCACAAGAAAAAAAATTGAAATTCAGGGTGTTTTGAGAAAGATACTATTTGAAATCCTTTGCTTAAAAAAAAAACTAAAAATATAAATTACTAAAAATAACATTTCTATTTTAGTGAATGCTCTCTAAGGCCTACTATCAAGTAATGGAGGCCCAAATACACAAGCTAGAGGAACAAATATCTAAATTGGATGCCATAATGGAAGTCAAGGGTCAAATATATTCTCTCACCACCATGATAGAAGACTTCTAGCACAAGTAGGACTAGATGAGTTAGGACCCTAAAGTGCTTAAGATTGGAAATCCAAAATTTGATGGATATGCTAAAAATAGCCCAAAATATCAAAGGGAAAAAACTACTAAACAACTAGAATTTTCCAAGGTATTTACTTAAGGAAAATAATCAACAAACATGAAACAACAAAGGCATGACTCCTAGAATTCCTTAAATAGATTTTTTAAGGTTATATAGAACAGAGCCACAAAGTTGGTTTATTAAGGTCGAGCAATGGTATGAGCACCATGAAACTCCTTTTGACCAATGGATCTTCATAGTTTATTTTCATTTTGATCTTGAAGCATTGCAATGGTACTAATGGTTACAAAAATAAGTCTTGAGTATTAGGTGGACATAATGAAGAGATAACTCATTAGTTGATTTGGCCCATCAATGTTTGAATATTTTACTTGTGCCATCACTAAGCTTCAAGAAGCAAGCAATATGCCTAAGTATATTACTACTTTTGAGAAGCTTGCCAATAGAACTGAAGATATTCCAAATTAGTTCTTTAAGAATTGTTTTATTAGTGGCCTTAAGGAAGAGATAATAATTATGTTTCAAATGGTCAAGCTAGCCACCTAAATGATTACCATTGAGCTAGCTAAACTCATAAAGAACAAATTGAATGCTCAACGAAAGGCTTCTAGACCATATACATTTCAAAATAAATCTTTTGCATCCACCAATAATAATGCTCTAAAAGCTCCAACAATCAAGAGGCTAACACCAGGAGAGATGGCCAACCATAAATCCAAAGGACTATATTATAATTGTGATGAAAAGTGGTCCATAGGACACAAATGAAAAACCCATTGTCTCTACCTTCTAGATATGAGTAGTACTTCAACTTCTTTCTGTTGGACCAAAATTTGCCATATTTGCAGATAGACAATATGCCCTAGACTCTATCCAACAATTTAGATTATATGAAATAATATTTCTCTTGATTTCAACCTCTAAAGAAGGCCTACTCCTTGGGATGATTATATGTTTAGCAGGAAAATGGTTAAGGAAGAGTAAGGGTTAGATAGATTTAATAAAAATGGATGGGATATCATGTAACATCATTGAATATCACTAAGCATCAGGCTAACACAACTAATTTACATGATACTTAACAGACCAACCATTATTAATTGTGATCATAGATTCATTCAACTTAAATATTTTGGTTTAATCATTCCAAAGACTTAAATAATTAGAAATCCAAAAGCTATTCAAAAAGTAGAATTCACTTTAACAAAATAAACTAAGCATTTAAGTGTAATAGAAATTTCTTGAAGCAAGAAACACGTTCATAAAAACCTACAATCACATGGTAGTGGAGGCCAAACAACTATCACTTCATTAACTGAAAGTAGTGTTACATAGTGAAATTAGACAAGGACTATAGAGCCAACCTCTGTATCAAGAGTATTATGCTTATTTATAGGCTACATATTAAAATATGCAACATAAGATTTTATGATTAGTTATAATATTGTTACAAATATAACTTCAAAAAATATTTCAAAATTTTTAGGTGGTTGTCTCAAATATTACTTTGTGCTTGAATTTAAATTCTTATAAAGCCTGCTCATTGATCTACAATTGCTCTCTACAAGTGGCTAATTGGTTGCAAAAAATCTATTAGAGTTGTCACTTTCATGCTTGGATGGTTCTAGGTTGTCCAAAAAGAAAGCACTGAAGTGGTTATAGTGCCTTGTTAGAATCCCTCTAGCTTTGATAAATGTGCAACTCTAGTTTTATGAATTTTGTACAAATTCAGGCTTGGATGTGAGGCACTGGCATCATCACCAAGGGATGGTTGGATTTGCATGTCCCAATTTTAAGCATCATGATTTTGAATGCTTTAATTACACATTCTCAAGATTTTTCTTTTTTAGTGCTTATATCACTATTGAGGTAATCGCATATTTGTACATCCCAGTCTCATGCATCGTGGATTTGTGCAATCAAATTTTAGTGCATCCTTTTTAACTTATACTAATTTCATTATCCACATGATCCTAGCTTTTAGAAATCATGGTTTCATGCATTGAGACTTTACACATTACTGAAGTTGCATGATGTCATGTTGACATTATTTTTAAGAGGGGCTTAAATTTGTGCAACCGTGATTTTATATGCTATGGCTATAAATATCCTAGCTTCATGTAATGACTTCACATGGTACTGGTTTTTGATGTGGCTATGCAAATATCTCTCCAAAAAATATATCATTTCTGGGTATCGTGACCTTATATAGATCCTAAAGTTGTTAACACTTAGTCAAAGTTAAGATAAGAGCCTAATATTTTGAATTACAAATGGGGTCATGAATTTGACCTACATTCTTAGCATCTCCCAAGGTTTTCTATTTGTAAAAAAAGATGAACCTAGATGGCCTTATCTTTGGATTATAAATTTGTGAAGAAGGGAAGGAGCTAGAAGGTAAGCTAACAAGAAACAAAAGGGTGAAGGTAGTATGATATGCAATATTTACTATAAGAAGCAAGAAAGGTAGGAATTGTAGGTGGGAAAAGTGGAGTTGATGGAGAGATATGTAGGTGGATAGAAGAAGAAGAAGTGGCACAAAGGTGAATAAGTGAAGAAAATAAAGAAAAATGGTAAACATGGATACCTAATTTTTGATACCCCCTACAAAAATGGTACCTCCATGTACATTCTACCACAACTGAGAGTTATTTTAGGTCCAGGAAATATGCCTTAGGAAAATAGTCCAAGTACTTGTAGGCTAGAATTTACTCTTATCATTATGCATTCTTCTTTTCTTTTCATAATTTCGTAGAAACTTCTTCTGTTTGTCAATTACAACAATGTGATGCTTCAAACTTTTCACAAAAACCATGATTGCACTAGGGAACATTATGTTTGGGTTTATTCAACCCATATCAACCTTATATAAATCTTAGGGATAGCTATGCCCACTAACCTTTTCATAATTATTACATGATACTTTATCCTAACTTGGATATATTTCCTAAAAATTTGGAGCTTGTGCAGGAGGTTTTTTCACATGCCTTATTTAATTTTTGTGCTAGCTAATCCTCTTTGGCTCAATCATATTGCATTTTACCTTTGTCATATATGGGATGGAACATTAGGCAATGTATTTCATGCATCACCTGGTAGCTCAGCTCATACTTTGCAATGATGTTTAAGTACCTCTTATGCCATCTATCAATTCCTCCTATCTTGGGCTCAAGAGTCATGGGGGGTGATGGAGGAAGGATAACATATGAAAATATATAGAAATTGATTAATATAATAAATCATGGTAGGTAAGGGTATGATATGGTATTCAAGGGGGTGCACTTCAGGAAGATGATAAGCTCTCCTTCTCAAATCTCTTATATGCCCTTAGTCTAGTCAAATTTGAGGATTGTTCATAGTTACACATTTTTTGGATATTTGCTCTAGCATGCATAACTGTAAAAAACCCTTAAGTATGGTCAAATAGATTCTTAACCATTCTTCCTTAGGGAGTCTATGTAACAACCCAAAAAACTAATCAAATCAAGAGAGATTTTTTTTGAAAATGCTCGTTAGGGATTTATATATCCCCACATTACATAAATAACTTTATGAAGGTATATATTGACATAATACCTTATGATTAAGTTGTTTGTCTCATATTTACGATGATCCAAGTTATACCTTTTAATCCATCAAAAAGGTACATCCATCCCTACACCATACATAAGTCCATCTATGTAGATAAACTAAGTGTAATGCAAATAAACTATCTATCTCATCCCCACGATGACATAACTTATCCCTTATTGTCTATCAAAAGGGTACGCCAATCTTGACACCATACATAAGTCGATCTATGTAGGTGTGCTAAGCGTAATGCACATAGACTATCCATACCATCTCTGTCTATCTCTTTCTAATCTTATAATCCATAAGCATAGATATTAATAGATGTTATTTTTTAATCATCTAAGATTCATCAAATGCAATATCAAAATATAAAGATATTTGATACATACATAACACATCATATATCCTCGGAAACCCTTACAGGAAAAACCTAGCTTTAAAACATCTTTGTTATTGCATAAGTTTAGTTGTCTCCAATGCAACTATACAAAAGGAATATCATAATTCCTCTTTCCAATACATCAATACCAATATAAGTACATAAGAACCCCATAATTCTTATATCCCAAAAACATGAATTGTTCCTTTAATTCACAATACAAAAACAATGAGGGAATCCCATAATTCCCTCAAATTAAATCTTCTAAAGATGATTTATTTTAAATACATAAGAACCCCATAATTATTATGTACCCAAAACATGAATTGTTCCTTTATTTCACACTACAAAAACAATGAGGGAACCCCATAATTTCCTTGATTGAATTCCACATTCATTCTTCTAAAGATGATTTTTTCTAAATACATAAGAACCCATAATTCATATGTCCCCAAAGACATGAATTGTTATTTTACTCCACATTACATAAACAATGAGGGAACCCCATAATTCCCTCAAATGAATTTCACATTCATTCTTCTAAATATGATTTCTTATAAATACATAAGAACCCCATAATTCTTATGTCCTCAAAAACATGAATTGTTCTTTTAATTCATATTACAAAATCGGTGAGGGAACCCCATAATTCCCTTGAATGAATTCCACATTCATTCTTCATATAATACCCTTTTTCTAAGCCAAGATACTTCTTCCAGCAATCACACAAAGTGCATTCATCATTCAAGAATAAAATTTATTTATCATATAATCCAAAATAGAACAAAAGTCATTTATTTCAATCCAACATAGAATGAAAGTCATTTATCATTCAAAAAAACATAGAATGAAAGTCATTTATCATTCCACAAAACATAGAATAATCCAATATCTACTTCTATTCAATTTTTCATAGCATCATACCAGAGAAGCCCATACTTCTCCTAAGAATAGATAACCTATTTATTCTTAGCCATAAATTCAAAACTATAGAATCTATTCATTAAATAAAGAAGACTTTCTTTCATTTAATCAAAAACCACAAACCATTATTTCAATTAGATAGCCTTTTCATTTAATCAAGTAACTATAAACCATTCCTTCCATTAAATAGCCTTTCATTGAATCAAATAACGACAAACCATTCATTTTATTAAATAGCCTTTCATTTAATCAAAATAACTATAAACCATTCTTTTGATTAAATAACCTTTCATTTAATCAATTAAAAGCCTTTCTTTCAAATAATAAATTAGGCTAATTAAGATTAATCCAAAACCATTAAAAGCATTTCATACATAAAATCAAGAAGTCTAATTAAGCTTAATCCAAAACAATTAAAAGCCTTTCATACATAAAATCAAGAAGTCTAATTAAGCTTAATCCAAAACAATTAAAAGCCTTTCTTACATAAAATCAATTAGACTAATTAAGCTTAATCCAAAACAATTAAAATCCTTTCTTACATATAATCAATTAGGCTAATTAAGCTTAATCCAAAATAATTAAAAGTATTTCTTACATATAATCAATTAGGTTAATTAAGCTTAATCCAAAAAAAAAAAAATCATTTCTTACATATAATCAATTAGGCTATTTAGATTAATCCAAAACCGTTAAAAGCCTTTCTTACATATAATCAATTAGGCTAATTAAGCTTAATGTAAAATAGTTAAAATTCTTTCTTTCATAAAAATAATTAGGCTAATTAAACTTAATCCAAAAGCCAATCAATATTAATCTAGAAAGGATTAATTAGGCTAATTAAACTTAATCCAAAAAGTTGGTTTAGTCATAATCAAGTTGTCAGCTTTTGATGATCTATATTTAAGGAAATGCAACCACAATATGTAAAATGAGCAAGCAATGATAACTATACGATAATAGTAATATAATATGTAGGAAAAATATATAAGAAAATTTTGAACTAACTTATAAAATAGCCATTAATGAAAGCTCACGAAAATAGTACAATGTAATATGATGGAGGACACGAACACTCTAGAATTTGTGAATGATCTATATTGTACTCACTATAGTTCCTAACTATATAGCATATAGCATCTTACCCATTGCATCTAGATCTTATTCACTCTCTCAAAGGTCTATATGTAGGCAAATATGTCCCTTGGCCTTTCATCTACCAACGAATTTTCATCTACCTAACCTATGACTAATGTACATGTGGACTACATGTAGATTTACATAATTGCACATTCTAACACTTATGCATTTATTGCATTGCATGAATTAACTACTTAAACCTTAATGTAAGACAATCTAAAGATGTACCTAAGGTAGTACATTGGCATGTACCAAATAATATAATATCTTCCAACATAAACAATAATTGAACCAAGTCAATCAGGTCAACCATAGTCAATAGGTCAATAGTCAAAGTCCATAGTCAAACCACAGTCAATTGGGTCAATGGTTCTACGTCCACAAATGGTGCTTTTGGCCCTACATGAGAGGATTACAACACCTTCAATTGTTGTTTTCTAGAAGCTCTGTGTAGAGGCTTCCCTGACCACCATTGGTGGTCAGGTAATAAGTGGTGTGTTCTGATGTAGGAACTCAATGTGAAGCTGATTTATTTATTGATGCAATGCAATATATAAGAAATACAATAGAATCTCACGTGGTTAAGTGGTTGCAACAATTTTCCAAACATGGCCAACCACTTAACTAACAGATAACCATCTGCTAAACAAAGGTGACAACTAACTGCTAGAAGACAAAGGAGATCTCTAACAACTAACTAAACACCCAAACAACTTAACAACCTATTTCTAACATGGGCATACTATGCCTCACGTGAATACAAAGTGCATGAAATAGGAAATTAATAAAATAATAATAAATAATAAAATATTAACTTAGGCTTAAGTGGATAAGCCTAAGTATCCTCAACACTCCTCCCAACCATAGAAGCATTGGACCCCAATGCTCTCAACAAATGTGGAAAGTCATGGGCCATCTCATGGTGAGGAATCCAGCGAGCCATGTGTGGAAAGTGACTGCAACGTGTGACAAGGTAAGAAGTGGAAGAACCCTGTCCAGTGTGATGAGTCTTCATCTCAAAAACTCTATCTAAAATGAGTAGAAGTTGATGATCAGGTGCCACTGCTACTGTAGGGCTGAAAATAGGATCAGGTACCAAAAGAGGATCCTAAAATGGTGTCTCTGGAAAGTGGCACTTATCCAAAGGAACCCAAACTCTATCTCCAACCTGTGATGAGTGAGGATTGTGATGCTTATGCACCACTCTCTGCTATTCCTATGGAGTCTCCTGCAAGTCCTGTGGTATCTTGCCTAGAAGGCTCTATCGGTGCTCAATGAATGAAGTGACCTTAGCTTGCTCCTCCATGTGTGCAATGGTGGGAGTGGGCAAAGCCAAAGGTAACTTCTATGGAACAAGTGGTTGTGTAGCTAGAGGTGTACCCAAAATGATACCAATAGAATGAATGGCATCTTTCTCATGAGTGAGAGTGATGGGTTCCTTAACCACTTGCTCTTGTGATTGTTCATTTGGTGGGAGTGAAACTTCTTCATTCTCATGTGCCTTTGATGGTGCTTGTTCTTCATTTTGTGTGGAACTTATGCAAGTAGGAGCCAAAATGAGTGCTTGAATTAGTGGCTTCCGTACTTACCTACAACTTAACATCAAATTTTATGTGGGTGTAGTGCTTTGTATCAAGTAGGTTTTATCATGCAACTCCAATGTGTAGGTGTTATTTTTAGCATGATAAATAGCATTCCTATCAAATTGATAGGGTTTACCTAGCAATAGTCCACAACAATCCATATCTGTGACATCACATCTTACTTTGTCCACAAACTTGTCACCAAAAGCAAAAGTCAAGGTGCAAGTGTGGGTGATGTTAGATGTGGAGTCTACATCTTTCCACCCAAGTGCATATGGTTGGTGATGTGGCTTTATGGGAAGCTTCAACTTCTCCACAATGGACTTCGCAATGAGGTTCTTTTGTGATCCGTTATCTATGATACAATCAACATAGAAATCATGTGTAAGGTGGGCTCTAGTGACAAACAAATGGTCACGACCCCCTTGAGCAAATACATTTGACATAAGGGTAACTTTGTTCAGTTTACCCTTTAAAGCAGGATACTCTTCTTCTATCCCTATAGCCACAATGGGACCATCATGTGGTTCCTCATGTGTAGGCTGTACAAATAGGGATTTCTTCTTCTTGAATTTTTCAAAAGTAAAGCATTTGGATTTTACATGACCATGCTTTTTACAAAATTCACAATACATTGAAGAAGAAGGATCTTTAGAATGAAAAGAAGAAGAATGTGCTTTAGGAGAAATGGGAGGAGAAGAAGAATGAGGGGAAGAATGAGAAGTGTTCTTCACCTTCTGTTGATGTTGATTCCCACCTCTGGAAGAGCTCTCCTGTGATGAATGAGATTTGTGATATGCACCAACTTTCTCCTCTGCAAGAATGGCATGGTTGAATGCCACATCCAAGGTGAGGAAAACATTGAACTTGATTTCCCTTAAAATTTGATCTTGCAAGCCACGAGTGAACTTATTAATTAAATCCTCTTCTGAATATTTCACACCAAGAAGCACCCTTAGCCTATTAAATTGGAAAATGTAGTCAGAAACAGACATACTATAGGCTTACCTCAATCTATACCACTTGGTAGTGAGGTCACTTTGGTAGTTTGGTGGAAAGAATGTGTTTTTTAGAATTTGGATCAATTCTTTCCAAGTCATGGTGGCATTATGGCTTTGTCTTTCTACAATTAAAACTTTTGCTAAGCCTATGAGTTTGATTGTAGCAAATGCAACCTGTTCATCTTCAGGAATTTCAGCATAAGCAAACCAAGTTTGCATATCCAAAATCCATGTAGACAAGACATCAGGATCCCTAGATCCGTCATACAATTTGACCTCACATTTAGCTTTACTGGCATGATTGTGATGAATTTTTATATCTCTAGGGGTTAATTGCACCACAATGTCTTTTACCTTCTCTACTAAAATGTCTACTATAGTAGTAAGGTTTTCCATGTTTGATTTGAGGTCTTGAGCCATATGTTTTCGAGTATATGCCAGACTAGGAGGATTACAAAATGGATGCAAGAACTTAATCTAGGCTTAGGAATTTGACAATTTTCCTAATGCAAGAATTGCCTAGATTTTTACAATAATTTGCCTTCCAAATTTTACAAAAATGGGCTATTTAAAGTGCTTTTACAAAATTAAATCAAATTTTGCAATTACAAATTAGCACTAAAAATTTGAAAAATTAGCCCTTACAATGCCAAAAATTGGTTAGGAGGCAAAAATAAATGGTCAATTTTGCTAAAATTGCTGAAATTGCAAAAATAATGGCAAAAATTGACTTAAAATTGAGAAAATTCACCTCCTTTGTAGTTTGTGCAGGTTTTGGGACCAAAAAGGTATAATTTGAATTCAATTTTTTGAATTTTTTCCCTCCAACAGTTAAAAATTTTAAAATTTGTACCAAAAATTGTTTCTTGCCACAAAATTTCGAATTCACACTAAAAAAATTGTTTTAATAGCATGGTCAACTGCACTGTGTTTTCAGAACAATCAACGATCATTTTTTTTGTACGTCCAAGCACACCGGTCAACACCAAAGCACCAACCAACTTTGATTTGAAATACCACCTGGTGTATGAGCACCTACAAATGGCATTGTGAGTGCTAGTGTGAGTGTGCAGACTGGCCAACAACACTAGGCAATAGCCTAAGCACCTATTGGCATATATGAAGCACTTGTTATTGCTGCCCACCCTCCAATGTGGGACTAATGTGCAAGTCCTTTTGTGCTTTTCTCTCGTCCGTCATCGGTTGGAAATGAAGAAATTAATCGATGGTAAAAATAAATTAAAAACCTTTGAAATATTTTAATATTTGTTGTCGTCCCTCCTTTGACATCAGAGGAGGTCTCTCTAGCATCACCGAAAATTGTATTTCACATCGGATTGATTTGCTGTGATTTTATCGATTAATTACCCTCATCATAAAATGGAATTCCCTACTAAAGAATGTGTTTTTACTCACCAACAATTGTTCTCTATCATCAAAACTACATGAAAGCCACTAGGACAACACCAAGAAATGGTGTTTTGTGCATCATCTTTCAAACACAACATCGAAAGTCTTACGAAATATTGAAGGTAAAAAAAGTTCACGATGATGTAAACCCTAGCTATGTGCTGGTGTTTGGACAGTGTAAGATCTGTTGTTGGCCACTGTCTATACTACAACAATTCTCAATTACATGGTTTACCATGTGGTCATCGATCCGGTGATGTCAGTCGACCATCATTCGCTGAGGGTCGCATGGCTGGTGGTTGACCAGTTGCTGGTCGATGTCGGCATCAGATGGTCACTGGTGGCACTGGTAATAATTCATGAGGGTGGTGGCTATTGATTGCAAGATAGGTAAATGGTTGGCTGGCCACCTCTCTTGGGTTGCCATACAAAAATAGGCTCTGCCTATTTTAATAAGATATCAAAATATCTAAAAAATTTCATGCAATTTTTTTTTGAAAATTAAATATTAATTTTAATAAAATATTAATATTAATATAAAATTTTAATGTCTTCTCCTTTAACTTGGAGTAAACACTATCCACTTCTCATGCAAGAGATTGAATTCATGCCAATAGATTGTTCAAACCTTCTCTTGGAAGATTTCGGTAAGTGGTGCTTCCACGGCAGACTCTTCGAAAAACCTCCTCTTGGCCACAATTTGGCCTCAAACTTTGGAATTCCTCCTCAAATATCTTCCTTTGATCTTCTAATCTTCAAAATAGACAAATATTTTTTCTTCAACCAAGAAAATTTTTCTTGCCCTCACAAGGCAATTGATTTATCCTCTGGTTTCTGCCAGGGATATTTGGTGCAGGGGTAATTTCTACCCTCTGCTGCCTCAAATTCACCTAATGTTGTGGGTGGCTTCAAGCCAATTTCTAAAATCTACCTAGGATCTTTATGAGCTAGTTGTTAACTCCAACTAGACACCTAGCAAAAAATGGATCAACTTGCCTTCCTTTATGCAAAAACTAATCCTTGGAAATATGATACCAGTGATGTAGAAACTCAACGTGAAGCTCATTTCTTTATTAATGCAATGTAATATATAATAAATACAATAGAATGTCATGTGATTAAGTTGTTGTAACAAGTTGCCAAACATGGCCAACCACTTAACTAACAAATAACCATCTACTAAAAAAATGTGACAACTAACTGCTAGAAGACAAAGAAGATATCTAATAGCTAACTAAACATCCAAACAACTTAACAACCTATTTCTAACATGGGCATACTATGCCTCATGTGAATACAAAGTGCATGAAATAGGAAATTAATAAAATAACAATAAATAATAAAATATTAACTTATACTTAAGTGGATAAGCCTAAGTATCCTCAACATGCTCCCTCTTGTTTGGCACCTCAATACTCCCACACAAGGTGTGTGGGATAAATGTTTATAAAGCTTCCAAAAACATAATTAAACCACCATGCAAAGAAACAAACCAATCCTATCCAACCATGTGGTAACTGAAGATAAGATTTAATCGATATTCAATAGAGGTCAATCTAGGTCATCATGAGACCTCAACATGCCATGTGTCCATATATATGTGCCTCCAACTGATGCAAGGTGAACCTTGCTTGGTGGATCCCATGACCATCGAGTGGTGGTCAACCAAATAAAGGATCCTAGTTCCTTTTATGGTGCTAATGTGCCCTCACACCTCTCGTGTGGGATAAATGATTAACATTTATTTAATAATATTTCTCCTACTTGAGAGAGTAGTTCTTTAATATTGCGATAGCCAATCACATGAGACCACATACCATCCAGAGGACAAGCAATTCAAACAACCCATTGAAAATGCATAGTATGGGGCCATGTGTTGAGTTGAGTGCCTCCAATTGGTGCTAGGTGGATCCATGAGGAGTAGCCCCTGACCATCATATGATGGTTGAATGAATAAGGGACTGTGTTCCTATTTAAGGCCCACTTGGTCCCCCGTATTTCCCATGTGGGATAAATAAGTGGGAAGTCCTAAGAGGCCTTTCCCTTGCTCACACCCTACCAAGAATGGAGATACCATGTTGTGATGGTGCAACAACAACAAGGCATAATATAAACATCTAAATCTAAGGTTTATACCATAGGTGTCTCTTGAAGCATGACAACAAAGAAGAAAAATCAAAGATGTCTGTAAAATAGGGGGATTCATGAGGTAACCAACTCGACATCACACACTTGGTCATGCAATAGGAAAAGCTAACACAAGGGAGGTTTAAAGGCTTCATCAGAGCCACCTTCCATGAGGCAGGATGCAGGAAACACCATAGTCAAAAACATAGTACAAAGACACAACAAAGTAGAGCATGCCATGGAAAGAGTGCATACTAAAGATAGTTTGTTGAGATGGTTTCAACAAACGAAGTTTAGGTGACATTAAATAGATCAAAAATCTCTCAAAACTTTCAAATAAAGAAATTTCAAAAAGGTCCAACACCTTAATGTGTACAGAGCGCATCTAAGAGAGAAATACGTAAACGCAAGCAAGTTTTAACAATTCTAAAATAGCTGCATCAAAAGTGATCCAAAGCTCAAGTCATACAAAAAAATAAAACCAATAGAAAGGGTATATTGATATTAATGGTATTTCAAGTCTAACTATGGGTTTTAACCTATATGTCTTTAAGCGGGTAGAAAAATTCATTAAAATAAATCATAGTCCCTTAGTATTAATAACATTAACCATTAACAAGCTATTAAGATGGAGGACCCAACCTGATTTTCTAGAGCGAATAGCCTCTGAAAGCCTTCAAGGCTAAGCTTTCTCATTCTTCCATTTCACTCCCTTTTCCTCCTCAAGCCTCTAATTCTTTTCCCCTCCTCCGAATGGCCCTCCCCTCTAGCCATTTTCTCCTTTTTTTCCTTTTTCTCCTCCTTCCAAATGCTTACCATGCACCAACCCCAAGAAAATCATTGTCGACATGTTTCTTTCTTCCAAGTTGCCAAGGGGAGCGTACTTTTCATTAATACCAACCCCCTTGCTCAGACCCCCCTAACATGGGAACATTAATTCCCCATTTTAAATTTTCCACCTTATATATATATATATATATTTTTTGTTTGCTTTATTTGAAAGTTAAAAGGGTTTTTATATAATAAATGCATTACAACCCATGATGTTAGTTACTTTAATTAAAACTAATGCATGCATGGAAATTTTTTAATAATATTCAAATCAATCTATTATATTTCCACAATATAATTTAATCCAAAAATATATAATTATTTAATTAATTTCCCTAATTAATTAATTCAATCCAAGAATATATATTTTCGTGATTAATTAATTTTTATTAATTAATTAATTCATTCAATCAAATAATATATAATCCCTTAATTAATTAATAACCCCAATCAATTAATTCAATCAAATAATATATAATTACCTTTTTCTGTGGTACCTTGATCTCGATGGTTGACTTCCTAGCCAACTTCAAGTGTACTTGGTCTTGCAAATCAATAATACATCAGAGGTACCATATCCTCAAAGCAATAAAACAACATCAATATTGCATAATCATCCAAATGCATCAAAACTAAGCATCAAGTCATCATTTATCAATACATAGTCCATCATGCAAAGAGTCTTTCCAAGGTGGGTAATGACAGTATAGGCTCTCTTCCTAGATGAAAGAATCCTTGAGCCCCTCTACCATTGTAGCATCCATCTTCTTGCATTACCTTCTACTATGTTTTCTATTTTGGGAAGTATTGCAAAGGAAACATCCATGTAAGGGCCTCTTATATAGACTTATGAATCTATCATAGGTGTTTCTCCATTGTCCAATTTGTCCCTCTTTTTTTGTGTATAGCTTGCATTTTTTCCCCATAAGAAGACTTTTGTGCACCATTGATGCTCTCTTGTTTAGTCCATTGTTGTAGCCATAATGTTTTCCTTTCAATGCCTTAATATGTGTTCCGTTTTGCTACCTTATTAGCTAGCTATATTATTTTTAAAAGTTATATTTAGCTTTTTATTTACTTGGCTATTTACACAAAAATATGCCATGTTTGCCCACACATGGTAGAGGTGATTTCTTGCAATTTATCCTAGGAATCTACAATGTCCTAACCATATTATGCCAAATTTGAGTTTCTCCTCATGATAGATTTTTTGGAGCTCACAACTCCCATTCGGTACTTCTAGATGTTGTTTTTGTTATGCTATGCTCCAAAGGATCTTATGGATTTGTCCATGTATGGTAGCCATAGATGATTATTTTGAACAAATCCAATAGCTAGGATCCATTTTATTGAGCATTGAAAGTTTCCAAAAGCATATTTATCATCATGTCATGTTCTATTTGATTTTCCCCTTTTGACCCATGTTGGCTTCTCATAGACTCTTCTTGATTCAATGGCCAAAATCATCAAATTTCAAGCTTTAGAAAGACTTATAACCGACTGTTGAGTCTGATTGTTCTTCCAAAAAAAATCTCCCATGGTTGTGGTTGTTCTACCATAATTATTTCCATGCTAAGTCTTGTTCTCATTTTGTCAAATAATTTATTTCTACATGTATATTCTAGACACATTTTCTTGTAATATTTCCTTTTAGTTCTTCATATCTTTCAATATATAAGTGTTGCAAACCTTGATTAGATATTTGGACTAGTTTCCTAATACAAGGGATGATTATATGATTTTGGTTCAATCTCAAATGTCCTTTCATTTTTTCCAACAAATATTTGGACAAACACACACAAAATAGAGAAGGTACATTAACAACCACTATATCTTGTATCATTGCAAGATATAGACATCCGTATATCATCATCGAGAATCTTTTTATAAGACCAATTTTTTTTTTCTAATTTTCTTTTAAATCGAGACCTCTTGGGTTTTGTTTAGCTAAAGGTTAATCCTATGCTTTTGCAAACCTCTTGATGTATAATTGTAATTTCAACTTCTAAATATACCATACAATTATGTAGTATGCATACCTTTAGGGAAAGAGATAAATAAAAATGAATGGGTTGGAAATTTTCCATACCTAAGGATGATATATTTATTATTAAGTTCAATTGACTATCATTTTTCTTTGATTCTTCAAGAGACAACTCATCTAAATCTACTCTAGCTGCTAATAAGTCTCTTCTCATATCTCTCATGTACTTTGTAAGGTCGTTCTTCATTTATCCCAAAACTTCCTATGCTAAGGTCGAGGATTTGAATAAGCCTTGAAATTGAATTATTGTTTTAATCCTTTGTATATGAGTCATAGATAGAAAATACTTCTTATATAGTTCAATTATCTATTGTCTTAGTGGTTATGCCTCTAAGTATGATTATTTGAGCATGTGATTATGGGTCTATCTTTTGATTCTATGCATATATGGACCCTAATAATAATATAGGCTATTTACCATTTCGTGTTGACTATTGGTGGGAGTCATTTCTTTTGAGCATGGTTATTCCATATCTAATGCAAAATCTACCACATCTTCCATCCTTGGGTATTCTCATAGGGACACATGATGTAGACATCCTCCATAAACAAGAGTTCTACTAGTATGGTTGCACGTAGCCGAGACTTTGAATTTCTTTTGCATGCTACCATTAAGATAATTTTTAATTTCATATTTTGTAGAACACTCATATTGAGGTTTTATCTTGGGCTAGGAGAGTTGCTCCCTTTTTTTGACATTTTCAATCAATTTTTGGATCAAAGATTTTAATTCTTGTTATGTTTAGAGTTGATATGCATGTATAGTAGGGGTGAAACCTACTATGGGAGGGTGGGATGAATACAACCTATAATATTTGTAGTATGGTTCATAAGGCACCTTTAGAGATGGGTCATATGGGTACACAATGCTTTTAGGAGGGAACTTTCCTCCTATCATGAGCATATTTTTTGTTAGTATAATTTCTTGAAAAAATTGTGGGAACCTTTTCTCCTTAGACTATTGAATTAGAATATTTAAGTTAGGATGGAAGGCATGAATATAATAAAGGTATTCTTGGGAATGATAAGGTTGAAATTATTTAGGGATTCTCTTCCAACTCCTTTAAACCAAACATTAAAGTAAAAAATACTTTCATGGGGGAATCTTCAAATGGAGGAAAAATGGGTATGTAATAGAAATGGATCTTTAGGATCATCAAACTCAGTGATAAGAGCTTTGGCTAATTTGAGCTAAGTACTAATGCTCTTATCTTCTAAGGACCTGTACCATACAAATACTTTTCCCTTGAAATATTGGATGAGTAGTCTAATAATTATATCTTCAAAGATAATATCATACATGATTATTCACATAATCTTGAGCTCTCTAATAAAGTGATATGAAACAACATGATTCATCCCATTGGGTGTGCCAAAAGACTAAAATATTGGACTAAAATTTTCCATATATGGTAATGTGCCCTAAAATCTAGCCAACAATTTAGATTGGATGAAATGATATTTCTCTCAATTTCAACCTTTGAAGAAGGCCAAATTTTTGGGATGATTATATATTTAGTAGGAAAAGGGTTAAGGAAGAGTAAGGGTTAGAGATATTTAATATAAATGGATGGGATATAGTGTACCAACATTGGATTTCACTAAGCAACATGCTAACACAACTAATTTATATGATACTTAATAGACCAACCATTATCAATTGTAATCATATATTCATTCAACTTAAATAATTTATTTTAATCATTCCAAGGACTTAAACAATTAGTAATCCAATAGCAATCCAAAAAGCAAATTTTACTTTAATAGAATAAACTAAGCATTTAAGTGTAACACAAATGACTTAAAGCAAGAAATGCATTTAAAAACTAAAATCACATAGTAATAGAGGTCAAACAACCATCACTTAATTAGTTGGTAGAAATATTACATAGAGATACCACACAAGGACTATAGAGCCAACCCTTGTATCAGGAGTATTATGGTTTATGTATAGGCTGCATATTGAAACTTGGAGTGTAAGATTTTATGATTATTTATAATACTGTTACAAAGACAACTTGGAAAATATTCTAAAAGCTGAGGTGCCTTCCTCATATATTTATTTACACTTGAATTTAAATTCTTATGAATCCCACTTCGTTGATCTACAACTGCTCTCTATAAGCGTATGATCAACTATAATAAATCTATCATAGATATCACTTTCATGCTTGAGTGGCTCTAGGTTGGCCAACTAGAAAGTACTAAAGTGGTTATAATGCCTTCTTATAATCACTTTAGCTTTCAAAATCACCATTCTAGTTGTGTAATGGGTAGCTTCAATCTTATGTGTTCTGCACAAAGTCGATCTTGGAAGCAAAGGCACTGACATTATCACCAAGGGAAGGTTGGTTTTACGTGTCCTAATTTTGGGCATCATGACTTTGAAAAATTTGATTGCACATTATTGGGATTTTTATTTTTAATTATTACATCATTGCTAAGGTAAGTCTATCTTTGGGTACCCTGATATCATGCATCATGGCTTTGTGCAATCAGCTTCTAATGCATCCTTTTTTACTTTTGTTGACATCATTGTCTACATGATATTTACTTTGAGA
The DNA here is from genome assembly GCA_028583015.1 of Wollemia nobilis. Lineage (NCBI taxonomy): Eukaryota > Viridiplantae > Streptophyta > Pinopsida > Araucariales > Araucariaceae > Wollemia > Wollemia nobilis. The sequence continues at coordinate 1,201,665 of JAQPPZ010013020.1, read as the reverse complement.
AATCATGGTTTCATGCATTGAGAATTTACACATTACCAAAGTTTCATGACATCATGTTCACATTATTGTTATGAGGGGGCCAATTTTGTGAAACCATAACTTTACACACTCTAACTATGAAGATCCTAACTTCGTGCAATGACTTCATACAATATCAGGTTCTAGTGTGGCTATGCTAACTGTAGAGGGGAAAAATTCCCTACCACGTATAATTCTTGGTTGGATCCACAAGAGAGAGCCAAGGTGACCGCGAGGGTATGTTGTTCTCTACACTTGGTGCTAGGGGGAAGGGTTCACCAGGAATGGTTTAAGGACTCGCTCCAAGTCCTCAGGATATTCAGGATAGTTTGATGTATTCAATTTCAAGACAAACACCTAAGTTTGGCCTTTCTAGATCTAAGCTAGAAAAGATAAAGGACAATGCAAAAAATAGAATAGGATAGCTAAAAATAGAATGCAAGCATACAAGAGCTAGCCTAAAAATGATTCTTTATTTTGAATGCTCACTAACCTAGGGTTTATTTCAAAAAACCTTTAAAGCAGAGATATACAAAATAGATGCACAAAAATTATCCCTAGATGCAAACTAAATGCCTTTCACTTTCAGATGCCTAGGAATCAATAATTAAATCATATCTTCAACCAATAGAATGATTAGAGCACTTATCTAGACCGGTGGTTGATTTAGCTTTTTCTACCTCTTGTCCAATGATATCAAGAATACCTATTTCTGCAAGATCACTCATGAAACACTAAAAAATAGAATTAGCATTAGGGGGCCTGCTTAGGCCACTATGTAATAGATCTTGGAGGCACAACAGTCAAGCCCCCTAGGTCCTTTTAGATGACCTTTTAATACAAAAGTAAAAATTGACCTTTGGAGAATTAATCATAAAATAAAAATACAGTAATAGAGAATAGAAAATAGAATGCAACAGTATGATCTAGAAGCAAAATGGAATGCAATAGTGAAAACAGAATCTTGAAATTGCCCCTAGTGTGCCCTAGGGAAAAATCATGCCTCACCTAGAGTGGGCATGATAACGCAACAACAAAGTCATGCCCTGCTTGGATGGGGTATGATTTTGATTTTGTAGATTAATTTTCCCTAATTAGGGTAAGTGAAGTCACGCCTCACTAATGCCGGTGCATGATATCACTGTAGACTAATGAAAAATAAAAAGTGAGTGTAGAAGATGAAATAAATGCCAAAAGGTAAAGGGAAACCCTAATGGATATCGTAAAAGTAGGTAGAGAAGATTGAAGTATCCGAGCGGGCACTCTATCTCTCCGAACTACACCATGGATCCACCAAGTCACACAACAAATCAATCCAATCCATGCAATAGAAGATCAAATCTAAAATTCGCACTTTGGGGTTAGCTTGTAGTAAAGAAAATAAAGGAAGAAGAATGAACTATCATAAATATTTTGAGCTTAATCAATAATCATAATTTTGCATTACTCGCATATCACATTGCACTTAAAAACTTTGCATCTATGATTTGGCAAGAACATTCTTCCTTTTATAGATAAAATTGGAGGAAAAATAGAGGAAAAATAAACCCAAAGTCGATGCCAAAACATGTTGGAGGGTTTAAACCTGGGTCTAAGCGGGCTCAAAAGAATAAAATAAAATTAAATTAAAAATTAGGTTAAAAACCATGAAGTCATGTCCCATCCTAATGGGGCACGATATCATTTGTGTGAAGTCATGCCTCATAAAGATGGGGCACGATTTTGCTAAAAGAAAAATAAATTAAAAATGAGGGGTAAAGAGGTCTTCCCTTGCTTTTGGCAGGGGTGAGGGACCTCTTAAAGGTACTAAGGAAGATTTCCCACTCAAAGTGGGTCAATTTTTTATGTCTATATTTTACCCCCTCTTTGATGCATTTATGGCCTAATAAATGCATCAAGGAAGGATGTAGACTCCTGCAGGAAGCATACAACAAGCACAAAGAAGGGGTGGCTAGGTTTAGGTAAAGGGGTGGTGTAAGAGGGGTATCACAAAGGATACTCTAGACCCTTACACACTAGGTGAGGCATTACTACCATTAATGCCTCTATGGCTAGGGTGCCCCCTCGAGTTTTGAAAGGAAAGGAACTTCCTTAAGAAACTTGAAAAGGCAAAAGAGAGAAAGCAAAATATAGAAGGAAACAAAACAAGTGAAGCAAAACAAAGATTACTGGGTATAATATGAATCTAATGCAGCTAGCATGAAATGCATGGAAGAAAAAGAGGGGAAGAAGGGAGAGAAGAAGAGAGGAAATAAAAAATTGTGAAGTGGAAAAAGAAGAAGAAGACAAAGATAAAACTCCAAAGGTCAACCATCTAAAATCGAGAAGGAAGCTAGATCAGAACCCTGACTAGAGGGTGTTATGCTCAAAATATGGTCCATGTATGGAGTGAAGAACCCGCTATGGGTGTAGTACTCACTAAATATGGACCAATAAGTGAAGTGTATAGTGTAACCCACTATGGGTGGTTGCTCACTAGTGACTGTTGTGGGGTGATTACCCGCTAGGATGTATGTCGAGGCCTACTATCAATGGCCAAGGAGTTGATCCTGTAATGGGGTGTTGGGCCCATTGAGTCAAAGAGAGACATAACTTGATAGGGGTGTTATAGTGTATGTTGATGTAAAATGATGTATGTAATGTATATGCTAGTACTACTTGAGAAGGTGTATGCGCATGTATGTATGGACCAATCAATATGAGCATAACACGATGTGAGTGTGTGCATGTGCTAGAAGAAATAAGAGGAAGAAAATGAGGAGCAAATAATTGTGCGTGTGTACCCCCAGCTTGAAGTTTCAACTAGTGAAAAGTCAAGAGGGAGGAAATGTGCAAAAAAAGAGAGAAGAATGTATATCCTTATCTGAACAAAGAAGATAAAGGAGAAATAAGAATCATGCAAAAGGACAAGGACATACCAAAAGAGGATTGCATTCCTTGACTTGGAGGAGAAATGATGATCATTGTAAAACTTTCAAATTCAAGGAATACAAGAAGAAGAGAGAAGAGAAGAAAGAGCAAAGGAAGCAAAGAAGAGAAGAAGGGATGAAAATGCATGGGCCCTAGGTTGGGGCTTCGCTAGGCATCAGAACCCTAGTGAAAGTGCAATGCATGTGAGCTATGACCTAACTAGGTATCATCACATGCCATTGTCATGAATCCCCTAAAAGCTATATGAACAAGCAGTCATGAGCAAGCAACGATGCAAATATGACAAGCAATATGCAAGAACAGAATGATAGGCAATCATGCATAATATGATAGACAAGTATGCATAATATGTCAGGCAAACATGCAACATGATCTAACTAAATGCATATGCAATATGAAAAATAGGTCAAGCATAATATCTTTTTAAATGCATTATATTCATTGGTTCTTTAAGTTCTTTACCATCCATAGAAGCCAACTTATAAGCACCAGAACCAAATTTAGTTGTTATGACAAAGGGCCCTAACTAGTTGGGCTGAAACTTACCTCGAAGATCAACACGAGCATTAGTGTTCTTTTGGTTTTCTTTGAGGACAAGGTCCCCAACCTCAAAATAATGGTTGTAAACCTTCTTAGAGTAAGATCATCGAAGCCTATCCTGATAGGCTCACAAATGCTCTAAGGCATGGATGCACTTTTCATCCAACAACTCCAATTGGTGCAAATGCTCTGCATGAAACTCATCATCGACCTCAACATCTTGCAACAAGATGCACAAAGAAGGAACCTCTAACTCAAAAGGAAACACTACCTCAGACCCATATACCAAGACATATGGTGAGGCCCCTATGGGAGTATGCACGCTAGTACGATAGGCCCACAAGGTAGGATAAAGTTGAGTATGCCAGTCATGACCGGTCTTATTAACCAACTTCTTCAAAATCTTGATCAAGGATTTGTTGGATGCTTCGGCTTACCCATTACCTTGAGGGTAATAAGGGGTTGACCATCTGTGCTGAATCTTGTATTTAGCACAAATATTATGGATATCCTTGTTCTTGAAAGGAGTGTCATTGTCAGAAATAATCATCGAAGGAATCCCAAACCTACAAAGGATCTGGTTGAAGATGAACTTAGAAACCTGAGTTCCAGTCACCATAGCTAGAGGTATGGCTTCAACCCATTTAGTGAAATACTCAGTCATAGTAATGATAAACTTATGACCATCAGATGACACTGGGTTAACCTTCCCAATAATGTCCAATCCCCACATGGAGAATGGCCAAGGGGAAGATATCACTCGAAGGTCTTGAGAAGGAGCATGAATAAGATGATCATGGCATTGACACTTGTCACAACATCGAACATAATCACATGCATCTTTCTCCATGGAAGGCCAATAATACCCCATCCGAAGGAGCTTTTTGGCAATAGCATTACCACTAAAATGGCCTCCACATGAACCTTCATGAGCATCACTAAGAGCAAGTCGAGCTTCATCGAAGTTAAGGCATCATAAGAGGATACCTTCAAAAGAATGTCGATATAAAGTATTGCCAATTATAACAAATCGGTACGCTCTTTTGCGCAATAGCTTACATTGATTGTGATCTAAACCATCAGGCATCGAACCATCTTTAAGAAAATTAAATATGTCATTATACCATGGTTCATATGGGGAATATCCGATGGTAAAACACTCTAGGGGATCCAAACAAGAACTCAAAGATGTGGGTTCCTAGAGTTGCTGAATGATAATCAAAGCTTGATCATCTTCTAACTCCAAAGGGAACAAAGATGCAGCAGCAGCCATGGCATCCACATGGTGGTTTGAGGATCTAGGGATAGACTCTATGGTTACCTACTCAAAAGAAGACAACAACTTGGTAACAATCTCCTTATAGGGTTTAAGCTTATCATCCTGAGTCTGATAAACATCATTGATCTGATTAACCACAAGTTGAGAGTCACCAAAGACCGAAAGGACCTTAACTTGCAAAGCTAAGGCTGCTCTAAGACCAAGGATCAAAGCTTCATATTCTGTAGTATTATTTGTGCAAGAGAAATGAAGCTTGAAGGATAAAGGGATGAGCTATTTTTGTGGTGTAACTAGAATGACTCTAGCTCCAGCACCCTTCATGCATCGAGCTCCATCAAAAAACAAAGTCCAAGACTCGGACTCTTCAATTTCAACATTGAAGCACTCATCGGGAAACTCAACAACTATAGGATGGGTAGCTTCTAGGGGAGCGAAGGCTAACTGATCAACAATCACCTGACCCTTGATAGCCTTCTGACCTATGAAATTCAAATCAAACTCACTAAGGGCTAACACCCACTTAGCAGCTCGACCTAACAGGTGGGGCTTGGACATCAAGTAGCGCAAAGGATCAAACTTTGCAATCACCAATGTCTTATGGCTGAGCATGTAGTGTCTTAACTTCTGGGAAGCAAACACTATGGTAAGGCAAAGCTTCTCTAAGGGAGTGTACCTGGTTTCATAGCTGACCAAAGTTCTACTAATATAGTAGATAGCTCTCTCTTTGTTTTCATCATCATGTTGAGCCAGCATGGCTCCCAAAGCATGAGCGGTGGCTGCTATGTAAAGCAACAAATGCCTACCAGGCACAAGGGGAACTAAAATAGGTGGGGAGGTGAGATATCTTTTGAGGTCATCAAAAGCTTTCTGACACTCGAAATCCCATAAAAAACTACATCCTTCTTAAGGAGCCGAAGGAAAGGTTGACACTTATCGGCTAACTGGGCAATGAACCGATGGATAGACTACAACTTACCTTGCAGACTATAGAGCTCGATCAGGGTGTGAGGAGGAGGTATATCAATGATAGTTGCTACCTTAGTAGGGTCCACTTCAATGCCTCACCTAGACACTATAAAACCTAACAACTTGCCAGATGTGACCCCGAACACACACTTAGCGGGTTTAAGATGAACCTTGTATTGTCGAAGCCTTTCAAAGATTCATCTTAGGTCATGGACATGATCCTTTCATTCTAAGGAATGAGCCAAAAGGTCATCCACATAGTCCTGGAGAATATCATGCATCATGTCATGGAAAATATAAGTCATGGCCCACTGATAGGTAGCTCCTACATTCTTAAGGCCAAAAGGCATGACCTTCCAACAGAAGGTACCCCAAGGAGTAGTGAATGCTATCTTGGCTTGGTCCTCAGGAGCAATCATGATTTGATTGTAACCTGAGAAACCATCCATGAGTGAAAGCATTCCACATTTGGTAGTGAAATCTACAATCTGGTCTATGTTGGGCAAGGGAAAATCATCCTTGGGACATGCTAAGTTAATATCCCAAAAGTCGGTACATACTCTGATTGTTCCTTCCTTCTTAGCTATAGGAATGATATTGGAGATCCAATCAGAATAGTCGATGGCTTTTATAAAACCGATGTCAAGGAGTTTTTGGAGCTCCTCCTTGATTGAAAGGGTGACCTTCGGATGCATCTTCCAAAGTTTCTGCTTAATAGGCTTAGCACTAGGTTTAACTACCAAATGATGCATGACAAGGGAGGGATCAAGCCCTGGCATGTCGACATATGACCAAGCAAAAATATCTTGATATTATTTCAATAAATTGGTCAATTGCTCCTGCTCGTCCATGGTCAAGGCTTTGCCTAACTTAAGGATTCTAGGGGCTTCCTCAGAACCTATGTTCACATCTATGGTCTCCTCAATAAGAATGGATAAATCATCCTCAAGAGGAGGTGGGGTAGGAATCACTCCTAATTGCTCAAGGTCCTCGGGAGACATAGAACCAAAGTCCACTTGAGAACTAGAAGACTCAACCTGCGCTGCGCAAGGGACAGACCCATCAAAGCCGATGTCATTCTGAGATAAAGCCTCATCTATAACATATGACTCTGGGGTTAAGACCTTAGGAGAGGGTGGACCCTCATCCTTAACACTCCATTCTAAACCTTGATGAGATTCATCAAAGAGAAGATCTAAACAAGAAGAGTCATCTTGATCCTGTGATGAAACATTTGTAGAAGAATTTTTAGAGGAAGATTGTGATGAATTGATTTGGGTGAGATCCTCTGGTGAGCAAAATTCAAATGGATGAGGATCTCCCATGATAGAAATGATTTGGTTTTCAAATTCAAATTTTATACATTGGTGAAAAGTAGAAGGGATAACCTTCATTGCATGAATCCAAGGTCGTCCAAGAAGAAGATTAAAATATGCAGGACAAGACACCACATAAAATATTGTTTTTAAAATTTTTGGTCCAACTCTAAGAGGGAGTAATATAGTGCCACAAGCTTCTTGAGAATCATTGCTGAAAGTTTTAATGATGTCACTGGATGCAATCAAATCTTCCTTCTTCAATCCAAATTTTTGAAAGAAATGATGTGTACAAACATTAAGTGAAGAACCATTATCAATCATAACCCTTTTGATGAGAGTGTCCCCAATGTAAGCAGTGATGTATAGAGAAGAATCTTCCTGTACTCCTAAGGGAGCCATATCATTATCTAAAAATGTTAGATGAGGCTTTTGAAGAGAGCCTACAACCTTTGCCATATCACTAGGAGAAATATCTGGAGGTACTGGTTGCTGCTTCAAAATATTTATCATAGCTTCTTTATGGGCTTGAGAATTCTGTAGAAGTTCTAAGAGTGGAATATTTGCTGAATCATCCATCTTCTGTACTAAGTTTTCTTGGAGTAGTTGTTATCATTCCAACCATGTTGTTATTATATTGATGTGGTACACTTTTATAGGATACTTGGTTGGTTTATCTTGTTCTATTCTGATTCTATTGGTTGTTGGAAGATTGAAAACTACTAGTGTCAATGCGATCGACATCAATTAAATCTTGAACCACATGTTTCAACCTTTTACAAGAATTAGTCCAATGTCCTTCTACTCTATGATATGCACAATGTTGATCTACTTTATACCAATGAGTTGTAGTATCGGGTTGTCTTATAGGAGGTAATTCTATTGCTTTAGCATCCAATAGTTGCTTTAAAACTGCTTCCATAGGGATATTAAGTCTTGTGAAGTTCCTTTGAGGAGGTTTCTGAAGTACAATATTTTGTAGGTTGTTATTGACATTATTAATAGGCCTACTATCACTATTACCTCCTATATGCTTATTCTTATGTTGAGACTTAATTGGCTTATCTTCTTTAACCTTGAGTTGACCTCTTCTAATGAGAGCTTGTTCCACTTTTCTTGCTAACTCAATTGCTTGATCTAAAGATGTGATAGTAGTAGTTTCTAGAGCATAAGATAATTGTTCTTGTAAATTACCAATGAATATATCAAGCATATCTTTCTGAGACACATGTTGTCTTAATCGACCAACTAAACTTCTCCAATGAGCTAAGAATTCTGAAAAACTTTCTTCTTTACTTTGCTTTAAATCATATAAATCTCTCATTGTTACTTCCTTTTCAATATAAGCACTAAATTGATGAACAAACATCTCTGTAGTCTTCTCAAAAATTTTCAAAGAATAGTTGGGCAACCGATAATACCATTCTAATGCCACTCCAACAAGACTCTTTGGAAATGTTTTCAATAAGAGCATATCATCATAAATAAGATCATGACAAGCTATCCTGAATCCTCTCAAATGCTCTATTGGATCTTCAGTCCCTTTATAGATTGGCAATACTGGCATAGGAAAATGCTTAGGATAAGGTCTAGCAGCAATAATAGGATCCAATGGCTGACTACACATTTCTTTATAGTTGTATGTAAACCCTGAAGGTTGAATCATATCCATCCTTGAAACCAATTGATTCACAATACTTGTCAAATTTTGCATTTTTGGATTATTATGTGTGTTTCCCATATTCCCTTGACTTAGGTTGGACATGTGAAGGTTGTTGTTATATGTGGTGCCTTGTGAGAATGGAAGATTAACTTGTGGTGGAATAGAGGAAAGAATGTTGATATTAGAAGATGAAGGAGGAAATTGAGAACCATTTTGGGTGCTACTACTAGTTGGAGGAATTGGTGGATTCACTCCAATGTTGGTGGTCACAGTAGTGGCATAAGTAGGTTGATAAGTTTGATTACCATGATTCAAAGGTTCACTCAAAGGATTTACTTGAGGTGGGATATCCTTTTCAAGTAATGCTTCTTCCTCTAAGGCCATATCCAAAGCATGCTTATGATACTTATAAAAAGTCCATATATGATCAAAATATTTAAAGATGATATTCCCATTAGGATCTTGGATAGGATCAAGATGATTATCAACCTCTTCTTCTAGGTTATGATTTTCTCTATCAATTTGATCATTCTCATGAAAAATCTCATCAAACCTAAGGAGTCTTCATCCTTCCCCAAGGTCAAAAGCCATTGAGGAAAAAGGAGTAAGACAAGAAGAAGAACTAAGACCAAAAAGGAACCTATGCACTTACACACAAAGGAATTATCTTTTTAAATATTTGGCACACAATTTAATGATCTTGCTTATTGTTTAAAAAAAAGGAGGTGTTCACGTCGGGTTCACCAAATATGTAGAGGGGGAAAACTGCCCTACCATGTACAATTCTCAAAAAGGATGGATCCACAAGGAGAGAACCTTTTGTGTGATGCCATGGGGGTATGTTGTTCTCTACACTCGGTGCTAGGGGGAAGGGTTCACCAGGAATGGTTTAAGGACTCACTCCAAGTCCTCAGGATATTTGGGATAGTTTGATGTATTCAGTTTCAAGACAAACACCTAAGTTTGGCCTTTCTAGATCTAAGCTAGAAAAGATAAAGGACAATGCAGAAAATAGAATAAGACAACTTGAAAATAGAATGCAAGCATACAAGAGCTATCCTAAAATGATTCTTTATTTTGAATGCTCACTAACCTAGGGTTTATTTCAGAAAACCTTTAAAGTAGAGATATACAAAATAGATGCACATAAATTATCCCTAGATGCAAACTAAATGCCTTTCACTTTTAGATGCCTAGGAATCAATAATTAAATCAGATCTTCAACCAATAGAATGATTAGAGCACTTATCTAGACCGGTGGTTGATTTAGCTTTTTCTACCTCTTGTCCAATGATATCAAGAATACCTATTTTTGCAAGATCACTCATGAAACACTAAAAAATAGAATTAGCATTAGGGGGCCTACTTAGGCCATTGTGTAACAGATCTTGGAGGCGCAGTAGTCAAGCCCCCTAGGTCCTTTTAGATGACCTTTTAATACAAAAGTAAAAATTGACCTTTGGAGAATTAATCATAAAATAGAAATACATAATAGAGAATAAAAAATAGAATGCAATAGTATGATCTAGAAGTAGAATGGAATGCAATAGTGAAAATAGAATCTTGAAATTTCCCCCGGTGTGCCCTAGGGAAAAATCATGCCTCACCTAGAGCGGGCATGATAACGCAACAACAAAGTCACGCCCTGCTATGGATGGGGCATGATTTTACTTTTTAGACTAATTTACCCTAATTAGGGCAAGTGAAGTCACGCCTCACTAATGTCGGGTGCGATATCACTGCAGACTAATGAAAAATAAAAAGTGAGTGTAGAAGATGAAATAAATGCCAAAAAAAAGTAAGCAAACCCTAATGGATGTCATAGAAGTAGGCAGAGAAGATTGAAGTATCCAAGTGGGCACTCTATCTCTCCGAACTACACCATGGATCCACCAAGTCACACAACAAATCAATCCAATCCATGCAATAGAAGATCAAATCCAAAATTCGCACTTTGGGGTTAGCTTGTAGTAGAGAAAATAAATGAAGAAGAATGAACTATCATAAATATTTTGAGCTTAATCAATAATCAAAATTTTGCATTACTCATATCACATTGCACTTAAAAACTTCGCATCTTATGATTTGGCAAGAACATCCTTCCTTTTATAGATGAAATTGGAGGGAAAAAGGTGGGCAAAATAAACCCAAAGCCGATGCCAAAACATGCTGGAGGGTTTAAACCTGGGTCTAAGTGGGCTCAAAAGAATAAAATAAAATTAAATTAAAAATTAGGTTAAAAACAACGAAGTCGCGCCCCGTCCTGATGGGGCACGATATCGCTTGTGCGAAGTCGCGCCTCGTAAAGACGGGGCACGATTTCGCTAAAAGATAAAACAAATTAAAAAGGAGGGGCAAAGAGGTCTTCCCTTGCTCTTGGCAGGGGTTGAGGGCCTCTTAGGGGCATTACAAGGAAGATTGCCCACTCAAAGTGGGTCAATTTTTCGTGTATACACTAACATCACTCTAAAAAAGAGCCCATTTTTTAGCTTCGTGATATTGTGCAATTCCTATAGCCATCAACATTTAGCCAAAATTAAAAAAATGGTTGTCTTTTGAATTACAAATGGGATCATGAGTTTGATCTAGAATTCCATAGATACAGGGGATAAATATATGGATTCAATAGAAGAGCAACTAGAATTAGTGGATGTAGAACCTCCAATCAATAATCATGAAGAAAAGTCTCCTAGCCTTTTTTTGAATGCCATTACAAAAATATTGACACCAAAATGCATGATAGTCCATTAATTTCTTAAAGGGTACAAAGTTTTGATCCTATTGAACTCTGGTAGCATTGATAAATTTTTTGATCCTAGTGTAGCCAAAAGAGTAGATTTTTTCATCTATGGTCATGATCAAGTCCAAGTAAAAATTACTAGTTGAAATATCATGACTTGTAAGGGGAGGTGTCAAAATACCCACCTCTCCATAGGTGATTATCATTGTCATATTGATCTCTATGTAGTTACATTGGATGGAGTGGACATTTCATTAGGAAACCCTTGGCTATGAACATTAGGGATGGTATCATGGAACATTTTAGAAATTTGGATGCTATTCACCATCAATAGCATAACACACACTATTTATGGAGTGAAATATGGAAAATATAAGGTTATAACATCCCATAATATGTAGAGACTTATTAAGAAGGATCATAGGGAAATTATAGGTAGATTTTTCTAAATTTAACTATGTTATCTAAGATGAAAGGATGCCCTCATATTTGTGAGTAATTTTAACCAAGAATCAATAGGTCTTCACTAAATCTAAATATCTACTACCCATTTGGCTATAATTGAATCAATTTAATTCTTAGGGTTTGAGTTTTAAAAATTTGGCTAGATAGGTACCCTTGTCATCAAAATAATGAGATTGAGAAATTGGTGAAATACTGGAATTAGGGTTAATATTTCCAAGCATAAGTCTTTTTTCAATCCTTGTCTTGTTGGTTACGAAGAAAGACAATTCATGGAGAAAGTGTGTGAAATTTTATAAAATCAATAATATAACTACCAAATATAAGTTTCTCATTCCTATGATTGATGACTTGTTGGATGAACGACATGATGCTTAATAATTTATTAAATTGTACCTCAAATCAAGGTACCACTAAATTTGTGTTCATGAGGAGGACATCCCCAAAATTTTTTTTAGTATCCATGAGGGACATTATTAGTTCTTGCTCATGCCATTTGGCCTCACTAATGCAACATTAATGTTTCAAGGATTCACGAATAAGTTTCTAAAACAAATTTTAGGACCCATGAGGGGCATTATGAGTTATTGGATATGCTCTTTGGCCTCACCAATGCACCATTAACTTTTCAAGGTTTACTGAATAGGGTTTTAAACTCCTATCTATGAAATTTTGCATTGGCATTTTTTGAAAATATATTAGTCTACAACAAAACATGAGAAGAACATGTATAACTTGTTGATAAAGTTTTGGACCTCCTACAACAATACCATTTAAATCTTATGGCCAGAGATGGTGTCTGCATAAATCTAAAAATGATTTAGGCCATGAAGGAGTGGCCAAAGCTCTAAAAATTGAAGAACATTTGAGGATTCCTTAGCCTTACATGTTATTATCAAATGTTTTTCTAGGACTATTGGCGGATAGTGACCCATTTGATGGCTATGGTTCAAAAGGATACCTTTACATGGAATAATGTAATCAAGTAGGTTTTTTTGCTTTGAAAGATGCCATGTATCATACACCAGTCCTATCCATACCTAATTTTTCTAAAATATTTATAATAAAAAATGATACCTTTAGAGTAGGATTGGGGATGGTTCTCATGAAATAATATTAGCCCCTTGCATTCATAAGCAAGGCCTTATTAGGAAAAAATATTACCAAATTAAATTATAAGGAAATGATGGCTATTGTCTTTGTCATCCTCCATTGGTGACTATACTTGTTAGGAAGAAATTTCATCATCAAGATAGATCATCATAGCCTTAAGTACCTCTTGGAATAGAGTATTTATTTCATTGAGCAGTAGAAATGAATTGCTAAGCTCTTAGGATATGACTATGAGATATTCGCTTGCAAGGAGAAATACAATGTGGTTGCTTATACACTTTCTAAATTGCTTGAAACACATGATATTATCTAAGTATGATTGGATAGAGACACTTAAGTTAAAATGGAAGGGAAATACCACACTAGTGAATATAATTTAGGACTTACAAACAATAACAAAGACCCATATTGGTTACTCATGGAGGTAGGGGGAAGTATGCTATAGATTGTTGGTCTCAAAATCTTCCTATGGAAAGGTTGTGCACCTAGAGACCTTGAACAACATTGAATGACCTTAAAGTTTTGGATATATTTATGGTCAATTCATGGAGGAGATTGGTTCCTTGAGAGTCCTACCTAACTACTAATAGAATTAATGAGGGGTGTAAAGGGTGCTGAAATAAAGAAATGTAGCTAAAGCTAGAAATTATAAGGGTGAAGATTTAGCCATATCAAAATACATGCATTAATAATCATAAACCATAAGAAACTAAATAAATCATCTAACATACCAACCAATTTTATTCTCAATTAAGATTAATTGTATCTACTTGAAAGAAAATTCTAGAACAAGAGAATGAAACACATAGAATCCAAATTACATACTTAAAGCTAAGTTATTCAACTAGTCTCATAACAGAAATAAGCAAACATTCATACATACATGAGACAACACGGAGGACAGACATCAATCCACTTATATTTCTTAAATAGAAAAATACTTTTACATGTAAGTTGTAAAGACTTAAGATCCAACCATTTTTATGCTTTACATCCTACTATATATAGGTTTATACAATGGATTTTGTTACTAATGATCATGATGTTTGATTGTAGAATGTTGTTATGTTAGGAGAGTGTCCAAGTTGTATGTTGCCTTCTATTGAACAATCATGCTATTTAGGAGTGGGCTCTGCTACCTACATCTAGTCCTTTAATTCATCCAACACATGATAATTATGTTGCTCCACGATGTTTGTTTGCATGCACCTAAAAGTAGTGGGTTGTGTTGGATCCTCAAAATCCAACTTGAGTTTACCCCCAATTTTTAAAATTTTGGTGTCTATGAGTCTTTGTATTAGGTATTTTAAAATTTACAATATCCCCTTAGTCCTTTTTAATTATTGCAAACTTTTGGTCTTTTTGAGTCCTGTCTCACCCTTCAAGAGCATTTTTGAAAGAATTTGTGGAATCAAGATTAGGGCTTATTTTGGTTTTCCTAGGATCTTAAATCAATAATTTTTGCCCTAAATTAGTTTTAATTAATTATTTTTGACCTCCAAGGCTCTTAAATATTTAATTAAAATTTTCCCTTTTATATATATGGTTTAATTATATATTGAATTAAATTAAATTAAATTATATTAAATTTAATCAAATATCTAGTTAATTTTAATTATGTATTTAATTAAATTTAATTTCTCCCTTTCCCCTAAAATTATTCCACTTTCCAAGCCTTAACCCCATCCTATACACTCCCTATTCTCTTTTTATTTTTCTCCCTACTTCCTAACCTGCCCCTCACCCCTTATGTTAAAGCTTCCTCCAAATAAAAAAATTAAAATGGGGGGCACCTCCCATTCCTCCTCCCTAACTATCCTACCTTTTCCTTAAGGCCTAACCCACTATGGTCAAACCCCCCCCTCTTTTCAACCACATAAATTACCTTTCAATAAAACAAATTTTTTAATAAATATATAAAAAATAAAATAAAAAATCAATCGAACGATGCATGCATGACCGAGGGAAAACACACAACTCCAAGAACCTTAACATGATCACAACATGTGTCATCATTTTATTGGTAGGAAGAGATCAATGGCCTAGGTAAAAGTGTCTAATCCCACGATGTAGATTTTAGCGATGGGTAGTAGGATTTTTAAGCACTCTAATTAGAGTGTGGTAGCAAGATATAGTGGGTACAAGTGCATATGGGGAGATGAGTTTATATTTTGGGTTTGATATTTTATCCCATATAGGGGAGGTGGGTGGCCCCACGTAATTTATAAGCATGGGGGTACCCATTGTTAATCGACAATGGTGGTCATGTCCCCCCCCCTCATGGGGCCATGTGGGACCACCTACGTAGAGGCCCCACATAGGTGTCCTGTAGTCTATTTTGGTGCCATTTGGGCGCATGCAGAGGACCACCTTTCAAGCAAAAATGTGCATTATAACCTTTGCTAGGGTTTTAATTAAAGCCTTTTTAATTTTATTGTTTTTATTATTATAAAAAAATAAAAATAAATAAATAAATATAACAATAAAAAAAAGAAAATTCAAAGTTTTCTTTTCCAACGACCATATAGTGTATATTTTTTTTATCCACGAAATATTTTTTCCCCTAAGGTTTATTTATTTTTGCATGATTTAATAGTATAAACAAAAGGAGTCATTTTTTTAAAGAGATCAAAGGTGATGGAGATAGTGGCTATTATGGGCCATTTCTAGGATCCAAATAAGAAGCAATAAGAGGTCATCATTCAACTCTAAAAATTGTAGTTATAAGAGATGATTCTTATCAATATTGAGGGGTAATTTTAATTAACTAAGACCACTATACATCATAAAATGATAACCTTATAAATACAATCAATATTATGGATCAAATATGGAGGTAGTTGCAGTTATGTACCATCATCGAGCTTTGAATGAGAACCAATTTACAGGCTATATAAGAGAGTTGTTGGAGTAGTAAAAAGGGATCAAGTTTTTGCATAGTAATATTTTGTAAGAGGTATATGAGAGTTCCCTTCCTTTGTCAGTTGTATTTTTCTTTTTGTGTCTTGTCTACTCACCCATTTTTCTTTCCCATTACTATGCAAGTGTTTTCTGAGGATGTGCCCAATTTATTGAGATCATTTCTAGTGGCTAATATTGAAAGTCAGGAGGCTCTTTGTTATATCATTTAAATGAAGAATTTTAGTTCTTTATTGCATCATTGAATGGAGAACTCATTTTTATTTGCTTAGTGTGATCTGATTATCTTGATTAGAATCCCATTGTAATGATCTATTGATAAATATAATCTTGCTTCCTCATTTTAGCATTTTGTACACAGTTTTGTTTGTTGTCCTATTTATATGTTACCTCATTTGAATGTGTAATTGAAACATTCTTTCACTAGCATGCTTAATAACCTTTGTGGCAAATTATGAATGAATGTGGTTGGATCAGTTCTATCTTCTTCCCCTTACCTATTCTTCATATTTTAAAGTTTGGCTAAAATTACCTAATGGATAAGACATCGATCTACTGATTGAAGCATTAGCTGGAAGTTACTTCGAAGCTTGGTCAAATTTTATGTTATAGTTTTATTTCATATTTTTGCAAATCTGGATGAGCATGAGCATATGAGAATTATTATAGGCTCACCTATGAGATTTTCTTACTTTACTCAGTTTTTCTAGAGTATTAATATTTTACCAAGCCAAAAAAGGTGGATCTACCAAAGTTCATAGTGCTGATTGGATCAGGGAAGTCTTGCAGCATGATAAATATCTTAAGGGTGCAATAATTCCCCCCAAAAATTTTTTGCACCATTATCGAGGATTACAATTCTTATTCTCGAGAGTTCTAAGACCTACGTATTTTCTTTATGAACCATTATTGTGTAGCAATAGTTAGCCAATAGTTTTTGAATTCATTGCTGGGGATTAGAATTCTTGTTGCTTGGAGTTCTAAGATGTGTATTTTATTTAAGAATTATTTTTGTGTAGCAATAGTTAGCCAATAATTTTTGTAATCATTGTCGAGAAAGCTTAGTACTATTTTGTGTTTTTCATTTCTCATAGTCTTTCCTAGCTCCCTAAAATTTGTGATAGTTGAGTGAATATTAGGTTAAGCAATCTTGGCCTAAGTATTATTGAATATCTTGCTCTTTATTTGCACATTTGTGTTGGTGAATCCAAATGAACTCTAATTTTTGAAAGTCAAGAAAGAAGGAGCTGGATCTAGTGTCTACAAGAAGAAGTGGTAAAGAAGTGCTTGCTAAAGTACCAAATCCTGAGGTATTCTTCAAATATCATGAAAAAAATTCAATTCTTGTTATTCCTATTTTTAGTTTAAATCCTAGTTTGAATCAGTCTTCTCCTACTATAAATCAAATACCCACTATAAATCAACCTATAGTGAGTATGGCAGTCCCTAATTTAAATCAAAATTTCAATGCTAACCAAAATATCAATAAGTGGAGAACCAATAGATATAGAGCTTTTTTTTTACATCTAAATATGAATCCTCTCCCTAGGAAAGCTCACAAATACTTGCCTAAATTCCAAGGAAATAATGTTGTTCCTAGTGAATATCATATTAGAGATTTTTTTTATGCCATGGATAGTCTTGAGGTAGATGATGAAGATGTTGTTCTTAGACTATTCTTTCAAACTTTAGAGAAATATGCTTGAGAATAATTTAACAGCCTTGGATCTAGTACTATCCATAATTTTCAAGAGCTAGAGAACACTTTCCTTAGGAATTACGAAGAGAGGAAGAATGAATAGTCCTTGTCGATAGAATTGGATGCCATGAAAAAGAAGAAAAATGAATCAATAGAAAACTTCAATAGCAGATTATTTAAGACCAAAAATAAGGTTCTAGTAGCATTAATTCCAAATGATGAGCAATCCATTTGTTTTTACAAGAATGCTTTCCATGGAAATTTTAGTTATGAGGTATGATAGTAAGCAACAACCACCATTGATATATGTATGGAAAGACCTATTAAAATAGAGAAATATTATTGATAGTGGGAAAATGAAAGCATAATATTTGGAGCCCAATCAACCTAAAATAAAACCCAAGAAGGTTGAGTTCTCTGTCCCTAAGAAAACAGATCAGGATCCTATGAAAAAAATAGCTAATCAATTGAGTGAGATGTTTACTACTTTGAATAATAGGTTGGCTAGAATTAAAAAAGGTAAATATAGAATTGTAGAAACTACACAGGGTAATAATAGACAAAAAGAATATAATAGGCCTCCTTTCAGGAGGAATTTAAATAGAATTTGGATTAATAATAAAAATGAAAATGGAAATAGGAATTAGAATGAAAATTGGAAAAAGAAATAAATAAAGAGAGATTTGGATTTTGTTCCAAACCCAATATCATCTAACAATATAGCATCATCTCATACTTTTTATTGCTCTACTTGTGATGCACCACATAAACCTGTTGATTGTGGTATTTGTCTATTCTGCATTCTAATGTTGATTTAAATGTTGTATCTGAATGAAGATATCAGAATTGATGTATGTTGGACTCAAGAGGATGAGGTCAAAGAAAAATAATTTGATAGAGATATGGAATTATGTACCAATAATATTGAACAAATATCCTGAAGAGTTATACCCAAACTTATTCCAGAATAATAATGCAGAAATAAATAATTCAGAAGAAAAATAACAACTCACAAAATACATGCACATAGAACACAAGAGATTTACCCTGGTTCACCCAATATGGGCTACTCCAACAAACAAGAGCCACACCTCCTTTGATATTATTATTCACTCCTTGCCCGTAATGGGACATTACAATCAATATAAAGGAAACTCTTACAACCCTAAACCACAATGTGGTATTAGAATACCGTGGGCACAATACCATGGGCTAAAACCACCCATACCCACCAATCACGGGAATCCCACCAACGCCTCCAAAAATAGCTCCGATAATATCTCCGAAAAAAGGGAAAAGGCGAAGTAGGGGCCTATCGTACAATACTTCCTCTACAAAGGATGAGACACATCCAACATTCTCCCACTTGTTGAATACTTTGCATAAAGGCTGTAATCAATGTTAGTTCCAACACTCGGTCTTGCCAGACCCATTTCAACTGTACAAAACATGAACTTTTCTGTGCTAACTACCTTGGTTAAAGCATCTGCAACATTTTCCTTGGTATCCACTTTTTCCAACAACACTTTCTTCTGTTCAATCATGTCCCTACTGAAGTGGTACTTTGTATCAATGTGCTTTGTTCTTGAATGGTAAGCTGGGTTCTTTGCCAAAAATATAGCACTTTGGCTATCACAATTTATCTTCACAACTCCTTGAAAGAACCCAATATCAGCACATAGTCTTTGTAGCCATACTGCTTCCTTACTTGCATCAGTGGCTGCCATGTACTCAGCTTCAGTGGTTGAAAGAGCAACAATAGTTTACCTTTTGCTCATCCAACTAATAGCCCCTCCAAACAAGTTGAATACATATGCACTAGTAGATCTTCTATTGTCAAGATCTCCAGCCCAATCTGCATCAACAAAACCTTCTATATCCAAGGATTTATTTTTTTTACCTATACCTTCATAACAGATTGAAAAATCAGATGTACCACACAAATATCTGAAAACCCTTTTTACAGTAGTCCAATGCTCTTTACCAGGTTTAGACATATATCTGCTCAAAACTCCCATTGCATGGGCAATATCTGGTCTAGTACATACCATGGCATACATTAAACTCCCTACAACATTTGCATAAGGAACATGGGACATTTCTTCTACCTCTTCTTCTATTTTTGGACATTGTTCAACAGATAATTTTTCACCCAAAGGAATAGGTACCTTCACTGGTTTGCAATCCTGCATACTGAATCTCTTCAATACTGTCTCAACATACTTTTTCTGATTCAGCCACAACTTTCTGTTTGAACGATCTCTATTTATTTGCATACCCAAAATAAAATTTGCAGGGCCAAGATCTTTCATGTCAAACTGTGATGCTAACTGAGACTTCACTTCCCTGATCATTTCCTTACTGTTTCCAATTAGTAACATATCATCAACATACAAAACTATAATGACAAGTTCATTACCAATTTGCTTTGAGTATACACAATGATCAACATTGCTACGAACAAAATCAAGTCCTAAAACATAAGTATCAAATTTTTGATACCACATTCTAGGTGATTGTTTCAGTCCGTATAGATATTTCTTTAACTTACATACAAAATCCTCCTTTCCTTCAACAATGAATCCTTCAGGTTGTCTCATATAGATTTCTTCCTCCAAATCTCCATGAAGGAATGCAGTTTTTACATCCATTTGCTCTATTTCAAGATCAAATGCAACAACCATAGATAAAAGAAATCTTATTGAGGTTAGCTTTGCAACAGGAGAAAATACTTCACCATAATCAATTCCCTCTACCTGAGAATAGCCTTTAGCAACCAGGTGAGCTTTATATTTCTCCACTTTACCTTCAACATTCTGCTTCTTCTTGAAGATCCATTTGCAACCTATTGCTTTTCTCCCACCAGGTAATTTTACTAGATCCCATGTCTTGTTCTTTTTCAAGGCCATCATTTCCTCATTCATGGCTTCTTCCCAAAGGTTTACCTCTTCAAAATTAACAACTTCTCTAACTGTTCTAGGATCTTCATCAGTAATAGATAAAACAAAGGAAGAAGGAAAAGCAGATGGACTATACCTATCAGGTTGCCTTCTTTCTCATGTTGATCTCCTTACCATAGGTGTATGAACCTCTGGTTCATCCTCTTCTTCTTCTGAGTAGGATTCTTCTTCCATGAGATCAAATTGCACCTTTTCAGGTTCTTCTTCTGTTACTTCCTTCCTGTGATCACTTTTCATTTCTCTAAACACCACATCTCTACTGTAAACTATACTTTTAGTTTCTGGATTCCAAATTTTATATCCTTTAACACCATATTTATAACCAATAAAGATACATTTAACAACCTTATTATCAAGCTTACTTCTTTTCTCCTTTGGAATATGCATGTATGCATCACAACCAAAAACTCTAAGATGTGAAAGAGAGGGTTTCTTACCAAACCATGCTTCAAATGGAGTTTGATCCGGCAATGCTGATGTAGGAGATCGATTTCACAAGTAACATGCCGCATTCACTACCTCTGCCCAGAATTCCTATGCTAGACCAACACCATTGAGCATACTTCTAGCCTTTTCCATCAGTGATCTATTCAATCTCTCAGCAACTCCATTTTTTTGTGGTGTATATGGAGTAGTCTTCTATCTTGCAATACCACATTGCTTACAAAAATCCTCAAATTTATTTGAACAATACTCTCCTCCATTATCAGACCTCAACACCTTAATATTTTTCCAGTTTGATTTTCAACAAGTGCTTTAAATTCTCTAAACTTATCAAACACTTCATCTTTACTTTTAAGAAAATAAATCCATGCATATCTTGAAAAATCATCAATGAAAGAAGCATAGTACCATGATTTTCCAAGGGATGGAATAGGAACAGGACCAAAGATATCACTGTGAATCAGATCTAATACCCCTTTTGATCTTGCAACACCATATGGGAAACTCACACGATTCTGCTTGCCATAAATACAATGTTCATAAAAATAAAAAACCATTGAGCAATTAGGGATACCTTGAACCATACCTTTCGTGTACAGGGTACGCAATCCCTTTTCTCCAATATGTCCCATTCTTTGATGCCAGAGCATTGAACTTTTATCTGATTCAACCTCAAGAATAGTTGAGCTATTGCACTCATTTGTCATAGTGCTTCCCAATAGCTTATACAAGGTTCCAATCCGAACTCCTCTTGCTAACACCATAGATCCATGAACCATTTTGCATGAATCCTTACTAAAACTGATGTTCACTACTGCATCAACCATTTTGCTTACATAAATTAAATTTCTAGCAAGGCCAGGAATATGCATCACACCTGGGAGGGTTTTAACCCTACCATCCTGCAACAATATTTTCACCCTTCCATGACCAATGATTCTAAGTGGTGAATCATCTCCCAAAAGTACCTCCCCTCCATCATATCTTTCATATTCACTGAACCACCCCCTATGAGGAGTCATATGAAAAGAGGCACCAATATCGATCAACCAATCATTTCTATCTGAACGTGTGGAGCAAGATGCCAAATATACATCCCCTCCTTCATCAGTGGATTTATTTATCTCTGTGGAAGTGGATTCATCAGATCTCTTTCCAGAATCAACATTCTTTGATCTACAATCCTTCTTCATGTGTCCAAGCTTACCACATTTCCAACATTTTCTCTCAAACCTTCCTCGAGACTTGGATCTACCTCTAGACTTAGATCTATCACCAAATCTCATTTTATATTTTTCCTTGGCACGCCCTCTCACTATTAGGGCATCCTTTGATGTGCCCTCCATGGATTTTCTCCTCATATCCTCTGATAATAGAGATGCCACAACATCTTCAAACTTCAATGTGGATGAAGTTGTACTACCAATTGCTACAACTAGGTTATCCCATGAATCTGGTAAAGAGCATAGCAAAGTAATACATTTATCTTCCTCACTCAACTTAATTTCAATATATGTAAGTTGACTTACCACCGTATTGAATGCATTAAGATGATCTGCTACTGAATCCCCTTCATTCATCCTCAGATTATACAATTTCTTTCGAAGGAATAATTTGTTCACTAGGGACTTAGATTGATATAGAGCCCCTAACTTCTCCTAGAGATCCTTTGCAGTAGCTTCTCCAGAAATATTGATTAAGACTGAATCTACAAGGCACAATCGAATTAGACTCCTCGCTTTCTGATTCAACTTTTCCCAATCTTCATCATATGTACTAGCAGGTTTCGTTTCAGAGATAATAGACCACTGATCTCTGTCCATGAGCAGATCCTCCATCTTTAACTTCCATAGCTCAAAACTTTTTCCATCAAATTTCTCAATCTCTATCCTTGAATGATTTGACATCATTTTACTTCAAGCTCCTTCTACGTAAAACTCCCACTCCGGAATAGGTTTTCTATAACTCCTAGAAACCCTAGATCCTCTTCAAATGAATTGAAACCCTAGCAATAAAGGCATCCCTCTATGGCTAACAATCTGGCTCTAATACCATATGAAGAGTTTTACCCAAACTTATTCTAGAATAATTAATGCAGAAATAAATAACTCATAAAGAAAATAACAACTCACAATAAATCATGCACATAGAACACAAGAGATTTATCCTGGTTCACCCAATATGGGCTACTCCAACAAACAAGAGCCACACCTCCTTTTCTATTATTATTCACTCCTTGCCCGTAATGGGACATTACAATCAATATAAAGGAAACTCTTACAACCCTAAACCACAATGTGGTATTAGAATACCGTGGGCACAATACCATGGGCTAAAACCACCCATACCCACCAATCACGGGAATCCCACCAACGCCTCCAAAAATAGCTTCGATAATATCTCTAAAAAAGAGGATCCTAAAGTAGGGGCCTGTCGTACAATACTTCCTCTACAAAGGATGAGACACATCCAATAGAGCCTTAGTACTTGGAGAGGCATCATCCTCAAGTGAGCCTCCTAATACCAGATTTGATAGAATGAAGTAGAGAAAACTCAGACCTATAGTAGAAGAGGTTGAATCTTTAGAGAGAATATATGCTATTAATATTAGGAGCAAAATAGTGGAGGACAAAATTGATGAAGGGCCTACACAAAAGGAGAAAACTACAAGAGTGATTATATAGAAAAAGGTAAATCATATGAAGTTGCAAATTATTCTTGAAGAGCTTGATGTAGAGGAAATTATCCAAAAGCAACAAAATGACTTGTCTAATAAAAAATTTAGAACAAGCAATTGATGATAAGAGAGATCAGTTTGACTTGGGTATAGAGGTTTTCAAATAGAATATTAACATCACTTTTTGGGATTTAATGACTATTCCAAAGTACCAGTATCAGATATGTAGAGCCTTCAAACTTACTGATCAATCAGGAGGACAACCTAAAACCCCTATAGGCCTTGAAAATAATGCAGTTATAGCCTCATATTGAGTTAAGTCATTTTACATCTCACTAAGATATACATCAAGCTATGGATACCAACATGTTATTCATAATTGCATGCTTGATAATGGTGCTTCCATTTATGTGATTTCAAAATAGGTATTTGATTAGTTAGGCTTGATTTAATAGAAAGAGAACCCCCTATTTTTGTAATAGATAATAGGAGAGTACCTTATGTAGGCATTATCACAGGACTTCTTATCCATCTTGAACAAATCCTAATAAATGTGTGGTGATGGATGTTACAATTATAGATGTGGACCCTTTTTTTCCATCTTACTATTTAGGCAATTTGCAGAGAAACTAAGTGGTACTATTCAGTTGGATTGATCAAATGAAACTATCCAAATGTAGGGTAACGAAAATACCATCTTGAAAATAGAACCCTTAAATAGGTATTTAATTGAATTTTGAGATCCTAATGGTAATATGGTTAATGTCATGATTTCTGTTGAGAAAAAAAACATAGGGGTTTATTTTGTTTGACACTCTCCTTTCTTATTGGAAGTACCTGATGTTGATAATATGGATACAAAAATGAAGGCTTAAGTGGATGTAGAAACTGATATAATTTTGAATTTAGAGTTATGGACTATGACCTTTGATGGGGCAAATTCTCAAGAAAGATCAAGAGCTAGAGTAGTGTTGACAAACTTTAATAGAAGTTATCTTGGCATACCATACAGGTTAGAATTTTCTTGTACAAATAATGTTGCTAAGTATGAATTTTTATTGCTAGGGCTAAGGAAATCCAAGTAATTGGTATTAATTACCTCAAATTTAGTGGTGATGTTGAGCTGATAATTTAATAGATCAAAGGAAAATATCAAACAAAGCACCCTAGATTTAAGCAATATAAGCAGGCAATGTTGGATGAAATAGTTAGATTCTTAGCTTTTTATCTGCAATACATACCTAGAGAACATAATCATAATGCAAATATATTGATAATAAATGCTTCTAGAGAAAATTTCCCTAAGATAGACACTTGGTTTATGGATAGGTTCCCAACCATATCTATTTATAATCCATCTATCCCTGATAATATGGTATATTTAGAATTTTACATGATGATATACAAATTAATGATTTTATGACTGCAAAATAATTTTTTTTATGTTATTTGTGATGAAAGTGATGTAGAAAAATTGAAGGATGTTATTGGAGTGTAGACACAAAAATATAGCCACTTGTCCTCCATCCATGCTTTCCTGCCATTTCCACCACCAAAACATAGCCACTTGTCCTCAATACTAGCCTTCCTACCATTTCCACCTATTATTTATATATTTATAATATATATTTAAATAGTAATATTTTATATATTATATTATATATATATTTAATAAATATATATATATTTATATAAATTAATTAATCCTAGCCATCCGATTTCATTTAATCTCAGCCATCCATCCACATTAATCCATGTCACATCCTGAATTTAATTTCCACCCTTAGATATGCTTTAATATTAGCCACACGATTAGAGTTGTTGAAACCCTAGAATGCCCTAGGTTGGATTATAAATAGGAGCCATTTTGATGGCTCAACCCCTAAGTGCCTGATTTCTTGATTTTCCTAAGTCTTAGAATACCTTGATTTCCTCGAGGTTCCCCAAGATTTCAAAGTAACCTAGGATTCTAATCTCTCATTTGTACCCTAGCCCCACTCTATCCACCATATCCTTTGTTCCCTCACTCATCGCTGCCATTGTCGCATCCTTCAGCATCATTAAATCTACTTCTATAGATTTGATCTGACCTCTTGAGTGCCCTGTCGCTCTCAGTGAGCACATTGCTACTCTCTGCCATAGTCTCAAGTGCTCTGCTGCTCTTCGTGAGTGCCTTTCTACTCTCTAACATAGTCCTAAGTGACCTACCACTCTCCCTCAGTGCTCTATTGCTCTCTACCACATTCCCAGGTGCCTTGCTACACTTCTTGAGAACCCTGCTACATTTTAGAGTCCTATTCTGAAGACAAGCGAGATCCTCGGGTGTCACTAGGTCACACCTTTGCCATCGACCTACAACATATCCATTCATCAATAGGCAACCAACAAGGAGCAAGGTAAATTATTATTTATTTTTTTAATTTCAATATCTCTTTATTTGCTTGCAGTAGTGTTACATGATAGTTAGAGTTTTATTGATTTCTAAGGGTCTCACATAGAGGAGCCATCTCAGTTATTGCTAACTATTTTATTTCATCTTATGTGTGCAGATTTGGAGCTTCATCAACATTGGATAGTTGTTTAAGATGGAGTGGCCTGACTCAATGGATATCTGAAGCCCACTCAACTCTATTGGGAACAAGAACAAGCTTTATAGACACCACAAGCATTATTAGATAGGATTTTAGACAACCCTATAATTATTGTATTTATTGTATCTGAATAAACTATGTAAAATAACTTATTTGGGATCACATTTGATTGTACTCAGATCCCCTAACAATAATAATATCAGATCTATTCCATTGTGTAATTTCTTGTGTTATTTGGTTTATTCATTTTAAGTTATTTATATCTGGTGTTTTGTTTGTCTCTACAAATGGCGATCATGATGGGACCCCCAAAGGGTTTCATTTTTTGATTTATATTGAATCCTAGCTTGTTGTTTGTTGTCATATTTTGTAGATTTTTAGGAGCAAAAATCAGGTATTTTTCATCTGTTAGGGTTTTTGAGGAGTTACAAAAAATTTTAGGAAGTGCGCGAATGCTCTACGACACTTGGGGATCATCCAAAAATACTTGGAGGTATTCCAGAAGCACCATAGGGAATTCTAGAAGCACCCAAATATATTTTATGATTATTTGGAGCAAATACGTAGGTTGTTCAGTAAGTCTGCTATCTAAAATCCAAGTTTCTATTTTTACATATTTTGGGTTCTTTGCTGTATTTTTCATATTCTAAGCATAAAATGAACAATCATTAAGTAATTTGGAAAATAAATCATTCTAGTTTGTATTTTAGGTTTGCATCCATTCACATATTCCAACTAGGGTTTCTATTTTTAATGTATTCACAAATAAAAAATGTTGCATTCTATTTGCATCTAAATTGAGAATTTGCATAAAATAGGATTGCATTCTAGGGTTAGAAGCTCCTTCTTTTGTTTATCTAAGTAGGAACATCATTATGGTACCAAAAGCATCCTTGCCATTGGGTGATTCCAGGCAGAGGGGTGGATGAACCCTCTGGTTGTCTTTGAATGGGGGGTCTTAAGTTGTGTACTCCATGCCCTTTAGAAAAATTGTCATTCTCTTGTTGTCTTCTAACTTATATCTATGAAATCAGTTTCTCCTAACATTGTTTGTACACATTAGTGAAAAAAAACTTTAAAATGACTTCACACACAACAAGTTTCACTCAAAACAATAGTGTTGTATTTCATCACCAACCATTGCTTGAGATTTTGTGATGGTGGATTTCATCTCCATCCACCAATATCTACCCTTAGCAATCATAGGATACACCTGAGCAAACTTGTTGGATTTCATCACCAACAGGAATATCGTTGCACTATATTCACCATAGTTTTTACATTTGTTTCATTAATTAAGATTAGAACATCAAAACACACAAAATTGATACCTAAAATGAATACACATTAAAAGGATATAATCAATGAATAAGGTAAGCCACACTAGTTTAAACTTAGTATTGGTTGTTTGTTTCCTTTTTTGCTCCTTGAAATTTTCATTTTTGTGTTACATTTTCTAGTTTAATCTGTATTTTGATTTATTTTCTTATGGTATTAACTAGAAACAAAAATAAATCTATAATTCAAGATACCTTAACGGAACCTTCATCCACATTCCCCACCACTTTTGTGGTATATTTCCTAAATGTGACATAGGCAGATTTATTTGCAGGTCCCTCATGGTCTTTTCCATCTACAACCTATCACATGACCATACCCCAAGAGGATTCAAACTCCCCTACCATAGGTAACCAAATTATACATATAGACATAGATAAAGTAGAAGCTATCATGAAGTCTTCTAATTATGTCTTAGAGTCTATCCCCAATTCACCTAGACAAGAGTCTACTTTACAACAAGATCCTATCTATTTCCAGCCACCATATAGATTTACCTAGGTGTATACCAACCCTCTTTTTGAGGCATTAGTTGTACCCTCATCCCATTTTTCCATTCCCCAACCTTCATGTGCTCCTAGAACTTCATACACTTCCACCTACACCAATCCCTTGTATGAAGCACATGTAAATATTGCTTCACAAGTTTCAACCTCACAAGTTGCCATCACTAGTGTAACTTGTCCCCAAGCCACATCTTCCATACTGTCTACCTCCATACCATTAGCCTCTGATAGAGAAATTAGTGAGGTGTGGAAAAACTTCAACAAATTTCTTTGATAGTTTTAAAACACTCAATAGAA
Organism: Wollemia nobilis; assembly: GCA_028583015.1. Classification (NCBI taxonomy): domain Eukaryota; kingdom Viridiplantae; phylum Streptophyta; class Pinopsida; order Araucariales; family Araucariaceae; genus Wollemia; species Wollemia nobilis. The sequence continues at coordinate 1,173,206 of JAQPPZ010013020.1, read as the reverse complement.
AGTACAAGTGAACCCTAAGCCTTTACATAACTCTACTCAGACTATCCTTGTCAATTAGGGTCCATCATGGGCACCACAGTCTTATGTGGTTTCTATATCTATTCCCCCATCAAGCCATACCATCACCTATCCTATTCCCATTAGCCAACCTAGCCATAACCTCCATCCATCAACATCATTCCATAATTCCTCATATTTTCATAAACAATCTCCCATTCATCATATTCCATCTAATTCACCAAGCCATCAGTACCAATATTTTCAAAATTTAGTCACTCCACAATATTTATCCATGCCACCAAAAAACCATCAGGTAATTTAGGGTTTCCACATTCCTAAGGAAGACCATCGAATTGAGGCCATGCAAAAACAAATAGATCAATTGATGCAATATACTCATGGTTTTTCAAACCAGAAACCAACCTTATGCTAATTTATCAATCAATCAATTCATCCTTCGATACGATCAATGTCATATCTGATAGACTTTATGGTACCTAATTTTGATAAATTTAAGGGAACTGAGGATCCCAAAGAACATGTGAGCACTTTTGTACATGCTTGCTTTAGAATTCAATATGACAATACTATCATCCTTAGAAAATTTCCTCAAACATTAGGAGGAAATGCCATAGAATGGTATAACCAATTACTAAGCCATAGTATCTATACTTTTGAGAAATTGATTGATAAATTCTTTGACCATTTCATCCTTTTTTTTGGTAGATAAGATACTATAGCATTAATACCAAGTTTTACAGGTTGACCCAAAACCTTTTACAAAAATCAGCCCAGGGCTGTTGGTGAAAATGTCCTTACTAAGTATCCTATATATGTAAAATCTACATGCTGTCAAAACCATTACATTCGATAAGGCACATAGCCAATGTTAAAAATAAGATCTCATTATCTGTTGTCTATGCTTTGAGACAACATGATGATGAATCTATTTATAATTTTGGTTACCATTGGAGGGTCATCATCACTAAATTGCCATTTACCCTACCAATGGATGAGCTAATTAACTTATTCACCAAGATTTACTTAAAACCTATATCTTGGATTCTTCAACTATGAACTTATCAATAATTTGAAGAAGCTTTATCTCATGCTAGTGTTATCAAGGATATCAAAATCCAAGAAGGTATTATAAATCCTACAAATAAAGAATGGCAAAATAAGGGCCAATACAAAAGTATTTATTCTGGTTAGAAAAAATCAAAACAGGCTACCCCAACCACTCAACCTAATCAAGTTAATCAAGTGGTCATGAGCCAGTAGGTAATGGCTCAAAAACAACTTGTGCAACAAATTGCCTATCATGCGGTCCCCTCAACAATAAAATCTCCAACAGTATAGAATATGGTGCCAAATATGGAAAATCATCCCTAACAATAGTCTGTCCGACAAAATCACCAACACGCTGTTTTAGCCAAATCATATGCTTCCATTTTTAGAAGGTTGTATGAGATAAATAATATTTCTTTCCCTAAAATTAAATTGGATGATCCCAAAAAATATGGGAAACATTATTGAGAACATCTATTTTGTCCTTATCATAGGCAAAATGGGCATGACATTAAGAATTTTCATGTGTTCAAAGACATAGTGGAAGACCTCATTGACTTGGGGGAAATCAAGATTGATAATCCTCTCGCTCAACAAAACCAAAACCTTGGTTATTTCAAACACCACTTCCTCATCATGAATACGTGCAACCAAATGTAGGGGGTCTAACACCAAAATCCCTCCTAATCAGGTCAATTATATACAAAAATACCAAGGGTTTGTAGGGACCATTCGTACGGTCACTAGAGGTTAAAGGAATAATCAACAAAGGCAACCACCTCAAGCAAGTGAGTCACGACCTTCTACATCGCCACCCATCCAAGTTCCCCCCAATCCATCATCACCCATCCATATCCCTAGACAATCGAACCCTCCAAATCTGCCCATAAATCATCCACTCTGACCAGTCATCTCCTTGAGTAGTCGGTTAACTACAATTTTGAAAATGGCTTTTGACAAATTGTCAATCTATGAGTTGATCCAATAATATCCCCCACACCGAGAGGCATTAATGGATATTTTGAAATCCATTGAATTGCAATTGCAAGATCCTAATGCCTTCAACAAATTTGTGGGGAGCATCCAAACATGCATGGAGTCTTCCATCACATTATATGACTTTGAGATTAAGCCAATCTCATAAAAATTAGTAGACCCTCCATTGCATATCATGGATCTCATTGACAATAAGCCTTTTAAAATACTTTTAATTGACATCGGTTCCTTTATCAACATCATTACCACATATGATTTTCATCATTTGAACCTTCCTCCATCAGATATCACCAAGTCAGCATTCACCCTCAAAACATTTAACGATGCTTTGTTTTCCACGGTTGTCACTCTTGTTTTACCTATTGAAGTAGGGGCTAAAATATTGCATAAAATGTTTCACATATTGGAAGGGTCCATGGTGTACTATGTACTTGTTGTAAGACCTTGGATGAGGGAAATCATATGTGTCCCTTAAATACTACATCAATGTTTGAAATATGTTCATGAGGTACAAGTACATTGCATATCGGTAGATGTTGAGCCATTTAAGTATTGCAATTTCATTTCAAATCCTTATGACTCCATGCTTCCTTCCACTCATATTTTCCTATCTCCATCATCCAATACATCTACCATCCCACCAATATCTTCATAAAAGGATCCTATTCCTAAGGAGCTCCCTATTGCCAACCCCCATCAAACTTCCACACCCCCATCATCATCATCATTGACTACATCCACATATGGTCATACTCAATACACATCGTCAACATAATTTCCATCCACATCATCATTGTTCACTCAAAAACCTTACCAGTCCAATTCATTTCCTTCACCTAATGTTTCACAAGTCAAATTGACAAATTGTGAGATATCTCCATCTTCACCATTCCCCGAGTCTTCATCCAATCATAGTCCTGCCATGTCATCCCAAGTTGAGGTCCACCTCACTAATCCTGATATTGGTGAATACGTGGTCCAAGACGTTACCATCACACTCCTCACCATCCCTAGTGCTAAGGATTTTGATTGCCCACGTGATCCACCTTTAGCAATAGGAGCAATATATAACACGGTTTTAGCTCCAAATAGCATAGATTTTGTATATGGGGGGATTGAATCTTCATCAAGTCCAACTCCCATATAAGAACCCAAAGAATTGATTCTTGTCAACATTCCAAAAATATTGGGATTCCCATCTTGATATTTCCACATTTTCAATTGGCAAGGCCATGGCCTAGGATTGCATGAATAGGGAGTGCATCAACCTATCGATATTCCATATCAAGAGGTGCACAACCATTCAGGTCTAAATTACCACCTAATTTCCACCACCTCTTCTTTTGAACAAGTATTCCAAAGGATTAATCTCAATTCAAGAGAATAAGCCCTCCATATCAATAATTTTGATGATGAAATCTATGAAGAATTTGAAATTATGTTCATAATTTTGGATGAATCTAAAGAAGAATCCGAGCCCATCATTCCCCATTATGAACAAGATGAGTTTTATCTCAACATGTTCCCCATCCATGAGCCCATATTTTGCTTACTTCTTCCACAAGAGCGAGATGCCTCTACCGGTGAACCGCCACCTCCATTCCATTAAGCCATTCCATAAGGAAAACTTGTAACACATTTACATAACACAAAAACAGTGGTTTTCATCACTACCTAAAAAAAAATCATCACAAAAAAAAATCAATAAAAATATTTTACTGATTTGCATTGCATATGTACATATCATTTAGATAAATGCATTTACTTGTGTTGCTTTTTGTTATTCAAGTTAACCAAGACACTAGCATCGATTCTTAAGTTCCTTCCATCCATTCTATTTTGATTGCATCTTACCCATAAATCAACATGAATCCTATTGATTTATTTACCCCACTCCATAATCCATACGATACAACTAAGCCAATTCCAATTGATGTAAGACTTATTGATATGAATCAGATTTCCTTACCTCCAACCTTTTCCAATTTTTTCTTGACAGAGGAATTGTTAAGGGCTTCCACCAACTACATTCCTCCATCCCCTCCACATTCACATTCACCTTTAGATCTTGAGGTTTTCTAGGCAGATATAGATGAGGATAATCTAGAAAAGTTTGATAACATCTTAGATGACATTCATTTTATCCCTACACCCCATCAACTTGAGCAAGGTTCCCACATGTCCATTGAAGATACCATCGATGTGGATCTTAGTTCAGACAAAGACAATCCCCAAATTGTCAATATTGGTAAAATTTTATCACCTGATGAACAAGAGCAATTAATTGATCTCCTCAAGAGGAAAAAGAACATATTTGCATGGTCCTATAAGGACATGCCTAGTCTAGACCCTAGTTTGGCTGTTCATAATCTCACTTTACAGTTTGATGCTAAGCCAATCAAATAGAAACTTAGGAGAATACATCCTACCATGGACCTCATGGTAAAAATAGAGCTTCATAAACTCTTAGATGTGAACTTCATAATTCCTATCGATTATCCTAAGTGGCTCTCAAACATGGTACATGTTCGTAATCCTAATGGGGTGATACACGTATGCACTAACTTTTGAGATCTTAACAAAGTGTATCCTAAGGATGACTTCCCTCTCCCAAAAATTGATACTCTTTTTGATACCTACGTTGGCCATGAAATGCTTTCAATCATGGATGATTTTTTAGGATACAACCAAATCTAAAAAAATCCTGATGACCAACACAAAACAACTTTCACTACACCTTGGGGAACCTTTTGTTACAATGTGATGCCCTTTGGCCTCAAAAATGTAGGTGCCACTTATCAACGTACCATGACATACATTTTCCATGACTACATGCATAATTTTGTCAAAGACTATGTGGATGATATCTTGGCTAAATTCAAAACTCTAAGAACATATTGGTGTGTTAGAGAAAGTTTTTGAATAACTCCTAGAGCATAATGTAAGGTTGAATTCCAAGAAATATGTCTTTGGTGTTACCTCGGAAAAAATTCTAAGATTAATTATCTCCAAAAGAGGCATGGAGGTGGACCCTAACAAGGTCAAGGCTACCTTGGAGATGCCTCCCCAAACTAACTTAAAGGAATTGCATAGTTTATAAGGAAATATTCAATAAATCCATCGTTTCATTGCTCAAATTTCTGATAAATTTAGGACATTCAATCACCTACTATAAAAGGGGGTGCCTTTCTCTTGGTCAGATGAATGTCAGGTCGTAGCTCCTCTACATTCAAGGGTCCCATTTTATCTCTATATCTCAGCAACAGATTTTGCATTAGGGACAATTCTTGCACAAAAGAATGAACAAAATTGAGAGCAAGTTGTCTACTACATTATTCTAAAATTGGTAAGCTATGAAACTAAATACACTTATGTAGAAAAATTATGCTTAGCAGTTGTTTTTGCCACCAAAAAACTTCAATATTACATGCTTAGCCACACAACATATGTCATAGCTAGGGAAAATCATCTACGTTACATAATGTATCACACTTACAATAATATCCACACTAAAAAATGGATAATTCTGCTCACTAAATTTAACTTGGAATTCATTAGCCAAAAATCCATTAAGGGTCAGGTAATTTTTGATCAACTTGCAAAAGCTCCACTACTTAGTGATCATCTTTTGATTATTGAGCTCCTAGATGATTCAGTATTTTTTGTCACTGAACAAGAAGAAGATGTCATTCTAGAGGAAGACATCAATATCACACTATTCTTTGATGCCTCTAAGTGCATGAAGGGTCAAGGTGTCAGAGTCATATTTCACACACCACAGGGGTACCTATCCCCTTGTCATTCAAACTTGACTTCCAATGCACAAACAATACTATAGAGTATGAAGCCTTAATCTTAGGTCTTCAATCAACTATAGCTATGAGCATTAAGTGTATTAGGATATTTGGTGATTCTCAACTTGTTGTCAAGCAAATCAACAAAGAATACCAATGCAAAGAACCTACCATTAAGATTTATCACGAAGTAGCAATGAAATTGCTCTCTAAGTTTGATTGGTACGAAATCAATAGTTTACCACATTTGACTAAAATATTTGTAGATATGATGGCCTCTCTTGGATCAATGATTCCAAAAAACTCCTTTGGAGAGGTACAACCTCTTATAATTTCAATAGTCTCTAAATCTACAATTTCTCGTGCTGAGTCAAAGGATGAAAAGGATGTTTGATTTATCCAATTGGATTCATATGAGCCTTGGTCGAGCTAGATAGTAGCCTTTATCAAGTTTGGAACACTTCCATATGACATATATCAAACTACCAAACATACTTTCAAGCAAAAGGTAACCCGTTTCATTATTTTGGGGGGAATTTTGTATAAAAATGGTTATTATGGAGTTTTCCTTCGTTATCTCGAGGTTAGTGAGGCACAAAGAGATATAGTTGAGGCCCATGATGGTACTTGTGGTGGTAATTTTAGTGGAATGGCCATTGCAAAGTGTATTTTACACATGGGTTATTATTAGCCCACAATGGAACGTGATTTTTGCACCTATGTCAAACATTGCAAAAAGTTCCAAGAACATGCTAATTTAACTCATGTACCATCACAAGCTTTACAACCTATTCAATGCATTTGGAAATTTTCACAATGGGTTCTAGATCTAATTGGAAAAATATCTCCTTCTTATTCGGGATAACATACATTCATTATCATAGCCACTGAATACTTCACAAAGTGGATTGAGGAAATTCCTCTAACCAAAATTACAAGATCTAGAACTATGGAGTTTATCCTTCACCATATCATTTGTCATTTCAGTATCCCCTCAAAAATTATTTCAATGACAAGTATTTCAAGAACAAGGATGTTTGAGCATTTTTCAAGAAATATAACATTCAACATAGTTTCTTGACTCCTTATTATCCACAATCAAATGGACAAGTTGAAGCTTCCAACAAGATCTTAGTTACTATTCTCAAGAAACTTGTCAAAGAAAATCATAGAGATTGGCACAGACAAATTCCCTTGGCATTACGGGCTTATAAAACAAGCATATGAACACCTACAGGGGAAACACCATTTTAATTAATCTATGGAGCAAAAGCAATTATACCTCTTGAGCTAGATATCCCTTCCTTGTGAATTTCCTTGCAAGAATTCATAGATGATGACACCGCTAGAAAAGCATATTTTGACCAGCTTACACTTCTTGATGAAAGGTGAGTCAATGCTTTAGAGCACTTACGAGTATATCAAGACCGCCTAAAGCATGCTTACAATTCTAAAGTCCATCTACATGAATTCTAAGTAGGATATCTTGTCCTTAAATAGAACCAACAAAATACCAATGCATTACTGCATCTTCGTGATAAATTCATGGCTAATTGGTTAGGTCCATACATTATTACACAAAGAGTGGGTAATGGTACTTATAGGCTTGCTAGTCTAGAGGGAGAAAAAGAACCCAAACCACTTAATGTTATACACTTGAGAATATTTTATGCGTGATTTTATTTATATATATTTATGTATATAGAAGGCTAATACATAAAAATATTTGCATACACTTCATTCATAACATTGCATTTCATTCATATTACACTTCAAAAAATATTACATCCACCAGAATTTCATATTGCATAATTGCATTTATATTAGGGATCATTTGTTGAATTCAATATCTTGAATTTTTTCAATAAATTCATGTTGCCTTAATCAATGACACCCTCACAGAATCATCCACACAATTCTATCAAGCCATATTATGAAGAACACAAGCTTATACTGAGAGGGGGTGAATAGTATAAGACCACTTTTTACTTTTCTTTCCCAATAAATACTATGCAATGTATAAATAGCAATATCAACAGTAGTAATCAAAGCAATGCACAGATCACCACACACAATAAGGACACCAATTTAATTTGGTTCACCTAATGTGGGTTACTCCATGAAGAAAATATTTCACTAAAATTTTCTCAATCAATCTCTTGGGAATCCTTTCCCTATTACAATGTTTATGGACCTCTATACAAAGGAGACACCAATTCCCTAATTAAGTTCATCAATATCTATCCATAGGATAACTTCTTTCTCCTTAGCTTTGGTTGGTAATCTTCTAGAAGAATTGTTGCCCCCATTGCTTTGGCTAATGGATCTCTATCCACTAAAGTAACCTATCCTCACTGCACTGGCTAATAGATCTCTACCCACTGGAGAATGTCATCCTCTATACTTTATCACCTCTAAATCTTGCTCTTAGCTCTATCTCAAATATGCACTCAACATAGGCATTCGATCTAGCACAAATCTTCTCAATCTTTGTCTCTGGTCTGGCACAAACCTATCCTCAAATATGCACCAAACTTTGTCCTCAAATCTACACTAAACATAGTCCTTTGGTCTAGCACAAATTTGTCCTCAATATCTATCCACTAATCTATACTAAACACAGTCCTTCGGTCTAACACAAATCTATCCTCTGATATGTACTAAACACAGTACTTCGGTCTAGCACAAATCTATCCACAATCTCTGTCCTCAAGCCTTAAAACAAAGCTTGATCCAATCACAAATCAACACTACTATATCTACCCCAAACCTTAACTCAAGGTTTGAACAAATCAATCAATCAAATCTGATCTCAATTCTTCTCAAATACTTATCTCAAATATGCCTTGTAAGCTTCCACAAAAGCTCACACTAATCTATCCACAAGTCCTCTCTAGAACTTGTCCAATCTTCTCAATAAGTCCTCACTAGAACTTGTCCAATCTGCTCAACTATCTCTATCCTCAAACTCTGTATTGTAACCTTCCACAAAAGCTCACACAAATATATCCACAATTCTTAACAATACTTACTTCAAATATACTCAACAAGTCCTCACTAGAACTTGTACAATCTCATAGAAACATAAAGAGAATTGTTAGAGACTCAATATGCTTCACATTCATCATAATTCTCGATTACTTTCAATTTCTCTTTTTACCATAAAAACATATAAAGAATTGTTATAGACTCAATATGCTTCACACTTACAAACTCTAAATCACTTCCAATATTTATCTTATCACAGAAACATATAGAGAATTGTTAGAGACTCAATATGTTTCACATTCATCAACACTCAACCTCTTTCTCAAATCAATTCAGAATATAGAACAATTTGTTTCATGGAACTTTGAACTATCACACCAACACATCCACTTGACTAAGCTCAACCAAATCTACGCAATCACTAACTCAATGAATTAATCCTTGCTCATAAACCCTAGTCCAAACTTATGAACTTTTACTCAAATATTCCAACAATGCTTATCAACCAATCTCACATGACAATGATACTCATGATTTTTACAAACCCTAGTTCAATTTCTTCACTCAACCAATCACTTCAACAACAATGCTTATAAAACAATATTCATATAACAACGATACTCATGATCTTTGCAAACCCTAGTTCAAGTTCTTCAACTAATCACTTCAACAACAATGCTTATCAAACAAGGTTACTTTCCTTAACCTTTATTCCAGAAAACCTTGAAGCATTAATTCAAAATATACTCAACAAGAAAAACTTAACAAAGTCATTTTCACTCCAATATTGTTTTCAAAAAACCTCAATCAATCACTTCAACCAAAGAAGAATATACCCATACCTTTTATTTGATGTAGAAGTGACCTTAGAAAACTTGTCTCAATCACAATTTTCTCTTTTGCCAATTTCAATAGTTAGATGATAAAATATCACACTAACCTCTTCACAAAATAATTCTCAATTACAAAAATTAATCAAACTTAATTACACCTTATTTTTCCTTCTTAAAATAATATCCAAAACCACAAATATTTAATCAAAATACTTCTCACAAAACTCTAACTCATCAACATATCATCTTAATAATTCAAATTCATCATAACCCTTTTTAGAAAATATCTCAACAATAATCCAAACTCTCCTTATGACTCCCTACTTAATATTACATTAATTAAATAAATCACTTTATAAAATAATGCAATAAGTCAATCTATCACTTTTCTAAGGTAAAACAAAATTACCCTATCTTTTACTTTAGCAACAATTAATCCCTTATATAAAAAAAAATATTTTCTCAACACACAACTTAACTTCCATCTTATACCTCCTTAAACCTTAGCAAAGCAAATTAAAATAATTTCCAAAAATTAATGTTACCATTTTTCACAATCCATGGGCTTGAAACTTGGCATAATACTCCCACGACACCTTGGCAATGGCTTCCATGCCGTGTGAGCCATGTGCTCCACTTGGATCCTCAAAGCACACCATGTTATTTGACTTATTCAAACCCTTAAGAGCCCTTGGCTCTTCCTTCGATGTTGACAAAAACACACTGCGCTATTCGGGAGACACTCATTTTAAAATCACATGAGCTTTTTCACATAAGGTGGATGCAATTCGAAAAGGATGCCAAACCTTAGGAATGGCTATGGTATTTATATCATATGCCTTCCTTGTCACACACATCGACAGAGAGAAAATTCATTGGGGAAACAATGTTGTCATTGGCACTTCCAACTTTGCCTTCTAAATATATTTATTTGTAATTATTTAAATTCAAAAGAATTTAAATATTATAAATTAAATATTTAAATCTCCTTTGATTTTTAAAATAAAATCCTCCTTAGGTTTTAGAAAACCTTTTTGATTTTATTTATAATTATTTAAATTCAAAAGAATTTAAATATTATAAATTAAATATTTAAATATTCTTTGGGTTTTTTAAAATAAAAGCCTCATTAGGTTTTAAAAAACCTTTTTGATTTGCCCAACCATGGTTTTAATAAAAAACTTTTATTTTGCCTAACCATGGTTTTAATAAAACCTTTTTATTTTATGCTTCACATAATATTTAAAAATAAACATTATGAAGCTCTTTTGCCACCAACCTTTTGCATTACTCCTTTTGACATTTTGACATCAATGACAACTTCATCTACTCAAAATGTCCAACAATATCCCCCTTTGTCATTGATGGTAACCCAATTATATTTTCAAATTTTCTTAACCTATTTTTGTCCTGCTCCCCCTAGGAAACTGCTTCCCCTGACTCAATGCTCTCTTTTTAAATCAAATCTCTTCTCCTTACTTAAATCTCTCCCCCTTTAACATAAATAGCAAAGGGTTGCATTTGGGGCTTGGGGCTAAGAATGAGTCTCTTAGCTTAGCCCCTCTCCCACCTCCTCTTGAGGTGGTTAATTCTGGGGAGGTAGTATTTCTACTCCCTACAAGCACTGGTCTTTACCTTTGTCCTCTTTCCTTTTCATCTGATCCTTCTGATTCCTTTGACTGTTATTGTTCATATCCATGTTCCTGTTCATGCTTGATTCTAGAATGTCTGCTCTACACCACTTTGTTGTATGCCCATCATTATTGCACTTTTAACACTTAATGTTATTATTCCTTGTAGGTGCAAATGCCTTGGGATTTCTTTTGGTGAAGCCATATCTATTTCAGTCATGAACCCTACAATTCATTGCCTTTAGACCAAAATTATTACATGAGTAACAATACCTATGGAAAAGCTGCCTACTTCTGAAATTCCCATATTCCTGTATTTCATGTGTCCTACATTCTGAAGCCTTGTGCCAAAATTTGTGACATGAGAAACATCATACATTGAAGTTTTCTTGTCTTGACCTCATTGGTCTCTTAGTCTCTCTTACCCTATTCTGGTTCCTATTCCATCTGTTTCTCCTTTGTGCATTGTTTCTTTCCTTTTTGAAATTTTTGTTGTCCAAGTCATCCTTAGAAGTCTCACTTTCTCTTACACTATATTCTTCTAAATTTTCTTCTTCTTCAGAACTTGAGTTTGACTTTTCTTCTTGTTTCTTTTGAGCATGTTCAAAACCAAGATCTGTTTTGCTTGATGTAAGCTTTTGTAACTTGATAATATTATCCAAATTCTTTGAGCTTCTTCCAAACTTGTGTAGTTGTCCTTAGACTTCTCTACTTCTTCGCTTAGTAGGGCTACTTCTTTTTCTAACTTTTCACATTCTAAGACCTTTATTTCTAACTTATTCTTGAACTTCTTTGTCTTAGCCATTGACTTGTTTATATCCTCTATAAGCTTTCCTCTCTCATCATCACATTATTGAAAATGAATCTCAAGTTTGGAGTTTTGCTTTCTTACCTTCTTTAAAGTTTTAAGAGCATAAATAAGCTCTCCCTCAAGATCAACTCCTCATTTTTTTGATTCTTCCTCTATTTATTTATCTTTGAGAACATCTTCATTATTTTATGACTTGTCTTCTATAGCATCACCTTCCTCTTCTTTTAGTGCCATTAGAATATTATCTTCTGGTTGTTCAAGTGCATCCTCATATTCATCATCACTAAAACTGAAATCATTCTTTGTACAACTATATTCAAGATATCCAAAATTACCACATCTAAAACACTTGAGAATTATTGGTGACCTTTTCTTAACTTCTTTTTTTCTTCTATTAAAAATAAGATTTCATCTTTATCATTATCTGAAAAACTATTATCACTATCACTTGAGTACTTACTTGCTTTGTATGCATAGTAGATCCTCTTTTGTCTTTGAAAGAACTTCTTCCCTATGTTTCTAAGAGAGTGAATGAAAGTAATTGAGCAGATTGGACAAGTTTTGTGTGGACTTATTGAGCAGATTGGACAAGTTCTGTGTGGACTTGTTGAGCATATTTAAGAAAGTTTTGTGTGGACTTGTTGAGCAGATTGGATAAGTTATGTGTGGACTTGTTGAGAAGATTTGAGCAAGTTCTGTCTGGACTTGTTGAGAAAATTTGAGCAAGTTTTATGTGGACTTTTTGAGCAGATTTGAGCAAGTTTTGTGTGGACTTGTTGAGCAGATTTGAGCATTTTTTGTGTGGAATTTTTGAGCATATTTGAGCAAGTTATGTGTGGACTTGTTGAGCATATTTGAGCAAGTTTTGTGTGGACTTGTTGAGCATATTTGAGCAAGTTCTATGTGGAATTGTTGAGCATATTTGAGCAAGTTCTATGTGGACTTGTTGAACATATTTGAGCAAGTTCTCTATGGACTTGTTGAGAAAATTTGAGCAAGTTTTGTGTGGACTTGTTGATCAAATTTGAGCAAATTTTGTGTGGAATTGTTGAGTATATTTGAGCAAGTTCGGTATGGAATTGTTGAGCAGATTTGAGCAAGTTTTGTGTGGACTTTTTAAGAATATTTTGGTGTAGATTTAAGGATAAGTTTGTGCCAGACCAAAGATATAGATTGAGTAGATTTGTGCTAGACTAAAGGATTGTGTTTAGTGTAGATTTGAGATAGATATTTGGAGGTGACAAAGCAGAGAGGACATTAGTATCCAGTGGATAGATATCCATCAGCCAAGGTAGTGAGGATAGGTCTTCTGAGTGGGGACAAGAGTCTTCAGTGGAGAGAGATCCACAAGCCAGTGTAGTGAAGGTAGTAGTCTTCTAGAGGATCACCATCTAGAGCAGAGGATAAGGAGTTCTCTTGTGGATATAGATCCACTAACTTGATTTAGGGAATTGGTGTCTCGTTTGAACAAAGGTCCATAAAAATTGTAATTGAAAAAGGATTCCCAAGAGATTGATTGAGAAATTTTTAGTGAAATATTTTCTCTGTGGAGTAGCCCACATTGGGTGAACCACTTAAATTGTGGTGTATCTATTGTGTGTGGTTATTTTTGCATTGCTTTGATTAATGTTATTGATATTGCTATCTTTACATTGCATAATATTTATTGGGGAAAAAAAAGTAAAAAGTGATCTTATACTGTTCACCCCCCTCTCAGTATAAGCTTGTTTTATTCAATTGGTATCATAGTGGGTTCATTCAGAAGAGTTTAACAGCTTGAAGGAAAATCTAACAAGAACATAATGGATTCTAATAATGTGTCCTCGGATAATTTAGCACCAATATTTTATGGAAGTGACTATATATATTGGAGTTTGAGAATGAATATCTACTTGATGGCTCTTGGCAATGAAATTTGGGAAGTAGTTAAAATTGGATACGATCCCTTGATTAATAATCCTATAGATAAGGAAGGTAAGCTCCTACATAATTACAATTAAAAAGCAATAAATGCACTTTTGAGAGGTTTGCATAGAACAGAGTCTATGAAAATTATGCATTTTCAAAATGCAAAATAAATGTGGGATAAGTTGCAAAATATTTATGGAGATATAAGTGTCAAGAAAGCAAAGATGCAAAATATCAAAGGCCAATTTGAAGAATTAAGAATGAAGGATGAGGAAAAAATTGGTACTTATCTACTTTGAATTTATGAGGTTGTTAATGCTATGCAAGGACTTGGGATGAAGATTGATGAATTAGATGTTAGTGATAAAGTCTTAAGAACTCTTCCAAAGAGATTTAGTGAAATTTTTTCTACTATAGAAGTGTCAATGGATGGTGATACCTTAACAAGATATATGTTTCTTGGTATTCTCACAACATTTGAGATAAGAAAAAAATATCATGTTCCCCAAAAGGAAGAAACATTCAAAGTAATCAAGAAGAAAAAGGGTAAGAAGTCAAAATAAAGCGATGAGTCATCTAGTTATGAAGAAGCAAATTATGGCAGAAGGAATAAGTATTCAAGAAAATATAGAGATACAATATTTGTTAAATATTTCAATTATGGAAGGTATGGTCATTATGCAACTGACTATTAAGAAGGCAAGAATAACAATGATAAAGAAAAACAAGATCATAGGAACAGGGAATCAAAAATATATAGGCACCAAAAGAAAAGCAAGGATAGACAAAGCAGACAAGGAAATAAGTTATTTCAAAGAAAAAATACGAGCTACCATGTGTACAAGGCAAGTAAGTACTCAAGTGATAGTGATGCTAATTTTTTCAGACAATGATAGAGATGAATTTCTTTTTATGATTGAAGAAAAAAACAAGTTAAGAAAAGGACTCCAGTAATTCTCAAGTGTTTTAGATGTGGTAAATTTGGACATATTGAAGATAGTTGTACAAGGGATGGTTATAGTTTCAGTGATGATGAATATGAATATACACTTGAAGGACCAGAAGAGAATATTCTAATGGTACTAGAAGAAGGAGAAGGTGATCCTATATTAGACAAGCCAACAAAGAATAAATATGTGGACAAAGATAGAAAAATAGAGGAATATTCAGAAAAGAATGGATATGATCTCAAGGGAGAACTTATTTATGCCCTTGACATGGTAAATAAGGTAAGAAAGCAGCACTCTAAACTTGAAATTCAGTTTCAAGAATGTGATGAAGAGAGAATATTGCTTATATAGGATTTAGAAAAATCAATAAGGCAAAAAGGTTCAAGGACAAGTTAGAAGCAAAGATCTTAGAATGTAAAAAGTTGACACAAGAAGTGGAACTACGAAGATAATATTTAGAAGACTCCAAGGTCAAGCTAAAAGTGTTCAAAAATAGTTCAAAGAACTTGGATAAGTTCATCAATATACAAAAGCCTACATCAAGCAAGACAAGTCTTGGATTTGAACAGGTTCAAAATAAATGGGAAGGAAAGTCAACCTCAAGTTTTGGAGGAGAAGATACTTCAGAAGAAGAAAATGTAAAAGAGAGTGATACATCTGAGGATGAGTTGGACAATAGAGAGTTCAACAAGAATAGGAACAATGCACAAAGAATATATAGATGGAACATCAATCATAATAGGTCAAGAGAGACTAAGAGAACAATGAGGTCAAGACAAGAAAACTTCAATGGAATATATTTTTCATGTCATAGGTTTGGACACATGGCGTCACAATGCAAGACACATGAAAGACAAGAATATAGGAACTAATAGCTTTTCCATGGGTATTGCTATTCATGCACTCAGTTTGATCACAAGGCAATAAATTGCAGGGTTCATGACGGAAGAAGGTATGGCTTCACTAGGAGAAATCCTAAGACATTTGCACCTACAAGGAATAATAAAATTAAGTGTTATAAGTGCAATAATGATGGTCACACAACAAAGTGGTGTAGAGTAGATATTCTAGAAACAAGTAGGAACAGGAACAAGAACATGGATATGAACTGGAACAAGAACATGAATAGGAACATGAACATGGATATGAACAAGAACAAGAATAGGAATAGGAACATGGATATGAATAGGAATAGGAATAGGAATAGGAACATGGACAGGAATGAAGACATGGATAGAAAAATTGAAAAAAATAGTCAAAGGAATAAAACGGATCAGATAAAAAGAAGAGAGGATAAATATAAAGAACAATGCTTTCTAGGAGTAGAAATACTCCCACCCCAGAATTAACCACCTCAAGAGGAGGTAGGGGAGGGGCTAAGCTAAGAGGCTCATTCTTAGCCCCGAGCCCCAAAGGTGACCCTTTGTAATTGATGTCAAAGGGGGAGATATTTGAGTAAGGGAGAGAGATTTAGTATTTGAAAAGAGGAGAGAGCATTGAGCCAGGGGGAGCAATGTCCCAGGGGGAGCAGAACAAAGGAAAGTTCAAAGTTTTTGATAAAAATAAGTTGGGTTGCCATCAATGACAAAGGGGGATATTTTTGGACATTTTGAGCTTATTTAGTTGTCATTGATGTCAAGGTAAAAATTTGTCATTGATGCCAAAGTGAACACATGAAGCTGTTATTAATACCATGGAGTACATCATCATTAATACCAGGAAGCAATGCAAAGAGATGAAGAAAAGTTATCCAAATATATTTTTATAAGGATTTTTTGTAAAACCATGGTGGCATATTAAAAGGTTTTTTATTAAAACCATAATGATAGTTCTCTAATATTGTGATGGTAGAATTAAGGTTTTTATTAAAACCAAGGTGGCAAAATTATTTTTCATCAACCCAGTGAAGTGCAAGTGACAATTTGATATTAACTCAAAAAGGACTTTAATTTTTTATTGAAGTCTAAATTTTATAAATTAAATTTATAATATTTAAATTCTTTTGAATTTAAATTAATTATAGATTATAATTTATACAAGTCGATGTCATCATGTCGAATCATCCGCCGATGTTGTATGCAAAGAAAATGAAGGGTATTTAAACCCTAAGATAAACCTTAGGGAATATAGTAATTCAAATTTTAAAACAAAAAAAATATGAAGCCTCCAAAAATCATGAAGGTTTTAAATCAAGGGAGCGTATCGTGTTCGAGCCAGCGCATCGTGTTCAAGCGAGGATCAAGGCAAAGAGAGTAGTGCTCGTGGTATAGCTTGGAGCTAGATGTAGGATAAGGTCAAAGGCTTTGAAGTCTTTGTGAAAAGGATTAAGCAACCTTAGGGCTTAAGCTAAGCACGTGGAGCGCTTAGCTCACATGGCTAGCTAGGCACAGTTAAGGCGCCAGCCGAGGTAAAAGGCGCAGGGTTAAAAATCTAAAAATTGTGGAAGGGGGTTTTACCAAAGTTTTTTATGATTTAATTTTGATTTTTGCATAATACTAAGGTTTAGGAGGCATAAGGGAATATTTGTGATATTTGATCATTGTGCTAAGGTTTTAAGGGTGTTTGTGGAATTTTATTAAATGTGCTAAGGTTAGGGAGTTGTAAGGTGATATTAGTTTATTTACCTAAGTGGTAAATATGTGCTTTATTAAGGTAAATATTATTTTACCTTAGGAGATAGAAATTAAGTTGGAATATCAATTTTGTGAAATTAAGAAATTGAAGGTGTGTTTTGAAAAGGAAATTTTTGTGAAGATATTATTGTTAAATATTGCTATTGAGAAGGAGATATAATGTGTATCATGAAATTGAGCTATTCTTGTATTTTGTGAAGTATAACACTTGTTATCTAATCCTTGGCACTTGGAAAATAAGAAGGTATTCCCTAAAGGTAGTTTTTGAAGATCATTCTCCAATCAAGAAAAAGGTATGAGCATATTCTTCCATAGTTGAATTGATTGATTGGTTTTTTGGAAAATAAGTTTGGAGTGAAAAGGACTTGGTTAGGGTTTCCTATTGAGTGTGTTGAGTGAATGCTTCAAGGTTTTCTAGAATAAAGAAGTGTTTTCAAAACCTTGTTTGATAAGCATTATTGTTGAAGACATTGATTGAGTTAAGAACTTGAACTAGGGTTTGAAAAGAACATGAGTATCATTTTTATGTGAGAGTTGTTTTATAAGCATTGTTGTTGAAGCCATTGATTGAGTGAAGAACTTGAACTAGGGTTTGAAAATAACATGAGTATCATTGTTATGTGAGAGTTGTTTTATAAGCATTATTGTTGAAGTGAGTTGTTGAGCAAAGAACTTGAACTAGGGTTTGAAAAGAACATGAGTATCATTGTTATGTGAGATTTGTTGTTGAGCATTGTTGAAAACATTTTGAATGAGTGATCATATGCTTGGACTAGGGTTTGTGAGTGAGTATTATTTTATTGAGTGATTGGTTGAGTAGATTTGGCTGAGCCTAGTCAAGTGGATGTGTGAAGTGGTTGTTCAAGTTCCATAAAACAAACCATTCTATATTCTAAATTGTGTTGATAAAGTGATTGAGAATTGAGTTGAATTTGAAGCATATTGAGTCTTTAACAATTATCCTTATGTTTCTAAGAGAGTGATTGAAAGTAATTGAGAATATTGGACAAGTTTTGTGTGGACTTGTTGAGTAGATTGGACAAGTTCTATGTGGACTTGTTGAGAAGATTTAAGCAAGTTCTATGTGGACTTGTTGAGCATATTGGATAAGTTCTATGTGGAATTGTTGAGCAGATTTAAGCAAGTTCTGTGTGGACTTGTTGAGAATATTTGAGCAAGTTCTATGTGGACTTGTTGAGAATATTTGAGCAAGTTCTGTGTGGACTTTTTGAGCAGATTTGAGCAAGTTCTGTGTGGACTTTCTAAGAATATTTGAGCAAGTTCTGTGTGGACTTGTTGAGCAGATTTGAGTAAGTTTTGTGTGTACTTGTTGAGCAGAATTGAGCAATTTTTGTGTGGACTTGTTGAGAAGATTTGAGAAAGTTTTGTGTGGACTTGTTGAGCAGATTTGAACAAGTTATGTGTGGACTTATTGAGAAAATTTGAGCAAGTTCTATGTGGACTTGTTGAGCATAGTTTGGTGTATATTTGAGGATAAATTTATGCCAGACTAGAGATAAATATTGAGAAATTTTGTGCTATATTGAAGGACTATGTTTAGTGCAGATTTGAGATAGAGCTTTGGAGTTGATAGAGTAGAGAGGACAATAGTCTTTAGTGGATAGAGATCCATCAACTAGGGCAATGAGGATAGGTCTTCTAAGTGGGGATAAGAGTCTTCAATGGAGATATATCCACAAGCTAGTGTAGTGGAGGCAGTAGTCTTCTAGAGGATCACTAGCCAAAGTAGAGGAGAAGGAGTTCTCTTGTGGATAGATATCCATGAACTTGATTTAGGGGATTGGTGTCTCCTTTGGATAGAGGTCCATAAACATTGTAATAGGGAAAGGATTCCCAAGATATTGATTGAGAAAATTTTAGTGAAATATTTTCTTTGTGGAGTAGCCCACATTGGGTGAACCATGTAAATTGTGGTGTATCTATTGTGTGTGGTGATTTGTGCATTGATTTGATTACTGCTATTGATATTTCTATCTTTACATTGCATAATATTGATTGGGAAAGAACAAGTAAAAAGTGATATTTTCCTAGTTCACCCCCCCTCTTAGTATAAGCTTATGTTATTAAGATCTGATCATTGAATGATTATAGCGTGGCTTCTCATTTGTGCGATGGTAATGAAAGAGACAAATAATCATGGTCTTTTTTTCTCCTTAGTCACCTTTCTGCTACCATCTAGTACTTTTTGGATTTTGTGCTATGAATACAAGATGGATGAAAAATATTGACTTACCATTCTTCTCACATCTACCTATTTTATAGCACTTCTTAGTTTCATCTCCTTTTTAGTGCTTTCTCATTTGTGCGCCAGATACCAAGGTAGCTGAGAAGCATGGTTTTCTTGTCTTCTTAGATTTGCTTGTTTTATAGCACTTCTTGGCTTCGTCTCCTTTTTAGTGTTTTCTTATTTGCATGCTAGATACAAAGGTAGCTAAGAATAATGATTTTCCTATCTTCTTAGATTTGCCTATTTTTTTACGCTTCTCAGTTTCATATCCTTTTTAGCACTTTCTCATTTGCTTGCTCAATACTAAGGTAGCTGAGAAGCTCGGTTTACCCTTTTTGTTCACCTTAGCCTTCCAACACTTCTAAGTTTTGGAATTTTCATAGAAATTTTTGATTTTGGATGTCCTTCAATTTTGCATGGTGAAAAAAAAGGGTTCTAAAAAATGCAGTCCTCTTGTATTCTTAATTTCAGGCTGAATTTAGCGTTTTTTAGCACAAAATGATTTTTAGCACTTTTTTTGTTCACTTTGATACTTAGCTAAAATTTGTGGAATTTTGGCTAGGTAGAGATGTAGTCTATTTTTGACCTACAAGTTGGATTCTGCTCCATCACAAGCAATTCAATAGGCCCCATAATTTCTTTAAAAGTAGCTACCAGAGGTTTTGTCTAGCATGCTTTAGATAGTTTAAGCTCAATATTTAGAAGAAAGGATGCGGAACTTAGTTTTGGAAGTTGATAATTATACTTAATCAGGCTAGATATTGTGCTCTAGGAAGGATGAGAAAATTTCCCCAGTTATTTTTTTTAGAAAGTTGTTTCCTTTATTGGATTCACACTAGCAATTCAGCAACCATAAAATGTTAGGAACGAAGACTTTGTTGAAAACCATATATTTTAGGAAACGATATTGCATCTAAAAAAAGAGCGTAGCACTGATAGTGAGGGATCTAATATATTATGTCTATGGGATGGCCATGTGCTTAGGATATGAATGTTCGACAAATTCTAGAGATCAAACTTAAGGTAGCAGACCATGTTGAGAAATTGAGATGTCCACATGGCAAAGCAACCTCTTAGTGGCCAACGTCCAGTGATCACAATCACCACAGATGGCAGAGACAGACTGGTATTCATCCAAAATAAATATCTTGCATCGATGAATGGGGAATAAATATCATTTTGCTGAGTTGGCATTGAGAAGGGAGTATGTGGTCAAACCACGTTGGTAAGGCAAGAGAAAATATCACATACTTCATCATATTTCATGTGGAGGTTCATTAGATTATAGAATGATGAGGAATTTATTTCAATTAATATTATAGCCACTACACAACTAAAAGCTATATTATCAAAGGGAATAAAAGCCTACGACTATAAAAATGACCTTATGATTACAAACAAAAAGGAGATGAAACGTAAAATGTTTTGAAGCCAAACAAAGGAGGTGAAAGGTAAAACGTTTGGAAGCCAAATGAAGGAGGGAAGAGATAATGAAAATTTTCTTCAAAAAACTTAAATATGGCATTGGAGCACAGAAACGGGGCTAGAATTTATTTGGAATAGGATGCATGAAGGAGGCTAGAAGGTTTTGAACATAATGAAATCTTTATTGCATATTTTCTCTACATGTATTGGATACATTTAATGATATTTTATGCATAGATATGGTAAGTGTTTTTAATGTATGTTTTACTCCTTAGACTCTTGCACTTAACCAGATTTATATTGTGTGGACGTAGGTCTAATATGGTTTTATTTAGTGTTTAGGATCTAACGTTTTCTGCAAAAATATGAGGGATTAGTTTTCAGTAGTTTTTTTTATCATTTTTAGCATTTTGTTTCATATTCCATATTTCTTAAAAATTTTCCTCTAACCCTAGCTTTTGTCATTTTTTTATCTTTTTTTTTTTTTAATTCCATTAAAAACTCAAAATCCTAACAAGTTCATAATTTTTTGCATTAAAGTTAGGGATTTTGAAGCAATTAAAAATCCAAATTATTTTATTGCTTAAGGCTAACACTTTCAATCATTTGGATATTTTTTAGTTAAGGCATTTTAAGGTTCTGAAATATTTTTTATTCACACTCCACAGGTTATATCATGTTCAATTAAGCTTAACAAATTTCACATTTTTCTAAAATAATCTAGCAATTTTAAAGTTTTCACATAGTTTACACTTTTAAAGGAAGTTTGCCAATTTAAGTTCAGCATAAACTCACTTTTAAAAGGTAATACTAATTCAAAGTTTACACTAAAGGACAAGCAAGTTAATTTCATTTAATGTGAAAGAGGGAAATTTTAATAACTTCCAAAATTTCATTAAAATGAATCATTAAGGTGCTATTCTAAAGCTACTACTACATTGCAAAGTTAGATTTTAGTTATTTTTCTTTTATGCTCAAATAGAACTTAACAAAGCAAGATAAAATCCATTCACAAAGCAAGATAAAATGAATCCAATCATCATTTAATATTCATATTTCAAAGATAGATTTTAGTCTTTTCTTTTATTCTCAAAGCAAAGTTTAACAAAGAAAGATAAAATTTGTTAAAATCTGCTTAACAAAAGAAGATAAAATCTACCTAAAATACTTCAAGATAAAATGAATTAAATCATCTTTTTAGGATGGTCATATGAGGGTCAATCACATCACATTTTATTTTCTTTTAAGTTTCATGAACAATAAAGAGCATGGCAAAATCAAAGTAATACCAACACAAACCCCTTGTTAATAGTTACTTGCACCTCTAAGGTATTTCAACACTTATTTTAACACATTTTCACAAGCATACAAGCACACATTAAGTAAAAGGAACCTTGGAGAAATTTGAATTTCTTTGCAAGAGAGGGTTTTTCTAAAAAAATCCTAACTGTGAGTGTGATTTTGCAATAGGGTAAAATTATCACTCAATAGAATTAGCGCTAGAAGGAGGGCCTGAATTGGTCATTTTATTGCTACTTAAATGCTAAATTGTTTGTTGATATCTAAAAGGTTTTTTCAAGGTATTGGTCTTGACTAACGATGTTTTTTTGAAAGGTGATCACATTTATTTGATTGGAACATTCCCTAATTGATGATGCATAAATTCTAATATTTTTTACAAATTTGAGAATTTTCCCGATTTTTAAGGTTTAATTAATGTGTTATAATAGATGAAATTGTTGGTCATTTCACATTCACACATATTTGCAAGATATATTTATTTTACTAACAAAATTGGTACTAAAGTTATATTCTTTAAGGTCCACTAATGGCAATGTTTACTCCAATGATGACATGTAGTCCTTTAAACATACCTGGGCCTTCACATGATGTACCTATAGATCTTACATGTTATCTACCTCAGTTTAGGTATAATGGAATGAAGTCAGCTAAAGCACACATTCATGCATTCAAAGTTAGTATGAGTCATTTGCAAATAATGCATGAAGACATTGCATGTGAAATATTTCCATACATGTTAGATAAGGTTGTGTATGATTGGTACATCAACTTACCTCTAGGTTCTATCACTTCTTGGGATCAACTAGAAGCAACATTTCTCAACCATTTTGGAAAATTGGTTGACCCAGTTATGATATTAAATTAGTTTATCTCTATCCATAAAGAACCTAATGAATCCATGAGACTATTCAATGATAGGTTCCATAGGTTGTATACCGAACTGGTGACACATTACATCCTTTCAGAAGAAGAAGCCACTCAAATATACATGGGAGCCTTAGACCCCTTTACTTCTATATTTCTAGGGAGACTTCTTAAAATTACATCCTTACCCAAAGCCTATAGTGAGGCAATAACATTAGAACAATAGTTGATTTTGAAAGGTATTAATGGGAGTCAATTTAGACTTAAAGCTCGTAGTCAGATACCAAAAAAGAGTCAGTCTAAGGCACAAACCTCTCCCATGATGAACTATTTTTTAGGAGTTATGGATTCCAACCAATACCAACCATCCAATCTAGCACCCTTGAATCAAATTATATCTAATGTGAGCAATCAACATGATAAAATTGATTGTCCAGATGTTACAACTACCTTAGATATCATCCAAAATGAGGTGAAAGTTTCAAAGTCAATACCCATCAATGAGGATTGTGGTAATCAAGTTAATCAAAATGTAGAGATTGGTTCAGTTTTAGAAATATATGAACCATCAAAAATGGAGGAAAAGGAATCTAAAGAAGGCCATGGACTAATTTTTAGCCTAAATGAACTTGGACCTGAAGAAGAATCTAAAAATGGTATGAAAGGAGGGATGGAATTTCATAAAATATTTCAAAAATATAATGATTCTATTGTTCCAGATAAATAAGAGGAATTAGTCACTTTTTTCCGATTTGAGATGTAAGAAATTGAAATTCCTATCCCACCCAACAATCCTATAATGCCTATGTTACCTAAGATATAAACAAATCTATAATATAAGTGGTTCATATTTGATATAGTTGATGATATAGAGGAAAACATTACTCTACTCAATATGACTCAAGTAGTTGATCAGGAAGATGTGTTATTTGACACATCCCTTGATAGAAAAGATCTATATTTTGAAAAGTATGTGTGTGTTTTTAATTGGGTGGCTAATTTTGGTGTTTTTGAAAAACAAGTGATTGATGAAGAGGAAGAGATACAAGAAGAGGATGATGAAAACCATGAGGGAAAATAAGAGATTACAATGGCTTACCAAGGCTTGGTAAATGAAAATTTAAAAAAGGTAGAATCTCAACCTTTCTATCCAACCATATGAATGCCAGGTAAAAGTTTGCATGGTTGTCTTCTAGATTCAAATGTGGATGATAATGGAGTGTCATTTATGGCTAACCAAGAAGTTGATTTGATTCCTACTCACACCAGTAATAAGGTTGCTATGTTGAACAAAATAGAGGTAGATGCTTTTGAGTTACTAGATCAAGTTCATCAAAAATTGACTCTTGAGTTTAGGATACAAAGATATAATGATCCTCATCTGTTAGATATCCTAGATTCTTATAAAATATTGTGTTGTTATGATTGGTCTGGAACTATGAATAGGGACTTAGCTATCAAATTTTCAGAGATAGGGTCAAGCTTGGAGAATATAATTTCTAATCCTAAAAATGAGGATAATATTTTGAAAAATAAATTGAAAATGGGAATTCACACCATGCTAGTTGAAACAGTGATTGAAGATACAAATTCAATAATAAACATCTCACATAGTAAACAACAATTAATTGAAGATCAGTTATGGACCATTAATTTTGATGAAGCAAAATCTAAATTTGATAATGAATATGGAATTAAATTGAACTGGTGAGGTGAGAGAGGAAAAATAAAGGTCTTTGCATTTTTAGGCCTAATTTTATTGTGGGATGATTCCCATAAAATTTGGCTTTTCTATCACATCAAATGTCTTTTAAATTGTAGTAGTCGTGTTTGGGATCTTGGAAAATTTCATATATGGAAAATCCCAAATTTGGTTTTGTAAATAGTATTGTGTATAGTCTTCTATTTCATGTGTTTTCTTTTACAGTGTTTAGATATAGTTTTCATTTATTTTCTTGTTTTGTGATCTTTGATTTCAAAATTTTATTTTGCTTTGTTTTTTTGTGTGCTTTGCATTTATGTCAATTCACATTAGGTTAGGTTTTGGTTTATTTTCGAGTTTTGTTCTTTGGGTTGGTTCCTCCTATTGAGGTAGTATTTTGTGATAGCTACTATCTCCTGGTTTCTTTGTTGATAGTGTTCCTTTGTCATGTAGGATGGATGGCCTAGTTTGGAATCGAGTGGAATTGATAAAAAGAAAATGAAATTGTTTAGTAATCATTCTTAAATTTTGGGACTAAGATGGTGGATTTTGGAACAATGAGATATTTCATTTAAGATTCACATGTAACTCACTACACTAAAGGGGTATTCTTTGAAATATTTAAGGATGAAGTCATTTTGGTTTGCAAATTAAGGCAAAAATTTAATACACTCCATATTTAGCCTTAAGTGGTCTCTAACCCAGTTGGCATACAAATTTTGCAAAGCAATTAAATGCTTAGTAAAAATAAAGAAAATATGAAAAATCCATCTCATGCTTGGGTGATTCAGACAATCCCTATCAGGGCTATGGATGCCTACTTGGTAGTAGAGAAAGGTCTAGAAGATCAAGGTCATCTCCACCGGGGCTATAGATGCCTGGCTGGTAGTGGAGCAATGGAGAGAAACTTTTTTAATGAGTAAAATTCTATAGCCTAAATGCAAAAAAAATGATGGAATATGAATTATTTCAAGAATGCAAAATGAATCATATTTCACACATTGAGTGAAAGCAAATGGTTCATCTATTTTCATTGGAATTTGTCTACCCCCATCTTCTCAGGATGTTGCTAGGTAGTTTTGTTTTTCTGATATTTGGTTTTCTTGTTTCAGATCGGGTTCATTTGAAATGCTCAGGAGCATTTTATAGAAAAATCACCATTTGTTGTGGCCATTGTACAAATTACCCTAAAATTGGGGACCCACCTTAAATTTTGATGTTATCGAGAGTTTTGGTTTGCTTTGAATGATTTTTGGAGTTTATTGTGGTCTTAGCAATGGATATTTTTGTGCTTGATTTCATTATTCTCATATAATTGACCTCATATTTTCTTTACCCCTATGGTCATACCATTTTGAATAGCCATATTAGTGTCACCTTGGCTTTACCATATTGTGCATTCTCCTAATATTTATCTAGTAGAGGTGAGTTTTGTTGAGGATTAATTTAATATTTCACATTAAATTATTCTTGAATTCAATATAGTCATTACCCATGCACTACTATATATATATATAAGAATAATAATATCATAAAAGTGGTTTCCTTGGGGGACATTTTTACGCTTGTTGAAAGGTTTCTTTTAGAAGTTGATTTTATGTAGATTTAATTTTCAAATATTATTGTTTTTTTTGTTTTATTTTTGAAGAAGGTAATTTAGGTAATATTGTTTTAATTAATTAGATTTGATTTTATGGTTTAATTTAGGTAATTTTGTGTGTTATGATAAGGTGCAGGAAAACAATGGATGATTCGATTCCTGAGATGAGCCTACTTGACCAACCAGTAGAGGCATGGTCATCGAGGGTCAAGACGAATGGGGAGTGAAACAAAATGAATTAGGTAGCACATGTGATCAATATTACATTGATTAAGGCTTCCAAGGTATTTTGTGGTATCGAAGTCGTAACTGAGGATGAATCCAGTTAAATTACCTTCACTTAGATTATGGAGAAAGGATTCAGATATCCAATGTGACAACGTAATTATCGAGTTGAATATCATAGCAAGGTGTGTATGTTGAACATGGTATTTCATCTAACTTCCACTCAATTTATAAAGTAGTATAGGATGTATAAGAATTAGCGAAGCAACCATGTGTCCAAGATAAGCTAAGGTTCCAGGTTTAGGTTCACACATCAACACATGGGATTCGAAACCCATGCAGCCATCACAAGAAATTTGTAGTATGAGACAAAATCACCAAGTATTTCATGATGAAATAATGAGCTTAAATGTGGTATAGTGGCAATGGAGCTATAGTGAACCAACCAATGGAGGCACAGAGGTAATGACATGACACCTCATTATGGTGAGTAAAAAGTTATTCGGGTTTATGAAGGCGTACGTGTAGAAAACGATGCTTGAAATGGATGACCTACGGGGTGGATAGGGCATTGGTAGCTAGTCGATCATGACGTAGATGATGAAGAAGATTAGCAAAATAATGCACAAGGGAGATAAGATGTAGATGTATTCTAGAGAATTAGAATTGGATGTTTGATCTTTACACTTGGATGTGTCACCTATGTCGTGGTTGAGAATTTGGTAAAAATAAAAATATGAGTGGAAGCATCCCTGGTTTGAATACTCTATTGTAGCCACCATCACCATTGATGGTCATGGTATGGTTGTGACCCATTACAAGGAGAACGAGACAAGATGGGGCATAACATGTCCATCAATATAAAGCTAGTGATATATCTAAAGCAAGTTGGTGATGACCAGGTGTTGTGTAGAGGTGAAGAATGGACACAATAATGCTTGTTTGTATGATTTATAGAAAAGAGAAAATGTTCAAGTATAAAGGATGTGGTGGGGTATTCAATTAGTTTTGACTAGCTCTTCCAAGGTGGAATATAGTGCATCCAATACAAACATAAGCATCAACGATACCGCAAAAGAGATCTAGAGATATTTCTATGCTACGGAGTGCATGCTAGAGAAGTCATAGCATTTTGAATGCCAAGAAAGTGGCTTTCACATTGAACACTACGTCTGTGCTTGGTGCTGATGAAGAACGAATTGGAGTCTATGGCCAAAATAAGCATGGATCTATAATTGGTAATGGAGGTAAGGTTGGATTCTACTCCATTGTAAGCAATTCAATAGGCCCCATAGTTTCTTCGAAAGCAACAACTAGAGGTTTTGACCAACATTATTTAGATAGCTAAAGCCTAGTTTTTAGAAGAAAGGATGTGACACTTAGTTTTAGAAGTTGATAATTATACTGAATGGGGCTAGAGATTGTGATCCAAGAAATATGAGAAAACTGTCCCAATTGTTTTTTTTGGAAATTTGTTTGCTATATTGGATTCACACTGGCAATTTAGAAGCCATTGAACGTTAGGAATGGAGACTTCACTAAAATCCGTATATTTCAAGAAACAATACTACATCCAAAAAAAGAGCATAGCATTTTTACTGATGGATCTAATATAGCATATATGTGATCTGGTCATGTGTTTAGGTTATGAACATCTAGGAAATTCTATATATCAAATGCAAGGTGGCAGACCATGTCGAGAAATTGAGATGTCCAAATGGTAGAGAAACCTCTCAACGATCAATGTCCAACATTCACAGTCACCACATATGGTAGATATGGACTGGTCTTCATCCAGAATAAATCTCTCACATGGATGAATAATAAATAAATATTGTTTTACTAAGTTGGCATCGAGAAGGATGTTTGTGGTCAAACCACATTGGCAAGGTAGGGGTAAATGTTGCACACTTCATGATATTTCACGTGGAGGTCCATTATATTATAGAATGAGGAGGAATTTATTTCAATTAATATTATAGACATTACACATGTAAAAGCCATGTTATCAAAGGGAATAAAAGCCTACGACTATAAAAAGGACCTTGTAGTTACAAACAGAAAGGAGATAAAAAGTAAAACATTTGGAAGCCAAACAAAGGATGCAGAAAGTAAAACGTTTGGAATCCAAACAAAGGAGGGAAAATATAATGAAAAGTTTCTTCAAAAAATTAAATATGACATTGGAGCATAGAAATGGGGCTAGAATTATTTTGGAACAAGATGCATGAAGGAGGATTGGAATTCTTTCAAGTTACTGCAAATATTTTGGTCTCACCTTGTATGCATAAAAAGAGAGGTTTTGAACATAATGAAAGCTTTATTGCATATTTTATCTACATGTATTGGATACATTTAATGATGTTTTATGCATAGATATGGTAGCATTGTTTAAGTGTTTTTAATGCATGTTTTACCCCTTAGAATCTTTCTCTTAACCAGATTTAGATTGTGTGGATGCAGTTCTAATCTAGTTTTGTTTAGTGTTCAAGATCTAACATTTTCTACAAAAAAAGGAGGGATTAGTTTTTAGTAGTTTTCTTTGATCATTTTCAGCATTCTGTTTCATATTCCAGATTTTTAATTTTTTTTCTCTAACCCTAGATTTTGTCATTTTTTATCTTTCATTTTATTTTCTTTAAAATTCCATCAAGCACTCAAAATCCTAATAAGTTCATAATTTTCTGCATTAAAGTTAGGGGTTATGAAGCAATTAAACATCAAAATAATTTTTTTTTTAAGGCTAACACTTTCAATTATTTGGAATTTATTTTTAATTAAGGTATTTTTAAGATTTTGAAACATTGTTTATTTGCACTACACAGGTTATATCATGTTCAAATAAGCTTAACAAAGTTCGTATTTTTCTCAAAGCATCTAGTAATTTTCAAGTTTTCACACACAATTCACACTTTTAAAGGAAGTTTTCCAATTTAAGTTCTACATAAACTCACTTTTAAAAGGGAATACTAATTCAAATTTTGCACTAGTAAGGACAAGCAAGTTAATTTCATTTAATGTGAAAGAGGGAAATTTTAAAAACTTTCAAAATTTCATTAAAATGAATCATTAAGGTGCTATTCTAAAGCTACTACTACATTGCAAAGTTAGATTTTAGTTATTTTTCTTTTATGCTCAAATAGAACTTAACAAAGCAAAATAAAATCCATCCACTAGGCAAGATAAAATAAATCCAATCATCATTCAAGATTCACATTTCAGAGATAGATTTTAGTCTTTTCTTTTATGCTCAAAGTAAATTTTAACAAAGAAAGATAAAATTTGTTAAAATCTGCTTAACAAAAGAAGATAAAATCTACCTAAAATAATTCAAGATAAAATGAATTAAATATTATTTTCAATATGGTCATATGAGGGTCAATCACATCACATTTTCTTTTCTTTTAAGTTTCATGAACAATAAAGAGCATGAAAAAATAAAATTAATACCAACATATGCCCCTTGTTAACAGTTACTTGCACCTCTAAGGTATTTCAACACTTATTTTGACACATTTTCACAAGCATACAAGCACACATTACGTAAAAATAACCTTGGATAAATTTGAATTTCTTTACAAGAGAGGTTTTTCTAACAAAATCCTAACTGTGATTTTGCAATAGGGTAAATTTATCACTCAACAATCCCCACATCATAGTTCACCATCATCCTCACCATTTGTCACATCATATCAATTCAATCCATATTCTCCTCATTCATTAGAAATCCCAATCTCATCATCACCTACTCGCACTCCTTCACCCCAAAATCATCACCTATTGTATTAGTAGGGGTAAAAACACTTCCATCTTCTCCACCTCATCCCATGATTGTAATATTTGCTGCTATTTCAACACCAAGTACAACTTTTACAATAAGTACAAATTCCACCATTATTACAACTACTCTACTTCCCTCTATGTCAGGTACATTTTTTCCCACTCATAACTACTTCCACTCCCACAAATCATCCTATAACAACTTCTTTGCAGAATGTGAAGAATATTTCACATAAGGTACAAATTTTCTAGGGCAAGAAATTAGCCCAACCTTCAAAATATTCCACACAATGGAGAAAAACCATGATTTTTGATCCTATGGCTAGGCAAAGAATGATTGTTTTCCTCACTCATCTTGTCAGCAAGCCAGAGGAAGATATGACTGTAAAATATTATCATTTGGAAGAGCATACTGAAGATATCACCCAATTGCCCCTGAAGAATGAATTAGTCATAGTTAAGGCTCATCTTGAGACTATTTATGTCCAGATTGATATTTACAAAGATAAATATGAGAAATTAGATGAAAACATTGAAATGTTGGAGAAAACAATCAACAACCATAAGAAGGTAGAGAAGGTTGTGAGAAATGAAGCCAAGAGTTGGCAAAAACAAAACCAAAAGACCATCAAGT
The DNA here is from genome assembly GCA_028583015.1 of Wollemia nobilis. Classification (NCBI taxonomy): domain Eukaryota; kingdom Viridiplantae; phylum Streptophyta; class Pinopsida; order Araucariales; family Araucariaceae; genus Wollemia; species Wollemia nobilis. The sequence continues at coordinate 1,141,814 of JAQPPZ010013020.1, read as the reverse complement.
TCAAGGAGCAAGTTAAAGAGTTGAAGAAGAATAATGAGGCCCAGTTCAAAGAGATACAAGACTTAAAACATTAAATTTAGGTTGAAAAGGCTAGAGCTACATGTTTCTCTAAGGACAAGGTTAAACAAATAAGCAAGGAAATGTGGTATAAAATTCTAGAAAAATGCTTATAAATCCATCCTATAATTGATTACATGGATGAGGCCAACCATTTTTTGCAAGAAACCAATAAATACTTGGATAAGTTTAAAGAAGAACTACATCCCATGGTGATATAAGTAGAGCAAATATACAAGCTATCTAAAAATAGATTCATTGATGTTGCCAAGCCGATCTCAAATGAGGTATTGAATACTATGAAATTAATGCCCAAGATTGTAATTAGGAAAAACAAGCTGCTCTAGAAGGGATGGTTGATGATAGATAGAATCGAAGGCAAGCTGCAAGAGATTATGGATGTCAACAAATAAATGATGTAGTATGGTTTTAGAGGGTTCTGGAGTGAAAATATCCTTTTGTCTAAAGAAGACCTCTAGACCAACATACGTTCAATCATGCAGGATGAGTCTGAAATAGATGCCTAGGAGGACCCAAACAATCGTGATCAATTTTATTATATGATAAAATAGTTGACCAATATCAAATATTTAATGGAAGACTTGATGAATAAGGGACATTCCATGTCCTAAGAGGAAACTACCAAACTATAGTTCACCCATAAGCATCTTAAATAAATGGCCAATCCCACTAAATTATCCTGGGACTAAGCATTAGAAACATTAAATTAGATGATTCAATTGTTTGGAATAGAAGTAGAACTAGAGGCTAAAGAAGAGGAATAGGTTGATGAAGAGGAAGAGGTGGATGAAGAAGAAGAAGTTTAAGAGGCAAAGAAGAAAGATAATGAAGATGAGGAACAAGAAAGAAATGATGAAGAGATGCACCAAGAGGAGGGTGACCAAGATGAAGAGAATGTAGAATATACTAATAAGGTGCAAGAGAAGTAGGTTGAAGAATAGGATCAACAAGAAAGGGTCCAAGAGTAGGAAATTCTTTTTGAGAAATGAGGTAAAGTGTTATGAAGACCACAATTTGCATAAGAGTTGTATAGGTATGTTTTGTAAGTTGTTTTGATCATGATAGTATCAAACATAAGTCATGAAGAATGAACCTATGGAAAGACATGTAATATTCATGATGCTGAGTTGCAAGGAGAGCCATGTTTTGACTGAGTTTATAAAAGGGATACATTTTTGTGTAACATAAACAAGAGTTCATTTTTTATTCCTTTGCTAATTCTTCATGTATCGTGAGCCTCTGGATATTTTGTTTCAAACATTCAGAATGCTCATTATCATGAGGAAGTGATATTTCGAATCATTGCTTTGAAACTGATTTGGTGAAAGAAAGAGCAGCCCCCTACAAACATGATCTACATTTTACATCTTGCATGGTTTCCATGTGAAAAATTACACTCTAAGAATCTTCACAAATGTTTGAGAGTATACCTATCACAAGGAATTTATTCAGTGGAGCATTAATTGGTAGATTACTAGAGTTTATTCTACCCTCCATTAACCCTCATCCATCCATTCCCTTTATTGCATAGTTTTTTCCCTCCTATCCACCCATATAAAAATTCCACTCCATTCATTCATCTCACTTCACTGCCATTAATTCATATTATTTTTAACTCTTGATATCCCATGGATAAGACTTTGAGTTCTTAAGGGATTTGCAAGCAAATCCCTTAAGAGGTGCCAGAATGTAGGCCCAAAAAGGCCACATAGAAACTTTTACAAGATATTTCTAAGTCCCAAAGAGTGCTCCAAACTATGGTAGCGACACAGTGCAACATGTTCTATGCTGCAATCAACTTAGTCAAACTTATGCTTCACATTTCTCAAATCATGACTCAGAGCACAAAAGGAGGGAGAAAATTGTAACAAGGTTTTTACACTGCAAGACCTAGAACATGGTTCTACACCACGGGCAACACAATCAAACTCAATAAGTCCATATCCAAATAGAGGCTCATAGCATAGTTCCATATTGTGCGATCTAGCACACGTTCTACACCATACATCTTAGTGCATTATTCTACACCACGGTTAGCATAGTCAAACTCAACAAATCGATAATTCAAATTTTGGCCCAAAAAATGGTTTTATATCACACGATCCAGTGCACGGTCTACACCATGTGGCTCAATGCATGGCTCTATGCTATGGTTAGCATTGGTTAGACTTTTGAATTGGTAATTTAAATCATGGGCTAGGACACTGTTATAGAATATGGTTCTACATCGTGGCCCACAATAACAAAAGGGTTATTACAAAGATTAGAAGAGCAGCCTAGAACATGGTTCTACATTACACAACCTAGAACGTAGTTTCAAATGAATACAAGGCTTCTTTACTCTATCCCATGGTCAAAGCAGTCAACCTTTTCAAATGAGAACATCGAGGAGTGGTCTAGAGTGTGGTTCTATGTTTTTGAAGAGTAAGAAAAAGGAAATATGTGATCACATCTAAACCATGGTATGTTGCAGATCGTGAATGAGTATGCCAAGCTTCTAATGATCTAATATTAGTTATTTTATAAGATATCGATGGCATACATGTAATATGGTTTGAGTCATATAAAAGTGGGATTTGAATTAGCATAGAGTAGAAAACTATTGTTTGAATTTTATGAGCTAAAGAGAGCAAGAAGATGAAGTGGTAGAGAATAAATAATTGTGAGATGATTCAATTGCAGATCTACAATGAAGTAGCCATGATAAGAACTAGGGAAAACCTTGATTTTAGATTGACTCGATCTAGAGATGGAAGCCATGAAAGCCAAATAACTTGCAGAAGCCAAGTTGTAGAGGAGCAAAGAATCACACAACTTTCTTCTTTGTTTAAATCAAATGGGAGGCTACCACCTCAACATCTTGTTGATTTGGTGTTTCAACTTCCTTGTAATGTTCTTATTCTTTCAAATATTTTAAAATATGTAAATCTATAAATAGAGGTTGAACCCTCACTTTCAAGGGTCGGATATAAAGTGTTCACTTTACATAGTGTGTATATTTTTTGCAAATAAATAGAAGGAGCATGATGTTTGCCTCAAAATCTAGTATTCTTTCCTTGTGGATTATTAATTTTGAAGTTATTTTTACTATTTCTGTTATAATTAGTTTATTCTACTGATATTGGTTTGCTAGCTCTAGAGAAAATTGAAATACTTCATTTCTAGAATGTATGCTTGTAAATAATTCTATTTCTGTTAATCTGAGTGTCGATCTAATCTTGAAGTATGCATATGTTCTTTAATGATAAATATTACCGAGTTTTGAATGTTGTTAATCACAAGTGTTGTTTGCTAAGATTGAGTTATCAGAGGTCTCCTGTAGATGTCTATGTCGTTAGCTTTATCTATCCATAGTTAAATCATTAATTTTCTAACCCTAATCCTATTTATATCCTTATATTTATACATTTAATTGAGCTTATATGAATCAACACTCAAATTAGTTGATAAGGTATACCAACCTAGTATGGAGGTTGGGTTAAAGTAATATTTAACTCATCTAATGTCAGGGTTTGGGTTGTGATTAGTGGGTGCACATCTTTTAGATCATTATATATGATAGTCATAGTTTCAATATTATCTTGATGTCAATTCAAACCCCAAAACTGACCATAATTCACCATGATAATCCTTAGATATGCTTTTGAATTCATCCTTATTTGAATAATACTTCAGTTATGTTGCATGTGAGGCATTATTTATAGGGTCATTCTACCAGAAAGCACTAGGTTGGGTACTCTTATCAAAATATTTAGCTTGATGTGAATCATATTCCGATATTATCTTTATGTGAGCCCAAATTTTTCATTTTTGGCATCTTTTATTCAACTGACATCACATCCTTACAAGGGATGGTATATTTATTTGCTTATATGAGTCATGATAGTTCTACCTCATGAAACTATATATATTTAGGCGCATTCTCTACAACTATTATGTTGTTCTATTCTTATCCATTGGGATATGGAGTCAAAGTATTAAAAGCAAGAAGGAAAGAATTTAGGAAGAGGGTAGAAGATGCTTGATGAAGAAAATTGATGACACTTAAAATTTATTTTTAGTTTATTTTTTCACACATCCTGATGATTTTCTATTGCATTTACTCAATTTGTAATTACTCATTGCAATGATCCCCTTTTTGATGTTTATATTTTATATACAATATGACATAACACACTGAGAAAATATGCATTTTCCACATTTATTTATTTAATTTTTATCTATGTACACAAAATTATGGTATTCTTTCCACACCTGATTTAGATCTCCTACAGATTACCTTGTGAATCTACAATATCTACACCATACATTATCGAACTTGAATTGCTCTTCATGTTTAGTTTGTCATGGCTCCCAATCATTGCTTATATTAGTTAGGTTACATTTTGACCCAACCTGTTATGGGATTGCATTATCAACAAGGAATCATGTTCGATTTTGATGGATTCATAACTAGTCATTAGTTCTCTTGATGGTGTAGGCAAATGTATACTAGCCCAAAATCCCATTTGGTTTATTACTCCTTTTTCATTTTCTTATCCTATCATTATATTTTGAGTTGTTGCCAAACAATAGTGATAATCATAATGCTTTGTACCCCATTGGACCTTAAAACCAATCATGTAATTATTATAGGGTATCTGATCAGAGGGTGAAGCCTTCAATCCATTAATTTGACCATGATTTTAATGGATCTATTGATTCTATCCTTGTGTTGCATATAGCCTCCTCCATTAGGTTTATCCTTTGTTCTCTATGACCTTCAATGTAGAAAGGGTGTAGATCTTGATTTAGTACTTTAATGCTTTTTCTAGCATATGAGACTAACATTTGATCATGGTTCAAGATTAAGTATCCTTCCATATGTGTTAGGAAGTCCCAGGTTAATTATAATCCAAACAAGGGGGGACATCAACTACCACTATATCTTGAGTCAACAAAATTTGGATGCCTACAAACCATCATTATGACATTGCGCAGTGTCCCCACCTTTTCTAATAACACTCCCTTAAAGCTAACCAATTTTGGTTCTTGTGCATTTGGGTTCAATTCCAAACTTCTACAAACTTCTAATGGCATGATAGAGGTCTAAAAATTCAATTATGTAGTATATGCTTTTACAATAAGAGGAATAAATAGAACTAAGAAAAATCACTTTTTGAAATAATGGAGGAAGAGCTTCTTATCGGCTCATTGTTACCTTCTAATATTTTACCAATGGAAATATCAATCATGTTAACCTTCTTAGATGCCAATAAATATTCTATTAATATTAGAATAGAATTTTTTAATAGTCTATGAAATTGGTCTACCTGTTCTGCTCTTTGCTTAACATTTATGGCTGGGAAATATATTTTTTTATAGGCTTTGATCCTTCTTTGATTTAGATATTTTGAAACTGACTATAGGCTACCTATTTGAATCCCTTTGAATTTGCTTTGGTCTATTGGAAGTAAGACGTAATTGCTACTATAGTCTTCAATCTAGCTAGAAGTGACAATATTAGTCTTCGTCCAGTGTTTCTTTATAGACATGTTATGAAGAACACAAGTTTATACTAAGAGGGGGGGTGAACAGTATAAGATAAAAATTTTCTCTTTTATTTCCAAATTAATAACTTGAAATAATATCAATGCAGTAATGAAACAATACAAAATCACCACACACATAAGAGATAAATATTTTACATGGAAACACCCTTTTGGGAGAAAAACAAGATAAAATATTGCTTATATTTTTCTTCAAAAAATTTTGTGGGAACAAAACCATAGGATACAAATCCCCTAGTACAAGTTCATGGACACCAATCCATAGGAGACACCAATACCCTATAAAAGTTTGTGGACACCAATACATAGGAGAAACCAATCCCCTATACAAGTTTATGGACACCAATCCATAGGAGACACCAATATCCTATACAAGTTCATGGACACCAATCCCTTATACAAGTTTGTGGTCACCAATCCATAGGAGACACCAATCCCCTATACAATTTCGTGGACACCAATCCACAGGAGATACCAATACCCTATATAAGTTCGGTGGGCACCAACCCACAGGAGATACCAATCTCCTTATGCAAGTTCATGAGCATCAAACCATAGGAGACACCAATATCCTATATAAGTTTGTGGGCACCAACCCATAGGAGACACCAATCCACTTTTGCAAGTTCATGGAAACCAACCCACTTAGTTCTACTCTAAATAATCTATCCAATCACACTACTTAGGTCTGCTCCCAAATCTGTACACAAACACTTCTCATACATACTCCCAAATATGCTCACAAAAATTGCTCATCTACTCCTAAATATGATCATAAACAATGCTCATCTACTCCCAAATCCAATCATAAACAATGCACAAATTTGCTTACAAATTTGATCTATAATTTTCCTTTTTACTTCTTTATCTAAACTTCAAATCAAACACTTAATATCCTTATCACTCCTTTTAAAAACATACACAATAAAGATTAATTAAAAATAACTCCTTAGATATCCCTTTTAAAACTTACAAAATAAAACTTTATTAACAATAAAATGACTTCTTGTATCTCCCTTTAATCAAATTTAATTAAAAACTTTACCTTGCACAACAAAAATTTAACTGGATTCCAAGGAGATTCTATCCTTTAACCTTCTATACCACAACGCCCTAACATGGGATTGTAACCAACTGAGCTAACCCATCAGATGATACTAAAAGGCAACATTTTTTATTTAAATTTTTTGTACCTTGCACATTAATCACTCAACAAAAATAGGCTATCGAGGAGATTCAAACTTATAACCTTCTGCACCGTAGCATCCTAACGTGGGATAGTAATCGACTGGGACAACCCATTGATTGAGATTAAAATGGCATAATAAAATATTTGAAGTCTTCGTTGCATTATCTCGAATAGCAATCACACAAAAAAAAAAGGTTGTCGAGAAGATTCGAACTTCGAACCTTCTGCACCGCAATGCCCTAATGTGGGCTAGCAATCAACTGGGCTAACCCAACGATTGAGATTAAATTGCACAACCAAATATTTAAACCTTCCTTCGAATCACTGCTACACCTCCGAAAGTGACTCCAATGTTTGTGCGCCCATCTCAGAGACGCCCTTTGAATCTTCAATTTATGCTCATCTCCAGGACGTCCTCCCTTATCTTCTAATCACTACTCGATCTTATATCAAAGTATATTCAAAATCTTTATCCACTCAAAATGCATTATTGAATTTGTATTAATATGCTTTCACTTTGCTATTTGCGCCCAAGGAGGTCGTCCCATGCATATTAAACCTTTGAATTTCAAATTCACTTTTATGTGGTGCTCAAGTCGGCCCACTCTCTTTTAAAACTCTTTTATATTATAATATTTAAATCTATGATTTAAATATTATAATATTTGAATATTTAAAATTTTATTTAAAATCTATTTAAATATTTTGATTTAAATATAAACCCTCAACTTTAATATTTAAATATTTTATTTAAATATTAAAGCATATAATTAAATCACCCTTGAAGATATCTGCATTGACATCAATGACAACTCAATAATTCTAACACGTTATTTAATGCCATCACATTCTCCATTAGTGGAAGCCACTGAGAATTGTTGCCCTAAAGGTTTGACTAGGTATGGACTTCACCAAGAGATAAGGGCCTATTGGGATCTAGAGAATCCATTATGTTTTTCTTTTTTGGATTGTTATTCTGTCTTGTGTGATTTTTGACATTAGTTTCTATTTCCCCTATTTTCATAAGATTTTCCAGCCAATGTGATTGTGCAAAATTTTGAATATCAGGAGAATTTGATCCAGATTGTGTAATTCAATTTTCCATGTCTCTGACCTCTTTAATCATTTTTTGAATCATAGCCTTCATGTAGGCAAGCAAATCCATATAAGAAGCAATCATAAAATCGGGATTTGCATAGTTTTGAATAAGAATGTACTATCTAGTGAGATAGTACAATTGGCAAGAAGAATGTACTATCTAGTGAGATAGTACAATTGGAAAATAAATTATTAAAATAAAAGTAAAGTGCATGTAAAATAAAATGAAATGAAATGAAATGTGAAGACATGCAAATGAAATGTAATTTGATGAAAATCAAATTAAACCTTAGTAAATATTAATTAAAATTATTAATGTATGGGCCGTTGTAAATAATGAACTGTCTTAGGAACCGCTTTGGAACGGCCCGGACAACCATTATAAGCCCCCCCATTCAAATTTTTGGGTTGTTCATTGTTGGTTGATTGATGGTTGGGTTGTTGGGTGCAATTGTCAATGTCACCCAAGGATTATCCATGGAATGAGATGGATTTAATGTTGCAATTTATATTTATTGTTATGTAATGTTGTATACTCCCTGTGTACAATTTTAGAATAATATAAATCCTTGTTCTAGCCAAATATGGTTATGCATGTGTGTGGATATGAAGGCAATCTCAATAAATATATTTTTGGTGAATTATTATTGATATTGCAGGTACTGTGGAGTCCAGATCTGTTGTGGGATTGCATACCCAGAAAACGTACAACCAACAATGTACTATTATGTGAAATATATAGATAAAGAGAAAACTATATTAATGGTTGTTACCCATTATTAGGAATGATGTTTTTGGCAATAAGAGGCAAATGGGTATTTTTCTAAGTTAAGAGATTGGGTAGAATAAGAGTTTTTACCAAACCGTACGACGTGACCAAACCGTACAAGGGTTTGTAATTCCATACATCTGATGAGTTTTTGGCCTAAAACTATACTTTGAAGCATTTTGAGGGTAAATCAAGTGATTTCCAAGTGAATCCTAGCAAAGTGAGTGAGATTTAAGCAATTCCAATATTCTTGGAGAAATAGTACAATCATTAGTTATGATGGTACAACTGTACAATTTGGGACTGTACAGTCTCTAGTTGTATGATTTGAAGATAGTACAATGGTAAATAGTACAACTATACAAAATTGGCCAGATTATGTGTAATTTATTGAAGGTTATATTAGAGATCTCTCATGCCATCCATATCGGGAATATTGTGCTCCACTCGTGCTACACTTCACTTGCTATTCGAGCTATAGTTGGTTCCCCTGAGAGGTGAAAGGCTGATTGTATCTAGAGTTATACAACAAGCATGGTTTAACTACCTAGGAGAGTGATGTGAAACAAGGGCCTATAGACAGAATTATGGGATGAGCTACATCTCTAGGTGGAATTTTGCTAGCCATGATTAGCATATTTTCATCTTGAATGGCTTCTTGGAAAATATGAGGGAACCTTTTTTCTTTAGATTGCTAAATGAGAATTATTAGATCAAAATAAAAGGAAAATATGTAATAAAGATATGCTTGAGCTAGGGATGGCTGGAACTCCTAAGGAATTCTCCTCCATGTTCTTTTAAATCAAACATTGAAGTCAAAAATACTTTCCTAAGGAGCTTGCTTTATGAATGAGAATTGTGTAAGCAATAAGAAAGGATCTCCTGAGTCATCAAATGTATTAATAAGAGCTTCTGCCAAATCATTCCATGTGAAGATGCTTCTATTTTCAAATGATGTGTACCACAATAATGCTTTTCCTTTGAGAGAAAGAACTAGTAGCTTTATTATCGCATATTTAGATGCAATGTTATGTGTCATAGTGAAGGAAGCTATGTCTTGGTAATGTTCAAATGCAGTATTTTTTATGCCTTCAAATATAGGTAAGGTTCTTAGAGCCACCTTAGGTATTTCATGTAGAAACAAAATAGTTAGTGGATATGGATCATCCCAAAGAGGGTAATATTGCTAAGGTATAGAATCATGATGTGACATTGATCTTTCAAGGTTTTTGAGTTCTTTCTTTAAATGGGAGTCACCAGATACACATAATTTCTCTGCTAATGAGGTCAAGAATATCCATCAGATATTGAATCCTCTAAGAAAATAAGGTCTATTGAAAATTTTAAATGAAACTTATCATAGATCTAAATTGGATTTCCATATATTTTCTAGGTGATTGAAAATAATCTTGTTATAAAATAGAGTATCACCAAACTATGATTTATCCAAATCATGTGACTCTGTCCCATTAGAAGTACCAAAAACTATTGGTCTAGAGATCTACCTATGGAAAGGTTGTGTGCCCACAAACCTTGACCAATATTGAATGACCTTAATGTTTTGGATAGATTTATGGTAAATCTCCGGAGGAGGCTAGTTCCTTGAAAGTCCTAGCTAATTGCTAATGAAATTAATGAGGGGTGCAAAGGGTGCTGAAAGAAAGAAATGTAGCTAAAGCTAGAACTTATAGGGGTGCAAATTTAGCCACATCAAAATACATGCATTAATAAGCATAAACCATAAGAAACTAAATAAATCACCTATTATTATTATTATTATTATTATTATTATTATTATTATTATTTTGATTTACATGGTGGACTCGATAGCCGCCATGAGTCCAGGCCAGCTGCCAGAAAGCCACCACAGTTTCTTGCGTAGTCCACCCCCATAAGCCGCCACCATATCCTCACGCAGGCCGCCCCTATACCACCATGCCCCAATAATTTGAACCTTTTACGAAGCTGACGCACCCAGACGGGGACAGGCGTTCAGTACGACGAGGCTCGAGGGAATGGAACCCCGGTCTCCTCGCTCCGAAAGAAGCACTTTAACCATTGAACCAGACCCTCGGACCTATAAATAACCTATTATACCAACCAATTTTTTATTCTCAATTAGAATTAATTGTATCTACTTGAAAGTAAATTCTAGAACTAGAGAATGAAGCACATAGAATCCATATTATAGAATTAAAGCTAAGTCATTCAACTAGTTTCATAACAAAAATAAGCAAATATTCATACATACATGAGACAACACATAGGTAAGACAATAATCCACTTGTATTTCTTAAATAGCAAAATGCTTTTACATGTAAGTGGTAAAGACTTAAGAGTCAACCATTCTTATGCTTTACATATTTCTATATATAGGTTTATATAATGGATTTTATTACTAATGATCATGATGTCTGATTGTTGAATGTTATTATGTTAGGGGAGTGGATAGGTTATATGTTTCCTTCTATCTCTATGCAATATGTAATCAAAAAATCATGCTATGTAGGACTAGACGCTACTTGTTGCATCTGGTCCTTTGATTTATTTGACACATCTAACAATTCTGTTGCTCCATGATGTCTATTCGCATGCACCTAAAAGTAGTGGATCATTTTCTCTTATGGCTTAAATCTTGATGCTAACCACTCTTGGGTTGCTAAGTTTCGATCCACTACCTATCAAACAAATATCAAGTTCTTTTTCTTGGTTGAATGCTGCATCTCTGGATAGAGAAAAAAATTCTTAACATTGGCAATTTTTTTGGGATTCATTTAGGGTTCAATAGCTACCCGAAATCCTAATAAATGCTTCTATTCTTTCCTCTATAGTGGGTTTTTGGGACCCATTCAGAGTCTGATAGCAACATGTTTTTCTGCCAAGCTCAACACTTAGCCTATTTTTTAAACATCTTTGTGGCAGATTTTTGGGACCCATCCAGAGTCTAGTAGCAACCCATTTTTTTGCCAAACTCAACAATTAACCAGCTTTTACACATATTTGTGGTGAGTTTTTGGGACCCATCCGAAGTCTGACAATAGCCTATTTTTTGCAAAGCTCAACACTTAGCTAGTTTGTTACACATCTCTATAGTGAGTTTTAGGGACGCTAGTTTGTTACACATCTCTATAGTGAGTTTTAGGGACCTCTCCATAGTCTGATAGAAGCCTATTTTTTTGCCAAGCTCAACACTTCACTAATTTTTTGCACACCTTCATGGCAAGTTTTTAGGACCCATTCGAAGACTGGTCGAAAACCACCTTTTTTCCAAGCTCAACACTTACCTAATTTTTTGCATATCTCCATGGCAATTTTTTGGGACCCATCCAAATTTTTGCAGTAGCCCATTTTTCTACCAAGCTCAACACTAAGCTAGTTTTTTCCACATCTTCATGGAAAGTGTTTTGGGACCCATATGGAGTCTGGCATCATCCCATTTTTTTAGCCATTTGTGGAGTTATAAAATTCATTTTTTTAGTAGATTCACCTAGCTCAAACTTTAAATTTTGTATTTTGAGTTAGCCAAGAATGAATTCCTTTTGTTGTTCACCAGACAACTAGGCATAGGGACCAGGTACAAAATAAGTGATATTCTTCAGTTTTTTCCCAATATTGTCATTCTTAGTTACAAAAACAAATTCCTAGCCATCTCACGTAGGTAGATGCAAAAATACCCACATAGACATTAGGTTGTTGTTCCACCCACTTCACAAATCAAATCCTAAATTCTCATTGAGCTTCACTCTTTGATAGGGGAAACATAGGTTTCTTCTGAACCTATGAATGGGTAAAGTGTAGTTTCTGCTAGACCATATTGAAATATAATATCAAATAGTTTATGGATTCTTGTGATACCTATGAGGACCAAAAAGGGAAAATAATCAACATACCAAGGTTACTTCACTCTTTTCCCATTCTAGTCACCATGGACAAAAAAGTTTATGGACTTCATTAAAGGAATTTCTCTATTTGGTGGCAAATCAATTATAACAGTGATTATTGATTGATTGACCAAGTATGATTATTTCTCCTTGTTAGGTCATCCATGTACTATCAGAATAGTGGAAAAATTTCCATTGATCAAATCTTTAGTCTCCATGGTATCCCACACTCCATAGGTGGTGATTGTGATAAGGTTTTCACTAGTAAATTCTAGAAATTGATCACATTTAGGGAACCCAAATAAAAATAAGCACAACCTATCACCCATAGACTAATGGCCACATGAAGGTGGTGAATGAATGTCTTTAGATATATCTTCAATGTTTTACCTTAGATAATAAATCCAAATGGATTCAATGGCTTCCCTTAACTAAAAGGTGGTATAACACCACTTTTCACATAGTCACAAGGATGATATTATATGAAGCAGTATATGGTCATTGCATCCAATCCTTACTACTTGCTAGGCATCTCAAAGGTTGAAGAAATCAACACAATACATAATCAAAGATAGGAACTGTTGACAATTTTGTCACATTCCACCAAGGGGTAGAAAAATCCAAATTTTGTATAATATTTCTTTGTTGAAAATTTTTCTTTTGTTTGTAAGTTATAGCAATTTTGGCTTTCCCTATCGCCCCTTGTGGATAAAATGAAAAGGAAAGAGCTTCGTTGCCGAACGGACCAAGGAGAATAGCTTCGTCGAAGGGAAAGAAGGAGAATGTGAAAAGAACTTCGGGCCTGAAGCGCTTCAAATCACCACTTCGAGCGAAAACTTTGCAAAGTAATATTGTCGAAGAAAATACAAAGAAAACGCTTCGCACCTGAAGCATTTCCAGCAGCCACTTTGGGAAAAAGTTTTGTGAAGTGGCATCCAAATGACTTTGTCGAAGAAGAAAAGATAGTCCAAATCATCTAAGGCAAGGAAACTACTTCGGGCCCAAAGTATTTCTAACATCTACTTCGGACGGTTTTCACCCGAAGCAGTAGAAGCCGAGAAGAATGAAAGTGTTTCGAAGGCATAAAAGTGTTTCGACCAAAACTCCCTCGAGCTACCATTTCAAAAGAATATCAGCTCGAAACATTTATCCAACCCACCAGCGAAGCAGTTTTTCCAGCAAAGCAGTGAAGAGTAAATAGAGATCGACTTTGGCACTCAACACCCCCGAAGTAGTTTTGCGAAGCAGAAATGCAGCGAAGTGTTTCACAGGCACACACTCCAAGCCGGGTATTTTCCTGAGGTGATCAAGTGCCCCTCATAAATGCCTCCTTTCTTGCTCGAAAAGCTTGCTGCACATTTTTGGCAATTGGACGATGAAGTATCAGCCTGCGAAGGTGAGCCCGACAAGCATGGTCGCCACTCGAGCAGCGCACCCACAATCCAAGGACACCCGGGTGGCTCATTTAATGTGACTTTCCCCTGTTGAATCGGTCACCATTACCAATTTTGGTAGTCGATTTGAGATATTTTTTGCAGCAGCTGCAAGGAGATGTCTTTTCGAAGCTCGAGGGTGTACTCCGTCGATTTTGTGATAATGACTCAGAGGGTCGGGTCCTCTATAAAAACCTAGGCTTTGTAATGTAAAAGAGGGGGGAACTTTCTGCTAGAAAGCTACTGTAACTTGATGTCCTGTTACTAATACTAATGATTTTTTGAGCTTCATTTCTCTCTTGTGTGCTACCTTCTGTGCTTAATCCTTTTGTATTTCTTCATTTGCATACTATAACTCTGAATCCTGAATTCGGTGTGTGATTGGGAACTGTACCCTAAAATTCACCCTGGAGGATACATAGGAGAGGAAAAGCACCATATCAACTTTCTTTTATGCTGCCTGGTGGATCATGGTTTATGTTATTCCCTTGTCTTAATCACTATTACTTTGAACCCTAAATTCTAGCGAGATAGAAAGGAGAACCCTGCAAACTCGTCCAGAGGATACATAAGAGGGCTAGTATTGCGTTTCTTTAGTTTTAATCTTAGTATTATTTGCTGCTATTCAAGCTATTGGTTAGTGATCATGCTTCCTATTATTCCCCACTTTAAACCAGTGAGCTCTCTCCATTTATCCCTTCTATTTTATTTTTCTAACCCTAACTCATTTATCTCTTTCCTGCACTCTTATCTCAAACCCACAAAAGTAGATTAGTATAGGAGCCGACCTTTATTCAGAGATTGGCATGAGGGGCATCTCTTCCCTTCGGCCTTTTAATGTTCGTTGCAGGTACAGGGTGCACACACTTTACTGAAAGTCCTTTCCTGTGCGAATTTGATGACCAATAGTTTCTGGCATGCCCTGTGGGACCGAAGGTCCCATATCTGAGAAAACTTAAGCCCGTCTCCATCAGAGCCAAGTCCAAACAGTTCCCAGTGAGATCCAGTCAGTCTCATCTTCTGAGTAGTAGTAAGAATCGATGCTCTAATTATCAAAAGACTCCTAGCATCTGGCGACTCTATTTTACCCAAGAATATTTAAGTCATAAATACCAGTACCAAAGCCTGTGCCTTCATGCAAACAAGATGGAGAGTTAGGAATAGAGGAGAGGAAAATAATTTCTTTGAGCTTGATATTGATGCCTTTGGGGAACACTCTAGGTTAGTCACCCTCGAATATCTCTTACATGAGACATCCTCGCAAGAGGTTGTTGTTGACGAGTAAGGCCTAACTTTTGATAGTACAACAGCTAGTTTTCCTCCGAATCCTCCCAACTCACCAAAGCATCCTAGTGCCTCCATTCCTACTAGTGCCTCTATTCCTATAAGTCTTCCGATGAGCAACCCAAGAGGGACTTTGAGAATCTCTGTTCCATAGAACCCAGGCACAAATATGGCACAATAGCAACAACAACAACAACAACAAATGCAGCAGCAACCGCCGCCCAGATTATTCCCAGCATGGAATTCTTCGTCACTATTAAATCTAGCAGGCCAAGAGCAAGTTCCACCTATTGTAATAAAAAAGCTCTTGACGTTCGATGGAACTGGGAAGACTGCTCTGGAGCATTCCAAGAAATCATTTCCCTGGCGACGATACACGACATCACAGAAGAGCGAGTGATGGTGAAGCTCCTGGTCCCTTCCCTTAGAGCAAAAATCCTCTACTAATATAGATATCTGCCATCTGATACTATTATGGGGTGGGACCAGCTAGCCGGACAGTTGATGCAAGGTTTCAACGAGTCCGCCGATCTGACTTCTCTTCTGCAGTAATTCACTTCGATCCAAATACATCCATAAGAAGAGATCACAGACTTCAATGTTAGGTTCGATCAAACCTGGCATAGAGTACCAGTTGGACTTCGGCCAACCGATGAAGCTACAACATACTATTTCCTTCGGACTTTCAACCCTGATATCGGTTTTATGATAAGGTACTCAAATGTCAATACTTTTCTAGAATTGTATGGGTTAGCCAAGAAGGCTGAAACAAATCTCATAGCCATGGGAAAGCTTCCCCAAAGGATGCCAATTCCCATAATTCCTAAGTTCCTTCAATCCCAGTATGCGAGCGCAGTCGCTCCATAGATTTCTGCAACTCTTGCATACCCAATCTCATCCTGGAACCTGAATCCCGTTGTGTCACAAATCACCGCTCCATAAATACATTTCCCCACATTTTCAACTATGCCCCCCACTATTGCTCCAACATTCCCAATGTTGCCAGCACCCCTCCAACATCCTGCCTTGCCTCCGATACCGACTATGGCTCCCTTGCCATCAGTTTCCAAAGCTGATGACATGCAGGCCAAGATACTGCAAGAAATGTAATCGCTAAATGCCACAGTGCAGAATTTGTCCAACGACATGATCGTTGTCAAGAAGAAGCAAGTGCAACAAGAGTTTCTACCAAGAAGGTCTTATCCCATGCCTGCACTTACCAGATACCAAGCGGTCCAACAAGGAAAAGCTTCAGCAAGAAATGTTGTAATAGACAAAGCCTCGAGCACTTACAATCATGTATATTGGTGCTCTACATGCAATGATCCTCATGAAGAGAATACCTGCATGTTGCACCAACACTATGTGCAAACACTGGTGAGTAGCAGTCATGGCGGTCAAGTCAACATCATCAGATAGTCAGATCAGAACCTGTCAATTGGTGAGGAAGAGCCAGTTGCAGTCCTTACCAAAGGAGATAAAAGGTTGATAGAGGTTGATTCTACTAAGATGGCTCCCTTGAAGGTACATGCTCGATTTGAGAAGGGACAATCATCCTCTTTGGCCTTGAGTGAAACTCCTATGCCAGTGCCAGTCAAAGAAAAGGCCCAAAATGCCACCACCGAACCACCTTAGGTGGAGACTAAAGAGTAGGCCAAGGAGAAGCTCCAGTTTCCCTCGCTCATCAAGCAACAAAGGGTTGAAGCAACAGAGCAATATCGCACCATATATGAGCCGAGAAGAGAACCTGAGGTGCATAACTCCCTGACCTACAACATTGTGGAGGAGTTGAAGAGGATTCCAGCTAAAATTAGTTTGTATGATGCTCTGCAACTTCTTGGACAAGTGGACCTGCTGCAAGAATCATTGAAGATGATTAAAACAAAGAAGGCAGCACCACTCGCCCTAGTGCAAACCCTATCCACGTCCATCACGAGAAAGAATAGACCACCTCCATTCTACCTATCTCTACAAATGGAAGGGTACATTGTGCATAACTGTATGATAGACTTTGGAGCTGCGACGACAGTCATGCCGAAGGCAGTATGCAAGGAAATAGGCATGGAATACACACGAAGTAGTCATGGAGTCCTCCAGTTGGACGGTACCCCAGTAAAGACTATAGGAGTTATCAAGGAGACCTAGTGTGGAAGTGGGACTCTTGGAGCTATGTCGAGGTCACCCGAGAATGGTTCAAAAGGAAATCATCAGATCGCACTTTCAAAGTGGGAGACCTAGTGTGGAAGTGGGACTCTTGGAAGGCTAATCCTGGAAACCACGATAAGCTGGATGCATTCTGGGATGGGCCGTTTGAAATAGTGGAAGTAAATTCGGCCAACTCCTTCATCATCAAGGATGCAAGTGACCAGGTTTTACCCATTTCTGTCAATGGTCTTCATTTGAAGACCTTCAATCACTGAGGCTTGTATATATAAAAAAAAATGGTCTATATACCTTTGTACATAATTTTTTCATCTGTCTGTACTCTCTTCCAAGATCGCAGAGGGCAAGTGCCACTTCAATCATAGAAGCTAGATTCCAGACTTCGACTTCACAAAGCATGGTTAGAATCTCCTTCAGAGACTTTTGATCTAAAGTAGCCAACGAAGGGAAGTTCACCGCGAAGCAGTTCACCCTCATAAAGTCGAACGACATTCAAAGCAAAGGCATGGAAAATGCTTTGCTAAATAAATGTGCCGAAAGCAGTATTTGAAGTAAGTATTGGCAAAGCCTTCCTTGAGGGAACAAGTTTTGGTCAACAGTATTCGTGAACCAAGGCGACAGCATGGCAAAATGGAACTTCAGGCTCGAAACGCAGAAAAATAGCCCGAAGAAGAGCTTCACTGCGAAGTATTTTCCACACCAACTTCAGCTTCGTCGAAACCAGCACGTGAGGCGAGAGCATTTAAAACATGCCTCGTGGAACGTGTCGATAGCAGCCTTGAAAAAGGCTTGAAGCGAATGAAATTAATGTGGAGTTGGTGGAGCTCATCCCAAGGCAGTTTGGTTAGTGAAAAGGCCGCACCGGAGTACTAGGTGGCAGTGATTCTCATTCCCAATGAAAAACATAATCACTGAATCACATGGCCCCACGTATGATGCCGCCATATGGCCAATTGGATGCCGCAGCGATACTCTTGGGTCAGGCCTATGAAGTTAATTACGATAGCTACCATAAATGAAGGGAATTGCCCCTCGAGGCTATAAAATGTAGGCGCCAGCAAGGAACGAATCATTTGCAAGTGTGAGAGCCGAGTCTGCCATTTTTTTTGCCTCGAAGGACTCCTACATTGAAATTTCCTTTTTTTGCCATGATTATCCTGTCTTTTGATTTGAAGTGCTGAACTCTTCTGCATCACAAGTCATTCTGCTGTGACTATTCACAATGGGAAAGAAGAATTCCACTCAGAAGGGGAAAGAACTAGAAACATCGATCCCTGAGAAGGCGAAGGTCATGGAAGAAAATAAACAGAGACCTAAGAAGGTCAATCCTCCCCCACGCCTAGAAAAGAAAGTGATGGAGGAGAGAGAAAATTCTGATGATGAGCCGACCATAGAACCACCTGTTGATAGGTGGGAAAAAATCAGAGACCCAGAACTCTCAAGAACCATGGCCGAGCTTCGATATACCATTGACTTCATGCGAAGCAGACTTTCAGTAGAAAATAAGAGGGCCATAGCGTATTACTCCCATATATACTAGTAGCTAGTCCCTCCTGCACATCACTACCCTAAGCTCATTTATGCCATTGCTTAGAATTATCAACCAGCCTCTAGGCAAGTGTTGAACGCCTCGGGCCATAAGCTATTTTCCATCTTGAAAGAGGATGTGCAGGCAACATTCATGCCACAAAGACCACCGAAAGGATATACCGTTCGCAGTGTCATATTGAGTGAACAAATGGAGAAGTTCACCATCAATAACTTCATCCTAAAGTTCTTGCGAGAGAACCTCAAGAGCGGACTCCCTTCGGGCAAGTTGCCCTAGATGCCCCTACCCTTGGAGGCTTTCAAGCACACTGATATATTCTCTATCATTGCATGGGTGGCAGGCCTATCAAGCGATGCTTCTGTGTACCCATGGCATGTGTCATTGGATGAGTGTATCTCTAGAGGGGAGTTCTATGACCCCGATGCTTCGCGACCGAACACCAACCCAGTTTTCTTCGATTGGGCAGAATGGGTGGCCCGAAACCTACATACGCGATTGACAGCTATGAAGAACACTAGCACAGAGTAGCACTTTCAGCCTTGTTCTTTCTTGGTTTGGCTTTTCTTCTTTCATGTACATAAATGTCTTCACCATTGTGATGTTTCACCAGAAGTCGCTCGACAGAGTGACGCAACAAATGAAATATATGACCACAACCAAAAATGGGCACACACCTGCAACTTCCCTTTCAGGATGGGAGTGATCGAAGTATTTGCCCTAAAGCAAAATATATACCTAGAGGAGAAGCTCGCCAATTTTGGTCTGCTTTAGATACCGCAGAGGTGGCTCTACGATCCCATGGGAGTGATGAAAGATCACTTAAAATGCAAAAACTTCCATGTCTATCCTTGCCCCAAAATTTTGGAGCAGAGGAACAACCCCAATGGTAAGGATCTAGAGTGGCACCTATAGAAGATGAGGACATTGCCTCCTTGGCATGACTTCTATCCTATGGAGGTCGAGTTCAACCAAGACCAGCACCCATTCCCAACTCCCGACTCCACGTTCTGGAGAAAAGCGAAGGATGATTTGAAGGAGGAGTTGAAGGACTGGGATGAGGAGCAGTTAAGAGAATGGTGGATCATGAGAGTCCATCGTCGAAAGATGAATTCTTACGGGCTCTTGAAAATGGATAGGGAATTCATGATTTTATATCAGACCAAGGTTGGGTCTT
Organism: Wollemia nobilis; assembly: GCA_028583015.1. Lineage (NCBI taxonomy): Eukaryota > Viridiplantae > Streptophyta > Pinopsida > Araucariales > Araucariaceae > Wollemia > Wollemia nobilis. Next base: position 1,121,647 of record JAQPPZ010013020.1, on the reverse strand, counting down.
GGAAACCCCTGTCCTTCATCGATTTTGTTCCACTAGCCACCCCAAGATCGGGCAAAAGCCAAGGAAGAACTGATGATGCCCCTAAGGAGAAAGCAGTCGAGCCTGCACCAAAGGCATTGCCATAGAAGCCATTAGAGGGTCACGAGACAAGCAGAGAAGAGGAGGAGCAACCATTTGAGAGGAAAAAGAGAAAGAGGAAAGAGCCAACTCAAGTGCCTCTGAACCACCCAAAGTGACCCCGCACAGGGATTCCAACTGCTCCTACTGAACGACCAGTATTGGGATCGGCCAAAGTGAATATCGAAGAGTTTCCACCAAGTGTCGAGATGATCCCAAACATAGACATCATTGACATGGAGTAACTCCAACCCGAAGGGGACCCCGAGGTGGAAGTAATGGAAGTTAAAAGTGTTGAGGCCCAGGAGGAGCAGGAACCAATCATGCAAGAATTCACCATGGCCACTCTGCCAGGAGGGCATGTAGGTATGCTTTCCTCACCCTACGCTTTGGTTGCTCGCAAGTCCACCATGGTCCTGGCCGAGAGTTCTCACCAGTTCATCCTGCCCCCACAAGATCGATCACCTCCTTATGCTGTGCCCCTAACTACTCCAGGTTCACCCCGTGATCCCATCACCTATCCTAATTTTCCTAGTCCCACTCCCCTCGAGTCATCTGGACAGGACAAACCTGTTGAAACTACTTCACCTACCCACATCGCCATTCCTCTAGTCATCAGCCAAGACAAAGCTAGTAGTCCAATGCTAAACCCTGAAGTCCACTCTCCCATCGTTCACAGCGTGCTCCCACTCGCCGAACCTTCGGGTGAGGTGATTCCATTTGATTCTTTGTATTTGTTTACTCCCTCAACTGGAGATCTAGCCATGTTCGAATTTTAGCTATCCTTGATGAAAGAACGCCCCTTGGCCGAGAAGCTTCTCCAAGCTCAAAAAAGTATAGAAAAAATGTTGAAGGAGGCAAGAAAAAGGAGAGGGTGCTCGCTGGCTCAAGTTGAAAGATGCGCCATCTTCGATCTAAAGGCTGGAAAGTTGCAAAAAGTGAAAAAGATACCCAAAGTCCAAAAGCCCATAGAAGAAATGACTCCAGTTGACTACAACTACCAGGAAAAGGAGAAGGACTTGGAGCATTTGAATGTGGACAATGAGTCTACCTCCATGCACGTCAGGATCAAGTCCTTTCAAGTGCATGCCAACATTGCTAACTAGTGCAGGTTTGAAGCTAAGAGCGCTAACATCAAGCTGGAAGAAGAGCTAGCAAGGGCTCACTCCAAGCTAGCAGAAGCCGAGGAGCAGTGCAAGCTGATGTTAAAAGAAGCACATGCCCTAAAGCTACAAATAGCACAACTAGAATGCACAACCAAAAACCAAGTGCAAAGGTATGCCAAAAATGAGCTGAGAGCCAAGGAGCTCGAGGTGAAAATCTTGCAAATGCAAAGCTAGCTGCATGAGAATGTGATGTCTCTGAGATAGACGAGTGGGCCAAACCAATAACAGAGAGGTAGGTCACTGATTACATATTTAAATTCTATAAAATTGTCACCTCCCTAAATGATCTGTATACCAGGTCCCAACATGCAAATATTGGGTAGATCGATAGGTTTTGTGCTTTGGTCAAGTCATTGGAAGATCAGGAGCTTTTTGCAAAAGGCGTCTGGTCTCAGGTTTGCCAAACCATGAGGGACATCCGTGAATTCCTGGCTCCATTGCCAACGCCTAAAGTCATAGCAGAAGTAATAGCGATAGCAAAGGTAGAAGAAGAAGAAAAAGAAGAGGAAGGAAAAGCTGTGGAAGCGTCCCCAAAAAAAGGACAAAGAGAAGGGTCGAGACGTAACTCTAGCCCAATGGATGAAAGCTGAGGGTTCTACCATCGAGATGAGCTTGTTGCCCCACGAGCTACCAAGAATGTTGACAATTTTGTCACATTCCACCAAGGGGCAGAAAAATCCAAATTTTGTATAATATTTCTTTGTTGAAAATTTTTCTTTTGTTTGTAAGTTATAGCAATTTTAGCTTTCCCTATCGCCCCCTTGTGGATAAAATGAAAAGGAAAGAGCTTCGATGTCGAACAGACGACGGAGAATAGCTTCGTTGAAGGGAAAGAAGGAGAATGTGAAAAGAACTTCGGGATTGAAGCGCTTCAAATCACCACTTTGGGTGAAAGCTTTGCGAAGTAATATTGCCAAAGAAAATATAAAGAAAATGCTTTGCACCCAAAGCATTTCCAGCAGCCACTTCAGGCAAAAGTTTTGCGAAGCGGCATCCAGAAGACTTCGTCGAAGAAGAAAAGATAGTCCAAATCAGCTAAGGCAAGGAAACTACTTTGGGCTCGAAGTATTTCTAACATCCACTTCGAACGGTTTTCACCCAAAGCGGTAGAAGCCAAGAAGAATGAAAGTGTTTCGAAGGCATAAAAGTGTTTCGGCCGAAACTCCCTCGAGCCACCATTTCAAAAGAAGATCAGCCCGAAACATTTCTCTAGCACACCAGCGAAGCAGTTTTGCCAGCAAAGTAGCGAAGAGTAAAGAGAGATCGGCTTCGACACTCAACACCCCCAAAGTAGTTTTGCAAAGCGGAAATGCAGCGAAGTGTTTCACAGGAACACACTCCAAGTTGAGTATTTTATTGAGGTGATCAAGTACCCCTCATAAATGCCTCATTTCTTGCTCAAAAAGCTTGCTGCACATTTTTGGCAATTGGACGATGAAGTATCAGCCTGCGAAGGTGAGCCTGGCAAGCATGGCCACCGCTCGAACATCGCACCCACAATCTAAGGACACCCGAGTGGCTCATTTAATGCAACTTTTCTCGGTTGACTTGGTCACCATTACCAATTTTGGTAGCCGATTTGAGAGATCATTCGCAGCAGCCGCAAGGAGCCGTCTTCTTGAAGCTCGAGGGTGTACTTCACCGATTTCATGATAATGACTCAGAGGGTCGGGTCCTCTATAAAAACCTAGGATTTGTAATGTAAACGAGGGGGGAACTTTCTGCTAGAAAGCTATTGTAATTTGATGTCCTGTGACTAATACTAATGATTTTTTGAGCTTCATTTCTCTCTTGTATGCTGCCTTCTGTGCTTAATTCTTTTGTCTTTCTTCATTTGCATACTGTAGCTCTGAATCCTGAATTTGGTGTGTGATTGGGAACTGTACCCTAAAATTTGCCCTAGAGGATACATAGGAGAGGGAAAGTGCCATATCAGCTTTCTTTTATGCTGCCTGGTGGATCATGGTTTATGTTATTCCCTTGTCTTAATCGCTATTACTCTGAACCCTGAATTCTAATGAGATAGAAAGGAGAACCCTGTGAACTCATCCAGAGGATACATAGGAGGGCTAGTATTGTGTTTCTTTAGTTTTACTCTTAGTATTCTTTGCTGCTATTCAAGCTATTGGTTGGTGATCATGCTTCCTGTTCTTCCCCACTTTAAACCAGTGATCTCTCTCCCTTTACCCCTTTTATTTTCTTTTTCTAACCCTAACTCATTTATCTCTTTCCTGCACTCTTATCTCAAACCCCCAAAAGTAGATTAGTATAGGAGCCGGCCTTTCTTCGGAGATTGGCACGAGGGGCATCTCTTCCCTTCGGCCTTTCAATGTTGGTCGTAGGTCTAGGGTGCACACACTTTACCGAAAGTCCTTTCTTATGCGAATTTGATGACCAAAATGAACCCTTAGAAGCTTTGATATATAATTCAACCCTTACCCAAAACATGATGAAAAAATAGGTTGATAAACACAATACTAAAAGGGAATTTACAAAAGGCAACATTGTATTCCTTTATCTTCAACCTTATAAGTAGATGTCTCTAAAAAAGGGTCAAAATAATTTGGAACCTAGAGTCTATGGACCTTACAAGGTACTTTAATGGATAGGGGATGTTGCTTATAAGTTGGAACTCCCAACAACATCCAATATTCACCAATTTTTTCATGTATCTTACCTAAATAATGTGGTGGGAATGCACACCCAAGTGTAGATGGTCCTACCTAAATTAGATGAAGAAGGATCGATTATTTTTCATCCAGTATCCATTTTTTATCACAAAATGTGACATCTTCACTCTCATGATATCACCAAAGTGCTTGTGCAATGGGAAGGGTTGCCACCAAAATATGATACATGGGAGCTATTATAGGACTTTTATCAATCATTTCCAACCTTTTATATTTGAGGAAAAATCTTCTCTGAGGGAGGTGGCATGTTATGTACCTCATTAATGTAATCTATGTTGGACTATGCTATTTTTTCATATGGTATATATGAAGAAGACCACATGTCAAGTTAGGAATAGGTAGGAAAATACTATCATAGAATATTGTCCTATTATAGACTATTGTGTTGTCATAGAACATTATACTATCATAGAATATTGAGTTTTCATAAATTATTGTAATGTCATAGAATATTGTTGTAGACACCTAAAAGTTGCATTTGGTTGCAAGTTCATCCTTCACAATTAATTAAGTCGCAAACCTTACAAAATTGCACTAATTAAGCCTAAACACCTTGTATTTACAAAAAGGCTATCCCTAAGCCTCTTTAGGTCATCTAAGTCATTTCCTACATCTAATCATGGTCCCCATGTGACCTCATTCAAAAATTCTAATCATGGTAACTCTAATCTTAGTTTAAAATATCACTTTATCATTAAAGTGCACTTTATGACTTAAACATGATTAATTAAGGATAATTAATATTAACATTAATATTATCCTCACACATGTGTGCACCCATAACTTAGTTAAGATATTTAAAATATGCTTAACTTAATCACAACCTAACCTAGGATCTACCTAATCAGGGTTAACCTCAACCCTTGCTCACACATGTGTGCACATAGGATATTTCTAGATTCCTCTTCAGGGCATATGAAGGAATGACTCACCTTCCACTTCATCCTTTTAACCTCACCATGGTTGGAATATAACCTAAGGTTCATGCCACCTCATAAAGGACACCTCACCCCCTAGCCTTGGCCCACTCTATAAATAGATGGTCATTTTCACCATGAAATAACTCTTGCCCTTTTGGTTTACTTACCAAAACTCTATAGAAATCACTCCAGACTATTCTTTGTCACTTTCACATCCATCATACATCAAGAAATAGTACCAAGAGTTCATCTAGACATAAATCCATAGAATTAGTCAATGATAGTTTAGTTTGTGTAGTATCGTGCGAAGCCGAGCTAGAGGTTCACACATTGCCATGCAATCCTGGTCTACAACCATTCTATAGCTATAGATCAGGTAAATATCATTTTTGGACAACTTCTATAGTTTTAGTTTTAGTTTTTATCATGTTTTCTTTCATTTTAGCATCATTTTGTCTTCATAAATATGGGATCTAATCAATGATAGGTCCCCAAATGTACTAACCCATTTTTGCAAGCCCAAATAGGTACAAAGGATATTTTCAAGCACCCAAGTGATGGCACATGCACAATAAGCCCATTTACATTGAGGGCATTGGAAGACATCAACGAATGCACCACATTCATATTGATAAAAGTAGAAAACCCTTCTTGAGAGAAGCTTATGTTGTAACCCTTTTAAAATCAATAAAAGAGCATTTAGCTATTATTTCATTTGTTTTGGAATGTTAAATTCTATGTGTTACATTTTGGAATACCCTGGGTACCCCCAAAAACTATATTATATTAGATTCATTGCTATCTAATTCACTTTATGGTCTACTTTGTTGTGTTGTAGACACTATAAATCCAAAGGAGAGTCCATAATAGCCTTGAGACACACTTTAGGTCTTCTACTACAAAGTTGCAACCTTCTATGCTCAATTTGCACATTATTGTGTGAATCTATAGATGGAGTTCACACACTATTGCATGAACCTTATAAAACTACCTCATAATAGGTCCATGTAGTGGGATATTTATTTTTGTTGCTTCAAAAGATAATACAAAAACAACTAGGATCATCCACTATACTTGGCTTTAGGTTCATTATCATTGGTTGCACCACCTTTTCTGGAAAACATCACATCATATTTACATCACAACATACCTTCAACCCATCATGCAAGACTTCTCAATGCTCCTTCCTTCACCAAACACCCCATCCAAACATACAGAGCCACCTTACTATATCCATGTTCACAATCCATATTTCTTTTCCCACACAGACCATGACACTCCGATCCTTCTTATTTCTCTCAATCACATAAATTCACCTATATCTCCTCCCTCCAATGATAGTAATGCCACCATTTCATCTTTTGCATATGTGGAGGAACATTCCCCCTCCTCTTACCCCAATACAAGGAACCCATCTCTTCCCACATTCATCGATGAGAGAAATTTGTATATGCATTCTTCTTTGGCTAGACATACTTATTTTGTCTCCTTTCCTCCCAACAAGGGGAACCCGCCTGATTTCTCCCACTCCTCAAGGTTACCTTTACCTTTGGCCAATGGGATATCATCCTATGACTAGGACCTTCACCAGCATCTCTCCCATACCATTCCTTTGTGTAGATACCCATCTTGGTATCGTCACTACCCATAGCTATTACGAGCCCCACCTCTCCTCATGATACCTTTAGTCCCATTCTATGGTACTTACCTGCAAAAACTACCACCACCACATCACCATAACTTGTCTTCATCTCCTTCAACATGTCCATCTCCATATCCACACCCATATCTAAATTCACCCATCCCACTGGGTTTCCATTCTCCTCCCACTTTGATGCCATCTCCTCCACCCATCAATCTCCAACATATTCTTACCCAAATTGAAAATTGTACTCATTCTCCACTTGGGTTTCCATATCCTCCTCCCAATTTGATACCATCTCCTCCACCCATCGATCTCCAACATATTATCCATTCTAATCATCATTTTGTTATGGCTAATCCTCCATTACCACATCATCCTTACACATAAATTTCACCAAAGTCAAGGTCGGTAGTCCACCCATCCCCACCTAACCCACCTCCCCTATGATCATAGCCTCCCACACCTTAAGTCTACCCATGCCTATCCTATCGAAGCCTCTCTCTCACAACTTACACCAACTGCTTCACGTAGGGCTTCTCATTCTACTTGAGATAAAAAAAAGTGACCCACATCACCCAAAACTAAGGGGATACAATGAACATCAGTTCTTTTTCTACCATCATTAGTATGGGCATGATATCAACAAGTGTTGAATTTTTGAATATCTCATACACAACATGGTGGATGGGAAATATCTACCACATTTTGAGCATGCCATCTCTCCCACTAGAAATCAGGGTATACCACCTTATAAAGTGCCCCACTCCACTCCGTCATGTACGTAATCCACTTCCACACCCCACTACCAACAACTACACAGTCACACAACCTACCAGGATACTAGTTGTGTTGCCACTACACCTAGTCAATCGTAACTTGAGCATCACCAGTACCCCCATCCTTAGTCCAACCCCCTATCTTCTTCATTTCTCTTCTTATTATTTCACATTTTTGTATGGTCATTCTTCGAGCGACTACATACATATGCTAAATTTTTCTTCTTCTTGTTATTTCACACTGTTGTATGGTCACGCTTTTGAGTGGCTACATACATGTGCTAAATTTCCATTATTCTTATTATTTTACACTATTGTATGGTCACTCTTCGAGCAGCTACATACTTGTGCTGAATTTTGCTTCTTATTATTTTACACTATGGTATGGTCATGCCTCGAGCGACTACATACTTGTGCTAAATTTTCCACATTCTTGTTATTTCACATTGTTTTATGGTCACGCTTCGAGCATCTACATACATGTATTGAATTCCTTATATTTATATTTCTTTTATTCTTCCTCCCTTCTTTGTTTCTTTCATTCCTTCCAATCTACTTCATACAATTTTGCTTTTGTCCATCATCTCTTTTGCCTATCACTCTTCTCGATATGGTCAATCATACACATTCTCCTTTTGCATTCATATTTTCCACCTCCTACACATCCCCCCATGTTGGGGCAACTGCATCTAATGTTCTTCCTTCTATATCACCTTATTTTCATATATTCACCTCTTTCATGACATTTCCCAACCTCATCCCCTTTTAGTTCCATGAATTTCTCTTATCCATATTCTCCTCCATGCACATTTCTTTCAAGATGCTCCATTGCATATCCACATGTATATCCATTGCATCCACATCTGTAATTGTACATTATCATTGTAGAAATGCACTCATAATGGATTAAAACACACACTTGTCAGCATCACCATTGGGATGTCCACCCCCTTTTTAGGATTACAAATTGTACAAATTTTTGCATTATTTGACCATTCACAAGTTAAGCCAATAAAACATCACCTCTAGTTGACAAGTTCTCATGCTTCTCACAATTATCGCTTGGTTTGTGTTGATTTATTTCATGGACCACTCACACATTTCACATTGTAAGTACATTTTGAGTCTAGATAAGACAACACATTGTATAGACATCGCATTTCGCAAACAATTTTCCCTACTCATCCTATAATTTGCATGATCAAAATGAAACCTGGGGATAAATGAAGGGACAAGAATAATTAAAATTAGAAAAAATATAGAAAACAAAAGCCAACACCCACAAAAAAAGGAAAGAAAATAGAACCACAAAAATAGAATCAAAATGAAGAGGGACAAAAAACAAAAGGAAATGCCTCCTACAATACTACAAAATTGCTTGAATTCCTTTGGTCCTTTGGTTTAACATTACATCATGGGGATATTTTCATCTATAGCAATAGGCTCCAAGAGCCTTCCTGGTAGTGGAATAGTCTTACAAGTGGTGACATATCTATCACATTAGTGACCTTCTCTTGTACAAATCATTACATGCTTATGGATGAGCTATTTTTGGTTAATTTTGCAATAGGTTAGTCGCACCTCCCTCAAAATGGATAAATTAACATCACTCATCACACACATAGGTCCATGATAGAATTCCATTCAATCAAGATAGTTATGAGTTGTTGTTGTACCTTGTTCAGTTTTTCACAAGGTTTGATTGCTACAACTCTGATAGTCAAATTTACTACATAAATCTCCCTTGCCATATTACATCCTTGAGATAACATAACGGATCATATTTCCACTATTTTTGCAATGATACAAGTGCTTCCTACATGTATTTCATCCATCTCATACACTTCATCTACATATTAGTCATTTCATTTGCTCCTCATGCATTCTCTACTTTACATCTACTCATATTCATACATCTACATTGCATCATTTTCAGTTACTCTAAATCTACAATGACATCATTTCTTATATGCATTCATACCTACTACTACATATTCTTCCATATTACATTCACTTACATTTACCATTTCTTATATTATACATACACATAATCCTAAGCTATTCATTCATCCACACAAGTCATAACACATGTAAATCAAGTCACAAATAGAAACACACACACACACACACACACATATATATATATATATCTATATCTATATATATATATATATCATAAATTACCTCGATTTACAAAATCAAGTGTACATAATATACATATGTGGGTGGCTATCTAGCCACCACCTCACTTTACAATACTAACAAGCCATCTCACCCCTATCGCCCACTAGAAGTCTCTTCGCCCTTATCTTGTGCTATCGATGACACCTCTACCCTTCACTCCTCAGCCACCCTACTCAACTCTAGGGCATACCCCACCACCTATGAGGCTATTGGCATTACCATCCTATAATTTACTGGCACCATAGAATATGTCACTCTGTTAACTCTATAACGAGTGAATGAGATCACAATATCAATCTAGATCGTGATATTATGTACTTTGGGATCTAATGGCCATACGATATCAACTAAACCTCACATTATGCCCTTATAGAGGCCTCCCCTGCATACCTCCCAAAAAAATCTATGTTTTATTGTCACCAATGATCTACCTCAGCTCACAATCCTATTACCTCAACCATGGCCTGTTTACCTACTAACCTGACATCCTCTACCTCCTCTCGTGCCTATTGATATCTCTTTATCTTCTTGCATAGGTGTACTACCTCTGCCTTTGTAGTCTGCACAACTCCAGTATCTACTGGCACCTCATATGGTCACTGCACACTCTCTCGTAGCACTAAAATATCTAATCTCACCCTCTCCTCTATAGCCACAATCTCCTATACTTGGCATTGCACCTATCCCACACCCTTTGTGTGACTCACCTACTTAGGTGTAAGCTATGCTCTCACATCATCACAGTCTCTCCTTAATGCATCCATATCAAAGTGTGTTGTCTCTTTCATGGCCACCTCCACCTAAAATTGTAGTTGTCCATCCCTCTTTGTGTAACTCACCTGCTCAATTGCAAGTTATGCCATCATCTCATCTTGCTCTATCCTCAATCCATCTCTCTATGGCCAGATCTCCCACCTCCATCATGGCTACTGCTAACCTCTTCTCTATCTTCCACCTCTCCACCAATCTAACTCTATCATCAACATAATTCATCTCACACTCAGTTAGCCTCCCCTCCAAATATTGCAATGTCTCCTGTACTAGCATTGCCTCATCTTGAGAATCCAATACATATTGAAAATTAAACGTCACATCTTACATAGATTCCCCTCTCCTACTCCATCACCATGGCTCCATACAGTGGCTAATATTAACCATCCTCCTATTGCTCTAGTGACATAGCTCTAGGAGATATGGCCACATCATCTAGCACCAATCCTCCCATATCCTCCTCCATTGGCATCGCCTCATCCAATGGTTGACCTCCACCACCCTCATATCACTCTGATGATCTAACCCTAGGAAATATTGCCACATCATCCTGATGTCACATTTTTTATTAGAGTGGTTCCTCCACCCCCTTCTTTAACTATGCATCTAGCATAGGTATAACCCTTCTTGGTGCATGTACATCAATTGTAGGTAATCCTTCCATTGGATCCATCCATCCATCTACTACCCTAACTCTTGGCTACCACCCCTACATTTTTGACCATATATCATGCTCAGGAGTCATGCCCACATCACCCACATTAGGGATAACTATCAATGGATCTCTCTAAACATCCAAGGGAGGTATTGCAGGTCGTACTTCTTAATATCCATCCCTTCTCTGTATCACGACAGACAAATATGGTTGCCCCTACCATAATATAAACTATCACATCACTTTATTAAAATGGAAGTACTCCACCTATCACTGATACCACCCCACCACCCATATACCTCGATGGATCTTATCCAAGTGCTCATCATCCTCATCCCATACAACTTTACCCCTCCAAGGTCTCCATCTGATATACTCAGGTTCTAGATCATCGAGCATATTTCACAAAAATAAACCATCTCCTTCATGCCCTAACCTCACTCACATCACCATACTCGTATGCCACCTCAAAGTATAGGGTACAAAATCTCTCATCAACTCATGCACCTTATACAACAATCTAGATGGAAACTCCATCGTGATATGCTCCCATACCCACACCTATAGTAGCGGGCTAAAACTTAGTCCATATTGCCCTACCCTCACAATCTCATACAACTCTCTGTATACCTATTATACTAATGTGGACAACTATGCAAACAATACCTTATGCTCCACCATATCACAAACAATGCCCATCATATTCTAGGGGAAATTCACCCCTAAACTATCTGGTAGATCATAGCTTGCTATCATGAGCATCACCATGTAGTGGCAGTTGGGCAATATCTTGCCCTTCCAATAATACTCATAATCCACCCCCTTCTCATATTGCACCTCTCTCCACATATCACCAAACATCTATTGTAGTATCTCCTCATGTGCATCATCCGTTGTTGCTCTCATCGTGATACCCTCTATAGGCAACTGATATATCCTATATATCCTCCAATGTAATCATCATATCCCTTGTTGGGAGATGGAAGATGTTCCTATTTGGATCCCACCTCTCAAATAGGGTTTATATATACACCCTATTGGTGTGCACACTATGCAACTGCTATAGGACCTTCAAGTGTACTATAACCATCCACTCCCCATATACCTATGTCCTCACATCCCCTAATGTACCTCTCAATTCTTGCATGTGATGTCACAACTCAATATTATTCACTTGCATTCATTCCAACACATCACACAAATTTCTCATCAGTTTCACATGTATACAAATTCATCATCATTTTTACATGGAAACATATATCACATGCACATATCCCTTAGTAACAAAAAATAATTGATTTGTGTAGACACGTACAAACCTGGTTTGTGCACTGCAACGTGAACCTTCCATGGAGGGCATTTTTGGATGCCTATTATGCCCTTTCATGGTAAAACTTTGCTCAAAACCCAAAAAAATACATCTAATATGCATTAACACACAGTTAACCATCACATGCACACAATACAAGGTATACATAAACATTGCTATCCAACTATCTAAATGAAAAAAAATGGTATAACACCCCTGACACTCGTGCTAGCATGTCTAATCATCATCTTTAAAATCTAGCTTGATATTTCAATAGCACTCCGCTTCACAACTTCTCTATGACTCCTCTCTTCCAAATTTTGCATAGCATAAATGATGCTTGTGTGTGCGAAAAAAGGTTCTATTCAATGATTTTTGTGGTTTCACATGCACACGTGTGAACCTAGTTTGCACCCACACATGTGAACCTGGCTCATGCACTACAATGTGAATGATCCCCCACCACATCATCCTCATTATTTTTTTGACTTTTCCAAGTTCATTTCAACTCCCATCCCTGTTTACCTCATTTTTCTACTTTATTTCCCCATCATCTTCTTTCAATCGACTCACCACCACTTTTCATCCACTCTATTTTTGATTCACCAATTGAGGGGGTATTCATACAACAAAATAAAAAAATTATTTTGCACGTGATCTAAAAACCAAACATCCAATCATGGGTATTACATCTACCTAAGAAAATCTTTGCTAAATATTATCTCAACGTAAATCAATTCCAATCAAATATTTGTTAAATCACAAACACCATGCTTCTAATGGAAATATCTCGACTCCAGTCATAAGAATGGCACACATAAGACTATTTTTTGAATGTTGCACCTGATATGCCCTTTCCTTGCAACTTGTAATCATCCACATTCATCCACCCACAAATTCTTCATCTTTCCAATCACTTCATCACCTTCCTCCATCATATTTTTGTACTAAACTGTGTTTTACGCAATATAGTACAAAAATGGGTAAATGTAGACACCTAAAAGTCGCATTTGGTTGCAAGTTCATCCTTCATGATTAATTAAGTTGTAAACCTTACAAAATTGCACTAATTAAGCCTAAAACACCTTGTATTTACAAAAGGGCTATCCATAAGCCCCTTTAGGCCATCTAAGCCCTTTCCTACATCTAATCATGGTCCCCATGTGACCTCCTTCAAAAATTCTAATCATGGTAACTCTAATCTTAGTTTAAAATGTCACTTTATCATTAAAGTGCACTTTATGACTTAAACATGATTAATTAAGGATAATTAAGATTAACATTAATCTTATCCTCACACATGTGTGCACCCATCACTTAGTTAAGATATTTAAAATATGCTTAAATTAATCACAACCTAACCTAGGATCTACCTAATCAGGGTTAACCTCAACCCTTGCTCACACATGTGTGCACATAGGATATTTCTAGATTCCTCTTCAGGGCATATGAAGGAATGACTCACCTTCCACTTCATCCTTTTAACCTCACCATGGTTGGAATCTAACCTAGGGTTCATACCACCTCACAAAGGACACCTCACCCCCTAGCCTTGGCCCACTCTATAAATAGATGACCATTTTCACCATGAAATAACTCTTACCCTTTTGGTTTACTTACCAAAACTCTGCAAAAATAATTCCAGACTATTCTTCATCACTTTTGCATCCATCATACATCAAGCAATAGTACTAGGATTTCATCCAAATATAAATCCATATAATCAGTCAATGATAGTCTAGTTTTTGTAGTACCATGTGAACCTGAGCTAGAGGTTTGCACACTGCCATGCAAACCTAGACTACAACCATTCCAAAGCTACATATAAGGAAAATATGTTGTAGTCCAAACATAGCAGCGTCGGCTATGTTTCTCCAAGAGATAGAAGTTTAGTATATATATTCACCATAGTTGGTTTGAATAAAAATCATCTTATATATTTTTTATTAATCATCTACGTTTACGCAAGGGTGTGCCCACCTTAAGTGGCCAGTTATTCGTTTTATCCTTCTGCTATTAATTTCCTCTCGGTTTATTAATTTCGTATCTCTGTGCATGTGTTTCTCTGTGATAATATTTAAATTTACCGAAGGATAAGTGGTATCCTTCCACGTGGTATCAGATTCAGGCCCATCCTGAGAGATCCGTCTTGCCGCTCGCTTCGTTCTACCTTCCTTCCTGTTCGTTCCTTCGTTTCGCTCTTGTTTCTATCTGCTCATTTTTTGAATTCCTTCCAAGCGTAACGGGGGCCAGGAGCAGTAAAAACCCGTCAATCTTTCTTCGTCGTCCTTCGTTGATAAACTCAGTACAACCCAGCCGCATTTCCATGACAGTCACAGCCAAATAAAATTTTGCGTTCGGTTCCTCGCCAAAACTGGTCCTGTCGCATACCATTCGAGTTGCAGTCGCCGCTCCACATTCCAGCTTTAAATCGTAGCCGCCACGCAAAGAAATCAGCGTAAAACCAGCGCATACACACAAAAATCCATATCGGCCAATCACAGCGCGGTATTGCCGTTTAATTTTTCACCTGCCTAAGGTACGAAATTTTGTTTTAATTTTTTGTTTGGGATATATATCCCACATTCGCTGTGGGACAGCGATTCAGTGGTTTATAAGGGATTAATCGCCCCTTTTAGTTTGTGACTTCGGTCACATCCTCGGTGGTTTTTTCCATGTGCGTGTCGTTCGTGTTTAGCATGTGTCGTTCGTTGGTTCCGTGTGTCGCGTCGGGTTCTGTGTCATCTGTATTTGTGTCGTCCTATCATTAAGTTTTCACGTCGTGTCATCCGAGTCACGTTTGGTTCGCTTCATCGATGTCATCGTTTGGTTTTGCTAGTCGCATCCGTGTCGTTGTTCGGTCTAGCGTCTGTCTCGGGGTCATTGGTCTTCACGTCGTTCGTGTCGCCGTTTGGTTCGCGTCGTCCGTGTCATCGTTGGTTTCGCTAGTTGCATCCGTGTCGTTGCTCGGTTTCGCTAGTCGCGTCTGTGTCATTGTTCGGTCTAGCATCTGTCTCGGGGGTCATTGGTCTTCGTGTCGTCCGTGTCACTGTTTGGTTCTGCTAGTCACGTCGTGTAGCGTCTGTTCGGGGTTCATGCATCGCTTCATCAAAAATTGCTAAGGTGGTCAATCATAGTCACTGAAAGCCATCCACATCGTTGAAAATCCTCAAAGGAAGTGAGTCAGCAAATTAAATTCCGCGCCACAGTTGGAGTGGCAGTAAAGCGGACAAAAAAATTTTTATTCTTTTTGCCGTAGCTCAATTTTGTAGAAAGTGACGTTCAAAGATACTACTCAGCAAGATATTTTGAAGTTCAAGACTACTAAGCAAGAGATTGTAAGCAGTGCATGAGTAAAAGTTGGAGCAAGGGTCCTAACGGTCGATTATCCAGCTCAGACACAACCAATACCAACATAAGAAGAGCTAATCGCAGCCCAGGTACAAAAAATTCTCTTTCTCCTTTTAAAATTGGTAGTTATAATCCACACCACCCACTAGTAGATCCTATGGCTACTAATCCTTCCCCAACTCACGAAAACATCACGCAAGGAAACTCAAGTAATTCAGCCATGTCTGATAGGGAGTCTCTTCACGAAATACTAGAGAGTATAAACGAAATGAGTCTCACTCTAAAAAACTTTGTAAATGCACAAACACAACCTAATCCCACTACTAATCCCCAAAATCACTCCCATGCCCAACGAAATGAAGAAAATGTTGATCCTAATGATGATTGGAAACAAAAACAGGGTGATTGGGATAATTACAAGGATCCCTATCAAAGACAGCGGTATAACCAAAATCAAGAAAGGGACACCGGTTATCACCAACCAAGAGGCCCTAATATTAATTTTCCACGAATTGATATGCCCACTTTTGAAGGTCATGATCCTCGTGGTTGGTTAGCCAAAATGGAAGGTATCCTTGACTTATATCAAATTAAGGAAACAGATAGAGTTCCTTTCGCTGCATCAAAATTAGGCACTGAGGCCTACCAATGGTTTGTATGGTTTAAACAAGAGAATGCAGCTATTATTACTTGGAGAAAATTTGCTACCTCTTTTTTAGAAAGATTTGACGATGGAGCTACATCATCCTACACAGTAAGATTGTTATCTCTTAAACAAAAAGGGTCAGTTAGTGAATTCATTTCAGAGTTTACCAGTTTACTACCATATACTTCAGACCTTAGTCCCGCCACAGTGGTAGGTGCCTTTTGCAATGGTTTAAAAGAAAGTATTCGCGTGGAGGTAGACATGCACGATCCAACCTTGTTAAACAGTTGTATAAGAATAGCCAAGTTGGCTGAGAAGAGACATCAGTTGTCTGCACAGTGGGAAACATATAGTCGTCCCTCATATCGCAACAATTCCTTTCGTAGAAATGATCAAACATCAAGATATTTTTGCTATAAATGTCGCACTCAGCACCCCAGGGAACAAGCTTGTGCCCAAAAACAAAACTTTCATATTGAAGGTGATCAATATGAAGGGGAAGAGGATGAACCTTACCAATCAGAAGAACCTATGCCAGAAGACCTACCAGGTACTATAGACGAAAAAGAAGAGGATACAATGGCAATTTCAGTGCATGCTCTCATGGGTTTAACCGCCCACCATACCATCAAGGTACCAGGTTTTCTCCGCCAGAAAAAGGTGAATGTGCTAATTGATTCTGGTAGCACCCACAATTTTATCGACATCAAAACAGACAAAAGCCTTGAATTTATTCATTAACTCTTCCAACAAAGACAAATTCTAGGTTTTAGTGGCCAACGGGGTGAACGCACAATGCGTGGGTCGCACATCTCAAGTTTCCATAAATATGGGAACTTATACCTGGTTAGGATCCCTTTTTGTCATGAATTTAGGGAATTTTGATGTCATTTTGGGGGTTGAATGGTTGGAAACATTAGACACAGTTAGCTTCAACTTCAAAAAATTATTTGTGGAATGGAAGGAAAATGGACGAGTCATTCGCTTACAAGGCATTACTACTCCTCCAACACAAATGGTGAGCTCTCATAGTATGGAAAAGATGTTAAAAAAGGGTGGATATGGGTTTATAGCTCAAATTAATTGTTTGGAAAAACAATCGTCAGCAACTTCGGATATTATTGCACCTGAGTTACAAGATATCATCACACATTACGATGAGGTTTTCCAAGAACCTCAAGGATTACCACCTAAACGATCTCATGATCATGCTATCCATTTAATGCCAGGAAGTGTCCCACCTAACAGTCGTCCTTATCGCTATCCTCAGCCACAAAAGACGAAAATCGAACAGATCGTTCAGGATTTGTTGGATCATGGAGTCATTCGTCATAGCACTAGTCCTTATTCCTCACCTGTAGTCCTGGCTAGACGAAAAGATAACTCTTGGCATATGTGTCCTGACTTTCGTTCTCTCAATAAACTCACTATCAAGGACAAATTTCCTATCCCTGTCATAGATGACCTATTAGATGAGTTGCATGGTGCAAAATTTTTTACAAAATTAGACCTTCGCTCTGGCTTTCACCAAATCCGTGTTAGAGAAGAAGATATTCCCAAAACCGCCTTTTGTACTCACGAGGGTCATTACGAATTTTTGGTCATGCCTTTTGGTCTCACTAATGCACCATCCACATTCCAAAGTCTCATGAACCAAGTGTTTCGTCCACTCCTCCGTAAGTTTGTATTAGTTTTTTTTTATGATATCCTCATATACACAAAAACATGGACGGACCATTTACATCATGTGGATAAAGCCCTTCACATCCTACACAAAGAAAAATTATTTGTTAAACGCTCCAAATGTTCATTTGGTGTTCAAGAAGTCGAGTATCTTGGTCATATAGTTTCACATGAGGGTGTCAAAGTCGATCCCAATAAGATTAAGGCAATTCAAGAGTGGCCCTTACCTAAAACCATCAAGAAACTTCGTGGTTTTTTGGGTCTCACAGGCTACTATCACAAGTTTGTATAGAATTATGGTAAGATTGCAGCACCTCTCACGGCACTCACAAAAAAGGATGCTTTTCATTGGTCGGAAGAGGCTACTCTAGCTTTTGAAGCTCTTAAGCAAGCCATGTGTACAACTCCAGTATTAGCAACTCCCAATTTTCACAAACCATTTATTATCGAATGTGATGCATCGAGAACAGGAATTGGGGCTATATTAATGCAAGAAGGTCATCCATTGGCATTTGAAAGTAAACAGCTTTCCGGAAAAAAATTGGGAAGGTCAACATATGAAAAAGAAATGTTGGCTATTCTTCATGCAGTAGAAAAATGGAGACACTACCTAATCAGTAGCCGCTTCATTATCAAAACAGATCATAGTAGCCTCAAGCATTTTTTGGAGCAAAGGTTTTCTTATCCAGAACAAAATAAATGGTTAACCAAACTTCTGGGCTATGATTTTGTTATCGAATATAAGAAAGGGAAGGAAAATATAGCTGCCGATGCGCTGTCCAGGAAATATGAAGATGAAGTAGTCATCAATGCTATTTCAGGTCCTTGCTCCCAATGGGTAACTCAATTACAAATTGAATGGTTGTCCAATAGTGAAACTGCCCAAATAATTCATGAATTATCTATAGGGTCTTCCAAACACCCTTTGTTCTCTTATGAAGATAACATCCTCCGGAAGAAGAACCGCATTTACATTCCACATAATTCAGAACTCAAATCCAAGATCCTCGACGAATCACACGCTTCTCCATCAGCAGGACATTCTAGATTTTTGAAGACATATTTAAGGGTCAAACAATCATTTTGTTGGAAAGGATTAAAAGCGGAAGTCAAACAATGGGTAGCAGAATGTGAAGTTTGCCAGCGCAATAAAGGAGAAACAGTCAAATCACCAGGATTATTACAACCATTACCCATCCCTGGACGACAGTGGGAACATATATCCATGGATTTCATTGAAGGTCTTCCAAAATCAGAAGGCAGGACAGTAATCTTCATCGTCGTAGACCGGTTATCCAAATATGCTCACTTTCAGGCTTTACAACATCCATTTTCCGCAAGCAAGGTGGCAAAGGTATTTATGGATTCAATTTTCAAATTACATGGTATGCCAAAAAATATTGTAAGTGATAGAGATCCCATCTTCACTAGTAACTTCTGGCGGGAATTATTTCGATTAAGTGGTACCAAATTGAACATGTCTTCAGCCTACCATCCTCAGACAGATGGTCAAATAGAAGTAGTTAACAAATGTTTGGGTACGTACTTAAGATGTTTTGCTCAAGATAAACAATACCAATGGAGCCATTGGTTAGCATTGGCAGAATGGTGGTACAACACTTCTTACCATTACTCAATTAAGATGTCTCCATTTGAAGCATTGTACGGCACCAAACCTCCAAAAGTCGTCGATTACGTACAGGGCTCATCCAAGGTAGCCAAAGTGGATGATTGGTTCCAACAAAGGCAGTCTACACTCACCATCCTAAAAGAGAATTTAGTCCAAGCACAAAATCGTATGAAACAACAACAAGACTTACACCGATCAGAGAGAACTTTTAATATTGGTGATTGGGTGTTCCTCAAGTTGCAACCTTACAAACAAGCATCGTTAAAGATAAAGTCCAGCCAGAAATTGGCCCCACGATTCTATGGTCCCTACAAAATTGTGCGCCGCATTGGAGAAGTAGCCTATCAATTAGAGCTACCGACATCTTCACGAATACACCCAGTATTTCATGTTTCTTGTCTCAAAAAAGTAATTGGTCAGAAAGTACAAAGTCAATCAGAATTACCAGTGCTCGATGAGGAAGGACGCATACATCTCCAACCAGAAGATATACTACAACATAGAGTCCGCAAACTAAGATCACGTCAGATTCATGAATTTCTCATTAAATGGCATGATTTATCAGAGGAAGATGCAACATGGGAACCTGAAAGTATCTTCCAGACATTTCCAGCTTTGAGGACAAAGCTTTCCAAGGAGGGGAGTCATGTTGCAGTCCAAACATAGCAGCGTCGGCTATGTTTCTCCAAGAGATAGAAATTTAGTATATATATTCACCATAGTTGGTTTGAATAAAAATCATCTTATATATTTTTTATTAATCATCTACGTTTACGCAAGGGTGTGCCCACCTTAAGTGGCCAGTTATTCGTTTTATCCTTCTGCTATTAATTTCCTCTCGGTTTATTAATTTCGTATCTCTGTGCATGTGTTTCTCTGTGATAATATTTAAATTTTACCGAAGGATAAGTGGTATCCTTCCAAAATATCATTTGTGGATAGATTCTATAGTTTTAGTTTTAATTTTTATCATGCTTTCTTTCATTTTAGCATCACTTTATCTTCATAAATATGGGATCTGATCAATGATAGGTCCCAAAATGCACTAACCCATTTTTGTAGGCCCAAATAGGTACAAAGGACATTTTCAAGCACCCAAGTGATGGCACACATGCAAGAAGCCCATCTACATTGAGGGCACCGAAAGACATCAACGAATGCACCACATTCATATTGAGAAAATAGGAAAACCCTTCTTGATGCAGGAGCATCCAGGGCAGCATAGGAATCTTGCATCACCGAAAAAAAGACAAACAAAAGAAACAAGAAAAAAAGTTCTAAGTTTAAGAAAAAATATATAAGTTTCAAAGGTGTCGCGATATCGCGACATAAAAGTTGTCGCGATATTGTGACACCAACAGCAGAACGGTGGGCACAAAATAAATTGTCGCGATATCGCGACATAAAAGATGTCACGATATAACAATGTATTTTGAACCACGACAAGTGCAAAATGCAGTGTTGCTATATCGCGACATAAAATTTGTCATGTTATCACGACGAAATCAGAGCGCAGCGGAAGCCAATCTCAAGTGTCGCGATATCGCGGCATACAAGTTATCGCGATATCGCGACAAACTCGGAGCGCAGTGAAAGCCAATCTCAAATGTCGCGATATCGTGATGAACTTTGAACATAGGGAAGAGCCAATGGTAGTGTCGCGATATCGCGACATACAGGATGTCACGATATCGCGACCTGTTACTTTTTCATAGAACGTTACAGCCTGACTTTGGCAGTTGCGAGAAGTTGTTAAAGTAGTTCTAGGGGGTCGTTGCGGCAGTTATAGGGACGGTTAAGAACGGCGGTTGCAGCAAGAACATGTGAGGATAAAAAGAGATTTTTTCGAAGGATTGCGTAGGCTAGAGAGACAAGGGCTGCAACTTCTTTTGACTTTTAAAATGCTATGTAATTTTTCATGGTCTAAATTGTAAAGCTTCCATGCTTTGAAATTAAAATTGTGTCTTTGAAATAAAAATTGCGTCTTTTTCCTAGTTATTAAAATTGGCTCCCCATCAAGTGGTATCAGAGCAGTAAGATTTTGAGTGTGTGAGAAAAGTGCCAAATGTGAGGCAGCTTGCACTAGGATCTAGGGTTACGGGTTCTGAGAAATAGTGAAGCAGAATGCCATCGCGAAGAAATCATGGTGCTAGAAGGAATGTGGTTCCTAAAGGAGACTTTCGAGCATTACAGAGGCAAGTGCAAGCCCTACAGGAAGAATTGCGTAGAGGAGTAGAGCCAAGAGGAGAAGACCAAAGTGATGATGATGCTTGCAGAGTTGAAGACCCATCTGAAGAAGAATATGAAGCGATGAGTGCCATAGATTCTCGAATGATTAAAGTTATTTCTCAAATTGGGAAAAGGCCGAAGATTGATGTATCCACATATTCTGGAAATTTAAATCCAAAAGAATTAATTGACTGGATTAATGACATAGAGGAATATTTTGAATATGAGGAAGTTGAAGATCCAAATCGAATTAAATTTGTTAGAACAAAGTTGAAAGGCCATGCTGGCATATGGTGGAAAGGAGTGCAACTGGAAAGAAATCGGAGAGGAAAAGAAAAGATCACCAGGTGGGATCGAATGGTGGAAAAACTAAAATGGTAGTTTATTCTAGTAGATTACGAATTAGATCTGCTAAGAAAAATGCAGAGTTTGCGCCAGTCAAGCAAATCTGTTA
The DNA here is from genome assembly GCA_028583015.1 of Wollemia nobilis. Lineage (NCBI taxonomy): Eukaryota > Viridiplantae > Streptophyta > Pinopsida > Araucariales > Araucariaceae > Wollemia > Wollemia nobilis. Next base: position 1,099,421 of record JAQPPZ010013020.1, on the reverse strand, counting down.
AAGAGTATACAGAGGAATTTTTTAAAATTTCTATCAAAACCAGCCATACGGAAGCAAATAAAGAGAGAGTAGCCCATTACATTAATGGGTTGAGAACCAGCATGCAAGAAGAATTGAGTCTGGTTCGAATGAACAACATTGAAGATGCTTACCAGTTTGCTCTAAAAGTGGAAGAGAAACTGAACCGCAGATTTGACAGTAAACAAAGAGGAAGAGGTCATGGTGGAAGAACTAGTGGAAGAACCAGCGGAGGTAAATATGATGACCAAAAGCAGACCGGTGAAACCAGCAATCACCAGGAACAGAAAGAGGAGAATTCTTACCGATCGTAATCAGAACAATGATTATCAAAGGGGACGAGGTAGAGATGGACGCAGATATGGCAGAGGCAGATTTCATGGAACCTATTTCAATTGTGGAGAAGAGAGGCATCGATCATTTGAGTGTCCCAAACACCAAGAAACACCGAACAGAAGGCTTGAAGGTAATGCCAGAGTTGTAGTTGTTGAGGATGGTGTTGAATCTGAGCACTCTGAAGAAGCAAAGCACGGAGAAGTGATGATCACAAGGAGAACCTTGTTGAATGAAGAGAGGGAACCATATCAGCAAAAAAATCCTGTTTTGCATGAGGTGCAAATGTTCAGGTAAAATCTGTAATATTACTAGGTAGTATAGATAATTTGGTTTCTGAAGAAATGGTAGCTAAGTTAAAGCTAGAAAGAAGACAACACCCGCATCCATATCGGATTGCGTGGTTGCAGAAGGACCATAGAGCATTGGTTAGTGAACAATGCTTGGTCAAGTTTCAAATTGGAAGATACCAAGATGAGGTCCTGTGTGATATTTTGCCGATGGATGCTTGCCATTTGTTGCTGGGAAGACCATGGCAATTTGACAGACATGTAGTGCATGATGGGCATGCAAATACCTATTCCCTGACAAAATACGGAGTACGCCACAAAATGAAGCCATTGAAGGAGGTTGAGGAAAAGGTATGCAATAATGCTAAAATTTGTTTAGTAGATGGCAAAAAAAATTTGGATGGTTTAAAGAGGGATTCAATGTGTTATGCATTAATTCCCGCTGTAAAGAGAAAAGAAACTACTGACATTCCAGCAGAAGTTACACAGTTGTTAGCAGAATTTCTTGATATTATATCAGATAATGTGCCTGAGGGTTTTTCACCAATGAGGAAGATTAGTCATCAGATTGACTTAATGCCAGGATCTAGCTTACCCAATAAGGCTGCCCATCGAATGTCTCTTGTAGAGAATGAAGAGTTGAACCGACAAGTTCAGGAATTGTTGAGGAAGGGTTTGATTCGAGCAAGTTTGAGCCCTTGTGCAGTGCCAGCAATACTTGCACCAAAGAAGAATGGCGAATGGCGAATGTGCACTGATTCCCGAGCCATTAATAAAATTACCATTAAATATCGCTTTCCATTACCCAGAATGGATGATATAATGGATTGCTTGAGTGGAGCTAAATACTTCACTAAGATTGATTTGAAGAGCGAATATCACCAGATACATGTTCAAGAGGGTGACGAATGGAAGACAGCTTTTAAAACCAGAGAGGGTTTGTATGAGTGGTTAGTTATGCCATTTGGATTGACTAATGCACCTAGTACGTTTATGAGGCTGATGAATGAGGTATTGCGTGACTTCCTGGAAAAGTTCGTGATAGTTTATTTGGATGATATTTTAATTTTTAGTAAAACATTAGAAGAGCATTTGATGCATGTTAGAATAGTTTTTGAAAAACTGTGTGAGGAGCAGTTATTAATTAATATACAGAAGTGTAGTTTTGTGCAGAAAGAATTGATTTACCTAGGATTTGTCATCTCAGAGGAGGGTCTAAAAATGGATCCTAAAAAAGTGAAGGCTATCATTGAATGGCCTGCCCCACAAAATGTAACAGAGGTAAGATCGTTTCATGGTCTTGCAAGTTTCTATCAAAAATTTATTAGAGACTTTAGCAGTATTTGTGCACCCCTAACAGAAACTATGAGAGGGGATAAGAGAGAATTTAAGTGGACTACTAAGGCAGGTACCAGTATGGACATATTGAAAAAGAAAGTGATAGAACAACCCATTCTGGCACTTCCAAATTTTAATAAAGTGTTTCAGGTTGACTGTGATGCCAGTGGCAGCGCCATTGGAGCCGTATTGAGCCAAGAAGGTAAACCTGTTGCATATTTTAGTGAAAAATTGAATGATGCTCGCAAGAAATATTCTGTTTATGATTAAGAATTCTATGCAATAATTTAGGCTCTTAAGAAATGGAGACATTATTTTCTAACCAAAGAGTTTGTTTTATATACTGACCATCAAGCTTTGCAGTATATAAATAGTCAAGGTAAACTTAACTAGTGGCATTTGAAGTGGGTTGAATTCCTGCAGAGTTATACCTTTGTACTGAAGCATAGAAGTGGCAAATCTAATAGAGTTGCAGACGCCTTGAGTAGAAGGCACAATTTGTTGATGGAAATGAGAGTGCAAGTTGTTGGGTTTAATGAACTCAAGAGTTTATACCCGACAGATCCAGATTTTGTAGAGGCATGGACGACATGTGTGTCTCCTACTACTGTGGATCATACTAAGTGGTTGGATTTCATGATCCAATATGGGATGCTGTTTTGGCAGAACCGGTTGTGCATTCCATGCAGTTCCATGAGGGAAAATTTAATCAAAGAGAAACATAGCGACGGACTAGCAGGGCATTTTGGTCAAGATAAGACCATTACTCTCGTTAGTGAGAATTACCATTGGCTGCAGTTGCAGCCGAATGTGACCAGATTTGTGCAGGGTTGCAGAGTGTGCCAGATGGCGAAAGGAGTCAGCCAGAATACAAGAATGTACCAGCCATTGCCTATATCGAAGAGACCATGGGAGGACATCAGTATGGATTTTTTTCTTGGTCTGCCAAGGACACAATGTGGAAATGACGCCATTTTTGTTGTTGACAGGTTTTCAAAAATGGTCCATTTTATTCCATGTCAGAAGACCAATGATGCGGTTCACATTGCCGACTTGTTCTTCAAGGAGGTAGTACGACTTCATGGTCTACCCCAAAACATTGTCTCAGACGGAGATACCAAATTTGTGGGTTATTTCTGGAGAACCTTGTGGAAAAAGCTAAAAACAGAATTGAAATTCAGTTCTGCGTACCACTCACAGACTGATGGACAGACCGAAGTAGTCAACAAAATTTTGGGTAATCTTCTATGATGTCTGGTAGGAGATAAACCCAAGGGATGGGATCTGATTTTACCATAGGCAGATTTTGCTTACAATAATTCTGTCAATTGTAGTACTGGTAAATCCCCATTCCAGGTAGTGCATGGGAATAGCCCGAGAAACACTTCTGAGTTGAGGTCGATGGATAAGGGTGACAAGCGCAGTGCTAAAGTTGAATACTTTGCAGCACACATGAAAAATTCGCATGAAGAAGTACAACAACATATCAGTAAAATGAATGCTACTTACAAATCCCGAGCAGATCAAAAGCAGCGTTTCAAGGTATTCCAGATAGGAGATGAAGTCATGGTTCATTTGTGCAAGGAACATTTTCCTGCCAAAACCTATAATAAGCTAAAAATAAATAAGTTTGGACCATGCCGAATCATAGGTAAACGAGAGTCAAGCAATGCCTATGAAGTAGATCTACCGAGTGAGATGAATATTTCACCCATCTTCAATATTTTTGACTTGGTTGAATATCATGCAGGAAGTTGTAGTGAACCATCCAATCCAGATCTGTGGAACATTCCAGCATCCACTCCATACACAGAAGAAATTGAAGACATACTCGACACTCGCGAAGGCAGAAGTACTCGAAACAGGCAATATTTAGAGTATTTGGTCAAGTGGAAGAACCGACCTGTCGAAGATGCCACATGGTTATCCAAATCAGAGGTTGATCGTATGGGTTTTCCTCTGATTGTCCAGAAGTGAGGATCACTTCTAAACACCTACCCCGGGTGTCTGATGCAGGAGCATCCAAGGTAGCACAGCAATCTTGCATCACTAAAAAAAAGAAAAACAAAAGAAACAAGAAAAAAAGTTCTAAGTTTAAGAAAAAATATATAAGTTTCAAAGGTGTCGCGATATCACGACATAAAAGTTGTCGCGATATCATGACACCAATAGCAGAACAGTAGGCGAAAAATAAATTGTCGCAATATCGTGACATAAAGATGTAGCGATATCGTGACGTATTTTGAACCACAGCGAGCGCAAAACGCAGTGTCGCGATATCGCGACATAAAAGTTGTCATGATATCGCGACGAACTCAGAGCGCAACGGAAGCCAATCTCAAGTGTCGCGATATCGCGACATACAAGTTGTCACGATATCGCGACAAACTCGGAGTGTAGTGGAAGCCAATCTTAAGTGTCACGATATCGCGACATAAAAGATGTCGTGATATCGCAACGAAATTTGAACATAGGGAAGAGCCAACGGTAGTGTCACGATATCGCGACATACAGGATGTCGCGATATCATGACCTATTACTTTTTCACAGAACGTTACAGCCCGACTTTGGCAGTTGCGAGAAGTTGTTATAGCAGTTCCAGGGGGTCGTTGCGGCAGTTACAGGGATGGTTAAGAATGGCGGTTGCAGCAAGAACATGTGAGGATAAAAAGAGATTTTTTCGAAGGATTGTGCAGGCTAGAGAGATGAGGGCTACGACTTCTTTTGACTTTTAAAATGCTATGTAATTTTTCATGGTTTGAATTGTAAAGCTTCCATGCTTCGAAATAAAAATTGCGTCTTTTTCTTGGTTATTAAAATTGGCTCCCCATCACTTCTTAAGAGAATTTTATGTTGTAACCCCTTCAAAATAAATAAAAGAGCATTCAACTATTATTTCATTTGTTTTGGAATGGTGACTTATGTATGTTACAGTTGTGCTTTCATAGAATATTGAGTTGTCATAGAATATTTTACTATCATAGAATATTGTGCTTTCATAGAATATTATCATATGATTGTGTTAAAAATTATTAAAATACAATAATATAACCTTCAAGGGGAATATAAAATATTTATACTATTTTGTATAAGGAGGTTTCCACCTTGAAGAGGCCCATGATAGTAATATTACTTATCTCAAATTTCTATAATTATTGTTATTTTTGTAGACACCTAAATTGTGTCATGATTAGGGAAGCTTCTCACATAGACACACTCATAAGATCATAAGACATAATCTTGGACTTTCCAAGCATCAAAAGTGGTTCTCACCACTCATTTGGGACCTTTTCAAGCCATCCAAGTCTAGCCGCTCAATCCAAGAGCAGCCAGATCCTAGCCGCTCAAGCCTAGAGTAGACAAACCTTATTCGTTGCAGATGACAGTAACCAGATCTTAGCCACTACAGACGATAGCGGCTAAGTCGTAAGAAGTAGTTTACCGATACATAGGCCTAATCACAGGCAGAAGTGGTAGTTTGCATGCAATAAAGGTGAGCAAGAGTGACTTTGCATTTCTTTTCATGACTAGTTCATATAGGAGGTTTGAGTTTACATTTAGAATTAAGTTAACTGACCTCAAAGCATAAACAAAGGGGTAAAATATTCTCATGCTAATGACCAGTTTGCATAGAAGACTCAAGTGGGCAGTTAGATTTTAGTTAACTGGCCTTCAAAAATAGACAATGGACAAAAGCTTTTCATGCTAACTTGCACTACACATGAGAAATTCATTCCTAGGGCTTAGACATAAACCTAGGGTTTCACACTATAAAAGGTGCAAGCCTAAGATCACCAAGAGAGATCTTAATCCTTTATCACAAGATGACAAGAGAGATATAGGAGATCATATCATAGAGAGAGAGACATCTTTTTGAAGAGATATTTTGAGACTTGGAGAGTTCTCTTTGAGATCACGTATACAACGAAGCTCTAACAGATTGAAGAGCATAACACCTACTATTTCAACATTATATTACAGTATTTGACCCATAGCTTTGGTGCAAAGAGGGTAAGGTTTACTTTAGTGGCTGCTGTCTTGGACAGTGGTCCACAGACTTAGCTTAGGTTAGAGCTAGTTTCTTTTATTCTGTTTCTTTATGTTTTTACATCATTAGCATAGATTTACATGATTTTATGGTATAGTTTTATCATATTTTTGTTACATTCTTTTATTACTAACAACCTCATCCTGGGAGGCAATCTTGAACACCTAAATGTGCATTGTTGTTTCATTGCTTGCAGGGCCATAGGTACATCGGACGAAGATTGCAACATACGAGAGCAAAAGGGATCCCTCTAAGAAAAAAACCTAGAGAAGGAGGCATTTGTAAGCCCTCATACATTTTCGTGTGCAGAACCGAGAAGCTTTTATAAGTGCACCACCTCTTTGCATAAGGGGAACTCCTTACCTATTTGTAATTTATAGTATCAAAATGGGTATCCCTAAGAGGGAACGACATGTAACTAAGCTTCAATATCAATAAAGATATCTATTTTTTGTTATTCTATGTTATATACGTTTTCCTCTTGTATTTCCCTTTCATCTTTGATATTTTAAATAGCATTGCAAGTAGGGCTAGAAAATGGACCGGTGCATGCGTTCCCGAGGTCGCTACAGATGGTGATCATGATGGGACCACCACTAATTTTTCATTTTCTGCCATAATACTAACTTAATTTTGTGTGTAGGTCTAGCCGCTCTGAGCTAAAGCAGCCAAAAACTAGCCGCTCTGAGATACATCGACCAATAGAGATTAGCCACTCTTAGCTATAGTGACCAAGAACCAGTTGATATGGTCAACAACAACCAAAACTGGAGTGCAACAGAGGTCAAAAAATCTACTCTCTGAGTTGGATCAAAGGTTGGCATAGCTTCTCTGATATTTTATAGCCTTCTATCTGCTTTTATGTGTCTAAAATAGAGAACTTAAAGCACATTTATGTTTAGAAATTGAAAGAATAAAAGAAGAAAGAATTAAGCATTTAGCATATCTTAGATCTTATTTTAAATTTTCCACTAGGTGTTGCCATGAACAGTGACTTATGCTTGAAAAATTCACCCTAGAATCCAACGTGCTAGATATTGTATGTTGTTTGCTTGCTTTGATGCCCTACTAGAGGCCATAGTTGCACAAAATAAAGTGCGCTCATACAAATCATAGTAGTTCATGCATATTTATGAATATTGAAATGTATTTTTGCACTTAGGCATATAGGAAATATTCATTGTTGCTATATGATGCACTTTATGTTACACAAACTTAAAATGAATACCACACATGCATGTCTCATTTAAACATTGGAGAGTTGGATTTCATCACCAACCTTCAATTCAGTCCAGTGATATTGGAATTCATATCCTTCCACTGGTTTGCCCCCTAGAGCTTCCTATAAATGGATTGAGAAACTTACTTATAGTGACACTAAGTTACTTGTGTTAAAACTATCTCCCACTATTGGAACAATCATTGGTTCAGAGTGGAAGAGCTAGGCGAACCCTCCATTAGGTCTTCAGTAGTGTACCCTAGCTTATTTTGAGAAAATCATGTTTGGCACGAGTGTACTTGATTGTCACTATGGATGAGTCTTCTCATTCTTAATCCAAGAACAAGAGCAAAGAAATTGAAAGAACAACACATAAAAACACATCAAATAGTTTAGGGCACACTCAAATTGATAATCAAGATAAACATTTTTTTGGTATTGTGTGGTCATTCCTAAATTGCAACTCAAAAGATTAAATAATAAGACAACATGTTCAAAACAAGAATTAAGCACCCTCAGTCTGATATCGAGGGAGAGACAGAAGCAATTCATACCCATAGGCAGAGTTGTAGTAACATTGAATGACCTACCCGTAAGACTATGAGACGTAGCTCCGCAAGCCTAAGGGGTGATAAATCAACCCTTGGGGGATATCCTTGAGAAATCCCAAGTAAGGAACCACATCATGGAACAAAGTCACATAAAAAAAAAGAGTCTTCACAGCCATCCTCATCAAGGAGACATGAGGAGACCTCAAGGTCCTCCTCTAAACGCATAGGAACATCTCAAAGACATGAGGAAGCTTCAAGGGCTTCCTCCTCACATGGACATAAAGAAGGTTTTAAAACCCATTCTTCACATAGGGATGATGAGACTACTACATCTCCATCCACATGGAGAAAATATGTTACCACCAAGACCTCTTCATCAAGAAGGCAAACAAGAATTGCAACACCTCAAGACTCACAATAAACATATGAAATAGGTCTGCCCATTGAAGTGTAGGAAACTAGAGTTACATCTAGTTATGGGAATCATATAAAAGAAACCCTTCACAAAAAAGGAAATATTCTCGTAGACTATGACCTCATAGGAGTAAATGGCACCCCACGGGACCAGCCATGGAAAACAAGACAACTAGATGGGTTGGATCGATTTCCCACTCAAAGAACTGTAGCTACTGAGAACTCTGCATCTAGAAGCTCACGAACTATGACTTCTAAACACACTTCCCAGTATAGGGGTATCTCAGAGTGACCCCGTAGTAGATGCATGGAGTCTGATCATAGGAATACTCAACAGTACACTAAACAAGTCACATTAGCTAGCAAGAATATAGATACAATAGAAACCTCCTCGAGGAATCTACGAGTCAAGACAACAAGAATAGAGTCAGATAAACATGAGTCTTATATGACAACATAAACTAACTAAATGAGGTGGTTAGAAAATGCATTATGCAAGGAGTGAGATCTAGTGGAATCTCTCAAACAAGAGAAACAAAGAGAAAGACTCTTGCGCCAACATGAGAAATGCTTAAGATAGCAAGATGAGTGGCTAGCTATTAAAAATTTACAGACAAATGGTGGTGACCACAAAAGAACTAGATGCACCGACTCACCTAAGGAGAGGCACACTAGACAAGATAGCCCACAATGAAATCCCCCACCAAATCATGAACAAAATCCAACTAATGGGGGAAGGGTAAACATAACAAACCAGGATCATAATCCTAGGTCCCCTCATAGGAGGGAGGAAAATGGAATAAATAAAATGGATAGAGAGTTACCTCCATTTCCAATGCGAATAGGCTTACAAGAGGAGGAAATATGTGCATCAAAGGCATTTCAAGAGCTTGCTAAAAATATGAAAACCTTTGAGAAACAAGAGGAAGTTGGGAACTCAAAAACATTGAGCAAAATACACAATCAACCATTGTGCCCATCAATCCCTAGCCCTCCATATCCTAAGCACTTTGAGATTCCTAGGTTAGAGAAGTTTAAAGGTGAAGAGGATGCACAAGAACATGTCACCAACTTTATCAACACTTGTTTTCATCTTGAAGACAGTGACACTCTCATGCTAAGAATATTCATAATGAAATTTTCAGGCGCTACCACTCAATGGTTCAACCAACTACCTAAGCATAGCATAACCAATTTTGAACAACTAGTAAACACATTATTGAAGCATTTCCCCTTTGGTGCTAAGAAGAAGATGAACCTTTAAGACCTGGCCAAATTGAAATAGTATGATGATGAGCCAGTAATGGATTATGGGAATAGATGGAGAAAAGTCATGGTAAAATTATCATTCTCCATTTTCATAGAAGAGATCATTCGCATGTTCACCAAAAGTTGTTCTAAACATATATCCCTATTGCTACAACTCCAATAGTATCCTTCATTTGAAGAAGCTTTGGCACAGGCCAAGCTAATAGAAGAAATAAAATTAGATGAGGGAACCATTAAGCTATAAAACAAAAAGGAGTAGAACAAGAATGGTAAGAGTGACAAGTACAAGCAGAAGCAGGGCAATCTTGCTCTAGTCAATCAAGTCATATTGGCTACACCCAAGGATAGGGGTGCACAACAACCACAAAACTATCAAGCACATCCCTCGCCAGCCAACTACGACCAAAAGAACAATCAAGAAAGAAACCAAGAATGCAATCCACCTCATTATTTCATGCCTCTAATAGAATCAATGCAATAAATATTTAATCAATTGAGTGAGGCCAAGAGGATCAGATTTCCTGATCTACCTCTTATATATCCTAACCATACTAAGCCAAAAGGATATAGAGAAGATTAATTTTACCCTTATCACAGGATACCGGGGCATGACATTGAGGCTTGCATCGGGTTTAAGCATCAAGTGCAAAACATGATTGAGGCAGGATAGCTAAAATTTAACAACCAACCGGCTCCTAATAATAGAGACATGGGTATATACAGAAACCCATTGCCCAATCATGAGACCCTTCGAGATCAAGGGGTCCAAATCAATCAGGTTTGAGTTGACATACCTACCCATGGATGCATTGGGATGGTTGATATTGTTAACATAGCAACAAGGACTAGGCATTATGGTCAATTGCAACCACCTGTAGCTCCCATGAACATCCCAACCACTCCTAGGCAAAGGCAATACAACCTTCTAGGTCCACCAACGTGACCTATGGTAACTATTCGGAGTATATTTGAGCAAAACCTACAGACGACTCTAGCTAAGTTATCCATCTATGAGCTCATACAACAGTCCCCAAAGCATAGGGAGACTCTAATGGATATTTTAAGAACAATTGAGCTTCAGCCATAGGATGCAATTGCATTCACTTACTTTGTGGAACAAGTGCAAGAATGCTAGGAACCTGTAATCTGATTCTATGATCATGAGATTAAGACAGTTCATGCTGCCTTACCAGATCCTTCGCTAAAAATTGTAGCAGCAATCAATGACTTACATTTCAAGAGGGTTTTGGTCGATACAGGTTCATCGATAAACATCATCACAACAACTACAATAGAGCACCTCAAAATCCCCAAGTCAAATATCATTCTAGGAGCTTACACATTGAGAGTTTTTAATGATGCTTTATGCAATACTGTGGGAATGATAGTCCTACCCATCAAGGTGGGGCACAAGACCATCCTCATGATGTGTCATGTCTTGTAAGGAGATATGCAATATAACATCCTCTTAGGGTGCCCTTGGATAAGGGCCATGAAGTGTGTGTGCCTTTTATCTTGCACCAGTGTGTCAATTATGTGCACAAAAACAAAGTCTATGTGGTTCTAGCCGATGAAGAGCCTTTTAAATACATCAATAAAGTGGAAATTTTGAGAGAATTCGTGATCCCTTCTACTCACCTATACATGGCACCTTCATCCCCAACCACACAAGTGGATAACAAAGGCAAAGGGGTAAGAAAAGACCCATGCACATCAAAACCTCCTAGTGCACCCAAGATATTCAATGCTTCTAAAGAACCATCAATATCAAAACCAAAAGATAATCAGAAGCTAAAGGCACCCTTAGTTAAGGAAGAAAAGCCCAAAGAAGTGCCAACTGTAGCCATAACTAAAATGGCAAGTCCTATGTAAGAGGAAGATCCTCAAGATCAAGATGAATATAGTGATTATCACCCTGATTCCCCAGTATCATCCGTGGGGTCATCAACGTCGCATGCATCAATACACTTGGCAAGCATAGGCATAGGGGAGTACCTTATGCAGAACAATACCTTTACATCTATCATTGAGTCTACACAAGACATAGGGAGGACTAAGGACTTGAGGCTGCCAGTAGGAATAGTGGTTCCACTTGGAATCCCTCCCAACCAAACCAATTTTATCTATGTCGGCCTGGACTACGCTCATAAGTCATCAGATATAGAAGAGGATGGTGAAAAATTATTCATAATCAATGTTCGTTACCTCTCTAATCCTGAGTTTTATCTACGATAATTTGAGCATTACCACTGGTACGGCTATGGCCTTGGTGTATAAGAGCAGGGGTGCAGGCGGCCATACGAGCCACTATATCAACTTCCCTCCGATATATTTGGCTTAGGCTACTATAGCAGAGGTTGAGATGACTCTCTTGTAGTAGCATTGGAAATATTAAGCATAGGGTTACGAGAAGACATTGATTTCATTCATTATCACCCCCTAAGAATAGAAAATTTAATTAACAGACAAGTGTCCATGGTGAACATACTGTTTCCAGAAACTTATCACCCAAACACCTCAATTGATTCCACCCCAATAGGGTACAACTCGTGGGATGAGGAGAATGGATATGAAGCAAGTGATGATGAGGTGCAACTTGGCTTAGCCTATCAGGGATCTCACTATTTGCAAATATTCACATGGTCCATCCATGATGAGAGTGGATATACATTAGATGAAAGTGACTATGAATCAGAACACTCAAAAGAAAGAGCTTACTTAGGCCTATGCCATCAACCCATAACTTTGGGGTAAGATACAAATGCAAATGGATTCTTCATAAGTGACGAAGAATACGAATATGAAACAGAGATGGCCTACTTGGGGCCAAGACATGAGCCCCTTATCTTAGGGCCGCATACCAATGCTAATGGTTTTTGGATAAGTGATTATGAATTTGAGTATGAGACCAAGATGGCTTATCTTGGACCTCACCACTTGTGGCAAGTCAACGAGCTAGGAGAGAGAGATGTGGCACTCCGTGCCATAGACCCTCATATCCAATTTTTAGGGAGACCTATTGACCTAGCTAACATTCATCGGATGGTCAATCCCCCTCCGCCTACATTCAAAGAGCAATAAGATCCCAATTATCCTATTCCCCACCCCTGCTCATGGGCCAGATCCAAAAATTCCCATTCCTCTAGAACCTCATCGCGAGTATGGAAGGGAAACCCCTGAGACAATATTACACCCATGTGGTCCTGGAGACTTCATTCCATACATCAACATGATCTCCATTGATTTGACCACTCCACTTCATAACCCTATAGATCCTAGCAAATCATTACATATTTATGTAGAGGCTATTGATTGGGATCGTGCTATTTTGCCCATAGAGCATGAAGATCTCTTCCCAAACAAAGAGATGTTACAGTCGTTCCATTTTGCATCAAGTTTTGCGTATGACGCCTTCCATATTGGTTTGGATCCTGAGTCACTAGGTCTTGTAAATCCTACCGATGACATTCATTTGATACCCACACCTCATCAGCTAGAGGATGGTTCACATATGGCTATAGAAATGACTTTTGAGGTGGACATCAGCGATGATCCTACCCAACCAAGGAAAGTCAAGTTCGAAGAAAGTCTATCTCCAGAGGAACAAGCCATTCTAATTCCTCTCCTAAAGGAGAGGCCAAATATTTTTGCTTGGAATTACAAAGACATGTCGGGGATAGATCTAAAGTTAGTCATTCACAACCTTTCATTGGATCCCATGAAGAATCCAGTCAAGCAAAAACTGAGGAAAATGCATCAAACCGTCGCTTTGATGGTGAAGAATGAATTGCAAAAACTACTGGATATAGTATTCATAGTTCCTATAGACTACCCTGAGTGGGTGTTGAACATGGTACCTATAGAGAAACCTGATGGAAGATTCCATATCTACACGGATTTAAGATATTTGAATAGGGCAACACCAAAGGATTCATTCCCGTTGCCAAACATAGATGCTCTTGTGGATGCAACCACAGGTCATGAAATGCTCTCCCTAATGGATGGTTTTTTTGGATACAATCAAATCCAGATTAAGCCTAAATATCAACATAAAACTACTTTCATTACTCCATGAGGAACATTATTTTACAAAGTGATGCCATTCGGTCTCAAAAATAATGGTGCCACATATCAGCTATCCATGACATATATTCTATGACTATATGCATAATATCTTGGAAGATTACATGGATGACTTACTAGCCAAGTCCCTATTGTGGCAAGAGCATGTTGAAGTCCTTAGAAAAGTCTTTGATCGCCTCATAGAACATAATGTTTGATTGAATCCTAAGAAGTGTGTATTTGGTGTAACTTCTGGCGAGCTTTTGGGATTCATCGTATCCAAGAGAGGCATTGAAGTAGATCCTGCAAAGGTAAAGGCTATACTGGAATAGTCACCCCTATCGACATTAGGGAGTTGAGAAGCCTACAAGGCAAGATAGCATCCATCAAAAGATTCATCGTGCAATTATCAAACAAATGTCGACCTATGAATAGGTTGCTATGCAAGGAAGTCCCATTTCATTGGGACGAAGAATGCCATCAAGCCTTTGTAGAGATCAAAACTTATTTGGAAACACCGCCAGTATTAGCTCCACCGAGGACAGACATATCATTTTTACTATATATATCGGCTACTGATTTTGCATTGGAAATCATGTTAACCCAAAATAATGCACAAGACAAAGAGCAAGCCATATATTACATTAGTCGCACCTTGGTGAGTTATAAGCTAGGATATGCGTATGTCGAAAAGTTATGTTTAGTAGTGGTATTTGCAACTCGAAAGTTGCGACACTACATGTTGAGCCATATGACCTATGTCATATAAAAAAAAAATCCTTTACAGTACATGATGAGTAAGACATATCACAATACACGTGTCGCAAAGTGGATCATGCTATTAATAGAAATTGATCTAGAGTTCATAAGCCAAAAGTCCATCAAGGGACAAGTCATAGCAGATCAATTAGAAGAGGTTCCTCTTCAGGATGACAATCCTCTCACCATAGAATTGCCTGATGATGTGGTCTTTACATTATCAGATCCTCCAGAATTCGAAGAACCTAAGAAATAAATAGACATGTCATTGTTCTTCTACGGTTTGAAGTGTGAACAAGGATGCAGATTAGGGATTGTATTTATCACACTATAGGGTGCTCCGTTGTCATTATCATTCAAATTAGACTTCCCATGCACAAAAAAAAATACATAATATGAAGCATTGATACTAGGACTTCAAACAGTCGTAGCAATGGGTATTAAAAGATTGAATATATTTGGTGATTCCTTGTTCATAGTAAACCAGGTCAAAGGACTATTCCAATGTAGGTGCCCACTCTTGAAGACTTACAAGGAACTTGTTAACACTTACCTAGCCTGGCTAGAATGGTATGACATCGAGGCAATCCCTCATACATAAAATATATTTGTAGACACCATGGCCTCTTTGGGATCCTTAATCCCTTAGAATCCCTCTATTTATTTTACAATCATTCATGTGAAAGTGCTTTTGCACTCAGTAATATGCCATGAAGCTTTTGACAATCAAGAATCAGTCAACATGATCAACATCGAGCCAAATCAGGATTGGTCCTTCGTAGCCAAATATTTCTTACAAAAAACCTCTTGGGGGTCTTTGATCTCCCAAGGACCTATGGAGTGTGGTGCAACCATATACCATAGATTTGTTCCTCAATCCGTGTTCAATACCTCAAAAATGTAGGAAGAGCAAGCTGTCTATTCTATAGAAGCTATGGCTTATCAGGATTGGCTTTCCCAACTGCAAGACTTCCTGAAGATTGGCAAGTCTTAAGGTTTGTCACATACTGAAAGGTGAAAGTTCAAGCAGAGAGAAATGAGATACATATTTCTAGGAGAAATCATCTACAGACAAGGATATGATGGAATATTACTCCGTTGTTTTGAGCCCCAGGAAGCATCTTGGGCAATTTCGTAATCTCACAACGAAACATGTGGAGGCCACTTCAGTGGCATGGCCATCATCAAGCTCATCTTGAGAATGGGTTACTATTGGACCACAATGGAAAAGGACTGCTGCAAGTATGTTAAGAAATGTAGTAAGTTTCAACATCATGCAAACCTAGCACACTTACCATCACAAGCTTTGCAGCCCATCCAGGTAGCATGGCCATTCTCGCAATGGGGACTTGATGAGGCCTGCAAATGCCTCATCCATGGACTAGTTTTGATAACTTATAAACACTTTTGAACACCTTATGTTATGTTTTGATGCTAATTATAGTGATAGAATGCATTATGTATTGATGTTTACATGTAAATGTTAAAGTGCATATATCCTATTTTGACTATTTTTCTATATTTTATAGTCTGTTTCAGCTGTATTATTTAGTATATTTTGCATTAAGTTAATGTTGTAATATTAAGGTGTTGCTATCTATTTGGTTTTGTGCTTCTTTCATAAGCTTTCCCCACCGTTTAACCATTTTAAATAACCAAAAGGTGCCAAAACTTTGTCAACAGTTTGACTATGCAGAAAATAGGAACTTTTCCATACAAATTCCAGCCAACTATACATATACAACATGGCTTGGAATTTGTCCACTCCAGCTCATGCAAAATATGGAATCAGTCTTCTGGGCACTTATGGAGACTATTTCCACCGTCACAACTATTCTCATGCACTTCTGGAGCATGAATTAATATAAACTCTGTTCTGCTGCTTGATATTCTGGAGCAGCTCCGAAATAAGCGCAGAAGCAATAGTTTGGGTCAAAAGCACCTTTAATTGCAACAAAGGGTGGTAAACGGTGGTTGCAGCTATTTTAGGGATATCCCTATCTTTTCCAACACCTGTCCCTCAATGGATGAAGCCCAATAGATGGAATGGATAAGAGATAATAGACCTAATCCCTGCATTCTGGGAAATAGTCCTGTAATAGTTGTAACATTCCTACATGGCAACACAAAACCTTATCAATGTTGTACCCTACTTGTATAAATAAAATGCTCCCATTTGGTTGAGCATATAGAAGAATATAGGAAATAAGTGATAAGAGTTAGAACTATTTTAAGTGTTGTAACTATGTGTTGCAGCAACACAGTAGCCTGCAGATCTTCCCCTGCACTGTTGTCATGCTGCTGAGAATGAAATAAAGGTGCAATATTTGACATTCATGTTTGCTTCTGAGTTGAGTGTGAAGACTTAATAGTTTAGAGCAAGTTTATTTGCCCTCTTTTGGTTCAGGAAGCAAGGGCCACTTCCAGGTCCAGAGGAGGGTTTTTACCTGATAGAATTCTGCTATTTCTGGCTGTAGTAGGTCAGCAGAGATCTGATAGTTTTTGCATGGTTAGTGATTAGGATAATGTGGCATTTGAATGCATGGTAGGTAACTCATCTAGGGTAGAATTTAACACAATACTTTTTGTTTCTAATTTGTTTCAGAATTTGCAATATTTCCATAATTTCTTGTCATAATTTGTTACAAATTGTGCAACTTTATTTATCAGTCTTTGAATGTTATTTCCATTTCTAGAGTGACATTGTTTTTTACAATTTCAGAAAGTTTCATTATTTACCAGTTTGAATAGTTAATGCTGCAATTTCAATTTAGTAATTTCCGTCAATTAAATTCTGCTATTTTCAACTTTGCAATAGTTTAGTTTTATTTTTCTGCAACAGTGTGAATTTCAATTCTGCAAGGATAAGTAGGAGTTTAGTTTTAGTTTTTAGGAGTAATAAAGGAGACCCCAAACACCCCAATATCTAACTGTTCCATGAATAAAGCCATGATCTAAATGAACTAAAAATCAGTCTGTTAACCCCTGCTTTCGTATATAGCCTTGGACACCACCCTGGATTGACACATAATGATTAAATGATGAAGATTTGATGACACTCATCATTTTTGGCACCATTTTCAGGGACACTTAGGTGTTGTTAGGAGAGGTCTAGCAGTCCAAAAATTGTCCTGTTTCAAGAAACAGTTTTTGGAAACTTGAGGTTTAGTTTATTTAGTAAATAGGCATGAATGCATAGGCCAAGAGATGAAAGAGGAAGGTTTATCAGAACCGGCTCTTTTCCACCAAGGCGTTCTTCACGATCAGGTGAAGATCTGCCTATGTATGAACTTCCTGAAAGACTTAAAAGAGAATCATCTTCTTCATCAACTAAAATTGTAGGATCTTTGCAAGAAGAGCTCTTAGAGGCACTTGCTTCTAGACATACCCATAGGGCTGATCCATCTGAACCAGTTGAACAAATTAAAGCTGAGGAAGCACCTATGGCAGAACAAGGAGAACATGATAGGGATATTGTTGGTCATGATGCTGACAATCCTCCTATTAGAACTTTTGAATACCCTATTCGTCTGAATCCTACTCAGAATGCTCCTATGAAAACAATTTCACCCTCAGTATTGCCAATATTTAGGGGAGTTGTTTCTGAAGATCCTGATCAATTTTTGTTTGAATTCAAGGTCCTGTGTCAGACTTATGACTATGTCAATGATAACCAAAAACTGAAGTTATTTCCCTCTACACTCAAAGATGCAGCCTTACGGTGGTTTATGAGCCTTGAACCAGATTCAATCCGCACTTGGGATCAAATGGAAACTGCATTTTTGGATAAGTATCGGGAGTATTGTAGAGTGAGAAATAGGAAGGATGAGTTATTTCGGATAAGACAAGAAGAGGATGAAAACTTAGAGGATTATCTTGATAGATTTGCCTTTATCC
Organism: Wollemia nobilis; assembly: GCA_028583015.1. NCBI lineage: Eukaryota > Viridiplantae > Streptophyta > Pinopsida > Araucariales > Araucariaceae > Wollemia > Wollemia nobilis. The sequence continues at coordinate 1,081,223 of JAQPPZ010013020.1, read as the reverse complement.
AAAAGAGATGTGGTCCTGTGGAAACCGATTTATTAAAAACTATATTTTGAGAGGTTTGTAGGATGATTCTAGAGAAGTATTAGACTTAATGGGAAAAGGAGATATAAACCAACTTGATATTAATGATATTGTAGAGTTGTGCAGAAATTATTCCCGCACTAGGCAAAGAAGAAGGAAAAGGAATCCTGGTAATACTGATATAAAATATTTGATGGAGGAAATGGCTAATATGAAAACTGATATACTTGTTCAACTAAACACTACTTTAGGAGAAAGGAATACAAGAGCCAATTCTTCACCACCCCTGTCTATCTATTGTCCTAGGTGCAAAAATAAGCATGCTCTACAAGATTGTCCTTTGGACAAGACTTCAATTTCAGCAATTTGTGGCATTTGCTCAAAGGAGCATAAAACTGATAAATGTCACCTTTTGCCCCATCTTCGGAGTGTTTTAGAAACCCAAGTTGAAGAACTTCATGCTATTGGGCAAATTCCAGGAGGCAACTTCATACAAAACCAAAATGCCCCTCGCTTTTCTTCAAATTGGGGACATAATCCTTGGAATATGCCATGGGCATATACCGAACCTCCTCCCCAAACTTGGAATCAATATTGGGCAGCCCCTCAAGATTGGTCACATTCTAGTTGGAATCAGCCATGGCATCCAGTTAATCCATCTTGGGTACCAAATCAGTCAGGGCAAAGATGGGGGCCACAATACCCATCCTATCAAGGGCAGTAGAGGTATCAATCACCAAATCAACACTTGCTGCTAGCCCCTAATCAAAATTTTTAGGGAAGAGTTCAACCACAACAAACACAGCCAGTTAAGCAACCTCCACTTCTAGCTCAGCCTATGGCTAACCCCAATAACAACAGACAAGCAGCCCCTATTTATGGAGCTGAGTTTGAAGAGACTATTGCAGTCCATGTCCTTGACTGTAGTAACATCCAGTTACGTTCAGGGAAGGTTTTACCTGACCCTGCACCACCCACTATTGAAGAAATTTATGGAAAGAAAGAATTTTCAAGTCCAGAAAAACCACAAATAGAGCAAAAAGAGGAAAAAATAGAAAGTTTACAAGGAAAATTTGAACCTGCCTCGACAGACCTACCGTATCCTGAAAGGTTTGACCACACTATCATTGCTCCTAAATCAGAATTAATCATAGAATTGAGGAAAATGTCTATCTCACTCCCTTTGTTGCAGGCAATAAAGGATGTACCTCTGATTAGGAAAACCATTCAGGAGCTGTGTATTAGGAAACCTGGCAGGAAGAAGAAAGCCTTTCCTAAGACTATACAAGTAGAAGGTAAGTTGGCTGACCTACTTTCTGGAAAACTAGTACCCCCTAAATATGGTGATCCAGGGAGTCCAGTAGTTACAATTACTGTTGGGTTAGTTCAAATTCCAAATGTACTTATCGATTTAGGAGCTGCAATCAACGTGATGACTAAGGAAACCATGCAAAAATTGCAGCTCAATAACCTTAGTCCTACTACCACAGTTTTGGAAATGGTAGATAGGTCAGTGGCTAAACCGAAAGGAATTATGGAGGATGTTGCCATTGAAGTGTCTTCTTGGGAATACCCTATAGATTTCTTAGTGTTGCAACCTAGAAACTCAGCTAATGGCTATCCTATTATTCTAGGACGACCTTGGCTTGCCACTGCAACTGCATTTATAGACTACAGGTCAAGTGAGATGACCATTTCAAATGGTGTAGACCTAAAAAATATTTCCTTGTATCCACCAACCCAACCTTCAACCAAATTTTTTGGACAGATATGGTATCCTGAGTCTGATGAAGAACAGGAAACTATTGTCACCTTGGCCACCGTTGTAGTAAAAGAACATATTGAAGAACTTAATTCACCAAAAAGAGAAATCTTTGAACATGAAACAATTTTGGTGAAAACATTGCAAGAAGAAGGCCTTAGGGATGATCAAATTCTTGTCCATCGTTTGTTATGGAAATATGAAGAACAAACTGCTGAACATCTGTCATCTATTCCACTACAAGAAAGCTCCTTCACATTGCCACATGGATGGCATCATCATCTTCTGACTTCTTTCATCTGTCCTATGCAAATGATCCCATCAGGTATCACATTTACACCAGAATCAAGAGTATTTCATACTCTACAGCCACATCATTGTCCCTTAAATGCTTTAATCAGTAAATATGAGGTTGTCAACTCTGTTTATCCAGGGATTAAGTAGATTGAGATACAACCAAGAAATTTTTTGAACATTAATAGTTGGTTGACTAATGAGCAAGAAGCCAAATTATTTGTTGTTTTACAGAGACATGTTCAAGCTTTTGCTTGGAGTTATAAGGACATGACTAGCATTCACCCTGATGTGTGTACACATAGGATATACACTGAAGATGTCAAACCAAGTAAGACAACCACAAAGGCGTCCGAATCCCGCTCTGAAGGATATTGTTAAGGAAGAAATCAAAAAACTATTGGATGTAGGATTCATTTATCCAATTTTAGATAGTAGGTGGGTTTCACCATTGGTCATTGTTCCAAAGAAAAATGGGAAGATGAGAGTATGTGTGGACTACAAGGAATTGAATAAGGTCACACATAAAGATCACTTTCCATTACCATTTATAGACCAAGTGTTGGACACCCTTGTTGGTAAGAAATTTTTTTGTTTCCTTGATGGTTTTAGTGGTTATAATCAGATCCAGGTTGCACTAGAAGACCAGGAAAAGACAACTTTCACATGTCCTTGGGGAACATTTGCTTACAGAGTATTACCCTTCGGTTTGTGCAATGCACCAACAACATTTCAGAGAGCTGTTTTGGCTATATTTTCTGATCTAACAAATGAAAGTGTAGAGATTTATATGGATGACTTCACAGTGTTTGGAGATACATTTGAATATACTTTAGAACAACTTGAAAAAGTTTTAATACGCTGTGAAACATATCATTTGTCTCTGAATCCTGATAAATGTTTCTTGATGATGGAAGAAGGAATTGTTCTTGGACATCATATTTCTGCTTATGGAATTAAAGTTGATCCTAAAAAGGTAGAGGTCATCAAGAACCTTCCTCCTCCAAAAACTCAAACTGATGTCCATAGTTTCTTAGGACATATTGGCTTTTATCATAGATTTATTGCTAATTTTAGTACCATTGCTAATCCAATGTTCGCATTGTTAACAAAGGATTCTAAATTTGTTTGGTCTGATGGGTGTCAACAGTCCTTTGAAGTTTTAAAGGAAAAGTTAACAACTCCGCCTGTATTGAGAGGTCCTAATTGGGAGTTACCCTTCCATATTCAAACTGATGCTTCCAATACTGCTATTGGAGCTGCATTAGGGCAGATTGAAGATGGACAACACTATGCCATATACTACATTAGTAAAAATTTGACTGGAGCTGAAAAGAATTATACCACAACCGAGAAGGAATTTTTAGCTATGGTGTATGCTATTAACAAATTCCGACACTATATCACAGGATATCCCGTATTCATCCACACAGACCATGCTGCTATAAAGTATTTGATGAATAAACCCTTGGTTAGTGCACGAATTATTCGTTGGTTAATACTATTGCAGGAATTTGATATTACTATAGTCAATAAACCAGGGAAGTCTAATGTAGTGGCAGATTTCTTGTCAAGATTGTCAAATGCAGATACGGAGGAATTGGTTGAGGATGCATTTCCTGATGAGAAATTGTTTGTTGTTTCTATACAATCTCCATGGTTTGCAGATATAGCTAATTATTTAGCTACAGGGAAGATTCCTCTTCACTTTACTCCTAAACAAAAGAAACAGTTGATCAAGCAAAGTTCTTCTTTTGAATGGATAGGAGGTTTATTGTTTAAATGCAGTCCTGACCATGTTTTGCGTAGGTGTGTTCGCAAGGATGAGGTATATGACATCCTACGAGCATGTCATGATGAACCATCAAGAGGGCATTATTCAGTGAAAAGTACCATTCAAAATATTTTGGGTACTGGTTACTACTGGCCATCCTTGCACAAAGATGTCAAAAGGTATGTCAAAAATTGTGATGCATGCCAAAGGATGGGTAAGCCTACTTTTACTAGTGAAATGCCTTTACAACCTCAATTAGGTACAAAACCATTTGAAAGGTGGGGGCTAGATTTTGTAGGACCCATTGATCCACCTTCCCAAGGGAAAGTGCATATCTTGGTATGTACTGATTATGTAACCAAGTGGGTAGAAGCCCATGCTTTTAAGCATGCCCGAGAAGAGAAAGTTGCTGATTTCTTGTATTCACAAATATTTCTGTGATTTGGAGCCCCACATTCTATCACCACTGATCAGGGACCTCAGTTTACCTCAAAATTTGTTGAAGCCTTTACAAAGTTGTATGAAATCAAACACCGAAAATCCTCACCTTACCATCCGCAAGCCAATGGCCAAGTTGAAGTGACAAATAGGGAATTAGAGAGGATCTTAACCAAAATTGTAGCAGCCCATAGGAGGAATTGGGTGGAGAAGTTACCTGAAGCAATTTGGGCTTATAACACCACTTGGAAATCCACTACTGGATTTACTCCCTATGAATTGGTTTATGGTAAAAAGCCTCTTTTGCCTATTGAGTTTGAATTACTAACTCTTCGAACTGCTTTAGAAGTTGGTATTGATTTGTCACAGGCACAGACGAACTGAATTCTATAGCTCAATGCATTGGATGAGCTACGGAGGGATGCATTGCACCAGACTGAGCTGATCCAAGCACAACAAAAATTGTGGCATGATAGTCACATTCAACAAAGGAAGTTTCAGCAAGGCGACTGGGCTTTGTTGTTTGACTCACGTTATGAAGACTATCCTGGAAAATTGCAGACTAGGTGGCTTGGACCATATCAGATTGAGGAAGTGTTTGCAAATGGAGTTGTACGTCTTTCACCAATAGATGATTCAAGAAGGAAAATGGTGGTTAACGGTCATCGTCTTCGGATATATCACAAACCGTTAACCAAGGAGGAGTTTCTCAAGCAAGTAGGAAACTTGGATGTATCAGTATTGGAAGAAACCACTTCTTCCAAGATGGACTCAATCAAGTGACATGAACCAAAATATATAAAAAAAAAAATGAAAAAAATAAATATATATATATATATAAAAATAATAATAATTCAGAATGTGAAAACCTCTTTGAGGCGCATCTGAATTGGGCTTACATGAAAACCAGTTTTTTCGGCATGTTTGCCTCATGGACCCGCCACCATTCCATTCATTCTCACCATTGTTTCACTATTCACCATTCCATTCATTCTCACCATTGTTTCACTATTTACCATTCCATTCATTCTCACCTCTGTTTCACCTATTTTCAGATTGCACCTGTCTTAGTCAGTAGAGCAGCCAACAGAGAATCAGTAAAAACAACCATTGTACAATATGTAGATAGAATGGTTATATCATGTATGTGCCTTTCTCATTTTAGAATATTGTTGATATCAAGTATGTAGTGCATAATATCCTTAGTTAGTATATGAGGCATACATAAGGTTATTTAAAAAAAAAGTTATCCATCTAGTCAATGGAAGTTGTGAAAATAGCAAGAAAATTTTTACCTTCAAATGCTTCAGCATGATAATGCTCCGGAATAAGATTTTTGTTCAGCTTCGAAATGATGGAAGCTCTGGAATGAAAAATGAAAAAGGAAAAGTAAAATTGTAAAAAAAAAAAAAAAAAAAAGTGGAACAGTTTGAAGTAAGGAAAAATTATGGCACAAATTTTAAGAGCAGGTTTCAAAAAGATGGGAAGAAGGTTTGGGAATATAATTTTAGATAAGAAAAATCTTTGGAACTTCACAAGGACTTGAGAAAAAGGAAAGCTCTATAATAAGAAAGAGTAATTATAATGGGTAAAAGATTTTACTATGATGAGAGAACAAAAAATCGAGAAGTATATAAGAGCAATCTTACCGATTGTATCAAGAATTTTTAGGTCTTCTGTAATCAACATTTTGGTAATGCTCTCTCAACTTGTAAAAGCAGGTGGGGAGAATTATCAATATCACTTTAGAAGAGGGAACCTATCTCACCTAACAATTTATTATGGTCTAGAAGGAGAGCAGAAGGTATAGTACAGGTTATCCACAAGTTGCAGGATCATTGGGTAGGTTTGAGGTATAGGCTACCAAATGTGATAACTCTAGTTCCTTATTTCTTTGATAGTGATCCCCAATCAGATGAGCAGTTCCAAGAATGGCTCAAGAAAATACAAGCAATCAGAGGATATTATAAGGTTCCAGGACCAAAGCTGAGTTATGAAGAACGAAATCTGGATGTAGATCTTTGTGCTATTGTGGCTGCACAGAATGCATGAGGACATGCATTAAAATAGGTTGGGGGAAAATGATGAGGCCTACAAATGCCTCATCCATGGACTAGTTTTGATAACTTATAAACACTTTTGAACACCTTATGTTATATTTTGATGCTAATTATAGTGATAGAATGCATTATGTATTGATGTTTACATGTTGTAAATGTTAAAGTGCATATATCCTGTTTTGATTGTTTTTCTATATTTTATAGTCTGTTTCAGCTGTATTATTTAGTATATTTTGCATTAAGTTAATGTTGTAATATTAAGGTGCTGCTATCTATTTGGTTTTGTGCTTCTTTCATAAGATTTCCCCACCGTTTAAACCATTTTAAATAACCAAAAGGTGCCAAAACTTTGTCAATAGTTTGACTGTGCAGAAAATAGGAACTTTTCCATACAAATTCCAGCCAGTTGTACATATACAACATGGCTTGGAATTTGTCCACTCCAGCTCATGCAAAATATGGAATCAATCTTCTGGGCACTTATGGAGACTATTTCCGCCATCACAACTATTCTCATGCGCTTCTGGAGCATGAATTAATATAAACTCTGTTCTGCTGCCTGATATTCCGGAGCAGCTCCAGAATAAGCGCAGAAGCAATAGTTTGGGTCAAAAGCGCCTTTAATTGCAACAGAGGGTGGTAAATGGTGGTTGCAGCTATTTTAGGGATATCCCTATCTTTTCCAACACCTGTCCCTCAATGGATGAAGCCCAACAGATGGAATGGATAAGAGATAATAGACCTAATCCCTGCATTCTGGGAAACGGTCCTGTAACAGTTGTAACATTCCTACATGGCAGCACAAAACCTTATCAATGTTGTACCCTACTTGTATAAATAAAATGCTCCCATTTGGTTGAGCATATAGAAGAATATAGGAAATAAGTGATAAGAGTTAGAACTATTTTAAGTGTTGTAATTGTGTATTGCAGCAGCATAGTAGCCTGCAGATCTTCCCCTGCACTGTTGTCATGCTGCTGAGAATGAAATAAAGGTGCAATATTTGACATTCATGTTTGCTTCTGAGTTGAGTGTGAAGACTTAATAGTTTAGAGCAAGTTTATTTGCCCTCTTTTGGTTCAGGAAGCAAGGGCCACTTCCAGGTCCAGAGGAGGGTTTTTACCTGATAGAATTCTGCTATTTCTGGCTGCAGTAGGTCAACAGAGATCTGACAGTTTTTGCATGGTTAGTGATTAGGATAATGTGGCATTTGAATGCATGGTAGGTAACTCATCTAGGGTAGAATTTAACATAGTACTTTATGTTTCTAATTTGTTTCAGAATTTGCAATATTTCCATAATTTCTTGTCAACCTAATTTGTTACAAATTGTGCAACTTTATTTATCAGCTTTTGAATGTTATTTCCATTTCAGAAAGTGACATTGTTTTCTGCAATTTCAAAAAGTTTCATTATTTACCAGTTTGAATGTTAATGCTACAATTTCAATTTAGTAATTTCTTGTCAATTAAATTCTGCTATTTTCAGCTTTGCAATAGTTTAGTTTTATTTTTTTGCAACAGTGTGAATTTCAATTCTGCAAGGATAAGTAGGAGTTTAGTTTTAGTTTTTAGGAGTAAGAAAGGAGACCCCAAACACCCCAATCTCTAACTGTTCCATGAATAAAGCCATGATCTAAATGAACTAAAAATCAGTCTGTTAACCCCTGCTTTCGTATATAGCCTTGGACACCGCCCTGGATTGACACATAATGATTAAATGATGAAGATTTGACGACACTCATTAGTACTAGACTTGATTGGGAAGATCTCACCCCTGTCCTTAGGTTGACACACATTCATCATAACAACCACATAATACTTCACTAAATGGGTAGAAGCGATCCCCTTAACATCAACAACTAGACCAAGGATTGTGGAGTTTATACTCCATAATATCATAAGTCATTTTGGGGTTCCTTCTAAGATAATATCTTATAATGGTCCATATTTCAAAAACAAAAATGTGTAAGCATTAATGAACGAATATCATATTCAACATAGTTTTTCAACACCTTACTATCCACAAGAAAACGGGCAAGCAAAAGCCTCAAACAAAACAATAGTCTCCATTTTGAGGAAGATAGTGCAAGAAAATCACAAGGATTGGCACATGCAGTTGCCTCTTGCACTATAGGCATACAGGACTAGTATACGGATGCCCACTGGGGTAACACCATTTTCATTAGTATATGGCACTAATGCCATCATGTCGCTAGAGTTAGAAATTTTGACTCTACACATAACATTAAAGGACTTCATAGATGATGAAGCTATGTGACAAGGCCGCCTTGATTAATTGATGCTTCTTGATGAATGCCAAGTCAATGCTCTAGAGCATCTTCACATTTACCAGGATCACCTTGCGTGAGCTTACAATAGCAAAGTCCACCTAATGGAATTCAAGGTTGGAGATTTAGTGCTCAAAGAAAACCATCAGAACTTGAATCTACCACCACATCTGTGAGATAAGTTCATAGCAAACTGGATAGGTCCATACATGATTTCACAGAGAGTTGGGCCTAGAGCATATCGCCTTATATCATTGGATGGTGTTGAAGATCTTGAACCTCTCAATATTATTCACTTAAAGGTATTTTACACATAAAACACAAAAACATTCAAATATTTCATAAAACACAAAAACATTCAAATATTTCATAAAACACAAAAACATTCAAATAGATCATAAAATTCAAAAACATTCAAATATGTCAAAAATTCAAAAACATTCAAATATGTCAAAAACACAAAAAAAAATCATAAAAACATAAAATTTCAAAAATCAATCAAAGGCTCCAAGGGTAGTTCATACTGCTTGGTCAACGTCAATTCAAAGGCTCCAAGGGTAATTCAAACCGCTTGGTCAAAATCAATTCAAAAAGGCTCCAAGGGTAATTCAAGCCGCTTGGTCAAAATCAATTCAAAAAGGCTCCAAGGGTAATTCAAACCACTTGGTCAAACATCAATTCAAAAAGGCTCCAAGGATAATTCAAACTGCTTGGTCAAATCCCACCAAATCAAAAGCTCCAAGGGTAATTCAAACCACTTGGTCAAAATGAACAACAAAAGCCCCAAAGGCATAATAAGCCCTTTGGTCAAATTAATCAAAAATACAAAAACAACATAAAATCAAAAATACAAAAACAACATAAAATCAAAAATACAAAAACAATTGCACCTCACATCTTGCATCCACATCATTGCATTGCATTTTCATATCCACTACAATTGCATATGACATAAGCCTTAAAAGTGATACCACAGTTTGTCGCACAAGTCATTCATATCCATACCTCCATCCACCTGTGTGTAATTACGTTTTTCAACACAACCATTATTTGTTGCTATACATAATATACTAAGGTTTTTTGGTGAGTCAACCACACCTAGTGATCTTATCAACTTTTGAGGAAAACAACTTTGATTAGTAGAAGGTAAGGCCTAGCTATGATAAAGCCTTGGATATTCAAGATCCCGTCACTAATTGAAACACTAAAATCCTAGTTGGTACAAGGAAACGATGAAAGTTGCAAAGTGGTCTAAGTTACCTTAAGCAAAAAGGATCTTCCTTGCTTATCCCCCTATGCAACCGGTTTAGAGGTGCTGATAATTTGCAAAAGGACAAGCTTTACCCTATCCAAATCCCTTGATTAAATCAAAATAATCAAAATCCAAAAGCAAAGTACATATTCAAAAGGCCAAGCACACAGTCAAGATTACAAAGCAATAATCCGATACACAAATCATATATTCAAAATTCAAAAAAATCAAGCTCCAAAAATAAATAAAAAATAAACAGTGATTTTCATCACTACATATGAGCAAAATAAATAGTGATTATCATCACTACAAAAATCCCCGCTCAAAAAAAAAAAAAAATAATCAAAATAAATAGTGATTTTCATCACTATATATGAGAAAATATCCAAATCCAAAAATAAGCAAAAAAGAAGGGAATAAAGCTTGAATCCCTGGAATTCTTAGCATTGTACAAAACTAGAAGGAGAAATTCTTACGCATGATGATATGTCTATTACAATTGCTTCATGCATTTGTATATACCAATGTTTGAATGTGGATGAGCTAGCTTAGGTAACCAAATATAGCCTAGTGGTATAGTACAACTAAGTCCAACATAAGGATGAGATGAACACTTTAGGATCCTTGATCTTAGCAATGGGCTAAAAGAATCCTGTCTGACATCGGAGGAAATGCTTGAGTTCTATCTCAAAATATACAATCACTTGTACACACAAATATCATGAAAAACCAGGTCCATGGTAAAAGCATTACTTTTCAAAAGTCTAAGTGATAAGTAGACAACGGTTGATAGGGTGACTAGAGTGTTTGAACATCCGAAAAGCCCCAAAAATACTTACATAGCAACAAATCATAACATCATTCACACCATCACTTTCTTTATAAGATTATATAAATTAATGGGTATCAACATAGTAGGACAGATACCGCATATATATTAGAAATAGTATATAGACGACCACTTACTACTTTATATCTTTTAATTTATAGAAACTTATCAAGAAAATATATTACACACCATTACATCTCATATATGAATACTTAATCAATTCTTATGATAAGAGTGATTATTTTTTTACTTTTTGTGGTATCACCCATTAAGATTGTCAATGTCATATGCATTCCATATGATTTAAGTGGATTAGAGCATACAGGTTCGTTTATACCATTCCTTCATATAAGTTAGATGCATACAATTAAAGAAAAACTAAACATGCATTTAATAATAACATCGCATCCACAAACACAAGTCATGAATCATCCATCATCACATCATAAAGCACATCATAAAACATATAGGCAATATCCATTTGCATACAATTATGAATTCATCATTCATCATCAAAATACATCACATCATATCATCAAATCATATAAGCATCTACACATCCATATAAGAATCTTCAAGTATCATCTATCATCTAACATATCCATCAAATCATCTAAATACCATCATCACATCATATCATAAAATAAAATAACAACAAAAACATGAGCAATAAATGATACACATAATAAGTCATAATGCAAAGATATCATAAAAGTATGTGTGTCAATTCCAATGGATATACAAAAATTCCCATAGGCTATAGTCATGTAGGTCATCCAACCTCAAAAATGAATCAAGGACCAAGTAGAGCATCAGTCAAGTATCGGGCTTGAGCCCCCTGCATCACCTCCTCTAGTGCTACCTCCCCTTGTGGTGGTATCACGAGTCGAGTGATGTGAGCCTGTAGGTCTCTCTGTCCAAGTCTGAGTCCACTGGCTTGGATGGGTGAAAGACTACCCCGAGGTGGAGTGCCCACTGACCTACAAACCACCCGCACCTATTGGATCCTTAGGGATAATCCCATGCCTCCTGAGCTACATCTAAAGAAGGGTAACATGATCCACAAGTACCCAGATCTGCTCCTCATGCTCATCCAACAGATACTGAAGCTGACCCACATATACCCTTGAACCTACCTCTGGAGCCTCTTGTGGTGTAGAAGGAGGAACAACAAACTGCATCCTGAAATCACCACCCCCAATAGTAGCCCATAGATCTTGTATATGTTTTGTGAGCTGCTCAATCGTAGCATCTCGTCGCTATACCTAAATCTTAGTGGAATGAAGCTCAACCTCAATCTCATGTAGTTGTGCTCTCACAGGAGAGTCTCTCTCCTCGAGCTCTAACTCCTCCTCCTTAGGAACATCAAGATCCTCCACTACCACCTGCTCTACTGGTTGTCCCCATACCTCGGTCCTGGCTCGGACTCTGCATCTTATCAGATATGTGCCATCACCCCTGCCATAATCCTCATGCCCTAGGCTACCAATGCCATGCCACATTCGATCACCCCACCACTGAGTGTAGGCCTTTGTAACTCTCCCAACCATTGTAGGGTCAATATATAGGGCATCCTCCTCATCTGAGAGCTTGATAATCTATCGTGGGGGTAGGTCCTTATCTACTATGAGACATCTGTACAAGAATGGTATCAAGGGCATATCCTACTACAATCTGTATTGATGAAGAACTTGAGAGTAGAAGAAATACTCCCTAATGGCAATCTTATGACCAACGAGCCATCGCTCGCATCATGTCCTAGTAGAAAAGCTAGCTATATCATCTCAAGCATGTCACTCATATTAAGGCCACCACATGACATCTCCAGCCAACAGTCTGGTAAAAGCATCAATGTAGTGGGATAGTTCCCTTGCGAAAGTGTGTCTCTTACACTCCTCATGCTCCTGAGCCCATATAGTAGCATAGCACTATGTTCAAGTTTCAATTGCTATTATCTTAGTTGGGAGCCCCTTAGGGTGATCTACTATAATGTGTTCCCATCCCCAAATCTGTAGGAGCAAGCTGCAGGAAATGCTGACATGTCCCCATCGACGGATGTGGTACAACTCATCATAGCACTGAGCCAATAGCGATCTACCCCATGCATATATGATAGGCTCCTCACTATCCAATAGGACCTACACCATCACCATAAGGTTCCATGAGAAGCTCAAACCCGAGCAGTCCAGGATAAGAACATTGCTGATCACCATCAGCAATACGACATGCCTTATAGTAAAGACACCCTCCCCATGCCAAAAATTGAATGACACTCCTCCAGACTTGGTGTCCTTGAGAGCATCCGCATAGTGCCCTCTAAACACCCGAGTGAAGACAACCACCTGATCATTAGTGTCCGAAGAGGTAATGGCCACCCCATAAAATGGAATCTGAAAGATCCTATACACATCATCCGGTGTGATGGTCATCTTGTATATCGGGAGGTGGAAGGTATTAGTCCATGGGTCCCAGCAGTGGTCCAGAGCCGTAAGGTAGGCATGATCTACCATGATGTAAGGTAGCCTGATGACATACTGCAACCCACGGGCCTTGAACCAGGCCTTGTCCGTGTCATCAAAGCTAGGAAGCAAGTCAAGCAGGAGCTTTGGGTCCCGAGCCCGAGAAGTAAGGATCTAAGCAAAGTAGAAGAAAGAAAAAATATAACTATAGTGCATCTAAGGCATAATTCACAATAAACATGAAAACAGTGCAAAAGAGTATGATTTACTCTAAATCTAAGCAAAAGAAGAATAATATTGCACATAATCAAACAAAGCAAAAATTGTAAAAATAACAAAATAATTTCAAAAAAAAAATAACAGAGGGAATGAAAACAAATAAAATGTAAAGCAAATGTTCCTACCCAAGCATCAAACTAAGCTAATTTCAAAATGCCCAAAAAGGTGGCAGCAGGTGAATAATGGGAAAATTTGAAAAAAACCCTAGGCTAAAGCCACTGACAGAAAGTAAAATTGGGGACTAACCTACCGTAGCAAAAAGTAACCTAAGCCTAATTACGAAGTTTGTTCATTGCCAGTAGGTTTAGTGAGGTTCATTTTGCTCATTACTTAGTGAGGTTCAATTTTACTTAGACAAAGAAAAGAGAGCTAGGGTTTTGAAGAGAGAAATACCTGAGAAGCTTCGACTCCTCCAACAGTTGATATATTGCCTTGCGTAGCCATGTCCTCAACACTAGCAAGATCCAAAGTCACAACCATCACCGTCACACTAGAGATCTAAAATGAATCTTCAATAGTGAAAATGATAGGTCAAACCTTAGAAATTGTAAATTTTATATTTTCTTAATTATGCCTTTGCCGCTACTGATGTTAGCGGCCCGAACTTCTTGGCTGCTCAAGGCGACAGTGGCTACAGGCAAGAACTCAGAGGCCACTGTACCTAATAGTGGCCAGGTCCATAGATCAAAGTAAAGCAGTTCCTTCCATGAGGGAATAACACAAAGAAGCAAATAAACACACTTTGGTGGTTTTAGATCATCATAATGTTCAAAATAACAAAAAAAAAATCACATAAAAGCACAAATATCAGGTAGGCCTGGTACCTAGTTACTTACTCTATCAATTCAGTGGTTGCAACGATTCACACTCCATGTATTTTGGTGATATGATTAGATAACCATAAGGCCACTTGGGGAAAACAACTCATTTTGGAATTATGATGTGCCACCCTTAAATCTCGAAGAAGACCAAGACGGTCGGGCTGCTCCACAGGTACGAAAGGATCATTCTAATTCCCCTATGACATCAAAAATATTAAGTCAAAGTAATACAATATAGGCATAAATAGAATCACTCATCCTAACTCCCTAATAATGCTATTGATAGTTGGACCACTCCTTAGGATAGGGATGGATGATTACTATAAGCAATTGGAATCACACTTGGATGTGGGATTGGCCATTAAAATCAAAAAATGCTAGAAAGGAACCAAATTAGTCATATTGGTCAAGCGACTTGTCGCTTCATTCATTGTCATTTCTTCACCAATACATTGTGTGAGGGAGTAGTTCAAAACTTCAACTTAATCATAATCAAAATCAACAAAATATCACTCACAATTATGTTCGTCCTATGAATAATTGCATACAACAATCACAAATTTCCCTTGTTTGCTGGGAATGTAAGCAGACATGGCATCTTTAATTATAGCTCTCCTACCGATCAAAATTGTTGTAGTAGTTGAAGCTACTCGATTGAGTTTGAGGAATGAGTACAATTTAACATGCAAAAGCCACTGACCTAAGTCCTTCGAACATTGAGGCAATGATTCAAGGGATGTGTGCCATCTTGCATGATTGGGCAATCCAGTGTTGATCAGACCATTGATCATCATACACCCTACAAACAGATCAGTCTACATTTTTGCTCAGCATTGTGTTTTCCACACAGCATATCACAAAAAGGGGCATCTGTAGACACCTAAATCGTGTCATGATTAGGGGAGTTGCTCACATAGACACACTCATAAAATCATAAGACATAATCTTGGAATTTCCAACCATAAACAGTGGTTCTCACCACTCATTTGGGGCCTTTTCAATCCATCCAAGTCTATCCACTTAAGCCAAGAGTGGCCAAATCCTAGCCGCTCAAGCCTAGAGCAGACAGACCTTAGCCACTATAGATGACAACTACCAGATATTAGCCACTGTAGATGAAAGTGGCTAAGTCATAAGAAATAGTTTGCTGACAAACAGGCCTAATCACAGGTAGAAGTGGTAGTCTACATGCAATAAAGGTGAGCGGGAGTGACTTTGCATTCCTTTTCACGACTAGTTCACATAGGAGGTTTGAGTTTGCATTTAGACTTAATTTAACTGACCTCCAAGAATAAACAAAGGGGCAAAAGCTTCCCATGCTAACAACCAGTTCACATAGAAGAATCAATTGGGCAGTTAGATTTTAGTTAATTGGCATTCAAACATAGACAATGGACAAAATATTTTCATGCTAACTTGCACTATGCATGAGAAATTCATTCCTAGGGTTTCACACTATAAAAGGTGCAAGCCTAAGAGCACCAAGAGAGATGTTGATCCTTTATCAAAAGAGGACAAGAGAGATACAAGAGATCATATCATAGAGAGAGAGACATCCTTTTGAGGAGAGCTTTCAAGACTTGGAGAGTTCTCTTTGAGATCATGTATACGGCAAAGCTCTAACAGATTGAAGAGCATAACACCTACTATTTCAACATTAGATTACAGTCTTTGACCCATAGCTTTGGGGCAAAGAGGGTAAGGTTTAATTTAGCAGTCATTTTTTTGGACAGTGGCCCGTAGGATTATCTTAGGTTAGACATAGCTTCTTTTATTCTGTTTCTTTATGTTTTCATGTCATTAGCATAGATTTACATGATTTTATGGCATAGTTTTATCATATTTTTGTTACACTCTTTTATTACTAACAACCTCATCCGAGGAGGCAATCTCGGACACCTAAATGTGCATTGTTGTTTCATTGCTTTTAGGGCCATAGGTACATCGAACGAATATTGCAACATACAAGAGCAAAAGGGACCCCTCTAGGAAATAAACCTGGAGAAGGAGGCATCTATAATCCCTCATACATTTCCGTGTGTGGAACCGAGAAGATTTTATAAGCACACCACCTCTTCACGGAAGGGGCACTCCTTGCCTATTTTTAATTTATAGTATCAAAATGGGTATCCCTAAGAGGGACCGACATGTAACCGAGCTTCAATATCAATAAAGAGATCAGTATTTTGTTATTCCATGTTATATGCTTTTTCCTCTTGTTTTTCCATTTCATATTTGATATTTTAAATAGCATTGCAAGTAGGTCTAGAAAAGGGACCGGTGCGTGCGTTCCCAGGGTCTCTATAATTTTTTATTTTCATATTTTATTTAATGAATACTTCTATTATTGGATATATTATATTAGTGTTTCTTTTATCAATAATCTTTACAATCGTAGCGAGGATCATCTTTGGCATTAAATTTCTTATCTCAATGGAACTCAAAATCAAGAATTTTGAGGTGAAATATTTGCATGAGAAGAGTATTTCCATTAAAAATATGGTCAAAAGAAAGTATCATCAATAAATTGGATATGACTTTAAGAATGACCATTTATTATAATTGAATACCTTTGATTTTGCCTTATATTTTTCCCTCAATTACTAGAATGACGAAAAGGAGGCAATGGATCACCTTTGCAAAGAATATATTATTATTCAAAGTAGTGAGTGAGGGATACTTAAATCTAAATAGAATATTATAGGGTGTCGTAGCAACATCTAATATATTTATGCCAACCTTGATGAAAACTAAACTTTCTAATAATATCATGTAGAAAATTCCAACAAACCCTATTTGTTGTATGCTAATCACTGCTTGGTTTGAATTTTGGTTGTTAGCATAACTCCATATTACATTGTCGGCTTATAACAATATTTATCCATTTATTTCCTACTACCCTAAGCTTTAAACCAAAGTATATTAGGAAGTAAGCCAACCCTCATTGGAGATTGACGCGGAGAACATTTCTTTCCTTCGACCTTTCAATGTTGGTCGGGTCTAGGGCACACAAAGCATAGATTTTGTAACTAGGTGGATTCATGACCAATAGTTTTTGGTATGCCCGATGGGACTCTCAAAAGGTTCCACTTTTAATAGTATTAAGGTTTTATATTCACCTTTGTACTATATGATTAGAACATCTGGTGACTCAACTCTACCCAGAGCCTCTAAACGTGAAGTGAGCGAAATATTTCTTCATGATCATAAGATCGAAGACCAAAAATTTAGAAGAGCCTATTGATTTTTATGAACTTGACACCCAAGTTCTAGGAGAACACCCTAGGCTAATTAATCTATTTGTCCCATCAAGTACAACATCTTTGCAGTTAGCTAATGTGTTTTATGTTCCTTCGAGTCCTAGTAGTACAACCACTAGTTTTCTATCTCCCCAACCACACACACTAGTCCACATGGATCAAAATCCACCACCATAGCAACCACCATCAAGGAAATTTCTAGCATAGAACCATTATAGACCTCTAAATCTATAAGCTCAGAACTTTATCCTACAAGCGGCAATGAAGGCTTTGCCAACTTACGATGGTACAAGGAAGACAACCTATGAGCATGTTCAAGATGTAGCTGCTTTGGCAACAATCTATGGTATCACATAAGAGGACATAATGATAATATTGCTTGTTCTCTCTCTCCAAGGAAAATTTCTTTACTGGTATCGATCGTTACAACTTGCAACCATTACCACATGGGACTAGTTAGCTAAACTATTGATCAAAGGTTTCAATGAACAAGTGGAATTGTTCTCCCTGCTTCATCAATTCACTACTATTTAGAGGTATCCATAGGAGGAAATCATGGAATTAAATTTCATGTTTGTCCAAACTTGGCATAGGGTTTCTGATGGTCTTTGGTTGTGGTAAGACCTCAAGGTATTACTATAAATGTAATCGCAGGCCACTCAAAGGGGGCTCCCTTGTAATCGCTTTGCCACTATAGGGGGCTCCCTCATTGGAATCTATGATTCTTATTCTTATTATTCATGGATGATTTGATATGGATGGCCAACCTAATATATATATCTACCCTAAAGTTGCATTGGTGAAGAGACATGATGGTTCACATATGAAGAGACGTGATGGTTCACGTTATGAAGGGTTGTGATGGTTCACTTTATAATTTAATAATATAATAATTAAATGATTAATAATACTAACTAATACTAACTAATAATGTTAGGATTGAGGATCCTAACATGCCATCCTCCTTAAAAAGAGCTTTGTCCTCAAATATCAAATTGAGAAGCTTTGTCATTTGTTTTCCAAGAAGGATTTGTGTAAGTTCTTGGACTCTTTTAATGGCATCCTTTCATAGGCAGGGATATCGAGAAGGATGAAGCATTAGCGGGGGGTTGCCAAGAATAATAGTAGAATCTTCCTTAGGAAAATCATGATGACGATGGGAGGGCAACCCTTGGGGTTCCTCAAATACTTCATAATGATGCATCAAAAGTGATGGTAATGATTTCATATCCTTTTTTGGTTCCTTGGTAGAGCCAACGGAGGAGTGTGTAGTCACTCTGCATTGGTTCCGAATAGGTTTGGTCATATGGCAAGAACTCACTATTGGTGAGGAAGGTATGTGTAGGTCTTGTAGAGTGCATGTTTGGCTAGCATTGATCACTTTGGGTATGTATACCTCATCCTTGCTTGGTACATCAATAAATTCTTGCACATCGACCTCATTGTCTTCATTGCGATGAGTAGGTGCACTAGTTTCTTTGGACACAACTACCTCATTTTCTTGCTCTATGGAGAGATATGGATCAACTTCCTTCAATAAATACAATGTTAGTGTAACACATTTATGGTGGGGTCCAAATTGTTCATCACAATTATCACAGAGTCCTTTTTCTCATCGTTCCTTCATCTCCTCAAAGCTAAGATGTTTAATTCATAAAGTTTGGTTATATTTGGGGGTTGTGTAAGTGCTTTGTGACCTTCCATTATGCATAGGTTTGGGAGCTATGTAAGTGGTCGACGATTTTTCCATAAGTGGTTTCCCTAATCGTTGTTGTGCATTAATTTTATCTTCAACTAATTTTGCCAATCCATAGGTCTGCATCATGGTATAGGGATTGAACCTTGTCACCTCCATTCTAATTTCATCTTTTAATCCCCTAATGAAGCCATTTATGAGAATTGATTCATCCAATATTGTGTTGTGTTTGGTGATATCCTCAAACCGAGTTTGATACTCATGCACAGAAGTGATTTGATGAAGATATTTGAGCAATTCCCACATGACTGGGTCCCACATGGCTCTGATACCAAATGGTAAGACCTCAAGGTCTTACTATAAATGTAATCGTAGGCCACTCAAATGGGGCTCCCTTGTAATCGCTTTGCCACTATAGGGGGCTCCCTCCTTAGAATCTATAATTCTTATTCTTATTATTCATGGATGATTTGATATGGATGGCCAACCTAATATATATCTACCCTAAAGCTACGTTGGTGAAGAGACATGATGGTTCACGTATGAAGAGACGTTATGGTTCACATTATGAAGGGTTGTGATGGTTCACTTTATAAGTTAATAATATAATAATTAAATTATTAATAATACTAACTAATACTAACTAATAATTTTAGGATTGAGGATCCTAATAGGTTGACTCCCGAATAAGAAACCTTTTACTACCTTTGAGCTTTCAACTCCAACATCAATATGGCCATATGATAGTCTAATGCCAATACAATCCTTAATCTCTATTTTGCAGCACAAAAGGTTGAAGTTGAACTGATCACTATCGGTAAGCTCCCACAAAAAATGACCATACCTATTTTCCTTGATCTTTCGCAGTATTTGTATGCCAATGCATCTTCTCGTCCTTTTCCCATGCCACCCATGTATCCAATTCCTTCATGGAATCCAAGTACATACCAAACCATGATGACATTTTCTATCCCTCAACTCCCTGCTTCAACCATTCCATAGTTACCAGCCCTAATTCAATTCTCGACACTACCAGCTCCACCTATTCCATTACCATTACCAACGCCCCAAGAACCCACAAACCTTGATCTACAAGACAAGGTTTTGAAGGAATTGCAGTCCATTAATTTTGCTATAAGAGTAATGCGTAATGAAATGATAGTGATAAAAATAAAATAGGCTAAAAGTGATTTCATACCAAGGATATTTCAAGCACCAGTGATCACCAGAGAACAAGCAACTACTCCTAGCAAAGCTCCTAAAAGGGGTACTACTCTGCTTGTAAATTAAGACGCTAGTCTGTCTAAGATAATATTATGGTGTTTTACTTGTAATAACCCACATGGAGAAGACACATGCATGGTTCATTTGAACTATGTGCAAACACTGGTGGATAGATCTTTTGGTGGCCAAGTCAACATGATCATATAGGTTGATCATAACTTCATGGCTCCATCTGTTGAACAATTTTTAGTTCTCACTAGATCTGGAAAAAAGCTTGACATTGTAGACAACTGAAATGAAGCCATTGAAGGTACCTATTGAGTAGAAGATATAGAATAAAAAGAGGTAATCTAAAGTGAAAATACCTATGCCAGTATCTAAGGCAAACGATCCCATCTTGTTGAAGGATATTTTGCCTACACCAAGAAGGACAAATTGTAACAAAACCGTCAACTTCACAACCTTCCACTGCACAAGTGTAGAAAGAAATAAAAGAGTAGGTAAATAAGAGGCTCAAATACATGTCCTTGACTAAGTGTTAAAGGGTAGAAGCTACACAATAGTACCAAAGCAAGTACAAAGCTACTAGTGAAGGAAGGGATCCCAACACACAATCATAAAATATTATCAAATAACTGAAGAGGATTCCTACCAAGGTGAGCCTCTATGATGTATGATAGCTACCTAGACAAGTGGATTTGTTGTAGGAACCATTAAAATTTGTGAAGGATAAGAAGAAAACCCTATGCAAATACTGCTAGATCTATTGTTGCCTACTTCGTCCATGATAAAAAACAAACCTCCCCCATTCTATCTGTCTCTCGAGATGGAGGGTTGGATCAAGCACAACTGTATGATTAACTCTGGTGCAATGACAATTGTCATGCCAAAGGTAGTTTGTGAAATCATGGGCATGGAATAAACAAGAAGTAGCCTAGGTGTATTGCAGTTATATGACACTCCTATCAAAATGGTGGGGGTGATCAAAGATATCCTGATTGTCTTACACAACATACCCCAGATAATTGTCTTTCAAGAGGTTTTTGTGGCATATTTGGAGCCATACTTTAGCATGTTCCTGTCAAGGGAGTTTATAGCCAAGTTAGGAGGCTATTTATATCTAGACTATTCTTACCTGGAAATTCCATTCAAAGGGAGGAGGATACAGATTTACAATGAGAAGCCCTCTACTTATCATATTGAAAATTTGAAGAAGAAGAAAAGGTTGTATATTCGGTCAACATGGTGACTAAAGAACTAGAAGAGATGGATCTGATGGAGGAAGCTCTATATGAGCTTCAATTAGAGGATGAATTCTCAATTCTCGATTAATGAAATGATGGAGACCAAAATTGGATGTTATACCATTACTAAGCCTGAGAAGGTTGAAGTAAAGGTGTCTAACGATCTAGGTTTTACCTCTGATCAATTGTGGGAAATGTAATTTGACAGTGCCAAATGCAAGAACAGTGCCAGAGGTGGAATAGTTTTTATCTCTCCTTCTAGAATTCAAAAGACATATTCATATCGATTGATCTAAAGCTATACAAACAATGCCATTGAATACGAAGCACTATGCTTGGGCCTGAAGAAAGCAAAAAAGCTTGAGATAAAATAGTTGAATATTTTTAGAGATTCTGAGGTAATTATCAACCAGGTGACCAGCAAGTGTGTTTCAAAGGAACATTACCTGAAGGCTTATTGCAATAAGGTATGGAATTTGTTTGAATCATTTATTGTATTGAATGTTCAAGCAATTTTACAAGAACAAAATAAACATGTAGATCTCTTGGCATCCCTTGGTGTGAATTTCTCTCCTATTGAGAATATGGTATGAAATCCCAAGACTATAAGTTTAATTTATAGACCTTCAATCCCTGATAAAAATAAATACTGGCAAGTTTTTGATAATGATGAGTAGATTGTGAATTTTTTGATTAAATAAGGTAGTAGTATGGAGGGAAGGACACTGGATAAAGATGAAGCTAAGGGTTTAATCCAACTCAAAAATAATCACATTCCAAAAGGATTGATTACTCTAGAGAACATCTTTGATCAGAATGATAGAGCCAAAAATCATAGGATCAAGGTGGACGAGAAAGAGTACACTAAGCTGAAGTTGAAACCTAATAAAATAGTCAAAGTCATGACATATTGCTCTCTAGAAGAGCTCGAGAAAATTAAGGAGTTGTGTTTTGAGTTCCTGGATATTGTTGCCTAGAGCTATCATGATCTTAAAGGCTATAACAAAGATGTGATCCAACATACCATCGAGTTGTAGGAAGGGATAAAACCCTTTAGAAAAAAACAATGTCCAGTGAATCCAAATATTGAGATGCTAATGAAGACAAAGTTATTAAAGATGTTGGAGGTAAAAATCATTTATCTAATCAAGCACTAAACTTGGATGGTGAATCTTGTCCTAGTGCGAAATAAGAACGGAGACATTTTCTTGTCCATATATTTTCGTAATTTGAACTAGGCATCACTAAAAGACCACTATCCATTGCCAATAATTGACCAAATCCTTCATGTAGTGGTTGGAGAACAAATATTCTCACTAATGGATGGTTTTTTCAGCCATAATCAAATTTGGGTAAAGGATGGAGACCAACACAAAATGACATTCACTACCAAGTGGGGCACTTTCACCTACCAATGAATGCCTTTTGGTCTGTCAAACATTGGTGTCACCTTACAAAGAGCAATGGACGTAGCCTTTGGTGAGTTATTGAATCACATTATTGTAATATATCTGGATGACATGACCATTTTTTCTCATGACAGGAAAGAGCATGGTTTCCACCTGAGGCAATTTTTTGAGAAATACTATGAGTTCGAAATCTTTATTAACCCTAGGAAATTGATCTTTGCTATCAAAGAGGGGAAAATTCTTGGTCATGTGATTTTGAATGAAGGGTTAGCTATTGATCCTACCAAATATGAAGCCCTCTTGAAGCTACCACTATCGGCTAGTAATAAAGAACTACAATCATTTTTTAAGTAAATTAATTTCATCTGAAATTTTATTGCGGACTTCACTCAAGTCGTAAATACAATGATCAAGCTCCTTATAAGAATGCAGATTTTAAGTGGACAGAGTAGAGAAAGTTATATTTTCAAGAAATCAAAGAAAGAATCATCCAAGCCCCTATCCTGATGTTAGGATCATATCCTAACACCATGTTGTAATTCTCATTTACCTATGTAATAACCCACTTCCAACGTGGGGATCCCATTTTAATGTTATTATGCAATACTTAGTAATGTAGGTGGCAATAAAGGTACCTCACCAAGTGGTACCATCTCATGTAACCATTTTTATCAATATTGTAACCGATGTAGTAAGATACCTTGCCAAGTGGTACCATTTCATGTAACCATTTTTATCAAGATTGTAACTACCATTTGGTGGAAGATTCTAGCTCAAGTGGCATTTTGCATGTAAGCCACCTCTTGAGCATTTAGGTAGGGTTGCATGAATTTTTCCTTTAAAATATATGAAACCATGTATGAGATTATCACTTTGCAAGCTAATGAAATATTGAAGGAGGTTTCCCCTTCGAAGAGGCTTGCGATTTAGTGTTACTGTGAGATTTTTTCATTTCTATAATTGATTTCTGCATAGTGATATTGAGTTATTTGATGTATGTGAGTTATTTTTTAGTATTTTGTGTGAGTGTGCTTTATTTTAATAGTAGGTTCCTAACAAGTGGTATCAAAGTGCTTTCCAGGGCCAAGTTCTACTGCAACTAAGATGATTCTTGCCAGTCATTCCACCTGTTAGGTATAATTTTCCTGTGTGTTTTTTATTTCTGTTTTTCCTTTATAAAAAAAAATCCAAAAAATACAGTCATTTTTTTTTGCAAAAAATCAAAAAATACCAAAAAAAAATATAGTAGTTATGTAGGTTAGAAACCCTGTGTCGGGGGTTTTAAAATATCATGAAGGAGTTGTCATTATTGGCTAAGCTATATAGCCCATAAAGCGTCTAGTGAAGTGAGAGGCGATCAGGCTCCAATACCCAGGCCTCAAACAACACTCGCGCATGGAATTGAGCTCCCACATATCTTCAGGTATATCGGGAGACAATATAGGTTTAAACAAGATTTTATCCATTAGGAAGCTTTTTGGCCTTGTATTATCCATGGTCCATGGGACACAACATCCCGGACAATTACCTTCCCATACTGTCAAAGAGGTAGATAGTGTGCTCAAGGGTATGTGTGGAATCCTCCTTAAGTAGTGGCCTAAAATATTGGTCCGAGAACTATTGTTCATCACTGCGATATAACAGAGGGCCTATGGGTATTACATACTCCCTCACTTATCATACCTGGTTCACGAAAACAAAATAAAAACAAAGTATCATCCCCTTGCAAATCAACCCATCTCTGTTATGCTAACCTGCATTCACCATCCCCAAAAGTGAGCATACGGAGAAGGCTTTCCCTATCATAGAAAACAACTTGCATGCACCAACAGTCAAGACAAATTCCTACAAGTGTTTGAAACAACCTATGGTCATAATATGAACGGTTGGGATAGCGATAGTAACAGTCCTCTATACTAGTCTAGAATTGTAGACTTTTAATGTCAGAAACAGAGTTGTCAGTGTCAAAAAATTCCCTAAGGTCAGAAGCAGCAACTGTGTCAATAACCCTAGTACATGTGACAGGAACAGAGAACAATGAGTGACACGGTGGTCAGGGTACAAACTACACAAGTCAGTGACAGTTGATTCCAGAGGGCAACTTTTGAACCATAACTCCAAATAAAAAACATAGAACACTAGTAGACTCATCAACACAGTAGAAAAAAAAGTCCTTGGCAAAAAAATATATTAAAACAGGGATATATCTTCACACAGAGATCAGTTTGATTCAAAAATTTAGCAAAAAATTCTACACTCTATTCTAGACAAAATTGTCCTTGGTAGCTCTTGGTCAAATTTTGCACCAAATTTCTAAAAATAATAAATTTTTATTTTTCTTGCTGAGGCCATAACTTTTCATCAGTCCATCAAATTGATCCAGATTTTTGGGAATAGAATCTACTTGTTATTCTTCACAAAAGACCCTCAAGGACTCATTGGTGAAATTTTAAGTACAAGTGGAAGAAATTACCTTGACATCGACTTGCAACCAACAGGAGATCACAAAAAGTCAAGAAATTCAGTATATCTCCTCATTGAGCGCTCAAATCAAACAACCATCGGAGTGGACCCTATCCTAAAATCAGTTTTGCAACTCATTTTACAAATTGAATTTTGGATCCTTACTAAAAATAGTAACTCCTAAAAATCTAAGGTCTATTTTTAGTAAATTAGCACAAGAGGGACCGCAATGGCAAGCAACACTCGAGGACAACAACAAAAGGATTTAGACTTGGGAACATTATTGGTCGACCTACAAAAACCTATTTCTGACTTGACCTCTACAAACAAGAACATAGGAATAGATATTCGATAGCTTCGAATGGATCAAGATAACACTAGAATCCGTTTAGAAGAACAACTCACATAGATGGAAACCAAATTGCACGACAGTACCAAAACTAAACACCATGCTGAAAACTCTGAACAAGGTCGATGAACACCAAATGACAATCACTCTAATCAGGATCCAACCTTCAAAATACCTAAATTAAACTTCCCTAAGTTTGCGAAAAGGATGTCGATCGATGGTTGTGTCGGGTTGATCAGTTATTCTGACTCCATAATACCCCTATCTATCATTGGGTTCAGATGGCTTCCTTCAACCTAGAATCTAAGGCCTTACATTGGTTCCAATGGCTATGGGTTGCTAACCCTAATCTATCCTGGGAGGACTTTGAGTCCCAACTACTCACCCGATTTGGCCCTAATGATTATGAT
Organism: Wollemia nobilis; assembly: GCA_028583015.1. Taxonomy (NCBI): domain Eukaryota; kingdom Viridiplantae; phylum Streptophyta; class Pinopsida; order Araucariales; family Araucariaceae; genus Wollemia; species Wollemia nobilis. Next base: position 1,054,893 of record JAQPPZ010013020.1, on the reverse strand, counting down.
GACTTTATAGGTGCACTGACAAAGCTGAAACAAACCACCTCAGTTCGTGATTACCATACCCAATTTGAGAAATTGGCCAATAAAACTAAGGGTTTGAATGAGGGATTTTTTATGAGTTGTTTTGTTAGTGGGTTACGAGATGATCTCTTGGCTAAATTCAAGATGTTCAAACCCCACACCATGATGGAGGCTATCAGTTTAGCCCATTGGCCGAATCTAAACTCTCATCTCAAAGGTGAACACCACGATTTTCACATAACCGACCTTCTTTCCCTCCTCGGGTCCAAAACCATACTGATAATAAACCTCTTGCTCCCAAGCGGGTGACTATAGAGGAAATGGATGTGCGTCGCACCCAAGGGTTATGTTATAATTGTGATGAAAAGTTTACGAAGGGGCATAGATGTGCAAATAAGAGATTGTTTTTAATAGATGTGGAGGAACCAAAAAATAGTGACCATAGTGATGAGGAGAGTGATACAACTGAGGCACCAAATCCATAGGAAGAGGAACCATCCATGCTCTTGTCGGTATTACCACCCCATAAACCATGAAAGTTGTGGGTTATTTCAAAGGCCAATGTCTCACAATTATTATTGATTTAGGCAGTATGCATAACTTTATTGATTCTCAGGTGGCCAAATGGAACAATTGCTATATACACTCATGCAAGTCTTTTGAATTCATGGTGGCCAATGGAGGCACCTTACCTTGTAAAGGTAAATGTCGAAATGTCAAAATTTAGATAGGGTATTATGAACTCAAGCAAGATATGTTCGCCCTCCAATTGGGAGGATGTGACGTTGTGTTAGGATCCCAATGGATGAGCACCTTGGGCACTTTCTCCTGCAACCTTGTAGAACTATGGCTACAATTTTCACAAAATGGACAAACATATACCCTCAAGGGTATCAAGGTTGGCCCTACACAAATTATTAGTTCCAATCGCATGGAGAAGTTATTGAAAAATTCCTCCCGTGGGGTCATTGCATAAATATTTTCAATTCAGCCACCCACTTCTATAGCAGATCCACTTCCAGAATATTTGTAACTTGTTCTAACCAAGCACAATGGCATCTTTTCAAAACCAACTACACTGCCACCTCATCACTCTCATGACCATGCTATTCCACTACTTTTGAGTAGTGCACCACCAAACATCAGACCATACCGGTATCCTCATGCTCTCAAGTCAAAAATCTAGAAGATGGTACAGGAATTGCTCAAGGTAGGTGTCATTCGACCTAGTACCAGTCCCTATTCTTCTCTAGTTTTGCTAGTTCGCAAGAAATATGGCTCATGGTGATTGTGCATATACTACCATGAGCTCAATAAGATAACCATAAAGGATAAATTTCCCATTATGGTAGTGGGTGAATTATTGAATGAATTACATGCAGCTATGTACTTCTCCAAGTTTGACCTTCATTCAAGGTACAATAAAATCAGGCTCAAGGATGAGGATATTCCAAAAACTGCTTTTCGTACTCATGAAGGTCACTATGAGTGCTTGGTAATGCCATTTGGTTTTAAAAATGCACCATCCACATTTCAAATCCTTATGAACAACATCTTCCATCCCTTCATGTGTAAGTTCATCCTGGTTTTCTTTGATGATATATTGGTTTATAGCTACTCGTGGAAAAAACACCTTACCCATGTGGATCAGACATTACAGTTATTGGCCCAACATCAACTTTTTGCTAAGTGGTCTAAGTGCTCCTTTGGTCTGATTGAAGTGGAGTATTTAGGACACATTGTTTCTAAATATGGTGTCAAGTTTAACCCTAAGAAGATTCAGGAAGTTCAGGACTGGGTAAAACCCCGCACTCTCAAAGGACTTCGAGGATTCTTAGGACTTATAGGTTATTACAAAAAAATTATTTGTAATTATGGAAAAATAGAAGCTCCCCTCACATCTATGTTAAATAAGGATTCTTTCGCTTGGACAGGACCTGCTGATCAAGCCTTTCTTGAATTAAATCATGCCATGACCACCACACCTGTTATAGCCATGCCAAATTTCTCTAAACCATTCGTAATTGAAAGTGATGCTTCTGATCATGACATTGGGGTAGTATTTATGCAAGAAGGGAGACCCTTGGCCTTCACCAGTAAGGCACTCTTTGAGTGTAATTTGGGAAAATCTACCTATGCTAAGGAGATGTTGGCCATCTTACATGTTGTCACCCATTGGAGACCATATCTCATTGGGCATCATTTCTCCATTAAAATAGACCATTAGAGTCTCAAATATTTCTTAGAACAACGAGTTGCTACCCCAAAACAACAAAAATGGTTTCTAAACTCATGGGCTATGATTATGATATCACCTATAATGAGGGTAAAGAAAATTTTATGGCTGATGCTCTCTCTCACCAATTTGAGGCCCTTAGTATGATATGTGTGATCTCTGTACCTGTCCTCCAATGAATAGATTCCTTACGACAGGAGGTACTTCAAGATGTAGACTTGCAATATTTGATGGTTTCACTTCAAGCTGATCCGACTTCATCCCCAGGCTACAATTGGGATGGCCAAGATTTGCATTATTGCCAATGCATTGTTATTTCCCATGCCTCACCACTCTGCAACCTCTTCATGAAGGAACTACACACTGCTCCCTCTACAGGTCATTCTGGATTTCTCAAAACATATGAATACCTCAAGCACACATTCTTCTAGAAAGGTATGAAACAGGACATCTGTGACTTCATGGCAGCTTGTGATACCTACCAATAGATGAAAGGTGAAGCAGTTCGTTCTCCGGGTACTCTTCAACCCTTGCCCATTCCAAATCATGTTTGGACTAATATTTCTATGGATTTTATCGAAGGGTTACCTAAATCGGGTGGTAAGTCTGTTATTCTCATGGTAGTGGATCACCTTTTGAAGTATGCTCATTTTTCTCCCCTTGCCCATCCTTACACAACCTCCACCATTGCCCAAATATTCCTCGATTCCATTTTTTGCCTTCATGGTATGCCCACCTTCATTATGTTCGATCGAGACCCAACCTTCACTAGTCATTTCTGGTAAGAGTTGTTTAAGTTGCAAGGAATGAATCTCAAAATGAGTTCAGCCTATCATCCGCAAATGGATGGTCAAACTGAGATTGTCAATAACTGTTTGGAGACTTATCTTCATTGATTTGCATCATATCATCCTTCTCAATGGGCGAAGTGGATTCCTTTGGCCGAATGGTTGTACAACGTCCTATCATACAACTACCAAACTCACTTCTTTTGAGGTTTTTTATGGGCGCCCTCCACCCATGCCTTCTTCATACATTCCAAGAATCTCCAGGGTCCAGGAAATTAACATTACTCTTCACCAGCAGACCAATGTTCTTCACCAACTGAAGCATAATTTGGACATGGACCAGAATCGGATGCAACAACATACCAACCAACATTGATCCAAGCATAGCTTTGATGTGGGTGATATGGTTTTCCTTCACTTGCAGTCATACAAACAATCATCCCTCCAACTCCCTCGGTGCTAGAAACTTGCTAAAAATTTCTATGGGCCTTACCAAGTCCTACAGCAGATTGGTTCCACTGGTTACAAATTGGCTCTTCCACCCACCTCCAAGCTCCATCCTATTTTCCATGTTTCATCTCTCAAGAAAGTTGTTGACACACAAGTACAGGTTCAATAAGCATTGCCAAAATTGAATGAGGAAGGGTCCATCTTACTCGAACTTGAATAGTTATTGGATCGCTGCACCCGCACTCTCCATAATCTTACCATCATATAATTCCTTGTCCAGTGGCATGGGAAGATGCTATATGGGAGTCTCTCCATCAACTCCAACACCAGTTTCCTCAATTTCAGCTTTGAGGACAAAGCTTTTCGAAGGGGAAGGACATGTTAGGATCCTATCCTAACACCATGTTGTAGTTCTCATTTACCTATGTAATAACCCACTTCCAACGTGGGGATCCCATTTTAATGTTATTATGCAATACTTAGTAATGTAGGTGGCAATAAAGGTACCTTGCCAAATGGTACCATTTCATGTAACCATTTTTATCAATATTGTAACTGATGTAGTAAGATACCTCGCCAAGTGGTACCATTTCATGTAACCCTTTTTATCAAGAGTGTAACCGCCATTTTGTGGAAGATTCTAGCTCAAGTGGCATTTTGTATGTAAGCCACCTCTTGAGAATTTAGGTAGGGTTGCATGAAGTTTTCCTTTAAAATATATGAAGCCATGTATGAGATTATCCTTTTGCAAGCTAATGAAATATTGAAGGAGGTTGCCCCCTCGAAGAGGCCCATGATTCAATGTTACTATGAGATTGTTTCATTTCTATAATTGATTTTTGCATAATGATATTGAGTTATTTGATGTATGTGAGTTATTTTTTAGTATTTGTGTGAGTGTGCTTTATTTTAATAGTAGGTTCCTAACATCTGATCAATCTAGATTATTCAAAGGATTTTATCCTTTACGCTGTAGGTGAGCAAGAAAGCTATGCAACTATGCTCACACAAAAGAGAGATGATGGAGATGAACAACCAATTGCTTTCCTGAGCCAAGTCATCCAGCCACATGAAGAGAAGTATAATTTTATTGAGAAACAAGTCTACACGGTTATGAAATATCTAAAGAAATTTTGATACTTTGTTTCATAGAGCAAGACAATTATTTATGTCATTCATCTAGATGTCAAAAGTTTTATTATTCAAGGCAAAATTGGTGATAAAAGAGCAGTATGGGTTTCTAAAATTCAAGAGTTTGATGTGGATATTTGGCCAACTAAGTTGGTTCGTGGTTGAGCACTCTACCAAGAGCTTGCTAAAAGCGTCACTTCTCAATCAGATGATATCGGTATTGAGAATATGCTAAGTGAGAGTAATATCGCTAATCAAGCCTCAATCGGTCATCATTAGACAGAAGACCTCATCAAATATTTTAACTCAAGGATATTTCCATCACACCTCAACTCCTCACAGAGAAGGAGATTTAGATTTCAATCCCTTAAGTATGTGTTGTTTCCCAGCGATTTGTTTCACAAAAATATTTATGGATTTCTTCTCAAATGTGTTAAGGAGACAAAGAAATAAATTATTCTTTAGGAGTTTCACTCCAATCTATCAGGAGGCCACTATGTAGGTAGGCCTATGGCACTTAAGATCATCAAATATGGATATTTTTGACCTACTATGTTTTCTAACACATTCAAAGTCAGTCAGAACTATGATAACTACTAGAGATATGTCGATAGAAGTAAAGAAGGCATCTTTACCCCTTCATACCATACAAGTTGAAACACTGTTCCAACAATGGGGTTTAGACTTTATCGAGATTATTGATCCCAATTCTTCTAACCAACACGAGTGTATTCTGACTGCAACATATTATTTCACTCGATGGACGGAGGCCATTCTGACTAAGAAAGTTGATTAGGCCATAATTATCTCCTTTCTAGAGGGGTTAATCACCTAATTTGGCATCCTTGATGCAATTGTGATAGATAATAGTACCCCCTTCATTGGTTCTAAAATCAATGAGTTTGCAAGTATGGTATTTATCTAAAATCATCTTCTAATTATTACCTACAGGAGAATGGTTTGGTTAAGTCTACCAATAAGAACTTGTTGAGAATCTTAAAGAGGATCCTTGGAGACAACAAGAGGAGTTGGCACCTATTTTTGGATCAAGCCTTGTGGGGAAAATTCATCTCAGTCAATAAATCAATAAAGGCTTCCCCTTATTATCTAGTGTATAGTAAGGAGGTAGCTTTACCTATACATATTGAGTTGCTTGTCCTTTGAACCTTGCAGATGCTTGTTGATGAGGATGACGAAGTTGACCCTATGAGTGCAATATTAGTACAACTCTTGCAACTGGAAGAAGAAAGAGAGAAGGCATACAATGCTTTCATGGAACATACTAGAACAACACAAAAATGGTTCAACAAGAAGACATCTGAAAGGGTATTCAAATTCGGTGATCTAGTGTTAAAGTGGAATGCGGATAAATCAAAACCTGGTAAGCATCATAAGTTCGAATCCATATGGGAAGGTCTGTTCTAAATTTTGGGGGTGAACTCAGTCAATGTCTACTATCTACAGGACATGGATGGTCGAGAATTGCCAAATTCGGTGAATGGTCTTCATTTGAAGGCCTATTATCACTAAAATTTTCAAGAAGTATGTATATATGTACAAATGTTTTATTTATTTTTCAAGTATTTTATGCTTATATATATATATATATATATATATATATATATATAATATTTTTTTTTTTTTTTTATATATATATAAAGTGATATTATTCAACCCCAAGCAAATTATTTTTCCCTGAAATCACGTCCTTAATCATAAAATTGTATTTCACCTCGAAAAGAGTTTTCAAGACCTCAGTTTTGATTTTGGGCAAAATCATTTAAATAACTTTTGGTAAAAAATATTCGGCGAAATTGTTTTATTAACGAAGTGAAATGGGGAATGATCATATATATGTATATGGGAAAAAATATATAAAAATGATATATATAAAATATATATATATTCGCCCCAAGTAAAGGGCGAAAATTATTTTCGCCCCCCTTAAGGCGAAAGAAGCAAGAAAAGGAGAAAAAAAATAAAAGGGAGGAAAAAACAATGAATTTTTTAAATTTCATCCAAATTTAATTTTATCATGCAAGTTTTTTTTGAAGGGAGAAAAATTCTATTTTTGGACAAAACTCCTAGAGAGATGGAAAAGCAAAGAGAAAATGAAAATCATGTTGTTTAAAACTCCCAGTTAAGAAGATATGTCTAGAAAAAGTAGGGTGAAACTGACTTTTAATTTGCTTTTTCGGTAAAAGCTCTGGGAGTTAAAAAATTATTTTTTTTAGCAAGGTGCTTTTTTGGGGTGAAATCAGAGAAGAGGAATTATTTTAAAAGGGAAACCAAGCTTATGAATTTTCCAAACATATAGGCAAGATGATTTTTGATCACAGGTTGATTAAAGGAGTAAGTTGTAGAGGCGATTTCACCCAGGAAGATTTTTAAGAAAAGGAAGCACACCCATTAAATATTTTTACCAGCACATAATATTTTGGAGTGCCTTTTGACATCGTTGAAGAAAGGTGCACCCAAAGTAGGTTAATTTTTCCCATTCACCCTAGATTTATTTCCATCTCAAGGGCCATCTTTTATTAACACTTGGAATTTGTCATTATCGGGGCTAGCCATTGATATCCATGGTACGCTTTTCAAGATTAAAGGTGGCCAAAGCATGAGGTTCAAGGAATATTTTGGGCAAGAGGAAGTTAATGAAAGTTAAAGAAATTGTTAAAAATCATGCCCATCAAGAGAATCAAGATGCACGTTTGCCCAACTTCTTTGAAAATCAGCACATGCATTAAATTTGGTAGATGAAGGCATAGTTATAAATTTGGTGCATCCACAGAGAGGAGGTAAAATTTTTATATATTTTCTAGAGTATTGTTGCGTCTGGTTTCTTGAGTGTAGGGATTACAAGGCATCTAAAAATTCTTAAATATGGGTAAAAAAGTTGTAGAATTGAAGAGCACTGCAGAGCCTAAGAAGGTGCAGAAGAAGGTCGAGGGAGGCAAGAAGTCTAAGAAAGCCAGGCACCATGAAAATATCAACTTGGATCCATACTTTGACATGCTAGCTCATGTGGGATATTGTATTATTATGAATAAGGATGTTGAGAAATTATGCTAGGATGTAGATGTTGTAGTCAGATAGGGGTTGACACAAGAAAACCCTCTCACTATTGCATATCATGCTTAGATTTTTTGGTATTTGTGCACACCAGTCCATTATTACCCAGAGTTGGTGGAGGCAATTTCAAAGTTTTATAATCCCAACACTAGAGTTGTCCAAAATGTAAAAGGAGATGTATTGTTTACTATCTCATTTGATGATGTTTGGGAGGCATTTGCTTGTGGAATTAAACCTCCTTACAACTTTGTTTTTAAGAAATTACATCTTTGCAAACAAGAGGAATAATATCAATTGATAGTAACGTTGCACCGGTTCATGGAGAGCAACCTGATAAAAACACCCTAGCATGGTGAACTACCAAATTTACCAAAGACATTGATATATTTCAAGAGCCCGAATTTATTTTCTATGGTGGCTTGGGTTGTGGGCCTTTTAAATGATTCAACAGTGCACAAGTAGCATACAGCTTTGGTACAATGCATTTTCCAAGTTGAATTATATGCCCCTACTGCTGTGATGGTGAGGACAAATCCTATTTTCTTTGATTGGGATGACTACATTGCCAAAAGGATGCATACCCAGTTGGAGAAAATATAGAGAGAAGGAACCATGGAGTTCAGGCACACATCATTTTTAATTTGGTATTTCTTCTTTCACATGTACCAAAAATTTTCCTTCCTAGCAGTTAGGTAGGTTGACAAAGAGAATAGGAGATTGCCAGCATATTTTCCGACCTTAAGCTTGTCAAGAAAATAATATTTTTATAATTTTAACTGTATGTTTGTGTTAGCATATATTAGCTATTTATTACATTATTATATGCTAACTATATTTGTTAGCATATTTTATTGTTAGGCATATAGTTGTTACATTGTTAGCATCTATTGATTATTTTGGGCTCATAGTTGTTAGCAATATCCGCTTCACTTAGGCTAATTAGAGCCTAGTTTGTATTATTTATTCAAACACAAATCAATGGAAAGTTACTCGTTTATTTACATGTTATCAGAGTGGAGTTTTTTTGGTGAGGCTCATTTTTGCTCTACGCTGGTTCGGATTGATCTGAGCATGAATATCGAGGTTAAATTTTATGAGCACCTCAAGAATGATTCTCGAGGTGCCCAATTGGACCTAGACAATTCACATGGAAGTCGAGGAGGATCTAGACATGCAGATTGAGGATCTACTGACATGGGCAAACTGGTTGTGACTCCCAAGCGACACGTAGGCCGATGACTAGATGTGGGTAGACTAGCCCTGATTTCCACACGACATGCAAGCTAAGGACTGGATGTGGGCACACCATGGACATATGATCTAATTGGACTCTTATGACGCGGTGAGGTGAGGACAACAAGGCTAGACCAAAGAATGACAAGAGGCAGAAATACAGACATGATGGCATACAAAACTTTGTCAGTGTCAGAGGACATGTGGTAGCAGAGGACATCTTCTTGTAGGCAATATTGGGTGGGCAAAGTCTCCCCGAAGGTAGACAACCTTCAAGGTGAGTGTTTTTAGTTATAAAGCACTCAATGTGTTTTCCCATATTACATGTGGGATAACGCTTTTTCCATGATGCAACGTATCATAGAAACTCTGGACCCACATTTTTTGTAGCTGCTCAATAATCGACTATTCAAAATTGAAGAATAATTTATCGATGCCTCCATTTGATACAAAGGAGAAGCAATCGTATCTGTGACACAATATTCAAGGGAATATAATTAAAATTTCTAAAGAATTTTTTGTTTTAATTATTTTTTTGAAGGTTTTGCTCTTCATTTCATGTGTTAAGGTTGCAAAATATAGGCTACGTAGAACCCTTTCGGCATTGCAGCATGTCCGAAGACATCCACCACCTGCATATAAGCACAACTTATAGAATGTGATTGACCATGAAGTACATCTGTGAGTAGCAATCTGGACCACCACTTACCACCCTTTGTTGCAAACATCCTTCGCAGATGGGAAGGATCACTTTATTCTTACATCAAAAGAGATCGTTGGCCAAAATTTTTTGCGGTCGAATATTGTTTTTAAAAAAAAATATTGTCACCCATCGAATGCACCACCACCACCTCCGTCGTGAGTGCATTGTCTAGGAGAAGCACCGCTCATTGGAGGAAGCATACGATGGACCTTAAATAGTGCCTCCTACGCTATTGCTTCCAACTGGGAAGCTAGCCTGACTGGTTGATTGGGCCAAGCTAAGACGTTGTAAGGCGGGCGATTCGGGGTTCAAATCCCACCGCCTTAAAAAGGTAAAAAAAAAATTATTTAACATTTTTTTAATTTAAAGAGTTATTTCTTTTATTAATTAAATATAGTTCTTAATTATTATTTTTAATTTAATTAAGAATTTTTTAAATAGTATAACAATTTTTTCATTAAATTTTCTTTTTTGCTTAAAAAAAAAAACCTTTTGAAGCTCAACTCCACAAATATATTTTTCATCCTATTTTTACAAAACCAAGGGGGGCCATTTTTTATGCTATTTTATTGCAAGATTATCAAAACAGGATGAAAAAGTGGGGAAATTGCAAGTGAAATTTCATTTTGAAAAGCAAATTGGTATTGTAATTAGGTGCATTTTTGGTGGAAACCGACACCTAACATTTCAATTTTTTTTGTGGGTACTTTCTGTTGTATGTTGCATTTACATTTCTAGTATTGTTTTTCACTACAATATTAAGTAAAATCAAGCACAATTAAGTATCCAAAAATTGAACCCATCCGTGCAATTTATTTGCATCGTAGTATTCGGTATTAACGGTACCTCTGGTCCACACTTACAGGTAATGCTATCATGATTTGGGCTACTGTATATATCACCTAACATAGCTGCAACAACAACGTCTGAGATTGTTCTCTATAAATGATTAGGGAGATATAAGTTTGTCATTTTGTCATTATTTTCACTCCATTCATACCCTAATCGTTATTGTTGTTAGATGTAAATCCTGATGAAGTGCTTTCCAAAGTGTTTATGGTAAGTTACGCCCCACGAAAGAGGAAAAAACTTATATGGTAGGTGTCATAAACAAAATTATTCTCTTTCAGTACTACCTATGTAGCACTTATCGTTTCGCTTTCATGTACCTATAGTCTCCCTCATGTAAGAGCGGGTATCTTGAGAGGTTCGATATAAAGGTCTAGAAAAGGTATAAAGAAAGGGGGACCATTTGGTGTTATAAAGAACCCTCATTATGGCCATTATCCACAAGTACCTGATAGATTCTCGCAGTTACTAAAAGGTTCCAATTACACACCATGGAAAACAAAGATGAAGGCTATTCTACAAATGGAAGATTTGTGGGATGTTTCTCACATGGAAACAAGGCCTTTACCATCAGCAAAAACAACTCAACCTACATGACCAACTGTAGATAAGATTGAATTTGACAAGAAATATAGTAAAGCAAGAGTGCTCATCTTGCTTGCTATTTTAGATTAAGTTCAACCTCACATAGCTGACACGGAACATTGTAAATAGGCATGGGATGCCCTTACAACCATCTATAAGGGTAAGAATGAGTCCACCATTCCTCACCTTCAATATCAACTTCATATTTTGAGTATGAAGCATGGAGAGATAGTTGAACTATTTATTTGCAAAGTGGCTGAGTTGAAGTCAAAGTTGAATTCTCTAGGAGAGACTATAGACGATAAGCTCCTTACTTTAGTAGTTATGAGAGCTTTACCTGATTCATATAGAATGTTGATAACTTATCTTCAAGTTTCACAAAGAAAAGTTACCTTTGTTGAGTTGGTCAATATGCTTCAAGAAAAGGAGTCTCACCAACTTCAAAGAGATGAAGCTTCTACTACAACCCTATTCCAACAAAAAGGGTTCTAAAAAGAAAGGTAATTTTTATAAGGGAGGAAATTATTTTAGGGATTTCAAGGGAAAACAACCTTAAAAACTAAAGAAATATTGCAATATTATTGATAAGGATACCCATGATACAAATAGGTGTTGGCACAAAAACAAACAACCTAAGAACAAGGGCCATAACAAACCACAGAAAAAATAAGCAACCCAAGGTGAATGTTGTTGTTGAAGAATCTGACTTCAATTTTGAGTGGGCACACAAGGTGCTCATAACTACCATATCCTCCAAGCAAAAGGATCATGTATGGTATGTTGATTCTGGTATCAATAAGCACGTGATTAATGAAAAGTCATGGTTTGAAACATATGAAGCCAATGAGGGTAAACCTGTCACTATTGCTGATGATAAAACCTACGAGTTTTAGGGTTAGGGTACAGTTTTAGTCAACCTTCCACATGGCAAATATCATATTGATAAAGTCCTATATGTTTCAGGATTGACGAACAATTTATTGTCAGTCACACAAATTCTAGATAAGGATATGGTTGTTGATTTTCATATTGAGGATGGCAAGAAGTGTTTATTTATCACAAAGAGGGGTAAACACATCGTAACATCTTCATACAAGCATGGCTTGTTTGCATTAGATGCTATCTCCACCCCTCATATTGCCATGAAAATATCTAGCAAGGAGATAATTTCCCTTTGGCATAAGAGATACGAGCATCTAAGTTCTCAATATTTACTTGAACTCAGTAAATATGAGATGGTAAAGGGTCTTCCCTCCCTTTTCTCTACATTTCCAGTGTGCTTTGATTGCTTGGCAAGAAAGTAGCATAGAGTGTCATTTGAAAATATATCTTCACGAGTAAAGAAACCTTTGGAGTCAATTCACACCGATCTGTATGGTCCTTTCACACCAAAAAGTTGTGGGAGGAAGAGGTACTTTCAATTGTTTGTAGATGACTACTCACAAAATATGTGGGTTTTCTTTCTTCATATGAAATTAGAAGATTTTAGTTACTTCCAACAATTCAAGAAATATGTTGAGATGAAGTCAGAGACTTCTATAAATACACTCCACTCATATCGAGGGGGGAGTTCACCTCTAAGAAATTTTTTTACATATTTGACTACACACGGGATCAAGAGAAAACTCACTACTACTTATACTCCCCAGCAAAATGGAGTTGTTGAATAGAGGAACTGTTCCATCATGGAAATGGTTCATTGTATGCTCATAGGAGCCCATCTAGAGCAACTGTTTTGGGCGGAATATATCACCATAGCACTATACTTTCTGAATAGGGCACCCATAAATGCCCTAAAGGGAATAAATCCATAGGAAGCATGGAGTGGTTGGAAACCCTCCATATCTCATCTACGTATTTTTAGATGTGAGGATTTTATGCACATACCAAAAGAGAAAGGGAAGAAGCTATATGAGAAGACCTTGAAATGTGTTCTTCTTGGTTATTATGAGCACTCTAAGGGTTATCAATTTATTGATCCTTTGACCAAGTAGATTCATATCATTCAAGATGTTTTTGATGAGACTTTCACATAACAAAACACATCCGACATATACCTATATTTTGTGGAATCTAAAATAGAGAAGTCTCTTTCTTTGCCATAGTCGGGAGGATCTTCTTCTTCTTCACCATAGAAAAATATTCCTAAGTGGTATACAAGGACTATAAAATACTCAAATATATTCACACCACCATATTTGACTTTGAATAGACCTCATACTTGCAGTATGGCTCAACAAGATAGAGAAGTAGCAGATACTACTGAGGTTGATAATCTTTGTCAATATTTTGAGGAGCTTTCAGTAGATCCATAGAGAGAAATAGAGGATATGGAAGTGGATGATGATAGATTTCTTATGACTTCACTTGATGAGCATGAACCTGCAACAGTACAAATGCCCTTAGTGAGCCACAATGGAAGGCTACTATGGATGCAAAGTACATGTCTCTAAAGAAAAACAAGACTAGGAAGCTTGTTGATTTACCACATGTAAAGAAGCCCATTGGCTATAAATAGGTGTACAAAGTAAAGTACAAGGTAGATGGAAAAATTGATAAGCATAAGGCCCATATTGTTGCAAAGGGCTATGCGCAAAAGGAAGAAATAGACTATGAGGAAAATTTTGTACCTACTACTCGGATGACCACCATTCAAGTTCTTTGTGCTATGGTGGCATAGTATGAGTGGAAAGTACATCAGATGGATGTCAAGAGTGACTTCTTGAATGGTGACCTCCAAGAGGAAGCCTATGTGACACAACCTAAAGGATTTAAAGTGGAAGGCCAAAAGCAAAAAGTGTGCAAATTGGTCAAGTCCTTGTATGGTTTGAAACAAGCTCCTCGAGCCTGGTATATTAATATGGATGATCACCTACTGTAGCATGGATTTAAGATAAGCCCATCAGATGTAAAACTCTATTTTAAGAAACAAGGTTCTAAAATAGTGTTACTTGTACTCTATGTAGATGATTTGATTATCACAGGTAGCTCAGAAACTTTGATAACTATCATCAAAAATGACTTGTGTAAATATTTTGAGATGATAGATCTTGGAATTCTCCACTATTTTCTTGGCTTGGAAGTGAACCAGAAGAATCACCACATCAAGGTGTCACAAAATAATTATGCCAAGACATTGTTAAAAAAGTATCGTATGATTGATTGCAAGCCAATGGCAACTCCGATGGAATCAGGGCTTCAGTTATCATGGTATGATGATTCACCTCAAGTAGATGGTACTCTCTATCACCAACTGATCGAGAGTCTCATATATCTGATAGAAACTAGGTCAAATATCGTGTTTATTATTAACTATATTTTGAGGTTCATGCAGGAGCCTAAGAACACTTATTGGAAAGTAGTAAAACATATTATTCACTATATCCATGGTACTATTAAGTATGGCGTAGGATACAAGAAGAATTATAAATTCTTCTTTCAAGGATATATGAACACTGGTTATGCCGGATCATATGATGATTGAAAGTCAACTTTAGGATATATTTTTCATCTTGGATTCGGTCCTATATCTTGGCACAACAAGAAGCAACAGGTGGTTGTTATTTCATCTACAAATGTAGAGTATCGCATCACACAAGAAGTAATGTGTTAGGTGATATGGTTGCATCGCATCTTTACAAGTATGGGTCTTCCATATAAATATCCAATTCACTTGTTCAATGATAACCAGGGTGTTTTGAACCTCATTAAGAATCCAGTGCATCATGAATGAACCAAACACATTGACACACAATGTCACTTGAATCGAGACAAATTTCTATGGCATAAAATTCAGCTTCAATACATTCCCACCAATGCACAAGTTGCAGATATTTTTACTAAGGCACTTGCACGTGTCAAATTTCACATGTTTTGTAACTCTCTTTGTATTGCAAAATAATGTAATAAGGGGGGATGTTAGCTTATATTATTTTTTTATTACATTATTATATGCTAACTATATTTTGTAGCATATTTATTGTTAAGCATATAGTTGTTACATTTTTAGCATCTGTTGATTATTTCAGGCTCATCGTTGTTAGCGAGATCCACTTCACTTGGGCTAATTAGATTCTAGTTTGTATTCTTTATTCAAACACAAATCAATGGAAATTTTATCATTCACTTAAATTTTGTGGGTCCTACCCTAGAGCTAATTTTCTACAAATGTGAGAGAGTACCAAGGGCAATGAGGGAGGAGATCATCTCAAAGGAGAGAGGTGATATATTTTCACTAACTCAGGGTATCGTTCTGTGCATTTTTGGATATACTAGCAAGCTAGTTCTTCTTCCATACTTTGCCACAGGTCACATTTTTACGTTGGAGTTCGTTCAATATCACGACTTTATCAATTATGTTTATGGGGTAGGATGAGGAAAAAGAACCACATGTGCCATGCATTTTCGCTTCAAAGGCATTGAGGTGAGCCAAGTGGGCCAGAATTAGTTAATAAGTTAAACCTTCTATGACATCATAAGGGTGGAGTTGCCACAACAATGGAAGTATGATCCTTTGGGTCGCTGAATGGAGTAGAATAAAGGCCAAGAGTTTCCATTGTTGCCCTATACCAGATATTTAAAAATGACAAAATAATCTGGAAGGACATGAATTGGAATGACATGTGGAAAATATGATGTCACTCCCACCATGGCATGAATTTTATGAGATGGAAGTTGAGTATAACCCTATAGTACATTAGCATCATATTCCTCCTCTAGGGTTATTTAGTCATATGAAGGAGCACCTTTCAATTTTGTTTGAAGAAAATATTACTGATTATGAGGGCTCATCGAGGAAATACTAGGTCATCATATGGCCTGGTGATAGATGAAATATTTTTGGATACTTATGATGATTTTTACACTAGCTATCAACCGATCACTTTTGCTAGTATTATACCTCAAAGTTTTCAAAAATCCAATAGTTAAGAAAACGTGGCCAAAGAATAAAATCTTGTGGCCCAAGAAGCGCCAATTGTAGAAGAGGAATAAGGACAAGTGCTAGAGGAGTCATTGCAATGTCGAACGAAAAGAAAATGGGAAAAAATTCCTATTGTAAATATCTCCAGGAAGCAAAGGACTAGCGCAGTTTCATCAAACCCTCCTACAATTTTAGTTGAATGAAAAAAGTGTTAGAAGCTATCCCCTTGGTCCACATAGAGCCGATGGGCCAAAGTGCTATAAATATCAATATCGAAGGGGACATTGTGGTCGAACTAAAGGACCAAGAGGAGAAGGATCCAATGTCACAACCACATTCATCTTGGTCAGCTCAAATGGCATTAAATATTGAAGGTACATTTTCTCCCCCTTCTCCTATCCCTGAGCAGTTGGTGACTATTATTTCTCATCCTCTAGTTTCCACTTTTGTGTCACCTCCATTTGGTATGTCCTCCACCTTGATTTTGATTCCTATCTCCTAGCCTCCAATCACCAACACTCCCTCTTCTTCTATTCTCATTTCTTCTACTTCCCTTTATTTTAGTTCTTTTGCATCCATCCCAAATCCATTTTTTCTTCCTATATCTTTCGTTCTAGTAACCTCTACTATGACTGTAAGTACATAAGCTCATCTTCGAGTGAGTGTGACTATGGCCAAATCCCTTACTTTTATTCCTACCACTATCTCCATTCCATCAACCATTTCCACTATGCCAATTTCCACTTCCTTCGAGCCAAATCCATAATAGGCTCATTTCCTTTTTACCCCATTTTTGGAGTTATAGACTTTACCTAAATCATATATGGAGGTTGTACTAGAACAACCTACTATATAAAAGATCAGTCAAGTTTTCCTAAGTTCGTCACAGTGGTTGAAGAGCCACAAAATAAGAGAGGCTCTAGCACCAGCAAATTTTTTGAATAAGGTTTCTTTTAATCCTAACGCTATGGAGACCCATATAGTGAAAATGTTTCCTTAGGTTCAAAAGCCTCAAGGAGATATGAATCCGAGTGACTATACTTATGAGATCATCACCAAGGACCTTATAAAGCTTGACACTACAAAGACGATGGGGAAAATTTAGGTAGATATGAGCTCCTTGTACCTGCATGGCAAGCACTATAAGAAGTGCTTTTTTGAAGGTAAGGCTAAGATCATCGAGTTGGAGGAGACTTTGGCAAAAAGTTGAGCATAGTTGCAATCTGCACAGTCAGAGGTGACTCTTTGGTAGAATAAGGCATAATATTTGAAGAAGATAGTTCAAAAGCACCAGGAGGCCAAGGAGTACAACAACAAGTTGAGGCATTAAAAGGCCAACTCCAGATTTTGCAGGACCAACTAGCTACGAAAGCAACACAGGTGATTGTTTTGACTAAGGAAAACATCAAGAAGGTATGCAACCAGTTGCTTGTTGACTATAAAACCATGGTGGTTAAAGTGATACAGGTCCTCATGTACCTTTAGGAGATACAAACAGTCATATCATATGGGCAACATGTAGTGGAGTATGGTAAAGAGCATTTAGAGCCCATCCTGGTAATGGTGACACAAATGCAAGTGCTAGCTATATCAAATATTATATTCCATCCCATGAGTGACATGGCCCGAGCTTGGGAAAGTGCTAAAGTTATACTACACCAATATTTTTCTAAGTTGGATCAGGTTAAGGAGGCTCGTAAGCTACTTGATGTGTTTGATCAATAGAGAAGAGTTTCAACACTCTACATTAATGCAGTAGCTGATAATATTTTACCTAGTTTTACTGATGATAAGGGGATGTCAAAGGAGGACCTAGAAGCATTTTGGGTAATTTTTGTTAATGACACCTTCAAAATTGATGATTGGGACAAGCCTCTCACTGGAGAACATGTGTTGCCCCTAATGAGAAAACTTACATGCATTGAATATGGTTTCTTGGAGCTTAGCCAGTGCCCAAATTACATTGATATGGAGCAAGTGGAGACTTTTAGGTACCTTGTATATTCACTTAATGGCTCAAATATGATCAGTGAAGATGCTTGGTCTGAATCCATTACAATATTCGAGGCTAAAGTCATGCATATTTCATAGGAAGAAGTTGCAGCAAAGGAGGTAGAGGAGTAGAATATTGAAGCAAGCAGTAAGCAGTCTAATGCACCAATCAGAGCTAACACTTGATCCCAATGGATGAAGACCTGGGGTCAATTGCATCCATGCAAGCTGGATACCTCACGAGCTGCCAGAAATATTGGTAGTTTTGTCATTGTGACACATTAAATTTTATTAAAATTTTGTTGATGGTTTTTAAATGCGAAGTATAATGAATAATGTAGCACTGTAGATTTTTGCCAATATATTTTATTGCAATTATTTTTGTTTCAAATTCCCTCCTTTAAATTTTTATATATAATGTATTGGGAGATAATGGAGTTTTAAAAATAAATTAATTTCATAAGTAAATGGAATAGAGAAATAAGGTTAGATGTTTATGAAGAGCTAAAAGCATTGATGGAAGTGAGTTCATCCCGAGAGAGAGGCAAAATTCATTTTTACCCTCTTTAGGGGTGAAAAACAACAACAGAAGTAATTGCACCCAAAATAAATCAATATCACTCAAAAAATACCCAAGGAAAGAAGGAAATATGTGTTTTCATTCGAAATGAACATGTAGCACCCTAAAATTGGCGCAGTAAAATTATAAAATTTACATTCACCTTAGTAAATAATTTAAAAATCAAATTTAACCTCCCAAACCGCCCGTTAACCGTCGGGTATTCCGTTTCCCCCTTTTCCGTGCCAATTTTAGAGGTTGTTTTGACCGTTTGACGATATCGTCGCCGATCAGACGATATCGCCCCAGATTTGACGATTTCGTCTGGACTAGGACGTCCAGACGATCTTGTCGCAAAACTGAATTTGCATAGTTGGAATCTATTCCAACGGGTCTCCAATCTGGGCAGAAGCGTGTCTGTGCCGTTGGGACCCTCCCCCGTTGGAGATCTCCCAAATTGGGATGATCTCCAACCTCCTACCTACTCCCTCTAAGCCTATTTAATCTCTAAGATTTTCCCTCCCCAACCCCTGGCTGAAATTTTCTGCAAAGTGATTCCCTCTACATTAGAACATCCTAATATTGCATTTGCACTAGTTCCACATCGATTTTATTGTAGGTACATCATTGTTTTTCAGCCGAAGCCAGCATCCATCGTCGTCGATGAACCTGTTCAGATCGGAGGCGATCCCGTCAAATGCGAGACGATTTCGTACTGATGCGAGATGATCTCGACTGCAGTCCACATCGAGGCAATCAGTGCCTGGAGTTTGCTTTTCTCAACTCTATTTCTGTCATTTTATTCTGTAAATTAGATTATTTATTCAGTTTTTATGTTATTTTGCATTTGGAGTTCACCCATTTAGCTTAGATTGCATGCTAAGTTCATGATCTGCTATTAAAATACGTAAATTGGCTTTAAATTCTGTTCTTAAATATTGTTCAGTATTCATATTGCTATTTGGTGTAATTTGCCTCTGTTAGCACAATAGAATTTCTTGTATTTTGCATCTGTTTTCTATTTTGCAGGTCTCTGACGAATTCATCTGACGAATTCGTCAGATCTCGGACGATTCTGTCAGTTTCAGATGATTCTGTCAGATTGCAGGCGATTCTGTCAGATTACAGGCGATCCAGACTGCTTCAAACGTCAGAATCTTCTTCAGACATCCGGATCAGGTATTCTTCATTGTCATTCTGTAAAATTCTCTATTTTTTGCTTTCAAATCTATTTGTTGTATTCATGAAAGTTGCATTTTCATGTAGTTTTAATTTAGATTCATTCGGCCAAACCTAGGATATGAATGCTTAAGGTTAAAACGAACTCATCAAACACATTCCAAAACCTAGGCGTGGAAACTGCCGCTAAATGTTTCCTGGTGAACCCACCATCCATCGAAAAATCACCAAAATACACCTCCCTTGAGAGGCGGGACCTTCGCAAAGTCCTCTCAGTCCGAGGTACCGCGACCATCCTTTTCCCATCCTCCTTCCGGGCGCGGATCCTATAGCCTGAAGGTAGGGATGCAAAAAATTTGGAGCGATACATTTTGGTGAACCCGACGTGAATGCATTATAAACCTTTTGAAAACAAAAACAAAAAAAATATATATATATATGTATACAAGAAAAACAAAAACAAAATCATCATTTCAAGTTTGTATGTTTTTAGATTCAATTCTAAATAGTAGATGCTAAATATTACTTTTAGAAGTACTAAAAAAAACCATGAGTTTTTACTCAAATCAATATGAGCCCATTAGTAATGTTGGAAGAATTCAGCCAAATACATTTGTTGATTATGATCAACCTTATCCCTATTCAACACCACCTCCATCACACTCTTCTCATTTTTCATCCATAACCCAACAAAACAATCCCTTTTCCAATCCTCTTCATAATGATATTATCTATTCTCCCATATATCCATATTATGTCTATCAACCCACATATAATCCTCCTCCACCTTTTCAATACTCTTCTTTCAATACAACACATCCATTTCAACAAGAAAATACTTATTCTTCCAATTCTACCATGCACTCACCTCATACTTCGCAATCTTCCTATCATCATTCTACCCATAATAAAGAAAGTAGAGGTGAGAAACCATTAGGTCCTTTTATGACAAAATTCCTAAGGCATTTATCAAAAACCTCTCAAAAACCTTCATCACGTAAATTTACTAAGCTCAATCAACCAATGGATATAATTCTCAAGTATTTACTTGACACAAATAGGATTGAACTCCCTTCCATAAGACAACCTGATACCACAACAGATTGGTTTAAACCTGAGCTACATTGTGAATATCATAGAGTAGATGGACATATGACACAAAATTGTAAAGATTTAAGATGTGCAATTCAAGATTTGATTGATAAGGGTCTTTTTAATATAAAGGAATTACAATCTACAACCGATTATAAATCTCCAGTAAACAATCAAACTCCTACACAACAAATACCAATAATCAATCAAGACATGGGGATCTCCCAAGAACCCCTATTCAATTATCAACAACAAGAAACCAATCAAATATTGCATGTTAATGTGTCCCATCATGATGATATTATTAATATTGTAACAAAAACTACAAATGAGCAACCTCAAGTTCAATCAACTCAATCTGATATTCAAGATATGGATTCCTCATTTGACCAACCTTCAAAACTATCTTT
This sequence comes from Wollemia nobilis, assembly GCA_028583015.1. Classification (NCBI taxonomy): domain Eukaryota; kingdom Viridiplantae; phylum Streptophyta; class Pinopsida; order Araucariales; family Araucariaceae; genus Wollemia; species Wollemia nobilis. The sequence continues at coordinate 1,033,675 of JAQPPZ010013020.1, read as the reverse complement.
GGCTCTAGAGAATGATCCAAAATGGAATGTAAGCATAGAAAGCTCATCTTTAGAATCAAAATCTCAATCTGAAATCCACTTTGATAGCCAACAACAAGTGATTAATCCTCAAGCAAAGATATCCCTTTTAGAAGTATTACAAATTTATCACAAGGAAATTTTGTTCAAAATACCTAGCCAACAATTTGTTCCTCATCATATTTTCTCTAAGAACATAATTAATGGTGTAAACCCTCTTGAGGTTAACCATATTTCATTCTATGATGAGGATATTCCTTCCTCTACTCCACAAGAAGACTCCTATCTTTACATTACAGGATCTAGTAAAGAAACACTTGTTAGAACTATCATGGTAGATAATGACTCCTCTCTTAATTTATGCACTTATCAATTATTCCAAAAACTCAAATTAAAGGAAGAAGATCTTAATGAATCAAATGTTCTTATAAAATCTTTTAACAATGAAATTCAAGAAGCTCAAGGTACTATAATTTTTCCCCTTAATATTGGATCCAAGATCCTGGATATTTTATTCTATGTAGGATATTGTCCTTCACCTTACAACCTACTTCTCCAGAGTCCTTGGATTCATACGATGAGGGTTTTCCCTTCCACTCTTCACCAATGTTTGAAGTTTGAAATTGCAAATAAAATTGTTACCATACATAATGACCCAACACCATTTGAAGAATATTTAACGGTTGAAACATCAAGTTCTATACATTCTCTATTGTCACAATTATCTTCTATCCATCACTTTTCTTCATCCATATATGATCATCCTTGTTTACCAAATAACATCCATGCATATCTTTCACATATACTTTCTCCATCTTATCAAGATTTGGAATATAGTGATAAGAATGAAGAACTTTCTTATATTTCTGATATTTTATTTTGTAACATGATCAATTTTACACATATAAAAGTCAAATCTTTTGCTACATTATTCTACATTATAACAAAGCTTTTGTTATCACTACCTTTTATTCATCACCTTTTGTTCTTACCTTCACCTCAACCAGATTATCCTTCAAAACCTCCTTTGATTTTGAAGCAACCTTAGACATGCTATACTCAAATAACCTTGTATAGTGTATATAGATCATCTTGTATATACCACCAATTTCAATTCATAAATTAAAATCAAAATACAAAAAAATCAAAATCCTCAAAATCTTCAAAAAAATACAAATGCAACTAAGGACCTTAAAGGTAAATTTGAGCCCAACTGGCTTGGACCATACATTATTACTCGCTAAATTTGAATCAGGAGCATATAAATTATCTACCTTAGATGGTAAAGAACTTAAAGAACCCATGAATATTTTGCATCTTAAACGTTACTATGCATAAATTTGGTCATTTCATCCATGTATATATTTGTTTTCAAAATTACTATCTTGTATTTCTTTCAAATTTATAAAAATCCAAAAACATCAAAAATATTCATAAATCATCCAAAAATCTTCAAAAACTATCTATTGCATTTATTTAAAGCACTTGTTAAGTTTTTTTGCTCAAAAACAAAAATCAAAATAAAAATCTAAAAACAACTATATGCTTGACTCTTTCGAAACCAAAACAATATACAGAAGAAAGAGAGAGTCAACATTCTCAAAACTTCTCAAAAGTGTTTATATATATTTTCTTACAATTATTGCAGTTTATATGTTTCAACTTATTTTGGATAAATTAGCATTTATTTTGAATCCCTCACTTGCACACTCACAAAAAAATAAATATCTTGCTTTTATCTCGGCATGATTACTAATCTCTCTTATATCAAAGTTCACAAATTTCAATTAAATAAAGTTTGAGCATAGAGAATTGATCTTGTTATTTACCTAAACCAAGCACATCTTTTCACAATAAAATGATTATATTTGTAATTTCCATGTTTTGCTACATAGTAGAACTGATTTCTTGAGTGAAAAGTTTCCCCTGCTATCCTATCATGCACATGGTCTAGAATCTTTGAGAATTGGCAAAAGGACAAGCTCACCCCTACCCGCAGATAAAAATCCCTTGCTCTACAGCCTAATCCGAGCAAGTATCCCTAGCAAAGAAAAAGAGAAGAAAATTTCAAGAAAGAAGAGAAAAGAAAAATGTTATTACAGCAATGTTCCAAGTATTATCAAGCAAAAGAAATACAAAAAGAAAAATAAGCAAAGTTCAAAAGAAAGCAAGAAAGCAATAAAATCCCTTTCCCTACCCTTTGAAAAGAAAAGAAGGGTTGATGAGCTTGAATCCCTGGAATTCTCAATTATTCGAAAACAGTGAGGTAAGCCCCATAACATGTGGTTTGTGCCCAACCCGCTTGGCCTTGGGTAACTCCTAGCGTGGCGATATGTCCGTCACATTAGCGACCTTCTTTTGTACAGACCTATGTCTCGCTTATGGATTAGCTAGCTCTTGATAATCCGACCTACATAGTAGTCTAATATGGTTATATGCATCTACATCATGGTTAATGAACACTTATTTGGTTTCTTCAAATCACTTGTATCATAGTATCTTGCTCAAAACTGGTAAATGAACAATGCAATTGCACACACATTTGTATTTGAGAGATTTTGTTTATCATTAGGATAAATCAAGATCGGAAATGAATGCACATATGCACATGGGATTCCTTATAAATCTAACTTTTGTCTTCAAAATACTTTGAAATATTATTTTTGCAACTTGTTTGGAATAATCAAGTACAATTATTTTTCACAAAGACAACTATAGAATTAGAAAAATAAAAAATTTCTTCCAAATTACACAAATCAAATCATATATATCTGGTTGACTTTCGCGACGATGGTATAGTTTCAAAACCAAAATTGGAATTTTATGCCTAGCGCAAGTCCTCATTTTCATCTTTTCTGTTCATCAAAAAATCAACCATGCAATAAAACTATTTTTTTGGATTTTCGCGATGATGGTATAAGTCTATACCTACATATTCTATGCCTAGCGCAAACCATTGTAACAATTTTTATTCCCCCATTTATCAAAAATCATAAAAACCATATGACTTCATTTTACACAAATTATGCTTTTCAAAAGCAAACCCATTTTTTCACTATTTTTATGTCATTATGTCAACCTTCAACTTTGCAATGATGGTATAATTCCTAAGGAATTATTCACAAATTTTATCACACTTAGGAATTTATGCCTAGCAAAAATCATTTTAAAAATATTTCATGCATAATATTTTTCATGAAAGTCTGAAAACAAACCAACCATCATCATCATCATTTGCACTATCACAACAAAGTCTTAAGACAGTCTCTTAAGCACTCTTTTACTTTTCGCAATATTTCTATACGGGGATTAGCTTGACGACCGAGTGAGCGGCGACTCCATGAAATGGTCTATAATAGCGACAATGTCCTTTGAAATTATTGTTAAAAGTCCCCTTTTATTTTTATCAAATTATTGCATCACATACAACCACTTTGTTACATCAGATTATTTCATTTAAAATTTTATAGCATGACATTCAAATTATAATATTTCCAACGACATAATTACATGAATTTTCAAATCAATCAATCAAAACATAAAATCATCATAAACATACTCAAGACACAAGTCATATGATCAAAAATATATCATCTTATATATCAACAACCGTATATGTACATCATATCAAAAACAATTAAAAACATTTTAATAATTTTGCTTTTCCGCGTTTTTACCTCAAACGTTCGATTTGGGTAAAAACACGGAGGGGGCACCATAGTAAGCTGTCGTACGATTCGACCAAGAATCGTCGCCTAAAAATGGGTATAATTTTTTGCTTTCTCGTAGATCGAGAAGAACTCATCTTTAACGCATTTTCTTCGGAAAATTCGCTAAAGAGGGGGCAAAATGTAGCACCCTAAAATTGGCGCAGTAAAATTATAAAAATTACATTCACCTTAGTAAATAATTTAAAAATCAAATTTAACCTCCCAAACCGCCCGTTAACCGCCGGGTATTCCGTTTCCCCTTTTTCGCGCCAATTTTAGAGGTTGTTTTGACCGTTTGACGATATCGTCGCCGATCAGACGATATCGCCCCAGATTTGACGATTTCGTCTGGACTAGGACGTCCAGACGATCTTGTCGCAAAACTGAATTTGCATAGTTGGAATCTGTTCCAACGGGTCTCCAATCTGGGCAGAAGCGTGTCTGCGCCGTTGGGACCCTCCCCCGTTGGAGATCTCCCAAATTGGGATGATCTCCAACCTCCTACCTACTCCCTCTAAGCCTATTTAATCTCTAAGATTTTCCCTCCCCAACCCCTGGCTGAAATTTTCTGCAAAGTGATTCCCTCTACATTAGAACATCCTAATCTTGCATTTGCACTAGTTCCACATCGATTTTATTGTAGGTACATCATTGTTTTTCAGCCGGAGCCAGCATCCATCGTCGTCGACGAACCTGTTCAGATCGGAGGCGATCCTGTCGAATTCGAGACGATTTCGTATCGATGCGAGATGATCTCGACTGCAGTCCACATCGAGGCAATCAGTTCCTGGAGTTTGCTTTTCTCAACTCTGTTTCTTTGTCATTTTATTCTGTAAATTAGATTATTTATTCGAGTTTATATGTTATTTTGCATTTGGAGTTCACCCATTTAGCTTAGATTGCATGCTAAGTTCATGATCTATTATTAAAGTACAGTAATTGGCTTTAAATTCTGTTCTTAAATATTGTTCAGTATTCATATTGCTATTTGGTGTAATTTGCCTCTATTAGCACAATAGAATTTCTTGTATTTTGCATCTATTTTTTGTCTTGCAGGTCTCTAGCGAATTCATCTGACGAATTCGTCAGATCTCGACGATTCTGTCAGTTTTAGACGATTCTATCAGATTGCAAGCGATTCTGTCAGATTACAAGCGATCCGGATCGCTTCAAACGTCGGAATCTTCTTCGGACATCCGGATCGGTATTCTTCATTGTCATTCTGTAAAATTCTCTGTTTTTTGCTTTCAAATCTGTTTGCTGTATTCATGAAAGTTGCATTTTCATGTAGTTTTAATTTAGATTCATTCGGCCAAACCTAGGATATGAATGCTTAAGGTTAAAACGAACTCATCAAACACATTCCAAAACCTAGGCATGGAAACTGCCGCTAAATGTTTCCTGGTGAACCCACCATCCGTCGAAAAATCACCAAAATACACCTCCCTTGAGAGGCGGGACCTTCGCAAAGTCCTCTCAGTCCGAGGTATCGCGACATCCTTTTCCCATCCTCCTTTCGGGCGCGGATCCTATAGCCTGAAGGTAGGGATGCGAAAAATTTGGAGCGATACAGTAACATTAAAAGTAGTTTCACCCCTCCCTTGGGGTAAACATCAGTTTAAAATAAAAGCGGGAAAAATAATGTGATGCAATGGAGTTAAAAGGCATCGGGAAAATAGTTGAGGTTTTTTCATCCCTAGTGAGGGGTGAAAACCCTTGTTGCCCTTCTTTGGGGTGAACATTGTTTTGAAGAGCAAGTGGTTACATCGACAAAAAGAGTTGATAAGTTAAAGACAAAAAGGGCTTTCACCCCAAGTGGGGGGTGAAACTCATTTTCATCCCTCTTTGGGGAAAAACATAGCATGAGGAGGAGTTTAAAAAATAGCATGTTGTGGGCCCAACATGGATGAATAAAAGCAGGATTTAAGGAAGGCTTTCACCCCAAGTGAGGGGCGAAACTCATTGTCACATCTCTTGGGGCAAAAGGGTAATATTAAATATTTTCAAGACAAATAAAAGGATTGACATCATGGGACCCTTTTCCAATACGTTTGATGCTTTTGCCCATGTTGGGGTGAAAATAAAAAGTGGCACTTGGTGCCAAGCTTAAGGCATAGCAAAGTCGAAAGTCCCCCTATTGAGAGGTTTCATGTGGTTTTGCCTCTCTAGGGGTGAATGAAGTTTTAAAAATGAATTCCAAGTGAAAGTAAGTTGCAATGTGCACTAATTCTAAGAAAACCAGTCAAATTCAATGTCGCCTCCATAGGGGGCAAAAATCCCTATCACCTTCCTTTGGGGTAAAATCATTTAAGTTCATTATTTTTCCAAATTGCAATGTATTTCTATAATTTTCAACGATGAAATTTGAACACAGGTGAATTTCAAAGAATAATGAAGGTGTTTTGTTCTGATTATAAGGAGATGATTAAAATGAAGAAGCATTTGGGGTGAAATTAGAAATATATTAATCAGAGGCCCAACAAGCTACTTTTGTCACCTGTTATGGCCTTGAAAAGGCTGTTTCACCTTATTTTTTGGTGAAATAAATTCATTTGCATTTTTTCTCAAGGGAGTTGCTTCCCAAGGTACTTTTTTGTAGATTTTCTTGGGAAGGGCTATGGAATGGTGGAATTTAATTTTCGAAGCAATGCATGCAATGTTTCCAATATTTTTGCTTCATCAGATGTCATTCTTGTTCATTTCCAACACATCGCCCACCCACCTTGTTGTTTATCAAGATGAATTTAATACTCAATGGACTTTTTGGGTGAAGGTAGAGTTCCCAAGTGTAAGGGTGAAGTGAATTCAATGACCAAGCTCTCAATTTTTAGGCAACTTTGTTGCATCCTAATGCACCAATGCTCAGGACTGCTTTCAATCATTTAATCATGTCAATTTCCCCAAGTGATTCTCCCACCTAAGCCAGATCATGGTTTCCATGAAGAATATTTTAGCTAGAACACCATTGATGCCAAGGATAAAATTATTCTCACTAGTTTTTGATCCACCAAAATTTTGTTTGTAAGTGCATTAAATGAAAGAGATGCAACCCTCTATAAATACTAATCATTTTCATATAAGAAAGGAGTATGGACACTCTCTAGAAAAACACTTCAAGTTTTTTGCATCAATAGAAATACCTCGAATTCTAGTTCTTTGAATGGTGTTGCGTTTAATGATTTTATGTATGTCATTTCTAAATATTTTCATCTTTGTTATTTACTGTGTTTAAATTCTGCATCTAAATTTAATCTTTGCTTGTGAGGGAGTGAATACTAAGATGTTATTTGGAGGTTATCTTTGCATAACTGTAAGAATTTCTTGTGCTTGCATTTCTGTTGTATGCTAATCGTTTCTAGGTTTGAATTTCAGCTATTAGTCTATCCCCATATTACATTGTTGGCTTATAGCCATATTTCCCCATTTATTTCTTGTTGCCCTAATATTTCAACCAAAGTAGATTAGTAAGGGAGCCATCCCTCTCTGTAGATTGGCCCAGAGGACATTTATTTCGTTTGGCCTTTCAATGCTGGTTGGGTCTAGGGCACACAAAGCATAGATTTTGTAACTAGATAGATTCATGACCAACAGGTCCATGCTCTAGAAGTTGATAATTCTATTACGATATTAATCCTAACCATTAACCATTAACTAATCACTTATTATTTTTATGGACCATTGTGTCCTTTCACTCACAACTATAGGGTAGATATATATAATCATTCAAATGGGTGTAAGTAGGCATCCATCAAATTATAAGAATATATATGTTATTTAATCCATTGGTAGGTTTTCCTCCAGTGTAACAGTGATTCGAACCAAAGGTGATTCTATCAATTTCATTTGTTTTTCTGCATCCAAATCCATTCATTCCAATTGTGTAACCCACTAGGACTTAGAGTCCTACCATCTAGTATCAGAGCATTCACAATCTTATGCCTTCTCACTCACCATTCACTTTTGTTCTACACCACATCATACATAGCATCTACGAGATAATCACTTGATCGTAACATCATCACACCATACAAGCCACATCGTTCCAATTTTTTCTATGTGGTTAAATAACAAGACTAATTCACAACACAAAAGCGGTGAGCAAACCATCTCTAGCTGCGACATTCCTGGTAAGAAAAACCCAAAAGAAGATTTTTTAACAAAAATAAAATTTTGATCCTTCGTGGCAAGCATTCTTCGATAAAAAATCCATCCTCAAAGCGATCAGGCATAGTCTAGGCAGTGAAAAAATTAAAAATATTGTGATACGTTGTTTGTCAATGAACACCCAAAAACTAGCATCAAAAAATTAAATTAAAGTTAAGTTTTACCAAAATATGATCATCGTTTTATTTTATCTATCGTCGGATGTGCGTGAAGAAGAAAGTTCAAGAAAAAAAGGTAATTATACATTTATCATGAAACAAGAAATTTTGAGTTTATATTCACAACATCACATAGAGTAAGGCATGACTTAGGTCACACACCCCTCCACTCCTTATGCACCCTTGCTTGCCCACTCACTACCACCGCCTCCCTTGCTTGCCCACTCGTTTGTTGCCACCCACCCACTCATCCACTTCCATCTGCTCTTGACATTCCCTACCGCCTCGTGTGTTGATTCCACCCACTAACATCACCTACCACCTTAGTGTCTCTCCCATTATCATTTATCTATATTTTTTGCCAAGGCTAGTTCCTTGATCTGATGTGATATTTGATGTTCATCCTTATTTACTATTATATCATACTCTATAGGATATCTCTATCATGGGAAAAGAGGAAAGAAAAAAAATAGTAAAAATCTAACTAGCCTATCTAGCTTGGTTACAAGTGGTGATACATTGAAGATCTAATATATTCTTTGTATCATGGAGGATTTAAGTGAACACATGCATAGCAACTTATATGGCATGAGGAACACAAGTACCCCAAGCATGAATAAATTAAAAAATCCCACACCGAAAACTAGGACAAGGATTTCATAAGTAGTCACAATTTCTTATTAGCATGAAATTTGGGTTGCATACATGTAGAAGAAAGAGTTTTAATAACTAATTGATTGATGATGCAAGGCTCAAGTTAGGCTAGCACATAGGATAAAATGAAGGAAAACACTCCTTAGAAGAAGTGGATGGTTTTCAATATTTACAATGGAGAAGAAAGATATATTTATGAGAAGAAAGGCAAAATCCCCCTCCCCCCTAAAAAAAATCTATCATGAATTATCTAGAGGTCTTGGAGATTCATAGCCATAAATATTACTAGAAGATTGTATTGTTAAGCTATTTTAGATTAGAAATATTCATTATTGGACCTTTGGGATATTTCATCATCAACATCTTGGATTTTGCATTGCCCCTTAGGATGTCCTCCATGACATAACATTAATAATTTAGTTGTGGCCTAGGGAACTGCATTCGATTATGAGAGGCAAAGACCAGGACCATATCATCATCATCCCTTACCTCGCATGTGGTTACTCTAGGTTGGTCCAATGGTATTTGGTGTTTAGCTTTTCCCACACTCCTAAGAGGTTCCCTTTGGTTAGGACATCCAAAAACACATCCTATAGAGGTAATAGGTTTTGTATTCTATTTGTTGGGAGAGTATGCCCATCCTTAGTGGTCCATCACTTGCTATTTCAAATGTCATCTGGGTAAAAATTGGTACTACTTATTCTTAAGCAATGATAGGCATGATTTTGGGTGGTTTTCTCCTCTTATACCTTCTACTACTCTCTTGTCACATTTTTTGGAGTAGACCTTATGCGGGTCAAGAAACCTCAAAGCACCATTGAGCCTTCACAATTTGGAACTTTTAGGTTGTAAGGCTTTGAGTAGTTCCTCAAGTCATAATATTCTATTGAGAGATAGAGAGATTCAATGGACTTCTTCCTATTTTATTGATTTAGACCAATCTAGTTATTTCCTCACTCTAGACATCGAATAATTGGGAGGAAAGCTAGGTTAGTGGTTCCCCTTATCTAGGAGGGATATGGATTTATAAGTTTTTGATAATATAGAGTCATATTGATAATGGAGTCCTATTAAATACCATTAAAAAGGCTTTGGGACCTTGAATCTTGATAAAATTCTCCTTAGCTTCCATTGTAAATACTTGGTAATTAGTTGCCATCTTGTTCAGTGGATCAACTATGGTTCATGGTGAGGGGAGATTTAGGCTTAGCACCATTTGGAAATGGGAGATCTTTCTTGGTTTCACTTTGGAAATTCTTCTAGATTCAAGTGCTTCATAAGTAATAGGGGCTTTAAACTCCATTTTTACTTAGGTGGACATTTTGATCAAAATTATATTTGGAGGAAGAATTTTTCTTGGTGTAGTGAATCTTCACTATACTAACATCTACTTGTAACATGTCTAACTTTTCCATATTAACTATAACAACTCATTCTCAAACCTTCATTCCATGTACTAATATCTTTTATCACAAATTTAGTCCAACTATTTCCTACTAGACCTGCATACCCAAGGCCTTCATTCCTTGGTCTTATTGCTAGCATTATAGGAACTTTTACACCTTGTCCATATCTTCCCATTTCCTTACCATTGTACCTTATTCTTCTCATCAAATTAGATCCAATGTTCATGTTGTACCTTTCAAATCGCCTAAAATTTTCATCCCCACTCTGATCACAATGTCCTTCACCATATTTTGAAGTACAATTGCCACTATTAACTCTAGCAATATGGCCTTTGTTATAGCCATCTATGACTTTATGAGGTTCATCTTCATCCACTAGCTCTTTATAACTTATTTTCTCTTTATCCTTATTTGGAGTAGAATTCATTGTGTTTTCTTCATCATCACTACTACTCATGAGTTGAGATATCTATCTTTTCCACATGTTTATTCTCTTGCTTGTGTCCACATTTTCCTCCACTTGTTTCACAACCTCTTTTACATTGACTCTTCTCCCTTCAACTTGGTATCATAATCCTTCAAGTAATGTTTATCTGTATTTATTAATAATATAGGACTACTAACCACTTATTTCTCTTTTTTATTCAATATACTTAATGTGTACCTCTTACCATCCTTCTCAATAGTGTAGGTATTCTCCCTACGATCATGTACTGCTCTTATATCAAATTGACATGGTATTCCCAACAAAACATGACAAGTTTCCATAGGCATAATATCACCTAGGACCTCATCCTTATAAGATTCAATTTGAAATCTTACCTAACATTATCCACTAACTAAAATTTTATATCCCCTTTGTATGGGTTCGAATGCTACATCCTCTTCAATCCAAGTTTCTTTACCATCCCTATTACCACTAGGTTTTCAATGCTTCAACTACCCACAATTGCCTTGCAACATTTACCTCTTAATTTGCAAATCATATGAAATAGGCTCCTCTGGTTAGGCTCATACACCTCCTTCACTAGTTTCAAAAATACCCTTTCTATCATAATATATTCTCCTTGATCATGTTCTTCCATGTGCTTTGGTGAAGCAATATTATCTTCATTTACTTGTAACATTTGATTAAGAGCTTACCTTCCATACCTACTAATTATTGTGCTTGAGGACACTCAATGCCTATTTCTTTCTTCAAATCATCTATAGTACTTTCCAACAATACCATGATCTCAACCTCTACCAAATCCACCTTGTCCTCTTAATGATTCATCATTTTTCTAGGTACTTCAGCTAAAATAACTTTGAGAAGTACTAGCTTCTCCTTCTTTCAAATATTTTCCACTACCATTTTTTAATTGTTCTCTTCCTCAATAGGATCATCCTCTTCCTCTCGCATTATGTTTTTGCCTAGGCAACAATGTTTCCTCTACCTTGAGTGCATACTAGTATACCTCTTCAAACTTTCTAATTCTAATCATACCAATCTCATATTGTATAGATAATCCTAGTCCATTTATATATATTACCACTTGTTCTTCACCATATTCAATGTGACTTGTCCTTATGGTTAGTTTATAAAAATCCTTTGCATACTCCTTCACTTCTAGCTCCTTTTACTTGAGGTTTTGGAGTCTTCTAAACAACCCTGATGGGTAATCAATGGGTAAAATTTTAGACTTCAATTTGATCATAAACTTATCCCAAGTTCAACTTATATTCCTAATTTGGAGTCTCCTAATTTGGACATGATCGCACTAGAAGGATGCATGACACTTAAGCTTTGTACATGTAAAATACATCTTCATGGGATCTTCTATCGATTCAAATCAAAATACTTTTCCATTTCTATGATGCAGTCTACGAGCACCTTTGGATTCAATATTACATTGTATGATGGAATTTCCATATTTGAATTTTGACCCATATTAGAAATCACTTGGATCAATCGCTCTTTTGTTTCTTCCTCTCACTCTTCATCATGAGCTTCTTGTTGAATAATTTCTTCACCTTGATGGTCACTTATATATTCTACTTGAATTCCCCTCCTTTGGGCAGTTTCAAGTGCATATAATCGAGCAACGATTCCTCTTAACATTTTAGCTATATATGTGCCTCAAATACGTCATGGTCTTCTTATTCCCCACGATGCCATCATTATTTTGGAATGTCACTATACTCAAATATATTACAGTTTTGATACCAAAATGATGCAATGATGGAGAGAGGGTCAATTGAAAAAAAAACTCCCTTAGTAGCAAATATTCATCATTCATATTACCATAATCACCAGGTGAATTCTTTTGGGTTCTTCTTATATACAAAGTCACCAAGTGAATTTCAAAGGTGCTTTAGTAAGCTTATGACCATGATCTTCATTAGAACTCTAGTGTTCACATTTTCCTTAGAAAATTATGTTTTAGATTGAGATAGAGATGGATAGAGCTTTTTTATTTATTTCTATAGCAAGACGACTCATAATGTATCAAGTAAATATTTTAAAATGTAAAGTTGTAGACTAATTGACAAGATACAAAATATAATGGGAAAAATTGTTGCCAAACCTTGCATTGATTTATTGAATGCATAGTTATATTTTGAAGCGATAGTGTATGAAGTAAACATTTTAAAATACAAAGTTGCAAACTAATCAATGGAGATATAAAATCTAATGGGAAAATAGTGTTTCCAAATCTTGTGTTAATTTATTGAACATACAAGTGAAACTGACAAATTTCTATCAATTGATAAAATCTAATATAATGCTCGTCATATTTTATCTATAAACGATGGTGCCAATCACAAGATCCAACATTGTGTTCATCATTTTTTACTTGAAATTGATTTATATGATGTTGTTATCCCCGTCTATAACTTTCTCTATTTCATGTGTTTTTTTCATAAATTGCCATGGATTTCACATACTTTGAATGTTTAGCTCTAAACTAATGAAAATGTGGTGTTGATAAGACAAAAATCAGTTTATATCTCTCACATTCTATTTTAAAACATTCACATATTCTTAAAAATTTTCTTAGGAATGGATTTATTAAAGAATTTTGACTCTAAAACATATGTACAAAAAAATTATAAATAATGTTGTTTTAACTTTAATTAATTATTTTTCAAAATTTATCTATTCTAAAAAATTTTGGGTCTATGAAAAATAATCCAAAAATATATCCAATTTTAAAGATTCAAATTTCAACAATTTATTCCTTTTTATTATTGTTAGGATTATTACATCACTTAAAGGGTTTTTTACTAAGTGTTATTGAGTTACACCATATACATGAGTTGGTTACAAGTTGCTATGATAACTAACTCTATATTGCATATATCAATGTACTATTTTCTTGGTTATACAACTTATCTAGCATCCTTGTTGGTCCAATAGTGGTATCAAAGCATGATATTAAAGTGAGGTTCCAAAGTAGATTATTGAAGTGGGAAATCAGATCTAGAGGATGCCAAAGCAATGGATATTTTTGTTTTTTGAATGCATTATTTTATTTGTAGGATATGTAGTATTTCTTTTTGTTACTTGATAATCTTGAGAAGTAAATTGTTAATGTGTTTGGATGAGGCATTAGAAATTCAATATTATTTGTCAATTAGACTTTATTGAACAAGACAAAAAAATTCAAAGGATATTTTGTGCATCAGTTGTTAAAGAAGATGATGTTTAGCAAAAAATTCCAACACAGTGCAATAGGTGAAAAGATTCAAGGATGTGGAACATCTTGCCTTTTTTCTCATGAACATGGAGCAATGATTGGAATGTTGCATGAAAGAAGACTAGTTTTTTTCAATGAATCAATTATGGAGAAGATAATGTTTGCTGTCCATCTTGTTGCTTTTTATTCTATAGGCTTTAATGTGGGATGAATACAACTACAAATATTTTCAATCATTAAAGTGATATTTTATTTTCCTCTACAAAGAAGCTAGTTCCATTGTCAAGGAAATGTCAATGTGATGCCATAAAGAGTGAAGTCTTCAACAATTATATATCATATAATGACAAGACATATCAAGAAAATAATGGTATGTGTCATTTTATATGAATAAAATGTACATATGTGTTGTGCCATCTCAATGGAGGAGATTGATACATCTCATATAAAAATAGTTGAGGTCATTTTGAGTGTGATTTAGGCAATCATAAAGTGGTGAAAAAGTCTTGTAGTGAAGTGAAAGAGACCATCTAGCAAAATTAATGTTGGATGATGTCAGATAAAAATGACTTCATAAATTGAGTATGTGTAGACTAAAATGCAACTAAGACAAGTTGATCTAATGTTAGGGTCATCTTGGTAATATGTTAGGTTATCAAAGAAGCCATCTACAAGTTATGTAAACAACCATTCATGGGTCATCAATATGAGCTTGTGAGTAATATAGAAGGAGCATACATATCTTATGAGAAGAGCCCAAATCATTGTCTTATTATCTATTGTGAAAAAGGTTATTTATAAGTTATAATGATGTTTTCCCATTTGAGACTAACATGGAATTAATAGTGGAGGTGAGAATTTTCATCTCATCAATGTATAACCCATCAAGAAGATATGATCAACAAACTAAAGAAATTATCTTTGAAATCACTAAATGATTGGGTTATCATCATTAGAGAGTTGTATTGATTGTGTGAAGTGGCATCTTGTATGTCACTAAATGATCATCACATAGAGAGGATTATTTAACATAGTTGAAGTGGAGAGTGTGAGTTAAAGGGATAGGTATAGAAGTAACAAAAAATGAACATATTAACTGAACACTCTCTATTTATTGTAAAAAGAAGTGAATCTAGTATGAGAGGTCATGGGTTTGGTTGAATTCATCATGAACATGGAAAAATTAGCTACTATATGTGAAATATTGAAGCAAATGTCCAATTTTAAAGACAACATATATACACATAGCCTTTGCTATCATACACATCATAATAATAGAGAAGACAAGACAAAATATTAGTCATACATAACACAAAATCCCAATCATGGCAACAATTAGACATAACCAAATGAGAAAAATTATTTGTTAGTCAAGATGTTTCATCGATTGAGACATATTTTCTATTCTTTTGTAATAAATTAAGGAACTATGAGGCATGTGTTGTTATCCCATGGTACTAACTAAAATTAAGTTTAAGTGGTTTTTGTGATGAAGAGAAGTAACAAAATGGATTAATCATGTGTAAATATGGTGGAAAGAGAAACATTCTATTTAAACAATCGATAGTGAAATAAAGCCCTAAAATATGAGTAAACCTACATGAGTCATCAGATCCATATGATCAATGACAATGATTTAATAATTTGAATTTTTTGTTTGGAAAGAAACATGCTTATTATCCCACATATATACTAGAAATATTGTTTTTAGATTTGATATTAGAATAATCATGTGTTATTTGTTTGATGTCATATAGTTAATATCAAATATGGATCATGAACCTTGTGAAACATGTGCTAGAATGTTATAGAGTGGTACACACATAGAATGCCTCATTTGTTAAGCTCGGAGGAATATATCCTTGCTCAAATTGATGAAAAGATACATTTATAATAAATATACTATATGTATCCCATTTTATGTTATTTTTATGATGTAGTTTACACCTTGCACTGTGTTCTTGTATTTTGATGTCACCTTGATCACAAAGGTGTTTGAAGTCACATTTCATATATAATGTAGACATGTTTGACACCTTAAATTATGTTCTTTTATTTTCGATGTCATCTTCATCATGAAGTTGTTTGAAGTTACATTTTGCATATAATGTGGATGTGGCTGAAACCTTACATTGTGTTCTTCTATTATTGAACATGGTTGAAAACATACATGATGTTTCTTTATTGTAGTTATTATCTTGATTATGAAGGTACTTGGAGTCTTTTTTTGTGTATAATGTCGACATAATGCTACTCATGAAGCACATATATGTTGAGGCTTATCTTCCCAAATAAAGTTATTTTTATGACATGGTTCACACCTTACATTATACTTTTTCATTGTTGGTGTCACATTATCATGAACATGTTTGAAGTCATATTTTATATATAATTATTATGTCATGCTACTCATGGATCACATTTATACTGAGGTTTATCATCCTAATTTAAGTCATTTTTATGGCATGGTTGACACCTTACCTTAGATTGTGTTCTTTTATTGTTAATGTCACCTTGATCGTTAAGGTGTTTAAAGTCATATTTCATTTATAATATGGATGCTAAGCTACTCATAGAGTATATTTATATTGAGGTTTATCTTCCTAGTTTAAATCATTTTTATGACATGGTTGACACCTTGTATTACATTGTGTTCTTAAATTTGTTGTCTCCTTGATCATGAAGGTTTTTGAGGTCATGATATACAATGTGTGTCATGCTACTTATGAAGCATATTTATATTGATGTTTATCATCTCAAATTAAGTCATTTTTAAGATGGTGATTGCCATATTACACTATGATTTTTAATTTTTGATGTCACCTTGGTCATGGACGTAGTCGAGGTCATGTTTTGTGTATAATATTGATGTCACACTACTCGTGAAACACATTTATATTGATGTTTAATGTTGATGTCACCTTGATCATGAAGGTGTTTAAAATCATGTTTCATATATAATGTGTATGTCACCTTGATCATGAAGGTGTTTAAAATCATGTTTCATATTTATGTTTAGGTTTAGCACCCTAAATTAAGTCATTTTTATGATGTGGTTCACACCTTATATTGTGTTGTTTAATTGTTGATGTTACCTTGATCATAAAGGTATTGAAGCCATATTTTATGTATAATATGGATGTTAAGCTACTTGCGAAGTATATTTATATTGAGGTTTATCATCCTAGAGTAAGTTAATTTTACGACGTTGTGGAAATCTTACCTTACATTGTGTTATTTTATTGTTGATGCCACCTTGAACATTAAGGTGTTTAAAGTAATTTTTTGTATATAATGTGAACATCAAGCTGCTCATGAAGCACATTTACATTGAGGTTTATTATTCTAAATTAAGTCATTATTTTAGTGTGGTTTATACTATAAATTGTGCTCTTTCTTTGTTGATGTCACCTTGATGATGAAGGTGGTTGAAGTCATGTTTTATCTGTATTGTGGATGTCCCACTATTGATGAGCACATTTATATTGAGTTTATGTTAGCTTTGGAGCTATAAATTTAAAGTAAATACAACCAAAAGTAATAAAATAAGTAAGCAATGTTATAACTATATTAATGGAAAATTAATAAGCAATTAAATAGCATGAGAAGCCTATTAAATAACTCATGCAATAGTCATTAATAAAACTCATGAAAATAGTAACTAGATACAATATTTGGAACACTCTCTCTACTCTACTAGTGCATGCTATGAGGAATGCATGCTTCATTACCAATTATAATTCTAAGAAAGGTTTGACAGGTTTTTTCTATCAAAGGAGGCTACAACTATGTTCGGCGATTCTACCTTGAAAGCTCTTCCTAAAATTGTCTTTGATCATAATACCATTTTGTTGGAGATACCTAACTCTCTGTCCTTAAATAAACCTTTCATATTTCAATATATGTGGATCAAACATTCAAGTTTCAAAGATAACTTAATTCAGTGGTGGCATCAGCCTGTCAAGGGTAGTGCAACTTTTAAACTTTCTAGAAAATTAAAGTTTGTTAAGGAAAAGCTTCGAACTTGGAACAAAGAGGTCTTTGGAAATCTCTTTGAGAATAAAAAATAGGTTGTTGAAATTTTAAAGATAATTGATTAGAGGATTCAACATGGTGATGTTGATGAAACTACTAGGCAGGAGGAACAAACAAAACTAGTAGAGTTTCATAATATTTTGGCCTGTGAGGAAATCTATTGGAGGTAAAAATCAAGGGCTCTTTGGTTGAAATATGGAGATTCAAATTCCAATTTTTTTCACGTCACCACGCTTAGAAACAGAAGCAATAACAAGATAAAAATTAAAAAAAAAGCAGATGGTTCTATTACTCAGGACTTAAAAAAATCATAAAGGAGGTAGTAACTTATTTCAATTCTATCCTTGGTTAGGAATCGTAGTGCAATGAGGAGGCCAAAGATATTCTCTTGCAATACATTCCTAGAATAATAAATGAGGATATAAAACTTAAGCTTCTAGCTCCATTTTCTAATGAGGAAATTAAGGAAGCCTTGTTTAGCATGGAGCCAGACAAAGCCCCGGGACCCGACGACTTTCCCCCTCATTTCTATCAAGATTTTTGGGACATCATAAGTGAGGATGTAATTTTTGCTATTAGAGAATTCCAAGCAAGCAATAATATCCCAAAAGGTCTCAGCTCTAATTTTATTTCTTGAATTCCTAAGAAGCAAACCCCTGAATTTATGGCTGACTTCAGGCCAATTAGTTCGTGCAATGTTTATTACAAGATACTAACTAAATCCATTGCAAATAGAATGAGAGATGTTCTACCCCGCATCATAGATCCGTTCTAGGGAAGATCTGTCCAAGGCAGGTCAATATTGGATGGAGTTATCATAGTTCATGAAGCTCTGCACTCTGCTCGTAAGACTAACAGTTCTATTTTTGCCCTCAAGCTTGATATGAACAAAGTATTTGACAGAATAAATTAGGACTTTCTGATTGCTATCCTCATTAAGTTTGGTTTTCACCACCAATGGGTTAATTTGATAAAATAATGCATTTCTAAACCATGGTTGTCGATTCTAGTTAATGGAACAACTGCTGGTTACTTTCAAAGTCGCAGAGGAATTCGATAGGGGGACCCTATCAGCCCCATGTTATTCATCATTATG
Source organism: Wollemia nobilis (assembly GCA_028583015.1). NCBI lineage: Eukaryota > Viridiplantae > Streptophyta > Pinopsida > Araucariales > Araucariaceae > Wollemia > Wollemia nobilis. Next base: position 1,014,754 of record JAQPPZ010013020.1, on the reverse strand, counting down.
GCAGAAGCTTTAGGTAGAACCATCAAAAATGCTTGCAGTTCAAGGCTAATATCAAGAATCAAGGCAACATCTCTCACTAGGGTTGTTCTCAATCGATGATACCTTCTATTGACTAAGGCATCGGTGGTTGATGCCAAAAGAATTAAATACATCCTACAACTCTACGAGGACGTTGTTGGTTAGAAATTTAATTTCATTAAAAGCAAGTTATATTTCTTGACCACCCCCATTCAGAGGCAATGAAGGATTGCAGAAATTTTAGGGTGTGATATAGCAAACCCCCCCCCCCACTTCGTATCTTGTTCTCCCTCTTTTAATTGGTTCTTTGAGAGAGTCAATGTGGGATAGGTTTATTGAAATAATTCAAAAAAAACTTGTTGTATGGAAAGGTCATCTTCTATCTCAAGCAGGAAAGTTGACCCTCACTAAGGCCTCTCTTCAGAGCATTCCAATCTATTTCCTCTCCATTTTCAAATCCCCTATGAAGGTTTTCCATAAAATTGAGAAACTCCAAAAATAATTTTTATGGACTGGATCAAAGGAGAAAAAAATGATACACCTTGTAGGATGGACCAACGTGTGTAGACCCAGGGAAAATGGGGGCATAGGTCTGAGGAGAATTGTTCATGTGAATTTAGCTTTACTAGCTAAGCAAGCATGGCACCTCATTTTTGGTGAAGAAAATGAATGGACAGCTATCATCAAACAAAAGTATCTTCAAAATATGGAATTTCTAAGTGACTCAGTTCCAATAAAAATTTCTACTTTTTGGAAAGCAATTCTCAATTGTAAGGAAATCATCAAAAAAGGTTTAAGATGGGTTTTAGGTAATGGTGAGAGGATAAATTGTTGGAATGATAGGTGGGCTAAGGATGAACCACTAATGTAATATCCTAACTTAGCTCGAATCAGAGATATCATGGAAGAACTCATTGGCAAAAATGTATCCAATTATATGGTTGAGGACAGAGGCCGAATGAAGTGGAAACCAATAAGGATTCAGGGATTTCAAGCGGAATAAAATGATCTTTGTAACATTCTCGGGCAACATTTTATCCCCATGAGACCCAAGGAACATCAAGTGACCTGGGCTCCTACAAAAAATGGGTAGTTCACTATTAAATCAGCTTACAAGCTTCTACTTGATGACGAGGATTTTATCCTTCAAAAGGACTTAGTTTGGATAAAAAATTTAATTCTAAAAAATGTAGTCTTTTAATGGTTGGTTATCCAAGGAAGAATTCTAACCATTGATAATATGATGTGTAAAGGTATTTGTATCACTAATCATTGTTATTTGTGCAGGATAATTGGGAGACAATTTATCACATTTTCCTTGAGTGCCCTTTTTCCTTGACTGTCCTAAGTGGGATTTTTTAGGCCTTCAATATTTCTTGAGTTAAACCAACCATCTTGCTTTTTTCATCCAATGGCCTTGCTCCTTTTCAATCCAAATACTTAGATACATGTGGAAAATTTATCTCAATCACTATCTTTGGCAGGTGTGGTTAGAAAGGAACCATAGATTCTTTAATGAGTCTATCCATGATCATCAAACTATCATTGCTAGGATCATATCCTTTGCCAATGAGAATTTGAACCTTATCCCTTTTTATAGTCATAAACCTCATCTGTAGGAGACCACAATTGCTCAATATTTAAGCTTAACCTTATTAGATGAGTCTGTGCCTAGGGTAGTCAACCCCAGAGCCAATGTTAAGTGTTCCCCACCTCCTACGGGTTGGTTTAAGATTAATTTTTATGGAGTGGCTAAGGATAATCCTGGCAGATCAAACATTGGAGGTATTGTGCAAGATCATAAGGGGAATATGATGCTTGTATTTTTTGAGTATTTGAGAACATGAACGAACAACAAAGCTGAAGCTAGAGCTATGTGGAGAGGCCTTCAAATGACTCAAGACTTAGAAGGCAATTTGATCATAGAAGGAGACTCTATGCATGTTACAAATCTCCTCAATAATTGGAAAACACCTCCTTGGAGGATTAAAACAATTGTTGAAGAGGCTAGGATCCTTTTCCATGGAAGACAGGATAGAAAAGCCCAACATGTCTTTCGAGAAGCTAACAAAATTGTTTATAAGCTGACCAATTTGGGTGTCGATGGTGATGGACTTTTAAAATGGGAACACAGTGTCCCAAGTGAAGTAGAGGAGCTTATTCAATAAGAATGCCAAGAATGATATTCAAATTTACCAACAGGGAAGGCACTGTAAGTTTGAAGGCTAGGAGTATTCCCATCTCTTTTTTGAAATGGACTCACAATAAAAATTATCCGAGTTGTCAGTCTTCATGGATGCTGCTTGGAAATACCACAAAGACTAATGGGGACAATCACATGTTAGATAACATGGCTTCTATTCATCTTAGTAATTTTAGGTTGGTTTATAATCATAGGGCAGGAAAGAAATGACAATATAAGACTTCGAACTAGAGCCATGTGGACCACCAAATAGCCACCGCCATAAATCTAGCCAGCAGGTTCACTTCTCCAAGGTTGATTGGCCAAGACAGGATGTGGTCCCAAAGCATGTCATATACAGAAGAAATCAATTACCAAAGAATTATTAAGAGTAACTATTTTTTTTTTGAAAATTTTGAAAAAACCTTGTATTAAAACAAAGATCAATTACAATATGGGAAGAGACTCTGCCCAGTATAATTCAGAGAGAACACAAGATTACAATAGTAGAAGAAGATTTGCAATGGAGCCAAATATCCTGAACCATTAACTAGCTAGCAGGGGGTCAACATGGACAGTTGATGCAGTTTGTCACAAAATCGCGACACTATTTTTCTCCTTAGGCCGCAAACATGCAACATGTCACGATATCGCGACACTTTTTCTCTCTTGGCCATGAAAATGCAACATGTCATGATATCGTGACACCTTTTCTCCCTTAGCCATGAAAATGCAACATGTCGCGATATCACGACACCTTTCCTCCCTTGGCCACGACGAAGCAACATGTCATGATATTGCGACAACTTTCCACCCTTGGCCGCGACGAAGCAACATGTCGCGATATCGTGACAACTTTCCACCCTTGGCCATGACAAAGCAACATGTCATGAAATCATGACAACTTTCCACCCTTGGCCGCGATGAAGCAACATGTCATGATATTGCAACAACTTTCCATCCTTGGCCGCGACGAAGCAACATGTCGCGATATCGTGACAACTTTCCACCCTTGGCCCCAACGAAGCAACATGTCGCAATATCGCGATAACTTTCCACCCTTGGCCATGACGAAGCAACATGTTGTGATATCGTGACAACTTTCCACCCTTGGCCCCGATGAAGCAACATGTCACGAAATCGTGACAGCTTTCCACCCTTGGCCGCGACGAAGCAACATGTCACGATATCACGACAACTTTCCATCCTTGGCTACGATGAAGCAACATGTCGTGATATAATGACAAATTTCCTCCCTTGGCCGTGACGAGGCGACATGTCATGATATCATGACAACTTACCGCCCATGATTGCGACGATGCAACATGTCACAATATCGTGACAACTTTCCTCCAACGATCATGATGAAGCAACATGTCGCAATATCGTGACAACTTTCCACCCTTGACCGCGATGAAGCAACATGTCGTGATATCGTGACAACTTTCCACCCTTGGTCGTGACAAAGCAACATGTCGTGATATCATGACAACTTTCCACCCTTGGTCGTGACAAAGCAACATGTCGCGATATCGCGACAACTTTCCACCCTTGGCCATGATGAAGCAACATGTCACGATATCATAACAACTTTCCTCCCTTGGCCGCGACAAAGTGACATGTCACGATATCATGACAAATTTCTAGCCATAACCACGATGATGCAACATGTCGCGATATCGCGACAACTTTCCTCCAGTGATCGCGATGACGTAACATGTCGCGATATCGCGACAACTTTCCTCCAACGACCACGGTGGTGCAACATGGCGCGATATCGTGACAACTTTCCTCCCTTTGCTTTTTCTTTGATCATTGGCTCAAGGACCTTTCCAGACCCTATCTAATCACCTCATCCTCAATATCCATGTCACTGTGCAACTGAACTCCAACCTCCTTTTCCGCACTCATCTTAGCCAGAAAGTCAGCCGCTTTGTTCAAATATCTACTCGCATAAATTGGGATCACGTCCTCCAATTCCTTCCATAATTCTTTAATTTGGGTAACAAGAGCCCTCAACCTCCAAGCTTTCAGATCAAAGTTCCTCATATAGTCTAGAGCTCCAACCATTATTTGCGAGTCTGATTCAAGAATAATCCTACGGTGGCCATGTTTCACTGCCCAAATAGAAGCAGACTTGATGGCAATGGCTTCAGCTTCATTGTTAGTGGTTCTTCCCAGGCCTTGCAATTCCCAATAGAGCATAGTCCCAGCATGGTTTCGGCACACCACTCCAATTCCAGCTCTACCCGGATTGCCTTTTGCAGCTCCATCAGTATTGATTTTAATCCAACCTTTAGGGGGAGGTTTCCAACAATTTATGTCATGTCCCTCTTGTAGTTCAACACGTTCTTCCATAGCTCCAATGTCAATTTGAGCTTCCTCCTCAGCATGAATAGCCATGGTTTTAGTAACCTTGCTCCAAATGGTCTGCCAAACCCCGTCTAGAGCAGTAAAAGTTTCTCTAAAAATTTTGGCATTTCTTTCCAGCCATACTTGCCACAAGATAAAGCTTAAACCGATCTCCCAGCCAATACGAAGAGCTTTAGATTTGAATCTACCTTTCTACCATTTTGCCTAGATATTCATCCGGTTCAGGTCACCTCATACTTGAATTTTAAAGTATGCAAACCAACACAGCCAAATCTGTCGTGTGAAAGGGCAACCAAACAACAAATGGTCAGCAGTTTCCTCACTCTTGTAGCAAAGTACACATTGAGAAGGGCCGATGATACCTTTTGATCTGAGATTATCAAAAGTGAGGATTCCACTATGCATGCACTGCCAGGAAAAGAAGCTAACTTTTGGCCAGCCTTTAGAGTGCCAGATTTTCCTCCAATCCTCAACTTGAAAAGTATGAGTGGGGGGCTCTGGTAGAATGCTTTCATATCCGTCATTTACTGTATAGATGCCAAGACTCCCAAAGCCCCAAGCTAATTCATCCTCCATGTCTCCCCCTGTAAGAAATCTTTCTATCATAATTTTAGTCATGATGGGAGTCAAATCCGGAGGGATTGAAATGGGCCACTCATCCAACTTCTTGAACTACTTAAATTTATACTCCCCCAGCTGAGTAGTTGTGAAATAACTTTCAATATGGATCCATACCTTGGATTCAATGGCTGCTTTTATTGGATGTAATTCTAGAAATTTAGCAATGATAGGTGGGAACTGATCCCAAGAATCTGTCCAAAAATGAGCCTTCTCCCCTCTTCCCACTTTCCAAAATAAGCGGTCTTTAATAACCTGAGACCCTAACTTGAGAACCTACCAAAATAGGGACCAAGTACCATCCAAGGGGATGCGAGCTACATCATTTGGGTTGGCCTGTCCCATGTATTTGCTAGTTAGGATTCTATTGAAAAGGGAGGTGGGTTGGGAGATCCATCTCCAGTACAACTTTCCAGCCAAAGCTTTATTATTCAGCTTAGATTTTCTCAAACCTAGACCTCATTTAACCTTGGGCTGGGTAACTTTGTCCCAGCCCACTAAGGCCCACTTTCTCTCTCCCTTTGCTCCTTCCCATAAAAAATTTCTAGCCATCCTGTCCAACTCTTTCCATATTGTAATCGGGGCAGCCAAGATAGAGAATTTGTAAATTGGCATGGCTTGAATGACTGACTATAATAGAACGTTAATCTGCCACCATAACTTAACCACTTGTGAGAACAATGATTAATTCTGTCCTTGATACACTCCATCATATTCCTCCATGTGTCTAATTTTAGCTTCTTAAAGTGCAAGGGGACCCCCAAGTAAACCATTGGGAGAGAAGTCCTTGTGAATCCCAGGATTTCTAAAATTATGTTCTGAAGCCTTTGCTCCAGATTAAAAAAACCACTTTGGATTTCTTGTCATTAATGACCTATTGAGTAGCCATGAGATAGACATTAAGAGTATCCCTAATCATTCTTGCTTCCCTAAAGCTGGCCACTCCCACCAAACTAGTGTCATCCACAAACTGCAGGTGCGTTAAAACTTTGTCACCCACCCTGATACCCAATAATCTACCTTGTTGTCTTCTCCTCAAGAAAAGTCTGCCAAGACCTTCAGCCAAAATGAGAAAAAGATAAGGAGAACATGGATCCCCCTGGCACAGTCCCCGAGTAGCTCCAAATGGTTGCAAAGGAAGGCCCTTGATTAGCACAGAGGAAGTCATCGTAGAGACACAGCTCATGACCCAATCTATCCAGTCCTGAGAGAAACCAAAGGCTGCCATCATTTTAGCCAAGAAACTCCATTCAACCCTGTCATAAGCCTTTGACATGTCCAGTTTTATGAACATCCCTTTATTACCGTAAGTGTGCATTGAATGGATTGCTTCCTGGGCCACAACCACCCCATCCAAAATCTGCCATCCCTCAACAAAACCCCCTTGCTCAGAGGAGACAATGTTGTGAAGAAGAGGTTTTAGGCGCTCAACCATTACCTTTGTGATTATTTTGTACAACACATTACATAATGCAATAGGCCTATAATCTGAAATATGAACCCCCTCCTCCCCTTTTGGAATTAAGGTAATGAAGGTGTGGTTTATAGCTTTAAGCATTCTCTTATTTTCTCTGGACTCTTCAACAACAGACCTTACATCTTCCTCTAAGTAGTCCTAGAAAGCCTGAAAAAACTCAATTGGGAAGTCGTCTGGACTTGGAGTTTTACCAGTGCTCATTCCAAAGACCACAGTTTTCAATTCATCTCTATCAATGGGTTTGAGGAGGGCCTAATTTTCATCCTCAAAAATAATAGCAGGTATGACATAAATAACTTCATTTTGGGCCTCTACATCTTGTACCACACTTTCCTTAAAAAGCTTAGAAAAATAATCCATAGCATGGGAATGCAAACCTGGAAGTGTATCAAAGGAATGACCATTCTCATCTTGAAGGGCCTCCATATTATTCATCTGTCTTCAAGCACAAGCAGTCCAATGAAATAATTTTGTATTTTTGTCCCCTTCTAATAACCAGGTGGTTCTTGCTCTCTGGTTCCAGTAGGTCTCCTCCTGGTTGTCAATGTCCTCAACCGTTGTACGCAAGGCATCATCCTCAGCTTTCATCTGGTCTGTAATTACTCCTTCTTTGAACTGCTTTTGGACCTCATCCCATCTGGCCACCAATGGAGCTCTTTGGGCCTAGAAGTCTGTTTTATTAGCATGCCTCCAATACTTCAACTGATTTTTGACATATTGTAGTTGTTTGTGGATTCTAAACATTGCTCTCCCATAATTTGGGCGACCTTCTTCCCACCACTATGGAATTTTCTCTTGAAGTTCTTCTTTCTGAAGCCAAAAATTCTCAAATCTGAAGGGTTTGTGATGCTGCCCCATCCTAGTCCCGCATTCCAACAGAATGGGATAGTGATCTAAAACTGGGCCTTCTAAAATATAAAAATTTATATTCTATTTTACAAATGCCTCCTCTAAAACCAGAAAATGATCTAGCTTAACCTTCCTACTATGTGGCTCAAACCTTTTATTAGTCCAAGTGTAGTTAATGCCAGGACATTTATTGTCCACTAAGTGCAAAGCCTGGACTTGGGCAATCATGAAACGGTCCCCTGGGTCCAAAAATGGTGTTCCCCTTTCCTGGTATCTAGAAGATAATTTAGCATTAAAGTACCCTGCTATAATCTAGTCTAGATCTTCCCTTGAGGTTTGCATGCTATGCACAGCCTTCCACTGCCGCATCTAACCATCTAGGTTTTGATACCCATAAAAGTTTGTGATTAGAACATGTTCCGCAGTGACATTATTCCTAAAGAGAGAAGTGAGAACACCCCTCCAGGCAAGATGTTCTATTACATACCATTCAAGAGAGTTCCACAGAGTAACAATCCCCCCTGAGGCACCTTGGGCAGCCACATCCATATGACCAGCACCCCTCCAAATTTTGTTGACTATTTTGGACATAAGATCTAAAGACATCTTAGTCTCCTGTAAAAGCAAAAAATTGGTATTAAGATTCTCTAAAAGTCTTTGAACAGTAGATTGATGGGTTCTGCTATTTAAACCCCTCACATTCCATGATTGTATAATCATTGATTACCTTGGGAGCAATAAGAGTCTATTGTCCTCACCGATCCTCCCGTGATCAGTTTGTCTCCTTGGGCTGCTATCAACTCCTTATTGGATCTTCTACCTACTCCTTGAGAATTGTTGTTTTTTGATCTTTTTTCTACCTGGGTTATCCCCATAGTTGGCCTTTCCCTGCTCTTCTCTGGTATTCCCATGTTGACATCCTGAGATACTGTCTGCTCCTGGTTATGCACTACTAAAGCCCCCGAACACACCGGTCGTGATACCTCACAAAGTTCAACTACCTACTGTATGACGGGAGGAGATGATAGAGGGAGTTGCCTGGGAATATTAGAATTTTCTTGATTACCCTCCATGCCTTCCATAGATTGTTCCTCTTCATCAACCAGTGACTTAAAAATCTCATACCTATTGGCAGGTCTGAGATGGGATTGTTCCTTTCCCTCTTTTTTCTTTGTTCGTATTTTTCTTCTGGGCTGTTCAAAACCCTCTCTCTGAGCTTCCTGGCCCTGAACAATGCTATTAGAATCTTTATTAAGTGTTGCCTTATCCTCTTTAGGCAGGTTTGGCATTCCTAAAGGGGCCTCCATTTTAGCATTCATATTATTAGGGCAGAAATGAGCCAAATGTCCATGTTTGTGACAAACCCTACATCTAAAGGGTAGGGCCTCATAGTCCAGTTGTTGAATCCAGGAGAGTCCTACCAATTCGATTTCCATATCTACTGGCAAAGGCTGGCTGAGATCCATCTCCACACATATTTTTGCATACACCGCCATGCTCCCTTCAATTGTGTCTTTGGCAACACCCAGATGTCTTCCAATAGAATTGCCAATCCTTGCCAACACCTGCTCACTCCATAATTCCATTGGAAGAGCATATAGTCGGATCCATACTGGGACAACAGTAGGTTCAACTCGGGGATCGAATCCCACTCTCCATGGTTGAACAAATAGCCCTGTCGGGCCATGATTTTTCTTCTCTGACTCGAAATCCCTATTTCTATCGGCCAAAGACGAAAAGCTAACAATAAAATATCCATTACTAATAAACCACAATGAATACTCACCATGAGGCTCCCAGTTTTGGCGGATCCAAGAGTGCAAAAAATTTAGGGAAGGACTTATACCCATGAACTTGTAGATTAAATCGTGATTAGCTCTATAAATGACTGATTCTTCAACCATACTTGGCTCGATGACAATTTTTGGCTTGGTTTCGGCCTACGGCAAACATCCATTCACACGATGTGTTGTCGACCTATTCCTAGCAGCCGTGAAGAGCATTTTATATGCCATTTTTTGAGCTTCGTCATTCTTTGGAGGAGAATTTTCTTTAAACAAATCTGCGTATGAGCTGCTACTCCCTGGAACAGGAGCCGGAGAAGTCCCCATTGGACCCTCCTGGGGCACCAATCTAGCCTTCAGATCCACCGTACCCCAAAGGCACTTCTACAACCCAGCTGATGTCTTAGATTTTTCAAAGTTCCAAAAACCCTAGTTCACATCCTCTCAAAACTCGCCAAAGTTTTTCGATCACTCTAGTGTTTCCCGATCTTGAAAAACCATTAAGAGTAACTGTTAATATAGATCTTGTGGGAGTTTTTTCAGTACTCTACTATGTGTGTTTGCAGCTTTTTGTTTCTCCATTGTTTCAAGGAATGGATCTGTGTTTGTTTATTTTTTTGTAATTATGATGCATGTGTGTTTTCTTGAGGTATACCCAAAATGTTGTATGGGAAGTTTCTTTTTTATAACATGCTATGTGCCTTATCGGATGTAATGGCTTTGGCGGCATGTAGATTTTACATATATAGTATCCTTAGTAAGGACATGTTCATCAACAACCTTGGGTTGATTTTTGTAAAAGGTTTTGGGTCAACTTGTAAAACTCGGTATTAATGCTATAGTATCTTATCTACCAAAAACAAATGCTAAGTCACAAATATATACTAGTATGTGACTCTTCACTTTCCTACCCTAAGGACACATGTGCAATCTGCATGATAGACACTTGTTCACATGCATAACTAAATAAGAACACTTATCCTTTTACATCATTGCACATTCTAACACTTGTAAATTTATTAATTCTTCCTCAAGTAACTACTTAACCTGAGATAAACTAATAGTCTAATAATGTACCCAAGGCGGTACATTGAAATTTACCAAACAATGTAATATATTCTCTAACACCCCCTGTATTACATTATTTTGCTATTGAAGCCTTTAGTATTCAATATGGATCTTTGTATTTGTCTTAATTACTCAAGTGACTTTGCATTTGATCTTCTGGTTGAGCTTCATCTTTTTGCTTGACTCTATATTCTAAATTTGGCATTGTTACTATTTTCCTTCTAATTATATTGTCAAAGAGGTTCATATCTTTCTTATGCCCTACTCTGTACCTTGAGAAATACACTTGAGAAAATTCACTGATGAAGTTTCTTGTCATTGTATATATCCAATCAAAGAAATAATTTTCTTTGTACCAATAATGTCTTTGAGAATGATTGGTTCCTCCACAAATTTTACAACTATGGAGATTCCAACATCTCTCTATATTATGCCCATATCTGCTACAATGATTGCACCTATTTTCTATTATCAAATCCCTTTTACCAATATGTTCTTCATAGTAACTATTTCTATCAATATCTGACACTTATTTAATATCACTATCTTCTATTACAAATTTATTTTCTTGCTTATTGCTACTATTTTGACCTGTATGCTCATGATATCCATGCTTTGATCTGATTTCTGATGCGATTAGATCGTGCATTCCTTGTTCATATTTTTCTAGACCTGTATCTTCATCTCTTATCAACTTTGAATAAAAATGATTAGTATGACCAATACAAACATTAGAATCATCTTTGTCAACATCAATATGATCATGTGCATCACTGTATCTATCATCATTTGTATCCATACCTTCATCAATTTTAGTAGTATGAATTTTTTGAATAAACATGAACTATATCTAAATCATTTGTATCGCATATAGCATCAATATTTGTAACATGTTCTTATATATTTGTCAAGAATTCTAAATAATTGGTGTCAATGGTTGTAATGCAATATTTCCTTTCATTTTGACAAGAATCATGATTTGCATATTTATCCATTTGAATAATATCACTAGTATCATATCATGCATTAATCATTAATGGTTTTGATTCTATGGTATTGCAACATGAATCTACTATCATAGGTCTTAATTCATTTGTATCATTAGAAGCATCCTTAATTTCTATCTTGTTCTTTATCTCTTCAACTTTTTATTGTTGTCTCATCTTAGAAACATTAAGGGTGATAATTCCTTCATAGATTATTCTCCATAGATTGATAGGTACAGTAACTAAATATTTATAATAATCATTAGCATTGTTAAGAACACTTTGCATTTGAAGTATAAAATAATATCCTTTTTTTGCTTCACTAGTAATATCACCAACCCAACTATTCAAAGCATTTGTTTCATCAATATACTTGTTCTTCAAATATTCTATCATGTCCTCTTGTATTCTATTCTTATCTTTTAGAACTTCATTAGAAAGTAATGCCATGTATATTACTTTTCCTATATCATTAGGTAATGTGAAAGCATCTTTTGAGTTTTCAATTGCTTCTCCAATTTTTGAATTTAAATAATCTTCTAGTGTTGAAAATTTTCACTTTTGGCCTCTCTCATGATTGATTGCAAAACCTTCTTTCTCTTTGTAGATGTATTCTCTTGACTTTCAATTTTTTCTATCATATTTTGTGTGCACCCTTTTAGTAGTTGCAATCATTTCTTAATATTTTCTAGTGAGTCATCTTGAATGTAAATTTCTTCTTCTTGAAATTCTGAGTCTTCTCCAATGTAAATTAGTTCTTCTTGAAGACATAGGTTTTCTTCTTCAACTAATTCTGACAACTCATGAAGTTCTAGTTTTTGAGTTTCTATTTTTGGATTACTTGTTTTATTTTTCATTTTTTTCTTTGCCATGTTTCTTTGATGTAGACTACCTTATGACTCCCTACTAAATATATTTAGAGTTTTGTAAACTATATTTATAAAAATATACTAATTTTATGTAGTAGACCTTATCTATTCAATATTTTCAATTGCAAATATTAAATCTGATTTACAAAACCTAGTTGGTTGATTAAAAAACTTGTAATACTCTAGATAGAATACCTTTTTTTTATTGGTAAGAGGAATCTTGAAATGATATCGTAACCTTTTACAAAATAGAAATAGTTAGGAGATGATATCCTAAACAAAAAGTGCCCAACATTGCCAAAGATCCTCTACAGGCCATCAAGAAGAACCCATAAATATAGAGGTAGAAAAGAAAACCATAGATACCACAGAAGAAACCCACATAAGGGCAGACAAAGAATGGTACTACGACATGATTCCTAGAAAAAAACAAAAACAAAAAATTCATAGTCAATACTACATAGTTAGTTGCTAGGATTTCCTTTGTCATGCCCTACATCAGTGCAATCGATGCCCACCAAGCTCTTGAATTTCTCCAATATTTCATATTGGTACTTGTATTCATCTAGGAGATCTTCTACCTAAAAGAGATAAGAGGTCATCTTGGAAGCCCTCTTGAGAGCTTTCATAATATTGTGGAGGTCCTAGAGGTGACTCTGATTAGAATTATTTGGCCAACATGACTTTCGATATGCCAAAAAAGGTAGTCGTGTAGAGGTTTCTTCCATGCCTTCTATGGGGTGACCTTTCTTGAATGCACTTTCAAGATTGACTTGGAATGATAGAGAGACATCAGAATTATCATTGTTGTCAAGGATGATTGGAGATTTGCACTTGCTACTACTAGTCTTGCTTTTTGTTGTGTAGCACAGAGGTTCAGACTTCAGGGAACTTGGATTCCCATCCACTTTTACATCATAATCCAATGTAAAATTTACTTTAGAAGAGGAATAGCCATCACCACCAATGTCATCCACAGGCCCAAAAATTGAAACCACCACTCTTCTAGTTTACCTCTTAAGGATGTATCTGTACATGACCATGTGGAGTCCTTGATGAAGGGGAAAGGAAGAAATGACCCTCTTGAAATTCACCACCAAGCATTCGATTGACCAAAAAAGATACTCCAAAATATCAATGGATTTCTTCCCCCTCAAGTGATTAAGGAAAACCAAGTGAAAACTCTGCAAAATCGTACTAGGGATGTCTAAAGTGAAATACTATAGAACGATGATCATGATAATGTCCTAAGGCATGGTGAGGATTTCTCTCATAATTCCCCCTTTGTTCGTACCAAAATTCTCCCATTTTTATTTTAAAAGTGATAATTCACTCTGAAGGGATTGTTTCTCCTTCTAAATGATCTCACCATCATTAGATAGCCTAATGATCTTAGCCAAAATATCAGTAGTTATAGAAAAACTCAACCCATGAACAAAAATGTTCCCCCCATCCTAAGTCCAAATGAACACCATCGATAACTCTAAGTCACTACCATTGAAATGCTATAGAAAATTGATACAATCATGGTCCTAAAGATGTTTTCAACTAGGGCATTGAGATTAAGGGAAGAGGGTTCGATTTCAACCATGATTTTGGAATTGGGATGCACAAGAAAACTAGGAGAGAAAATCAAGGAGTCAGATATTGGAGAAGGGATGGATGATGGGGGGAAAGGAGGTGGCTTGGAATTTTAAATATAGAGGAATGTTCTAGAATTCATAAACGAAGAGCCTAGGATAATATCAAATATATTTTCCATGCAATAAAAATAGTGTGAGTAATTGCAATTAGGAAGGTACCACTCAACACAAGGAGGTGACTTGGTCATGATGCATCTAATGAGTAGGTAGAGTGTGATTTTGTGGAGCGCAAATCAAGAGAATTTGAAAAAACAAGGAGAGGAAAATAGATTCAAAAGCAATTCTTATGACCAATAGTAAGAAAATTTTCTATTCATGATTATGAGAATCCAGCCCGCTACCAGTCACATGGAGAGATGAGTGTTCATCGCACTAATTCTCAAACTCAATGAAAATAGAAATATTGACATCATGGTTAGAAGTAGATGTATTGAAATTCATCATAATGTGATCTAGGATGATATCTAATGGATCCACGTAAGAATGATGAATGATAATAGAAACCCATGTTGGAGTGTCATACCGCCAAATATTCCATAGGAAATCTAATCGCTGCATGTAACTTGAAGTAGTTCACACGAGATATGGAATAAGTAATTTGACCTCCAACCTATCATGGATGATCTTTAAAATTATCTATTCATGATCACCACTTTCTATGATGATTTACCAAATGCAAATGTTGCTAAGAGTAGTTAGAGTTGATTTTCACCCAGAGGCAATTCTGTCATTCATGGGTATCTAAGTTTCCCTCACTGAAAGAAGTCCTCCATACGTGGCATCGACTAACTGTTGAGTCCAACCTATGACATCACCATTAGGATTGAGAGTGGTTGATACCTATGGAATCCTTCTAGGTATGATGGGCCTTATACACATGATATTCATAGACCTCTAAGAGATTCAAGTCAAAGTGAAGACTTGAGCATCATTCCAAATGGAAACTAAAGAATTTCCAGTCTTTGGGGAAGAGGAGGTCCAAAAAATAACATCATTGGCCAAATTCCATCAAGGAAATGTGACAGGGAGACCTCGCTAAATTACCCAACCATGCATAGGGGATTCAAAAGGAATATATATGCAAGGGATTTGTATCGAGAAGAGAAGAAAGGAAATGTTCAGTCCAAATGGTGAGGTGGGGCTCAGAAACACCCAATTTGGCAAGGAGATCTACCACATGATTACCTTAATGAAAGACATGATAGAAAGTAGTATTAGTGGAGAAGCTAAGGAAAATTTTGTCTTTGGCAATCAAATTTTAAATATTCTAGGAGATAGACTAGGTTCCTATGATGCTCTGGATAATATTCCTTAAGTCCCCTTCAACAATTAAATTTGAACAATGAATACTATTGAGTGTATATTTTTCCCAATTGCAAAATACCACCACATGCAGAGTATTGAATAGAAAACTCTCTCTTGAAAAGAAACCAAATGACAAACATTCAACTTCTCCAAGGTTCTGGTAAAATATCTAAAATATTACAATAGTGCCATAAATAATTCAATAATGCATGTGACCATAAACAAGGGGCCTTTACTGGTTCTAAACAATGCTTAGTGATTTGAAATATCTAACTAAAAATAAAAGCAGTTCTTTTTAGGGTTTTTTTAAATTGGTGCTACCTTGAATCCCTGTTAGTAGAGTATTTTATCTTCATTTAAAAGGTTTCAAATGACAAAATGTGGAATTTTCCACCTCATTTTAATGCCCGTGCCTTTAATATGAAGTAAATTTTAGATAGTTGGGTTCATTTTATCTTCCTTATGTTGATGTCACTACCCTAATAGTGGTTAGTAGAAGTTAGCATGTTAGCAATGTTAGCAAAGTTAGCAAAGTTAGCTTTCATTTCTTATCTTAGTTTAATGTGAAATAGTAGGTTAGTATCCCTCCTAAACCATGTGTTTTATCTGAAAGCTTTAGATTAATGAAACTTGGAGGTGCAAAAATTCTGGAAAATGACCAGAATGGAAATAACTTGAAAGCTTAACAATTCTGGAAATGGACCAGAAAAAATGAAACTAACAGGAAATTAGCAAAAATTCTGGAAAAGGACTAGAATGGAAATGAAAGAAACTAAAATTTTGGATGGACCAGAATGGAATGCTTGAATGCTTGAAATAAAATAAACTTTGAGAATAGTAAATGAAATAAACATGTAAATTTGGTTAGCTGAAAAAGTCAAATTCTGAATTAGTTTAGCAAGCTCCTCCCTGCAAAATCCCAAGTTATGAGGTAATCATAAAACAACCTGAATCAATGGACCTACAACATAAGCACAATACCATTAAATCAAGTGCGAGACTCAAAGGAAACATAAAGAAACTGCATAATCTTGACCTTCGCCTATTGCAACCCATTTCATGGCATAAGACAATGGCTAGAAGTCACTAAAATGCAAAAATGATAAGACACTAAAAACGTTAGTTTTATGATAAAAACCCTCCTTTTGATTTTGCTCACAAAATTTTGCTACCCTCTCAAAATCTAAAAAATGCTCTTTCTTTATTGCTTTCTCGGAATGTTACATCATTTCCAGCCCCCCCTTGAAAAAGGTAGGATAGCAAGGTATAAATAATGCTTAGAAGTCCTTTCGCTTCATCTTCTCTCACAACCAAAATAATGAATGGATATAAGAAAATAATCCATCATCATTTTCTGTGATTTAATAAACATAACACTTCTAAACGTTATTTATTTTTAAAAAAACTAACAACAAAAACATAACCCTGCATGACTCCTTATATCTCCCCTTTCTCTTATAAGCATTCTACCCAAGAATACCCCTTTACATCCATCAAACGAATGATAAAAGCATTAACTATACCTTATAACCCCTACGATTTTAGACCTCCTTTAAAACATTGAACGTGATCAAACCACATTCACATTAACTAAAATAATACAGGCCAATCTTATTCAGTGAAACTTTCGTTGTCACTTTTTGAGGCCGAGACCCGATGGTATTTCTCCTAAGCCATACCAATGTGCCCAAGGACTAGGATGGCATTCCCCCATCCTGGGCACTTTGGTTTCCACGTAACCAAATGAAACCATCACACTGCCTACGCAGCCATGGCACTGTCCAACTTACGCAGCCATAGCGCTACCAACGACGCAACCATGGCGCTGCCAAGACTACGCAGCCATAGCACTGCCATCATCATCGTGGCGTTGCCAAACCTACGCAACCATGGCGCTGCCAAGACTACGTAGCCATAGCGCTGCCATCATCGTCATGGCACCATAGCGTAATGAAATAGATGCAACACTAAAACCTTCCATGCTCTTCGAGGTCGGCCTTTAACTCCATCAATTGGCATCATAGGTTGCCCTAATAATGCTTCTTCCTTCCTTGTTCGATGGCATGCCTCTGCCTCTCGGCCGTTTCACTGACAACTCCGGTGCCTTTCATGTTGTTCTTCTGAAACCCTAACGCCATCTTGGACCGCCTCTTCTTTGTCGGCGTTGCTCCACGAAGCTTCGCTGCCATAGCGCTGAACGTTCTTGGACTAGCCACTCATGTCTTCAAATGTTTTTGAATAGCCACCATCGCCTTATCTACAATCAAACGAAACGACGTTAAACTTTACCTTATCGTAAATATTATTATCACATCTTTTATAAAGTACATTATAATAATATTATTATATACAATATAATAATATTATTATAATAATAACATTATAATATAATCATAATAATATTATTATAATGATAACATTTTAGAACCTTATAACATAATCTTAAAAATATTACTATTATGTACATAATATAGTTAATGCAATTATATTAGGTAGATAATAGCATATTGGCTTCTATCTCAATTTCTTTGTACCTTTTGTATCCTCTTTTTGTTTTAGGTCAGGCCTTGCTTTGTTAAACACATTCCATCACCTTAGATAGTATGAAGAACATTAAACTCTTATTCATCAAAATGGATTTTAATTAATCTAAGCATTAATGCCTAGATTAATTAATCATTAAATATCAAATAACCAAAGCAATTAAAATCATTAAAACAAAACGGTCAAACATCCCTATTCTTACAAACCAAAGAAAACCAAAAACCTTTCATATCAAAATATGACAAGTGGGTCCCCAAGAATTTTGGGGTGGTTGTGGAAACTCCACAACAAATGGTGACTCTACTGGGAAATGCTCCTGAGCATTTCGGTGAGAACCCAAAAAGAAAATCTGAAAACACACTCCAAACCAAAAAGTAGCAAGCATCAACAAATGCATGAATAATGTCAATAGACTTATAAGAACAGTAAAATATTAGAATCATGCAATATTAGCTTTGGGTGTGTGTAGCACTCCACACCTTATTTTTTTTGTAACTTTTTTGCATTGCATCATCAATTTTACCTGACTAGAATTATGGCAATGGATATGGAGAGCTTTGAGGGTAAAATTTTTTATAGCATGAGCAACACATTCTATGGTGGCTTGAGCAAACACCTCAAAAATGTCTAACCATCTTAGGATCAACTATGTGTGCGATGAATTCATTGACTAGATCTAGGGCTTGGTTATGAGCCATCATCATCAAGGACCAGTGTGTGCAAGTGTACCTTAGAGCTTTGGGGAATCAGATTCTCAACCAAGGTGTGATGAGAATATAGCCCTATCCTTTATTGCTCTCATATTTGACCAAAATAATTAAACCGGTTATGGATGAGGTCATCAGACTAATCTATCCTCATGGCGGCCATAAATCTCAACCTTACGGGAGTCATGTCACCAGGCATGAGTGTACTCCACTGCCAGTCAAGCGTCTATAGCCCCGGTGGAGGTTAACTCCATAGTCCATGATTTTGCTCTTGACTTCTTGAATCTTGGGATGACTACCCATCCTTCTGAGGGACACGTAGTACGATCCTTACAACCCAATAGTCAATGGTGTGATGGAAACAGAGTGGTGAACATTTTGCTTTGGATTTCTTGAATCTTGGGATGACTACCCATCCTTCTGAGGGACACGTAGTATGATCCTTACAACCCAATGATCCATGGTGTGATGGAGGCAAAATCAAAGCTTTGGGGAATCGGATTCTCAACCTAAGCATGATGAGAATTTGACCCTATCCTTACTACTCTGATTTTGGGCTTTCAAGTATTGCGAAAGTGGTAAAAACCATTGTTTTATGGACTATGTGCAGGGCGGGATAGACCAGAATTATCTTTTCGCCTCACATCCCCATCCAAGTATGGTTTCATATTATTTTACCCAAGATGTTGGACATGGACAGAAATGTGATAGACCTACGACAACTTCGGCAACAACTTCCAAACCTAAGATCTTCTTAGTGTTCTTTGTGCCTTTGATCCCAAGATAATTGGACATCACTTTCGGTGTTTGGGTTTAGCATATGATGTTTATGTAATAAGAATGTGCCTTTGAGACATGGGTGGATGATATGCAAGATCAACGACTTCATGCTTCATGAGCTGCAAACAATATTTCACATGTTCAAGCCTTTTGCCATATGATTCCAATTTTTCACATCCTTTTAGTCTTGGTTGACATTCGTATACACATAGGCTGACCTCTTACTCCTACAATCAAATCCAAAACTGGACCACTTTGACATACTAAAGACTTCTGAAATCAAAGAAACAAGATCAAATAAACAGGAAATAAAACTGATAAGACAAACAATTAAGCAAGCTGATTAGTGTACATATAATACAATGACTCTACCCTTAGGCCTAAAAATAATGCTTTAAATGAAGGCCATTGATGGGTAAGGCCAAATATTTTCCATCCAAGGTTTTTAATCTGAAACTATTTTCACCTAGGACTTCGGATATTAGATAGGGTCCCAACCACAAGCAATCAAACTTTTCATGTTCTCCTTTTTTTCATGCCTTTTATCCCACAACAAAACTAAATCTGAAACTTTAAAGACCTTAATTTTGGACCGTTTATCAAACCACCTTTTGATTATGTCTTGATGTTTGCTGAAATGAAGCATGGCTTCCTCCCTTTTCTCATCAAGATGCATTAATTGGGTTAATCTGGTTTCAAGTTTATCATCAGTCCCAACATAGTCTTTTATAAAATGTAAAGTTTGCAATTTCAGATTAGTAGGAAAAATAGGGTCTTGCCCATAGACTAAGTGATAAGGAGATGTCCCAATTGACTCCTTGCTTCTGGTCCTATCTACCCAAAGGGAAAATTTTAACTTACTATGCCAATCTCTAGGGTTCTTTTCAAGTAATTTTTTGATTATGCATAATAAATTTTTATTTGATGATTCTGCCAAACCATTGCCTTGGGGGTAATAATTGGAAGAGAATTTTAGACTCACCTTATTGTCGTACGCCCAATTTGCAAATTCTAAAGAGGAAAAGGCAGAACCGTTGTCACTTACTATGGAGTTAGGCATTCCAAAATGAGTGACTATGTTTTCCTCTAGAAATCTAATCACAACCTCGGAGGTGGCATTCTTAGTAGGTATAGCCTCTGTCCACCTTGTGCAGTAATCAGTAGCGATGAGGATGAACTTATGGGAATCGGACGAGTTAGGATTTATCACCCCAACAAAGTCTAATCCCCATTGTGCAAATGGTCTCATCTCTACCATTGACTGCAATGGCATTGCTGCATTCCGCTCTCTATTGGCTGCCACTTGGCATATGTGACATGTTCTTACATGTGCATGTGCGTCTTTAAACAAGTGGGGCCAATAATACCCAGCTCTAAGAATTTGGTGTGTTGTCGCGTTTGTTGACCCATGTCCAGTTCCATACTTACCATGGAAGTCTTTGAGTACTTGGGTTGCTTCCTCTTGAGTAATGCAACGAAGGAAAATTCCTTCGTGATTCTTCCATTCCTCTGTAGTGATATCATTAACCTCATAGTTTTGGCACGTTATTAAAGGGTCAATTTCTGCGATAGCCTTGACCAAACCTTGTCCATGCACTATCTTCATGGGATTTATCTCTAAGTCAAATTCTTGAAGGGTGGAAAGCCATTTCCCCCTTCTTTCACCTAGCTCACTCTGTAAGAACATGAACTTTACTGTCGGGTCAAGAACTATAGCAAAAAATTTACTATGCACAATGTAATGCCTGAATTTTTTTACAGTTTTAAACAAGGCATACATTTGCTTGTCTAGGACAGAATACCTCAGTTTCACGTCCTTCAAAGGAGAACTCAGAAAGGCTATAGGATTTTCAATGTTGTCTTCACTTTTATGAGTTAACACACTTGCAAAAGAATGATCTGAAGCAAATGTGTAAATATAAAATGGTTTAGCATAGTTTGGACTAATGAGAATAGGGGCTTTGGAAATAGCATCCTTGATGCTTGTGAAGGCATCCCTATTCTCATTGGTCCACTTTATCTGAACATCTTTTTTCAGCATGTCATTTAGGGGCTTGGCGATTTCAGCAAAACCTGAAATGAATTTTCTCACAAAGTTAATCTTACCGAAAAAGGACCTAAGCTCCTTTTTGCTATTGGGATGAGGAATATCCCGGATAGCGGCTATCCACTCTGGGTCTATAGCAATCCCATATTTCGAAATGACATGTCCTAACAGCTTACCCTTCATTACCCCAAAGATGCACTTTTTTGGATTTAGGGAAATTCCATGTTCCCTGCACCTTTGGAGCACTTTCCTCAAGTCTCTAACATGATCTTCCCTCTTCTTGGAGAAGACAGGAATATCATCCACATAGACAATAATGCACTTACCACTGAGCCCCTTGAATGCAAAATCCATGGCTCTTTGGAAAGTGGCTCCAGCGTTCAACAAACCAAACGACATCCTCCGGTAGGCAAATGTTCCCCACTTCGTGGTGAAGGCCGTCTTCATCCTGTCATTTGGATGTATGAGAATTTGATTATATCCCGAGTATCCATCCAAGAATGACATCATTTTAGACCCATTTACCTTTTGGAGTATCTCGTCAATGGTGGGTAATGGGTAATTGTCTTTTTGGCAAGCTTTGTTCAGATTTCTAAAATCTATGCACAACCGAATCTCTCCACTCTTCTTCCTAACAGGGATAAGATTAGCCACCCATGTGGAATGCCTAACAGGGAAGATGATTTTGGCTTCCAGCAACCTCTTCACTTCCTTCTCTATCAGGGGCTCTAGGATTGGGTTAACCGTTCTTTACCTCTGTCTAAAAGGCTTGGAATCAGGCTTTAGAGGAATAGTATGCATGATTACATTCGGGTCATAAGTTTTCAGCTCTTCATAGCTCCAAGCTATGCAATCAATGTATTCTCCTAAAACCTGAGCTATTGATTCCTTCTCTCATTGTGTGCATGCCTTTGCAATGAACACTTCACGTGGATCTACTGCACTCCCCAAATTGATTGAATTGCATGATTCCTTGGGGGATGGTATTTTTCTTTCTTTTTTCTTTTGATATCCAATATCAAACAACTTTTCTAGAGAGGCCCTATCACTTGGCATCTCATTCCATACTCCGGTTGTTCCTACTTCTACTTGCCTCCTCTCTTCTTCATCTATAACCTGATTTTCAAATATACCAGAATTAGTGACAAAACTAAAAATGTGTCTATCACTATCAAAGACCTGTAAGTTCGTGACATTGTCTGGTATGGAGGGGCAAGGCACTAACTCAATGGAAATTTTTTTACATTTTTTATGGTCGACAGGTGAAAGCATGTTGGCCGCTACGGCTAACGAATCAGCCATTTTATTATTTTTTCTTGAGATGAGGGAAATATTGAAAGCATCAAACTCATTAATTAATTCCCTCACTCTGGTTTTATAGAGGTTCAACCTCTTGTATCTACAGGTATATTTCTCCTTGACCTATTTGACTACTAACTCTGAGTCTCCCGATGCCTTAAGGCATTTTACCTTTTCTCTTAGGGCCAACTGAAGTCCAAAAATTAGGGCTTCATACTCCACCACATTATTGGTGGCCGAGAACTGTAATCTGTAGGCAGCAAGCAAAGGCTTACTACCAGGACATGTGAGCTCTACCCCAGCTCCCGCACCTTGTTTTTATTTGGACCCATAAAACTTTAGGGTCCACACCCTCTTGTTTTCTTTCGAAGTACAATGGTAAATATTATCATTTTGGGACCCTTCGGCTATGTCCTCTATGTCAAAATTGTAAACCCCTAATTCTATTTCAGTAAACTGAATCTCATTGGGTTTATTATATTCTGTAATCATTTCCCTAAGTTTGGGCTCTCTGTCTACCCATATTTGGTTTGCAACTCCTCTCCATGGCAACCACATATGGGAGGAATCAGTCACCACATAACCATTGAGATTTCTGCTCCAATCCCTGCCCAACACCATGCCATACTTGGCAGCAATATTTAGCACAAGGATATCCGTGTAATGTTGGACCCTAGGCTCTGAGTTGATCTGAACTAGGACATATTTTACAACACCTATTACATCCACCATAGATCTATCTAATTGGACCACTTTGCTATTCGAATGAACAGGCTTAAGTCCTAGCTTTTGGCTTATCTCAAGAGGCATGATGTTGGCCGAGGCACCAGAATCAATCAAACAATTGTGTAAATTCTTGCCTGTGATCCTAACAGTTATGAGAAAAGGAGGTACCTCTGGTTTCTCTTTCATCATAGCAAGTTGGGGTTCTACAGATTTAACCTCATGAATTTGACTCGAGGAATTTAATCTCTTCCCCATGATTTTATCCTGCCCCAACAATAGAGAGACCTCATACATTGAGATATTGGCCTTGGTCCTTTTCATATATTCTTCCAATTCATAAGTGGATGTTCCAAGATTTGACACTTTTGGCATTGTCCTAGGTGCTTCCAAAAATGGAGGTGGTGGATTCACATCACCTTTTGTATCAAGAGGAACTAAAGGGTTGTTTGGGGGAGTAGAGGAATTTTTGGGATCCTTAGAACTCCTAGTAAAATACTTGTGATTAGCTTTCCCAAAATGTTTAGTGACCTGGGCTTCCAAAGCTTCATCCTCTTCCTCTCCTAACACATTCATATCTTCCTCCATCTCATCATTTTCTAAATAATGAATGACTTCAAACACCAAAGAGTCTAACTTTTTATAGCAACAGTGATGCATTTCCTCATCACATGACTCTGACTCATCATAATCTCCTAACACATCAGCCTGATTGGCTATCTAATTGGAGATGCACCCATTATTAGGTTGTGTATTGTACAATCCTATTCTCCTATGGTCGTGGTTTTGATTAGGCATGTGATTTTGGGCAACTTGTTTCTATAACTGACTGATGTCATTGCATTATTTGATGGTCATTATTTTGAGTTCTTCCAACTTAGAATTGGGTCCTTGTGGCTGGGGCATGACAGCCCCAGATCCACTGAAATTTTTGACATTAGAAACCTTTGGATTAGGCACTAAGGTTTGACTCTGGGTGTTTTGGGTCCACCATGGACCCTTTTCCTGAAGAGGTGCAACCATGGGATAGGTATTTGAGGCTTGAGTACTACTCGCCTCAAATACTGGAAAGTTTATTTGATTAGCAACCATCATTTTCATAGTGGGTGGAATGGCAACACTAGGGTATGTCAAAAAATACGAAAGTGTGGGAGTGAATGGGTATGACTGATGATATGGCAAACCATTCATCATGGGCATCTGATGTGTCATGGCTTGGTTCATCATGGAAAATTGATTGTAAGGGCCATATTGCCCTAACATGAGAAATTGAGGCATAGTGCCACCTTGCGGTGTCATTTTTTGCTCAATAGTCATGGCTTCAGCATAGGCTAAGGCTAGCATTGTAACTTGAGGATTTCTCCTAGTAAACATGGTTGTCATCGGATCTGTTATACTTAGTACGAAACTGAGAGGGGGGTGAATCAGTGTAGCATTTTAAAACTTTAAATCTGTAACTCTTAATGCTGAAATAATGAAAACTTAAAACCAGATACAACAAGCATAACAAGAGAGCATCACACAACACAATATTTTAACGAGGTTCACCAATATGGCTACTCCTCAAAAAGAATGACTGCTTGGACTACCATCCAAATCCAGCATATGCAAAGCACCAACTTTACAATCTATTTACCAACACCCACTGGAAGGAACACCAACCCCTTATTTATCTACACCAACAAAAAGGAGCACCAACCCCTGATTTACCAACACCTACTGGAAGGAGCACCAACCCCTGATGCCAAGCTGCAACCTGGACTTCAATTCTGAATCTGAATGTTTGACATATAAATGCCTTCGCTTTTACAAGACCCTGACTGGTCTATTGCATACTCGATCTCTCTCACATCAGCATCATAGAAGCATAAAGAGAATTGTTAGAGACTCAATATGTTCTATACTCAAATCTCAATCTCAACTTACTGTTCATAAAACATACACATCTTCTACACTCTTACAGCCACACTTCGTCTTCTCTTAGTTGTCTCTCTACGCACACTCTACACTGTCTTTGCACACTGTGTGCCCATACAGTAGCACTCCATGTTTGTATTTTCCCTTTGTGCTCTTTGCGCCCTCTTCTCTATCTATGCAATAATAGCCACACTTGGTCGAACTTCAACCTTTGCACTCTCTGCGCAATCACAGTGGCACTTAGAACAATTTGCCATGAATCTTCACTCACTCTGTGCACTCTGCCATCATCTCGCCGCTTTTGCACTATTTGTGCTCTTATGACTGCATCTCACACACTTCGATGCACATCCAATGATGCATTCAACAATGCTTCAATTCTCCAAATAGCCCTACTTTTATAGCAAAATTTTTATGATGAAAACTCTAATCTTAGTCAGCTATCATAACAAATGAAAACCCTAATCTTAGTTGGTTTTCATAACAAATGAAAACCCTAATCTTAGTTAGCTGTCATCACAATTGTGAGCCCTAATTTTAGTCGATTGTCATCGATCTTCGTTGGCTTCAACTCATGAAGATATTCGATAGTACCACTGCTTTGAAGATTTCATTCGGTAACAGTCCCTGTAGCCGTCACACTAACTTTTGTTCACACTTCATAATATAGTTGCATGAATTCACTCTATCGTATGACTTCAGTTAACTCTTCTTATTTTGGCTGCATGAATTCACTCTGTATCTGCCCCTGTAACTGTTGTATGACTTCAATTAACTCTTCTTATTTTAGTTGCATGATTTTCTTTTGCAACGGCCCCTGTAACTTCCGTATGACTTCAGTTAACTCTTATCATTTTGGCTACATGATTTTCCTTTGCAATGGCCCCTTATAACTTCCGTATGACTTCAGTTAACTGTCACATATCTTATTTCTACTGGGTTCTTCTTTTTACATCACGCCAATACAACCTATCGCGAAATCGTGACATTTTTGCCTCTTTACCTTCTTCTTGGCTTTTGGTCATGAAAAAACATGTCGTGATATCGCGATGTTTTTTCCTCTTTGACTTTTTCTTGGCGTTTGACCGCAAAAATACATGTCGTGATATCATGACACTTTCATCTCCTTGCTCCTTTTCTTGGCTTGTACCCGTGAAAATACAACATGTCGCGATATCGTGACACTTTTGCCTCTTTGAATTTTTCTTGGCTGTTGACCGCGAAAACATAACATGTTGCGATATCACGACACTTTTCCAATTTACTTTCTCTCTCCTATTTTAGTCACGAAAATGTGACATGTTGCGATATCGCGACACTTTTCCTCCTTAACTCTCTTCTTCTCTTCGGGTCGTGAAAACCCGACATGTCGCAATTTCGTGACACTTTTTCTCCTTAGCGCTTCTCTTCTCTTCGGGTCGTGAAAACCCGACATGTCGCGATATCGCAACACTTTTTCTCCTTAGCACTTTTCTTCTTTTCGGGTCACGAAAACCCGACATGTCGTGATATCGCGACACTTTTTCTCCTTAGCGCTTTTCTTCTTTTTGGGTCGCGAAAACCCGACATGTCACGAAATCGTGACACTTTTACTTGCTTTTTCTCTCTCTTCCAACATGTCACGAAATCGTGACACTTTTACATGTTTTTTCTCTCTCTTTCAAAATGTTGTGAAATCGTGACACTTTTTCCTGCTTTTTCTCTTTCTTCCAACATGTCGCGAAATCGCGACAATTTTTCTTCCTTGCCCTTTTCTTTCCAACATGACAGTTTTTCTTCCTTGCTCTGCATGTCGCGAAATCGCGACACTTTTCTTACTTGTCTTTTTTTTTGAACTTTTGCATGTGGGCCACTCTGAAAAGTTTTTGAACTTCCTGTCCACTGCATCTGAGCTTCTGAACTTCCTGTCCACTACATCAACCGATCTATCTGATTGTGTTGACAACAATGACAATACTGTTGCTGCACCTTGCTCAACAATATCCCCCTTTGGAATTGTTGGCAACACATACTCTTCTCCCCCTTTGACAATAATACCAAAGGGTTACTGCAGACTCCCCCTAAGTCCATGCACAACATTCTCAGGCAAAAATTTTTTACACTTAAAAAATTACAAACATGAGCAAAAAGATAATCAAATACTTAAATGCTCCCCCTAAGAATGTGATCTCTGTAACTAGTCAATTCTTGGGAAGCATGACCACACCCAGTTCTCTTCTTCCTGTACAATCAAGAAAGCTCCTCCTTCAAAAAGTGATACCGGATAGCAAAATGTTTTATGCGTGAATGCATAACCGGACTCTGCATACAACATGTTGTCGCTGCAAAATATTTTGCCTCTACTGTGGATAAGGAAACTGACTCTTGTTTCTTACTGTGTCACGCGACCAACCTGTCTCCAAGAAAGAATGCACCTCCACTAGTACTCTTTCTGTCATCTATACAACCTGCCCCAATCTGGATCTGAATACGTGATAAGGGTGAAGTCCTTACCTTTCGGATACCATAATCCATAGTACCCTTGAGGTACCGAAGAATCCTCTTCACTGCTGTCACATAAAATTGTCCAACACTTCAGATCAAATTTTAGCATCTAACTCTTTCTGGATTGCTTGGAATTATTCTTGCAAATAGGCCTCCTGTGTTGATTTTGCACCCATCAAAAATTGTCAAGTAACTCTCACTTGTACCAACTTTTTTCCAACACTGTACCAATACTGCAACTGCAATTTCACTACCAATTTTGTACAACCACCAACCACTTACTTTCAACTGTTCAAATTCGGGGAAGACATTTTGTCAAACACTTCACGACCAACTATAGTGCACCTTACTCAAACTCATATTTCTGGACCTCGGATTGGCATTTTATCAACAGTTAAAAAGAAACTGTCTGTGAATTAAATATTTTCACCAAGGCGTCATGAAAGATCTAACATTATTCACATCAATGTGTAGTATAGATACACACTGCTTTTATCGAAACACAAATATGCAGCTAGGGCAACATTCTTTCACTAATCAAATTATCTAAACTGTTATAATCCATAGCTTTGAATAGTGGTAGTAAGAACCATCAATAGAACAACAATGACATATAGCAATACTACCAATGATGACAACTCTCAATTTAAACACCTCCCTTCATGGCACCTCCACAAACAACTACATGAACTAAAAACACGCTTGACAACTAAACAACTTTTTTGACTACTTGCATTTCATCCTCAGACAACCTAACAAACACATAGGAGCATTGGAATAAAACCTTTTAAGATTGCTCCCCCTAAGGATGTGCTACCTGGAGTTGCTTAGTGCAATAGAGGAGTAGTCTCCTTCAGTCCAAGGAGACACGATTTCCTCTCTTCTTTCTTTCTCCAAACTTTCTTGAACACGGGCTTGGGTTTTTCAACTACATCCCTGTTTTGCACCTTTTTGTGAGCTCGAACATTTCTCTTGTGTGGTTGTCTCTTGTGCATCCTTGATGAATGATTATTTTCCTTTCTTTTATGCACATGATTTATTCCCTGTCTGAGTTGTGTTCTTTGTGTTTGATGAAATCTACTATTTTGCCTTAGATTAGATACAAAAGTACTTGGAAAAAACCTTGCTATGTGCCCATGACCATTACATTGAAAACATTGCACACGGTGTTCACTCAGAAATGCAGATGTATTTCTACCATCATAATTCTTTGATCTATTATTCAATCCATAGTAAACTGCCTTGTGACCATAAAGGTTGCATCTAAAGAAATAGTCGTTAAAAGCATTATTATGAATAGAATGGGAGTGATAGAACCTTTTTTGTTGTGGCTGCTTTGCTGTAGATCTCCTTTGATGTTTTCTTCCTTTTGAAGATTCAACTTCAAACTTTTCTAGCTTCGATCCTTCAACAATGTACTTCTTCTTCTTTGCATATTTGGAAGATGAGGGTTGTTCAGCTTCAACCTTTTCTTGCTTCGATCCTTCAATAGTGAACTTCTTCTCTACATATTTGGAAGACGAGGGTTGATCAGTTTCATATCCAATACCACGCTTATCCATGGAGCTTCTCTGTTGGCTTATCATTTTATCTAGAAGTTCTATGCTCTTATCGAATTTGAGATTTGTATTGGCCTCTTCTAGTTGTTTCTTCAATAAAACAATTTCTTTTTCTTGTTTGCAACAAACAGTCTCTTCCTTATTGATCTGTGACCTGAGAGATTCTTCAATCCTTTTGGATTCTTCTACTTGTAGCTTTAGATTACTAACGACTTTGTTATATTTCTCTTCACATTTGCTACAGACATCAACTTTATGATTCATCTCTTCTGTCTGCATCCTTAAGCCCACAATCTCTTTTTCCAGCTTGTTGCAATACTCTATTTTCATGGTTATTTCCACTTTGAGATCTTCAAATATTTTCTTGGATTCATCTATTTGTACTTTCAACCTGGTTATTATTTCATTTGCATCCTCAAGCTTTCCTAAAATTTTCTTATTCTTCTTCCTTAGAGCTGCAATTAGATCTTCATTCCAATTTACTTCTGCATCCATTTCTTCTTCATCACATTCCTGTTCTGTTTCTATTTCTTCTTTGAGTATCATGAAAGGACCTTCACCCGTTTCCTTTTATGAATCATCCTCTAGGACTTCATCTTCACGGCTAGTAAATCCATGGCAATGATGTGCATCATGACCGATTTGACCACAAATAAGACATTCTTCACCTTGTGAACAATAAGATGCAAGGTGACCTATCTTCCTACATTTGGTACAAAAATTTATTAATTTGGCCTTTTCTGTTTCAATTTTCTCTTCCACAGGAATGGAAACTGACTGAGATGCCTTTTTGGAGGAGGATCTATTCTTCTTACCCATTACGTACTAATCCAAGATCAACCTTGACTAATATAGCCTATAATGGGAACTTGGCTCTGATACCAATTGTTATACTTAGTACGACACTGAGAGGGGGGTGAATCAGTGTAGCATTTTAAAAATTTAAATCTGCAACTCTTAATGCTGAAATAATGAAAACTTAAAACCAGATATAGAAAGCATAACAAGATAGCATCACACAACACAAGATTTTAACGAGGTTCACCAATATGGCTACTCCTCAAAAAGAATGGCTGCTTGGACTACCATCCAAATCCAGCCTATGCAAAGCACCAAATTTACAATCTATTTACTAGCACCCACTGGAAGGAGCACCAACCCCTTATTTATCTACACCAACAAAAAGGAGCACCAACCCCTGATTTACCAACACCTACTAGAAGGAGCACCAACCCCTGATGCCAAGCTGTAACCTAGACTTCAATTCTGAATCTGAATGTTTGACATAAAAATGCCTTCGCTTTTACAAGACCCTGACTGGTCTATTGCATACTCGATCTCTCTCACATCAACATCATAGAAGCATAAAGAGAATTGTTAGAGACTCAATATGTTCTATACTCAAATCTCAATCTCAACTTACTGTTCATGAAACATACACATCTTCTACGCTCTTACAGCCGCACTTCGTCTTCTCTCAGTCGTCTCTCTGCACACACTCTGCACTGTCTTCGCACACTCTGCACCCATACAATAGCACTTCACGTTCATCTTTTCCCTTTGCGCTCTATGCACCCTCTGCTATCTCTATGCAATCACAGCCGCACTTGGTCGAACTTCAACCTTTGCACTCTACGCAATCACAGCGGCACTTAGAACAATTCACCACGACTCTTTGCTCACTCTGCACACTTCGCCATCATCTCGCCACTTTTGTGTTATTTGTGCTCTTACGACTGCATCTCGCACACTTTGATGCACATTCAACGATGCATTCAACAACGCTTCAATTCTCCAAATAGCCCTCATTTTATAGCAAAATTTTCATGATAAAAACTCTAATCTTAGTCGGTTGTCATAACAAATGAAAACCCTAATCTTAGTCAGCTATCATAACAAATGAAAACCCTAATCTTAGTCAGCTGTCATCGGTCTTCGTCAACTTCAACTCATGAAGATATTCGATAGTACCACCGCTTCAAAGATTTCATTCGGTAACAGTCCCTGTAGCTGCCACACTGACTTTTGTTCACTCTTCATAATATAGCTGCATGAATTCACTCTATATCTACCCCTGTAACTGTCGTATGACTTCAGTTAACTCTTCTTATTTTGGCTGCATGAATTCACTCTGTATCTGCCCTTGTAACTATTGTATGACTTCAATTAACTCTTCTTATTTTAGCTGCATGATTTTCTTCTACAATGGCCCCTGTAACTTTTGTATGACTTCAGTTAACTCTTCTCATTTTGGCTGCATGATTTTCCTCTGCAATGGCCCCTGTAACTTCCGTATGACTTCAGTTAATTGTCACATCTTATTTCAGTTGGGTTCTTCTTTTTACATCGCGTCAATACGACCTATCGCGAAATTGTGACATTTCTGCATCTTTACCTTCTTCTTGGCTTTTGGTCATGAAAAAACATGTCGCGATATCGTGACGTTTTTGCCTCTTTGACTTTTTCTTGGCATTTGACCACAAAAATACAACATGTCGCGATATCGCGACACTTTCATCTCCTTTCTCCTTTTCTTGGCTTGTACCCACAAAAATACATGTCGTGATATCGTGACACTTTTGCCTCTTTGAATTTTCTTGGCTGTTGACCGCGAAAACATAACATGTCGCGATATCACGACACTTTTCCAATTTACTTTCGCTCTCCTCTTTTAGTCGCAAAAATGCGACATGTCACGATATCGCAACACTTTTCCTCCTTAGCTCTCTTCTTCTCTTCGGGTTGCGAAAACCCGACATGTCGCGATATCGTGACACTTTTTCTCCTTAGCACTTCTCTTATCTTCGAGTCGCGAAAACCCGACATGTCACGATATCGCAACACTTTTTCTCCTTAGCGCTTTTATTCTTTTTGGGTCGCGAAAACCCGACATGTCGCGATATCGCAGCACTTTTTCTCCTTAGCGCTTTTCTTCTTTTTGGGTCGCGAAAACCCGACATGTCACAAAATCGTGACACTTTTACTTGCTTTTTCTCTCTCTTCCAACATGTTGCAAAATCGTGACACTTTTACTTGCTTTTTCTCTCTCTTCCAAAATATCGTGAAATCGTGACACTTTTTCTTGCTTTTTCTCTTTCTTCCAACATGTCGCGAAATCACGACAGTTTTTCTTCCTTGCCCTTTTCTTTCCAACATGTCACGAAATTGCGACAGTTTTTCTTCCTTGCTCTACATGTCATGAAATCGTGACACTTTTCTTACTTGTCTTTTTCTTTGAACTTTTGCATGTGGGCCACTCTGAAAAGCTTCTAAACTTCCTATTCATTGCATCTGAGATTTTGAACTTCCTGTCCACTACATCTGAGCTTCTAAACTTCCTGTCCATTGCATCAACCGATCTATCTGACTGTGTTGACAACAATGACAATACTATTGCTGCACCTTGCTCAACAGGATCTAAGGCTACAAGGTATAATTGAAATGCCACAACAACGTCTATTGCAAAGTGACGAGTCATGTTTGTGTAAAGCTTTTAGAATATGGCATTAAATGTTCTGATAGGTTCATTAGGATACCTCTTGCATGACACAAATTGGTTATACATGATGGTAGGATCTAGCAATGACCTAAATTGATTAAAAAATGCAACTTCCAACTGGGCCCAAGATGTAATGGACCCTGTAGGAAGATTCATGTACCATTCATGAGCCATTTTGTCAAAGTTATTAGGGAAGAGTCGACAAGAGACGTCTTCATGACTGACTTCCTGCCTAATCATATGGTCCTTGTAAATTTAAACGTGCTCTTCAGCTGAAATGGGACCATCATGGACAAACTTAGGGATAGACCTCTCAATGTGCCTTGGTATTTCATGGACATCCCTAGGTATACTTAACAGAGAACTTTAGGTACCAAACCAAGGAACTAGTTGTTGTTGTTGTTGTTGGGACATATTAACTAAAGGTAATGACCCTACTAAAGTAGTTGATACACTTGGGATGACGGATATGGGTACACTTGATGTAGCTCTTGTGGTGGAACTAATGGGTGCACATCCACTAAAGGTATTCAGATTTAGAGTTCTGAGAGCTAGCCTTTCCAAATCTTGGCAAAGCATCTCTAAACCTAACGTATCAGAAAGCTCAGATGGGATTTTAATCTCCTAGATTTTGTACCTTGATTTCCTAGTTTTGGGAGAAAGACTTTGAAAAATGGTTTCCTCAGTGGTTTTAGACCTAGTAGAAATGCTTCTAGGTGGATCCAGCTTGGAAAAACTTAAATCTATTCTATTAAGGCTACTCACAAACTAGTCAAGAGTAACATGTTGCACTTGCAAACACAATACTGTTGAACCAAAACTGACCACGTTAGCATTAGAAAAAAAATGAATAACAAAGCATAAAAGAAGGCCCTCCTTCTAGCGCCAAAGATGTTGAGTGTATATTTTGCCCAATTGCAAAATACCACCACATGCATAGTATTGAATAGAAAACTCTCTCTTGAAAAGAAACCAAATGACAAACATTCAACTTCTCCAAGGTTCTGGTAAAATATCTAAAAGATTACAATAGTGCTAGAAATAATTCAATAATGCATGTGACCATAAACAAGGTGACTTTATTGGTTCTAAACAATGCTTAGTGATTTGAAATATCTAACTAAAAATAAAAGCAGTTCTTTTTAGGGTTTTTTTTTAATTGGTGCTACCCTAAATCCCTGTTAGTAGAGTATTTTATCTTCATTTAAAAGGTTTCAAATGAAAAAATGTGGAATTTTCCACCTCATTTTAATTCCCGTGCCTTTAATATGAAATAAATTTTAGATAGTTGGGTTCATTTTATCTTCCTTATGTTGATGTCACTACCCTAATAGTGGTTAGTAGAATTTAGCATGTTAGTAATATTAGCAAAGTTAGCAAAGTTAGCTTTCATTTCTTATCTTAGTTTAATTTGAAATAGTAGGTTAGTATCCCTCCTAAACCATGTATTTTATCTAAAAGCTTTAGATTAATGAAACTTGGAGGTGTAGAAATTCTGGAAAATGACCAAAATGGAAATAACTTGAAAGCTTAACAATTCTGAAATGGACCAGAAAAAATGAAACTAACAGGAAATTAGCAAAAATTCTGGAAAAGGACTAGAATGGAAATGAAAGAAACTAAAATTTTGGATGGACCAGAATGGAATGCTTGAATTCTTGAAATAAAAATTTGAGAATAGTAAATGAAATAAACATGTAAATTTGGTTAGCTGAAAAATTCAAATTCTGAATTAGTTTAGCAAGCTCCTCCCTACAAAATCCCAAGTTATGAGGTAATCATAAAACAACCTGAATCAATGGACCTACAACATAAGCACAATACCATTAAATCAAGTGCGAGACTCAAAGGAAACATAAAGAAACTGCATAATCTTGACCTTCGCCTATTGCAACCCATTTCATGGCATAAGACAATGGCTAGAAGTCACTAAAATGTAGAAATGATAAGACATTAAAAACGTTAGTTTTATGATAAAAACCCTCCTTTTGATTTTGCTCACAAAAGTTTGGTACCCTCTCAAAATCTGAAACATGATCTTTCTTTATTGCTTTCTCGGAATGTTAGATCATTTTCAGCCCCCATTGAAAAAGGTAGGATAGCAAGGTATAAATAATGCTTAGAAGTCCTTTCGCTTCATCTTCTCTCACAACCAAAATAATGAATGGATATAATAAAATAATCCATCATCATTTTTTGTGATTTAATAAACATAACACTTCTAAATGTTATTTATTTTTAAAAAACTAACAACAAAAACATAACCCTGCATGACTCCTTATATCTCCTCTTTATCTTATAATAATTCTACCCAAGGATACCCCGTTACATCCATCAAATGAATGATAAAAGCATTAACTATATCTTATAACCCCTATGATTTTAGACCTCATTTAAAACATTGAACGTGCTCAAACCACATTCACATTAACTAAAATAATACAGGCCAATATTATTCAGCGAAACTTTCATTGTCACTTTTTGAGGCTGAGACAAGATGGTATTTCTCCTAAGCCATACCAATGTGCCCAAGGACTGGGATGACATTCCCCCATCCTGGGCACTTTTGTTTCCACATAACCAAACAAAACCATCACACTGCCTACGCATCCATGGCACTATCCAACTTATGCAACCATAGCGCTGCCAACGATGCAGACATAGTGCTGCTAAGACTATACAACCATAGCGATGCCATCGTCATCGTGGAACTACCCAACCTATGCAACCATGGTGCTACCAAGACTATGCAGCCATAGCACTGCCATCGATGTCGTGGTGCTGCCAAAACTACGCAGCCATGGCACTATTCAACTCCCTACTCTCACACTCATGTTGCCATAGCGTAATGAAATAGATGCAACACTAAAACCTTCCATGCTCTTCGAGGCCAGCCTTTAACTCCATCAATTGGCATCATAGGTTGCCCTAATAACGCTTCTTCCTTCCTTGTTCGATGGCATACCTCTGCCTCTCGACCATTTTACTGACAACTCTGGCACCTTTCATGTTGTTCTTCTGAAACCCTAACTCCATCTTGGACTGCCTCTTCTTTGTCAACGTTGCTCCGTGAAGCTTCGCTGCCATAGCGTTGAATGTTCTTGGACTAGCCACTCATGTCTTTGAATGTTTTTGAATAGCCACCATCGCCTTATCTGCAATCAAACGAAACGACGTTAAACTTTACCTTATCGTAAATATTATTATCATGTCTTTTATAAAGTACATTATAATAATATTATTATATACAATATAATAATATTATTATAATAATAACATTATAATATAATCATAATAATATTATTATAATGATAACATTTTAGAACCTTATAACATAATCTTAAAAATATTACTATTATGTACATAATATAGTTAATGCAATTATATTAGGTAGATAATAGCATCTTGGCTTCTATATCAATTTCTTTGTACCTTTTGTATCCTCTTTTTGTTTTAGGCCAGGCCTTGCTTTGTTAAACACTTTCCATCATGTTAGATAGTATGAAGAACATTAAAATCTTATTCATAAAAATGTATTTTAATTAATCTAAGCATTAATGCCTAGATTAATTAATCATTAAATATCAAATAACCAAAGCAATTAAAATAATTAAAACAAAACGGTCAAACATCCCTATTCTTACAAACCAAAGAAAACCAAAAACCTTTCATATCAAAATATGACAAGTGGGTCCCCAAGAATTTTGGGGTGGTTGTGGAAACTCCACAACAGAGACAATGCAAAAGAGAAATACCTTGGTAGAGGGTATGAGCTTCAGAAAAATGACTTGTTTGGGTCCCTAGATTCTCAACAAAGGCTAGAAGAATCTTCTTTATGTGATCTCAAAAAATGCATCTAGCAATTATGGCATTCATCTATATCTAAGTTGCCCTCACTAAAATAAGTCCTCCATACGTGGTATCGACTAACTGTTGAGTCCAACCTGTGACATCGCCATTAGGATTGAGAGTGGTTGACACCTGTGTAATCCTTGTAGGTGTGATGGGCCTTCTACACATGACATTCATAGACCTGTAAGATATTCGAGTCAAAGTGAAGACTTGAGCATCATTCCAAAAGGAAACTGAAGAATTCCCAGTAGTTGGGGAAGAGGAGGTCCAAAAAAGGACATCGTTGGCCAAATTCCATGAAGGAAACATGATAGGGAGACCTCGCTAAATTACCCATTAATAGGGGATTCAAAAGGAATATTATGAGGGGTATTTTTATCGAGAAGAGAAGGAGGGAAATGTTCAGTACAAATGGTGAGGTGGGGCTTAGAAACACCTAGGTTGGCAAGGAGATCTGCTACATGATTACCTTCATGAAAGACATGATGGAAAGTAGTATTGGTGGAGAAGCTAAGGAAAATTTTGGCTTTGGCAATCAAATTTGAAATTCTAGGAGATAGACTGGGTTCCTACAATGCTCTAGATGATATTCCTCAAGTCCCCTTAAATAGTTAAATTTGGACAATGGATACAATGCAAAAGATAAATGCCTTGGTAGAGGCTACGAGCTTCAACAAAATGACTTGTTTGGGTCCCTAGATTCTCAATAAATGCTAGAAGAATCTTCCCTATGTGATCTCTAAAAATACGTCCAACAATTTTGTCATTCATCAGTATCTAAATTGCCCTCACTGAAATAAGTCCTCCATACGTGGCATCGAATAACTGTTGAGTCCAACCTATGACATTGCCATTAGGATTGAGAGTGGTTGACACCTATGGAATAATTGTAGGTATGATTAGACTTCTACACATGATATTCGTAGACCTCTAAGAGATTCGAGTCAAAGTGAAGACTTGAGCATCATTACAAATGGAAACTGAAGAATTCCCAATATTTGGAGAAGAGGAGGTCTAAAAAATGACATCGTCGGCCAAATTCCATGAAGGAAACGTGATAGGGAGACCTCGCTAAATTACCCAAACATGCATAGGGGATTAAAAAGGAATATATATGCAGGGGATATTTATCGAGAAGAGGAGGGAAATATTCAGTCCAAATGGTGAGGTGGGGCTCAAAAACACCCAGGTTGGCAAGGAGATCTACCACATGATTACCTTCATGAAAGACATTATGGAAAGTAGTATTGGTGGAGAATCTAACGAAACTTTTGGCTTTGGAAATCAAATTTTAAATATTCTAGGAGATAGATTGGGTTCCTATGACGCTCTAGATGATATTCCTCAAGTTCCCTTCAACAATTAAATTTGGACAATGGAGATAATGCAAAATAGAAAGGCCTTTGTATAGGGCATGAGCTTCATAAAAATGACTTGCTTGAGTCCCTATATTCTCAGCAAAGACCAAAAAAATATTCCCTATGTGATCTCTAAAAATACGTCCAACACTGGTCATCCCAAGGTTACCTTTAGTCGCTCCATCTAAATTAAACTTTAACCAACCTGTAGGGGGAGAAGACCAAGTGACAAGCAAGTGATCAGGCTTGGTGGATGGAGGAGGAAGAGCATAGTATGGAAGCTTCAAGAAATTAGCCAACAGGGTTTCATTTGGAGGTTCGGCGTAATCATCTCCCTGAGTAACAAAGAGAATATCAACAGCCACATGAAGGAGTCTGAAAAGCACAAACTGGTGGTCATGACTAGAATTGTTGAAAGTGAGAATTACGTTCACACCAAATATCCCAAAGAAAATGGGGGAGATAGAAGTACCAGAAATATTTAATATGGAAACTTCTGAATAGGCCAGAGACTAACATTGTGAAATATTTTTTTATAGGCCTAAGGGCATTTCCATATACAATGTATTGAATATTTGTAATATTTTATTATGTAAGCCCTATGAGTCACAATTAACTTTGTTATGGATAAACCCTCTTTATTATTTGCAATTAACCGAAATCGTTCTTATTGTGTTAGCTTTGGTCAAACTTTATAACGTAATTGGGGTTTTAGAATTGTTATAGATACCCCTTCCAACTCATTCATTTATTAGAGTCTCATGTAATCTAATATACTAATTGTACAATGATATTTTTTGTGCCTATGGGTGTCCCTAAATCCTTGTGTCTCTCCTATCCTTTTATTATTTTATGCTTTATATATAAGGTTTTAGTGGATAAATTGTTTTTTTTTTTGTTTCTACAAAATATTGTGAATTCCAATAGTTTTGAAGGTGTCTTTTTTGTAATGGACCAAGACACATTTAAAAAAATAAGTTGTTTTTTGCTTAATTATTTTTTTGTTGAAGATAGGTTTATATATAGTCATCAAAAAGCTCTTTTCATGCTCAAATAATTTGGTTATGATTTGGTTGAGGGGGTACATTGAGTTTATGCCAAATGATGATGATTGCATTGTTTGCAAAAGATGATGCTTCATGAAGTGGATGTTCAATGCAACACTTTGATATTTTCAATGATTGTATTGAGTAAGGAGATGATGATACTATGTTGCTAGTTCATGGTCATGAGATTTGTGGTCTCTAGGATTTGAGATCACAAGAAATAAAGTTCGGACCTAATTCCTTGCTTCAAGAGGTGAATAGCTTCATGTGTTACTTTTTAGTTATTGGCTAATCCAATATGGTTGTTATCTAATCCAACTTGTTTGATGTACTTGATGGTTTTGTATTTGGGTGTATATTCCATGATGTTTTTTGCAACATGGAGTGATTGCCATTGTGAAATAAGATGTAATGTATTGTCCCAATCCTATGTAGTTATTGAATTATTTTCCCTATTGAGCATTGATGTAACAAGAGGGAATATTATGTTTATTGCATCACCTAAAGGATGTTTGATTAAGTGGTAATAGGTTACACTTATAATCATGAGTTGGCTATACATCATCATGACAATTAACTTTATAATAGATGTATAAATATTTTTTTTATAGATGGTCAATGCATGACGTTTTTCACAGGACTGCCCAAACTATCGAACTTGTTTCGATCATATCTCACTCATCCGGACTCGGATTGAGCTGAAATTTTGAGGGTAGATGCCTGGAAAACCCTAGAACATCTCCACCAATTTTTAGATTATTTGGAGCAACACAGACCCTAGCGCATCCATATGTGTGAATGAGATTTTTGGCAAGCAGTTGTGCGAGGGTTTCATCTGGGTTGAGTGCAAGCAACTGCAGAGATTGGTTTTTAGGGCCTTCGGGCCCTAGAAGCCAATATTTTTGTGGTTTATACTCAATATTTTAGCAGGATATGTTGCAAGGGATCCAATATGGGTTAGAAATTTATCTTTCAATAGATCATGTTGTGAACTTGAGTGACAACGACTTCCAATTTGCTGCACAAAAGAAAAGTGAAAACCATACCTTTCCACGACGTCTAGGGCAAGGATTAAAGAGATCATGAAACAAGTTTCAAGCAGTTGATCAAAAAATGGCTCAGATCTCAAGTGAATCTGGTGCTAAGGTGCACCCACAAAATAATTCTACTGTGAAAACCCCTGTCAAGGGTAAGAATTTCGAAGACTCAGCCCCAAAAATAAATTTTAGGGATGCCCTCCGTGGTGGACAGCCTCAGCCCAATGCTAATATTAATCTTAGGGCTTCTCATAAACCTCTAAGAATGCCTAAGATTGATCCCAGGAAAATAGAGTCAGGATGTCTTAAAGCAGCTGATGGAACTCCTATTGTTAAACTTGATATGGGTAACATTCAGACTGGCATTGAAGATTTGGAAAAAAGAGGACTAATTTGTCGGTTCGTGGGTTTTCGTCCAAGCCTATCTGCTTTCAAAGTCTGGGCTACAAAAATCTGGAAAACTAAAGGTGAGTTACAAATCTCTATTTATCCAAATGGTTATTTTCTTGTTTTATTTGCTAATAATGAAGATAGAGAGAAAACTTTTCAAGGGGGTCCTTGGTTTTTTGGAAGGGCAGGGCTTTTCATGAAGCCCTGGCATACTAAATTTAAAGCCGAAGAAGAGATGCCTTCTATAGCTCCCGTGTGGGTTAGACTCTTTGGCCTCCCTATTGAATTTTGGAATCCTACTATTTTTTCTTCAATTGGAAACTCTTTAGGAACTTTTATGATGACTGTTGATTGTACTCAAAATTTTGAACATATTATTTATGCTCGGATTTGTGTTTTAATGGATTTTGACAAACCCCTACCTAAAAATATCACTTTACAATTTGGGGAAGACACTTGGGAGCAAGTAGTGGACTATGAGAACATTCCTTTTCATTGTAGAATTTGCCATGAATATGGTCATTTGGCTAGTGCTTGCCCAAATAAAATTCCAGATCAAAAGAAAGAAGATATAAACTCAGCAGGTTTCCAAATGCCTAAGAAGAAGAACACTCAAAAAAACCAGTTATGAAGGATCAATCAAAGTCCTCTGCTAATATGTTTGAAATCCTTTCCACAAATGATGTCCCAAGTGAGGAAGAGGAAATAATGGAAACAAAAATCTTAGAAACACAATTTAAAGATGAAGGGAAGAACTCAGAGACAAACCAACAAATCAAAGGTTTTCAACAAAAAAAGGGAGAAAATTTACACAAGAAAAACAATATTTTAAATGTCAAAACTTCAAATAATACAGGTCCCAATATAGACTCTGTTGAACCCTCTAGTAAAATTTTGGCTGTGTACGAGCATTCTTCAAGGTTAGAAGCCATCTCAGATTCAATTGGAGTAAGTCAAGAAACAGGGAAAAAAACTGAAGATGGATTCTAATAAAAAAGCAGGTCGCAAGACCAATCAATATCATATGGTAAAAGAAGGTGAAAAGCTTGTAGAGGAAGGTAAGATTAATGCCCTTCCCAACTTTTTTAGCCCTGGTGTTAATGAAGATCATCACTTGGAATATTAGAGGACTCAAAGGGAGTCTTTCAAAACAAAATGAAATTAGAAGAATGATTCAGATAAA
The DNA here is from genome assembly GCA_028583015.1 of Wollemia nobilis. Classification (NCBI taxonomy): domain Eukaryota; kingdom Viridiplantae; phylum Streptophyta; class Pinopsida; order Araucariales; family Araucariaceae; genus Wollemia; species Wollemia nobilis. Next base: position 973,157 of record JAQPPZ010013020.1, on the reverse strand, counting down.
TCATCCACATCTTGTTTTCCTTCAAGAAACGAAGATGTCAATGGAGGATATGGACTCAATTGCCAGTAAAATTTGGCCAGCTGGAAAAGTGGTTTCCCTCAGTTCCCAGGGGACTTCTGGGGGCATTGCTTGTCTTTGGGACCCAAAAGAGGTAGTTATTCACCATATGGTTGGCAGTTGGGGTTTGTTGGCTATAGCTATTCAAAGTAGACATTCCAACCAAATTATGTTGTGCATTACTGTTTATGCTCCGACTACTTTGGAAGAAAAAATAAGACAGTGGAAGGATATAACTCATATTATCTCTCATTTTCCTGAAGCTTGGATCTTGATCGGAGGAGATTTCAATACCATCCTCTCTCTAGATGAGAAAATGGGGGGAAATAGAAATTTGGACAAAAGCACTGACCTCATGAGCGAATATATTGCAAACCTCCATCTTGTGGACATCCAACCAGATAATGGCCTTATGACTTGGTCTAATAGAAGGCAAGGCTTAGCTTGTATAATGGAGATATTGGATAGGTTTTTGCTATCTAAAAATTTCTTAATCCATGGTCACATTCCTAAAGTGAAGACTCTTAACAATGTTGGTTCGGATCATTGGCCAGTCATGGTGGAAATGTGGAAAACCAATGTGAGTTTCTCTCCTTTTCATTTTCAATTAATGTGGCTCAGAGATAGTTCCTTTAGACCTCGTGTGCAACAATGGTGGAAGGAAGGTAAGCCTAGGCATGGGACTAAGATGTTCTATTTTGCCAAAATACTGCAATATATTAAATCCAAAATCAAGACTTGGAACTGGAAAGTGTTTGGGGATGTTCATAAAAAAAACATGAAGTTATTGCTCATCTTGAAAATTTGAATAAGAAAATCCGTTTAGATGGCCTCACAGAGAATAGAAGTGCAGATGAAATTAAACTCACAACTCAGTTAGAGGAATGGGAAAAAAGAGAAGAAATCTTATGGAAGCAAAAATCTAGAATTCAATGGCTCAAAGAAGGAGATCGAAACACAAATTTCTTCCACAAATATCTTCTAGCTCGAAGATCTCACAACTTTATTTCTTCTCTAAAATCAGATTCTGGAGATGTTGTCTATACATGGGATGGCATGAACTCTATTGTTGTTGATTACTTTTCCAATATTTTTGTTGCTACTCCTCTTGACTCAGCTTCTCAACAAAATGTTCTTCAAGCAATCCCTTCTCTTATTACTTCTGAGGAGAACTCTATTTTGACTGCTCCTGTTACTATCAATGAGCTTCAACAGGTAGTTTTCAAAATGCAAAAAGGAAAACCCCAGTGTCCCGATGGTTTTCCCATTGAGTTCTACCAAGAGTTCTGGGATATCCTTCATGTTGATTTATTAGAGGTGGTGGAAGAAGCCAGGAAAGCCAAAGAAATTTTGAAGGTTATCAATAAAACTTATATTACTCTTGTTCCAAAAGCTCAAGAGGTTGATCATATCTCAGCTTTTAGACCTATTGCTTTATGTAATGTTCTTCTCAAAATCATTACTAAGATCATGGCAGAAAGGTTGAAGCCTCTTTTGCATAAGATTATTTCCCCTGAGCAAGGGGGTTATGTGGAAGGGCGTCAAATAGTAGATGAGATAGTTCTTGCTCAGGAAGCCATCCATTCCATGGATATGCAAAAATCTCCTTCCATGTTCATTCGATTAGACTTATCCAAAGCTTATGACAGAGTGGATTGGCACTTCCTTATCAAAGTTTTGAGGCAATTTGGTTTCTCTAAGGATTGGATGGATTGGATTATGGGATGTATCTCTTCAGTTTCCTACTTAGTTCTTATTAATGGCAGGCCTTCTCAGTCGTTCCCAACTTCCAGAGGTATTAGGCAAGGTGACCCACTATCCCCTTATTTATTCATCATTCTTGTTGAATGCTTGGGTAGGACTATAACCAAAAAGAGGGAAAACAAAACCCTTGAGGGAATTACCATTGCTCATGGAGCTAGACCTATCTCTCATCTTCAATTTGTGGATGACTCTACTCTTTTAGGTAAAGCTACAATTAAGGAAGCTTCTAATATTAAGCAAATCATTAGCTATTTTTCTAAGGCTACTGGGCAATTGATCAATGAAGACAAATCTAAAGTTATTTTCTTTCATTGCTCTACCAGATAAGAATCCATGGTCTTGGATAAATTAAGATATAAGAAGACCTCCCTTCCGATCACTTACTTAGGTATTCCCATCAATATTCAAAGGCAAAAAAATAAATATTGGAATTGGTTGTTGGACAAAGTTAAGAAGAAAATTGGAAAGTGGACCAATAGGTGGCTTTCTTCTGGGGGTAGAATCACCTTGGTAAAATCAGTCCTTCAAGCTATTCCTATTTATGTATCTTCTGTGTTGAATATCCCAAAGGTTGTTCTTTGAGAACTGGATCAAATCAATCATCGTTTCCTTTGGAGTGGTACTAAGGAGAAAAGAAAATGGGCCTTGGTGAAATGGGACACTTTATGTCTTCCTAAGAATGAAGGGGGGTTAGGATTTCGGTCTTCTATTAATAACAACAAAGCTTTAGCTGCTAAATTATATTGGAGGATGTTGCATAACCCCAATGCTCTTTGGGCCAATAATCTTCGTGCTAAATATGCTGAGAACAAAAGTCCTGAAGACCTTGTTCGCTATCAACTTCCTACCAAAGGTTCTCCCATTTTAGCAGTTCTTAAGACTGGTGAGGATTTGATAAAGAAAAATTTATTTTGGATCATTCATAATGGTCAATAGGAAAATTTTTGGATAGATTCTTGGGATGGTCACAAGCCTTTGATAACTCAGTTTCCCGATTGGAGACCTTGGATGGAGGAGCTTCACCGAGCTAACTGGATAAAGGTGGCTAATTACTGTCAGTACCATACTGGTAATTCAAAGGTTGGTAGATATTGGATCCCTATTGAGGATTGGCCTATTCAAATCCTAGAAAGGCAAAGACAAGATATCCAAGGCATCCTTCATATGAGATCTCTCTCTTGGTCCCATGAAAAATATTGTTTTGGATGGAACAACACTACTAAGGGTGAGTATTCAGTTGCTCAAGGTTATTTGACCTTATGCCATAATAATCCCAACCAATCTTCTGACATATTTTCTCAGTTGTGGGCTCAAAATCTTTGGCCTAAGGTGAGGTTCTTTACTTGGCTTTTATTGCATCGTAGGGTGCTTACGGGTGAGCAACTTATGAAGCGTGGTTTTCATGGCCCTTTTAGATGTGAAATGTGTGAAGAAAATGTAGAAACTCTCAGCCATATTTTTATTGAGTGTACTTTAGCCTCTGAGCTATGGAGGAGAATGGCCACTTTACTTGGCTTACATTGGTCCAATTTTTTTACTTTTGAACAACTTTGGAGGGATTGGCCTAATCAAGAGGGTGTTGATCATTTTATTAGGCAGTTAGTTTGGATGGGTTCTACCATTCTTCTTTGGAATATCTGGAATGAAAGGAACAACCAAATTTTTAATCAAGATAGGAAGGATATTCACTATATTTGGCAAAAGACCATAGCCAACTTAGTTGAATCGATCCATCAACTCCTTAATCACCCCCAAAACTCCCACCAAAGATGGGATCAAGTGATGCAAAGATTGAAGATTAAATCTTCTAAGGGCAACCAACTTAAAGGGAATGTGAGTATTTGTAAGATGGATAGGACAAGAAATTGGCAACCTCCTCCTAAGGATTTTGGAAAAGTCAATACTGATGGAGCCTCTAGAGGGAACCCTGGAAAAGCCAGTGTGGGAGGAATTGGTAGACTTTCAGATGGCTCCCTGGTTTTTACTTTTGCTAAGAATTTGGGTATTCTTTCCAATAACCTTGCTGAGGGGTATGGTATCCTCAGAGGCCTTCAAGAGGCTACTAAGGTTGGATGGGAAAAGGTGTTAGTTGAGTCTAACTCTCAACTCATGATTAATATTTTGAAGACTCCTAAGAATCATAAGGTTGATTGGAGAATAAAGAGAATTATTGAGAAGATTCAATTAATCCAGATGGGATTTTTGAAAGTTGATTACAATCATGTGGTCAGAGATCAAAACAAGAGTGTTGATGCTTTAGCTAATTGGGCTTTGGACAAAGGTGATCTTACTTGTTATGGCCACCCTCCTAGATGGTGGGCTTCACAAATAAGGGAAGCTCTTCTTTCTATCATTTATTTGGATGGCTCCAGTTCTGAAGGTACCTAGTTTCTTCTTGCTTTATTTTTGCTTCTCTTTTATTCGATCAGGTTATTTTAGTTCCCTAGCTCATTCTTTTATTTCTTTTGTTTCCTCTGTTGATTCTTGCCTTAATAGTCTTCTGGTCTAGAAAGGTCATTGTTATGTTCAATTTTTTTTTTTTTTTTTTTTTGTTTAGTTTTTTAAGGTGTGTGTTCTTTTGTTTTGTTTTGTTTTTGTGTTCTTTGTGTTGTTTTTTGTTGTTCTTGTGTTTTTGTTGTTTTATGTTTTTTTTTTATGTTTTTTGTTTTGTTCTTGTGTTTTTGTCGTTCTTGTTCTTGTGTTTTTGTTTGTTTGTGTTAATTCGTGTTTTTATGTGTAAGTGTTTTCTATGTTTTTTGTTTTTGTTTATTGTCTATTGTTGGTTGTTTTTTATTTTTATTTTTATTTTTTTATTTTTTTTTAGGGTTTGGTTGTGTTTATTTTTCAGTTTTTTTTTTGGTTATGTCTTTGTAGTGTTCTGTTGTTTTTGTCATGTTTGTGTTTTGTTATGTTGTTCTTGTGTTTTTTCTATGTGGTTCGTGTTGTGGTTTTTTTTATCTTATTGTGTGTGTGTTTGGTTGTGCTTTTGTTTTTGACACACTCAAGGAGCATGTTTTTTATTTTATTTTATTATTTTTAGTGTTATTTATTTATTTTTATTTTTTAAATGGTTTTGTGTGTTTGTTTGCTCCTTGAGTATGTCAAAGGTGGTAGGCCAGGTCCGAGTCCTGGGCATTTTTGGTGGAATGGATACCCCTGCCTCCTTGGGTCTTACCCGAAAGTGGCATCCCTTCTGGGGATGTTTTCCATAAATAATATATATATATATATAACACTTTGCTAATCCAATAATTATAATTTTAATGTTTTTTTTTGTTACTATATGAAAAACCTAAGTTTATGGATTATATTGCTTTCTCTATATAGTAACTTTTAACACTAAAAGGAAATGGAACGAAGTCTAATGGTGAAGTGATTTACTTTCCTTGCGGAAAGTAGAATTCAGTTGGCCTTTTATTACTCTAGCGCTAAAATTTTTCCATATTATTAATTTTTTTTTTACCGGTGGTCCTTGTGGGGTCTCTTGTGGGGTCTATTTAATTTGGAAAAATTATTATTGTTATAATGGGGGCATGTGCTAAAGAGGATTCCTCTTGGGATGGGCAAGGGAAAGGAAGATACACATCATCCCCAAGCAAATTTCAATATTCCGACCGAAAGCTAAAGCAATTATAAAATGGGGCCTATTATCATTTACAGGGAAATAGTACGAAGTTGATTTACATTTTTTAGGGAGTTGGTTGGTAAGTTTAGGATTTAAATTATAGGAATTGCATCCATCAAATTTATTTATTTTTTGTTTTATAGTCCAATGTGAAATGGATCACTAGGTGCTAGGTTTTGTACCATTGTCATCAATGAAATGGACCACCACGCTCTTGGACTTTGTATCATCGTCGTCTGTTTGGCATACACTCAACCATCAGGTGCTCATCGTCATCAACGAAATGGACCACCAGGTGGTTGGGATTCGTACCGTCATCGTCTATATAGCATACATGCAAACACCGGATGCTCGTGCCATCATCGTCTATCCCATACACTCAAAGGATTCAGATCATACTACTACCTTTGTCTTTACAACATGTTTCCCCCAAACTTTGAACCTAGGTCTTTTCTTGATAAGTGTCTAACTAAACTAGCACTTACTAATCCACTTAACCTTTGAAGCTAAAAGGTTTATGATAATTCACTGGAATTTATACTGGAATTGCATGAATCTACACCATATAAATCCACACCGTAAAGATCGTGTTCTTTAACTGACTACCATTCGTGCGACGAAGGTGGAAAGTAGAATTCAGTTGACCTTTTATTACTCTAGCGCTAAAAATTTCCCATATTACTTTTATTTTGTCGGTGGTCCTTGTGGGGTCTATTTACTTTGGAAAAGTAATTATTGTTATAATGGGGGCATGCGCTAAAGAGGAATTATTTCCTCTTGGGATGGGAAGGAAAAAAAGATAGACATCATCCCCAGCAAATTTCAATATTCCGACCAAATGCTAAAGCAATTATAAAATGGGGCACTATCATCATTTGGAGCTGAATAGTACGAAGTGTATTCGTTAAATGATTTACGTCGTGTGCCTTGTTGAAGGGAGAAAGTTGAATTGTTTTTGGCTGAAAGTTGAATTGTTTTTGCTGTGTTTTTATATGCATAAGAGAATGCGGTAATATTTACAATTTTTATTATTAAATATAATTTAAAAATATTATTTTTTATAATTTAGATTAGTATTTAATAATTTAGTTAGTCTAAAAGAGTATAATTGAAACGAAATTGTATAAATCCGCACCTTACGGATTACATTCTTCAATTAACCGCCTTACATCAACTTAAAACGAAGTCTAATGGTAAAATGTTTTACATTCCTCGACGAAGCTGGAAAGTAGAATTTATTTGGCTTTTTTGGTCGTTGGAAACACGTCTTTTGTGGGAGCAAAATTTTGGAATTAGATTTCATGCTTGGGGTTTTATTGTCAAAATCATTCGGGAGTCAGCCCTATCCACGTCAGTTAACCTAACAAACCATCGATTAGATTTTGCATATCTACAACATATGAGGGGAGAGATTTGAACTTGGGACCTCTCTTTTTCAACTTGAAAGTTTTAACTATCCACTTGTTCTCCAAAAACAATTCCTCTACATAAACAAATAATTCAATTAACTTTAAAGCTAAAAATTTCCTATATTACTTTTATTTTGTTGGTGGTCCTTGTGGGGTCTAAAAGTCATTATTGTTTCCTATATTACTTTTATTTTGTCGGTGGTCCTTGTGGGGTCTAAAAGTCATTATTGTTATAATGGGGGCATGTGCTAAAGAGGAATTATTTCCTCATGGCCAAGGAAAAAAAAAAATAAACATCATCCCCAAGCAAATTTCAATATTCGGACCAAATTCTAAAGCAATTATAAAATGGGGCACTGTCATTATTTACAGCTGGGAAATAGCACGAAGTGTATTCGTTAAATGATTTACATTCCTTGCCTTGAGTTGAAGGAAGAAAGTAGAATTCATTTGCCTGTTTTATATATATAAGAATTGGTAACATTTATAATTTTTTAAATTTTGAGGTTATTTTTTATAATTTTTATTTTATCTCGTGGTTATTTAGTTTGCTATGAACTGAATTATCAGGTGTTCAAGATTCATATTGTCATAGTTAGTTTGGCACATATTCAGAGGATTCAGATCAGACTACTACCTTTGCAACAGGCTTCCCCCAAGGTTTGAACCTGAGTCTCTTCTTAGTAATTGTCCAACCAAACTAGCACTTACCAATCCACCTAGCCCTTGGGAATAAATTCAATTAGATTTTTATTAGCCTCCTGCTCCAAAATTTACATTTTTATTTTGTCGATGGTTTCAAAATGTTGAGGGGATTCTATTTAGTTATTGAATACATTTTATAAAGTTTTTATTTATTTATTATTGTAACAACCCAAGTTTATTCACTTGGTTGTCTTTACTCAATCAAATAAGAAGGTAAGTAAGAAGGTTATTTTTTTTTTTGTTTCAACCTACATTTGCTAAGGTTTAACCATCAAGGTTTCAAGAAATATTTGTTCACCCAATTTATCATTAAGATAAAATTTAAGTAGTACGACATATTAAACCAAAATATTTTAAATTGCTGCATATAGTCATCCAAGTGGATGAGATAGGCCACATCTCATAATTGTGTCATTCTGTGGATTCAAAAATCTTATTTATCATCCTTGTTTGGCATGAGGGTCAAACCATGACAGGGGTTGTTCTTTAGGGCCCATAACACCTAAAGAATTGATGCTTGCTTCTCCATCCCAAAACATTCCAAACCTTCGAATTTTAGTCGTTCATGTTCGACACATTGAACGTAAGGATTCTAGTGTAAATATGCCATGTGCTTATCTGATTGTCCCTAATTATCAGAGTCAAATAAAGTCTTGCCAATATACTGGCCTAGGTCTTGATCACACATACTTGATGTAACTCACAATAGTTTATCCCATACCAAACGTCGAGGCTAAATATTAGCTAAGTTACCCTGGTATGGGACTTATCACAGGTATGGGACTTATCACAGTTTTATCAAGCAACAATCTTGAGATGACGTCTCATACCACCTTCTCTTTAAAAGGTAGACCCAGTCACTTTTTTCAACCAATTTGTCAATCTAGTAATTGCTCTCAATCTAGTTGTGTGCATACACACACCTCAACAAATTGGGTTGTTTTTTTTTTCTAAAGACATCCTTATCACTCCGATGCTTTAGTTCATAGGTAGGATAAAGTAATCTTAACTTCAAACTTAAGGTCTTAGAAAACCCCTATGAAGATCACTCAACCTAAGCTTCTCAGGTAATGGTTAGGTAAGATTTACCCTTATTAAAGGTTTATTGCCAACCCTTTTTATACAACAAAAAAAATATCATCATGCTAATTAATACTTTTACAAGCATATAAAACACAAACTATGCTACTTCATTTGATACCACAACCTTCACGTTTTTAGGCATAAGACCTGCGAAATTACTTTCACTAAGAAACAAAGTGGATACTTTCAAGTGAACTATAAAAACTCTTATGCAACTTATAATTTTATCTTCAACATAATCAAGGAAAGTATTCGTAAGAAGAGAATTTCTTTGACTAGTCAACATAAAAGAAGTTAGCTCTATTCATAATTAAACTCATCATGTAATTCAATACTACATTTTCAGCCATCTGTGAGGTTCACTTACCTACATGGTTTTCAATATTTTTGCTTTGGAAAGAGTTCAATTCCGTCTATAAAGAAGAATGCCAATTCATAATAAAACATACATGTTCATTCCATTTGTCCAAAGGAGTAAAATATTTTATTGGAATATTTAAGACCTGCATTCAAGAGTCTCTTTGTTCTTTGTTCACGACACTCAAGAGTCTCTTTGTTCATGACACTTAGGTCCTAAAGATTTAGTATTCAAATTTAAAGGAAGGATGCTTCATCCAGTGCCTAACTCTTTTCTAAACAAAATTTTAAAAGACTTAAACTTTGTAGTTCATGAAGAGCTTCCAAAGATAATATTTCATTTAAACAAACAATATACATGTAGTTCAACCATAATGAACATTGAACGTAGACAACACTGCTCATAAAATACACTTATCTTTTTCATAACATTAACCAAATAAAGAATTACACTTTTAACAATTTTTAAACATTTCAATCAGTACATCATTGACCAAAATATAGAGACGTAACATGGTGAACTTCTGCATAGCTTTACTAAAGTCTGCCAGTGACTCGCTATACTAAACTTTAAAGATAATACACATGCAATACTAAACACCCTTCTCCAAAATGTTACATAATATGGTCATTGTTAAACTTGAAACAACACTTCCAAGCACAATGAAATGACTTTGAATTCAACAAAGAGTTTGGGTTTCGAGCATGGACGACACAAGACCTTCATCGGCTCAACACAACTTCCTTCTTTCTTAGATGTCGTCCGAAACCAAATACAACCAACTTGAAAGAATTTGGGTTTGCATATATAGTGGGATCATATTATGGCTAATTTCTTAGATGCATGCATTCCTAAGTGTAACTCTCATTCAAACAACAAACATGCAATCTTTTTTTTATTTGTTGTACATCAGTCAAGGCATAAATTCCAACGTAACCAAGACTTCTACTCCGTCCAAAAAATGCTCAACATAGCACATAAATACTCCATGTTATATTACTAGCTAGTCACCTAGTATACATTTTCCCTGTGCAATGTCAAAATTCATTGTTCTTTTTCCATTCAAGCATAGTGAGCATGGAAAATTTATATATATATATATATATATATATATATATATATTTAAAGCGAAAAACCCCTTGCGGATCCGCCTTGGTCTGAGAGACCATGAACAGGGAGTTCTACACCATCAAAGTCACCCAGGAGTCACACCCGACCCTACCCGCACCAACATTATCAATTAGATTTTGGATACCCAATTCAAATTTTTGGTAGTGGAGATTTGAACCTGGGACCTCCCTTGGAGGATTGCCCTCTTCTCTCCAACTCACCTATAATGCCTGGGTGAAATGTTTATATATTTTAAAATATAAGTAAACACAACATTATGTGCAATCTATCCTCTATACTTCCATTTGGCAACCAAGGAATTCATTCCATGCAGTCTAGAAAACATTATGTGCAGTTTATCATTTACACTTGCAATTAGCAACCAAGGAATTCATACCACACATAATTCATTAAAACATTATGTGCAGTCTATCCTTTGTACTTGCAATCAGCAACCAAGGAATTCATACCACACAGTCCATGTTTTTTAGAAGTAAGCTTAATCAACCAAAATTCTACGCATTCAAGAAAACCACCTGGTTATTTCTCGTTGAAGACTTCACTGCCTTCCTCTTGCTTCTGCACCTGTAACCTTTCCTTCAGAAACTATTGTAGTTCTCTTCTCCTGTTTCCAAAATCTGTCATCTTTCCTTTTTTCATTTTGCTTTCTCCACATTTTTCGTTCACTTCTTCAACCTTTTCGAATGTCAGGTAGAAAGAGGGTCCAAATAATTATGGTGCCACTATGTTTGGTTATGCACGATATTGCCAACATTACTTCATACCATACTTACCAACATACCTCAATTTGGATTAAAAATTTAAACATTGGTTTCCTTTTAGTTTTATTCGATCGATAAGCCAAGCATATAAAGTCAAACAAATCAATGTTTTAAAATAACACACAAAAAAACATTTCCATACTATGTTTTAATGTTTATGCATTAAATGATTCCATTGCCTACACACACACACCCACATATATATGTATATCTGTTGTCATATATTATGCATAAGTCAAAAAAATAAAATAAGAGGTGGCTCCCAAGATCATCACCATACACATAATACAAACACGCTCTATCCTTGAGTCAAAAAAACAATTATTTCTTCCAAGCAAGCAGTCACACTAACATTAGATCAAAATTCTACATGAAATGCAGGTGTGCGAGCATCCATGTACTCGCAAGCCAAATCATCACTTCCTTTTCTTATCCTTTTTCCCTGTTGATTGGCTTCTTTCCTTTTCATCTTGCAACTATCCTTGATGTATAGGTTTGGAGATCCTAAAACCCCTTTTTACCCTAATAAAAAAATGTTTTTTATAGTCTAGACAGGGACACCACAATGGAAAAAGGTATTTGGCCATCCTAGTGGAGACCCAAGTTTAATTCATGGGGAGGGTAGCCCCTAATTTACCCCTAGCTTTTCAACCTATTAAACAAAAATTACATAATATATAAGGCAATAGTTTTCCAAGCCTACTAGGTTTCTTTCAAAGTAATTGAACCAAAAATATCAAACAAGGAAACATTTAACTATTATCATAAGACACCTCTCATAAGCATCTTTTATGACTAGTCATACTTACATGAAAATTGACTATGACTTTTTAACATTCATTACCAACTATTGATCTTGCAAATCATTTGGTAGCAAAGCATGTTGACTAAGTTATAGGTTCAATTATTACTAGGCCTCCCTTGCCCTTGAGCTAGATGCAAAATTTCCATAAGTAGATGTCATACCTTTGTGGCCATCCCATTTATACCATGATTTGGTAAAACCTAACATAAGAGATTTGGATAGAAGCCAATACATAAATTAATAGGCATTTATTGCAATGAAGATTTTGTTAACCACCTGAACTATCTCAATGAAGGAAGGAACTTATAAGGCCAAAAATCAATAATTTTATAGTTCAATAAGAGAGACATATATACCAAAGATGATGTCAAGGTAATTAATAATGGATCCTTTGAATATAACTTTCCTATATTTAAGGATATCAAACTACATAGGATTAAGATAAGTATAAAGCACCTCTATTTAAGGTCACAAAATTTTTTATTGATGGTTTAACTTTACCCTCTATAACAAGTTGAAGGGACATATCTTATAAAAAAAAGTATCAAATTTCTTAGAGATATTTGGTATCAAAGTGCATAGGGTTGGTTGTCTTAGCAGATTATAAAATTTGTTTTCTTGCTTCCTTTATCCTATAAGAATACCTATATCTACATATTAGTGTCCATTTTAAACAAGGTTTATGTCATGATGAAGATCAATACCACTAACATCTAGAAGAACTAGAGGTAGAGCAACAACCACCAGGTCCAATAATTGTCAACCAAGTTTATCTATTAGCCTTTTATTCCTATGTTTGTTGGCATAAAATAACTTAATTAGAAGTAGAACCTATGATTCCTAAGAATAGTTGGCCTTACCTTATCAACCAAATTTGGAAATTACCATTGAAATCACAATCACATATCCTTTCTTAAAGATTCATACATCTAAAAGTCCTCATTGCTACCTCCTTATATAAATTCCATATATGCTATATTGACTACTAGTTTTGCTCTCAACCCAAGACTATTGTTCATACCTTTTGGTATTATAAGATAGTAAGATGTCTTTGTGACTATGTATTTTTTTTTACTTTACCTTCTTCGACAACTCTGCTAGCTAGATGGTGAAAGTGTATTTTAACTTATGATCAAGTTCAACATTATGTGATGCAATCTTGTAAAAGCCTATGAGCAATCATTATAGAAATATATTTAATTTAATTTAATTTATTATTTTGTTATATAAGCCCTATGGGCCATGGGTAACCTTGTTATGGATAAACCCACCTTATAACTTATAACCTAAATTCCTCTTTTTATGTTGGATTAGATTAACTTAATTTATATAATTGAGATTTTGGTATTGGTATAATTACCCATATCACTCCATCTATTGTGTCAAAGTATTATAATTATTATCTATGAATAATATAATGATTGTTTATGTTGCATCCAAGTGCCCACTATATATTTAATTCTTTTATCTTTTTTTATACTTTTTGTACAAGCTTTAAGTAAATGGATTATTTCTATTTATTTACAGAAATAGGTGTATATTCCAACATGGTATCAAAGTGGGTATAAAGCTTCATAACTTGGTCACATAGAAAGTTGAACCTCCAATATTTCTTTCAACTTCTAGGATGAGATGCTTCTCAAACCTTCATAAGAACCTTCAACAAAAGAGGCAAAGGGAAGATCCAAAATTTTCTTTCTCTAATTATTCTAATTTTTTAAGAGTTTACACCTAGTCTAGGTCATGTTCCATTATTACTGGAATATTGTGTACCTATTTCACACAGATCCAAACTACTCATAGTAGAAGTATCACAATTTTGATTTCAAAAGGATATATTCACTTCTTTTTGAAGTATCAAATATTGTTTCATCACAAAGAGGACTTGGTTCCATTTTGAAGGAGAAATAATTGTGATGTCTTCATCCCACTTGGAAGCTTTGGTTCCTTGGATAGAAGAAGAGTTCTTTGAGATCAATGCAGCGGTCATATTTGCTCAAAGACTTATTACAAGTGGAAGGACATCTCATTTTATTATTTTCTTCAAATCCTTTTACCCTATTAGAAAAATATTATGATATATTATGCAATCATAATCTTTGGTTTACATTTATGAGAGATATAGTTGCATTTGTTACTATTGCAAAATATTTTGAGTCTTTTGAAGGTAAACAGGAAAAGGATTTAGAATATGCATTAGTCAGCCTTTCTTCCTTCACTTAGCTATTATTTTAGCTTATTCATGAAGATATAATCTTTCATGCTCTCTTCTTTCTTCTATTATTTGTCTAGGTACACTTGGAATTTTTTAATATCTCTTTATATAAATATATCACTAAAATTCTAAAGCCTCTTTTGGAGATGAAAATTAGGTGGCCTAAGGGAAAGTTGAAATTTCTAAATAAGGTGAATTATGTTGTAAAATGGAAAGTTATGCTTCCAAGCCTTGCCTTATGTGACTATAGAATACTGGAGAAATTTTTAGAGGGCGTAATATTGGCACTTATTCCTCACATGAAATCATTGCAAAGGTGTTCTTTGGATATGTGTAGGAGTATATGATATTAGAAGTGATGACTATTGTCTAGACTAAGGAGATTCTTATGTAGAATTATTTTCATATCAATGGATTTCTAGATGATGAGGGGGATCCAAATGAGCCTTCCTCAAGTGATGAGGGACACTAGAGAATCCATTATGAGGAGGAGATATTAATTTTACTAATAACATCTCCCCTTGGTCCCTCAATTAATATTATGAAAGGGTATTGAAATTATACTCTTAATTATGGTCAAGGAAAACATTGTATAATGAGATCTTGTATAGGCCTTTGGGCAATGATTATACAAATGTATTTAAATTACTTTATTATTTTAGTATGTAATCCCTATGATATGTGGTTATCCATGTTATAGTTAACCCACATTATAACTTGTAATTAACCTAAATTCCTCTTGTTATGTCAACTTAGGTTAACTTAATTTATGTAATTAGGGTTTTGGTATTGGTATAAATACCACCCACCACTCCATCCATTGTATTAGAGTGTTGTGATTATTATCTATGGATAATATAGTGATTATTTATGGTGCATATAGGTATCCACTATATATTTTTTCTCCTTTGTCCATTTTATGTTTTTTATAGGATTTGAGTGGATGGATTGCTTCTGTTCACTTTTAGAAATAGGTGTAATTTCCAACACTAGAAGATTGCTCTTCTAAGATTTTTTTAGTTGATAGACACAATATAGTCTAGAATGTATATAGATTATGCACTATTCAATTTATCTAGAAGTGGAGATGTAGTAGGGTGTTTACAAGAGCATAAACCCTTCTTGGGCTAGCTTTTTCTACTCTTGTGAGTGAAATTTTATATGTATATTGCTCATCCTTAAGGGTAGTCACAAAACCAATAACAATTTTATACATGATATTAATGGGAGGGTCCAATTGCTTTAATAGAATTTTAGTTCTATGATGAGGGAGTCTCAAACTATCCACACCCAAAACACTATCATTGTTGTTATCATCTTCAATATAAACAAAAAATCTCCTAGACTACCCGATGTCACTTCCATCATAAATATATCATAGTCATTTGATCATCCTACTAAGATAATCAACATGCTCATGGGACAAATTGACATGTTTAGTCTCTTCTATTTTTTGCTTTCTTAGTATTGTGTGGCCTGGATGCATCAAGTGATATATTCTCTCATTTTGGCTATGTCTAGATCATTTTAGTCAGCTTCATAGTGTTTAGTTGTGTCTACTACATAGTAGTATTAGGACTTATATTTAATTTTTTCTAAATTGTAACTATGTTAGGACTAGTTATTTTGATTCTTTTATTGCTTAGTGAGGGCCTTATATTTTCTAGTTCTATTATTGCTAACTAGAGGCAACTATTGCATTAATATTTTGCTTTTTGTTGTTGATGGATGAATAACTAATTGTTTTTTGTGTTTATTTTTTAAGGATTTTACGGGATTGAAATGGGTCCCAATTGTATTACATCACCACATAGTGGTATTATTATAACTTAGTAATTATGCATGTATTGCTTAGAAATATTCGAAACTTGGCCTCCTCCTTGGAATCTAAGGAATTTAGTAAGTTGAAATAATGTTATTTGATATTTCTTTATATTTATAACTAAATTTTACTAATAGTAATATAATCAACATCTTCAATTAAAAAATACATAATAAAAATTAAACACATTATAAATAAAAAACTTTCCTTTTAGTTTATATGTGATTTTAGTTGCATTATGTGTAGCTTCATATGGTTGTGTTTATCTCCAATATAAATGGAAAAATTGGCATTCTACTAGATGCTATTGTCATCACCAGTCTCTCATAGTTGGTTGATCATCTTACTAAGATGATAAAGATACTTGTGAGATAAAATACACATGTTTAGCCTCTTGTTTTTTATTTTCTTGTTATTGTGTAGTTTGAATTCATCTAGTGCATAGTTGTGTTAGGAGTTAATTTAACTCATTGTGTTTAGAGCATAAATATTTTAGGATTGACTCTTTTGATTCTTCCTTAGGAAAAATACAGTGTAACTGTGTTTAGGCTACCTTATTTGAAAAACTAGTTCCTAGAATAAAATCGATATGATGACTTATGTGCCGCATTGGTGGTAAACCTTATAGTAACTCTTTTGGTAAAATATCTTCAAAAATAGAAAGTATTTAACTCACTTTTGATTGTGTTTTATCTTCCTCCTCCATTATCCCAACTTATATAAACTTAGTTATGCATGCATAATATTCTCCTTTCATTGTATCTCTCAAAAATTGCTTACTAGTAATAATGCATACTCTAGGACAATTGTCAACATATTTTTCTCCCTCAAAGTACTGATTGTATATTTTTTGCTATTATTTATGATAGTTACAGTATTCAATCTTCCATCATGCATAGCCTTTCAATAAAACTACCATGGTCTACTAAACAATACATGACATGCATCCATTGGCATGATGCCACACAATACCGAATCCTTGTATGAACCAATTTGGAAATTTACAACACAATGCTCACTCACCAAGATGATATACCATTTTTAAAGCATGCATAATTTGTAAGGATTTGGATGCTTCCTTAATTTTAAACCTAGTTTTTCAACCATCTTCATAAATATGAGATTATTCATGCTTCCACTGTCAACTATAACCTTGCAGCACTTGTTGACAAACTTACATACAACCTGAAATAAACTCCGTCTTTGGGCTAACTCCTTATCTTCTTTGGATAGTTTTAGAAATATTATTTTTATGAGCAATGATTCTCTCTATTTTGGTTCTTCTATTCTCTTTGGATATGCAACAACTTCTTCATTTGCATGAGACATGTGATTTTGATACTCATTTCCTTAATTGCTAGTCTATTGTATTTGAAGATATTCAAAGGCTTTATGTCTGGATCTTTCACATTGGTAACAATTACCGATTATACCTCTACATATTCCTCTACCAAAAATACCTTGGACTCTTGATGTTCACCTCTTTCATGTCTTATTTGACTAAAATGTCTCTCCCTTATAGAACTTTCTTCTCCACCATAAGCTTGTTGCATTCTGCCACTATTGGGTTGATTTATCCCAAGGGATGACTTTCCTTTCCCTTTATTATTGCTTTGTTGCTTTCAATCCAAATTTTATTCCACCTTGAGTGCATATTGATATGCATATTCAATTAATTTCATTTGGAACAGACACTTTTCATCTTGTATGGTGAATCTTAAGCATTTGACATGCCTTGCAAATTTTTACTCATCATCTTTAACATGACCAGCCCTTGTGGCCACTTGTAGAATTATTTGGTATACTCCACCCCCAACTCATTTTGATTGATATTTTATAGATTCCTAAATAAACCAATATTACAATCAATAGATAAAAGCTTTGATTTTATATTGGCAACAAATATATCCCAAGTTTATATTTTCTCCTTGAATTTTCATTGCCTTTCAATACATACACACATGAAACTTTTCATATTCACATGATTATTAACCTTTTCAATTACATAAAATCTTTATCTCTTCATACTCATGAGAGATTTAACTCCTAATATTTCTATCTTACATAATAATAAATCTCACATTTTTACATAAAGATAAATTCTATCATGATTGTTCATAACTCACTTCTAAACAGGACACT
Organism: Wollemia nobilis; assembly: GCA_028583015.1. Taxonomy (NCBI): domain Eukaryota; kingdom Viridiplantae; phylum Streptophyta; class Pinopsida; order Araucariales; family Araucariaceae; genus Wollemia; species Wollemia nobilis. Next base: position 955,280 of record JAQPPZ010013020.1, on the reverse strand, counting down.
TCACTCACATAACTCACACTTCCTAACATGACACCTCACACACACAAATCCACATTTATTTACATAATACAACTTATATTTAATAATATGAAACCTACTATCAAAACAAATATTAATCACATCCTAGAATATACTATTTAAAAGGTCCTTACAACATTATTGCAAGGTACCAAATCATGTAATACCTCCAACAGAAGGATGGGGCTCTTGGTGTGATAACGTTTTATATAGACAAGATCTATGACACTCATGTTAGTAGCATTATGGATCACAAGTAATAAATTTTTAAATTTTAGGGATTTATCTGAATGCTTTGATTTCACACAAATTAGTAGATCAAAGGTGGAGCTTTCTATCTTGACAATGGCCTTATTTAATACCATTGATAAGTACATCACTCAATTCAATAAGTTGAAAGATGATATCCACGCTGCTGAATGGATTCAAAAGAAGAAGAAAAGTGGATAGGAATTTGAAATCAACAAGGAAAACATTAAGCTTCTCAAAATTATGTTTAATAATATTTTTGAGACATATAAGAAATTTTCCATTATATTGGAGATGTTTCATGTCTATGTTTGTAAATTTTATCCCCCTCCAATTTATGAAGTGTTCAAGTACTTTATTTTCTATTAGGCTTAAATATAATGGTATAATAATCATCCTTTCACCATTTAGTCCCATGTAAAAGAAGTTATTAAGATCGAGTTTGACTAAAAATCAAAGCAAGGTGAGAAGAAAATGAATAATCCCCTTAAAAATTTAATTTATACTTTTTAAAGGAAGGAAGGAAACAAATCAAATTTTTATTGGGTATGCATTAAGAAGCTTGAGAAAGTAGCCAAAAATGAGGATTTTGTTGTTTCTTGTTGGAGTATATTACATTATTAGGTACATGTCAATGTACCACCTTGGGTACATTATTAGATTAGGAGTTAATCATAGATTAAGGTTTAAGTAGTTACTTCAAGCAAGTAATAAATGCACAAGTGTTAGAATGTGCAATGATGTAAATGTGCATGTAGTCCACATGTACATGAGTCATAGGATAGATATATGAAGAGTCATGGGTAGAGTAAAGACCAAGGCACATATCTTACTATATATAGGCCTTTAAGGTGAGTGATATAAAAAGAGAGACAATGTTACTATAGAGAGCTAGTTTATAGTAGTGAGTAGGTATAATGTAGTCCATAAAAAATTCAAGAGTGTTCAAGTCCTCTATTATATTACATTGTACTATTTTCATGAGCTTTCATTAATGACATCTTATTGAGTTATTGTAAAATTTTACCTCATTATTTTCCTACATATTATAGTGCCATTATTATATACTTATCATAGCTTACTTATTTACATATTGTGGTTGCATTTCCATTAATATACATCCTTAAAATCTAACAGTTGTATCAAAGCCACAATATATCGATATGAAATAGGGAGAGCCATAAGAGAGATTGAGAGGAGAACAAAAATATTATTTTTAGAATTTTTGAAAATTACATTTGGATAGAGTCTTTCCATAGGGTTATGTTGTGGTTGTTCCACAACATACCCCAAAATTGGGGACCCACCTTTTTGTTTTGATGTCCGGGTGTTTGCATTTCATTTTTAGTGTCTAATCCTTCGTTTTGTCGTAGGTTTTGCAATTGTGGTCGGTTCTTGTTGACAATATTTTCTTGTCGACGATATTTTATTGTCGACAACTTTTTCTTGTCGACAATATTTTCTTGTCGACAACTTTTTCTTGTCGACGATATTTTATTGTCATCATTTTCTTGTCGACGATATTTAATTGTCGACAACTTTTTCTTGTTGATGACTTTTGTCGTCATTTTCTTGTTAACGACTTTGTGGTCATTTTCTCGTCGACGTTTCCTTTTTTATCGTCAGTTTGTGTGTCGGCAAGTTTGTTTTGTCAGTGTTATCGTTTGAGAGTTTGATGTCCAGTTGTTAAGTTTTATTTCATTTGTTTGGGTCAAAGAATAGAAGATGAAAATAACAAATGAATTTAAGTATATACATCTCATTAGCCTTATGTTTTATGCAGGCCTTTAAACCAAAGAGCATACAGCGTGAAGACGCGAGGATACGTGGCGACCAACAAGGAAAGGCTATAGGGTGCACCACGCGGGAAAATGAGACAAGAAGGCCTCATTGGCATGAACGGACGGGGCCCACATCGACCCAGATCAATGCACAATGACAATGGGAGACCTGGTGTGTAGAAACTATGAACCAATGGCATCTATTCTTGGCTCCACGGTGAGGTTTCATTGGTCTTCATCAGCGGATACTCTCATTAGCTTACACGATAACGACAGGCTATGACGGCGGTCGTACATGGTTACGAAAGGGTTCGGGACACTACACAATTTCAACAGACGATAAGCTTGGCGGACAGGATAGCGGTGTGACAAGAGTTTCGATGGAAAACATAGTGCCCATGATAGACGCCAATGCAGATGACACAGTAGGTTACAGAAGAAGGCATTATTTTTAGGTCTTGCATCCATGGTCTTCGGAAAGACTAGCACAGGAGAGTTCGGCCAGAGATGAGCACAGTGATTGTTATGGTGAGTTGGGCAAAGTATCACGATGATTCTGAGTTCACCATGCAAAGGGGATGGCGGCGATATTCAGCAACCTCGAGTGGGATAGCGGCAGAGAACGAGACGACGAGTTTCAGGGAAACGCAGGTATAGGTTTTGGGTTGTGCAGTGACTTTCGGCGTGGAGTCCTATGAGAATAATTCTAAATTTACAAGGGAGCATCATGCGTTATAAAATGAATGGTTTTTATATGTTATAATGGCCCTTTTAAATAAAGCAAAGACTTATTAATCTATGTTTTATTCGTATCAATTAGAACCATGGCCATATTGCTATTAAAGGACCTCCACGTGACAAGAGTATGGGGAAGTAAAAAAAAAAATGCATTGAAAGCGTTATGGAAGAGGAGAAAAGCCAGTGGCTTTAAATTTTATGAATTTGGCATGTGTGTTTTAACGAATGGAAAAGGAAATAAGGTAAGGGGATTAAAATTATGAAACGCTCCAAGCATCGAGACGTTATGAGAAAGGAAAACAAAACAGACAATGAGTTTTCAGGAATGAAACGAAACTGTTGGAAGCCAAATGAAGAGACAGAGAAGGAAAAGAAAGAGTCGAACCTAAATGTTAAATAGGTCATTGGAGGATGAAAAAGGGGCTGGAATTTTTGGGCATGGCCAAATGCGGCAGATTTTGATGTAATGTAAAACTTGAAATATAATTTGAATGCTAAAGCTTCTCTTCAGAAATTTCAGGCCTTGTTAGCAAGAAAGGATGAGAAATTTTCTGCATGCTTCATTTTAACTGTTCTATTTTTCTCCTTTCAGATTTCAGATTTGTAAATGAAATTCATGCCATTGTTTTGGGTTATTTCATGTGAATGTCTGCAATCTGGAAATTATTTTAAACCCTAGGAGCCAACACCTAGTTTACTTTGATTGTGTTTGTTTTGCAGGTCAAATAGGCTAGGTTGCATGTACGAAACTCTCACATATTCGGTTTTGCAGGATGGGGTGCTATCAAACTGAAGGAGCTTTTTGCATTGCTGCATTTTCAGCAATTATTTTGATGCAAAATTTTAATTTTTTTGTTTTCCAAAATTTTAATTTCAGAACTTTTTCTTATTTTCAGGCATTAAAATAAACAGTAAAAAAATTTAAAATCAAAAAAATAATTGCACCATTATGTAGAGCACCTATCATACTTCCATTACGCACTTTGAAATTTCATTTTTGGAGTTGTTTAGTATTTTTAAAAATTCATCGAAGTTCTTGTTTTGTTACAGATTTTAAAAATCCGAAAATAGAAAATTTCCATTTTAAGGTCAAATTTCATTTTTTCAGTTTTGTTTTGCACTCATGAGCCTATGATGACATTCCCTTCATGAAAATTCCAATTTCATTGAAGGAGTTATGTTTTATGGCATTTTCACAAATTTCCATTTTGAGCCTAAAATTACCCTTTCTTCATAAAAATTCTAATTTTACGAAAGATGGGTAATTTGAGTATTACATTGAAGGTCTTTTCCTCAAAGCACTTAATTGTTCATCTTGATGAAAATTTGATTTCATTTAAGAGGGATAAGTTAAAGTGACATTTAAAGCCCTTTATCTAAGGCCATAAATTATTGCTTCTTTGTGAAAATTCATTTCACCAAAGAGGGATAGTTTATCGATCATATTGAAAGCTATCTTTATCTTCATGGTAAGAAGCCATATTTGGACTTAATAAAGAAGATAAAATCTACCTTAAAACTCTCAAGATAAAAGGAATTAAGGCACTACATCGTGGTCATATGAGGGCCAACTCACATTTGCTTTATTTTGGTTCAATGAACAATCACTAAAGTTTCATGGTAAAATAAACCAACATTGCCCCTTGTTTACAGTTACTTGCAATCACTAAGGTATTCCAAGCATTTAAAATGAATATATTTATTTGAGATTACTAATACACATGCAAATGCTAATATAGCGGAGACCTTGGAGAAGTTGGTTGTTTAACTTCTTTGCAAGAGGGGATTTGGAACCCAAATCCTAAGGGAGAGTGTACTTTCACAATTGGGTGAAAATACCACTCAACATTTTGGCGCTAGAAGGAGGGCCTGAACCGGTTTATTGCAGTGTGATTTAAATGCTATAGGGATTTAAATTTTGAATATTTCATGCCCTATTGGTTATTATCTTTAGCCCTCTTTTAACAATACAACATTGTACTGTTAAAAGGAGGACATGAGCTGCTATGCATTGTTCTAACATTTTTTTGATTGTTCATACAGGAATAATGGTTCTTGATTGGATTTAAAAAAAAAAAAAATTGGTCTTGACTAACGAGGTTGTCTCCATGCAATTACTTTCATTTGAGCTTAATGGATACATCTTTTGGTTGATGCTAACATGATTATTCACACATTACATGTTTGACATTTGCTAGTCATTTCATACTTATTTGTAAGGAATTATTTTGTCTAAAATGTATTTGTTGTCGGTATTATGCTCTTCACTTGCGTGTAATGCGATCTTGTGAATCAGAAACCTACAACACTAGGAGTATGCTCTTCACTTGCGCATATGCGATCTGGTGAATCAGAAACTAATTTACATTTTAGAATATTGCTTTGTCATGTTTCCTTCTATTGATGACTAACAAATTGGTTTTGAAATTATTCTCTGAGTTTCATTAATGGCTACAACTGCAGGAACGTGGTATGGGATACATGCTAATCCTTTGAACATTAGTGGAGATTTTCATGATTTACCCAAGAACGTAGAAAAGCTTTTGCCCAAGTTTAAGCACAATGGTCCAACATTAGCCGAGGAACATATTCAAGCCTATGTGGATATCCTAGTCAGATGGAATGTTGAACATGAGGATGTGGCATGTAGAATGTTTCTTGGAACCCTAGATGAGGTGGCATATGATTGGTACATCAATTTACCCGTTGGTTCTATTACATCTTGGACTCAATTGAAAGATAATTTTATCAATCAATTTAGGTTACTCATTGATCCTCTCACGATATATCAACAATTTGCTTCTTGCAAAAGAGAACCTAATGAGCCAGTGAGAAGTTTCAACTTGAGATTTCGAAAACTTTATGCGAGACTAATTTCTCCCTATACTATTGAGGAAAGTGGTGCTCTTCAAATATACTTTCGAGCATTGGATCCATTGTTTGCCATATTTGTTAGGATGAATCCCTTGGTTACTGATCTTGCATCGGCCTACACAGAAGCTATGATTGTAGATCAACAATTGAGGCCACAAGGTTATGGAATGGAGCAATCAACTATGGTAGGACAACTAGGGGCTTGCAATCAAACCTTGATGGTAGATCAAGCATGGGCACAACAAAATTTGATATCAAATGTTTTTCCCTACAATCAACTTTATCCTACCATACCAACTTATGCTCCCACGTGTGCTTATACAAGTACTTCCATCCATCCAACTATGCCTCAGTTAGAGAATCATGTGGTCACTCATGGAACCATTGCAACAAATGTTCAAGCTTCGTCCATGGATATTAATCCAACTAATCCTACTACTTCTACCACTCAACCCAAAGAGTTCGTATCGAAAGTAAAAGAGCAAAAGAAAGTGGTTAAGAAGGTATGTAGGCATGTTCCATCACAAAAACGAGCACATCAATGTATGCATCCAAATCATCCTAATAAGAAAATTCGTAATGCCGATCTTAATGATGTTTCATGTTATGCTTCTTCAAGTGATACAAGAAATTTTGAGGTGACTCACGTTGAAGTGAATACCTATTCGAAATGTCTTGAAGAGCATGAAGATTTTGGAGAAGAAATTCTATGGATGGGTAACAAGAAGTTGGAATCAAATAATCACCATCTTGTTTTGGAAAATAAATATCCAGAATCATTACCCAAAGAGGAGTATTTGGATGAACAAACTTATGTGGATATGATTTGGGCAGATGTACTTGCAAAGGATTGGAGCAACTATATGACACGGAATTCAAAAATTGATCCCATTGTAGAAGCTCCTAAGTCATCACAAGTGGCTGAAAATGAATTTGAAATAAAATCAACAAATGAAGTTGAAGACATAATCGAATTTCACCACTTGTTCTCGAAAGGCACTTTGGATGATGCTCTCGAAAGTGATGACCAAGAAGATCCACACCTTCCAAATTGTGATAAAATTGAATCATGGGTTACAAATTTGGATTATGATAGCCTTACCAATTTGAATTCAAGAAATAACCCACTTTTGGAAATAACGGGACCATCTAAGGAAGGTGAAGATGAGTTGGATGAGAAACAGGTTGATGAATCAGAAGATGAAGAAGAAATACTTGAACGCCACAACTTGAACTTGGAAGATGATTACTATGATTCATGGAAGAAATGGGAAGAATATTACCAATCTAAATCTTCTAACAAACTTGTTGTGTCAATTAATATGCAGGATAACTCAATTGCTTCCTCACATGAGGATACTATAAATCTTGTACAATTTGAGAAATTTTTGCTAGAGAAATTCGAATCTCATCAAATTTTGGAGCATGATAAGGATTCTACAATCATGAATCAAGAAAGAGAGTCACTTGCTTTAGATTCCTTTGAAGGAAAAGAAGTTGAAACTCTTGATCCACTTACTTGTGCTACAATGATTATGCCATTTCAAAATGAGAAAATTACAAAACCTAAATCATTTGGGTTTGATATCATTGATGATCCAATTGAAAATCCCACGTTATCCAAAACAACCCAAGTGATTGATCATGGAAATATGTTAGTTAACCCACCCCTAGATAGACAAGACTTATGGTTTGAAAGGGATGGACACGTGTTCAATTGGGTACCTAAGTTTGGTGCCTTTGATAAACAAATCATGGAGAAAGAACAAGTGCTACATTATGATGAAATGCCATTGAAGGTGAATGAAGAACAAGGATTAATTTCTAACCACACCTTTGATAACATTACTTTAATGAATGAAAAGGAGCTTGATGCATTTAAATTGCTAAATCAAATTCATCAACAATTAATTCTTGAACCTAGGATAAAAGCTCCTAATGATCTCAATTTGGTAAATATCCTAGATGCTTGCAAATTGTTACACAAATTTGATTGGCCTACAAATTTGGAAAATGATTTGGCTTTAAAATTTTTAGAAATAGGCTCTTGCTTACAAAGTCTCATTTTGGATAAAGAGAGCCTAGTTCTAAATCATGAATCGAACTATGAAATGGATACTTTCAAGAATAGACAAGATAAAATTGAATATCATTTATTGTCTAATCATTTTAGTATTTCAACGCTCACCTATGAGAGTACTAATGGAATTAAATCTAATTGGTGGGGTGAGCAAGGGAAGTTAAAAGTTGGTGCATGGTGTGGTCTAATATTGTTTTTGTTGGATTCCTACAACACTTGGCATGTATATCACATTATATTTTTGTTGAAGTGTTCTAATCATGTTTGGGATCCAGGGAAGTGATAATCCAAGCTTTGCATCATCTTGTATTATATTGTACATTTGTATATAGATTTTGGTTTTTGGTTTTGGTTTATGTTTTCAAGTTTCATTTTTTGGATTGCTAGTTAGGTTTGGATTCAAGTTGTGTGACATGTTTGGTTTGTCTAAAAAGGTCTTGAGATGCTAACTTATGCTTTAGATCAGGGAAATATGGAACATTGGAATTGTGTTGTAGAAAGCTCCACAAGAAACACAAACAGTTTAATAATATCGTTTGAAACTTGTGATGCATGAAGTAGTCAGTTTTATATTTTTTATGGCAATACTCCATCTGCAATTCAAAGGACAATGCATTCATATTACATCTCACTTTGCATATACATGCCATCTTAGTTGCATATGCATTTCAGATACAAATCATTAAAGTGTGTCAAATCCTCTTAGGGTTATGCTATAACATATAATAAAAAAAATCCTAAGGTTGGGAACTGATGTCCAAAAAAATCTTGAACCAAGCACGTTCTATGCACATTAAAAAAGAATCTTGAGTAAAATGGTCAAAACCATACTTGGATGAAAAGGTGAGGTGAAAAGAATATTTCATGTCTATCCTATCATGCAACATGATCCTTAAAACAGTGGTTTTGACCACTTCCATAAAGCTTAAAGCCTAAAACCAGAGTAGTAAGGATAGGGTTAAATCCTCATCGAACTTAGGTTGAGGATCCAACTCCCCAAAGCTCTGATTTGACCTTCATGGAGTAGTAAGGATAGGGTTTAATTCTCATCTCGCCTAGGTTGAGAATCCGATTCCCCAAAGCTTCTATGTTTCGTTTAATCATAAAACTTGGATGGGAAGGATCGTACTACATGTCCTCTGCAAAGGATGGGTAGTCATCCCAAAAGTCCTAAAAAAAAAAATTAATATTTTTTATCTTTCATTTTGGATCGAAAGGATCGTACTACATGTCCCTAGCAAGGATGGGTAGTCATCCCAAAGGTCCAAGAAATAAAAGAAAAGAGAATGAATGAAGCCAAGTCATGGATTATGGGGTTAAGTATGCTCATGCATGGTAACATGTCTTGTCTAAAAGCAAGACCACTGATTGCTCATATGGATAGACTAGCCTGACCATTTCATCCATAATTGGTTAAATTATTTTGTTCAAGATGAGGTAATGAACTCCAAATCAGAATAGTAAGGATAGGGTTAAATTCCCATCTCGCTTAGGTTGGGAATCCTATTCCCCAAAGTTCTGATTTCACTTACACTTGCACATGGGTTCAAGATAGTAGTGACTCATAACCAACTTTGGGATCTAATAAAGCAATTCATTATACATATAGTTGATCCTAAGAGGGTTTGATAATCTTAAATGTTTGTGTATGATACTAGAAGGTCTAAGCCTTTATAAAAGCAAAATCTCTAAGCATATTTATCAGGTTACACAAATCATTCACAATCTCACATATGCATTCATGTAAAACTGACAATGGAAAGTTGAATGAGTTTCAAATGATAGGGAATGAAGCACACTGCACACACCGAAGTTGATGCTTAGCGATTCTGATGCTTCATGTATTTCTGATCTATTTGCATTCTTTGGATATTTGCTAATGCTTGTATTTGAGTTTGTGTATTTTCAGGTTGGGTTCTCACCGAAATGCTCAGGAGCATTTCCCAGCAGAGTCGCCATTTGTTGTGGCTGTTCCACAACATACCCCAAAATTGGGGACCCACCTTTTTGTTTTGATGTCCGGGTGTTTGCATTTCATTTTTAGTGTCTAATCCTTCGTTTTGTCGTAGGTTTTGCAATTGTTGTCGGTTCTTGTTGACAATATTTTCTTGTCGATGATATTTTATTGTCGACAACTTTTTCTTGTCGACAATATTTTCTTGTCGACAACTTTTTCTTGTCGATGATATTTTATTGTCATCATTTTCTTGTCGACGATATTTAATTGTCGACAACTTTTTCTTGTTGATGACTTTTGTCGTCATTTTCTTGTTAACGACTTTGTGGTCATTTTCTCGTCGACGTTTCCTTTTTTATCGTCAGTTTGTGTGTCGGCAAGTTTGTTTTGTCAGTGTTATCGTTTGAGAGTTTGATGTCCAGTTGTTAAGTTTTATTTCATTTGTTTGGGTCAAAGAATAGAAGATGAAAATAACAAATGAATTTAAGTATATACATCTCATTAGCCTTATGTTTTATGCAGGCCTTTAAACCAAAGAGCATACAACATGAAGACACGAGGATACATGGCGACCAACAAGGAAAGGCTATAGGGTGCACCACGTGGGCAAATGAGACAAGAAGGCCTCATTGGCATGAACGGACGGGGCCCACATCGACCCAGATCAATGCACAACGACAATGGGAGACCTGGTGTGTAGAAACTATGAACCAATGGCATCTATTCTCGGCTCCACGATGAGGTTTCATTGGTCTTCATCAGTGGATACTCTCATTAGCTTACACGATAACGGCAGGCTATGACGACGGCCGTACATGGTTACGAAAGGGTTCGGGACACTACACAATTTCAACAGACGATAAGCTTGGCGGACAGGATAGCGGTGTGACAAGAGTTTCGATGGAAAACATAGTGCCCATGATAGACGCCAATGCAGATGACACAGTAGGTTACAGAAGAAGGCATTATTTTTAGGTCTTGCATCCATGGTCTTCGAAAAGACTAGCACAGGAGAGTTCGGCCAGAGATGAGCACAGTGATTGTTATGGTGAGTTGGGCAAAGTATCGCGATGATTCTGAGTTCACCATGCAAAGGGGGTGGGGGGGGAGGGGGGGGGGGGGGGCGGGGGGGGGGGGGGGGGGGGGGGGGGGGGGGGGGGGGGGGGGGGGGGGGGGGGGGGGGGGGGGGGGGGGGGGGGGGGGGGGGGCGGGGCGGGCGGGGGGGGGCCAACACCGAAAAAGGGAGGGGGGGGGGCGGGGGGGGGGGGGGGGGGGGGGGGGGGGGGGGGGGGGGGGGGGGGGGGGGGGGGGGGGGGGGGGGGGAAAAAAAAAAAAAAAAGGGGGGGGGGGGGGGGGGGAAAGGGGGGGGGGGGGAACAAAAGAAGGGGGGGGGGCCCCCGGGGGGGGGGGGGGGGGGGAAAAAGGGGGGCGCGATAAATCAAAGGGGATGGCGGCGATATTCAGCAACCTCGAGTGGGATAGCGGCAGAGAACGAGACGACGAGTTTCAGGGAAACGCAGGTATAGGTTTTGGGTTGTGCAATGACTTTCGGCATGGAGTCCTATGAGAATAATTCTAAATTTACAAGGGAGCATCATGCGTTATAAAATGAATGGTTTTTATATGTTATAATGGCCCTTTTAAATAAAGCAAAGACTTATTAATCTATGTTTTATTCGTATCAATTAGAACCATGGCCATATTGCTATTAAAGGACCTCCACGTGACAAGAGTATGGGGAAGTAAAAAAAAAAATGCATTGAAAGCGTTATGGAAGAGGAGAAAAGCCAGTGGCTTTAAATTTTATGAATTTGGCATGTGTGTTTTAACGAATGGAAAAGGAAATAAGGTAAGGGGATTAAAATTATGAAACGCTCCAAGCATCGAGACGTTATGAGAAAGGAAAACAAAACAGACAATGAGTTTTCAGGAATGAAACGAAACTGTTGGAAGCCAAATGAAGAGACAGAGAAGGAAAAGAAAGAGTCGAACCTAAATGTTAAATAGGTCATTGGAGGATGAAAAAAGGGCTGGAATTTTTGGGCATGGCCAAAGGCAGCAGATTTTGATGTAATGTAAAACTTGAAATATAATTTGAATGCTAAAGCTTCTCTTCAGAAATTTCAGGCCTTGTTAGCAAGAAAGGATGAGAAATTTTCTGCATGCTTCATTTTAACTGTTCTATTTTTCTCCTTTCAGATTTCAGATTTGTAAATGAAATTCATGCCATTGTTTTGGGTTATTTCACGTGAATGTCTTGCAATCTGGAAATTATTTTAAACCCTAGGAGCCAACACCTAGTTTACTTTGATTGTGTTTGTTTTGCAGGTCAAATAGGCTAGGTTGCATGTACGAAACTCTCACATATTCGGTTTTGCAGGATGGGGTGCTATCAAACTGAAGGAGCTTTTTGCATTGCTGCATTTTCAGCAATTATTTTGATGCAAAATTTTAATTTTTTTGTTTTCCAAAATTTTAATTTCAGAACTTTTTCTTATTTTCAGGCATTAAAATAAACAGTAAAAAAATTTAAAATCAAAAAAATAATTGCACCATTATGTAGAGCACCTATCATACTTCCATTACGCACTTTGAAATTTCATTTTCGGAGTTGTTTAGTATTTTTAAAAATTCATCGAAGTTGTTGTTTTGTTACAGATTTTAAAAATCCGAAAATAGAAAATTTCCATTTTAAGGTCAAATTTCATTTTTTCAGTTTTGTTTTGCACTCATGAGCCTATGATGACATTCCCTTCATGAAAATTCCAATTTCATTGAAGGAGTTATGTTTTATGGCATTTTCACAAATTTCCATTTTGAGCCTAAAATTACCCTTTCTTCATAAAAATTCTAATTTTACGAAAGATGGGTAATTTGAGTATTGCATTGAAGGTCTTTTCCTCAAAGCACTTAATTGTTCATCTTGATGAAAATTTGATTTCATTTAAGAGGGATAAGTTAAAGTGACATTTAAAGCCCTTTATCTAAGGCCATAAATTATTGCTTCTTTGTGAAAATTCATTTCACCAAAGAGGGATAGTTTATCGATCATATTGAAAGCTATCTTTATCTTCATGGTAAGAAGCCATATTTGGATTTAATAAAGAAGATAAAAATCTACCTCAAAACTCTCAAGATAAAAGGAATAAAGGCACTACATCGTGGTCATATGAGGGCCAACTCACATTTGCTTTATTTTGGTTCAATGAACAATCACTAAAGTTTCATGGTAAAATAAACCAACATTGCCCCTTGTTTACAGTTACTTGCAATCACTAAGGTATTCCAAGCATTTAAAATGAATATATTTATTTGAGATTACTAATACACATGCAAATGCTAATATAGCGGAGACCTTGGAGAAGTTGGTTGTTTAACTTCTTTGCAAGAGGGGATTTGGAACCCAAATCCTAAGGGAGAGTGTACTTTCACAATTGGGTGAAAATACCACTCAACAAAGTTACAAAAAAACTCGTGAAAACTAGGACTCAACATTGATTCCACTAGATTGACAAATCAACTAGTAAAGATTTAGAATCTCTAGATTTAGAGATTTACCATTTTTCAATTTCTAACACTTTGTTGCAGGAAAAGGAGATTCAAAGAAAGTTGGGAAGCTTCCTACAAGAAATCTAGGAAGAATATCTTATTTAGAATCAATCCAACACCTAAAGTAGAAAGTTGAAGACTGAAGATTAGGATCCCTTAAAGAAAAAAGACCTACAAATTGTAGAAGAGAGAAAAAATGTCAAAGGAACGCTATTGTAGATTGAAGGAAGAAGAGACTATAGAAAAGAGTCCAAGAGAAGATTGGAGATTGGAGATATCTATTGAAGATTAAAGAATACAGATTATAGATTGAAGAGGAGAAAATAGCTCAAGAAGTTGAAGAGACCTATAGAGGTCCCATTGAAGAACTTCTAGTCTTGGAAGATTGAAGATAGAGAAGGACTAGCAAAGGTCCCATTCTAGCTTCCATAAGCAATAGATTTCAAAGGTACAAGAAGGAGATCTCATTGCAAATACTTTTATAGTAGAATATTAAATAAAAGGTCTCATTGAGAAGATCATATAAGTTGTGAGATTGAAGATCCTAGAGAAGAGGTCTTAAGGAGAAATAAGGAGAAGGCTAGGAAAGCCTTATTATAGATTTTGAGAAGGCCATTAAAGTAGATTTCAGAGAAGGCCATTGAAGGAGTTTCGAGGATAACTCATTGAATAAATTTACCAAAAAGGGAGAGTTCCTAATAGAAAAAAAATTGGGACAACTATCTCCATCTGATAACAAGCCCAAAAGGAGAATAATTTGACAAGCAGTTTACTACATTTTAGGGGAGAATAGTGAATACCTCAAGATAATAATAATCTTGAGAGGAAGACCACTAGATAGGCCAATATTGAAGCTAAAAATTCCACAAGGAGGTTGAAGAAGAAATGATATAGAAGAAGTCACCAACTCCAAGATATTTGGGGATTGTAATTGAAGGCTTGAAGGTCATTTTGGAGATAGTAGGTTGCTGAATTTACATCAGAAGATAAAATATCTCTGGGAGATAAATATCAATTGTGATTTGGAGGAGTTTCCTACCAAATTTGGGAGATTCATTGAAAATATTTCAAAGGAGAAAGTGACTATGAAAGGGCAGCATACATAAGTTGCTAAGTTTCAAATTTATAGAATACATTCTAAAGGAAAATTAAATACACCAAACTAAAGTTTTTGGGTAGCAAGTTAAAGGGTTTCAAATCTACAAATAGGTGAGCTAAAGAGCTATTTTGAATATCAAGTAAGAGCTAAGATTTCATCCATTACAAGGCAACAATTAGGTGATTCAAATCACCAAGATATTCATCATCTTTAGAGGTCATTAAGGTAAGCAACTTTGGTGCAAAAAGGTTCATTAGTTGAACATTACTTATTCGGTTCATTATTAAGTTTTATTAAGCACCATAGTAGAGTTTAAAAGTTTCAAGGATAATGTTGCATATTAAAGTCTTCAAGGGAGTGCAGAAGATAGTTTTACAAGGGTTATAACCTGAACACAAAAAGGAGGAGTTAGACATATGCTACAACCCTAACATAGCCGACTATGTTAGGTTCCAAGTGAATTAAATAGTTTCACTATTTAGGTTAGAATAGATTTATTTTAAGAGGCATCTCTTTCATTTCTTTTATCATCTGCAAATTGCATTACTGCCTTCACGGCGAGGGTGTGCCCACCTTGAGTGGCATTGCATTTCATTCAAGTCTTCATTCGTTGTTTATATTTTTTATAAAATATTTCCATTCGATAATATTTTCATGTGCATTATCTGGATTAAAAAGATGCAAAAGAGGAAGGTGTGGTTGTGTCTTTTCAAGTGGTATTCAGATTCAACTTTCCTTCAGGCCTGGGGACTCCTCACAACACCAAGCTTCCATAGCAGCCGCAACCTGCATTTTTGAGATCTCGCTTTCACGGGAGATGGCAACATCGTAAACATAATCCGGCATTTAATAAATACTACGTCCAAAATCATTTCAATAGGAAAACATGAAACGCATGCATTGTGAGTGGCATTAGACAACATTACAACGGTCAGAGCGATCAATAAGTGCAATGATCGATGGTTAAAATAGTGGAAAAAGGGGCATTCGGTACAGCTAGGCATAGCCACTTAGCATCTGGGAGTGATAACTGGTGGAGCCAAGAGATCACATCCAAAATGCATCGTCTCCCATTCGAATTCGTAGAAGAAAATCCGTAGAATCAATAGCGCTGTGCGTTGAAAGTACTAGACCAATCAGAAACGAGTATTAAAACACAAACCTAAGGTTAGAACTTATATTTTTAATTTTTAAAATGCTCTGGGGATAATTTATCCCACATCCATCATACTGGGCGCAAACGGGTTTAAGAGGAGGAAGGCGCACTTAAGTTGTTGTGACTTCGATCACACAGAGTCCTCCCTAGCCTCACGCGTGAAGAGTCCACCTGTCACTTTCTGTTGCGTCTTGTCATCTAGTGTGTCCTTTGGTCCCGCGTCTGTCCTTCGTGTCATGTATAGTCTAATTGTCTTGCGTCCTTCGGTCCCACCTGTCATCCTTCGATCCCGTGTTCGATGTCGTGTCTTGTCGAGTCAGGATTTAGTGGTTGTCATGTCGTTGTTCTCCTTTGTTCACGTCTGTTGGGTTCTCCCTTCGTGTCGTTATCTCCTAAGGTCACGTCAGGTTGTCGTATCATTGTTCTCCCTTCGTGTCGTCAAGTGTCACGTCAGGTTTGGTTGGGTTCACAAGTGTCACGTCAGGTTTGGCATGGTTCTTCCTTCGTGTTGTGTCATAAGGAGAGATCTCACCATTACGACATCAACTAAAAATTTTGTGTCACTGTGGTCGTGACAAATAAAGCAGAAAACCAATTTTTTTTTAGGATTCTCGACAGTGCATGGTTAAAAAGTGGTATAAAGGAGCTGACGATCGACTATCAAGTTGGGATTCTCCCCAAGAGACAAGAAGACCTCGTCGAAGCCAAGGTGCAAAAAGTTCTCCTTCCCCTTTAAGAATTGGTAGCTTCAATCTGAATCACCGAGCAATTAATCCAATGGCTTCCAATACTTCTCCAACTTCCTCACAAGTGAACCGCACTCAAGACGAGAATAGTCATTCCACGCCAATCAATAATGATATACTACTAAAACTAGTATCCAACATTGAAAATCTAACACACCGCATAGAAAATTTGGCCCAATACACTCATCCTAGTAATGACCACTGGAGCACTGAGGTTCACAACAACCACAATACATACCAAACAGGCCAAAATAATCAACCACCCAACCACAACGATCAGGATGAATGGTATACCACAAATACGCGGAATCCACCAAGGGACAATAACAGGACCTACCAAAATAACAACCAACGCCAAAGGGACTATAATGAGCATGAAAGAAACAACTATCAACCACGAGGTCCTCCTAATTATCCTCGCATTGACATGGCTACCTTTGAAGGTAATGACCCACGTGGATGGCTAGCCAAAATGGAGGGTATCTTACAGGTCTACCAAATTCCAGATGACAAAAGAGTCTCCTTTACAACAACAAAATTAGGCAATGATGCTTATCAATGGTTCACTTGGTTCAAACGTGAGAGGCCTGATGAAGCTTACTATTGGGATCATTTCAGGCAAGCTTTTCTTCACAGATTCGACAAAGGTTCCACAGGTTCTTACATTGTAATATTGTTAGCACTCAAGCAAACAGGGTCCGTAGGGGATTATGTGTCAGAATTTACTAGTATGCTTCACTACGCAGAGGAGATAAAAATGGACGTGGTAGTAGCAGCTTTTTGAAATGGACTAAAAGCACATATTCGAGTTGAAGTAAACATACAAAACCCATCCACATTGGATGAATGTATAAGGATTTCCGAGTTGGCAGAAACAAAGGTACAAGGAGGCCCATCCACCAGACGTGATTCATATGGAAGACCACAATTCCGTAACAATAACAACTCCTTTCATCGGTATGATCAACCATCTAAATACTTTTGTTACAAATGTCGCACTCATCATCCAAAGGAACAAACATGTCCACAATGCCAAAACTTTCAGTTGGAATACACAGACCATGAAGAAGAAGAACCGAAAGACTACGACATCCCTGAGGATTTCCCAGTGGAGGATCCAAATACACAAGATGAGGTGGTTGTTGAGGAGGATACCATGACTATTTCAGTACATGCCCTCATGGGGTTCTCTTCTCACCATACAATCAAGGTGGCAGGTTTCATTCGGAAGCAACGGGTGATGGTACTAATTGATTTCGGTAGTACTCACAATTTCATTGATGCAAGACTTGCAAGAACTTTGGGTCTGCATGTTTTCTCTTCTAGCCAAGATCGGTTTCAAGTCAGAACAACAAGTAGGGAAGTTTCTCAATGTCTCGGTAAGACATCTTCTATTTCTCTACAAATGGGTACGTATACTTGGCAAGGTCCTCTTTTTGTGATGGAATTAGGAAATTCAGAGGTTATTTTAGGTGTTGCATGGATGGAACAGTTAGAAACCATAGTAGGTTTTAATCACAAACATCACTTTGTGGAATGGCAAGCCAATGGGAGAACCATCCATCTTCAAGGACTACCCACGCCTCCATCAAAAGTTGTAAGCTCACATAGCATGGAAAAATTGTTAAGAAAATATGGTGGGGGATTCATAGCCCGAATCAATTGCATTGAAAAATTAGATCAAAATACGGTAGAAATCAAAGAGGAAGATCTCCAACACATTGTGTCTAACTATGAGGATGTTTTTCAGGAACCCATAGGCCTACCTCCCAAAAGATCTCATGACCATGCCATACATCTAATTCCTGGTAGTCTTCCACCCAATGGTCGTCCTTATCGATATCCCCAACCCCAAAAAATAGAAATTGAGAAGATTGTCCAAGAAATTTTAGACCATGGTGTCATTCGTCATAGTACTAGTCCTTATTCCTCACCTGTCGTCTTAGCTCGTCGAAAAGACAACTCTTGGCGTATGTGTCCCGATTTTCGTCCTCTCAATAAAATCACGATCAAAGATAAGTTTCCTATTCCTATCATTGATGATTTACTAGATGAGCTACATGGTGCCAAATTCTTCACCAAATTGGACTTACGTTCAGGGTTCCACCAAATCCGAGTTAGGGAGGAAGATATTCCCAAAACCGCCTTTCGAACGCATGAAGGTCATTACGAATTTCTAGTCATGCCTTTTGGTCTCACTAATGCACCATCTACATTTCAAAGTCTCATGAACCAAGTGTTTCGCCCATTCCTACGAAAATTCGTTCTAGTTTTCTTTGATGACATACTCATTTATAGCAAATCTTGGAAAGATCATTTAGTACATGTGGACAGAGTTCTCCATATCCTACGCCAAGAAAAGTTGTTTGTCAAAAGATCTAAATGCTCCTTTGGTGTTCAAGAAGTCGAGTACTTAGGTCATATAGTATCCCAGGAAGGTGTTAAAGTGGATCCTAATAAGATTAAGGCAATACAAGATTGGCCACGGCCAAAAACCATCAAGAAACTTCATGGTTTTTTGGGTCTCACAGGCTATTATCACAAATTTGTGCGTAACTATGGAAAAATTGCAGGTCCTCTTACAAATATCACAAAAAAGGATGCTTTTAAATGGTCTGACGAAGCCACCAATGCCTTCGAGGCTCTCAAGCAAGCAATGTGTACTACTCCAGTGTTGGCTACTCCCGATTTTCAAAAGCCATTTGTCATTGAATGCGATGCTTCTGGAACAGGTATTGGAGCAATAATAATGCAGGAGGGTCATCCATTAGCATTTGAGAGCAAACAACTTTTCGAAAAGAATTTGGGTAAATCCACCTATGAAAAAGAAATGCTAGCTATTCTACATGCAGTAGAGAAATGGAGGCATTACTGCCTTCACAACGAGGGTGTGACCACCTTGAGTGGCATTGCATTTCATTCAAGTCTTCATTCGTTGTTTATATTTTTTTATAAAATATTTCCATTCGATAATATTTTCATGTGTATTATATGGATTCAAAAGACGCAAAAGAGGAAGGTGTGGTTGTTTCTTTTCAACATATTTCAAAAGAAAGGAAAATATCAACATCCTACCTTCTAGTAAAAGCAAAGAAGACATTATTCATAAGTGAAAGTTGCATAGATTATAGTGCATATTTCAAGTTATTTTAAAGAGTTCATTTAGAGGAGAAATAAGGAGAAATTGCTATTGCACTATACTAGTTATTAAAGGTGCACTAAGTATTTAAGTTAAGGTAAAAATTAGTGCATTCAAAAGGGCATATTAGTTGCATGAGTAAGATATTGGATTCATTATTACTAAGCTAGCCAAGAAAAGGAGAGATTTTTATAGAAAGGAAGACAATATCAAATCACCATTTTCTACCATGTAATATAGCAAGGAGCCACCTCATCAACAAAGAGAGAAAGCTGAAAAAAAGAGATTTAAAGTCTACAAATATTTTGTACAATTCAGAGTATTTTATTCTAACTATTTGCATTATATTATTGCACTATATCTCTCTTGTCCTACACAACAAAGGGGACAAATCTAGAGTGTCTCAAAGACACTAAAACAACCAACAAAGTATGTCTACAAAGTGTCAATTTCACCATATTAAAGTAGAAAACTTCAATCTAAGGAATAGAGCCAATGAAGGACTCATATAATTGTATTTAAAGGTTCTAAAGACACCAAATCGTCACCAAATTGAGTGTCTACAAACAACATTAACATGTAGTATCAAAAATGATGCAAGAAGCCCATAATCCATTGCATATCTACATAAAAATGATAGCACAAAGGGTCTACATAAGGAGCCTATCATCCATTGCAAACCTATGTAAAAAGGATAGCACTAAGGATAATACATTGCAAGCATAAAGAAGCAAGTTTCGGTGAAAACAAAGGTGCATTACCCAAGCTATAGCTTGGATGAACCACCAACTAAGCACAAAGAGATTTGAAGCACCTAAAGTCACCATTAGAGTGCCATAGAATCACCATTATAGAGAGTAGCATCACCATTTGCTTGAGAGAAAGCGTTGAAGACAAGATACATAGTGCATTCACTCGAAAGAAGTATATAAGGAATAAGAGACATTTAAGGAAGTTTTAAATGAAAGTAAAAGAAGCACCACTTGAAATTTAGAGACAAGGCATCTTGTGCCACTTATCATAACAAAACAAGGCACCCATATATTCCTTTAATGCTTGCGCACGAAATAAGTGCTCATGAGAAAGTAATGCCTAATTTTTTAGCATCATAAAGCATCATTTGAAGGTTATAAGGCATAATCATCATAGCTCATAATTTAAGGGAGATATGAGTGTTGGAGGCATCTAAACAAATTCCCATAAAGAACATAACCCTTAAAGCACCACGTGGCTAGAGTCTCAAGAAGCATCAAAGCATATTTAAGCACCCAACGTTGAAGGAGAGCATAGATAATTGGAAGCACATATTCAAGCATTAAGAGTGGATTCAAAGTGCAATTAAGGAGGAGAAGAAGGTGCCCATGAGCATTAAATGATCTCTTCCATACATAGAAGACTAGAAAATATAGCGCTTGGATTGAAGAGTCACACCATAAACCAATTAGCACACATATTCCACATTGCAAGGAAGGTAAAAGACTTATATTATTTAATATTTGATTTCCTTAAGTTTAGGGAGTTATAAGGTGCTTAATATAAGGTTGAAATCTAATTGTCACTGCATTGAATTATCAACCTTAGAGAGTTAGAAGGCAATTTTAGCAAAGGGAATAAAACTTAAAAGATATTACTAAATTGCATGAGATTCAAATATTAAAATATATCCTAATAATTAATTAATAGATATAAGGGTTTCTACCTTGTATAATTAAAATAATATTTTACAAATATTATTATTTTCTAAAATTCCAAATTAGAGAGTTATAAGGTACTACATCACACTTTAGTCTCTTGGAATTTAGAAAATTGAACAATGGATAATTGAAGGATTAAAGGAGCAAAAACTATTTATTGCTTGAAAGTTGGAAATTGCATTTTACATTAGTCTCTCACATAAATTTATGAGATATTAATCCAACTAAAAGTCCTTGAAGTAAAAGAACCTTATTATAACCTTGAATGTGCATTATCATTTATCTTTAGCTTTCTACTTACTAATAAATAGGGATATATAAGGCAAGAAAGTGAAGTTGAACATTAGGGAGACAAAATGAATTCAACTCAATATAGGAAAGCTAAGCATACTATCAAGGTTCATAGTACATTTAAACACTTGCTAGATAGAAGGTATTTTACAAAACTTGTAAAATTGAAAATTTCTTAGCAAGGTTGAGCATATACTTAAAACTAAGGAGGTATAAGGTAGTCTACAAATATCATCATGACAACAAACAAATTCATTCTTACTAAATCCCAACTACTTAGAGGTCCAAATTACTCTTCATGGAAAAATAAAGTAAGGGCAATTCCGATAGTTGAAAAACTTTGGGATATAGTCAAGGGAACAAAATACAAACTTACTTCAAGTGATAGTGAGATTTAAAACTTTGAAGAAAATGAAGCAAAAGTATTAATGATAATAACTTTTGCCATTACAAATGAAATACAACCCTACATGAGTTTAGCAGGAACATCTAAAAAAGAATGGAAAACCTTAGCCAAAATATTTGAAGGCTACTATCTTAAATATTTAAACTCGATTACATTCTCTAAAAGTGAATAGTGATGAAAGTATAGAACCATTCCTAAGGAAAGTAGCGTATATAAAAGGAAAATTATTAACCTTAGGAGACAATATTGAAGATAATTTCCTTGTTCAAGTAACCCTGAGAGCACTTGTAGACAACTACAAACACTTAGTTACATCTTTACAAATCCTAAGTAAAGATACTTATTTTGATGAGTTAGTCAATTTCCTTCAAGAATTTGAGGTAGAAAATATAGTTAAATATGAAATGACTAACAATGCATTACTTTCAAAAGATAATCCATAGGGAAATGTTGCGTCATCCTCAAATGAATGAAGACCATGGAATAATAGATATTGTCAAGTTTGCAAGAAGAAGGGACAGTACCAACTACTACAGATTCAATTCTAAAAATCAGTATCAAGGAAATAAAAAAAAAATTGGAAGCCTACCAAACAAGTCATTCCGACCAAGACACTATCAAAATCAGTATAGTCCACATCAACAATAATTTCAGCATTCAAAAGGGAATAATTTTAGTATCCTTCTCAAAATTAATACAATTATCCTCAATTGCAATATTGAGAAGGGAATAAAAAAGGGAACTTAGTTCACAAAATCCAAGAAATTCAATAACTAGAAGAACATATAGAGGAACATGAAGTTAAATATCTCTCAGAAAAGATATCATTATATGAAAACACAAATTACTTGCTTGAATAGGATACAAATAGGGAGTAGAATAAAGAAAGCAAGGAAGGAGATTATAAATTCCAGAACCAAGATGAAGATTTATATTGAATACTAATGTATTAAATACCCAAATAATGTAATACATGTGGGTGTTAGAGTATATTACATTATTGGGTACATGTCAATGTACCACCTTGGGTACATTATTAGATTAGGAGTTAATCATAGATTAAGGTTTGAGTAGTTACTTCAAGCAAGTAATAAATGTACAAGTGTTAGAATGTGCAATGATGTAAATGTGCATGTAGTCCACATGTACATGAGTCATAGGATAGATAGATGATGAGTCATGGGTAGAGTAAAGTCCAAGGGACATATCTTCCTATATATAAGCCTTTAAGGTGAGTGAGATAAAAAGAGAGACAATGTTACTATAGAAAGTCATTTTATAGTAGTGAGCAGGTACAATGTAGTCCTTCATTAAAAATTCAAGAGTGTTCAAGTCCTCAATTATATTACATTGTACTATTTTCATGATCTTTCATTAATGACATATGACTGAGTTATTGCAGAAGTTTATCTCATTATTTTCCTGAATATTATAGTGCCATTATCATATACTTATCATAGCTTGTTTATTCCACATCTTGTGGTTGCATTCCATTAATATACATCCTCAAAAGCTAACATTTCTCTATTTGATGCATAGGGTGAGGATGATCATGATGGTGAAACCTCATAAGCATATTTAGTTGTTCATTTAAAATATTGGATATTCACTTATTTAAAGAAGTGGATTGCAAATATAGGGGTAACTTGACACATGGACAAGAAATGATGTCTTCTACATGATTAGAATACATAATATTCTAGAAACTATGTTTTTATTGGGGATTATTCTCCCTTATAGGTAGAAAAATGTGGTGAGGTTAGTATTGCTTCTTTCTCATTTTATTATATTCTTCATATTCTAAGTATAGGACCCAAATTTTTGTTTGTATGCTATATCAACCACAAAAATAAAAAGATGGAGTTTTGGCCTTATTTATGGATGATCAATGATGTTGATAATGAATTCAAGAAAGTTTCCTTTCAGTATTATGATCAATTGTATTGGATTTACAAGTTGCATAAGAGACCAAATCCTCCTACTTCCTCCATATGAAAGAGGGATTTTATAGTCATGATGGCATAAGAAGATGATAAGATTCAATGATGGAATCATAAAATTTAGCTATGGATCATCGAGGTATATAAGTCATCATCAATTGGCTATTAGAATTCCTCTTATTTATCCTCATACTTATACTTGTGAGGGGTGTTTTTGGGGAAGCATCACAAAGTCCTTTCCAAAAAGAGAATTGGTTTGGAGCTTATTCATAGTGATCTATGTGGAACCATGGGTACACCATCTCTTTCTAGGAATAGAAATTTTCTTCTTTTCATTGATGATTTTTATCGATATGTATGGTTGTTTACTATTTGTACTAAATATGAGGTTTTTTGAGAAGTTTAAGAAATTCAAAGCACTAGTGGGGAATTAGTTGGAAATTAAGACTAAACATCTTAATACAAATTGACGAGGTAAGTATGTGAGCAATGCTTTTTTATATTTCATGACTCTTAATGGTATTACCTTTAAAAGGATGGTTCATTATACTCTAGATCAAAATAGTGTAGTCAATATGAAGAACAAGGTTATCATGGCAATAGATACATCATGCTTTATGCTAAGGGAATGGAGCCCATATGTTTTAAAGAGATTATCAATTAGGCAATACACATCACTATAGATTTACCACTCAAGCAATCAAAAGTATGACATCTATTGAGTGGTTGACAAGTGATAAGCCCAACATATATTGATAAGTAGCTTTGAGTCTATAACATAAGATATCATACACACAATTTAAAAAAAAAAATGAGGCATCCAATAGCCATAGATGTATTATTATGGAGTAATTATATACCTCTAATCCATATCATCTATATGGTCCTTAGAGGTATGAGGTATTTATTTGGATAGATGTGTTTTTTATGATTTTCTTCCAACAACTTCATTAGGATCCAATACTGATATCTTGGTTAAGATCCTCTTGTCTCCTCAATTGTTCTAGTGACTTATTTAGATATTATCATAGGAAATATTCCCATTATACCCTCTTCTTAACTACCTTCTAGTGAATCCCCTACAACTATTCTTATAGATTTGACTCCCTCTCCAACATAGTCACCAATACCTTTAGTCTTGAACTCTAGTAACAATGAGTTTGACAGTCCTATACCATGTGCCATAGTGATGGATGTTGAGGTAGATGGTGAGTATAACTTGGATGCTATAGTTTTAGATTTTTATATTGCATCTACTCAAGAAGTTTCTCAATATTCCATGGATGTTCTACAACCCATGTGAATTTAGACTCTTCTTAAGAATTCTCAATACATTCTTTCCTAGGAGACGCATCAGAAGGATTCTTCTCGAGCCTTAGCCTTGAATATTGATAATATTGGGTATCCTCTCACCTATTTCTAGGCCAAATATGATCTTGAATTTGGAAGTTCTTATTCTTACTAACTTAGAATATCATATGAAGAATCAAACTTGGGATATTGTTCTTCTTATAGAAGGGAAGAATATTTTTCGGTGCAAATGAGTGTACAAGATCAAGCATTCTTCATATGATAAATTTGAGAAACACAATCCATGCCTTGTTAAATATTTCTCTCAGAAAGAAAGGATTGACTACTTAGAGATATTTAGCCCAATTACTAATATGGACATTGTTTGGATGATGTCCATAACCACATAATATGGTTGGAAGGTATATAAAATGGATATGAAGAGTGCATTTATTCATGAATAGCTTTAGAAGAATATTTGTATGTAATAACCATCTAGTTTTGAGCTTGATAGTCCCACTCTCTTTGTAGGCCATTTGACTAAGTCCTTATTTGGGATTAATTAGGTACCATGGGCTTGGTATAATAATATCTACTTCTTCCTTCTTAGATGTAGGTCTTTGTGATGTGAAGTAAAACATAATGTTTACATGAAACATCTAGGTAGGGAGAGTTTGGTGATTATACTATATATGAATGATCTTTTAATTATAAGCAATTCACCTTTCTTGATTTAGGATATGAGTTCATGACTTAATGATAACTTTGAGACAATTGATTTAGGGTTTTTACATTTCTTATTGGGCATTCAAATTGATTAGAATTCCTCTAGGATAACTTACATCCCAAGTATTCCTTGGATCTTCTTTAACATTTTAGGATGGATGATTGTAAATGCAATCTAAGTCCCTTTACTTCAAGATTGAAGCTTTGAGTAGATTGTATAACTCCTTTGGCAGATGCCACAATGATTGTTAAGGGTCTATCTTCATGGCCCCTATTTAGCTTAAGGGGTAATATTTGAATATGTGGTGCTTAAGATTCATTTGAGTCTATAAATGACTTGTCTTATATTCCTTGTGTATGCCCTTTGGTCCATTGTACACCTTGCATAAGTGTTCTTTTTTAATATTGCATTATTTAACCTAAAGGTTGGTTTTTTAAATTTTACCTAAACATCACTTGTAAATGGGTATAAATACCCTCTACCCTCTAATTACAACCATTTGGTTATTTTTTTCAATGAGTTTACACAAGTTTTTATGAGAGGTCCTAATCCCCTCATACTAAGTGGGGTTTGAACTTTAGACCTCTTAAAGAGAATCCAAAGTCCTTACCACTTTAGTAAGCTTGTAGTTGTGCCAAGAATTTGGTTATTCGTTTAAGTGTAGTATATTTTTATTTAGTAATATATTTTGATGTCCTTGGGAACCCTTTTACATCATGTATTTTATTTATATGAGTTACTTTGTGGGCAATGTGTTTATTCCATTTATTATGGAAAGTATTGTAAAATCTATGATTACAAAATAAAGATTTAAAAAAATGTTGTAAATAATGGTTTTATATGTTTATGGATTCTATCCTATCAAAACCATCTAAAAAAAAGTTGATAGAGTCTAAAATGATGTTTTGCTAGAACAATAAGGGACAAAGGTACACATTCTTAATCTTATAATGTTAGCATAAAAAAAATATCATAATTGAAAGGAAAATATTTATGCCATTTTTATATATATATATATGATCAAAATAAACTAAAATGATAAAATATATCACCATAGATCAAGCAATGGTTCTATAGTAATCTAAATATTAAAAAATGGATCCAAAAATAAGGAACTAATGAAGATTATTTATCTAAAATTCATCATGAATTTGAGACTTCATAGAAAATAGAATAATAAAAATTATTAAAATATCATAATCATAAAATAAGTTTTATAAATGTATGATTGATTCAAAGGTTTGGTGCATATCAAAACCTTTTATAAGATAAAGTATGAATGCAAAACATGCATATGACCTAGGAGTGGTAAGCCCTTGGGTTTTCATCCAAGAGACCCAAGTTCAAACCCCAATACAAGGGGATTGACATCCCTCACAAAAATCCATGTAAACTTAAATTTTTAAGTCCAACAAGGATAGCATAGTGGTTAGGGCTTTAGCCTCTCTTAGGGGAGGTCCAAGTTTCAAATCTTGGCTTACCTACAAGGGGATGGACTATATGGTAGTGGTCGAGTGTTTGTCAGTTAGCTACCCCAATTCGATCCCCTAGAGGGTTGGTGGTCTTGTTGACTTCTTCTAATCTAGTAGGTTAGGGTTTAAAGTGGCAACACCCAATGGTGTTACCAAATCCCCTATGTATTAAAAATAAATGCAAAACATGTATATTATCACCTAATTTAGGCTAATCACATAAAATATTTTGATTAAAATAAAATCACAAAAAATATTAATAAAGAAGAGCCTTTACCTACTCTATAGCAAAGGATAAATCAAGGATGAGAAAAATGTGACACTATATTGTCTTGTATATAATAGCAAAGAGAAAAAACATTTATTATATCTTAAAAAAATTAGAATGTCATATACATTGTGGTGAGTTAAGTTGCATTGTAACAACCCCTCTTAGCATGAATATTATTGTTGTTTTTTAATTTTTGTACAAATAAATTGATGAGTTGTACCTTGCATTTTGGTCTTAGAATATGGTACTACTAATAAATCTTGTAATTGCAAGACTAGGTACACTTCCATGATTGGTTGATAAAGGATAATCACAAGAGGTAAATAGAAAGGTAAATTATGGTGGTGACGACTTTCATCGTAGTAAAATATTCACTATTAGCCAAAGGGTAAAATAGCCCTGGTAGTGAAATACTCATGGAAGATCATATAGATGTATTCATTTAGATGCATTGTGAATGTATGTTTGCATATCACTAAAGTGAATGGTTCCTTGCATTTAAAAAATCCTTCAACAAAAAGAAAAGTGCCACAAAGCATGGGACTATTCTTTTTTACTTGATAAAAAGGGGTTGTACTTGGGTCCCCCATCCTTAACAAATTGCATCTCTATTATTTAGAGCTTGAGAGCTTACAAATAGATACACTTGTCATCTCAGTTGAGATGCTATAGTTAGAAACCTACATCATTTTACATAAAATGTTTGAATTCTTGATTTTCATTTTCTGGATCTTTTCAAATCTCTGTATGAATACAATTACTCCAAAATTTAGCATCTTTCTTGACATTTTCCTATAGCAACCTTCACAATGCCAAAAATTCACCTCTACTATCTATGCCTTGCATCTTAGTAGAGTAATATTTCCAGAACATCGCACTAACATAGTCCGCTTTACCAAATTTGGATTGCTAGTTTCCTTCCTGAAACACAAGTGCAACAAAAAAAATTATAATAAATAGTCAAAATGAAAACACCTTATTGTTACAAAATAAAAAATATATTACCAATAGAAAATATTAAAGTAAATCTTAATCATTAATTGATTTAGGCAATCAACAATTTTTTTCAGCTTCAACTAAACTTTCTACTTCCTCTAACCATGGAAAGGAGATGTTAACTTCATGATCCTCAACCAAAAACCCTCTATTGGCTAGTTTATCTGCACATTTATTTTCTTTCCTTAATATGTGTGTAAACCTGATTTCTTCAAACTCTTTAGCAAGATCTTGAATTTCCATCATTATCTCTTGTATGTTCCATGGAGCCTTTGCTTTCCTCAAAATTATATTTATTACTATGAGAGAATCATATTCCATCCAAAATATATTCCATTTCATTTGCTTACATATTTTTAACCCTTCTAAAGCCACCCAAGCTTCAGCTTCATTATTTGTCTTAAATCCAAAATTGAAAGCATAATGAGACAAAATCTCTCCTCTATTATTTCTAATTATTCCTCCTCCTCCTACTAGTCACGGGTTTCCTTTAGATGCTCCATCAAAATTCAACTTAACCCACTCCACATCTAGTGGTTTCCAATTTATATTCTTTACCTTATTTTTTCTTCTCTTGTACCCAATATCATAATTCCATTTAATGACTTGACTGCATCTATCAAGACTCTTTGCTTGCAAATTAGGGATACGGTGAGTTGATAGGGTTGGTTTAGACTCCTCTATGGCTAAACATATCTTATTTTTCATTACCTCTAAACTGCTTTCCTTTCCTTTAAAAATTCTTCTATTCCTTTCTAGCCATATAGTCCAAAGTATTGTATCTTTTGAAATATCCCATATTGTATGTAAAGCCTCACTTTTATAAGTGCTATACCATTGCTTTAACCAATATTAAATTTTGGTATTTATCACCATGCATTTACAAAACATATTAATAATCCATTGCCATAGATTCCAAAAAAATGAGCAATGTCCTAAGATATGGTCAATACTCTCCTCGTCCTTATTATAGAAAACACATTTAGAGGGGCCATGAAAACCCCTTCTCATAAGATTATCCCAGGATAAAATTCTTCTATGACCTACTATCTAAACAAACATTTTAACTTTAGGAATGCTTGGGCTATCCCAAATATCTCTCCAAATTTTAGTGATATTATTATTATGTTGGTGTTGAACATTATATCCACTTCTTGTTGTGTATTCTCCTGAGCTATTCAACTCCCAAATAAATTTATTCTTGGAAATCCTCAAAATAATTATAGTTGTTATCTTTCTACTCAATTGCCTCCTAGCATCAATGTCTTGTATACTTGTAAAAAAATATTCTTTCCATTTGTATCTTCCTTCTTGATCCTTGTACAAAATGTTTGAAACTCTATCACCGTATTTTTCTTGAAGTAATCTCATCCAAGGTTTCAAAACTAGATCTAAATTGAGTGGTTTTTTATCACACCAAGTATCTATCCAAATAAAAAAAATTTCTCTAGTTCCCACCATCCATCTTAAATCTTTAATCATAAGATCAATAGATTTTTTTAAACCATTCCAAAGAGCAAAACCATTGTCTTTGAAAGAAAGTAGTAAATATTAAACTTGGGTCATTGGGATTAACATACTTAGAAGAATTCTTGCCCATTGTATTTGAATCTATTTGTACAATTTCCAGATAACTTTTCCCCTAAGAGCTAAGTTTGCATCTGTAAGAGCTCTTAAACCAAGACCTCCCCTAGTTTTGTTATCACACAACTTGCTCCATTTCACCAAAGAAAATTTCCTTTTATCATGTAAACCTGACCATAAAAATGATCACATAATAAATATTAAACTTTTTTCAACTGATTTTGGCATAGAATACAAAGACATATAATAAGTTGGAATGGCTTGTAAGACTGAATTAATTATTAGCACTCTTCCTGCTAAAGATAACCATCTACCTTTCCAAGCTGGAAGTTTATTTTGAACTTTACTAATAACTGGATTCCATAAATCTATCCTCATTCTCCCCTCAAATAAAGGCATCCCTAGATAAGTAGTTGGCAAATTTGCCTCCTCCATTTGAAGCAACCTATAAATTATTGCTTTGATATTAGCAAAAGTGGTAAGAAAGTAAATTTTGGATTTAGTCCTGTTAATTGTTTGGCCTAAAGCTCTTTTGTACTCTTTTAAAAAGTTATTCAAAGCTCTAGCCTCATTTATCCTTGCCCTTTCAAAAAGGGTTGTATCATCTACAAACTGTTTATGGGTGATGTTATGGATGTTATTACTAACCTTAAGTCCACTTGTAAGCCTTCTTTAAGTTCCTACTCAAAACTTCTGCCATAATAATGAACAAATAAGGAGATAAAGGATCTCCTTATCTAAGGTCTCTCTTAGCTTTAAAAGATTTTGTCACTAACCTATTGACCAACACTGAATAAGAAAATGTAGAGACACAAGCTTTAATCCATCTAACCCATTTCTTTCCAAAACCAAACTTATCTAAAACTGCAAAAAAAATTCCTTTTAACCCTATCATAGGCTTCAATCATATCAAGTTTTAAGACCATAGCTTTCTCTTTTATGAAGCCGCTGAATGTATAACTTCACGAGCTACTATAATACCATCTAAAATTTGTCTCCCTTTCACAAAACCTCCTTACTCTTCTGAAATGATTTTGTCTAACAATGGCTTTAATCTATTCACCATCACTTTGGAAATAATATTATAAGCTATATTACATAGGCTTATGGGTCTAAAAGAATCAAATAAATCAACATCCTTATTTTTTGGAATTAAGGTAAGATAAGTTGAATTTATTTTATAAGGAATGTATTGTTTTACCCTAGACTAGTCCACTACCACCAATAAAGAATCCTTCTCTATATTTCAATTATGTTGGTAAAAAGCTACAGAGAGACCATCTGGACCGGGGAATTTATCCTTATTAAAAGAGAAAAGAGCTAAATGAACTTCTTCTAGAGTAATAGGCTCCATCAGTTTCCTATTGTCTTCATTTGTTATAATTGAAGGAACATATTGAAGAAGTTTATCATTAAGAACTTCAATCTCCTCTGATCCTAGAATATTTTGAAAAAATGACTTAGCCTCTTTTCTAATTTCACTCCGATCTTTAATCCAAACCCCTTCTATTGATTTAATTTTACCAATTCTAGAAGAAGATCTCTAAACTATAGCCATCCTATGAAATTTTTTTGTATTTTATCTCCTTATTTTAACCAAGTCTGTCTTGATTTTAATCTTTAGAATTTCTCTTCCTTACTCAAAATATTATGATATTCACTAAGAAACTCCATTTCCTCTAAGCTTGTATTATTTTCATCACTTTTTTGGAGTTTTGAAAGTTTATCTTTTAGTTCTTCTTTCTTCTCAAAAATGTTTCCAAAGGTGTTCTTGTTCCATTCTTTTAATCTAGATGTCATAGTTTTAATTTGGTTTGGAAGAGCATACAACCCACCATTACTTGAAGAATTCCATGTTTGAGCTGTCATATCAACAAATTGAGGATGATCTTACCACATCTACTTATATTTAAAATATGATATTTTTTAAAATTCACTAGCCACCATTTTAACTCTTATTGGCCAATGATCTGAACCAATCCTAGTTAAGATATTAATTTTAGCACAATTTCCTTCATCTAGCCAATGATCTGAGAGAATGCATCTATCTAATTTTTTTGATATTAGGTTCTTGTCTCTCCTATTGTTAGTCCAAGTATAGTTGTCTTCTTCAAACTCAACTTTCCAAAGATTGTTGTTTTGAATAAAAGCTGAGAAATCTCTCATACTTTGGGTCAATTTTCTAATTCTCCCAAATTTTTCATTCAACTTGGTAATGGCATTAAAATCTCCAATAATCATGAAATGGGTTTCTTGGTCTTTATTTCTCATAAAGGCCTCAATTCCACACCAAACTTCTAATCTACGTGATTGAGTTGTAGGACCATACACATTGATAAGGATGAAGCGAATATCAACAAAGTAGCAAGTGACTAAAGAGGCTATCCAATGCCTAGTTTTATGAATGGTTACACATGAGGTTCTAGAAATATAGCATGTGACTATTCTTAACATGTATATGACAATATTTTAGTATCATCAAATTGCTTGTATAAGGAGAAATGTTGGATATCTTTCCGATATACCACACTCACGAGGATAAATAAAATCATTTTATTCTTCTTCCTCGAAGTCAATTGCGCAAATATAGAAGAATACAAATCTAATTAGTCAATTGCACAAATATAAAAGAATACAAATCTAATTAGAATACAATTTTAAGTCATATATATGACTTAATTTTTTTTTATACTTATCAATAGGGAATTTAACACAAACCCACCACACACCCACCCCCTCACACACTTGCCCACGCCACGGTTTGAACCTTGGACCTCCCGAAGAAGAGCCAAAGCCCGAATCATTGCGTTGCACCCCAGGTGCATATATGACTTAAAATTGCATTCTAATTATATTTGTATTCTTCCATATTTGCGCAATTAACTTCGGG
Source organism: Wollemia nobilis (assembly GCA_028583015.1). Taxonomy (NCBI): domain Eukaryota; kingdom Viridiplantae; phylum Streptophyta; class Pinopsida; order Araucariales; family Araucariaceae; genus Wollemia; species Wollemia nobilis. Next base: position 922,333 of record JAQPPZ010013020.1, on the reverse strand, counting down.
GAAGAAGAACAAAATGATTTTATTTATCCTCGTGAGTGTGGTCTACCGGCAAGGTCCCCACTTGCATTATTGGTGACCCGGGTTCAATTCCCATGGTAGATGTGTATAAGAAGTATTACTCAAAAAAATGGTTTTATTTTTATATTATTAATTTTATTAAAAAATATATAAGTTAATAATATAAATGCATTTTCCTTGTAAATAATTGAGAATTATATATATATATATATATATATGCTCATAGATGCTGCTCAACGGTTTGAGCTCTTCTTCGGAAGGTCCAAGGTTCAAACCTGGACCTTCCGAAGATGCTGCTCATAGATGCTGCTGCATATATATATATATATATATGCTCATAGATGCTGCTAAATATATAAGTTAATAATATAAATGCATTTCCCTTGTAAATAATTGAGAATTATATATATATATATATATATATATATATATATATATATATATATATATATATGCTCATAGATGCTGCTCAACGGTTTGAGCTCTTCTTCGGAAGGTCCAAGGTTCAAACCCTGGCTTGGGTGAGTGTGTAAGGGGGTGGGTGAGTGTCTATGTGATGGAATTGTTGTAACAGGTTGGGGATTCCTCGTCAAAACCCCATTACTTAATATTAAAAAAATAATAATAATAAATAAAAATTAATTTTAATTAAAATTAAGTTCTAATTAAAAGCACGTAATGCCAAAGTGGGAAAAGGAATAGCTGAGGAGAGAAGACGTCTAAGTTAGTTAAGTTTTAGTAGCAGGCAAAGATTCAGGTCGTTTTCATTCCTTGTTAGCATCACTTTGATTTCACGTCTAAGTTAGTTAAGTTTTCATAGCAGGCAAAGATTCAGGTCGTTTTCATTCCTTGTTAGCATCACTTTGATTTGCTGAAATTGGAAATGGTTTATTAAGCTTTTGAGAATTTAAAATATTCAAAATGCTGGTTAAATTAAATTTAAATTATGTTTTCTTTATCAAAACTCTTCCCAACTAAAACTGTTGCTTTCTTATAAAATTTGGTGCTGAGTAAATTAAATTAGAACCTTCTTCAATTTCTTTTATTAGTGCTCCTTAACCACCTATTGCTGAGTAGCCACGGGAATATATTAATAATGCTCAGTGAGCCATTTGATTATGTTAAGTTCGGATGAAATAGGCCACACGTTAAGGTGCCTACACTCTTTCACTTTGCCTGAAATGTGTGAGATGTTTCGATAATGGTAGATGTGTGACTTCATTTGGTTAGGTATTTTGGAAGTTTTATTTTAATTAATTAACATATTTCCAACTTCTATTGGTTATAATACTTATTACTTTTAGATTTTTTTTTTTTTTTGTCATGAATTAGTTATAATCACAAATTTTTATTAACTGCTAGCTGGGTTTAAATTATCAGGAAGGCTTCTAATACATTCATCCTCTCGTTAATGGTAACCCGCGGGACCACCGGACCCACAGGATTTGCAACGTCTTCGTAAGTCTGGTTTAACACGTGGCATAATCGTTAGTCTGGTTCAACACGTGGCATGAAAGGACTGTCGGATAAGCAAGAAACAAATTGCCATCATCAGTCACGTAGAGGAGTGAGATCGTGCTAAGCAATGCATAGGCACGCCTGTGAAATTGGAACCTAGGTCTCCTTTGAATAAACGCCCCAACTTATCAATCCACCTAAACCCATGGACAACCTTTAAGTCTTAATCTTAAAAAGATAGTTTTAATAAGATTTACATGATTTCTGATTAAGCCTATTTTCCTTGATAGCAAGTATTTTCTTGAAGATAAGATGTAAAAATGTTTAAAGTTTGATAGATGCATCCATACTGCAAGCCATTTTGATCCCTACCATTCAAACGTGTGTTTCGGCGGTGAGTGGCACTTGGAGTGTTCTTCAAAAATTTACTGTGTTTGGACAAGCACTGTAATCAGATTAGCTGTGATAATAAATTTTCCTTCTAAAGTAAAAGATTACCCTATGTATAAATAAAAGCTCTGGCTTGATAAACTGTATAAAAATCCCTTTAATATTGGGCATTACCATTTTATTATTCAAGATTTTTCAAATGTAGCTCTTTACTTCCTCAGGATGTAAATGCCATTGATTGTTTTACTTTGGAAACAACTTTTGCTCCATACAATTGCCTGATGTGTTTTTATTTCTTATATTCTTATTTTCATACGCTTACTTCCTTCTTCATGAGTATGAAGGAAGGGAACGATCTCATACGTTTAAGAACATTTTCGAAATATTTCATGGGCTACTTTTAAGATCATAAAGTTTCTAGTCCTCATAGAAAATAATCAGCCCAACTAAACAAATTAAATTATATGGAAAATAATATTTCTTTTATGTATACACAGATGCCTCTTTTATAATGATAAAGTCTTATTTAAAGAAATGTGTTTTTCTTATTTTTCTTGTGTATTGTACAAATTATTATTTTTCTTGTGTATTGTATAAATTATTATTTTTCTTGTGTATTGTATAAATTATTATTTTTTTTGAATTGAAAAGTAGAACTGAATATTAGAGATCAGTAGAAGAAAATTACATCATATATAATATGTCCAAAATATATAATATGTTTAAGATTCAGAGAAGACACTTAAAATAACTAACTCTTCTCGAAGAGAGAAACATATTGTACATCATATGTCCAAGATATATAATATGTCCAAGATTCAAAGAAGACACTTAAAATAACTAACTCTTTTCGAAGAGAGAAACATACTGTACATCATATGAGATTTGCAATTTCATTATATTTCTGTACAAATATACAATAACATCTCTAAACAAACAAATAATAATAACTGTACATAACATGCAAATCATTATTTTACTTCCTACTCAATAAGTTTTAAAAAGGGGAATTAATCCTCGTTAAGAGATTAGTGCTTCATCATCCTTGAAAAGGGATTAGCTAAACTTATTAACTTCAACGAAAGAAGTCTAACTCAATCTTGTAAATGTATTAAATATCAGTGCGTTGAATTATTAAAAACAATATTTAAAGTCTGTTGGAACAACGTCCTTGTGTTTCTTATTCAGCCATAACCTTGTTCAATGAAAGTTTATTTTAATTTTTCTCTTCCACCAGGAGCTACATTAGATTACTTATGGACTGGTTTGTCTACGTTTTGTGAAAATACATTTGCTTTCTATAGTATTTAATTTCTTTTTAAAAACAACCCGATGAGTAGATTGAAAGGATAGACAGTTAGACTTCATTCTTATCTTTTAAGGGGGTTAACTTAAACAAGGCTAAAATTCAACTTCATATCTTTTATTCCATTTCGAATAATCATTCGAGAAAATCACACCTATATGCAGATTACTTGTCTTTATATAAGGGTTTGTAGTTAAGACCTCTTATTTAGTAATAAAAATTTAAAGAGGATTAAAGACAATGGTTCATGGTTTTCTTTTAGATGATCTTGTTTATTAGAAATAAAAAGAGTTATGAAGTAGAGTTTTTATTTTATTAGATAGGCCTTATCTCTTGAAAAATAGATAGCTTCTAACAAGCTTTTATCTCTTTTAAGTAAACAAAGTCATTCCTTTTTAATTAAGCTTTGTCTTATTTCAAAGGAAATGAAGCCTGGTCTAATGAATATTTTTCAAAGGAAATGAAGCCTGGTCTAAAGAATATTTAAGCATGTGGAAAGAAATTGTTAAATAACTATTTATATTCTTTCTTTCATGGTTGAAAGAAATAACTAGATATTATAGTTTAATTAGAAGTCCTCAATGTTTTTAGGATAATCTTGGTTAAGGATTCATGATGGTGTAAAGAAAAATGATTTTGAACCATGATAGATGGGATTAGAAACCTTTCTTAGAAGTATTATTGATGTTGGAACCAAAACTTATTTAAATGTGGTTGGATTATAAGGAGGTAAACCACTAAAAAAGATTAAATTACCTAATATCAATTGTATTACGTGTATATAATAAACTGTGTTTTAAGAGTGGCTGCTAAGGATGGGCAGTATGGGACATCTATCTAGGTCATTATTCGAGCAGTATAATGGTGGCTCCTTGTATGAAATTATTGAATAATGAATTTTTGTGGAAGAATTAAGAGACTCTATTGTAGATTCCACAGTGAGTTGGTATGGGATAAACCACTGCATTATTTGTAATTTTGTCAAGTGAGACCATGACTAGTATTAGGAGAATGGCATGGAATTAGTTGTTTTCATGGAGCCAAACATTGATCTAGGGATGTGGTCATCGACTAAGAACTAAAGCATTTATGCTATATAATCTTACTTGTTATCTTGGCAACATATGAGATTAATTAAACTCAAGGTTCCACATAAAATATAACATGTTAAGGATGGGGAAGAAAGTGTCCCCCTCTAAGTGTTATGGGCCTTAGAGGATAACCCCAAGCCATGGTTCTAGGGGCTTATACTAGGCTAGAGGGTGATAAAGGAGGAACCACTAAAGGCACCTCTTATGGGATTTGGCCAATCTCATCCACTTGGGGGCTGACTACAATGGCCATAACCCAAAAGTGGCTATCAATGCTTTGTATTGATTACATAATGGGTGTAAATTAAAAACTAAAATGAAAAGAAAATTTTACCTTGGTCAAACATTTTCCTCGTCTATAGGTGTTTTTTGAACTTGTGAAACATACCGGGTTGTTACAATCAGTGTGCCAGACTGGATTGTTACACAAATTCCCTTAGATAAAATCAATAACAATACAAAAGCAACTTCTTAGAGTCCACTCAATCATTACAATCAGTCGTGTAATTTCAACTAGTCTTCACCTTGGGGAGTTTTGTGGTTCCACTAGGGAACTTTATCAACTCTAATTGGTAGTGACTAGCAAGATTCTTCACTTATTTTAGACAATGAATTTTAGTACTTTGCATGTGTTGTTTCTCCTAATATTGATCAAAATAGTCTTGGGTTTAGCTACAATTAAAAATCCATGGTCAAATATTAACCCAAATCTTCATAATAGCAGCCTTTATCATTAAATGCTTCTACTAGAGGAAGAGGTTAATTGACATAAAATGGGTAGGTCCTACTCTTATGTCATCCATATGGTGATGGAAATGTGAGGGGATAATTTACACAAATTATTTGGGTGAATTAAAAATCAAAGAATATATTTAGCCATATATAATTCTGTTAAACAATGTTTTCTTGAACAATTTCAAAACTTATATCTCTATCGATATAACCATAACTATTAATAGAATCATAACCATCATGCATTGTTATTATTTCATTCATTTCTCACTAATTCATTATTATTGGACAACTCATTGCCAATATAAACAAACCTACTATTATGGAGGAGACAATAAACATAAGTTCAATTAAATAAAATACATGACTATTATCGAGGTACACTATAAAAATCTTACCGAATTTTACTCTTGTTCATGATTATTTGGATTCCTTTACAAATAACTTATGGTTTTTATTTTTGTTTATTTTGTATTAGCATGTTTTATCTTATTTTTTATTTTTATTTCTATTTATAACACATAATTATGGAAAACATAGTATTAATTTTTCATTTTCCATAATAAGATGATATTAAACAAAAAAAATTCCTAAAGAATTGTGGGAAATTCTTCTTATAGGGAATTTCCCTTGTTTGTTAATGCGCTATCCTTTTCGCGTCTATCTTCTTCTAGATTTATTTGGTTACTCATATTGCATATACTATTAGATTTGAGAGATTAATATCATTAGGAAAAATGATTTTCTAGATTTTTTACCATCTTGATAATGTTATACTAATGCAAAATATTTAATTCCATATTTTTCTTTTAGAAATAAGAGATTAGGATTAGACAAATTGATTGAGTTGAAAATATTACCCAAGTAGCTATTCCACTTTGCTTATTTAGTTAACCATTTTATACATTTTATGTATTTTATTGTGAAGAATGCTTTAGTTCTTTTGTATATTCCTTCAATCTAGTTCTTTAATTTAAGGATATAATAGATTATTTTATTTTCTATTTATCATTGCCTTCATATACGTTATTCAAATTCTTTTATAAAACCCACTATTTATTTGTTTCATACCATTATTTTTACATTGCCTACTTATCCTATGAAATCTATTATCTTTCCCTTTCTTTCATATGTACTTTTTCTCTCTATCATTATATATCATGTTTGGTGTACACTATTTTACATGCGTTTATTTGGATATTCCAATTTTTCTTAATACAAAAACACTTGATGGTCACTTGTTCCTTGTCATTTACTATTATCTTGACCAAGAAAATCGAGACAACCATCCATAATTAAGTAATATTAGTAGAACCAACTTAATGTTCTACAACCTTCCTTTAACTTTACTATCTCAAGACACCAATTATCATTCATATTACAACTCTCTTATTTGCTTTCATTACCCCATGGTACTTCCATCATGCAAGGTAATAAACTTACAATTATTATTATACCTATGTTTATTAACTCTCTACATCCTCCCTTATAATTCCTATTAATTATGGCAGTATAATGCCTTAAAAATCTAAGAGTGGGGTTATGCATAAGGGGTCGGTCCCAAAATGTATTTATAAAAATTTGGCAAATCAGTTTCAAAATCCAGGCGAATAGTATCCAAACGCATGTAGAAGGTTCACTATTATTAGGGGCAATGTTGGAAATTTAAACTTAAAATGGTCAAATTATTATAAAATTGGGGTGAATCGAAAAAAAAAAAATTGCACCCATAAATTTTTAGTTAATTGACCTAAGTCAAAGGTCCCAAATATTGGTCAATTCCAAATTTCAAAAATCCTAATTTTAGCCAATTTGGCGATAAATAGCCGCTATGCATAACCTTGCCTAAGAGGATTTTTTATACAATTTACCTATGCATTACGTTGCATGTCATCAACACATGTTCTTCATTCTCCTCCTCCTTACGTCCTTATTCTAGATATTCCTTGTGCTCTTCATTTGATACTGTCTTGAAATAGTTTTTTGTGTCTTCCTTGGATTCTACTTTTGATTCTTGTAATGATTTTTTAATCTATTTCCATGTAATAACTTTGTCTTGTTCTTATATTCTTACTCTTTGAGTCGATAAATATCATGTGTTATCTTCTTTTCCCAACACCATAGCTTTATTAAATTCTTTACATATTAATATTAGCATATCTAATGAATCCAACCAATAATATCCATATCATCAATATTTAAATCATAAAATATGAATATAAACATATTTAGCCATAGTGATCTTCAAATCTTCAAATAATTGAGAATTTTCATCCTCAAATTGTATGTCTTTGATATTATTTATTTAAAACTAGAACCTTTGATAATAGCATTATTTTTTTAATGCATCCATAATCGTAGAAGATAAATATTTTAGATGAAAACAAATTTTTAAGATTATTCTATTGTTTGCTTGACTCCAAGGGTGTGGTTAATTATTTCTTCTCCTTTGATCTATTTATTTTTTCTTAATGGCCTTTATTGTTATCTTTCAAACTTGCTATCCTTTCTCTCACATTTTCATTTTTTCAAGAATGGTTATTGTTAGTAGATGGACCTGGTTTACTAAATAATATTCGAGGACTCATCACAATATATCACAATGCAACAAGTAACTCTCTAGGATCATAAATAATATATCAATATGGAACTTAAATAATAATACATTTGACAATATATTTAAGTGAAACATAAATGTATTACAATACAAATAATATACTACAATCTAATTACAATGTCCTACTCAATGTGACATACAAAATATTGTGTTACTCTACAAATAGCCTTTACAAATAGGCTCTATATATTTTATCTTCAACTAACTATTCATCTCCTCAAAATTCTCAAACTCCTTAGGAGATATGACTCTTCATATTTATCATAGGAGAAATGTTTTATTAACTCCTTAATAGTGACAAACATATAATGATTACTAAATTATAAATATTTATAAGAAACCTAGAGACTAAATATTTATGTAGGAACATCTAGGATGTAAGAGCAAATCTTGCATCACAAAAAAAAACTGAATGATGCATGTTAGGACAAAAAAAAAGTAAATATTGTTTTTATTTTTGATATCAACTATAGATTCATGAGCGCCTAGGTGAAGATCTAATTTTTGCATGTTTTTTTTTGGGTGTACATGGTGGAATCTGTAGCCACCATGAATATGGGTAGATTGTCTGAATTTTATGGCCACCACAGTATTCTACGTTGTCTGTCCCATAAGATGGCACACATTTCTTTACATAGTTTAGCCCTATAACCACCATGCCACAATCATTTTAAACCTTTTACATCGCTAAAAGTATCAAGAAAGGGACAAGCATTCAGTCCGATGACACCCAAGATTTGAACCTTTGACATCTGGCCCCCTTATGGGGGTTGGTCAAATCAATTAGTCTACACCTCGGACCTAAAAGAGTTTTTGGTAAACCAATGTGATTTGAATTGGAGTTGCATGGATTTACACTACATGGATCATGTTTCTTAATTGGTCACCTCACACCAACTCGGCTATGCAATCACCCTTAAAATTTGAGTTTACATGGGTTTTTATAAGGGGTCCTGCTCCCCTCGTACCAGGGTTTGAACTTGGGTATCTTGGATGAAAATCCAAGGACTTACCACTATGGTATCCCTCATGGGTTTCTAATTTGTGCATATTAAATTAAATTTTTTGTGCTGTTTTACTACCAAAAGAAAAGAAATTAGAGGGTGTTTTAGAAATTTATATAAATGGAGGGAACCAAGTATAATTAATATTGTGTTAGCGCAAGAGAGAAAGGGGAGACCTGTCTTGAGTTTTGGTGAAGTTGGTCTTGAGATTCTAACAAAACATGTATTTTCAGCATTGAATAGAGGATTCTGGCACAAGACCAGTAGGTTGTAGTAGGCTATTTCAAAGTTTTTTAAGAGTGTTTATGTGGATTTCTAAATGTTAACAGACCTAATGTAAATTTATCTCTATTGTTGTTATAAATTAAGCCTCCAAAAAGCAAAACCAAATATTTTTCATTGTAAACAAAGGTTGTATGCAAGCATAATAAGAAGTTTAATTTGAAGTATTATTATTGTGTCCAAATTATTTTGGTAGTTGCTTGGTTGGTTATTATTAAATGGATAAACCAACCTAGGTTGCATTAGAGTGGTATCAATGTAGTTTTTGATACCATACCAAGGAAGAGGAAGGCTAAGAGGTGTTATAACATGACAAATGGATCTTATTGAGGTTGTACAAGGAATCACCACATGATTAGAGGCCATTGAGATGGCCCAATAGAGAGGAATTCACATCGAACATGTGAGTGAAAGTGAGGATGAAGATGTTGTTCACAAAACTGAAATAATGGAAGAATAAGTTAAAGAACCCAAATAAAAATGGATACAAGCAATTTTCAAGATTGAAAACAAACCCAAATTAGATACCCCAAATTTCAATGGGAGTTTGAATCCATAGGAGAAGATAGACTTAATAATGGAAATGGATAAGCTATTTGATTATGAATCCATGACTGATCCAAAGTGATTCTAATTTTAATGCACATAGTTGAATGAGCATGCATAACTTTGGTGGAAGCATGTGCAAAGAGAAAGGCAACAAAAGGGTAAAGAGAAAATACAAACTTGGGATAGATTTTTTTCCAAGCTAAAATCAATGTTTTAACCTATTAATTATCATCTTTTTTTATTTAGTATATACAAAATCTCAAACAAAAGGAATTGGGGGCGAAGTATTATACTAAAGAATTCTACAAGTTGACCATAAGGACTAATCATGTTAAAGATGATGAGGAAAAAGTGGTAAGGTATGTTAATGGATTAACATTAACCATACAAGATGAAATAGGCTTGTTCTAAATGAAATCCATTAAAGATGTATATCAATATGCACTCAATGTGAAAGAGATTTTGGTTCGCAAGAAAAAAGCAATAATAGAGGGAGAGAGAAGTCATCCCATACAAGAAGTCAAGCCAGTAGTGGTAAAGAGAATTAAGATCATAGTGGAGAATAAAGCTCTACAAGAGAGATAAACATTAGCCAAAGCAACTATGAAAGAGGTGAATCATCAAGAGGATGAGGTGGTTTTGGTAGAAGAGGTTTAATTTACAATTATTACCAATGTAGAAGAGCCAAACATAAAGCCTTTGAATACCCTCAAATGCAATAGCTAAACAATTGAGGAAAATATTCTTAGAACCACATGGTTCATGCAAATGAGGAAAATGTTATATCTCTCAAAAGAATGAAAAATAGAATAGATATAATTATTGCTCATGAAAAGAGTACTTCTAAAACCAACCAAAGAATATAACAAATTAGCCCAATGAAGGATCTCAATTTGGACTATATGCAAGTCTAGTGATAAGTGTTGAAAGGTTATAGTTGATGGTGAAAGCACAAATAATATTGTGTCCATGAAGATGGTTGAAAAACTAGGTTTGCAACAGAGGGAGCATCAAAATCCTTACAAATTATCTTGGCTTTAAAAAGGGTATAACATCCTTGTGATTGAGCAACATGTTGTTGATTTTCAAATTGGTTCATATAAGGATTTGGTATTGTGTGACATCATGTCTATGGATGTATGTCACATATTGCTTGGTAGACCATGTTAGTTCAATAGGAAAGCCATTCATGATGGAATATTGAATACCATAAACATAAAAAAGGATGGTAAAAATCATACACTTAGTTCTTTGAGGGAGAAAATAGATGTTGACAATTTTTCTAGAGTATGCATTGTTATTGGTAAACAATTTTTGACAAATACAATGAAAAGAGAATATTATGCTTGCATAGCTAAGCCTATAGAAGTTGGTACAATTAAGGATGAAGATAAAACACCATTACAAGTGAGAGAAATACTTGATGGTTTTGAAAATATTTTTTTAAGAGTTACCAAAAGGATTACCACCAATACAGAGCATGTCATCATTTATAATTTTATTTTAGAAGCTAGTTTGCTAAATAAGGAAGCATTTTGAGCCCTTTTATTTAAATAACATTATTTTCAAGCTCTACACATTGGTGGCATTAGTCCATGGATCTGTTATGATGTTAGGGGTCAACATGTAATATGGATCACAAAACCCTAGTTACTCATCTTAATGGATGAAATTATAGTATTTGGTAAACCCAAATGATTGGCTTGCTATGTAGTAAGAACTTGCGGTGCATCTTTCAAGAGGATAAAGTAGTTATTTTTAATGAAAAAATCATCATCAAAGAAAAGAAGAGGCTATTGGCCTATTTTACGTAATTGAATTAGAGTTACTTTTTCACATCAAAGAGGAGAGTGACCCTATCAAGGTATGGTCAAAATTGCATGAACTTTTTGGATCTTTCCTCTCTTAAGTTGGTAAATTTTGATAACATTGAAGACTATATTGTGAGATTCAAAGCATTGAGAGTAGATACTACATCTTCTAGAGGAAAAAAGAAAGATGATATAGAAAGCGTAAATATTAATATCTCCCATTATTTTTGGATATTGAACCTAATGGTTCATATGATTATAATGTTTTTGGAATCTCAAAAGACTCTTAATCTTGATCAATTTTTTCTCTTCTTGTTTATTTTTAGGTAACAATGTGGAAATGTGGTGCAACTCCACAAATATACGGTCTTGAAAAAAATTCAAATATATGGAGGCTAAGACCTAGGGGTTCAAGGTTGGGATAATTCTTCAAATAAGTCAAATACCAATTGCAGACATTTTAAAAGGGAGGTACACTCAATGAAGAACTGCTTGCTAAAACTACAAAGGATTGAATTTGATTTCTTAAATATTGATAGACATCTTCAAGATGATGAGGGAGAGTTTGAAGGATCTACGTCAACTACAAAGGTCCATTAGGTCATCCATTATGGGGAGAATATATTATTATCACTATTTTCTTCTCTCTATGCCCTATCAATTCATATTCTACGGAATATTTGTAGGAATGAATAGTAGTGAATAGATTAATCAATAACAATTAAATAACATAGTGTAGGCTATAGTTAGCCCATAGGAATAGCTAACTACTAACAAGTTGCTAACAACCTAACTAAATAATGTAATAATAAGATATACGCTAACATCCCCCCTTATTACATTATTTGGGTAATGTAATAACTACTAGCTACACTAACATCCCCCCATACAACAATATTGTTAGCGTAACTAATGTATTTTGTCTATATTTCTTCTTAGGCATACTGTTACAACTTCATAACAGTTCCGTTCAGCCGTTCTCGCCGGTGTGCTATTCCCGACTGCTGTAAACTTATTTAAAGCCTGCTGAATAATAAACAAGCTAATGCGTGTTTTATTTCATGGCATCAGAGCCAGACAGAAATTTTTGTGGGTGAGGTGCAGCTGAGGATTTTCTGGATAGGATTTTTTATTCTCAAGCGTCAGTCGTTGTGCAGTAAAGAGGGCGGAAGCCCCGGTTAAACGCGTGCTGCGTTCGAAGGTTGCTAGCGCGGAAGTTTTTTTTTGAAAAAAAAAAAAAAAAAAACACAGAGCATTGTCTGCAGACTGCGCGCGCCCATGACGTCCGTAGCACGTCCCACGAGGAGGACGAACAGCACGCGACGGCGACGTCCGCAGCGCCCAGGACGCCGCCCCCCCCCACGCTGGGACAGACGCCCAGCGACGTCGCGTAGATGTCCCATGTTGGTGCGCTGCGTCGGAGACGTCGCAGATGCCCAGGGATGTGGCTGACGTCGCGCAGGCGTCAGGAGAGAGGGGGAACCCCCCCCGCTGGGACAGATGCCCAGCAACGTCGTGTAGACGTCCGACGCCCAAGGACGTCGCTGACGTCATGCAGGCATCAGGTGGGGAGGAGTTCCCAGGCCCCCCCTGGTGTCGAGGTCCGCCCAGCAGAGCCAGCACGGATCGCGCAGAGGAGGGAGCACCCCCCCCGCACATCCGCTCCGAACGAGGAAAAAAAAACAAAAAAAAAAATTCCCGGTTGGAGGACGGAGTTGCAGACGAAAGAGGCTGAGGCGAATTTTTTTTTTTTACGCAGTGCGAGCGAGCGGAAACAACAACACGCGACGAAGCAAAGCCGCAGCCGCGAGTTGCAGAGGAGGTTGCTACGGAGGAGGAGCATTTTGAGGTTGATAAAAGAAAGGAGGTTGACTGATCCTCTTAGATCAGCCCGCTGGCTCACGTGGTCGTGAGCCGTGCGGTAAGGCTCAGGGAGCCTGCAGGTCGGGGGTTCGAATCTCGCTGACTCCCCCAAGGTATATTTTTTTTCAAAACGTTTTTTAATTATTGTTATTTTTAGTTAAATTTTTTAATTTTAATTTATTTTTTAATAGTTTTTTTAAAACTTTATAAATTAAAATTTATTTTTAATTTATTTTTTAAAGTTTTAAAAACTATATAAATTAAAATTATTATTTTTAACTTTAAATAAATAATAATTATTAAAATGCTTTGTTAAAGGAAATTTTTTTTAAGGGGAATATTTTTTCAAAAAATCAAAGGGGGATTGAGAGTAATTTTATGAAAAATAGCAATTTGGCATTGTAAAAGGTGCATTTTCGGCTGTGACCGACACCTTGTGGGTTATTCTTGTGGGCGCTTTTTATGTTGTATGTTGCATATTTCATTTTTGCACTATAACATTAAAAACTTAAAAGCAAATTCACTCCCTAAGTCCCCGGAATAATTAATACCCATCCGTGCAATTTATTGCACTGCAGCATTCGGTATTTGTGATACCTCTGCCAGCACTTACGAGTAAAGTCTGTCGTGATTTGGCTACTGTATCCGCCGCCTAATATAGCTGCTATAACAACGTCTGAGCTTGTTCTCTATAAATCATCGGGGAGGAATAAGTACGCCATTTTTGCATTTTTTTACTCCATCCACTACCCTTTATCGCACTTGTGTTTAGGCGTAAATCCTGACGAAGTATTCTTCATAGTGTTTAGGGGAAGTTACGCCCCACGCATGAGAAGAATATTCTATGGTAGGTGCCATCAACAAGGCGATTCCCTTTCAGTACCGCTTATGTTCCACGTATCGTATGATCTCTAAAACTCACCTATAGTCTCCCTCACGTAAGGGTGGGTGATTTTTGTTGATCTTTCTAAATACCTATAGTTTCCCTCACATAAGGGCGGGTATTTTGTACGGTATATTGGCCTAGCAAAAGGTATATCGAAAGGGGGACCAATTGGTGATATAAGGAACGTTCACTATGGCCGCTGTTGCAAAGTTGATGACTGATCCGCATCAATTATTGAAAGGTCCAAATTATACACCATGGAAACATAATATGAAGGCTATTCTCCAAATTGAAGATTTGTGGGATATTGTTACTGGAGTAGCAACTAGGCCTTCACCAACAACAGGATCGACAGGTCCTTCAGCAGATCAGATAGCTTTTGACAAGAAAGACAGTCAAGCAAAGGTGCTCATTTTGTTTGCTATTTCAGATGAAGTGCAACCTCATATAGCTGATAAAGCAAGTTGTAAAGAGGCATGGGATGCCCTTAGAAAAATCTATGAGGGAAAGAATGAATCCACCATTCTTCATCTTCAACAACAACTTCATAACCTGAGTTTGAGGCAGGGTGAAACAGTTGAACTCTTTCTGTGCAGAGTGTTTGAGTTGAAAGAGAAATTGAGTTCTTTGGGAGATATTGTGGACGAAAAGCTTCTCATTTCACTTGTGATGAGAGCTTTACCTTCTTCATTTGATATGTTGATAACCTCCATCCAGGTGTCTCAACGACAAATTACCTACATCGAGTTGGTCAATCTGCTTCAACAACAGGAGGCACGCCAACTTCACAAGGATGATTCTTCCAATACAGCCCTATACACCAATAGGCAGGGTTCTAGGAAGAATGGTAATGGGCAAAAAGGAGGCAACTTTCAGAAAGGAGGAAATTCTCAAGAGGATACGAAAGGAAAAGGCAAACAACCTCAAGAGAAGAAGAGGTGGTGCAAGATCCGTGAGAAATACAACCATGACACCAACGAGTGTTGGCATAAGAACAAGCGAAAAGGCCAAAACAAACCACAAAATAAAAACAAGCAACCCCAGGTGAATGTTGCTGTTGAAGAATCTAACTCAGATTTTGAATGGGCACACAAGGTGCTCATGACTACCATAGATTCCACACAGAGGGATCCTATTTGGTAGCTAGCAAACATATGACTAGCGACAGATCGTGGTTTGAATCATTTGTGGCCAAGGAGGGCAAACCTGTCACCATTGCTGATGATAAAACCTCCAGGGTTTAGGGAGAGGGTACAATTTCAGTAACTCTTCCTGATGGCAAGTGTCAGATTGACAAAGTCCTCTATGTTTCGGGATTGGCCAACAATTTGTTGTCAATGACACAAATCCTGGATAGAAATATGGTTGTCAACTTTCATGTTGAGAATGGAAAGAAGTGTTGTACTATTACCAGGAAGGGTAAGCGATTGCAATGACTTCATATAAGCACGACTTATTTGCACTAGATGCTATCTCTACTCCACATGTTGCCATGACTGTCTTTACCAAGGAGGCAACTTCCCTATGGCACAAGAGATATGGGCATCTTAGTTCGGCTACTTACTTGAGCTCGAGCAAGTATGAGATGGTAAAGGGTCTTCCTTCCCTTTCTACCACATTGCCAGTGTGCTCTGACTGCTTTGCAAGAAAGCAGCATAGAGTACCATTTGAGAAGAGCTCTACAAGAGCACAAAAACCTCTAGAGTTAATTCACACCGATCTGTGTGGTCCTTTCACACCCAACAGTTGTGGAGGGAAGAGGTACTTTCAGTTATTCGTAGATGACTACTCACGAAAGATGTGGGTTTTCTTTCTCCAACTGAAATCGAAGCTTTCGCATTCTTCCAACAGTTCAAGAAATTCGTTGAGAAGGAGTCAAGAGCTTCTATTAAAACCCTCCGCTCAGATCGAGGGGGAGAGTTTACCTCTAATGAATTTTTTGCATTCCTAGATAAGCATGGAATCAAGAGACAGTTAACAACTGCCTATACTCCTCAGCAAAATGGAGTTGCTGAGAGAAGGAACCGTTCTATCATGGAAATGGTTCGTTGTATGCTCACAGGAGCTACTCTTGGGCAACAATATTGGGCAGAAGCTGTCACCACTATAGTGTATCTGTTGAATAGGGCACCCACAAAGGCCCTAAAAGGAATGACTCCATAGGAAGCATGGAGTGGTCGAAAACCCTCCATATCTCATCTACGTATTTTTGGGTGTCACGCTTTCATGCACATACCGAAAGAGAAAATGAAGAAGCTAGATGAGAAAACACTGAGATGTATTTTTCTTGGTTATTCTGAGCACTCTAAAGGATATCGGTTGATAGATCCTTTGACCAAGAAAATTCATATCAGCAGAGATGTTGTCTTTGATGAATCTTTCACATCACAGAGCACATCTAAAGTACACCAAGATATTGTGGAACCTAAGGAAGAGAAGATTCCTTCGTCAACACAGACAGGAGGTCCTTCTACATCTTTTTCAACTCCACCAAATAAGAATCCTAAATGGTGTACAAATACAATCAGAGATGCAAATTTATCCACTCCTCCCAATTTGAATTTGGATAGACCTCGTACACGCAGTATGGCTCAAAAGGAAAGAGAAGCTAGAGAAACTGGTGAGGTTGATGATCTTTGTCAATATTTTGAGGAACTTTCTGTAACTCCAAGTACAAAAGTTGAGGATATGGATATTGATGATGACAGGGCATTCATGTCTACCATAGATAGTCTTGAACTTGCATCAGTGCAAGATGCTCTTAGTGAGCCTCAGTGGAAGGCCGCTATGGATACAGAGTATGAGTCTTTGATGAAGAATAAAACTTGGAAGCTTGTTGATCTGCAGCATGGAAAGAAACCCATTGGCTGCAAATGGGTATATAAAGTCAAGTACAAGGCAGATGGAACAATTGATAAGCATAAGGCCCGTCTTGTTGCAAAGGGTTATGCTCAAAAGGAAGGCATTGACTATGAGGAAACTTTTGCACCTACTGCTCGGATGACCACAATTCAGGTTATGTGTGCTATGGCAGCACAATATGGGTGGAAAGTTCACCAGATGGATGTCAAGAGTGCCTTTCTAAATGGTGATCTCCAAGAAGAAGTCTATATGACTCAGCCTGAAGGATTTGAAGTGGAAGGCCAACAGCAGAAAGTTTGCAAATTGGTCAAATCCTTGTATGGTCTGAAACAAGCTCCTCGAGCTTGGTATATAAAAATGGACAATCACCTTATGCGGCATGGATTTAAGAGATGTCCGTCGGATGCAAACCTCTATTTCAAGAAACGGGGTTCCGAGATAGTGTTGCTTGTACTCTATGTGGATGATCTACTCATTACAGGGAGTTCAGAAACAATGATCTCTACTGTCAAAAGAAACTTGTGCAAATCTTTTGAGATGACAGATCTCGGACTTCTCCATTACTGTCTTGGTTTGGAATTCAGCGCAAAGGAGCACTCCATCAAAGTGTCTCAGAAAAAGTATGCCAAGACATTGCTGGATAAATATCGCATGACTGACTGCAAGCAAATTGCAACTCCAATGGAGAATGGACTTCAGTTATCACGATATGATGATTCACCTCAGGTAGATGGTACTCTCTATCGACAGTTGATTGGGAGTCTCATATATCTGACTAATACTAGGCCAGATCTCGTATTTGCTATCAACTATATTTCGAGGTTCATGCAGAAGCCTAAGACTACTCATTGGAAAGCAGCAAAACGTGTTCTTCACTATGTCCGTGGTACTATGGAATATGGCCTAGAATACAAGAGGAACAACAAATTCTTCCTGCAAGGATACACGGACTCCGACTATGCCGGATCATTTGATGATCGCAAGTCAACTTTTGGATACATTTTTCATCTGGGATCCGGTCCTGTCTCTTGGCATAGCAAGAAGCAATAGGTGGTTGCTATTTCATCAACAGAGGCAGAATATCGTGTCGCACGTGAAGCTGTGTGCGAAGTGATATGGTTACGTCGCATTCTGACAAGTATGGGCCATCCATCAAAATCTCCAATACACTTGTTCTACAACAATCAAGGTGTTCTGAACCTCGTCAAGAATCCAGTCCATCATGAAAGAACAAAGCACATTGACACACAATGTCATTTCATTCGAGATGAAGTTCCAAAGCACCGAATTCGGCTTCAACACATTCCCACCGATGCTCAAGTTGCAGACATTTTCACTAAGGCACTTGGACGTGTCAAATTTGAATTGTTTCGTAGCTCACTTTGTATTGCAAAATGATGTAAGGGGATGTTAGTATAGCTATTAGTTATTACATTACCCAAATAATGTAATAAAGGGGGATGTTAGCGTAACTAATGTATTTTGTCTATATTTCTTCTTAGGCATACTGTTACAACTTCGTAACAGTTTCGTTCAACCGTTCTCGCCGATATGCTATTCTCGACTGCTGTAAACTTATTTAAAGCCTGCTGAATAATAAACAAGCTAATGCATGTTTTATTTCAAATATTTGGGTAAAGTATATAACTGCCCCAATACAGTGAAAAGAATAAGAGAAATGAAAGAATGGTGGCTCGTGCTTTGTCTCTAGATCATGGCTCTAGCTCTAAGCATACCTCTCAAATTGTACCTCTGGGTCTATCTCGAGATATGCCTGTGAATCTACCTCTAGATTATTACCTCTGGATCTGCCTGTAGATCTGCCTCTGGAACTTTGTCTCTGGGTCTGTCTTTAGGTCTGTCTCTAGGTCATTATCTCTAGGACTGCCACTCGGTCTGTCATTGGATTTGCCTTGGGGTCTACCATAGGTTTTACCTTTTGGTAGAAGCCATACAACATTTCTTTCATCATGGTCCATTGTGTGAGATCTGTCCATCCAAAATCTATATGAACCTTGTTGGCCATTTTCACTTTGTACCAACAACTGGAAGAAGAGTGATTCGTACATCCACATGAATCACAAGGATGTAATATCCAACACTTAGTTGCAACATGTCCTATATTTCCATAGTGACTGCAACAATGCTTTTTAGGAGTTGTAGGAGATTTAGGTTTTACAAACATAGAATTACTGGTACTTGCATGTCCAGTATAGCCAAGGCCTTCATGCTTTGCCCTGACACTTAGCATTATTGGAGATTTAATGCCTTGTTCTTGTTTACCTAATCTCTCACCATTGAATCCCATTTTATTCATCATTTTGGAACCAAATCCTTTGGTGTGTTTTTCAAAACACCCAATTTCATCATCTTCATCAATGCTTTTAACAATATTGCATTTGTCGCTATTGATGAGAGTATGGAATTCATTTTTAGGAGGTTCAATTTTTAAGTCACTAGTGTCACAAGAAAAATTTGCTACTGTGATGAGATCACCTGTGCTACAACTGATATATGCCATCATAGGCATGAGGTCGCTTGTATCACAACAAGCATTGGCCATCATGGGCTCAAGGTCACATGTGTCACAATAAGCATTCACCACCATGGGTTGAAGGTCACTTGTGTCACTACAAGCATCGACCATTAGGAGTTTGACCTCTGTTTCCTCACTAAAGTCCCTGTACACTTTACGTTGAGCAATATCAAGAGAAATCAATGATATGTAGATTGCCGTTATGACACCTATAGGGATTTGAACACCATTTTTCTGAAGATATTCAGAATATTCAGAATCTTTGAGAATGGATTTTACACCACTGCGTAGTGTAGAATATTTTTCATCCTCATAAAAATCCATTCCTTCCATCTCTGGTGGAAAGTAAGGACCTTTAACTAATTTTGCAACATCATCAGTTTGTTTTGGGATATATTTCTTCTTTGATCTACCCATTCTTAAGGTGTCGGTCTCTACCGAAAAATGCACCTTTTACAATAAAACTTTGCAAAAAAATTTGACTAAGGTGTCGATCACTGCCGAAAATGCACCCTTATAAGTCTTCGCCCTTTGGTTTTGCAAAAAAATATATCTCCCCTGTACAGGGTTCCAAGGGGCTGCGCAAAATTTTTTGGAAGCGCAAAATGGGCGCTCCAGAAGGCTTTTTCCACTGGTTTGTAAAAAATTACAATATTTGCCTCTTAGGCAGATTAGGACAAAAATGTCATAAAAAAAATCTCCCTGTGAAGTATTCAAAACAAAATTTGCTATTTATGAAGCCTAAAAAGAGAGAATTCCCCCCTTTATTATAAGGTCTTCAAACAAAATAATTTTGCTATTTATGAAGCCTAAAAAATAGGTTGAGTTTCGATGAAATTCTGCCTGGCTAATTGCTTTTGAATAAGGTTGTATGTGCAAATATAAAGTTGATCAATTAAATAATTTTAATAATAAAATAATTTTTTGCTAAAGAAAATCAATTAAAAGTAAATATAATTGATTTCTTAAAACAAAAAAAATATTAAATTATTAAAAAATAAATTGAAAAAACTAAAAAATATTTGCAAAAACATTTTTACCTTTGGAGCTCCTTTGTTCTTTTATAAAAAAAAATTTCGGTGGTGTTGAGGGGTATGGAACCCCCGACCTGCCTTCCGACAATGTCTTATTGGTCAGTTACCGATTGATCCAGCTGCATTTGTTGGTAGAGCATGTAGGAGAGAATCTCATGATAAAGGAGATGCGGGCCCAAAGTGGCTCCAACAAGCGGCTCCGTCGCTCTTCATCCACCAGGGCATCCTCCCATCGATGATTGGATCGATCACGTTTCCATTTTTTTTCTCCTCGAGGGCTTTCTCGTACGCCTCCTGGCGATCGTCCATCATCAGAGGATGTTGTCCGTCGTCGGAGGATAAAAAATCATTCAAAACCTTTAGAGCATTAGGCATAAAAAAATGTTTTCACTTGCAACTCTTGCACAGTGGAAGATTGTCTGTAAATTTGGATGTTTTCATTGCTCAATCACGATTGGATCAGATTGCGATCCTACACGCTGGCTCCCTGGAGTTAGTCTCTTATGCAATCAATGATTGCTTCGCTGCTCGACCAGCTGCTCGGTTGTCAGAGGCCTGCCTGCGATTGGGGTGGTTTTTCGTTGGGTCTCCACGATCGACCAACACACGATCGATTTTTCTTCGTGCACTCTGCTTGTCACCGACGACACTCCATAGCTGTGGCTTGTGTGTTTTGCTCTATAGCGTTCTACGAAAGCTGTCAAAGACGTCTATTACCCAAAGTGCATGGAGTAATCAACCAGCTTACAAGATCAACACCTCCGACGTGATTCAAAAACACCAGCCAGGCATGCAATGCATCCTATCGTCCTGTGGGTAAAAAAACAAAACATGCAAACGACCTCTACATAGGTGAAACACAACAATTTTCAACACAACAATTTTCAACACCACGTTTATACCACATACATCGCTTAGGAGGGCATAAAGTGGTTTAAAAATTAGAACGACCACTTAATGTAATGTCTGCCTTTGGGTAGACTATACCCTTTTGCACTTGCTCCAATCAACCTAGATTTGCCATGTTTTTGGTCTTTTAGGGGTCATCCATGTCCAGCGCTTAGGTTAGAGTCTCGTGTATGGTTTCTCACGCTCCTCCTCATCTGTCACACTCCTCCTCATCAGTGTCTAGGAGTTCGATTAGGGTCGTTGTACAGTCTCTATCACAGATCGCCCATGTAGGTCCAGTCATCCATGAGATCTACACCACAGCCAAGAGGTCTGTACCCCTATTTGACCAGGTTATAGCTCCCTGTCGCATCTGGCTCTGTCTACCTTCTCTTGTAAAGGCTGACACAGTCTTGATTTCTGAGGCCTGTGGCTAGGATTATGGTCTCGCCTCTTCGCACAAATTCAAGGATCAATCAAAATTTTGAGAGCTACAAGAGCTCTGACAAAGTTGCTCTGATACCATGTAGGCGTAAATAGAAAATTGTATTCATGTGAAGGAAGGATTTAAATAATACATTGCAGGCCTATAATAGCTCGGAGGTTACGAAACCATCCGAGGCTAAAATAGAACTTGTTATAACAAATAACAAGTTATGCCTAACTATGTTAGCATATATCTTATTATTACATTATTTAGTTAGGTTGCTAACAACCCCTATGTTTGTTAAAAAAAACACAGTCGGCTGTTGTTTTTTTTCTTAAAAAAAACATTAAAAGAAAAAAACAGTCGCTGTTATTTTAGAACAAAAAAAAATTCGTGTTTTTTTTTTTCAGTCCCTGTTTTAAAAAAAAAAAAAACACAGGCATGTTTTTTAAAGAAAACACAGTCGCACGTCCCAGAAAATGCGAACTGATTCCGTTTTCTAGCAAGCTCTGCAATTTTTTTTTTTGGATTTTTACAATGGCTCAGATACCATGTAGGAATGAACAATAGTGAATAGATTAATCAATAACAATTAAATAACATAGTGTAGGCTATAGTTAGCCCATAGGAATAGCTAACTACTAACAAGTTGCTAACAACCTAACTAAATAATGTAATAATAAGATATATGCTAACAATATTGAAATTGTAATCTGATTCATAGTTAAGGCTAACATTGTGTAAATGTTTTTTTATAGGCCTAAGGACATTTCTTTGTATAATGTATTATAATAGTTTATTATGTAAGCCCTATGAGTCAGGGTTCAACTTGTTATGGATAAACATTATTTATTATTTTGTAATTAACCTAAAACCCTCTTGTTATGTTAGCTTTGGTAAAACTTTATAATGTAATTGGGGTTTTAGTATTGCTGTGAATACCCCTTCCCACTCATTCAATTATTGGAGTCTTGTGTAATCTAATCTAGTTATTGTACAATGATATTTATGGTGCCTATGGGTGCCCCTAAATATTTGTGTCCCTCCTCTCTTTTTGTCCTTTTTTTCTTTCTATATAATGTTTGAGTGGATAAAATGTTTCTATTTGTTTAGAGAAAATATTGTAAATTCTAACAGTTTTGAAGGTATTTTTTTTTTATAATGGACCAAGACACATTTAAAAATATAAGTTATTTAAACTTTTTTTTGTTGAATATAGGCTTATATATAGTTATCAAAAATATTTTCTAAGCTCAAATAACTTGGTTATAATTTGATTGATGGGGTGCACTAAGTTTATGCTAAATGATGATTATTTCATTATCTACTAAAGATGATGCTTCATGAAGCCGATGTTTGATGTAACAATTTAATGTTTTTGATGATTGTATTGAGAAATTAAATGATGATACCATAGTGATAAATCACTAAAACATAGCTAGATTGCATCCCAAAAATGATGAAGGGCCCAAATAAAAAATGAGGGGGTCATAATCAATACCAACTTAAAGGGATTCCATGTTAGAAATCATGAAAAAAATATCTCTAAAGGGTGAGGATCGATGTGAAAAACCTTATTTTGTGTAATAAATTTGATCAAGTTGATCAATTGACTTAAATAATGAGACCCATAGTGAACAATCCAAAGCCTTTTTGGTGATATCCGAGTCAAACTTTGCTCTTGATAAAAGCTAATGAACCTTTTGGGTGATAATTGAAAAGGCTCTATCATAGGAGGAGGATCAACCCAAATATAATCCATAGAAAATTTAGAAGGAATCAACATCATTTACGTTGGTTTTGATAAGTGGCCAATGGCACCTCATGTGTCATATCTCCACCACACATCTAAGTATATCCTTAATAATGGAGGATGATGGGAAGGGAACAAACAAATAGGGAAATAATATGGATAATTTGGATAAATCTATACCAGTTAATGTCAAAGGATATATACTTCCCCACATTCATCAAAAAGACTACTAAGTTGAAAGCTTGTATGTGTTAATAAAAGAACTAATTGAATTGTTACCAGATTGGCACACATGGAAGTATCCTAGGAAAAATACCCTTGGCCACAAGGCAAAAGTTGATATAGATAAAATGGAAGAAATTACAAAGTATAACAAAGGTAAAATCTTGAAGAAAAAAATTAGGAGGAATGATTGAGAGTTTTTATAAGAATCAACAAAAAACATTCTGATGGAATATCTTATTGAAACTCATAAAATTCCCAAAGGAAAAAGGTAAGCCAAAGTCTTGCTAGCACAAATAAAAATCCCTAATGTCATGGATAGAAAGCTCAAGGAAAATTTCCAAAAAAATATGGACATACCAATACCAAGGGAGAAGTAGGTGATAGTGCATGAATTTCCAAAAAAAGTAAAGGAGGAGAAATAGTATGAAGAAAAGATGGGTCATCTGCTAGGAATATTTTAGCTTAGTAAAATAGGAAGAGGTGGGTAAGCTATTAAATACAAAGGAATGGGGACCTATAACTACAACAATTTCATACTAATGGAAAGGCAACCTCATTCAATATTTAGAATCCCTAGGAAAATATAGCAAATAAGTGAATCATCTTTCATGTTTTGTAGGGAATATTTTCTTATTGTAATCTATAAATAATTGTAGTTTAAGATGTAAAAAGGATTGGAAAGTTCATAATTGTATTGTTTTTTAGGCTTTCCCTTCTTTTATTTTTGTAAAAATAGTCAGCTCCTATGTGGCTTGTGGGTAATCTTGAAACCCCTATCTATATATGTAGAGAGATACATACATACATACATACATATAGGATCCTATGTATATGACTCGTTTAAGTGTGTATGTATGTGTAAGGGACCTTGCATCTATTTTTAGACCATTCATCTATTATTGGCTCTCCTACATGACCCACATTTTTATGCATATCTATAATAGGTAACTCTCATCTAGGATTCACTATGTCAAGGAGAGGAAGTGTTCACCTCTGGTACAACCTTATTTTTGCAAGAAGATCTTAGCATATCTCTTGTCGTATCACCACCACTTTTATTTTGTTAATTTTTTTTATTTTATCTCTTGCACCCCTTTCCCTTTGTTGAGTTCAATTTTACCTCGAAGATCACATCCTAACAAGGAGTTGGCCTTGTAAAAAACTCTCAAAGTCTCCTAATTGAGAAGAAACATGTGCTCTCATATTTGGCCCTATTTTTTTGCTCCCCGTGAGGTATTATGGTCTCATCAAAGATAATCAAAGGAAAAAACTATTTAACGACATGCTATGTGGGAATCCAAAGATATATCATTAATCCTAAAATCACAACAAGAAGTAGGGCATATAGTTACTGAGGATCCTTATCTATTTTTACTTCTTGAAGTGTCTCTTTACTCATCCGATGACTCTACTCCAAAATGAACACCAAAAGAAGCCATTGCTAAAGATATCAAACCGAGTTTCAACTGAAAATATCAATCTACCTTCTTTTTAGAATCATAAAGTTATATTCACCTATAAGTCCACCCTAAATAAGGAACCCAAAAATAGCCATAGGAAGAACCAATGATTAGGTTTTTGCGTCTACAAATTGTAATAAAAGTTGTTACCACCACCCATAACCATTCCACAAAGAAAGAAATCCATAGTCCATAATATGGCTACTCTGCCTCCACCATCACCCCCTAAACTATTCTCTACTTGGAATGATAGAGGCCCATTGGTACCACTATAATAGAATGAAGTATGGGAGGAAATAACCCAATTTGATTTAAAGTATTTCACCTATTTCAGTAGGGAATATATCATGACATCATTGAGCACCTTAACTATGTGGTAAGGATGTGCACAATCCACAACATACCATAGCAAAACATGGCTCTAAGGTTGCTAATAACATCCTTCGGAGGAAAAGACTAAGAATGGTACATCACACACTAGCCTAGATCGATCACCTATTGGGAGCAACTTGGAAATATTTTTGTGGATAGATTCATAGAAACGGTGGATGGGGTGTCACTCTTACAACAACTGACAATAATCAAAAGAGCTCCCATAGAGGTAGTAGAGGATTTCAAACTTAAATTTCATAAATATTAGCATAGAATAATTGTAGAGATGCATCCCCCACCAAGTATGGTGCTTATTTACTATTTTAAATTCTTGTATTTTAAAATTCAAACGATGATTAAGGCTAGAGGAGGAAGCTTCCCATAAGAATCCTATGAATTGGTCATTCAAGATAAGCATGATTTGATTCAGATTGGAAGGCTGATCCCTAGGATTTTTATGCCTCTATACCCTAATGTAAAACTCCCAACTATTATTGTTTAGCTAATGGACTCTCATTCATCCCCTCATAAATCCTCAATCATTGTATCCTCATAGAATCCAATGCTATCAACCCCAAGGGACAATGAGAAATATTCATTCCATAAGTTGCTTACACTAATAACTAATGAAATGTTAGCTATAAGGAGGGAATAGAGTGCCTTGATATACCCCTATTAGAACAACTATAGACCTCTCTTCCCATAAGTAAAATAGGGTTATAGAAACCCATCCAATGGGTATCTTAGGCTATTAGAGTATTTTACATCATTTGGGTAATGTAAATGTGCCACCTTTGGCACATAACTAGAGTAGGAGTTTACTTTAGAGTAAAGTTAGTCAGTTACTTCAAGTATTGTAATAAATGCACAAGTTTCAATGTGCAAGTTGTAAATGTATAAGGATTCCACTTGTACATCATGTAGGTAGGTAGAGTAAGGACCAAGGAATTTATCTTTCTATATAAAGGCCTCATAGTTAGTTTTTTAGAGAGAGTGTAGTATATATAGAGAGTGTGTGGTATAGTTTAGTAGTATGGTACAATGTAGTCCTTTCATATCTATTCATGGAGTGTTTAGTACTTCATTATATAGCATTGTACAATTTTTATCACTTTAATTAATGGTAAATTTATGAGTTATTTGCAGATGTTCATATCATTATCTTCTTGCATATTATTGTGCCATTATTTTATAGTTATCTCATATTAGTTATATTGAATCTTGTGGTTGTACTTCCTGTGATACCATCCCATAAAAAGCTAATAGTGCTATCAGACCACATGGTATATTAGATAGGAAATAGGGAGAGCCATAAAGAGAGATTGAGACGAGTTCCAAAATTTTAGTTCTAAAATTTATGTGATTACATTTGGCTAGAGTCTTTTGATGAGTGACAGATTATTATTATTTTCATGTAGTTTTAATCTGATTTTTATATGCAGATATGACAAATATGGATGTGTTTTGATGATTTTTATACCTTATTTACATGATTTGTGATGAATCTGATTCATAAGATATTAAGTGATATATGGTTTCTATTTTATGCAAAATTGTACAAGAATGTTATATTTTTAGGGAGTGTATGTTGCAGGAGTACTTGCAGGAGATGTTATAACTGAATATAGGCCAAACACAAATGAACCAGTTGGTGTTATGGAAAGGTATGAAGTTAGTTTAATGAAATATTAATTGATAAAATAAATTAAGAGTAGAAATAAGAAGATAATTAAACTGACCTCTACAAGGCAAGGCCCACTCCGAATAGTTAGTCCCTTGCTCTCTTCCTCCTAAATTATAGTAGGATTAGTTAGAATATAGAATAAGTCTTAGAACATAAAATTAATTTAAATTACATAAGATAGAATTATAAAATATAAAAAAATTTGTTGCATTATTAGATCATACATGGATCCACACACATACATAGACTTAGTCATAAATTACATTTTTAAATTAAAGCATCATTTCATTTCAATTTATTTTATTGTAAATATTTATTTCTTACAAATGAAACTAAGAAAATAGAATCAAGTCAAAGATTAAAAATTGTGGAATAATATATATGGGATTTATGTTCTTTAAATCTAACCCATATTGACAAATTAAATGTGAGACATCACAACTCAACATTTTGGCATAGTTACCAAGGAGAACAATGTCATAATTTTTTTTTAGAGACTATTGGATCGAGAGGGAGGCTTACCTGTGTGAGTGGCACAAGAAGTTCCAACATGCATGCAGGTCAAAGTTGGCA
Source organism: Wollemia nobilis (assembly GCA_028583015.1). NCBI lineage: Eukaryota > Viridiplantae > Streptophyta > Pinopsida > Araucariales > Araucariaceae > Wollemia > Wollemia nobilis. The sequence goes on along the minus strand of JAQPPZ010013020.1, from coordinate 894,512 downwards.
CAAGGAGTTCCAACAAGTGTCTTCATCTCAATACTTCCAAGTTCCATTTTCTTAGGTTCAAATTTATTGCTTTTCTAGTTAGCATTTTATTTTAGCATTTCTATTTTCAATAAATTTACTTTCAAGCATTGGAATTGATTGTTACCTACTTAGGTCTAGGTTCTTTAACTTGTGAAAACAAGGGAGTAGGTGTGACAAAATCAAACCGAAGTGTTCCTTAAAATCAAGTAGTAACAACAATCCAACCTTTATTTCAACATTTTTGTTTTTAGCAAATTTACTTTTCAACATAGTGCGGTTGTTATCTACTCAGGTATAGGTTCTTTAACTTGTTAAAAAAAGGGATTAGGTGTGACAACATCAAACTAAAGTTTTCCTTCAAATTAACTAGTAAAAAAAACACTTTACTTTTTCTTGTGTTAAAATCGGCTGTTGTATTTCAAACTAGGTTTTAGTAGTAGTAAGACTATTATGGTTGAAAAAATTGTTTCTGAAATTGCAATATGTTAAAAATAAAAATAAAATAAAAAAGAGAAAAAAAAACTATTGAAAACGAAAAAAAAGGAAGTAAAAGTTGCTAATGATGGAAACTTATTTTCAATATGCGTTAGTAGACCTTATAAAACTATTTCTAGAACAAGTAATCAACCTACGTTTTGAACAAAGACATAGGTCATTTGGAAAATAGTGGGACTATATGTGGGAACACCTTGATCTTATTAGTAAAATAACAAAAGAGTTGAACAACATCAAGAGGATTGATATAACTAAAGTCCTATGTGCATATTATCACTCACCATACCTTGATCTTGTGAGAAGTTGTGAATTTTGTATAGTGGATAGGAGAGCGAGTGTAAACTCAACTACATATCCTTGGGGGCCATACTTTAAGGACTCCCTTGTCCACAATTTATTAGAATACATATAAAATAGATAAGTGAGCCTAAAATATAGCAAAAGATACAACAAAGTACCTAGAATTGTGAGCTTAAAAGAGTTGTGTCATGATTTATGTTACGAGTTATAGTTTGAAAGTCATATCTCAATTCAAATATAAGTTTTTATTGTTCAACTGATTCTTTTTATGAAAAATATTTTTAATTTGAGGAGGAACATTTCACGACCCCTGAGCAGCAAGAACCAACTAATGATATCCATAAACTATTTAAGGAATGAATGATTTTTGTTGCAGATATTAGAAGTTTCAAAAATTTATGAGTAGACCAAGAGATTCAAAAGGGAGATTCATCAAAATCTACAAAGAAAAACAAGAGGAAAACTCTAGTGAGAATCTTGATATTACTAGATTAAAAGAGATTGGGATTATGGTAACTAAGGATTCTGTAAAAAAGTGAATTGAATTTCCATCAGCTTTAGAGGGATTGGCCTGAACAAGAGCGTGTTGATAATTTTATTAGGCAGTTAGTTTGGATGGGTTCTACCATTCTTCTTTGGAATATTTGGAATGAAAGGAACAACTAAATTTTTAATCAGGATAAGAAGAATATTCACTATATTTTGCAAAAGACCATAGCCAACTTAGTTGAATTATTCCATCAACTCCTTAATCACCCCCAAAACTCCCACCAAAGATGGGATCAAGTGATGCAAATATTGAATATTAAATCTTCTAAGGGAAACCAATTTAAAGGGAATGTGAGTATTTGTAAGATGGATAGGACAAGAAATTGGCAACCTCCTCCTAAGGATTTTGGAAAATTTAATATTGATGGAGCCTCTAGAGGAAATCCTAGAAAAACTAGTGCGAGAGAAATTGGTAGACTTTTAGATGGCTCCCTAGTTTTTACTTTTACTGAGAATATGGGTATTCTTTTGAATAAAAATGCTAAGGGGTATGGTATCCTCAGAGGCCTTCAAGAAGCTACTAAGGTTGGATGGGAAAAGGTGTTAGTTGAGTCTGAATCTCAACTCATGATTAATATTTTGAAGACTCCTTCTAAGAATCATAAGGTTGACTGAAGAATAAAAATAATTATTGAGAAGATTCAATTAATCCAGATGGGATTTTTGAAATTTGATTACAATCATGTGGTTAGAGATCAAAAAAAGAGCGTTGATGCTTTAGCTAATTGGGCTTTTGACAAAGGTGATCTTACTTTTTATGACCACCCTCCTAGATGGTGGGATTCACAAATAAGGGAAGCTCTTATTTCTGTCATTTCTTTGGATGGCTCTAGTTCTGAAGGTACCTAGTTTCTTCTTGCTTTATTTTTAATTCTCTTTGGTTTGTTCAAGGTATTTTAGTTCCCTAGCTCAAACTATTCTTTCTTTTGTTTCCTTTGTTTATTCTTGCCTTAAAAGTCTTTTGGATTAGAAATATCATTGTTATGTTCATTTTTTTTTTACTTTCTTTTTTTTGTTTTTTAAGGTGTGTATTTTTTTTGTTTTGTTTTGTTTTTGTGTTCTTTGTGTTGTTTTTGTTGTTCTTGTGTTTTTGTTGTTTTGTTTTTTTTTATGTTTTTTGTTATTGTTCTTGTGTTTTTGTTGTTTTTGTTCTTGTATTTCTTTTTGTTTGTGTTAATTCATGTTTTGATGTGTGAGTGTTTTCTATGTTTTTTATTTTTGTTTATTGTCTGTTGTTTTATTTTTTTATTTTTTAAGTTTTGGTTGTGTTTATTTTTCATGTTTTTTTTGTTATGTCTTTGTAGTGTTCTGTTGTTTTTGTCATGTTTGTGTTTTGTTATGTTGTTATTGTGTTTTTTCTATGTGGTTTGTGTTGTGTTTTTTTTTTTATCTTATTGTGTGTGTGTTTGGTCATGCTTTTCTTTTTGACACACTCAAGGAGCATGTTTTTTATTTTATTTTATTATGTTTATTGTTATTTATTTATTTTATTTTTTTAAAATATTTTTGTGTGTTTGTTTTCTCCTTGAGTATATCAAAGGTGGTAGGCCAGGTTCGAGTCTTGGGTGATTTTGGTAGAATGGATACCCCTGCTTCCTTGGGTATTACTCGAAAGTGGCATCCCTTTTGGGATGTTTTCCACAAAAAAAAAATCTTGAAACATTTTTTTTCCAGAACCTAAACTTGATAATCATATAGATCCTTTGACTATCTTTTATGAACCCATACCTAGTCCAATATTAGCATTCCTTCAATTAGTCATTGATGACCAAATTAGTAAACATGGAGAAGTAGATGGAAACCAAAGGGGGAATAGACAAAGGAATGGTGATCATGGAGAAGTAGAAGACAACTAGAGAAGTAGGTAATGAAAAAATTTTACATTTCCAATTTCTTCTTTAGTAGACAGGCTAACAAGAGAACCAAAATCAGTCTTTGTTGCTTTATTGTCTACCTTCCATGAGAAACCACATGAGGATTTTGATTCTTTTATTTTTGAATTTGAAGTGGTATGCCAGGCCTATTTTTATACCACTAATGAACAAAAAATAATACTATTTCCCTCTATCCTTAAGGATGAAGCTTTAAGATGGTTTATGGATCTAGGTGAAAGTGTTTGTAATTGATGGGATGGAGACCATGGATTGAAATATTTAGTCCTTGAAAGATATCAAGATTATTGTAGAGTTAGGTACAAGAAAGCTGAGGTTTTTTGTATGAACCAATGAGAGGAAGAATCCCTTGAAGATTATCTTGAAAGATTTTAGTTTGTAGGATCTAGAGTGAATATTGATTTAGATGAAGAAATCTTAAAAGATTTTTTTCTAAAAGGCTTAAAATAATATGTCCTTGATGTTCTAAAACTTATGGATAAAGAAGATATTCATATAATGGTATTTGAAGAAATCATGAATCTTTGTAGAAATTATTCAAGGAATAAACCCCTTAGAAAAAATAAATATTCATCATTAGGAGTAACAAGAGCATAAATTGGCAATATGTTGGAGAGCATAAAGACTAATTTGTTAAGCACATTAACCACATATCTTGACCTCATGGATAAGAAACCAAAAGAATAAGATATTGAGGAGATATACTACCACAGATGTAGGAAAAAGCACAAATTGAGGGAATGCCCTTTTAACATTACAAATATTTACAATATTTTTGCTTCTTGTAAAATGTATGACAAGAATCATAGTACGAAAAACTGCAAGTATATCTCAACTATCAAATATTCTATAAAAGAACCTAAATTTGAGGAAGCAAAAGATGTGTATTTTGTAGCCTAGAGAAGAAATGGCCCATACAATGGTCTATCTAATAGGTCATATTAATGTTATTAAAACCAAACAAGACCTAACTATTGGTCAAATATACCATATTGGATGAATTGGAATTCACCCAACCAAGAATGAAATATGTCTCTATGGGCTCAATTTATTGCCAACTGATATGGAAGTCCACCTTCATGGACTTAAGGAATTTCATGTCAGAATATGTCTAATTGGAACATGAGTGGCCAATATAATGAAGTAGGGTCTAGTTGGTCTCAAAATCCACCTCAACAACAAAATTTTCAAAACGAATTTAGGGGACAAGCCCCTCAAAATCATCCTCAAAATAGACTTCTCCCACCTCCAAATAATATGAATAGCCCTCTTGAGCAGTCACCTTTACTAGCTCAACGAGTAGCTAATCCTAATAATAACAAAATAGTTCAACAAGTCTATGAAACTAATGAAACATGTTTAATATTTATTCTACCTTGCCATAAGATCCATCTAAGGCCTGGAAATGTGTTGAACCCACCCAAAATTTGTTTGAAAAAGTAGATAAAGATGAAAAACCTTAATATGAGGTAGAAACCTTACCAGAAAACATTCTAGCAAAACAAAAAGAGGTCCACATACCTCAAAGGATAGAAATAGAAATCCCATTTCTCGAAATACTGGTAATACCTAAAGAACCTTCCAATCAAGCTTTCAATTTCCTTCAAGAATTTGAAAATGTTACCATTAAATTCATTCTTTTTCAAGCTATCAAGGATATTTCTATTTATTCTAAATTAATAAAGAGTATGTGCACAACAAATTCAGGAGAAAAAAGGAAGAATGAATCTCAAACCATACAAATTATTGGATAATTATCTGAGATAATGACTAGAGGAAAGGTACTACCAGAATATACAAATCCTGGAATACCTATACTCATAGTTCACATTGGTATTATTGCCTTGCATAATGTCTTAGTATATTTAGGGGCCACCATAAATGTTATGACTAAAGAAATAGTAGAGACTTTAGGGGTACATATGTCACAACCAACCTCTATAGTACTTCAAATTGCAGATAAATCTACCATTAAACTAGAAGGAAAGTTAGATAGTTTCTATAATTTCATGGGAGTATCATGTAGAGTTTGTAGTCTTACAACCAAAGGAGTTACATGGAAATCTCTTGATTCTAGGACTCCTATGGTTTGCAACAATTGATGCCTATATTAGTTGTAGATTTGGAAATATAATTATTTCCAATGGTAAGAACACTAAAGATCTAATATTTTTTCCTGAGGCAACATTAGATGAAGGTTTTTCAAAGAAACTTTGGTATGATTTTACTAATGACTTGGATGATATTCAAAATATATCAATCAATGTATTAAGTGAACATTTACAACAAGATATTGAAGGACCACTATCACTACTATTATATGATCAAGAGGAAGATCAAAACACTAGTTGTCCACTTAAATTTTCCATGTCTAATGATGAAGCAAGTACAAGTCAATTTCATCAATTGGTACCTTACAACTAGCAATTAAATATTCTTGAAAATGAAATAATGGGAATAGATGCAAATGCTAAAAATTGCAAGCATATAGATTGATGGCTTTAGCACCATTCTATCATAAAAAAAAAATAAAGAGAGAGAAAGAAACATCTATTATTGATGAATGAAAAATTGATACATTCGAGTAAGGGTGTGAGACCCTTTATATAGGAAGATGGATTCCTTGGCCAACACTCTACCTAACTGTGCAAGGGACAACTTGCACATATACAACTTGCACATTGACACTTGTGCATTCACCATGTTGCATGAAGAAACTAGATAACTTTCCCCCAAAGTAATATAACATAACCAAATGATGTAATATATTCTAACATCCCCTTGTATTACATTATTTGGTATGAAGTTCTCTTGAATCACATAGATGTTCTCTAAAGGTTTGAAATTTGATTTTTTTGAGTACCTTTGTAAATATGTCTACCAGCTGATATTCTGTAGGAATATACTTGAGGATGATGTGCTTGTTTTGGAAGTGTTCTCTGATGAAATGACATTGAGCTTCGATATGCTTTGTTCTTTCATGTATGATTGGATTCTTGATCAGGTTCAATACTCCTTGATTATCACAAAATATCATAGTCGGAGTTCATTTGATCCCCATGTTAGATAGTATGTATTATAACCATAGGGCTTCACAGGTTGTATCTCTAGCTACTCTGTATTCTGCTTTAGTTGATGATTGTGCTACTATATGTTGTTTCTTGCTATGCCAAGATATGGGCCCTAATCCAAGATAGAAGACATAACCTAAGGTAGATTTCCTATCATCAATAGACCCAACATAGTCTAAATATGAGTACCCTTGTAGATAAAAGTCTTTGACATTCTTCATATAAGTTAGTCCATAGTCTGTAGTCTTCTTGATATATTGTAATATTCTTTTTGTAGCTTTCCAATGACTTTATCTTGGTTCTTGCATGAACCGTGAAAGATAATTTACTACAAATGCTATGTCTGGTCAGATTATTTGTTAAGTATAGAAGACTTCCAATCAATTGATGATACATTGTTGTTGAAATCAATGGTGTTTTATCATTTTTGGATAGTTGAATTCCTTGTTCCATTGGTGTATCTTTTGGCTTACACTCTGTCATCCTGTATTTTTCAAGAAGGGCTTTTGCATATTTTGATTGAGTAATAACTATTTTATCTTCTCCTTGATAAATCTCTAAACCAAGGTAGTAGTTCATTAGCCCCATATCTGTCATTTCAAAAGCCTTCTCTAGATCCTTTTTTATATCACTTATTAACTTTTTTGAACTTCCAGTAATCACTATGTCATCAACATATACTATGAGGATCAAGACATAATTTCCAATATTCTTGGTATATAGACTGGGATCTATTGTACTTTTGTTGAAGTTATGATGTAGCAGATGATTATTGATCTTGATATTCCATGCTCTAGGAGCTTGTTTCAAGCTATATAGAGATTTATTCAATTTGCATACCTTACTTTCCTTCCCATGAATGACAAAACCTTCAGGTTGTGTCATATATACTTCTTCCTCTAAGTCACCATTAAGGAATACACTTTTTACATCCATCTAATGAAGTTTCCACCCCTGATGAGCTTCTAGAGTACAAACTGTTCTAATAGTAGTCATTTGAGTTGTTGGTGCAAATTTTTCTTCATAGTCAATTCCCTCTATCTGAGTATACCCTTTGGCCACTAGTCAAGCTTTGTATTTATCAAGTGTTCCATCTACTTTGTATTTTATTTTGTACACCCACTTGCACCCCACTATTTTTTTTCTAAGAGGTAGGTTCACTAAATCCCATGTCTTATTCTTCTTGAGTGATGCATATTCAGATTCCATGGCTACTTTCCAGTGTGTGTTTTCCAGTTCTTGAGAAGTTGATATTGGTTCCACTATATTACTTAGCATTCCTCTATTCATTCTGGTCATGTTGTGAGTTTGAGGTCCTATAGTTGTAAGATCTGGCATCCTTTCTAGATTTGATTCTTTGAGAGTATCTCTGAGCCATATTGGTTCTTTTATTTGTAGTACAATTGATGCTTTTGTATCTTATTCTTCTGATTCTAGCTCCATGCTCATTGCATCTTCTTCAGGTAGATTTAGGAGAACTTTTGTGTCACCACTAGATTCATCTATGTTGATTTTGACTTTCTCATCAAATATCACATCTCTGCTAATATAAAATTTCTTTGTAGATGGATCTAATATTTTGTATCCTATAGATTCATTGTCATACCCAACAAATATCCCTATCATAGTTTTGTTGTCCAACTTGGTCCTCTTTTTCTTTGGAATATGCATGTAGGATTTGCATCCAAATATTTTTAATCTTTCTATGTTGGGATTTTGTCCTGACCATGCTTCTTCTAGTGTAATATGCTTGAGTACTCTTGTTGGTAGTCTATTTTGTATGTAGACTATTATTTGCACTACTTTCACCTAGTATTTATGATCAAGTTGTGCTTCCTTTAACATACATCTTACCATTTCCATTATTGATCTATTTCTTATTTCTACAATTCCATTTTTTGAGGCGAGTATTCTATAGTAAGTTGTCTTCTAATTCCATTATCTTCAAGAAAAGAGTCAAATTCTTTAGAAACAAATTCTCCTCCTCTATCTGAGTGAAGTGCTTTTATGGTCTTTCTTGATTCTTTTTCAACTTGAAGTTTGAATTGTTTGAAGTAGCTAAATGCTTCTGATTTGTACTTCATGAAATATACCCATATTTTTCTAGTATGATCATCAACAAATATTTGAAAGTATTTATGTCCTCCAACACTATCAACTTTCATTGGTCCACACAAATATGTATATATTATTTCTAGAGGATGTTGAGTTCTGTGTTGATGAAGTTCGAAAGGAATTCTATGTTGTTTACCTGCTAAACATTCTTCACATACAGTAGTTTTTGGAGATAAGTTGGGTAGTCCTTCTACCATTTGATATCTGAGTAATTCCTTCATTGATGTCTCATTGGTATGTCCTAGTCATTTGTGCCATAGTTTTGAAGTATTGACTAAGAGAGCTGAGTGAATAGAAGTTTATAGGACAAATAGGCCATTTTTATATGATCTTGATGCTATCATTCTTCCCTATCTAGAGATGTGACATTGCTTTCTACCAGTGAGAACCTTGAACTCAACAGTTAGATCTTGATCCATGAGTTGAGAAATAAAAATAAGATTGGTGGTTAATCTTGGAACATACAATACATTTTTTATTATACCTCTTCCATCCTTAAGATTTACTGGAATATTTTCAATTCCTTTTACTTCATATGTTTTGCTATCTTCTACTACAACTGGCTTTTCATTTATCTTCTTTAAAAAATTGAACCAATGTATGTTCCCTGTCATATGCTTACTTGCACCTGAATCTATATACCAACACTCCATGATGTTGTTTAGTACTTTATATCTTCCTAGAGATTTTATGATATAGTGCTTTTGTAAAGATATAGTTCAATCTTTGGTTGATTTTGTACAAATTTTGTAAATGTCAAAAATCAACTTCTTAACACCTTATTACTCCTATTGAACTAAGCACTTTTCAAATTTAAAGAGGTTTTAATGTTGGATTTATTTTGTCCCCTTAGAGAATTTTTGAGACAAGAATATTATAATTTTCCAACCTTAATAAAAAGCTTTAATAACCCCTTTTTATATATCCCTTGGATTGTTTCTAATTTCCAATAACCTAGTTTGGAGTTGTAGCCCTTATGACTCCCAAATTTGGAAAATTAGAAATACATTAATATTTACAAATTTTAAATGAAATAATTCCAAGTAGTATTCCTTATTTCTCCTAGGTTATGCTTTGCAAATATTAGACAATTTTAATATTTAATTTCCCTAAGTTTTGCTTCCAAATGAAGATTGATTTCTTTCAATAGTTCAACCTTATAACTCCCTTTATATGGAAAGCAAATTAAATGGAAATTATACCTTTATAAAACCGATGGTAGACTATCCTTGGGTGCTGTGAGTAATGGAAGATACTTCCACTTGCTACTTGCTTCAACACTCACTTTAATGTTGTTTGACCAGAATTAATATGCTTCATTGTTTGCCCTTGGATTGTTCTCCAAGCTACTGCCGATCTACTACCATGTAGCTATTGAGCTATTGTCGTGATACGGCTTGGATGCTACCGAGTTGCTTCAGACTCACTTGTTACCATTGTTGCCTTGCATTGACTATCCTTTCACCTCCTTGACCACCCTTTTTTATGGAATATGAGTCTTGGTTTTTGTGACAAGTGTCACAACTATTACGTATGAGCACTTGCTTCTTTGTAATGCACCAAATTCCTTGTCTAATGCTTATTTGGAACTATGTAATGGATGAGTGCTCGTGTGGGTGCTTGCATGAGGCTTGTGGAGGATAAAAAGTGGCACCTTCCTCCTTAATATTCCATGTAACTCCTACGTGAGGATTCTTGAGTTTTGAGAGATAGAGATATTATGCCAAGTGGCATTCAAATGCTTTGCATGAAGACTTGTGCTATAATGCTCCCAAGGAGAGTATAACTCCTTTCATATACCTTGGATTTGCTTCTTGGACAGCAAGAAACCTTCTCTTTTATAGGTGATTTTATGAAGCATTGTGGAGCTTCGAATGGTGATTTTGAATGTGATATTGGTGCTTCCTTTGGTGGATGATCTTCACCAAGTTTGAGACCTGAATGTAGCACCTTTTCTCCTTGTCTACTATACCTTCAATGTGCTATTTTTTTTGTGCTTCTTTGTAGTGTAGATATTCGCTTGCTATGCTATTTTTCCCATGTTGGTAGAAGTAGATTTTATTCCTTCACTATGTAGATGAGCTCCATTTCTATATATGTAAATGAATCTTGATAACCGCATTGTGTGGGCTTTGATATTATAGGTTCATTTGTCCAAGCTATGCGAAGAGTGAGCCCTTTTAGTGGCTACTATTACTGTGGAAGATGAGTGCAAATGTATGTCCTTCCTTGGATGGCTTAACCTATAGATATGGTACCTTTTGAGGTACCTTTATATCTGATTTATTCCTATGTATAATATATTTTAGAAGTGCAATGCCATGTAACCTTACATGTATATAAAACTTTCTTTATTGCACATTTTTCTTGCACTCTTTTGTAGGTCTAAAATTTTGCCTTTGTAGCAGATTTTTGAATGCAAATATGAGGGTTTTGAGGATGTTTCTTTAGCTAGAATCCTTACCCTTTTTGCTTGGAAACTTTGATGATAAATCCAAGCCTTTAATAATGTAGATAGAATAAAGTAGCAAAGAAACACTATTTTCCTTTACCTTTTATTGATCAAGTTCTTGATACCTTACCTAGAAAGAAATATTTTTGCTTTTTGGATGGTTTTAGCGGGTACAATTAGGTCTCAATAGTAGAAGAAGATTAATAAAAAACAACTTTTACATGTCTTGTATGTATCTATGCTTATAAAGTTTTACCTTTTAGATTATGCAATGCACCTGCTACTTTTCAAAGGGCTGCTTTAGCTATTTTTGCTTATTTAATTGATGAATGTGTAGAAGTTTATATGGACAACTTCAAAGTCTATGCTAACACCTTTGAAGAAAATTTTTTGAGCTTACAAAAAGTTCTTAGATTCCAAGAGCAAAATATCTTCTTAAGTCATGAAAAGTGCTTCATGATGATGAGATGAGGAATTGTCTTAGGGTATTATATATTTGAGGAAGGTGTTAAAGTAGATCCTAGAAAGATTCAAGTTATCCAATCATGTCAACCTCCAAAGACAAAAACTAAGGTAAGAATATTTTTGGGACATGCAGGGTATTACCGTAGATTCATTAAATATTTCAATAAAATTGCCTCTCCTATGCTTAAGCTCTTAACAAAGGAAAGTGAATTTTATTGGACAGAGGGATGTCAAAAAGCCTTTGAGATCATAAAATACAAATTTACTACAACTCCCATTTTAAGGGGACCAAATTGGGAATTTTCCTTTCATATACATTGTGATGCTTAAGGTTATGCATTAGGAGCAGTACTTCAACAAATTGATAACAAAATATCTTATGTTATCTATTATGTGAGCAAAAATTTGTATGGCATACAACTTAACTATACAGTTACTGAAAATTAATTCTTAGTTGTAGTTCATGTTATTAATAAGTTTGAACATTATATAATAGGATATGAAGTATTTTTTCACACTGATCACTCTACCATTAAATTTTTAATGAATAAATCTATAGTAGGATGTAAAGTGGTTAGATGGCTTCTCTTATTGCAAGAATTTAATGTCACAATTATAGATAAAGCAGGTAAATATAATGTCATTGTAGATCATTTGTATCGTATGCATATATTTGATGATGATGAGTTAATTCCTAATAATTTTCCAAATGAACATTTGTTTGCTCTTTCTGTTTTTACTCCTTGGTATGTTGATATTGTAAACTATTTGGTAACAGGAAAAATACCACAAAATTTCACACTGTATGAGCGTAGAAAGTTAGTTCATCAAAGTGCCCCTTATACATGGATTAATGGAGTTTTGTTTAAGTCTTGACTTGACCATATAATTAGGATATGTGTGCAAGAATATGGTGTATATGATATCATTCGGGCAACAAATAAAGAACCTTGTGGATGTCATTATGTTTCCCTAAGAACAATTAGTAAAATATTTTAAATAGGTTATTTTTGGCCTACCATACATAAGGATGCCCATATATTTGTTGATAGATGTGATGCTTGTCAAAGGGCTAGTAAACCTACACCTACCATGGGGATGCCTTTGGTACCACAAATAATGTTTGAGCCATTTGATAAATGGGGAATTGATTTTTTTGGGCCAATAAATCCCCTAAGTAAAGGAAATAAGCACATACTTGTATACATAGACTATGCCATCAATTGGGTTGAAGTACAAGTCTTTCCACGAGTACAAGCCGAGCCTATAGCTGATTTACTTTACACTCATATTATTTAATGCTTTGGAGCACATAGAGAATTGGTTTCAGACCATGGATCTCAATTTATCTCCAAAGTAATTGAGCATTTTGTCAAAATATATCAAATAAAATATAAGAAAACATCACCATACCACCCTCAATATAATGGATAAGTAGAAGTTAAAAATATAGAACTTGAAAATATTATAACAAAAAATATAGTTGTTAATAGGGTTTATTGGGCAGAGAGACTAAACAAAGCTACATCAGCATATAATACAACTTGGAAAACCACCACAGGACTATCACCTTATGATATGGTCTATGGGAAGCAAGCTATCATGCCTATTGAATTTGATATAGAAACTTTTTGTACAACAGTACCATTTAATATGAATTTGGACCAAAAAAAAAAAGCTAGATTGGAAAAATTAAACATTATAGATGAAAGAAGACGAGGTATTACACAGGACTGAACTAACACAAGTACAAAGGAAAAAATAGCTGATAATATTGTACCACAAAAATTTAATCTAGGAGATTGGGCCTTGCTATTTGACTCCTACTACCAATATTTCCAAGGAAAGCTAAGGACACGATGGCTTGGACCCTATGATGAAGAATTATTTCAGAATGGTATAGTTAAAACTTAAGCCTATTGATGATTCAACAAGAATTTATGGACATAAGCTTAAGATATATAGGAAGCCATTATCTAAAGAAGAGTTTATAAACCATCTTAAGCAACAAGTTGATTTGCAATGCATTTTTGAAATGCAATCAACTTCTATTAAATAAGAACTTCTCTTTTATATCTTAAGCAACAAAATACTATCTACTAAATAATTTGTTGCTTTGTAATATAATATATTTTAAGAAAATAACTGTAGTTATAAAAAAGAATGTAGTCTAATTAGTCCTATTTTTTTTTGTATAAGTATCAGTAAATACGATGGATGGTAAAAATATTTACATTACATGACCAATGAAATAAGGTTATTATGAAGAAATCAATTCTCTTAAGTTCTACTAGGATAGACACACTTAGGGGAAATTGATTAGACGGTTTTTGCGAGGACTGCCCAAACTACCGAACTCGTTTTGGCCATATCTCACTCATCCGGACTCGGATTGAGCTAAAATTTTGAGGGTAGATGCCTGAAAAACCCTAGAACGTCTCCACAAATTTTCATATCATTTGGAGCAACACATATCCTAGCGCATCCCTATGTGTGAATGATATATTTGGCAAGCGGCTATGCGAGGGTTTCATCTGGGTTGAGTGCAAGCAGCTCCAGAGGTTGGTTTTTAGGGCCTTTGGGCCCTAGAGGCCAATATTTTTGTGGTTTATGCTCAATATTTTAGCAAGAAATGTTGCAGGGGATACAATATGGGTTAGAAATTTGTCTTTCAATAGATCATACTGTGAACTTGAGTGACAACGACTTCCAATTTGTCTGCACAAAAGAAAAGTGAAAACCATACCTTTCCACGACGTCTAGGGCAAGGATTAAAGAGATCACGAAACAAGTTTCAAGTAGTTGATCAAAAAATGGCTCATATCTCAAGTGAATCTGGTGCTAAGGTGCACCCACAAAATAATTCTACTGTGAAAACCCCTGTCAAGGGTAAGAATTTTGAAGACTCGGTCCCAAAAATGAATTTTAGGGATGCCCTTCATGGTGGACAGCCTCAGCCCAATGCTAATATCAATATTAGGGCTTCCCATAAACCTCTAAGAATGCCTAAGATTGATCCCAGGAAAATGGAGTCGGGATGTCTTAAAGCAGCTGATGGAACTCCTATTGTTAAGCTTGATATGGGTAACATTCAGATTGGCATTGAAGATTTGGAAAAAAGAGGACTAATTTTTCGGTTCGTGGGTTTTCATCCGAGTCTATCTGCTTTCAAATTCTGGGCTGCAAAAAGCTAGAAAACTAAAGGTGAGTTACAAATCTCTATTTATCCAAATGGTTATTTTCTTGTTTTATTTGCTAATAATGAAGATAGAGAGAAAACTTTTCAAGGGGGTCCTTGGTTTTTTGGAAGGGCAGGGCTTTTCATGAAGCCCTGGCATACTAAATTTAAAGCCGAAGAAGAGATGCCTTCTATAGCTCCCGTGTGGGTTAGACTCTTTGGCCTCCCTATTGAATTTTGGAATCCTACTATTTTTTCTTCAATTGGAAACTCTTTAGGAACTTTTATGATGACCGTTGATTGTACTCAAAATTTTGAACATATTATTTATGCTCGAATTTGTGTTTTAATGGATTTTGACAAACCCCTACCTAAAAATATCACATTACAATTTGGGGAAGACACTTGGGAGCAAGTAGTGGACTATGAGAACATTCCTTTTCATTGTAGAATTTGCCATGAATATGGTCATTTGGCCAGTGCTTGCCCAAATAAAATTCCCGATCAAAAGAAAGAAGATATAAACTCAACAGGTTTCCAAATACCTAAGAAGAAGAACACTCGAAAAAACCAGTTATGAAGGATCAATCAAAGTCATCTCGCTAATATGTTTGAAATCCTTTCCACAAATGATGTCCCAAGTGAGGAAGAGGAAATAATGGAAACTGAAATCTTAGAAACACAATTTAAATATGAAGGGAAGAACTCAGAGACAAACCAACAAATCAAAGGTTTTCAACAAAAAAAAGGAGAAAATTTACACAAGAAAAACAATATTTCAAATGTCAAAACTTCAAATAATGCAGGTCCCAATATAGACTCCGTTGAACCATCTAGTAAAATTTTGGCTATGTACGAGCATTCTTCAAGGTTAGAAGCCATCTCAGATTCAATTGGAATAAGTCAAGAAATAGGGAAAAAAAATTGAAGATGGATTCTAATAAAAAAGTAGGTCGCAAGACCAATCAATATCATATGGTAAAAGAAGGTGAAAAGCTTGTAGAGGAAGGTAAGATTAATGCCCTTCCCAACTTTTTTAGCCCTGGTATTAATGAAGATCATCACTTGGAATATTAGAGGACTCAAAGGGAGTCTTTCAAAACAAAATGAAATTAGAAGAATGATTCAGATAAATCATCCACATCTTGTTTTCCTTCAAGAAACAAAGATGTCAATGGAGGATATGGACTTAATTGCCAGTAAAATTTGGCCAGCTGGAAAAGTGGTTTCCCTCAGCTCCCAAGGGACTTCGGGTGGCATTGCTTGTCTTTGGGACCCAAAAGAGGTAGTTATTCACCATATGGTTGGCAGTTGGGGTTTGTTGGCTATAGCTATTCAAAGTAGACATTCCAACCAGATTATGCTCTGCATTACTATTTATGCTCCGACTTCTTTGGAGGAAAAAAGAAGACAAGTGGAAGGATATTACTCATATTATCTCTCATTTTCCTAAAGCTTGGATCTTGATCGGAGGAGATTTCAATACCATCCTCTCTCTGGATGAGAAAAGTGGGGGAAATAGAAATTTGGACAAAAGCACTGACCTCATGAGCGAATATATTGCAAACCTCCATCTTGTGGATATCCAACCGGATAATGGCCTTATGACTTGGTCTAAACGAAGGCAAGGCTTAGCTTGTATAATGGAGAGATTGGATAGGTTTTTGCTCTCTGAAAATTTCTTAATCCATGGTCACATTCCTAAAGTGAAGACTCTTAATAATGTTGGTTCGGATCATTGGCCAGTCATGGTGGAAATGTGGAAAACCAATGTGAGTTTCTCTCCTTTTCATTTTCAATTAATGTGGCTTAGAGACATTTCCTTCAGACCTCATGTGCAACAATGGTGGAAGGAAGGTAAACCTAGGCATGGGACTAAGATGTTCTATTTTTCCAAAAGACTGCAATACATTAAATCCAAAATCAAGACTTGGAACTGGAAAGAGTTTGGGGATGTTCATAAAAAAAACATGAAGTTATTGCTCATCTTGAAAATTTGAATAAGAAAATCCATTTAGATGGCCTCACAGAGAAGAGAAGTGCAGATGAAATTAAACTCACAACTCAGCTTAGAGGAATGGGAAAAAAGAGAAGAAATCTTATGGAAGCAAAAATCTAGAATTCAATGGCTCAAAGAAGGAGATCGAAACACAAATTTCTTCCACAAATCTCTTCTAGCTCGAAGATCTCACAACTTTATTTCTTCCTTAAAATCAGATTCTGGAGATGTTGTTTATACTTGGGATGGCATGAACTCTATTGTTGTTGATTACTTTTCCAATATTTTTGTCGCTACTCCTCTTGACTCAGCTTCACAACATAATGTTCTTCAAGCAATCCCTTCTCTTATCACTTCCGAGGAGAACTCTATTTTGACTGCTCTCGTTACTATCAATGAGCTTCAACAAGTAGTTTTTAAAATGCAAAAAGGGAAAACCCCAGGTCCCGATGGTTTTCCTATTGAGTTCTACCAAGAGTTCTGGGATATCCTTCATGTTGATTTATTAGAGGTGGTGGAAGAAGCCAGGAAAGCCAAAGAAATTTTGAAGGTTATCAATAAAACTTATATTACTCTTGTTCCAAAAGCTCAAGAGGTTGATCATATCTCAGCTTTTAGACCTATTGCTTTATGTAATGTTCTTCTCAAAATCATTACTAAAATCATGGCAGAAAGGTTGAAGCCTCTTTTGCATAAGATTATTTCCCCAGAGCAAGGGGGTTATGTGGAAGGACGTCAAATAGTAGATGAGATAGTTCTTGCTCAGGAAGCCATCCATTCCATGGATATGCAAAATTCTCCTTCCATGTTCATTCGGTTAGACTTATCCAAAGCTTATGACAGAGTGGATTGGCACTTCCTTATCAAAGTTTTGAGGCAATTTGGTTTCTCTAAGGATTGGATGGATTGGATTATGGGATGTATCTCTTCAGTTTCCTACTTAGTTCTTATCAATGGTAGGCCTTCTCAGTCTTTCCCAGCTTCCAGAGGTATTAGGCAAGGTGACCCGCTATCCCCTTATTTATTCATCATTCTTGCTGAATGCTTGGGTAGGACTATAACCAAAAAGAGGGAAAACAAAACCCTTGAGGGAGTTACCATTGCTCATGGAGCTAGACCTATCTCTCATCTTCAATTTGTGGATGACTCTACTCTTTTAGGTAAAGCTACAGTTAAGGAAGCTTCTAATATTAAGCAAATCATTAGCTATTTTTCTAAGGCTATCTGGGAGCTAGATCAATGAAGACAAATCTAAAGTTATTTTCTTTCACTGCTCGCTAGACAGGAATCCATGGTCTTGGATAAATTAAGATATAAGAAGACCTCTCTTCCAATCACTTATTTAGGTATTCCCATAAATATTCAAAGGCAAAAAAATAAATATTGGAATTGGTTGTTGGACAAAGTCAAGAAGAAAATTGGAAAGTGGACCAACAAGTGGCTTTCTTCCGGGGGTAGAATCACCTTGGTAAAATCAGTCCTTCAAGCTATTCCTATTTATGTTTCTTCCATTTTGAATATCCCAAAGGTTGTTCTTCGAGAATTGGATCAAATCAGTCATCGTTTCCTTTGGAGTGGTACTAAGGAGAAAAGAAAATGGGCCTTGGTGAAATGGGATACTTTATGTCTTCCTAAGAGTGAAGGGGGGTTAGGATTCCGGTCTTCAATTAATAACAACAAAGCTTTAGCTGCTAAATTATATTGGAGGATGTTGCATAACCCCAATGCTCTTTGGGCCAATAATCTTCGTGCTAAATATGCTGAGAACAAAAGTCCTGAAGACCTTGTTCGCTATCAACTTCCTACCAAAGGTTCTCCCATTTTAGCAGTTCTTAAGACTCGGTGAGGATTTGATAAAGAAAAAATTATTTTGGATCATTCATAATGGTCAACATGCAAATTTTTGGACAGATTCTTGGGATGGTCACAAGCCTTTGATAACTCGGTTTCCCGATTGGAGGCCTTGGATGGAGGAGCTTCACCGAGCTAATTGGATAAAGGTGGCTAATTACTGTCGGTACCATACTGGTAATTCAAAGGTTGGTAGATATTGGATCCCTATTGAGGACTCGGCCTATTCAAATCCCAGAAAGGCAAAGACAAGATATCCAAGGCATCCTTCATATGAGATCCCTCTCTTGGTCCCATGAAAAATATTGTTTTGGATGGAACAACACTACTAAGGGTGAGTATTCAGTTGCTCAAGGTTATTTGACCTTATGCCATAATAATCCCAACCATTCTTCTGACATATTTTCTCGATTGTGGGCTCAAAAGCTCTGGCCTAAGGTGAGGTTCTTTAATTGGCTTTTATTGCATCGTAGGGTGCTTACTGGTGAGCAACTTATGAAGCATGGTTTTCATGGCCCTTTTAGATGTGAAATGTGTGAAGAGAATGTAGAAAATATCAACCATATTTTTATTGAGTGTACTTTAGCCTCTGAGCTATGGAGGAGAATGGCCACTTTACTTGGCTTACAGTGGTCCAATTTTTTTACTTTTGAACAACTTTGGAGGGATTGGCCTAATCAAGAGGGTGTTGATCATTTTATTAGGTAGTTAGTTTGGATGGGTTCTACCATTCTTCTTTGGAATATTTGGAATGAAAGGAACAACCAAATTTTTAATCAAGATAGGAAGGATATTCACTATATTTGGCAAAAGACCATAGCCAACTTAGTTGAATCAGTCCATCAACTCCTTAATCACCCCCAAAACTCCCACCAAATATGGGATCAAGTGATGCAAAGATTGAAGATTAAACCTTCTAAGGGCAACCAACTTAAAGGGAATGTGAGTATTAGTAAGATGGATAGGACTAGAAATTGGCAACCTCCTCCTAAGGATTTTGGAAAAGTCAATACCGATGGAGCCTCTAGAGGGAACCCTAGAAAAGCCAGTGTGGGAGGAATTGGTAGACTTTCGGATGGCTCCCTGGTTTTTACTTTTGCTGAGAATTTGGGTATTCTTTCCAATAACCTTGCTGAGGGGTATGGTATCCTCAGAGGCCTTCGAGAGGCTACTAAGGTTGGATGGGAAAAGGTGTTAGTTGAGTCTGACTCTCAACTTATGATTAATCTCTTGAAGACTCCTCCTAAGAATCATAAGGTGGATTGGAGAATAAAAAGAATTATTGAGAAGATTCAGTTAATCCAGATGGGATTTTTGAAAGTTGATTACAATCATGTGGTTAGAGATCAAAACAAGAGTGTTGATGCTTTAGCTAATTGGGCTTTGGACAAAGGTGATCTTACTTGTTATGGCCACCCTCCTATATGGTGGGCTTCTCAAATTAGGGAAGCTCTTCTTTCTATCATTTCTTTGGATGGCTCCAGTTTTGAAGGTACCTAGTTTCTTCTTGTTTTTTTTTTTTGCTTCTCTTTGGTTCATTCAGTTTTTTTTTAGTTCCCTAGCTCATTCTATTCTTTATTTTGTTTCCTCTGTTGATTCTTGCCTTAATAGTCTTCTGGTCTAGATAGGTCATTGTTTTGTTCATTTTTTTTCTTTTTTCTTTTTTGTTTTTTTTTGTTTAGTTTTTTAAGGTGGGTGGGTTCTTTTGTTTTGTTTTGTTTTTGTGTTCTTTGTGTTGTTTTTTGTTGTTCTTGTGTTTTTGTTGTTTTGTTTTTTTTTATGTTTTTTGTTATTGTTCTTGTGTTTTTTTCGTTCTTGTTCTTGGGTTTCTCTTTGTTTGTGTTATTTCGTGTTTTTATGTGTGAGTGTTTTCTATGTATTTTGTTTTTGTTTATTGTCTATTGTTGGTTGTTTTTTATTTTTATTTTTATTTTATTTTTTTATTTTTTAGGTTTTGGTTGTGTTTATTTTTCATGTTTTTTTTGGGTTATGTCTTTGTAGTGTTCTGTTGTTTTTGTCTTGTTTGTGTTTTGTTATGTGGTTCTTGTGTTTTTCTATGTGGTTTGTGTTGTGGTTTCTTTTATCTTATTGTGCGTGTTTGGTTGTGCTTTTGTTTTTGACACACTCAAGGAGCATGTTTTTTATTTTATTTTATTATTTTTGTTGTTATTTACTTATTTTTAAATTGGTTTTGTGTGTTTGTTTGCTCCTTGAGTATGTCAAAGGTGGTAGGCCAGGTCCGAGTCCTGGGCATTTTTGGTGGAATGGATACCCCTGCCTCCTTGGGTCTTACCCGAAAGTGGCATCCCTTTTGGGATGTTTTCCACAAATAAAAAAAAATGTTATTATGGACTAATAATATTTCTCAAAAATAAACTAGATAAGATTACTCAATGTTCTTTAAAATATACTTCATTTATTTTGTGATAGATTTCTATCATATAATATTTTATTCATCTTACCATTCATCACCTTTCTATCACAACATTAGGTTCAAGGAAGAAGTCAGATTCAGTGTTGGAAGATATATTTTCATCCCATAGAAAGGAGGTTGTATAGTCATGATGGTCTCATAAAACTAATAAAGCAAATAAGTAAAAGATCTTGTTTCATATAAGTCCACAAGCAATAAAATAAAGGGTAGTAAGGATAGAATTACATTTTCATCCATATGGTTATGTAGTCCAAATCCCCAAAGCTCTAATTTCTTTCCCAAATAAATGAGAGGGTAGTACATATAGGATTATATTTTTATCCATATGGTTATGTAGTCCAATTCCCCAAAGCCTTAACTCTTTGTACTTAAAGGGACAAAGTAGTAAGGATAGGATTACATTTCCATCCAGATGGTTATATAGTCCGACTCCCCAAAGCTCTGCACCCCTAAAACCTAAAATTATATCTATATGTATGTGAGAAAAATGGGCAATAAAATGATGAAACAAAATGATACCATAATGACTATCTTACTTTCTTCTTCCAAAATAGATTTAAGTATGTCCAACCATTGATGAGACCTATTTTTGTAAACCAAAGTATTGTTGATTGATATCTAAGCTCATTATGATTTTTCTCTCACAAAGGACTCCTCAATGATGCCAAGGGAAGTAGAACAAATAAATTTATCTCTCTGGAACATTGGAAAGATTTATTATGAAATCCATGGAATATTTTATTAAAAATTCAAGGAAGACATCAATAATTTTGCATAACATCTTTGCTATTGGGAATAGACAATTCCATTCTAAAGAAGATTTATTAGCTTACAATCTTATTTGATGACTTAGCTTAAAAATAAATAATTGATAAATAAGTAAAAACCCCCATATTCCTAATATATATAAATATATAAAATAATAAAAATTATAAAAATAATATATATATACATTTTTATTATAAAGACCCTCATAAATAAAAATTTCTCTCCTTAGTCTTATTTTGGCTATATAGCCAAAAATTCAGTTTGGGGGGAGAAGCAAAGGATTAATACAATAATTTTTATAATATAGTTTGGAGGAGAAAAAAAGAGAGTGGAAGGAAATTAGGTAAAGTATTCCTATGTTTCTATAACTAGTTTTCTGTAGTTACTATCTATAGTTGTTTTTTGTAGTTACAATCTATAGTTGTTTATTGTAGTTACTTTCTCTAGTTGTTTTTTGTATTTAACTTATGTAGTTGTTTGTAGTTACTTTTTGTAGTTACTTTTCATAGTCGATTTCTGTAGTATGTTTTTGTAGGTGCAACTTCATGAAAAATGTTCTAAGTGTATAGTTGATATCTTATTTATGTATGGTTAAGGACACATGTCAAGGTAGGATAAAATATTACAAAGTGTTTTTCATTGGGCCTTATTAATGAAGCTTTGCCATAAATGAAAATCTACGCAAACATTCAAATCATGCGAGCATTTGACTTCCCATATCATGATCTATGGTACAAAATTGAAACCATAAGTTTGATCTTGAAAATCATATGCAAAGGACTCAGATGTTGGGTGAGCACAGGTTGGAAAGTTGATGAGAAGTAATACATGCATAAATCTGATATGGTGAATATCAAAAGCATAACTTAAGCATGGGATAGTGACGTAGAAGTTTGTGGATGATAAACACACATATGAATCCTCTGAAAATACCATACATGCTATCAATAGTACACTACGGGTATGTGGAATTGAAAGAAAAGGTAAGGTGAACATGCATCTCTATAAAAGGGGTTGATCAATCAATGATAATAGTATGGATCCAAAGATGTATTCTCCTCATATGAATATGGAATCAAAGCATGATGTGTCGTAGGTATACATAGTAGTTTTAAACCAAATAAATTATGTTTAGATCACAGGGATGATTGAGAGATGCATCAGAAAAAGGGAGTCCACATGGACAACATACTAACATAAGATTGTGATCAAGGGTGAATCACAAGGTTCCAAATTGCATATCATGAAAAATGAAATAAAATTTAAAACTTCCCATTAAATGTAATTTAAAAGGGAAAATTGAATCGAAGTTTTTGATAAATCGTGGACTTTAGGATTGCCAACCAAAGTCGATTAAAAATAAAAATAAAAATATATAATCTATGTCGTCCTATGTTTTATCCTTCAATGAGCGTTGACGTGTTAAGTATTGGATATTTATCTCTCATTACCGTGTACAGTGGTGAACCGATAGTATGCCTCGTTAGCATGCTATATTAAGCATGTAGTGACCATTTTCTAAGGAAATTATTACCTCATAGATCTAAGTTGATCAGTAATATTTGGCAGCATCGAGAAATGAAGATAATCAACACGAATAAAAAAGAATTATCGTTAATCAAAATGATGATCAAAAACCATGTTAATTCAACATCAATGCAAATGAAAAATATATAAAAGCCCTAAAAATTAAATTCATTCACATTAGGGTAAAATTGAGGTAGTTCATTGATCGATTCCCTGTGTTATCTAGTCATAAACACAATCGAAGAGTGATGCACAAGGGACAAAACTGAAGCCAACACTGGTTTGACTCGAGCGCATAGAAAATTATAGTTGAACATCGAATTTAGAATGACGAGGATAAATCGATGATAGAAACTAGGATTGTGACAAAAGAAAGACTATGAGTATTTTTCTCAAAAAATTTAAATGTTTGCAAAATAAATGTACTACAATTTTGAAATATAATGTGTATTTTCCTATGGTAAATTTATTGAGTTTTTAATTTCATGTGATGTAATGAATAATTTATCATTTGAAGGAAATAATATATGGACATACACAATGTTTAAAATTCTCAAAATTCACAAAAATGTATATGAAATGTCATGAGTATAATGAAATATTGTACTTTTATTCAATGAATTTGAAGCATGTTTTCTCTAAAAAAAATTAAAATTTCTAAATTATATATATATATATATATATTATATATTGTTCTCTTTGCATGATAATCAATGCATGTATATGTTTAAAAATATTTCTATAGGTCTCAATTTCACAGCAAACATTTGAGAAACCAAAATAAAACCCCCTATCCTCTTTATCCATTAAACCCCTATCCCTATGCCAAAATTTACTCTTCATAAAATAAATAAACCAAATTCCATTAACATCCAAAACCCGAGTGATTTCATCAAGAAATTATTCTAGGACAAGATGGTGGGGAGCCAAGGCATGGCTAAATAGTTCATCTTGAACTGTGATCCCACAACCATGGTCACCCATGTGGGTGGGATAAAAATTGAAGTCACCCCTAGCTTGATTTATGAGGTCTTGCATCTACCTGAAGTCGACTAGAGATACTATAATTCTACCTATAAAGGAGTCAATCAGATGGTCGATAGGTTAAGGAAAGAGTGTGTTGTTGTTAGATATTGGGAAGGCTAGATTAAGGGATAACAACCTCTTCTCTTACCCTGAAGTGGTAGGAGGCTACCACCATATTAATTAAATTCTTCACAGTGGAAGGAAGACTATCTATATGTGGGGGATACCATTTGAAAATGATGCTTAACCTAAAATATCTCGAATGAGAGGATTGTGTCATAAACCTTCCCTATTTCCTCTACAAATATTTAAAAGCTATAGTTACCATATTTCAACCTATAAACTTCAAATATGAACCCAAGATACATATTATTTCCCATCATGGACTCATAAAACTACTTGTCCTACACAAAGCATCCAAAACTAAAATTGCATGGGAAAAAATTGTAGAGGAGGTAAACTTGTTAGTTCAGTTTGAATTGAGTAAGTATGAATCTGGTGAGGATACTACATCTTAAGGAAGCATGAGTTTGATAGTCAGGAAGGAATATCTTGTACACAAAATGCCCACCCATACCAAGTCTTCTAAAACCTCCAATCCCTTTACACCTTCAATAAAAATAAGATATGGGGAATATAACCTAGGAAATGAGAAAATAGGAGAAACGTCCAATCCTCAAATGAACCCATCTACCTCAAATATTTTTGCTAAAACCTTAGCCTAGATCTAAACCCAACAAATTTTATTGTAAACTAAGTTGGATGGCCTTAGAAGGGAAATTTCAATGCATGTAACTTTGGTTCAAATGGCCTTTACAACCTAGTTTGACCTCCTAAAGTAGATATCAACAAAAAATATGACCAAACTGGTTGAGCTAGTGTCTCAACCGATGATTGTTGGTGCATCCTCAAATAAAAGTTCCAAATCAAGGAAGAAATGGAATAAGTCAGTGAATTTCAGTAAATACTTTGAGATGACCAAGATACTTGTTGAGGATAACTCGCTTGACTTATCTGACTTTAGATTTTGGAGGTATGAGACATGTAGAACTCAAATGTTAGAACTATCAATTGAGCCAGAGATTCTACTAGAGGTAGATAAGGTGATCAATTAGATAATCGAATCTGTAGGGTAGTTATCCCCACCAGCCCAACATGGGTCACCACCTGGAACCAAGAACAAAAGAGGTGGAGTAGAAGAAGTTTCATATGTGAAAACCATGACTATTGAGAAGCCACCAAGCTAAGGTAGAACCAAAGCACAGACCCTGACAATCAAGCAGGAGAAACTAAGGGCTATAAAAGATATACCCATTCCAACCCAATTTTCATCTCGTATCAAATCCAAACAAGGTTAAACTTTGAATGTTTTTTTATTTTTGATCACAGAATTGCATATTTATATATTTTTTGTATAACTTGTTTCTTCTAGATATCTAAAACTTTAATTTTGTATGCATGGAGACATGAATTCCCTTGAATTTTGGAGGAAATTATGAGTAACAAATTATGATTATTTTTATGCAGTTTTAATCTAATTTTATATGCAAATATGATAAATATGGATGTGTTTTGATGATTGTTATACCTTATTTACATGATTTGTGATGAATCTGATTCATAAGATATTAAGTGACATATGTGTGTTATTTTATGCAAAATTTTGCAATATTGTTGTATTTTTAGGGAGTGTATGTTGTAGGAGTACTTGCAAGAGAATTTACAATCGAATATAGGCCAAACATAAAAGAACTAGTTGGTGAGAAAGCACCTTGAAAATACGTCTACAAATACCACCTATAGAAAGGCATTGCAGAAAGGTATTGCAAAAAGGCTTTATGGAAATATATTGCAGAAAGGCATTAAAAAAAGGCATCACAAAACATATTTGACCATGTGAACCTATTTGACACGTTAGATATTCCATATGTGATGACAACTCAGTAAGTGAAACATGTCATACACAATAAGCATGGTTTATTATCATGATGGCGTAAATACATGGTATATCCAATATTCATTGTATAATTTGTTATTTGATTTATAATATTTTTAATTTGTTAAGTTTTTTAAGACATTCAATATTACATAATCTGAATGTAATATGAATTTGTTAGTATTGTGTTAGTTAGTTATAGGTATTTGTTATGTGTGTTTGGCATTATGCCACTTGAACAAATCCATTTATAATAAGTCCAAAATAGTTAGTGGGATGTCTTAATTTTAGATTATTTTTGTTATGTAAAATTGACATTCATTATTAAATATTTCGAGATGTAATAGAAATACATTGATAACTTCCATTGAAAATGTCCAAAGTAAATTATAAATACAATGTAAAGACCTTTGAAAATATCTATCATCTATTATCTACCATATACCTACTGAATAGTCTTTTGTTCACATATTCTATCATTTTACATTGTACGAATGTAGAATTGAAGTCAAGCAACAAAATAGCAGTATATTTTTCCATGGATTTGGTAAATGTATCTTGTATTTATGCATGATTTATTTGTTTATGTAACTTTTAGCTATTTTCCTACATATATGAATTGAATAGCATTAAGTTAGTTTAATGAAATATTAATTTCTGAAATAAAATAGAGTAAAAAAGAGAAGAGAATTACACTGACCTCTATGAGGCAGGGCCCACTCCAAATAGTTAGTCCCTTGCTCTCTTCCTCCTAAATTATTGTAGATCTAGTTAGAATATAGAATAAATATTAGAGCTTAGAATTAATTTAAATTACATAAGATCGAATTATAATATATATTAAATAATTTTTGCATTATTAGACCATACGTGGATCCACACACATACATAAACTTATTCATAAATTTCATTTTTAAATCAAAGCATCATTTCATTTCAATTTCCTTTATTGTAAATCTTTATTTCCTACAAATGAAACTAAGAAAATAGAACCAAATCAAATATTAAGAACTGTGGAATAATCTATATGGATTTCTATTCTTTAAATATAACCTGGATTGACAAATTATATGTGAGATATCATAGCTCGACATATTTCCACAAGGTTGTAGAAAAACTCAGAATACTAGCACTCAACATAAATTACACTAGATTGACAAATCAACTAGTGAAGATTAATTATCTCTAGATTTAGAGTTTCTTCCATTACATTCCTAATACTTTATTGTAGAAAAAAGGAGATTCAAAGTGAGTTGGGAAGATTTCTAAAAAATATCTAGGAAGAATATCTTCTTTAGAATCAATCCAACACTAGAAAACACAAACAAAAGTACAAATATTTGGAGGCCTGAAGAAAAGGTTCCATTACTAGAGATTGTGGACCTGTAGAGAGTAGGAGAAAAGTCCATAGGAGCCTTGTTACAAATTCAAGGGAGAAAATAAGAGTCTAGAGAAGAGTCCTGATGAATATAGGAGATTGGTGATCTCTAGTGTAGATTAAAGACTTCATCTTGAAGAAGCTGAAGAGACCCTCTAAAGGTCCAGTTAAAAAACTCTCAATTCTGGAAGGTTGGAGGTTGGTGTTTTTTATTAAAGATTGCATATTGCATAGTAAATAAGGACTAGAAAAGGTCCTATTCTAGAATTTAGAAGTATTATATTTCAAATGTCTAGGAATGAGATCTCATTGCCAACACTTCCACAATAGAAGGTTGAAGGAAATGTCTCATTGGGAAGACTAGAGAAGCTATAAAATTTAAGACCTTGGAGAGGTCTCAAGGAGAAATAAGGAGGAGGCTTGGTGAGCCTCATTAAAGGAGATCTAGATAATGCCATTAATAGGGTTCTTAGGATAACTCATTGGACAAATTTATCACCAAGGAGAATTTCCTGACAAAGGAATATTTTGGGACAATTATCACCATCCGATAACAAGCCCAAACTGACATAGATTTGGCAAGGAGCTTACTAAATATTGAAGGATATTGGTGAAAACCTTATGACTTTCATATTATTGAGAAGAAGAGCTAGATTGAAGTCAAAATTCAATGAGGAGGTTGAAGGAGAAAGGAGCCAAACTTTACTACCAAACCTAAAAGGTTTGAAGATTTCCTTTGAAGGCTATAAGGTTCATTAAGAGATAGGTTTTTATTGAATCTTCAGCAGAACACTAAAGGATTCTTGAAGAAAAATGTAGCTACAATTTGGGGGAATTCCCTACCAAATTTTTGAGTTTCAAGGACAACATTTCAATGTAAAAATTGACAGTGAAATGGCAGCAATTAGGATAGCATTACTAGTTGCAAAAATTCATATTTCTAGGATACATCCTAAAGGATAATCAAATTCACCTACCATGGTTAAAGGGAATTAAGTTAGAGGGTTTTTGAAGCTACAAAAAGGTGTGTTAGAGAGCTATTTTGGATAGCCAAGTAGAGCTGCAAGTTCATCCAGTTAAAGACAACAATAAGGTGAATCTAATCACCTAGTAATCCTTCATCTACAAAGATCATTAAGGTAAACAACTTGGGTGCAAATAGGTTCATTAATTGAACTTTAAATTAATTTATTATCAAGTTCCATTAAGAACCATATTAGATTTTTAAGAAGTTGCAAATAGAAGGTTGCATATTATAGTATTTAAAAGAGTGCAGAAGGAAGTTTCTTTTAAAGGTTTATACCTACACATTAAAATAGAAGTTAGATATATTTTGATAGAAAGAAAAATACCATCTTCCTATTACCTAGTTACAACAAAGAAGACTACATTAAGTTACAAATATTATAGTGCATTTAGGAGCAATTACTAGTGCATTATTTAAGGTACATTTAAAGAATTAATAAGGTGAGATCAATATTGCACTGAACTAATTGTTCTTAAAGAGTTTTAAGATGCACTATGTATTTTAAGTTATAGTGAAAATTAGTGCATATTTTGAGTTACTTTGAGGGTTCATCTACAAAAGTAATTAGGAGAAACTATTATTGCACTATATTAGTTATTCTAAGTTAACTAAGGATTTTTAGTTAAAGTGAACATTAGTGCAAATTTAACCTATAAATTAGATGTATGGTTAAGAGCTTGGATTCATTGGTGATAAATTTATCCAAGTAAATAGTTATAGGTTAGTGTTTTCTAGCAAATAATTCAACAATATATTTCATCTTGCTCTCAAGGAATAGAGTAGAGTACCACCATATTTAAGAAGCAAGGTAAGCTTCAATAGGAGACGTAGAAATTAGATGCAAAAATATAATATTTGCAAAAATATTTTACATTACATTGGCATCAGAAAGAATATCTTAAATATATTGTTACAAACCGTAAGACATGGTCTCTAAGCAGCCACATCACTAAAGTTTGAGGAGCAAACTTCGAGTAGGGTAGAAAGCCATTCTAAAGGGGCTCAATGTATATATCTAGTAGGGTGAAAGCACACTCAAGATGCTTAAAATAGAGTTAGTCCTAAAGAGCTCGATATTTGCATCACTAAGGTGTAACAATACACCAAATCAACATCTACACAACAAGTAACAACATAAATCCTAGATAAGAAAACCAGTGCTCATTGCAAGGTGGATAATACAAAGGACAATGCAACATATCCTACATAATACAAGGAGTATCTTACCAAGATCCAACATGGATGAACCACCAGCTGAGAGGCAACACCATAGGACCTCCATTACAATGCTCTAGAATCTTCATAGCTAGAGAATTCATCATCCATTTTCATTGGATTAAAAAGGAGCCATCTCACAAACTGTTATCACAAAGGAAGCTTGCAATAGTTGGAAAGAATATAGTTGAGAAGCCTTATGGAAGTGGTATGTTGAATGAGAGAGCACATGCACAGAAGGTTCAAACACTTGTCTTAACAAGGACAAAAAATTGTGCCACTTGGTACAAAGGTGTAAAAAAATATAGAACTCATAAACTTTACTAAGGTATTATTTTATATAGTTTTATTAATTTTCTTTCATAAGGAGTAATAAGGGATAGTATAAGGTTGAAATTATAATTATACTTTACATTTAAACTTATTTGCAAAATCAGCCTTATTAGATTTGAAAGCAAATCAAGGATTTAATATTTTTATCCTCAAATAATATTATCACTCTAGTTGAAATACAATATTTGCAATTAATATCATAGGAGGTATATGTTGGACATTTTGAGTAAATGAGTTGTCATTGATGTCAAGGGTGAGTTGTCATTGATGTCAAAAGTCAATTTCAATGAACAGTGCAAGGAGAAGAAGTTCCACAATCAGTGCAAAAAGGAGAGTCCACTTCTAGTTGATCAGATCTGGTTCTAGGTAGTCAGATGTGGTCCAAAGTGTAAAGAAGAGGCCCAAGCAAATAATATTATAATATTAAAAAGGAAATTTAAATTAATTATAAATTAATTAATATAATTTTATTATAAATTAATTTATTAATTAATTTAACTTTCCAAAGTTACTTAATTTAATTATAAACTAATTTTTAATTTAATTATAAATTAATTTATATTAATTTAAATAACCCTAAAGAGGGTTATAAGGTTAAAATAAAAATTGAATTTCAAATTCAATTCAAGTGTCGACGTTTATGGCACAAGAGGCTTCGTGTATAAAAGGTGGCAAAAACCTTTGCCATTACTCCCCAATAATCATCGATCAAATTTCCTAAGCCCAAAGTGTAATGCACAAGGAGGTTAAAGAGTTTCCATGTTTTTTGAAAGGTCTCCAGTGGTATAGGTTAAAAAGTAGGAGCGAAGCTCCTTATACCATGCACATCAATATGTAGCGCAGGTGGCAATAGTGGATGTGCTAAGTCATGTGGAAGGCAAGGTGTGTAGTGTTTGAATTCTATCGATTTCATTTTGCAACGCAGTGAGAGGGCATTTGTTTTTGAATAGCATCGAATGTAGGGATAAAGGGAGGCTTGTGTTGTCCCTTCCCGTGGAAGCACTTAGCCCACATGGTGGGCTAGCACCTTGATAAGGTGCTTGACGAGAGTGGTCTCGTGTTCGAAACCCATTGAGGCCTTTATGGCTTGCATAAGATATGCACTGATGTCATTTGTGTTGGTCGCTTGATTATTTATGATGTGCTAAGGTTGAGAAAAATAAAATATTTTTTATGCTTATAAAGTTTAATTTTTGCCTAAATTAATTTGGATATTTAGTTTTTTGAGGGAGATAAAAGGGTAGGCAAATATTATTTTTGAAAGGTTAATTTATGGAGATTTATTAATTAAATTTGGAAATTATAAGGAGTAATTGAGTAATTATTTTTATGTGTGATTTGATGATTGCTAATTTCAAGGAGTAATAAGGTGTATTTGAGTTTGATTATTTTTGTAATTGAGGAAATATTTTGAGAGTGTTAGTGTGATATTTTGTCATCTAACCATTGAAATTGGAAAGGAAGAAAAATTGTGATTGAGATAGGTTTTGAAGGGCACTTCTACATAAAAAAAAGGGTATGGGCACATATTCCTAGTGAGTTATTGTTGGATGTTGTGAATGCTAAGTTGGAGTGAAAAGGATTGTTTGATAAGCATTGTTGTTGAAGTGATTGGTTGAGTGAAAAACTTGAACTAGGGTTTGCAAAGATCATGAGTATAATTGGTATGTGATATCGTTTGATAAGCATTGTTGGAAACAAATGAGTGAGTTCTCATATGTTTGGACTAGGGTTTGTGAGCAAGGATTATTTCATTGAGTGATTGGTTGAGTAGATTTATGATTGAGCCTAGTCAAGTGGTTGTGTTGAAGTGATAGTTCAAGTTATGTGAAACAAATTGTTCTATATTGATTTGAAAAATAGGTTGAGTGTTGTGGTGAATGTGAAACATATTGAGTCTCTAACAATTCTATATATATTTCTGTGGTAAAAATAAAGATTGAAAGTGATTGAGCATTATGGTGAATGTGAAGCATATTGAGTCTCTAACAATTCTCTATATGTTTTTGTGAGATTGGATAAGTTCTAGTGAGGACTTGTTGAGTAGATTTGAGGTAAGTCTTTGAGAAGACTTGTGAGTAGAGTTGATCAATTGATTTGTTCAAACCTTGAGTTAAGGTTTGGGGCAGATCCAGCAGATTTTATTTCGTTATTAAGTCAAGATTTGTGTTAAGGCTTAAGGATAGAGATTGAGAATATATTGGTCAGGTTCTAGTGAGGACTTTTTGAGAAGATTTTAGGACAGAGTTTGGTGCATATTTGAGGACAAGTTTGTATCATACCAGAGACAAATATTGAGTAGATTTGTACTAGAATGAAGAACTGTGTTTAGTGTAGATTTGAGACAGATATTTGGAGGTGATAGAGTATAGAGGATAAAAATCTCTAGTGGATAGAGATCCATTATCCAGGGTAGTGAGGACAGGTCTTCTAAGTGAGAATAGGAGTATTCAGTGTATAGAGATCCATTAGCCAGTGTACTGGAGGCATTAGTTCTTCTAAAAGATCACCATATAGAGCAGAGGAGAAATGAGTTATCCTATGGATAGAAATCCACAACATTTATCAAGGGATTGGTGTCTCCTGTGGATAGAGGTCCATAAACATTGTAATAATGAAAGGATTCCCAAGAGAATTTATTTGAGAAATTTTTCTAAGGAATATTTTCTCCATGGAGTAGCCCACATTGGGTGAACCACATTAAATCATGTCTATCATGTGTGTAATGCTTTGTGTGATGTTTACTAGTTTAATATTGTTGATGTTATCATTTGTATTGAAAAGCAAATTTTTTTATCTTATACTGGTCACCCCTCCCCTCTCAGTATAAGCACATGTTCTTCAATTGGTATTAGAGTGGGTCTCTCCATGAGAAGACTAACAACTTGGAGGAGGATCCATCAGAAACACACATGACTTCATAAAATTAAGAAGAGACCATGTTTGATATAAATAGGAATTATTTACTGCTATCAAAAATTTTGAAAGCATTAAAGAGAAGAACTCAAGATTGAAGGAACAAATTCAAGAGGATAAAGAAGCAAGGATGTAACTTCTACAAAGTCTCACAGAACTCAAGTAAAGGTAGAAGAAGGAAAGAAAATTGAGAAGGATATGGCGGATCTATTAAGAGCAAGAGAAATAGAATGTGAAATATTGGAAGAAGAAATTATTTATCTAAGGAATAAATTTGAAAGTACCAAGTTACTACAAGATATAGAGTATGGAAAATATAAAGAGGAGTCAAGTCTTCAAGAAACATAAACTTCAAACAAAGATAGAAAAGTAAAGGATAATTCAAAATTAAAAGACATAAGAAAATAAGAAAGCAAAGAAGAACCTTGGATAAGAGTTAATCACAAAGGGAGAATCACTCAACCACAATCTCAAAGGCATCCAAATAGGTTACATAATTTATTCCATGGTCATTGTTTTTCTTGTAACAAATATGGTCATAGAGTTGTACATTGTATTGGTCATGCAAGAAACAATGTCAATAGAAATTTCAATTCTTTTGCACCACTTATGTATAATGATATTATATGTTACAAATACAATAATTTTGGGCATAAGGCTAGATGGTGTAAAATGATACTTCCTGATTTTAGTAAAAGAAAAATAATTTCAACAACTAAAAAAGAGGAAAGGAGGGATGTAAAGGCTATATCGATGTTAGTTAAAAAAACCATTCATGCTCAAGATAAAGAAGAATAATGGTATCTTGATAGTGGTTGTTCTAGAAACATGATAGAAGATAAAGAAAAAATCATTGTACTAAAAGAAATCAATAGAGGATCAATAAGTTTTTGTGATAATGGATCAACAAAGATTGGTGGAAGAGGAACTCTGAGTTTAGATAATGGAAAAACAAGAATAGAAAATGTGTTGTATGTCAAAAGGTTAAAACATAACCTGCTAATTATAATTCAACTTTGTGATCAAGGTCATATGGTTACATTTCACCCAGATAGGTGTGAGATAAGAAAATTAGAAACTAGAAAGGTCATTGCAAATACAAGAAGAACTCCAAATAATATTTATATTCTTAATGAGATCAAATGGGAAAGTGCTTTCTATCATAAGAAAATGAGAGTTGGTTGTGGCATAGAATATTGGGTCACTTAAGGTTTGACAACATAGTCAATATAAGCAATAAGTAGGCTGTCAGAGATTTAACCAAACTAAAAAGGCCATAAAACACAATATGTGTACCTTGTCAACATGGAAAGCAAACTAGAACAAGATTTAATTCAAAGGGATATATGTAATCTAAGCCATTAAGTCTAATACATACTAATATATGTGGTCCTACCATAATACAGAGTATTCAGGGTGAGAGTTACTTCATATTGTTTATAGATGATTACTCCATAATGGTTTGGGTAGATTTCTTGAAAGATAAGTCAGAAGCATTTGAAAAATTCAAAGCATTTAAAGAACTGGTTGAAATTGAAACTATAAAAAGGATTAAGTGTTTGAGATCTGATAGAGGAGGAGAATTTACCTCAAATGAATTTATATAATTTTGTGAACAACATGGAATCAAGAGAGAATACTCAGCCGCAAGAACTCCTTAACAAAATGGAGTAGTTGAAAGGAAAAATATAAGTGTTGAGAATATGACTAGAGCTATGTTAAATGAGTCCAAACTTTTAGATGGGTTTTGAAGGGAAGCAGTCAACATAGTAGTATATATAATCACTAAGACTCAAATGAGGTTACACCATCACAAGACTCCATATGAGCTTTGGAAAGGAAGACCGACCATTGTAAAACAGTTCAATATTTTTGGAAGCAAGTGCTACATAAGACAAGAAGAGCAAAAACTTAGGCAAGTTTGATTCAAGATGTGATGAGGGAATTTTTATTGGTTATTCGACTAATAGTAAAGCTTATAGATGCTTCAACAAGAGAACACACACTATTGTAGAAAGTATAAATGTAACAATTGATGAGAAGATAGATTCAAGAGAACCAGTTTAGCAAATTATGTATAAGGAAGACATTAGTTGTCAAGAAGAGTTCCATGAGGAATAAGATGATGAAGAAGAAGAAACATAAATAATTCTTCCTAAAAATCCATCCAATTATGTACAGAAGCATCATCTAAAAGACCTAATCATTGGGAATCCTAATAAAAGACAAACAGGGAGAAGGATAATAACACCATCTCAACAAGTAAATTTTTCTTTGTTATCTAAGATTGAGCCAAAGGACTTCAATAATACAAGTGAAGATGAGTTTTGGATTAAGGTAATGGATGAGGAATTAGATCATATAGAGAAAATCAAGACTTGGAAACTTTTTCCATGACAAAAAACAAAAATATCATCAACACAAAATGGGTATTCAAAAACAAGTTAAACGAATATGGACAGGTAGTTAGAAATAAAGCAAGGTTAGTGTGCAAAGGTTATGCACAGGTAGAGGGAATTTAATTTTATGAGACATTTGCTCTAGTTGCATGACTTGAAGCCATAAGAATGTTCTTAGCCTTCTCAAGTTTTAAAAACTTCAAGGTATATTAGATGGATGTTAAGTCAACATTTCTAAATGGTGTTCTAGAAGAAGAAGTCTATATTGAATAGCCAGAGGGATTCATATTAACAGATAAACTATATCATGTATGTAGATTTAAAAAGGCATTGTATGGTCTAAATTAGGTTCCTAGAGCATGGTACTCAATACTGGAAAAGTATCTTTAGGAATAGGGATTCAAAAAAGGAATAGTGAACAACAACTTATACATAAAATATTAAGGGAATAATCTACTAATTGTGGTTGTTTATGTTAATGACATCATTTTTGAGGGAAAGAATGATAAGATGTATAAATAATTTGCAAAGAACATGCAAAATGAATTTGATATGTCTATTCTTGGTGAGTTGTCCTTCTTTCTTGGACTTCATATTTCACAATCAGAGAAAGGAGTATTTCTTTCACAAACCAAGTATATAAAATAGATGCTAAATAAATTTAGGTTAGAATATTGTAAACAAGTAAGTACCCCCATGGTTACAAGATGCAAGTTATGTAAGGATGATGAATCTCCAAAGGTATACTAGAGATTATACAGATCTATGATTGGTAGCTTGTATATTATAGCTACTAGACCAGACATACTGCAGTCAGTGGGATTAGTGGTAAGATTTTAGGTAGTACCTGTTGACCATTTTTGTCACATTGTGTAAGGGGTAAAAAATTGAAATTTTGTACAATGTTTTCTTTTCGAAGTATTTCTTTTATGGTTTTTTGAAAATATTGATAAGTTGCAGCAATTTTGGCTTTCTCTGCCATCCCCTCACACATAGAACAAAGAAGAAATAACTTCGCTATTGAAGAAACTAGGGAAGACAGCTTCGCCAAAGGAAGAAGGGTATGAAAAGAACTTTGGATCCAAAGTGCTTCAAATCTCTACTTCAGGTGAGATTTTTGCGAAGCGGCTTCGGCTGAAGGAAGAATGCAAGAAGGGCAAGTAAAAGAACTTCGAGCTTGAAGTATTTCCAGCAACTACTACGGTCCAAAAACTTGTGAAGCAGAAATCGAAGGAGCATTGAAAACTACTTCGCCAGAAAATTGCCGAAACACCCACTTCGGGCCTTCTAGCCAGCGAGCCATATCTACTTCGCCGAAAACCATTGTGAAGCATCCACTTCGGCTAGCCTTCACCTGAAGTATTTTCATCGAAGCACCAACAACCAAGAGGAGCGAAACATTTTTGAAGGCAAGTGCTTCGGCCGAAACCATCTCGAACCACAGTTTCCAAAGAAGATCACGACGAAGCATTATTCCAATGAACCAGCGAGGTAATTTTGACAGCGAAGCAGCGAGGTGTGAAGGGCCCCACTTTAAGAATGAAATCTACTTCGGCACTCAACACCCTCGAGGTAGTTTTATGAAGCTCCACCATGCGAAGTTCCAATCAAGAGGAGATATTGCTTCGGCTCGAAACCCTTGCAAAGCAAAAATGTAAACACATCCAGCGATGCACTTCCAAGGCACACGTCCCAAGCTGGGTATCTTCTCGAGGAATCTGAGACATCATAAAAGCACTTTTTTATGCTCAATAAACTCATTGTAAATGGAAAAGGAGTGTCAGTATCTGAAGGAGAACCTGGCAGGCGTGACGACCACTCAAGCATAACATCCAGAAGTTAAGGACGCTCGGGTGGCGCATTAATGAATCTTTCCCCAGATGACTCTGTCACAGTTGCTGAATATAGTAATGGATGTGAAAACTCTGTCACGAGAACCATGAGGATTTGAATTCTCAGGGCTCGAGGGTGCACTTCTTCATTCTGTGTAATAATGACTCAGAGGGTCGGGTCCTCTATAAAAACCCAAGTTTTTTAATGTAAAAGGGGGGAGAAATTTCTGCTAAGAAAGCTGCTGTAACTTGATGTCTTGCTTCTAATACTAAAGATTTTTGAGCTTCATTTCTCTTTTTTATGCTGCCTTCTATCGAAAATTATTTTGTCTTTCTCCATTCGTATACTGAGATTTTTGAATCCTGATTCCGGTGTGCGATTAGGGACTGAACCCCTAAAATTTGCCTGAAGGATATATAGGGGAGGAAAAATGTCATATTGGCTTTCTTTTATGCTGCCTGGTGGGTTGTGATTTCTGAGTCTAAAATTAGCCCAGAGGATACATAGGAGGGTCAATACTACGTTCTTTTCTTCCATTCTTGGTATTCCTTGCTTCTATTCAAGTTTGTTGGTGATTGTGCTTCCTGTTCTCTCCCACTTCGAATCATCAATCTCTCTCCCTTTACCCATTTTTATTTCTTTTTCTAACCCTAACTCCTTTTATCTCTTTCCTGCACTCTTATCTCAAAACCCCAAAAGTAGTTTAGCATAGGAGCCAGCCTTTCTTCGAATATTGGCATCAGGGGCATCTCTTCCCTTCGGCCTTTCAATGTTGGTCGCAGGTCTAGGGCGCATACACTTACCAAAAATCCTTTCCTGTGCAAATTTTATGATCAATAGTTTTTGGCACGCCCGATGGGACCGAAGGTCCCATATCTGAGAAAACTTAAACCCGTCTTCATCGAAGCCGATAGTTCTAACAGTTCCCAGTGAGATCCGGTCAGTCTCTAGTGAGAATTGATGCTATAATTATCGAAAAACTCTTAGCATCTGGTGACTCTTTTTAACCCAAAAATCTCTAAGTCGTAGAGACCAGTACTTAAACCTATGTTTTCATGCCAAAAATCTCCATGCTTTAAAGCTCGAGTTTGGTGAATCTCTGGCTTGTCTTCATCTGGCAATATCACCTGGCGACTCTGTTGAGCTGAAGATCCAAATTTCTTGATCGTAGGCACATTTTGAAGCTAAAAGAAGATATCCTAGAGGAATCAAGGTTCGGTGAGCAGCCTTGACCTCACAAGCGGAGAAAGAATGTTCATTTGGCAACTCCAACTTAGCGGTGATAACCATGATCTCTGCAGACCGCTGCTATAATGGCAGGGGTAATCTGTCCCAGCTAGAATGACCCAGGCCCCCTGAATCTCCAAAGTTACCATGAAATTCCCAAAAATGCCTTGAAATCATTGAAGAAATACGATGGCACCATGAGAATGGCCCGAAAGCACCTTGAATATGTTGTTGCTTTGACGCCCATCCATGACATAATCCATGAAGATGTCATGATTAGACTTCTGGCCCTGTCTTTATAAGTAAAGGCACTGAAGTGGTACAGACAGCTTGGGCCTAAGAGCATCTGCTCATGGGATGACTTAGCGGGAGCACTGATCAAAACATTCGATGGCTCTCAAGACCCCTTCTAGCTTTTCATGTACCTCTCCACCATCACAAGAGCACCTTTGGAGAGCATCATAGACTTCAATGTCTGATTCTACAGAACTTGGAAGAGGATTCTAGGGGAGATCCAACCGACGGCCGCCCAAGCCCACATCTTCTATGTTTAGGCATTTTACCCAGACATGAGCCTCATCTTGCTGCAATCAGGCAAACAAAGGTTCCCTCAGATTTTTGAGGAAGAAAGACGAGCAGAACAACTTCTTCTCCTATTGGAAAAGTGGTAGTGGGGAGAAGCCCCATCACTTTCTTCGATTCTTGCTACTCTTGTCCATCCAATGTAGTATTCACCATGGAGTATTCCTCATGTTGAGCAGGATCCTGAGATGTAGTCATGTGGAGCTCGAGGAGCAGATATCACCCATGTCCAATGATGGGAATATGCAAGCTTTGCCCCGATAATGAACAATATGGGTGCTTGCAGTCTCCATCAGAGGATGGACCAAGGAGAGGAACAGACTCAAGTGGTGGAACCTGCGAATAAGAGGACACATTTTTGCACCCTTTTTGTATCATAGAGCATAGCACACAAGTGTTTAGCTAGAATCCGTCAAGCGTACCTCATCAAGAGGCTGAACATGAAGATATCATAAAAGATTGCTCGTTGTCATAGGAGCCCCATTACCGCATCAAGAGGATGGAAGAACTTGTATCCAACCCACAGCTAGTAGATTCTTCAGAATTCTAGTATTGGCTCCAACTCTCACTACGACCAGTATCCCAAGGAGGCCCCCATGTGGTAAACATCTTCGCCACATCTTTCATCGATAGAACGGGTGCCAGTAGGGGTGATAACCTGCTACATTACACCTTGTTCATAATGCTGGCAAATTTTTGTGAAGAGTATCCAAACTTCGAAGATTGACTGAAGTTCAATCTGATCTGGTCGGGCCATTGCAAGTTCACCGAATAAACGTCCAATGCCGTGTTAATGGTGGTGGCATGTCAATCATGTCATGGATTTTTTGTGTAAATATTGTAAATAGTCCTACTAGTAAATAAAGTGCTAGAGGAACTAAGTGTTTCTTAGGGACTTAGGTCGAGTTTTACTTCGACGTCTCTCTTTAAAAAAAAACGTTCACAACAAAGCACAATAGCCGGATGAAATTGAAACCAAAGCATAAGAAGTGCTTCGCCAAAGGAGGACCAAGCGAAGCATTTTTTGAAAGGAATGAGCTTTGGGAGTAGCCTCCCGCAAAGAAGAACCACTTTGGGCCCGAATCATAAAGAATCAGCTTGCACCAAGGGTTTGCCGTGAAGCATTTCAGCCCTGATTTTAGCTTCGCCAACCCAATGATGCACAAGACGGGAGCATTTAAAGCATGCCTAGAATAACGTTCTGATAGCTGCCTTCAAAATAATTTGAAGCAAGCAAGTTAAATGAAGATGTGGCGGGTACGCCCTGAAGGGATTCAGTTAGGAGAAAAGTTTGCTCCCAGGTACAAAGTGGCAGTAGGCAACGTTTCCAAAGCAAGCCACAATCATCGTAGTGCATGGCCCTGTGTACTACGCCACCGTGTAGCCAATCAAATGAACCGATAACCTACCAGGTTAGAAGTGCAGATTTAATTATGGTAGGAGCCATAAATATGGGTAGTTTCCTTCTAAGGCTATATAACATAGACTCCAGCAGTGAGCAAGTTATTTGCTCAACAATTCATGTAGACTCTGCTGCCAGCCTGCAA
The DNA here is from genome assembly GCA_028583015.1 of Wollemia nobilis. Taxonomy (NCBI): domain Eukaryota; kingdom Viridiplantae; phylum Streptophyta; class Pinopsida; order Araucariales; family Araucariaceae; genus Wollemia; species Wollemia nobilis. Next base: position 853,976 of record JAQPPZ010013020.1, on the reverse strand, counting down.
GCTCTTCCGTCTTGCACTTTGAAGCCTTTGACGCTGAATTTCTTCGCATTGCATCGACCATGGGGAAGAAGAACTCCAAGGAGAAAGGAAAAGAGCCAGAAGTGGCGGCCCTCGAAAGGCCAAAGGCAAAGGGCCATGAGAAAAGGCAGAAACCAAAGAGAGTTTATCTAAGCCTGCGCCTAGAGAAACAAGTTGTCGAAGAGAGGGAGGATTCTGAGGATGAGCAGCCCCAAGAACCACTAGTCGATAGGTGGGAAAAAATCAGAGACATAGAGCTGTCGAAGAGCATAGCTGAACTCAAAAACACCATCGAGTTCATGAGAAGCAAGCTCTTGGAGGAAAATAGATGAGTTGTTGCTTACTACTCCTAGATATACTGGTACCTAATGCCTCCCACGCATCATTGTCTCGAGCTGATCAATGCCATCGTGCAGAACTACCAGCCCGCCTCTAGACAGGTGTTAGACGCCTCTGGCCATAAGTTGTTTTCAATTTTGAAAGAATATGTGCAAGCAAATTTCATGCCATAGTAGGGCCCGCCTAAGGGGTACACGGTTCGCAACGTCATTCTAAGCGAACAAATGGAGACATTCACATCCTCTAGCTACATGATCAAATTTTTGCAGGAGAACCTCAAAAGCGGGCTCCCTTCGGGAAAATTGCCCCAAATGCCCCTACCTTTGGAGGCCTTCAAAAACGTTGACATATTCTCCATCATTGCATGGGTGGTAGGCCTATCTACTGATGCTTCGGTGCACCCATGGCAAGTGTCTTTGGCCGAGTGTATTTCTAGAGGGGAATTTTATGCCCCCGATGCTTCGAGACCGAACACCAACCCAGTATTTTTTGATTGGGCAGAATGGGTGGCCAAGACCTTACACACGCGGCTCACCAGCATGAAAAATGTTGGGACAAGCCAATACTTAGGGCCTTGCTCTTTTCTTATTTGGTTTTTTTTCTTTCATGTACATAAAATTTTTCCTCATGTTGCTATTACGGCAAGTGGCAAGGATGCAAGTCCTTTGCCTGTGTACCAGTGGACTCCCCTATTATTAAGGTCTGAGTCCTATTATCCTTTTAATCAGTAATTTTTGGGACCCGCCATGCATATGTTAACAAGGTTTTCCCCTCGAGTTCCCCTCGGCCTAAGAGACAAGGTAGTACAGGAGAATAGGGGAGACATTTTCCAATTGACGTAGGGGCTTGTGATTCGCATATTCGGCTTCGTAGGAAAGCCCTTCCTGCTACCAGTCTACCCCTCTGAATACCAATTCGCATTGGAGGTCGCTCGACAAAGCGATTCAACGAATGCCATCTACGACCATGGTCAAAAATGGACCCACACCTGCGACATCCATTTCAAAATGGGAGTTATCGAGGTGTTTGCTCTAAATCAAAATGTTTTCTTGGAGGAGAAACTTGCCAGTTTTGGCCCGCTCCAAATTCCTCAGCAATGGCTCTATGATCCCTTGGGGGTAATGAGGGACCATCTACGGTTCAAGCACTTCCATGTTTGCCCCCACCCAAAAATTTTGGAGCAAAGGAACAATCCTAATGGGAAGGATCTGGAGTGGCATTTGGAGAAGATGGAAACACTACCTCCCTGGCATGAATTCTACCCTATGGAGGTCGCATATGACCTAGTTCGGAATCCCTTCCCGAGCCCTAACTCCACCTTCTGGAGCAAAGCGAAATATGATCTAAGGGAGGGAGTGAAGGATTGGGATGTGGCCTAGCTAAGATAATAGTGGATAATGAGGTTCCATCACCAAAAAATAAATTCTTACAGATTCTTGAAAACAGACAAGGACTTTGCAGTGGTTTATGAAGCCAATGTTGGAACGTGGAAACCTTTTTCCTTCATCGCCCTCATTCCTCCAGCTATCCCAAGTTCGAGCGAAAGCCTAAGAAGAGATGATACTACTCAGGGGCAAAAAAAAGAGAAAAGGGCCAAAGCTACATCGCAAGGATCACCTCAGGTACCTGTAGGAGACCATGACATGAGCATCGAAGAGTCAGAGCAGCCACTAGAGAGAAAGAGAAGAAAAAGGCAAGAACACGTTCAAGTGCCTCCAAGCCACCCAAAATGACCCTGCACTAGGTTCTTAAGTACTTCCACTAGATGACCTACATCGGGCCCGTTAAAAAAAAATGTTGAGGTTGTAGCACCACCAAGTGCCGAAACCGTCCTAGACATCAATGTCATCAATGTGGAGGAACTCCTCCAATCAGAAAGGGACGCCGAGGAAAAAACCATGGAAGTTGAGAGTGCCAAAGCCAAAAAAGAGCAGGAGACAACTACACCATCAGTCACCATGGCCGATCTACCAGGAGGGCATGTAGGTACGCATTATCCACCCTTTGCCCTAGTCTCACACATGTTTACTATAGTCCCGGTTGAGGGTTCCCACCAGTCTCCCCTGCAAGGCCAATCATCTCCTCACACGTCGCTTGTTGCTAGTCCAAGCTCATCCCGTGATCCTAGCTAGGACAAGACCATTGATCCTACTTCGCCTACTCATGCTACCATCCCCTTGGTCATCAGTAGAGGTGGATATACTACTTCAACGTCGAGCCCCATTCTCCAATCCCTTGTTTCACATGATGTAGCTCTAATTGCCGAAGTTACCACCACATCCATCATCGAGCCTTCTGGTGAGGCATCCCCCATACATTCCTTATATTTGTTTACTCCCTCGACTGGAGATCCAGCCTTGTTTGAATTAGAAATATCCTTAATTAAGGAATCCCCCCTGGCGGAGAAGCTATTTCAAGACCGACAAAACATCGATAAAATGCTGAAGGATGCGAGGAAGAAGAGAGGGTGCTCGACAGCTCAGTTTGAAAAATGCGTCTTTGATTTAAAAGCGAGAAATATGCATAAGATCAAGAAGGTCCCCAAGGTTTAGAAGCCCCTGGATGAAATGAATCCAGCAGACTATGATTACCAAGAAAAAAATAAGGACCTAGAGCATCTAAATGTTGATGATGAATCGACATCCATGCATATACGAATTGAGACCTTTCGAGTGCATGCAATCATCGCTAATCAGTGCAGGTTTGAATTCGAAAGTGCCAATGTCAAATTGGAAGAGGATCTGGCGAGGGCCTGCTCCAAATTAGCAGAGGCTAAAGAATAGTGCAAATTGATGAAAATGGAAGCACGTGCCCTAAAACAAAAAATTCTACAGCTCCAGTGTACAGCAGAGAACCAAGTGCAGAGGCAGGCCAAAAATGATCTGAAGGCCAAAGAGCTCGAAGGCAAAATATTATAGATGTGAACTCAGCTGTATGAAAAAGAGGACCTGACACGGTTTGACAGGGGCATGATTAAGGAGATTCGTGTGCACTTGCTTAAAAATTTTAGGTCTCGGTGCTCCAATGCTCTTTAAATCTTGAATTACATCATCGAAGCATAGCATGCTATTACCGATGGAGGGCCAGTCATCGATCAGGTCACTCATAAATCTAGGAGCCAACTCAAACTGGCATTTTATGTCCAAAACGCTAAATATCAAGACTTGCAGGTCACTGCAATGACCCAGACGGCTAGGGATTGGTCCACGACCCAAGCCACAGTTCACACCTTCTTTTATAATATGAGAAAAGCATAGAAGGTGAGGGATCTCCAGGACATATTTGATAATGAGCAGTATGCCTCAATGTGCTATTTTCAAGATCTTTCTTCCTTAGGCTTCCCAATCTTCACAGGTGATGATGGGAACCTTCTGACCAAAGATGAGCTTAAACCAATTTGGCTTCATTTTGAGAGCGATGTATCAAAAATAGATAGCTGGGCAGAGTCGATCACAGAAGGGCAAGTAACAGAATTCATCCTGAGATACTGCAAGATCACGGCTTGCCTCGATGATCTGTTCACCAGATCCGAATATGCTGACATCGGCCAAATTTTGCATTCTGGTCAAAGCATTGCAAGATCAAGAGCCATTCCAGAAGGGTGCCTGGGATCATGTCCACCAAACTATAAAATGGATTCATGATTGCCTTGCGCCATCACCGCAGTAGGATGCTACGCCAGAGGAAGCCGCGCATGAGGAAGAAGAAGGATAAGAAGAAGAAGAAGAGGGAGGACAGACCGAAGAAGCGCCCCCAGAGATGGAAAAGGGAGAAGGGTCTGGAGGTAACTAGTGACTCTGGCCTAATGGATCAAGGCTAAAGGTTCTTCCACCGAGATGAGCTCGACGCCCCACAAGCCGCAAAGAATGTTGACCATTTTTGTCATATTGTGCAAGGGGTAGAAAATTGAAATTTTGTACAATGTTTTATTTTAGAAGTATTTCTTTTATGGTTTTTTGAAAATATTGATAAGTTGCAGCAATTTTGGCTTTCTCTACCATCCCCTCACACATAGAATGAAGAAGAAAGAACTTCACTGCCAAAGAATCTAGGGAAGATAGCTTCGCCAAAGGAAGAAGGGTATGAAAAGAACTTCGGATCTGAAGCGCTTCAAATCTCTACATCGGGTGAGATTTTTGCGAAGCGGCTTCGACCGAAGGAAGAATGCAAGAAGGGCAAGTAAAATAACTTCGGGCCTAAAGTATTTCTAGCAACTACTTTGGCCCAAAAACGTACGAAGCAGAAATTGAAGGAGCATTGAAAACTACTTCACCAAAAAACTGTCGAAACACCCACTTCGGGCCTTCTAGCCAGCGAGCCATCTCTACTTCGTTGAAAACCATTGCGAAGCATCCACTTCGGCTAGCCTTCACCCAAAGCATTTTCACCGAAGCATCGACAACCAAGAGGATCAAATCATTTTTAAAGGCAGGTGCTTCGACCGAAACCCTCCCGAACAATAGTTCCAAAAGAAGATCACGATGAAGCATTTCTCCAATGAACCAGCGAGGTAATTTTGACAGTGAAGCAGCGAGGCGCGAAGGGCCCCACTTTAAGAATGAAATATACTTCGGCGCTCAGCACCCCCGAGGCAATTTTATGAAGCTCCACCATGCAAAGTTCAAATCAAGAGGAGTTATTGCTTCGGCTCGAAACCATTGTGAAGCAGAAATGTAAACACATCAAGCGATGCACTTCCAAGGCACATGTCCTGAACTGGGTATCTTCCTGAGGAAATTTGAGACCTCATAAAAGGAACTTTTCATGCCTAGTAAAATCGCTACAAATGGAAAATGAGTGTTAGTCTCTAAAGGAGAACCCGACAGGCATGACGGCCACTCAAGCATAACATCAAAAAGCTAAGGACGCTCGGGTGGTGCATTAATGAATCTTTCCTCGACTGACTCGGTCATAGTTTCTAAATATAGTAATGGATGTGAAACCTTCGTCACGAGAACCGTGAGGAGTCAACTTCTCAGGGCTCAAGGGTGTACTTCTTCATTCTGTGTAATAATGACTCAGAGGGTTGGGTCCTCTATAAAAACCCAGGTTTTTTAATGTAAAAGGGGGGAGTAATTTTTGCCAAGAAAGCTTCTGTAACTTGATGTCCTACTTCTAATACTAAAGATTTTTGAGCTTCATTTCTCTCTTTTATGCTGCCTTCTATCAAATTTTTTTTTGTCTTTCTCCATTCGTATACTAAGATTTTTGAATCCTGATTTCAGTGTGCGATTGGGGACTGAACCCCTAAAATTTGCCTGAAGGATACATAGGGGAGGAAAAACATCATATTGGCTTTCTTTTATGCTGCCTGGTGGGTTGTGATTTCTGAGTCTGAAATTCAGCCCAGAGGATACATAGGAGGGTTGATACTACATTCTTTTCATCCATTCTTGGTATTCCTTGCTTCTATTCAAGTTGTCTGTCGGTGATCGTGCTTCCTATTCTCTCCCACCTAGAATCATCAATCTCTCTCCCTTTACCCCTTTTTATTTCTTTTTCTAACCCTAACTCATTTTATCTCTTTCCTGCACTCTTATCTCAAAACCCCAAAAGTAGTTTAGCATAGGATCCAACCTTTCTCCAGAGATTGGCATGAGGGGCATCTCTTCCCTTCAACCTTTCAACGTTGGTCATAGGTCTAGGGCGCATACACTTACTGAAAATCCTTTCCTGTGTAGATTTGATGATCAACAGTTTCTAAAGAATGTTGACCATTTTTGTCACATTGTGCAAGGGGTAGAAAATTGAAATTTTGTACAGTGTTTTCTTTTCGAAGTATTTCTTTTATGGTTTTTTGAAAATATTGATAAGTTGTAGCAATTTTGGCTTTCTCTACCATCCTATCACACATAGAATGAAGAAGAAATAACTTCGCTATCGAAGAAGCTAGGGAAGACAACTTCGCCAAAAGAAGGGTATGAAAAGAACTTAGGATCCGAAGCGCTTCAAATCTCTACTTCGGGTGAGATTTTTGTGAAGCGGCTTTCGCCGAAGGAAGAATGCAAGAAGGGCAAGTAAAAGAACTTTGGGCCCGAAGTATTTCCAGAAACTACTTCGTCCCAAAAACTTGGGAAGTAGAAATCGAAGGAGCATTGAAACCTACTTCACTAGAAAACCGCCGAAACACCCACTTCGGGCATTCTAGCCAGCGAACCATCTCTACTTCGCTAAAAACCATTGCGAAGCATCCACTTTGTCTAGCCTTCACTCGAAGCATTTTCATCGAAGCATCGACAACCAAGAGGAGCGAATCATTTTTGAAGGCAGGTGCTTCGACCGAAACCCTCCCGAACCACAGTTTTGAAAGAAGATCGAGGCAAAGCATTTCTCCAATGAACCAGCGAGGTAATTTTGATAGCAAAGCAGCGAGGCACGAAGGGCACCACTTTAAGAATGAAATCTACTTAGGCGCTCAGCACCCCCAAGGCAGTTTTGTGAAGCTCCACAATGCGAAGTTCAAATCAAGAGGAGTTATTGCTTCAGCTTGAAACCGTTGTGAAGAAAAAATGTAAACACATCCAGCAATGCACTTCCAAGGCACACATCTCGAGCTGGGTATCTTACTGAGGCAATTTGAGACCTCATAAAAGCACTTTTTTGTGCTCGATAAACTCACTACAAATAGAAAAGGAGTGTCAGTATCTGAAGGCGAACCCGGCAGGCATGATGGCCACTCAAGCATAACATCCAAAAGCTAAGGATGCTCGAGCGGCACATTAATGAATCTTTCCCCAGATGACTCAGTCGCAGTTGCTAAATACAGGAATGGATGTGAAAACTCTGTCATGAGAACCACAAGGAGCCGACTTCTCAAGGCTCGAGGGTGCACTTCTTCATTCTGTGTAATAATGACTCAGAGGGTCGGGTCCTCTATAAAAACCCAGGTTTTTTAATGTAAAAGGGGGGAGAACTTTCTGCTAAGAAAGTTGCTGTAACTTGATGTCCTGCTTCTAATACTAAATATTTTTGAGCTTCATTTCTCTCTTTTATTTTGGCTTCTATCGAAAATTCTTTTGTCTTTCTCCATTCGTATACTGAGATTTCTGAATCCTGATTTCGGTGTGCGATTGGGGACTGAACCCCTAAAATTTTCCTGAAGGATACATAGGAGAGGAAAAATGTCATATTGGATTTCTTTTATGCTGCCTGGTGGGTTGTGATTTTTGAGTTTGACATTCGCCTAGAGGATACATAGGAGGGTCGATACTACATTATTTTTGTCCATTCTTGGTATTCCTTACTTCTATTCCTTATTTTTGTCCATTCGCCATCAATGACAAAGGGGAAGATTTTTGGATATTTTGATTAAATGAGTTGTCATTGAAGTCAAGAGTGTGGTAATTGATGTCAAAATTCAGTTTCAGTGAATAGTGCAAGGAGAAGTAGTTCTGCAATCTGTGCAAAAAGGAGAGTCCACTTCCAGTTGGTCATATCCGGTTCCAAGTAGTCAAATGTGGTCCAAAGTGCAAAGAAGAGGCCCAAGCAAATAATATTATAACATTTTATTATAATATTTTTTTTTTGAAAAAATTGAAAAAAACTTGCATTAAAACAAATTACAGTTACAAGAGGGAGAAAGGGCATCCCAACCAAGAGCAAAGAGACCAGAAGAACAAAGGGCGCGAAAACTCGACAAGTCGCGAAAACGCGACACGTCGCGAAATCGCGACACCAAACCTAACAACCGCCGCGCCACAACAACCAGTCGCGACAACGCGACATGTCGCGAAATCGCGACATGTCGCGACATCGCGACAAAAAAGCGCCGAGGCCACAACACTCAAAAAATGTCGCGAAATCGCGACAGCACAGCACCAAGGCACCCAAACGCCAAAAACGTCGCGAAATCGCGACGAGAAAGCCAGAAGGCACCTGCTCCCCAAAATTGTCGCGAAATCGCGACGAGTTCACCTTTAAACAGCAACTTTGAGAAAGTGTCGCGATATCGCGACGACTTTTCCTTGAAGCCCCAGTTGGTCGGAAGTGTAGCGAAATCGCGACAAGAATTCCAATGGGCGCTCCTTCCGCAAAAGTGTCACGAAATCGCGACATGTTCTCCCCCATGGTGCCCTTTTCTTAAACTAGTCGCGAAATCGCGACGTTTATCCTTCATGCAGTTTATTCTCCAGAACTGTCACGAAATCGCTACAAGTTTGCCCCTTTGCTTCACTTCCTTAAAAATGTCGCGAAATCGCGACAGGTTATCCTTTGAGAAGCTTTTCACAAAAAATGTCGCGATATCGCGACGGTTTTTCCACTTAACGTAATTTTGCTCAAAACGTCGCGAAATCGCTACAGGAATGCCCCTTTGCGTCCTTTCCTCAAAAAAGGCACGAAATCGCGACAAATTTTCCTTAGAGTAGCTTTTCACAAAAATTGTCGCGATATCGCGACGGTTTTTCCCCTTCACGCAATTTTTCTCAAAGCGTCGCGATATCGCGACACTTTTCCTCCAGCAGCAGAACCAACAAAAAAGGTCGCGACATCGCGACACCTTCTCATCAAAGACCGCGACGACGCAACAAGTCGCGAAATCGCTACAATTTTCCTCCCAAGGCCGCGGCAACAAAAAGGGTAGCGAAATCGCTACAGTTGTCCAGGATAGGTCGCGACAGAGCAACATGTCGCGAAATCGCGACAGATTTCCAAACAAGGTCGCGACGGCGCAATATGTCGCGATATCGCGACAGAAACTAACCTTAGTCATTTTTGAGCTCATTGATGCAGGGATCGTTCCAGACCACTCCGAATCTCTTCATCTATCATAGGCATATCATTGTGTAGCTGAACACCTACCTCTTTCTCAGCACCCATCTTCGCAAGGAAGTCAGCTACCGTGTTCAAATTTCTACTCACATACACAGGGATAACATCATCTAACTCCCTCCACAACTCCTTGATTTGGGATATCAAAATCCGCAGTCTCCAGGCTTTTAATGAGAAATTCCGCAAGCAATCTAGAGCGCCGATCAGGACTTGAGAATCTGATTCAAGAATTATCCTCCGGTAACCCTGCTTAACAGCCCAGATAGACGCAGACTTAATGGCAAAGGCTTCGGCTTCATTGTTCGTGGCTCTGCCCAATCCCTGCAATTCCCAGTAAAGAACCGCACTCGAGTGATCCCGACAAACAACACCAATTCCTGCGCTGCCCGGGTTGCCTTTTGCAGCCCCATCAGTATTGATCTTGATCCAGCCAACGGGGGGAGGTTTCCAGCATGCTCTGCCTTGCCTCTCATGTCCCTCAACCCCCTCTTCAGGATGCCCAAGAGCAGCCTGATTCTCTTTATCAACAAAAATAGCAACGGTTTACGTGACTTTGCTCCAGATGACCTGCCAAACGCCGTCAATCGAGGAGAAAGTGTTTCTAAAGATCCGGGCGTTTCTCTCCAACCAAACTTGCCACCAAATGAAGAGAAAGCCTAACTGCCAGCCAGTTCGGAGAGCTATGGAATTGAACCTGCCCCTTTTCCATTTTTCCCAAATATTGGTACGATTGAAAACACCATTAGACTGGAGTTTAAATTGAGAGAACCAGCGTTCCCAAATATGATGAGTAAAAGGGCACTCAAAAAACAAATGATCTGCAGTTTCCTCATGTTGGAGGCATAAAGCACATTGAGAAGGGCCATTGAAACCCCTACGTCTGAGATTGTCAAAGGTGAGAAGACCATTATGCATAAGTTGCCAAGCAAAGAAATTCACTTTCGGCCAACCCTTTGAATGCCAAATCCTTCTCCAATCTTTGAACCGAGAAAGAGTGTGGGGGAGGCTCGGGGAGGATCTCTTCATATCCGGCCTTAAGCGAGTAGACCCCAAGGCTTCCATAGCCCCGAGGCTAATTCATCTTCCTCATCCTTCCCCGTGAGGAACCTTTACGACAAGATTTTTTTCGGGATGGGCGCCAACTCCGGAGAGACGATGATTGGCCACTCCTCCCACCGCTTAAACTTTTTAAATTTATACCCCCCCCAATTGGTGGTAAGAAGATAATTATCAATATGGATCCAGCCACAGGCTTCTAAGGCGGTCATGATAGGTTGTAGCTCGGGGAACATGACAATAATGGGCGGATGTTGGTCCCAAGAGTCGGTCCGAAAGCTGAGCCTTGTCTCCTCTCCCCACTTTCCAGAATAATTGATCTTTGATAATCCGGGACCCAAGCTTGAGAGTCCGCCACACTAAGGATCCGAGTACCTTCCAAGGGAAAGCGACCCACCTCATTGGGAAGAACATGCCCCAAATATTTCTTGGAAAGAATTCTGTTGAAGAGGGAGGTTGGGTGAGAAATCCACCTCCAATACGGTTTTCCGGCCAAAGCTCCGTTATTAAGCATAGAACTTCTCAAGCCCGACCCTCCTTTGTCCTTAGGCTGGGTAACTTTGTCCCACCCAACCAAGGCCCATTTTTTCTTCCCTTTTGCGCCTTCCCATAAAAATCTTCTAGCCATTTTGTCCAGCTCTTTCCAGATGGTATGAGGGGCAACCGGTATTGAGAATTTATAGATCGGCAAAGCTCGTATAAGCGACTTCGGGAAGGTTAATCTACCCCCGTAGCTTAGCCATTTATGGGCCCAATGATTCATTCTGTCTTTGATGCACCTATGAGATTCTTCCAGATGTCAATTTTTAACTTTTTGAAATGAAGGGGAACGCCCAGGTAAACAATAGGAAGAGAAGTCCTTGTGAAGCCCAGGATCTCAATAACACGCTCCTGTAGCCGTTGGTCAAGATTGAAAAAGACCACTTTGGACTTCCTGTCATTTAGAACCTGATTTGAAGCCCTTAGGTATAAATTCAAAGTATCTCTGATTTCTCTAGCTTCTCGAAGAGTGGCCGCACCAACCAGGCCCGTATCGTCCACAAATTGCAAGTGAGTCAGAGTTTCCTCCCCAACCTTGATACCAGAAAGTAGACCTTGTTGCCTTCTCCTCAGAAAGCATGATCTGCCCAAACCTTCGACCAAGAGAAGGAAGAGATAGGGAGAACAAGGGTCTCCCTGGCGGAGACCACGTGTGGCGCCGAAAGGATGCGAGGGAAGGCCCTTGATGAGAACGAGAAAAAGAGGGAGAAGAAACACAACTCATAACCCAATCAATCCAATCCTGAGAAAAGCCAAAGGCAGCCATCATTTTCGACAGGAAGCACCACTCCACCCGGTCATAAGCCTTGGACATATCCAGTTTGATGAACATTCCTTTGTTGCCCGAAGTTTGCATTGAATGGATGGCCTCCTGGGCCAAAACCACCCCATCCAAGATTTGTCTTCCCTCAACAAAGCCCCCTTGTTCAGGAGAAATGATGTTGTGAAGAAGGGGTTTAAGCCTCTCAGCCATTATCTTAGTGATGATTTTGTAAATCACATTGCATAAAGCAATAGGCCTGAAATCAGAGATATGAGTCCCCGCTTCCCCTTTTGGAATTAAAGCTATGAAGGTGTGATTGATCGCCCTGAGCATTCTTCGATTGGATCTGGATTCCTCAGCAACAGCCAGAACATCCTCCCCCAAGGTGTCCCAGAAAGCCTGAAAAAATTCAATAGGAAATCCATCTGGACCAGGAGATTTTCCAGTACTCATACCAAAGACCACATTTCTCAGTTCATCCCTTTCAATGGGTCTAAGCAGGGCCTGATTGTCTTCTTCAGAGATAATAGAAGGAATAACATTAAGAACTTCGTTCTGAGCCTCAACATCTTGCTGCATACTTTCCTTAAAAAGTTTAGAAAAGTAATCGATAGCATGGGAATGCATGCCAGGAAGAGTATCGAAGACATTTCCATGTTCATCTTTGAAAACTTCCATATTGTTCATCTGTCTCCTAGCACAAGCTGACCGATGAAAAAATTTGGTATTTATGTCCCCCTCTAATAACCAAGTATTTCTAGCCCTCTGTTTCCAGTATATCTCCTCTTGGTTGTCAATGTCCTCAACCGCTTTGCGCAGTTCATCATCTTCAAATTTGAGTTGCTCAATAATTGATCCTTCCCTAAAAAGTTTCTGAACCTCCTCCCATCTAGCCACCAAGGGGGCCCTTTGGGACTGGAAATCCGACTTGTTTCCTTTCCTCCACTGTTTCAATTGAATTTTGACAAATTGAAGATGTTTATGAAATTTGAACATTGTTGTCCCAAAAGGTGGACGGCCTTCTGTCCACCATTGAGTAATTTTCTGTCGAAGGTCCTCCTTTTGTAACCAAAAATTCTCAAATTTAAAAGGCCTATGGTGCTGCCCTCTCGAAGTCCCTCCCTCTAGCAAAATGGGAAAATGATCCGAAATAGGGCCCTCCAAAATCTGGAACTTAAAAGTCCATTTAACAAAAGCCTCCTCCGAGACCAAAAAGCGATCTAACTTGACCTTCCTGCTATGTGGCTCCTTTCTCTTGTTTGTCCAAGTGAAAAAAACACTAGGGCCTTGAACGTCCACTAAATGAAAGGCCTGAACTTGGGCAATCAGTAGCCGGTCCCCTGGATCCAAAACAGGGGTGCCACCTTCCTGGTCACGAACAGATAATTTTGCATTAAAATCCCCTGCAATAATCCAGTCATAACACTCCCTGTAAGCTCTCATGTTGTGAACAGCGTCCCATTGGAGCCTCTGGCCATCAAGGTCTTGGGCCCCATAAAAGTTGGTGATTAGGACCTGCTCAGAATTGAAGTTATTTCTGAAGAGAGAAGTAAGAACACCCCTGCAAGCTATATGTTCTAAAGCAGTCCAGACCAGAGGGTTCCAAAGGGTAACAATTCCACTGAAGCCCCTTGGGCGGCCACATCCATATGCCCAGCTCCCCGTCAGATTTTAGTAGCGGTTTTACTCATAATATCTAAAGACATTTTGGTCTTCTGAAGAAGCAAAAAGTCTGTTTTACGGTTTTCTAAGAGTCTTTGAACAGCAGATTGATGGGTTCTCTTGTTTAAACCCCTAACATTCCAAGATTGAATAATCATTGAAAACCTTGAGAGCAGTAAGAATCAATGGTCCTCACCAATCCTCCATTGATTAGCTTATCTTCTTGCGTTGTTAGTAGATCCTTATTGGATTTTCTTCCCGCTCCTTGAGAGTTATTGTTTCTAGATCTCTTCTCCACCTGGGTAATCCCTAAAGCAGGCCTTTCTCTATTTTTATCTGCATTTCCCATGGTGACATCTTTGATAGCCGGTTGTGTCTTGGGGAGTGTATAACCAATGCCCCTGGATTCTCCATTGCGGGTTCTCGGTGCGCACGAACCTGTTCTACTACAGGAGTGAAGGAAGGAGAAACAAGAGGTGGAGTGTTGTCATTCACACCATTCCCATCCACTCCTTCCATAGATTGGTCCTCCTGATCCACTAATGACTTAAAAATTTCATACCGATTGTTTGGCTTGAGCTGCACTTTGCTCCTTGCCATTTTTCTTTTTGTTTCTCTTTCGTTTCACCTGTTCAAAGCCATCCTGTTGAGCATCAGGACCTGGAGAATTGCTAGAAGGTTCATTGACCGGACTGGACTTACCCTCTCTAGGGCGGTTTGACATTCCGCTCGGAGCCTCCGTTTTTGTGCTCAATATGTTTGGGCAGAACCTTGCCAAATGTCCATGCTTATGGCATACTCGGCACCTGAAAGGTAGGGCCTCATAGTCTAGCTTCTGGATCCAGGGTACTCCTGCTAGCTCGAGTTCCACCTCAGCTGGTAGAGGCTGACTAATGTCCATCTCTACACATATTCTAGCAAAGACAACAGTATTTCCCTCTATGGTATCTTTGGAGACTCCCAAAAATCTGCCTAGGGAATTACCTATTAGTTCCAACACCTGCTCACCCCAAAACTCCATCGGGAGAGCGTACAGCCGAATCCCAGACCGGGACAGCCGTGGGTTCGATGCGGGGGTCGAAACCCACTCTCCAGGGTTGGACAAATAACCCTGCTGGTCCGTGGTTTCTCTTTTCTGATTCAAATGCTCTGTTTCTATCTGCTAAAGAAGAGAAACTTATGATGAAATACCCATTGCTTATAGGCCATAAAGAGTACTCACCGTGTGGCTCCCAGTTCTGGCGAACCCAGGTATGCAAAAAATTCAGTGTGGGCCGGATGCCCATGAATTTGCAGATCAAGTCGTGATTAGCTCGGTAGACGATTGTATCTTCGACCGGCATTGGTTCTATTACAATCTTAGGCACGGAAGTGGATTGCGGGAGGCATCCATTAACGCGGTGAGCATTTGGGCCATTGCCAACATTCTTGAGTATCGTTTGAAAAGCATTCCGCTGAGCTCCATCAGTGGAAGGCGAGGGATTATCTTTCAACTTCTCTGCATATGAAGTCTTTCTCCCAGTAGGAGAAACTGGAGGAGACCCCATCGGTCCCTCCCGGGACCACGAATGAACCTTCAGACGAATTCAAAATCAACCCCCCAATGCCCCAGGCAAGATCTTCGGGCCAGAATCCCTCGAGCAACACCAGACGCCGTCACAGAAATTTTCCCGCCAAATCGCCAGAGCCCCGCCCAGAAAGAGATTCGTTGACACATTTTATTATAATATTAAAAAGGAAATTTAAGTTAATTATAAATTAATTTAATTAACTTTCAAAAGTTACTTAAGTTAATTATAATTTAATTTTTAATTTAATTATAAATTAATTTAAATAACCCTAAAGAGGGTTATAAGGTTTAAATAAAAATCGAATTCAAAATTTGATTCAAGCACCGATGTTTATGGCACAAGAGGCTTCATGTATAAAAGATGGCAAAAACCTTTGCCATTACTCCCCAATAATCATTGATCGAATTTCCTAAGCCCAAAGTGTAATGCGCAAGGAGGTTAAAGAGTTTCCACATTTTTTGAAAGGTCTCTAATGGCAGAGGGTTAAAAAATAGGAGTGAACCCCTTATACCATGTACATCGTTGTGTAGCGCAAGTGGCAATGACGAATGTACTAAGTTGTGTGGCAGGCAAGGTGTGTAGGGTTCGAATCTTGCTGATTTCGTTTTGCAATGCAGTGAGAGGGCATTTGTTTTTTAGTAGTACCGAAAAAAGGTATAAAAGGAGGCTTGTACCTTCCATTCCTTGTGGAATCTCTTAGCCCATGTGGTGGGCTAGCACCTTTATAAGGTGCTCGGTGAGAGTGGTATCATGTTCAAAATCCACCAAGGCATTTTTTGCTTGCATAAGGTATGTGTTGATGTCATTTGTGTTGGTCACTTGATTATTTTGGATGTGCTAAGATTGAGAAAAATAAAATATTTTGGATGCTTATAAAATTTAATTTTTTCCTGAATTAATTTGGATATTGAGTGTTTTGAGGGAGATAAAATGGTAGGCAAATATTAATTTTGAAAGGTTAATTTTTGGATATTGATTAATTAAATTTGGAGATTATAAGGAGCAATTAAGTAATTATTTTTATGTGTGATTTGATGATTGCTAATTTCATGAAAGAGTAATAAGGTGTATTTGAGTTTGATTATTTTTGTAATTGAGGAAATATTTTGAGAGAGTGTAGGTGTGATATTTTGTCATCTAACCATTGAAATTAGCAAGGAAGAAAAATTCTGATTGAGACAGGTTTTGAAGGGCACTTCTACATAAAAAAGGTATGGGCACATCTTCCTAGTGAGTTATTGTTGGATGTTGTGAATGCTAAGTTGGAGTGAAAAGGATTGTTTGATAAGAATTGTTGTTGAAGTGATTGGTTGAGTAAAGAACTTGAACTAGGGTTTGCAAATATCATGAGTATCATTGTTATGTGAGATTGTTTGATAAGCATTTTTTGAAATAATTGAGTGAGTGTTCATATGTTTGGACTAGGGTTTGTGAGCAAGGATTATTTCATTGAGTGATTGGTTGAGTAGAGTTGTGATTGAGCCTAGTCAAGTGGTTGTGTTGAAATGATAGTTCAAGTTTTATGAAACAAATTGTTCTATATTGATTTTAGAAAGAGGTTGAGTGTTGTGGTGAATGTGAAACATATTGAGTCTCTAAAAATTCTCTATATGTTTCTATAGTAAAAATAAATAATGAAAGTAATTGAGCATTATGGTGAATGTGAAGCATATTGAGTCTCTAACAGTTCTCTATATGTTTCTGTGAGATTGGAAAAGTTATAGGACTTGTTGAGCATATTTGAGGTAAGTCTTTGAGAAGACTTTTGAGTAGAGTTGATCAATTGATTTGTTCAAACCTTGAGTTAAGGTTTGGGGAAGATCCAGTAGAGTTTATTTCCTGATTAAGTCAAGCTTTGTGTTAAGGCTTGAGGACAGATATTGAGAACATATTGGACAAGTTCTTGTGAGGACTTATTGAGCATATTTGAGGATAGAGTTGGTGTATATTTGAGGACAAATTTATGCCAGAATAAAGATCGATATTGAGAAAATTTGTACTCTACTGAAGGACTGTGTTTAGTGCAAATTTGAGATAGACCTTTGGAGGTGACAAAGTATAGAGGACGACAATATCTAGTGGATAGAGATACATTATCCATGGCAGTGAGGATAGGTTTTTTGAGTGAGTACAGAAGTCTTCAGTGGATAGAGATCCATTAGATAGTGCAGTGGAGGTAGCAGTTCTTCTAGAAGATCACCGGCAAAAGCAGAGGAGAAATGAGTTATCCTATGGATAGATCTATACAAACTTGATCATGGGATTGGTGTCTCATTTGGACAAAGGTCCATAAACATTGTAATAGGGAAAGGATTCCCAAGAGAATTTATTTGAGAAAATTTTATAAGGAATATTTTATCTATGGAGTAGCCCACATTGGGTGAACCACATTAAATCATGTATCTCATGTGTGTGATGCTTTGTGTGATGTTTATTGCTTTAATATTGTTGATGTTATCATTTGGATTGAAAAGCAAAAAGTTTTATCTTATATTGTTCACCCCCTCTCAGTATAAGCACATGTTCTTTAGTATAAGCTTTTCTACTTGGAAACAAATTATTATTATTGCAAATATCATTATTTTCTAAATTCCAAAACTATGGAGATATAAGGTATACTACATCAAACATAGATTATTGGAATTTAGAAATATTAAACTATTGGATATTAAAGGCTAGAAAAGGAAGTTAAAGGAGTTGCAATTATTTACTTACACTTGTCTTATACTCATACTAAAGGGACTAAAGAAATCTAACCATAAATAACTTCAAATTGATAAGTGCATAGTTCATTAGGAGAGGTACGGTAAAATAGGAGTTGATTATTGATTTACAAAAATATTACAAAATTAACCGAAATGGTGAAATATTACTTACTAAGCACTTTATCAAACTTATAGAACATTCCAATCACTAGAGAGACATAAGGAATCCTACAAAATCTAAGTCTAGAAAGGTTTTATCAAATTGGTTCATATACTTTAAACTAGGGAGTCATAAGGTAGACTACTTCAAAGGATCTATCTAAAGTATTAAAAGAACCCTATCATACACTACAATGGATAAAGTAGAAAGAGATACATTTCATCATAATACACATTATAAATGTCTCAATATCAGAATCCATCCAATATACCATATCATATATGCAAAATAACTTCAAGTAATTTCATAGGTCAAAGTGAAAAGGACATTTGGTATATTGATTCAGGGGCAAGCCACCACATGATTGGAAATCTATATTGGTTTGATTGTCTTGAAGTCACCAATAGCTACAAGTTGAAAATTGCAGATGGCAATAACTATCATATACATGGATATGGGTGTGTGTCACCTAGTAAATTGTTTCTAAACTTTCTGCTACATAATGTAATGTATGTTCCTAGATTAACATCTAATCTCATTTCAGTATCCAAGTTAGTAGAAAGTAAAAGGGTGGTTGACTTTAGATACATAAATGGAGCTAATGTGTGTCTTATTATACATCAAAATGAGATTGAAGCTACTGGATCAATCCATAGAAATATATATGCTCTAGATTCTATCAAAACTTCACAAGATATTGTTATGTTTCAAAACAATACTAATGCAGTTTTTGAGGAACAAATTGAAGAGAATGAAGAACCTATATATCATAAAAATAGAAGAATAAATGGAAGGTTAAAAATTAAAAGGATGAGGGGACAACTACACTATGCCTTACCTGACCATCTACAACCTATAAAATAAGAAGAACCTAAACAATATGAAGACACTCATCAAAATTTAGGCAAAGAAGATAATGGAGGCTGAAAAGAAGAATTCAAACTTGAGTACCAAATAAAAGATCCATATTGAATACTAAATTCTTCAATACCCAAATAATGTAATACAGGGGGTGTTAGAGTATATTACATCATTTGGGTCATGTAAATGTACCACATTTGGTACATAACTAGAGTAGGATTTTAATTTAGAGTAAAGTTAGTTACTTCAAGTATTATAATAAATGCACAAGTGTCAATGTGCAAGTTGTAAATGTATAAGGAGTCCACTTTTACATTAGATATATAGGTAGAGTAAGGGCCAAGGAATCTATATTCCTATATAAAGGCCTCATAGTGAGTGTTTTAGAGAGAGTGTAGTAAATATAAAGAGTGTGTGGTATAGTTTAGTAGTATGGTACAATGTAGTCCTTTCATATCTATTCATGGAGTGTTCATGTCCTTCATTATATAGCATTGTACTATTTTCATCACTTTCATTAATGGTATATTTCTAATTTATTTACAGATGTTCATATCATTATTTTCCTACATATTATTGTGCCATTAGTTTATAGTTATCTCATATTAGTTATCTTGCATATTGTGGTTGTACTTTGTGTAATATCATCCCATAAAAAGCTAACACAATACTTAGTTCTAAAAAATTAATAAAATGGTCAATCCTAGGCCCAGCATAAACAAATAGTCTTATTAGTGTTCCCTCTATAGATAAAATTTTCTAGTCATACTAGGGAATTAGCTCCCATACAAAATAATTATGTAGAGGAGCCTACCTCATGGTACTATTCACCTCCTGAGAGATCCCTAAGCTAAGGCAACATAGGAGAAACATCATAGATTTTGACCAATGTAGTACATGAGATGATGCCACCCTAAGCATCCATTTCATACAAAAAAGCTAAAATTTAGATACCAAAGCACATATTTATGCCTTCCACCATAGAACCTAGCTATATTTCTCAAGAGCAAATCTTAGCAACATGGGATGAAGAATAAATTTATACAGTATCTGATTAGATGGGCAATCTAATGACTAAAATATCTCATGTTTGATCAAATTATTTTATGGGGTCTAAGAAGTGGAAAATAGAGGAAAGGGATATGATCAATCCACCAATCCATAGCAATCAATACAAGGTAACCCGATTAGAACAACCTCCAATCGTAATGCATCAATAGTCAAGGAAACATATGCTTCTTGCCATCCTACAACCAAGTGGTCTAAAGTTCCCAAGCAACCAAACTAGAGTAGATAGATATGGCTTAGGGCTATCAGTAACTATCCTACCAAAAGTTTCAACATTCATCGAGTAAAGCACCTTAGTGACCCGAATGCGGTAGTTGTCACCACTAGAACCAACCAAAAATATTCAGTTGATTCAAGAGAGCCCATGCTTTATTTCACAAAGGGTAGTGTCTCTAGGATCTTTCAGTACTGTGGATCACTTGAAAAATCTACTATATTGATCCGAATTTGGGAAATATTAACCATTCTAGGGCAAAAAGAACTCGCAAAAGGCCCTAGAAGAATAAGAGAAGAAAATGAAGCAACCAAAAGCTACAACAATACTACAAATCTCATATCCTAGACCTAACAAACTCAAGCCTCCCATTATATCTAACCCTTGTCCACCAAGACAAGTTAATCCATAATTGTATTATAGACTCTAGGGCCAACACATCCATTATACCAAAAGAAATAGCAAATCCATTAGGATTAAGATACCAGTTAGGGGAAAAAAGAGTTGTGCGTCTAGATGATAGCCCAATTCAAATATTAGGGATTTTGGAAAAGCTTTCACTCTTTCTATATTCTTACCTAGACCAAAATATTATGCAAGATGTATCAATAATCGAACTTCCATATTCTTTTGGCATATGCCTATCAATATATTTCACTACAAAATTGGAAGGATACATATATATGTATTGGTCACTAATGATATTAATTTTAGTGTATTGGACCATAATTAAAGTTCTACCTTAACCACTACCTCATAATCATATAGAGGAGTTGCCACCATAAGAATGGAATAATGATCAGATTTTGGTATCTGAAAAAGAATGACCCAACCCTTATGTAATTATGGATGTATTATTGTCATATATGTCAAAGGATTAGATGAGCCAAGGGGTGATAAAAATATAGGATACTAACCCCCCAAAAGTATACAAACAAATGAGCATGGGATGGGGATAGTCTGAAATGAGACCCAATCCTTGGGTCATGTAAACATACAAAAAAAACTATAGTATTTTTTTTGTTTATTATTTTTCATTTTTTTTATATATTTTATAGCATACCTTATCAAAAGGAGAATAGCCAAAAAATCCATCAATAGACCCATTCTTAGAATTAGTATCAAATTAGAAAAAATATCAAAATAAGTTAGATGGTAGGCTCAAATTAGCCAAAAATAATTGCACATGAAATTAATGTAAGCCAAAGATTTCATTATGTCATATTCAGCACAAAATTAAGAGCTCATCCCAACAAAATGAAAATGAGACGAGAGACATGGATGAGGTGAAATACATAGGAATAGTTGACCCAATTCCAAAAGGAAGCTATAAAAGAGGACTGGCACTCTGTCGAAGGCTACACTGCAACAACTCTATACCCAATGGATAAAGGTATTTTAGCTTCTGATTTCAACTCCTACTAATAGAAGACCCTATAAGAGCTACAAAAACTATAGTGATAAATCACTACAATAAAGTTAGATTGCATCCCAAATATGATGAAGGTACCAAATAAAAACTAAGGGGGCCATAATAAATACCAACTTAAAGGGATTCCATGTCAAATATCACCAAACAAATATATCTAAAGGGTGAGGATAGGTGTGTGTCATGACCAGTTACCCTCCTACCTTATTTAAAGGATATTAATTGATTTTGGGGATCAATTAATGTCTGATAAAAAGGGCATAGACCCTAAAAAATTCCACTAAAATTCTAATCAAATTTTTTTATGAAGGATAGGAAATATTAATTATATTTTAGAGAAGATAATTAATTATAAATTAATTATGAGGACTTGTGAAAGATAAAATTGAGGAATTATATTTTACAAAATTATAACAATATAGTAAATTATGTCTACACAACCTAGTGGACCCAAGTTGTATGGGAATTAGGAGGACTATATGATTTTTAAATATTATACATATATCCTATCCATTGGAAATACCCATATGGCTTCCCTATATTGGTAAAAATTAAAAAGTAAGATCCCTTACCTTATCAATAATAGTTCTAACTTTGTTCTCATTATATGGTTTAATAGTATTAGTCTTATATTTGTTCCCATGGTAAAATATACAAAACAAAAAAAGGACCCCCTACCTTATCCTTAGTATGACCCATTTTTCCAACTTTTGGAGTACACCCCACATGACTTGATAATCCTAATGGGTCCAAGACATATTTTAAATAATAAAATAATAAGGCCACTATTTGGCCATAAGTGGAGAAATTGCCCTATAAATAGAGGGCCTATTGAGAAGAGAAGAGGAGGAGGAAGTCTTGATGCCTAGGAAGTATTCTCTCCACCTTGGTGGATAAAAAACCAAAAAGCTTGAGAGACTTATTAATTGGAGAAAGAGTTGTTCTTAAACAGATAGAAGGGAGTTCCAAAGGCTTGAAGATACGAGAAATATTGGAGTGCTCGGGAGATAACAAGTAAGCCTTTTATTTCATCCATAGCACTTTGATTGCATGAATTGTCCACTTTATTTTATGCTTTTGTAATCTATTGGATGATTTAATTTACCCTACCTAGATTGATTAAGCAAATCATTCATGGTCAAGTTGGATATAATGGAAGACTGCAATGTTTAAATGTAGGTTTAATTTACATTGAATTGCAAAGTTGTTTAATTCAATAGGTTGGTTAAAAATTGAGCTTAAGGTATTTACTGGACCATATTAGTGATGAGCAAATATATCTCTTTGGCCCTATATTTGGTCGACCTTAACTAGTCCCTTTAATTTTGGACTCACATGAATAGAACCCTGTTTTTGTTCTTGGACTATACCTTTGATCTATGCATGATCCTCTACAAAAGAAACCATAGATTGGATGGCCTTGAAATACAACCATAATTCTTCTACTAAATTAGGACCTCAATACCTCCATTACCACCAAAAATGAGCTCACAACCACCATCGAGTGGTTACCATTATACCATAGCAAAAGAAATCTTAGTATATCTAGCGTAGTCAATGTGGGATTCATTCGTATATTCCTTAGAGATCTATGAAATGAGTCTAGTATAGGTAACCCACAGTTATACCAATCCCTAATACATATCAATGATCAAATATTAAACCTTAGAAGATCTTAATCTTGTTACTCCTCATGTGAAACCCTTCCATTGTCTTTCAAATACTCTATGTTAGGACATACCCTTGATGGACCTTTGAGACTCACTGTGGGGAAGGACGTCAAGCGGATAACTATTGAAACACCCTTGAAAAATCTCATGCAATATCATAGTAAGAGAGCTTCTCTCATAGAATATTAGGAATGTGTTGGTTACAATTTGAACCATTTTCATAGATCATGTGTTGCCTTCTAGATGGAAGTCATTACACAGTGTCATTCTGCCTAGGATGCATTTCATTATCGATCTTTAATGAAACCAGGTGGGAAACTTTGGAATTCAAGTCTATACAGACACGTTCGGGTTGCATATTCATAGTAAAAATTCATAGATTTCATGGATTGCATATTACATAATTGAAGAATAGGAAAATTGGACTTTACATATCTTCTATAGGAAACCGTAGACCAATGGGTGACCTACCTATCTGCATTTGTTGAAATTCCCCTGAATAGGGTAGAGTTACCTATGCTATCACTATCTTTGCCATCACATAGACACCCATCGTTCGAAGTCTTTATCAACACTAAGTTATTTCTTTAACTTGGAAGGAAGTAGTTATATTAGAAGCCACCAATGCACCATTCTCGAGCAACCAGATCATGCTCGGGAAGTGTGGTTGAAGTGAGGCCTCTCCAAATTTCTTCCACTATCCCACATGGGCTGGGTGAGAGTAGTAAAAAGGGGATTAAAAGACAATTGCCTTACTTAGAACAATGTCCATGCCTTATGATTTGGAGACCTATGGTAGTTTTTTTCCATCCAAGCTACCTAGGCAAAGACATCATAATACGAGTTGACCTCTCTATGATGTGTCATTTGTCTGCTTGCTATTCATTGGCCTTGCATAATGGTGGGAGGGATCTAAAATGTTTTGGTTTTCAAAGTATTGAATAATCCCATATTGATGATGTGGGAAGTTTAGTGGTGTTCATAAGGGAAGGGTCTTCTCTTTGATAGTGACCACCACTCGATGGTCACAAGGGCCATCGAGCAGTGACCACCAGCACTAGTTGAGGGTGCTACGACCACATGGTGGTGGTTCGCCTAGCCATGAGGCTAGGGTGACAATTGTTGGTGCAGCCATATATAGTGGCCTCGGTTGACTTATCACTATTTTTGGTCGTTGGTTACCTAATCAGGTATTATGGAGATTCGTGGTGGTCAATGGTCTCAATTAAAATGTGACCCTTTTATATTAATAGGTTTCTTTTCCTTATCTTTTGGGAATAATCAATGTGGATTTAATAAATTAACCCTTCCATTTTGGTATAAATAAGGATTTTAGGAGGTTAACCTATTCTATTGAGATGGTTAATTAGAAGTAATCTCCCTTTTGAATAATTCGTACATAATTTAAAATATTTGGAAATAAGTACCGTTAGAGGTATGGAAATAACCTTTAGAGACAATGCCAATGAAGAAACCATTGGAGAGGGTTTGTATACTTTTGGAATAAGTATTATAAACCTATTTCTATTTAAGATCAATTTGGTGAATAGATTTGATAAATTTTGGGAAATATTGTAATCAAGTTATTGAATGATTGTAAACCTCTTATCCATTCAATAAGGATTGTCAATTTGGTAAGTTTTCAATATGAGACATCATGATAAATTAGGTTTAAGGAACGGATGTTGATGGATTTAAAGGTATGGGACTTTAAATCCATTATGCAAGGGATTGATTATAAATATAGGGTTCCCTCTAAGGTCGATGAGACTTTTCCAAAATATGATTCCAATGATTATCATAAATATATGTAAAACATTAACATTCATATGATGACTTAGAGAAAGGAATTAGTAGATTCCTTATTTGCATCATGGATTTTAAGGAACGGATGGGTTCCTTAAGTGTAAGTGAAAATAAAATGATGGCTTAGAGAAAGGAATTAGAGATTCCTTAATTACATCATGATATTTAAAAGGAACAATTAGGTTCCTTAAATTGTATATTTTATTGAAAGGGATCCATAGATACTTGTAATATTCAACATCTTAAGTTTATGAATATGAGGAAAGAACATATTTTGGAGGTTGGGTTTTTCCTGTCAGGGTTTCCCAGGATAGATTTGTGTGTCATTGTAATTGTGGTTTGATTTATTAATACTTGTGGTTGATGCATTTATTTTCAAAATGAGAATGATATAATTTAATGAGTTGCTATATGCTATATGAAATTGGATAATTATCAATGATGCAACTAACTCTTTATAAAAAATGGTTGTGGGTATGTATAAAAGCTAATCATAATGGAATGTAATGCTTTATTGAATAGATATCTCATGTGATGTTTCAAATTTATAGTTATGATGAATGGATTTTATCATAAAAGGTCTTCATTGATTTATTTTTTCCTCATAAAAACTCAATATGGCTTAAGTTAGAACATATAGGAAATTGGAATGGGAGGCAAAATAGATCTTAAAATATAAACCAAATAAAACCTTATATCATAAAAGCTAAGAAGTTGAGTATGCATGAGGAGGGGTATTTCCATACTTTGTGCACCTTTCTGTGTTTCAGGCTAGGGTCTCTTACTGGTTACGTTTTTTGTGCACCCTTAATGGCCAATTGTCTCTTTTGACATTAATCCACTCAATTATCTGGTGTAACGTCCAATTCCTAAAAAATTTGTTGCAACCTTTGCCCTAGCCAATCCTCTTTTGTAAAAAGGTTTTTTTATTTTTTGGTGTTGCCTTTTTAGCATCCTAAAAGAAGTCCTAGAGATGATAACGCCTTACTTTTAATTGTTTCATTGAATACTCTAAGCATTTACTAGCCTTCTATATTTTTTCCTATCCTGCTAATTCTTTTTTCTAGATTTCCTCTATTTCGTTCCTTGTCTGTCACCATGAAAGAAAGCAAACCCATTTTCATTAAACCTATTGTGTTTGAACTTAACCCAATGGTCAGAGATATGTGGAAGGATAAAACCAAAAGTGCACTGATCAAGTTCTTCAAGATATTCACAAGCGTTGATGAAGGTGTGATGAAGGCCTTTGCTAAAACCTAGAATAAAGGTTTTGTTACAGTTCATGGGGTTGAATTCCATATCACCTTTGAGCTGCTAGCAGACTTAACAAGGCAACCTTTGGATGACAAGGTCATCCGATGAAACAAGAACAACTAGGAGGTAGAGTTGGATTTCTTTGATAAGAATTCAGAGGTTCACAAAAATCATAAAAAAGGTTTGTATCGTAGCCATCTTTCCACTCCTTGGCAAGAAATCCTAATTCCTATCATGCAGTATCTAACATGTGATAACCCCGAGTCCCAACTTTCTTGCTTCCACTTGGCATACATAAATCATTTTCATGATGCCAAGACGAATATCCCTATCACCATTTTTGGTCTACCAACTATAACATCTCTACTCGGTCCAATAAGGAGAATGGTCTTCCTTGCCACCAAGGGCTTTTCAATGTCCTGTACAGTTATCTCCTTTTCAAATTCCCTAGTGGTAATATTCCTGCCCCTGACTCTGAGGAGGATAATTCTCCTCTACACCTAGCCCCATAGTTTCAAAACCCAAAATGAAAGCTAAATATGACAAACCCCATTTTGAATTCCATACTAGGAAGAATGTCAAAGTCGAAGCCACTCCTATCAGATATTCCCAAAGGCTCAAACACAAAGAGTTGGCTGAAAACCTTCCTTCCACTTTGATCAAACCTTCAAAGGCTCAATCCAGCTCATCTGACCTAGTTGAAAAATACCTCCACAAACTGGTCATTCATGTTACTACTGCAACTATTGATCATCTAGAGATGGCTCATGCAACCATTGGAAAATCTATTGTGAGTCTCAAAGAATAGAGGCACACTCTTAGCCTCCTATTATTTTGTGATAATTTTAATGATATTTCTATGTTCTTTTCTACCAAAATTTCGTCCGATACCAAAGGAGGTGCCAAATATGAAGACATGGTTGAAATTGCCAAGGATGCTTGTATCGAAGTTCTTAAGGAAGACCCGAAGGATATCCCGAAGGATGATGCAAAGGACACCATTCTAGAAATTGCTATTATTTCTCCAATGCAAATGGGAACTTCTATTTGAGCATGTTTGTTGCTCTCTATTTTTGTTGTCATCCTCACTTTTTGGTTCTTATTACTTTGGTGTGAAGGATTGTAGGTCTCATTGTGGTCTTGGTTGGCTACTATCTTTTTTTAGTTCTTATTTTGGTCCTTTGTCCTTCAGGACGTATCATTTTGGTAAATTTTAGCTCTTGCCTCTCAGTTGTACTATGTCTAAATTTGATTAGAAGTTATTCGTTTCCTCTTGCTTCAGAGATGTAAAATGCATTAGGGCACCTTTCAAATGCCCTATTTTCAATAAAATTAATTTACCAAAAAAAAAGGATGGGCATTTCCATACTGGACAAGTATTGTCTTTAAATGTCTCTAATGAATAAGCAAACTGGATATCTAAATGAAGTAATGGAAAAACAAGTTTTTAAGAGATTTAAAGTTACACAATATTGCTTAAGATGACATTCCATGGATTCTATGCATTTAATCACAACTAGTGATCCGTTATCCTAAATATTCCATCAAAAAGGATGGGGATCAGATCTAAGTCATATATGATGGTTTTCCATTGGTGTGGTTCTCCATCCTCAAGGCATTCATCTACATGCTGATCTAGGTGGACAGTATGTCAATGGATGATTTCCCTTTTTATGGGATGAAACCTTATGCTTGGTCAACGTTCTCATACCAATGGAGTATGAGGGTTTCATAGAAGTTGATCACTTCTACCTAAAGAGACTCTGATAAAGTATTAATAGCTCTTGAAGCTACTTGCCTTGATAAGACTTATTCCAAATGGAATGATTCTACCTTAAGTCATGATTATGTTATAAAAAAAAATTGTGTGGTTGAGTAGTCACAACTGTGGTTGTTATAGTTGGTATCAGAGCCCAGGCTAACTAATAGATTTTAAATAAATCTAGGTTAGTAAAATATCTGAGGCATGAAACTAAACTTGAGAGAATTTCTATAACTTTAAAATGTACTCTTGGTAAGTGCTTGGTATGATGATGTTTGATTTCCTATTCCCTCCATGAGTAGATCCACAGTCATTTGAAAGTGGAAGAGCTAAGCGAACCCTCCTGTATGGGTTTTAAGCGGTGTGACTTAGAATCTTTTTAGAAATCAATCGACATCTATGTCTTTTGATTGCCTACTCCTTAACTTCAAGTGTGCCTAACAACTTGAGTTAGTGGAATAATTAAAATAATATTTTATTTAATTAATTTTCATGACAATTTGACCTTTGGCCAAGAGACTGAACAACTCAACTACGACAAACTCTAGTAGATTACTACTCCAATAAAAAAAAAAATCACTTGGAGGTAGCCGTAGACCTGAAACTCTATCATGGTTAGAAATACCACTTTATTTGTTGTAATTTAATGGATGTGCTTCATGATATTTTAGCACTAAAACAAGACGCAAAGTGATGCATGTGGTATTATCCTCTATATATTAGAGCCCAATGGTAAATGCCAAAAATAGATAAAGCTCTTGTCAAAAATGACTAAAATTTATTTTGGTAATTATCATCATGTGTGAGTACAAGTTAGTCATTGAAAAATAACTACATAAAATTTAAGAACAAGATATAATAAAAACAATGTGTTCTTTATTTTAATTTCTAATAAATATTCCAATATACTTTGAGGTACGAAAGCTATAACAATATTAGTTGGAGAAAATCCATACTTTTCTTGACATGGAATTCTTTGGGAAGAACTCCATTAAATAGCTCTGATAATCAAAGTATATTGACTCCGCAGTAAGGTGTGCCACCAGAACATTCGGGTAGTGGTTGTATGTATTGAGGTGTACCACGTTATTTAAATATGAAATTACTCATTATATCATGCATGTGGTATTATTGGACAAACCCTAGAAAAATACACAATTGAATATTATTAGATAGTTTCTTTTTTATTGAATATAAATACGCCAACACTAGAAAATGGACATAATATAAATGGTAATATGATAGTCTTAGTCGGAATCCAAGTTATCATAATCTTCGAATGGAGATAAACTATGTTCGAAATAGATGATGGAAAGAGGAATATTGTAACGAATTACAATATATATATATATATATATATATATTTATCAAACACATAATATGGCCAAGAAGTGCCACGACGTCCACACAATACAAGATCCATTTCTGTTAGACACCGAGTCAGAGAATCTATTCTAAATTTTCTATAGTAAGTGTGACTGCATGTACATTTGATACAAAATACTCTAATAAAACTCGCTATCAAAAGAAATATTTCTAGTAGGAACATATTTCTTGACCACATCCAAATAACAGGATTGTAGAAATTGAAATGGAAAATTTAGAGGATCACTTATAGGAGGTAACTAGAAATCCCCAAATCGAACATGGAAAGTCTAGTTAGGTCAACTGAAGAATCGATCGAACCATTCAAAATGAATTAAAGGATTTTCAAAAGATAAATAAATATGGGAATAATTTATTAGCCATACATTACAGAGTGCATTATGGTAAAAGGTATTGCAATATATATATTCCATGGATATAATGTCATTACAAGCTTCAATAGCTTGAATTCATAAAAAGTCCTACAATATTTTCCTTTGCTGAAGTAAATTTTGAGAAGCCCAAACAAAAGATTCATAAAATTCATGTTTCTCTTTCTCATAACAAAACATGGTGGCTAATTACTGATTCAATTTCCTACCAAAAGGAAGTTAAGAGAATTTTTCTCTCCCTTTTCGATAAGGTGTTTGATGTCAACAAATACTCATTACAAATTTGAAAAATAGTACCGAAGATATGATTCACAAATAAGTGTGCACGAGATCGACCTTCGAAGCCATTGAAGGAATAATGATGTGACTAGGCATAAAGTTAATGGTTGTGATAAGAGGACACATGTTACCTTGAAAATTAAAGAGGAGAAATGAGCTTAACGAGTCAACACAAAAATCATATATAGGACAATCAATCCAAATAAAAGGGTGTATCATGGAATATGAATGATTCACCTCAATATTGTCAGGATGTGATTGGTAAATGTGTGGACAAGATCAATATGAAAAGACCTAACGATCACTTGATTATTGGGGAAGTTTTATATAATAACTTATGCATGACATCCAAGGCGATCATATTTATGGTGGGATTCACCTAGATGATACTAGTTTTAAGTGGAATGAACCCCATTATATGGTTTATGATTTTTTTGCTTTTGATTATCGATCTATTGTTACACATAACCTAAAAAGTAGAGTTGATCTATAGTAGTGCTATATTTAGCAAGAAAAATATTTATGGTAAGAATTATGAGATCTGCTAATGCAACAACAAGGAAATCTCCAGATCAACATACTCAAGAAGATGCTTGGGCACAAGAAAAAATAAGATTAATATCGGAGAGAGATGTTGAAATTGTTGAACAAGATAGGCTCAGATCAGAGATGTTACAAAGAAATAACTGGAGAGCAATAGTTATGGTAGCCATGCTCATAGAAAATCCCTAATTCCATCAACTAAAGGAAGAATTTAATGTTGCATTCCTGGAATATTGTTTGATTGACTTTTCTAAATCATGGTATGCTTCTTCCATCACAACCAACTTTTAATACACAGTATGGGAGAAGGGGAGATAGTGATCAAGTAGTTGTTGGAACATTAGCTCCACTACCATCTCCAGGTTTAAGTACCAGTACACCATGAACAAGGGACTAAACTAAGGAGCGCTAGCCCTAAATATCTGCTCCTTGGTAGGCTACCACATAGTGTTAACTAGGTTTGCCATAAATCTGAGACATAATAATGATTATCAAAATTTTGAAATATTACTTTTTGATATTATGTAGATGACATTTATTTATATGATCTTATGAATGAGTTTTGGATTGTAGAATATTTATGTGAACTTAACTAGTTTATGGTTTGTGTTGTGAATTTAGAATAATTTATGAATGCTTGTAACCCAAAGGTTTTACTTGCATTCTTAAGCATGAAAAGTAAATTTGTCTAATTTGAAGAAACTAAATGGATTGGTGTCCATTCTTGGAGAGGGTATGGGACTTCTCCATGATGATATAAACCAAGAGATATCTGGGTAGGTGCTCTGGTATTAAAATGCATATTAGGATATATGTGGATATCCTAAACAGAGATCTTGAAATTATGATGTGTTTTTGGTAACACTTGATTTTATCAAATTAACTCATGTTAGGGGTTAACAAAATTTTACCGTGATACTCCTTGGTGGGATTTTTTATAAAACTAATAAAACTTTTTTTTTAATGTATAATAAGATACAAATGCATAATTTCATGATATCTCTATAACATCATTTTGCAAATCCTAATACTCTAGTTCTCTAGATCAATTGTTTGTGCAATTTGAAATGAATTGAAACTGTAGTTTTGTGATGATATTGTGTATTGATGTTGTTTTCAATACCTGATGATATGCAAAATGGATGTTATATTGTTTATAAGGACATGATACTATTGATATTTTGTATTTTTGTAGGTCCAAGTACTCTCATGGATGGATGATGGAGCTTGCCATCGAGATTGAAGTGCTAAAAGAAAAAAGGAATCTGATGATTCAAATTGTAAAACAACATGATAAATGCTAGATTTTGTTAGACAAATATGCTTTTGTAAGATGGATGTTCAAAAATAGAGGATTGTGTTTAATTCAAGAGGGGGTTTATGTCATGACCCGTTAACCTCCTACCTTATTTAAAGAATATTAATTGATTTTGATGATCAATTTAATGTCTGATAAAAAGGGCATAGACCCTAAAGAATTCCACTAAAATTCTAATAAAAGAATTTTATGAAGGATAGGAAATATTAATTATCTTTTAGAGAAGATAATTAATTATAAATTAATTATGAGGACTTGTGAAAGATAAAATTGAGGAATTATCTTTTACAAAATTATAACAATATAGTAAATTATGTCTACACAACCTAGTGGACCCAAGTTGGATGGGACTCAGGAGGACTATAGGATTTTTAAATATTATACATCTATCCTATCCATTGGAAATACCCATATGGCTTCCCTATATTGGTAGAAATTAAAAAGGAATATCCCTTACCTTATCAATAATAGTTCTAACTTTGTTCCCATTTTATGCTTTAATAGTATTAGTCTTATATTTGTTCCTATGGGAAAAGATACAAAATAAAAAAAAGACCACCTACCTTATCCTTAGTAGGACCCCTTTTTCCTACTTTTGGAGTACACTCCACATGACTTGATAAGTCTAATGGGTCCAAGGCATATTTTAAATAATAAAATAATAAGGCCACTATTTGGCCATAAGTGGAGAAATTACCCTATAAATAGAGAGCCTATTGAGAAGAGAAGAGGAGGAGGAAGTCTTGATGCCTAGGGAGTATGCTCTCCACCTTGGTGGATCAAAAAATAGAAGGCTTGAGAGACTTCTTTATTGCAGAAAGAGTTGTTCTTGGATGGATAGAAGGGGGTTCCAAAGGCTTGAAGATACGAGAAATATTGGAGTGCTCAGAGATAACAAGCGGGTCTTTTATTTCATCCATAGTACTTTGATTGAATGAATTGTCTACTTTATTTTATGCTTTTGTAACCTATTGGATGACTTAATTTACCCTACTAGATTGATTAATCAAATAATTTATGGTCAAGTTGGATATAATGGAAGACTGCAATGTTTAAACATAGGTTTAAGTTACATTGAATTACAAAGTTGTTTAATTCAATAGGTTGGTCAAAAATCAAGATTAAGGTAGGTATTTAGTGGACCATATTAGCGATGAGAAAATATAGCTCTTTGGTCCTATATTTGGTCGACCTTAACTAGTCCCTTTAATTTTGGACTCACATGAATAGAGACATGTTTGTGCTCTTGGACTATACCTTTGATCTATGCATGATTCTATACAAAATAAACCATCAATTGGATGGCCTTGAAAGATAAACATAATTCTTGCACTAAATTAGGACCTCTATACCTCCATTACCACAAATAATGAGCTCCCAACCACCATCGAGTGGTTACCATTATACCATAGCGAAAGAAATCTTAGTATACATTTTTATATTTGGCATAGTCGATGTGGGATTCGTTCATCGATTCCTTAGAGGTATACAAAATGAGTCTAGTACATGCAAACCATAGTTATACCAATCCCTAATCCATATCATTGATCAATGATTAAACCTTGGAATCTCTTAATATGATTACTCCTCGTTTGAAATCCTTCCATTGTCTTTCAAATACTCTATGTTATGACATACCCTTGATGGACCTTCGATACTTAGTGTGGGGAAGGACATCAAGAAGATAACTATTGAAACACCCCAAAAGAGTCTCGTGTAATGTAGTAGGAAGAAAGCTTCTCTCATAGAATATTTGGAATGTGTTGGTTACAATTTGAACCATTTACCTGGATCACATGTTGCCTTCTAGATGGAATTCATTACGCAATGTCATTTTTCCTGAGATGCATTTCATTATCAATATTCAATGATGTAAGTATATGTTTGGGAAAAATAGGTGGGAAACCTTGGAAATCAAGTCTGTACGAATGAGTTGGGGTTGCATATTCATAGAAAAGTCATCGATTTCATGGATTGCAAATTACATAATTTACGAATAGGAAATTGGACTTTCCATCTCTTCTATAGGGAAAAAATAGACCAATGGGTGACCTACCTATCTGCATTTGTTGAAATTCCCCTAAATAGGGTAGATTTACCTATGCTATCATTGTCTTTTCCGTCATGTAGACACCCATCGTTCGAAGTCTTTATCAACACTAAGTTATTTCTTTAACTTGGAAGTAAGTAGTTATATTAGAATCCACTAATGCAACACCATTCTTGGGTGACTAGCTCATGCTTGAGAAGTGTGGTTGAAGTGAGGCCTCTCCAAATTTCTACCATTATCCCACATGGGTTGGGTTAGAGTAGTAAAAAGGGTATTAAAATACAATTTCCTTACCTAGAATAATGTCCACACCTGGTGATTTGGAGATCTATGGTAGGTTGTTTTCATACAAGCTGCCTAGGCAAAGACCTTGTAATATGAGTTGACATTTCTATGATGTGTCATTTGTCTACTTGCTATTCATTGGCCTTGTGTAATTGTGGAAGGGATATAAAAAGTTTTGGTTATCAAAGGATTGAATAATTCCACATTTATTATGTGGGAAGTTTAGTGGTGTTCATAAGGGAAGGGCCTTCTCTTTGATAGTGACCACCACTCGATGGTCACAGGGGGCAACGAGCGGTGACCACCAACACCAATTGAGGGTGCTACGACCACATGGTGGTGGTTCAAATAGACATGAGGCTAGGGCACCAGTTGTTGGTGCAACCATATATTGTGGCTTTGGTTGACTTATCACTATCGTTTGCCATTGGTTACCTAATCGGGTATTATGGATATTCATGGTGGTCAATGGTGTCAATTAAAATATGACCCTTTAGATTAATAGGTTTCATTTCATTATGTTTTTAGGAATAATCAATGTGGATTTAATAAATTAACCATTTCCTTTTGGTATAAATAGGTATTTTAGGAGGTTAACCTATTCTATTGAGATAACTAAAGTGGTTAATTAGAAGTAATGCCCCTTTTGAATAATTAGGATATAATTTAAAATATTTGGAAATAAGTACAGTTAGAGGTATGGAAATAACCTTTAGGGACAATGTCAATGAAGAAACCATTGAAGAGGGTTTGTATACTTTTGGAATAAGTATTATAAACCTATTTCTATTTAAGATCAATTTGGTGAATAGATTTGATAAATTTTGGAAAATATTGTAATCAAGTTATTGAATGATTGTAAACCTCTTATCCATTTAATAAGGATTATCGATTTGGGAACTTTTCAATATGAGACATCATGATAAATTAGGTTGAAGGAATGGGCGTTGATGGATTTAAAGGTATGGGACTTTAAATCCATTAAGCAAGGGATTGATTGTAAATCAATCATGAAGAATGAATTTAGAAATTCATTCTTAAGGGAATTTTGTGACCAAGAAATCATGAATGATTGATAAATGAAATATTTGCATTAACCATATAGTTTAGGAACTATAGTTTAAATAGGTTACAAAATAGCTAATCCAAAACTGAATAGACTATTGTCACGCCAAACAATCTGCCAAGAGGTAGAGAGTTTGGTTTAGAACTCTTCCACCTAGGATATTTAGGAAATAACCATTAGATATTTAAGACAGTAAATATCTACATGGTAGAAAGTAGAAAAGTAAATGTAATAATCTACCTATGTAGTATAATGCAATATACTACCTATTTTACCCTAACATCCCCCCTTTATTACATTACTTTGATATACAAAGTTTATTTCGGAACAACTCAAATTTGACACGTCCAAGTGCCTTTGTGAAGATGTTTGCAACCTGTTCATCGGTGGGAATGTGTTGGAGCTTGATCTTGTGTTTAGGAACTTCATCACGAATGAAATGACAATCTGTGTCAATATGCTTTGTACGTTCATGGTGAACTGGATTCTTGACTAAATAAACACCCTGGTTGTCGCAAAACAGATGAATAGGAAGTTTCTTTGGTAGACCCATAGTTGCCAAGATGCGACTTAACCATATCGCTTCACACATAGCTCCACGTGCAGCGTGATACTCTACCTCTGTTGAAGATAAAGCAACCACCTGTTGCTTTTTACTATGCCATGAGACAAGACCAGATCCAAGATGAAATACATATCCTGATGTTGACTTTCGGTCATCTATAGATCCAGCGTAGTCAGAGTCAGTGTAACTCTGTAAGAAGAATGAGTTATTCTTCTTATACTCTAAACCATATTCTACACTACCATGAATGTAGTGGAGAACACGCTTTGTTGCTTTCCAGTGAGAAGCCTTTGGTTCTTGCATGAACCGAGAGAGATAGTTTACAGCAAAAGTGATGTCTGGTCTAGTATTGGTCAGATAGATGAGGCTTCCAATCATCTGTCGATATAGCATGCCATCTACCTATGGTGAGTCATCATACCATGATAACTGAAGCCCTGATTCCATCGATGTTGCTTTGGGCTTACAATCAGTCATACGATATTTTTCTACTAAAGTCTTGGCATACTTTTTTTGAGTCACCCTAAGATGATTCTTCTTCTGTTCTATCTCAAGGCCAAGACAGTAGTGGAGAAGTCCCAGATCTGTCATATCAAATGACTCTTTCAAGTCATCCTTCACGGCGCTAATCAATTTCTCTGAATTGCCGGTAATGATCAGATCATCTACATATAATACAAGAATCACTATTTCAGAACTTGTGTTCTTAATATAGAGATTTGCATCGGATGGACTTCTCTTGAAATCGTGCTGCAATAGGTGACTATCCATTTTGATGTACCATGCTCTTGGGGCTTGTTTCAGCCCGTATAATGATTTGACCAATTTGCAAACTTGTTGCTCATGGCCTTCCTCAGTAAATCCTTGAGGTTGAGTCATGTATACCTCTTCTTTTAAATCACCATTTAGAAAGGCACTTTTTACATCCATCTGATGTAATTTCCATCCGAATTGTGCTGCCATAGCACAAAGAACTCGAATGGTGGTCATCCTTGCAGTGGGTGCAAAGGTTTCCTCATAATCAATGCCCTCCTTTTGAGCATAGCCCTTTGCCACAAGATGGGCCTTATGCTTATCAATGGTACCATCTGCCTTATATTTGACTTTGTAAACCCATTTGCAGCCAATGGGCTTCTTTCCTTTAGGCAAATCGACCAGCTTCCATGTTTTGTTTTTAATGAGGGATTTATGTTCAGCATCCATAGCTGCCTTCCACTAGGGTTGACTAAGTGCTTCATCAACTGTAGAGGGTTCATTTTCATCATACGATGACATATAAAGCCTCTCCTCATCAACTTCCATATCTTCTCCACTTTCTAACTCTTTATCAACAGAAAGCTCTTGAAAATATTCACAAAGATCATCAACTGAAGTAGATGCTTCTGCCTTTCTCTGTCGAGACATGCTTCGTGTCTTTGGATGATTGAGAGTGAGATATGGAGGTGAAGTGAGTTTGGAATCTCTCATAGTACTAGTATACCATTTTGGAGGCTTTTTCTATTGTTGAGGAGTTTGTGGTTGTTGCTCCTCATCTTCCAGGTATACTGATGTGGTGTTAGGTGTGAAAGCTTCATCAAACACCACATCTCTACTAATGTGAATTTTCTTGGTGAATGGATCTATCAACCGATAGCCTTTTGAAAATTCATCATATCCAAGAAAATGCACTGTAGGGTCTTCTCATCTAACTTCTTTCTTTTCTCCTTAGGTATATGCATAAATGCCTTACACCCAAAAACACGTAGATGAGATATGGAGGGTTTCCTTCCACTCCATGCTTCTTGAGGAGTCATACCTTCAAGAGCCCATGTGGGTGCCCTATTCAAAAGATATACTATAGTTGTCACAGCTTCAGCCCAATAATTGTGCTCAAGATTTGCTCCCTTAAGCATACATCGTACCATTTCCATAATGGAACGATTTCTTCTCTCAGCAACTCCATTTGACTGAGGAGAATAGGTTGTTGTTAACTACATTTTTATCCCATGTGTTTGTAGAAATGAAGAAAATTCTGTTGATGTGTATTCCCCCCTCGATCTGAACGGAGGGTCTTTATGAAACATCCTGATTCTTTCTCAACAAGTTTCTTGAATTGCTAAAAATAGTCAAATGCTTCAGACTTCAACTGCAAGAAGAAGACCCACATTTTTCGTGAGTGATCATCCACAAACAATTGAAAATACCATTTTCCTCCACAACTGGTAGACATAGGACCACACAAATATGTGTGTACTAACTCCAAAGGTGCCTTAGCTCTAAAAGAGCTAGGTTCAAAAGGTACTCTGTGTTGCTTTCCTGCCAAGCAATCTGAGCACACTGGCAAAGTAGATGAAAGGTTAGGAAGTCCTTTCACCATTTGATATTTACTTAGTTCAAGTAAATACCCTGAACTTAGATGCCCAAATATCTTATGCCATAGAGAAGTGGCCTCTTTTGTTGTTACCGCCATGGCAACATGTGGTGAGGTAATTGCATCTAAAGTGAACAAACCATGTTTGTAAGAACCCGTTGCTATGTGTTTGCCTCTCTGGGTGATGAAACAACGTTTCTTTCCTTGCTCAATTTTGAAGTTGACATTCATGTTTTTATCCAGAATTTGTGGAACTGACAAGAGATTGTTTGCCAATCCTGGTACATAAAGAACATTTTGAATCTGACATTTTCCATCTGGAAGGGAAACAGAAACACTTCCTTCTCCCTGGACTCGATAGGTCTTATCATCAACAATGGTTACTGGTCTACCCTCTCGTGCCTCAAATATCTCAAACCAAGACTTATCGCCAGTCATATGCTTGCTAGCACCTGAATCTATGTACCACATTGTATCCTTGTGAGGGGAATCAGTATGAGTCATGAGCACTTTGTGTGCTCGTTCAAAGTCTGAACTAGAATCTTCAGCAGTAGCAATATGTCCTTGTTGTTGCTTGTTCTTGTTCTTTGGTT
The DNA here is from genome assembly GCA_028583015.1 of Wollemia nobilis. Classification (NCBI taxonomy): domain Eukaryota; kingdom Viridiplantae; phylum Streptophyta; class Pinopsida; order Araucariales; family Araucariaceae; genus Wollemia; species Wollemia nobilis. The sequence continues at coordinate 815,523 of JAQPPZ010013020.1, read as the reverse complement.
TGCCTTTGCCCTTCTTTTGTCCTTGTTCATTGGGTGGTTTGTTCTTAAACCAACATCTCTTGGTTTCATGAGTGTCCTTATCACAAATTTTACAATACTGCTTCTTCTTTTGAGTCTCTTTGCCTTTGCCTTTATTAGAAGAAGATCCCTTCTGTTGATTCCAATTTTTCTTTCCACTTTGTTTGTTTGAGAAGAGTGCATTGTTTGATGCATCATCTCTTTGGAGTTGATTTGCTTCCTCAGTTTGAAGCATGTTTACCAACTCTACAAAAGTCATTGTCCTACCAGAGACTTGAAGGGAAGTGATCAACATTCTATAGGAGTCTGGAAGAGCCCTCAAAATGATTGAAGTCAAGACTTTGTCTTCCACCTTTTCTCCTAAGGCTTGCATTTTTGTTTTTATATCTGCCACTCTGCAGAGGAATAGCTCTACTGTTTCTCCTGATTTCATTTGAAGAGTATGAAGTTGTGTTTGAAGGTTAAGAATCGTTGATTGATTCTTTCCTTCAAAGATGGTAGATAAGGCATCCCATGCCTCCTTACCATTTTTAGCTTCACTTATATGAGGCTGGATGTCATCAGTAATAGCTAACAAGATCAACAAGGAAAGTCTTCTGTCCTTTTTATCCCATGTTGTTTGATCTGCTCCTGGGGATGTGGGTCTTGAATCAGTGCCTTCCACTATACCCCACATTTCCTCTACAGTTAAAATAGCTTTCATCTTAGTTTTCCAGGAAGAATAATTTGAACCTTTAAGCAATTGATTTTCATTGAGATATTTGTTTATCAGTGCCATTGTGAAGGTTTCAAAAAAAATTTGACTAAGATGACTTATCTTGCAATATACTCTCAAAAGAGTATTTGGAAGATCTTAATTTACTCTTAAAGATATTTAATGGCCCTTGCCTAAACACCCTTGAATAAGGATGATCAGTTTGAGGAGTTTAAGCCAAACAAATAGAGTAAATTAATGGGGAGGTTTTGAAAGACTTTTAATTTACTCTTTAGGATATTTAATGGCCCCTGCCTAAACACCCTTGAATAAGGATGATTAGTTTGAGGAGTTTAAGCCAAACAAATAGAGTAAATCAAGGTGATTGATTTTATGACCTTGGAAGGGATGTATAAATAATTGGCTATTTAACCTGTGCAAGATTTAGCACGATTATTAGTGAAGTTTGGGTTTTGAAATGCTCTTTGATGTTATGATTTGTAATTGCAAAAAACAAGTGATGGTTAGTGCAATAATCAATCAAAAGAGTGACCCAAATTTTTATCACTATAGGTGTCGGATGCAACCGAAAATGCACCTAGTGTAGCCAATTTTGAGAAAAGGTGTCGAGTACAATCGAGAATGCACCTTATTATACTGAAATATCCCCCCTTTGTTCTTCAATTTTGCAAAAAAGAAGAATCACAAATGTGTCCTCTATCCCCCCTTAATTTTTACAAAATTAAGAAACAAGCACTCCTTTCAAGACAAGTCGACACACGACCCGCGTTTGAAAGGCTTCCAGACCAGTCGACACATGACTTGGTTTTGTCTTCAACACTCAAATATGGGTGGTGCATTAGGATCAAAAGGTTCACGAATCCTCATGGGACCATAGCTTCTGTCCAACCCTTTCCATGGATCAGTATAGATAATTGAATGAGGAATAGATTTATGATATTTACGAAGCATACGATGAAAATTGGATCTAGTAGTTTGCCTTCGCAATTCGTTTCTCTTTCTTATTACTCTTTGACGACGAAGAGCTTTCCTTACCCAAGATTTGATCTTCATGAAATGTTGAATTTTTGTTCTTTCAAAAAAAATTGAAGAGTTTTTATGTTTTGCAACAAAATTGTTTGTTTCTTTGTCTCTTTATGTGTGGAGAAAACATAAGAAATGGAATTGTTGTAGTTGCAAAAAAAAAATTGGCTTTAAAAGTTTTCCAATTTGAATGCAAAAAATATTAAATTTTAAGACTCTATTTTGAATAATAAAACACCTTTTTGGCAAGAATAATCACTTAGTTAGGAAAAAATGATAATTCTTATAAAAAATAGTGTAAAATTATAAAAAATACTCTAAAAAGTAATAATGTTAAGCAAAAAAATTATTAAAAATTTATAAAGTAGCCAAATTATTAAAAAATATGCGCCTTTGTGTAAAAAATGGAGCATGCGGGGGTCGATCCCAAGACCTCACACACGTCAAGTTAACACCTTGACCACTGCACTGCTGGGGGAACTTTGGAAGCTAGCCCTGCAGTGTGGTTCTTAAAGAATTGGTAGACTGCATTATTATTTTTGGGACTTTTGTCCCACATTCATCTTGAAAGGGATGAATGAAGGCTTTAAAAGACTTCTCATGTGACTAAACGTGTGATTGCCTACAGGAAATCATGTAGCCAATGAAGCCTTTTTGCCCACTAACATGTGTCGCCCCTCCATTGTGTCCTCCATCTTAGGTATCTTACTGAGTCAGATCCATGTAGGTTTAGGTGTCCTATTGAGTCAGATCTGTGTAGGTTTAGGTGTCCTTCCTCGGTTTGATTGTCTGGTCAGCACGTTAAGCGCTAGGCCAAGCATGTGAGTGATATCTGCCCTTGATAGGTAGCGCCTTGAGTGCTATGCTAGGAGTGTGAGGGCGCTCCTGCCCTCAATGCACTCCCAGTTGGCTTGGCCATGGGGGAGCGTGAGGGTGCTCCTACCCTCGATGCACTTCTTGGTTGGTTGAGCCATGGGGGTGCACTCCCACTATGCGGTAGCCTCGAGAGGGCTCTGTTTGAGTTTTTTCTTGCTGTCACGATCGATGATAGGCCTAGACCTACCGAGTCGATCACCTGCGGGCCCCACTGCCTGTTGAGGTGGGGTCGGGGTGGGCCTGGAAAAAAATTTCTAGGTCGCTACCTCCTCTGCCTCCGGGCTTAGTGGGATAAATAAATCAATAATCAAATATAGGACTTAGGAACTTTAGGAAGAAAGGAAAATAAATTAAAGTCACCAAATGAAAATGGTGCTTCCTCCTACGTGATCACCTTTGCCTTATCTAGTGGAACGAAGGTGTCTCATTGCGCTTCCTCCTTCTAGCTCCCTCTAGCTCTGATGCCAATGTGACCAGGAGATCCAAAATTATTGATAATTGAATAAATTGCATTAACCATATAGCTTAGGGGCTATAGTTTAAATAGGTTACAAAATAGCTAATCCAAAACTGAATAGACTATTGTCACGCCAAACAATCTGCCAAGAGGTAGAGAGTTTGGTTTAGAACTCTTCACCTAGGATATTTAGGAAATAACCATTAGATATTTAAGATAGTAAATATCTACATGGTAGAAAGTAGAAAAGTAAATGTAATAATCTACCCAAGTAGTGTAATGCAATATACTACCTATTTTACCCTAAAAAATTTATAGGGTTCCCTCTAAGGTCGATGAGACTTCTCCAAAATGTGATTCCAATGATTATCATAAACATATGTAAAAAATTAACATTCATATGATGACTTAGAGAAAGGAATTAGTAGATTCCTTATTTGCATCATGGATTTTAAGGAACGGATGGGTTCCTTAAGTGTAAATGAAAATAAAATGATGGCTTAGAGAAAGGAATTAGAGATTCCTTAATTGCATCATGATATTTAAAAGGAACAATTAGGTTCCTTAAATTGTATATTTTATTGAAAGCGATTCATAGATACTTGTAATATTCAACATATTAATTTTTTGAATATGAGGAAAGAACATATTTTGGAGGGTGGGTTTTTCCCATCAAGGTTTCCCAGGATATATTCGTGTGCCATTCTAAGTGTGGTTTGCTTTATTGATACTTTTTGTTGATGCATTTATTTTCAAAAAGAGAATGTTATAATTTAATGAGTTTCTAGATGCTATATGAAATCGGATAATTATCAATGATGCAACTAACTCTTTGTAAACAATGGTTGTGGATATGTATAAAAGCTAATCATAATGGAATGTAATGCTTGCTTGAGTATATCTCTCATGTGATGTTTCAAATTTATGGTTATGATGAATGGATTTTATCATAAAAGGGCTTCATTGATTTATATTCTCCTCATAAACACTCATTATGGCTTAAGTGAGAACACATTGGAAATTGGAATGGAATGAATTCCACAAGAAGGTAAAATTGATCTTAAACTATAAACCAAATCAAACCTTATACCATAAAATCTAAGAAGTTGAGTATGCATGAGGAGGGGTATTTCCATGTTGGACAAGTATCATCTTTAAATATATTTTATGAATAAGCAAACTGGATACCTAAATGAAGGAATGGAAAAATAGGTTTTTAAGAGATTTAAAGTTACATAATCTTACTTAAGATGAAATTCCATGGATTCTATGCATTTAATCATGACTAGTGATCTATTATCCTAATGATTCCATAAAAAAGGATGGGGATCAGATCTAAGTCATATATGATGGTGTATCGCTCTAAATTTTTTGCACCCCTACCTTCAGGCTATTGGATCCACGCCCGGAAGGAGGATGGGAAAAGGATGTCGCGGTACCTCAGACTGAGAGGACTTTGCGAAGGTCCCGCATCTCAAGGGAGGTGTATTTTGATGATTTTTCAACGGATGGTGGGTTCACCAGGAAACATTTAACGACAGTTTCCACGCATAGGTTTTTGGAATGTGTTTAAATGTTTTCGTTTTAACCTGAAGCATTCATATCCTAGGTTTGGCCGAATGAATCTAGATTACTCTATATGAAAATGCAAGTTCAATGAATACAGAAAATATATTTAAAGACAGAAACAGAGAGAGTACAAAATGCAAAATGAGGAATACCTGATCCGGATGTCTGAAGAAGATTCTGATGTTGAAGTAGTCTGGATCGTCTGAGATTCGACAGAATCATCTGCAATTAGACAAGATCGTCTAAGATCTGACGAATTCATCAGACGAATTCGTCAGAGACCTGCAAAACCGAAAATAGATGCAAAATACAAAAAGTGCTACAGTGCTAATAGAGGGAAATGATATAAAATGGCAGCAATGTTATCAAACTACAACTTAAACATAGAAACAAAAATGAATCATGCTAATTAGATGATAATTAGGATTTAATTATGCACTTAATCTAAATGGGTGAACTCCAAATGCAAAATGACATAAAACACTGAATAGACTATCTAATTTACAGAATAAAATGACAGAGAAAAGGTTAAGAAATGCAAACTTCAGGCACTGATTGCCTTAATACGGACTGTAGTCGAGATCATCTCGAATCAGTACGAAATCGTCTCGAATTTGACAGGTTCGCCTCCGATCTGAACAGGTTCGTCAGCAATGATAGGTGCTGGCTCCAGCTGAAAAACAGTGATGTACCTACAATAAAATTGGTATGGGACCAGTGCAAATGCAAAACAGGGATGATTTAACATAGATGGAGTTAACTTGTAGAAAATTTCGGCCAGGGGTTGGGAAGGGAAAATCCTAGAGATTAAATAGGCTTAGGGGAGTAGTTAGGAGGTTGGAGATCATCCCAATTTGGGAGATCTCCAACGGGGGAGGGTCCCAACGGCACAGACACGCTTCTGCCCAGATTGGAGACCCATTGGAACAGATTCCAACTTTGTAAAATCAGTTTTGCGACAATATCGTCTGGACGTCCTAGTCCAGAAGAAATCGTCAAATCTAGGGCGATATCGTCTGATCGACGATGATATCGTCAAACGGTCAAAACAACCTCTAAAAATAGTGTGGAAAAGGGGGAAACAGATTTCTCGACGGTTAACGGGCGGTTTGGGAGGTTAAATTTGAATTTAAATTATTTACTAAGGTGAATGTAATTATTGTAATTTTATTGCACCAATTTTAGGGTGCTACAGATGGTTTTCCATTGGTGTGGTTGTCCATCCTTAAGGAATTCACCTACATGTTGATCTGGATGGACAATATGTCAATGGGTGATTTCCTTTTTTTATGGGATGAAACCTTACGCTTGGCCAGCGTTCTCAAACCAATGGATTATGAGGGTTTTGTAGAAGTTGATCACTTCTACTTAAATATAATCTGATCAAGTTGATGAGCCTAAAAAATGCTCATATTTTGTATAGGTTTCATCGATTATTATGCGACAATATATTAGGAACTATGTACTTTTATGAATGATTATATAATTATTTAATAGAATTATGTGTGTTATCTAATTTGTGTGTTTTAGTGTGTTTTTGTGGAAATGTAGTTGGTTTTGACAGATTTGGATCAGTCGAGGTCTTTCGTGGACCTGGCACTCTATTTCTTTCGGGATCAAGGCATGAAGGTAGGCGCCTTCCTCTTCAAGGAAGGCACCAACAGATGGTAGGCACCTTCCTCTTCAAGGAAGGCACCAACAGAAGGCAGGCACCTTCCGTATAGAGAAGGCACCCAACATACTTAGGCGCCTTCCGTATAAGGAAGGCGCCCTATACAAGGCAAAGCACCTTCCGTATAGGGAAGGCGCCCACATCCGTAGGCACCTTCCACATATAGAAGGCACCTGCCAGAGCACATGAGGAAGGCGCCTTCCTCATAGAGAAGGTGCCTCTCTATTCTTTGCCCATTGACTAGACAAAGCGACATGGACAATATTGACTGGTGCAGTTTTAGTTCTACGTCATGTAGGATAATTCTGGGAACTGCACTAATGAATGAAAATGCCAGGTGAAGCATGAACCAATCATTGAATACGTTACCATTAGGAACAACGCCCACTTTAGCAGATGTCGATCATGTTTACCAGATTGTCCTAGTTTAGTCTGTAACTAAACTACTACTGTAACTTATTTGTAATAGAAGATATGTGTGTGTGCTATATAAACACACACATACCTCTCTGATAGATATCCAAAATCAGATAGAGAATACATTTATCATTCTAAAGAAGCATTGTAATAATTCTTTTGCAATTACAATAAAGTTCGAGAGTTCCTAACTACGTATTCAGCTGGAAGGGAGCTGCTGGAGCCTAGGCCCACTCCAAGCTAGTATTCCTTCCCTTTTCTTATGCTTTCTAGATTAAGTTTCCTACTTTCATAGGTTTATTTTTTGCACTATTATTTTCACTTCTGTAGTAGGTTTATTTTCATTATGAACGTATGAATATTTATTTTCTCAGGATTTAATTATTCATACATAAATTATTGGTGTGGATGAAAGACTGACAATCCTTTAAACCCCCCAATAGTAGAATTAGTCGGACTCATCTCAAAGTGGGTATTGTGAATGATCTGATATGAGACCCTTCTAAAGTTTACGAAGCTCCCTAGGTTGACAATTTAAATGATCGGGCAAGTGACAAAATAGGAGCAAAATTAACCTGTGTTTGGCCCACAACATTTTGGCATCGTTGTCAGGGAAGCACCTCTATTAGATTAATTACAATACCTAAAAACCTTCTATCTGACTTTGTATGAGTTCTTCGAGAAGAAGAGGACCTGATGGTCGGTTCATAAAACAAAGTCCACCAAAATCTGAGACAGCCAAACATTCTGAGTTTGAACTAGATTCACCCGACTCATCACCAGCAGTCCACTGGAGTGAGGATCCTCACTTTGTGCAAAGTGCTTCCTCATCCCATCAACTAGGGGAAGAATGAACCATTGTAAACCCATTGTTTAAGAGGACACCCTCAGAGGAAGCTCTATTGTGGAAAGTTGTAGAAGATCGGATGATAACACCAGCCAATTTTAGAGCCTTGACTCAGAAAGTTTTGAATGATCGTGAGGCCATAAGAACTGCATTAGAGACCACATTTCCTAAAAAAATGGCCGACGAAGAGACTTCATCTGGCTTTAGTTTCCCGATTGAGGAAGGAGTAGGAGAAACCAAAATGAAAAACATATCCCCTGCTCACCTTCCTACCTTCAGAGGATACCCGACCGAGGACCCTGACCTATTTTTATTTAAGTTTGATGTTCTATGCAGGTCTGTGGACTATAAATATGATATACATAAGTTGAAGCTCTTTCCTTCCACATTAGATGATGCAGCTCTATGATGGTTCATTGGTCTGGGAGACAAACACATTGCCACATGGGATCAAATGAAGAGGCTCTTTTTAGAGCAATATCAAGACTTCAGGAGAGCAAGAGACTCCAGAGAGGAGGTCCTGAGCATGACGCAGAAGGAAGATGAGTCTCTTGAGGAGTACTTGGAGAGATTCAACTTCAATCTTCAATGATCTCCTCATGCGAAGCTAGCTGATAAGTCTCTTAAAAGCATATTTTTGAGAGGACTTAACAATGAATCACTAGAAGCTCTCAACATGATTTTTGGAGGTGATGTCTACCAGCACACTATGGAAGATATCCGACAATTATGTCGAAACTACTCAAGAAGGAGAGGCAAGACCACTTCTAGGACCATGAAAGTGACTACTTTGGTCACAAAAATAGAAATAGGCAATATGTTGGAAGATTTGAAAAGTGAGATGCTTTCATCTCTAGCATTATAGATGGACACACTATTGTTAGAGAAAAAGAAGCAAGAAAATGAGGCAACATTAGCTTATTTCTACCTAAAATGTAGAGGAAAGCATGCAAAGAATGCATGCTCAGAGAACAAAGTCAGAGTATGCACGGTCTGTAAGCTAAATCATAAGACCCGATTGTGCCCACAATTGCCCAGTATCAAGGAGGATGTTGATGTTATGGAAGCCTATTTTATAGGCAATCGAAGGAGTTGGCCACAACCCCCTATGGGAAATATGCCACCAGCAATGCCATCATATGGGAGAGGACCGTACATGCCACAAGGCCAGCCTCAACCACCTAACATGGGGTGGTGGGGGCTATCTCCTTGGTCTAACGCACCCCCAGGAGTGGCATATCCAAACCAATAGCCCTGGATGCAATATCAATACCCTGGGCAATAGTGGAGAGGCCAAGCTCAATGGAATCCAGCTCCATAGAATGTAGCACCAGCTCACCCCTAGAAAACCTGCCAGCCTTACCTGCAGTGAGACCTATGCAGCTACCCGCACAACCGATGACAAATCCAAACAATAGAGTAAATCAATCGGCATATAATGTAGAAGGTGAGATGTACCCGATGTATAATATTAGTTGTAATCCTATTCAACTTAGATCAGGTAGACAGCTAGGAGTAGAGACACCTCCCCTGGTAGAAGAGGAGGCAGAAGTAGAGGAAACACCTCTTATAGAAGAGGTGGAAGAAGAAGTGGTTGAGAGAACAAAGGCTCCATTTCCTAATCGGCTACAAGAATAGAGGAAATTAATGCAGCCAAAGTTTGATATTCTTTCTAGCTTGAAAAATCTCATGATGATAATTCCACTTTTTCAAGCTATCCGAGACGTCCCGATATATTCTAAAGCAATAAAAGAGATGTGCCTAAGAAATTCAGGCTAGAGAGTGACCTAGACTATTAATGTTGTGGGCAAGTTGGCCGATTTAATGATGGGCAAGATGTGTCACCCTAAGTACGTAGACCCAGGCAGCCCAGTGTTGACAGTAAAAATTGGGGGCATTCCTTGACCAATACGTTGGTCGATCTTGGTGCAGCCATTAACGTAATGCCTCAGGAGACCATGCAGAGGCTACAACTCATAGACCTAAGGCCAACCTCAATAGTTTTGTAGTTGGCTGATCGATCAACCGTAGCACCGAAAGGAATGCTGGAAGATATAATCATGATGGTCGATGCATGGGAATATCCGATCGACTTCCTGGTGTTACAATCTAAAACTAGGTTGGGTGGCTACCCACTTATCTTGGGAAGACCATGGTTGGTGATATCTGACACCTACATCAGCTTCCATGATGGGTTGATGACCATCTCCAATGGGCAGAATGTAAAAATGTTGACTATTTCACCTCCCACATAGTCCATTGATTCGTTGGGAGGGTCTACATTGACCAAGCACAAAGAGGAGGAGTTGTCCATCATCCAATCGGTGATGGCATTAGACCAAATGGAGGAGGAAGAAGATGAGGATGGCGCTATCATAGAATTCCTCCAAGGAGAGTCCTTCAGTGTTACGCCTGAGTCACCATTAGCTGGCGCCCAAGACTACCACATCCGATAGATAAATGTTGGGCCAGGAAAAATATTGAATATCAATAGTGGGTTGACCCCCACATAGCTAAGGAAGGTAGAAGAACTCCTGGTTAGACACCAATGGGCATTCGCATGGGATTACTCGGATATGAAAGGTATCAGCCCAAAAATCTGCACCCATCGGATATACCTTGAAGAGCAGGTGACTCCAAGTAGGCAGCCACAAAGAAGAATGAATCCGGTAATGAAGGATATTGTCAAGGTAGAATTGCAAAAACTCTTGTCAGCCAGATTCATATATCCAATTTTTGATAGTGAGTGGGTATCACCGCTAGTGGTGGTCCCCAAGAAAAATGGGAAGTGGCAGATTTGTGTAGACTACAGGGCATTGAACAAAGTGACCAAAAAGGATCACTTCCCACTCCCATTCATTGATCAGGTCTTGGATACACTTTCGGGGTGGAAGTACTTCTCCTTCTTGGATGGATTCAGTGGATACAACCAGATCTAGATAGGAGAAGAAGACCAGGATAAAATGACTTTCACCTACCCTTGGGGAACGTTTGCTTATTGGTATTACCTTTCGGGCTATGCAATGCACCTACCACCTTCCAGAGGGCGGTGCTCAACATATTTTTAGATATGATAGGAGATGCGGTTGAAGTGTACATGGATGACTTCACCATTTATGAAGAAACCTTTGATGAAGCAATGACGAACCTGGAAAGAGTGCTCGAAAGAAGTGAGGAAAATAATTTGTCCCTTAGTAATGAAAAATGCTTTATAATGATGCAAGAAGGCATTGTATTGGGACACCATCTCTCCATGGAAGGAATAAAGGTTGACAAAAGAAAAATAGAGGTCATCAAGGACCTACCCAGCCCCACAACATAGCGAGAGGTGAGAAGTTTCCTCGGATCTATCGGGTACTACCGACGATTTATCATCGACTTTAGCAAAATTGCAAGACCACTGCACACTTTATTGTCTAAGGACATGGAGTTCAACTGGATGGAAGACTATGAAAGAGCATTTTAGTCACTCAAAGAAAAGCTAATATCTGCACCTATTCTAGGGGACCAAATTGGGCTATACCCTTCCACATCTATTGTGATGCTTCCAACAATGCGATTGGAGCAGTCCTCGGATAGAAGGATGGCGAGGAATTTTATGCCATCTACTACGTCAACAAAAATTTGGTAGGGGCTGAACTCAACTATATAGTGATGGAGAAGGAATTCCTTGTGGTTGTGCATGCCATAAACAAATTCTACCATTATATTATCGGATACAAGGTGTTCATCCACACGGACCATGCAACTATCAGATATTTAATGAGCAAACTAGCTATTGGTGGAAGAGTTATAATATGGCTTCTACTACTATAGGAGTTCGACATAACGATAGTTGACAAGCTCGATAAGGACAATGTTGTAGCAGACTTCCTATCTAGATTGACACCAATAGATCATGCGATAGTGGAAGACCAATTTTTGGATGAACATTTGTTCACCATCAATGAGCAAACATCATGGTATGTAGACATAGCCAATTACTTAGCCATCGAAAGAACCTCGCCCGCTCTCTCCTTACGAGAAAAGTAGGTGGTAGTAGAGAAGAGTACCTCCTTTTTATGGGTTGATGGTCTCCTATTCAAAATAGGACGTGATCAAATTATAAGGAGGTGTGTAGCAGAGCAAGAATTCTTAGATATACTCAAAGCTTGCCATGATGAACCATGCGGGGGACACTTTGTGGGGAAGTGGACCACCTATAAAATCCTACAGGCTAGGTATTTTTGGCCCACTCTATTTAAAGATGCGGCCGCCTATGCTAGCAAGTGTGATGAGTGCCAAAGAATGGGTAGACCAACCCATCGAGATGAGATGCCCCTTCAACCGCAAGTGCATCTAGAGCCCTTCGATAAGTGGGGCATGGATTTTGTGGGACCAATTAATCCACCCTCAATAGGAAGGAGATTTATTTTAGTCTGTACAGACTACGTCACCAAGTGGGTGGAGGTTCAAGCACTAAGGGATTCAAAGGAAAAATGGTAGCTGACTTCTTATTTGCTCAAATTTTTACATGATTTGGGGTCCCTAGAGAAATAACAATAGACCAAGGACCTCAATTTACCTCCAAGTTGATCGAGGAGTTGATGAAGCAATATCATATTTGACACAACAAGACTACGCCCTACCACCCATAGGAAAATGGGCAAGTGGAGGTGATGAATAGAGAGATAGAGAATATCTTGATGAAAACCATGCAGCAACATAGAAAATATTGGGCTACATGGCTTTCGGAGGTAGTATGGGCGTACAACACTACGTGGAAGTCGACCATCGGCTTTACACCCTTCCATATGGTCTATGGGAAGAATGCAATGATGCCCATTGAGTTTGAAATTAAGACATTAAGGACTGCTTTAGAATTAAATTTGAGCTTGGAAGAAGCTCAAAAAGAGAGGATTCGATAGCTGAACCAGCTGGACGAATTCATAAGGGATGCTCTACATAGAACGAAGATCATACAAAAGCAAAGAAAAAAATGGCATGATCGACACATCAAGCTGAAGCAGTTCTAGGAGGGAGATTGGGTGCTCTTGTATGATTCTAGGTTCTAGGAAAGGAAGGGCAAATTAATGCAGATATGGATGGGACCGTATGAAGTGGTAGAGCTCATCAAGAATGGTGTTGTGCATGTTAAGACTATTGATGACAGCAACATTGTATTGACAGTGAATGGCCACCGACTACGGCCCTATAGCACATCCAAAAATTTACTGGTAGAGTCTAGAATAGGCATGGGGGAGACCCCATCCTTGTAATCTAGACCAAACTCTCAGCAAGTAGAATGGTGGACATGGGAGTGTCCACCAAAATCAGTTAGTTTAGGTTTGTTTTATTTCTTATGATGTGTTTTGTAGGGATGACGCCCGCATGCAAGTTGCAGGCATCCTAGTAGAGGGCCTACCAGGCACGGAATGCATCTAACTGCCTATAGTTTTCTTTTCTTTTTGTTTGCTTTTGTAGGTGGAGGACCTATCAGCTCAAAAAATAGGTATCTAGGAAACCAGGCCTGAACCGACTCAGCACCCCGACACCTACGCACGTAGCTTAGAAGCAACATCTATCCAAGCTTGGATGAAGGCAATAAAACTCTCCTCGAGGGAAAATCGCATGCTAGGCCCGGTAGGAGGTTGCTGCGGTAGTATGAGGGAAGTCTGAGAAGGCTTGATCACCCTTGCCCAGATGATCATGACATGCTACTGAGAAAAATGCCTTGCAGAAGGCCTTCCTCTTCAAAGAAGATTCCCCACTTGAGAAACAATGCCTTCCTCCTCGGAGAAGGTGCCTAACTGAGGTGGACGGTGTCACGGGAAGAAGGTATCAAGCTAGAGGTAAGGCACCTTCCTTATAAAGAAGGTGCCACTAGAAATAAGGTGCCTTCCTTATAGAGAAGCCACCCCACAAAAATAAGGTGCCTTCCTTATAGAGAAGGTGCCCCATAGAAATAAGGCACCTTCCTTATAGAGAAGGTGCCCCATAGAAATAAGGTGCCTTCCTTATAAAGAAGGCACCCAATAGAAATTAGGTGCCTTCCTTATAGGGAAGGCACCCAAAGAAGGAAAGAGTTCCTAAAAAAAAGAAAAAAAAAAAAAAAATGATGATAAAGATCAAAGCACCTTCCATTCCAAGAAGGTGCATCCAATTGAAAGTGCCTTCCATAGTGGGAAGGTACCATTCTTCAAAAAGTTCCTTCCATGGTAGGAAGGCACCATTTTTTCAAAGAAGCACCTTTCGTAGTGGGAAGGCACCATTCTTCAAAGTGCTTTCATGGAGAAGGTGCATGTTCAAAGAAGTGCCTTTCGTAGGGGAAGGCGCCATTCTTCAAAAGTGCCTTTCGTAGCAGGAAGGCACCATTGTTCAAAAAGTGCCTTCCATAGTGGGAAGGCGCCATCATTTAGAAGCACCTTCCACAATAAGAAGGCACCGACTGGAAGAAGCACCTTCCACCTAGGGAAGGCACCATTCATTTAAAGCACCTTCCACATCGGGAAGGCACCAAACAACACCTTCCACGTACAACCCTCACATGCGCCTCGATGCGAATGATGTCAACATGGTTGGGCAGCAGCAGATTACCACCATCACTCCACGTGATGGAAATCTACCCCGATCAAAAATTATGCAAAGTTACGGGGTGAGATCCTCATGCACGCCTCAAGATTGATGGACAGACGGTTTTTCCAAAACCAATCAGGAGCTTGTCTATGACATAGAACCTCGAACGATGCAACAACGAAGTCCAGAGTAATCCGCACATGTGAAATACCCATCCTCCATGTCACAGGCTGACAAATCACTACCCTCCATGATGCATGAAGCATCCAATCAGGTACGCACATAATTTTTAATTAAATTTTTATATAATATTTTATAAATTATGCAGTACCAAAAAATAGCGCCGCCATAAAAATCATGCACCCCCCATGGCCGAAACATCATGCCAACATTGTGGCTCGAGAGGCGTACCTCACCAACCCTAGAATTGAATGCTAGGGTTAGGCACCTTCCTTATAAGAAGGCACCTTCCTGAGGGCGTAAGGTAAAAATAGAAGAATAGTTAGGGAAGGCACCATGGGAGGATGATCGAAGAACCACGCCATCAAGAAAAATGAGCCGAGTGATACAGAGGGAATCAAGGGGCAGTGAGAACCCAATTCGAAGTCGAAGGGTGGCTCGAATACTGTATCCTGGTCTATCAGAACCAGGATATGGAGGTAGCTAAGGAATTTGCTACCTCCTTGAGGGGAGACGTAGCTCAGGTGTGCGAAAGAGAAATTCTAGTCACCCTAAAATATATCTCCCAGGTGACTGGCTTGCCTCTCATAGGTGAGTGCACATACAAGGGTGACATGTTGAAACAATGCACCGACTTGCTATTGCTAGGAGAGAATGTGTAGGTAGAGAAGGAGGGGCTACCAAAAATTTGACTCCCCATGAACCTACGAAAGTTGTTCAAGCAAATTGCTCACTTTTTCACATGCATCGAGAAATATTCACACCTACATGTTAACCATGTGCAGTTCTTAAATCACCTAGTGCATGGGAGGAAGATGAACATGCCCTTCTACCTAGAGAATGCCCTAAAGGAGGAAGTGACTCGATACCAGAGGGGTGCACCTTCCACCTTGGCCCACCATGGGCTGATATCGATGCTGGTTCGCCATGCAGAAGCACAAAGAGAAGATTCCCATGCAGAGGGAGATGGTAGCCAGGAAGGGCAAGAAAATTCTATCATCGAGGTAGAGGAAGATGAAGAAAGCCCCACAAAAGAGAGAAGAAATCGAGCAATTGTCATTGCCTAATTTTGGGGAAGAAAGAGGGCACTCACCTTTGCCCAAATTTATAGAGGAAGAGGTATGACTTACTAGTAGTAGAGCCGAATTACGACAACTGGAGCCAGTTCCCGGGAGGAAGCACCTATGGCATCTCCTCCTATCATCATCAGAAGAAGAGGATGTGGAGGCTGGTCTCGTAGCCTAGACCCTCCAGGAGTTGACCAACTGGAGCCCATAGGACCTTGGGACTTCTATGGGCGTTAATCAAGAAGTTGACGTGGCCCTAGAAGAGGCCTTGGAATGGCAGACCGAGTGTTGGATGGCCCAAAAAATATTGGAAGATTGCCAAACAATGCATGGGAGGAGTCGGAGGAGCAAGCATGGAGAATAGCTCAGCTCGAGTAGCTGGTCCAATAGTTGTAGGAGGAGAATCAACAATTTTAGGCCAAGGAGATGGAGAAAAGGGATGCGTCGACTCAGACCGATTGGGCGATTGAGGTCTCGATGAACTCCCCGACCTCATTAGAAAGAGTATACTCTTCAGGGGAATTCTACTCGGATGCCCGATAAAGTAGCCTAAAAGTAGGGGAGAATTCCTCTATTTTTGAGGTTAATGGGGGAAGCAGCCCAATGGAGCCCCCTATTATAGACCTGAGCGACACAGAACCTGGTGTGGACCAATAGCCATAGATTGAGCCCGAGGTGAAGGAAGAATTCCCTAGACCCAAAGAAAGAAGGGTCAAAGGACCTACGGGGTCAGCACCAGAATGACCGAAGAAAGAAGGGACAACTTTGGGGACATCAGAGCCAGTCCCTGACAACAAAGAGACACCCATCGGGAAGGAGGAAAGACCCCCTGTTCGAGCTACCACACTTTCTACAAAGGCCAAGGGAAAAAGGCCTATGGCTTGAAAGAAGGTGAAGGTGACCTTCACCAAACTGATCGAGGATGAATGGGACATGCAGCCATTCATCGAGAGGTAGGAGAGGTTCAAGCAGTTGCTAAAAGACATGGAAGTAGCAAGTGAGGCTAGGAAGTCAGCCTCTAGGGTCTAGGGAGACCCGGGTATTTGTGTTAACCCGATGAATGATGATCAATTCTAGGAGATTTATGGGTCATCCCGTGGATGCCCCTCAAAAATACGAAGATATTTTGAGATATGGGGGGTATATGGGCCTAAGTTAGAAGCCACTACCATTGCAAGAGAAAATGCAGGGCTTACCCCTGAAGCAGCCCAATTACACAAGGCCCAGGTAGTCCGACTCAGGAGGGATAATTCTGACATTCCTCTTGCAGTAGTCAGACCTCTAGATGTTGACCTATGGCAAGCTGTAGAAGCTGCATTTTAGGCAGTAGGAACTACACTGGCCATACCACCTCTAGGAGTAGCTAGGGTGGGAACCTCAAATAGGTGGAGCCAGTGAATCGAGCAGAGGTAGACAACCGTAGTAGTTGCCTGCCCCACCACTACAGCTCTACGTAGAAAATAGAAGACCGCACCTCCCGATGTCGGTCAAAAGAAGAAGCAGCCATAGGCCGTAGGTACAACCAAAAAATGATGACGATGAAGAGAATGAAGGGCTACCTATAGTTTTGATGCCATGAGGGTATGGCATATGTTAGGCATGGGGGGATGATGAGCCTAAAAAATGCTCATATTTTGTATAGGTTTCATCGATTATTATGCGGTAATATATTAGGAACTGTGTACTTTTATGAATGATTATATAATTATTTAATAGAATTATGTGTGTTATCTAATTTGTGTGTTTTAGTGTGTTTTTGTGGAAATGTAGTTGGTTTTGATAGATTTGGATCAGTCGAGGTCTTTCGTGGACCTGGCACTCTATTTCTTTCGGGATCAAGGCATGAAGGTAGGCACCTTCCTCTTCAAGGAAGGCACCAATAGATGGTAGGCACCTTCCTCTTCAAGGAAGGTACCAATAGAAGGTAGGCGCCTTCCATATAGAGAAGGCGCCCAACATACTTAGGCGCCTTCCGTATAAGGAAGGCGCCCTATACAAGGTAAAGCACCTTCCATATAGGGAAGGCACCCACATCCGTAGGCACCTTCCGCATATAGAAGGCACCTTCTAGAGCACATGAGGAAGGCACCTTCCTCATAGAGAAGGTGCCTCTCTATTCTTTTCCCATTGACTAGACAGAGCGACGTGGACAACATTGACTGGTGCAGTTTCAGTTCTACGTCATGTAGGATAATTCTGGGAGCTACACTAATGAATGGAAATGCTAGGCAAAGCATGAACCAATCATTGAATACGTTACCATTAGGAACAATGCCCACTTTAGCATATGTCGATCACGTTTACTAGATTGTCCTAGTTTAGTCTGTAACTAAACTACTACTGTAACTTATTTGTAATAGAAGATCTGTGTGTGTGCTATATAAACACACACAGACCTCTCTGATAGATATCTAGAATCAGATAGAGAATACATTTATCATTCTGAAGAAGCATTGTAATAATTATTTTGCAAATACAATAAAGTTCGAGAGTTCCTAACTATGTATTCAGTTGGAAGGGAGCTGTTGGAGCTTGGGCCCACTCCAAGCCAGTATTCCTTCCCTTTTCTTATGCTTTCTAGATTAAGTTTCCTGCTTTCATAGGTTTATTTTCTGCACTATTATTTTCACTTCTATAGTAGGTTTATTTTCATTATGAACGTATGAATATTTATTTTCTCAGGATTTAATTATTCATACATAAATTATTGGTGTGGATGAAAGACTGACAATCCTTTAAACCCCCCAATAGTAGAATTAGTCGGACTCATCTCAAAGTGGGTATTGTGAATGATCTGATATGAGACCCTTCTAAAGTTTACGAAGCTCCCTGGGTTGACAATTTAAATGATCGGGCAAGTGATAAAATAGGAGCAAAATTAACCTGTGTTTGGCCCACAACACAAGTCTCAATAGCTATTGAAGCTACTTGCCTTGATAAGACTTATTCCAGATGGAATGATTCTACCTTAAGTCATGATTATGTTATAAAAAAATTGAGTGGTTGAGTAGTGACAACTGGGGTTGTTACAGTGTGAAAACCCTCACACTATTTGGGTAAGTTGATCAATTGACCTTCATAGGGAGATGTCCCACAATGAATAGTTTGAAACCTTTTTGATGATATCTAAGTTGGGCCTTGCTATTGATAAAATTTAGTGAACCTTTTTTATGATAACTAAATAGGATCCATAATAGGAGGATCAAACCTATTGGCAATTTGAGTTATTTTATGTTGTCATTGATGTCATATGGATCATTGATGTCACATGGATCACATTGAGTTTTGGTGGCAAAAGCACTTCATAAATAATCATTTATGATATTTTGGAGAACGTGGATATATACAGGTTTTTTATGAAAACCAAGGTAGGCAAAATAAAAGGTTTTATTTTAAACTATGGATGGCAGATTTGAAATGGGTTTTTATTAAAACCCAATTTGGATTTTTGTTTCATCGAAAAATGTGCCCCGGTGATGGAGATATTTAATTTTAAATATTTAGTTTAAATTTTAAATTATTTAAAATTTTAATTTTAATTTTAAAATTAAAAACAAAAGTAATCTACCAACGTCATTGAATATGAGGGAGAAAACTATATAAAAGGGTGCCTAAGGTTTATTAATCCTAGGCTTGTGCTCGTGAATTAATGTGATTATTGGAAAGTGAAAAGAGCTCATGCAAAAGAGGGTTAAGTGATGAAAGTGAAGAATAAATCAGACGTCGTGTGAAACCCTCGTCACTTTGGGTAGTGTGGCACATTGGCAATTGGATTTTGTCTAATGCAAGTGGTAGAATGAACATCAAGGTTTTGAATCCCCTTGGCTGCGTTAGAAGGCATTGGAAGAAATAGTGCACAAAGATTTTTTGGTTTGCGTGAGAGGGAGGAGTGTTTTGAAGCACGTGGTGCCTTTCCCTCCCAAACGAGCCTGTAGCTCGTACGACAGCTTGTCCGTGATTAAGGCACTAAGCAAGAAGGTGTCGAGGGATCGAATCCCATCAAGGAAAAAGGCAAGTTAATATTTGTTTTGATATTTTATTTTTCTAAAGTTTCCCTAGGAGAAATAAGGGTTGTGATGCACTTTAGGAAAAAGAGAGATTTCTGGTGATTTTCCTTTTGGAAGTATATCATATTATATATCGTTGGAAAGCTTATTTTGAGGGCTATTTGATTAAATTTATTAGAGGTAGAAATAAGGTTTTTATAAAGATATATTTCTGATTTTGTAAAGGGCTTCAAAAGTGAAGGTTGCTTTGTTCTTTTTCAAAGGGGATTAATTCTTTCATGAGGGGACATGGTGTATTTTATTGAGTAGGAGTAATAAGGTATTATTTGGATATTATTATTGTGTTATTATCAAGATATATAACCCTTATTTAAAGTTGAAAAATAAATTTTGTTGAGTGTGGCAGATTTAGTGGAAAACTAATAAGTCATCAAAAAGGTATGAGCAATATTCTCCGTTGACTTTGTTTATGGTGGTTGATTTCTGAAATATCATTGGAGAGAAAAGGATCGATTGTGGTTTCCTTTTTGAAAGTGGTTGGTTAAATGCTTCAAGGTTTTATGTTTGAGATTTGTGATTAAACCTCATTTTATAAGCATTGTTGTTGAAGCCCATTGCTTGTACAAAGAACTTGAACTTGAGTTAGAGGAGAACATGAGTATCATTGTTATGTGAGAGTTATTGTTGAGTATTTTTTGAAACATTTTGAGTTGATTGATTCATGCTTGAACTAGGGTTTGTGAGAAAAATTTGTTCCTTAAGTTGATTGGTTGAGTTGAGTTGATTGATCCTATTCAAGGGAGTGTGTGAAGTGGTTGTTCAAGTTCCATGAAACAAACTTCTATATTCTGATTTGAGTTGAGAAATAAATTGAGTTTGTGAATAGAACATATTGAGTCTCTAACAATTCTCTTTATGCTTCTATAATATTGAGCTGAGTTGATATTGATTTGATTTGAGTTGAGTTGATATTGATTTGAGTTGAGATCATTGTGGATCATTGTTGTCATCCATTGAAGAGTGCATTGCCATTCATTGTTGAGTTCATAATTGAGCCTTGCCTTCATAGATTTGTGGATGAGATTTGAGTGCTACTTGAGCATGTTTTATTGAGCCTTTGAGAAGGCTTTTGGGACAAATTTTTGGACATATTTGAGGCAACTTTTGTGCATGATTTATTGAGCCTTTGAGAAGGCTTTTGGGATAGATTTCTAGACATATTTGAGGTAGCTTTTGTGCATGATTGATTGAGCCTTTGAGAAGGCTTTTGGGATAGATTTGTGGACATATTTGGGATAGATTTGAGCAAGTTCTTTGTGATATTGCTAAGAATAGTTGAGCAAGTTCTTGGTGAGCTTGTTGGAGAAGATTTGAGCAAGTTCTTGGTGAACTTGTTGGAGCATATTTTGAGCAAGTTCTTGGTGATCTTGCTAAACATATTTGAGCAAGTTCTTGGTGAGCTTGTTGGAGTAGATTTGAGCAAGTTCTTGGTGAGCTTGTTGGAGCAGATTTGAGCAAGTTCTTGGTGAGCTTGTTGGAGTAGATTTTGATCAAGTTCTTGGTGAGCTTGCTAAACAAGTTTGAGCAAGTTATTGGTGAGCTTGTTGGAGCAGATTTGAGCAAGTTCTTGGTGAGCTTGTTGGAGCAGATTTTGAGCAAGTTCTTGGTGAGCTTGCTAAGTATATTTGAGCAAGTTCTTGGTGAGCTTGTTGGAGCATATTTGAGAAAGTTCTTGGTGAGCTTGCTGGAGTAGATTTTGAGCAAGTTCTTGGTGAGCTTGCTAAGCAGATTTGAGCAAGTTCTTGGTGAGCTTGTTGGAGCAGATTTGAGCAAGTTCTTGGTGAGCTTGCTGGAGCAGATTTTGAGCAAGTTCTTGGTGAGCTTGCTAAAGCAGATTTGAGCAAGTTCTTGGTGAGCTTGTTGGAGCAGATTTGAACAAGTTATTTGTGAGCTTGTTGGAGCAAATTTTGAGCAAGTTCTTGGTGAGCTTGCTAAGTATATTTGAGAAAGTTCTTGGTGAGCTTGTTGGAGTATATTTGAGCAAGTTCTTGGTGAGCTTGCTGGAGAAGATTTTAAGCAAGTTCTTGGTGAGCTTGCTAAGAATATTTGAGCAAGTTCTTGGTGAGCTTGTTGGAGAATATTTGAGCAAGTTCTTGGTGAGCTTGCTAGAGAAAATTTTGATCAAGTTCTTGGTGATCTTGCTAATAATATTTGAGCAATTTATTGGTGAGCTTGTTGGAGCATATTTGAGCAAGTTCTTGGTGAGCTTGCTAGAGCAAATTTTGAGCAGGTTCTTGGTGAGCTAGCCAAAGTAAATTAATGGATTGCCTACATGAGCAGATTAGTGGTTTACCTACTTGAGCAGATTAGGATTTCCTATATGAGCAGATAAATGGATTTCCTACCTGAGCAGATTAGTGCATTACCTTGCTGAGTGGATCAATGGATTTCCTACCTAAGCAGATCAGTGGATAGCCTATATTTGAATAGATCAAAGTAATCATCTATATTGGGATAAGGATTCCTATTTATTTGTAAGATATTATAAGGAGGTTATCTTGTGGACTACCCTACATTGGCGAAACCACGTTAAATCTTGTGTCTCAATTATGTGTGGTGATTTATGTTCTTTCTTACTATTGCTATCTATGTCATTAATACACACTTCTATATTTGGTTATTGCAATTAAGGACACTAATTGATATTGGTTTGGGAAGAAATTAAAAATTGGGTGCTATATTGTTCACCCCCCCCCTTCTTAGTATAATATTATGTTCTTCAAAACCAAAAATCATCTATAGTAAAATCATTAGGACTCAACATAATTTGCATTAGTTTGGGTAAGCAACCTCTAGCACCTTATGTGTCATATATTTACCATATATCTAAGTATATGCTTAATAGTGGGGGATGGCAGGAAGGGAACTAGGAGCTAAGGGAAGGAGATGGAACCTTGCAATGAATCTATTCTAGTGGATGTCAAATGACATATACTTCCCCACATTCATAAAAAAGGCTACTACGATGAAAGTCTCTTTGTGTCAATAAAAAAATTTATTGAATTACTAGCAAATAAACACACATGAAAATATCTATAAAAAAAAAAATCTTTGGCCACAAGGCAGAAGTTGGTATGGACAAAAGGGGAAGAAATTTCAAAGCATAAAAAAGGCATAAACTTGAAGTTATAAATAAGGAGGAACAATCAGGAGTTTTGATAAGAATCGGCAAAAAATAAAATTCCAATAAGAATGTCTGATGGAATAAATTATTGGAACTTAAAAAACTCCTGAAGAAAAATAGCAATCCAAAGTCTCGATAGAATAGATAAAAATCCAAGATGTCATGGGTATGGACCTCAAGGAAAAGTTTTATAAAGACAAGCAGTTTTAGATGGAGACAAGCACATCAATACCAAGGAGGAAGTAGATGATAGTGCATGAATTTCTAGAAAAAGTAAATGGAGAGATATAATATACCATTATGAATAAAAATGGTTCATCTACCAGGAACATTTTGACTCAAAAAAACAAGTAAAATTAGGTGAACTATTAATGACAAAGGAATGGGAACCTACAACCATGAAAACTACTAACTAATAGAAAAAATGGTTGAAGGCAACCTCATTCAATATTCAAAATACTCCAAAAAGTATAGCCAAGAAGTTAAATCATCCCTAATGTTTTGAAGGAAACATTTCCCTATTGTAATCTATAAATAGTTGTAGATTTGGTTATAGAAAGGATCAACAAGTTTGCAATATTTTATAGGATTTCCCTTCATTGTTTTTGTAAAAATAGTCAACTCTTGAGCGACTTGTGGGTAATATCAAACCCCCACTCCTAGCACAATATTTTTAAATTTTTGTTGGCATATATATATACAAGAGCCTATGTCGATTTTATGGTATAGATATTTGTGGTCTCTTGATGACCTGTTTCTATGTGTATGTATGTGTTTGTGACTTTCTACTTATTTTGGATTTTATTAAGTGTATGCATGTTTGAGGGGCCTATGTCTATTTTTAACTAGTTATTTTTCATTGGCTCTCTTTTAAGACCTACCTCTTTATGCATGCCTATAACTGGTAACTCTCATCTATACTTCACTGTGTCAAGGAGATAAAGTATTCACTGTTAGCACATAACATTCAAAAATGTTTTTGAAATAAGATATTAATATATATCTTGGTACATTGCCACCCCTTTTATTTTGTTGAGTTTTTTATTTTATCTCTTAAACCCCTCTTTCCTTTTTTGATTCCAAGTAAACCTTGAAGATACATCCTAACAAGGAATTAGCCTTGATAAATTTTCCCAAAGACCCCCGATTGAGTTGAACCCTATGCTCTTAGTTGTGTCCCTGCTATATCACTCCCCATGATGAATTATTGCCCTACTAGGGACACTCAAATATGACAATAGATACTACATTGTTAGTTCATGGTCATGAGATTCATAGTGTTAGAATTTGTGATCACAAGAAGTAAAGTCTAGGTTCAGTGCCTTGCTTTAAGAGGTGAATAGCTCTATGTGTTACTATTCACTTATTGGTTAATATAATATGATTGTTACTAATCCAAATTATTTGATATACTTGATGGATTTTGTAGTTGGATGTATTTTCCAAACTCTTGTTTGCACCATGGAGTCATTGTCATTGTGAAATAAGATGTAATATATTATCGCAATATTATCTAGTTATTGAATTCTTTGCCCTATTGATAATTGATGTAACAAGAGGAAATATTAAATTTATTACATAACCTAAATAATGTGATTGAGTGTTAATAGTGTAGACACCCAAAAGTCACACATTGCTATACCTACGTACTTGTAGATCCTTTTGGACACTTGTAGGTTTACATAGGCAATCCTAGATACCCCTAGGCTATCGTAGACTAGCATAGACTATTGTAGATCCTCCTAGACATGTGTAGATTATTGTAGTCATGTGTAGTCATGCGTAGACGATGTAGTCATGTGTAGTCATGTGTAGATCATCATAGATTATCGTAGCATTGCATAGACTTCCACACACCACTTCACTAGATTTTAGGTCCAAAACCCTAATAAGCTACCAAAATCACATCACAAACATCTCCCATACATTGGGATACCTTCCATCAGCTTCCCAAGGTGATACATAGCCTCATTGCACTTAATTAAGGCCCCCATGGGGCTATTAATTAGCAAAAGTATTAATTAAGTCAATTCATAAATCTAATTTTAAGTTGACTTCACTTAAAGTCCACTTTTAGGGTTAAAATGATTAATTAGGTCCCTAATCCCTAATTAACCCTAATTACTCCCTCCCACATGTGTGTGCACAATATTAGTTAGGATATTTTAGGAAACCCTAATCTAACCCTAACTTAACCTAGGGACCACCTAACCCTAGTTAGACCTAATATCTCCTCACACATGTGTGAGGATGAGATATTTCCTAGAGGGAATGTGAGGAAGCCACCTCACAAACCCTAACCTAACCTCTATGGGACCTCACCCTAGGGCTTAGTTCCCTTAACTACCCCCCTACACCTTGGGTTTTCCTATAAATAGTGGGCCCAAATCCTCATCCAAAATCTCTCTCCAACTATGTCCTAAGCATAGAAACTCTGCCAAAATGCATGCAGAAGTACTAGCCAAGCAGATCTGAACCAAAAAAGTCGAAGTACAACAACAATCCAACCCTTCCACCAAAGGATTTCTTCAAAAAAGTAGTTATAGTCTGATTCACCCCCACCCCACGAATCTAGCACCAGTTCACCCCTTGGGTGGCAAATTGGGTTTACAAGACCCAAATTGACCTAAATTTGGGAGGTAAGCTTTGTTTTACATTTTTATATGCTTTAGTATCATTTATTTCAATTTTCAATATGTTTTCATGGTCGATTTGTCCTTATTACGAAGGGGCTTGACTAAGGCAAGCCCCCTAACTCACTAACCCCTTTTTGTAGGTTTATTGCAGAACTAAGGAGGGAAAACAACCACAAATTACAACCCCATGGTGGTACGCAAGCCCATATACACTAAGGAACCTAAAAAGAAGGCATCAGGCCTATTGTAACGTTTATGAAAAGAAAGGATAAGAGGGGAATTTGCCCCCATTGTAACCTATGCACTCTTTACATGAATAAAAATACATTTCCCTGAATAGCATGTGTCTTTATGTGTTGTTTGATCAAATGCATTATTTTTAGCCATTTTATTCTGGCACGCCCGATGGGACCCCCACAACGGATAGTGTTAGATTAACTAGTTTTATGAATCTGACATTATTATCTATTTTTATGTTTTTTATAGGTATCGTATCTGACTTATATAGAGACATAAAAAGCCCTGGGAAGCATATTAGGCCTTCAAAATAGAGATATGAGGCCTCTAAACCTGATTCGCCCCCCGCCCTACAAACTAGATCTCAATTCACCCCTTGGGTGGTGAATTCAACTTACGAGCCTCAAAAACCCCCAAAAGTGCACGAGTGAGCAACAGAAGGGTCAAACAGACCATTTAAAGCATCAAATTCTAAGTATTTTTCTTTTTGTTCTCTATTTGCTAATTTTTGTATGCATAAAATCTTTACTAGTCAAGGAGAAATATCTAGTAACAAATTTACCCTTTCTTCACATTTCCACTTAGTTTAACTATTGCTACAATTACAGAACCTGTAAAAATTATAGCAACTTTAAATTTCAATATTTCATGTAAATTTATTATATCCCCTTTTCTAGTTTACATGCATAAATGCCTTGTGATTGCTTGTTTATACTTGTATAAATGTTCATCCTAATTAATTTATGTTATCACACATGCCGAGGGTCACATAAACCTCTTCTTTCACACTTTTGCATTGCATGTTTCTATGCTTTCAAAAATAGAGTTAAATTATTTTTCTAAAAGCATTTAGGATTAGATTCTTTCTTTATAAAATGCATTTATTTCTAACCCTTTGCTTTTGAAAAATGCATATAGGGCTAGATTTCAATTTGAAAAGGCAATTAGTTAAATTTCCTACTTTACATTACATCGATAGCAAAACAAAAACCCACACACATGCACGTGGTACTGAAAACAAGTGGTGAGATTGGATTTCATCCCCAATCCATCACTCGAGACTGGTGTCGGTGGAGTTTTACCCTCCACTAGCTCTCACCCCCTAGACACCTAGCATCCCCACATGAGTGGTTTTCTGGATCTCATCATCGAAAAACCCCCCACTTTTGAGATTGGGCTTCTGGATTTCATCACTAGTAGTTACCTTCGGAGTGGGATAGGATTAGATGCCTTCATCCACAAGGCTAATATAATTCATGGACATGGTAACTATCATTATTGACTAAGCCTATCCGAGGGTGAAGTGAAAGCATGGGGTACGCCAACCATGCCTAGCATATCATAGATAGTGCCACCTCTTCTCATAAGAGGATATAGCAAACTCACTTTAGCATAGTGGGTTCCCCCCTTTTAGGATATCATTTTACTGTGCCTTCCATACAGGTCACCATTCACACATTGTGATATCATTCTATTCTATGCATATTTGGGTGTTGTAGGAGGTTTGATATCGATGACATTCCCGATTTGCTAGAGTATTCACTCCACTACCCATGATACTACTTAGGAGGTATCAACATCAAAACACACAAAAATGAACAAAACACTTTTATTTTTAGCATTTAGAATTGATTCTGGTCTACCATTGTTTGCATGATCATAGACCGGTCTCAACACATTACACCACATACTATTTTTCCATACATAGCACGTCACTTGCTTCACACTTATATTAGACATAGTTGAGTCTACATCACACAGGGTTTATTTCTAAACCCCTTTACACATGCTGCTATGTCTGTGGTCACCCATAGTAGAGCGTACAAGCAAGCATGCTTTATAGAGGAATTTCCTACCACCTCCTCTAGTTAGTCCACTCTTACTCCTTCGATCATGAAGGGGAAGACCATAGACACATCTGATTCACACATAGAATTTGATGTACATTTCACACACATGATGCCTTGAGATGAGATGTCCACCTTGAGTGAAGCCCTCACTACTTCACTCATAGAGGATTACCCACTCCTTTCATCCCCATCCTCACCTAATCCACCGACCATGTTCTACGACCATGTGATCTACATAGTGCCAGGACAACCTCATCCATTATTTACCATAGATGAGGAGGTCATACCTACTTCTCCCACCTTCACACACCCCTTCTTCCAAAATCTATCTCAATCCCTTTTTGAGAATGACTCTTCCCTCCTAAACCATACTCGTCCAGAGGTCACATCATTCACCCCTACCGTAGGAATGATTTCTGACCCTTCCTCTTCTACCATAGGTGCCCAAAGGCCAACCTTCCAAACTATGCAACCATAACCTCCCCTACAGGAACAACAAACACCCCTTCCAACATCATACCCATACTCTTCCCAAGAGACCCAACCATCAACATCTCAATAGCCATTCTTCATGATGTTTGAGGATTTATCGCAAGAGCCTTTTCAAACCCAAACCACCTAATATCAACAATGACAACCTCCAATCCAAACCCATTTAGGAGGGGACATAGGCACCACCTCCCATACCCAAGCTCCTACTTTGGAAGCTTACCCTTATTTTTTTGTTGCATTCCCACCTACATCTCAGGTTCCTAGAGTGTACAATGCCCAACCCTTCACCCTACCTCCACCTTCATCAACTTTTAGGATACCTCCTCCTCCTCCTTTCCAAGTGCCTATCACTAATCCTCCCTCTACCTATGAGTCAAAACCCATAGCTTATATGCCCACTTCCCTAGGCTATTCCACATAGTTTAGCTACACTACTGCCCATCCCTCAGGATAGAGACAAGTCCCAACTTTTGACATTATACCTCAATCGTCCCTACCTCTAGTAGCATTGATACCCCCACTCGCACCTACTAGGGAAACATTTTTCACACCTCCTCCTTCTTGGTCATCGCCTCCTATGGCCCAACCATTATAGCATGTCCCCACCTAGTAGGAACCTATGCCTCAATAACACACAACCCAATCACAATATTACCATCCCCAATAGACACTTGTTCCATATCCTAGTATCCCACTAGTCCCTACATCATATGCCACCCAATACCCAACTTACCAGGACCAACTAGAATAATTCCCCTCACAATATAGGGAAGAGCAACAACAACCTCATTATCCATCACATTCCTAGGCTCAACCAACCTTAGCTCAACCACCTACACCTTTAACACCTAAAATTCAACTTTTACAAGATGAAGTCAAGATGTTAAACCTATGCACAACAAGCTACGGACCATAGAAACCATCCTACGATGAACTCTGCAATGAGCCAGTTCATCCATCTATTCCTATCCCACCTTACCCTTACCGCTTTGAGATCCTAAAGTTTGACAAGTATAAAGGTAAGGAGGACCCTAGAGAGCATGTTAGTAATTACCGCTCATCTTGCTACCAACTTCATAGTAGCAATCCCCTCATGTTATGCACCTTCTCCCTCTCCCTTGTCGAACAAGCCTTAGATTGGTATAACATGCTACCATGCCATAGCCTTTATACCTTCGAGAAATTAGCAAACACCTTCCTAGAACATTTCTCCATTAACATTAAGAAGAAAACTACCTTTTCAGATGTCTACACCCTATGACAAGTTGATGACGAACCCATCACCGAGTTTGTATCCATATGGAGAGCGATCATTCATGATCTCACCCATAGCCTCCCCACTATGGAGCTAGTGACACTCTTCTCCAAGAGTTGCCACAAACACATTTCCACCTCCCTACAACTTCACCAAAGTCATACCTTTGAAGAAGCCATCTCACAAGCCAAGGTCATTGAAGACATTAAAGTCCAATCTAGAAAAATTAAGTTAAGGTCCAAACCTAACTACAATTCAAACTTTCACTTTAATATAAATATGCCTAACCAACCTTATCTACACCCTCCACAAGCCAACCAAGTGGTAGCTACTACCCTAGCACCAACACCAAGCCCACCACCTTATGTTCCACAACAACAAATATTCCAAACCAATGTGCCTCCCCCACCTAGGCCTCAATAGTCCCATGACATGCATCCATAAGGCCCACAATGTAACCTTACACCACTATTTGAACCCCTACCAACCCTTTTCCATAGGTTACAAGATGGTGGACACCTTCTTCTACCTAATATTCGACCATTAGATCCAAACATACCTAAGCCTCATGGCTACAATGAGCAACTCTATTGTCCATACCATAGATAACATGGCCATGACATCGAGTCATGTCGATATTTCTATGCTCAAGTGCAAGACTTAATCGATAAGGGCACCATCTAGGTATCAAACCCTTTAGCCCCTCAAAATCAAAACTTAGGGATTTTCTAGAATCCTCTACCTAATCATAGAGGAACCAATCCCCAAAGACCTCCAACCAATCCTCTAGGGCCACCTCACCAAGTGAATAGTGTCCAATATGATCCTCCATCATGTGGAGTGGTAGGCATGATAAACCTTACCACATGGAACCAATGATATCCATCACGTCAGACCACACCTATCATCTCCCCACCTACCCAATTTATATTTCCATAGGTCTCCCAAGCTCCTAACGTTGTACCACCTCCACCCCAAAATGTGATTACCATCCATGGTAGCCTTACCCATCAACTACGTAATGCCCCTACATGATTATCCATTTTTGATATTTTACAACAATCTCAACCCCATCGCGAGGCATTGAATGACATCCTACACTCCATAGATTTAGAAACACATGATACAAATGCTTTCATAAACTTTGTAGGGAACATCATATGATACCTCCAACCATCCATTAGTTTCCATGATCATGAGATAATAGAACTTGTAGGAGAAGGAGTGGATCCCCCTCTCCACATACAAGCCATGATCAATGACATTACCTACAAGTGGGTTCTCATTGATACGGGTTCATCCATTAGCATCATATCCATGGTAGCTCTACATCATCTACATATTTTGCCAACTCATTTTGCCACACCTTCACTTGACCTACGTGCATTCGATGACTCTATGAGACCTACGGTAGGATCTATAGTCCTGCCCATCTGGGTAGGTATCCACACCATTTCCATCCTCTTCCATATCATCCAAGGGGAGATGTAGTACAATATACTCCTTGGTCACCCATGGATCAGGGACATGCAATGTGTCCCTTCCACATTACACCATTACCTCAAGTACATCCACAATGGACTTGTCCATTATATCCCAATTGATGGAGACCCCTTTAAGTTCTACAACATCATAGACCTCCCACCAGCACCTTCCTTTTCATCCATACAACTCTTCCCTATATCTTCCCATCAGTTAGTCAAAGCATTGATATCTTCTCCTACATCCACTTCATTACCCCAATTCTCATCAAGGACAAATGCATCAGTGTCAGCACCTTTAGCACCATCATCTGTAGTGCCCAATCCCACTACCATACCCTTCTCACCTCCTAACTTATGACCACCACCACCATCCCAACCTTCATCCTCTATGAACCCACTACCGACACCGCAACTACTAGCACCACCCACATTGCACCCTACCACTTCACCTCAATCATCATCCTTGATAAAACCACCTATTCTCCCTACTCCATGTACACCTCCCCTACCTTTTCATCCATGGCCTAGGTCATTTACTTCACCATGTAGCCCAACACCAGAACCTACGCCCATACCTTCACAATTCCCACAAGCCAACCACCCTATACCAGCTACCACAATTGAATGCCATGAGTGGGAGCAATGAGCATCTTTCTTAGATGACCAACTATTACACCCTTCCACCACTACCATTAAAGAATCCTAGATTTCATCATCATCCTCTGATTCATATTTACCACCTCATTCACCAGAGCATACAACACCATGCATATCCATTTTTATGACAAACTCAGGTCCAGGGGATTACAAGGTACATGATGCCCATATACGCCCACCTATCATCCAATCTACATGAGACTTTGGCCATCCCTCAGCCTCCATGTTGACTATTGGAACCATTGTTCAACTAGGATCTCTCAATAACCACACCAACTTTGTGTATGCCGGAGTTGATTCCTCACTCCCACTTGACATATCCCCACCACCACAATCTAGCTCTTGTGGTACAATTGAGCACTTGGCCAATCCTCATTTTTCCTTATGATACCTTTGATGCTTCCATTGGTGTGGGTTTGGGCTAGGCCATTATGAGCAAGGGTTGCATGCACCCATTAACCCTCATGTTCAATCACCCACTGACAAATCTGGCTTAGGTTATCACCCAACCACCATCCATACATTAGAAGATGAGCTCCAAGATTTGTCCCTACATCCTTCTCCACTTCCAACACACACCTTGGAAGAATATATTGATATGGATATCCTAGAAGATACTTCCTCACCTAATTCCACTATCATAGTCCCCTATGACTTTTTCCAGGAAGAACCTTGTCTCGACACCACATCGTCATGTTGTGTCGATGAGTTGACAAACCAATTTGTGACACTATCCTTAAACATGCACTACCTAGAGCATGACATGGCACCTCCACCACTATCTCCAACATATCTAACAATATTCCCACCTATCCATAGGCAACTACAGAGATCATTCACTAGACCATGATCCCCACCAGTTGTCTTGCACCCTCCCCTAAGCCTCTTGAGATGCCCATATATTGTTGAGCCATCATCACTAGACTCTTCACCACCCACATCTCCTACAACATCAGTAAACATGGTGGACATGGATCTATTCTCCCCACTCCATTATATGCCTCCTCAAACCCATGATGATATGCCAAATCCCAACTTCATCGATCTCATGCATATCTCCCCCATACCAGCACCTAGAGATTTCTTGCTTTCACCACATGTCTTGCATGCTATGAATACCCCTTCATCTTCCACGCCACCTCACATATCATAGGTCCATCACACATACATTTACCTAGATGATGAATATGAACTTACCGAAGCCATCGACGACCTCCATCTTATTCCTATTCTAGAGTAGCTGCATGATGGTTCCCACATGCTCATTGAGGAAACCATAGACGTTGACATAGGTGATGATCCTGAAACTCCCCACATAGTTAAACTAGCTACCAACCTCTCACCCGAGGAGCACATCCTATTCACAAACTTCCTTCGTAGATACATTCGAGTTTTTGCATGGTCATACAAGGATATGCCAGGACTCGATCCCACCCTCGTAGTCCACAATCTCACACTTGATAAAAATGCTAAACTAGTAAGGCAAAAGTTGTGATGCATGCACCCAACCATTGCATTAGTAGTAAAATTTGAGCTCCAAAATCTTTTAGATGTAGACTTCATAGTGCCCATAGACTATCCTGAATGGGTCTCTAACATGGTCCCTGTACCCAAGCCATCCGATGAAGTTCGTGTATGCACAAAATTTCATGACTTAAACAAAGCTTGTCCCAAAGACAAATTTCCCCTACCTAACATCGACTCCCTCATTGATTCCATCACTGGCCATGAAATGATATCCCTCATGGATGGATTTTTAGGATATAACCAAATCAGGATCAACCCTACCAATCAACACAAGACATCATTCACAACCCCTTGGGGGACCTTCTACTACAAGGTCATGCCATTTGGCCTTAAAAATGTTGGGGCAACCTACCAACGTGCCATGACCTACATATTCCATGATTACATGCACAAAAACATGGAAGATTACGTAGATGATCTCATTGCAAAATCTAAAAAATGCTCGGAACATCTTGAAGATCTTCGCTAGATCTTTGACCGTTTACTTGAACACAATGTCCACCTAAACCCAAAGAAGTGTGTCTTTGGCGTTACCTTAGGAAAAATCTTAGGATTCATTATCACCCAATGAGGCATTGAAGTCGATCCTAGTAAAGTAAAATCCATCATCGAGATGCCTCCACCCACTACCCTGAAACAATTACGAAGCCTCCAAGGCAAAATCACTTCTATCTGTCGATTCATAGCACAACTATCCGATAAGTGCAAACCATTCAACCACCTCTTATAGAAGGGAGTAAATTTCAAATGGGATGATAATTGCTAGAAATATTTTTATGACATCAAAACTTACCTTATCTCACCACCCATTATGTCACCCCCTCATCCATAACTATCACTGATCCTATATATCTCTACCATAGATTTTATGCTTGGTACACTCCTAGCCTAGAAAAATATGCTCGACAAGGAGCAAGCCATTTATTACATTAGTCGTACTCTCATTAGCTACGAAGCTAGATATGGCTACATGGAAAAACTATGCTTAGTAGTAGTATTCACCACTCAGAAGCTATGCCATTACATGCTTAACCATACAACCTTTGTCATCGCTCGAGACAATCCCCTCTGGTACATGATGAACAAAAGCTATCATAACTCCCACACTGCTAAGTGGATTATGCTTTTAACCAAATTCGACCTAGAATTCATCTCCCAAAAGTCCATCAAAGGATAGGTCATCGCAGACCAACTCGTAGAGGCTCCTTTTCCAGAAGACCAACCCCTCCTCATTCAACTCCCTAATGACTCCATCGTCCACATCACCAAATATGAAGAATATGTAGAGCTAGAGATGGTAGCCAACCTCACTCTATTATTTGATGGATCTAGATGTATGCACATTGGGGGTGTTGGCATTGTCTTCTTCACACCAGAAGGTGAACCACTCCCTTTTTCATTCAAGTTGGATTTCCCTTGTACAAACAACAATGCAAAATATGAAGCCCTGATCCTCAGATTGAAATAGGTGCATTCCATGCACATAAAATGCCTCCACATTATAGGTGACTCCCTTTTAATAGTAAACCAAGTATAAGAGATATGGCAATGTAATTGCCCAATTCTCCAACAATACAAGTGAGTTGCACAACAACTCCTCTCCCAATTTGAGTGGTATGACATCAAAGCCACTCCATGATCCTCCAACCATTTTGTAGATACAATGGCCTCCTTAGGATCACTAATCCCACAAAATCCAACATCAACAACCACATCTATGATAATTCATACACTCACTCAATCTACCATATCACCCACATCCCCTAAATATGATGGTGGTATTCATGTGGTCGACACCGAGCCACATGACCCATGGTTTGCATAGATCAAAGAATATATTAAATTAGGCTTTCTACCATGCGACTTACCCCATGCTCAACATCAAGCATTTAAACAATGAGCAATCCACTACACATTATTAGGGGACATCCTTTATCACCATAACTATGATGGCATGCTTTTGTGTTGCTTAGAACCTCATGAATCTCAATGGGTTGTACAAGAAACCCATGATGGTACTTGTAGTGGCCACTTTAGTGGTATGGCCATCACTAAATGCATCCTTCACATGGGATACTACTAGCCAAAAATAGAGCATGATTATTGTGAGTATGTGAAGTGCTACATCAAATGCCAACAACATGCAAACCTCACACATCTTCCATCCCAAGCACTCCAACCTATCCAATCCATGTGGCCCTTCTCCCAATGGGACCTAGATCTTATTGGACAAATTACACCTACCTCCTCAGGTAATCATAAGTTTATCATCACTGCTATAGAATACTTTACCAAGTGGGTCAAAGCCATCCCACTTGTCCAAACCATAGGCGTAAAGATAGCAGCATTCATAACATACCACATCATATGTCACTTTGGAATACCTTCCCAAATCATCTTTGATAATGGGAAATCCTTTAAAAATAAAATTATTTATGCCCTTTGCAATAAATTTAACATCCAACATAGTTTCTCTACCCCATACTACCCATAGGGTAATGGCCAAGTAGAGGCCACAAACAAAATGATTTGCTCCATCCTACGCAAAATAGTAGCAGAATCACACCATGACTAGCATAACCAAATACCCCTAGCCTTGTGGGCATACCGTACAAGCATCCGTACCCCCACTAGGGCAACCCCATTTTCCCTTGTCTATGGGGTTGAAGCTATCATGCCCCTCAAACTTGAGATACCTTCCCTATGGGTATCCATGAAAGAATTCATCGATGACGACACCACTTGCCAAGCCCATTTAGATCAGCTTACACTCCTCGATGAACATCACATACATACCATCGAGCACACACATATCTACCAAGATCACCTTCTATCGTGCCTACAATAGTAAGGTACATCAGTGCAAATTCCAAATCGATAATCTTGTTCTCAAAGAGAACCAACAGATTACAAGTCAGCCTCACCAACAACGAGACAAGTTCACCCCAAATTGGTTGGGCCCATTCATCGTCACACACAAATATGGGTCAGGTGCTTATCGCTTGGCTAATCTGGAAGGCCTTGATGAACTTGAACCCATCAACATCCTACACCTTCATGCATTCAATGCCTAATACACATAGGCATTCACTATCACAAGCAGTATACACTGCTATGCATAAACACATTAGCTACTATGCACATCACTAAACATGCATTTCTGTTATTTTACTATTACATTATACATGCACATTTATTTACTTTTTGGTTGTCATTTATATACTATTGGTATCTATTTCTCTTTTTGTAGGATTTACATCATCCACATTCACACCAGTAGCAGTGAGACACGACAACATCTACACACATCACCATGCAGGACCCTCCACCACCACAGCTTGTACCGATCACATCGGCTGACCTAGCCCGACCACCAGTTACACTTCACACTAGGCGATCTTTACATTCTTCCCATTCAGACCATCACACCCCACCCCGATGCCTTTCCCCTTGCCATCGAGGTTCATCTTACTCACCCCGCTCTAGAGACATCCAGGTCTCCCTATCCTCTTTTGATAAAAAGGAGGAATCATCCCATCCCCAAGCACATGGGTCTCCCTCTCACCCATCTGATGATCTCAGGAACCCCTATTCACCAATGGATTCTCCCCATCACCCCCTAGGAGCCTATCACCCTCCTAATAGAGGATACACTCCTCACCCGACCCGTCCTTCATGCCTACCCACCTCACTTCCCAATGGTGAGTCCTCTTATGCCCAAGCCTTGCAAGCCCACGCTGCTCAAGCTGCCCAAGCTACCTCTACTCACATGCCTCCATCCCACACATGCACCATCATTTAGGGCCATCTCCTATGCCACCCGTACTCTAGACACCACCTTCACCCCTATGAGGCTTACCCTCTCAGCAAGCCTCACAATCCCCAAGGCCATTCCACTCCTCCCCATCATCATCATGACCTCCTCCATATTCTCATGCATACCAGGCCACTCCATACACATTAAGGTCCCGATCACCACCTTCATCGATACTATCGCCACCACACCACGACATACAATATCTCTTTTCCTACATCAAGGCTCTTGAGCTACAGATGAGCCATTACCATTACCATGTGCACCCATGCCAGTCTCCCATGACCCATGCACCCTCGCCTCCACATAGATCCATTCCCCGATCTCATATTTGACCTACATCAGACTCTCGACCCACACCTCCATTGATGGACCTACCTTCATCCGCTCCTTGTTCACCTCTAGTAGAACCTTACATTTACCCCATGCATGTTCCATTCACTCCATTGTCAAAAATATTCTATCACCTGATGCATCAAGGCCTCCTTGATTTACCAAAAATTTGACCCCATCGATCCCTCGCATCCCAAACCACATAATTACCATGAGAGCCAATATTGTATCTATCATCACCAACCAGGTCATGACATTGAAGAATGCCGATCATTCAAGAACCTAGTGCACAACATGTTGCATGGTGATCAAACCCCATCACCAAAATGCTCCATCCCATTTAGCCAAATTTTGAGTCCCCCACATCGCATTGCCCCCAAAACTTTACCACCATGTAACACCCTGACAATGCCAGCCCATTACATCCACAACATATCCAACTATAGTAACAACCATAGTCCCAGCCATATCATCACTTCACCATCCCGCTCCCGACCTGACCCACACCACTTTGCCCAATAGTAGTTCTCATCTTCTTCTTCTTCCTTATTTCTTCTTCTACTTCTTACCCATGTCGATTCACTTCTTCTCTTCTATCTTCATTGGCTTTTGGTAATCCCCTCATCTTATTGGTTACCAAAGTCTCTTTCTTCTCACTTCTTCCATCTGTACATCCCACTCTCACATCCTCCCTCTTTTGGTGACTATTACATACATTTGTATAGCTCCCATCCTATATGCCTACACACACACCCCACATGTTGGGGCAACCATGATCATAGCATCATGCTTTTTGTCATCACAATACACCTTACTCATCTGTAGATAAGTTTTCCAAACTTCTCCATCTATACGTCATGAATTTCCTCTTGTAGATATTGCATTCCCCCACTTGCATCATTTACATTACATCCATTGCATATATCCATATGTTTTTCATTAAAATTTCAGTTCATGTTTGTATATTCTTCCCCCAAAAAAAAAAAAAGAAAAAATGTACCTTCAACAGGAGTAACAAATGCACTTGTTAGCATCACCACCTAGATGTCCATTCCCCCTTTTTAGGATTAGGGTATACATAGGTGTCGTGTTCGACTTTGACTACTCCTTAGTTCAGTCAATCCAATGTCACCCCTAGCTGATGAGTTTTTACATTCTTCTTATGGTTCTTTAGGCTGGTTCAACTTCTCTCATGGACCACTCACAATAGGTTACACATTAAATACATTTTGATTCTAGGAAAGAGGACATCTTGAGTAGACATAGCCACCTTGCAAACGGTTTCCCCCACTTGTCCTATCACTTGCATGGCCAACATACGACCTAGGGATAAACAAAGGGATAAGCATAAGAAAAAGTAAAACAATGGGGCAAAAAACAAAAGCCAATGCCCATACAAAAAAAAAAAAAAAGAAAAGAGAAGAAAAAAAAGAAAAAAGAAAAAAAAAAAGAGCACCACAATAAATAGATAAAACAATAGACGAGGGGCAAAAAACAAAAGGAAAAGCCTCCTGATATCACCAGTGTTATGCTTCATCACCTTTGGTCCTTAGGTTTAACATAACACCATGGGATGATTTCCATCGCTAGCAATAGGCTCCAAGAGCCTGCCTACTAGTGGAATAGTCTTACAAGTGGCGATACATCTATCACATTAGCTACCTACTTTTGTACAGATCATTGTTCGCTTATGGATGAGCTAGCTAGTTCGGCCATGTCTACAATGGGTTAATCCTACCTCCCTCAAAATGGATAAATGAACCTCACTCATTCACACACATAGGTCCATGATAGATTTTGAACTAGCCCGATTAGTTATTAGTTGCCACATAAACTTGTACAATTTTGGGTCTAAGATTTGATTGACAAAACTATGTTGGTCAAAGCCATTACATATGCCTTATATTATCCTACATCCCTAAAATCATGGAATGGATCACATCCACATAGGTACATGCCATGATACAAGTGCTTCCTTTATGCATTTTAGTCCTTTCATACATGCATCTATGCATCTATGTCACATACATTTATCAAACATTACATCTATGCATTTATCCTATATGCATTCCATATCAAATCACATCATTGCATCCACACTACATGCATCCACTACAAAATTGCATTTCATATTACATCATATTGCATTCAAAATACAATCATGCATACTATTCTATAGTATATTCATACTACAAAATGATAATAGATCTAAACCATATCACACATGTATATCCATTTATCATACATACCTACAAATTATACTATGCTATCTATGCAAACATAAAGAGAACACATTTCAAACCATAACAATAACACATGTATATATAATAGCCACAATAAAAAATAAATATATATATATATATGTCATCCATCCAAAATACCTGAAGGCTACAAACTAGGACCATGCCCATCATCTATCATCCAAAATGCCTATAGGCTACAATCATAAGCAATCCTAACTCCCACTAGGAGTCTCTCCATGCCCCTCATGGCTCACCCAAACCTCTACAACTCTACTAGACTCTGCCCTAGCCCCTGAAGCCTGACCCACAACAGGTGGATCTCCTACCCTAGCCCTGGCCCCAACCTGCTCCATCGAAGTAGCACTACGCTAACTATGATGTGAAGGTGCCCGCACTCATGACCGTGACTCATACTGGGACACCACCTGGGTATAATCAGGAAGAGGAATCCCATGCACCATCAAAGAAGCCTCACACAATGACTTCTTAGCAGACTCTACAACCAATAGACCAGTCAACCTCTCAATAGCTTGCTCCTGCCTAGCCATCTTGGCCCTCATCTGCTCCATCTCAGCTACCACCTTGGCATATCTAGCCTCGGTGGTCTCTCCTACACTATCCACAAATATCAATCACTCCTTAAGATCCTCCACCTCCTTCTTGTGGAACTCCTCTCCTACCTATGGAGCTCAGTCTCCAACTCATGAACCCTATCTTGTAGCTCTTGAGCCTCCTCCTCCACATCCTACCTCTCCTACACCTCAAAAGGAATCTCCTCCCTATCTGCAAACATACCAATATCAATGGTATCATCCAAACCACCTATAGCAGCAACCCCACCTCCCTCCTCTATTTCCCCTACTGCCTGACTCATCCCCACATCATCATCAATGACCATGGGTACCTCCTCTACTCCCACTCCTTGTGTACTTGATGCACCACCCAAGCATCATTATGACCATCATAGAGGAACCTCTCTCTCACTGCTAGCTACCTCCTCTGACCTAGCTTGAGTCCCCCTACCTACTCTCCTCTCTGGTGGAGGCACCCCACCATCCAATGGCACCCATCGATCAATCATACCCTTGTAGGGCTCCCAACTCTGCATCATCCACCAGGCCTCAAACTCTGGTGTCGTCCCTACATTATCCACATCTGGGATAGCCATAGGTGGATCCCTCTCACCAACCTAGGGCAGAACCATAGGATGCTCTCCCCTATCACCTCGTTGCCTAAAATACATGATAGGAGCCCTTAGAATATCCTATCATAATCCAAACTACCGCCTCACTCGATCAAACTAAAAATACTCAGCCTATCGAGTATATCTCCCCACTAGCCATCTACCTTGATGAATGGCATGCAACTGCTCATCATCCTCATCCCAGGTCACCCCACCCAACCAAGGCCTCCACTTAATGTCATTAGGTGTCAAGTCTCCAAACTTGACCCTCCACAACAAAGGATCACCCTCATGTGGCCTCTTAATGCCCTTCTCTACCTCTATACTCCATCTCAAAGCATAGGGTAAATACTCCTTGCCCTTAACATGGGTAGGGTGAGGTAATAATGATGACCTCTCAATGGATATGTACTCCCATGACCCATACCTATAGCAAGGGATTCCAACTCAAACCCGTCCGCCCACCATGCACAATATCATGCAACTCTCTATACACTTGGGCTAATAATGCAGGTGCCCATGCAAACACAACCCTACGCTCCACCATGTCACTCACCACATCCAACATATTCTAGGTGAACAGTACCTTGAAAGTATCAGGTAATGCATAGGTAGATATCATCATCATAGCTGCACACTGATGATTAGATATCTTCTCCTACAACCATAACCACTCATAATCCATATTTGAAGCATCTATCTCCTTCCATCCCTCACCAAAGAAGCGCTCCAACACAACATCCTTACTATCATCCAATGCTGCCCTAACCGGAACACCCTCAATCGATAACTTATAAATCTGATATACATCCTCTAATGTGATTGTCATTTCCCTAGTAGGAAAATGAAAAGTGTTCCTATCTGCATCCCATCACTCACATAATGTGGATACATATGCCCTATTGGCATGTATACTCTTACATTCCCATACACCTCTAAACCATATGTCATCCAACCACTTGAGATCATCGACATTGTTCATTAACTTGTCAAAATCACTCTTCATATTTCGAACACAATGATGACAAGGCTCGAGCATCTTCACTTGTTCATCCACAAACAAACACAATGAAATATACATTAGTCATCAATGCAATAATACAATCCAATAAAACTCCATGAATCAAATATACAAATTAAACTATTTAATTTGACATGCACTTCGAGACATAAATAGTGCACAATCCACATATCAAAACATATTAACAAAATAGTTACATATTTGGATACCCATTTTCCCATTTCATGGTAAAAGTTCAAACAAATGTGAAAAATAGTACATATTTGACTCCCAACAGTCAAATATAAAATTACCCACATATCCACTATGGCATGAAATTCAAAACTAAGTCAATCCATCAGACATACAAAAACAAAATACATTTTTGAATACCCATTTGCCCACTTTGAGGTAAAAATCAGCAAATACTCAAAAACCCAAGACAAAAAATTTAAATTCCACTTCATGGTGAAAGTTCAAATAGATGTTGAAAATAGTGCAAATCGGGCTCCCAATAGCTAATTTCAAATTTAAAACTACCTACGCCTTGGCACGTAAATCAAACACATGCCAAATAAAATCATATGCCAAAACAAATCATATTTTTAGACACCCATTTCGCCCTTCTACAGTGAAAGTGTTAACCGATTCTAAAAATATTGCATCTACGATGGAAAATTTAATGGTCAAAGTTTTCCAAATTGCACCCAAAAACCACACATTCAGAAACAAGGCCAAACGAAGGCAGAAAAAATAACAGTCACACAAATGGATACCCATTTCCTACTTTTACGAATAAAATTCAACAACATTCCAAAAATAGTACACCATTGCTCCAAAAATGGACGGTCAAACTATAAACCTACTCTACCCATTACCCGGTCAAACTGGCATGAAAACAAGTCAAACTCAAAAATAAATCACATTTTTGGGTACCCATTTGGCTAGTTTTACACTATGTGTTCCAATTTCAACCAAAAGTTGCCAATTTTTTTAAAATAAGATGAAAACCTCCCCCTAATTCACATTTCTTTGGAAAATTAAAAAACATAAAACGAGGCAAGTAGAAGCACTTACCGATGGATCCCCGTGCTTGCTTCCAGCTCCAGGTCATCCCCTCATCATCCTCTCATCCAAAAGTGCTAACCGTCATGCCCATGTATCGTCGAATGCTCCTCTCACACATTCTCCATAGCTCGTCGATGTCAAAATGAGCCCTCCAAATCACAAATTGACCTAAAAATACCTAAAACCCTAATTCACCCCCTACCCCACGATTTAGGCCTAATTCACCCCTCGCCCCATGAATCAGGATCCAATTTTCCCTCCCCCCTGCGAATTGAGCCTATGACCCCCAAATTCAGTCAAATTGCTTCCAAAACCCTAGGAAATCATGCAAATTTATTCCAAAACCCTAGGAACCCTATTAAAATATCCTCTAATCTACTTTTCCACCATTTTCATCATGCATTGGTATTCTATCAATCGCTGCATCACCAAATCACCACATTCCATTCACCTCATTATTGATTCCTCGTTTGAGGGGGTATTCATATCCAAAGTCAACTTTGCATGCAACCAACCAACCAAACATCCAAAAGCATGGATATCACATTTGTCTACAAAATTTTTTGTTGAATATTATCTTACGATTATAATCTCAATCCCAACCAGATATTTGTTAAATCAAGAGAGTTGTGCATAACAATGGAAAGGTCACTTTGGCATTCATGGTACACAATGAATGACACGGTTGACTAATTCAGTGCAACATTTGGAGGACTTCACTTTGGCATTCATGGTACACAATGAATGACACGTTTGAATAATCCAAATGTTAACTAACTCAAATGGTTTGACACTTGTCGCCATGTACTCATCAATCAATCAACAACAAATATTTGAATAGACATTTGTTCTATTCGTACTTTTGGACCATGCTGAACTGGTCACAAAAGCAAAGCAGTCAAAAGTTGCCTACCCCAAGCAACTAGTATGACATCAAAAATGTCATACAGGCTCAACAAAACCACCGTATTGCATCCACAATCATCCATTTCCATTTACCGATATTGTTTACATTTTATTTCTTTCCTCTTCTCTTTCTTCTTTTCTTCTCTTCTTCCTCGGCTATCGCATCAATGTTGTATGGTCACGCTTCGAGTGGCTACATACCTTTGGTTGGATCCCATTATTTTCCCTTCTCCTCCTTGGCTATTGATCAATGTTGTATGGTCACGCTTTGAGCAACTACATACCTTTGATTAGATCCCATTATTTTCCTTCTTTTCATCATGCATTGGTATTCTATCAATTGCTACATCACCATATCATCATACTCTATTCACCTCATTGTTGATTCCTCATTTGATGGGTATTCATATCCAAATTCAGCTTTGCATGCAACCAACCAACCGAACATCCAAAAGCACTAATATCACATCTATCTACAAATGTTTTTGATGAAGATTATCTTACGATTATAATCTCAATCCCAAACAGACATTTTTTAAATCATGAGAGTTATGCATAATAATGGAAATGTCACTTTGGCATTCATGGAGCATAATGAATGACACAGTTGACTAATTCAGCGCCACATTTGGAGGACTTCACTCTGCCATTCATGGAGCAAAATGAATGACACATTTGAATAATTCAAATTTTAACTAACTCAAATGGTTTGACACTTGTCACCATGTACTCATAAATCAATCAACAACAAATATTTGAATAGACATTTGTTCTATTAATACTTTTAGACCATGCTGAACTGGTCGTAAAGGTAAAGCAATCTAAAGTTGCCTACCTCAAGAAATTAGTATGACATCATAAATATCATACAGGCTCAGTAAAACCACTGCATTGCATCTGCAATCATCCATTTCCATTTACCAATATTGTTTTCATTGTATTTTATCCTTTTTCTCTTCCACTTTTTTGCTCTTCTCTTTCTTGGCTATCGATCAATGTTGTATGGTCACGCTTTGAGCAACTACATACCTTTGATTAGATCCCATTATTTCCCCTATCCTCCTGGATTTACAGTCAATGTTGTATAGTCACGCTTCGAGTGGCTACATACCTTTGGTTGAATTCCATTCCCCTTCTATCCCTTTTCCTCTACAAAACCCTTCATATTTTTGTATTAAATTGTATTCCACACAGTATAGTACAAAAAGGGGCAAAATGTAGACACCCAAAAGTTGCACATTGCTATACCTGCGTACTTGTAGATCCTTTTGGACACTTGTAA
Organism: Wollemia nobilis; assembly: GCA_028583015.1. Classification (NCBI taxonomy): domain Eukaryota; kingdom Viridiplantae; phylum Streptophyta; class Pinopsida; order Araucariales; family Araucariaceae; genus Wollemia; species Wollemia nobilis. The sequence continues at coordinate 770,969 of JAQPPZ010013020.1, read as the reverse complement.
GTTTACATAGGCAATCCTTGATACCCATAGGCTATCATAGACTAGCATAGACTATTTTATATCCTCTTAGACATGTGTAGATTACTATAGTCATGCGTAGTTATCTATAGATCATCGTAGATTATATTAGCATTGTGTAGACTTCCACACACCACTTCACTAGCTTTTAGGTCTGAAACCCTAATGAGCTATCAGAATCATGTCACAAGCATCTCCCATACATAGGTATACCTTACATCATATTCCCAAGGTGATACATAGCCTCGTTGCACTTAATTAAGGTCCCCATGCGGCTATTATTAGCAAAAGCATTAATTAAGTCAATTCATAAATCTATTTTTAAGTTGACTTCACTTAAAGTCCACTTTTAGGGTTAAAATCATTAATTAGGCCCCTAATCCCTAATTAACCCTAATTATTTCCTCCCACATGTGTGTGCAAAATATTAGTTAGGATATTTTAGGAAACCCTAATCTAACCCTAACTTAACCAAGGGACCACCTAATCCTAGTTAGACCTAATCTCTCCTCACATATGTGTGAGGATGAGATATTTTCTAGAGAGAATGTGAGGAAGCCACCTTACAAACCCTAACCTAACCTATATAGGACCTCTCCCTAGGTCTTAGTTACCTTAACTACCCCTCATGCACCTTGGGTTTTCCTATAAATAGTGGACCCAAATCCTCATCCAAACTCTCTCTCCAACTATGTCCTAAGCACATAAACTCTACCAAATTCATGCAAAAGTACCAGCCAAGAAGATCTGAACTAGAACAGTCAAAGTACAACAACAATTCAACCCTTCCACCAAAGGACTTCTTCATAAAAGCAATTATAGTTTGATTCGTCCCCCACCCTATGAATCTGACACCATTTCGCCCCTTGAGTAGCGAATTGGGTTTACCAGCCTCAAATTAACCTAAATTTGGAAGGTAAGCTCTGTTTTATAATTTTACATGATTTGGTATCATTTATTTCAATTTTAAATATGTTTTTATGGTTGATTTGTCCTTATTACGAAGGTACTTGACTAAGGCAAGCCCCCTAACTCATTAACCCCTTTTTGTAGGTTTATTGTAGAACTAAGGAGGGAAAACAACCACAAATTACAACCTCACGGTGGTATGCAAGCCCATCTACATTGAGGAACCTGAAAAGAAGGCATCAGGTCTATTGTAACATTTATGGAAAGAAAGGATAAAAGGGAATTTTGCCCTATTGTAACCTATGCACTCTTTACATGAATAAAAATACATTTCCTTGAATAGCATGTGTCTTTATGTGTTATTTGATCAAATGCATTCTTTTTAGCCTTTTCAAATAGCTTACACATAAACTCATGAGTTGGTTATAAGTCATCATGACAACTAACTCTATATTATATGTATAAATATATTTTTATATAATTCAAATTTTCTACCACCTTTGCTAGTCCAACAACTATAATTTTTACGTTTTTTTTGTTAATATATGGAAAACCTAATTTTATGGGCTTAACTCTCAAAGAGTCACAATAATCCAAAATAAATTTAAGTAAAAAGAAAAAGATAAGGGAATATATGCATCGATAAACAATAATCTAATTGGATTAGAACTCTAAGTCTTATTTGCACAAGTGCAATACTTACTCCTTGGTACGTGCTATCCTATTTATTTTGTCAATAAATTTTTTTTTATTAGATTAAAACTAAAATATTACTTTTTCAACTATAATAGTGATTCTTCACTATTTATTATCCTAGCTAACAATTTCATGAAGGTCATTTTGTAAAATTCATTTTGTTATCCTCTTCACTATGAACTCAAACAACCTTAAGAAATTTAAATTATAAAAGTGAATAGGATCATTTTTTATAATATTATTAAAGTGTAATGTCCTTCGATAAAAAATAAATTTAATAAATGAATAATTAAACATAATAATAACAAGAAACAATAATAATTCAGTTATCAACGGACATTAACTCAAATATTTATATTCTTGAATTTTCAACACATGTTCTAAATTTCTTTTTAATCGTATTACATACATCTGCTTTGAACTATGTCTCCTTAAATGGATCCCAAAGCCAAACCACTAGGGTGTCCCAAAGACTCGACTTCTAAACTTGCCAATAAATACATGCATATTGTCAAACTATTATAATATCACTATATATGCATAAATGTAATATAAATAAAACTCATTCTAATGATATATAATCAATTAAAAAACAAAAAATAATGATACTCTAGCTAATATTTTATGTAATGCAATACAATGACATATTATCATAGTCCATCCAACCCTCTAGCTTTCATCGTAAAACCTCTCGACGTGATTATAACATAATAATTTTAATGGCTAGTATAACAATGAAAAATGTATCATTATGGAATGAATTTTTCTAATGGTTAGTATAGCGATGAAAAATGTGTCATTATGAAATCCTTTAAAATTTATTCCAATGTATTTTAATCTTATCATGAAAAATAAATAAATATATAAATGTTAGATGTATGATAAAATTTCTTACATATCCATTTACTTTAGGTTAATTTTTTTACTATATATTTTCTTAATATATATTATCTAGATAAATTTAATTTAAAAATATTATACTTTTAAATTAATTTAAATAAATAATGAATAATAATATTATTTTAAATATTTTAGGGCAATGGAAGTTAGCAACCTACAGTCAACTGCTATCAATCAGTCTAGTGTTTATTCTAGCCTCCCGCAGGTGGATAGAGCAGAGTTGGTGATTGAAACAAGTATCTAGTCAAATTTTCTTCATAATTCCTTTGAATGCTTAAATCCTAAAGATGCTAACCCTAAGGAGGAGAAAGGAAATCAAGATGAGCCAAAGGTGCTTGTCTCACCTCAGAATATGGTGAAAGACTCTAGCTCTTCTCCCAAGCCAAATATGGCCAAGTTGTCGGAGTGGGGAGAAGGTTCGTCAGGGATGAAATATTCTCATCCAAAAATAAGAAGTTCTTGAAAGGGATTGGCTGATGTTGGAGTGCCCAAGAAGGTGGGTAAGCCCTCTAACAAAAATATAAGAAATAGGGAGGCAAAAGCAGATATTGTAGATATTGAAATTTGAGAAAGAGTTTAAAGGGAAGCAACTTAAACTGGATTCGTTTTGTCACTCGTCCCATTCTCCTGAGGAGGGTAATTACTTTAAATATCATAAATGAGACTCATCACATGGAATATTAGAGGCATTAATAGGACTTATAAATAAATATCACCAACCTCTCTAAGGAAAGAGTTTAAGTTGGATATTATTCGTTTACAGGAAACAAAAATGGATAGTTACAATGTTGAATTAGTTAAAAAGAAAATTTTAAGAGAATCAAATTTTGTTGCTGGCTCAAAAAATGGAGCTTTAGGAGGTTTGTTATATATGTGGAACCCAAAATATGTTGAAGGATCGACTTTGCCAGTTTTTGATAGAGTTATAAATATTTTCTTTTCTTCCAAAGTCTCAAGGGTCAAGTGGGTCACTTCGAATATTTATGCCCCTAAATATCATGAAAATAGGTTGGTATTCTGGGACTCCTTGCGAGTTATGTGAGAGATTTGTTTACAAGGAAGCATAGATTTTGGTAGGAGATTTTAATATCCCTTTATGCCCATTTGATAAGAAAGGAGAGACTCAAATATGTAAAAGCATGGAAGACTTTACCTCTTTTATGAATTCCCAAGAGCTTATGGATTTGGAGCTGAAGGGGTCTAGGTATACATGGAGCAATCGACGATTTGGATGCCAAAATATTCAGGTCAGACTAGATAAAGTCCTCATATTGAAGGAAGGGTTGTTTTTTTTTGGAGATGTATCTTTGTAGTCTCTTCCTAAATTGGCCTCCGATCATAATCCTTTGGTGCTGGAGCAAGTTCAAAATTATTCATTTTTTCCTAGGCCCTTCATATTCGAGGCCATGTGGCTCCCTCACCCATACTTGGAAGGTAAGATCAAGGAATGGTGGACTAAGGGATTTTTATGCCACCCTATTGCTCAAATTGCATCGAAGCTGAGGTATATTAAGGCAAAGCTGAAGGAATGTAATACATTTGTTTTTGGTAATATTTTGTTAAGGAAAAATGAACTCATTGAGAAGCTCAAATAAGTGGAAGCCTTTCAGCCAGGTCAAAGTTAGTGGAGGCGGTGAGATCCAAAGAAAAAAGTTTTCTTGCGAATTTACACAATGTTTTGGCTAAAGAAGAGATTATGTGGTGTTAAAAATCATGGAATTCATGGCTCAAAGAAGGAGATCGAAACACAAAAAAAAATCATGTCTGCATTGAGGTATAGGAATCAAAATAGGATCAAGGAAATGAGAAAGGTGGATGGTGAGGTTACTAAGGAAATTAACGAAATTAGAGAAAGTGTTGTGGAGTTCTTCAAAGACTTGTTATTCTCCTCGGTTCCCAGAAACTTGCAAGCAAAAAATTATCTTCTCTGTAACATCCTAGCAATAGTCTCTAAAGATATGAAAAAGATATTGTATGATCCCTTCAATGATGACGAGATCAGAAAGATGGTATTCTTAATGGGAGGTCTTAAGGCTCCAGGTCCATATGGTTTCCCGCCTATATTTGTTTAGAGGTTTTGGCATATTCTGGGTTTTGATATTTGTAATGCAATCATAGGGTTTCAAAGATCTAATTTTATCCTGACCGATGTAAATTCCACCTTTTTGGTTTTATTGCCTAAATAACTGGGTGCCAAAGGATTTAAAAATTTTAGACCAATTAGCTTGTGTAATATGATTTTTAAAATTCTAAGTCCATGGAGAATAGACTTAAATTTTTACTCCCTTTGACCATTGATTCTTTGTAGAGTGGTTTCATGCCCTAGGGGCATATTTTGGATGGTGTTATTGTTGTTCATGAGATCATCCACTCTACTAATAAAAGTGGGAGGCCCGAGACTCTTCTCAAGTTGGACATGAACAAGGCGTATGATAGAGTGGCTTGGGATTTTCTTCTTAGGATCCTTGATAGGTTTGGATTTGCCTAGTGTTGGTTAAGATTTATTAAATACTATATATATTCAACTATATTTTCAATAGTTATTAATGGATCTTCGGTAGGCTACTTTCATAGCAATAGAGATCTGCATCAGGGAGACCCTTTATTGCCCTACCTGTTTATTCTTATGGCTGAGGTGTTGGGTAGGTCCATCAAAGCTAATTAGGTTATTCAAGGTTTGAATCTAGCCCAATTGATAGATCCTATATCTCATAACCAATTATTTTATGACACTCTTCTTTCCTTTGTGGCATCAATCCCTCAGGCTAAAGCAATTAAATCAATTTTTGTGAATTTTGAGAATGCGGTAAGTCAAAAGGTAAATTTTAGAAAAAAATTGGTTTTTTTATTTCACACCTCGGTTGATAGGCAGAGGAAGATAGCATATATTATGGGGTACAACATTGGTTCCCTTCCCTTTATTTACCTTGGGATGCCACTTTTCAAAGGTGCATTGAAACCATTACTGTGGGATTCAATAGTTGAAAGAGTTTAGAAGAAGTTAATGAGGTAGAAAGATGCCCTTTTAAGTCAACCAAGGAAGGTTTTATTGGTCAAAGCCACTTTAAAAAGCATCCCGATATACTTCCTCTCCTTGTTAAATATTTTGAGGAAAGTTATCAATAATTTAGAGGAAATCCAAAGATTCTTCTTATGTTCAGGGACTGAAGAGAAGAAGAGATTCCACCTAGTGGTATGGGATAAAGTCTGTATTGGGAGAGAAGAATGAGTCTTAGGTTTGAGAAGGTTGAGAACATTGAACAAAGCCTTGATTGTAAAACAATATTAGAAATTAGTTCAAGATGACAATGTCAGTTGGGTTTAGATTGTGAAGGCTAGGTATCTTGGTGGTTGCAACAATTTCCTAAAATTCCAATCTCTCCCGATGGGGTCTACTTTTTGGTCCATCATAGTTGGTAGTCGGGTGAATGTGCGTAAAGGCCTTCGTTGGATGGTGGGGTATGGTTATTCCATTAATTTTGTGGGATATTTTTGGGCCTCACCATCCCCTCTTGAATATTGCTCAACCTTCACCTATCTGAAGCCAATCACAAATAGGTTCTTTGGTCCCAAATTTTCAATTTTTTAAAATTCTTCGATGGTCATCTTCTATGGAAGTCCTTTGACTTCCAAAATATTTCTTAGGAGGAGAAATTTGCTTTTATAAATTTAAAAAACTCCATAAAATGATTCTTAACCCTGGGTACTGGTCTTCACGATAGGCTAGTTTGGGGTCCTAAGAAAGATGGCTAGTTTTTAGTTAAGTCTGCTTATGGCTACTTGGACTATGATTTGGATCCTTGGTTCTCAACAAATCAAGTTTGGATTAAAGTCCCGATGCCTAATGTGTTCTTCTAGTTGGAAATTAATGGAAAGGGTCCTACTCTTGATAATATTCAAAAAAAGGGGAATAATTTTACCTAATAGGTGCTTCATGTGTAGTAGGGCTTTTGAATCACCTTTCTACATATTTTTTTGTTGTGCCTACACCCTTGAAGTCTTTCGTCAATTATTTTTGGATTTGGGTGTTACTTGGGTTCTTCCCAAATCACTAGAGGATCTAGTTGTTCAATGGGTCTCCCCTTCTCCTCTCTCCACCTATACAAGTTTTTAAAATGTGGGTTACCCCATATTTTTTGTCGGGTGTGGAATAAAAGGAATGCCCATGCCTTTAAAAATATTTGCCATCCTCAGTCATTAGTATTGTCAAGGGCCATTGTAGAGGTAGTGGAAAACGTGAAAGCTTTAAAACTAGATTTGATAACTTGTGAAGGGTAGATTAGTTTGGAGAGATCGTTGGGTTTTTTAACTCAATCTCATAATAAAGTGAGCAACATGAGTCAATACAAGGCGCACGATTTGGAAACCCCCTCCATTGGGTTGGCTGAAGTTCAAATTTGACAGAGCTTCTAAAGGGAACCCATGTCTGGCGGGTGCAGGGGGTTTTTTTAGAAATTCGAAGGGCAAAATCCTTATTGCCTTTGCTGAAAACTTGGGTCAACAAACCAGGCATTTCATTGAATCTCGGACATTATTTTAGGGTGTTTCTCAACTAAACTAGGAGAATTGTAGGAAACTAATTGTAGAAGGAGATTCACTCAAAGTTATCAACATGATTAATGGCAACCAAAATCCCTCCTAAACTATTACAAATTTTATAATTGAAGCCTAGAAAATGATTTAAAATTTAGAAGTCCAATTCAAGAACCAGTTTAGAGAATGTAACAGAGCTATAGATTTCCAGGCTAATCAAGGTCTTACATAGCAATATCTTCACATTTGGATAGATAATTTTCCAAATGGCCTTATATCATCGGACAATGAATTCAGATAAAGGTCAAACTTGAGTTAAAATACTTAGGGTTGGTGTCTGGAACACTCTCCATTGGATGTTTCTTTTTGAATGTTTTTGTCGAGCCTACATGCCCAATTTTTTGTCTGTATTTATCCATGTGGGCCTACGTGCCCAAATTCTATCTTTGTTTGGCTTATGTGTCTAGGTTTTTTTGGCTAGTATATATTGATCTAGGTGTAGGTAGTTGTGTCCAAGGGTTGGTTGGCTTTAATGTTTGAAGTGTCCTCAATATCCTAGTGGTTGGAGATAAAATTCTTTTTGTTATAAGGTTTGGAGGTCCTTTAAAAACTCCTTTTGTCCAACTAATAAAAAAAATTATTATTTTAAATATCAAGTATGTGATTAGAGGTAAGAGAAAACTAGGGCATCAGTTGGGTAGACAAAGAGATTTTTGGTTCCTGTAGAATTGAAGATAATATTGCTACCCTAGGAGGGTCCAATGGGGACACCTTCGGATCCTCTTTTAGAGAGATAAATTTCTTTTGCAGATTTGTTAAAGGATAAATCTCTAGTAGAGACTAAAGAAGCACAAAAAACTACATTAAAAATGCTCTTTACAATTGTTGAAAAATGATCAACATCTCAATGAGTCAATGGATGCTTGCCACATTTAGAATTAAGGCCAAAGATTGTAATTGAGCAAAGGATGGTAGAAGAAATAGTCTTATATAGATCCAATCATGATATGATCTGTAAATTAATGGGTATTCACCCTACCCTCAATTTTTTACATTCTTAGGTCCCGCCAAACTAGGAGCCTCTTGGTGAGTATGCTTTGTGGTTTATTAGCAATGGATATTTTAATGTTAATTTTTCTTCACTTGCCTATAGAAATAGGTATTTTAAATCAGAAAAGAGGAATCATGGTCTGGTAGGATTATTTGTTCAGCATTGGATATTGAGATTTGATCCTCAAATTGAACCCGCTATTGTCCCTGTTTGGATCCATTTGTATGCAATTCCAACTGAGCTTTGGAGTGATCAGGTATTGTAAATCATCAACAATTCCCTTGGAAGACATTTTTGTGTCTCTAGAGATACAATGGAAGGAAACACAATTGTTTACGCTAGATTATGCATGGAAATGGATCTCATCTAACCTTTTTTAGTAGAGTTTGAACTCAAACTTGCAGGACTATCTTGCATTCAACAACTGGATTATGAGGCATTACCCTTCAGGTGTAGAGTTTACCACAAATATATGCATTTGGATTGATCCTACTCAAATAATATGAACATAAAAATGGAGGTTCTTCTAGGAATGTCTAATATTCCTAAGGAGGGTAAGTCAATATTCAATAAAGAAACAACCAACATTTCTCAAAGAAAATAAGCACAGGGAGATGGTTTTGAGCAACCCAAAAGAAGAAGATAGAAGAAAAAATATGGCAAAGAGAAAACCCAACAAAAGCCCTCCAATAGGTATTTGATATTTAAGACACCAGTGGACCAGAAAGAAGAATAATTCATGGAAGGAGTTGATGGGAATAATCAAAACAATAACAACCATGTTCAAGCCCCTATTTCACCTCCTCCTATCCTACAACAGGTAATTGAGTGCAGTGAGTTACCACAATTAGAGAATTGTAGGGGCTTTAATAGTGCATAACCAAGAGCAACTAATAATTAAGGATGTCATCATGGGTATAGTATAAAATAATAGAGAAAGGCCAACTCTAGGGATGACTCAGGTAGAAAAGAGAAAAAAATATCAACTCTCAAGGAGTGGGTATAAAATCAAATAAGGGATTGATAGAAATTCAAGGAGACAAATTGATCATTGGAGGATCGGTGAGGCCAATAGACTCTTACTGCTCTCAAGGTAACCAATGATTATTCAAGTATGGAATGTTAGGATTTTAAATAGTAGAACCAATCAATCTATTGTTTGAAGACTCTTAGAAAAATGTAAAACAGATTTTTTGCTTATCCGAGAAACAAAAATATCATTGGATCTTATGTGTAAAATAATAAATAAAATTTGGATGGGTGTTGGTCATATGGAAGTGGCTGCCCAAGGGGCCTCAGGGAGATAGTTACTTTTCAGTGTATCACTCCAAATTTTTCACACCCTTACCTTCAAGGCTATAGGATCCATGCCCAGAAGGAGTATGGGAAAAGGATGTCGCGGTACCTCGGACTGAGAGGACTTGCGAAGGTCCCGCCTATCAAGGGAGGTGTATATTGGTGATTTTTCGACGGATGCTGGGTTCACCAGAAAACATTTAGTGACAATTTCCATGCCTAGGTTTGGAATGTGTTTTAATGTGTTCATTTTTAGCCTTAAGCATTCATATCCTAGGTTTGGCCAAATGAATCTAAATTAATCTATATGAAAGTGCAGATTTAATGAATACAGAAAACAGATTTAAAGACAAAAAATAGAGAAATTATAGAATACAAACGAAGAATACCTGATCCGGATGTCTGATGGAGATTTTGATGTTTGAAGCAGTCAGGATCTTCTAGGATTCGACAGAATCATCTGAGATCTGACAGGTTTGTCTGAGATCAGACGAATTCGTCAGAGACCTGCAAATAGAAAAATAGATGCCAAATACAAAGAATACCACTGTGATGACAGAGGGAAACAACACAAAATGATAATATGAATACTAAACAATGGTTATGAATAGAAATTCAAATAGATTATGACATTTGAATGAGAAATTATGATCTTATCATGCAACTTAAGCTATATGGGTGAACTCCAAATGCAAAATAACATAAAATACTAAATAAAATTGCTAATTACAACATAAAACAACAAAAAAAAGGGAGAAGAAATGCAAACTTCAGGCACTAATTGCCTCAATGTTGACTGTAGTCGAAATCGTCCCACATTGGTACGAAATCATCTCTGATTCGACAGGATCACCTCCGATCTGAACAGGTTCATTGGTGACGATGAAATCTTGCTCCGACTGAAAAACAGTAATGTACCTGCAACAAAATTGATATAGGACTACTGCAAGTGTGAATTTGGGATGATTTAATGTGTATGAAGTTAAGTTACAGAGAATTTCAGCCAGGGGTTGGGAAGGGAAGGTCCTAGGGACTAAATAGGCTTAGGGGAGTAGTTAGGAGGTTGGAGATCATCCCTATTTGGGAGATATCCAACGGGGGAGGGTCCCTAACAGTGCAGACACACTTCTGCCTGGATTAGCGACCCGTTGAAACGGAAGCTAATTATGCAATATCAGTTTTACGACAAGATCGTCTAGACGTCCTAGCCCAGACGAAATCGTCAGATCTAGGGCGATATCGTTTGATCGACGAAGATATCGTCAAACGGTCAAAACAACTTCTAAAAATGGCACGAAAAAGGGGGAAACGGATTACCCGACGGTTAACGGGTGGTTTGGGAGGTTAAAATTTGAATTTAAATTATTTACTAGGATGAATGTAATTATTAGAATTTCACTGCGCCAATTTTAGGGTGCTACATTTTGCCCCCTCTTTAGCGAATTTTTCGAAGAAAATGCATTAAATATGAGTTCTTCTCGATCTACGAGAAAGCAAAAATTATTCCCATTTTTAGGCGACAATTCTTGGTCGAATCGTACGACAGCTTACTATGGTGCCCCCTCCGTGTTTTTACCCAAATCGAACGTTTGAGGTAAAAACGCGAAAAAGAAAAAAATTATTTTTGAATAAAATTAAGAAAAAAAAGGGTAAAACTCTAATTCATTTTTACTGGTTTTAGAGCTCTGGAAGAAAAAAATGGTGGAGACGATGCACAGATCAACAGAGGTTTGACGCGGTCTACGGGTAAGAGTCTAGACTTAACTTAGAATGATTTAATTTGATTTTACATGCTTTTTAGGTAAATTTTAGATGAATTTTGAGCATCGCGATTGTTTTTAGGTCGTCGACGTCGTTGGGATGAAATCGTCTCGATTTTGACGAAATCGTCTCAATTTCGTCAATTTTGTCTAAGGACGAAATCGGCGAAAGGGGGACAATTTCATCAAATTAGAGACGATTTCAGCTTGTGAAATCGGAGACGATTCTGCTCAAATTTGGGACAATATCGTCCAATTGTGGACGATATCATCAATTGATTAAATTGAACTTATTTTACTTATATTTTTAAATACTTGAATTGTTTATTAATGATTGTTTGTTGCTTTGTTGTTTATGTTGCAGAGAGGTTTGCTAAAGAGCAAGAAATGGAAGTATGGAGGTTTTAGGGATGACTTGGCCGCCCTTACATAGGTAGAGCGGGATAAGCTGGCATAGGTCGGCTTACAGCATGTGATAGAGATGCCACAGGTGTCTATAGATATGGGGCTACTGATAGCCCTAGCAGAGAGATGGTATCCGGGTTCTTCATGTTTTCGGCTACCTACAGGGGAGATGACTCCCACTCTAGAGGATGTATGGAGGATTCTAAGAATCCCCATACAAGGACAATTGATCACTCCTATGGCCAATCAGGGCCATGCTATGGGACGATTGTGTGGTGACCCGAGCTTCACCTTGGAGAAGGGCAAAGTTAATATCAAGGCACTGTGTCAGATGCCTGGGGCATCTAGACTCACACGGGTTCTAGCTGGAGTAGTTGGTGGACTTCTGCTGTGCCACCAGAGCGGGTGCAGGGTGTCGTGGATGCTAGCAGATGTGATCTATGACATGCAAGACCACGGGTACAGATTCTCTTGGGGCAATTTTGTACTATGTCGGTTGTACAAGATCCTATATGGGGTCGTGTACAAGGGCGGTCGATGTCTGGTGATGACATCGCTCCTACAGGTTTGGTTTTGGGAGCACATTGCAGTGCGGAGGTCGGTAGGGCTTCCTCTAACAGGGATTTATGGGGAGAGGCCCTGAGTCTTCTATTGGTGGCTTCAAAGAGGGTCACAGCGACGAATCGACCTTCCTATGTCCCAGAGACTGCTAGATGACCTCGTCCTAGATCAGATCACTTGGAGTCCATGGAGGGAGCATCCAGGGTGGGGCGAGGATGGACAGGAGTTGGATCACATTAAGCGAGTCTGCTAGCTACGGATGGAGAGGGGAGAGGTGGAGCTCCACCGTTATGACCGAGTTTTGCGTTAGTTCGATCTGTAGTAGGGGATCTCATCTCTCAGGGATTACGAGTTTTCTTAGACTATCCGGGATAACACTATGATCAGTGGGGCTCCAGATATGCAATGCTTCTGGAGCCAAGACTCAAACGATTCCCCCATTCAACCAGTGGATGGGGACGACATAAGGGTAGCAGATGGTTATGATGCCTAGTACGTAGGCATCTGCCCTCCTTAGATGACGAGGGCATAGGGTCTGATACACGCAGTTGTGCGTCGGATTAGGAGGCGATGCCAGGCGGCTATGGAGGTGGCCCAAGGTCGCGGCGGGAGAGAGCTAAGGAGGTCACATGCACAAGAGAGGCCACGACACAGGGAGAGGAGGGAGGTGAGACCCCCTTCTCCACAGAGAGAGAGGCCACCATCGCCCGATAAGGGCAAGGATGTAGATAGTGACTCTCCGAGTTGAGGTTGCCCGCTTGCGGGCTCAGGTGTAGACACTACAGGATGAGGCTACATGGCTCAGATCTCAGGGCGGAGGAGCAAGCACTCAGGATTTAGCATGCGCTATCACCCAGATTACTTTCTATCAGGCTCTATACTACCAGGCGGTGCCAACAGAGCAGAGGGTGCCATTACCAGCACATATTGCAGAGCCTGTCGTGATGGGGTCATCTAGGACATCATCACGATCGACATCCAGGACTCACGGCACCACACAGACTGTGATGGGGCCACCTCCTCCACCTCAGGGGGGAGGAGATGAGGCTAAGATCTTGAGGGGCTCTCGAGACACTACACAGAGGGTATTTGATTGAGGGGATTGAGTATGCCAAGATGTAGATTGTGGCATATCAATCCATTTTTGATATGATGTATACATATATTTGTGATATATATATATATAGATGAGATATTTTTGATCATATGACTTGTGTTATGTATATGTTTATGATGCTTTTATGTTTGATTAATTAATTTAATAATTGGATTGAGGATTCATGAAATTATGTCGTTTTGACAATTTATAATTTTGATGTCATGCTGTAATATTTTAAATGAAATAATCTGATGTAATAAATTGATTGTTTGTAATGTGATGTGATAAAAAATAAAAAGAGACTTCTAACAATAAATTCAAAGGACATTGTCGCTATTATAGACCATTTCTTGGAGTCATTGCTCACTCGGTCGTCAAGCTAATCCCAGTTATAGAAATATTGTTAAAAGTAAAAGAGTGCTTAAGAGACTGTCTTAAGACTTTGGTGCAATGGTGCAAATGATGATGATGATGGTTTGTTTTCAAAATTTTCATAAAAATAGTATGCATGAAATAATGATTTTTGCTAGGTATAAATTCCTAAGTGTGATTTTTTTTTGAATAATTCCCTAGGAATTATACCATCATTGCAAAATTTAAAGGTTGACATAATGACATGAAATAATGAAAATATGTTTGCTTTTTGAAAGCATAATTTGTGTAACATAATAAATTAAGTCATATGGTTTTCATGTTTTTTAAATAAATGGGGAATAAAAATTGTTACAATGATTTGCGCTAGGCATAGAATATGTAGGTATAGACTTATACCATCATCGCAAAAATCAAAAAGAGATAGTTTTATTGCACGGTTGATTTTTAATAAACAAAAAAATATGAAGATGAGGACTTGTGCTAGGCATAAAATTCCACTATTGGTTTTGGAACTATAACATCGTCGCGAAAGTCGACAAAAGTTATATATGTATATAGTTTTGAAAGAAATTTTTAATTTTCTATTATATAGTTGTCTTTATGGTAAACAACTGTACTTGAATTATTCCAAAAAAGTTGCAAAGATAATATTTCAAAGTATTTTGAAGACAAAAGTTAGATTTATAAGGAATCCCATGTGCATATGTGAACTCATTTTCGATCTTGATTTATCATAATGATACACAAAATCTCTCAAATACAAATGTGTGTGCAATTGCTTTGTGCATTTACCAGTTCTGAGCAAGATAATATGATACAAGTGATTTGAAGAAACCAAATAAGTGTTCATTAACCATGATGTAGATGCATATAACCATACTAGACTACTATGTAGGTCGGATTATCAAGATCTAGCTAATCCATAAGCAGACATAGGTCTGTACAAAAGAAGGTCGCTAATGTGACAGACATATCACCACGCTAGGAGTTACCCAAGGCCAAGCGGGTTGGGCACAAACCACCTGTTATGGGGCTTACCTCACAGTTTTCGAATAATTGATAATTCCAGGGATTCAAGCTCATCAACCCTTCTTTTCTTTTCAAAGGGTAGGGAAAGGGATTTTATTGCTTTTGCTTTTGCTTTCTTTTGCTTTCTTTTCTTTTCTTTTGCTTTCTTTTGTATTTTTGCGTGATAATGCTTGGAACATTGTTGTAATGATATAAAATAACATTTTTTTCTTTTTCTTTTTTTCTTGAACTTTGCATTTTGTTCTATACTAGGGGTACTTGCTCATATTAGCTATAGAGCAAGGGATTTTTATTCTGGGTAGGGGTGAGCTTGTCCTTTTGCCAATTCTCAAAGATTCTAGACCATGTGCATGATAGGATAGCAGGGGAAACTTTTCACTCAAGAAATCACTTCTACTATGTAGCAAAACATGGAAATTACAAATATAATCATTTTATTATGAAAAGATGTGCTTGGTTTAAGTAAATAACAAGATCAATTCTCTATGCTCAAACTTTATTTAATTGAATTTTGTGGACTTTGATATAAGAGAGATTAGTAATCATGCCAGATAAAATCAAGATATTTATTCTTGTGATTGTGCAAGTGAGGGATTCCAAATAAATGCTAATTTATCCAAAATAATTTGAAACATATAACTGCAACAATTGTAAGAAAATATATATAAATACTCTTTGAGAAGTTTTGAGAATATTGACTCTCTCTTTCTTCTTTATATTGTTTTGGTTTCAAAAGAGTCAAGCATATTGTTGTTCTTATATTTTTATCATTATTTTGTTTTTTTGGTTTTATTTTTGTTTTTGAACAAAAATTTAACAAGTGCCATAAATAAATGCAACAAATAGTTTTGAAGATTTTGATGATTATGAATGTTTTTGGTGTTTTTGGAATAAATAAATTAAAAGAAATACAAGATAATGATTTTGAAATATTTTAAACAAATATATACAAGGATGAAATGACCAAATTTATACATAGTAACGTTTAAGATGCAAAATATTCATGGGTTCTTTAAGTTCTTTACCATCTAAGGTAGATAATTTGTATGCTCCTGATTCAAATTTAGCAGTAATAATGTATGGTCCAAGCCAGTTGGGCTCAAATTTACCTTTAAGGTCCTTAGTTGCATTAGTATTTTTTTGAAGATTTTGAGGATTTTGATTTTTTTGTATTTTGATTTTAAATTTATGAATTGAAATTGGTGGTATATACAAGATGATCTATATACACTATACAAGGTTATTTGAGTATAGCATGTCTAAATTTGCTTCAAAATCAAAGGAGGTTTTGAAGGATAATCTGGTTGAGATGAAGGTAAGAACAAAAGGTGATGAATAAAAGGTAGTGATAACAAAAGCTTTGTTATAATGTAGAATAATGTAGCAAAATATTTGACTTTTATATGTGTAAAATTGATCATGTTACAAAATAAAATGTAAGAAGGATAAGAAGGTTCTTCATTATTATTACCATATTCCAAGTCTTGATAAGATAGAGGGAGCATATATGAAATATGTGCATGGATGTTATTTGATAAACAAGGATGATCATATATGGATGAAGAAAAGTGATGAATAGAAGATAATTGTGACAATAGAGAATGTATAGAACTTGATGTTTCAACCATTAAATATCCTTTAAATGGTTTTAGGTCACCATGTATGGTAACAATTTTATTTGCGAGTTCAAACTTCAAACATTGGTGAAGAATGGAAGGAACAACCCACATCATATGAATCCAAGGACTTATGAGAAGTAGGTTGTAAGGTGAAGGGCAATATGCTACATCAGATAGAGTATCCAAGATCTTGGATCCAATATTAAGGGGAAAAATTATAGTAGCTTGAGCTTCTTGAATTTCATTGTTAAAATATTTTATAATAATAAGTTAGTACATTGATTATATAAGGGCAATATTTTATATAATATAGGAAAAAGTGCATGTTCAATTATAAGTTAGTACATTGATTATATAATAATCACATTATTATGATATTTAGTTATAGAATTTTATTTTCCTCGGGAAAAAAAATTATATATATATATATATATATATATATATATATATATATTTTGCTTTGGTTCTTTTTTAGGAGGTTCAAGGTTCGAATCGGGGCGTTGGACGAGTGTGTGAGGGGGTTGGTGTGTGGTGGTTGTGTGTTAAATTCTCTATTGATAAGCATAGCTCTCGGCTTTAAGAGGGGTCATGGTTGGGGGAGCCTGCTCAACCCTATACATTGGTCATAGGGGTTTCTCACACTAACAAAATAATAAAAAAAAATTGTTGAATATATAATTTTATATTAAGTAAATATGAAATTACATTCTTCATATATTTCTTTGGCCTTTCTTCAAATTTCCATAGTGACCTAAAAATTAGGTCATTTATATATCATAATTAGGTTTGCTTTAACTAGAGTGTATTAATCCCTTCAGATTGAGATTTGGATGAGCAGTGCATTGCCCTCATTGAATTCTTGTACTAAGCACATACCTAGATCAATCTGAAGTGCCTCCTTTGAGAGTTCATTTGCTTCCCTATTTAGTTCTGTTGGCAATTTTGCCACACTAAAATTTTGCTTGTAAATTTTTTGAAAAGAAGATAAATGATGTAGTTGTGTTGTTTTTATGTTTTAATATTTTTTTTTCCTATAAGCAAGTTCATTAAATAAAAGGTTGATTTCATTTCTGAGATACACAATAAATTTTGTCATAGGAAATTAATGGAAGTCGTGAGAAAAAAATAGAAGGGAAAATTCAATGGCAATAGGTGTTTCAAAATAAAAGGATTGATGGAAAATGAGCTACGACTTTGTCATTTTTTATTCGAAGAAAAGGCACCATTAAAATTAAAGGGAAGATGTTTTTCTCCCAAGGAAGGGGCAAGAATTCTTTGTGCCCTTCCTTTGGGGCGAAATTGCTTGGATGAACAATTTCGTCCGAATAAAGAAGAAGAAAAGTTTGGTAGTAACATAGATGGTTCAAAGTCAAAAGCACTCTTGGAAGAGGACAAAAATCATTTTAGCCCCTCTCAGGAGCAAAATTATGGTTAAAAGCATCTTCGGGGTGAAAATCAAGTAAAGAGCTTGCTTGGAACAGTCAAAGTCAAAGTCGCCCCTCACCAGGGGTGAAAATCATTTTTACCCCTCTTAGGGGTGAAATCCCAGTAAAAAGTAGTTTTGGAGCGCAAACATAAAGATGACATCATCCAAACAAAGATATAAAAGTCAAAATTACCCAAGTGTTGTAGGTGAGTTGGAGAAGAGAGGGCAATCCTCCAAGGGAGGTCCCAGGTTCAAATCTCCATCCTACTAAAAAGTTGAATTGGGTACCCAAAATCCAATTTATAATGTTGGTGCGAGCAGGGCTGGGCACAACTCTCGAGTGACTTTGACGATGTAGAACCCCATGGTTGTGGTCTCTCAGACCAAGGTAGCCCCGCAAGGGGTTTTTTTCTTAAGAAAAAAGTCAAAGTCGCCCCTCAAGAGGGGAGAAAATCATTTTCGCCCTCTTTTGGGGTGAAATTCCAAATGAATATGTCTTGAGGTGAAAGTCCCAAAAATAGTAGCTTTTCCTACCATTCAAAGTCAATGTCACCCCTGTGGTGGGGTGAAAGTCATTGTTGCCCCTCTTAGGGGTGAAATCAATTATTTTTGCCTCCTTGCAAAAGATATTTTTTTTATCATTTTAGGGGTAAAATTACCCAAGGGAGGGACGAAAGTACATTGAGGGGCGAAACTCCCATCTTTGCCTATCATTCAAATAACAAGATGTCCTGGGGTGATATCAATTAAAATGAAAGGAAAAATTCTAGCTTTGAGGGAAATCATCAATGTAGTAACTCGTTTTCGCCCCTACCTGCTACAAAGATGCCTTTCACCTCATTACAGGGGTGAAATCAAGTTTTACATCTCTCTCAATAGGATTACTTTCAGAGGTGCCATAACTGTAGATCTTTTCAAGAAAGTATGAAGATTGAAAAAATTTAATGCTTGGGGTAGTTGGAGTGATGATCAAGAATTTTGGCTAAAAGGTTGCAAGGATTTAATGCTACGTCTTGAAATTTGATGTAATTTTGGTTATTTTCAAGGCACCCTCCATGAATCTCATTATTTTTCAAAGAAAAATTAAATTTTGTTGATTTCCATTGGCAAGGGTAAGGTTCCAAAGCACAAGAGAATGTAATAGCACCCAAAATTTAATATTCAACCTCTTGTTTTCCGTATGACGTATATTTTTGATGCATCAATGCTTGGAACATTTTTTTTCATCATCCATTTTTATTGATTTCCCAAGCACATTCCATGAAGACTAGATCACTACCCCCTGAAGAATTGTTTAATCCAAGAATTTTTATTATCAAGGAGAGAATTGTTGTTGCTGATTTTTGACCAGTTGATATTTTGTTGTGTTGTGCATTTAATGATAGAGGCAAAATCCTCTATAAATAATAAGCATTTTGATGTAATGAGGAGGATAGACACTCTGCAAAAAAATGCTTTAAGTTTTTTGCATAAATAGAAAGACATTTAGCTTCTGGTTCCTTGAGCAGTATTGTGTTTGGTTTCTTTCCGCTTATCATTTTTTATCAAGTTCATGTCCTTTATTTGCTGATTCTAAATTCTGCATCTGGATTTAGTTACTTCTTGTGAGGGAGTGAATACTGAAATGCTTCTTGGAAGTTATCTTTGCAAAATTGTGAGTGGTTTTTGTGCTTGGAATTCTATTATATGCTAATCAATGCTTGTTTTGAAATTTTGATGTTAGCTTATCCCCGCCTTATATTTCTAGCTTATAGCCATATTTTCCATTCCTTTCTGTCATTTCCCATTTGTTTCCTGTTACCCTAAGATTTAAACCAATCATTAATTTTAGTACGGGAACCAATCCTCTATGGATATTGACCCGAAGGACATATCTCTCCTTTGAAATTTTAATGTTGGCCAGATCTAGGGTGCATAAATGATATTTTGTACTTAGGTAAATTTGTGACCAATATTTTTTGGCACACCCGATATGACCAATAGTCTTTGTAGTTTAAAGGAGCCCGATTTGGTGAATTTTTGGCTTGCATTTATCCAAAAAAATCACCACAAATGCCAATAGTTCTAGCATGATTTAAATAGTTGTAAGGTCTAATGTTCACCTTTATACTGTAGGATTAGAATATCTAGAAACTTAGCTTTACTCAGAAGCCTCCGAATGTGAAGTGGATAAAATTTTTCTTCATGATCACAAGATCGAAGGCCAAAAATCTAGAATATCCCATTGAGTTTTATGAACTTGACACCCAAGTGCTATGAGAACACCCTAGGTTAATCACTTCGACTAGCCCATCAAGTGTAACATCTTCATAGTTAGTTAGTGTGTTCTCTATTCCTTTGAGTCCCTCTAGCACAACCACTAGCTTTCCACATCCCCAACCACATACTCTAGTCCACATGGCCCAAAATCCACCACCACAACCACCAAGGTAGTTTCCAACATGGAACCACTTTGGATATCTTAATCGACAAGCTCAAAATCCAATTCTACAAGCAACAATGAAGGCTTTGCCTAATTACGATGGTATGGGGAAGATGGCTTATGAGCATGTTCAAGACCTAGTTGCCTTGGCAATGATCCATAGAATCACAGATGAAGATATACTGGTAACTCTCTTTGAGGTAAGTTTCTTTACTAGTACCAATCGCTACAACTTACCACCATCACCACCTAGGACTAGTTCACTAAATTACTGATCAAAGGCATCAATGAACAAGTGGATCCATTCTCTCCAATACATTTTACTACCATTTAGAGGCATCTGCAAGAGGAAATTATGGACTTCAACATCAAGTTTTCTCAAACTTGACATAGAGTTCTTGATGGTCTTCGACCAAATCCTGAGTAGGCAATATTTTATTACCTTCGAGTTTTTAACTTCAATATCAATATGGCCATTCGATATTCTAATGTTAATACATTTCCTAATATTTATCTGCTACACAGGATGATATGATTGCTATTAGTAAGCTTCCACAAAAAATGGTCATGCCTATTTTTATCGATCTTTTGCAATATTTGTATTCTAATGCATCTTCTCAGCCTTTGCCCATGTCATACAAGTATCCAATCTCTTCATGGAATATGAGTACATCTCAAACCATAATAAAAATTTTGTCCCACAACTGCCCGCTTCAACCATTTCGTAATTACCTGCTCCAGTTCCATTCCTAGAACTACCATATTTTCCTGTACCTCTTCCATTACCATCTCCTCCAGTACCCTCAAACCCTGATCCATAAGACGAGGTGCTAAAAGAGTTGTAGTCCATGAACTCGACCAAAAGAGTGATGGGTAATGAAATCACGATAATCAAAATGAAATAGACCAAAAAATATTTCCAACCTAGGAGGTTTCAACCATCACTGATCATCAGGGAGCAAGCAACAACAACCAGCAAGGTGCCTGAGAGAAATATGATAGTACTGACAAATGAAGAAGCTAGCACATCATACAAAGCATACTGGTGCTCTATGTGCAATAATTGGCATGGTGAGGAAACTTGCATGGTTCACCTAAACTACGTGCAAACATTGGTAAAAAGTTCCTCCCATGGTCAAATTAATATGATCATAGACATCGATCACAACTTCATGGTCCCTTCTGAAGAGCAAGTTTTAGTTCTCACAAGGATTAGAAGAAAGCCTGTTACTATGGACCTAGCTGATTTGGAGCCCCTGAAGGCACCTATTGACTCAAAGGTGCAAAATGAGAAGAAACAGGTGCAAGCAAAGGCAACTATTCCACCATCCAAGCTAGATACACCCATATTGCTAAAAGATATTTTACCTTCATGAGCAAAAGAGAAAATGCAAGAAAAGGCTTCAACTTCGTAGGCAAGAGTTGAAACAGAGGAGTAGGCTAGGGATAAAATCAAATATCCATATTTGACCAAACGTCATAGGGTAGAAGCTATGCAACAATATCAGAATAGATATGAGGCTACCAATGAAACCAAGGGGCCCTCTGCATCCACATATAATATCATTGAAGAGTTGAAGAGGATTCCAACCAAGGTGAGTCTTTATGATGCACTGCATTTTCCTGGACAAGTGGACTTATTGCAAGAATCATTAAAATTTGTGAAATATAAGGGGAAGAATATGACATAGATAGTGTTAGCTCAAACACTGGCAACTTTTACCACTAGAAAGAATAGATCACCCCATTTCTACATGTCCCTTAGGATGGAAGGCTGGATCATGCACAATTGCATCTTTGACTCAGGTGCTGCAACGACTGTCATGCCAAAGGCAATGTGCAATGTTATGGATATGGGATATATGAGGAGTAGCCTTGGTGATGAGTGTCGTCAAATCTTCATCATTTAATCATTATGTGTCAATCCAGGGCGGTGTCCAAGGCTATATACGAAAGTAGGGGTTAACAGACTGATTTTTAGTTCATCTAGATCATGGCCTTATTCATGGAATAGTTAGTGTTTGGGGGTGTTAGGTGTCCCTTTTAATCTCCTAGAAACTAAAACTGAGTGCCTACTTATCCTTGCATAATTGAAATTCACACAATTGCAGAAAAAGCAAATCTGAACTATTGCTGAAAAATGACAGAATTTAATTGACAAAATTTTAAATAACAAAATTGAAATCATAGAATTAACTATAACAACAATGAAAATTTTCAGAATTGAAATATCACACCTGCAGAAAATGAAACCTAAGACAATGATGAAATTCAAAGGTTGGTAAGCAAATATTGCAAATCTGTAGCAAACTAAATTAACAAGAAATTCTCTGAAATGAAATACAGATCGAAATGCTAAAGCTCGAAACAGAAAATGTTGTGTTTAAATTCTACCCTAGATGATTTAACTATAATGCATTCATGTGCCACATGTTAGATGAAGTTTAATTCAATATTAACCATGCAAAAAGCTGTCAGATTCCTGCTGACCTGCTACAGCAAGAAATTAGCAGAACTCTGGCAGGAATAATCCCTCTTCTGGGCCTGGAAGTGGCCCTTGCTTCCTGAACCAAAATAGGGAAAGAGTACTTGCTCTACACTATCAAATCCTCACACTGAACTCAGAAGCAAACATGAATGACAAATATTGCACCTTTATTTCATTCTCAGCATATCAATAGTGCAGGGGAAGTTCTGCAGACTACTGATCTGTTGTAGTACACAATTACAACACTTGGACTGCTCTATCTCCTAGCACCTATATCCTCTTATCCTATATGCTCAACCAAATGGGAGCACTTTATTTATACTAGCAAGGTACAACAATGATAAGGTTTGGTGCTTCAATACAGGACTATTACAACCATTGCAGGACTGTGTTTCCCAAAAATGCAGGGATCTGATCCATTAAACCTTATCCATTCCAGTTGTTGGCTTTATCTGGTGAGGGACAGGTGTTGGAAAGGATAGGGAGGTCCCTAGAATAGTTGCAACCACCGTTTACCTCCCTTTTACTGCAATTAAAGATGCATTTGACCAAATTTATGTCTTCTACGCTTATTTCGAAGCTGCTCCGGAATATCAGGAAGTAGAATAGAGTTGGCATTAATTCATGCAACAGAAGCATGTGTGACCAGTTGTGATGGTAAAAATAACCTCCATAGGTACCCAGATGACTGATTCCACCTTTTGTATGAGTTGGAGTGGACAAATTCCAAGCCATGCTGTATATGTACAACTAGCTGGAATTTGTATGGAAAAATTCTTGTTTTCTACACAATCAACTGCTGACAAAGTATTTGGCACCTTTAGGTTATTCAAAATGGGTGAATGGTAAGGAAAATTTGTAAAAGAAGCACAAAACTAAATAGATATCAGTACCTTCATATTACAATTCTAATTTAATGCAAAATATACTAAAACATACAGCTAAAACAGATTATAAAACATAGATAAATTAGTCAAAATAGGTCATATGCACTTTATCATTCCAATATGCAAACATCATCATATAATGCATAGTATCACTAAAATTAGTACAAAATCATATCATAAGTGGTTCCAAATAGTTTAAAAAGTTATCAAAAGTAGTCTTTGTATGAGGCAATGTTCTACCTCATCATTTCCCCCCAACCTATTGTAATGCATGTCCTCATGCATTCTATTCTGCTACAACAACACAAAGATCTATGTCAAGATAGCGCTCAACATATTTCCATAGTCTGCTTCCAAATTTGTAATATCCTTTGTGCTCTTTGATTTCCTTGAGCCACTCCTGGAATTGATCGTCTGATTGAGGGTCATTATCAAAGAAATATGGAACAAGGATGATAATTGTTGGATTCCTATACCTGAGACCTATCCACTGCTCCTTTACCTCAAATATGGTCTGGATTATACATTCTTCCCTTCTTCTAGACCACATCAGGTTATTTGGTGAGATGGGTTCTCTCTTCTATAGTGATATAGGTAACTCTCCCCATCTATTTTTACAAGTTGATAAAGCATCAGTAAAAGATGCTGCACAAAAAGTTTGAAAACCATCTATGCATTTCTACAAGTTCCCCAGATACATTTTTCTTACTCTTTCATCCCTCATTAGAGTGTAGTGCTCATTAGTGGTAGTTCTATGGTTCAGGTGAACAGGCCTAATGAGCAAGACTACCTGCAATTCCATGGCTTTGCTAGCTTTCTTTTCCTACTCCCAATAAATTTGATTCTAGAGTGTAGATAAAAATCAGAGGATAAGAAAATGGAAAAATAAAAAAGGTTTATTCCAGAGCAGTTTCACTCAAAATCATTTGAAGAGGCTTTTATGTCTTAAACTTATCTTGATAACTTTTCTGGAACCAGACCTTATGTATGCTTTATACTAACTAGGGATATCATACACTACATAATAAATATTTACAATATTAAAATAGAAAAGGCACATACCTGAAGAAACCATTCTATCTACATTTTGTACAAATGTTGTTTTCTGCTGATTTTAAGTTGACTCCTCATAGAGTGTAATAGGTGCAATCTGAAAAATAGTGAAACAGAGGTGAGAATGAATGGAATGGTAAATAGTGAAACAATGGTGAGAATGGATGGAATGGTGGTGGGTCCATGAGGCAAACATGCCGAAAAACTCGTTTTCATGTAAGCCCAATTCAGATGCGCCTCAAAGAGGTTTTCACATTCTGAATTATTATTATTATTATATATATATATATATTTTTTATTTTTTTTATATATTTTGGTTCATGTCACTTGATTGAGTCCATCTTGGAAGAAGTGGTTTCTTCCAATACTGATACATCCAAGTTTCCTACTTGCTTGAGAAACTCCTCCTTGGTTAACGGTTTGTGATATATCCGAAGACGATGACCGTTAACCACCATCTTCCTTCTTGAATCATCTATTGGTGAAAGACGTACAACTCCATTTGCAAATACCTCCTCAACTTGATAAGGTCCGAGCCATCGAGTCTACAACTTGCCAGGATAGTCTTCATATCATGAGTCAAACAACAAAGCCCAATCGCCTTGTTGAAATTTCTATTGTTGGATATGACTATCATGCCACAACTTGCGTTGTGACTGGATCACCTCAGTCTGGTGCAATGCATCCCTCCTTAGCTCATCCAATGCATTGAGCTACAGAATCTGGTCCGTTTGTGCCTGTGACAAATCAATACCAACTTCCAAAGCAGTTCGAAGAGTTAGTAATTCAAACTCAATAGGCAAAAGAGGCTTTTTACCATAAACCAATTCATAGGGAGTAAATCCAGTAGTGGATTTCCAAGTGGTGTTATAAGCCCAAATTGCTTCAGGTAACTTCTCCACCCAATTCCTCCTATGGGCTGCTACAGTTTTGGTTAAGATCCTCTCTAATTCCCTATTTGTCACTTCAACTTGGCCATTGGCTTGTGGATGGTAAGGTGAGGATTTTCGGTGTTTGATTTCATACAACTTTGTAAAGGCTTCAACAAATTTTGAGGTAAACTGAGGTCCCTGATCAGTGGTGATGGATTGTGGGGCCCCAAAATGCAGGAAAATCTATGAATACAGGAAATCAACAACTTTTTCTTCTCGAGCATGCTTAAAAGCATGGGCTTCTACCCATTTGGTTACATAGTCAGTACATACCAAGATATGCACTTTCCCTTGGGAAGGAGGGTCAATGGGTCCTACAAAATCTAACCCCCACCTCTCAAATGGTTTTGTTCCTACTTGAGGTTGTAATGGCATTTCACTAGTGAAGGTAGGTTTTCCCATCCTTTGGCATGCATCACAATGTCTAACATAATTTTTCACATCTTTATGCAAAGATGGCCAGTAATAACCAGTACCCAAGATCTTTCGAATTGTACTCTTGATTGAATAGTGTCCTCCTGAAGGTTCATCATGACATGCCCGTAGGATATCATATACCTCATCCTTGCGGATGCACCTGTGCAAAACATGGTCAGGACTGCATTTGAAAAGTAAACCTCCTATCCATTTAAAAGAAGAACTTTGCTTGATTAACTGTTTCCTTTGTTTAGGAGTAAAGTGAAGAGGAATTTTTCCTGTAGCCAAATAATTAGCTATATCTACAAACCATGGAGACTGCATAAAAATAGCAAACAGTTTCTCATCAGGAAATGCATCTTCAACCAACTCTCCTGTATCTTCATTTGGCAATCTTGACAGAAAATCTGCAACTACATTAGCTTTCCCTGGTTTATTAACTATAGTGATATCAAATTCTTGCAATAGTATTAACCAACGAATAATTCTTGCACTAACCAGAGGTTTATTCATCAGGTATTTAATGGCAGCATGATCTGTATGAATGAATACCTGATATCCTGTGATATAGTGTCGAAACTTATTAATAGCATATACTACAACTAAGAATTCCTTCTCAGTAGTAGTGTAGTTCTTTTCAGCTCCTGTCAAGTTTTTACTGATGTAATAAATGGCATAATGCTCCCCATTGTCAATTTGCCCTAATGCAGCTCCAATAGCAGTATTGGAAGCATCGGTTTGAATATGGAAGGGCAATTCCCAATTAGGTCCTCTCAATACAGGGGGAGTTGTTAACTTTTCTTTTAATTCCTCAAAAGACTTTTGACACTCAGTAGACCAAGAAAATTCAGAATTTTTCATTAGTAATGCAAACATTGGATTGGCTATGGTACTGAAATTGGCAATAAATCTACGGTAGAAACCAATGTGTCCCAAGAAACTCCTCACATCAGTTTGAGTTTTTGGAGGAGGAAGGTTTTTGATGACTTCCACCTTTTTAGGATCAACCTTGATCCCATAAGAGGAGATATGATGACCAAGGACAATCCCTTCCTCCATCATTAAGAAGCATTTCTCAGGATTAAGAGACAAATGGTATGTTTCACAACGTATTAAAACTTTTTCAAGTTGTTCCAAAGTATATTCAAAACTATCCCCAAATACTGTGAAATCATCCATGTAAATTTCTACACTCTCATTTGTCAAATCAGAGAATATGGCCAAAACAACTCTTTGAAATGTTGTTGGAGCATTACATAAACCAAAAGGTAGAACCCTATAAGCAAAGGTTCCCCAAGGACATGTGAAAGTAGTTTTCTCTTGGTCTTCAAGTGCAACTTGTATCTGATTATAACCATTGAATCCATCAAGAAAATAGAAAAATTTCTTGCCAACAAGGGTGTCTAATACTTGGTCTATGAAAGGTAATGGGAAATGGTCCTTATGTGTTACCTTATTTAACTCTCTGTAATCCACACACACTCTCATTTTCCCATTTTTCTTTGGAACAATGACTAATGGAGAAACCCATCTACTGTCTGATATTGGATAGATGAATCCTACATCTAAAAGCTTTTCAATTTCTTCCTTGACAATATCTTTCAAAGTAGGGTTCAAACGTCTTTGAGGTTGTCTCACAGGTTTAACATCTTCAGTGTATATTCTATGTGTACACACATCAGGGTGAATGCCAGTCATGTCCTTATAACTCCAAGCAAAAGCCTGAACATGTCTCTG
The DNA here is from genome assembly GCA_028583015.1 of Wollemia nobilis. Classification (NCBI taxonomy): domain Eukaryota; kingdom Viridiplantae; phylum Streptophyta; class Pinopsida; order Araucariales; family Araucariaceae; genus Wollemia; species Wollemia nobilis. Next base: position 743,356 of record JAQPPZ010013020.1, on the reverse strand, counting down.
CAAAACAACAAATAATTTGGCTTCTTGCTTATTAGTCAACCAACTATGAATGTTCAAAAACTTTCCTGGCTGTATCTCAATCTGCTTAATCCCTGGATAAATAGAGTTGCCAACCTCATATTTACTGATTAAAGCATTTAAGGGACAATGATGTGGCTGTAGAGTATGAAATACTCTTGATTCTGGTGTAAATGTGATACCTGATGGGATCATTTGCATAGGATAGGTGAAAGAAGTCAGAAGATGATGATGCCATCCATGTGGCAATGTGAAGGAGCTTTCTTGTAGTGGAATAGATGACAGATGTTCAGCAGTTTGTTCTTCATATTTCCATAACAAACGATGGACAAGAATTTGATCATCCCTAAGGCCTTCTTCTTGCAATGTTTTCACCAAAACTATTTCATGTTCAAATATTTCTCTTTCTAGTGAATTAAGTTCTTCAATATGTTCCTTTACTACAATGGTGGCCAAGGTGACAATAGTTTCCTGTTCTTCATCAGACTCAGGATACCATATCTATCCAAAAAATTTGGCTGAAGGTTGGGCTGGTGGATACAAGGAAATCTTTTTTAGGTCTACACCATTTGAAATAGTCATCTCACCTGACCTGTAGTCTATAAATGCAGCTGTAGTGGCAAGCCAAGGTCATCCTAGAATAATAGGATAGCCATTAGCTGAGTTTCTAGGCTGCAATACTAAGAAATCTATAGGATATTCCCAAGAAGACACTTCAATGGCAACATCCTCTAGAATTCCTTCCGGTTTGGCCACTGACCTATCTGCCATTTCCAAAATTGTGGTAGTAGGACTAAGATTATTGAGCTGCAATTTTTGCATGGTTTCCTTAGTCATCACGTTGATTGCAACTCCTAAATCGATAAGTACATTTGGAATTTGAACTAACCCAATAGTAATTGTAACTACTGGACTCCCTGGATCACCATATTTGGGGGTACTAGTTTTCCAGAGAGCAGGTCAGCCAACTTACCTTCTACTTGCACAGTCTTAGGAAAGGCTTTCTTCTTCCTGCTAGGTTTCCTAATGCACAACTCCTGAATGGTTTTCTTAATCAGAGGTACATCCTTTATTGCCTACAAAAAAGGGAGTGAGATAGAAATTTTCCTCAATTCTATGATTAATTCTGATTTAGGAGGAGTGATAGTGTGGTCAAACCTTTCAGGATATGGAAGGTCTGCTGAGGCAGGTTCAATTTTTCCTTGTAAACTTTCTATTTTTCCTTCTTTTTGCTCTGTTTGTGGTTTTTTTGGACTTGAAAATTCTTGCTTTCCATCAATTTCTTCAATAGTGGGTGGTGCAGGGTCAGGTAAAACCTTCCCTGAATGTAACTAGATGTTACTACAGTCAAGGACATGGACTGCAGTAGTCTCTTCAGACTCAGCTCCATAAATAGGGGTTGCTTGTCTGTTGTTATTGGGGTTAGCCACAGGTTGAGCTGGAAGTGGAGGTTGCTTAACTGGTTGTGATTGTTGTGGTGGCATTCTTCCTTGAAAGTTCTGATTAGGAGCTGGTAGCAGGTTTTGAGTCTGTCCTTGATACCTCTGCTGCCCTTGATATGATGGGTATTGTGGCCCCCATCTCTGCCCAGATTATTGATTCTGTGTCCAAGGTGGATTAACAGGATTCCATGGTTGATTCCAACCAGAATGTGACCAGTCTTGAGGGGCTGACCAAGATTGATTCCATGGTTGTGAAGGTGGTTCTGAATATCCCCAAGGCATATTCCAAGGATTTTATCCCCAACTTGTAGGAAAATGAGGGGCATTCTGGTATTGTGAAAAGTTACCTCCTGGCCTCTGCCCAATAACATTAAGTTCTTCAGTTTGGGTTTGCAAAACATTTTTAAGGTGAGGCAGGAGATGGCACTTATCAGTGTTATGCTCTTTTGAACAAATGCCACAAATAGTTGAGATAGAGGTTCTATCCAAAGGACAATCATGTAGGGCATGCTTATTCCTGCATCTAGGACAATAGATAGCTAGGGGTGGTGAAGAATTGGATTTTGCATTCCTTTCCCCTAATGCAGTATTTAATTGAACAAGAATATCAGTTTTCATGTTAGCCATTTCCTCCATCAAATATTTTATATCAGTATTACTAGGATTCCTTTTCCTTCTTCTTTGCCTAGTGCGGGAATAATTTCTGCACAACTCTACAATATCATTAATATCAAGTTGGTTTATATCTCCTTTTCCCATTAAGTCCAATACTTCTCTAGAATCATCCTGCAAACCTCTCAGAAATATAGTTTTTAATAAGTCAGTTTCCATAGGACCACATCTCTTTTGGATAAAGGTAAATCTATCAAGATAATCCTCTAAGTTTTCATCCTCTTCTTGTCTAATCCGAAATAACTCATCCTTCCTATTTCTCACTCTACAATACTCCTGATACTTATCCAAAAATGCAGTTTCCATTTGATCCCAAGTGCGGATTGAATCTGGTTCAAGGCTCATAAACCATCGTAAGGCTGCATCTTTGAGTGTAGAGGGAAATAACTTCAATTTCTGGTTGTCATTGACATAGTCATAAGTCTGACACAGAACTTTGAATTCAAATAGAAATTGATCAGGATCTTCAGAAACAACTCCCCTAAATATTGGCAATACTGAGGGGTGAAATTGTTTTCATAGGAGCATTCTGAGTAGGATTCAGATGAATAGGGTATTCAAAAGTTCTAACAGGAGGATTGTCAGCATCATGACCAACAATGTCCCTATCATGTTCTCCTTGTTCTGCCATAGGTGCTTCTTCAATTTTAATTTGTTCAACTGGTTCAGATGGATCAGCCCTATGGGTATGTCTAGAAGCAAGTGCCTCTAAGAGCTCTTCTTGCAAAGATCCTACAATTTTAGTTGATGAAGAAGATGATTCTCTTTTAAGTCTTTCAGGAAGTTCATACACAGGCAGATCTTCACCTGATCATGAAGAACGCCTTGGTGGAAAAGAGCCAGTTCTGATAAACCTTCCTCTTTCATCTCTTGGCCTATGCATTCATGCCTATTTACTAAATGAACTAAACCTCAGGTTTCCAAAAACTATTTCCTAAAATAGGATAGTTTCTGGACTGCTAGACCTCTCCTAACAACACCTAAGTATCCCCAACAATGGTGCCAAAAATGATGAGTGTCATCAACTCTTCATCATTTAATCATTATGTGTCAATCCAGGGTGGTGTCCAAGGCTATATACGAAAGCAGGGGTTAACAGACTAATTTTTAGTTCATCTAGATCATGGCCTTATTCATGGAATAATTAGTGTTTGGGGGTGTCAGGTGTCCCTTTTAATCTCCTAGAAACTAAAACTGAGTGCCTACTTATCCTTGCATAATTGAAATTCACACAGTTGCAGAAAAAGCAAATCTGAACTATTGCAAAATGATAGAATTTAATTGACAAAATTTAAAATAACAAAATTGAAATCACAGAATTAACTATAACAACAATGAAACTTTTTTAGAATTGAAACTTCACACCTGCAGAAAATGAAACCTAAGACAATGATGAAATTCAAAGGTTGGTAAGCAAATATTGCAAATCTGTAGCAAACTCGAATTAACAAGAAATTCTAGCAAACTGAAATAAGACTAGAAATGTTGAAGCTAAAATAGAAAATGTTATGCTATAAAATCTACTCTAGATGACTTAACTATAATGCATTCATGTGCCACATGTTAGATGAAGTTTAATTCAATATTAACCATGCAAAAAGTTGTCAGATTCCTGCTGACCTGCTGCAACAAGAAATTAGCAAAACTCTGGCAGGAATAATCCCTCTTCTGGGCCTAGAAGTGGCCCTTGCTTCTTGAACCAAAAGAGGGAAAAAGTACTTGCTCTACACTATCAAATCCTCACACTAAACTCATAAGCAAACATGAATGACAAATATTGCACCTTTATTTCATTCTCAACATATCAACAGTGCAGGGGAAGTTCTGCAGACTACTGATCTATTGTAGTACACAATTACAACACTTGGACTGCTCTATCTCCTAGCACCTATATCCTCTATCCTATATGCTCAACCAAATGGGAGCACTTTATTTATACTAGCAAGGTACAACAATGATAAGGTTTGGTGCTTCAATACAGGACTGTTACAACTATTGCAGGACTGTGTTTCCCAAAAATGCAGGGATCTGATCCATTAAACCTTATCCATTCTAGCTGCTAGCTTTATCTAGTGAGGGACAGGTGTTGGAAAGGATAGGGAGGTCCCTAGAATAGTTGCAACCATCGTTTACCTCCCTTTTACTGCAATTAAAGATGCATTTGACCAAATTTATGTCTTCTATGCTTATTTTGGAGCTGCTCCAGAATATCAGGTAGCATAACAGAGTTGGCATTAATTCATGCAATAGAAGCATGTGTGACCAGTTGTGATGGTAGAAATAACCTCCATAGGTACCCAGATGATTGATTCCACCTTTTGTATGAGCTGGAGTGGACAAATTCCAAGCCATGTTGTATATGTACAGTTGGCTGGAATTTGTATGGAAAAATTCTTGTTTTCTACACAGTCAACTGTTGACAAAGTATTTGGCACCTTTAGATTATTCAAAATGGGTGAATGGTGGGGAAACTTTGTAAAAGAAGCACAAAACTAAATAGATATCAGTACCTTCATATTACAATTCTAATTTAATGCAAAATATACTAAAACATACAGTTGAAACAGATTATAAAACATAGATAAATTAGTCAAAATAGGTCATATGCACTTTATCATTCCAATATGCAAACATCATCATATAATGCATAGTATCACTAAAATTAGTACAAAAACATATCATAAGTAGTTCCAAATAGTTTAATAAGTTATCAAAAGTAGTCTTTGTATGAGGTAATGTTCTGCCTCATCACTTGGCATCTTGTAGTTAGATGGAACCCCTGTCAGGATAGTGGGGGTCATCAAAGACATCCCCATCGTATTGCACAAAATGCCTCAGATAACTGTGATCCAAGAGGTGGTCGTGGTTGATCTGGAGCCTTACTTCAACATGTGCCTATCATGGGAGTTTACTACCAAGTTGGGAGGCTACCTTTCTCTTGACTATTCTCATTTGGAAATTCCTATCAAGGGGAGGAGAATCTAAATTTATAATGAGAAGCCTTCAACTTATCACATAGAGAAAATTGAAGAGGAAGATAAACCCATGAATTTTGTCAACTTGATGATCAAAGAATTGGAGGAGTTAGACTTGATGGAAGAAGTTCTGGATGAGCTTCAGATAGAAGATGAGTTTTCAATGCTCGATTTTAATGCCATGATGGAGACCAAAATCGGATGCTACACCATCACTAAGCCTAAAAAGGTTGAAGCAAAAGTGTCTGATGAGGAAGATCCTATTCTTGATCAATTATGGAAGTTGTACTTTGATGGTGCTAGGTGTAAGAATGGCATAGGAGCTGGAATTGTTCTCATTTCTCCTTCTAGTATACAAAATATGTACTCTTACCGATTGACTTGGAGTTACATGAACAATGCCATCGAGTATGAAGCACTCTGCTTGGGTCTAAAAAAGGTAGAAAATCTCGGGATCAAACAACTACAGATATTTGGAGATTCTAAGCTAATCATCAACCAGGTAACTAGTAAGTGTGTTTCCAAGCAGCACTACTTGAAAGCATACCAAAATAAGGTTTGGGACCTTTTTGAGGCTTATACAACATTGAACATCCAAGCAATCTCATAGGAGCAAAACAAGCATGCCGATCTCCTGGCATCCCTTGGTGCTAATTTTTCCCCAATGGAGCATGTGGTGAGGAAGCCCAAGACTGTGAGGTTAATATATAGACCTTCAGTCCCTGACAAAAATATCCACTGGCAAGTGTTCAAAAGTGATGAGCAGATTGTTAATTTCTTGATAAGAGAAGCTAGTAATGTGGAAGAGAGAACACTTGATGAGGAAGAAGTCGAGGGTTTGATCCAGCTATAGAATAATCATATCCCAAAGGGGTTGATTACACTTGAGAGCCTCTTTGATCAAAATGATAGAGCAAAAAAGCATAGGATCAAGGTGGATGAAAAGGAGTATACTGAACTACATCTAGGACCTGAGAAGTTGATCAAAGTCGGCACTGATTGCACTCAAGAAGAGCTGGAGCAGATTAAAGAATTATGTCATGAGTACCCAGACATTATCGCTTGGAGCTACCAAGATTTGAAAGGCTACAACAAATATGTGATCCAACATACCATTGAGTTGTAGGAAGGAGTAAAACCCTTCAGGCAAAAGCAGAGACCGGTCAATCCCAAGATTGAAACTTTGATGAAAGTAGAACTACTGAAGATGTTGGAAGCCAAAATCATCTACCCAATTAAGCACTCTACCTGGGTAGCAAATCTGGTCCCCGTGAGAAAGAAGAATGGAGATATCCACTTGTGCATGGATTTTCAAAATTTAAACCAGGCATCTTTGAAGGATCACTATCCACTACCACAAATTGATCAGATTCTTCATGTGGTTGTTAGTGCTCAAATATTCTCTTTGTTAGATGGATTCTCTGGCTATAACCAAATCTGGGTCAAGGATGAAGACCAATATAAGATGATGTTCACCACAAAATGGGGAACTTTTGCTTATCAGCGTATGCCATTTGGTCTTTCAAATGCTGGTGCAACTTTTTAGAGAGCAATGGACATAGCCTTCGGTGAGTTGTTGAATCATATTATTGTTATTTATTTGGATGACATGACCATTTTTTCTCACAACAGGGAGGAACATAGTCTACATCTGAGACAAGTGTTTGAAAAGTATCGGGAGTTCGAAATATCAATCAACTCGAAGAAGTCCATCTTCATGGTAAAAGAAGGAAAGCTCCTAGGCCATGTTATTTTAGAAGAAGGTTTGGCAATTGACCCAGCTAGAGCTGAGGCCCTCCTGAAGCTTCCATTTCCAACTAGCAAGAAGGATTTGCAATCATTCTTTGGGTAAATAAACTTTGTTCGAAATTTTGTTGCAGATTTTTCCCAAGTAGTGAAGTTGATGATTGAGCTATTAAAGAAGAATGTTGAGTTCAAATGGATCGAGTAGAGGAGGTAAGCATTCAAGGAGATAAAAGAGAGAATTGCTCAAGCTCTAGTTCTGGTAAACCTAGATTACTCAAAGGATTTTATCCTATACACCATTGGTGAGCAAGAAAGCTATGCAATGGTGCTTACGCAAAAGGGAGATGATGGAGATGAGCGACCAATTGCTTTCTTGAGCCAAGTCATCCAACCGCATGAAGAAAAATATAATTTCATTGAAAAGTAAGTATATGCGATGATGAAATCCTTGAAGAAGTTTTGATATTTTGTTTCTCAAAGCAAGATGATAGTTTATGTTGTTCACCCAGATGTTCAGAGTTTCATCATTCAAGGAGAGCTTGGAGACAAGAGAGCTAGATGGGTCTCCAAAATCTAGGAATATGATATTGAAATCCATCCAACCAAGCTGGTTCGAGGTCGAGCATTGTGTCAGGAGCTTGCAAAAAGTGCTGCATCTGAATCCATGGTTTGCCAACTTGAAGATTCAGTGAGCAAAAGCAATTTTGCTAATCGCTCTATAGGTGATCGTGATTGGATAGAGGACCTTGTCGAATATTTCCATTCAGGAAGATGTCCTTCACACCTTAATGCCTCACAAAGAAGGAGATTCAGACTTTAGGCCCTTAGGTACGTGATGCTGCCAAATGGGTTGTTCCATAAAAATATTGATGGAGTACTTCTCAAGTGTGTCCGAGAATCTAAAAAACAAAGAATCCTAGAGGAGTTTCACTCTGGTCTATCAAGAGGCCATTATGCAGGGAGGCCAATGGCATTAAATATCATCAAAGTAGGATATTTTTGGCCTACTCTCTTTGCAGATACTTTCAAAGTCAGTCAAAGTTGTGACAAGTGCCAGAGATATGTCGGTAGAAGCAAGAATCCATCATTGCCCCTTCATCCGATACAAGTAGAAGCACCATTTCAGCAATGGGGCTTAGACTTTATTGGGGTCATTGATCCCAATTCTTCTATCAAACACAAATATATCTTGACAATGACCGACTATTTCACCCGATGGTCAGAAGCAATCCCAACCAAGAAGGTGGATCAAGCAACAATTATTACTTTCCTTGAGGGATTAATCACTCATTTTGGCATACCTGATGCAATCATAATAGATAATGGGACTCCCTTCATCGGTGCTAGGATCAATGAATTCATGGGTAAGTATGGAATTTATTTGAAGATATCATCTAACTATTATCCATAGGGGAATGACTTGGTTGAGTCCACAAACAAGAATTTGTTGAGAATTCTGAAGAGGACCCTAGGTGATAATAAGCATAGTTGGCACTTACTCTTGAACCAAGCATTATGGGCCGATCGTATCTCCATGAAGAAATCCATTAAAACATCTCCTTATTCCTTGGTATATGGTAAAGAAGTAGTGTTGCCCATTCATATTGAATTACCGGCTCTGCAGTCATGGCACTTGTTGTATGGTGAAGATGATGATGAATCTGATCCCATGAGCATGAGATTGGCACAACTTTTACAGTTGGAAGAAGAGAGAGAAATATCATACAATGTCTTCATGGAACATGCTCGGATGACGCAGAAATGGTTTGGCAAGAAAACTTTTGAGAGGTCATTTGAGGTAGGTGATCTAGTGCTGAAATGGAATGAAAACAAGGCTAAGCCCGACAAGCACCACAAGTTTGAAGTAATATGGGAGGGCCCGTTCTAGATTTTGGGTGTCAATCAGATCAATTCATTTTATTTGTAGGATATGGATGGTCATGCGCTACCAATTCTCGTAAATGGTCTTCATTTGAAGGCCTACCATCAGTGACAGAATTTTGATCAAGTATGTATATATGTACATAAGTTATTATGTTGTTTTGTTTTAGTTAAGTATGTTTAAAGTGATATGATATAAAAAAAGAAAGTTGATTTCATCGAGAAATCATTTTTGCCCCAAGGCAAGTGGTTTCACCTCGAAAGCATCTTGCCACCAACAAAAATCATTTTCATCTGAAAATGTTTTTAAAGGCTTTTGTATTATTTTCGGGAAAAAATGGGGAAAAAGAAAGTATATTTTTTAGAAATTATGAAAGCACCATAGGCTCACTTGAGTTTCAAGTTTTCTTTTTATTAAAAAATAATATTTTAAAGAAAAAAAAAAAAAAAAAATAAAAGTAAAAGTTAAAAAAGGGAGTGCCTCATTTTTAAATTTCCCACTTGTTTTGAAGTTGTCAAGAAAAGCAAAAGATAAAAGCAAGAAAGATTTTAAATTTTATTTTTGCCCCACAAGGAGGATTTACCTTGCTTTTTCTATTTTTGGGGTGAAACCCTCATTTATCTCCCTGAAGATGTTTTCGGAGTGAAACTGCCAGAGAAGAATTAAAAATAAATGCATGCTTTTTCTAAACTCTAGTTGGTGGTGCTAAGTTCGGAAAGGAAGAAGGTGAAATTAATTTTGCCCTACTTTTTCATGCAAAGCACTCTCAGTTAAAGCTTGCTTTTAGCAATAAGCTTTTTGGGGTGAAATTAGAGAAGAATTATTTTAAAAAGGATTGAGAGGCATGTAATTCCACAAAGCAAGTAGAAGAAGCAGTTTCGAAGCACAGGTGATGTGAATATTTTCGCCTCAAATGTTTTCTATTGGGCAAGCGCTCTCCTTCGATGTTTTTGCTGAACAATGCTAATTTTAGGAAAGATCTCAAAATTAATACATGAAATTAGATTGATTTCACTTGAAAAGATTCTAGAAGATGTTTCAACATTTTAATAAGGTGAAATTAATTATTTTCATCCCCATTCTCTCACACGTGGTACTTGCTTTTCTCGAGATGAGCTATTAAATATCTAGATTGCATCCTCCAAGGTAAAAAAGTGGTTGAGTTCGACGTCCAAGGAAGATTCACAGTGCAAGGGCGTTATTGGCAGTTAATGGGTAGTTGAGTTTTCATTAAAAAATGTGCTTGGCGAGAGAATCAAGGAGCACGTTCGCTCGAATTCCTCAGGTGCAACACTTGCATTAAATCTGGTAGTTGGAGGGTGAAAGTTATAAAAGGAGGTAAATTAGAAGCTTGTAGTCAAAGATTATTTTTCTGAGCATTGCTAAGTTATCCTTCAGTGCCCCGAATTGTTGCTTTGTTGCAGATTCACCAGACTGTTATAGTGGGAGCTGTGATACGAAGATGGGGAAGAATATAGTTGATCCGAAGAAAGCTTCAGGGCCAAAAAAGGGCCAGGGTGGTAAAAAATCTAAAAAAGCTAGGCGACATGAAAATACCGAGCTTGACCCATATTCTGATAAGTTGGCTAAGATTGGAGATTGTTCTATTTCAAACAAAGGCATAGAAAAATTGTGCCTAGGATGTGGAGACTACAGTCAAGCAAGGTCTAACACTAAAAGCCCATTAACCATTGCTTATCATGCACAACTTTCCTGGTACTTGTGTACACCTGTGCATCCTTACCCTGAGTTGGTAATGGCAATTGCAAAGTTTTATCAACCTGCAACAAGGGCCATCCATAATGCAAAGGGAGATAAATTGTTCACCATTTCACCTGATGTAGTCAGAGAGGCATTTTCTTGTGGGGTGAAACCTTCCTCGGATGTCATGTTCAAGAATATGAATCTCAAGGAGCAAGAGGAAAGGTACCAATCAACTGTAATGTTGCACCAGTTCATGGAGAACCAGTTGATAAAGGCACCCTAGTTCGAAGAGTTGCCAGCTTTGCTAAAACCCTTGATAGAATTTAAAAGCCTAGATATGTATTCCATGTTGGCTTGGGTATCTGGTCTTCCTACTGATACCACAATGTACAAATGGTAAGCAACACTGGTGCAATGCATTTCGTAGGTAGAATTTTATGCCCCTACAACCATGCAAGCAAGCACAAACCCCATTTTCTTTGATTGGGCAGATTATGTGGCTCGAGCAATGCACACCTAGTTGGAGAGGATACAGAGTGAAGAAGTAGTTTTATTCAGGCATGCTTCATTTTTGGCCTGGTATTTCTTCTTTTATATGCACCAACGTTTTTCTTTTATTGTAGTAAAGCAAGTTGATGAGGTAGATAATAAGCTACTAGTATATTTGTGGACTCCAAGCTTGTCTAGAGGGGAGTCATTCTATAATTTTAATCGCATGTTTTTGGGCCCTACCCTCGAACTTATTTTTTGCACAAGTGAGAGAGTGCCAAGGGCAATGAGGGAAGAAATTGTCACTAAGGAGAAAGGAGATATTTTCTTGTTGATGCAGGGCATCGTGGTGCAAATTTTTGGCTTCACTGGCAAGTCGTTTCTCCTTCCATATTTTACTACCGAGCACCTCTTTGCAATGGAAGTTGTTCGTCAGACCGACTACATCAATGAAGTCTATGGGGTAGGACGAGGCAAGAAGACTACATGTACCATGCCATTTCACTTTGATGGCATTGAGATTGACCAGGTTGGCCAGAATAAATTGCTTAATGAAGCACTTTCTGATATGGGTATGGTGGAGTTACCTCAATGGTGGAAGTATGACCCTTTGGGTCGGTTCACAGATTTCATTAAAGCCAAAAATTTTCATTGTTGTCCCAGACCTGATATTCAATGACACAAAAATAACCCAGAAGGGCATGATCTCGAATGGCATGTTGAGCAGATGATGCCACTTCCACCATGGCATGATTTTTATGAGATGGAGGTTGAGTACAACCCTACAGTTCACAAGCATCAAATTCCTCCCCCGGGTTTGTTTGGAAAGATGAAAGAACAATTGCCAACTTGGTCTGATGAAAAAATTACCAACTGGTGGGTTATGAGGGCCCATAGAGGGAAAACCGGGTCAGCTTATGGTCTAGCAATGGATGAGGTATTTTTGGATGTCTATGATGAGTACTATGATGGCTATCAACCAATCTCTTTCACTAAGATTGTACCTCAAACTTTTCAAAGATCTGACAACGAAGAGATCATGGTCGAACATGAGCAACATGTGGTCGAGGAAGCACCACTTGTGGAAGAAGAAAGATAGCCATCACCAGAAGTGCAACTCTAATGGAAGAAGAAGAATAAGCGTGAGGTGCTCCCTTTCCCAAAGATATCCAAAAAGTCCTAGAACAGGTGCAGTTTCTTCATCCATGGTGAACCCTCCTCCTACAGACGAAGCCACACAGGCTAACATTTTAGAAGATCCTCCTTTGGTTCAGGTAGAACAACTTGACCAACACATGGAAGTCATAGATCTAGAGAAGGAGGTAGAGGAGGAGCAAGACAAGGGTGAACCAGTGCCATAATCACCCTCATCATTGGCTCAAAAGGTGTTCGAGCCTAAAGGTACATTTTCTACACCTTCTTCCCTTTCTCTTGAGCATTCGGTGACTATTGCACCCCATTCTATAGTTGTTGCTTCCATCTCACCTCCATTCGGTATACCCACCACCTCCATTTTACTTCCTATTTCCCAATCCCCAATCATCGATGCTCCCTCTTCTTCTATTCCCACTTCTACTATTTCCCTTTCTTTCAGTTCTTTTGCATCTGGTCCCAATCCATTTTTACTCCCTTCATCCTCCATTCCAATAATTTCTACCATGGCTATAAGTACACAAGCTCCTCCTCGAGTGAGTGTAACTATAGCCGAAACCCTCACTTCTATCCCCTTAACCACTTCCATTCCACCAACCATTCCCATTTCCACTTCCCTTCCCGAGCCAAAACTTCAGTAGGCTCATTTTCCCCTTGCTCCTTTTCTTGAGTTGCAGGTGCTACCAAAGCTAGAGATAGAGATTGTACTAGAGCATCCTATTGCAGCGAATATGAGTTGAGCCTGATTAAGTTCATCATAGTGGTTGAAAATCCGTAAGAGAAAAGAATCTCAGGCTCCAACAAAGCATTGAAGAAGGTCACTTTTGACCCTGAAACTATGGAGTCTCATACTATAAAAATGATTCCCCAGGTCCAGAAGCCTCAAGGAGAAATGGCTCCAAGTGATTACACTTATGAAGTCATTACAGAGGACCTGACGAAGATTGACACCATGGAGAAGTTGGGGAATATGCATGTGGATATGAGCTCTCTTTACCTACATGACGAGCATTACAAGAAAAGCTTCTTTGAGGTTGAGGCAAATATTATTGAGTTGAATGATGCTCTAGCTAAAAATAGGGACCAGTTAGAAACAATGAAATTAGAGGTAGAGCATTGGCAGAAGAGGGTAGAAGAGTTGGAGAAAGAAGCCAAGGGTTACTAGATAGCTTGGGCAGGAGCAGAGAAACAAGTGCAAGCATTAACAACCCAACTTGAGGTTGTACAAAAACAATTGGCTGAGAAAGCCACACAATCAGTAGGCTTCTCCAAGGAGAAAATCAAAGAAAATCACCACCATTTGATGAAATATTGTGTGATAGTGGTGATAGATGCTCTCAAGGTTTTATTGTATATTCATGAGGCTCGAATAGTGATTTTTCTTGGAGAGCGGACCTTGGAGTATGTTGAGGAACAAATGGAACCAAAACTTGAACTAGCATTGAAGATTCAGATATTGGCTCAGTCTGACTTCCAGGTCAAGCCGATGAGTGGGATGGATCGCGGTTGGGCTAAGGCTAGGATGATGTTGCGCAACTTCTTTTCCAAGTTAGAGCTAGTAAGAGAAGGCCAAAAGTTGGTGACGATGTTTGAATAGGAGCATTGCATTTCGCTCATCTATTTTGAGGCTCTAGCCGATGCTGGTTTCCCAAGCTTTGTTGATGAGCAGGGTGAGCTTTTTCCAACAAAAGAGTTGAAGGCAACCTAGTGAAATTTTTTGCAAGATATGTCAGAGATCGATAGCTGGGAGGAGCCCATCATAGAAGAATAGGTTTTGCCATACATGGAGAGGCTCACCCACATCGAATCCTCCTTATTGGAGCTCCAATAGAGAGCGAATCACATCAGCATGGATCATGTTGAGATGTTGTATTTCATCATTGATTCACTAAGTTCACTCTCTGCATTCACTCCGGACTCCTAGGCTGAGGTAGTTGTTGTGTATGAAACTACCAATGAAAGCCTCACCAAGCAAGAAGCATGAGCATGAGCTGAAGTAGAATAAAAAGCTAAAGAGTAGGAGAAGCAAGCGTAAGAGGAAAGAAGGAAGAAGGAGGTTGTAGAATCAAATGTACCATCTAATGCAACCAATAGTGGTGACAGTTGAGCCCAATGGATAAAGGCCTGGGGTCGATTGCATTTAGAAGAACTGAATACCCCGAGAGCCACCAAAAGTGTTGGCAATTTTGCCACACTAAAATTTTACTTGTAAAATTTTGAAAAGAAGATAAATGATGCAGTTGTGTTGTTTTTATGTTTTAATATTTTTCTTCCTTGTAAGCAATTTCATTAAATAAAAGGTTGATTTCGTTTCTGAGATACACAGTAAATTTTATCGGTAAGAAATTAATGGAAGTCATGAGCAAAACGTAGAAGGGAAAAATCGATGGCAATGGACGTTTCGGGATAGAAGGATTAATGGAAAATCAGCTATGACTTTGGTATTTTTTATTGAAAGTGAAGGCACCATTAAAATTAAAGAAAAGAGTTTTTCACCCCATGGAGGGGTGAAAATCCTTTGCGCCCTTCCTTTGGGGTGAAACTACCTTGATGAAAGATTTCATCCAAATAAAGGAAAGAAGAAATTTTGCAAGTGATGTAGATGGGTCAAAGTCAAAAGCGCCTCTTGAAAGGGGTGAAAATCATTTTTACCCATCTTAGGGGCAAATACATAGTTAAAAGCATCTTCGGGGTGAAAATAGAAGGAAGAGCTTGCTTGGCGTAGTCAAAGTCAAAGTCGCCCCTCAATAGGGGTGAAATCCTAGTAAAAAGCAGTTTTGGAGCGCAAATATTAAGATGATGTCATCCAGGCAAAGATTGAAAAGTCAAAGTCAAAGGTGCCCCTCAGGAGGGGTGAAAATCATTTTTCCCTCCTTCGGGGTGAATTTCCAAATGAAGATGTCTTGAGGTGAAAGTCCTAGAAAATAGTAGCTTTTCCTATCGATCAAAGTCAACGTCGCCCTTGGGGTGGGGCGAAAGTCATTGTCACCCCTCTCAGGGGTGAAATCAATTATTTTTGCCTCCTTCCTTGTAGAAGATATTTTTTATCATTTTTGGGGTGAAATTACCCAGGAAAGGGGTGAAAGTATGTTGAGGGGTGAAACTCCCATTTTTTCCTGTCATTCAAACAAGAAGATGTCGTGGGGAAATCAATTAAAATGAAAGGTGAAATTCTAGATTTGAAGGCAATCATCAATTATTTTTTAGGGTGAAATCAAGTTTTATTTCTTTCTCTCAATAGGGTTACTATCAGAAGTGCCATAACTGCAATTTTTTTTGGGAAAGGACAAAGATTGATAAAATTTAATGCTTGGGGTAGTAAGAGTGATGATCCAGAATTTTTGCTAAAAGTTGCCAGGATTAAATGCTACGCCCTCAAATTCGATGTGATCTCGATTATTTTTGAGGTGCCCTCTATGGATTTCATTCCTTTTCGAAGCAGAATTAAATTTCATTGATTTCCATTGGCAAGGGTAAGATTCCAAGGCATAAGGGAATGTAATGGCACCCAAAATTTAATATCCAAGCTCTTGATTGTTCTATGTGACATTGCTGAGTTTCAATGCACCGATGCTTGGAACATTTTTTCCATCATCCATCTTTACCAATTTTCTAGGCGCACTCCATGAAAACTGGATCGTTATCCCCTAAAGAATAATTTGATTCGAGCATCACCATTACCAAGGAGAGAATTGTTGCTACTAATTTTTGACCAACCAACATTTTGTTTTGTTGTGCATTTAATGATAGAGGTGAAATCCTCTATAAATACTAAGCATTTCAATGTAATGAAGGAGGATAGACACTCTACAGAAAAATACTTTAAGTTTTTTGCATAAATAGAAAGACATTCGGCTTCTGGTTCCTTGAGTAGTATTGTGTTTGATCTCTTTCTTTTGTCATTTTTGATTACGTTCATGTCCATTATTTGCTGATTTTAAATTTTGCATCTGGATTTAATTACTACTTGTGAGGGAGTGAATACTGGAATGCTGTCTTGGAGGTTATCTTGGCAAACTGTGAGTGGTTCCTATGCCTTGCTTTCTGTTATATGCTAACTAATACTTGTTGTGAATTTTTGTTGTTAGTTTATCCCCACCTTATATTTCTGGCTTATAGCCATATTTCCCATTCCTTTCTATCATTTCCCATTTCTTTCCTGTTACCCTAAGCTTTAAACCGATCATTAGTTTTAGTACGGGAACCAGCCCTCTCTGGAGATTGGCCCGAAGGACATTTCTTTCCTTCGACCTTTCAATGTTGGTCGGGTCTAGGGCATACAAATAATAGGATTATGTACCAATTGGATGGCACTCATATTATCACAATACAATATGGTGGGATCATTTTGTCTCTCACCTGTTTCTTCAAGTACTTTTCTCAACCATAAGGCTTGGGCACTAGCATTTGTGATTGCTATGAACTCAGCCTCAGTAGATGATAGTTCTATAGTAGTTTGCTTTTTAGAACTCTAAGTAATTAGTCCTGAACCAAGACTAAAAAAATTCCCTGAAGTAGATTTTCTATCATCTATGTTGTTGCCCCAATCATTATCA
Organism: Wollemia nobilis; assembly: GCA_028583015.1. NCBI lineage: Eukaryota > Viridiplantae > Streptophyta > Pinopsida > Araucariales > Araucariaceae > Wollemia > Wollemia nobilis. The sequence continues at coordinate 726,720 of JAQPPZ010013020.1, read as the reverse complement.
CTAAAGCCAACTAATTTTACAACATTAGATTTGTGGTAGTGGATCCCATAATACAATGTACCCTTTACATATCTCAAAATTATTTTAGTTTATTGTAGATGAATGTACTCTTAACATCCATGTGTTGAATGTTCCACCCTTTGTGGGCAGCCAAGGAAAGTACTAGTTTGATGGTCTCTTGTCTAGAAATTAGAGAAAAGGTTTCCTCATAGTCAATCCCATAATTTTGAGTAAACCCTTTTGATACTAGCCTTAAATTGTGTCTTTCAATGCTCCCATCAGCATTGAACTTGGTCTTGTAGACCCATTTACATCCAATACATTTCTCCCCCTTAGGAAGCTCCACTAGCTTCCAAGTGTCATTCCTTTTTATAGAGGTCATTTCCTCTTTCATGGCTTGATGCCATACATCATGAGTACATTATTTTTTATAACTAGATGACTCTAGCTCTACACTAGTCATTAAAGCATAGTTTACATCTCCCTTAGGCTCTTGGGAGTCTTTATCACCATACATGTGCAAATTTTCAAGTCTTTTCAAGACTTCATTCATATCACTAGCTTGGCTTCTAGTGTACCTTCTTTGAAAATTCTTGTCCATCATTTGAAAAGAAGGATGGTACTGAAGTGTTCTCTTACCTCTTGATGGTGGATCTACTTCCATTGGAGAAGAACTTGTTGATATTTGTGGAGAAGAACTTGGAGTAGCACTTGTTGTACTTGAAGTAGAACTCTTTCTTGGACTTGGAGGAGGACTTCCATTGCTGTTCTTGTTAATGCATTGCACTTTAGAGGAGCTTACAACTTGAGATAAATCATCAAAAAATATTTTTGATGACCCCATTCTCCCCATTCATCAAAAATTACATCTCTTGAGATTACAACTTTGTGTATTTTTGGATTGTAGAGCCTATATGTTTTTGAAGACTCACAATACCCAATGAATATACATGCTTGAATTTTGGGATCAAGTTTCTTTCTTGTCTCATCAGTAATGTGTGCATATGCAAGATAACCAAAAACTTTGAAGTGCTTTACATTTGGATTTTTGCCATACCATCCCTCATATGGAGTTATCCCATATAAAGTAGAAGTGGGACTTCTATTCAAAATGTAAAAACTTGTCCTAACAACATCATCCCAATACATGTTACTGAGTTTCTTTGTTTGAAGCATTGATCTAGCCATTTCTACAATAGTGTGGTTCTTTCTTTCAGCCACATGATTTTGTTGTGGGGTGTAGGCAGTAGTGAATTGCCTTTTGATCCCACAATGCTTACAATATTTGAGAAATGCATTTGAGCAACACTCCCCTCATCTATTAGTCCTTAATATTTTTACACCATATTCACTTTGATTCTCTACATTATTTTTGAAATATTTAAAACATTAAAAAGCTTCATCCTTAGTTTTCAAAAAATAAATCCAACACATTCTAGAGAAATCATCAATGAAAGTGAGAAAGTAAGAATTGTTACCCAAGTTTTTGGTATGCATTGGACCACAAATATATGAATGTACCAATTGTAGTGGATGGCTTGCTCTCCATGCTTGACCTCTTGGAAACTTTGTTCTTGAGTGCTTTCCCAAAGCACATCCTTCACACACCTCCTTTTGGTCTTCAAATTTTTGTAATCCACACACCATAGCTTGTGAAGTCAACAACTTCAAGCTTAAAAAATTAAGATGACCATATCTCAAGTTCCAAAGAGCACTTGGATTTTCTATGGCTACGCTAGCAAGTTGAGCACCTCCTTGATCCCCAAAATTAAGAGGAAATAACCTATTATTTGTTTTAGGTACATTTGTGACAACTCTATTACAATTATTTTTGTCAAAAATTACATATTTTCCATCTTCAAAAACAAGTTTATAGATATTTTCCATGATTTATCCAAATATAAGAAAATTATGTTGGAGTTTAGGAGTGTAATAGATATTGTTCACCTTCTTTGTGTCTTCATTTTTTGGAACCTCCATGGCTCCCATGCCTTCAAATTGTAGTTTCTTGTCAACTCCTAATTTTATCTTGGACTTGTATGTGGAATCCATTGTAGAAAGTAACTCTTCTTTGCCACTTATATGATTTGAGTAACCAGTATCCAAAATTCAAGTTTCATTAATATTTTGATCTGATTTTCCATATGTGAGGAACAAATTTGAAGAATTTACTTCCTCTTATCCATATTTTCCATAATTATCACTTCTCACTTCTTGAGAAGCTTTTAATCTACAATATCTAGCAAAGTTACCAAGCTTGCCACAATGATAACAAGACTTGTTTGATTTATCACCTCCTCTTACTCTTCATTTTTCTTGGTAACCACCTCTTGATCTACCTCTTCCTCTTCCTCTTGAATATTGTCCTCTCCTTTTTCCTCTTCCTTGTGCATTGCCATGAGTCTCACCTTCCTTTGATGAGAATTCTTTTTCATCACCTCCAAAGCTTGATGATGTAGAACCTTGAAGTATCTCTTCATGTGACATCAAAGAACCAATTAATGAATCAAATGTTAGAGTAGAAATATCTTTAGATTCTTAAATAATAATAGTAATATGATTCCACTTATGAAGAACTATTCTCAACACTTTATTCACAACCACTTAAGTTTTTTATATTTTCTCCAAGTGTCTACATTTTGTTTACAATTGCTTTAAATCTCACACAATAATCACCCACTCTTTCATCATCTTGCATTTTGATATTCTCAAAATCTCTCTTCAAATTTTGAAGCCTCACTTTATTCACTTGATAGATCCCTTGATAGCTATCTTTCAAGGCACCCCATGCTTCTAGAGCTATTGAACAAGAAGCAATCCTTGGAAAGATACTTTTCTCCAAAGTTGCTTGGAGATGGTAGAGAGTAAAAGAGTTCTTCGTTTGGGCATCCTTCTTAGTAGTTCTATCAGATACACTTAAAACAGTCCAATCTACTGGTTTGGTGTAGCCTTATTCTACTATGTCCCATAACCATTTAACAATGAGTAAAGTCTTCATCTTGATAGACCAATATTCATAATCTAACTCATTAAACTCAAGAATTGACAGGTTGTTATTAGCAGCCATTGATGTTAAAAAAAACTTGTAGAATAAATGAACAATACCTCTCTAGTCTCTGCATGCTATTATGTTGATGCAATCGGCCTTTAATGGACCTATAACTCACCAAGCGGTGTCCTCTCCTTTAAGCAACAGTGTGACTTACCGAATGATGTCTCTTCTTGTTAAACTTACACCAAATAATAACTACCTCTCTATTTTACTTGCAAGAATATCAACAAACAACAACCAATCTCTTTATCGTACGTAGATAGGACATTGTCTTCAAAATTAACAAGGCTCCTCATAGTAGATATCTCTCAACATAAGACCTCCATACAATAGTCACCTCTCAATGTAGCAGTCTCCTCCCAACACAGTAGTCCACACAGTAGTCTTAGGACCCTTTTTTGATGATACACAGGACGTCCAAAATTATTCACTCATCCACATAGGATGTTAACTCCTCCTGTTCAATACAAACTCATCCACGTAGGATGTCAATTTCTATTTAATATTTTTTGATTGCAGTATCTACGATAGCAACTCCTGGCTATGATTGTCTCCTGCGTGTTGTTGTATAACACTGCCAAACATTCTCTTCGTAGAATTCTCAATTCTCCTGAGCAAAGCCTCCTCTCACATTTCTTAGGCTTAAGTCCTCCTCTCACGAGCAAAACAAACACATATCTGCATAGTAAATTTTTATTTTTGATTGCCTTCCAAATGAAATGATGCAAAATGACATGACGTCCTAGTTTTGTAATGTGTGTTTTGCAATGATTCAACCCATGTTTTGCAATGTACATGTAGACTTTTCAACTCTGTAGCAAATTGCAAATATCATAGAAACATAACACAACATTTCTATCTACAAAACATAATATTTATATAGGACACACCATATTCGCAATGCTCAGGAGTTAAATACGTAGTAAATTATCACCATCTACCTTTGTGGCATCAATAAACTCTCACATGTAACTATTACCTCTTTGGCATCATTTTGTTAATAGCAAATATTACCTCTGAATGTGAAAATCCAGTGCAGATCACGTTATCACGTAGGTCAAGTTCCTTTTGAGGTGATACGTGAATCAGATCACGCAAATCAAACACGTGAATTAGATAACGTGAATCAAACATGTAAATCAGATCACGATCGCCAACAAGATATGTCATCAGTCTCATGGTCTTTTCTCAGCAAATAAACCACTCACAACAACTCACAATTCTCACAACTTTTCATGACCTCGCAATTCTTAATGTTTTGTAGTAGGAGATCTATTTATATACCACTCCTTGACACTTGTAGATTTACCAGCCACCTTGCATCCACATTTTTTAACTTGCCATATCAAACGTCCTCTGTGACATCACAAAAAAGTAGCAATAATAAACTTTATGTTTAGGATGATCACGTCACTGCGAGCTCAACAGCTCAGTTTCATAGCAAATCATAGTATAGTGTCTCAGATTGAGACGTCAAAGTAGGTCCTCCAATGGCCAAAGCACACCTTCATGTAGTGATATCAAATTTCTCCTCCACGTCCTCTGGTGAGAATACACCAAGTCTCACAGTCTCTGAGACTAGATCACAATAGACACCACCTTAGCTCTTCAACCTAAAAATAATAGATATTTTCACCTCAAAAAACATCGATTAAACTCACAGTAATTGGCTCTTCAACTGTGATGGGTAATCCATAAGTTTTTCTCAGGCTTTGATACTATAATAAGATATTAACTCATTATATTGTAATGCTTGCATCGGATTACATTATATAGTTATGGGAAGAACTAATTGTGGCTCAACCTTGTTGGCACACCATTATTTATGTAAACAAATCTACTATTATTAGCTAGACACCCTAACATAGACAAAGTCTAACTTACATCCTATATGCTCTCAACAATATCAACTTTAGCTATGTAGGAATACAAAGATATATGCTAACCTAAGCTATCAAAGTCCAACAATTTTGTACTTAGGTAGATTCGTGATCAACAAGTTCTCTATAAATATACCAATTCTATAACTCTTTACTTAGAGAAATTTTATCATAGTTAGTTCATAATTTTATATGGTAATTATATTAAGGCTATTTTACCAAAACATTATATCTACTATTAGGTTAATTAAATCATATTTAATTAATACTTTTACATAATTTTCATCCTTATTAAATCAATAATTTTCTCCTATCAATTCCTTTATATCATTTTTCTTTAGATAAATAAAATGTGCAAGCATCTATATTACAAAAATTAAATTTTGTATATATATTCCACATATATACAAAATTGTGTTAAATTTTTTTGTAAATATTTTTATTTTTATTTTTTAAATCTTTAAAATCATGGAAACTTTTTATTTGTAATATTAAAATTTAAATTGTTTATTATTGCTATACGTATGAAGGTGTGGTGATAAAGACAATGACAAATGTTCTAATAAACTAAATTTAATCGTTAGTAAACTAATTAATAGTAAATAAGTCATATTATATAATAATAATTATATTAATCAATAAATATGAAAATTATGTATAATTTTATCAAATGAAATTACCTTAATCACTTAAATATTTTGATTTTCAAAGAGGATACCTAGGTTCAAATATTTCTAAGTGATACACACATAATAGCCAAGATGGTGTAATACCACTACGTGGAATGCGTCTAACGTGCTTGATAAGAATTCATTACATTTGTGTGTCACTACAACATATTGGAATGAATTTTAATGCATGAAAATGAATAATCTTATGATTGCTTATTGAATTATTTTCTTGTGAGCTTAGATAAAATAACATTAAGTTGATATTTAAGTTTTTATTAGGCAACATACCCTCCCCACATAAACACTCCATAATAGCTATACTACATAAGATTTATAAATAATAGGAAGAGGTGGGTGAGATCTCTTCAAAACAATATCAAGATAGATTCAAGCATTAGATATAAGATTAATATATCCTAATATAGGGTTGTTCAATGTAACACCCTAGAGTCCATCAAGGGTGAGCGCTAACAACATTGGAAAGAGGAAAAGTTATCACTAAAAGTGTTGAATATTTTTCAAGCATCAAAGGTTCTCCGAGCATAAAAAGTATTTAGACTACTAGAGTACCAGAAATTTAAATAAGAATGAGCACTAGAAGTGTTAAAGGAACTACAACACTAAAATTATTTTGAGTGCTAAAGCACTAGAAGTTGATAGATGAATGAGCATAAAATATATTAAGAACATTGGAGATTCAAAATCTAACATAGGAATAAGCATTGAAAAATTACTTAGCCACATTAGTTTGTTGCTAAAGACTATTATGGTTACATTAGATAGAGAATTTGGCATTGAATAATGTTAGGATGATTCCATAATATTGATAGGAATAGAGAGGTAATGTTAGAAGGCAATATCTAGTATATCAGTTAGCTCAAAACATTCTAGACATTGATTAATTTTTTACAAAGGTGGTTGTAATATAGGCCAAAATTAATAGGAGATGGTTGGAGTAGAATTTGTATACCAATAAACACCAACAAATTATGCCCAAAAATGTTTATGACTATTTTGCTATTTGTTATTTTCCAAATAAAGTAGATATTCCCCTCCTCAAATAATGACATTGTGGTTATGCATCCCCTTGCACATAGATATGCCCTTTATATTTTGAAAAAGAAGAATATTAGACATATATAGAAAAAAATATTATTATAGAGTTGTAATTCATATTTTTCCAATAAAGTGAACTTTTATTTCTTATGTTTAAGTGCATGGTATTTTTAGTTTTATTTCAAAGTAGTTTTACCTCCCGATGGGCTAAGGAGTAAGGGCCACTCTATCAAAATAGTGAAAGTTGTTCTTTAACTACTTTTATAGGTATATCCTTAGGAAAATTACTTTGTTATTTCTTATATTATTTATGAATTAATATTCTGACATATAAATGTATGTTGTTATTTTATTATTTTATTCCACTATTAAATTTCACTAATTTATTATCTTTTGAGGACAGTTAGGTGTAGTTGCTAATTTTATACACGAGCTAATTTTCATTTATGCAAGTGTGTTATTTTACATTAATGCAAGTGTGTTTTAATTCATGTGTGTGTGTTTTTATTTAAACAAGTATTTTTTATTCTTTAGAAAGTTCTCTTCCTAGGAAGGCATAGAAGACCCAATACCAACACAAGCTTCTCTTTTGTGCATACAGTCACCAGGCACCACCGTGGATTTACAAATTTTAAATGAGAATTTACAATGCTAGATTTTGTTTGAGATAATTCAACATTATTGCCTTTTTTTTATTATCAAATATCACTTTAGTCAAACCATAGAGATATGTACTAAACCACACCTCCTTACTTCATGCCATTATCAAATATAGTTGATCTATTTTTATCACAAGTAAAAAGTGATCCTATAACTATGATATCACAAACAATAACCTTGTGAGATAAGCACTAAATCACATCTCCCTATTCATAGCCCATATAAGTTACAATTGATATGTTGCTACCTCCATACAAATATTTTATATTTGAGGTGGTCTATGACTGTTTTGGTTAGCCTAGTTAATATATGACATAAAGGCCATACTACTATTGTGTTTTAAAAAAAATAAAGTAAGAGGAAGGCTAGGGAGATATCTTTCAATAAATACAATGGTCTTGTGAAGAGGTAAGTTAACATATTGGTTTGCATTGTGAAATGAGACTCAAACATAGGTCTTATAGGTTTAATAACTTTTTCTTTAGTTGGTTTTTAAACAATTAACTTTTGTTATGTTGAGATACAATATATGTATAGGCCTAAGGATACAAGAGAAAGATTCATTATCCTAGGGATACAAAGTAAAAATTCATTAGTCAAAACCCTCCCATGAACCAAAGGGAATAGAAGTCAACACCAAGAGGCTAAACAAAATATTAATTTACAAATAGCTAAGGAAAACTTAGGAAAAAACTCTAGTGGAGAACAACCACCACCAACTTTTTAGTCTCTAGAGTTTGAAAACCTTGAGAAACAATTGAGTAATTAGTCAAGTAGTTTCCCCCCACCCAATATAGACATTACACTATCTTTCAAAGATTTTAGGAAAGTTTACAATATTTTTTGGAAAGATACAAATATAAGGGATAGACAAAGTAACACAAACATAATTGAACAGGGTAGGAATGCAAGAAGAACATTTACATATCTTATTAAGTTAAATTTTGAGGGAGAAGCCCCTATAAAAAATAGTTCACCATTCATATTGTCAAATTTTAAGGGAATCACATCAAACGATCTTAGACCAATTATTGTTCAAATTCAAAGTTATTTTTTAAACTTGTAACTAGGAAAATGACAACCAAAATTTTAAGTTGTTCCCATAAATTCTCAAAGACTCGATTATACAGTGGTTTATGAAGTTAGATCCAAATTCTATATGAACATGGAAAAATTTTGAGAAAGCATTCTTGGATAGATACCAATAATATTTTAAGGTGAAGGGCAATAAGGAAGAACTATTTAGGATGAAATAACAAGATGATGTGAATTTAGAAGATTATCTTGATAGATTCTTGCTTGTCAAAAGAATATGTGGAAGTAGTGTAGATCAAGAACTTAGTAAGACAATATTCCTTAGAGGCCTACAAGAGGAGTCACATGAATCCTTAAACCTCATGGAAAAATATGATGTGAAAAACTTGAATTCATAGATATTACATAACTCTATAGAAAATACTCATGTACAAGGGTAGTGGTGTGAAAGTACAAGATTGGTAAGAATAAAAATATTATGGGATAATTTATGGAATAACTTGTAAATATTAAAATATATATTTTAGTACACCTCAATACTACCTTGTATGAAATGTAGGAAAAATATTTATCCATCAATTATAAAGCTATGTATTGTCCTAGGTGAAGGAAAATCATGCACTCCAAGAATGTCCCATAAGTAAAACCAATGTTTGTAGTATTTATGAAAAATTATATTTAATGGATCATTATGATCTTTTACTAGGCATAAAAAATTTTATAGGAAACAACAATCAATCCATAGAGGAGCTCAATTTCATACGGCAAAGAAATAATTTTTCTTATAATCCATATAAAATTAGTATACCCTACAAGTTTGATTAAATTGGATGCCTAACCCCTAGTCAATGACTTGGTCTATGCCATAACCTCCACAATAGTGGAGCCAATATTATTGGTCCCCACCTCAAAATTATTTATCCCAAAAATGTCAGAACTTCAATAGACACCATATACCCCTCAAAACCAACAATACTAGGGGTAACAATGATTCCAAAACTAGCAAAAAGTTTTGTTGCCTAGTCCCACCACTAATTCACAACAAACTCAGCCATAACAAGTTTAACAACATATACTTATTGCACAACCTTTGGCTAATCCAAATAATAATCAAAATACATCACGAAGTTTAGCTCAAGCTTAATAAAGTGATTGATCACCAAAAGAGATGTGTTGATCTGAAAATATCACCAAGAGAATTCTCTATAGGAGATAGAGTCTTCTTAAGAGTTAGACCCATGAAAAGTACCATAAATTCAACTAAGTTGTATCCTCACTATTTTTAACCCTTTTAGATCATTGATAATATTAATCCATTAGCCTATAGTCTTGTCTTGGTATCCATCCTATCAAATATACATAATACTTTCCACATACCTCTGCTTAGGAAATATGATGTTGATCCTATTCATGTGTGGAATATTTCTAAATTTCATATGGTAGATCCCTCAGCCATTGAGGTGATACCAATAAAAATTCTAGGGTTTAATTTCAAGATGTTGATAAAACAAACCCTAGATCAGTGTAAGATCTAGTGGGACCAATATTCTAATAATTGTGCCACATGGAAAAATGCTAAAGAAATGAGACAACATTTTCCTTATTTATTTGAATGAAACAATTATTTAATAACTTGCATTAAACACAAAGGACTATGTTTAGTCCAAGGGGTGGAGTATGTAACAACCCTCCTTAGTAGAACTTTTTATTTATAATAAACTATGTATTGGTGTGAATGTTTAATTGCATAGATTAATTTTAGGATGTCTATATTATGGTATGATTGCATTCTTTTGAGCTTCAAATATGGTACTTAATATTGACGTATTTTTGGGTGTAGTACCAAGTGCTCTCTTCGGTGGGATCATATATTTTAGGAAATGATGGTGATGACTTACTCATCGATAACTTGGGGTAACAAAATACCCTTCATGTAGATGCATATGCATTTTGTTCATTTTTGTATTCACACCATTGGGCTAGCAAGTTGCTTGTGCAATGAGTCTCCTTAACAGGTTGGAGATAGTATTAGACCATATTAAAAGAGACTACCTACTTAGAGTTAAAACAATGGTGTATAATATTTTTGGTGTTAATATATGTTTTTTTGTGGTATGAATTGATTTTTTTGGATATGAATGAGTAATTTCTTAATGGTTGGATTAGGTTTTGTTTAAATTCGATGAAATTTATATTTCAAAATTTTAAGGTATTAATAAAGATATTATTATTTGAAGACAAATATTAGGGTTAATACAACCATGGAGAATGCTTTTGCCTTGACAATTATTGCCTCATGTACCCTTTGAAGATATTTGCCTTGCACTTTGATATTTCAACCTTGAAGGTATTTCTCAACTATTTCACCTTTGACATCAATGACAACCAATGTACTCAATATTTCCAACAATCTCCCCCTTTGTCATTGATGGCAACCCTTTCTAAAAACTTTCTTTTACAACCATTGGATTCCAAATCTGCTCCCCTTGAGAAGTTCTCCCCTACTGATTTCTCTCCCCTTACTAAAATTCTCCCCCTTTGACATCAATGGCAAAGGGACTCCTTTGGGGCTAAAAATAAGACTCTTAGCTCAGCCCCCTCACCACCTCCTCTCCTTGAGGTGATTAATTTTGGGGTGGGAGTAAGACTACTCCCAACTTTCCTCTAAGATACTCAAAAGTTTCCTTTGGAAGTGGCTTAGTAAATATGTCCGCAATTTGTTCCTTTGTAGTAACATATTCCAATTTGACTTGTTGATCCATCACCTGCTCTCTCAAAAAATGATATTTGATTGGAATGTGCTTGGTCCTTGAATGCATCACTGGATTCTTTGAAATGTTTATGGCACTTGTATTATCACATAGTATGGAGATGGGATGATCATGCTCTATTTTAAAATATTTTAAAGTTTGCTTCATCCATAACACTTGTGTACAACAAGCAACTACTGCAATGTACTCTACCTCTACCATGGATAAGGATATCGATGCTTGTTTCTTGCTTAGCCAAGAGACTAAACAATCTCCAAGAAAGAATGCTCCTCCACTTGTGCTCTTCCTGTCATCAATACTGCCTACCCAATCTGCATCTGTATATGCTGTGAGAGTGAAGTTGTTACTTCTGGGATACCAAAGTCCAAATTCCATAGTTCCTTTTAAATACCTGAGGATTCTCTTTACTTCTTGTACATGTGTTTCCTTTGGTGCTGCTTGAAATCTTGCCACTAGTCCCACTACCTGCATTATATCTGGTCTTGTAGTTGTGACATATAGTAAGCTACCAATCATGGATCTATACAATGTCTGATTTGCCTCAGGAGATTCATCATATTTACTCAACTTGCATCCTGTAACCATGGGGGTACTCACTGGTTTGCAATCCTCCAATTTGAATTTTTTCAACATTTCTTTTATATACTTGGTTTGTGAGAGAAATATACCTTTTTCTAATTGTGAAATCTGCAATCCAAGGAAGAAGGACAACTCACCAAGCATTGACATTTCAAATTCATTTTGCATACACTTTGCAAATTTTTGACACATCTTATCATTACTACCTCCAAAAATGATATCATCCACATAGACCACCATAATCAATAAGTCATTTCCTTCATTTTTTATGTATAAATTGTTGTCAACTATTCCTTTTCTGAAACCTTGTTCTTGAAGATACTTATCCAACCTTGAATACCAAGCCCTAGGGGCTTGCTTTAGTCCATAAAGAGCCTTCTTTAATTTACATACATAATCTGGCTTATCAATCAGGTTGAACCCCTCAAGTTGCTCAATGTAGACCTCTTCTTCTAAGAAGCCATTGAGAAAAGCTGATTTTACATCCATTTGATATACTTTGAAGTTTTTGAAGCTTGAGAATGCTAAAAATATCCTTATGGCCTCAAGTCATGCAATAAGAGCAAATGTTTCATCAAAATCAATCCCTTCAACCTGTGCATAGCCTTTGCATACCAGTCTTGCTTTGTTTCTGACTACCTGACCATCTTCATTTAACTTATTTCTGTAAACCCATTTAGTGCCAATTATATTCTTATCTTTTGGTCATGGGACAAGTTCCCAAGTCTCACTTTTTTCTATTTGATCCAACTCCTCATCCATTGCCTTGACCCAAAATTTATCTTCTCTTGCCTCATTGAAATCCTTGGGCTCAATTTTAGATAGCAAAGAAAGATTTGCATGTTCACCTATTCCTATTATCTTCCTCCTTGTTTGTCTTTCATCTAGATTTCCAATAATCAGATCTCTTGGATGATTCTTTTGCACATACCTAGATGGAGTCTTAGGTGGTGTTCTTTGTGCTTCATCTTCTTCTGATTCTTCACCTACTTCTTCTTGGCAACTTTCTTCTTCTTGATATACAATTTCTTGAGCTGGTTCTTTTGACCCTATTTGTTCATCAACTATCACATTTGTACTTTCCATAATTGTATGTGTCCTTTTATTATAGCATTTATAGGCTTTGCTCTTAGTGGAATAGCCAAGGAAGATACCCTCATCGCACCTTGAATCAAACTTGCCCAAATTTTTCTCTTCTCATCTAATGTAGCATTTGCTTCCAAAAACTCTGAAATACTTCACAGTAGTTGGTCTTCCTTTCCAAAGCTCATATGGGGTTTTGTGATGATTTACTCTTACTTGAGCTCTATTGATGATATAGACAATTGTATGAACTACCTCTCTCCAAAAACCATCTGAAATCTTAGACTCACTTAGCATAGCTCTAGCCATATTCTCGATAGTTCTATTTTTTCTTTCAACTACTCCATTTTGTTGTGGAGTCCTTGCTGCTGAGTATTCTCTTTTGATTCCATGTTGTTCATAGAATTCTATGAATTCATTTGAAGTGAATTCTCCTCCTCTATCTGATCTTAGACACTTGATCTTTTTACCTATTTTATTTTCTACTAAAACCTTGAATGCTTGGAACTTCTCAAAAGCTTCTGACTTTTCTTTTAAGAATGCCACCCAAGTCATTCTGGAGAAATCATCTATAAATAGCATGAAGTAACTTTCACCTTGTAAACTCTTTGTCCTTGTAGGACCACATAAATCAGTGTGAACTAGTTTCAATGGTTCGGATGAAGAAAATTATTTTGACTTGAAACTTGTTCTTGTTTGCTTACCATGCTGACATTGTGCACAAATTGTGCTTTGGGGTATTTTTATCTTGGGTAAATCTCTGACTGCCTATTTGTTGCTTATTTTCACTATGTTGTCAAAGTTCAGATGACCCATTCTTCTATGCCATAACCAACTCTCATCCTCTTGTGATAGAAAATATTTTTCTCCTTTAATTTCACTCAACATGTAGAGATTGTTTGTAGTTCTACTGGCATCTGCAATAAGCTTTCCTATCTTGGATTTCCTGATCTCACATCTATTTGGGTGAAAGGTGATTGTGTGCCCCTGATCACAAAGCTGACTTACACTTAGTAAATTGTGCTTCAATCCCTTAACATACAATACATTTTCTATCTTTGATTTTCCATTATCTAAACTCAAAGTCCCTTTTCCAATAATTTTTGTTGAAGCATTATCTCCAAATTTTACTGATCCTCCATTGATTTCTTTAAGTGAAAGAAATTTACTTTTGTCACCTGTCATATGACTTGAACAACCACTATCAACATACCACTGATTTCCCTTATCTTGTGCATGAAGAGTTGTCTGTACCAACATTGACTTCTCCTTTTCTTGTTCCTCTTTCCTTTTCCAAACTTTTGAAGTTGTATTCTTTTGAACCTTCTGATCCTCCTTCTTTTTGCTTGATTCAGGAAATATTATTTTACACCATTTGGCCTTGTGCCCAAAATTATTACATTTGTAATATATGATATTGTTATCCATGAGAGGTGCAAATGAATTGAAATTTCTATCAACATTATTTCTCACATGGACCATGCAATGTACAACTCTATGACCATATTTGTTACATGAAAAACAATAACCATGGAAGAAATTTTGTAACTTGTTAGATTGCCTTGAATGATATGGTCGCATGATTCTTCCTTTGTTGTTTCTGTAATTGACTTTTGTCCATGATGTTTCTCTATTTTCTTCTTCCTCGATACTTTTGCCTTTCAATATATTAGCATAGGTCATGGGCTCTTCTTTCTTTGATATCTTTGTTCCTTTGGAGCTTGACTCCTCTTTCTGTTTCCCTAACCTTATATTTTGTTGTAACTTATCCTTAGACTTTTCAACTCCCTTTCTTAGAGAGACAATTTCAAGTTCCAATATTTCACATTCTAACTCTTTTGCCTTTAACTGTTTAGCCATATATTTTTCAATTTTCTTTGCCTCTTCAACCTTCACCTTTAAGTCTATGATATTTTGTAGAAGCTTTGTCTTTGTTTCCTCATCCTCTTGAATTTGAGCCTTCAAACTTGAATTCTTCTCTCTAACTCTTTCTAAATTTCCAAGAGTAGCAATAAGTTCCTCTTTCATGTCAATCATGGCTTCTTCTCCATATTTTGTGGTCATGTGTGTTCTTGTAGGATCTTCCTTCAAACTATTAGGCTTTTCATGAAGGAACCCACTCTGATACCAATTGAAGAACACAAGCTTATACTTAGAGGGGGGTGAACAGTATAAGATAAAACTTTTTACTTTTCAATCCAAATGATAACAACAATAATATCAAGGTAGTAAATAATGCATAAATCATCACACACATGAGAGACATGGATTTAACATGGTTCACCCAATGTGGGCTACGTCCATGGAGAAAATATTTCTTATAAATTTTCTCAACAAATATCTTGGGAACCAAATCCCTATTACAATGTTTATGGACCTCTATCCAAAGGAGACACCAATCCCCTATGCTCAAGTTCATGGACCTCTATCCATAGGAGAACTCTATCCCCACTACTCTGGTTTGTGGACCTCTATCCATAGGATAACTCTATCCCCTTTGTGTTGGTTGGCTCCAAAGCCTGTTCTCAACTCTCTCAACTTTGATCAAATCTAATTTGATCAAATCTACTCACAACTTTGATCAAATCTGCTCAACTACCTGTATTGATCTATCTCACACCTGCTCACAAGTCTACCTCAAACTTGCTCATAAATCCTACTTAGAACTTCTCACAAGCCTTCTCAAAAGGCCTACTCAAAATAACTCATAATCCTGCTCTAATCTTCTTACTATCTCTGCTCAACTCTGCTCTAACACATGCTCAAAATTCATAACACATGCTCAAAACTGCTCATAACACTTGTTCAAAATTGCTCATAACACATGCTTTGATCATAATACTTCAGACATATTCTACCTAAAATTCTTGTTCAAGAACACATAGGAAATGATATGCAATACAATTTCACAATATGTTCTTTCCAAATATCACTCAAGTCCAATGCACAAATTGCTTCACAAAATTGGTTTCTAACACTTGCTCATTCACATTCAATGTCACTCAAACCAATGCCCAAAAGCTTCACAAATTCATTCAAACAATGAAGCACATTTTGTTCACAAACCCTAACTCAAATATTTCTAATAATGCACATATATAATCCTTATTTCTCCACCTTATGATTCAGAAATATTTTCTCAACCAAACACCTTAAATAAGGAATAATGTCACCATACCTCTTAGCTTGCTTTGATGAAGATGAGCCCTCAAAACCTGTCTCAAAATATTCTATCTATCTTATGCCACTTCAAGGGTTAGTTAGCATAACACTTTTTCAACCATCCACATGAAAACCTTTCCTCAAAAAATGTGCACAAAAATATTGCTTTACAACTCCTTTTAATTTCCTAAGACAAGGCTTTTAATCAATGAACAACATCCTTCAAACTTTCTTTCACCATGCAAAAATACACACAATAATTAAACCACAAAACACCTTATAACTCCTACTTGTAAAGGCCACAAGTAATTTTCAATATTATCAACCAAAACCCTAAGTTCATACAACAATTTTAATTCCACTTTCATACACCTTATACCTCCAATATTTCTAAAAATTATTTTATCTTTATAAAGCCACACACAAAAATCTGAAATGCACACAATATTTTGATTTCAAGAACTTCAACCTTATGTCTCCCTAGATCAAGCAATATGCACACCAAACAATGCAAAATTAAAACCTTATGCCTCCCTAGGTCAAGCACTATGCATACCTTAATTAAAATTTTTTGCCTTGCCTCAAGTGCTACCATCATGACTCGAACCTCCACCTTTCGTTGGCCTGCATCCTAGCGCAAGGTAGTTAACCACGTGGGCTAGCTACCCACTTGGAACAGATCGTGCACTACCTCCTTATTAGTTCGTTGCTCCTTCTTGAAATGTGTGCGCTATGATTTTTCTTCTCTCCCTACCCACGCAAGCTTTCCCTGAATACGAATCTTGATTGGCATGTTCAACCTTAGCCTCACTACCCTCGATGAATGGTGCAAACATTTTTACCTCTCTTTGCCTCCATGATTCACATGCTCGAATGGATATCGAATGGTGCTCTATCTCAACCTTAGGCCATGCAAATAATTTACCTTCTTATATACGTTTTCTTGCCCTTTGGAACTTTGATGTCGGCGCTTGGAATATAATTATATTTTTAAATTTAAAACCTTTTGGCACCCAACTTTTAAACCTTTTAATTAATTATAATATTTTAAATCTTAAAATATTTAAATATTATAAATTAGACTTTTCACCTTTGGGCCTCTTTCTCACAAAATAAAGTCTTGTCTTTTTCTTTGCAAATGCCACCATGGAGAACTAATTAAACCTTTTCTTTTTCTTGCAAATGCAACCATGGAGAACTAATTAAACCTTTTCTTTTTCTTGCAAATGTAACCGTGGATAACCTTGTCTTTTTCTTGCTCACACAACCATGGAGAATGCTTTTGCCTTGACAATTATTGCCTCATGTACCCTTTGAAGATATTTGCCTTGCACTTTGATATTTCAACCTTGAAGGTATTTCTCAACTATTTCACCTTTGACATCAATGACAACCAATGTACTCAATATTTCCAATAGTCATTAGTGAATTCACCCAATACCATCCAATGCAAATTAATGAAAAAACTCCTCTAAAAATAAAACTTATTCCATAGTTGGAATCTCTCATGATCATAATTTTGAGCATAAACCTCTATCATTACCCAACAGAAGTTAGTTGTTTTGTTCTTCAATTTGACTATGCAGAATCTATCTTCTTGATCAATTAAAGTACCTTCAAAATTCATTCTAGACCAAAATATGTAAATACCTCTAGTAGTACCTTGTAATGGACATATGATCCATTCAGTATTTGGCCAAATATCTTTCTGAATAATGGCAAGTTTTTTGGTATCAATTTTAAATTCTTGAAGATAAACAATATCAGGTTTTACTTCCATGATTATATTTCTAACAACTCTTCTTTTTCCAATGGAATTTAACCCCTACATATTCCAACAAAATGTTTTCATTTTTTGGTTTTGTTTGATAGGATTTTACCCTTAGCCATCAATTCTTCATTTGTATCTAGTTATTATCCCCTATTCTTTGATACTTTTTTTTCTTCTTGTTTTTAAGATCTTCCTTGCTTTATTTCTCATAATTTTGTATATTCTTTGTATTTTTTTTATGTCTTCTAGGAGGATCATTCTCTTACATTTCATTACATCCTTTTGGATATTCTTCTACTACTGATTGAGTTGTTTTACTCAACTCTAGTCTATTACTGAATTTTATTTGTAAATCCTCCTTAATCTGCTTTGAGTTTTCTATTATGCTTAGATCCTTTTGTTCTTCAAATTTTTTAGTTTTGTTCTATGAATTTAAAACTTGATCTAATCCCTACCATACCTCTATTTATTTGACTTTAAACCCCCAAACTCCTTCAATATTATCCTTCTATTCTAAGTCCATTTGAGTGGATGGGGTATCCTCTACCATTTTAGCATCATGTACTAATATTTCTTCTTCAACTTCCAATTTTTTTTTTTACATTCTCTGTGTTGATTGCAGTCTCATTTTGTTGTTGTGTATTGGTGTCTAGATTTATATGATTTTTAATCATATTTATTTTCTTATTATGGTTATCTTCTTCATAATCATTTACTTTTTCTTTATTGAGATGTCATCTTGTTTATTAATTTTATTTCCAAAGTCTCTCAAGTTTTTATTCTCATTATGATCTTGATTTGCTTGTTGGTTTATCTCTTCATATTTACTTGCATAGTCCATTATCTTATTAGGATTATGTTGTTATTCCTTGTTATGTATAGAAAATCCATTGCTAATTTTTCTTTTTGCCTCTTCATTTACCTCTTGGTGAATTTCTTGGTACTTTTCCTTTTCTTGTACCCTTTCTTGTAGGCTAGAATTTTCCAACTTCTAAACTTGTTTCTTCACCTCATATGACTCAATTACAAATTGCCTATACAACCCAATATTAGCTAGAGGTGAATCAGAGAAGAGCTGAATTTTATGCTCCACATCTCTCTTTGGTGGTAAGACTTTTGGTTCTTGCATTAGTTGATTAAATTTTTGTAGCAATTCCTCTAATTGTTTCTTTTGTTGGGGAGTAAAGTTGGTTGCTTTCACCTCCATACTAAACTGCATGTTACTATATATACCCCTTATCATCAATAGCATGAATCTCTTGCTTACATTCACCAAATGCTTGGTCTACTACATTGTCACAAGTTGGAATTTATTTTCCAACCTATTGGGATTAATCACATATGTGATTCCACCTTTCTTTAAATCCTAAGCATTGCACATTCACTTAAACAAAGCATATATTTTCCATAAATATGGACTACCAAAAATTACTTGTCAAATATCAAGAGGTACTATATCATAAGTAATTACATCATGGAATTTATTTTTTATAGAAAATTGTGATGAGTGATTATTTGGTACATATTTTCATAGTAAATTGTTCCATTTTTATATCTAATTTGTGATTATAATGTATCTTAAGTTAGTTGTTTTTGTTTATTTCTATGAATTATTAGTAAAAATATGAATGCAGTTGAATCTAACAAATGTGTGCATTTTATGTAAAATATGTCCGAGTTATGAGTAATTATGCAGGAAAGTCTTGAAGGATGTTCCACAGTGCAACAATACAAGCTTCAGGATATGTCCTAGACAAGAGAAGATGGATGTAAGGACAAAGGATTAAGGAAGCCTTAGGCACGGTGACAGAACAATGGTGGATTACTATTACAAAATATGGTAACTGAAGTATGTTACGGAAGATAGTTACCGAAGCATGTTACAGAAGGTAGCTACTAAAGGTTATTACCGAAGAAGAATTCTTACCAGTAGTTACCAAAGAGAGTTGACCAATGTCGTACGCCACATCAGCAACAACATGGTGCTCTCACATGGCAATAAAGGATTACAGTCAACTTAGATTAAGTTGACTTGTCACATATTCTCCATGAGGATATTGTGATTAATAAAGTTGTTATCACTTTATTTCATAGACATTGTATAATTGGAATATTGTTAGGTTGATTAGATTTAGATGCAAGATTGTTATACCTTTTTTGAGAATAAAGGACATGATTATATTGTACATCTTGCAAAATATTTAAATTAGTATAGTTTTGTTAAGTGCGTTTATAAAATGCCACTTGGACCACTTAGGATGTTTACTGAGTCCAAGTAGAATTAGGAATTTCATTAGTTTAGATTATTTTGGTTAGTGCATAGTTGTCGCATCATAAGTCCACAAACTCCACATGGCAAAATACGTGGAAGAGTTTATTCAGAATTGTACAAGTCATAATATAAATTACATAGGGAGACCTTTGAAAAGGTCTAATGTTGAAATGTCTAATGGAGAAATAGCTAATGTCTAAACTACTGTTTGTACAATTTTTGAAGAATTACGCCAACATGTACATTTGAATTTCCAACAATAAAAGTAGCACTTCATTCTTTGCATATGGTAACTGTGTCATTTGTATTTACTACTTAATTTCATTTATGTAGTTGTAACTGTACATTCCTGCATTCATAGAATAAAATAATGTTAGGAATAGTTATGCATTTTAGTTACTAAGATAAAGTAAACTAGGGGAGAAAGACTTACACTATCTTCTAGGAGGCAGGGCCCACTCCTATAGCCAGTCCCTAAGCTCTCACCCCTATAATAGGTTAGAAATAGTTAATTAACCTTAGAATATAAAATAAAGTAAATTGCATTTTCATAAAATATAAAGTTAGAATAGATAAATAAAACTAACTGCATGAGGATCCTCAACAATAGTTAAACTCAACCATAGATAAACTCAACAATAGATAAATTCATTAATAGATTAATTCATTAATAGGTAATTATCATATTTAATGCAGAAATCATAAATTGCATTCTATTTTCATTCCTGCACAATTTAATTTTTGTTTATTATATTTTTTGCAAACACCTAAAACTAAAAGAAATTTGAACTAAGCTTAGCATTGATCCCCATGGTACAATCTATACTAGATTCCTACTCTTTAAATCTAACCTTGATTTACCCTCGGATTGATAAATTAAATGTAAGCTATTACAGCCGATCATTTTGGCACCGTTTCCGGGAGAGTAGCGCCATAGTGGTTAATCAGAAAAGTTGTTTGGCAGTGCAATTAGGTGAGGCTTACTTATATGTGGAAAGAGGTACGTATGAGTCCTTGGTATGCATATGAGTTGGAGTGGCATGAGATGGTCCCAACAAGCCCCTTTGTACGATGTTGCCAGGTTCATTTCTCTTGAGGAATCAATTTTACTGCTTTCTTAATTAGAATTTTATTTCTTGCAAATTTCAATTTCTGCAAATTTTATTTCTTGCAAATTTTTTGCTTTGGGTAATTATTATTGCTTAGTTGACTTAGGACCTACGAGAAAAATAGGAAGTAGGTATACACTGAAATAGACCTAAACTTGGCTTAGGACCCTGTCAGAAGTAGGAAGTAGGTATGGTTGAGTGACACAACCATAGTGAAACCCTCCTAATAATCAAAGAAGTAGTAATAGTTTACCTTTTATTTCAGCAAATTTTATTTCCTGCACATTTCCAGCTTTGGGTGATTATTATTGTTTAGTTTGACTTAGGCCCTGTGAGAAAAATAAGAAGTAGGTATACACTGAAATAGACCTAAACATTGGTTTAGGACCCTATCAAAAGCAGGAAGTAGGTAAGGTTGAGTGACACAACCATAGTGAAACCCTCCTGAACAATCAAACAAACAGTAATAGTTTAACCTTTTATTTTTAGTAAATTTTACTTTTCTAGTAGTATTTCATTTTGCTCCTAATGTGCTAAGATTGGTTGTATAAATATTCATAGGAATGCGAGTCGCATCTAATTTTAGCAAAATATTAGGATTATTGTGAAATTTTATTTCAATTGTTCCCTGTTGTATTAAGGATAGTTATAAACTCAATTGTTGTGATTTGTATCTAAACTTGATAACAGTGGGATTAAAATAGAAAATCAAAATCAAAACCCAAACAAAACCAAACTAGAGAGAGAAAAAATAAAATAAAAATAAGTTGCTAGATGGTGGAAAATAGTCTGAATCAGTCTGCACTTATAGACCTTAGAGAACTATTGATAAAACAAGAAGTTAACCTTCTTTTTTAGCAAGGAAATAGAGCATCTAGTAAGGAGTGGGAAATTTTGTATGAACGCATTGACATTATTAAAGAAAAATCAGATGAATTGAAGGAAATCAAAAGGATTGACATAGCTAAAACTCTAGGGACAAACTACCATTCATCTTACCTAGATCTTAAAAGGAATTGTGAGTGTTGGCTTTGGGATAGAAGAGCAACAATAAATCCAACAATTTACCCTTGGAATCAATATTTTGAAGACTCCCTCCTCATTCACAAGTTCCTCGAAGACCTAGAAAAGAAATAAGTAGCCCTAGAATATAGCAAGAAATATCAGAGGATACCTAGAGTTGTGTGCTTTAGGGAGCTATGTCAAGATTTACGCTGTGAGTTACAATTTGGAAATCCCGACCCCATTCCAACTCAAGATTTTCTCATTCAATTGATTCAATTGGTGGTAGACCATTTTAATTTTGAATAAGAACACTTCATGACACCCGAACAACTTGATCCGATCAATGATATTCATAGACTATTCAAGGAAGATTAGACGTGTTGCAAAAATAAGAAAGCTTAGAAAATTCATGAGCAGACCTAGAGACTCTAAGGGAAGATTTATAAAGATCAACAAATCAAAAGGAAATTTCCAAAGAGACTTTAGTAGGTAGCCTAGAATTTATAAGTTAGAAGAATTTGAAACAACAACATCAACCAATCAAGCTGAAATCCTAGAACAAGATCCCGACTCATACTTATTACCTAAACCAAAATTTGACAATCACATAGATCCTTCTTCTATTTTTATTGAACCCATACCTAGTCCAATTCTTGAAATCTTACATTCAATCATGGCTGACCAACAAAGTGGGCAAGGAGAAGTAGAAGAGAACCAAAGGGGGAATGAACAAAGATAGAATAGAGACCAAAGAAGAAATGGGTAAAGGAAGACATTTGCCTTCCCAATATTACACATAGATGGGACAACAAGAGAACCTAAGTCAGTCTCTATTTCTGTATTTCCCACCTTCCATGGGAAACCACATGAAGATCCAGATGCTTTTCTCTTTGAATTTGAAGTAGTGTGCCAAGCTTACTTTTACACTACCGATGAACAAAAGCTAAGGTTGTTTCCCTCTACTCTTAAATATGCAGCTTTAAGATGGTTCATGGGTCTAGGAGAAAATATTTGTAATCAATGGGATGGAGAACATGGATTAAAAGAGCTATTCCTTGAACGATATCAGGATTACTATAGAGTTAGGGATAAGAAAGTTGAGCTATTCCGCATGAATAAAAAAGAAGAAGAATCTTTGGAGGATTACCTTGAGATATTTCTATTTGTTGGGTCTAGAGTAAATATAGACCTTGATGAAGAAATCTTAAAATAACTCTTTCTAAAAGGACTAAAGGAAGATGTCCTTGAGGTTTTAAACCTCATGGCAAAAGGAGATATCCATATTATGGCATTTGAGGAGATTGTGAACCTTTGTAGAAACTATTCAAGAAACAAACCTCTAAGGAGTAATAAGTATACATCTATAGGAGGAGTGACGAGAGCAAAAATTGGAAACATGTTGGAAGGTTTAAAAACTGATTTGTTAAGTACCTTGACTACATCTTTGGATTTAATGGATAAAAATCCAAAGGGACAAGATAGTGAAGAGATCTACTATCATAGATGTAGGAAAAAGCACAATCTGAGAGAATGCCCTCTCAACATTACCAACATTTCCAATATTGCTACTTGTAAAATTTGTGATAAAAGTCACAAAACTAAAAACTACAAATACATCTCCATTGTTAAAGCTACCATAAAGGAACCTGAAGTTGAAGAGGCAGAAGATGTTTATTTTGTAGCCCAAATATGGAATGGTCCATTCAATGGACCACCAAATTGGTCAAACCCTAGTTATTCCAACTCACAAAGGCCTAATCAATGGTCTAATGCACCAAACTAGGCAAATTGGAATTCTTATTCAAACAATCAAGACTAGAACATACCCCCATGGGCCCACTTTATGGCCAATACCTATGGAAATCCACCATGGAATCAAGGAATGTCAAGTCAAAATAGTTGGAATACTAATGGCCAATATAACCAGGGAGGATCTAGTTGGTCTCAAAATCTATCACAACAACAGAACTTTCAAAACCAATTTAGGGGACAAGCCCCTCAAAATCCACCTCAAAATAGACTTCTTCCACCTCTAGTTAATAATAATAATCCTCCTAAGAAACCTCCTCTTCCAGCTCAATCGGTCCCTAATCCTAACAACAACAAGAACATTCAACAAGCCTATGAAACTAGTGAGACATGTTCTATATCTGTAGTACCTTGTCAACAAATTCAATTGAGATCAGGAAAAGTATTGGAAAACAATGTAACTCTCACAGAGCTTGAAAACCCCACTACAGATTTGTTCAAAAAGGAGGATAACAATGAAAAGGAAATGGAAAATTCACCAGAAAACATTCCAACAAAATAACAAGAAATCCAAATTCCTCAAAGGAAGGAAGTAGAGGTACCTTTTCCTCAAATATTGGCAATACCAAAAGAACCATCTAAGCTAGCCTTTAACTTCCTTCAAGAATTAGAAAATATTACTATCAAGATCCCTTTGTTACAAGCTATCAAGGATATACCCATCTATTCCAAGCTCATTAAAAACATGTGTACAAATTCAGGAAGGAAAAAGAAGAATGAAGCCCAAACTATTCAAGTCATTGGACAATTGTCTGAGATAATAATGGGAGGTAGGTTATTACCAAAATACACAGATCCTAGAATACCTATACTCATGGTACACATTGGTGACATAGCCTTGCAAAATATCTTGGTCGATTTAGGAGCCGCTATTAATATCATGACTAAAGAGACAATGAAATATTTAGGGTTACATAAATTGCAATCAACTTCTATTGTACTCCAACTCACAGATAGGTCTACTATTAAGCCAGAGGGAAAACTAGAAGATGTTATAGTATCTATAAGTTCATGGGAATACCCTATAGACTTTATAGTATTAAAACCTAAGAAAACATTAGGGGGACATCCCTTAATTTTAGGGCACCCATGGCTTGCAAAAACTGATGCTTACATTAGTTGTAGAATGGGAAATATGACTATTTCTTATGGTAAAAATACTAAAGACCTTAGCCTATTCCCTGAATCAACAATAGAAGATGAATTTCCAAGGCAATTATGGTATGATTTCCCTCATGATTTTGATGAAATCCAAACCTTGTCAATAAATTCTCTGAGTGAACATATTCAACAAGAGGTCAAGGGACCATTACCATTATTGTTAGGAAATCAAAGCAAGGATCAAGGTCAAGACAATGGTTGTTCATATGAATCTACCATGGCTATTAATAAAGCGAGCACAAGTCAGTCTCAACAAATGGTACCATATGACTGTTACTTAAATATTCTTGAATATGAGATAATGGGGATAGATGCAAACATAGAAAAATATAGGCAAATAGATATCACACCAAGAAGGACCTTGAATATCAGTGATGAGCTCACAAGCATACAAGAATCACAATTAATAGATGTGCTTAAGGAATATCAATCGACATTTGCATGGAACTATGAGGATATGAAAGGGATACATCCAAATGTTTTTACCCATCGTATTTTTATCCAAGAAGGATGTTATCCAGTAAGACAACCCCAAAGAAGATTTAATCTAGCTATGAAAGATGTGGTTTAGGAAGAAATCATTAAACTCTTGAAGGCAGGATTTATATATCCAATTTATGATAGTCAATGGGTGTCACCTCTTGTGATAGTCCCTAAAAAGAATGGCAAATGGAGGATTTGTGTGGACTATAGGGAATTAAACAAGGTAATAAAGAAAAATTATTTTCCCTTGCCATTCATTGATCAAGTTCTTGATACATTTGATAGAAAAAAATACTTCTCCTTTCTAGATGGGTTTAGTGGCTATAATCAAGTTTCCATAGCTGAGAAATATCAGAAAAAGATAATCTTTACATGTCCAGTAGGTAACTATACTTATAAATTCTTACCCTTCAGATTATGCAATGCACCCACCATGTTTCAAAGAGCAGTTTTAGCAATATTTTCTGATTTAATAAATGAGTGTGTAGAAGTCCATATAGATGACTTCACAGTCTACGGTAATACCTTTGAAGAAACGTTGTCAAGCTTACAAAGAGTTTTGATTAGATGTCAAGAGAAAAACCTCTTTTTAAGTCATGAAAAGTGTTTCATGATGATGAGAGAAGGAATTATTTTAGGACATTACATATTAGAATAAGGTGTTAAAGTAGATCCTACAAAAATACAAGTTATTCAAACCCTTCAACCTTCGAAAACACAAACATAGGTTAGAATTTTCCTAGGAAATGTAGGATACTACCGTAGGTTCATTAAAGACTTCAATAAAATCGCTACTCCCATGTTTAAGCTCTTAACTAAATAAAGTGAATTCAATTGAACTAAAGCATGTCAAGAAGCCTTTGAAGTTATAAAAGATAAATTGATTACCGATCCAATCCTCAGAAGACCAAATTGGGAATTACCATTCCATATACATTGTGATGCTTTGGATTATGGAATAGGAGCAGTATTGCAATAATTTGAGAACAAAATACCTTATACCATCTATTATGTAAGTAAAAATTTGCATGGGGTTGAGCTTAATTACATTATTACTAAAAATGAATTCTTAAATGTAGTCCATACCATCAATAAATTTAAATATTACATAATAGGCTATGAAGTATTCATTCACACTAATCACTCTGCCATTAAATACTTAATGAACAAAGCAATGGTAGGAGGTAGAGTGGTTAGATGGTTCAATGTCACAATCATAGATAAGGCAAGGAAATATAATGTCATTACAGATCACCTATCTCATATGCAAATCTTTGATGATGATGAGTTAATTCTTGATAGTTTCCCAGATGAACATTTGTTTGCTCTTTCTATTTTTGTTGGACATTTGAGGCAATTTGAGGAATTTTATGTTGTCATTGATTTCACATGGATCACATTTGGTTTTGGTGCCCAAAATATTTCATAAATAAGCATTTATGATATTTTGGAAAGCTTGGCTATTTACAGGGGTTTTATGAAAACCAAGGTATGCAAAATAAAAGGTTTTATTTAAAAACATGGTGGGCTTATGTGGAAAGGAATTTTCTTAAAATCCAAGGTGGAATTTTGTTTCATCAAAAAAAGACCTCCAGTGATGAAGATATTAAATTTTAAAGTTTAAGTTTAAATTAATGGAGGACCGACCTATGTGCAATTAATGGAGGTTGGCACATATATATATATATGTGTGTGTGTGTGTGTGTGTGTAGGTTTCAATTTATTTCGGAAAATGGGGCATATTATATATCGTCGGAAAGCTTATTTCAAGGGCTATTTCACTAACTTAATTAGAAGGAGAAATAAGGTGTGTGTAAAGAGATATTTCTGATTTTTCAAAGGGGTTCCAAAAGTGAAGTTTGCCTTGTTATTTTTCAAGAGGATTAATTCTTTCATGAGGTGACAAGGTATGCAATATTGTGATTTATTTTATTTTATGGTATAAGTGGTTTTGGGAGTGAAAAGGTTATGCAATTTTTTTATTTATTTTATTTAATGGTACAAGTGGTTTTATGAGAGATAAGGAAGTTGTACAATTAAATGCCTTGGTGATGATTATTGAAAATTGAAGTAATGTTGATTATTTTGTGATATACTAACCCTTGTGAAGATTGGCAAAAGAATTTTGTGATTGTGGCAGATTTACAAAGAGGTTTTTTCATCTTCATAAAAGGTATGGGAACATTCTCCTATTGACTATTTATGGTGGTTGATTTCTAAAATATCATTGGAGATAAAATGATTGATTGTGGTTTCCTTTTTTGAAAGTGATTGGTTTAATGCTTCAAGGTTTTCTAGTTTGAGATTTGAGGTTAAACCTTGTTTTATAAGCATTGTTATTGAAGCCCATTGGTTGTGAAAGAACTTGAGTTAGAAAATAACATGAGTATAATTGTTATGTGAGATTTGTGGTTGAGCATTGTTGGAAACATTTTAGTTTGTTGATACATACTTGGACTAGGGTTGTGTGAGAAAGAGTTGTTCCTTGTGATGATTGGTTGAGTTGAGATTGATTTGAGTTGAGAGTGAGATTAGAACATATTGAGTCTCTAACAATTCTCTTTATGCTTCTATGAGTTTATTTGATTTGATTTGAGATTGATTTGGGTTGAGAGTGAGTTTATAACATATTGAGTCTCTAATAATTCTCTTTATGCTTATGAGTTGAGTTGATATTAAGTTGGGTTGAGAGTGAGATTAGAACATACTGAGTCTCTAACAATTCTCTTTATGCTTCTATGAAGTTAATTTGAGTTGATATTGTCATTCATTTTTGAGTTAATTTTGAGTACTACTTGAGCATGATTGATTGAGCCTTTGAGAAGGCCTTTGGGATAGATTTGAGGATAGTGTTGGGATAGATTTGAGGATAGTGTTTGGACAAGTTCTTAGTGAGATTGTTGGAGCAGATTTGGGCAAGTTCTTGGTGATATTGCTAGAGCATATTTTGGCAAGTTCTTGGTGAGCTTGCTAGAGTATATTTGGGCAAGTTCTTAGTGATCTTGCTAGTGCATATTTGACAAGTTTTGTGTGAGCTTGTTAAGCAGGTTTTGTATGATCCTATTGAGCAGGTTCTTAGTGATCCTATTGATAGATATTTGGATGTGATTGAGTATAGAGGACAGAGTCTCAGTGGATAGAGATCCAGTAGCCAACATAGTTGAAGATAGATCTGAGTGAGAAGTATTCAAGTGGAGAGAGGTCCACCAGTTAGTGCAGCAAAGATACAAAGTCTTCTAGAAGATCACATAGCCAGAGCAGAAGGAAAAAGAGTTCTCCTATGGAATATATCCATGAACTTGAGATTAGAGGATCAGCATCTCCTTTGGATAAATATCCATAAACATTATAATTGGGAGTGATTCCTAAAGATATTGATTGATAAAGTTTTAGTAAAATATTTTCTCCGTGGAGTATCCCATATTGGGTGAATCGCATAAATTGTGATGTCTCTATTGTGTATGGTTTTTGTGCATTGCTTTGATTACTTTTATTGATACTGCTATCTTTACACAACATAATATTGAATTGGAAGAAAAATTAAAAAGTGGTCTTATATTGTTCAGCCCCCCTCTCAGTATAAGCTTGTGTTCTTCAATTTTAACCCCTTGGTATGCTGATATTGTAAATTATTTAGTAACAAGAAAAATACCTCAAAACTATACACCACATGAGCATTGAAAATTAATTTGTCATAACACTTCTTATATGTGGATTCATGGAGTCTTGTTTAGAAGATTTCTTGACCAAGTAATTAGGAGATGTGTGCAAGAAGATGTATATGACATCATTCGGGCAGCACATGAAGAACACTATGAAGACCATTATGCCACCCAAAGCATAGTCATTAAAATACTTCATATTGGTTAATTTTGTCCTACCATGAATAGAGATTTCCATAAATTTTTTGATAGATGTGATGCTTGTCAAAGAGCTAGTAAGCCTACCCCTTTGATGGAGATGCCTTTGGTTTTGCAAGTAGTATTTGAACTATTTTAGAAATGGAGAATTGACTTTGTTGGACCAATAGACCCTCCAAGAAAAGGTGACAAACATATACTTGTATGTACAGATTACGTCACTAAGTGAGCTGAAGTGAAAGCTTTACCATGAGCGCAAGCTGAACCAGTTGTTGATTTCCTTTATGAAAATATTATGCAACACTTCGAAGCACCTAGAGAGTTAATTTAATATCATGGAATCCAATTTATCTCCAAAGTGATTGAATATTTTGTTAACACCTATAAAATAAAACATAATAAAACCTTACCATATCACCCTCAAGCCAATGGATAAGTAGAAGTTATGAACATAGAACTTGAAAAAATTATTACAAAAACTATAACTGCTAATAGGGGTGATTGGGTCAAGCAATTGAAAGAATTTGTATGGGCATACAATACAACTTGGAAAACCACCATTGGATTATCACCTTATTAAATGGTCAACGAAAAACAAGCTATCATGCCCATAGAATTTGATATAGAAAATCTTCACATAGTTGTTCAACATGACATGAATTTGGACAGAGCATAGAAAGCTAGATTGGAAAAGTTAAAATTTTTGGATGAAAGGACACTAGAAGCATTACATAGAACTGAGATAACCCAACAATAATGAAATAAATGGCATGATAAACACATTGTACCATGCACATTTGAATCAAGAGATTGAGCTTTGTTTTTTGGTTCTCGTTACCAAGACTTTTAAGGTAAATTGAGGACCTTATGGCTAGGACCCTATGAAATCAAAGAGATATTCAGAAATGGTATAGTCAAGCTTAAGCCTATAAATTATTCAATAAGTAAACTACTGGTAAATGGCCATAGGCTTAAACTTTATAAGAAGCCATTATCAAAGGAGGAATTCATACACCACCTTAAGTAGAAAGTTGAATTACAATGCATTTATGAACTGCAATTAGCCACTATTGAATAATAATTTCTCTCTCACTTAAAAAAAAAAGGATTATGCTTCCTTCATTTCATCATGAAGTTTTTACATTTGCAATATTTCTATCTAATTCTCATTAATTTTCAGTATTGATATTTCAAAAATATCCCAAGAAAGTATTTCTCTAAAAAGTTTGTAGAAAATTACTATCATATATTGCATAATACTTTATTGCTAGATAAATTCTAGGTGTTTTTCAATCACTCAAACTACATTAGTGTTTTGAGCAATTTTCATTGAATATCAAACAATATTTTGATGTTGTAAGTTATACCTAGTCAATCAAACTTTTTCTTGGACTATGCACATTTGAACATATAAAAACATTGTGATATTTTTAAAGATTAACTCATGTGGTACTATTGCCATAAGTGAATAGTTTCCCCTGCTTATCCATCTATGCTCATGGTCTAGAGTACTAATGAATTGGAAAAAATACAAGCTCGCCCTTCATCCCTAAAAAGTAAGAAAAGGAGAAGAATAATAAGGATAGGATAAAATTTCCATCAGGACTGTGATAGAGTGGTTGGGAATCCAACTCCCTAAAATTCTTAATCCAAAAAAAAAAGGTCCCTTGTCCCTCATTTAATCGAGCAAGTATCCCAAAAAGTATCTTCTTGCTTCTCATAAAAATAGGCAAGAACCCCAAAAGAAATAAAAATCCCTTGTTGTTGAACTACGTGTGACACTGAGAGGGGAGGTGAATCAATGTAACTTAAAATTTTAACACAAATGCAAAATCAAGCCAAAGAAGCAAACACACAAATACACATCACACAACACAAGGTTTATAGTGGAAACCCAATGTGGGAAAAACCACTCTGCCAAAGGACTACTTGGACTCCAATCCAAATCTAGCCGTAAAACAAATAGATCTTACAATATTTTCACATAACCCACTATGGGAAATGGCACAAAACAACCCAGACTTTAGCAGCACCTACTGCATGGAAAACCAACCCCGATCGCCAAGCACCCACTCAGAAAAAACAAAAATTGTAGTAGAAAATCTAATCTTCGTTCTAAAAGACCCTGAGTGGTCTAGCTCATTGCATCTCTGTACACATCCACACTGACTAATCTCATATGATCTAAATCTTAATCTCCATTTTCTCTGTACTCATACTAACTCCTTTTAAAAACCTTTTTGCAACCCCTTCAACTTCCAACACTTCAACTTCCTAACAAATTTTGAGCTGCAAGATGACCATTTCAGCATTCAATAACGTCTCCCATGGGAGACATATTTTTCTTCTATATTTTAAAATTCTACATGTGCTAGAAAAAAATAGTCTCAAAAAGAGTTATAGATCAAAAGTTATGACCTTTTTAAGTTGCACTATTATTTTTCCTTTTCCCTTTTATTTTATTTTTTAATTTAAAACATGCCAAGTCAGCCACTCATATGTGCACCACACACACAATATTTAATAGGTATTTTTTCAAATAATTCCCATGCCTACTCTTCACTTACATTTTGGAGAGGCATTTTGTCAAACAGTTCACAGGCCTGCTCTACTTTTCACATACTGTGCATACATGGGCATTGATACTTGAATGTTCATACTCCCGCAGTCATACAGTCTCATAAATTACACATTGGAAAGATAATATCCTCATAAAATATGCAAATAACACTCAAGCAAATCTGCCTTGACTAAAAATTGAAAAATCCACTGAAAACTCAAAGAGGCATTTCGTCAAACAGTTCACGGACAAAGTGTTGTGCACATTACTCGTTCTCACACTTGGAGGCCTCGAAACCACTTCGATAGAAAAGAAAAAATTCTCAATATGGTGAATTATATGTGAAAAAATAATTAAATGGTTAATTCAGGCATAAGAAGATATAAATTTGAGCATTCGAATGCAAAAATACTTAGCTTCACAAAACTGGAAAAAGTGCTATGGAGCCATTTTGCAACGCTCACCATTTCTTCCTCTGAATTTTGTTTGGTCTAAAATTTAAAAATTAATCTCTTAGTATATCCATATACCTCTAGTAAA
The DNA here is from genome assembly GCA_028583015.1 of Wollemia nobilis. Lineage (NCBI taxonomy): Eukaryota > Viridiplantae > Streptophyta > Pinopsida > Araucariales > Araucariaceae > Wollemia > Wollemia nobilis. Next base: position 694,201 of record JAQPPZ010013020.1, on the reverse strand, counting down.
ACATTTAAGGTCCAATTCCTCACGTATTGCTTAATATTCCTCCTGCAAAGTGACCTCTGATGTAGATTTTACACCTGCCCAATAAAGCATGAAATTGACCAACAATGCACCGACAAAGCAACCGGTCGTTCCAACACTACAACCACACTTTCTAATTATAAAAAAACCTCCAAATAGTATCTTGGGATGTCCAACACATTCCATTTATGTTTTTGCAAATTTGACGATTTTTGCAACTTTGACAATTTTTGCTACTTTGACAACTTCCTGGTGATTTTTGCAACTTTTGCAAATTTGCACAAATAGCCTGCAACAACTTCAATGAAAAATCAAGTACATCCTCATAAGCATTGAACACCACTACACATACTCTGAATATCCTCTGAACAATTATCCACTGCATCAACCTATCCATTTGAGTGTGTTGACAACAATGACAATATTGTCGTTGCACCTTGCTCAACACTTGCTCCCTCTAAAAATGAGCAAGTATCCTAAGAAAATTCAAATAAGGGTAAAAGAGCTTGAATCCCTAGAATTCGTAGTATCTCAAAAACTATGGGGTGATCCTCATTACAACACTGGGTTGAATTAAAACCACGTGGCAATAAGGTATCCTTACACAGTAGCACTAAGTCTAGACAAGATCTATGGATGCTCATAGATAAGCTAGCTTGTTGGTATAAGTGATCTTTATTTTTACTCAATCCTCACTCATAATGGTAAATGAATACTCACTACACACACAGTTGGTCATTGAATAAGCTTGAAAATATTAGGATAACTTTAACACCATGATGATTTGTGAAATGAATAGATGAAGTTGTTTAAAAATCACTAGGATGTTTGAAGTCTTTGAGAAATAAATCTATAATATCATAATAAAGCACATTTCAGAAGCAAATTCCTATGGTTCATTTTATCCTACCGAAATATGGCTTTCATCTCTCAAAATATTGTATATTTTAACAGAAGCCATCATAATATCCGAATATCTATTCCATGTTTTTAAATGATTGAAAATACTCCAAGCCTTTGATAGATATCTATTTTTGTATACATTGATGATTGATATCAAGCTTTATAATCATTGTATTTCTTTCACTTGGATACTCCTTAATGAAATTTAGGAAGCACAATCACAAAAATTATAATAAACCCCCATAAATAATACTTATTATATTATTCATCAATATAAATAAAACACCCATCATATTGTTTTGGCTATATAGCCAAAAGTACAATTTGGAGGGGAAGTAAATAGAGGTATACGAAGTTCACATACAGTTTCGGGGGAGAAATAAGTAAAGTATCTTCTCAAACTCTAGCAACTATAGTCCCATAGATGCCTTTTGTAGATGTCTTCTATAGATTCCTTTCATATATATATTTTGTAGGTATATTTCGTAAGTGTCTTCCGTAGATATATTTTGTAGAGGTATTCTATAGAAGTCTTCTGTAAAGGTCTTCTATAGAAGTCTTTTTCAGATGTCTTTCATAAATATCTTTTGTAATAATTTTATGTAATAATCCTATGTAGTAATCTTCTATAATAATATTATGTAACAAACTTCTGTACCAATATTATGTAAACACCATCCATAGATGATACCCATAAAACATATTAGGAAATACTTCTAAGTGTCAATATTTAAAACTGGCCTTAATATGAAGAAGAGCATGACATAACATGTCAGCCGAAACTATGGACGAATGCACCAATGTTAAAAATAAAATAATGTGACATAAAATTTTAAAAGGGCATTCATAAAGGTTTGGGGAGGTAAAAACACTTATAACATTTTTATACCTATGGCATATGGACTAAGGTATTAGAAATTAAAAATTAAAATTTTGAAACCCTCCCTTACGTTAAGTAAATATGTCAAAAATTAGGCATAGGGCAAGCATGTTCGAGATGGCGCCATGTACTGACTCTCTCAACGCTCCTTTCAAAGCTCATCATAGACGAGACCCATTGTAAGGTTTCGAAGGTACAATTATCGATATGCATCGATTCTAGAAGATGGTAGAAGCTACCATGGACTAGTCTAAGTGGTGACATGACAAAAGGGAACAAAAATTAAAAATACATGTGGCATATATACATGGGAAAAATTCAAAACAATCAACAAACGCATGCCACATGTGGGAAATTTAATAAAAATTTTAAGTTGTGCCAACCTACGACTACCCTCCAAGGTGATAAATAATTTAGTGAAGGACACTGATGATGACCATCATGTGGTGCATGTAGCGAATAATCATCACTACCATAGATGGAAAGCATCGACCATCGATTAAAATCTGATGAAGGGCCGTGATTTTAAGGAAAATTTATGCTAGGGTTAAAAATTTCATCACAATGTTGGCACAAGTTTTTTTGATCAATTATACAAAGGTGACACGAATTTGTGATTTTGACCATCGATTAAAATTAATATCAAGAGTTGTCATTTTTTATATTGCGATAAGATTGCTATTGTTGATTTAGGGTAAGAAAACGTTCACGATTTTTTGCATGGCAATCGCATGATATAAAGAAAAACAAACCCTAATCCCCTTTTGTAGAATGCAGTAGGCATCGAAGGAACCTCTGTGAATTGGTTGAAATTCTATCAAAATTTCTCAGTAAGACCAGATTGAGAGTTTGAAACCAAAATCTGGAAGGGGAAAACATCAAATAAAGGTGGAATTATGGAAAATTAAGGTTAGAACGGCTTGGAAAGCAACAACGTAGGGTGACATAATTTGGGCACATCAAAAGAGCGAAAGCAAAAATAGGTAATATTTTACTATCCATTTTATTTTTTTATAGGATTCGATATCTTAAAAAATATATGCCCTATTCACTCTACTATAGGAATTATTATTGAATAATTTTTAAAAATTATGCAGAGGATTAGGTTTAGATTTACATGTTTTTTTTTTAGGAATGATTAGTGAATAATGTAGAGGATTAGGTTTAAGTTAACACATTTTTTATGAGTGATTAGCAATTTTTTTAGGGAATATGTAGAAGACAGGTCATAATCGTCGATTGTTTATGTTGATAACAAAGAAAAAAAAGAGAGGAAAGTTTTTAAGATAGGTCATAATTGTTTTAAAATATTTGCTTCAGTTGAATTGCATGTTTTTAAGTCGGGTAATAAATTATCTCCAATAAAATTGTAAAATTTATTTTGTGTAGATGAAATTGTTGCAGGTTCCTAAAATTTTAAAACTTCTACCCTAAGAAGCCATGCCCCGATCTATGTTCCAAAAATGTAGTGAGCCCCCATCCATTGAAATGTAGAATTCGAGTGATTCTGTAATAGAACTATTTCAAAGGGCCAGATGGTGGGAAGCCCTCACAAAATTTAGAGGGCATGACCAAGGGGTAGCCCAACAATTTATCTTAAACTGTAATCCCACAAAAATGACTACCTACATTGGATATATTCAATTCGACCTAAACCCAAGCATTATTTTTGAGGTATTAGAATTACCAGAGGTAGGACTACCATACTACAAAAACCCTTCTAAGAGTGTCACCCAGCTAGTGGAAAATTTTGGGGAAAAGTGCACTATTATCCAAGATAAGGAGGGTTGGATTAAGGGTGTTGCCATTGTTTCACTCCCTCTCATGTGGCAGGAATCTGTTGTTTTGATTATTAATTTTTTCACCCTATAAGGATGTATGTCCACCTATGCAGCCTACCATATTCACATGTTAAATCTAAAATTTCTAGAGAACATTGACTACATTACTAATCTACCATACTTCTTGTTTCAGTATCTCAAGTCTACTGTTATTTGTATGCAGCCTAAAAATCCTCAAGAAAATCCTAAGCTACATCTGCTTGCACACCATGGCCTTATTAAACCAATAGTTCTAAAGAAAGTACACAAAGTTAAAATTGCCCGGAATAGGATAGTCGTAGAATAAAACCTGTCAGAATACTTTGAGTTTACTAAAAATAAGCTTGAGGAAGATAGTCCATTGAGAAAAACCAAGAATCAGATAGCCAAGAGGAGGAATATGAATTCCTAAAATGTAAACAATAATATCCCAAATATGTTAAACCAACTCAACCTGCATGAAAAGTTTGGCATCAGAAGCATACTCAAGAAATCCCTAAGAAAGTAAAAACACCAAGGCATGAATCTGACTTACCTGTACCCGAATCAACCACTAAAACCCTATCTTATCTGCAATACAAAACACTATTCTACAAATAAAAATTGATAACTTAAGGGAAGATTTTGTAGAACATTCAAAACTAATTCAGTAAGCTCTTACCCTACATATAGATATGATTAAACAACTCTTAGTGGATAAGGTGATGAAACCTATTTATTTCGTTAACCAATCATCACCTATCTATGCTTCTCCTAACAAAAGCTCCACCACTAGTAAAAATTAAAAAAAGTCAGTAAACTTTAGCAAAGAGGCCTACACAAATCATCACCTATCTATGCTTTTTGTTTATTTCTATGAATTATTACTGAAAACATGAATGTAGTTGAATCTAACAAATGTGTGTATTTATGTAAAATACGTCTGATTTATGAGTAATTATGCAGGAAAGTCTTTAAGGATGTTCCAAAGTGTAGCAGCATAAGCATCAGGATATGTCATGGATACGAGAATATGGATGAAATTACAAAGGACTAAGGAAGCCTTAGACGCAGTGACAAAAAAGTGGTGGATTACTATTACTTTTTTTTTAAGTGAAAAACCCCTTGTGGGGCCGCCTTGGTCTGAGAGACCACGAACAGGGGGTTCTACACCATCAAAGTCACCCGAGAGTTGCACCCAGCCCTACCCACACCAACATTATCAATTGGATTTTGGGTATCCAATTCAAATTTTTGGTAGGGTGGAGATTCGAACCTAGGACCTCCCTTGGAGGATTGCCCTCTCCTCTCTAACTCACCTACAACACATGGGTTGGATTACTATTACAAAATATGGTAACTGAAGTATATTACAGAATATGGTTACTGAAGCATGTTATAGAAGATAGCTACTAAAGGTTATTACCAAAGAAGAATTCTTACCAACAGTTACCAAAGAGAGTTGACCAATGTCATATGCCACATCAGCAATAGCATGGCGCTCTCACATGGCAATAAAGGATTAAAATTAGCTTAGAGTAAGTTTACTTGTCACATATTCTTTTCTAGAATATTGTGACTAATAAATTTGTCATCACTTTATTTCATAGACATTGTATAATTGGAATATTGTTACGTTGATTAGATTTAGATGCAAGATTGTTATGTTTTTTTTCAATAATAAAGGACATGATTATATTGTACATCTTGAAATACACTTAAATTAGTATATTTTTGTTAAGTTTGTTTATAAAATGCCACTTGGACCACTTAGTATGTTTACGGAGTCCAAGAATAATTACGAATTTCATTAGTTTAGATTATTTTGGTTAGTGCATAGTTGTCGCATCAGAATTCCACAAACTCCACATGGAAAAATATGTGGAATATTTTATTTAGAATTGTACAAGTCATAATATAAATTACATAGGGAGACCTTTGAAAAGGTCTAATGTTGAAATGTCTAAGGGAGAAATAGATAATATCTAAATTACGGAGAACTGTACAATTTTTGAGGAATTGTGCCAACACGTACATTTGAATTTCTAGCAATAAAAGTAGCACTTCATTCTCCGCATATGGTAATTGTGACATTTGTATTTATTACTTAATTTATTTATGTAGTTGTAACTGTATATTTTTGCATACATAAAATAAAATAATGTTATGAATAGTTATGTATTTTAGTTACTTAAATAAAGTTAACTAGGGGAGAAAGACTTACACTATCTTCTAGGAGGTAGGGCCCACTCCTACAACCAGTCTCTAAGCTCTCACCCCTACAATAGGTTAGAAGTAGTTGATTAACCTTAGAATATAAAATAAAGTAAATTGTATTTTCATACAATATAGATTCAAAATAGATAAATAAAACTAACTACACAAGTATCCTCAACAATAGTTAAACTCATCTATAGATAAAATCAACAATAGATTAATGCATCAATAGATTAACTCATTAATAGGTAATTATCATATTTAATATATAAATAATAAATTGCATTATGTTTTAATTCTTGCACAACTTAATTTATGTTTATTATATTTTCTACAACCACCTGAAACTAAAAGAGATCTAAATTAAGCTTAGCATTGATCCCCATGGTACAATATATACTAGATTCCTACTCTTTAAATCTAACCTTGATTTACCCTTAGATTGATAAATTAAATGTAAGCTATTAGAGCCAATCAAATTGCAAAGTACATTGCTTAGTTACTTGTAGCTCCACATCCTTCTGCACCCATACCAATGGGTATGGTTGTGGATTATCCATAGTCTTCAATCCTAGATATTTCAATAGATCCCCAAAAATTAAATTTCTTTGGGATCCACTATCGAACAATGATATAACTTTCATCATCTGCATTTGTATGTAGACCCAAAATAATTCCTCTTTCTTGACCTCTAAAGCTTTTTCCTCCTTCTTAGAGGTCTTCTCCTATCTTAAAGGCTTAATTTTGGAGGCACACACTACCTTTCCTTCATCCTATTCCTCAAAACACCTTTCTTCCTCCTGTTCAATATTTTTGGTAGGATTAGTAGATTTTTTCTTTTCCTTATTCCACCATTTTGGCCTCTTTTCAAGGTGTGGCTTTCAACCGTCTTCACTTGAATGAGTATCAACATTACATTCCTTGCAATTATTTTCATCCTTCTATAATTTTATGGTTGTAGCCCCTAATTTTTTCATGTCTTTACTATTGGAACCCTTGGCTTTCTCTATAGTTTTGGAGGGTTTAGATGAAGTTGATGCCTTATTATCCTTTATTGGATTTCTAGCCCTCATTTCTAGGTATGTGTCTTTAATGCATACCTCATTAATATCCTTGGTATTAAATTCTAGCTCTATCCTAATCTAATAATACAAGACACACTTATATTTCTTAAAAAAAATTAGGATCTCAAAGATTAACACCCATTAACAAGGCTTGTTTTCTGAAATTTATGGTGTATTCTTGGACTATTTGGTCCTACCTCTATCTCAAAAGTAACCATCTCTCATCTATATTATATTTATAGCTAATAGGACAAAACTAAGCTCTTGTAGCCTTCATAAATTCTACCCATGTTTCTACAAATGGTTGTTTATTTCTTTCCAATCTATTTGAGTATACCTCCCACCATGTGAGAGCATGGCCATCCAATTTCAATCTAGTAAAATTGATTTGTTGTACCTCTATATAAGACTTAGTACTAAATTAAACCTCCAATTTCTTCAACCATCCATATAATTTTTTAGGATCTAACTCCCCTTCATAGGTTATAATATCAATTTTGACCTCCATTTTAAATGGATCTATTATCAAGGGTTGTGATGAGACATTCTCAAGCTATTTTAAGTGGGATCCTTCAACCTCTTTTTCTTTCTCACCATTTGAAGCACTAGACTCAGTCTCAAATTTTGAATCTGATTTCTTCCTTCTCTTCCTTTATTTTCTTTCTTCTTTAGAAAGCATCATCTCCACCAAGCTTTGAAGAGTGTCTTCCATTTCAAGAAATTTTCTTTGGAATTCTTTGCTAGACATTGTTGGAGAGTTAGGTTTTGATTGATCTATTATTTTTACAGATCTAATCCTTCTTCTCCAAATATTTGGGTTGTATGGGGTTAATTCCTTTCCTTGATATCTTCTGCCTTGCATACACAGTTATTTAGAAAAAAAAATTCTAATACCAAACTTGAACCATAAAGAGCCAAAACTTGACGTTTTCCTTAAATAAATTAGATATTTTACTTAATCCTTTAACTTAGGTTAGTTAAATATATAAATGCTTAGATCTTATGCTTTAGATTGTATGTTTTTAGATATCTAATATATTTATCAAATTGGAATTAAAACTCAAATATTACATAAATGAAATCACACACAATCATAAATTGCAAGAGGACACAATATTTTTACATAGAAATTCCAAAATGGGTAAAACCATGACCCAAATAAATTGGACATATTATTATTAGGATTCAAACATAATACAAATTCTTGTTGATATTTATCTAGTTGTATTCTTCAGCATGTTCTCCCTAATATCTACTTTTGCCTCCTCTTCCTCCCCTACCTCACATTTCTCCCACTACAGATGTACCAATCAAACCCTCACAATGTGGTTTGAAAATTCTCTTTTCTTAAATGAGTGTTGGTATTTAAAACTAGACCTTTTTCTTAAATGAATGTTGGTATTTATAACCAATCCCTTTCCTTAAAAAAGTGTTCATATTTTTAACTATACCCTTTTCTTAAATGAATTTTGGTATTTATAACCTACTCATTGATTTTTGGAAGTTACAGCCAATTTTATATCATTCTAAATAGCCCTTTTTTACTACTATAATTTTTTATGCTAACCTCCATTTTTTAAGAAACCACTCTAGAAATATGCTCCTTGAAACCATATTTCTAATAACATCAGTTTCATCCAATTTGACCTAGTAACAAAAAAGTTACAGCCTTTTGAATATGCCCTTATAAGCAGTTTTGAACACTTTGACCCATACATTCTAGGTATTTGTGGTTTAGTAATTTGGCCAAAACTTTGGCCTCGGTTGTCCATTTTTAGTGATTTAAAAAGTTTCAAAAATCTCTTTTTGAGATGCACATCATGGATCCATCCATAGTTTCCTAGCTTACATGAATTTCAATCAAAATTTAAAAATACCTTGTTGTATTGGTCCTTCATACTCTATTCTACCAAGTGTTGATTGCTCTAAAGTGAGGATTTTCTCTGGAGCTCCTTCCATACATCCTATAGATGACCTTTCAATTGCTATTCTAATTAGTATATAAGCTTCAATATTCTTTGATGAATCTTATATTACAATAAAATTTATTCAATACAATCTTTGATTATAATACATAGAGCTTTGTCTCCATAATATAACCTTATAAAGGTGATTATTTAATACTTTGATTATTTCTCTCCTCATATATTTGGGAGATGCATACTTTCCTATTCCACATATAAGATAAACCTAAAATGTTTATTGGCTTTACATCTTACCTCTTGCACACATGACTCTTGACATTCTATTTACTTGCACACTTTATTACTTAACACTTGTACATTGTTGGCAGTTTTATCACTTTGCCACATTAAAAGTTTTGTTGAAAATTCATTGTAAAATTTTGATAAATTTACTAAAGAAAGGTGCTACAGTTTTTTTCTCATTTTACTATATTTTTGCCTCTTTTTTATAATATTGCATTATGGTAAATAAAATGGGAGTCACGAATGCAATGAAAATTTTTTGATTAAAAAATGTTAAGGAGTGAGAGTACCGGTAGAATATTAGTTTTGAAGGTAGAAGCACCTCAGAAAGAAGGAGAAACTAGTTTCACCCCTCGCTGGAGGAAAATATCCTTTTTTCCTCTTTTAAAGGTGAAGCATAGTACACAAAATGATTTCATCCAAAATAAATCAAAGGTTGATAAGAGAAGTGTTTGGCTTCGAAGGAGCAATATATTTAAGTGCTTTCACCCTAAGTTGTGCTTCCATAGGAGTTTCACCCTAGAAAAATGCAATGAAGATCATGATTTAATTCAAAAGTAAGTTGAAGGGAAGAAGAGGAGAAGTTTCACCCCAATTGAGGGGTGAAAATCCCTTTCACCCCTCTTGGAGGTGAAACATAATTTAAAAGGAGTGAATTCACCCAACATAAGAAAAGGAGCAAAATTCTTGAGTTGCAAATAGAAGAGCATAATACTTTCACCCCAAGAGAGGGCCAAAAACCCTTGTCACCCCTCTTTAAGGTGAAAGTCATTTTGAAGCACGATGGCTATGACAAATTCAAATTAAGGGAAATTTCACCCTAGATGGGGGTGAAACTCCCTTTCCTTCCACCTTTTGAGCAAAACATATTGTAAAAGAAAGTTTTAAGTGGTGCTACATAGGCTGGGCACCAATGAATCAAGGTAGGATTTTAAAAGCACTTTCAATCCAAAAGAGGGGTGAAAATCCCTATCGCCCCTATTTTGGACGAAATACAATTTAAAGAGATTTTAAAATAAGGTATGGTGGGCTAGACATGGGTAATTCAAAGCAAATTTGTAAAGAGCACTTTCACCCCAAGTGAGGGATGAAACTCGTTGTCACCCATATTTGGGATGAAAGAGGATTTCAAATATTTTTAAGGATGAAAAATATGAATGGCAATGTGGGGCCCATTTCAAATATACTAGGTGTTTTAGCCCATGACTGGGGCGAAAGTAAAAATAGAGTGTTTGATGCAAAGTCAAGGTGTTGCAAATTGAAGGTGCCCCTATTGAGAGGCGTCATATGGTTTTGCCTCTCCAGGGGGTGAAAGGATTTTTAAACTTAATTTTGGGCAAAAGAGTTGTGCTATGCAATACATCAAAGGAAAATGACTAAAAGTAATGTTGCCTCCACCAAAAGTCAAAAGCTCCTATAACATTTCTCTGGGGTGAAAACAAAGAAGATAATTAATGGGTGAAATTGCTAAGATGATTAAATAAAGCCATGCTATCGCTTGTTGCTGCCTTAAAAAGGCTGTTGCACACTGCTCTCGAGTGAAATCAATTCTTGGGTATTAAAATTAATAGATATTTTGCTTCCAAAGATGCGATTTTGTATATTTTCTTGAAAAGAAGTAAAGAAAGATAAAATTTATTCTTGGATAAATGCAACCAATGCTTCCAGGATTTTCGCTTCAACTTTGCAGGATCAGGGGTAATTCTTGTCTATTTCCAATGCACCACCTATTGACCTTGCTGATTTTCAAAGCAGATTTAATTCTCAATGGACTTTCTTGGTGAAAGTAGATTTCCAAGGTGCAAAGGTGAAGCGAATTCAATGACAATATACTTGATTTTTAGGTGATTTCATTACGTTCCAATGCACCAACAATTAAGGCTTCTTCTTAGAATTTAATCATGCTGATTTCTTTGTGTGATTATCCCACTAAAGCCTAATCATGGTTTCCATGGAAAATATTTTAATCAGAACACCACTGATGTCGAGGAGTGAATAATTCTCGCTGGTGTTTGATCTGCTAGTATTTTATTATGAATTCAATAAATTAAAGAGGTGCAATCCTCTATAAATACTAAGCATTTAGATGTAAATATAGATGGACACTCTACAGAAAAACACTCTAATTTTTCTACATCAATAGAAATGCTTCAACTTCTGGTTCTTTGAGTGGTTTTGCACTTGATAATTTTTTATGTGTAATTTCTGAAGGCTTTCATTTCCATTATTTGTTGTGAGTAAATTATGCTTCTGAATTTAGTCTTTGCTAGTGAGGTAGTGAACACTAAAATGCACTTTGGGATTGTTTTCTATATAACTATTAGACGTCTTTATGTTTGGATTTCTATTGCATGCTACTAATTGCTTGGTGAAAATTTGACTTTTAGTCTATTCCCATCCTATACTACTAGCTTATAGCCATTTTTCCCTATTTATTTCTTGTTACCCTAAAATTTTAACCAAATTATATTAGTAAGGGAGCTATCCCTGTCTGGATATTGGCCTGGAGGACATTTCTTTCCTTCAGCCTTTCAATGTTAGTCGGGTCTAGGGCGCACAAGGCATAGACTTTGTAACTAGGTAGATTCATGACCAACAATTTTTGGCATACCTAATGGGTCTCTCAAAAGCTTCCACTTTCAATAGTATTAAGGTTTTATGTTTAACTTGTATTATATGATTAGAACATCTGATGACTCAGCTCTACCTAGAAGCCTTTGAACGTGAAGTGAGTCAAATATTTCTTCATGATCACAAGATCGAAGGCCAAAAATTTTGAAGAGTCCATTGAGTTTTATGAACTTGACATCCAAAAGCTAGGAGAGCACTCTAGGTTAGTTACTCCAGCTATCCCATCAAGTACAACATCTTCTTATTTAGTTGGTGTAGATACTAAAATCTGGTCAATACGATTAGGTAATCAAAAGCACTGGTTAATTGATACCATATGGCCCCCTTGGGCAACCCTCAGAGGTTTAATAGTGGCCCTAACCACTCTTGGAAGACTATACCCCACTTTTGGGAGCTTTTCAACTACATAGGCATGACCATCCCACCTTGAGATGATCACAGTTTATGATCATCCCACCCTAGGACGATCACAAACTGGTCATCCTGGGGTGGGACAGCCACAAGGTTTGACTCCCAAAAGTCAAATTTGGACAAATGGTGCCTAGAAATTTCTATTTGCCCTACCTATTCAATCATGCAAGTCATATAATGCAGCATCCTTATGACATGATGTATTTAAGAGGCTATATAGGGAGATTCTCTTTCGCCTCCAATGCATGCCACCCTGTTGGCCAAATAATGCCTCTTGCCCTACATGCCCTCACATGTCTTCTTGTCCAAAGGCCTCCTTTGGCTATAAAGTGGATCAATTTTCCACACAAAACATAGAGAGGAGTTTTGATACATAGCAATGGAGTGCTACCAAGATCTCCCCTCACCATTCTGTGTCCCCTTTCCCTCAAAATCTCTACCTAGTGAAGGAGGTTTGCGAGTGAACTAGGAGGTGTGATTTGATTCCAAAATCGAACCATATGAGTGATTTTTACCACCAAATTTGACAAAAAAACTATTTAGGAGGTCCCTAACCAATTCATAGAGGAATTGGTGATAAAATAAGTGTAGAACTAGTGGCCATCCCACCTTAGGATGGTCCTCAGTCTATGACAGTCCCAACCGTCCCACCTCGATATGGTGGCTTATCTGTGCATGATTTATTTGCTGTTATTTTCTAGTTATATTATAGATTATAAAATGATTCTACTATCCAAATTCATGCATTCTGGAGCAATATTGAGAGAGATATCACATTTTTAATGTTTTGTAGGGTCTTATGCAGGTCTATAGAGGTCATCTGGAGAAGCACATGAAACTGTTATTGATTTTGTAAATTTGACAACATGGTTTGTATTGAAATGTTGTTATATTCTTTTTATCTAAGTTTCATGCATTTATGATATGTTTAGGGGCATAAATTACTTTCTTTGGATTTTGTAGGCTTTGAAGGTCTATTGCAAATACGCCATGCCATTAGACATAATTTTGGTTCTATTTTCAATGATATCTTCCCAAAACCATCTATTCTACATCCCTCTATAATTTAAATTCATTTTTAGTTGATTTGGTATAAGATCCATGCATATTCTCATTACTAGTCTTTCAATGCTTATGGGGATTGCATATTTTTCATCATAAACACTTGCTATTTGACATTTCTTATTTCCTTGTGTGGAGGTGCAACTTTCTAAAATGCATTAGAAAGGAGCACAAGATCTCAATATAAAATATACAAGCAATGGTAGCATTAGCCTACCCCCACCTCGATTGTGGGTACGATGAAAGACACTGGAAGTGCATCGAATTACTTGAAGGATTTGATCCTTGGGCACCAAAAATTTGTAAAAATTGTATCATATTTGAGCCCTCAAGGGGACTTCTATGTAACCTTGGATTTTATCCACCAAATTAATAAGAAAGAGACTTGATTTACTTCATTTATTGCTATTTGGTATTTCTTCCATTTTTCTTGCATGCTTTTGATTTGATGTTCATGAGACATAGGAGATAGATGCATATTTTTCATCTTCATTAGGTGAACCATTTTCCCTCTACTTCAGTGTAAGTCATTGAGGGACCCTATTCCTATTGATTTTCTAAAGGTTTAACCTCAGTTTTTGCTTGGTTTCTATTGCAGGTACTGGTCATCCTAGCCTAAAACGGCCCCTGGACTGCTCCTTAGCTCACTCGAGGATGGACATACAACTGTCCCAAACTAGGATGGCTATAAATATGGTAGACATACCACCCTATTATGGCTACAAAATAGATCCTTTTCTACTCATATGACATAAATAACAGGTTCCTTGGGTGATAAGGTAGCTGCCTAGACTTTCTATTTTCTACTACATAGTCAGAATTAGCTAAATTTTGGTTTTTCTTACATGCTTTGTTTGCTATGAAGGTAGAAAGATAGTTTATTTTTCTTATAAATACAAAAATAATAAAAAAATAAGAAGAAAAAAAAAATTAAGTTATGATACCTTTGTATGGTTTGCTTGCATGTAGGCTACCTAATGGGTAGGCCATCATTTAGAGTTTGCATTTTGTAGGTTTCTTTTTATCTAGCTTCTTTTGAAAGTAAAATGTACATTTGAATGCATTTATTGAATGATCATAAAACGCTTCATTTTTTACTTTGTTTAGATTAAAAATAACCACACACACCACAATTCACTTAAATGCTAGTGAGGTGGATTTCATCACCATCCACTAGTAGAGTTCAACAAGGTGGCTTTCATCTCCACTCGTTGTCTCAAATCCCATGAACCTTGTTCTTTGCCAAGGTTGGTTCCAAGATTCATCATAGCCCATAAGTTATAGTACGTATCTCTCTTTATAGAGGCATATCATAGACTATGGGTGAACTGGGTGAGGAAATGGTAGGACCTATGCTCCCTAACCGTGTGTGGACTTCATCACCACACATTATAGGTTGGATTACATGACCATGAATTTTATTTTCGATTGTCGAGCTACGAGTATATAGGTAAAATCCAATTAAACACAATATTATCATTCAACAATATTTCAAACATGTGACACAAGGTCATCCATTGAAAAAAACACATTTGAAACATACAAAATAGTTTAGGGATTCACATCTAAAATGTAAAAGAGATAATCACTTGTTTTTATTGATTTTTTTCTTTCTTGTGTGCAAATTGCATTAAGAATTCATAAAGGAGATAATCATCTAGGGTTTGGTAGAGAGTTAAAATGGTTTGCACCCATAGCCAAGCCCAATCATGGGCAAAATATACAAAGAGTAGACTAGAAGACATGACTCATATTTTCTTTATCCCCAAGGACTTGGTCATGTTGAGCACTAAATTGCATCAATTTTTACTCAAAACTATGGTTGTATATCTTCCTACTTTCTATCCAGGATTGCACTTGATAGCTACAACTCAGCACTTAATATTATATGGACCAAAATAGAGTTTCTGATCCAACCTCTAGAGTAGGTTGGTTCCTTTTCAAATTAAATAGGATGTTAAAACAATTATGCTCACTTGGGGTTTTTAGATTAGGGTAATAAAAGGTTAGGGTTAGATATCTATGAATAATAGTGGATGGATAGGCTAACAGCATTGCACCATAGCAAAAAGCTCTGAAAACTTACTTAAAGACACTTTACTCAAATCAATATTATCTCAAGTTAAATATATTTTCATTCATTAACAAACAACAAAGAAATATTGTAGACAGCAATTTCAATATCCAAACAATGATAATCCAAATAACAGAATTCACCAATATCTAGATTTTATAGAAATGCACTCCCTAAAAGTAAAGATCAAACTCATAAGTAGATTTCAATTACCCTAGCAGCTAGTAATCTATTAATTTGGCACAAACTAACCGTTAAAGTATTCATAGAAATGCAACTAAAGAATCCAAACCTCTGATATCAAATATGAAAACACAAGCTTTAAGATGAATATCAATGTAATGCTCCTTTCATTAGTCCTTGAAAATATTTACAGTAGCATAGGCAAACACACTAGATCCGACCCTTTAAAAATGAGGGTTCGACCTCTACTTATAGTTTTGCAAAATTAAAATAATAAGGAACATTACAAAGATTAAAATTCTATAGCTCAGCAGATAGTTCTTGTTGGCATTCTCTTACTGGTTCATTCTCCAAAAAATCCACTATAAGTGGACCACCATGGTAGCTCGAAGCCTCTGCAAATTGTTGGATACTTGATGCTAACTATATTTCTAGTCATTAAATATTGTATAAACATCATCTATCCTTATTGGGAGCCTTTTGCCATCATCAATCTGCAACTACCTCTGGTTTTGCCTTCTTGAAACCCTCAATGCTTTAGCTTCCTCCTCCAACTGACTACTATAACTCTGGTGAAGAAATGTTTTTATATACTTCATATTCCTTAGAAAAATCTCCACTATCGATCTCCCCCATCATATGGCTATGATTAAATCTAATATAAGCTTGGTATAATGGCAATGGAGAACTCAATTCCATTCCACTCTTAAAAACTTATGACATCATCCTTAATTCTTCAAAAACTATAGAACACCAATCCGGTCTTAAGTGCTTTGGAAGTTAAGCACGATCGAATCTGCTCTTCATCCTTTGTTTTTCTTCATTGGCCATGAATCATTCACCAATCCACACAAAAATTTGATGATGTCTTATCTTATTTAAAACTTTTTCAGATTACATTCTGGACCCAAGCAAGTATATTAGCCAGTGAACACCATTCCAGACCTTATGGCAATGCAAAGTGACTCTTCCTCCAATCCGCACTAACTTCATATTACATCGCTTCTTGTTGTAATTTTGGGAGAGAGTTAGTTAAAATATCATTTGCCATAAATCTGTATCTTCTATACTTAGCTTTTTACCTTCTGTCATCGTTATGGGCAAGAATGTTCACTGCGCTCTCTGGAATCGGGCTCTCCAACACTTAGTTGCTCATAAGGTATTCAAAATATCAAGTGGTTGCCAATTCACACTTATTTTTTTATGGAATCATCCTTCTTTAAAAAATTTTGCGTATTTGGGATGCATCACCATTCCAGAGCCAAGAACAAAGAAAACCTTGCAGAATAGCTCCAAGTGCTAAAATTTACCAAATGTTCGGCGAACTCGTGGCCTTTGTTACAGATCCACTCCAAAATGCACTGCAAAGTGTACGGATTGAGAATTTCATGACTTAGGCAAAATTTTCAAAATCTTTTCTAAGTATGTGGCCATTTTGGGACTACATTTTGGTGCCTATTGGGTGGATTTGTTTGCAAAGCCATAGAACTCAGAGTCTTATCTATTGGGTCTTAGGAGTCAAAAAATGCTCATCTTCAAAAATATGCTTTAAAGAATAATTTCCATACAAACATTACCCTCTAAAAAATCTAACAATTTGTTTAGAGGGTAAAGGTTCATATGGATATCATGCCAAAACATCAAGACTTATCTGCTTATAAGGAGACTATGCCAAAAATATAGGCATGTTGCCAATGTCTTCAAAAATTAGGCACAACTCTACTCCTCTTATAAGGCCTTATTGCAAAAAATGTCTTCACACAAAATCTACTGCTCTCTATGCCTCTCTTTGCTTCATGCCTTTATTGCTTATTTCTAACAATTGTCAGAGAAAAAACAAAAAAGCAAAACTCATGCATATGTACAGAAATAAAAACAAACTAAGTGTGGGCCTCTTCTAGGCCTGTAACTGCTCCATCCTAATCTTCTTCTTCATGGGCTTCTTCCTCGACCTCTTCTTCATTCTGGTATTCTTCTTCTTCTTCTTCTTCTTCTTCTTTTGGAGAAGGTTTTTTCAGATTCCTTTCTCTATAAGAATCACCAAACGGCTGAATCATCAATTTTAAATATTTGTAAAGCCTATTTCCAGTCTGCCTTAGAGGGGTTTGATATCTCTTTGAGCTACTTATAAACATATTGTAATTCTCTAATGTCCTCATAATTAGCAAAATTTCCTCTGTTCACTAGATCTTCCATAAGATATTTTAATATGGTAAAATTAACAAGTAATTGGATAGCTTGATCTTGGGGTAGTGTCTCTTCAAGGGAAACAATTCTAGATTCATCTTGCAAATTTTCATCAATGCTTTTCTAGATCTCTTCCATGGATAGCAAGATATGATTTTCCATCCATAGACCTTTGAATCCAACTTGAATCATTTTTTTATTCACATCAACAACATCCCTAATCACACACTCAATATTTTCAAACAATAACCAGGCTCTTTGAAGTACCTTGTGCTTCTTAACTATGACTCTGGCAGTAAATTTGGCGAGATTTCATTCTTTATTAGGAATTGGTTTAGTATAATTACTAAGTCTACTATCAACCAACTTCTATATTTTTTCCTTTAGAATCACCATAGGCTACAACTCTCTAGTGATCTGATATAGCTCTCTCTGCACATTGGGGAGCAAGTAGTTGGCATCATCAAGATAATCAATCATGAATCGAAGCCCTAGACATTTCTCTTGGACCTCAAAGAGCATTTATTTTATAATCTTCTTCAAACTAGCCTTGGATAAGCTAGAAGACTTAGCTTTCTCAAGTTGAAGTTGTTTCAAAATCTAAATTTCTTTTGCTTGTTCTTAATTTAGCTTCTTCTACTCTCCTAGTTGATCTTTGAGCTTATTGGCCTCTTGAAATTTTTCTTTCCAGCCCTTGACCTCTTTTTTCAAAGCCTTTTCTACTTCCTTTTTATTGCTCAAATTCTTTTGACTCTTTTCAATTTGCTTCTCCAGTTTTCTCACCTTCTCTCTGAATATATCATTTTTTACATAGAAGGTGTCTAAATGGGCTTTGGCTATAATCAACTCATATTCTTCAGGAATCTTACCAATATCTTCTATAACCTCCTCCACTCGATAATCTTGGAAAATCATTTCAGTTTTAGGCTTATTTACAAGTGGAGTCATATATCTAGATACTTTTTGCCTAGCCACTAGATCAACATACATACTTATTCTTATGATAGCCATCCTACTGGAAGGCTTAGAAATTTTCTCTATCCAAAAATCATTTTCTCTCTGTGTGGTTGCCTGCTCTTTTGGCAAAGTGAAAAGACTTGAAAAAATAGCAGTCAGGGGAGATGAATATACCAGAAATAAAAGGGCATACTGAACTATTGACAATGGGGATGTGGAGATAATTACAGTAGTCTCTGTAATGATAGTAGACTTTGTAACTACTACTGTTGTTACTATTGGTAAACTCATAGGAACCAATGCAAGATTAACAATTGGATGAATGGTGGTACTCATAATTGTATGTCCTTGTGATGGTGATGGAGGTAATAATGAAGATGAAATGACGATAGATAATGAAGTGGGGACATCAGATGTTGAAAGTAGGATTTGAGGTGACTTTAGGGGAATAGAGGTGGTAACTTATACTTTAGAAACAACCAATAAAATGTGAGGTGGACTATGAGAGGGAGAAGATACCTTTGTCACATTTTCTTGACCAGATAGGGAGGGATATTTCCTTTGGGATTTAGAAGGATGTAGAGTAGAAGAAGGATTATAAACCATACCTTTGCCTACAGATGTAGGGTGCTCCCGTTCCACTTCTATTTCCTATTGATGCTCTTGATGAGTCATTTCTTCTGTAGCAAGAACAACCACCTCTTTGGTAATATACTCCATATCCAATATTTTATTCTTCAAAAATTCTCTTTATTTTCTTTCTGGAGCTCTTTTAGTCCTTCTATGGATAAATTGAAATGTAGCCATATCATTCTCATATTATTCTTCTGATTCATTTCCTTGTACAACTCTAGCAAACCAGACTTGCTCAAAAATGGGACATGATTCAACTGATACTACAGTGGTAACAGAAATGGGGGTGAACTTGAAACTCTCATCCTTCTTCCTCCAATAAATATTTGTGTTTGGAGGCTAACCCCCCAGAGCTAAGCGTTTAGGCCTAGAAACTACTTCAATGAATGGAGTATTGATAGCATTTTCACTGGGATATTGCATTTTTCTCATAAGTTGAGCTCCCTTAGAAAACTTCTCCACTTGTTCAGTGGGAGGATGAAAATTTTTTAAGACTTCAGTTGTTGTTAAAGGAATTTATTGCTCTTCTACTAGAGCTTCTTGATTTGTGGATGGAGACAGAGATTCAGAATCATTTTGGGACTTTTGAACAGTTAACACTATATTTTTCACATACTTCTATTTCTAGGTCCCAATATTTTCATTATATTTATTGGAAAATGTTAGGATCCTACTATAAAATAAACTCAAATAATCACACTCTCACACAATTGCTTGGAAATAAACTCACATAAACATCATATTAATATTCAGAACAAAATACACATTATAACAAAAATTTGCATAAAGGAACAATCTCACAATAAGATAGAATCGCAAGCCTCTTCGAGGGGGCAACCTCCTTCAACACTTCATTAACTTGCAAAAATATGAATACATTGGTGCCTTCTCGGGTATTTAAAGAGTTCCCTTCCATGGTTGGCTTACATGCAAAATGCCACCTGGATTACATGTATAATGCCACCCGAATTACATGCATAGTGCCACTCGAATTACATGCACAATGCCACTCAAATTACATGCACAAGGCCACCTTACATAACCTATCTACCATGTGTTACATAAAAAGGGTGCCATTTTTCATAGGCACTATATAAGCTAAAACTTAGAACATTAAAAAATATTAATCATGGGTACTACCCATGTTATTTAGGAATTATTACACCATGGAAGATATTACATTAAGGGTTAGGATGGGATCCTAACATGTCCTTCCCATTGAAGAAGTTTTGTCCTCAAATCTGAAATGAGAAAATTGTTGCTGGAGTTGGTGGAGAGATTCCCATGTAGCATCTTCAGGTTGAAGCATGCCACTGAACCAGGATCTCTATAATTGTACGGTTGTGAAGAGTGTGAGTTTGATGATCCAACAACTGCTCAGGTTCAAGTAGTATGGAGCCTTCTTCATCCAATTTAGGAAGTGTGGATTGAACCTGTACTTGTGTGCCCACAACTTTCTTGAGAGTGGAGACATGAAAAACAAGATGAAGCTTGGAAGTAGGTGGGAGCGCCAATTTGTAAGTTGTGGGGCCAATCCTTTGTAGAACCTGGTAAGGACCATAGAATTTTATAGCAAGCTTCTGGAACCTACGAAGTTGTAGGGATGATTGTTTGTATGGTTAAGTGAAGGAATACTATATCACCTACATCAAAACTATGCTCAAAATTATGTTGATCAGCTTTTTGGTGCATCCAATTCTGGGCCATATTCAAATTCTGCTTAAGTTGCCGAAGGACCTCGGTGTGTTGACTCAGAGTGTTGTCGATGGCCTGGACCTTGGAGCTTCCAGGAATGTAAGAGGAAGGCGTAGGTGGAAGGTGCCCATAGACTGCTTCAAATGGTGTGAGTTTGGTTGTGGTATGATAGGAAGTGTTGTACCACCATTTTGCCAAGGATAGCCATTTGGCCCATTGAGTGGGATGATCTAAGACAAAGCAGCGAAGGTAGGTTTCCAAGCATTTATTAACAACTTCTATTTGACCATTCATTTTCGGATGGTAGGTTGAACTCATTTTGAGTTGATTCCCCTACAACTTAAACAACTCTTGCCAGAAATGACTAGTGAAGGTGGGATCACGATCAGATACAATGGAGGTGGGCATGCCATGAAGGCAAAATATGGAGTCAAGAAAAATTTGTGCAACAATGGATGTTGTATAAGGATGGGCAAGGGCACAAAAGTGAGCATATTTTGAAAGGCAGTCCACTACCATGAAAATAAATAAGTTGCCTCCATATTTAGGGAGCCCTTCTATAAAGTCCATGGAAATGTCGGTCCAAACCTGACCCGGGATAGGCAATGGCTGAAGAGTGCCCGGAGAATGCACTGTTTTACCTTTCATCCTTTGACATGTGTCACATACAACAACAAAATAGTGTATGTCCCATTTCATACCTTTCCAAAAGAAGGTGCACTTGAGTCGCTCATATGTTTTAAGTAACCCTAAATGGCCTGTAGAGGGAGTGGCATGAAATTTCTTCATGAGGAGCTCTCGAAGTTGGGACTTATGAGGTAGAACTAGGCATTGATGGTAGTGTAGATCATGGCCATTCCAATTATATCCTGGTGCAGAATCTGGATCATCCATTAGTGAGGCTATCAAAGCTTGAAAATCTGCATCCTAACATGCTTCTTGATGCAAGGAATCAATCCATTGGGGAAGTGGTGTTGAGATGGCACACAACATACTTACGATCTCCATTTGGTGAGAAAGAGCATCAGCCACAATATTCTCCTTTACCTTTTTGTAGGTGATATCATAATCATAGCCCATGAGTTTAGACACCCACTTTTGTTGGTCAAGCATGGCAACTCTTTGTTCCAAAAAAAAATTAAGACTTTGATGGTCAGTTTTGATGGATAAGTGACGCCCAATGAGGTAAGGTCGCCAATGTGTGACTGAATACAATATGGCTAACATTTCCTTACCATATGTGGATTTCCCCATATTACAATTAGAGAGTGCCTTGCTAGTAAAAGCCACAGGTCATCCCTATTGCATCAATATTGCCCCAATACCATGACTAGAAGAATCACTTTCAATGACAAATGGTTTAGAGAAATCTGGCATGGCTAAGATAGGAGTGGTGGTCATAGCATGCTTGAGTTCAATGAAGGCTTGGTTAGCAGGCCCTGTCCAAGTGAAGGAATATTTTTTCAACATGGAGGTGAGGGGGGCAGCTATCTTCCCATAATTGTAGATAAATTTGTGATAATAGCTTGTAAGCCCTAAAAATACTTGAATTCCCTTGAGGGTGCGAGGTTTTAGCCACTCTTGAACTACTTGAATCTTCTTAGGGTCAACCTTGACGCCATCCTATGAGACAATGTGTCCCAGATACACGACTTTAATAAGACCAAAGGAACACTTGGACCTTTTGAAAAAAACATGATGGGTGACCAACAGCTGTAAAGTTTGATCCACGTGATGGAGGTGCTCTTCCCATGTGCAGTTGTAAATCAATATGTCATCGAAAAACACAAGGATGAACTTTCACAGAAAGGGCTGGAAGATGTTCATAAGACTTTGGAATATAGAAGGAGAATTTGTGAGACCAAATGGCATTACCAAGAATTCATAATGACCTTCATGAGTGTGAAAGGTAGTTTTGTGGATGTCCTCATCCTTGAGTCGGATCTGATGGTAGCCAGAGCGTAGATCAAGCTTGGTGAAATACATGGTCCCGTGTAGTTCATCGAGTAATTCACCAACCACTGGAATAGGAAATTTATCCTTGAAAGTAGTCTTTTTGAGTTCCCGGTAGTCAATACATAGGTTCCATGAGCCTTCTTTCTTTGGAACGAGTAGGATAGGCGAGGAGCAGGGGCTAGTACTAGGCCGAATGACACCATCCTTGAGTAATTCCTATACCAATTTTCTAGTTCTGATTTCATGGCATGAGGGTACCTGTATGGCCTGATATTTGGTGGTGCACTACCTAGGATCAATGGGATATCATGGTCATGAGAGCAACATGGTGGTAGTGTATTTGGTTCTGCAAAGACAGCATCATGTTTGTATAGAACTAGTTGTAGGTCTAATAGAATTTCAGCCATTAGTGAAGTGGTTGGTTGGATGGAGAAGAGATGTGCAATAACCCCACGTTTTGATTTCTTTAGCACTTTCTCCATACGATTGGAACTAATGAGGTGAGGTTTTCCCGCAAGGGAGCCCTTGAGTAAGTGTGTTTGTCCATTTTGGGAGAACTGCATCCAGATTTGTACAAAGTTCCAACTGATAGTGCCCAACATACTCAACCATTGAGATCCCAAAACCATATCACATCCTCCCAACTTGAGGGCAAACATGTCCTACTTGAGTTCATAGTCCCCTATCCTAATCTTGACATTGCGGTATTTTCCTTTACAAGGTAATGTTCCCCCATTGGCTACCATGACCTTGAATAAATTACAAGTGTGGATATAGCAATTTTCCTTTTAGCAACTCTAGGATCAATGAAGTTGTGTGTGTTGCCTGAATCAATAAGGATGGTAAGACGTTGGCCCTTGAAAAATCCCACAACTTTCATGGTTTGTGGAGTGGTAATGCCCACAAGAGCATGGACTAAAATCTCTGCCTCAAAGCCCTGTGTATCTTCTTCCTGTGGAGAAGGTGTTTTAGGGGGGTCCTCATCCGCATCACTCTACTCAGTGTTAGTAGGTTCCTCAACATCTATCAAGAACAGTCTTTTGTTTGCACACTTATGTCCTTTAAAAAAATTTTCATCACAATTATAACATAAGCCTTGGACACGACGTGCATCCATATCCTCTGTAGTCAGTCACTTGGGTGTAGTAGGTTTACTATCCACTGAATTTTGGGTGCAAAAATGAAATGAAGGTCAGTTTGGAGAAAACCACGGGGGATGCCTTTGGTTTGAGAGTTTAGATTCGGCCAGACGGGAAAAATTGATAGCTTCCATCATGGAATATGGTTTCAACATCTTTACTTCAGCTTAGAGATCCCATTTTAACCCACTGATAAAACAACTCATGAAGAACCCTTCCGTCAATCCTCTTGTCTTATTGGCCAATTTTTCAAATTAAGTTTGGTATTCACGGACTGAGGATGTTTGTTGTAGTTTTTTCAAGGCCCCCATGAAATCCTCATACTCACTAGGCCCAAATCGGGTCAGTAGTTGGGACTCAAATTCCTCCCAAGAGATATTTGGGTTGGAATTACATAACCACTAGAACCAGTGTAGAGCCTCAGATTCCAAATTGAAGGAAGCCATCTGAACTCGATGATATATGGGAAAATTATGAAGTCTAAAGAATTGATCAACCCTACATAACCACCCATCAACATCCTTCCCATTAAATTGAGGGAAGTCCAATTTTGGCATTTTAAAGGATGGGTCATGGTCATTCCTTGTAGAGTTTTTAGCCTGGTGTTCTGTTTTGAGTGGTCCCTTATGTAACTTGCTACCCATATTTATCAGTGTTTCTTCTAAGCGAGCGCTAGTGGCCTCATGATCTAGATGAATACCTTGGACCTCTTCCCTTATGGAGAAAATTTCCAAGTTCAAATTCTCAATGGCTTTGGTTAAGGAGTCCATCTGTTCTAGCTCTTTTTGATGTCCATGGGTACCCTGGGCCATTTTGGAACCTTTTGTGACCAGTTACTAAAATTAGAATTGGGTTTCAGGACTTACTATTTTTAGTAAGTGTCCAAAAAAGTGCTTAGGTGCTATATATCAAAACGATCAGTTCGAAGAGGTGGTCACAATGAGCTATATCCCACAACACTACTTTTGGGCACCCCAGACTTTTTTTATCTCTTGTTTTGCCGAGTCTAACGGTGTTTACAGTTTTTCATTTTGAGCTACAGTGTAAAAGTTGGGTACTATAGCACTATCTATAATTGGTCTCTGGTCACTCGCTCACTATTTTTCTCAGCTTGGATAGTCTCTCTGACACTGCTTACCTCACTATTCTGAAGATTCTTTGTATTCTGTAGGTTACTGTTATGACAATTATGTTCTGACACTTAAAACTATAGTCTCTAACCTGACTGTGCTAACATGACTAACCTCAATGTTACTACCACTGTAAATTTGATTGTTATTCTCTAGACTGTCAACTTAACTTTCACCCTCATATTCTATCCCGAAACCATGCAATGTATGTTATTTTTTTGGTAGAGGATTCCTTTCTTATATGCTCACTTTTGGGAATTTGGAATGCAGGTTTACAAACAGGGAGTTTTGGTTTGTGATTTTGTTGTAGGTTGAAGTTTTAATAGAACCAGGGTATGCTAAGTAAAGGAGTATGTAACACCCATAGACCCTATATTATACCACAATGACAAACAATAGTGCTCGAACAAATATTTTAGGCCACTACCCAAGGAGGATTCCACACATACCCTTGAGCACACTATCTACCTCTCTGACAGTACGGGAGGGTAATCATCCAGGATGTTGTGTCCCGTGGACTATGGATGATACAAGGCTGATAAGCTTCCTACTAGATAAAATTTTGTTAACATTAAAATGGTCTCTCGATACACCTGAAGATGCATGGGAGCTCAAGTTCGTGTGCAAGTTCTATCTGAGGCTTGGGTATTGGAGCCTGATCATCCCTCACTTCAGTAGACGTTGTATGGGCTATCTAGCTTAGCCAATAACGACAGATCCTTCACGATATTTTAAAACCCTCGACATAGGGTTTCTACCTACTCAACTAAAAATGACTATTTTTTTTACTGGTATTTGTCTTTTTTTTTTTTTGATAATAGTAAAAAAAAATTTACATGAAAATAACAAAGGATTATACCTAACAGGCAAGAATCGTTACTTTTGCAGTAGAACTTGGCCCTGGAAAGCACTTTGATACCACTTGTTAGGATCCTACTATAAAATAAACTCAAATAATCACACTCTCACACAATTTCTTGGAAATAAACTCACATAAACATCATATTAATATTCAGAACAAAATACACATTATAACATAAATTTGCATAAAGGAACAATCTCACAATAAGATAGAATCACAGGCCTCTTCGATGGGGCAACCTCCTTCAACACTTCATTAATTTGCAAAAATATGAATACATTAGTGCCTTCTCGGGTATTTAAAGAGTTCCCTTCTATGGTTGTCTTACATGCAAAATGCCACCTGGATTACATGCATAATGCCACCCAAATTACATGCATAGTGCCACTCAAATTACATGCACAATGCCACTCGAATTACATGCACAAGGCCACCTTACATAACCTATCTACCATGTGTTACATAAAAAGAGTGTCATTTGTCATAGGCACTATATAAGCTAAAACTTAGAACATTACAAAATATTAATCATGGGTACTACCCACGTTATTTAGGAATTATTACATCATGGAAGTTATTACATTAAGGGTTAGGATGGGATTCTACCAGAAAACTCTTTATCAATATTCATGCTGAACTTAGACTTAGGTTTTCTAATTTTAATGCTCATTCTCCACCAATCTAGGGATACATTTCTTGCAGTGAAAATACCATCAGGATCATAACTCCATCTTTGGGGTATGTAAAATAGACCTAACCTATCAAGGTATTAGTTTGCTAACTCTACCTCTTCTTTGTGATGGTAATGTCCTCCATAGTACGGTATGTAAGCAGAGATTTTCTTTTTCTCCTAGAACCATAATTCAAATAAATATATTTTGCCTACCTCAAATATTCTAAGGCAAAGAGCCTCTCTGTAACAAAATGATGTAGGAGAAAAGGTTTACCCATGAAACCATATAATATGATAATTATGCCCTCGATCAAAAAATACCAATCTCCTTACCCAACACCCTCTGCTCTCAAAATTTGCTTAGCTAGGGGTGGTAATCTAGGGCACTCTCCATACATTATTTTTAAGGCGTTCCAAGAAATTCCAGGTTGAATCTATAAAAAGAATCGCTACTTCTCAAATGACTTGTCCAATAATAAACCGGTAAGGGTTCCCTATTATTGGTTTTGTCCTTTACTGGAATCCAAGGAATTTTGTCATTAATGGCAACATAAAACATCCACACTAGACTTGAGCAATGCCTGAAACTAGGAGCATCAGAGCCCTTTTATATACTTACCAATTGTTCATGTTTCTCTGGGCAAGGAAAGCTAGCCAGTAAAAAAAGTTACCCTAGTCCCTCTTTTCTCCATGCATTTCTCATACATTATTTCGTTAGAAATACAATAATCTATGGAAATTTTCCAGCCGTATACCATTCTATCAGAGTCTAGACCCTCCATACAGGCTAACATAAAAAAGAGCATAGGGTTTGTAAATTTATCAATAGAGATTGGGACTTCAGGTAATTTCTTCATGGGCTTAGTATCAAGCTATTTATAAACCCATATTTTAAATTATTCACCATATTTAGCTCACTTCTCTAAGGAGTAATACCCAACCTGGTCGGTCACCCTAAATGGTTTTGGCCTTACTAACGGTTCAGACCCTAGGGTAAAAATATTATGACAAAAAGAGGTGGTGATACTGAAAAGGGTTTCGCCCTTAGATATTTTCACTGGTTTGGTCATTGGGTCATAAAACTTAACTATTGTAGCTATTAATTCTAAACAGGGATGAACAAAATTACAAATATAAAAAAAGAGATAAGAAAGGACAACACATCTACCTTCCATAGATAGAGCAACTCTCTTCTTGAATCTATTGTTGATGCTCCTTCGGAGCCTTGTTCTTTCTATGAGGACCATTTCAGTATCCACCACAACTTCTACTCTATCGATGTATGGCACCACCATCCTTTTCTCCATAGTTTCAAACTCTTGGACATCCTCTAAATCCATTTTGATAGTGATAAAAGAATTTTCTCACTGCAATTCATAGTAGAAAACTTCAAAGTATTGTTTCACCCTTTACTGCTTTGTGGACATAATTGTCTACTGAATGAACTTCATGTGTGCTTTTTTGGTTTTCTTTTATTTCTTAGAGCGTGCGTATCTTTTGACATTGATGCGACTACTGCACAATCTACCCACTGGCACACTTTCCAACTTCCACTCATTCCCCTCGGTGGCTCAACGATGGTTTTCTAAATTTTCATTGGCCAAAAATTCAAACTACACTGCCACCTCACTACGTCTCTTTAGCTACTCTTTGGATCGAGTTTGAGATCATTAGCATTAAATGCAGGATCTTTTCTCTTTTCTCCATGTGGTACGATAGCGAAGTCACCGCTTTGCTTTCCCTTAGTTTTTTGAAATCGACGGGTCAAAGACATTTTTGATTCTACTAACACTTGGAAAATTCCATGCACAAAATATCACCTTGGTTATGCTCCACCATACCTTAGCTTTGAAATATCCTCATATTAGAAACACCTTTTCTTCTTTTTATGTTTAGCTCTATTCCACTGGGATCTCAGTGTATTTTTATGCAGATTCATAAACACTCGCTATTCTGGAAGAATTTACATGCATTTGAGTGCAGAAGGTAAGATTTCCAAATACTTTGTTCACACTTAGTCATTTTACAATTTTTTTCCTTTTTCCAATATTTTTTAAAGAAAACTAATTACAAAGTGCAGAAAGAAGGGAAAATATAATACAATATATATACATATATTATAGTGAGCTCATATTTCAAACATAGTAGAGTTTGAGGTGAAAACCATTTACTGGAATCGATTGTATGTTCCCTTATTGATCTATAAGTTGGAAAACATTGGACTCCTTGGCTTCTACTATTCTGAATGGGCCATCCCAAAAAGAATCAAATTTTTCATGCTTTCCTAGCTTTGCTCTGTCAAAATTCCATATGAGAATTGAATCCCCTACCTGGAATTTTCTAAATCTGGTTTTCTTATCAAACCATACCTTAATATTTGAGGAATTATTTTGAAAATTATCATATGCTTGAGATTTATTCTATTCAAGTTGGAGTAGGTATTTCAACCTATTTTCTATTGGATTTTCCTCTTATTCCTATTTTATATTGACAAGCTTAAGTGCTAGAATCTCCAAATGTATAGGTAGTACTACCTCCTTGCCATATACCAGTGTATAAGGGGAAGTTTTAATGGACTTATTTATAGTAATCTTATCAGCCCACAAATCTTGGTTCAGTGACAGATGCCAACTTCTTTTATTTCCTTCAAGTGATTTCCTCAAAATCCTTAACAAGTCTTTGTTGATGGATTCTGCAAGTCCATTATGTTATGGATAATAATTTGAAGTATTCATAATAGTGATGACATACTTGCTGGAAAACTCAATATACTTGGCTCCTATGAAAACTGGACCATTGTCATTCACTAAGGCTTCTAGAACTCCAAACCTCGAAATCAAATTTTCCATGAAATTGATCACAACATCTTGATCTGATTTCTTGGTAGGAATAGCCTCTACCCATTTTGTGGGATAATCTATGGCAGTCAAGATAAAATTATGTTCTGCTAAGGAATTAGGGTTGATAACCCCTATGAAGTCTAGTCCCCATTGTTGAAAATGCTCTTCAACTTGTATAGGCTGGAGGGGGGATGAAGCATTTATTGTCCTTCCAACATATCTATAACATTTATCATAGGCCCTGGTGGCCTTGAAGGCATCATTAAATATAGTGGTCCAATAATAGACTGCTCTTATGATTTTTAAAGTTGTAACCCTGCCTGAACTATGTCCACAACTGGTCCTCCATGGAACTCTTTAATGACCCTCTTTTGTTGATCATCATTTAAGCATTTTAGAAGAATTCCATCCAAGTTTCTTTTATATAGGCCTTCTGGTAGTAATACATATTTCAAATCATGAAGCATGTATCTCCTCATTTGGGATGTATTTATATTGGAGTGGTATACTCCAGTTTGAAAGTACCTGATCATCTTGTTAACCCAATCGGATTCTATTATTTTTGCTTCCTCCACCTTATCTTCATCTGCTATTTGGCAAGCTATCATTTATTCTAATTTTTTAGCCTATGTTAGACCTTGGCATAGGGTTTTGCCTCTTACCAACTTTGTGGGATGTATCTCTACATAATACTCTTGGATTTTAGTAATCCAACCAGCTCTTTTATCTCCTAGTTCACCCTAAAGTATGAAGCTCCTTACATCTGGATGAACCACATTTATGAGGGTCTTACTTTGTACCAAATAATGCCTAAACTTATTTACTGATTTCATCACAACAAAAAATTGTCTTTTAATAAAGTTATATTTGACATGGTAATCATGGAGTGTCTAGCTCCAAAAGAATACAAGATGCTCTTCACCTTGATCATCTTTTTGAGTAAGCACTAAGGCATAACTTTCTTCAGCTCCATATGCATAAAGGATAAAATATTTACTGAAATCTAGATTTACCAGAACTAGGGTGATCACAATGGACTACTTGATAATCTCAAAAGATTTTTTTCTGATGTCGATCCACTTGAACTCAGCATTCTTCTTGAGTAGCTCGGATATAGGCCTTACTTTTTGTGCAAAATCAGAAATGAATTTCTTGACAAAATTGATTTGGATCAAACAATATTGTAAGGTCTTCTTATTTGTAGGTAAAGGGAGATCCAGAATGGATCTAATTTTATTTGTATCTATGGCTATACCTTATATGATACCATATGACATAGCATATTTCCTTCGTGAACTATAAAGAATGACTTCTTAAGATTGAGTGAAATACCAAACTCTTTGCATTTCTAAAAAAATTTCTCCAGGTGTGATAGGTGGTCTTTCTTATCATGGGAAAATATAGTCATATCATCTAAATAAATCAGAATGACTTTGTTGATCAGTGCCCCAAAATCATAGTCCATGGCTCTCTGAAAGGCGGCTCCCACGTTGGACAACCCAAAAGGCATTCTCTGGTCGTCAAATGTGCCCTATTTTGTGGTGAATGTTGTTTTATACTAATATTCATATTTTACCCAAATCTAATTGTATCCATAGTAACCTTCTAGTAATGAGAACCTCTCAGCACCTGCCACTACCTGTAGAATTTGGTCAATTTGGGGGAGGGGGTAGTGATCCTTAAGGGATGCTTGGTTAAGATTTTTGAAATCTACACACAAGTATATATCACCATTCTTTTTTCTCATGGGTACCAAGTTGGCTACTTAGTTTGAATTTTTTATGGGATATATGATCTTAGAATTCAATAATATTAAGAGCTCCTCTCTCATGATGGGTTCAATCCTTCGATTTACAATCCTTTGCTTATACCTAAAAGGTTTGGCATTAGGCTCTAGCTCAATAGTATATTGGATAACACTTTTATCATACACCTTGAGGTCTTCATATGACCAAGCCATAATGTCTTGGTATTTTATATCTTCTACTTCCTACGGTGAACATTTGGTTCCAACATTGAGCCTCTTTTTTGTACTGACCTTAACTTCCTTATAGATTTTCACTGACTTTCATAGCTTTGGCCCCTTTTCTGTCCTCATTATAAAAAAAGATCTCAAGGGTGACTATCCCTCTAGGGATGTGATTGTTTTTTAATTGGATAATGTGTTGTTGATCATTTTCTTGTAAATATTACTCTTGGACAGTGGAAAGACATGCTTCTCTCACCAAAAATTCAATTATTTGTTCATCACTTTCAAAAACTGTTGAGCAAGTTGCAGCAAAAGTATTGTCATTGTTGTCAACACAGTCAGACAGATCAGTTGATAAAGTGTACAAGCAGTGATACAGATCAGTTGATGAAGTATACAGAAGTTAGAGCAAGTTGCAGCAATAGTATATGTCATTGTTGTCAACACAGTCAGACAGATCGGTTGATGCAGTGGACTGGAGTGCAGAGGATACTCAGAGTATGTTCAGTGAAGTTATATGCTTATGAGGGTGTCTTTGATGATTGGGTGAAGTTGTTACAGGTTGCTGCATATTTTCCAAGAAGACCGAAGTGGCCCATATGCAAAAGATCAAAGAAAAAGACAAGTAAGAAAAGTGTCACGATATCGCGACATGTTGAGGAGAGAGAAAAATTGTCGTGATATCGCGACATGTTGAGAAGAGAGAAAAACTGTCGCGATATCGTGACATGTTGAGGAGAGAAAAAACTGTCGCGATATCGCGACATGTTGAGAAGAGAGAAAAATTGTCGCGATATCGCGACATGTTTGAAGAGAAAGCGCAAGAAAGAAAAACTGTCGCGATATCGCGACATGTTTGGAGAGAAAGCACAAGCAAGAAAAATTGTCGCGATATCGCGACCTATTGGAAGAGAAAAAGGCAAGTAGAAAAAGTATCGCGATTTTGCAACATATTGCAAGAAAGGTTGTACGGACGAAAAAGTGTCGCGATTTCACGACATATTGCAAGGAAGGTTGTACGGACAAAAAAGTGTCACGATTTCGTGACATATTGCAAGGAAGGTTGTACGGACGAAAAAGTGTCGCGATTTCGTGACATATTGCAAGGAAGGTTGTACGGACAAAAAAGTGTCGCGATTTCATGACATATTGCAAGGAAAGTTGTATGGACAAAAAAGTGTCACGATTTCACGACATATTACAAGGAAGGTTGTACGGATGAAAAAGTGTCGCGATTTCGCAACATGTTGCAGGAGAGAGAGTTCGAAAGAAAAAGTGTCATGATTTCACGACATAATGCAGGAGAGAGAGTCCAAAAGAAAAAGTGTCATGATTTCGTGACATGTTTGCCAAAGAGAAAGAGGAGAGAGAAAAAGGTGTCACGATTTTGCGACATGTTTCATTTTCGTGGTCCAAAGCGAAGAGAAAGAGGAGAGAGAAAAAGGTGTCACGATTTCGCGACATGTTTCATTTTCACGGTCCAAAGTGAAGAGAAAGAGGAGAGAGAAAAAGGTGTCGCGATTTTGTGACATGTTTCATTTTCACGGTCCAAAGTGAAGAGAAAGAGGAGAGAGAAAAAGGTGTCATGATTTCGCGACATGTTTCATTTTCGCGGTCCAAAGCGAAGAGAAAGAGGAGAGAGAAAAAGGTGTCGCGATTTCGCGACATATGACAAGAGAAAGCGCAAGGAGAAAAAGTGTCGCGATATCACGACATGTCGGGTTTTCGTGACCCGAAGGCAAAGAGAAAGTGCAAGGATAAAAAGTGTCGCGATATCGCGACATGTCGCATTTTCACGATCCGAAGGCATAGATAAAGTAAGAAGGTAGAAGTGTCACAATATCGCGACATGTTGTGTTTTTGTGGGTACAAGTCCGAGAAGAGGACAAAGAGGCAAAAGTGTCATGATTTCATGACAGGTCATTTTGGTGTGAGCTAAGAAAAGAACCCAGCTAAAAGAAGATATGTGACAGTTAACTGAAGTCGGTATGATAGTTACAGGTGCAGTTACAAAAGAAGTCGATACGACAGTTACAGGTGTCGTTATAGAAGAAAATCATGCAGCTAAAATAAGAAGAGTTAACGAAAGTTGGTACAATAGTTACAGGTGCAGTTACAGGCGTAGTTATAGAAGAAATATCATGCAACTAAAATAATAATAGTGAACAGAAGTCAGAACGACAGTTACAGGGGTAGTTACGGGTTGCATGCGTAAATATGGAAGTTAAAAATAGAGTCAAAACTTTGTTATAAAAGGAGGTTTGTGTGGAGAATTAAGTGTATGCTAAAATAGAGTGAAAGCGCTTGGGATTAACATGAGGCGAATTTAACCTTGCGAAGAGAGCAAGAGGAAAACGAGAGAGGTGTGAGGTATGTGAAGCACGAGGAGAATGCACTGGAGCCGAGCAAGCATAGTGTGTGTTGTGTGAAGAGTGGGAAATGTTGAGAAAGCAATAGACCAGTCAGGGTCTTGTAAAAGTGAAGGCATCTTTATGTCAATCTTCAAGTTTTAGAATAGAAGTCCAAGTTGGTGCTTGGCATCAAGGGTCGATGCTCCTTCCAGTTGGTGCTGGTAAATCAGGGGTTGGTGCTCCTTCCAGTTGGTGCTGGTAAATTAGGGGTTGGTGCTTCTTTCTGTTGGTGCAGATAAATTAGGGGTTGGTGCTCCTTTCTATTGGTGTAGATAAATCAAGGGTTGGTGCTCCTTCTAGTTGGTGCTGGTAAATTGATTATAAAGTTGTTGCTTTGCAAAGGCTAGATTTGGATGGGAGTCCAAGCAATCATTTTTTAGGAGTAGCCAAAACTGGTGAACCTCATTACATCTTGTGTTGTGTGATACTCTCTTGTTATATTTGGTTTATGTGGTTTTAAGCTTTCATTGTTTTGGCTTTAAGAGTTAAAGTTTTTAAGTTTTAAAGAGCCACACTGATTCACCCCCCCCCCTCTCAGTGTCATTGTGAGACTATCAATTGGTATCAGATCCAGTTTCTCTTCTCAGGCTAAATCAGCTAAGGTTGATCTTGGATTAGTACGCAATGGGTAAGAAGAATATATCCTCCTCAAATAAGGCATCTCAGTCAATTTCAGTTCCTGTGGAAGAGAAAATTGAACTAGAAAAGGTTGAAGAAGTGAATTTTGAAGTATGTGATGAAAACCTTGAGACTGAAGTATATCTAGAAGGTGAGTTGATTGCTGCACTTGAATAATTGGGTATAGAAAGGAAAAAAAACAAAAGACTGTCCAAGAAGTTGGAAGAATATGGGGATAATATTGAAGATCTCTTCTTACAAATTCAGAAATCCAAGAAAATAGAAGAAACCTTGAAGTCATGCCTGGATGATAAAGGCGATGTATGTAGCAAACGTGAAGAGGAATCTAACAAAGTTATTAATGATCTAAACCTGCAAGTAGAAGATTCCAAGAGGATTGAAGAAACTCTCAGGTCACAGATCAATGAGAAAAATATTTTTTGCTACAAACAAGAAGAGGAGATTGTTGTATTGAAGAAACAACTAGAAGAGGCCAATACAAATCTCAAATTTGAGAAGAGCACAGAGTTGCTAGATGAAATGATAAGGCAACAAAGGAGCCCCATGTCTAAGCTTGGTCTTGGATGTAAAGCTGAACAACCTTCATCTTCCAAATATGCAGAGAAGAAGAAGTTCACTGTTGAAGGATCGAAGCAAGAAAAGTCTGAAGCCGAATCTTCAAAAAGAAGATAATATCAAAGGAGATCTACAGCAAAGCAACCACAAAAAAAGAGGTTCTATCATTCTCACTCTATTCATAATAATGCTTTTAATGGCTATTGTTTTAGATGCAACCATTATGGTCACAAGGCAATTTATTGTGGATTGAATAATAGATCAAAGAGTTATGCTAGTAGAAATACATCTGTTATTTCGGTTGAACACCATGTGCAATGTTTTCAATGTAATGGTCATGGGCACATAGCAAGGTTTTGTCCAAGCATGTTTGTATCTAATCTAAGGCAATACAGTATATTTCATCAGACGCAAAGAATGCAACATAGACAGGGAAGAAATCATGTGCATCAAAGAAAGGAAAATAATCATCCATCAAGGATGTACAAGAGACAACCACCCAAGAGAAATGTTCAAATTCATGAAAAGGTTCAAAATAGGGATGCAGTTGAAAACCTTCAGCCTAAGTTCAAGAAATACTAGAGAAAGAAATAAGAGAAGAATTCGTGTCTCCTTGGACTGAAGGAGACTACTCCTCTATTGCACTAAGCAGCTCCAGGTAGCACATCTTCAGGGGGAGCAATGTTAAAGTTTTATATTAATGCTCCTATGTATTTGTGTGGTTATCTGAGGATGAAAGGAAAGTAGTCAGGTAGTTTTTGTATAGTTGTCAAAATATATTTTAGTTCATGTAGATGTTTGTGGAGATAGTGTCAAACTGATGTGCTTCGGCAGAACAACATGGTGAACAACTAGGTTTTCGATGCAGTAGATAGGAAGGCATGCGTTTCTTAACCAAAAATACAACACATCATTTGGTATAAGAGAGCGTTAATTTTCTCTAAAGAAGTAGTCATGATCAAAGAGATGCTAGAGTCAAAGCAAACAGTAGCACTAGCACCCAGTTCGTCAAGAGTGCCAAGTGGCACATGTAAGGCAGAGACGTTGAGAGAATAGCGCCTAGGTGGTGAAGCGCCAAGGAGGACAAGATGCCTATGAACCTAAGAAATTCTTGCATTATTTGAGGAATGCGAGATATTTCAAGAGGAATCCCTTGATCGCAGCAAGGAGAAATGCTCCCTGGAATAGCATGAAGAATGTTCGCCTAAGACATTGAGTAGTCCTGACATATGTCCTATCAAGAAGCAGAATGTTGAGTGTTGATGACTGCGTGCAGATTGAGGTTCCAACGCTAAAGGTAACAGTCCACTGTCAATACCTACACAGGCGATGAAAATATTCATGGCAACCGTTAGAAACCAGATACATTGAACTGCACCAACAGTATATGTGTTTCGATAAAAGCAGTGTATATTTGAACTACACATTGACGTGAAGATTGTTAGATCTTTTATGACACTATGGTGAAAAATATTGAAGTCTGATCATTGATTCATGTTTAGCTCATCAATATGAGCAACTCTGCTTTATGAATCATACCTATCCAAGGTCCAGAAGTATGGTTTTGAGTAAGGTGCACTATAGTTGGCCATGAAGCATTTAACAAAATATTATCTCCTGATTCGAATAGTTGAAAGTAAGGTGTGACCAGCGGTGACTGAAGAAAACATAGACCAAGTTGAAAATGTAATAAGGGATTTGGTTGGTGTTGTGGTACTATGTTTGATGCTTGCACAGAGTTGGCAGTAAAATTGCAGTGTTGGTACAGTGTTGGACAAAAATTGGCACTAGTGTGAGTCACTTGTCAATTTTTTTGACAGATGTGAAATCAGAGTTTTTGAATGGGAAGCTTGAAGAAGAGGTTTATATTGAGTAGCCAGATGGTTTATAGCTTGGTGATGATTGGTTGAGTTGATTTGATTAAGCCTAGTCAAGTTATGTGTGAAGTGGTTTGTACAGTTCTCTGAAATAAATTATTCCGTCATTCATTGTTGAGTTCATTTTGAATACTACTTGAGCATGATTGATTGAGCCTTTGAGAAGGCCTTTGGGAAATATTTGAGGACAGTGTTGGGACAGGATTCTAGAGCAGATTTCGGATAGGTACTTAGTGAGCTTGTTGGAGCAGATTTGGACAAGTTTTGTATGAGCTTGTTATTCAACATTGGACAAGTTCTATGTGAGCTTGTTAAGTAGGTTCTGTGTGAGCCTATTAATAGAGTACAGAGAACAGAGTCTCAATGGATAGAGATCCAGTAGCCAACACAATTGAAGATAGATATGATTGAGGATTCTTCAAGTGGAGAGATGTCACGATGAGGCAGAGTCTTCTATAATATAACAATTGGAGAGAGGTAAAAGGTGGGTGGACCTTTGCAATAAATTGGGAGTGGTCATGCTTCCCAAGAACTGACTAGCTATCAAGACCACATTCTCAGGGGGAGCATTTATATATTTGATTATATTTTTGCTCATGTTTGTAATTTTTACTAACAATTGGTATTTCTAACTATAATAATTTGTGCCTGAGAATGTTGTGCTTGGACTCAGGGGGAGTCTACAGCAGCCCTTTGGTATTATTGTCAAAGGGGGAGAAGAATTATAGAAATTATAGGAGATTGCATGAGTGTTGTCAACAATTCCAAAGGGGGAGATTGTTGAGCAAGTTGCAGCAAAAGTATTGTCATTGTTGTCAACACAGTCAGACAGATCAGTTGATAAAGTGTACAGGCAGTCATACAGATCAGTTGATGAAGTATACAGGAGTTAGAGCAAGTTGCAAAAATAGTATTGTCATTGTTGTCAACTTGGTCAGACAGATTGGTTGATGTAGTAGACTGGAGTGCAGAGGATACTCAGAGTATGTTCAGTGAAGTTATATGCTAATGAGGGTGTTTTTGATGATTGGGTGAAGTTGTTATAGGTTGCTGCATATTTTCCAAGAAGACCGAAGTGGCCCATATGCAAAATATCAAAGAAAAAGACAAGTAAGAAAAGTGTCACGATATCGCGACATGTTGAGGAGAGAGAAAAATTGTCACGATATCGCGACATGTTGAGGAGAGAGAAAAACTATCGCGATATCACGACATGTTGAGGAGAGAGAAAAAACTGTCATGATATCGTGACATGTTGAGGAGAGAGAAAAACTATCGCGATATTGCGACATGTTTGAAGAGAAAGCGCAAGAAAGAAAAATTGTCGCGATATCACGACATGTTGAGAAGAAAGAAAAACTATCGCGATATCGCGACATGTTTGGAGAGAAAGCGCAAGAAAGAAAAACTGTCGCGATATCGTGACATGTTGGAAGAGAAAAAGGCAAGTAGAAAAAGTGTCGCGATTTTGTGACATATTGCAAGAAAGGTTGTATGGACGAAAAAGTGTCACGATTTCATGACATATTGCAAGGAAGGTTGTACGGACGAAAAAGTGTCACGATTTTGTGACATATTGCAAGGAAGGTTGTACGGACAAAAAAGTGTCACGATTTCGTGACATATTGCAAGGAAGGTTGTACGGACAAAAAAGTGTCGCAATTTCACGACATATTGCAAGGAAGGTTGTACGGATGAAAAAGTGTCACGATTTCGCGACATATTGCAAGGAAGTTTGTACGGACGAAAAAGTGTCACGATTTTGTGACATGTTGTAGGAGAGAGAGTCCGAAAGAAAAAGTGTCGTGATTTCGCGACATAATGTAGGAGAGAGAGTCTAAAAGAAAAAGGTGTCATGATTTCATGACATGTTGCAAGAGAAAGAGGAGAGAGAAAAAGGTGTCACGATTTTGCAACATGTTTCATTTTTGCGATCCAAAGTGAAGAGAAAGAGGAGAAACAAAAAGGTGTCGCGATTTCGTGACATGTTTCCTTTTCACGGTCCAAAGCGAAAAGAAAGAGGAGAGATAAAAAGGTGTCGTGATTTCATGACATGTTTCATTTTCACGATCCAAAGCGAAGAGAAAGAGGAGAGAGAAAAAGGTGTCACGATTTCGTGACATGTTTCATTTTTGCAGTCCAAAGCGAAGAGAAAGAGGAGAGAGAAAAAGGTGTCACGATTTCGTGACATATGACAAGAGAAAGCGCAAGGAGAAAAAGTGTCGTGATATCACGACATGTCAGGTTTTCGCGACCCAAAGGCAAAGAGAAAGCACAAGGAGAAAAAGTGTCACGATATCGAGACATGTCGGGTTTTCATGACCCGAAGGCATAGAGAA
Organism: Wollemia nobilis; assembly: GCA_028583015.1. Lineage (NCBI taxonomy): Eukaryota > Viridiplantae > Streptophyta > Pinopsida > Araucariales > Araucariaceae > Wollemia > Wollemia nobilis. The sequence goes on along the minus strand of JAQPPZ010013020.1, from coordinate 654,890 downwards.
AGTAAGAAGGCAGAAGTGTCGCGATATCGTGACATGTTGTGCTTTTGTGGGTACAATTCTGAGAAGAGGACAAAGAGGCAGAAGTGTCACGATTTTGTGATAGATCATTTTGGCACGAGCTAAGAAAAGATCCCAGCTAAAAGAAGATATGTGACAGTTAACTGAATTCGATACGATAGTTACAGGTGCAGTTACAGGTGCAGTTACAGAAGAAGTCGATACGACAATTACAGGTGCCGTTATAGAAGAAAATCATGTAGCTAAAATAATAAGAGTTAATGAAAGTTGGTACGACAGTTATAGGTGCAGTTACAAGCACAGTTACAGAAGAAATATCATGCAGCTAAAATAAGAACAGTGAACAAAAGTCAGAACGACAGTTACAGGGCAGTTACGGGTTGCATGCGTAAATATGGAAGTTAAAAATAGAGTCAGAACTTTGTTATAAAAGTTCTGCATGGAGAATTAAGTGTACACTAAAATAGAGTGAAAGTGCTTGGGATTAATGTGAGGCGGATTTAATCTTGTGAAGAGAGCAAGAGGAGAGCGAGAGAGGTGTGCGGTATGTGAAGCACGAGGAGAGTGCACTGGAGCCAAGCAAGCACAGTGTGTGTTGTGTGAAGAGTGGGAAATGTTGAGAAAGCAATAGACCAGTCAGGGTCTTGTAAAAGTGAAGGCATCTTTATGTCAATCTTCAAGTTTCAGAACAGAAGTCCAAGTTGGTGCTTGGCATCAGGGGTTGGTGCTCCTTCCAATTGGTGCTAGTAAATCATGGGTTGGTGTTCCTTCTAGTTGGTGCTGGTAAATCAAGGGTTGGTGCTCCTTTCTGTTGGTGCAGATAAATTAGGGGTTGGTGCTCCTTTCTGTTGGTGTAGATAAATCAGGGGTTGGTGCTCCTTCCAGTTGGTGCTAGTAAATTGATTGTAAAGTTGTTGCTTTGCAAAGGCTGGATTTGGATGGGAGTCCAAGCAGTCATTTTTGAGGAGTAGCCAAAACTGGTGAACCTCGTTACATCTTGTGTTGTGTGATGCTCTCTTGTTATATTTTCTTTATGTGGTTTTAAGCTTTCATTGTTTTGGCTTTAAGAGTTGAATTTTTTAAGTTTTAAAGAGCCACACTGATTCATCCCCCCCCTCTCAGTGTCATTGTGAGACTATCAAAAACCTACAAGAAAATTTATTTGTCTGGTATTACAGGTCTAAAAATAATTTTGATTCCCTTGGCTTTCCTAATTCCATAGTCTATATAAGGGTTGGACTTAGCTCCCTTTGTTGTTAATGAATATGCTAGAGTATTCTTTTCTTTAGAAAAAATTTTAAATTCAGGGTATCAAATTATTCCATCAGATCCCATACTCTATTCCTGTAAGCTTTTAGGTAATGATGCTTACTACTACACATGTTTCTTACTCGATGGATTATTAACTCAGAATCGCCATATATGTTCAAAATCTTAATGTCCATGCTTTTTGCTTGTATCAATCCAAGATACAGGGTCTCATATTCTACAACATTATTAGTGCATGACCATGTTAGTCTATAGGAAAAATTCTTTGTCCCTTCTGATTGGGACTGTAAAACTACACCAGGTCCTACACCATTTCTGCATTTAGCACCATTAAAGTGCATGATCCATGTATCTTTCTCTCTTAGAGATTGATTAGATATAGCAAATATTTTGTTATCTGATTTAGTTGAGATACTATATGGTCCCATACAAGTTCCAAACTGACTATAATCCTCTCTAAAAGGTAACTCATCCTCAATATCCAAATCCTTAATGTTTTCCACTAGATAAAATTCTTCCAGGGGATTAATATTGCACATGTCTTTCTCAATCTTTTCAATGTGATAAGCTACTATTTTTTCAGGCGTTATCCTTATTCTCTTTCCTTTGAAAGGAATTACCATACTAGAATAATCCATCTACATACATCCACCTAGTTTTGCAATAAAATTCCTTGAAAGACATAATCCAAAGTAGGGTTCTAGATCAACCACAACTATTTCTTGTACTATTATCACCTCAGGGGCTCTGTGTAGCCTCATTAAAACATATTTTATGACTCCTACTATCTTAATAGATGTCCCATCCAATTGTAACACTCCAGGACAAGATTGGGTATACTCCATATCCATTTATTCATAGATTTCTTTAGGAATAACTATAGTTGATGATCCTGAATCTATCATACAATTTTGGACTACCCAATCTTCCATACTTAGGGATATATAGAAAGGAGGAGGCTTATTCTTTAAAATAGCAGGTGGCATTTCTTTCTTTTCTTATGGCATAATAAGGATGGTGATGGCTTGCTTATATTGTGGGTACTTGTTGAGGGAAGCTTTAAGTAGATCAATATGACCATGAATGAAAAAAGTGTCATACAGGCTAGCTTTTTATAGAATCCTTTTCATCTCTTCAACAATATTATACACAAATTTGATCAAGGTAGTTCTTTTGAGCCTTCTTTTAGGCTCACCATATTTCCTTTTATAATTCTGAGTGGCTTCTATTATTTACCTTTTGGTAATATAGGGGAATCTAAGTCTTTCTTGAGCCTCATATTTATATTTTAGTCAATTTTAGGAATACTGTCTGTCTTCTCTTTTTTATTAGATTGGGGAATGGGGAAAGTATCACTGCTTTAATGAAGGGGATTTTTTTTTTTGAGAAGAGACTTGGAATTGCCCCATATTTTAGGGATCCACTTGTAAAGCTTTCTTTCCAGACCTTATCATAACAATAATTGGGATTTCTTCATCCAGCACTTTTCCAACCATTATTTGGTCAGACTATCATAACATGTTTACTCTCCCCTTTTGATTTCTTTCAACTTGATCCATAGCTTTTTGGACATGGTGTTGGTACATAACACAATATTATGAGTCATGGGGATCATTGCATACTAAGCACCAAACATTTGCAAGAGTAGTATATAAAGAACATTTTGGCTCCTCATATGCTGCATTCACTCTGATCCCAATACTGTTACTAGGAGAAGGTCAATGATCTTTGTTCACATATGGAAATCTCTTCTATTGTGACCATTATTAGTCTCTCTTTTTCATTGTATATTCTATTACTCAGAGTTTTTAGAGTATTATATATATCAAGAATAGCATAAAACTCTTAAGATGGTTGAGAAGGAAGGGGAGGAACAGGAGCTACGAAGAATATTGGCTTTGGTTGAGGTATTGCATTCATTTGTGGATATGGATATGATAAATAAAGGGGATCCATGTAAGAGGGGTTTTTGGATTGACTTTGGCTATTGGTGGTTTGTGAGTTGTAAGGTAGTACAGTTTTGGGGGGTAGTCTTCCCACATTAATTAGGACATTTTCAACATGAACTGTTGCATTATAAACTTGAGGGAAGGATTCTACTCTATATTTTTGTGTTTGTAAGTCTATATCTGATCCAAGGGCTCTGATATAATATATATAGGCCAAACATGCAGCTCATCTAGCTATGGGAGGTATTCTCTTCCATGTTCTTATAAATATCAAATTAAAATTTGAGATAGTTTCCTGCTAATATTTCTGCATGGATGTAAACTAGTTAAGCAGGGAGAAAGGATCAACAGATTCATTAAATTCTTCTATAAAAGGCTCAGCTAATGCTTGCCCTGAAATGTTAGTGTTATCTTCCAGAGTTCTAAACCAATGTAATATATTTCCTCTAAAGGATATGGCTAGAATTATTACAATAATATCCTTATCTTTTATGTTGTAAATTGCTACCAAATTCAAAATATCCTGACAGTATTCATAATTTGTATTCCCAAATCCATTATAAGTTGGGATAGATTTAGATACAACTTGGGGGATGGTATTCATTTGGGCTAATCTGAGGGGATCGATTGTTTTTTAGCTAGGGTATTTTTGTAATGGTTTATTACAAGCCACATTTTGTGCCATATTTCCAAGTATAGGTCTTATTGTATTTACTGCAATAATTTTCTTAGGAAGCTCTTATTCTAAGAGGAAATATTGATTTAAAATTTGGGAAACATCAGACACTCTATAAGGTAATCCATAATACAAATAGGAGTTAGGGTTATTCCTTTTGAAACACCTGGTATACATGAAAGGACACTGGTCTACAGGGGTAATCCTTTTTATGGGTTTAAGGACTAGGAATTCACCACGTGAATTTGCTATTCTCCACTTGTAAGGTCAAGACAATTCACCAAATCTTGATTCCTTCGGTAGATAGAAACAATAACTCATATGATGGGTATCATGTTCCTTGTGAACTTGTCCCATTGAGCATGCCAAAAACTTTTGGGTACTAAATTGCATCAAGTTTTACTCAATACTACGACTATCTATCTTCCTTATTTTGATCTAGGCTTAAACTTGATAGCTACAGCTAAGCACTCAACATTGGATGGACCAAAATAGAGTTTTTGATCCAACCTCTAGAGTAGGTTGGTTCCTTGTCAAATTAAATAGGATGTTGACACAATTATGCTCACTTGGGGTTTTGATATTAGGGTAAGAAAAGGTTAGGGTTAGAGAGATGTGAACAATAGTGGATGGATAGGCTAACAACATTGCACTACAACAAAAAGCTCCAAAAAATAGACTTAAAGACACATTAATCAGATCAATATTATCTCAAATTAAATGTATTTTTATTCATTAAAAAAAAATAGAGAAATATTGCAAGAAAAAATTTCAATATCCAAACAATGATAATCCAAATAATAGAATTCACCAATATTTAAAATTTACATAAATGCACTCCCTAACAATAAAGATCAAACTCAAAAGAAGATTTCAATTACCCTAGCAGCTAGTAATCCATTAATTTGGCATAAACTAACCATTCAAGTATTCATAGAAATGCAACTAAAGAATCCAAAACCCTGATATCAAATATGAAAATACAAGCTTTGAGGTGAAGGTCAATGTAATTCTCCTTTCATTAGTCCTTGGGAATATTTATAGTAGCATAGGCAAAAACTCTAGATATGACCCCTTAAAAATGAGGGTTCGACCTCTACTTATAGTTTTAAAAAATTAAAATAACAAGGAACATTACAAAGATTAAAATTTGATAGCTCAGAAGAGAGTTCTTGCTGGCATTCTATTACTGGTTTATTCTTCAAGAAATCCGCTACAAGTGGACCGTCATGGTAGCTTGAAGCTTCTACAAATTGTTGGTTTGTTGATGCTAACTAGAGTTCTGGTCATTGGAGATTGTATAAACATTGTCAATCCTTCTTGGGAGTCTTTTACCATCATCAATCTACAACTACCTCTATTTTTTTCTTATTGAAACCCTCGATGCTTTAGCTTCCTCCTCCAACTGACTGCTCTAACTCTGGTAAATAAATGCTTTTATATACTTTAGATTCCTTATCAAAGTCTCCATCGTTGATCTCGCCATTGTACAGCTATGATTAAATCTGATATAAGCTTTGCATAATTGTGGGGGAGAGCTCAGTGTCATTATGTTCTTAAAAATTGATGATGTCATCCTTAATGCTTCAAAAATTATAGGATGTCAATCCTGCATTAAGTGCTTTGGAAGTTAAGCAGGATTGAATCCACTCTTCATAATTTGTTTTTCTTCATTGGCTGTGAATCATTCGCCAATCTGCATAAATATTTGATGACATCATATTTTCTTCAAAACTTTTATGGATTCCATTTCGGACCCAAGCAAGTATATTGGCCAGTGAACACCATTCTGGGACTTATGGCAATGCAAAGTGACTCTTCCTCTAATATGTACTGACTTCAAATTACATCACTACTTATTGTCATTCAGGGAGAGAGTTAGTCAAAATATCCTTTGTCATGAATACACATCTTCTATACTTAGCTTTCTGCCTTCCATCATCGTTCTGGGTAATAATGTTCACTGCACTCTCTAGAATCGGGATCTCCAACACTTAGCCACCCATAAGGTATTCAAAATATCAAGTGGTCAGCAATCCACACATATTTTTTTCTAACGTCATCCTTCTCCAAAACATTTTACAGATTCAAGATGCATCACTAGTTCGAAACCAAGAACAAAGGAAACCATGCGCAATCGCTCCAAGTGTTAAAATTTACCAAGTTTTGGGTAGACTCATGGCCTTTGTTGTATATCTACTCCAAAATACACTACAAAGTGTGCGGATTGAGAACTTCATGACTTAGGCAAAAAATTTAAAATATTTCCTAAGTATGTGGCCATTTTGGGCCTACATGTCATACCTCCCTTGTGAGCCTCTACTCACCCCAATCCCAAAATAGTAGGGTATGAGCCACACCTACAAGGGAGTCCTATGGGGGACACCCCTATGGATGATGGATCTTACCTGAGAGAGTTTTCCTTGTATTTAGACACGTCATATACCTTATTTTATGAAAGGCAACAACGCACTGAGGCACAAGTAGATAGAGTGGTGCCATGCATCCGTATACCTAATAGGTCTGACACACCTATTCATAGATCGAGGTATGACTTCACACATTGGGTAGAGTAGTTTGATCTAATCTTATCTCTACATCACCCCAATAGGTTCTAGTAGCTTAGATAGTAGGATGAGTATGATACTCATCACTCGAGGCAAGTAAACTCCACCCCCCCTTCCTCATTCATGAAGGAATGCATGAGTAAATCCTTGATTATCCTCAAGAATAGTATACCGCACATGCACGATGTGCCTCTGAGCTCACTGAGTACAAAGAGAACATGCTCAAGCCTGAACCTCAAGTCAATGCAACTACCCTCAATCGAGGGAAGTGTGCGATAGATATGATAGATTATCTTGAATTAGGTTGACCTTAGGGTGAGACTCCTAGGCCCCCTATGCCCCATACAATGGAATAAATAAATCAAGTAGTAATATATGCAAAATTCCAAGCATAGTTCAAGCAAATTTGAAGATACAAATAACAACTAGACCACTTGCATCATCTTGAGAAAGAAATAATTGAATGGCAGACCAATGAGCTATTCCATAAAACTTTACGTGAGAGGGTTCCTACCCTTGAGACACATAGTCAAGAAGTCCACCTAAGGCAACCTATGCTCATTCAAGATAGATCTCCTAGGCCCTATCCAATTTTACATTTGCAACCTCCTAGGCCAGATCGAGACTTGCCTTGCAGGCCAAACATGAGGTGCCCACAACAGGAATATACTCCTATTTATAGATCGACTCGAGAGACACCCTATGGGGCTTATATTAAGCATGATCTAGAGATAGAATATTTAGAAATGCCTTACCAAGGTAGGGGGTGACATGCCACCACCCTGAAATAGGTCATAGGATCCTTAACCTCCACCGTAGGATAGGAGTAAGGATGAGGAGATTAAATCCTCAGATGTATATCGGGCATTGCTAAAGCACCTAGTATTAGTAGAGAACAAGACCTTTAGGTCTAGATCTCAAAAGCCCACTTTACACTAGTTATGTAGTCATCCCCTTCATCCTTCGGTTTTTTCCCCTCCCTATCTAGAACAATTTAAGATGCCTCAGTTGGCTACCTTTAAGGGAGAGGAAGATGCGTAGGAACATGTCATCAAATTCCTAATTCAATGCTTTGGCATTTAAGATAATGATGCTTTGCTTTTATAGACCTTTGTGACTACCCTCTTTGGTCTTGCCATGAAGTGGTTTACCTAACTCTTGAATAATAGCATCCATAATTTAAATCAACTTGTAGATGTGTTCCTAGAATGCTTTACCTTCAATACTAAGAGGAAGGTGACACTGGATGATATCGCTGGGTTGAAACAATATGACGATGAGTCAATAGAAAATTATGGCAATAGGTGGTGAGCGTTGCTTGACAAGATACATTATCTACTCCCCATGTCAAAGTTGACTCAGATGTTTTCCAAGAGCTTCCTAGAGCTGATCTCCTTGTTTTTGCAGCTGCAATAATATCTGACTCTTGAAGATTTCCTAGTGCAAGCTAGAATTATTGAGGACATCAAGATTCAAGAGGGAGAGATTATGAAACCTCAAAAGAAGGAGTGGAAAAATAATTCTAATAATACCCCAATGTAGCCTAATCCAACAGTAGTGAATTAGGTTACCATTAATGTCCCAAGGCCAGCGCAAGCGATGCCATCTCAAAATCCTAATTATCAGGCCACACCTAGAAATTATGCCAAGGACAACCAAAATAGTAAAGGGCAAAATCAATAGTGTCATCTCAAGTGATAGTTCATGCCCATTGTAGAGTCTATGAACTCATTATTTGAGCACCTCTTAGCAGCTAATTCGATCAATCTTCTTAAGATTCAACTTGTCGATCCAAATGCACCAAAGTCCAAAGGGTACAAAGAAGACCTATATTGCAAATTTCAAAGGTAAAATGAGCATGACATGCAAATATGCTATGAGTTCAAGCATTTGGTGCAAGACATAATTTATAGGAATTTCCTTCAAGTAGACAACCCTATCATGCCAAACAACCAAAAAATGAAGGTTTTTAAAGACCCCTTGCCTGCCCATGCATAGTAGGCCAAGCTAGTGCCCCAGGTAAATGAGGTTCATCTTGCACCTCATCAGCAAGGGTATGTTGGCATGATTAGAACTGTAATGAGGAATAGAAAATACCCAAGTCCATTCACACCACCTATGGGTTAGAGTGATTTTCCTTCGATGTCGCATCCTTTACCGCAACCTGTGTCAAGCCTCCCACCTAGGCCTATGGTCACAATCAAGAACAAGCTTGCTTAGAGCTTGAGAATGATATCTACCTAACTCTCCATATATGAGCTCATTCAAAAATCACCACCTCATAGAGAAGCTTTGATGGATATCCTTAAGGTAATAGAGATTCAACCCCAGGAGTCTAACTTCTTTAACAATTTTGTGGGGCATGTGCAATAATGCACAAAACCAGTGATTACCTTTCAAGAATATGAACTTAAACCGGTTCCAAATGATATGGTGGATCCTCCCTTGCACATCATCGCATGTGTAAATGGGACACCTTACAAGAGAGTGTTGATAGACACTGGGTTTTCTAGCAACATCATCACGATAATAGATCTCAAGCATCTAAAGCTCCTAGTATCCCATATTTTTGCATCTACCTACACCCTTTGACCATTCAATGATGTCAAATGCTTAATAGTTAGCACAATTGTCCTACCCATTCAAGTAGGACAAAAGACTATGCCAACATTGTGCCACATATTGGAGGGTGAGATGGTGTACAATATCTTTTTAGGCATACCTTGGATCAAGGACATAAAGTGTGTCCCTTCTATTGCTCACTAGTGCCTAAAATAAACCTATGAAGGGCAAGTTCATATCATCCCCATGATAATAGAATCATTCATGTACTACAACATGGTGCTTCAGATCCCTAAGTCTACCTTACCGTCCACCCACCTGGATTTTCAACTAAATAAATCCAACCAAGATTTGACTTCATCACCATCACCGACATTCAATACATCATCATCTCATGCCATACCATCCTCATCTTCAGCACCCCAAAATGTGCCTTCATCATCATAAAATCCTCCATTGAGAGACATGGGGAAGAGGCCTCTTGATGAGAGCCCTCAATCATATCCACCATCTCCACTAGCGAGACTCTTTATCTAGTAGATGAGGAGCTACCTCATGAGGTGAACATTTAATCAATTCAAGCCTCATTTGCATCTCCTCCTTGTCTATATCCATAGGTCATGATGCATATATCTTCTACTAGTTTAGGAGAGTATATGGTTAGGAATATCATAGCCACTCCTACCATTGAGTTAGTGCAAGACGAGGTCATAGTGCAAGACATGGGTTGACCTCGTCTTCCCATAGGCACTATCGTACCTCTTGGTCTTTCTCCTAATCAAATGAATTCCATATATGGGGATCTTGACTATGGCATTGAGCCTTAAAAATAGTAGGAGGAGGATGTAGAGCCCTTTTCCAAGGACATCAACTATATGTCCAACCCTAAATTTACCATGAAGTACCTTCACATTTGTAATTAACATGGTTTTGGATTGGGTCTATATGAGTAAGGCACCCAAGTTCCTTATCGACCACAGTATAAAATGTCTTATAACAAGTCTAGTTTGGGACACAACAAGCCTATGCCCCTTGACATCCTCATGAATAGATTAGATCACATGAATCTAGAATTTAGGTATGATCTTGTGTAAGATCCTTACACCAATCCCAATCGAGTCTACTCACTCAGGGACTACTTCCCTATGCCCTTAGGAGATTATGACCCACCTTGCAATATCATCCAATATTATGAGAGAGGTGAAGGTTCATGCACTCTTCCCCATGATAGTGAGGAAGATAATCCAAGGTCCCATTATGAGTGGACATCTGATGACAAGTTGGATTATGGAGTAGCACCCATTGACTCTGATAGTTTGGATGGATAAGGCCTGTGTGTCATCCTTGTGGATGATGAATATGAGTTCTACCTATGAATATTTACATTACATCATCCCATTCAATGATAACTTCTACCTTTAGAGGAATAAGCTCACTTGTAGCCACACCAATCACCTTCGATCATTCAACCTCCACCACAACCACCTCTAGAAGTCTTACAACATCCTGATATCCATGGACACCACCATCCACCTATGGAAAATCATCCATCCATAAACATTATTTCCATAGACTTCTTCGAGCCCTTGTGAGATCCGAATAACTTTTTGAAGCTATTGCACCTCGACTTGGGGGTAATTGACTTCGGTCAGGGATATTCCTCCCATCACCTTCTGAGTACTGGACTTGTGATGAGATGATGTAATCATTTAATTTCTCTCCAAGGCCTACTTAGGATGTCTTCCATGATGAGGAGGAACTAAAGATTCCAATCATTAATCTAAATCTAGCATATAATATTCACCTGATCCCTACTCCTCACTAGTTGGAGGGAGCACATATGTCAATCAAGCCTACGATTGACAAAGACATCGACTTAGATCTCAAGAATCTATAGTATATCAAGTTAGGAGAAAGTCTGTCCCATGAAGATCAAGCTGATTACATAGCCCTTCTCACAGATAAGAAGGTATCTTTTGCATGGTCCTACAAAGACATACTAGGGTTGGATCCTAATATAGTCATCCACAATCTGACGCTTGACCCCAAGGCCAAGCTGGTTAAGCAAAAGCTAAGAAATATGCATCCAACGGTAGCCCTAATGGTCAAATATGAGCTACAAAAGCTATTGGATGTTAGGTTTGTCATTTTAGTAGACAATCCACCATGGTTTTCCAACATGGTTCCCATCAAGAAGCTTGATGGGAGAATTCGTATTTGCACCAATTTTAGAGACCTAAACAAAGTGAATCCTAAGGATGATTTTCCTTTGTCGAACATTGATCCCCTAGTAGATGACACAATGGGCCATGAAATGTTATCCCTCATGGATGATTTATCTGGGTATAATCAGATTTATATCAATCTAGAGGACCAACTCAAAACAACGTTCACAACACCATGCAGACATTTTGCTATAAGGTTATGCCTTTTGGCCTTAAAAATGTTATTTCTACCTACCAACGTACCATGACATACATCTTCCATGACTACATGCATACTATTTTGGAATATTACATGGATGACTTACTGGCCAAATATTTATTATGCCACGAGCATCGCGATGTCCTGTGCAAAGTCCTCGATCACCTTATTGAACATAACATGATACTAAACCCCAAGAAGTGCATCTTTGATGTCACATCTGGAAAACTCTTTGGATTTATAGTTTCTAAATGAGGTATCAAATTGGACCCCAACAAGGTCAAGGTAATCCTCGAGATGCCTCCTCCAACTACCATTAAGCAACTCCAGAGTTTGCAGGGTAAAATCACGTCCATCAAACGCTTCATAGTGTAACTTTCAAACAAGTGTCAACCCATGAACAAGTTATTGCACAAGGGGGTCACATTCCATTGGGACAATGAGTGTCAGTATACATTTGATGCAATCAAACAATACCTAGCTTTACCACTAGTATTGGCTTTGCCTAGACCAAGAGTGTCGTTTTGCTTATACATCTTAGCCACTGAGGTTTCATTGGGTGCCATGTTAGCCCAGAACAATGAATTGCATAAGAAACAAGCTACTTACTATCTTAGCCGCACCTTGGTCAGTTATGAAATCAAGTATGCATATGTTGAGAAGTTATGCCTAGCTATGGTCTTTGCCACCAAGAAGCTATGCCATTACATGCTTAGCCATACCACATATATTGTATCAAAAGAGAATCCATTGTGATACATTATGAGTCATACTTATCACAATAGTTGCACAACAAAATGGATCATGTTGTTGATGGAGTTGTACGTAGAATTTATCAAACAAAAATCAATCAAGGGTTAGGTCATCACCGATCAACTTTTAGAGGCTCCTCTCCAGGATGATTAGCCTCTTAGCATGGAGCTTCCCAATGATGAAGTTTTCCAAATATCAGAATCACTTGATTCTGATGAGCCTGAGTCATAGGCTGATAAGACTCTATTCTTTTATGGCTCCAAGTGCAATCAAGGGATTGGTGCAAGGATCATATTTTTCACACCACATGGGGCTCTCATACCCCTATCATTCAAACTTGATTTCCTATGTGCCAACAACAATGCCAAGTACAAAGCCTTGCTCATAGGTCTTCAAACGGATATCACCATCAGAATAACCAATCTCAACATATTTGGTTACTCTTTGCTTATTTTCAACCATGTCAAAAGGATTTTCCAATGTAAGTGTCTAGTTATACAAGCCTATAAAGACCTTGTGGATAAAATCCTAGTAAAGTTTAAATGGTATGACATCGAGGCACTCCCTCAGTCATCTAATAATTTTGTATATACCATGGCCTCACTTGAGTCCTTGATCCCATAAAACCCTACTGATTATGTGACAACCATTCAGGTCAAAATGCTATCACAATCTGCACTTGAGTGTGAGAGCACTCAAGCCATGCCAGAGGTCCACTTGATTCAAATTGAAAATCATCAAGAGATATTCTTGCACATTCATGAGTGCTTGAATAATGCTGCTTGGGGGACTTTGTTCCCTAAAATCCCCTTTGATAGTAGTATAATGCTATTCTTACAAGTTCTTTTACAATTAGCATTTGCTCAGGAAGAGCTTCAAGAGAAACAGACAATTCATGCAATCGAGGCTTCTTCACAACAGGACTAGTCCACACAAATCAGGGAGTATCTAAAGCTTAGTAATCTCCCCCCTGGATTGTCACAAGCTACCAAAAAGGAAATTTAAATGGAAGGCAACAAAATATGTCCTGCATTAATACATCTTGTATCATCAAGGCTACAAAGTAATCCTCCTTCGCTTCTTGGAGCATCAAGAGTCAGTTTGGGCAATGGCCCAAGCACACGATGGTACTTGTGGTGGCCATTTCAATGGTATGACCATAATTAAGTGCATTCTTCACATGGGCTATTATTGGCCAATGTTATAGTGATATTGTTGCACATATTTTAAGAAGTGCATGAAGTGTCAACACCATGCTAACTTGACATAAATACCTTCTTAGGCCTTACAACCGATCCAATCGACTTGGTCGTTCTTGCAATGGGGTTGGATTTAATCAAGAAAATATCACCCACCTCCTTAGGCCATCACACATTCATCATTATGGCTACCAATTATTTTACAAAGTGGGTGGAAGCAATTTCCATTACCACCATTATCAGACCTCGCATAGTGGAGTTCATATTACATAATATCATTTGTTGTTTTGGTATTCCATCCAAGATCATTTCTGATAATGGGACATCTTTCAAGAAAAAATATGTGTGTGATTTGATAGCAAACTATAATATCTAGCACAAATTTTTGATGACTTATTATCCACAAGCAAATGGGTAAGCAGATGTATCGAATAAAACATTGATTACCATTATGAAGAAAACAGTTAAAGAGAATCACATCGATTGGCACATGCAAATGCCCCTTGCTCTATGGGCCTACCACACTAGTATTCGAATGCCCACTGGGGAAACTCTATTTTTGTTAGTGTATGGCATCAAGTTAGTCATGCCTATAGATCTAGAAATTCCATCAATGTGCATATCCATGTAGGAGTTCATCGATGATGACACCACGCGACAGGCTCACCTAGATCAGCTTACATTTCATGATGAACATCACGTTAATGCTCTCGAGCACTTGCATATTTATCAAGAGTGACTTAAGAGAGCCTACAATATGAAATTACATCCTAGAGACTTTTATGTTGGTGACCTCATGCTAAAATAGAACCAACAAAATTATAATTTGCCATCCCATCTATGGGATAAGTTTATGACAAATTGGTTAGGTCCCTTTGAAATCACTAGTTAGATTGGACAAAAAAATTATTACCTAGAATCCCTTGAGGGAATCAAGGATCCTAAACCCTTTAACATCCTTCATTTGTGGCCTTTCCATGCCTAGAGTGTTGTGTCCCACCCCAAAATGCTCCAAGGGTGTCTACAACTCGCTTGGTCAATCCAAAATGCTTCTAGGTAGTCTATGACCTTCTAGGTTACCCCAAAAGCTTCTAAGTGGATATTCTAGGTCACCCCAAAATGCTCCTAGGTGATCTATGACTGTATAGGTCACCCCAATATTCTCCAAAGGTGTCTACAACCCGCTTTGTCAATCCAAAATGCTCCTAGGTGGTCTATGATCATCTAAGTCACCCAAAAATATGCCAAGGTTGTCTACAACCCGCTTGGTCAATCCAAAATTCTCCTAGGTGGTCTATGATCGTCTAGGTCATCCCAAAATGCTCTAAGGGTGTCTACAATCTGCTTGGTCAATCCAAAACACTTCTAGGTGGTCTATGACCATCTAGGTCACCCCAAAATTTTCCAAGAGTGTCTACAACCTACTTGGTCAACCCAAAACACTCCTAGGTGGTCTATGACCATCTAGGTCACCCCAAAATGCTCCAAGGGTGTCTACAAACTACTTGGTCAACTCAAAATGCTCCTAGGTGGTCTATGACCATTTAGGTCACACCAAAATTCTCCAAGGGTGTCTACAACTTGCTTGGTCAACCCAAAACACTCATAGGCAATCTATGATCATCTAGGTCACCCCAAAAAACCCTAAAGGCATCCATCAGCTCTTTGGTCATTCCAAAAGCCCCAATGGCTCCCAATAAGCCCTTTGGTCACATGTACATACATATATATCAATAAAAATTTTAAAAACATCATCAAAATATCAAAAATACAAAAACATCATATTTCATTACATTGCATACCATCGTATTTTATCATATCTTGCATTAGGAATACTCATCATTGCACTTTACATTTTAGAGTTACTCATATATGTCTAGCATTGAGACTGTACACTAGTCATCATTCAACATCTATGTTATTAAAGTCATCATTCACACCAGTTCACGTTTCACCTATTATTTCCACTTACATTTTCCACTTTTCGTATTTGTATCAATTCCCTTCACCTAGCCATTTTTTCTAGAATGTCATTTGGGGTTTTGGTCACTCAGCCATCTCTAGTTTTATTTTAGATTTTGTAGAAATATATCCTGATTTTTAGGAGGTAGAGTCTTGCTTAGATTGCACCTTGTATACATCAAAATCCCAACACATTTTCACACATTGAATCCAATTTTTGCGTAAAGAAATATGAACCTACAAAGTGTTCTAGGTTACCTTAAGCGAAAATTTTGTCTTGCTCATCCCCTTGTGTAGATGGTTCAAGAATGCTGAGAATTGGCAAAAGGAAAAGCTCCTCCTTACCCAATTCCCCAAAATACATAGTGGTTTTCACTGGTATCAAAACCAAAATAAACAGTGGTTATCACCACTCCCCAAGTATCTTGCTCAAAGAAAACAAAATACAAAATAAACAATGATTATCATCACTAAATATGAGCAAATATCCTTGAATTTAAATAAAAGAAAATAAAGGAGTATTGAACTTGAATCCTTGGAATTCTCATTCTATAAACCATTAGGTAATCCTCATTATAGGTTCGGTGGCATCAATCCAGCTTGGTAATGGTTGTATACTTATGCATGATGATATGTCTATCACATTAGCTTTTTTTTTGTGTGTAGACCAATGTTTGCATATGGATGAGCTAGCGTTTGGTAGCCTACACTACCTAGTGGTCTAATCCAACTAAGTACAAAATCTAGGATCATGCTACTCATAGGGTAATCTTCAGTATATATGGGCTACATTAATCCCATTTGGCACTAGGGTATTATTATGCTTATCACAAATATGAACTTGCTTGCACACAAAGGGATATTGAGTATCTTGGTCATCCTAGAAGATTCATACCTTATCAAAAAGTCTTGCATGGTTAGTATATAATTTTTGACCAATTGACTAGATTTTTTGAGTCTCATGAAAACCTCATAGACATCCTATAACATCCTAACATTCATTCCATTTTATCAAATTTATGTTAGTTTACATTATTCACAAATCCATTACATAGTCTCATGACAAAATTACAAATGAATTGATGAATTCTATACATTTTATGGTTCTAAAATAGTGTGTCATATAGCATACATTTCATCATCTAGATCAATACATCACCCATCTCAATAGGCATCCATACAAATACATATATCATCAAATCAAACAAAATCACAACATATGCATACATGATACACATCCATCAACATCTCATAAAGCAATAAAACATTATGATAAACCACATAAAAGCTCATATATATATATATATATATATATATATATATATATATATATATATATATATGTATGTATATGTATGGGGTAAAAAGATACATCATACTACCCGTAGGCTATAATAAAGTGAGTCCTCAGAATTCACGTTGCTACATATCCAAAAATCCAAAAATAGTCACAATAGCCTCCATCACCCTAGTAATGTAGAGTTGGTGCTAACTCTCACACTCCTACCCGTAGTCAAATTTTGATGTGAACTCCTATACTTGCTACCACCTACCCTATCAGCTCGTATTCTAGATCCAGGTGCCTCCATCCTAGTTGAATATTGCCCTATCTCACTCCGTTGACTCTAGTGTGATCCACTAATAGCTGAATCATTTGGTAAATGCCCACCAAGATGCACTACCTCATTCTCTAGCTCATCCATGTAGGTCCACCCCCATCGGTATCGCACTTGGTAGGTATCCACTTGAAATGGAGCTATGTTACCTCTGCCTATAGCCTAACCATATCCTCACTATTGGATCCCTCCTACCTAGGGCTTCGAGATTGAAAATATGCCTGCATAGTTTCTATCTCTACCTGATCATCCTATACCTATGCTTGTTGAGCTACTATCTCTGCTTGAGCATCTTGTACATGTGTTCGAAGGAGATATCTCTCCTACCTAACCTTTAATATCTCATCCTGCAACTCAACCTCTATGTCTCCTTGTACCACCTGCTATGCTTGCACTTCTTGATCCCTAGTATCATCATCCTCAAAGTCACCCTAATCTCCTAAGTCCAAGAGGTCTACCTACTCATCTGCCATGTGCCCATACCCATACCACTCACCTACCTCGACCTGGTCCTCATCATGAACCTCCCCTGCTATCCCTATTGTATCACCCCCCAGTGGCCCCTCTCCTCATAACTGGCACATCATCCACTAGGAGTCATACTCCTTTGTAGTCTTGGCATCATCCACATATAGAATATCTACTATAGGATCTGAATCCTTGCTAACCACCTCCACCATCAACCACCTCAGTGTCCTCTTATCCTTGCAGCATCGGTAAACCCACTAGCTCACTACGCAACCCCTACCATAGCCTAAAATACTACATAATGTAAGCATATGGAAATAAATTGTGCTTTATCCCATGTCATACAACTAGCCATCTCCCTTTCCTAACTCGATGAAGCTGCACCATAGCATCAGACCATGCTGGGCAATCCCTATAGGGTCTCTATAACACATCAGCTACTTTGAGTCCTACAAAAGGCTAGGTATAATGATCCACATTGCCAACCCAACATTGACTCTGTCCTACCTCTTTAGCCCCCTAACAAAAATCCTGTAGCCAATCTCTCGATCCTTCAGCTCTTCCCATGGTAGTCCCTATGGCCTATCCACTGTTATATGTTGCCATCCCCAAACCTATAGTAGAAAGCTACACCCCAAGCCCTTCCATCCTTGGGAGTGGGTCTCTTATAGCTCATCAAAAAGCTATGCCAGTAGTGTCTTCCCTATGCCATCACTAATGGCTGCTCCATAGTGCACCCTACCAGAGTAAACACTAACTCCAGAAGGTTCTAAGGAAACCTACCACCCAATGAGTCTAGTAGAAGTATATAATAGATTAGTGTCATTAGTAGGATGTGCCTCATGCCCAATACCCTAGCCTCATACCAATGCATCACCAGTATACCTCTGCTAGAAGAGCCCCCTATTGTCTCCTCCATATCCCTGCCAAAGTACCTCTCCATAACTATGTCTCTCTGATCCTGGTGAGTAGATTAAATCGACTATATCTCTATAAGAATGCATAATATTTAGTACACAACCTCTATAATAACCATCATATCCCCTATCGATATGTGGAAGGTGTTGGTGCATGGGTCCTATAGATCAATAAGTGTTATCAAGTAAGCGTGGTCGCCCGACACAGGCTCTAACCATGTCACCTACTTGAGGCCAAAGGCATCAAGCCACTCCTAGTGCATGTCATTCAATAAGTCTCTCATGGTATAAAATAGGGTCAAAACACAACATTGACTCTTCACCACCTGGCAAAGACAAGTCGATCAATAACAGGCTCCAAACAGGCTTCAAAATGCCTTGAAAACACTCAAAAAAGACCAAAAAGGACCCTTTTCTAGGCCATTTTGTGTCCATCCCACCCCGATAAGACCCCAAAATTTATGATCATCCCACCTTAGGATGGCCCGTAAACAGCTCATGCTAGTCATCCCACCCCAGGACAAGCCCCAAATTGAGCAAAATTGGGACTTCCAAACCATCAAGAATGCACAAATAATGGCAAAATAAAGCCCTAAAAAGCAAGAAAATCACATAAAAACACAAAAAAAGCATAAAAAATTATATGGCATCCCTAATAAGGTTCAATTATTGATAATTTAGTGTGCTCTATCAAAAAGCAAAAATAAGCCATAATTTCAATTTCAATTTTAAGCATAGTGCAATAAGAAATTCAAATTCTTACCCATATCGCACCGACTCCATCGATGGATGAGTCTGCATGCTAGCTCATGGTGACTCTAGGATTATTTTTTTAGCACTCCACTACATATAATATTTCTCCTTCTCCTCACCTCTCAAGCTACAAAGTTACAAATACACATATTAGTCCAAATAACCCATTTTTGGCTTAAATAACCCTCTTAGGGCCTTGACCATCCTAGGGTGGGATGAGTGGTTATTTGGCTGATTGTCCCACCCCATTATGGCCATAAAACATACCACCATACCACCCTGGTTCGACCACAAAAAAATTACATAAAACCAACTTAAAATGCACCAAAAATGGTCCAAAACCCACCAAAAATAGCTCAAATTTGGTCTAAATTCACACGGGATCAAGAGGAATATAAATTTCTTATGGAGAAGTGGAAAAGTCTTTTCTTCACACCCTAATAAGGCCATTTTGGCCAGAAAACCCTATGAAAACAAAGTTTTTGACTCCTTTCTTCCATGAAACATCAACAAAATCATCAAAATCCTCTAAAAATACTCCATTTTTCAATGAGTAAAACTAGAGGAAACCCTAACAAAGGCATATGTGTCAAGCAACTCATTGCTTTTATCATTGGTCACTCCCTCATCAACTCATCGCTTGAGGGGGTAGTCATACTTAGCACATTCATAATCATAATCAAACAATCACACACTCAATCATGCAAATTGCATTCGTTCAATGAATCTTTGACAAAGACAATCACGCTCCCACTTGGGGCAAAAAACAAGCAAAAATTTCAAATTAAGCAAATTCTTGGAATTATAAAATCATGAAAAATCAATCTTCACCAATTCATGAATGAAAAATTTCTAAGATCAAGCCAACGTCACAAGAGAGGTTGTACTTAAAGTAAGTTCCTTAGCTCGTCAGAAGCAAGGATTCAAGAACGCATGCTCTTTCCATGATTGGGGCATCTAAAGTTGGTTATGTTATTGAATAACCCTAATAATTTAGTATTTTAGTCATATATTTTTTCTCAGCATTGTGTTGCACATAATGCATCTCAAAAAGGAGCATCTGTAGACACTAAAATCTGGTCAATACGATTAGGAAATAAAAAGCACTGGTTAATTAACACCATATGGATCCCTTGGGCAACCCTAAGAGATTTACTAGTGGTCCTTACCACTCTTGGAAGTCTCTACCCAATTTTGGGAGTTTTTGGGCCACATAGGCATGACTGTACCACCCCAGGACAGTCGTAAACTAGTCATCTTGGGGTGGGATGACCACAAGGTTTGACTCCCAAAAAGTAAAATTTGGACAAATGGTGCCAAAATTTTGCCATTTGCCATACCTATTCAATCATGCAAGTCAGAGAACACAACATCCTTATGACATACTGCATGTAATATGCAAATAGGGATATTCTCTTCCCCCTCCAATGCATGCCATCATATTGGCCAAATGGAACCTCTTGCCCTGGATGCCCTCGCATGCCTTCTTGCCAAAAGATATCCTTTAGCTATAAAATGGATCAGTTTTCCATACAAAACATAGATAGGAGTTTTGAGACATAGCAATGGAGTGCTACCAATATTTCCCCTCACCATTTTGTGCCCCCTTTCCCTCAAAATATCTACCTAGCGAAGGAGGTTTGCAAGTGAACTAGGAGGTGCAATTTGATTCTAAAACCAAACCATATAAGTGAGTTTTTGTTAGCATATCATATTGTATAGTGCATAGGTTATTTCATTAATTGGCAGGGTGGGTAAAATAAGTGCCTAGTGCTCTCCAATTATTGAGTTGGTTCACCAACCAACTCGGGTGGTTCAACCAACCGAACCACCCCATGATATGTATATAACCTGCAGTATTATCAATGAACATTGCTTCGTAGTTCATATTTTTGTGTAGGTGACATTTGTAAATATGGTACCAAAGCAAGGTGACATTTAGACGGTAAAGTGAAGGCATGAACGAGGCTTGAGTGGAGACTGAGTAGCCTTGGAACATGACCCTGGTACATGGCCTGAGGACCTTGGAACACAACTCGAGCATGAGGCTTGCTTGCAGACCCAAAATTGCACAAACTAATACTGACAGACTGATCAGCATGAATATCGAGTGAACCTATGATTGGACATGCAAATTGAGGGCTGACTGTAGGTGATGTACTGGTAAGGATGCTGATCAAACCTGATATAGGTTTACTAGACCTAACGTGGTGGTGAAGACACTGAGTAGACTAAACACAGGGCTGGCTAGACCTAACATGGCGCTGAAAAGCTGACTAGGCCTGATGTGGCGGTGAAATACTGGCTATGTGGCATTTAGTGGGTTCATGGGGTAAAACAACGATGAAATGCTAACTGCCCAAAGGAAGTTACATTGAATGTGTGCCTTCTTGCTTTTGAAGGCCACAAGTGCATCCATGGGATGCATGTGGGACTAATCCCACAAAAAAAATTCTTTCAACCTGCAAGCACCGATAGAATAAATCCAACACGATGGCTTCTTCCTTCTAGAGCCCACAGTAGCGCACTTGGCTATGTGCACTCAGTTTTGTGGATGAGGTCCACGGTTCGAGTCTCATGGAGTTCATAAAAATTTTTAATGCCCCCCATCATAGATTGACATCATCTGGGTTGTTTGATGCCTGTTAGTCAAAAAGTGACTAACTACAGAAAAACATCTGATGCTCCTTTTTGCATATTTTCCAAGAGGACCGAAGTGGCCCATATGCTAAATATCAAAGAAAATGCAAAACACCGCAAGGAGGAAAAAGTGTCGCGATATCGCGACATGTTGCATTTTCGCGGTTCAAAGCAAAAAGAAAAGCAAAAGGGAAAAAGTGTCGCGATATCGCGACATGTTGCTTTGTCACGGCCAAAAGGGAAAAAGTGTCGCGATATCGCGACATGTTGCTTTGTCGCGGCCAAAAGGGAAAAAGTGTCGCGATATCGCGACATGTATTTTCGTGGCTAAGAGCAGCAAAAGGGAGCAAGAGGGAAAAGTGTCGCG
The DNA here is from genome assembly GCA_028583015.1 of Wollemia nobilis. Lineage (NCBI taxonomy): Eukaryota > Viridiplantae > Streptophyta > Pinopsida > Araucariales > Araucariaceae > Wollemia > Wollemia nobilis. The sequence continues at coordinate 632,750 of JAQPPZ010013020.1, read as the reverse complement.
ATATCGCGACATGTTTCATTTTCACGGCTAAGAGCAACAAAAAGGAGCAAGGAGAAAAAGTGTCGCGATATCGTGACATGTTTCATTTTCGCGGCTAAGAGCAGAAAAAGGGAGCAAGAGGCAAAAGTGTCGCGATATCGCGACATGTTTCATTTTCGCGGCTAAGAGTAGCAAAAGGGAGCAAGAGGCAAAAGTGTCGCGATATCGACATGTTGCTTTGTCGCGGCCAAAAGAGAAAAAGTGTCGCGATATCGCGACATGTTGCTTTGTCGCGGCCAAAAGAGAAAAAGTGTCACGATATCACGACATGTTGCTTTGTCGCGGCCAAAAGAGAAAAAGTGTCGCGATATCGCGACATGTCTCAGTTTCACGGTTCATAGTGAGGAGAAAGAGCAAAGGGCAAAAAGTGTCGCGATATCGCGACATGTTGCATTTTCATGGCTAAAGAGCAAGAGAAAGAGCCAAGAGGGAAAAGTGTCGCGATATCGCGACATGTTGCTTTTTCGTGGTCCAAAGCAAAGAGAAAGAGCCAAAAGGAAAAAGTGTCATGATATCGCGACATGTCTCATTTTCGCGGCTGGAAGCGGCAAAAGAGCAAAGCAAGAAAGAATGTCGCGATTTCGTGACATGTCTCATTTTCATGGCTGGAAGCGGCAGAAGAGCAAAGCAAGGAAAGAATGTCGCGATTTCACGACATGTCTCATTTTCGCGGCGGGAGGCAGCAAAGGAGCAAAGGAAGAGACGAATGTCACGATTTCGCGACATGTCCCATTTTCACGGCTGGAAGCGGCAGAAGAGCCAAGCAAGGAAAGAATGTCACGATTTTGTGACATGTCTCATTTTTGTGGCTGGAAGCAGTAGAAGACCAAAGCAAGGAAAGAAGGTCACGATTTCGCGACATGTCTCATTTTCACGGTTGGAGGTGGCAGAAAAGCAAAGCAAGGAAAGAATGTCGCGATTTCACGACACGCCAGCTGTAAAGGAATAAAGTATATTTTTGGCAACTGGAGATGAGTACTGACATCAGGTGCCGATTTTTGAAGAATGGTCTGTTGATTATAACCTGGCAGGTCCGTTGGATGATTGCCAATCTATCCAATCTATGGGAAATCCGTTGTGTATTGTTAGAAACTGCAGATGATTGCTTGTAAAATAAGTAAGATGTACTTAGGAAAAGATACTCTTTTAGGGTATATATAGGGGTGAGCGACTCCAAAAAAAGGGTCGGCTCTTGGACGTTTACAAGACTGTGTGTACGTACTTCGAATACAAGCAATAAAATCACATCTCCCATTGGCTTCTGGTTCATATCGTGCAAGTGTATGTATTAATGTTCTTTATTTCTACTCACAATATTGAATTGTAGATTGAGTCTGTTCTTGTATCTGAACTTTCGCAATACATAAATCATATTGTTGGAATAAGAATCTAATATATACGCATGCTAAACGAAATATCAGAAATCATATCTGGAATTATATAATTTCTGCATGGGAATGTGTTTTAAATGCTTTGGATAGAAGTAAGTAAATCTGTCTTTGATGTTGTCTAATTCGCACCATGATAAAAGTTCTAGCTTAGGCTATATTTCCCTTTATCTCTTGTTTCCCCTTTTCTCTAAAAAACTCAAAGGAACCAACCTTCTCTGGAGACTAGACAGATGATCTCAAGCAAGATCTGTCTATTCAATGTTGGCAAAGTCTAAGGCGCATCACTATTAACCGAAGGCAGATTTTGTTCCAACAGTTTTTGGCACGCCCGATGGGACCAGAAATCCCATAGTATTGTATAAGTTTTGGTGTTTTACCTTCAGAGCCTTTTGTTTGCAAAATCTCAAGAAAAATCACCTGGCGACTCCGTTGCATTTAGACCATAAAAGAAAGACCTTGTCTAGAAAGCCTTCTGGTTATATAGCCATATGATAACCAGATCCCGAGCTAGAAACTCTGAAGAACCTATCGAGTTTTTTGAACTACATCTCGAAAGCCTAAAAGCACACCCTGTGCTAGCCGCAAGATCAAATCCACCCGACACCATTAGCACCTCTTTAACGCCCGCTGCAGGAGTGTCTGCAAGCAATCCTATAGCGGTTGTAACTCCTTTAGCAATCATGGCAGCCGCCCCTGCCCTAGCGCATCTTGTATGGAATCAAACTGGCCCTTTGAACTTGGGAACACACCACCAAATTCCACAAGCTATGCTAAAAGCCTTACCGACCTTTGATGGAACAGGCAAAACAGCAGATGAGCACTGTTTGGATGTATCAGCGCTAGCATCTATTTATAACATCACTCAAGAAGATGTAATGGTCAGATTGTTGATCATATCTTTGAAAGGAAAGATGCTCTATTGGTACAGAGCGCTTCCCGTTGGATCCATTACTTCTTGGGCAGTACTAGTCGGCCGTCTGGTCGATGAATTCAATATACATGCGGATCCTTTCACATTGCTGAATCAATTCACTGTCATTGAGAGGCATCCACAAGAAGAAATCCAAGATTTCAACATCAGGTTTACCAGAACTCGTGATAGAGTACCGCAAGGCCTAAAGCCCACGGAAGAACAAGCTATATGCTATTATCTAAGGGCTTTTGATTCAAAGCTCAGTATGATAATAAGGCAATCCCGTGTAACCACTTTTCCTGGGATCTATGTAGAGGCAGCAAAGGGCGAAGCTGATCTCATCGCTACAAAAATATATCCATCAAAAACTCTATTGCCAATTTTACCAGAGTTTTCCCAAGCGTCAATCTCTAAACTGCCTGTACTCCCATCAACGCAGGCCCTCCCAGCTATAGCTGCACCTCCTGCATTTCGTGCATTACCATCCACACCCCTTGCATCAGCTCCCCCCAGTGATCAATACATGACCATAATTAATACAATGAAGGCATTGTCAAATGAAATGGCATCCATGAAAAAGAGAGAGGCTGAAAGGAGTTTTCCGCCAAGAAGGTTCCCTCAGGTAACAGGAGATGCAGCACAATCAAGCAATAGGGGACATGTAAGACCGAGCACGGTATATACAAATGAGACAGTGGAGGCCGATGAGCCTCCCACTGATTCTAACTCTTGGTGTACTACATGTAACGATCCACATGGGGAAAGTTTGTGTATAATACACCAGCATTATGTACAAAGTATAGCAGTTGAAAAGAGTAAAGAAAAAATGAAAAGCCATGTAAATATAATTAGAGAGGAGGACCACAACTTCATGATGCCTACAGTAGAACAGGTTTCAGTTTTGACAAGATCAGGTAAGAAACCACTGCAAGCAGACCCTAAAGAGCTTCAGCCATTGGATGTTTCCCCTACTCCCAAGGAAGTTCCCAAAGAAAATCCTAAAGGAAGTCTCCCTCAGGAAAGAGAATATCAGTTTCCAGCCAAAATTCAAGGGCAAGAAACACACAAAGAATTTTTTCCTCAGGGGGAAAATGAAACCCAAGAACAGGCTAGGGAAAGGTTGAGTTTCCCCTCGCTGACAAAAAGGCAAAGAACTGAAGCTACCCAGGGATACAAAAATAAATGTGAAACTTTTGCCAAAGAAAGAGAAAGGATAGTTGATTCACCTATATTCAGTATAGTGGAGGAAATGAAAAAGACTCCTTCTAAGGCAAGTATGTATGATGCTTTTCAAATCCCAGGTCAAATCAATCTCCTACAGGAATCCCTAAGGACAATGAAAAATGGAGGTGGGACTGCATCATCTTCGAAAACGGTTCTAACGAACTTGACATCTGCCACTGGTAAGAACAGGCCCCCCCTTTTATTTATCCCTTCAAATGAAAGGATGGGTTGTCCACAACTGCATGATAGATTCAGGCGCAGCTACCACTGTGATACCCAAAGTAGTATGTGATATTATGGGAATGGAGTACACTAGGAGTAGCACAGGCGTCCTATAGTTATATGGTACTCCAAGTAAAAACTGTAGGAGTGATAAAGGATATTCCCATACGGCTGCATAATTTGCCTCAGATGACAGTCATACAAGAGGTAGTAGTCGTAGACTTGGAGCCCTATTTTGGTATGTGTCTATCCAGAGAGTTCACAGCAAATATAGGAGGATACTTATCCTTAGATTATTCTCATTTGGAGATACCTTTCAAAGGTAGAAGGGTCAAGATTTTTAATGAGAAACCATCGACGTTTCATGTAGAAAGGATTGGTGAAACTGATCGTGTAAATATGATGACTGAAGAAACAATAGAAGAAGACCTGATGGAAGAAACATTAGAAGAGCTCCAAGCTGAGGACGAGTTTTCTCTACAGAACTTTAATGCCATGATAGAAACAGAAATAGGAAACTATTCTATTGAGAAACCAAAAAGAAAATTGGTACCCTCCCTAGAAGAGGATGGTTCTGTGAATCATTTGTGGAAGCTTTTCTTTGATGGGGCTAGGTGCAAGAATGGAGCTGGTGCCGGAATAGTTTTGATTTCTCCCACTGGAGAGGAAAAGGTTTTCTCTTACAGGTTGACTTGGAGTTGCTCCAACAACGCAGCAGAATATGAGGCCCTGTGCTTAGGGTTAAGAAAGGCTGAGAAATTGAGAATCAAACAGTTACTCATCTATGGAGATTCAGAACTTATTGTGAATCAAGTCACCAAAAAAGGTATAAGTAAACAGGATTATTTGAAGGCTTACGGGAACAAAGTGTGGGATCTCTTAGAGGCCTTTGAGGCCCTAAATATAAAGTTTATCCCTAGAGAACAGAATACCCATGCAGATTTGTTAGCTTCAGTGGGAGCTAATTTTTGTCTTGTAAGTAATGTTATTCAGAAGTCTAAAACTCGTTAGACTTATATACGGGCCTTCGATACTCGATAAAAATATTTTTTGGCAAGTTTTTGAAAATGATTAATCAGTACTTGGATTTCTTAATCCCTGAAATGAATTGCTCAGCCAGCCGAGATCTGCAGGATGAAGAGGAAGGGAACCAGATCAGAGAAGTGCGTAAAAAAGGAGCTAAGCCTTTTAGGCAAAAGCAAAAAAGGAATTATATGTACAGTATAATATAAGCATATTCAGACAATATTTGTAAATATTACCATTTTTTCGGCCTTAACACAAAAAAAAAGATTTTCAGTCGCAGCCAATCAGAAGTCGACATTTTTTTTTAATAGAGATACTAAGGTATAAAGGGAGTTTTGGCGAGGTAATGTTCACGTTTGATCTAAGTGCATTTTCCTGTGTTCTTTGTCTTTCTCTGAAAGATTATTTTTACAACTGCGTTGTTGACTCCGATACCCAATGGATAAAGGCCTGGTTCAAAATTTTTGCAAGCAAAAAATCCCCCGGAAGGCGCCAAGAATGTTAGTCAAAAAGTGACTAACTACAGAAAAACATCTGATGCTCCTTTTTGCATATTTTCCAAGAGGACCGAAGTGGCCCATATGCTAAATATCAAAGAAAATGCAAAACACCGCAAGGAGGAAAAAGTGTCGCGATATCGCGACATGTTGCATTTTCGCGGTTCAAAGCAAAAGGGAAAAAGTGTCTTCCCGCCAAAAGGGAAAAGTGTCGCGATATCGCGACATGTTGCTTTGTCGCGGCCAAAAGGGAAAAAGTGTCGCGATATCGTGACATGTTGCTTTGTCGCGGCCAAAAGGGAAAAAGTGTCGCGATATCGCGACATGTTTCATTTTCACGGCTAAGAGCAACAAAAGGGAGCAAGAGGGAAAAGTGTCACGATATCACGACATGTTTCATTTTCGTGGCTAAGAGCAACAAAAAGGAGCAAGGAGAAAAAGTGTCGCGATATCGCGACATGTTTCATTTTCGCGGCTAAGAGCAGCAAAAGGGAGCAAGAGGCAAAAGTGTCACGATATCGCGACATGTTGCATTTTCGCGGCTAAGAGCAGCAAAAGGGAGCAAGAGGCAAAAGTGTCGCGATATCGCGACATGTTGCTTTGTCGCGGCCAAAAGAGAAAAAGTGTCGCGATATCGCGACATGTTGCTTTGTCACGGCCAAAAGAGAAAAAGTGTCACGATATCGCGACATGTTGCTTTGTCGCGGCCAAAAGAGAAAAAGTGTCGCGATATCGCGACATGTCTCAGTTTCGCGGTTCATAGTGAGGAGAAAGAGCAAAGGGCAAAAAGTGTCGCGATATCGTGACATGTTGCATTTTCGCGGCTAAAGAGCAAGAGAAAGAGCCAAGAGGGAAAAGTGTCGCGATATCGCGACATGTTGCTTTTTCGCGGTCCAAAGCAAAGAGAAAGAGCCAAAAGGAAAAAGTGTCGCGATATCGCGACATGTCTCATTTTCGCGGCTGGAAGCGGCAAAAGAGCAAAGCAAGAAAGAATGTCATGATTTCGCGACATGTCTCATTTTCGCGGCTGGAAGCGGCAGAAGAGCAAAGCAAGGAAAGAATGTCACGATTTCGTGACATGTCTCATTTTCGCGACGGGAGGCAGCAAAGGAGCAAAGGAAGAGACGAATGTCACGATTTCGCGACATGTCCCATTTTCGTGGCTGGAAGCGGCAGAAGAGCCAAGCAAGGAAAGAATGTCACGATTTCGTGACATGTCTCATTTTCACGGCTGGAAGCAGCAGAAGACCAAAGCAAGGAAAGAAGGTCACGATTTCGCGACATGTCTCATTTTCGCGGCTGGAGGCGATAGAAAAGCAAAGCAAGGAAAGAATGTCATGATTTCGTGACACGCCAGCTGTAAAGGAATAAAGTATATTTTTGGCAACTGGAGATGAGTACTGACATCAGGTGCCGATTTCTGAAGAATGGTCTATTGATTATAACCTGGCAGGTCCGCTGGATGATTGCCAATCTATCCAATCTGCGGGAAATCCGTTGTGTATTGTTAGAAACTGCAGATGATTGCTTGTAAAATAAGTAAGATGTACTTAGGAAAAGATACTCTTTTAGGGTATATATAGGGGTGAGCGACTCCAAAAAAAAGGGTCGGCTCTTGGACGTTTACAAGACTGTGTGTACGTACTTCGAATACAAGCAATAAAATCACATCTCCCATTGGCTTCTGGTTCATATCGTGCAAGTGTATGTATTAATGTTCTTTATTTCTGCTCACAATATTGAATTGTAGATTGAGTCTGTTCTTGTATCTAAACTTTCGCAATACATAAATCATATTGCTGGAATAAGAATCTAATATATACGCATGCTAAACGAAATATCAGAAATCATATCTGGAATTATATAATTTTTGCATGGGAATGTGTTTTAAATGCTTTGGATAGAAGTAAGTAAATATGTCTTTGATGTTGTCTAATCTGTACCATGAGAAAAGTTTCTAGCTTAGGCTATATTTCCCTTTATCTCTTGTTTCCCCTTTTCTCTAAAAAACTTCAAAGGAACCAGCCTTCTCTGGAGACTAGACAGATGATCTCAAGCAAGATCTGTCTATTCAATGTTGGCAAAGTCTAAGGCGCATCACTATTAACCGAAGGCATATTTTGTTCCAACAATGCCCTGATCGATGCAGTGACACCCAGGTTTGCACAGTGATGCCCTGCTCTACGTAGTGACACCCTGGTCTACATAGTGATGCCCTAAATGACACCCAACATGAAATGATGCCCAGAAAAACTTTGATTGTCAAATTTTTTTTGTCATTTTAATTCATTTATGACCTCAAAGAGTGGTTTTTTGACTCGAAAAGACACTGGAGCAGTTTTCTTCTCTCAAGGATTGAAGCAAAGCCTTTTTTTTTGAGGTATTCTTCCATCTATATTGCTTTATTTTCAATTTTTTTGTGGAGAGATAAGTTATTTATTGGATTTGGTATTTTTTGTTCCACTTTATTAATTTTGCAACAACAAGGGGGGATTTCTATATGCACTTATTTCTTGCAAAATTATAAGACAAAGGGGGGGAATACAAAACATGAAAAGTGAATATATGCTACTCATTTCATAAACTAGTATTGTAAGAGGTGCATTTTCGGTGTAAAATAAAATATTAGGTAGGAAAATTTGTGGGCATGTGTGAATATTGTTTTTTCAGCATTTAAATTTCTTTTTTTCATGCATTAAAATAATCACAAAAGCAAAGAAAATATCCAATTTTTTTTACAATTACTTGTGCAATTTATTGCACAATAGCGTTCGGTATTTGTGATACCTCTGGCCCACACTTACAGGTAATGCTATTGTGCTTTGGGCCACTGTATCCTCCACCTAATATAGCTGCAACAATGACATATGAGCTTGTTCTCTATCAATCATTGGGGAGAAATAAGGCAAACAAGTTCTATTGTTCACTCAATTTCATACCCACATCGTGATTGTTGTTAGACATAAATCCTGAAGAAGGTTTTTTCGAAGTGTTTAGGGGAAGTTATGCCTCACACATTAGGAATAAAATTTCTATGGTAGGTGTCATAAACAACACAATGTATCACCTGAGTTCCATGTATTGTGTTGCTCGTATATACTTATAGTCTCCCTCATGTAAGGGCGGGTATATATAGAGTAGTTTTTGGTATATAGGTATAGCAGGTATAAAGAAAGGGAGACCAATTGGTGATATAAATAACCTTCACAATGGCCACTATTCACAAGTATCTCTCAGATTCACAGTTGTTGAAATGTCCTAACTTTGTTCCATGGAAGACAAATATGAGAGCCATTCTTCAGGTGGAAGATATATGGGATGTAGTGACTGGAACTATAAAACGCCCTCAAATAGCAGGAACAAATCAAGAAGCTTGGGATAATAAGGAAAAAATAGGTCTCATGTTTCTCCTACTTGCTACTATAGATGAGGTCTAGCCTCATATCTGTGATGCCAAAACCAGTAAGGAAGCTTGGGATGCTTTGATTACTATGTATGAAGGAAAGAATCAATCCACTATTCTATACCTTCAAACTCAACTACATACCCTCAGTATGAATTATAGGGAGACAGTTGATCTATTAATTTGTAGAGTGGTAGATTTTAAAGCCAAATTGAATGCTATGGGAAAACCATTGGATGATGATATCTTGAACTCTATCATCTTGAGAGCATTTCTAGATTCCTACAAGATGTTGATTACTTCCCTCAATGTTTCTGGTAGACAAGTATATTTTGTGGATTTGGTAAATTTACTTTAGACTAAGGAGGCAAATCAGATTCAAAAATATGAGGTTCCAGATAATTCCCTTTCCATGCAACAAAGGGGTAAGAAACAAGGTAAGTTTCAAAAATGGGGTTCTTCTTCCAAGGAAAACAAAATCAGTAGAAGGATAAAAAATATTGCAATATTTGTGATATGAATAACCATGACACCAATAGGTGTTGGTTCAAAAACAAGCAACAAAATGACCAACCTCCTAATAAAAAAGGCAAAGAGAAACAGAAATATAAAAAGAAACATAAGCAACCTAAGGGCCATGTTGCTTATGTTGACTTCAACTCAGACTCAGATTCCCCTGGTTCTGATTTAGATTTCGACTCTGAAATAGCACATAAGGTTCTCATAACCCATACTTCATCTTCCTAGATAGATGTTGTATGGTATATTGATTTAGGAGCTAGTAAGCACATGACTAGGGACAAATCATGGTTTGAAATATTTGAGGAGAAAGAAGGTAAGCCAGTCATAATTGCTGACAATCAAGTCTACTAGGTGAAGGGTGAAGGGGATGTTTTTGTCTCTCTTCTAGATGGTAACTGTCAGATAGAGAAGGTCCTCTATGTCCCTCGATTTGCCAATAATATAGTATTTGTTCCTCAGATGTTGGATAGAAAGGTTGTTATATTGTGACATGTCTCCATACCATGATCACCAAATCTTGGGAAGCTTGAAAGATGAAATGGGTTGTGACATTACGATATGTCTCTATGTAGTGATAATAAGCACACAAAGAGAAAAATTCTTCAGAAAATATTCAGTCCGCTATGTCTATTATAAATCCATAGTGGGATATTGTCTGAAAATTAAGGAATGGACAAGATTTAAGTTGACTTCCACTACTTTATTGCATGCAGGTGATAGTTGATCTATAATCAGAGATCAAGCATATCATTTCATTTTAGATCAACGGTGTCACATGGCATTTTGCCAACCTAGCCCACTAACATTTTTGTAATTGTTTTTAGACCTAAAAATTTTTGTAATTCAAATTATTGAACCATAGAAATATTATAGATTAGAGCAATGACCTCTTTTGAAAATGTTAGCTCTTAGGTGTTTACAAGTTGTATGTATAAAGGTGTTTGAAAAGAGAAATACAATTTGGACTTCTATTTGACTTTCGATTCATCTTTTTGTAGAGCATGTATGTATGAGTAGTTGATCATTTATATTTTAGCTAGGCAAATGAGTTTGGTATTAACCCTTATTTCTAGATTTATGAACATGCTCATTTTCTAGTTCTAGAATTTATAATCTAGTCGACTAAAAAATGAATAAAGATATTGCTCTATAATTCATTAAAATTCGTTGGTTTGTTAGGAAGTCTGAATAATTTCTCTATTTTATTATTTTTATAAACATCTTGATGTTGCTTAATCTATAACATTTTCAGTTCTAGTTTCAGCTACATTTACTCATTTTAGCACCCTTTTCCCCCCATTATAGGATTTAGCTAGTTAGAACTCTGCAAGAACCACCCTCCTCTAGAGATTGACCTCATTAAGCTCTAAAGCTTAATCGGTCATTCAATGTTGGTAAATTCTTTGGGTGCATATTTTACCTTGGGAATATTTTAGACCAACAGGTAGAATCCAATCCTCTTATATTCCAAGAGAATTTAATTATTTTTTCTAGTTGTGCAAAATAGCCTTTTTACTTTTTCCTCCCTATCCACTTGGGGGATTTAATTTTTCCATCTTGTCCTCTTTACCGATTTACTTTTAAGATCCTTTCTTAAAGGATTTTTGCAAAAAAAAATGGAAATCCTTTGACCTTGTGGGTCTTCCTACCTTCTTGGTACTTGAACCACAGTTTACTTGTTATTCTATTTGACTTAGAGATAGTATGTCACCTTAATTTGTTATCTCATCTTCCAATTTTTCACCTTTTGTTCTTTATTCTTCTTCTTGATTTTATGTTTTCCTCTTATCTTATTCACTTAGTTCAAACTCTTCATTTTTTATTTTTGAATTCTTTCCCCCCACTATAATTTCATATTGTGGTTTTTACTTCTCTAAGGCCTTGAATTGATTTTCATTAACACCTCTTTCATTGTCGGTACCCACTTTCCTTTAGTCTATTTTTATTTAACACATTCATAAATCTTTCATTATCCTTCTCATTACCCTATTATTTTAATAATCGTCTTTCTTTATTTGGGAAATTACAAACATAATATTTATATTCATGGTAGTGGGTGCATTTAAATGGGATCTACTCATAATCTAGCTCTTGCTTCCATACTTGACCCTGTAGTTCAATTTTAATATGCTCTAGTAAGCCTTCCATTATGTCCATCTCCATACATATTTTGGCATATATGATTAACTTTTGTTATGTTATCATCTCATCTACTTTAAAGAACTACTCTAAATAGTTTTGTATTGCTTTAAAATATTTTTGAAAGCCAAAATTGGTATAGGAAAAAAGACATCTTAACCCATATTGGAATAGAGTTTGAAATTTCTTCTCTGGATTAAAATGGTCATCCCAGTACTTCATAAATAGTCCAATTTTTTCCATGAACCAAGGACCTCTCTTAAAAATCATTTCCCTATCTTTCCAATTGTTAAATGTTAAGAAAAACTCTCTTTCTACTTATATTATCTATGGTACTTGCAAGATTAATGGGAGCTAGTTATTTTTTAACCCAATTTTCAATACCCTTGGGAGATGACCATAGGTCACAAAACCAACATATTAATCCACATTCAACCAACTTATTATAATCCTCTATGAGGTTTTCATTAAACTTTATCTTTGGAATTTGTTCTTTTCTTTTTACAAATCATTCCTTTTGGGAAAGGAAGAAATTTCCATTTTTCTCTTCTTAGATTCATCCATTGCTTGTATTGTTTTAGCAAGTGTCCATTTTGTATTAGAACCTGAAGATGAATATCCCTATATAGCCATTTTAGAAAACAAAAATTTATATATTTTACCTTTTTTATCTTCTTCATTTTTAATATTATATCTCTATTGTCTTCCTTTTGTTGCTCGTAGGTCTCCTCTAATGTATTTTGGTTTTCATCATTTGAAATTTGGTTTTCTTATTTTTTTCTTGCTTTTGTTGCACTCCTTAGGGAAACCTAACAAAACCTTTGAATTAACTTTAGGACCATTGCTTACACTTGATCACCTATATATATATATATATATATATATATATATATATATATATATATATATATATATATATATATATATATATATATTTTTTTTATTAAAACAAGTTGTGTGTAGTGAAATAAAATATGCCTACATGGAATATTGCACGAAGTACTTAGGACATGTAATATTAATTCTAGTCTCAAGTTATATTTTGCAATAAACTTATTTTATTATATAGCTTTTAAAAAAATAGTTATACTAATAAACAGATTTGACATAGCTAATCATACTTATTATGATAAATATAAGTATGATAATATATGAATTACATTAGAAACCCAAATCAAATATGAAATATGAAATATATAAAAATCATTATATTAGCAAATATAATATATATATATAACTTTTAAAATGATTAATTTTTTTAACAAGTTATATGTGGATTCTACCAGGGCCATTCCTATCAAAATACCAAAATATTATAGTTGTCGTTAGGTCAATTAAATCATATTGCATGTCTTTTTATCACAATTTGTTTTTTATTTTTTCTATTAGATATATTTTTCATATTTTTCAAAGTGCTATGTTTCCTAAGGACACTCTTATTAATATATTTAGGTTTATTGATCTAGGGTTTTATTTGTAGAAAGAGGGATCTTCGGGGGGTGCAACATGGATATTGATGTGGATAACGTCTCTCCAAGATCTTCATCAAATGATGGAAATTTGCTATTGGGTGTTGTAGGTGACAATTTACCCAATACAGAGACTACAACATTGTAATTCTATGCCAAACATACTAAGACAATAATAAACTCAGGGTTCTAGCTTTGGAAGTTGCATTGCATACCATTTTTGGTGGGATTTGCATAGTTTCACCCAACAAGAAATAGAACGAGTTTGAGCCATTGACTTCTATTTTTGTCTTTAATCCCCATATAGAGGGAAATTCATAGGATGAGGAGATATGTATTTCACCTTTAAGCAACTTTTTAGTGGACCCCCAATTTAATTTTAGGAAGAAATCAACCCAACAACCAGAATGGAAGGATGATCATAGGGCTTGAGGGTGTCTTATGCCCTACTCGTGGATTTTCCTATAGATTTGAGCCATGCCTCTACATGACATGCAAAATAGTGTAACTCTACAAGAGGAAAAATATAGAAGTGATATTTCCAAAGGTAGAAACCTACGCTTCCATTCAAGGTCCCCCACTAGATTGGGTGCCATGTTACAGAGGGAGGTAGCACTAACTCCCCTTACACATGCGTTGCTCAGTAACCTGACTTTCAATTATAGAAACTCTTGGGTATTTCCAATAGCTCAACTAGAGGACCTTCATTCCAACATAAAATAGAATAATGTTGACCTCACACCCTCAACCCATGGACTTGGAGGATCCAAACAAGGAGGTAATCACCAACATGTACCAAAGGAGGGAACCCTTGAAGTTGGACATGTAGGAGGAAATCAAAGCTTTAAACAGGAAAATTAAAAAGATAAAGAGTTAATTACCTTTTATTTTGAGTTTCAAGATGTCTTTATTGAAGAAATAAAAGAATTAGAAGAGTGAAAAATTATTCTATTCTTTTCTAGAGGAATCTCCCTTGATGAAGAGCTCAATCGGTGGTTCCTCAAATTTTGGGAATCTAAGGGTTGGATGATTACCTCGTATCATCACCTTGTATAATCCTTACTTTTTGTCACTTTCACGTCCAAATACTCTTGCTTAAAATCCCTAAGACTCAGCACTTGGATGGTTTTTGATCAATTAGTCTTTCTATAGCATTGGACATTCTAATTTGACCCTCAGAATATCTCAATCATGAAATTGAACTCTCTTTCTTAAACATGACATACACAAAGTACTTACCTTAGATAACTACTAGGTTTGGAAGGTCATTATTCCTTCCATCCAAGCCCTCCCACTTCATGTGCTCCCACTTATGCATCTTAGTTGAGATTGATGTCTCCAAGGACCTCCTAAGTAAGATCTTATTCAGATCCCCTGGTATCCAATTTGAACAATGGGTTAATTATCTCAACTTTTCAAAATCATGTTTCTACTATAGACAACAAGGCCATATGATTAAAAAATATCTAGTGAGATCTACTAAACAACAAAACTAGCATGCTTGTACTCCTACTATTCCTACTTAGCATGCAAGAAAAATAGTACCACTTATTCAGCTTTCACAACCTTATGGTTATCATGATGTGACCTCTTTACTTACTCATCTAGTGCTCCAAGATTCTAACTTGGTTGTTATCCATATCTTCATTTAACTCCCTCCATATTTTGAGGCTCCTATAGAGCAATATTCTCATGAAACAATCGAGGAGGGTTGGGTAACCTAACATAACAAGAAACATAGGTGCAACTCATCATAGGATGCCTCCTCCTCCTTATAGAGGTGTCCCTAAATACCATCACCTAAGAGATAAGGAGTGGAACCATAAGCCCACCAACTCTCACTCCAACAATACCTCCTTAACCACACATCAGTCCAAGGGAAAAGGTACTTTGTATGATTATATGCAGTTTGAACCCACTCAGAATGCCTATGATGCTTTATTTGATAATATGTCATATTGATGTCTACAAGAATCATGTATTGCATTATGCGTGGAATCACATTGTAAGAACAATATTTTGTCGTCCAAATAGTCATCAAGAGAGTTTTCCTACATATTTTATTGTTGCAAGAAGTCAAAATTTTAGGTTTCAGACTCAAAAATACCCTTAATACCCTATGGGGGTTGGGGGGCTTGTGTACAAATCATTATGAAGGGAAGGGGATGTCATATGCCCCTCTAAAGGACTATGGGACTCTATTTTATTATCAAGAGAGGATTCAATGCATAGATTAGTGTAGTGTACAACAATATTTGGTGGTAGGAAATTGGGTATTATAGTTTTTTATGAACCTAATAATGCAACTAGAAGAGCATACCTCTCAGATTGGATGTGCTTCAATTTTCCTAAAGTAGATTGGGTAATATGAAGGGACTTCAATATGGTAGAATTGAAGGGAGATATATTGGGGGTGGAACCCCACTCAAACAACCAAAAGAGGCTAGATCATGGTATAGGTTTAGAATGGATTGGAATATTTATGATCCCAATTGGAATAGTAGTGCTAAAAATCATGGTGCCTGGTTTACTTGGAGCAATGGACGATGTGGGATTCTCTCAAAATGGAAATATTGTACCGCTTCTATGTAGAAAAAATATTGATATCCTCCAAAATGATTTGTCTCATCTAATCTATTCAGTGGTAACTTTAGATCATCTCCATATTACCTTAAATATTGGGTGTGCCCCCATAAGGAAACCCAAAACCAGCATGCCTTTCAAGGTAAATACTTCCCTGCTAAAGTGTAAATATTGTGTTAATGAAATTAAGAAAGTGTGAAATATCTTTTATAGGACCTTATAAAGGAGAGGGTGGATTATATTATGGGAGGAAGTCATCAAAAGAACAATGGATTACCTTCAAGGTTTTGGAAAAATCCTAACCTCTCTTCGCAGAAAAAAAAAGAAAGAATTGGAGCAGGAAGTTGACCAACTCAGCCACCACCTCAGCTATAATATTAGCAGCATACCTTCTCAAAAGTAGTTGGGTTAAAATAGATAGATTTAAGGAAAATCCAAGCTTATAAAGCCCATGGGACACAAATCAAGGCACGTCTTTAATGGGTTCATGAGGGTGATAAGAATTCTAAATTCTTCTTTAATACCATTAAGAAGAAGAATAAATCAAAGAAGATAAAGGTTATTAAAAAATATATATTTGGCCTATAAATTTTATGGAGGATGTCCCATACTTCATTCAAAAGCATTTTGTAGCCCTTTTCAAAAGTGAATGGCCCAATAAAAAATTTGAGTTTTTTAGAGAATATTGCAAATAGTGCATATCTCCCAGAGTATCTAAAGAAGATAGAGAATTTTTGGACAAGCATATTTCACAAGATAAACTTCATTCTACCATCCTCTCTTTTGTGAATGAAAAATCCCCAAGCATTGATGGGATTTTGAGTGAATCTTTTAAGACCATGTGGGAGACTATAGGAGTTGATTTTCTATGAATGTGATATGAAGTTATTATTGTTGGAGGTCTTAGGGAGGACACTAATCAAGGATTTATTAGGCTAATTCCCCAAATACTTAATCTAGAACTGCTTGTTGATTGACATCGCATTACTTTACTTAATTATTCTTATAAAATTTATGCAAAGGCTCTGGCTAGAATACTCCTCCTAGTGGCTATAAAAAATGTTTACCCTGAGCAAACATGATTCCTAAAAGGTTACTATATTTTGGATAATCTTCTTATAGCTTGGGAAGGGATGGAGTGGGCTTGATCACAAGGGTTCAAGGTCCTTTGCCTTAAGCTTGATTTTGATAAATTTTGTGATCAATCGAAGTGGCCCTTCATCTTAAGCATGCTCCACTGGCTTGGTTTTGGAAATAGATTCATCTATATGGTAGCTTCCCTCTTTTTGAATACTTCTGCAAGAGTGGTTATTAATATAAAACTATCTAGTAATATTCCTATGGAAATATCAGTTAGGTAAGGTTACCCATTGACCCCCTATATATTTGTAATTCCAATTGATGCCCTTGGTTATGTATTAGAATATACAATTAAATATGGTAGGATAAGAGGTATCCCATTTTAGATAGCTACCAACTTATCAAATCTCACTTCGTAGATGATTCTATGCTTTTTGCTTTTGCTGATCAACAAAATATTGTGAACATCCTAGAGAAATTTGACACCTTCTATAGGGCCTTTGGTGAAAGAATTCAAAAATATAAGAAATATTTTATTACCTTTGGATTTTATGATAAGCTAGATTGGATTCCCATAACATAGAAGTGGGTGTAAAGAGGATAAATATCTAAGTATTTGGGCTTTGCTTTTGGTGTTGAATTTTCATCCAAATCTATGTGGGATTGTTGTATGGATAGATTTACAAAAAAAATGAACCACTAAAAATCTCTAGAAATATCTCAAGCAGCTAAAATCCATGTTACTAGAAATATTTTAGTCCTCTTCCACATTTACTTCTCTTCTCTTTGGACCCAAGCAAGTTTTTGTATGATAAGATGAACATTATGCTTCAAGAGTTTTTTCTAAAAAAATACCTAGCCAAATGAGGCCTCCCAATGGTATCTTAAAGTAATTGTTATAGACTAGTTTCATGTGGTGGGCTAGGAATCCCCAACCTTCAAGAACAGGGCTATGCAATCATAGCTAAATGGGTGCAAATGGTGATCATAGATAATTATCTATGGAATGTATTGATGAAGGACTTCTTGAAAAACCTTTGGATCGATGGTAAAAATTGAATAAATATGTAATACATTGGCATTCTTTTACAAGATCTTATTTCTCTATAGAAGGTTGTAATATTCTCAAAGGTATTTGGAAATTCTGGAAATACGTGCATCAATTTATTTTATGGTAGCTACCTCCAAATCATGGTCCTACATATTTCCTCTAGCATAACTTATGGTGTTCGCCACTCCTCACCCTTGATGCACAAACTTTTGGTATGAGTCCATGGTTTCTTGTCAAGCATCTCTTCAAAAGGGAAATGATTCTGATGGGTAATATTTGGAAGTTTTATAATTCCTCATAGAAAATTGGAAGTAAATCTAGTAAATAATTGGCCTCTACCCTACCAATAAAGTAGTTATTATGTGGATCCTTTCAATCACATCCCAGGAGCCCCAGCCTCGATCTTATCCACTAGAATCTAGTCATTATTGGACTCATTGGAAATGGTTTGGCAATCATGACTTTGAGCAACTGGTCCTTAAGTTTTGGTTGCAATACCTACTTCATATAAACTATTAGTAATTTGTAGATATGCTCAGTAATAAATGGAACTTTGGTCTCAGTTGGACCACTTGGGTGATAACCTTTTAAGCTTATCAACTTTACCCCAATTCAAGGAAAGTTCTATATTCTTATTTGTAATGTAGTCCTTAAAGGCCTACCTAATCAAAGTAGGCTAAAATAGTGTTAGGTGAGCATAATCAACTAAATATTTCATTAAAGTCTAATGTATAAATAATACAAGATATCAACTAAAGTTAGCCATTAACAATATTCTTCCAATAATAGGTAGGATGTTACAACATTGTAACAACCTGCTACATGCATAATGTTGTTATTACCCAAGTAATGGGATAGTTACTCTAACATCCCCCCTTATTCCATTATTTTGGATAACATATATAACTCCCCCACTAATATGAGGGAGAGACAAATGAAAGATGCTCTGGTGTTGGCTCTGGCTCTTAACTCTAGCTCTAGCTCATGGCTTTGGCTCTGGCTCTAGGTGTACCTCTAGATAATTACCTTTGGGTCTACCTCTAGATCTGCCTATGGATTTACCTCTAGATCATTGCCTCTAGATCTTCTTGTAGGTCTACCTTTGGATCATTATCATTGGGTCTACATTTAGGTCTATCACTAGGTCATTGCCTCTAGGAATGCCACTCGGTTTGTCACTGGATCTGCCTCTAGGTCTACCATATATTTTACCTTTTCTATAGAATCCAAATAATTTTTTTTTTATCTTGGTCTATTGTGTGAGATTTGTCCATCCACAATCAATATGAACCTTGTTGGCAATTTTCACTTTGTACAAATAATTTGTAGAGTAGTGGTTTGTACATCCACATGAGTCACAAGGATGTAGTATCCAACATCTAGTTGTTATATGTCTTGTTCTACCACAATGACTGCAACAATTCTTTGTAGGATTTGTAGAAGATTTAGGTTTTACAAATATGGTTTTACTGGTACTTGCTTGTCCATCATAGCCAAGGCCTTCATTCTTTGGTTTGATATTTGGTATTATAGGAGTTTTAATGCCTTACCCATGTTTACCTAATATTTCACCATTGAATCCCATTTTGTTCATTATTTTGGATCCAATGCCTTTGGTGTGTTTTTCAAAACACCCAATTTCTTCATCTTCATCAATGCTTTTAACAATATGGCATTTATCACAATTGATGAGATCATGGAGCTCATTTTGAGGATGGTCAGCTTTTAAGTCATTGGTGTCGTAAGCAAAATTTGCTCTTGTGATGAGATCACCTGTGCTAAAAATTATATCTGGCATTATAGGCATGATGTCACCTATATCACAACAAGTATTAGCCATCTTGGGCTCAAGGTCACTTATTTCACAATAAGAATTTGCCACCATGGAATGAAGATTACTTGTGTCACAATAAGCATTAACCATTAGGAGCATGACCTTCATTTATTTCTCTTTTCTTTTTACATTGGGCAATGTCAAGTGAAACCGATGACATGTATACTGTCCTTACAACATTTATAGGTATTAGAGCACCATTTATCAAAAGGTCTTTACGAGACTCAAAATATTTGAGAATGGATCGAAAACTACTATGTAGTATCAAAAATTTGGTATCCTCATAAAAATCGATCATTTCCATTTCTACTGGAAATTAAGGACCTTTAACTGAATTTGCACATTCATCAATTTGTTTCGTGGCTTGATTTTTCTTTGATTTACCCATATTTGAAGGTGTCGGTCTCTGCCAAAAATGCACCTTTTACAATGAAATTTTACAAAAACTTTCACTAAGGTGTAGGTCTCTACTGAAAATGCACCCTTACAAGTTTATCCCACTATTTTACAATGAAAATACAGGATTTTCACTTTTAAAGAGTTGTTACAGTATTTGCCTCTTAGGCAATTTTGCAAAGACACTTTGCCTAATAATCAAATTTACACCTTTTACAACAAGTTTTGCAAGAAATTTTTGATTTGTCAAAAATGATATGCACTAATTTGCCCTTGTGTTGAAATTTTGCAAAATAAACAAGGTTTAGTGCAAAGTTTTGCTCTTCAATTTGATGAGTTCTCCCTTTTTGATTTTGCAAAAAAAATGTGCAATATTTTGAGTTCCTCCTTGTTTCAAAAAATGCACAATGGAATTTTAGATTTTGCAAAAAAATTGTCTTTTCTTGGTTGAGTGCCTCCTTTTTTTTTTTTTTTTAATTGCAAATCAAAGAATTTAATCAAATTAATTCTAAATTAATAATTAAATATTTAAAAAATCAATTATTAAAATAAACAATTGATTAAAAAATATAAAATTATTAAAAAAATTAATTGAAAATATATGTGTGTGTGTACCTTCTTTCAAAAAAAATTTTGCAGCCTATGCGGGGTTTGAACCCTTGACCTCCACGATCACAGTGCCTTAGAACCTAGGCAACAACCAACTTGACTGTCGAAGCCGATGGGACTAAGGGACTTCAAAACCTATTTGAAGTATTCTTCCAGATACGATGGGAAAAAAATTATGGGATTTTAATCCCACATGCATGTGGAGGGGGAGATTAGAGGCTTTCAAGAAGGTCAAGCCTCCCCTTTAACATCGATTTCCTTTGAGAAATCTCTGCACCATCCACCAAAAACTATAGATAAGTTTTAATGAACCAGATACCACCAAGTCTCCCAAACTAAAATACCACCACATGTCTACCTCGTGATCCATGCCCTTCGCCACATGTTCACTTCATTAGCAGTTATCATCTGCCATGTCAACACTTGCCTTGAGAATTAGATTCGCGTAGGTTTCACCACATTAGTGCCTTAGGAATTGTACCCTTGCTATATAAACAACTTGTAGAGAGTCCACGTTAGCATCCTAGGGAATTGTGATCATTCTAAACATCAATTTTGATAGATCTCACCTGAAAAAATATGTTCGGGTAGTTTCCACTACATCAAATCTATGTTGAGCAGTTTTAGAGCTGATAGACTAGTCATATCCATAGGTCAAAGAGGGGGTTTGATATATTAGTCAGATCCACAGGTCTAGGAGACATCCTATCATGTTAGAGTTGTCAAGTCTGATTTGATAGTGGTATATCTGATCAGGTTCCACCAATCATCCTTTGAAGTCTAGTCAATTTCCAGTCAACATTACCATCAGATCCAGTCTATCAATCAGGTAGTTATCCTATCAAGTTTTGCATAGTAGTTAGGTCCCATCTAGGTTACCATCCAAGGATCAAGTTTGCCCTACAATCATATTTATGTTAGATTCGATTTGTCTCACAATCTATATTCGACTGAGTCTACATGAGAGGATGTCCACCTCGAATCGAATATGGTCCAAGAATCAGTCTATCCAATTTGGTTTCCACCTTAGAAATTATGCCGAGGGAGTCTATTCCAACCATGAGGTCCCTCGAGAAGCATGTAGCAAAATGAAAATAAATTCACCTTGATCACTAGATACGTCTGTGTCTTTGCCCAATTAGATCCAGTTGTAGAATAATCCATAAGCAAAACAAATTAGTAAATCAAAATAATTGCCTTGATCATAATCGATGTGAAGAGCAGAGCGATCCTCCTGCTCTGATACCAATGTTAGGTGAGCATAATCAAATAAATATTTCATTAAATTCTAATGTATAAATAATACAAGATATCGACTAAATTTATCCATTGACAATATTCTCCCAATAATAGGTGAGATGTTACAGCAATGTAACCCACTACAAGGAGAATATTGTTATTACCTGAGTAATGGGATAGTTACTCTAACAAACAGATGCACCAAGGGTGAGGTGATTACCCTTTTTGTGGTTTGAAAGAGATACTACATCTATTTTGGAATTTTTCTTGTGCCCACTGTATTTGGTGTGAAGCGTAACAATTGCTCTATCCCTTACCACTGCCTATGATAAAGGATCAAGCCTTATTTGGGATCAATTTGATGCCCAAAAAAAAATTTCTTCTCTCCATTACCAGGGCAACCATCATCTTTCATATATGGAATAATGTGTGCAAATCCATTTTTAAAACTGATCAAGAAGATATATCTAATCTCTTAGCAGCTAACATCTTTGCTATTGTAAAATGTTAGCTATCATTTGATTCAGCAGTTGCACTCATAAGGAGAAAGCACTACAAGAAGAAATCATAGCTCTAAAGAGGTATATATGTGAGACCACGACTCATAACTTAGATGAAAAATATATATATTAAATAACATGGTAGGTGAATTAACCAATCAATGTAGCTCGATGATGCATAATCAAGCATACTTGATGAAGCATTTGGGTCAAGTGGAATTATAAACCAAAAACACTCATTCCAATTATCACATTAGGCTCCCATCACAACATGAGGTGGAGTAGGGTCACTTAGAACCTTCTCCTTAGTAGATGTTTTCCCAAAATGGTTGCTTCCTTGAATTTTTTTTTTTTAGTAAAGTGTAGTAGTCTCTTTTCAACAGATAGAGTGCAAACCACCCATTAGAGAGAGTAATCCAACAATATTTAGTCATTCATTTTTATGCCAGCATGCCTTTTTTTATTCTTGGTGATGGCAGGCTTTGTCATCCCCATGACAACCACAAGGGATATCTCAGTTTCTGATATGGATCACTAGGGGTTGTGTGGTTGTTCACTTCCAATGCTTGCAGTCGAGTGCCCTGAGTGTCCCACTATTTCTTAGTTCTCCTTTGTGTTGGTCCTTCATGGTCTCATGTTGTAATATAGTAGTGGGGACCTATGTGTGGTCTTCATTGTATTTATTTTTGGTGATGAGTACCCTGCATGACCCTATGAATGCATTTGTGTTTGTTTTATCCTTGCTAGAGGGAAGTCTATTGTGGCTTTGATGGCTATTGGGTGTTTAGACCTAGATTTAGGCACCCAAACCATGGTTAGCCTTTATATTATATTTGATCCCTTAATATTTTGGCTAGTATGAATTTGGTAGCAAATTCAATAAAAATAAATTAAGTGCTATTTTTCCACAATCATCTCCTTTACATAATTTTTATTAAGAGATAAAATCTCATTTGACCAGTTGTCTTCTCATATTTAAATTTTACAAGATGAAAATCAACAATGCAATTGGCTAAATTATTTGTTACCCTATTTCCTTATCTATTGACATGCTCACATTTCCAAAGGATTGGCTTCAATAAAAAATAATGCACATCAAGAATAATATTATTTTGTATCCCGCCCTTGAGGGCTAGGTGGATTGGTAAGTGCTTGTCTAGCTAGACACTTACCAAGAAGACACCCAGGTTCAAACCTCAGGGGTAGCTTGTTTGCAAAGGTAGTATAATATGAATCCTCTAAGTGCATGTTAGATTGACTATGACGATATGAATCCCAAGTGACCAGTGGTCCCCTTCATGTTGGGTCAATAATAACGAGGTGTAATAGGTTTGGTGGGAGCAACCCCTATGGTTTGAACCCTGCACTTGTTAGTTACTAAAAATAGTGTGGTTGTGACCAACTCTCATATGTAGCATATATATATATATATATATATATATATATATATATATATATATATATATATATATATATATTTATTTATTTATTTATTTATTTATATATTTATTTATTTATTTATCCAATTTCCACATCCATTTTGTTGATATATATGAATCCCCCATAATTGAAATATATTTCTATCCTTTTTCTATTATAATTTTAATCCTTATAAGAAGTGTTCTAGCCTATGCATGGTTGTTAGTTAAATTTTTATATGATTTTGAGTAAGCAAAAAGAAATATACCTTGATTATTTTGAAAAACACCACCTCCATAGGCTTTTCCTAATTTCCTTTAGAAGCACCATCAAAATTAATTTTGATAAACCCATTTTTTAGACATTTCTATTTTACCCCAGATCAAAGTAGATCCTTTGTTTTAATGTCATTATTGTGGATGACTCTTCCATGTATGTTCAAATCCTATAACCAAAATGTTACCACCCAATTTTTTGTACTTGAGACTTCCCATGATGAGCATCATATATGTAAACATTCCAGAAGAGAGACAATAATATGGTTCTAAAATTGGGCATGATTTAAAGATTTATTTTTAAAAAATCTATTATTCCTTTCAAATCATAAATTCTAAAAAATAATAATGAAATCAATACTCCATAGAATACATTAATGTTTTAGCTTTGAAATTATTAATCCAACCTTTTATTAACTCTTTCAATGTTTATGGAGCTACCCAATATATTTTCATATTTTTTTAAAAGTAACCCAAAATGATGTAAACAAAGGAAAAATAAATAAGTAAATGGTATGATGTTTCTAAATCCTTCTCACATAAGGCACATATGAAGGGTCCATGATATCCTCTTCTTTGTAGACTCTCTCTTGTAAGAATTTTTCTTTGAACTGCTAATTGAGGCCTTAGGGAGAGCCTCTAGTGAAAATATTTGAGAGTAGCATCAAATCTTTGTATCCCTACTTGATTGAGTATGCATAATATTTTAAAATATTCTAAAATAAATTAATTTTCCATAACAATTGACAAATAAAACTCTTAAAACATCTTTTGAATTTCATTTGTAATGTTTATAAGTTCCTCTCCTTCAACCAAGTTACTAATAGAAATTCTTGATCTGAAGTTGTTTCTCATATTAATATAGTCTTTTACCTTTGGACCTTTACAAGCTAGGCATTATCCATCCAATCATTACCATTTTTCAGTCAGAGAGAACATATAAGGCTTCAACCAAGAATTAGTAATTTCCTCATTTACCATCTAATATGTTTCTTGATTAAATGTTGATAATTTATTTTCCTAATTAATTCCATTGCTTCAAGAGAACCTACATATTTATTAACATATTGGCCCACATATTTTCTTATCTCTAAATAATATCCATCCAATATATTCTCTTAAGGCCAAACTTATAAGAGTGCAATTTAGACCAAACTTATAAGTCTACAATTCCGCAATCCAGCTTCTCCAATATTCTTTCATTTGCAAACCTTATACAACTTTTAAAGAGAAAACCAAAATTTTTAATTGTATACTTTCCAAAGAAAGACTTCAATTTCTAGTGTTATAAATATTGGTAACCTTGAAAGTGACGTCAGATAAATAAGGATGGATTTCATCATAGGAATAATGAGATAATGTTCTCACTATTTTTAAGAACTTTACTTTCTAACTTTTTTTTTTTTTGTGGAAAACATCCCAAAAGGACGCCACTTTCGGGTAAGACCCAAGCAAGCAGGGGTATCCACTTTCTAACCTATTAAAAAAATTCATTCTATCTATTTAAAATTATTATATTTATTGATTATTAATTTTTCAATTTTTAAACAATTATAAAAACATTTACATATATATTTTTCAAGTAGAAAGAATTTTTACTATTTAGAATAAATCAATGAATTTACATTTCATGCCCCTCTAGGAATATAGGTCTTTTAACCACCACTTTATATCTCCTACCCTTACAAGCATACAGGGATTTTAACCACCATTTTGTAGATGATTAAAAATAATACTCTCATTGCAATAAGCAATTGTACATAGTAGTAATTCTACTAATTTATTTTAAAACATTAAGTACACTCATTAATGTTATCAATATCAAGACAT
The DNA here is from genome assembly GCA_028583015.1 of Wollemia nobilis. Classification (NCBI taxonomy): domain Eukaryota; kingdom Viridiplantae; phylum Streptophyta; class Pinopsida; order Araucariales; family Araucariaceae; genus Wollemia; species Wollemia nobilis. Next base: position 607,089 of record JAQPPZ010013020.1, on the reverse strand, counting down.
AAAGTAAAGAAGATATCTTCCTTGATTTATGATGTCTACCATTTGGGTGCTATCCACAGTAGGTTAGATTTCCTCAATCTAATGCTCAATTTTTCATTGCATCTACAATATTGCTTTTATTACGTGGAGTATATATATATATATATATATATATATATATATATATATATATATATATATATATATAATAGATATTCAATTTTTTTAAATATGGTTTGTAGAATACCTATATTCTCTAATATTCTTTGTAATCTCTAATATGAAGATGCAGTTCTTGTGGGATCCTTCAATTGGTTGATAATCACTTATGAGTCCAATTCCACCTGTATCACATTCCACCAAATTTTGGTTATCTTTTGAAGCCCGCAAATAATAACATAAGTCTTTGTTAAGTTGTTCAATGGGATTCCCAAAATCTCTGCAAAGATGAAGGCAAGGTGACCATATGAAAATCTCCATATGCCCTCATGCTAGCTCTCCTTGGATTTCCTCTCGTTGCCCAACCTATATTAATTTTTCTAGTACCATCTAGAGGGGATTTTCAATGGCCATCCCTCTATACTTGACATTGATTTTCTTGAGTAATTTTGTTCCTACAATAATCCGAGATAATTCTCATCTTATACAAAATATGATCCTAGTCTTGGTTTGGATTTGGAGGAGGTATCATTACATATTCTATTGTTTCTTTCATATTAGCAAGGGTCCTTTACCAAATGTAATGAGTAACTTGAGAGTTTTTGAAGATATTTTTATTTATTTATTTCCATATATTTCATAATAGAGGTTTCATACCAACCCATACAATCTCCTTCATGGATTTTTCCATACTATACATTTGGAAAGGGTATGAAACAATAGGATTTGATATCGATAAAAGTAGCCATAATATTCCATAGTCTGATAGCTATGGGATAGGAATGTAATAGAAGGTTCATAGTTTCATCTTTCCCACAACACATTTCACATCTATATGGCCCACAAAAACCACTTTTCATTAGTTGATCATCAGTGAGGACCCTCTTATGGAGTAGAAATCATATGATAAATCTTCCATTGGGCCAAATTGATTGTTGTCATAACTATAAAAAAAATATCATGGAGAGAATTAATAGTGAAGTTACATAAAGAAGAGTATCATAATTCTATTGTGTAATCCTCCATGGAGTTAGTGCCCCAACTGAGCGAGTTCTTTTCCTAAGACCATGAAGGTGTCCTCATTTGAAGGATCTTCTAAATATCTTTTCTTTGCACCACAAAATCTACCATAGGCCACTCTATGGTTGGAATCCACTTTCTTCCTAATTTAGCATTACCCACATTATTCTTGTAATATAGAGTCACTTTTATCCAACCCTCTATTTGTAAATATTCAATGAATGTCTTCTACTATTGAGTCATTGGAGGGTATCCATCCCGTACATCAATCCAAAAGTTGGCTTTTCATCCATTATTGATGATCCAAAATAGTTTTTCTTTATCATCTCTTATCATATTCTCAACACCATAAGGATTGGGAATATTTGTTGGGTAATTGGTATCTAATTAATCTGTGGCATCTTGTTTTAAACATACTTTGGCTCTAAAGTGCATTAGGAGAATTGAATTCCAATACAATTTAGTTGTTAATGCTTTGTTATTTTTAATAAATTATTTGAATCCCAAACCTCATTTTTTTAGGAGGCATAATTGATCCTATCTCACTATATCCCACTTCTTCTCTACTTTTGCTCCTCTCCATAGTAATATCTAGTTTATTTTATCGATAGCTCCATCAAAATATCTAGTTTATTTAGGTATATCTAAAACCAAGGAGACATATATAGGGATAGGTTGAAGCATCAATTTGACTAAGGTGATTCTACCTTCCAAAGAGATCCACTTATTAGTCCAATTGTCCAATTTTCTTTTTATTTTGTCTATCAACCATGACCACTCCTTTTATCGTGTGGTTTTGAGTAGAACTTCTAAATCAATAATTGGAAGAGAAGATCTTCTAACACATAGAACATCCAAAATCATGGTTTCCTAATAGGCTGAGCAATGGAACAAATAATAATTTATTTTTATACATTAATCAACTATCCTATGGCTATGGAGAAAAGATTCAAAATATTTTTAAATTTGTAAGCCTCTCTCAAAGAAGCATGCCCTAACATTGTGGAGTCATATACAAATTGTATATGGGATATTAATGTCACTCTAGACACTATTATGATTTCTTGCAAAGATCTATTTGCTCTACCCTTGGAAATAATTTATCCCAAACATTTTTCTAGTATAATAAGTAGGTAACGCAAGAGAGGGTCACCCTAACTAATTTCTCTAGAAACTATAAACAAAGGGGATGCACTTCCATTGATAAGCACTATGTAGGAGACCAAAGAAGTACAACTAATCCACTCTTTCCAATCTTGTGAAAAACCAAACTAATCCAATGCCCTAAGACAAAATTTTCAATATATTTTATCATATGCCTTGGATAGGTCTAATCAAATAAACATGGATGGGGATATTTGTGCCTACATAGAATGTAAAGCCTCTTGAGGTAAGACTATCTCATCTACAATTTTCTTCCTCCCACAAAACATCCTTGCTTTGGTGAAGTTAAATTATGGATTAAAGGTTTCAATCTATCTGCAAATGTCTTTGTAATAATTTTAAGAAGTACATTACATAGTGTTATCATTCTAAAACGAACAATCTATTCTACATTCTTAGACTTAGGGATCAACACTATGTATATTTTATTAATTTCCTTGAGCATAGTTTTGGCCTTCCTTATTTACTCTACCTCCTTAAGTATATGGGATTCATATACAAACTATAGATGGGATATCAATGCCACTCTAGATGCTATTATGATTCCCTATAGAGATCTATTTGCTCTACCCTTAGAAATAATTTTTTTTCAAACATTTTGCTAGTATAATAAACAAGGCAAGAGAGGATCACCCTAAATAATGCCTCTAGAATTTGTAAACAAAGGGGATGTGTTTTCATTGATAAGCACTATGTATGATACCAAAGAAATGCAGCCTCTAATCCACTCTATCCAATATTTTGGAAAACTAAATTGATCCAACACCCTAAGAAGAAAGTTCTAAAATATTCCATCTTATGCCTTGGATAGGTCTATTCAAACAAACATGGATGAGAATATTTGTACGTAAATAAAATGTAAATCCTCTTGAGCCAAGACTATATCATCTACAATTTTCTTTCCTCCCATAAAAACTCCCTGCTCTAGTGAAATTATCTCATAGAGTAAAGGTTTCAATCTATCTACCAATATCTTTGTAATAATTTTAAGAGGTACATTACATGGTGTTGTTGGTCTGAAAACAACAATCTATTCTACATCTTGAGACCTAGGAATGAGTGCTCTATATATTTTATTAATTTCCTTTAGCATAGTTTTGGCCTTCCTTATTTTCTCTACGACTTCAAGTAGATCCTCTTTTAATAAATCCTAGAATTCTTGAAATAATTCAATGGGAAATCCATTCGGTTCATGTGCTTTCTATTTTTTCATTTTGAATACCACTTCCTATAGTTTCTTAAGAGTAACAACACCTGTCAAGAATTAATTATCTTCTTCTATATTGATAACCAAAGGAATTTCTTGTGGGACTTCTTGTTAAGCTCTTGAATCCAAAGAAGCTAATGAGAATTTTTTTTTAAAGTAATCAACGATAATAGTCTTCATACAATCCTACAAGTAAACAAATTCAATGATATTTATTTTTAAGGATGATTTGAAATCCCTTCTTCATAAAAGCTATTTATGGAAGAAAGTTGTAGTCTTGTCCCCTTCTTGTATCCATTAAATCCTAGATTTTTGCTTCCATAATAACTTTTCTCATTTCTCCCATTCCTCCAAATCAATGGCTAATTTTATTTCTATCTTGCTTAGATTCTCTAAAAGACCCATAGTGCGAATTTGCTCATTCACCTATTCAATTTGAATATACAACTTCACCTTTTTTTCTTTACATCCCAAAATTCCTGCCAATTTCGTACCTTGATTTTGCTTTTCAAATACTATAGTCTCTTGGAAAAATAGTACAATTTACTTTCAAATCTTGTCTTACCTTCCATCCACCACTATTGGACTATAGGCTTGAAAGTGCTATCCCAAAACCACATCAATGGGAATTTAAATAGAGGATAATTGCATATAGGTTTTCAAAGGTCCATTAAGACGAGCTAGTGATCCAAACCAACAATATTGAGAGATTTTTTTTGGGATGGTTTCATGCGAGAGGAGCTTGTCAAATATCATGAATCTATCTAGTCCCTCCAATATGCATGTTGATCCCCACCTCTTATTTTACCAAATCATTATACCATTTTCTACTGAAATTAATTAAATGTAGGTATCTGTTATGGTCAAGCATTAGGCTTGATCCAGCATCTAGAGTTCTAATCCCTCCCACTTTCTCCTTTAAGAAAATAATGGTGTTAAAGTCTCCTCCTAGTATAAATTATGTTGTAGGAAATTGGGCAACAAGGTAGTGTATGTGATTTCATTGCTTACTTTTTCCTCTATAAATATGGATGCATAAATATCAATACATAAAATACTTTGATATGATTACCTTGCTTGAACTAGAAGAGCAAGAATTCTCCAAATTTCTATAGCTAAGTGAACCAAAAGCCCCTTTGGATCCCATAGATAAGAGAAGTCTGTTGATGCACCTTTGGAACTAAGAGAGTCCAATTTTCCTATAGGCCATCTTTTCTTTGCCAATATCTCCATTTCTTCCACTAACACTTTAGTCTCTTGAAGGAAGACTAATTGTGGTTTTTTTACTTGAATCATCCTTTGAATTTTATTGTGTTTGAAGGAGATTCCTTTAAGTTCTCTGAAATTCCATAAAATAATTAAAATAATTCTAATTAACAATGGGGATTGAAGATATTTGTAAGAGGAGTAAGATTACCTTTAGCAATCAATTTTTCTGCTTCCTTAATAATGTAGTGATGGTTTGATATCCTCCCTACCTTATTATTAGCATCCAGTTTTATTCTTTAACTATTTTCCTATCTTATCCTAAATGAATCTTGGATGGAATCCAACCCTAGGGTGTGTGAATAAACTACCAATACATTGTTGGAAGGAATTTAAGGTTCCCTAAAATCCTCTAGGTCCTATTGGCTTTTATCACTTGATTGGCTCTTATCATCACTTTTTCCTCTATTTTATTTTTTTTGGTAGCCTTTGGGCTATTGACTAGTTTTTGATTGCTTAATAATTTATTTTTCCCCTATGGTCAAGGTGGATTTTACTATTTCCTCCTTATTTGAACCACTAGTTCTTTCTAGAATTTGTGTCTCCAATATTTTTGTCTCTATTGAGTCATCCTCCTCATCAACCATGTCTTTGTAGGGATATTAGTAAAAATATTATTTTTTGTTACAATATCCTTGTTAGTCATTTTTTTCCTTTGAGTTTATCTCCTCTTAGGCTTTTGGAAGCTCTCTGAACAAACCTCCTCCTTTCTTGGTTTTGGAATTGTATGATATCATTCCATTGCCAAATGACCATACTCATGGGATATTATACATAGAAAATGAATGTTTTCATAGTCTACTTATTGTTCCCATGTCTTCTCCCCCACTTGTAGTCTAATTGTTTTGGAAAATGGTTTATGAAAGTCAATTAGAACACACAAGTGAGCATAAATGGTTTACTCAAACATGTATGTACCATCTACCACCATCATAAAGGTACCCAATGTATTTTTGATAGTTGTAATAACATTGGGATTCCAAAATTCTATAGGTAATATTAATAGCCTAACCCTTATATTGAGTGGAAATTTTACCCAATCGTAAAACAACCATCACACTTAGGATTTTGATCACAAAACTCTCTCTTGCAAAAAAATATGAAATTTCTCGAAGTTCCTTCTACTTAATGCGTTCTTGTAATCTTGTTGAGATATATCAAGTGAGTGCTAGGAATACCTTAGTGATTTGCAAGTAACTGTAAACAAGGGGTCTGCATTGGTGTTATTTTATTGAGCTATGCTATTAATTGTTCATGAAACTTAAAATAAAATAAACTGTAATTGGCCCTCATATGACCACGATGGAAAGCCTTAGTTCCTTTTATATTGGAGGATTTTAGGTAGATTTTATCTTCTCTTGTTAAGCAAATTCTATATTAGTTTTACCTTCCTTAAATCTTACTTTTAACTATGAAAATAGAAGATTAAAATCTCTCTAAATATGAATCTGAAATGAAATTTAGATTCAATTAATTGTTGCTTGGTAAATGAAAAGAAAATAAAAATGCAAAACTAATTATAAAAAAGCCTTTGAAAATTCAAATAAATAACCTTATATGAAATTAATTTTCATGAAGATAAGTTGATTTATTGCTTTGAAAATAATGGCCTATTGAATGCCATATAAATTACCCCCTTAATGAAATTGATTTTCATAAGGGGAAGTCAATTTATTGTCGGAAAAATAAAATATAAAGCTTGAAAAGTGAACTTATGTCAAATATGAAATTATAAAATGCTTGAAAAATTGCAACTTTAAAATTTTTATAAATTTAGACCGGCTTCAAAATGACTTCAAAATTGCATAAGATGAAATATTGAAGCTCGTTCTAAGGACCCATGCATTTATGTTTGAATTTTTAATTTTTTTCGATTTTTATTTTAATTGTCCAAGTTTAAAAACAATTTTAAAAATAAGGGTTAGAAAAATAAAAAAATTAAATAAAAGAAGTGCTACAACTCAGAATTTCTCCACAGAATCTGCAAGCATTAGTATTATGCATAAAAAACCAGCATTAGTGTGACCCAAATTCACACAATCAAACAACTAATGTGGTGCAATATTCTAAGGAAATGGTGCAATAATACCAAAAATAAAACCAAGTCAACCATTAACATGCATTAAAACTTGGAGTATCTCCAATATATTGCAAAAAAAAAGTCTTCAATATCACACATACAAGTGCACCAAACCATGCCCAAAATTGGTATCATATGGAGAAAACTGGTCCAATGGTGTGGCTTTCTTCCAAGAAAAATCCAGCCTCCATTTTGTGTTTCTCTGTTGTATTTGAAACTTCATTGAAAACCTTTTGTTGCCTTCTTCGTTGGAACACTATTCATTTCACCATGCATTTGATTTCTGATTATTCACTTTACCAACCCATTTGTTTTCCAATGGAACGTTCACTTTCTTCTTGCCTAGGCTTGCTATGGTAATTGATATAATGGTCTGAAAAGAAACGAAATAAAACTCTTTCACAATGCCCTTAAAAATACACTCATTTATTATTTGTTGATGAGCTACAAATTGACGCTTCTTGACACACCTAATATGGGCTTGTCCTTACATGCCCAAAAGTATTGACTCCTCTACAAATACTTGCGATCAAGGACTTTGGTTTCGAGTTTTAGATTAGGTGCTCCATCCTTCAACAACATTCATTCCTAAATGATGTCGCTTGCAATAGTAATGTCATATTTGGAGATGCCCACAATGTCCACGCAGTTCGATTAAATTGTATGCATATCCACTGCCTTGTCAACATACATGCAATTGATCTTCTTTGTCATAGTTCACATCTTTTTCTAAATCTCACAATTTTAGGATGTATCCTGATGCTAAATATAACTCATCCATCCCTCATGATCTTCGTTTACCGATTGCTATAATGGGTCCACCAATCTCTCCTATGTCATGTCACTCTTAGCGTTCACATTGTCTTTACCATTCTGAAGCCTAACATTTTGGTCACTATGAATGACCGCCTACATTGCTGGTGTAATCCTCGATACAGTCATCAGGAGTCACTACATAATTGAAGCATACCTCGCTATGCTATCGGTATATTTGACATTTCTATCGTGTATCAGGGAGTTTTTCTAGCTCATTCTCCTTATCATCATTCAATTACATGCCTTGGATCCATCATCATCACCTAGATCAAACACCTTCAACCTCATCTAATGTGGCAAAAGTCTATATTCTTTTTTACATCAGGTAATTTCATCCGCGGTTCCACCCTTGTCAACGAAATCACATTACACCAAGTTGTTTCTGGATCAATATACTGAAGCTTTAGGATCCAATACAAAAATATCCCGCTATACGCTTTTGAAGTTCTACACTATGATGACATTGTGATTTACATTTATCCGTACTCATCTATTTGTGTCTGTCTTCATAATACCCATTCAGCCTCTCTGCCAATTCTTCTTGTATATTTAGCTCTCACCAATTTGCCCATGAATACATGGTATATTTTTACCATGGAAGACACCCACGAGACCATTGTTTGTCTTCCAATAATGAGATCCATTGTTTACCATTGAAATTACAAATAGGGTCCCACTATGAGCTTTTGCTCCATGCGCCAATGTTGAATAATTTCAATCTTACTGATATCGGATCCCATTCATGTTGCTCGCACCATCGCTATTTGATGGATTGTGCACTGTGTCACCTCCATGTTCGTTGAGCAATAAAAGGGCTGCCAGTATTACCTATTTTTTTGCTTCAAAACATAGCATCCACCTAAAAGGTTTTGGTATATCTTTATATCCATCCATCACGGCCGTAGTATTCACCAACAAGATCATGTTGAAACTCATTTTAGACCTCTTAATTCTTTCGAACACAACGTCGCATGTCCCTTTTCTGTCCCTTTTCTATGTTATCTACTGTCGCTCTCTACCGACATGTATCCAGGTTGTTCACTCTGTTGTCTATGTGGCTACAAATCTACCCTCAAGTGTATCATCCACGTAGATGCATATCGATGGTAACAAAGATCGATCCCTGCATCACTACCCAGTCATATAATGAATTATTCCTCCAGCATGGTTTACTCTGGTGCTTCGCTTCATCCTACTGACTATGTTTTCGTGGTAATTGGTAGACCTCACCATTTGTAACATCGCTCGAATTCGACCAATGCTCGGCCATGGACCTATCATCATTGTCATCAACCGCATCCTAGTCATCCATAGTGTCTATGGCTATCCATGTCTATCTTTTGCTACATTACTGGAGTCAAAATTTGGGCCTTCATGTGCCCCATCGTTAGCTTTTGCATCTGTCATGAGGAGCTATCCCTTTATAGCTTAGATTTGCGTCAAACAAAAATATGCAGTAGTGAACAATAGCTACATAATAATAAAACCTACTAGCCTCACCTTTCAAACGTTGACCTATCATAGGGCTTAATTGATTATCATATAAACTTACCATATGAGCCTAGAGTCCTTATTTGGCTTAAGGACCGGATTAAAATAAGTAAAACAAAATATCCCGCTGCTATTAATGAATTTGCACTTTAGACTTCATTAAAATGAAATGGTTTTTTATTTTATATATATATTTTTTTAATTTTTCATTATTATATATATTTTTATTATTTTAATTTTAAATTTTATTTGATATATATATAATTTATTTATTTATTTATATATTAAAATATAGAACAATTAATTTATTAAAATTCAAAAATAAAAATGAATCATTAAACCTAGACATTAACATCTAAAACAAAAATTTAAATCTACTAACTCGATCCGAAAATACTAATAAAAAAAATGCTAAACACTCCAAATATAAATAAATGAAAACACTAACAAATACTAGACCTTGGACACATTCGAGGACTACCAAGACCATGGGTAAGGACTCATGGTGATTGACACTCAAGGAACACCAAAAGCTCCTTAAAACAAGAGATATCAAGTGGGTCCCCAAGTTTTGGGGCTAGTTGTGTGATAGTCACAACAAATGGTGACTCTACTGGGAAATGCTCTTGAGCATTTCGGGTGAAGAACCCAATCTGAAATGAGAACACAAAATATCAACGAAATAACAATTATTTAGTGATGTCCCAAGAAGGTGGGGGTAGATAGCTTCGAATAAAAACAACTAATCCATCTACCTTTGCTTAGTGTGTGACAAAGTGATTCATTTTTGCACCTCTGAAAACCTTTCGAATTCCATCATCTGGTTTACATTTAGGCTATGAAGCACGACTCATAAAAATAAAACTTTTACAGATAGAGCCCTACTTCTAGTCAAACATCTATAGCCCCGATAGGGTTTATCTAACTCACCCTTGTGTTTGCTTAATACTTTACAAAGTCTTTCCTTATAAACGAGCTATGTCTAGATAGAGCCCTACTGTCGATCAGGCATCTATAGCCCTGGTAGAGTTTATCTAGACTTTGTGATTGATTTGATCAAGCTTTTCAATGCTCATTTTTTTTTTTTATAGCTTTGCAATAATTTATGTATCACTAGGGTTAGGAAGCATAGAGATAGAGCGTGTTGAATTTTTGCCTTAATTTGCAAATCAAGATAACTTCATCCTTCAGGACTTCCAAAAATACCCTTTAATATGTGAGTTACATGTGGAGCTTTAGCGAAATATTTCATTGTTCCACTCTCCACCATTTTAGTCCCAAAATATGAGCATGATCACAAAATAATTCATCCCCCTTTTCTCAGGTTCACCTACTTTCATATTAGGTGTTCCAACCTACTTAACAAAGGAACACAAAAAATGATCAAGAGGCCATTAGTAGCGACCACGAAACATCACCTCAAAACAAAGGAACAACCCAAAACACAAGAACTAAAAACACAAACCAAACTCTAACCTAATGCAAACTAACAAGAAAGCAAACACACAACTTGTCAAACCAAAAAGCACAAAAACCAAAACTATATACAAAAATATACATATGGTACAAGATGGTGCAAAATTTTGAGCCATCACTTCCCTGGATCCCAAACATGATTAGCACATTTCAAAAGATATATAACATGATACGCATGCCAAGATTTATGAAAATCCAACCAAAGTAAGATTAGGCCAAATAATACAACAATTTTCATCTTGCCTCTCTCACCCCACCAATTTGATTTAGTTCCATTAGCAATCCCATAAGTGAGCTTCAAATCATTAAATTGATTAGACAATAATTGATTTTCAATTCTTTCTTATCTATTCCTTAAAATGTCAATTTCACAATTCAATTCATGATTTAGAATTAGGCTTTCCTTTTCAAATATGAGGTCTTGCAAGTAGGAGCCTATTTCTAAAAATTTCAAAGCCAAGTTATTTTCCATGTTTGTAGGCCAATCAAACTTATGTAACAATTTGCAAGCATCTAGGATATCTACTAAATGAGCATCATTATAAGTTTTTATCCTAGATTCAATTATTAATTGTTTATGAATTTGATTTAACACTTCAAGCACATCAACTTCTTTTTCATTCAACAAAGCAATATTATTAGGGGTGTGAGGAGAAATTAACTCAAATTATTTATCAACCACAAATGACATTTCATCATTGATAGCATTTGAATCCAACAACCAATTAGACACACCTTCACCTGGAGTTCGAATGTTGGAACACAAAAGGTGAGATTTTACCTTTGGTACATTTCCATTTACCAATACTTGGAGAGGATTTGTAACTTTTTCTTCTTCCTCATGACTTTCATCATCATCAAGCACCTATTCAAAAATACCAAATTTAGGTACCCAATCAAACATATGCCCATATTTTTCAAAACAAGAACCTAGCTTCTCAAGATATGTGTCACATAACACCTTTCCATGATCAATGGATTGAGTTGTTTCAAAATCCACATTTTCATTAGGATCATCAATAATATCAAACCCAAACCACTCAGGTTCTAGAATTTCCTCATTTTGAGGTGGCATAGACATTGTAGAGCCAATAGGTGGATCAAGATTTTTAATTTCTTGCCTCTCAAAGGGGACCAAAGCAAGTGGTTCTCCTTCTTTATCCATGGTAGTAGAATCATTATCATTTTCCAACACTTGATGAGATTCCAACCCTTCTTCCAAAACATTCTTAGATTGTACAAGATTTGTAATATCCTCATGCAAGAAAGTAATTGTATTATCCTGCATATCAATTGGCACAAAAATGTTCATTAGAAGGTTTGGAGTGAGCATATTCTTCCCACTTCTTCCAAGAATCATAGTAATCATCTTCCAAAATCAAGTGGTGACACTCAACTACTTCTTCAACATCTTCCAATTCATCAACGTGTTTCTCATCAAATTCACCTTCACCTTCCTTAGATGGTTCAATTATTTCCAAAAGTGGGCTACTCTTTGTATTCAAGCTTGTAAGATCACAATTTGTATTTGTAACCCAAAATTCAATTTTATCACAATTTGGAAGGTGTGGGTTTTCTTGACCATCAGTTTCAACAATCTCATCCAAAGTGTTTTTCGAGAACAAGTGGTGAAATTTTGTTATGTCTTTGAATTCATTTATTGGTTCTCTTTCAACCTCATTTTCAACCACTTTTGATGGCTTAGGGGTTTCTATAATGGGATCAATTTTTGCATTCTTCTTTCTATGATCATCCCAATCCTCCTTTGTGAATAATGATTCTAAACCCTTTCTTTCCCAAACATAAGGGTCATCATTTGGTTCCAATTCCTTGTTAACCATCCATAGTATTTCTTCCTCAGAATATTCAATACAATCATGTGAATTCACACCCAAGTTTTTCGTATTCTGCATATCCAATGAAATAGAAGTTTCATCATTAGGGGTAACCAATAATTCTACACATTTCTTCCAATAATTATCATCTAGACCCATGAGATGAAATTCTATTTCATCTTCCTCATAATCTTCAGATTCTTCAAGAAACTCCTCTTCGAATTCTCCTTCAATCATTTTTGGTGGTTCAAGGGTTTCTATGGTGGAATCCATACTTGCATTCAGATTGGCGTGGTCACCATAATCCTCATTTGTAAACAATGACTCTAGGTCATAGCTTGGCTCATGTTGGCTCTCTTGATCATTGTAATGATTGTCTTCTAGAAACAAGTGGTGAAACTCTATCATGCTTTCTGTATCATCTTCAAATTCATCCATTGATTCCTTTTCAACTTCCATTTCACTCTTTTTGAGATTATCCCAATCCTCTTGTGTAAATAAAGACTCCAATCCCTTTATCTCTAAAGGCTCATACATTTTCAACTTTGAGTCAATCTCTAAATCTTGATGGGCTTGTTCACCACAATCCTCATTGGTGGGTATTGAATTTGCAACTTGCACCTCCTCTTGGATGATATCTAAGGTGGTTATGAAATTTGGACATTCAACTTCATCCCATTGATCATTCACCTTAGGTATTATTTGATTCAAGGGTGCTAGATTGGATGGTTGGTATTGGTTGGAATCCATACCTCCTAAAGAATGGTTCATCATGGGAGGAGGTTGTTCCTCAACCTGACTCATGGGTGGTGTCTGATTGTGAGCCTTAGGGTTAAGCAATGATGATTGATCCATCTCATCCCTTTTCGAAATACACCATTGTTCTACTATTATTGCGGCCTCGTAGACTCTAGGCACGGATGGATCTTCAATATTTTCCCCTAGAAATGTAGCAAGTATGGGGTCTATGGCTCCCATGTATACCTCAATGGCTTCTTCTTCCGAGATGATGTAATGGGTATACATTTTGATATACAACCTATGGAACCTATCATTGAATTGGCTCATGGACTCATTAGGCTCCTTACAGATAGTAACAAACTGATTCTTTATCACAACTGGATCAACTAGTTTTTCAAAATGGTTGATAAATGTTTCTTGTAGTTGAGCCCAAGAAGTGATAGTACTTTGAGGTAAGTGGATGTACCAATCAAATGCAACCTCATCCAATGTGTATGAAAATAACCTACAAGGAAAATCTGCATGCATAATTCACAAATGAATTAACATGTCCTTGTATCTCTGAATATGTTCCTTAGCTTGATCCACATCATGCCTAAATTGAGGTAAATAATCTTCTACACCTTTAGGGATTTGATGGGTAGGTTTGTTTAAATGGCTATAATAATCCCCTATCCAAGATGCAATTTATGCCTTGTTGGAGTAAACATTGCCATTAGTGAACCTTAAAGAATACAACTTTAGTACCAAATTTGTTAGTCAAAGAAATATCCTGCAAAGAAGCATGAAATGACTAACAATTTTCAAATGTTTAACATATAGATCATCATGTTTATCAACCAAAAGATATGCATCAATTAAACCATGACATTAAAGAACATTCTCCAATTTGTAAAAGGTTAGCATCAATGCATCATCAATTAGAAAATTTTTCAAATCAATGAATGTGATCAACAAAATCTTGTTAGTCAAGACCAATGCTTTCAAATAAATATTTCAAGTAAACATGAACAATTTAGCATCTAAATAGCAATAAAGTAAACCAATTCAAGCCCTCCTTCTAGCACCAAAATGTTGAGTGGTAATTTTTCCCAATTGCAAAACCACACTCACACTTAGGATTTTGATCACAAAACCCTCTCTTGCAAAGAAATATGAAATTTCTCCAAGGTTCCTTTTACTTATGTGTGCTTGTAATCTTGTGAAGATATATCAAGTGAGTGCTAGGAATACCTTAGTGATTTGCAAGTAATTATTAACAAGGGGTCTGTGTTGGTGTTATTTTATTGTGCTATGCTATTAATTGTTCATGAAACTTAAAAGAAATGAAAATGTGAATTGGCCCTCATATGACCATGATGTAAAGCCTTAGTTCATTTTATCTTGGAGGATTTTAGGTAGATTTTATCTTCTTTTGGTTAAGCAGATTTTAGATAAGTTTTATCTTCCTTAAACCTTGCTTTGAACATGAAAATAGAATATTAAAATCTATCTAAATGTGAATGTGAAATGAATATTGGATTCATTTAATTATTGTTTGGTGAATGAAAAGAAAATAAATATGCAAAACTAATTATAAAATGTAGAAGCCTTTGAAAAGTCAAATAAATAACCCTCTTCTATGAAATTAATTTTCATGAAGATAAGTTGATTTATTGCTTTGAAAATAATGGCCTATTGAATGCCATATAAATTACCCCCTTTAATGAAATTGATTTTCATAAAGGGAAGTCAATTTATTGCTGGAAAAATGAAATATAAAGCTTGAAAAGTGAACTTATGTCAAATCTGAAATTATAAAATGCCTAAAAAACTGCAACTTTAAATAATTTTTATAAATTTAGATTGGCTTCAAAATGACTTCAAAATTGCATAAGATGAAATATTGAAGTTCATTCTAGGACCATGCATTTATTTTTGAAGTTTTAATTTTTTTCAATTTTTATTTTAATTGTCAAAGTTTAAAAAAAATCTGCAAAAAGAAGGGTTAGAAAAATAAAATATAAAATAAAATAAAATAAATGAAATAAAAGAAGTGTTGCAACTCAGAATTTCTCCACAGACCCTGCAAGCATTAGTATTCTGCACAAAAACCAGCATTAGTGTGACCCGAATTCATGCAATCAAACAACTAATGCGGTGCAATCTTCTAAGGAAATGGTGCAATATACAAAATAAAACCAAGTCAACCATTAACATGCATTAAAACTTGAAGTATCTCCAATATATTGGAAAAAAAAAGTCCTCAACATCACACATACAAGTGCAAAAACCCATGCCCAAAATTAATTTCACGTAGGAAAACTGGTCCAACTGTGTGACTTTCTTAAATAAAATAAAAAATTAAATCTAGCCTCCCTTCTATGTTTCTTTGCTATATTTAAATCCCCTTTGAAAACCTCTTGTTGCCTTCCTCGTTGGAACGCTATTCATTTCACCATCCGTTTGATTTCTGATTCTTCACTTTACCAACCCATCCGTTTTCCAATGTAACGTTCACTTTCTTCTTGCCTAGGCTTGCTATGGTAATTGATATAATGGTCTGAAAAGAAACGGAATGAAACTATACGCTCGTTTATTATTTGATGATGAGCTACAGATTGACGCAACTTGACACACCTAATATGGGCTTCTCCTTACGTGCCCAAAAGGTCAGTAACTTCGGTTTCGAGTTTTAGATTACGTGCTTCATCCTTCGACAACTTCCTTTCCTGAATGATGTCGCCTGCAGCAGTAGCGTCATGTTTGGAGACGCACACAACGTCCACGCGGCTCATTACACTGTATGTATAGCTTAATCGATTATCATATAAACTTACCATATGAGCCTAGAGTCCTTATTTGGCTTAAGGACCGGATTAAAATAAATAAAACACAATATCCCGCTGCTATTAATGAATCTGCACTTTAGATAAATGGTTTTTTATTTTTTATATATGTTTTTTAATTTTTCATTATTATATATTTTTTATTATTTTAATTTTATATTTGATTTTATAAATATATATATATATATTATTTATATATTAAAATATGGAACAATTAATTTTAAAAAATTTCATCTATTAAAATTCAAAAATAAAAATGAATCATTAAACCTAGACATTAACATCTAAAACAAAATTTAAATCTTAATAACAAAAACGCTAAACACTCTAAATATAAATAAACAAAAACACTAACAAAGACAAGACCTTACCAAAACCATGGGTCCGGACCCATGGTGATTGACACTCAAGGAACACCAAAAAGCTCCCTAAAATAAGAAACATCACGTTGGGTCTCCAAGCTTTGGGTTAGCTGTGCGAGAAGAACCATGACTCGCCTTGAAATCTTCTCTGTCTTCCTCATTAACAAAGATGACAAAAAAAAAAATATCCATTAAAATAAGCTATTTGGTATTCCCTTTTTGTTCGCCATATGTTCATATCTTAAAAGCTAACAATTAGGATCTCAAGACCATAAACCTCTACATATCAATCTTCTTTTCTCCATAGCAATAATACTATCTTGAATATATTCCCTCTCAAGACTCACTATTAAATATTCATTCATAACCTTCATATAACCCTTCTTCATTTTCATTTTCTTAAGATCTCTTTTAAACATTCTCAGAAATCTTGACAACATTACTACCACATTTCCCCCTGTCCCATTCCAACTATATTCCACAAAAAAAAAAAAAAATCTCCCTCAACTCCCTTTTCGTGGTAGACACCACTTTGGATTGCCTTTTAAGGGCCTCTTGTTGTTCGTCCAACCTCAAAGGATTATGTTTTTCCACACCTAGTGCCTGCCATTTGTGTTCCTTCCAATAAAAATTATGTTATCGCTGATTCAATTCGGATGTATGTTTTCACAATTTTGCACCCGTTTTATACCACTTTTAACCCAGAAACCCTTGATTTACACTGCTTTCCCCTTAAAACCTTCTATTTATATCATTTTTCTTTGAAAAAAAAAATAGGTTGAAAGTAATGGATTAAGCTAAGAAATCCACATACCTGAAGACTCATGCCTGAGTGTTAAGAAATCTTATAACATTGTGATGTGTCTTAATTATAAGAGAAAACTATGAAATGAGTTTGTGGCAAAAGCAACCGCTACATCTTTTCATTTAGGCCCACACACGAAATTGAAAATATCAATCAAATAAGAAACCATCGAAGTCATCATGCTCTTCTCTTCCTAGAAAATATTTAGTTTGTGTTTGTGTTGCAAGATGTCATAAAAAAATCAAATTACACAGTGAAGATGTTGAAAAGAATTTTAAAATTCTATATAAAATTTTAAGTTGATGCATGTGGATAAGAGTTGTACTTATTTTAAGATGATGTACTTAAGCCAGTTTCCTTTTCTTCGTAGTACATAAAGAAAATTCTTTCTTCAGTCAAACATGGCGGCTATTCGCTTTCTGTTCCAAGGTAAAAAGGGTTCGGGTTTCATTCTTTATTTCAAACCAGCGTTCACATATTCTTCGTAAGAAATTTCTTTTCAGATTGAGAATAGCGATGGATACAGTTTTTTGTCGATTTCAACAGCAAGGCGGCTTGTAATGTATGAAATCAACATTTTAAAATGCAAAGTTGTAACAGCAGGGCGGCTTGTAATGTATGAAGTCAACATTTTAAAATGCAAAGTTGCGGACTAATCGACTGAACTACGAAATATAACGGGAAATTTCACGCCTCCGTCCAACTGCGCTTCGAACTTGGGCAAAGTCGGAGTGCGCTTCGAACTTGGGCAAAGTCGGACTGCGCTCGCGCAGTCGGGGATCCCGGTAAAAGTTTGACTTGACGTCGCACGTGCCTTTTGACAGATGTGACGTCTAACAGATCCGATCGTCGTAGAAGTTAATGTTAGTTCGGCGATTGGTCAGAAACCCTAGTTGTGGGTTTGTCAGAACCTATCAAAGGACAACCCCAATCTTCCTCTCCTCGCGGCTATATAAGGCAGTTCGGGTCTTCAGACAAGAGTGTGGAAGTCGAGAGCGGGAGGAAATTTGGAGAAACAGCAGAGTAGGAGACGAGATCATTTCAGTGAGTAGTGTGGCTCATATGTTTAATGTCCGAGCAACAAACTCGACATTTGTTTTCCGTCTCAGTTTATCCTGCAACTTTAGTCTGCAGATGTTAGTTTTCCTTAGTTGAGGACTTTTGTAACCCTCGTCTTTTATGAATAAAATTCGTTGTTGTTTTAAGACATCTGTAGGGTTTGCAGTTATCTCTGTGTGCTAAAATTTATTGTTGTTCTCTCTACAAATCGCCGCAGAGCGATTTCTTTCGAGTTCTATAAGTTTGAGCTCAGATCCGAGACATTGCTCTCAGTTTCGGTGTTTCTCTCCTCCCAGCCAAGCAAGCCATCGTCGTAGCCGCACAAGCCTCCGGACAACAAAAGTTCGCAAGGCAAAATTTTTGGCTAAGTCTGGAGCTGTCCACCCGACTGCGCAGCGAAGTCGGACTTTGCTGCTATTGACCAGCGCAGTCGGGTGTTGACCAACCGCTCCCCAGAAATTTGGCTAAGTCTGGAGCTGTCCTGACTTCGCAGCGAAGCCGGACTTCGCTGCCTTTGACCAGCACAGTCGGGCATTGACCAAGTGCTTCCCGGACTTAGCAGTTTTGCGTGCACAACCCGACTACACACCTCAGTCCGTGCGCAACCCGAACTGCGCACAAGTCCCTGTGCGCAACCCAACTGCACAAACTTCGCATGCGCAACCCGATTGTGCAAGCTTCGCTTGCGCAGCCCGATTGCGTAGTTGTCGAAAGCGTAGCCCATCTTCGACTGCGCAATCCGACTTCGAGCCCTTCCCTCCTTCGCCCTGCGCTCTTCGCCCTTCGCACTTTGCTGCCTCTCCCGACTTCGGCAAATTAAAATTAAAATCTTCAAATTGGAATCAAAGTCACTGATCCCTTGACGCGGAGACCGCTTTCCTTGACGCGGAGACCAAAGCAGAATGGCTTCCAGTAGCAACAACTTGCAGTTGCAGAGCCCGCGCTTCAATGGGAAGAATTACGATTACTGGAGCACCCAGATGAAGATCCTGTTCGGATCTCAGGAGTTGTGGGAGTTAGTCGAGAACGGATACCAAGAACTAGCAGATGCAAAGATCATCGGCCGCCCTCTCTCAAGCGGGACAAGGACCTATTGAAAGAGAACACGAAGGACCAGAAGGCCCTCTTCTACATCATGCAAGTGGTCGAGGAGTCCATCTTCCCGCGGATAGCATCAGCCACCAAGGCGAAGCAAGCCTGGGAGATTCTTGCCAGCTCGTACCAAGGCACCAATAAGGTAAAGTTGGTGAAACTACAGATGCTCAGGAGGGAGTTTGAAAATCTGCAAATGAGTGAGTCCGAGCCCATGAGTGATTTCTTCATCCGGACGACGGACATTATCAACCAGATGCGGTTGAACGGAGAAATTGTGCAGAGCCAGAGAATCGTGGAGAAAATTCTCAGAAGTCTGTCTGCCAAGTTTGACTCGGTTGTGATAGCAATCAAAGAGTCGAGGGATCTAACAACCCTCTCGACAGACGAGCTCATGGGTTCGTTGCAGACACATCAACAGAGGCTGAGTCGTTCGTCTCAGACCTCTTTGGAGCAAGCATTCAAGGCTCAGGTCTCATTCCGAGACAACGGCAGACAAGATTCCCACCATGGCGCCTCTAGTTCTCACGGAGGAAGAGGCAGAGGCAGGCGTGGGAAAGACAACAAACAAGGAGGACGGTCAAACCCTAGCAAAGGAGAGACCAACTATAATTTCCATCAGCAAGGTGGAAGAGGCAGTTCAAAAAATCAGCAAGCTGGATCTGGTCAGAAGGACATGTCAAGGGTCAAGTGCTATTTTTGCAAGAAGTTCGGCCATTACATCTCACAGTGCAGAAAAAGAATGGCCAAGGAGAACCAACAGCAGGCCCATTACACGGATGAAACTGAAAATGCGGCAGGAGGAAATGTGTTGTTGACTTGCAACATTGAGGAGTGCCAGAAGAATGTCTGGTATTTAGACAGTGGATGCAGCAATCACATGACGGGGAACAAGGAGAAGTTCTCCCAACTGGATGAAACAGTCCAGTCTCAGGTGAAGATGGGGAACAACAACAAGGTTCCCATAATGGGGAAAGAAAAGATCCTCATCCGCACTAGGCACGGCGAACGAAAGCAGATCTGTGACGTCTACTATGTGTCTGGGCTGAAGCACAACCTGCTGAGCATTGGACAACTCGTGCAGAAGGGACATACGGTCCAGTTCAAAGATGGAACTTGCACCATCAGAGACAAGTCGCATGGGCAGATTGCTACAGTGTCCATAACGAAGAATAAAATGTTTCCGTTGCAGATTCAGAACGAATCATTGATGTCTCTGAGTGCAGTTGTGAAAGATGCTACCTCGCTGTGGCATCTCAGATTTGGTCACCTGAACTTCAGTGGCCTAAATCAACTGCACAAGAAGCGAGATGGTGAAGGGTTTACCCTTGATAGAGCAACAAAATCAAGTTTGTGAGGGTTGCTTAGTCGGCAAACAACATAGGGATTCGTTCCCTTTCGGTCAGTCTTGGAGAGCATCACAACCATTGGAGTTGGTGCACTCAGACATTTGTGGTCCGATGCAGACCAGCACGTTTGCCGACAACAAATACTTCTTAACGTTCATAGATGACTTCAGCCGGAAGACTTGGATCTATGCCATCAAGATCAAGTCGAAAGCATTTGCCAAATTCAAGGAGTTCAAGGCTCTGGTGGAGAAACAGAGCGGATATCGGATCAAGACTCTCAGGACAGATGGCGGAGGTGAATACATCTCCAATGAATTCCATAACTACTACAAGCAGCACAGAATTCGAAGGTAGTTCACTGCCAGATATACGCCACAGTAGAACGGCATAGCTGAGAGGAAGAACCGGACCATCATGGAGATGACACGAAGCATGATGAAGGCAAAGGGATTGTCGTACGAATTTTGGGCAGAGGCTGTAACATGTGCAGTCTACCTGCTGAAAAGATGTCCCACCAAAAGCGTGAAGGACAAAATCCCTCAAGAGGCCTGGAGAGGTGTGAAGCCAAGTGTGGCTCACTTGCGTGTGTTCGGGTGCATTGCATATGCACATGTTCTAGAAGAGAAGCGGTAGAAGTTGGATGATAGAGCTGAGAAGTGCATTTTCACAAGGTACAGTGAGCAGGCGAAGGCATATAGGCTGTACAACCCTGTGACGAAGAAGCTCATCATCAGCCGTGATGTGAAGTTTCTTGAATATGAAGCCTGGAACTGGAAGTCGGAGACTGGCCAATCAGAGCCAGTAGTGGTAGAGTTTGTTGACTTGGAAGAAGGAAGTGTGCAGCCACCTGCAACCTCCAGCAACAGCAACGGTGCCAGCAATAGAACATCCACTCCATCTCGGTCGCCTCCATGTAAAAGTAGAATCTAGAACCTGGTGACGCCAGCGAAGACAAGGAGCTTGCAAGAAATCTACGAGGCAACCCAAACCCACGTAGATGAAGAGTACTCTGACTTTGCATTCTTTACTGAAGTTGATCTATTAGAGTTCGAAGACGCAAGTCAGAATTAGAAGTGGGTGCAGGGGATGGACGAGGAGATTGAAGCCATTGAAAAGAATGATACATGGCAACTGACAGATCTTCCAGTAGGGAAGAAGACCATTGGGGTCAAGTGGGTGTATAAGACAAAGTTAAACGCCCAAGGAGACGTTGACAAGCATAAGGCCAGACTGATGGCGAAGGGTTACAAGCATAAGTCAGGCATCGATTACCATGAGGTTTATGCACTCGTAGCCCGACTTGACACAGTCAGGATGATCCTGGCATTGGCAGCCCAACAGGGTTGGAAGATGTACCAGATGGATGTCAAGTCAACCTTCCTCAACGGAGTGTTGGAGGAAGAGGTCTACATAGACCAACCACCAGGTTACGAAATTGAAGGCCAGGAGGGCAAAGTTCTAAAGCTGAAAAAGGCCCTGTACGGTTTGAAGTAGGCGCCCCGAGCTTGGTACAGTCGGATTGACAGTTATTTTCAGCAAAATGGGTTTGTAAAATGCCCATATGAGCACACCCTGTACATGAAGACAAATGAAGCAAGTGAGCTCATTATCGTTTGTCTGTATGTGGACGATTTGATTTATATTGGCAACAACAATGTCCTGTTCGACCAGTTCAGAACAGCCATGAAGAAGGAGTTCGAGATGACGGACTTAGGGTTGATGAAGTATTTTCTCGGCATTGAAGTTGACCAATCGGCAGATGGCATCTTCATTTCTCAGGGCAAGTATGCGAAGGATGTCCCGAAGCGGTTCAAGATGGAGGACAACAAACCTGCCATCACACCCGTAGCCTCGGGTTTGAAGTCGAGCAAGCTGGATTCAGGGAGGAATATAGATCCAACCTTGTTCAAGAGGCTAGTTGGCAGTCTGATGTATTTGATTGCAACTCGGCCAGATCTGATGTTCAGAGTCAGTCTGATTAGTCGTTTTATGGAGACTCCAAATGACACGCATTAGCAAGTAGGCAAGAGGATCTTACGCTATGTCAACGGGACGCGGAACAATGGCCTATTTTACGCCAGACAGGACCAATTAGAACTGGTGGGCTTCACAGACAATGACTGGGCTGGTAGCACCGACGATCGGAAGAGCACCTTCGGGTACGCTCTCCATCTCGGATCAGGGGCAGTCTCATGGATGTCCAAGAAGCAACCCATCGTTGCGTTGTCAACAGTTGAAGCAGAATATGTCGCTGCCACGTCAGCCGCATGCCAAGCAGTTTGGCTACGAAGAGTTTTGAGTGAACTGAACTATCCTCCGAAAGGCACGACAACAATTTTTTGTGATAACAATTCGGTCATTGCACTATCAAAGGATCCCATGTTCCATGGCCGGACGAAGCACATCGATATTCGTTATCACTTGATCAGAGAGTTGGTGAAGTCTAGAGAAATTCAATTGCAGTTTTGCAGATCCAAGGAGTAGTTGGCAGATATTCTCACGAAGCCTTTGAAGGAGGAAGACTTCAGCAGATTGTGACAACAGCTTGGAGTCAAAGCGCTCGTGAAATCAGGCTTAAAGGAGGGTGTTAGAAATATTAATCCAGATTTCACGCCTCCGCCCAACTGTGCTCCGAACTTGGGCAAAGTCGGACTGCGCTCCGAACTTGGGCGAAGTCGGACTGTGCTCACGCAGTCGGGCATCCCGACAAAAGTTTGACTTGACGTCACACGTGCCTTCTGACAGATCCGATCACCGCATAAGTTAATGCCAGTTCGACGATTTAATGTCAGTTCGGCGATTGGTCAGAAACCCTAGTTGAGGGTCCGTCATAACCTATCAGAGGACAACCCCAATCTTCCTCCCCCCGCGGCTATATAAGGCAATTCGGGTCTTTAGACAAGAGTGTGGAAGTCGAGAGCGGGAGGAAATTTGGAGAAACAGCAGAGTAGGAGACGAGATCATTTCAGTGAGCAGTGTGACTCATCTGTTTAATGTCCGAGCAATAGACTCGACATTTGTTTTTCATCTCAGTTTATCCTGCAACTTTAGTCTGCAGACGTTAGTTTTCCTCAGTTGAGGACTTTTGTAACCCTCGTCTTTTATGAATAAAATTCGCTGTTGTTTTAAGGCATCTGTAGGGTTTGCAGTTATCTCTGTGTGCTAAAATTTGTTGTTCTCTGTACAAATCGCCTCAGAGCGATTTTTTTCGGGTTCTATAAGTTTGAGCTCAAATCTGAGACATTGCTCTCAGTGTCGGTGTTTCTCTCCTCCTAGCCAAGCTAGCCATCATCATAGCCGCACAAGCCTCCGCACAACAAAAGTTTACAAGGCAGAATTTTTGGCCAAGTTTGGCGCTGTCCACCCGACTGGGCAGCGAAGTCGGACTTCGCTATCGTTGACCAACGCAGTCAGGCGTTGACCAACCGCTCCCCAGAAATTTGGCTAAGTCTAGAGCTGTCCTCCCGACTTCGCAGTGAAGTCGGACTTCGCTGCCTTTGACCAGCGCAGTCGGGCGTTGACCAAGTGCTTCCCGAACTTAGCAGTTTTCGCGTGCGCAACCCGATTGCGCACCTCAATCCGTGCGCAACCCGAACTGCGCACAATTCCCTGTACCCAACCCGACTGCGCAAACTTCGCGTGCGCAGCCCGCTTGCGCAGTTGTGGGAAGCGCAATCCGACTTCGGGCCCTTCCCTCCTTCGCCCTGCGCCCTTCGCCCTTCGCACTTCGCTCCCTCTCCCGACTTCGGCAAATTAAAATTAAAATCTTCATTTCCAAACCTTGCGTCGATTTAGTGAACGAACTGTTCTGTTGTGAAACAGCAGATTTATGTCAATCGACGAATTCTACCTAAAAGCCCGCCAGATTTCGTCTGTAAACGATGGTGCCAATCACAAGATACAACGCTGTGTTTGCGATCTGTCAGTTGTTGATTTATTTGATGTTGTTGTCGGCCCCGTCTCTAGCGCTCTCTGTTTCAGGTGCGTTCTTTCCGTCAATTGCCGCGGATTTCACATACTTGGATTGTTTAGCTCTAAATTGACGAAAATGAGGTGGTTTTAAATCTGATTCGTTCCAGTCCAGCTTCTTTCTTTCTACTTTTCGCAGTTAATTTTCCCTTAAAAATATATTTTCTAAGGGAATTTTAATTTCTATAAGTTTTAAATATCCAGCAAACACAAATTTTAATTTCTACTCCCAGCTGGCGCAATATGGAACTGCGCCAAAGGTCCACCAAACAAGCATTGTGTACATTAGAGCCCTGCCCAACTCTAGACTTTTAAGAACGTGGCCCAGTCCGTGATAAAAGGAAGCCCATAAACTCACCAACATTTACCAGGTGCCAAAAAGACTTTGGAATTCAGATGAACTTTGCTGTTATTCACATAGGAAAATATTGAGAAATAATTTATCGAAGAAAGAAGATGGAAAAAAGATGTACAAAGATAAGAAAATATCAACATCACAGGCCATTCCTGACCCTTCCATAAGGATAAATGATGAAAGGGTTTTATGTTTGAGCCCCTATTAGAGGTGTGTCAGTACAGAATATGAACATGAGGTCAGGTGGATCAAATTGCAGAGTGACAAAATGACCGTCATAATAGTCATGATGTGATGTGTATTTCTTATGCCGCATGGCATCTTCTCTTCTTTCCATGGTTAGAGGTTGCCCTTTTTGGGTCCAAAATATTACTGGGGTTGTGCATCCGATATTGTTTTACTTTGATTTGTTCTTGTTTAAGTACAAGTTATATAATCTTTATTTCCGATAAGCACTTTTCTCTGGTTTCTGCAGTGTATTGCAACAGATTGTATGTTTCTAGTCCCATTGAGCTATTATGTTCGTTTGTGGACATTAATAGAATTTATTTCTTTCTTGTTAGCATGGTGCAACTGTGGCTATTCCTAATTGGTCTGTCAAAAAATGCCTGCAATTCACAAAAATTTAAAATGCTGCCCAAAAATGTCTTAAACATTACCCTGTATTTTTTGGATAACTCTTTTTGATACAAACCCTCTTTGAATTTCTGGCTCATTATCCTGTAAAGAATTCAGAAAGCATTGGACATTTTAGCTACAGAAGTTGAGTTGTTTGGCAAGTAATGTAACTGACCCAAAACATGCTTATTAATTTTCAACTTCAGAGGTGTAGAACCTTATCTAGAGTGACTAAGCACATCAAAGACAGTACTTAATAAACATGCAATCTGTAATTTCATAAAGAATGAAATGGAAGGTCCATTTGTTTAAGGCTTCCTTAGGCATTTCTGATACAACATGGTGTCTTGTCTTGAGCCTGTGTGACCCATGTGTAACCCTTGTTCAGTCTTGATTCTCACGTTTAGTCTTCTTCAAAGTAATATAGCCCAAAAAGATGGATCTGTGATGCACCTAATACATTCAGGAACCTAAGAAGTTGAATCTTTACAAGGCTCTGATCCCCAGTCCCTCTAAGAAGCCAACTAACAGTTGGAATCTCAGAAAAATGCAAATGACATAAATTGTATTGAAGAGCTGCCCCCAAATGTCAACGACTCTTTATTCATTTTGCAGAAAGTTGTGATTATTACACATAGTGGAGAGAGGAATCAATATTTGAAAATGGATAATGTTCTTAATGTAATGAAGTTGAGACTGTTGTCAAATGTATACTGCATCTGTCCTAGAGTTAAAGAAAAACATAGTTCTATACTGACTTCTAGGGCTTCATAATAGGCCCCATAAGTCGGAAGATGCGGTTGTTGGGGAAACTACGTGGCCAGTAATGAACCGCACCTCCTTGGTAACAGAACAAGAATACCCTAGTCCTACCTCTTATCACAATAAATAAAATGTTCAAAATTTTGATTTCCAATTTATTGGAGAATAATGGAAAGTTAATCCTATCCTATACTAACTCTTTGAAAGATACTTTTAGGCCATAAAACATTTGATGCAATTGCAGCAAACATGGCCAACATAAAAGGAGACATTGACGATAAATAATAAGCCAAATCTCCTTGGTAGTGCTTAAGAAGAGGCTTCTCAAAGTTGTGGTGGAGTTTGCTGAGAATAAACAAAGTCCTCACATTGGAATTAAAGATAAATTGACATTTTTGGTGCAAAGAATATTATATAAATAGACAAAGTAGTGATTTTAGGATTTTTAAAAAATCATGCATCATCAAAACATGGAGTCTGATCTAGGGATAAACCTTAAATATCCACCCAAAGGTATCACTACTCCAACAATCTTATTGTTGCAATCTATTTTGCCACTCACTTTTGTTGGTCATACTATATTGCCAACATAATATTGGCATCTAAGCACTGCAACATGTCAAAAGACTTAAAGACATCCACAATATTGTAATGCAAAGTTGGAAGTGTGCTAGTATTAGTGGAAACCTTGGCATCCATTTCAGAAAGAATGTACACTGACTAGAATCGATTTCCTTCTTTCTGAATCCCATCAAAGTCTCTTTAGCTCCTAATACTTAATGAGGAATTTAGTAGCCAATGAATAAAGAACCAATGTGGAAGAAGGAATCCGACTCCAGTCTGTAATAGGAAGTAGAGTGGTAATTCCACCATTATCATCAACCATTCTAAAGGAACAAAAGTAGGGTCTGACGGTGTTTCTTGGAGAATGGCAAGGATTGAGTAGCCTTAAATGGATAATCCTAGAAGGGCACAAAGTTTCACCCCCCTCTCCAACATATTAGGAAAAAAAAAAACCTCTCCTACCAATGGTGGATGTACTCATAGAAGAGGACAAGAAGCCAATAATGTTTATCTATTGATGGGTGCCTAGCCACAAAATTCATATAAAGGCTATTTTGTAATATTATTAAGCTTTAATTATTGTATTACTAAAGCTTTAATTACAGATCAGCATATAATGTGACTAGGTTTTCCTTCTTTCTACTATAAATGAAGTGGAAGTCATACCCTATGTATCCTTTCGATCATTTATCAGAAATTCTATAGCATAGAGTTGTTGTTGCATTTTCTATAATCTTGATCAAGTTCACAGGTGTAAGTCCAACATTGGGTGAGCAGGTGTCTGAATTTCTTTTTGTTTGTGCTTTCTTAGTATGTTGCATTTGCTTTGACCTCCTTGACTGTGAGGAGATGCCAATGCCCAACATCAAAAAGGAACAAGTCAATTTAGGCTTTGTGCGAGAAGTGAACAGTGCCAAAACCCTAAATAGGTACTCGTATCGGAGTGCATGGTTGCATTGTTCTCTCATCACTATTTTGAAACATTGTAGCATCTAATGAATGCTTCTTGTCCCCAATAATAGAAACATGGTGAAAAAAGAAAGTGACTAATCAAGTGGTTGTTGACCTCTCTTGGAGCACTTGATGCCTATGAGAGATTTCTTCTCTAAGGTACAAATATAAGCATCTCTGATCTGGATAGCAAAAAAAGGTGGCAAGACACATGCCTAACCCCTTGTATAAGTAAAAACATGATCTTCCATGGATTATGTAATGGATTGGGCACCTAAAGATGAAGTTCTCTTCAATTTCAACCTCTTGGAGAGAACAAAGGCGACGTTGACTACCCTCTACAAGAATATTGTGGTCAGTTTCTACTTGCAATTGATGATATCAAACTTTGAGCTGTTCAAGAAGGATTCTTTTATATAATGAGGGTGAGATATAATACCATCCTCAATCTATAAAAAAATGTTGAGCATAGAATTCTAAATTGGGACTAAGAATTCTTCTAATATTTTAATTGATGATAATATTTGCACACAATATTTTAGAATTGATGATATCAAACTTTGAGCTGTTCAAGAAGGATTCTTTTATATAATGAGGGTGAGATATAATACCATCCTCAATCTATAAAAAAATGTTGAGCATAGAATTCCAAATTGGGACTAAGAATTCTTCTAATATTTTAATTGATGATAATATTTGCACACAATAAAGGGAATACATCTTTCCTTAAATTGCTTGTTCCAAAAGACAATCTTAAGAATCAACATTTGGATAAATTTCTTAGAGCAAGCCTTAGCGTCCAGTCAACATCCAAGCGTTAGATAGTGTTTCGATTAGCACATTGATATTGACTAAAAGTTACTTGAAGGAGAGGTCCTTATAGGTGCAATGATAGTGTTTTTCAGTCTATGCACTATCACATTTGAGTAATAGATCATCCAACCCAAAAGTATGCAAATGCACCTTATTAATTACAAGGTGCTTCTATTGAGTTTCCTGTGCCAATTGCATTGGCTTCTTCTTGTTTAAAGTTGTATCGGATTCCTTTAAACAATAATAGATTCAGTGACTGCACCGAAAATGACTAAAGGTTCTAGGTCTTACTGCATGCTTTTCTCTAAGTATCAAAGAAAGTCTTGAATTGTATGAAAAGTAGTTATTGAACATGGCCTTTGGGCAACATAATACCTTGTATTCTGCCCATAGCAACTAATAGAATATATGATATTAACAATAACAACATTGCTTTATGGGTCTCTCAAAATTTATTGCATTCGATAACACCCCTCTTAACAGTCTTCTAGTTCCTATGGCATTCAAATAGGAAGACTTGTTTACTTGAGACCCTGGACCAAAAACCAAGTCAATATGGCATGTTCAAGATGAAATTCTCCTCTATTTTGCTACAGGTGGTTTAAGAGCTTTCCTGTTCCAATTTCTTCCATGATCTGGGGCAATGTTATAAGTCTTTACACAATTAAAATCATAGAAGTAGTCTACTTTCATTGTGAATAGCATGGACCCAGTTTGAGGCCTAGATGTCTCGGAAATAATGTTCTTATTATCCTTCTTTGAGGGTCAACCTAATCGGTTAATGTGTTTAATAATTTGCATTCACTCCTTATGGTGTTAGTAGCGATAGGGCTATTCCTAATAGCCTTTATGGTTTCTCAAACATTTTTTAAGTGAATTATGTGCTAAGGTTACTTTAGCATAATGCTAAATGCTAGCATGTTTAAGGCTTTAGGTAATTAGGTAAGACCTTAAATGCCCTTCTCCGTGTTGTGATCTTTACTAGGAAGCTGATTGAGCTTTTTGGAACTTAAGGTATGGAACAAATGCTAGATCTCTTTGGTATTTATGTGACGACTTTACTATGATTATGGAATTCTACAATCCTCTAAGTGGGATTTTTGTCCTTGATGTCTCTGAGGAAACATTTGTTGCTATCTTGTTTCTTTGTCAAAAGTAATTTTGCATTAATATGAGTGCTTTGAACCTTAATAATTTATAATTTTTGTCATGCCCTTAGACGCAAGTATGAGATAAATCTAAGTTGTGTTGTTAGAGATGACTTCTAGTGTTTCCTACTCTATGCCATTGCTTATGTTAGATAGTATTGTTTTCCCCCTAGATATTGCTACTTGAGTGTTAAACCTATTGAGAAAATTCATAACCATTACAGAAAGTGTCCTCTAATTAGATAAGTTATCTACTTTGCCTGATAACCGAGGGTGCAAGTTCAAATTTTTGGCTATATATTATTTGGAAATTCCACAAAATGTAGTACTTTTGCTGCCAGATTGTTCCCCTGTACAACACACTTCAATCATTGTGTAAATATCCAAGTAGAATTACCCTGTGACCAATTTGAAAATGTCTCTATCAGGAATTCTCTTTTTTTTTTTTTTAAATCAAATTTCATAATTCACACCCTAAATTATTCCTATACAATTTGGGGAGCACCAAACAGAGACGAGATCATCTAAAATGTATTCTTGAACAAGAGGTTAGAAATGCATTCAAAGTCCATATTTTATATCGATAGATAATAATGAAACATTAATTATATAATAAATCATTCACATAGTTCATATAAAACACATTGGCATACAACTATTCATAGTCTAAAATTTTAAACAGACTAATAGAGCTTCAACATTCTTATACCAAGTATTCAAGAATAAATATGTCAATATACCTTTTTGTAGTTCAATAACAAGTCTTTGATAGGCTTGGGATCAAATTTGACAAAGTAAACTCTAGTTGTCTACTGAAATATTCTCCTAATGGGCTGGGCTAAACAAGCATGAAAATGGCATGCTCGTTAACTACATGATTTGAATGATACTTGCATTGTGGAAATAAATCCCAGGCTGAAAGATGAGTTGCAAAGACATGTGGTCTTGGATTATACCCTGCATTCCAAAAATAACTTCCAAATGGTTGTGCCACATTAAAAAAAAAAGGGCATTGCTGCCAAGGGCAGATGTTGCACATATTGAGGTTGCATATTTTGATTCATATTCCAAAGGCTTAGTTTCATTTCCTCTACAATAGATATAATCATCAATATAGCTCTTAAAAAGGGAATAACACTTGTTATAAACCAAGAATACTTTGGATGAAATCTTGATTGCAGCAAAAGAGTCAAAAGAGAACAAAATATAACTCAAATGTCAGTGATAATGTAATAATAAGCACTTAAGAATAATATCCTCAAGAGGGCCATGGAGCCCAAGTTGCAAGAGAAAAATAAAATATGAAGCATCAAAATGGACTGAGAGACCAGTTAATGTTGTTATTACTCATTTTTATAAAGAGCATTTAATATTTTTCATTGTTTTCCAAAGGAAAATCTAAATGGAGATCAAAAATCAAGTTCTTGCAAACTGGACTTAATTTCACCATCTTTGCCACTATTGGGAAGTGCTATAAGAATATGGAATGAGCCAAAGGTTGTTGGGCTCCTCTTCCAGTTAAAGTTTGTTAAGATAACTTTAAAGGAACTGGTAGGAAAAGGTGTTTGCACCCTGATGAGAACTTATTATGTAACTCTTCAATTTCATGCAATAAGATGATATTGCAGACCTTGAGATGCTTATCACTAATTTTAATGTTGTGTTTATCAAATATTTTAGTAAACCCTGAATGGGGTAAGAATCTATGGTTATTACTAATGCAATTTACAAAACCCTGTCTCAATTGGTATCTTTCAGGATTTCCGGCAGAAGCTATGATTTCAATCAAGAATCAAGGCCATTTCCCCTTAATAAACTAGTTGTTTGTTTGGAAAATTTTGGAGCAAGATGATAGTATTACAACTATGACAAAATCACTACCTTAGCAAGTCTTTATGGATGTTATTTTATTAATGTTGCACTAGAGGACATATACAATTATTTAATGTGAGTGGCTTCATGTCACTATAATATGCACTTGCCACCAAAAGCACATTTGAAGATCCATGGCCATCGATTTTTCTATGCCTTTGGGATTACAGACCTCCATCTATCCCTGAGTGCTTGATCTTCTTGAATCTTATTTCTGTTTAATGGTGGACAGAAATTCTGAGGGGCATTTCATTGCAACCTCTAACCATTTTAAGAATGAAACCAGTCTCTTGTGGAGTTTGAAGGGAGAATATTTCGCAAAGCTATCCTCCCAAGAAAAAGCTTGCAGCTCATTTAACCCCTTCAGCACGGTCTCTATTTCTAGATGAAAGTGGCAGGAGCCCCAAGCCTCTTAACGATGCTAAACTACTGGCTTCTTAGGCCCAAGCATTATGTGGGACATTTTGATGCAGAAATGAACATCTAGAAGAAAAAAAATGTAATGTCCAATGGGAAGGCATTCTCAAGAAAGGACGTTATGCATGGAAGGGTGGGTTTGCATCTGAGAAAGGGATGATTAGCAGGAGAGACTTTCTACATCTCAATTTACTGAGTAGATGTGAAATTGAAATTTTTCTTTTCATAAAGAGTTTTGCTCGAAGTCGGAAGCATGGAAGGCCAGGCATGAGACCATGAATGCTCTGGAAAAGGTTGGGCTTCAAGTTAGGGATCTGCTGAAGAAATAGTTGGAAATGGTTTTCAGTAGCTTTTACCGTCTTCTAAATGCGAGGGAATTCAACAATAAAACTACACAAACAAGTGCAAAAATATAATTCTCATAAAACCACTCTATCAATCCCTTGGAAAACACAATATAACAGTTTGTCTCTTTTCAAAATAAACCATTTCCCTACAACTGAGAAGTGCAGAACTTGAATCACAATAGAGCTGCAACCTTGCATTCATAACAGAATGAACCATAATCAAATTGCATGAGCTCAACTGATTAAATTCCTCAACTTTAAAGGAGTAGACCCAGGTTTGAGTCTTGCCAAAATTGATATATGCTTAATTGTAATACAGGTGGATCTTGTTTCAATCGCATATAACCAATCTAACAAAAAAAGAATAGATTGAACTATAAGATTTGCAAAATTCGTGCGCATGATTATAAAACTGCATGAAACTAACTTTGAGTCAGCAGTCCATTCTAGTAGATAATAAACTTTCCAGAATGCTTGTTTGAATATATTCTTAGGGTCCATGCTGTAGAAGTTGATAAATCATTGCAGAGACTGAAGAAGAAAAGCTTTGCTAACCCATGAATATGGACTTCAGATCTTTGAACAGAGTCAATTAAACCACTAATGCATCTTCAGACATCAGGAAGAAGAAATAACTGTCCTTATCCTTGCAAAACAAATGCTATCAAAAAGAGCCTCTAATCATCAAAGCAAACACAATCCAAAATCAAAGAAATGAAACCCTTGCAGTATTCAATTACAAAAAGAATGCCCCTCTTTTTGAACCATTAAAAAGTGTCATGAAAATTATTTGTCTGTGCAATGGAAGATTATACTGCCTGCTAAAGGAGGTTTGCATTGGCTATTTCTTCACCAGATATAAAGTCTCTGTTGCAATTGAAGTTATTGATATTCTTCTATGTTCAGTTTGCAAATGAAGCTCTCTCTCTCTCTTGAACCAAAACTGAGTTTCACAGCATATGATATGCTAGACTGTGATGTGCAAAATTCTTCACAACTATGCAATTTATCCTTTGACATTTCTATTAGAGTTTGGTTTTTTCACATTATGAAGCCACAAACTCAAGTATCAATTGCATAGTAAGAAGGGAAAAGAAATTCATGTATGTTCTACTTCTTCTTGTCAAGTGAAATTCACTAACTTAATTGATTTATCCTTGTCCTAAAAACAATGTCTTGAGTTCTTCCACCTACCATCCATGAGCATCCATGGCATGTTATTCTGCCAAACTAGACTAACCTCAACAAGAAGATGTAGAGGTGAACTGTTTAAAATAAGTATGATATTTCAAATAAGTGGCTGAGTGACAATGTATGATATCCTCTTAAGAATTGCAAGCAAGCCAAATTACTTAACTGACAGGGAATGACATGTCATAAAAGCATGTTGGGGAAAGCATAAATATGTCTATATTCCAAGGGAACCCTAGCTATTAGTATAAAGCATCTCAAGAACCTTAAGTCTTTAGCTCATGTATAAGAACATGCTGTTAGATTTAATATAGAGAAATGTAACCATTTCTTATTTTATATTTAAAACAATTCGGTAATTACTCAGGATGTGTATATACCCAAACTAGACCACTTACCCATTCTAAAGATTCTAAACAGAGTTCAAAGTGGACGAAAAGCTTTGAGGACTGGTTAAATATTTGCTCTTTCACATCATATGATTACAACTGTTTATGGCTACTGTTGATGAAGTTAGTTTTGGCCATAATCGATGATATATTTTATGTCAGCAAAGCTTGTTTGCAACCTTTTCAGTCGAAGTACCTAGGGCTCATACCCTGTGTGATGAAAGAATTACAACATAAGAACAACATCTTGTTGCAAGGCTAAGCTTATTCCTTTTTTAATATCTTGCTTCTCCTTCTCAAACACTTTGTTTCATGGAATGGATGATGTACGGTGCAACAAAATGAAAATGGTAACAATGGGAGAGCATGAGAATTTAAAAATTAATTAACACAACTCATTTGTAGAGATCCTTTTTTCCTTATCTATTCGAACAACAGTAAGGTTTGTTTTTTTTTAAATGTAAGTTCAGTTTTAAAAAAAAAACAAATTATTGTGAATTTTGTTTATTTCAGTTTTTTTTTTTCTCATTTCTTTTTGCAGTTTCAAAGTGTATAATTTTGTGACCCATGTCTCCTGCAGGCTGCCCTATAAATTTTGGGTTCCAGAATTACACTATAATAACAAGCCAGTGTAAGGGTCCAACTTACCCACAGAAAGTTTGTTGTGGTGCATTCAAGCAATTTGCATGTCCATTTGCGCAATATTTAAATGACCTATCGACAAACTGTGCTGGTTTAATGTTCAGCTACATAAACCTATATGGGAAGTATCCGCCAGGTCTCTTTGCTAATCTGTGTCGTGAAGGTAAAGATGGCTTAGCATGTGGTACAGAAGTACCAGCCCCAAGTCCTTCTGAGGGTGCAGATGCTTCAAACACATATTGACTATGCATAATTTCTCAGTTGTCTTCTAATATGTAATAATCAATTTGTTGAGAGTTTTGGTATTTGCAGCATTAACATTTATACTTTAGGTATTAACATTTATACTTTAGGTGAGCATCAGACTTTGCAGACTAGTATCCTTTCATTGGAAGACTCAATGTGTCAATCCCTGTGAAGTAGCTGCTCCTTTCCATTTGACAAATAAAGATTTGTTGTTTGAATTAGCTTGTTTGTAGCTTGTAGATGAGCTTAAATATTTTTTAGAATGGAGTTTGTTGCATGAGTGATTTAATGTTATATTTGTTGCAAACTATAATGAAGAGTTTCGAAATATTCCATTCCTATTTTTTATTAAACAACGTGATATATTCTTTAGAAAAGTTTGTTGTATGATTGTTTTACTACAGTATTTGCTACAAACTATGGCGAAATGCATTTTAAGTTTAACACTACATTTGTTGGTAGATTGGAAATGGGCATGAATTTTCTTTAGAATAATGAGTTTGTTGTATAAGTGATTTAGAATGGTGTTTGAGTTTAAAGAAGAAAATGAAAGGAAAGTTACATACAAAGCCTGATATTAGGCATGCATAGAGAAATAACCAATGTCTTAAAATGCATATTGGTCTACTATTTATAGACAAAACTAGGGAGACTTCTCCCTCCAAAACATATGCAGAAATTAAACATCTGCCCTTACTGTTGCACCCTGCCATACTTTTATTACATCATTTTAGCCCTTTGAGGCCTTTGGATCTGGAATCATCATTTTAGCCCTTACTATTGTTGCTATTTTCAACTCCTATCCTAGGGATCCTCAGAGGCTGAATGCAAGCACCTTTTGTAATCAATGTTGTTAGGCTCGAGGATCCTCTTGTTGCGGCCACCACGTTTCAATCTTCAATAGGCCAACCAATCTTCCTAGATGGTCAAGCCCAAATGGTGGGTAGGTGGATTTGGATCCCTCAGCTATTGCTGATTTTATGAGCTCTATTGCTTTTTTGGGAGGTTGTGCACCTATAATAAAGTCTCTGCAGATTACTTGTTATGGGTTTTGATTGGCTACAATTATTACTTTTTCTCCCCTGCAAACTTGCCACATCAGACTTTTTTTCCTTTTATGGCCACTTTTGCAATCTAATTAAATGTTTGCCCCTATCTTGTAGTTTCCTATCTCCTCTTTTTTGATGCAGGTCATTGATTTCCAATCGGATGGTCCTCAAAACTTTTGCTCATTGTCTTATGTCAAACTTCTGTAAACCTTCAGTGGTTTGCTAGAATTCTATTGAAAGGCCCATGGTACTCTTCCTCTCTTATCTTCCATCGACATTTTTTGGAGGATCTGACCTTCAGAATTTTTCACCTTATCCGCCCTCGAAAATATCTTGAAATTCCGTGGGCCATTGATTCTAAGTTAGATGGTCCACGGTGCTTCTTCTCTTGTCTATTAGAACTTTTCATCGCCCTTTGCTCTCAAGAATTTCTTGAAACCTCACAGACCATCGATCCTTGATTAGATGGTTTGTGGAACTTTTGCCTCCTATTGTTGGTCAAAACTTTTACAAAAGAGCATGGGCCTTTGACCATTGTGATCAGACAATCCATTGAAGTTTTGGGTCACCAGTTGTCCTTCCGATCTTCTCAAGTAGTGCCAACCATTGATTGAAACAATCCGATGGCAAGCAAGTTGCCTTGCATATGTTTGATGCCATTTTCTTCACTTCTCACCTGTTTTGCCTCCGCTTAGGCCCTCTTTCAAAATTGGTCTAAGGCAAAATTTTCTAGTGTAGTGGAAATTTACAATAATTTGGCGACTCACAAGGGCCTTCTTGCTAGTTGAAGGAGAACTTAGAATCACTACCTTTATCCATGGGCATGAAGTCAACAAATAAAAATAAAGAATTTGAAGGAATGGTAAAAAAATCATTGATTGGATAGCTTATCTAGCGCGTGTTTAATTGCTCCTCATTCTTCTTTTGAAAGTCGTTGGATCTACTTGAAGTGTTTGTAAACCATTTAGAGCTCTAACTGGTTGTCGTGGGAGAAGTTTTCCATATGATTAATGAATTCATGTGTCTAAATCCTCAGCTCTGTCAATGGTCCAATCACCCAAGCAACATCATTTGCCATGGGAGGGTCCAACCATGTTGCAAAAGGGTAACATCTTCCTTATACTACTTAAGCAGTTGCATATATTCTTGCTACAGAAGGAGCTTGCTATATGTACTCCAATGAGAGGGAAGACCTTTCTGCAACAATGAGTCAATGTGACTCCTAAGATTCATAGTTGTAGCAGTCAACACATCTATTTGGGCTTTGCATTATTGTGTGGCCCTATCCTTTTGGAGCAAATCATCCACTTTTTGCACTGCTGCCTCTCTATTGTGAACTCTGACAACCATTAATATGAAGTATGACATGGTAGCCAATCTTGCCTAATAGGTTCTTGCTTTAACCATCTTTGTGAAGGCTTCAAAAAGGATTTTCTCAACCTCTTGTCTCACCTAAAAACTCCGAAGGGTAGCTGCATCAACAAATTTGAATACCTGGGAGAGTGTTGTCACAATGTTAGCAATCTCATCCCAAATATGCATCGCAAATCTCCTTTATAAGGCTTCTAGTCCCTTGACACTGCTCGATCTCTTCATGTTTCTATCACAACTCTAATTATTTTTTAATATTTTCCCTCTCCTGATTGAATTGTACCTCTTGCTCGGCAGGTCTGTCTGTGAGGCTCTTAATTTTTTCTTCCTTCGCTTTTAGGAGAGATGTTGAAAACTATGTTGACAACACTTGGCAGGTACGTCTATTTGATCTTGCAAAGCTTTGGCCTCTACCTAGGAGTTTCTCAATGTAGTTTTTAAATTCTTCAACTCTCTCCTTTGTTAATTTTTGGCTCATTGACGTGTAATCATAGGAAACAATATTTCTAGCCTATTCAATAATTTGCACCTTGTCTTCAACTAGGGCATTTTTGAGATCAAGCCCCATTGTCACGACCTGATAATCATGCTCTATCATTTCTCCCTCAATTTTTGACACCAGTGGTTCTTTTTGTTTGAAGAATAATGCCTTATTTTGGGGGTCACAATGACTGATTATTTGAGTTGTGGTCGGTTTTTAAGCTAGTTTGGCTTGCTTCTTCTAATCATACAATGTTTTATGTTGTTGAATCATTTGATATCGCTGCAATGTACCCGAAACTAATATAGGAATTTGCAACCCTTATTGTTGCATTTGTGCAGGCAAAAATGTAGTCAAGGATCTAAAAAGTGCTAGTGTTGCGTAAGGAATTGGAGTAACAATGGCTAATGAGAGCAGAGTTACAACAGAGGGAGAAACTAATGGCAATGCCTCCTGAGTGGAGGAGGTCATAGGAATAATGGGAGGAAAGGTAGCCACTATGGCTACAATGTTGGGTGTTTGGGCCAATGAGGCCAAAATAGGTTGGGAAGTTGGGGCTTTTGAGTAGCAGTAGGAGGGGATGAAGGGATAGGTGGAGGGGCTTCCATGGTCAATGAATTAGTCCTTAGGGTATATTTTTTCTTCTTCTTTGATTTAGTAGGATTGGTTGTCAGGTTCGCCTTCCTTTTCTCCTTTTGCTAGACGTCCTGGCATGGATTTTCCTACCAAGGTGCTTGTTGCACTAATGATGGTGGAGCTAAAGGTCTTCGAGGAGGAATAGTTGTTGGGGCCTCTTTCAGAACCTCCGATAGAGATTCTTTCAATTTCCCAGAATCCTTGGCCCTTTCTCTTGCCCTCTTGTTCTTCTTCAATGTTTTGACACTTATTTCCTCCTCACTCCATTTCTCTGAGCCTGAAATTTTGGCATTCAAGTGCTCTTCAGTGTACTTTTTACTAAATTCATCATCCTCAGATAATTTTCCAAATGCAACATTTATATCGCCAAACTCTTGCTACATCATCCACCAAGCATTGGACGTGGGATCTTTCGAATGCCATTTTCTAAGAGCATCCCTCTTCTTGGAGTTGATTTTCAACTGTGGATTTGTAGAAAACTGTGGTTCATAGAATGATTCATATGACCTTCACTTTGGTGTCAGCTTGATAAGCATGCTCAAGGGGTGCACACCAGTCTCATTTGTTGGGTTCTTAAGAACCTCTATGTTGGGTCTAGGCTCATGTAAGAATTTTAGACCCTTAATGCTCACCAACCACTTGGCAAACCTTCCCTCAGGTCATAATTCCAATTATCTTCAGCTTTATTGAGCCCTAGCTCCTTTATCTTGTTGTATATCAAGGAAGCAAATTTCCTCCTCATCAATTTCATTCCAACTAAGCTAACAATGTGTTTGTAAAATGATGTCTTTCAATTTTTTGCTCCTAAATTTGTCATCAATCAGTTTCAATTACCCAAATACCTCCAATGCAATAATTCTATTTGAAACAAACTTGGGGAGTAGATATGCAGAGAAACTGAATCCATGTAGCCTAACAATTGTGGCCTCTTCCATAAAAAACCAGTTTCCATGCTATACTTCTCCCAAGTGCAAACGATTAGAATACAAGAGGCATTCAAGCTAATGCCCACTTAGTAATGCATTGACTTTAGCAGAAAAATGCTTAATAAATGAATAGTAAGAAGAATTACTTGTATAGGAAAATACAAGTAACTTTTGACCCTCCTCATCTAACCATTTCTGATTTAAACCCAAGAATACTCCAAGGTTATAGAATAAAATCAAATGTGCTAAAATGGTGAGTGCCTAGATATTTTGGTGGCTAAAAATTAGCACAACCCTCAAGAATTTATTCAACTATTAGTTTACTGAAATAAAAAATCACCCGTTCATCCCTGGGTGTCTACATTGTGTAGATAATGCTCAATTGGGAAGATACCACAATCTTGTTGCTTTCAAGTCCAAAGATGAAAGCAAACATGCTCAGAGCATCCTTTCTTCTCTCATCGAACATATTAGTGGCCAAAGTAGACTCTGGTAACAATTCATTTGGGTTCATATCCTTGCACTGAGCGCACAAGAATTTTAGCTTCTCTTCATATGAAAATTCATCATAATTGAGTTGCACCCTCCATACTAATTTTGTGTTCTTTGATCGGTAGGAGCAACATCTATCATTTGATATATGCAAAAAGTCCTTCAGCTAGGTTATTATGACGGATTCCTTATTCTTTTGTAAAAATAAAGGCAGTGATGCCATCAGATAATCTTCCTATCCCCCTACACTAACTTTACTTGGATTCCCTCTAGATGCTTCATATCCCCCCTACACTAACTTTACTTGGATTACCTCTTGATGCTCCATCAGTATTAACCTTACCGATTCCTTCTGGTGGCAGGATCCACTTTTTGGTTTTATTAGTTTTTGAGATAGGGATTATCAATTGTTGTTGATTATTTTTAGTTGGATTTATATTTAATCTAGTAAGGATCTAGTTGTAGTTGTCACTTGGGAAATGAGGAGTCTTTAGTGTGTGCTATATGGACTCTACCAGATTAGTTATTGTTTTGTTTCAGATAAGGTAGTTGTCTCAATAGTTCTGATTACAAATTTTGTTGTTTCTCTCTTTCCATAGGTTCTAGACTGGAAGAGAATTTCCTGCCCACACCAATTATCTATAGTCTATCCCTCCTGCTTGATTTGTCCATTCTCTCCATATCTATTCAAGAGACCTCGATCACTATCATCTAATTCCCAAGAGTAACACCATCATTTTCCAAAGTTTTACCACTATAGGGCAATCTATGAAGAGGTGATCTATGGTTTCCAAATTTTCCTAGCATGTCTCACATCTAACTAGTTTGTGTATACCCCTCTTCATGATTTTATCCCTCGTAAGGAACCTTTTGTGTAATAACAACCAAACAAAGAATTGCACCTTAGGCCATAGGTTCTATTTCTAAATCTTCTTAAAAATATCCTTGAGGTGATTATTGTGGGACTGAGTAAGTGTTTGATAACCTAAAGTAATTGTGTATACCCCTTGGTTAAATCTACCCCATCCTAAAGAGTCATATTCCTAAGAACAAGAACAAGACCTTTTTCTTAAAATGCTTTGAATTTCCACTTTTGTGAGATCCTATAGTTGTATTGGCCATTGTAGGATATGAATCCATTGCTTCCCCACTTCCCTACTTATATCAGTCAGTCTACTATAATCTACCACTATCAACTATTTGGCTTTGTGTAATTCTTCTATAATGGGTCCCCATTCTAGAAATATTGTTAACAATCGGGGAGAGTCCAACCAAAACCTATATTTTTCTCCATTTTGTACAATCCAGAAGAGTTTATTTTTTATCATCCCCTCTCCTATATTTAGTACTAATAGGATAGGGGAGCCTCTGAATGGTAGTGTTGATCAAACTATATCCTTTGGTCCTTTATTTTTTGCATGTTTCACTCTAAGGTTTTTTCCAAGAGCTCATTCGAGTTCTTTAGCAATCTCTAATATATTTTTGTTGCTAGTGCTTTATTATTTTTAATTGCAATCCTAAGACCTAGTCCCCCTACTTCCTTATATCAGTATATTTTCTCCTAGCTGAGAAAGGCCCACTTTTTAGTTTTAATTTCACCTCATGAGATTAAACAATGGAAAATCTTATCGAATTCTCTTGGTATAGTTGTGGGGACACTCAACACTGATGAAACATAGATGGGTACGGATTGGACTATAGCTTTAACTAGGGATATTATTCCTCCTAATGAGAGCCATCTATTTGTCCACTTGCCTAATTTTTTCTTTACCCTATTTGTTAGCCATACCTAGTTCTCTTTTTTCTACCTACCCAAATTGAGTGGAATTCTTAAATAAGGAATTGGAAGAGAAGTTTGCTAGAATCCGAGCTTATCTAATAACATAACCTCGTGTCTGGGATAGTATTGAAAAAATAAGACCTTTGATTTATCTTCATTGATCAGTTGACCTATTACTATTGTGAAAGCTCTAAGTATCATTTTAAATTTAGATGCATATTTTATTGTAGCCTTATTGACCAACATAGAATCATCAATAACTTATAGATGAGTAAAAGAGTCAACCCCTATTGCCACTATTATTCCTTCCAAGTCCCTTCTATTTATGTTGTTGGATAATGTTTTCCCTAGCACTTATGCTAATATGATTAACAGATAGGAGGATAGAGTATCTCCTTGTCTAATTCCTCTTAAAGCCTTGAAAAGGTGAGAGGGGTAACCATTAATCATCATTGACTATGAAACTAATGGTATGCACCCTAGAGTCCATTGAACCCACTCTTCGAAAAATCCAAAATATCTTAACACTTTTTGAAGAAATTTCCAATCTACTATGTCATATGCTTTAGATAGATATAATCTAATGAACATGGAAGGCTTCTTTTGTATATGCATGGAATGAAGCACATCCTAAGCCAATACAATTTCATCAATTATCTATCGACCTTCTACAAAGCCCCCCTCTTCTTGCGAGATTATCTTATGGAGTAAGGGATTCAATCATTCTGCTATTATTTTCGTGATGATCTTATAGAGGACATTGCATAAGGCTATTGGTTTAAAGTTGGATATTGTGTCTGACTTTTGAACTTTAGATATTAGTTGTATATAAGTTTTATTAACTTCCTATAGCACCACCTTTGCAATTCTGACTTCTTCCACTACATCCAATATGTTTTCTTGGATAAAATCCCAAAAATTTTGGTAGAACTGAATTGGAAATCCATCTGGCCCTAGGGTCTTCCTTTTTTTTCATTTTAAACACCACTTGTTTCAATTCCTCACTTGTTCTAGTGCACTAAGGACTTGATTTTATGAATGTGTTATAGTGTTGTGGATATTCTTGAGGATTTGCTTTTGGGCTTTTGAATCCAACTGCATGGCCTGGAATAGGGTAAATAAGTAATCTATTGCAACCTCCTTCATTTCCTCTTTTATATACACCCGTTTTCCTTTCTAGTCCCTCAATGATGTTATGAAGTTGTGTATCTACCTTGACAAAAGGGATTTGTTGAAGATTATGTATTCTGATCCCCTTATTGCAACCATTGGACTCTTGATTTTTGTTTCCAGAGGAGCTCTTCTATTTTATCCCATTCTTGCAAAAGTGTTGTAAGTCGAAGCTTCTCCCTACATCATTCCTTTATTAAATCTTAAGTCCTAATATTTGCATTCAACTACTCCAACTATATAATATTTTTCTTTTTCTTTTGTCGAACATCACCAATCTCCTCTCAATTCTAATTCTTGAGTTGAGTTTTGATATATTGCAATCTTTTGGCAAATATGAACATGTGGGTACCATATTTGGGCTTTTCTTCTTGCCACCATTGAAGGATGTTATCTCATAGCCTGCTATCTCTTAACCACATAAGTTTGAATCTAAAGGATGCATGGCATCTTATGGACCTCCACATTTCCACTAACACTGAGCAATGATCTAGTCTCATATTATCTAGAGTTCTAGTTCTTGGTATATGTCCTTCGATAATAGTCTTTTGACAAGAACCTGTCCAATATATCTAGGATACAATATTTCCCTTTCCTTTCCTTGGACCAAGTCATTAGTTTTTTCTCTAGAATAATATCCAGTAGGTGAAGATGAGAGATGTGCTCTTGCATAACGTCTTAACTACCATCCAATATGTTAGAACATGAAACTATTTCATGTTAACAAAACAATAAACTAGGATCACATATTATGCATTGAAACATAATCACATCAAGATAAGATTACACATAAAGATATCACTCAAATAAATGGACACAAGATATCACAAAAGAGAGATCTTCACTATATTATTGCTCCATGCTATGAGGGTATACAACAACGGAGAGTTATCTCCAATATAATACAATAGATGACTTTTCAATCCTCAAAATATTGCTCTCCCCTAAAAATCTGGGAAATACAACCTTTCACTTCTTGTCATTAAGACAAGTTATCAACATGCAACATGTGAGTGTGAATCTTCATACTCCACTCTCTTTTGACACTGCACTTTCACAAAGTGACACATACATTAGAACAAAAGTACCAAATAATGTAATACTCACAACACCCCCCTTTAGTACATTATTTGGTAAAATTTTTTTTACAAATTTTGATGACTACACATCCCCCTTCATCAAAATTGTCTTCATTCTCTATGTGCCACTATCTCTATATCTTAAAAAAAAATCGCACTTGGTTTCCTTTTGAAAAAACCATACAACATACCTTTTAGCTTATCCCAAGTATTCATATCAATCCATCCACAATTCATTTTTAATATACACTCTTTATTTTCTCTTTGTAGATAAAACATATGTGAATGGTTATGTCCTCCACAAAATTTACAAGAATAGAGATTCCAACATTTCTCTATCCTATGACCATATTTGCCACAATGGTCACATTTGTTTTCTTTCACCAATTTGTGGTCACTTTTACCTGTTACAAATCTTGTGCTTGAATCATTTGGATTCACCTCTCCTTTGTACCCAAGACCTTCACATTTTGGTCTTATGATTGGTACCAATGGTTCTTTCATTCCTTGTTCTTGCTTTCCCAAGCCTTTCTGCTTGTAGCCCATCTTTTGAAGCAATTTGGAACCAATTCCCTTTGTGTGCTTCTCAAAGTGGCCAAAACCATCATCACATTGCTCAACACAAATTTGAGCATCACTATCTCTATCATCATTCGAGTCTATGTCCTCATCAATCACAATGGCATAGGCTCTCTCTGAACAATCATGAACCTTGTTCAAATCACTTTCCTTTTGAAAGGAATGGCAACCTGCATCTATTTCATGCTCACAAAGATCATTAGTATCACAAGATTCATCAACCATCATGGGTTTCAAAACAAAATCCTTCTTCATGAGCTTCAAATAATTAGTGTCACAACATGCATATTTCATCAAGGGTTTCAAATCATTAGTGTCACAAGCAACATCCTTCATCAATGGTTTGTTTCCTTGTGCTTTCATTTTGGA
This sequence comes from Wollemia nobilis, assembly GCA_028583015.1. NCBI lineage: Eukaryota > Viridiplantae > Streptophyta > Pinopsida > Araucariales > Araucariaceae > Wollemia > Wollemia nobilis. Next base: position 562,144 of record JAQPPZ010013020.1, on the reverse strand, counting down.
AACATTAAGAGTAATAATCCCCTTGTATATTGCTTTCCACAAAATAGTAGGTATTGTGACAAAATTCTCATTACAATCATTTGCATCATTAAGGATTCCTTGCATACATTGTTGAAGTGACAAATATTCTCCATTTTTTGCTTCATCAATAATTAAATGCAATTTTTTCCACACTCTATTTGACACATCTTTTTCATCTTCTTTGGCTTCTTGAACAAATGTTTTCAACATATTTTGTTTCTGATTTTTTGACATTTTTTCTTGTTCTTTCCCCCTTTATTTAATTTTTTCTTTGAGGTGAAAACCTTTTACCTCCCCAAATTAAATCAACTCAATAGAAAAATACTTAAATCCCTTTTTTAATTGTTTGTCAACCTTTAAAGTGGAAAACCTTTTTATCTTTCTACTTTTAAAAAAATAAATTTCAAAAACTTATTTTTATAATAAAAACTTATTATTATTTTTTTCTCTAAATTCAAACCTTATTACTCCAAATTAAATTGAACCTTAATACTTTTAAACCCTAAGTGGAATTCAAATGTTTGAAAAGTTTATACCTCCCTTGCAATAGTCATGCGAGATAGCTTGATAGCTTCCGTGAATTCGTTGCGTGGACGATGAATTGAAATCGTCCGATATTCTCGGATGCCTCAAATCGCGCGCCCTTCACTCGGAGCACCTGTGTTTGATGACCGTTACAATTACCGTTTTGAGAAATCTCCACCAACAGTCGTCCTACGTGACAGATGAATACACGTCGCCTCTCACTTTCGAAAACGTCTTCCTTTTAATTATCTCCTTTACACGTAGGCTTCTCCTAAATTCGTTGAAGTATTTCTCTGACAATGATATTCCACAAGAATATTACATCCGCGTGGTCTTACCAGCTGAAAAAATAACCCAGGTCGATAATGCTTTCTGTAAAACAGCAAATTCAAACTGAAAAAATTTCATCCAAATCAAACAATTTTCATGTCAACGAAGGTCTCCAATGCCTTTGTCACGACATTCATCTTGGCAACAAACCGCAGCTCTCTCCTCCACTGTTGTTGACAGTAGTCTTGATGGCAACCAGTTTTGTCCATCATCTCCTTAACGATGGCACATGATTTCGATGGAGTATGTGAGTTTGGACGGCTATTTCTCCAAGACTACAAAGTTCATGGATAGAGTCCTTGCGTAGTTCGATGACACCACTCCACTTCTTATAAGGTAGCAGATGTGATGGCAGGGCTTTTAACTGTTATAAATTAGCTTCAGTCTATCTCCATGTAATGACAACAGTGATGATTTTTCTACCTCGAAAAGATGCAACCTGCTGTTTAGTTCAACAGAGATGAACATTGCTTTTCTGCCTATCTGAGTGCTTGTTTTGCTATCCAAAAATGATGAAATTTGCAGCTCCTTTGTTCTTTGAGATTTCCTAAAGACGATTGTCCCAAAAAATAACTCATTCACTCCATAGCTCTTTTTATAGCTTCTCCATAGCTCTGATACCATGTTGGAACATGAGACTATTTCATGTTAACAAATCAATAAACCAGGATCATATATTATGCATTGAAACATAATCACATCAAGATAAGATTACACATAAAGATATCACTCAAAGAAATGGACACAAGATATCACAAAAGAGATCTTCACTGTATTACTGCTCCAACAGAGAGTTATCTCCAATATAATACAATAAGTAACTTTTCAGTTCTCAAATTATTGTTCTCCTCTACAAATCCAAGAAATGCAACCTTTCACATTCTTGTCATTAAGACAAGTTTTCAACATGCCACATGTGAGTGTGATTCTTCATACTCTTCTCTCTTTTCACACTTTGCACTTTCACAAAGTGACACATACATTAGAACAAAAGAACAAAATAGTGTAATACTCACAACACAAGATTTGGTTTCGTGCTATCTTATTTTCTACAAAGATAATAGTGTTGACGTCCCCCTAGTATGGGCATTGCATCAGGGTGATGCTTTAAGAAGCAAGAAATATTTTTCCATTGATACCTCTTTTCCTCTAGGGTCATGAGTGAGTAGACATTTATACAGAGTATCTTGTGATCTGATTGTCTACTTTGTACTACCAATCTTAAGATCCCCAACTTCGTATTGAAGAATGTATTATAATTTTTAAAGGATCCCAAAAGTAAACCACACCTCATAATGCTTTTATGAATCCCAATGCTTCCATCCTCCCAATGGACTAATTTTTTTGGACTAGACCCTCCATCTCTTCCACTACTTAAGTTCTTAAAAAACATGTGGTTGATTCACTTGTATCATATTTTTAACCTCCTATTCTATTTAGATAGGCTGCCTTTTAACCCTTTCATGTTCATGATCTTCATTGATTTACTTGGAGGTGAACATTTGGGTTAGGTCTTTAACCTTCCCTCTGCTAACAACTTTTATCCTTTTTCGGCTAAATTGTATTGAGTAGTTTTCCTACCTACTCTTGGTTTATATCTATTTTCAGTTTATGCACACCATTTGGCTCAAAGATCTCATCTAGACCTTACCATCTGAGCAACTGTCGACAGGACCTTGCTGTCTGAGCACTGTCGACAAAGCTTTGCCGTCACCGAACACTGCCGGACGGACCTTGCTGTCCCAGCATTGCCGTCAAAGCTTGCCGTTTGAGAATTGCCATCATCTAGCGACTGAATGCCGTCATTTTCGAGGGGATTGCCGTCCAAGCCATCAGTGTTTAAATTTTACCTGCCATCTCGAGGAAATTTTGCCGACCAACAATATTTGCCGTCCACCTTTGTTGGCTAAAAACAAAATTATTCCCCTTCCCTCCTCAAATAAAAAAAAAAGAAAAAAAGGAAGGGTTTCATCCATATTTCAAACTAGCGTTCACTTATTCCTTGTAGGAAATTTCGTGTCACATTGAGAATAGCGATGGATAGAGCTTTTTGGTAGAATTCAACAGCAGGACGGCTTGCAATGGATGAAGCCAACATGCAAAGTTGCGGACTAATCAACGGAGCTACGAAATATAATGGGAAAATAGTGCTGCGAAACCTTGCGTCATTTTAGTGAATGCACATTTCTGTTGGGATACTGGCAGATTTCTGTCAATTGACGAAATCTAACTGAAAGCCCGCTAGATTTCAGTCTGTAAACGATGGTGCCAATCACGAGATCCAACGCTGTGTTCGCGATCTGTCAGTTGGCGTTGATTTATTTGATGGTGTTGTCGGCCCCGTCTGTAGCGCGCTCTGTTTCAGGTGCGTTTTTTCCGTCAGTTGCCGCGGATTTCACATCCTTGGAATGTTTAGCTCTAAATTGATGAAAATGAGATATTTTTAGATCAGATTTGTTCCAGTCGAGCTTCTTTCTTTTACTTTTCTCAGTTAATTTTCCCTTGAAAACCTATTTTCTATGGGAGTTTTAATTTCTATAAGTTTTAAATTTAAAGTAAACACGATTAAGATCAGACTTTGCCGTTGAATTCATTTGTAATTTATATCTCTGAATTAAGTCTGGTCATTTTTTGTTCCCTCGTCTCTATCTTTATGCAAAAGCTTTTTGAATGAACGTGAACGTCTGACGCCATCCGCACAAATTTTTTTATTATAAACATTGTAATTAATCAAATGTTAATTAACTCGTAAGATAATGTGATTTACAAACAGTTGCTGAATTCATTTTTAATTTATATCCTCGAATGTACCGAGGTTACTTTTTTGCCGTCCTTTTGATTTTTAGGCAAACTTGCTTTCAATAGAAAAGTTATGCTTTTTAAATATTTTGAAAGTTGAAATTGAAATTTGGGTGAGTATGCCAGGGGAGGGTGTGGGTGTGGGTGTGGGTGTGAGTGTGAGTGTGAGGTTGTGTTATTATTAAGTATAGTTTTTCATTAAATCATGGTTGAAAAGAAAATTTGTAAAAAAAATTTACACCAACAAAAAAAATTATATTATAAAACCAAAATTTTATATTATTATAATTAAAATATTAATTATAAAAAAATAAATAAAGCAGCCTTTGACGTTCCAAGTTTAAAGATCATATAGCAGGATCAGGACCCTATTACTGTAGTGTCAGGTCAGTTCTTCGTTGATTCTCCATGGCGTGACGTGTATATATCGCTTTTGAGATTTATTTTTCAGAGTCCAAGGTTTTGAATCTGAGGAGGGATAAGGCATGTGTTGTATAGACAAATAAGAATACTGATACCTTCCGGTATGCATTTTGGTGCTTTGTAATCCCTAAAATTAGTTTGATCCCGTTAACATAAAATTAAATCGTTTCGTTTCACCTTTCAAAACTTGTTACATGCATAATATACATGTTTAATCGATCATTTAATATTTATTAATTAAGAGTTAAATACAGTTAAAAGAAGTTAGGTAAATTTCAAATTAAAGGAAAAATATATATAGATGGGAGATAGACATTTTTTCATTAGGCATGGATACTGCATATTAGGAATACCAAAGACCCAAAGATTAGATGGGATTTAAAGAGAGAATAGATCCAAACCATTTAGAATTTGAACAATTTAAAGTAGTTAAATACTTTGGACCTCTGCATAGTAATAGTCTAAATAAATTCAAAGACCCAGAGATTTCAAAGAACAAAGGTGGAGGTGCAAAATACAAGTCAATAATATAAAAGAGAGGTTTATAGAAATCCTTAGCTAAAGGTTTTCAAAGACTTTTGACTGAAGGTTTATAAAGATCAGTGGATAACAAAATAGTAAAGTCTTGGATGGTGGAAGGAGGATTCCATAAAACAAGACTGATATACAACATAAGCCAGAGGATGTTAACTTCAAGAAGGGCAAAAATAACCATGAGCACATGAGGGTGGAACAAGTAATACAAGTCAGTGATCAAATCCCGTTTCAGCAAGAGAAATCTGAATATTTATTCGAGTTCATTGCAACCAATCTTAAACAAGGGTAGAACCAAGGGTGAAAACATACAAGAGGTAGAGGACCGACTTTAAAATAACAAAATAAGGTTATATTGCAACAAGTGAAAATTTCTAAAAAGGAGAATAACCTTGGATTGGGAAATTAATCAAGCAAAGGCCAATGTTGTTGATCATAGCAAGGAAAATGAGTCAATCACCAATATGGGAAGAGATTATGGTGAAAATTTGTCAAAGATGGCCTTCTTATATGCCTTGAGAGGAGGATGATTACAAACAACTACAGTTAATAACACTAGGACTCTTTACAGACCTTTGAGAATGTCCAAAATGAACCATAAGAAAACAACCTTGGGGCGCATGGAAGCGGAGGATGGCTTTCCTATAGTCCAACTTCAGATGTCAAACATACAAACTAGGATCGATGCTATGAAATGTATAAAATTAATTTGTCGATTTTTAGGTCTTTGTCCAGACCTTCTTGCTTTCAAGATATGGGTTGCTAGACAATGGAGAACTAGAGGTCAATTAAATATTTTTGCTTATCTCAATGGTTATTTTCTAGTTATTTTTTATAATAAGGAGGATAGAAAGCAGGTTTTCCAAGGGGGTCCTTGGTTTTTAGGCAAGTCAGGGCTTTTCATGAAGCCTTGGCATACCAAGCTCAAGGTAGAAGAGGAAATACCCTCAATAGCCCTAGTATGGGTGAGACTTTTTGGGTTGCCAACAAAGTTTTAGAACCAAGTTATCTTCATGGAAATAGGAAATACTCTAGGATCTTATATGATGACAACAGACAATTCAAACTAATTTGAACAAATTATCTATATTAAAATTTATGTTCTCATCAACCTTGACAAGCCCTTGTCGAAAAATATTACTCTATAGTTTGGAGAGGATACTTGGAAAAAATATGTGGACTATGAGAACATCCACTTCAAGTGCAAGATTTGTCATGAATATGGTCACCTAGCTAGGAATTGTAAACATTGGATCCCAAAGCAAGAAGAAGAGAAAATGAACCCTAGAGGTTTTGAACTACCTAAACAAAAGAACATGTAGATAAAACAAACAACTAAAGAGCAGGTGGTCATCTCCACCAATAAGTTTGTTAACATCCCAATGAATGATGAGAACATCATGAAGACAAAGATCCTAGAAACTCCTTTTCAAGCTTTAAGAAAGGAACCAATAGTTGAATAAATAAAACGTAACACTAAGCTAATTCTAGATCTACTATGTAGCCCACAAGAGAACCCACCCCAAAAGTTAAAGATATCCCAAAGGAAAAATAAAATCCAAGAGAAAGACTGACTCTAACCAATCAAGTGAAGAAACTCATAAAGGAATAGATACTGGAGGTGCCACCTAGAATGTTTTGATAGGGCCATGGTGGTATTTTCATCTATACCAAGTTTAGATTCCATACTAGACCCAATAATAGTGAGTCAAGAGTCTACTAAAAATATGAAGCTAGATACATACCAAAGAGCAGGTAGGAAGACTACTCAACATCAAATAGGGAAAGAAGGTACAAAGATTATAGCAATGGGTAAGGTCAAGGATCTTACTCATATTTTTAGTCCTCGTTCTTGATGAAGTACATCACCTAGAATATTCAAGGGCTTAAGGGTAGCCCGATAAAGCATAATGAAGTAAAATGAATGATTTAGTAGCATCATCCATAGATGGTTTTCATCCAAGCAACAAAAGTGTCAAAATAAGAGATGCAATTTTTTTCCAAAAATATTTGCCCTACATGTGCAATCCCTAAGCTTCAAAGGAGCTTTTAGAGGAGGGGCTTATCTTTGGGGTCCAAAAGAGATAGTGACACACAAAAAAATGGGAAGTTGGGGGATTATGGCTTTATTGACCTAGAGTAAACATTCTCCTCAGCATTGGTTGTCTCAATGTATACTCTCCTATCAGCCTAGATGAAAAACAAAAATAATGGAGGAATGTAGCTTATATTATTGATCAATTTCTCAGAGCTTGGCTTCTTGTAGGTGGTAATTTCAACACCAACCTCTACTTGGAAGAGAAGATAGGGGAAATCACACTCTAGATAGTAGTATTGATTACATGATGGAGCATATTAGATCTCTTTATCTGGTTGATATCAAACCAAACAACGATATGATGACCTAGTCTAATAAAAGGTAAGGTCCAACATGTATTATAGAAAGACTAGACAAGTTTTTGTTATCAGAGGAGTTTCTAAGTAATGGATATATTCCAAGAGCATAAACATTGAATAATATAGGATCATATCATTGGTTGATGTTGGTGGAAGTGTGAAAGATGAAATCCAATCATGCTCCTTTTATATTACAACTAATGTGATTTTGAGATAGTAGTTTACAAGATAAGGTTCAATAATGGTGGTAGAAGGTAAACCTAGACATGGTATGGAGATATATAGTTTTGTTATGAGGCTTAAATACCTTAAGTCCAAATCAAGAACATGGAATTGTGAGGCGTTTGGTGATATAAAGAAAAAGAAACGACATATATTAACCAAAATTGAGGACCTAAATGAGCATATACGAATAGATGACACTACTCAGATTCAAGGCAAGGAGGAGGTCGAGCTTATTGCTCAATTAGATAAATGCGATAAAAGTGAAGAGATCCTATGGAAACATAAATCTAGGATCCAATGTGAATGACTCCAAGAGCTAGATCATAACACTATCTTCTTCCATAAGTCTCTCTTGGCAAGGTGATCATACAATTTAAACCATTCTTTTTGTACTGAACTTGACTTCAGAATGGTTCCCCTTTGTTTTTGAAGAATCAGGAATTGTCAATCCCTGTGAAGTAGGAGATCATTCCATTTGACAAATAAAGATTTGTTGTTTGAATCAACGTGTTTGTAGCTTGCAAATGGGCTTAAATATTTTTTAGAATGAAGTTGGTTGCATGAGTGATTTAATGTTATATTTGTTACAAACTATAATGAATAGTTCCTAAAGATTCCATTTTTTTATTATTAAAAAACCTAATATATTTTTGATAAGAGTTTGTTGTATGATTGTTTTAAACAGTATTTTTTACAAACTATGGTGAATAATGTTTTAACACTACATTTGTTGGTATATTGGAAATGGGAAAAAATGTTCTTTAGAATAATGATTTTGTTGTATGAGTGATCTAGAATTCGGTGTTTGAGTGTAGAGTAAAAACCAGAAACAAGAATGAATGTTGCAAAATAAAGCTAATTCTATTAATATAGAATGAAATTATGTAGACAGCAATATCTGAGAGGAAATGTCTGCAAAGTGAACTTCTGATTCAAAAATGACATGTTTATATACAAATTTGGTGCAAGACGAAGAGTGATGAAGAGTGATGACGATTCAATGTTCATGATGCGAAGGTGTTGGCTTGTGGGATTCCATTCTTCAATATGAGTCCAACAAGGAATTACAATATAGGAAACATATATTGTTGCTAGGCTAAGCTTATTCCTTCTTTACTATCTTGCTTCTACTTCTCAAACACTTTGTTTCATGAAATAAATCTGCAACAAAACGAAAAATGGTAACAATGGGAGAGCATGAGAATTTAAAAATTAATTAGCACAGCTCATTTAAAGAGATCTTATTTTCCTCAGCTTTTTGAGCAACAGTAAGTTTATTTAAAAAATTGTAAGTTCAGTTTAAAAAAAATGGTTATTGTAAATGTTATATATTTCAGTTTTCTTTTCTTATTTTCTTTTTGCAGTTTCAAAGTGTATAATTTTGTGACCTGTGTCTCATGCAGGCTGCCCTATAAACTTTGAGTTCCAGAATTACACTATAATAACAAGCTAGTGTAAGGGTCCAACTTACCCACAGAAAGCTTGTTGCGATGCACTCAAGCAGTTTGCATGTCCATTTGTGCAATATTTAAATGACCTATCAACAGACTGTTCTGATTCAATGTTCAACTACATAAACCTATATGGGAAGTATCCTCCTGGTCTCTTTGCTAATATGTGTCGTGAAGGTAAAGATGGCTTAGAATGTGATATAGAAGTACCAGCCCCAAGTCCTTCTGAGGGTGCAGATGCTTCAAACACATATTGACTATGCATAATTTCTCAGTTATCTTCTGATATGTATAATCAATTTGTTGAGAGTTTTGGTATTTGCAGCATTAACGTTTAGACTTTAGGTGAGCATCAGGGTTTGCAGATTAGCAAAAATCCTTTAGATTTGAGGTCAAATGCACCTATATAATTTTCTTAATGGTGTGTATTTAGATTATCAAGGATGATTGTCTTCTCCTTGGAGTATTTAGAAATCTAATTTAATTTACTGGTTAGCAGATGGCATTTACCAAATGGCTAAGGAAAGTAAAATTGATCTCATGCATATATTCAACATATTCAAAAGCCATATGCTCTAATGGATGTTAGGGTTGGGCATATGAAAATTATTATTCAACATATTCAAATGCCATATGCCCTAATGGATGTTAGGGTTGGGCATATGAATTTTTTTAAAACATGCTCTTTGTACTGAACTTGGCTTCGCAATGGTTCCCCTTTGTTTTTGAAGAATTAAGAATTGTCAATCCCTGTGAAGTAGGAGATCATTCCATTTGACAAATAAAGATTTGTTGTTTGAATCAGCTTGTTTGTAGCTTGCAGATGGGCTTAAATATTTTTTAGAATGAAGTTGGTTGCATGAGTGATTTAATTTTATATTTGTTACAAACTATAATGAATAGTTCCTATATATATATATATATTTTATTAAACAACTTAATATATTTTTGATAAGAGTTTGTTTATTTTTTTTGGTAAAATTAAGGGAAGAGGGTTTTGAAAGTGCACCAAAACCTTTTACAACCAAAAGAATACAACAAACCAAAACAATGCACTTCAGCACTTGAATAGAAGAATACAAAAACTGTGTTTTAATACAATATTTGTTACAAACTATGGTGAATAGTGTTTTAACATTGCATTTGTTGGTAGATTGGAAATGGGCATAAAAATTCTTTAGAATAATGATTTTTTTGTATGAGTGATCTAGAATTCAGTGTTTGAGACAAAGAGTGATGACAATTCAATGTTCATGATGCGAAGGTGTTGGCTTATGGGATTCCATTCTTCAATATGAGTCCTTGGTAAGCAACTTCAATTTCATAATGTGGAAAGTGTTATGCAAAATTAAAAATGTCCACCATTGTTGCTTCTCCATGCTAAGTATTCTGCAATTGGTGGATTTTGGTTTGTAAACCACTAGACTTAGTTAATCCGCAAAACTAGTCACTCCTCAAAAATGACAAAGACGTAGTTGATTTTTAGGTCTGGAAGAGATCTGTCTGGATTAGTCGACCCCTTTTGAAAGCAATGGTCCTCTTTGGGTCAAGTTTTGACATCAAGTGTGGAAGCTCCTTTACTATTTGAGTTTTTGTGAACCACTTGGCGTGGTGACTAAATTGACTTGCTCGAATTACTTTGTATAATTGTGTGGATTGTCTCTTGGTGATTTTGGTCCATGTATCAACTATTTGATCCTCCTTCGTTGGTGCAAGACTTCCAAGATTGAGTTCCTCAATTGCCAACTTCTCTATTGTTGTTGAAGTGTCTAACAAAGGTGGATAATACAACTTAAGAAGCTCAACATTGAAAATAGGATGCAAACCAAGGTAAGGTGGTAGATCTAGCTCGAAGGTATTCTCTCCCACTTGCTTGGTGATGGTATAAGGTCCATAGTGTAGAGGTCTAATTTTCTTATGTGGACCTATAAGGTGCTCTTTCTGCAATCGCAACCAAACCTTATCTCCCACTTTGAAAGAGTGTGGGGTGCAATGTTGGTCATGGTGTTGCTTGTACTTTGCATTCATTTGGTCATGAACTTGTTGTCCATGTTGAATATGCTCCACAAAATTCATTCTATTTTTTTCTCTTTCTCTATGTGGTGTGAAGTCCATGGGTTGGATTGGAAGAGCCACATCCATGGGCGCCAAAGGTTGAAAACCAAAACACACATGAAAGGGGTTGTGTTTGGTAGAGCTATGCAAAGCCTTGTTATATCCATGTTGAATGTATGGTAGGCTCTTGTCCCATGTTCAAGGATGCTTTGAATTATACATATGCAACATATGCATGATCAACCTATTGACAACTTTCATTTGTCCATTAGTTTGAGGATGGAAAGTTATGGATTGGGTGAGCTTTGTGTCCATCATCTCCCATAGAGTGTTCCAAAAGGTACTTAAAAATCTGTTGTCCCTGTTTGAGATAATGGATTTTGGCAAGCCAAAATGAAGCCATACATGGCTGAAATAGAGTTTTACAGTTTCTTTAGCTATAACATTCTTCTTGCAAGCAATCATGATAGCCATTTTGGAAAAGTGATCAACCACCACAAAAACACAATCATTACCATGCTTGGAAATAGGCAAACCTGAGAGGAAATCCATGGAGACAGATTCCCAAGGCTTGGTAGGTATTGGCAAGGGTGTATACATGCCTTGTTTCTTGTTGGTTGGATTTGCAATGGCATAAGGTGTGCAAGAATTGATGTATTTCTCCACATCATTCCTCATATTTGGCTAGAATTATTTTTGAAGAATGGCTAGAGTCTTCTCCACACCAAAGTGACCTGCTACCCTGTTGAAGTGTGCTTCCCATATCATCTTTGGTCATTCAGTAGAGGGCACACAAATGTGTCCCATGTGATAGAGTAGATGTCCCTACAAATAGAAATTAGAAACATGCTTACTTGACTAAAGGGCTTGGTATGTTTCAATGAAGTCAGGGTCAATGTCATACAAGGTGGACCAATTGGATGTCTCATGCCTGCAAGAATCAAGAATGGTAGTGAGTGCTGTGATGGGTGGTCGACTCAAGGCAATCTACAACCGAGTTAGTGCTTCCCTTCTTACATCATATGATCAAGTGAAACTATTGCAAATATGTAGTCCATTTTTTATGCCTCTCATTCCTAAGCTTGCTTTATGTTTGTATGAATTCTAGAGGTCTATGATTAGTGTGAATGATCATTTCTTTTCCTAGGATATAGTGCTTCCACTATTTGTAGGCCTGAACAATGGCATAGAGTTCTTTGTCATATGTGGGGTACTTCCTGACAGTCTCATTGAAAGTTTCATTGTGGTATGCAATAGGGTGACCTTGTTGCGTAAGGACAACTCCCATTGCATAGTCTGATGCATCCATCATCAACTCAAAAGGTTACCTCAAGTCTAGTAGGGCAAGAACATGTGTTGAGCACAATTGAGATTTTAGCTTCTCAAAGGCTCTCTATTGTGTTTCTTCCCATTGGAACTTGGATTTGGCTCCCCCTTTGGTTACCTAATTTAATGGCCATGCAATATGTGAAAATCCTAGAACAAATATATGATAGAAATTGGCAAGACCCAAAAAGCTATGAAGCTCCATGAGAGTCTTTGGAGTTGGCCAATTTTGGATAACTTGAATCTTTTTAGGATCAACATGAACACCTTCCTCATTAATAATGTACCCAAGGTACTGGACTTGCTTCATGCCAATTGTGCACTTCTCCAGGTTTGCATATAATTTGTGCTTTCAAAGAGTTTGGAGCACTTCCTACACATGCTACAAGTGTTGTTCCCATGTCTTGTTGTAGATGAGAATATCATCCAAATACACAACTACAAATGAGTTGGTGAAGGGTCACAGAATGTCATCCATCATTCTCATAAAAATTGTCAGTGCATTAGTCAAGCCAAAAGGTATAACCAACCATTCAAACAAACCCTCTTTGGATTTGAATGTAGTTTTCCACACATCCATGGGCTTAATGGGAATTTGATGGTAACTAGATTTGAGATCAATCTTGGTGAAGAACTTTGCACCACATAGTTGGTCCAATAGATCATTGATTTGAGGTAATGGATATTGATTCTTCATGGTGATATTTTTTAGATCCCAATAGTCAATGCAGAGTCTCCATGTGCCATATTTCTTTGGTGCCAAGATAATTGGACTACTGCAAGGTGAAGAACTTGGTCTAATATGGCCCTTTTTAATTAATTCTTGAATCTATCTCTTGATCTCATCATTTTCAAGAACTAATCTATGATAAATAGGGGCATTAGGCAAAGGAGAACTAGGAATCAAATTGATAGAATATTTTACCTCACAATGGAGTGGCACTTTGGTGGGTGACTTGAAGATATCATCATATTCTACAATGACCTGGTCCATTTTGTTGTTGTGATGATTGCATGGTCACTATGGTAGCAATTATCTTCTTTGTAGATTGAGGCTTGATCATCAAGAGAACAAACTACTTTGTTTTTCCAATCATCCTTTTGCATTGCTTAGCACTGATGAGGGAAACAAAGGTGGAAGGAGTTACCTCTGGTATCCTATATTGTTGGTCCCCAAGAGTGATGATGACTTTGTAGGGTCTTGAATCATACACACCATGTCTCTTCCACATAAATGGTTGGCCAAGGAGCACATCACAAACATCCAATGGAACCACATCACATAAAACTTCATCTTTGAATGGTTTGATGGCATAAGAGAGAAGATATTATTGAGTGACATGAATATATCTCCCTTGATTCAACCATCCAATGTTATATGGTTGTGGGTGAGGCTTCACAAGTAGATTTAGATTCTTCACAATATTAGCAAAAATCAAATTCTTTTGACTTCCACTATCAACAATGAAATGTAAGGGCTTACCATTTACCCAAAACTATGAGTGAAATAATTGCTTCTCCTCAGGTGGCTCCTCTACTTTGATTTGTGTAGTAGAGAGTGAGGTAAATAGTCACATGTGGTTCAACCTCCACAATCTACTTACCTTTATCCTCGGTTGGAGGATGTGTTGGTGTAGTGGATGTAGAGGGTTGCATATCAGCAAATAGAGATTGAATTGTCCAACATTTTTCTCTTGAATTTAAGTTGCTCTTATGGTAGTCACACCATTTCCTAATCTTGTTCTTTTGGGGCTTCTTATCTTGTGACTCTTTCTTCTACTTCCAGTTTTGATTTTGCTGTTGACCCTCTTTGTCTTGTTGCTTTTGGTTATCACCTTTGTCTTTCTTGGGTTGGCCCTTGGTATTTTGGTTCTTGTCATTTAAACCATCTCCTTTCTTATTTTTATGTTTGTGCTTTTGCTTGATCTTGATGGCAAATTTGTATGCTTCACCCAATGTCTTGAATTCAAAGAAGTCCATGTCCTCCCTTATGTACCAATGTATCCCGCTACGATACTTGAGAATTCGATGCATCTCGGTGTCTTGGATGCCAAGTTTTGCAAACAGTGAATGAAAAGCATTAGTATAGTCTTGAATAGATTGTTCTTTACCTTGACATAATTGTTGTCATCGCATGTACAAATATCCATAAGTGCCTACCGGGTAATATTCATTCTTGACTACTTCCACAAACTCATCCCATGTAGGGTCTTCTAAATCTTCTTGGTTCTTGTTATATACTTCTCAGCTAATCTATATTGTTATTAATGATTTTATAAAGGAAATAATGATTTTCTATCGATCGAAGAAGTGATTTATGAAAAAATATGTAGATAGCTAATCCATCCAAATTCTCCACATTTTTTGCATAGATTTTTTATTCAAAATTAGGAATATCAAAGTTTACTTGAACTTTGAATAGTGTTGGGGCATTGAATGGTTGTGTCGTAGCACTAGAAAATATCAATCACTCAAGAATTTGAGCAAATTGATCCAACATATAATTCTTTTGTCTTTTACGGACTTTATCTACCATTTTTTTGAAAGGATCTACTATCTCAATGTGTTCCACCATCTAAGATCATTTGAAATGGCTAGATGGATAGTCATAGGTGTTGCATGTCTGGCACCCAAGGTTTTGATAGCCTGATCTCATATTTGGATCATACACTCACAAAATAAATTGTTCTGATACCACTGATCCAAAATTTAGTGTTTGGATTTAAAGTAAAAACTAGAAATATGAATGAATGTTGCAAAATAGCAAGATAATTTTATTAATTTGGAATAAAATTATGAGGATAGCAATCTTTGAGAAGATATGTCTACCAAGTGAACCTCTGATTCAAAAATTACATGTTTATATATAAATTTTGTGGAAGATGAAGGGTGATGATGGTTCAACTTTTATAATGTGGAGGTGTTGTCTTGTGGGGTTCCACTCTTTAGTACGAGTCTTTGGTCTGCAATTTGGATTCTACAATGCATAATGCAGAAAGTCCAACATTGCTACTTCTTCTTGGAGAATTTTAGTCTACAAAACCCCAAAATTTATTAATTTATGAAATTACTCATTCCTCACAAATGACAAAGACTTAGTTTATTTCCAGGTTTGGGAGAGATCTGCATGGATCAATGAGTGTTTAAAGATTATGTTTCCTGCAAAATATAATAAGTAGTCTTTGAATGTGAAATATAGTTAAAATTTTTATTGTTCTTTTTTGTTAAATAACAAAAACATATACAATAAATATTAATTTATTGACATCTTTGAATAATCCTTGGGTGGATGGTATAATTTGGGCAAATATGTCATACACTGGCATTATTTTACAAGCCCATTATTTATGTATACAAGGTTGTAATATTCTCAAAGGGATTTGGAAAGCCTAACAACAAGTGCATCAATTTATTTCATGGTAGCCACCTCCAAATAAATGCCCCATAGATTTCCTCTGACACAACTTATGGTTGTTACCCCTCCTCACCCTCAATGCACAACCTCTTGGTATGAGTCCTTGGTTTCCTGCTAGGTGTCTCTGCAAAAGGGGAATGATTTTGGTGGGTGACATTTGGGAGTTTTCTAAGTCATAGAAAAAATGGAAGCAAATCTAGTTAGAATTTGGCCTCTACGTTACTGATAAAGCAATGATTATGTGAATCCTTTTCAATGCCTCCCAGGCACCCCAACTTCTATCTTCTCCAATGGAAGCTAGTCCCTATTAAAATAATTGGAAATGGTTTGACAATCATGACTTCGAGCAACCAACCCTTAAGTTTTGGTACCAAGCCATCCTTCCTATGAACTGTCAGCAATTTGCAGATATTCTCAATAAGAAATGGAACTTAGAGCTCAGTTGGGCCACTTGGGCAAGAAACTTCAAGCTTATCAACTCCACCCCAATTCAAGGAAAGTTTCATATTCTTCTTTGAAATGTAGTCCTTCAAGTCCTACCTACTCAAAGTAGGTTAAAATTAATGAGTCAAGGGCAAGGTGATTTCCATTTTTGTGGTTTGGAAGAGAATACAACATCTATTTTGGAACTGTTCTCCTACCCACCGTATTTGGTGTGAAGTGCAACAATTGCTTTATCTCTTACCACTGCCTATGACAAAGGATAAAACCTTATTGGAGATCAATATAATGCCCAATCAAAAATTTCTTCTCTCCATTACCATGGCAACCATCATATTTCATATATGGAAGACTCGGTGCAAATCCATTTTCAAAATTGATCAATTAGATATCTCTAATCTCTTAGTAGCTAACATATTTTTTTTTGTAAAATGCCAGTTTCAAGTTGAGTCAACAGATTGCACCTGTAAGTAGAAAGCACTACAATAAAAAATCAAAACTCTAAAGAGAAATATCTATGAGACCTCGACTCATAGCTCATATGGAATATACAGATTAAAGAACATTGTAGGTGAACTAACAAAGCAATGTAGCTCGATGATGCATAATCCAGACAGACTTGATAGAACATTTGGGTCAAGTGAAATTAGAAGCCAACAACACTCATTCCAATCCTCACATTAGGCTCCCATCGTAGCATGAGGTGAAGCAGGATCACTTAGACTCTTCTCCTTAACATATGTTTTCCTAGCATGGCCGCTCCCTTGAAGTTTTTTTTTGGCAAAGGGTAGTAGTCTCTTCTCAAAAAATAGTACGTAGGTCACCCATTAGAGGGAGCAACCCAATAGTCTCTAGTCATTAAAATTTTTTGTTAGCACATATTTTTATAGTCCTGATGATGACATACTTTTTCATCCCCATGACAACCACTACAGATATATCATTTTTTGACATGGATCAATAGGGGATCACTTGTGTTCCTGTTCACTTCCAATGCTTGTAGTCGGGAGCCCAAGTGTCCCAATATTTCTCAGTTCTCCTCTATGTTGGCCCTTCATGGACTCATGTTGTAATACAATAGTGGGGGCCTATGTGTGGTCTTCGTTATGCTTATTTTTGGTGATGGGTGCCCTGTGTGGCCTTGTGAATGCATCTATGTTTGCTTTGTCCCCGCTAGAGGGAATTCTATCATGGCTCCACTGGTTTTTGGGTGTTCAAGCCAAGATATAGGCACCCAGACCACAATTAGCCTTTATATTTTATTTGATCCTTAAGATTTTGGCTAATATGAATTTGGTAGCAATTTCAATATATATATATATATTATTGACATCTTATATAGGTTGTTGGGGGATTGTAACACATCCCACATTCATTTTGTTTTAATTTATTTAAAAAAAAAAGGAACAATATGAACCTCTATCTTTATTGAGATAACATAGCAATATTTCCCTATGTTGTTAGGAAACAAGGTAGGATGGAGTACTAACTAGATGGAGTGACTCATATTTTTCAAAATAACACTAATCTGTTGAAAAAATCAACAACAACATAACATGGTAGTAAGTTATGTACATTTAGTCTCAAGGCATTTGTGTTTCCTTCTGGGTCAAATTTAATCTTGGTTGCTAAATTATAATTATACAAAGTATTTAATGGAAGTCTTGCCTCAAAATGTGCTAATGAGAAATTTTATTTTGGTTGCTTTCTATTGGTTAAATTCTTACCTATCATCTTCTATTCTTCAAACTATTTCCCCTTAAAAAGCTTGAGCTTGAAGTGTTAATTCACCAACTTAGTTTCTTCTTTCTTGGGTTCAAATAAATCTAGGTTTTATATATTATTATTATTTTTCAATTGGTTATATGGGATTGAAACGAGCCCCATGTATATTACATCATCACCACATAGTGGTATTACAAAAAAGCTAGGATATTATCCATGTATCATCATCACCACATAATGGTATTACAAGAAAGCTAGGATATTATCCATGTGTTGCTTGGCAAGATTTGAACCTTGGTCTCCTTATTAAATATTAAGGAATCTAACCCGTTAAACTAATATCACTTAATTATATTATTAAATTCTCATGTGTATTATAATTAAAAGAAAAAATTACAATCCTCCCATTTTTCAAATATTTAAAAGTTACTCTCAATATAATCACATTACATAATAAAGGTCACAAAACATGTTACTACTTCATGTTTGTATATTGTTTATATTTGTATATTGGAAAGTTACCATACTTTCATCAATATAAAATTTAAATTAATAAGTTCAACCAAACATATGAAGGGAAAATAATACATAAATATAATCAATCCTTTAGTATAATATTCCAATGTAAAAATTTAATCATGAGATATTATTTATAGTTAGGTTTCTATGATTTTCGTAAACTGACATTTTCATATTTTCTTATGTGATTGGATTGGTTTTGGATTTTTTTTGGACTACCAATGTTTTAGGTTAGCAAATCTTATAACTTAGAAAATTTTTTAGCCTCACATCTCTTATCAAAGATTAACTGCATTGTAATATGTTTCTAAGAAATAAAATCAAATTATCATTTTACTTGTTTTTATGTGTTCTAATAAGTTATATTGTGTATTTTTTGAATTGCACTCTTTCTTATTTCTCCTTAACTCAAAATTTTGAGTTTTGGATCATGGTAATATGTTCGATCTATCATTTGGGATGTTATCCTAAAGGTATATCCAATAATACCATTGCATGTTTATCAATAATTTGATTCGTTTTGTTATCTCATATATCATCTTCTATGGGTATATGGTCGATAGTAAAACATTAAAAAATAATTGTGAATGCTCCTTTTGTAATAATATTTTTGTTTTTGCATGAAGATACTACTTGTGATGGAGTAGCATGGAATCATTTTAAGCTAAATTTTGGCCTTACCATTTGAATTTTAAAAATCTATTTTTGAGACTACATTTGAAAAATCCAAGGGCATTTAACTATGCTACTCTAGGTACTGCATATAATCCATCTAATATAATATAAAATAAGTTATTATGGTATTTGTAATAATTCATATTTAACTCCACTTTATGGTATTTTGATTGAAAAGTTAGGTGGTTGCATCCTAAAAGTGCTACATCAAATCATTTTGTTGGACATATAAATAAATTAAGTCACTTAGTAGTGGCTAAATTAATAAAATTATACATATTTTCTCAATCATTTAAGACTATAATTGGTTGGTTCTTAAATTACTCTTGTATTTAAAAATTTTATGGGTATTGGATTATTGTTAATAGCTATAGATATTATAGGTTTATTTGGTTCTTACAAAGTCTCTCTCTCTCTCTCTCTCTCTCTCTCTCTCTCTCTCTCTCTCTAGGATACATCCTCACTACTAGTATTGATCATATATCATTTTTCCTCTTTAGGGATATTTCCTTCACAATTATAAAGTTTATAAAAACCTTTTTTTTTTTTTACATGGTGGAATTGGTAGCCACCACGAATCCGGGTAGACTGTCCAATTTTTATGGCTGCTACAGTATTCTATGATGTTCGCCCCAAAAGTCACCACACAGATCTTCGTGCAGTCCACCCCTATAATCACCATGCCATTATCATTTTAAACCTTTTATGCCATTGAAAGCACTAGGAAAGGGACAAGAATTCAATTTGGCGAGGCCCAACATTTGAACCTTGGACCTCCACCCCCCTTATGGCGTTTGGTTGAACCAATTGGTCTATACCTCAGGATTAGTTTTTAAAACACTTTAGATTTTAGTGTTTTAAGCAAATATTTCTTCTCTTGTTTCAACTAATATTTCTTGTAATTAGGGTTCTATTGATGCATGCCTTATATCTTACTGATTCTACTAGATTTTCATTTCTTAAATCATTGATAGTTTGAAACCATTGACTTTGAATTCTTTTTAGAAGATCTTATATTTGTACTTCTAAGCTAACTTAAAAGCTAATAGTTGTAGATACCTAAAATGCATAATCACAAGGAGACGCTCCAAAAGACCTCCTTATAACCCATCTAACCCACCTAAGGTAACCTCATGGCTATTTGGTGTATTTTCCTAGCAAAGGGGCATGTTTCTCCCATGGGAAGCATGCCAATATTTCTCGAGATGGTCTCCAAATAAGAACCATCTCGATGCAAGATGGTCACACATGCATAGATTCAAAAAGGAATAATAAGGTAGCAGGGCTGACTATCAGCATGATGGTTGACTTCCTACCATTCCTGTTGATCTACAATCACCCCTACCACCTACAAAGTGGCAATAATTTAACCCTTGATTACCACTCACCTCTTTGGATGCATGCCAAGGAGGCTATAAAATGGAGGCTTCCCCCATCCATTTTAAGGTTTTGCAATTTCAAATCTCAAGCAACGAAGTGCTACAAAAATCTTACCATGCCTACTTGCTACTTGAATCAGTATCGATGGGTTACCATGTGAATCTCAAAGCTATCTCCATGAACCTCTCTTGATCAATACCATGACTTTGGTATGCTCAAATCCATGCACTTGCCTTCATATTCATTGACAAAACTTACCCTGGGGTCATCCAAATGTTGCCTAGACCTAGTTTTATAGAGTTGCAGGTTTACAACAGTGATTGTCTCACCCCAAGATGGTCCGTAGACAACACTACACCAAGACAGAGTTTTATTAATGGTTATTAAATGCTCTTAAATCCTAAGAGGTGGTTTTAAACTACACTCTTAGATTTAAGATGAAATTTTTAAACCATCCTCTTAGATCACCCTAAGACGATGGTTTTAAACCACCCTCTTTGTTCTAAGGGGATGGTTTAAAACCACCCTCTTAGGTCTAAGAGGGCAGTTTAAAACCACCCTCTTAGGGTATTCCCTAAAAAATAGATATATAAAGGATGCCTCAGCTGAAACATCATATCCCTTAGTAGTGGTTTATTGTTTCAACTAGGATGTCCTTTATTTCTCATGGTCATTTCATGGACAAGGTAATTTTCCATTGGAAAAAAAAGGGATAGAATTTTAAACTGCCTCCAAGGGAAATAATTTTCCATGGAAGCATCAAAGTATGTATGAAGTCACAATGCACCATTTTGCTCTTATGAAGTCCAAACCTTTATTAATTTAAGAAAGTATAGAAAATTGTCAGTAAATAAACAAGAAAATATAAGATGCTTGTTATGTAATCCTACAATAGTCCATTCCTACAAATAAACTAATAGACAAATGATAGAATTTTTTTGAAATGTGAGGTTAAGTATGTAAAAATCCCTCTAGAGGAGTAAGTATTCCTGAATGTAATAGGAATACATCAGAGGAAAATATAAGAGGAATAAGAAAGGCAATGCACTAGATCAAAGTGTTATGTAAAAAAATTCTAGTTAATGTATAAATATGCTATGTGAGAATATCTAAACTAAACAATAAAATATATAACAAAAAAGAAAATGAATAGTGATAATAGCTAGATAAAATGTCTAAACACAAAAGTTTTTCAATGCTTATGGTAATATGAAATTAACAAAAGAAGCACAATAAGACAAATAGAGGTAGGTAACAAAAGTTTCCAGTAATCGTACATCAAAGGAAAAAAATAAGAGAAAAAATAAATGTAATGCACTAGCTCAAAGTGTTATGTAAAAATATGCTAGTTAATGCATAAATATGTTGTGTGAGAATATCTAAACTAAACAATAAAATATATAACAAAAAAGGAAATGAGCAATGATAACAACTAGATAAAATGCCTAAACACATAAGTGTTTCAATGGTTATGGTAATATGATATTAACAAACTAAGCATAATAAGACAAGTAGATGTCAGGTAACAAAAAATTTCTAGTAAAAATGAAGTGTTAAAAGCTATTAAATAATAATAGGGATAATTAAAAATAATAGAGAAAAAATAAACTGTTAAAATATGTATGTAAACAGAGGGTGATAATAGCAATAAACAAAAAAATATTAACAACTATAAAAATAAACAATAAAAATATTAGTAATAGAAAAATACTATAAATGCATACAAACAATGTTGTCCTAGGTATACCATGTTACAAAAAATTTTACACTTGATAGATGACCATATGCATACTATCCTATGGGACATGGAAATAAAAATTGTATGCATGTATTAAAGACCATGATAAGTAGTCATACAAATCCTTGAGTGCTGGAAATTCTTGATAGTTTGTAGATAGCATTAGTCAAAAGAATCTTAATTTCAATAGGCAAAAAATTGACAATGATATCCCATTCTATACCTTATTTTTTTGGATGGTTGAACCAAGGTAATGACATATGAGTCAAATAGAATCCTAGACTTTCATATGCAATAAAATAATTCAAATATAGAGATCCTCCTTGAGCAGCCAAATATGTGGTAGTGCCATGGTGTCTACTAATCATAGTGTCAAGGTAGAGTTCACACTTTGCGAGATCATTTTATAGGGATAACAGAGGTGGCTCATGCTACCAAGAAAGCCGATTCTTTTGATGATAAAATCACATAAAATGGAAAGACTACTGCAACTCTATGTTCTTGAGTGATGGAACTAAGGTGGGTTTATCAACTGGTAGTGGAAGACAAGGATATATTTACAACATCTGAGTTAGTATTGTTGCATTGTTAGGTGAAGCACTTGATAGCCATAGTTTATTGGAGCTCCTTTTTAGATGGCCCTTTGTACCAATTTTATCTTTTGAAATGGTGAGATCAAGCACTGTATTATAGAGTTGAGACAAAAGGGATACATATAGTTGAGCGCATCAAATTACAAGATTTTGATAGAATACAAAGTTTTGAATAAAATATTTATGAAAAATAGGTACCCTATTACTTGTTGAATCAACTTAGATATGCCAACTATTTCATTAATATCAACCTCAAGTTATGTTGTTGGAAGACAAGATTTACATCAAAGTATTTTGAGTTGTTGAACCTAATGATATTTATTTGGAATGATAGAAGTTTTGCTACTGTTGATTGAATCATTCGTAGTTTGTCTACCTTCTCAACACATATCTTTATGCTTCAACAAAATATGAGAGGAACAAATAGAGCATATTGGAAAAGTTCTTGAAACCCTATGTAAACACTAATTAGATACCAACTTGGGAAAGTGTTTGTTTGGTATGCAAAAATCAAATGTGCAGGTTGGATTATTAGTAAGGAAGGAGTTCATGTTAAAAAATTATATAATTTGAGATTGGCCTGCACAAATGACCTTTATAGAGCTTTGTAGGTTCTTAGATATAACTGATTTTTATGATTTTTTTGTGATAGGATACTCCCACATCACATAGCACTTAAATTAATTAAGAAAATAAAGAGCTAAACCAAAGTTCATGTGGGTTGAGGTACCACAAAGAGTATTTTGAGACTTTACTCATTGACTTAGCTTGGCACTAGTACTTGCCTTTTTGGATATGAAACAAGCATCATGGCACTTAAATTTTGTGAGAAAAGGAAGAGCCAAACCAAATTATATGTGTACTGAGGAATCACAAAGAGCATTATGAAACTTGATTTATTGACTTAGCTTAGTACTAATACTTGCATTTTTGGATCTACAACAACCATCATGGTAATTAAATTAAGTGAGAAAATAAAGGGCCAAACCAAAGTTCGTGTGGACTGAGATACCACAAAGAGCATTCTAAGACTTGATTCATTGACTTATCTTGGTACTAATACTTACCTTTTTGGATCTGCAACAACCATCATGGTACTTAAATTAAGTGAGAAAAGAAAGAGCCAAACCAAATTTCATATGGAATGAGGTGCCACAAAGAGCATTCTAAGACTTGATTCATTGACTTAACTTGGAACTAATACTTTCCCTTTTTGGATCTGCAACAACGATTTGAGATAGAAACTATCAACATATACACTTGGTACATTCCTTGATCAACTTAAGCATCTTGTTGCCTACAAAGTGAGATATTCAATAATATATTTTGAAGGTATTCATCATGTTTTAATCTTAATGACCCGTTGGTGTCGTCAAAACCCTAGTATGAATCAAGGAAAATCATAAAAGATCATTCACATATAGTGAATGAGGATGGATCATCCATCATCCCATGAGCCCTAGCATTCTATTACCATATTCCATCCTTACATTTGCATGAACCCTAACCACCATCGTGTCTATTGTTTGACCTCTATGAAATCTGTAAAAAAGATCTAGATTCTATAAAGCATTTCCCATAGCCCACAAATGCTCTAGGGAATTCCTTGAATAATCCAAAGCTTTTTTTAAATGATGCAATGCATCCACAACCATCCCCTAATTTTGTAGGGTGTTTGTCACTTGTTGCATTACATTCATCAAATTCTCAGATGTTGAAGGACATTCGCGTGTCATCAAATCAAACCAATAGAAGCATAGATCCAACAAATTATGTATTGATAAGGTTCTTATTTGTTCTTACTTATGTTTTCCTACATTTAGTTTACATTTCATCAATATTGCACTTAGGGTTTGGATATCTATCTTATAAAGGGCCTCATACAGTGGAGCCCTTGCCTGAACTATTGATTTTTTTTGTGTTGTGATTTGTATGCAGGTTCAAGAGATACTTCTATTGATGGTTGTTACAACTTGAAGTGGCCTTGTAGGGATACACAAGCCCACTCACCCTTTTTTGGAGTGAATAAGATCTGAAGACACCACCATTGTTTGATCAAGGGTTTTACCCCTCCCATTGTAAATCATTGTATCAAAACAAGTTGTATTTTGTGACCCCTGATTTTGGGGCATATCCATGTTGTAATAGTGGAGATCCAGGCTCCCTAAAATTAATATAATAGCATTATTTCATGGTGTAATACTACTTGTTTTGACCTGTTGCTATTATCTTGGTGTTAATATTTTTTTTCACTTTACATTACTACAAATAATGTTTGAACCATTCAAGAAATGGGGAATTGATTTTGTTGGGCCAATATATCCTCAAAGTAAAGGAAATAAATACTTGTGTGCACAAATTATGTCAAAAAGTGAGCTAAAGTAAAAGCCTTGCCACGAGCACAAGCTGAGCCTATAGCCAATTTCCTTTACACACATATCATACAACAATTTGGAGAACCTAAAGATCTAGTTTCAAACTATGGATCTCAATTTCTCTCTAAAGTGATTGACCATTTGTTAAAATATATCAAATCAAACATGGGAAGACATCACCATATCATCCTCAAGCTAATGAACAGGTAGGGGTTACAAATAGAGAACTTAAAAATATTATAACAAAAATTGTAGCTATCAATAGGGTTGATTGGGTAGAAATACTAAAAGAAGCTACATGGGCATAATACAACTTGGAAAACCACCATAGGAATATAACCTTATGAAATAGCATATGGAAAGCAAGCTATCATGCCTATTGAATTTGAAATAGAAACTCTTCACATAGCAATACAACTTGATATGGATTTGGATCAAGCACAAAAAGCTAGGTTGGAACAATTAAATATTCTAGATGAAAGAATATTAGAGGCATTACACAAGATATAACTAATGCAATTACAAAGAAAAAAATGGCAAGATAAACATATTGTACCATAAATATTTCAACCAGGATATTAGACCTTGCTATTTGACTCCCACTTCTAATATTTCCAACGAAGCTAAGGACGCGATGGCTTGGAGCCTATGAGATTGAAGAAATATTTGGGAATGGTATAGTTAAACTTAAACCCTTTGATGATTCAACATGAATATTACTAGTTAATGGACATAGGCTAAAGCTCTATAGGAAGCCATTATCTAAAGAAGAATTTATAAACCACCTTAAGCAATAAGTTGCTTTGTAGTGTATTTCTAAAATATAATAAACTATTATTAAATAAGAAATTCTCTTTCTACCTAAAGAAAAAAAACACTATTTACTAAATAAATTGATCTATAATCTAATATATACCAAGCAAATAAGTGCAATCATTAAAAATAATGTAGTCTAATCAGTCCTCTTATTTAGATGAATAAGTACCAATAAATAATATGGATGGAAAAAATCTTTACACTACTTAACCAATGAAAAAATATTATCACGGAACAATAATATTTCTTGAAAATAAACTAGAAGATCACTCTACGTTCTTTAAAATATGCTTTATTTATTTTATTATGGAGAGCTATCATAAAATGTTTAATTCATCTTATCATTCATCACTTTTTCAATCACAATATCAGGTTTTAGGGAAGTCAGATTGAGTGTGGGAAGACATATTATTACCTCACAGAAAGGAGATCATATAGTCATTATGGTATCACAAATTAATAAAGCAAGGTAGTAAAAGACCTTGTTTCTTATAGACCATAGATGATAAAAGAGAGAAAAATGATAGCAAGGATAGGATTACATTTCCATACAGATGGTTATGTGGTCCGAATCCCAAAAGTTCTAATTTATTATCTAAATAAAAGAGAGGGTAATAAGGATAGGATTACATTTCCATCCATATGGTTATGTAGTTTGATTCCCCAAAGCCTTAACTCTTCTCACTAAAAGGAGCAGAGCAAGACGGATAGGGTGAAAATTCCCATAAAGACTTTGATAGAGTGGTTGGGAATCCAATTCCCCAAAGCTCTGCACCCCTAAAACTTAAAATTATATCTATATGTATGTGAGAAAAATAGGCAATAAAATGGTGAAACAAAGATGATACCAAAATGACTATCTTACTTTCTTCTTCCAAAATAGGTTTTGAATGTGTTCAACCATTGATAAGACCTATTTATGAGAACCAAAGTATTATTGATTGACATTGGTTTAAGCTCATTATTATATTTTTCATAAAGGGATCCACAATGATACCAAAGGAAGTAGAACAAAGAAATTGATCTCTCTAGGACATTAGAAATATTTTTTATGAAATCCATGGAATCTTTTATTAAAATATAAGAAAGACATCAATGCTTTTACAGAAAATCTTTTCTACTGAGAACAAACATTCCCATTCCCAAATTTATATAGCTTGTCACCACCCATCATGAAAAGATAGCAGAACGTTAGCGTACCATGGTAGCAAGTGATGACCAACTTGTAGGGTTAAAACCAATCGTCAATACTTGGCCATACAAAGAAAATCAATGCAGATACCACAGATTAAGCATAGAGGCCATAAATAAAAATGATGATTGATTTCCATATTATTTCAACCATAATTCACCATAAGATATAAAAAAACCTAATTTTGTGTGAAGATGAAATCTTATCTATAACTCAGGGTAGAAACTCAGTGATTTGACAATTGAAACTTTGTATAATTCATCTATAATCACACTTAAAAGTGTTACGTAGAGGTCAGAACTGAGTGATGATGATTTTAATAGGGGAGATAAAAAAATTGAAGGTTTCCACTGACAAGGGGATGTAGAAGCCAATTGTAAGTGTTAATGTTCAGAATTTTTAAGAAATTGTAGAGGAATGTGACAAAATTCATGAGAATGAAATGTAACAAATATAACAAATATTTTTTAAAATTTTGAATGAAATGTTATATGAATCATTAAAAATGTTATATGTATTTCTCTATATGAATTAAAATTTTGCAAAACAATAGTAAAATATATATGCATTCAAATTTTTCTTTGTAGGGTTTCATCACAACAAACATTTTGTGAAACCAAAACAAAAAATACCTATTGTCTTCAATCCTTTACCCTTCAGCCTACCGAAAACCTTGCATTACCATGATTAATTCTACCTTTCATAAATAGAGTGAACCGTCCTCCATAGCAACTCAAACCCCTAGTGATTTTATCTAAAATCTCTTCCAAAAAGTGATATGGTGGGAGGCATTGACATTATTTCAAGGCAATGACCAGGGTGTGGCTGAGTGGTTTATTTTGAACCACGAACCCACATCTATGGTCACTTATTTACATGGATTTAAAATATAAATTACCCTATTCTTGATATCAAAAGTCCTACATCTCTCTAAAGTTAGCCAAAGATACTTTAAATCAAATATTAGGGAAGTTAACCAGTTGATCAAAAAAATAGGGAGAATTGCTCCTTGATCCGACATAGAGAAGGATCGATTGAAGGAGTGGCGACCTCTTACTTTATTTTAAAATGGAAGGAATCTATCACTTTGATAATTAAAATTTTCACTATAGAAGGAAGACTGTCGATTTGTGAGGATTATAATTTGAAGTTGCTCCTTAACCTCAAGGGAGAAGATTGTATCATCAACTTGTCGTATTTCCTATACAGGTCCCTAAAATTCATGCTCAAGAGGGTTCAAGAAGAGGATTCTAGAGCTAAACCTA
The DNA here is from genome assembly GCA_028583015.1 of Wollemia nobilis. Lineage (NCBI taxonomy): Eukaryota > Viridiplantae > Streptophyta > Pinopsida > Araucariales > Araucariaceae > Wollemia > Wollemia nobilis. The sequence goes on along the minus strand of JAQPPZ010013020.1, from coordinate 533,924 downwards.
AACTACACCTAATAGCCCACCATGACCTCATCAAGTTGCTTGTTTTACACAAAACCATAGATACCAATAACACTTGGGATAAAATCATATAAGAAGCTAACCTAACTGAGCAATAATCTAAAGAAAAATTTGATCCTAGTGAGAGTTTCACATCTGAAGAGACCTTTGAGTCTGTCAGCTAGAAGGAATATGAATCTCCTGTGCACAAATGAGCCACCCAGGATAAAACTACCAAGCCTTCCAAACCTCCCTAACTTGCACCAAAGAAGAAGAAAATATTTGAGAAGTACAACCTAGAAAAACATAGGGGGAAAAATTTAGTCTATGGTTGAGCTCAATACCTCAGTTTGATTCTATCAAAGCCTTGGACCAGATCTGTACCTAGTAAAAATTGTTGCAGTTCTTATTGGATAGTTTTTACAAGGAGTTTGTGAAGCACACAATATTGGTGGAGAAGGCCATCTCCACCCAAAATGACCTCTTGAGATAGATAGCTACAAAAATCAAAGGAAAGGTGGCTTAATCAATTAAGTAGGTTTCTCAACCATTGATATTCAGTGCCTCACCCAAAAAAATATCAATGGGGGGAAGAAAATGAGGTGGTCCATTAATTTTAATAAGCATTTTGCCTTAATCAAGGTGTCCACTGAGGACAACTCACCCACATTATCAAATTTTAGATTCTAGAGGTATACCACTCCTACTTGTGGCACATAAAATATTGTCCCAATCATGGAGATAAAGATACCAGTAGAGGTTGATAAGGTGATTAACACATTCATCGAGTTAACCAAACAATTATCCCCACCAGTAGATAAAGCAAATATGAATCCCCACATAACATAATAAATGTAGAGGGTGAAAAAGATGGTGTAACATGCCTAAGAACTGTGGGTACTGAGAAACCACCAAGTCCTAATAATGCCAGAGCACAAATTAGAAAGACCAAACGTTAGAAATTTAGGACAAAAGACCACCCTGGTTGTACCTAGGTTTTATCCCAAATTTATATTTTTAATGTATATTACCACAAAAATTGTAGATTTATATTTTATGCATGATTTTTTTTTTCAATTTTAGTATCGATTTTGTGCATGAGGAGATGCATTCCCTTTAGTTTGGGGGAAAATAATGAGTACTTAAATGTGATTGTGATATGTAATTCTACATCTTGGTTACAAATCTGCATGATTTATATATGTTTTATTAATAATATGCATGTATTTATATGATTTATGGGTAAATATGATTGCAGATTGTTATATGATAAATGATTGCAATATTACATGAATTTTCATGAGAATGTTGTACTTTTAGCAGTGGATGTTGTAGGTAATCCATGAAGAATGCTATAGTTGAATACAATTGAAGCAACTGTAGGATATTACAACAAAAAAATAGGTATAAATACCACCTATAGAAAACATCTACGAAAAGGTGCTATGGAAATAATCAATGAAAATCTGTTGTTGATTTGTGTAGTAGAAATTCCACGTATACCACCAACTTATTCAATGCCACATGAATCATTGAAAGAGTCAAACATGGATGATTTTTCATTCTTTACTTAGGATGACCACCTATAAATTTATATGTAATTTATATTTTGTAATTAGTTAAATAGTTGTAAGATTATGTAATTTGTATTGTAATAAATTTGTCTTCCTAAAGAAAAGGACAAAGTTGTTTTTTATAAAAACTTATTTAGATTGTAGGTCCATATTACATAACGTGGTTGAAAGGTATTCATGTATAAATACCTATGCCCAATAAGGATGGTTAATCAAACTCTACCTTTCTGCGATCATAATATTATTATAATTGGAACTTCAAATTTAGGATTTTTTCTATGCACTTAGTATATCTATATGGTGCTATTGCTACTATAAATCCATAGGACAAATAAAACTTATATTGACTTTTTAAAATAAGATAGTTCAATTATAAAAATTATAATCACATAAAATAATTACATTCTCATAGGTTTTATAAGTGATTAATTACATTAAGAAATCTGAATTCCCTCACTTTTTATAGAGGAATATGGAAGCTTTTGATGATGGTATATGCATAATACTTTTTTTTTTAAGTAATACTTCTTTTTTTTTTTTTTTTTTTTTTTTTTTTTGGTATATAGAAGCAATGGTTACAATCACGATTTTTAGTAACTACCAAAGACAAATGGTAGGGTTCAAACTATCTACGAAGGCTCCCAGGACTTCCACCGTCTCGGTACATGGTAACCCGGCATGAGATGGGGACCGCCGGACGCACATCCACCATGTGGATTGAACCTAGGTCACATCACCTATAATGCAAGTGGCATCCTTGAATAATACTTACTTATAGATTCAAGTATTCCTAATATAAGTCTTTATTAGAAGAGTACGATAATTCTATACATTAAGAGCAACGTGAATAATTATTCCAAAACCTCATAATATTATAAAGGATTTGATCTTGTTAATCTTTATAAAACTTCTTTTGCTGTCATTATTTTTTATAAATATATTTTAAATTATCTTCTTTGCATTTTTTGTTTATGGCAAGTCAAATGTTATTTATGGTAGTTTATAACGAAGATCATTATAAGTATTGATGTTGTAATAATTTAGATTAAGTAATATTGAATGCAAATACCTTTAACCATATTCAAGAAAATAGCTGTAAAGGTGTTGTAGAGATCATCAATTAAATACATAGTATTTGAATAAATAATAACACACTATTTGAATAATTAAATATATCATGAAGATATTTTTAAAATACTACATGAAAGAGTTCATATTAGTTAATAAATTACAAAAAAATGCTTGACTATAGCTAAAAACAACTATTTTAATTTGTCAAAGTAACAATTTTATGGTTTAGATGCAAATACCTTTAATCATATTAAAACAATAGTGTAAAAATATTACAGAGATCAACAATTGAAGACTTAGTATATAAATAATTAATGACACAATATTTGAATAATTAAATATATCATGGAGGTCTTTTTAAAATCCCATATGAAAGTGGTTATAATAGTTATTTAATTACAAATAAATACTATAGTATAACTAGAAACAACTATTTTAATTTATCAAAGTAACTATATTTTGTGTTTAGAATGGTTTTCCATTACAATATTGAATTGGTCTTTTAAATTGACAAATGAACTAAAATTAATGGCATAATCTATAACATTATTCATTTTTCTCGTTAATACAAATAACTCTTGATAGTTCAACTAGAATGTTAAACCATTACATATAAAGGTTCGTCAGCAGAGGATTGCTTCCTTGTTGGGATGTCGGATTGTTTCTCTTCCAGTCACGTATTTGGACCTTCCTTTGTTTACTAGGCATTTGAAAAATGAATTTTGGACTCTAGTTGTGGAAAGGGTTCAAAAAAAATTTCTTCATGGAAGGGTGCTCTTTTAAGTCAGGCTGACAAAACTATTCTCGTCTAGAGTACACTTCAAAGCATTCTGCTCTATTTTATGTCGATTTTCAGTGTCCCTGCTAAAGTGGCGGCTAAATTTGATAGTATTTGTAAGGATTTTCTATGGGCAAGGCGAAAGCTAAAAGGAAAGATTCATCTTTGTTCTTGGGACCAGGTTTGTCTAAGGAAAAAATATGGAGGTCTTAACTTGAAAAGTGTTGCACTAATGAATAGGGCCTTGGTCTCTAAACAAGCATGGAGAGTTGCCTCCGGTGTGGATAGTCTATGGTGCCGCATTTTGGTGGCCAAATACCAGTTTAATAATTTTTTATCTGATCCTCTCTCCTCGGATGGTTCAACTTTCTGGAAAGCATTATCAAATACAAATAATTAATTAAATTCAATAGTTCTTAAGTGATTGGAAATGACAGATCAGTCTTATTCTGGGATGACCAGTGGCTAAGAGATCATACCTTGGTGGAGGAACAACGTTTTAGTTAAATATGTGCTCTTTCTAAGGAGGCCAGTTTTATTAAAGTGGAGGATTTCATCCTCCTTCAGAATAATTGAAGTATTTGGTTGACGACCCCACCCTTTATTAGAACTATTCAGGATCAAAGGGCTTGGAGTTCTATTCTTCTAGAGCTTCATCGCTATATGCTTCACAGTGAGGAAATGAGGGACAGGTTGGTGTGTAACAGTGATAGTGAGGGCAAATTTTTAGTTAAATTAGTTTATTCTATTCTCTACCCTCATGGTAACGATGCTTGGCCCTAGGATAAAATTTGGGTGAAGAATTTGACGCCAAAAATTAACTTTTTCTATTGGTTTGCTGTACAAAATAAAATTCTAACGATTGATAATCTTCACAAGTGTGGTTTTAATTTTATCAATCGTTGTTTTTTATGCAAGCAGGAGTGGGAGTCTACAACCCATTTGCTTCTCAGATGCAGGGTGTTTCAGAACATATTTTATTTTTGTCTTCAACAAATTGGGTTATCTTGGGTGCTTCTGAATTCTATTCTTGACATGATCAATCAGTGGACGTCTCCTTTTCGGTCGCCTCATATGAAATGTTTTTGGAAATTCTTGTTGCCCCATATTCTGTGGGGAGTGTGGAAGGAACGTAATGCCCGATTTTTCAAAAATAAAGAGGGTGACCTGGCTCATCTTTGCAAAAGAATTCTTTGGAAAGTGGGTGAAAATATTTCTGCCGCTTTAAAGGAGTCTCTTCCTTCTATCCCAAGGGACCATCCTGAATTTTCCGTGGAGTTAAATCTATGTTTTTGTCCAGACCTGAGGCCACCCCCAGTGTCCAACACTCGTAATTCGATAAAGTGGTCCCCACCTCCTCAGGCGTGGCTAAAATTGAACTTTGATGGTGTGTCAAAGGGAAATCCAGGAAAAGTTGGTGCGGTCGGACTAATTAGAGATCATTTCGATGATATCGTTATGGCTTTTATCAAAGACTTAGGATTGCAATCTTCCCATTTTTTTGAGTGAAGAGCTGCCTATTGGGGCATTCAATTATTAAAAATATTTGGGAGGTCATAGGGTCATTATTGAGGACGATTTGTTGAATATAATGAATTTTCTAAAAGGTCTATGCAATTCAGGTTGGCATTTTTCAAATATCATTGACGAATCCAGGGCCCACCTATATTCTTTTGAAGAATTCTCCATCAGCCATGTGTATAGGGAAGGAAATGCGACGACCGATTGTTTGGCTAATTTGGTAGTGGGAAGTCAGGGCTTCAAGGTGTGGCACTCAGACTTTTTGGCAGAGTTGATCAGTCTGGTTAATGATGAGAAGCCGTAAAGCTGATTGGATGCTCCCTGGGCTTTTGATATGGTTTTGGTAGTTGTTGGGGATGTGGGTTGAGAAGATTAAAGAGCTTTCTGATGTGGTCAATGGGCAGTTGTTGTCATGAAATGTGGCCCATTTTTTCTTGGTGTTTATTAGAATTCAAATTCAAATTTTGAATAAGCTTATTGGGACGTGGTGTTTGGTGGCCTCGATATATGATTTAAATTTTAAATATTGCTCCATTATGTATCCTGGTAGGATTTGGTGGTTTGTCTTAGATGATGTGCTCATTACTTCCATTTATGATGTAAGGTGGCAAGTGTGGTGTAGCTCACCGAAAGGTCCCATCTGGAGGTGTTGTATTTCAAATTTTGAGTCTTTATTGCCTCTCTATCCATTTTTTGGGGGGTGGATCTTAATGGGAGTTGTGTTGATGGCGGTTGCTTTGTATACTTGGGGGGATTTTTGTCCTTTCCTCATCAGGGGGAGCCTCCGTATTAGAACGATACTTCGGGATGCCCATGCCTTATGGATTTATGAGTCTCCTCTTCCGAGATCTTTGATTAGGCCCTTTTCAGCTATTGGGATTTGGGTTATGACATTTGAAATGTTCGTGAACCTAGGCTCAAGGTTTTATGATTGTCAGTTCCTTTTTGAAAAAGGAGTTTCATGGTCTGTGTTGAACATTGGTACTTTCCACATTGAAGATGATGGTGGCCTTTCCAAGTACAGGTGGAGGTGGCATTTGGAAACTTCCTTTTTGTTCGATCTTTTTGGAGAGCATCGTATACCTGTCCCTCTTTATTCCCTTGTTGAGACAACTGGGCTCTATTGTGTTGCTTTTCTCATCATTCTTAGATGGGTTATGTTTTCTTTTAAGTAGAGCCATATTCTGGCTTTGGGATGGAACTATGATGGTTTTTTATTGTCTGGATCCCTTTGGGATTGTATTTTTCATGGGTTTCTTGGGCCAGTTTGGAATTCTCATGTTTTATTCTTATTACCTTCACATGATAATGTTTCTTTTTCATGGTGTAGTGAGAAGTTGTTTGGTTTTGTTGAATTTTAGTTTTTGAGTGTGTCCCTCATGAGTTGTTTTTTTCTTCTTCATGGTTTGAAGGTCATCATGTTCTTTGTGAAGGAGTGAAATTTAGCTATGAGGCCCCTTCTCAGTGTTTCTTGTTGTTCTATGAGTGGGCCTGCTTTGCCCTTCTTTTTCGTTGGGTGGTTGATTTCTATGTTAAGGTACTAGTATTTGAGCATTATTCTGTCTTGCCTTGTTCATTGTTGGTGCTTCATGGTCCTAGTAATTTCCTTGCTCTGGGTCCCTTTTGTGTGGTATGAGTTAGTCATATGTTGGTTTAGATTTAGCATGGGGAAAGCTAAGTTTTATCCTGCTAAGCCTAAAATGTGTAAACCTCAATTGGAACCTTCATCTATTTATTTCGATGAAGAGGTTACGTCCATTTTAGCAGAAGGAGGTCTTCTGAATTGTATTTTAAAATTCCATGGTCACAACCCTTTTCTCACTAACTACATGGTTTCTTCCTGGAATGAGGGTTGGGACAGTATCAGTTCATGGTATTTTCTAATTTTGGTAGACCTTATTAGTAAAACCACTGGTCTGGCCTTGGATGGTGGCTACCACAACCATGAAAGGTATTATTTATTGTAATAAATCACTCTCTTTCTTGATAAGGAGGAGTTTTTACTGTAAATCTAGAATGGTTTCAGTGCTGCGGCTTTGAATTCACTTTGGAACCGTGTAGTACGGATTATTATGGATTATTTCACCTTGGACCCCTCTTCTGATATTACAAGGAGTTTTCATACAATGTTCTTAAATCATATCATACATAAAGCCCGTATAAGCATTCCTTTATTCCTTTTTTCAATCCATGCAAAAGTATTTCCTTAATATCCAAGTTGGTCATGGTCAATCCCTTATCCACCAAGGCCTGGTGTTGTTTGTTTTTGAACAGGCAACTTTGGAGCATGGCCTTGATGCTAAAGTTTTGTTGAAGTCTCTTGCGAATCCCCCTGTTCCTCTGGTTCATGGTCCCAAGCTAAGTGTGGAATTCTCCTCTATTGGAAATCATTCTCAATTAGTCTCTATAACAAACATTGAAGATAGTGTGGACACTCTCTCTTTCACTTTTGGTGTTGGCCCGGAGTAGATTTCTAAAAAGATCTAGATCTCTTTGAAAGGGGTGTGGGGATGGGACCCGAAGGCGATTGAGGTTCTTCCATTGGGTCACACTGTTAATCTAGATTTGGTCCCTAAGGTGACCGTAGTATATCTTGGCGCTTATGATTTGAAGTCGGATGAAGCTACTGATGAGGAACGTCGTATGTCTAAGTGGCTTCAAAGAAAATTGGAGGAGGGTGACTCCCCATTACTATGGCCTTCTCGAATCTTGATGTTCTACTGAGGCATATTCCCCGAGAGAAGTCAGTGGAGGAAATCTATTTTCCCAGAGTATCTAAGAATTCTAAATATTTTGTTCTTCGAGATTTAAAGCTCATTGATATTAACCAGCGTAAATTTTGGAGTACGTTGAAACTCACCCTTGACTTAACTGAGAATGTCTCAAGCCTGGTGACTAATGTTACTCAAGGTGTTCATAAGCTAGGGTAGAACTATCTCAGTTTTCCTTTCTTTGATGCTTTGTGGTCTGGTTCCCACCTTTTTTATGGTTTACCTCTAGTTTTTTCTTAGGTTATTTCTGGGTTTGTCACCCTTGTGGCTTTCTTTGTAGTGGTTGTGGTATCTCATTAAAACCCTCTTATTTTAATAGTACCAAAAAAATATGTACTTATGACACTTTTATTTTCAAGTAAAATCATCTAATAATCATAATGTTTTGTAAAACCAACTATTTTTTTTTTAATTTTCAAAAATATTTTTATTTTCTAATGTCATTTTATTTATATATATTTTAAAAAAGGAAATGTGGCTCAATCAATTAAGTAGGTTTCTCAACCATTGATATTCAGTGCCTCAGTCAACAAAAGATCAATGGGGGGAAGAAAATTAGGTGGTCCATTAATTTTAGTAAGCATTTTGCCTTGACCAAGGTGCATTTTAGCTTCTCACCACCCCTCATGGAAAGGTAGCAGGATGTTAGCATATGATGGTAGCAAGTGATAACCAACTTGTAGGGTTGAAACCGATCATCAACACCTGGCCATATAGAGAAAATCAATGAAGATACCAGAGATCAAGCATAGAGGCCATCAATCAAAATTATGATTTATGTGCATGTTATTTCAACGATAATTCACCATAAGATATAAAAAACCTAATTTTGTGTGATGATAAAATCTTCTCTATAACTCAATTAGGGTAGAAACTCAGTGATTTGACAATCAAAACTTCGTATAATTCAGCTATAGTCACACTTAAAAGTGTTGCGCAGAGGCCAAAATCAAGTGACGATGAATTTAATAGGGGAGACAAAAAAATTGAAGGTATGTACTGAGAAGGGGTCATAGAAGCCGAATGTAAGTGTCAATGTTCAAAATTTTTAAGAATTTGTAGAGGAATGTAACAAAATTCATGAGAATGAAATGTAACAAATATAACAAATGTTTTTTAATTTTTTTGAATGAAATGTTATATGAATCATTAAAATATTATATGTATTTCTCTATATAAATTAAAATTTTGCAAAACAATAATTAATATATATATATATATATATATATATATATATATATATATATATATATATATATATATGTGTGTGTGTGTGTGCATTAAATTTTTTCTCTGTAGGGTTTTATCACAACCAACATTTTGTGAAACCAGAATACAAAAAAAACTGTTGTCTTCAAATCCTTACCCTTCAGCCTACCAAAACCCTTGCCTTACCATGATTAAGTCTACCTTTCATAAATAGAGTGAACCATCCTCCATAGCAACTCAAACCCACCATCCTCCATAGCAACTCAAACCCCTAGTGATTTTATCTAAAATATATTCCAAAAAGTGATATGGTAGGAGGCATTAACATTGTTTCAAGGCAACGACCAGGGTGTGGATGAGTGGTTCATTTTTAAGTACAACCCCACATTCATGGTCACTCATTTACATGGAGTTGAAATAGAAATTATTCTGAGCTTGATATCAAAAATCCTACACTTCTCTTAAGTTGGGCAAAGATACTTTAAATAAAATAATAGGGAAGTTAACTAGTTGATAAAAAAAATTAGGGAGAATTGCTCCTTGATCCGAAATAGAGAAGGATCGATTAAAGGAGTGGTCACCTCTTCCTTTCTTTTAAAATGACAGGAGCTATCACTTTGATAATTAAAATTTTCACTGTAGAAGGAAGATTACCGATTTGTGAGGGTTATTATTTGAAGTTGCTCCTTAACCTCAAGTGAGAAGATTATGTCATCAACTTGTCATATTTTCTATACAGGTCCCTAAAATTCATGGTCAAGAGGCTTCAAGCAAAGGAGTCTAGAGCTGAACCTAATCTACACCTAATAACCCACCACAACCTCATCAAGTTACCTTTTTTACACAAAACCATAGATACCAATAACACTTGGGATAAAATCATAGAAGAAGATAACCTAACTAAGCAATCATCTGAAGAACAATTTGATCCTATTGAGAGTTTCACATTTGAAGAGAGCTTTGATTCTGTCAGCTAGAAGGAAGCTAGATCTCTAGTGCACAAACAAGCCATGCAGACTAAAACTACCAAGCCTTTCAAACCTCCCTCACTTGCACCAAATAAGAAGAAAATATTTGAGAAGTAAAACCCAGAAAAGCATAGGGGGAAAACATTTAGTCTATGGTTGAGCTCAATACCTCAATATGATTCTATCAAATCGTTGGACCATATATGTATCTAGTAAACATTGTTGCAATTCTAACTGGATAGTTTTTACAAGGAGTTTGTGAAGCATGCAACATTGGTGGAGAAGGTCATCTCCACCCAGAATGACCTCCTAAGATAGATAGCTATAAAATTCAAAGGAAAGGTGGTTCAATCAATTAAGTAAGTTTCTCAACCATTGATATTTAATACCTCGCCCAACAAAAGATCAATGGGGGGAAGAAAATGAGGCGGTCCATTAATTTTAGTAAGCATTTTGCCTTGACCAAGGTGTCCACTAAGGACAACTCACATGCCTTACCAGATTTTAGATTCTAGAGGTATACCACTCCTCCTGCTTGTGGCACATAAAATATGGGCCCAAGCATGGAGATAAAGATACCAGTAGAGGTTGATAAGGTTATTAACACAATCATCGAGTTAACCGAACAATTATCTCCATAAATAGATAAAGCAAAGACGAGTCCCCACATAACACAACAAATTTAGAGGGTAAAAAAAAGTGTATAACATACCTAAGAACTGTGGCTACCGAGAAACCACCAAGTCCTGACAAAGCTAGGGCACAAATTAGAAAGACCAAGCACGAGAAATATAGGACAAAAGACCACCCTGGTCCTACCTAGGTTTCATCCCAAATTTATATTTTTAATATATATTGACACAAAAACTGTAAATTTATATTTTATGTACATTTTTTTTTCAATTTTAGTATCGATTTTGTGCATGAGAACATGCATTCTGTTTAGTTTAGGGGAAAGTAATAAGTGCTGAAATGTGATTGTCATATGTAATTTATTTCTGCATCTTGACTACAAATACGTGATTTATATTTGTTTTATTAACAATATGCATGTCTTTATATGATTTATGGGTAAATATGATTTGTGGAATGTTATATGATAAATGATTGCAATATTACATGAATTTTCATGTGAATGTGTCCGAAAAGTGGGGGAGGAATTATGCGGCCATAATTCTTCAAAGACGATTGATGAATAAACACCTAATTGCTTCTTAAAATGGGTAAAATAAAATAATTAGGTATGAGAAACACGGAAGAAAATTATACAAATTTAAGACCAAATTTTATTGAGTTGTTTTTACTGGATTTTTTTGTTTTTATTTAATAAATTATAAAAAGAAAATTCAACAATTTCATTAACTTTCTTTTTACTTAATAAATTAAATTTTACAGAAAAACAATTATCTTTACCTAATATATTAAATATTATAAAAAAATCTCTTAAACAATTTAAAAAAATCATAGGTTGTTGAGCGGCCACGCACACCGTTGAATTTGCAGCAATAGACGACTTTTTAGGAAGCCTAATCATTCTCATGTCTACCATGCTACAAAAGTGCTTCCAAGTTTCAACGTTAAGGTAAGTTTACTAAAAAGGTAGATATATCAAGGATTACTAAAAATGTTATAGTTAATAATTATGTGCATATTTTTTTATTTTATTTTATTTATTTATTTATTTTTTTTTGTTGTTGTTAAGATTAGATTTTAGATTTTTTTTCTAAAATGTTATTTTATAAAGACATACATATCTTCTTGTTTGATAAGATTAGACTCTAGATTTCTTTTTAAATATTCTTTTATAAAGATATTAAAATTTATCTATAAGATTTCAATATTGATTTTATAATATAAATCTTCTTATTTCTACCAATTATTTCAACCCACATAAATATTTATTACTTTTTTATAAATTTAAAAATATTTAATTAATTAATAATTATTTTTTTATATAAAAATAAAAATAAAAATACTTCATGATTCCTTTCACCCTTGTCCTTTTTATAGGTGAAGGCTTTTGTTTCAGGTATACGTTGTTTTTACTATCTTTGATTTGGTAGGTGAAGACTTTACATTGCTTAATGTGTTTTCTATTTTCTTGTGTTTTTATAGGTAAATTCTTTCATTTGTTTACATACCTTTATATTTTCATGCATTTAAAGATACGACTCTTTTTGTGTGAAGACTTTTCATTATGCACATATTGATTTATTGAGCTTGTTTACAAGTGAATATTTTAAATTGATTTTGTAATACATATTTTTTATTGTTTTATTTTCATAAGTAAAGGATTTGTATTATTTTGCACTTTTTTAGTTATTTAGTATATATTTTAAATGTTATTTATATATTATAACATAATTTAATAATGATAAGTTCTTTAATTTAAAATTATGAGATAAAACTATCAAATTGAATCCAAGACCTTATAGCAGACAAAGTACTTTATGGTTTTTCTAGAATCAAAGACAAGATTGTTGTCCTAGGAGGGCCTAATGGGGATGCCTCCACATCATATTCTAGATAGAAAAATTTTATTTACAGATTTGTTGAAGGGAAATTATCCATCAAAGATTGAAAAAAGCACAAAAAACTACACTAAAAGTGCTCTTTCCACGTGCTAGAAAAAGATCAACATCTCAAAAAATCAATGGATGCTTTCCATAGTCAGAATCAATACTAAATATTGTCATTGAGGAGAGGATAGTAGAAAAAATAATCCTATATAGAGCCAATCATGATTTGAACTGTAAATTCATGGGTACTAATCCAACCTTGAATTTTTTGCATTTGTGGCTTCAACAAAACTAGGAGTCTCCTAGTAATTATTATTTGTGGTTTGTTAGTAATGGATATTTTATTATTAGTTTTTTCTTACTTACCGATAAAAATAGGGATTTTGAATTAGAAAAGAGAAATCATGGTCTGCCAAGATTATTTGTTCAACCCTCATTGGTATCTTAGTATCTTTTAACCTATTCTGATTGTTGTTCCATCTGTTTCTTCTTTGTGCATTGTTCCTGTACTTGTTGAAATTTATGTTATCCAACTCATCCTCATATGTCTCACTTTCTCTTACACTGTTTTCTTATAAAATTTTTTCTCCTTTATAACTTGAGGTTGACTTCTCTTCTTGTTTCTTTTGAGTCTGTTCAAAACCAAGACCTATTTTGTTTGTTGACCTTCTTTGTACCTTGATCATCTTATCCATAATCTTTGAACTCTTTCCAAATTTTTGTAGCTTACTCTTGGACTTTTCTAAATATTCCTTTAGTGGGGCTACTTCTTGTTCTAACCTTTCACATTTTAAGACCTTTGCTTCTAACTTATCCTTAAACTTCTTTGTCTTAGACTATGATTTGTCTAGATCCTCTATAAGTATTCTTCTTTCTTCATCACATTCTTGAAACTGAAACTCAAGTTTAGAGTTTTGCTTTCTTACCTTCTTTACTGTGTCAAGAGCATAAATAAGTTCTCCCTTGAGATCATATCCTTATTTATCTGATTCTTCCTCTATTTGTTTGCATTTGTCTACATATTTATTTTCTTTTGACTTATATTTTGTAGGATCACCTTCTTCTTCTTCTAGTGCCATTAGAATATTCTATTTTGGTCCTTCAAGTGTATCCTCATATTCATTATCATTGAAACTATAACCATTCCTTGTACAAATATCTTCAAGATGTCCAAAGTTACCACATCTAAAACACTTAAGAATTATTGGTGATCTTTTATTGACCTTTTTGTCTTCAATCATAAATAGGACTTCATATTTATCATTTTCTGAGAAACTATTATCATTATCACTTGAGTACTTACTTGTCTTATTTGCATAGTAGCTCATTTTTTGCATTCGAAAGAACTTATTTCCTTGTTTGCTTTGCCCATCCTTGCTTTTATTTTGGTGTCAATATATTTCTGATTCCCTGCTTCTGTGATCCTTTTCTTTGTCATTATTATTTTTAGCTTCTTGAAAGTTAGTTGCATAGTGACCATACTTTCCACAATTGAAATATTTAATAGAATTTGTGTCTTTAAATATTCTTGAATCCTTATTCCTTCTGCAATAATTTACTTCTTCATTACTAGTAACTCATTATTTGATTCTAACTTCTTACCCTTTTACTTCTTGATTTCTTTGAAGGTTGCTTCCTTCTAGGGATTATGTTCTTTTGTTATTAACTCAAAAGTTGTAATAATACCAAGCAACATATATCTTGTTAAATAATCACCATCCTTTGATTCTTCTATAGCAGAATCATTTTTACTAAATCTTCTTGGAAGATATCTTAATATATTATCACAAACATATGATTCTTCAACCTTAAGTCCAAGTCCTTGCATATCATTAACAATCTCATCAACTCGAAGTAGATAAATACTAATATTTTTCTCATCCTTCATTCTTAAATCTTCAAGTTATCCTTTGAGATTTCGTATATTTGCTTTCTTGACACCTTTATCTCCTTCATATATACTTTGCAACTTATCCCACATTCCTTTTGCATCTTGATAATTCATAAGTTTTATGGACTCTATTCTATGCAAACCTCTCAAAATTGCATTCATTGCTTTTGAATTGTAATGTTGTAGAAACTTACCTTCCTTATCTATAGGTGGATCAAATGATGGGTTGTATCCATTTTCAATTGCTTTCCAAATTTCATTGCCAAGTGCCATCAGGTAAATTTTCCTTCTCATACTCCAATATTTATAATCACTTCCATCAAATACTGATGTTGAATTATCTGATGATCCATTCTTAGAATCCATTGTGTTCTTGTAGGATTTTCCTTCAAGTTGTTAAACTATTCCGAAGGAACCCATTTTGATACCAATTGAAGAACACAAGCTTATACTAAGAGGGGGGTGAACAGTATAAGACCACTTATTACTTTTCTTTCCCAATCAATATTATGCAGTGTATAAATAGCAATATCAATAGTAGTTATCAAAGAAATGCATAAATAACCACACACAATAGAAACACCAAATTTACGTGTTTCACCTAATGTGGGCTACTCCACGGAGAAAATATTTTACTAAAAAATTTCTCAATAAATCTCTTGGGAATACTTTCCCTATTACAATGTTTATGGACCTCTATCCAAAGGAGACACCAATCCCATTAATCAAGTTTGTGGATCTCTATCCATAAGAGAACTCCTTTCTCCTTTTGCTCTAGCTAGTGATATTCTAGAAGAAATTTTACCCCCACTACTCTGGCTAATAGATCTCTATCCATTGAAGACACCTATAATAACTACCTTGGCTAATGGATCTCTATCCACTGAAGACTTTTATCCTCTTTAATCTGTCACCTCCAAAGATCTATCTCAAATTTGTACTAAACTTAGTCCTTCGATCTAGCATAAATTTGCTTAATATATGTCTCTGTTTTGGCATAAACCTATCCTTAAATATGCACCAAACTATGTCCTTGAATCTATACTAAACACAATCCTTTAGTCTGGCATAAGTATGCTTAATATTTTTCCTCAAGCCTTAACTCAAATCTTGAATCAATCTCAAATCAACTCTGCTAGATCTGTCCCAAATCTTAACTCAAGGTTTGAATAAATTAATCAATTTTGCTCTCAAGTATTCTCAAATACTTATCTGAAATCTACCTTGCAAGCTTCCACAAACGCTCACACTAATCTATCCACAAGTCCTCTCTAGAACTTGTCCAAATTTTCTCAATAAGTTCTCACAAGAACTTATCCAAATCTGTTCTCAATATGTATTGTAAGCTTCCATAAAATCTTACCCAAATATGTCCACAAGTATTCTTAAAGACTTACCTCAAATCTGCTCAACAAATCCACACTAGGACTTGTCCAATCTCATAGAAATATAAAGATAATTGTTAGAGACTCAATATACCCTATACTCATCACAATGCTCAATCACTTTCAATCACTCTTTTAGAAACATACAGAGAATTATTAGAGATTCAATATGTTTCACATTCACCTCAAAGCTCAATCACTTTCTCAAATCAATTTAAAATGTAGAATAAATTTTTTTATGGAACTTGAAAAATCACTTCACATATCCACTTGACTAGGCTCAACCAACTCTACTCAACTAATCGCTCACTGAAACAATCCTTGCTTACAAATCCTAGTTTAAGCATATAAACACTCACTTAAAATGTTTCCAACAGTGCTTATCAATCAATATCACATAACAATGATACTCATATTTTTTTCAAACCCTAGTTCAAGTTCTTCACTTAACCAATGGCTTCAACAACAACGCTTATCAACCAATCTCACATAACAATGATACTCATATTCTTTTCAAATCCTAGTTCAAGTTATTCGCTTAACCAATGGCTTCAACAACTATGTTTATCAAAGAAGGTTTTAACATCAAATCTTTATTATAGAAAACCTTAAAGCATTAACTCAACACACTCAATAATGAAATTTAATTAAGTCCTTTTCACTCCAAACTTGTTTTCCAAAAAAACAATCAATGAACTCAACTATGGAAGAATGTGCCCATACCTTTTCTTGATGATGAAGGAGTCTCAAAAATCTGCCACAACCACAAACACTTCTTTTCAAAGCTCAAGGAATTTATAAGATGATAAACTCTCTCAAAAATACAATGTAAATATCAAAAAATACATACACCTTATTACACCATCTTTAAGAAAGCATCCTTCAATATATACAAAAATAATTTATCAAATACACCTTATAATATCCTAATTAAAATAATATCGAATACCAAAAATAATGTCAATAAAATCACCTTCTCAAAATAACTCAATGACAAGAAGTCCTCTCACAATTTAACCAACACTTTAATCTCCAATAAACCAATATGTCATAAATACTTTATTTAAAAATAAAGCTAACTCCTTATTCCTCCAATTAACCAAAATAATGATTAATTAAAATATTGTTTATCTACCCCTTTTAACTCCCTAGGACCTCATGTCAAAACCTTAGACATCACTAAAATATATTAAAAATTCATTACCTTTGCCTTGGTGAGACTCAAACACATGATGTCGCGTCTACCAATGCCCTAGCCATGGCTCCAACTGCCACGTGAGCTAGGCACTCACCTTGGGAGGGAATAGCACCACATGCTCTATCTTATCCCTATTTGCGCCTCACCCAAAAAATATTTGCTCCACTTCCTTTGGTGCGTAATCAAATCCATGCAAAACGGTTACCAAGTCCACTCAAAATGTTGCCTGTCAATATTCAAACGCGGGTCCTCCCGCTCACAAGCACCCTAGCTCACTCCAACTTGCCACCAGACCACCACGTTGGATGATTATAAGGGTTAGGGTATCTTTCGTCTTATTTCCTTGTTGGCGCACTTTAAGACAAAAGCTTTGTCTTTTACCTTGCACGAAATCGCATGAAACACACAACTCGTAGTCCTTTTTTAATCGAGCAAGGGATAAATCATTTTCCACTTTGGCATATGGTTTTTATACCAATATGCCACCATAATTTCAAATGTTGATGGATTCCTTTTTCTCTTAGACGTTGGCGCCTTAAATAATTAATTTATAAATTATTTAAATTCTTTAGAATTTAAATATTATAAATTAATATTTAAATCCTTTTGGATTTATTAAGGATTAAAGCCTTCTTAGGTTTTACCACTTTGTATAAATAATATTTATTTATAAAATTTAAATTCAATTTGAATTTAAATATTTTATAAAATAAATATTAAAACTTCCTTGGGATTTTTAACATGAATTTAAAAGCTTCCTTGGGTTTTTATGAAAAACCTTTTATTTTTGCTCATCCATGGTTTTAATAAAAACCCTTCTACTTATGCTTCCACATAATATTAAAAATATTATGAAGCTCTTTTTCCATTAACCTTTGCATTATTCCTTTTGACCTTTTGACATCAACTGTAGCTTATTCCTTGACATCAATGACAACTTCGTTCCTTGACATAAATGACAAATTTGACTCAAAATGTCCAACATTTCAGCCATTTCCATTAGCAAGAGTAAAATAGGTCTTTCAATTATGCAATTGTCAATTTCTGCAAACTGTAGCTTAAATGTTCAATTTCTACAATTTCAATTCTATCAAGTTAAAATAGTTATATTTCTGAATTTAGTATTAAAGTGACTTTGAAAAACCCAACAAACATCCATTTCACCGAATAAAGCTTGTAATATAATTGCCTAAAATGTAGTTTTCCAAAACCTCCTATCATAGACAACCTTGGACACTGCTTTGGATTTGATAATTATAAAAATTAAATGATGACAATAATGATACTCATCATTTTTGGTGTTGTTTCCAGGGAATATGGTATTTTTAGGAGATATAACAGTCAAACAATTGTTGGTTGTGCTAATTTGTGAACTTTAGAGTAAAGACTTGCAATAGAACAACATTCATGAAACATAGTTATGAAACTGATAGTTGCAATTAAGAAAGTTAGAAACACAAGCATAGCAAAATTTTAAAAACCACAAGAAGAAAAAAATTCATAACAAGATATTGAAACCATACCAAAGTTGTTTGAATTTATGATTCCCAAAAATGTTGAAATTTTTAAAGAATCACAATCATATACTTCAAGAAGTGTAGGATTATTTGAGAAATTACAAAGAAAAAAAATTAGTAGTTCAACAACACCTTATTTTGATAAATCCCTACGATCAAGATAATTTAACAGGATGCATAATTATTGTTGGGAATCCATAAGGGTAGGCTCATAAAAGAATCTAAGAAGATTTGGTAATGTGCTCTACCCTACCTACTAGAATTTTCAAAACCCTATTCAATTAGATCCTAATAAAAAATATTCTATGAAAGTCATTTCACATTTTGTGTTACCAAATTTCAAGGGAGTTACATCTGAAGATCCTGATATATTTTTATTTGAGTTTAATATTGTATGTCAAGCTCATGATTACACTAATGAAAATCAAAAGCTCAAATTTTTTCCTTCCACTCTTAAAGAATCATCCCTACAATGGTTTATCACCTTAGCACTTGATTCAATTCGAACCTAGGATGAGATGGAAAATATATTTTTGAAGAGATACCAATAATATTGTCAAGTCAAGAATCAAAATGATGAATTGCTTAGAATGAAACAAGAGAAAGATGAAATTTTAGAAGACTATCTAGACAAATTTTCTTTTATTCATAAGAGATGTGGGAGTGTTGAAACTGAAATTACCAAAGCCATATTCTTGAGAGGACTACAAGATAATTCAAGAGATGTATTGGATATTATGGGAAGAGGAGATGCAAATATACTTAAATTCTAGAAAATCATTGAACTCTGTAAAAACTATTCCCGATCAAGGTATAGAAAACATAAAACTAGTAATAACACAAATGATTTGAAAGAATTCATGAAATAAGTTGATAACCTAAAATATGATATTGTAGAACATCATGACATAAAATTAGATGAAATAAACACAAATAATGAATCTACTTGATGCTTATCCATCTATTGTTCAAGATGTAAGAAGCAACACTCTCTTCATGAATGCCCTTTGAACAAAACGTTTATATCTGCTACATATAGTAGTTGTGAAAAAAGACACCCCACAAATCATTGTGATTTGTTACTAGGACTTAAAAGTGTCTTTGAAAAATAGTCTCAACCTATGAAATAATTCAATTTTGTAGGACAAAGACAAGGGGGTAATTTTCTTAAGTTTCCATGTTGAAATTCTTCTCAATTTTCTAAAAATTAAGGAAATAATCCTTGGTATATACCATGGTCTACTTCAGTTCCACTTCAACTATATTGGAGTCAACCACCATGGGTATATTCCCAAGAGTGGTCTCAACCTATATGGATGAATAAAAAAAAAAATCATTAACATCCACCATGGTTGCAATCAAAAAATGCAAGGACAATAATGGGAACAACAAAAAAAAGCAAAACAACCTCCACTTTCAGTTCAACCTATGGCCAATCCAAATAATTTTAAATAGTTAACCCTTGTCTCTATGGTTGAATTAGAAAAATAGCCATAATAAATATTAGTGACTATGACCAAACTCAATTGTGTTCAAGAAAACTACTTGAACCTATTCCACTTATTAATGTAGAAATGGGACTTGAAGAAAAGAAACATGAAAACCCATCTACATTGAAACATAAAAAAGAAAATAAAACCTCTCTCAAAATGATTTAATGAATAAAGTCTCATATCTTGAATAGTTTGAGATATAAAGTAATTAAAACATTTAAATGTTACAATCCATTTAATTAAAGCTATTAAAGATATACCAATCATTAATATGATTGTTCAAGAAATGTGTTTTAACAAACTAATAAAAAAGAAGAAAATATATCCTAAAAATATACAATTAGGTGGAAATTATTAGAATTTCTTGCAGGAAAACTTGCTCCACCTAAGTATGATTATATAGGAAGCCCATGATTTCTTGAAATATATAATAAAAATTAAAAGGACATTTCAAAATTGGCCTCCATAATTGTAAAGGATAATGTAAAAGAGTTGGATTCATCCAAAAGGTTTATGTTTGATGAAAATATTCTAATCAACAAATTGCATGATTCAAAGTTTAAATATGAACCAATTACTATCCAATAATTACTATGGAATGAAGAAAAAAAACTTAAACATTTGTCACTCATTCCAATATAAGACAGTTCCTTTTATTTGCCACATGGATGACACCATCATTTTTTCTCATCTTTTCATTTCCATCTATTAAATTTAATTCCTTCAAGAATTATTTTTTATAAAGGTACACAAATCCTTCATTTCTCTCACAATTCATTAATGCATAATTTTAAAAGAATCAATTCAATACATCTTGGTCCAAAATAAATTGAAACACAACCAAAATAACCTTTGAATATCAGTATTTGGTTGACTAATGACCAAGAAGTAAAATTGTTTGATGCATTGAAACAAAATTATAATGCTTTACTAACACTTTGTACATATTTAGATATTGGCATTAAGTTGTTGGAGGTACAAAACAAGAGAATTTTATAGTGTAATACATTGGATGAACTTTGGTTGGAGGTACTTCACCAAACAAAGTTCATTAAAAAATAATAGAAAATATAGCATGATTATCACATTAGGAGTAGTAAGGATGAACCAAAAGTGTTTAATAATGGAGTTGTTCAAATTTATTCAGTTGATGATTCAAGGAGAACATTAGTGGTGAATGAACATCGTTTACAATGGTATCATAAGCCACTAACAAAGGTGGAATGCATGAATATTTTTTTATAGTCAAACTTGCATATGATAGAAGAGGCTTCCTCCTTTGAAAATATTCCAAATGATCATATCTTTGAATGATGAAAAAAATGATAAAAGAAAGAAAAAAATAAAAAACAAAAAAAAAAACGAAGAAAAGAGAGAGAGAGAGAATAAAAAAAGAGAGAGTTGTAGCATAAGGCATGTCATACATCAAATTTAACAAGGAGGAGAAATAATGAAGTCAATAATTCATTTCCAGAAATTAGGAGGAAATGATGACATGAGAAGATTCGTATTGCTCATATGGAAATATAGCATGATGCTTCATTGTTGTTGTTTTTTGGTAGAAAAATAGATGTGTTTTTGCAAAATAAGGATTGTTCTTAGCAAAATAAAAATGAGAGACATTCTCTCTCATTTAAGCCTAATGAGAAACATTCTCTCTCATTAAAGCACCTAAAAAATAAAGAAAAAATAAGATAAAAGTTGGTTGAAAACCAGAAATAGAAATCACTTTTGATGAAAAGAGGTGAAAAAAATAAAAAAGCGAATAATTCAATAGTGAAAACCTTTTCGAAGGCACTATTTAATTAAGACTTACATGAAAACTAGTTTTTGACATATTTATCTTTTTTATCTATCCACCATTTATTCACCATTGTACAAATCTCACCAACTGCACACGTGTTTTATTTTTTATTTTAGATACCTAGCTAATGATCATCAAAATCAACAATCTATAAATTTTTTGATAAATTTTTAGAACCACCAGGGATGTTTTTCCTGCATTTTATCAAAGTGGGCATTTAGAACATGTTATATGATATTCTAGTATTTGGCATAAATAATTTATAAACATGGCAAGTAAAAATGGACTTTCTTTCCAAAATGTCAAGAAGCACCCTATCCTGCCATTGATCATATAAAAAGATTAGTATAATAGCATAAAAATATATTTGTAGGCAGGGTTCTAAAAAATCATGGGTAAAGTGCTTCACAACATGTAGAATCGTAGAATTGCTAAAAAATGTAGTTGGTTTCAAAATAGGAAGCTAAAAAAATAGTGCAGTTAAAAAAAGTGTAAAATCTCATATGAAAGTGGTTATAATAGTTATTTAATTACAAATAAATACTATAGTATATCTAGAAATAATTATTTTAAATTTTTAGAGTAACTATTTTATATTTAGAATGGGTTTTCCATTACAATGTTGAATTCAACTTATAAATTAAGAAATAAAAGTAACGACACATTCTATAACATTATTTCCTTTTCTTATTAATAAAAATAACTCTTGACACTTCAACTAGAAAATTAAACCATTACATATAACTAATATGTACTTATAACTTTTTTATTTTTAATTAAACTCATTTAATAATCATAATATTTGTAAACCAACAATTAATTTTTAAATTTTCAAAAATATTTTTATTTTCTAGTGTCATTTTATTTATATATAATATTTTTAAATTATTATTTTTTATTTCTAGAAAATACTCTTACATTAAGGTGTTGTAGGTGAGTTGGAGAGGAGAGGGTAATCCTCCAAGGGAGGTCCCAGGTTCAAATATCCAACCTACCAAAAAGCTGAATTGGGTATCCAAAATCCAATTGATAATGTTGGTGCGGGCAGGGTCGGGTGCGAATCTCGGGTGACTTTGATGGTGTAGAACCCCCTGTTCGTGGTCTCTCAGACCAATGCGGCCCCGCAAGGGGTTTTTTGCTAAAAAAAAAAATATTATGCACGGTTTTCACACATTACAAATATATTTAACAATTTTTTTTGTGCGTTCATATGTCATCTATATACCTAACCTCACAAAGAAAAAGAAAATATTACATGCAGTGGATAAGAGCTTAAACCTAAACATTATATTTTGACAGGTTGCATAAGTACTTTGGTGACATGATTCTTTATGTCTTGTGTGGAAATGTTGAACCCATCTCTTTCTTTGTAAAAATAAGAGCACCTATGGTGATGGCGTAGGCATAATCCTTACTTATAGCTGGAACATTGTCAGGTTTCAGGTATTCCCAATCTAATTCTTTGAACTGTTCTCTCATTGGAGTCGTAACATAATTCAAGATATGGTAGCTTTTAACCATTAATTGGTTATCTCAATGAAAATCTCTTCAAGTCATGGTGGAATTAACAAAAAAATAGTTATATTCACATCCGATGAATGTTTGATAATTTACCTATCATTTATTGTATGTGTACTCACTCAACACATGAAGTAAACTAGAAATACAAATCAATATTATTGTTATGATAGACTAACTTCTCATGAAACAAAAGTTCCACTAGTATCAATGCTAAATCGTAATAGAAGGAAGAAAAAGAAAAAATGACATGCTAAAAGAGATCATAGCAAAGAAGACATGAATAGCAAAGAAACCATAAAGACTGAACCAGATAGGCATTTTCAAAATATTGAATAACCCTCAACTACAACTCTCTTTGCATCATATGAAGACACTAACTACTTGATTGATCATATTACAATAAGCAATGAAGGAGAATACAAGTTCTAGTACTAGCTCTAATAAAGAAGAAGAAGAGCAACTAATTAAAGGAGGATTACAATGCAAAAGTCAACTGGTGAAAGAACTCGATCAATCCAAAGAGCATCCATAGGAAGACGGTCCATGTTTAATATTGAAATATTCAATACCCAAATAATGTGATATAGGGGGGTGTTAGAGTTAGAGTAAATTACATCATTTGGGTAATGTAAATGTACCATATTTGATATATAGTTAGAGTAGGAGATTACTTTAGGGAGAATTTAGGTACTTAATTCAAGTAATGTAATAAATGCACAAATATCAATGTGCAAGTTATAATGTGCAAGGTGTCCACTTGTATAGCTAGGTAGAGTGTTGGCCAAGAAATCTCTCTTCTTATATAAAGGGTCTCATAGTGAGATGTCATGAACATTTCAAGCATATCAAGTGCATTATAGTAGAGTGTAGTAGATAATGGTAAAACTCTGGAATGGAGTACAATGTAGTCCTTTAGCTTATATTAATGGAGTGACCATCACCAACTGCACACGTTTTTTATTTTTTATTTTAGATACCTAGCTAATGATCATAAAAATCAACAATATATAAAGTGTTTGATAAATTTTTAGAACAACCAGGTATGTGTTTCCTGCATTTTATCATAGTAGGCATTTAGAACATGGTATATGATATTCTAGTATGTGGAATAAATAATTTATAAACATGGCAAGTAAAAATGGACTTTCTTTCCAAAATGTCAAGAAGCACCCTATCCTGCCATTGATCATATAAAAAGTTTAGTATAATAGCATAAAAATATATTTGTAGGTAGGGTTATAAAACATCATGGGTAAAGTGCTTCACAACATGTAGAATTGTAGAATTGCTAAAAAATGTAGTTGGTTTCAAAATAGGAAGCTAAAAAAATAGCACAGTTAAAAAAAAGTGTAAAATCTCATATGAAAGTGGTTATAATAGTTATTTAATTACAAATAAATACTATAGAATAGGTAGAAATAATTATTTTAAATTTTTAGAGTAACTATTTTTTATTTAGAATGGGTTTTCCATTACAATGTTGAATTCATCTTATAAATTAACAAATAAAAGTAATGACACAATCTATAACATTATTCCCTTTTATTATTAATACAAATAACTCTTGAAACTTCAACTAGAAAATTAAACCATTACATATAACTAATATGTACTTATAACTTTTTTATTTTCAATTACACTCATTTAGTAATCATAATTTTTGTAAACCAACACTTAATTTTTAAATTTTCAAAAATATTTTTATTTTCTAGTGTCATTTTATTTATATATAATATTTTTAAATTATTATTATTTTTTTCTAGAAAAGACTCTTACATTAATTATGTATGATTTTCACACATTACAAACATATTTAACAACATTTTTGTGCGTTCATATGTCATCTACATACCTAACCTCACAAAGAAAAAGAAAACATTACATGCAGTGGATAAGATGTTAAACCTAAACATTACATTTTGATAGGTTGCATAAGTACATTGGTGACATGATTCTTTATGTCTTGTGTGGAAATATTGAACCCATCTCTTTCTTTGTAAAAAATATGAGCACCTATGGTGATGGCGTAGGCATAATCCTTACTTATAGCTGGAACATTGTCAAGTTTCAGGTATTCCCAATCTAATTCTTTGAATTGTTCTCTCATTAGAGTCATAACATAATTCAAGGTATGGTAGCTTTGAAGAATTAATTGGTTATCTTAATGAAAAGCTCTTCAATTCATGGTGTAATTAACAAAAAAATAGTTATATTCACATCCAATGAATGTTTGATGATTTACCTATCATTTATTATATTTGTACTCACTCAACACATGAAGTAAAATTGAAATACAAATCAATATTATTGTTATGACAGACTAACTTCTCATGAAACAAAAATTTCACTAGTATCAATGCATAATCGTAGGAGGAGGAAAAAGAAAAAATGACATGCTAAAAGTGATCATAGCAAAGAAGACATGAATATCAAAGAAACCATAAATACTGAACCACATAGGCATTTTCAAAAGACTGAAGAACCCTCAACTAGAAATCTCTTTGCATCATATTAAGACACTAACTACTTTATTGATCATATTACAATAAGTAATGAAGGAGAATACATGTTCCAGTACTGGATCCAATAAAGAAGAAGAAGAGGAACTAATTAAAAAAGGATTACAATGCAAAAGTCAATTGATGAAAGAACTTGATCAATCCAAAGAGCATCCATAGGAAGAAGATCCATGTTTAATATTGAAATCTTCAATACCCAAATAATGTGATACAGGGGGTGTTAGAGTTAGAGTATATTACGTCATCTAGGTCATGTAAATATACCATATTTTGTATATAGTTAGAGTAGGAGATTACTTTAGGGAGAAGTTAGGTACTTAATTCAAGTAATGTAATAAATGCACAAGTATCAATGTGCAAGGTGTCCCCTTGTATAGCTAGGTAGAGTGTTGGCCAAGGAATCTCTCTTCCTATATAAAGGGTCTCATAGTGAGATGTCATGAACATATCAAGCATATCAAGTGCATTATAGTAGAGTGTAGTAGATAGTGGTAAAACTCTTGAATGGAGTACAACGTAGTCCTTTAGCTTATATTAATGGAGTGACCATCACCTCCACACTACATTGTATTTTCACCACTTTCTATTTATAGTATATTTTAGTCATATTATAGAATTACTTTCTTTCATATTTTCTACATCTTATTAGGACCTATGGTAGGTCTCTCCCACCACATATATCCTAAAAAGCTAACAATAATCAATATAAGATAACTGGGCCCCAATCACAACTTTCTATGTCTTTAGAATGTTTAGCATGACCCTATCCCGATCATAATGTATGAACTATTTGTTGGTATCTCTGATTATGACTCATTACACTAATATTTCCAACAACACTACCTATTTGTCTACTTGGCTCCTCATGTATCAAACAACAAGAAATTATGGATCATCGATTAATCACTACAAACTACATTATTGACTCCGGCTTAAGTAATTTTATGGTATCATTTTTATATCTTGTGTAATAAATGTGAATTCCCCTCATTTTTATAGAGGAATATGGAAACCTTTGATGATGATATATGCATAATTCTTACTTATAGAATTCAAGTATTCCTAATCTATGTCTTTATTAGAGGAATAAGATAAATTTAAGGCATTAAGAGCAAAGTGAACAATTATTCCAAAAACTCTTAATATTATCAAGGATATGCTCTTGTTAATCTTTATCAAACTTATTTTGATGTCATTATATTTTAAAAATATATTTTAAATTGTCTTCTTTGCATTTGTTGTTTGTGGCAAGTAAAATGTTCTTTATGGTAGTTTATAACGATGATCATTATAAGTATTGATATTGTAATAATTTAGATTAAGTAATATTAAATGCAAATGCCTTTAACCATATCCAAAAAATAGATGTAAAGGTGTTGTAGAGATCATCAATTAAAGACAGTTTTTAAATAATTAATGATACACTATTTGAATATTAAATATATAATGAAGGTATTTTTAAAATCCTACATGAAAAAATTCATAATAGTTAATAAATTACAAATAAATGCTTGATTATATCTAAAAACAACTATTTTAATTTGTCAAAGTAACAATTTTATGGTTTAGATGCAAGTACCTTTAATAATATTAAAACAATAGTGCAAAGGTATTACTGAGATCAACAATTGAAGACTTAGTATATAAATAATTAATGACATAATATTTAAATAATTAAATATATCATGGAAAGGTGCCCTCCTTAGTCAAGCAGGAAAGGCAGTTTTGGTTCAAAGCACGCTTCAAAGTATCCCCATATACTTTTTGTCTCTTTTCAATCTTTCGACTAAGGTGGCATCCAAGTTTGATAGTATTTGTAAGGCCTTTCTATGGGTTGGTCCATAATTGAAGGGAAAGTTCCATCTCATTTCGTGGGAGTAAATTTGTAAAAGGAAAAGAGATGGGGGTTTGAATCTTAAGAATGTGATGGTTATGAACAAGGTGTTGGTTTCCAAACTTTCTTGGAAGGTTGATTCTAATTATGATCACCTCTGGTGTCATATTGTTAAAGCTAAATATAATTTCCAGTAGTTTCTATTAGATCAGCTCTCATATGGAGGTTCTACATTTTGGAATAGCCTGATTAAATATCAGGACTTTATCAAATACTATTGTTGTTGGGTGATTGGAAATAGTAGATCCATTTATTTTTGGGATGATCAGACCATCTCCTTATAGAGGATCCTTACTTTAGAGATGTGTGTTTGCTCCCTAAGGAGGCAGGATTTATCAATGTGGCTGATTTTGTCCTTCAGAATGATTGTAAAATTTGGTCTCCTTCTCCTCCCTTCTTAAGAACAACCCAAGATCTTACTAAGTGGGATTCTCTTCTAGCTGAGATATGGTGGTATGTTATTTGGTAGGAGGTGGTAGATCAGTTGGTTTAGGATGGAGATATCGAGGGCTCCTTTTTGGTAAAGTCTGCTTATTCCCTTCTTTGCCCCCATGGAGTTGGTGATTTCACCTGGTCAAATATTTAGATTAAGAATTTGATCCAAAAGATAAATATTTTATTTTGTCTTGCAGTGCAGAATAAAGTTCTTACAATTGAAAACTTGCACAAGAGGGGTTTCAATTTATTAAATCATTATTTTTTATGTAAACAAGACTAGGAATCTACTCCTCATATGTTTCTTAAGTGCAAAGTTTTCCAGGATATTTTTTATTTTTCCCTTTAGCATGTTGGGGTTGCTTGGACATTGTCGGATTCTATTTATGACCTTGTTCAACAATGGGCATCACCATTTTCTTATCCCCGTCTAAAATGCTTTTGGAGAATTTTTCTTTTCCACCTCCTTTGGGGTGTGTGGAAGGAGCGAAATGCGAGGGTGTTTAAAAATTCTGAGGGTGACATTTCTCATTTAAGTCAGAAAATAATTTGGAAGGTGGGAGAGAACGTGTTGGCGAAACTGAAGGACTCTCTCCCCTATATACCTAGGGACCACCCTAATTATGCTATTGAGCGATTTCTTGGTTTCTACCCAAATTTAAGACCCCCACTAGCTCTGAATCATTGAGATTTTATTCATTAGTCCCTGCCCCCTCTTGGTTGGTTTAAGCTTCATTTTTATGATGTGTCGAAAGGTAATATAGGCCAAGTTGGTGCTGAGGATGTAATTCGTGATCATATTGGCAATGTTATTTTATCCTTTGTAGAGGATATCAACGTCTAATATTTACACTTTGCTAAAACACGTGCTTCATTTTTTAGAATTCAAATGCTCAAAGATCTTGGCATCCGTAGGGTAGTTATTGAGGGGGATTCGTTGAATGTTATTAATATGCTCAAAGGAGATTGTTGTCCTAGTTGGCATATCTCTAATTTAATTGATGAATTCAGAGCCCACTTATTATCTTTGGAGGAAATGATTATCAAGCATGAGTACAGAGAAGGGAATGTGGTGGCTGACTCCCTTGCAAATATGGGTGTATCTCATCAGTGCTTGATGATTTGATGTACAAATGTTCTACTTGATATCAATCACCTTATTGATGAAGATAAACCTTAATTCTTATCAAATGGTGCCTTGTATTTCATTGTATTTCCTTATTCTCAATTAATGTTGAAATTTGATTATCGCTAACATGATAGCAGAGTGCCTTTATTTTAGGCTATTACAACATCATCTTAGGCCTTCTTGGTTTGTTGTTTTAAGGTGGTGTTAGGGAGTCCTTTATCCCTTTAGATTTTTTATTTTCAAAATTTAAAATTCCCCATCTCAACGTTCCCTTGTGTGCTCGAGTGGTGGGTATTTCTAGATTTTCATCAATCTCTTGAACCCTATTTGTGTGTGTTTGTGTTAGAAAGCCTCTTCCTAAGTGCCTTTTTGCTTCTCCTTGGGAATTTGACCTTGAATTTATTCAATGGCTAGTCGGGTTCTAACATTTTCTACCTCGAGGGAGTTGGGTCCTCTTTTGTGTCATCCTTTCTACTATGACAAGGCACCTTTGTGACAGTTATTTGGCTAGTGTGTTTTGGTTGTTTTCTACACTTGTTGGAGATCCAATTGAGTTGACAACTTCTGGTCTATATAGAGGGAGCATTTTTTGCTTGCTTATGTGGATTTCGGGTTCTTTCCCTCTTTCCCAGGAGTTTTTCGGGCTGATTTAGTTGTATGCCCTTTTTGTGTATGTTTTACTTCCTCGTGATTGGGATTTTTTTGCTGCCCATCATGTTGATTTCTGTTTTATTTCCTCGGGATGGTCTATTTTTCTTCGTGTCAATTCTTGAGATTCATAGGTTTCCCTCATCAGTGAGTCCCAACTCCCTTTTTAGTGTTCTAATTTTGAATTTGTCGATGAGGAGTTTGTATTTTTAAATTGCTTTGCCATGGGGTATTCTCTGTTAGATTTTTTTGTTGGTTCCAGTGCGATTGGTTAGGTTTTCCCCCTCCTACCTATGTTTGGTAGAATCTAGTTTTTTGCTCTTATGGGTAATAGCGAATATCTTCTCATCTAAGAAAAATTTGAGTAAGCCACGATTGGAGCCCATGTCCATCTCCTTTGATGATGAAGTTAAAGCTATTATGGCAGAAGGAGTCTTCTGGAGTGCATTCAAAAGTTTCATGGACATACTTACTAATTGGATGGTTGCTACGTGGAATGATGGCTGGGTCATGATTAGATCTTGGTCATTTCAAGTCACGGTGGAGCTTATTAGTAGGACCACTGGATTGATCTTAGATGATGCCTATCACAATCATGATAGACACTCTTTGTTACAGGAGATTAATATTTTCTTGGATAAAGAGGAATTTCTACCTATAGTTCAAAATGGCTTTAGTGCTTTGGCCTTGTCGCCTCCTTGGGACCGTGTTGCTAAGGGTATTATGGAATACTTTACCTTAGACTCTTTCTATGATATAATTATGAGTTTTTATGCTATATTTTTAAACCATTTGCATTATAAAGCCTGCATGAATATTCCTTTGTTTCTTTTCTAATATATGAAAAATTCTTTTGTGAATGTACAAGGTGGTCATGGTTAGGACCCCATCCATCAAGATCTTGTGTTGCTTGTTTTTGAATAGGTAGCTTTGGAGCATAGTTTAATCACTGATAAAATCCTCAAGCCTTTTGTAGATTTACCAGGTCCCACGATGGGTGGCACTAAGATAGTTGCAGATTTTCTTGGTCCTACTAGTGGTGGCTCTAAGGTGGTTTTGGAGGCTAACTCTGAGTGTAGTGAAGATATTTATTCGTTTACCTTCGAAACGGGTCTTGAGAAGGTTTCTAGAAAGTTACAGGTTTCTGCCAAAGGGGTTCATGGTAAAGCCTCTAATGATGGTAATTATACTCCCTCGGTTGGCCCCATTGTTAAATTTGATGTACCTCCTAAAGATGTTAAGGAGGATCCTGTGAAGGTGGACCTGAAATCCATGCTTGTTGCTTTGGGTAGTGGCTTACGTAAATCTAAATGCTTGCATAGTAAAGGTGGTGAGGATGACAACTCCTCCCCTCTTTCTTCCCATAATGATTTTGACATCCTTTTGTGTGATTTTCATTAGGAGAAATCGGTTGAGGAGGTCTATGCCCTAGAGGCCTCCAAGGATATTAAACACTCGATATTTCATAATTTGAAGCTCATCGATATTAATCAAACAAAAATATGGAGTTCATTGAGATAAAATATGGATCATTCTAAAAATATTTTTTGTCTGGCTGCTTTTGTTGCTCAGGGTATGGGTAGGTTGGGGTAGAACTATCTCAGTTATCCTCTTCTTATGTGTCCTAGGATTTTGGTCCTTGCAATATTTTTTTGGTTTACCTCACATTGTCTGGTGAGGTTTAGTTCTGGTCTATCTTGCCTTGGTGGTGTTTCATTGTAATGGTTGTGGGATTCCTTTAAAACCCTCTTCGTTTTTAATATTACCAAAAAAATTAGATATATCATGGAGGTATTTTTAAAATCCCATATGAAAGTGGTTATAATAGTTAAAACCCGTTCTAAACACAAAATATAATTACTTTGACAAATATACTAAAAGTAATGACATAATCTATAACGTTATTCCTTTTTCTCATTAATACAAATATATCTTGATAGTTCAACTAGAATATTAAACCATTACATATAACTAATTTGTACTTATAACTTTTTTATTTTCAAGTTAAACTCATTTAATAATCATAAATTTTTAAAACCAACAATTAATTTTTAAATTTTCAAATATCTTTTTATTTTCTAGTCTTATATATATATATATATAATTATTTTATTTCTAAAACAAGACTCTTACATTATAATCTATAACGTTATTCCTATTTCTATCGACCAAAGACGAAAAGCTAACAATAAAATATCCATTGCTAATAAACCACAATGAATACTCACCGTGAGGCTCCCAGTTTTGGCGGATCCAAGAGTGCAAAAAATTCAGGGAAGGACGTATACCCATGAACTTGCAGATTAAATCGTGATTAGCTCTGTAAATGACTGATTCTTCAACCATACTTGGCTCGATGACAATTTTTGGCCTGGTTTCGGCCTGCGACAAACATCCATTCACACGATGTGCTGTCGACCTATTCCCAGTAGCCGTGAAGAGCATTTTATATGTTATTTTTTGAGCTTCGTCGTTCTTTGGAGGAGATTTTTCTTTAAAAAAATCTGCGTATGAGCTGCTACTCCCTGGAAAAGGAGCCGAAGAAGTCCCCATTGGACCCTCCTGGGGCACCAATCTAGCCTTCAGATCCATCGTACCCCGAAAGCACTTCTGCAATCTAGCTGATGCCCTAGATTTTTTGAAGTTCCAGAAACCCTAGTTTAGAGGAAAAAAAAGGTGTTCCCAAGAACTTCAAAACCATAGTATTTGAATTATTAATAACACACTATTTGAATAATTAAATATATCATGAAGATCTTTTTAAAATCTTGCATGAAAGAGTTCATATTAATTAATAAATTACAAATAAATGCTTGATTATAGCTAAAAACAACTATTCTAATTTGTCAAAGCAACAATTTTATGGTTTAGATGCAAGTATATTTAATCATATTAAAACAATAGTGTGAAGAGATTATTATTTATTTCTTAAAAAGACTCTTACATCAGGTGTGCACGGTTTTCACACATTACAAACATACATGGTTAATGTGAGAAATACCACCTTCTCCTAACCATGACTTCCCGTAAAGCTTAGAGCTATGCTTATCAATATGGAATTTAACACATACCCACCCCCTCACACACTCACCCATAGTGAGGTTTGAACCTTGAACCTTCCAAAGAAGAACCAAAACCCTAACAATTACATTGTACCCTTAAAAAAAACATTACAAAGATATTTAACAATAATTCATATGCCTAACCCCACAAATAAAAAGAAAACATTACATGCACTGGATAAGAGCTTAACCCTAAACATTACATTTTGACAGGTTGTATAAGTAGTTTGGTGACATGATTCTTCATGTCTTGTGTGGAAATGCTGAACCCATCTCTTTCTTTGTAAAAAAGAAGAACACCTCTGGTCATGGCGTAGGCATAATCCTTACTTATAGCTGGAACATTGTCAGGTTTCAGGTATTCCCAATCTAATTCTTTGAACCGTTCTCTCATTAGAGCCGTAACAGAATTCAAAGCGTCTGCCTCCGTAGATCCCGGATGATCTCTCATATAACACCCTATGGCTGAGGCTATTTCTCCGCGGGCAGCTTCCGTCTTGATAAAGAATAAAAGATAGATATAAGATTAAAATATATATATATATTTTTAAGAATACAGGCCTAAGTATGTTATATATAATATAATACCTTGAAGGTTCTCGTGTCGCCTCTTAATCTGAAGCATAAGCATTGAAGTTCAAGAAACCTTGAGGGATAATCAACTTTTGGGAGGATATTGTGAGGAAGAGAGCCATCCAATGTTAATAAGGGTTGCAAGGATCCCACACGAACAGCACTACTCACTTTGGCGTTCTCTAAATATTCATCGAAAGTTGGCATGTAACCAGCAGCAATCCACTCAGCTTCTTGCAGGTAAGAATCTAGGTGAACTTTCCACTGCATCTCATACGATCCCCAAACAGAATATTCGTCATTACTTGAACACAATAATTCCAATTTAATTCTACTCCTAGTCCTATCTGAATGTTTATAAAAATAGCAATAAAAATGAATATTTTGTTTTTTTGAAAAAAAAAACACAAAAGATTATTACGGCTTTACGGGCGTAGTCGAGGGTATGACGGCCTTGAGTCTTCTCAGCCAATCGTGCCATTTCATTGGCAGCGTCGTATAATGCCATGTATACGATTTTCATATACTCCGGAAGGCAATCTGTGGCAGAGGGATCCCACCTGACAGACACACATCAATACCACCTGAGGGATTATTACTCTTCCTACAGAAATCTCGTAAATTGTTCACCTTGAAGTTAACTTACACACCTTTTGATAGCGTTCGTGAAGAGACGGAGTTCCTCCACAGTCCCGTAAGTGTCGTAAATATCATCTAAATAGGTTGTAAGACAATTAACCTTTGCAACGGTCAAGCGGAAAGCCGAATGCTCCGACTCGCCCGAAATCCCGGCCCCTAAAAAGTAATATTCGACGTGACGATGACGTGCAAAAGTCAGCTTATACAAACCGGACTCCCTCACCCACCTAAACACAATACAAATCACCGATCCATGTTATCAATTATATATTTTTGTGTTATGTATGAGTAGGTACTTTGTGTTATCCTTCTATACAATACAAGATAATTTAGACCTCTCCTTAACGGATAATTACCCAAACCCCCAAGTTTTCATTAATTACTAGTTGTGTATAATTTATGTAATTAGTTTTTCAATAGTATGTCACCACCTTGAGATAGCCTTAAGCTCTTGCTGTTGCAACGCCTGTATCCTGTTGAAGTCCAATATTGCCAACTCTAACAGCTTTTTATTACTTATATGCGACATCCTCCTGCAAACACACAATTGCATTAAATGAAAATTTGCAACTTTTTTTCTGTCCCATTTCTTAGTATAACGATGTACACTATAAGGGTAGAGGGATTACTTATTTGTTATATTGTCTCCCCATGAATTGTCTTCTCTGTATATATCGATATAGTTTCTGGCGTCCAGTCTCGCCAGGGTCGCGTGCCAATCATACTCCAAATTGAGTTCTATCTGTTTAACAAAAAGTACAATTACTAAAAATTTATTTAGGAAAAAGGATAGTACCCACACACTTTGACATGCAGATCAGTAGTGCAGAAGTAAAATTTCTCACAACCTCTCGTGAAAGGCTTGATCTCTCAATTTTTTGAAGAGCTTCTTTTAAATAGGTGGTTGCGGAGGCTTTGGCCTCGTCCAGAACTTTCTCCCCGGGAAATGCAATGAGCGAAGCTCTATATATATTTAGGAAGCTTTTTATCACCTCCTCCGAGTCATTCGTGAAGGACAAGAAGTGCCCATCCTTCCCTTTAAAGTGCTCCAACACATCTGCTATCATATTATAGTTAACTAGCAATAGCAGCATTACCAGTAAATACACTAGTGCAAATCAATTAGATTGCTTTTTAATTCGATCGATTTAATCGATGTGGAGACCTGCAGAAACGCTATATCTGTGCAGTCGAACAATTCGAAGTCCCAACGCGGTGGTGTCGAGATTGGTACAAATACTGTCTGTACCACATCCAATACCTTTCTCGTTCCAATGCCTGCCACTCCAATTAGATTTGATTTGATGAACATACAAACACAATAATTCTTAATAAAATTATCATTTAACAACCAATCTCTTGAATTACATTATGACATATTTAAAGATATTTAAGGGTACACACACAAACAAACCTGTAAACATAATCAAGCGCTTCTTTGATTTCCCTTCCAAAATGTCGGTCGATGCCAAGGCGTTCGAAAAGATCATCATGTGCAGGTAAACCCATATCTGGAGTTGGGGTTGCTATTGCCGTGAACATGCCTTTGATCTCCCTCATTAGCTTCTCAGCACGGTTTTCATTGGAAGGAGCCTGCAACAAAACGCAACATTCACTTTCACTTTTCTTTTTAAAAGGAGCTTATATTAATAAATAGTAATGTTTAATCAAATGGTATCATATATAAAATTATAAGGTTTAATCAAATTGTTACATATTAAATAAATCAGTATAAATAGTTAAATAGTTTAAATGATCGCTCTTGGATCAGTATTTCACCTACCACTAAAACATAAATCGTCAGATGTTGCTGCGCAAAACAATAATCAATATATAACATTCATATTATTATTAACATTATTACAAACAAACAAACAATTCTTGGTCTCAAGTTTCGTATGTATACAGAAAAATATTAAAAGCTAATGAAATCACATTATAGCGGCTTGCCTCATATGTGTCTGTGAGGGACTCTATGAAATCATCGTCCCACAGATTGGGGTGATGATTGGCTTCTCGCCTTTTCACATCTTGAGTGCTAATGGACGCCATCGTCGTATTCATATTGAGGACGTACTGCGGATTACTGGAAAATCGAAGGCCTCCAACAGAAAAGTAATAGATACCCTGATGTGACTGAAACCCATGCTTTGTGTCCTTATATAGAAAAGTGGGGGAGGAGTTATGCGGCCAGAAGTCTTCGGTGTAAACATGCCAGACGATTGACGAATAAACACCTAATTGCTTCTTAAAATGGGTAAAATAAACTAATTAGGTATGAGAAACACCAGAGTGAAATTAAACAAATTTAAGACCAAAATTTATTGGGTAGTTTTTATTATATATATATATATATATATATATTTATAAATTATAATTTTTTTTTAACAATTTCATTAACTTTTTTACTAAATAAATTAAATATTATAAAAAATAATTATCTTTACCTAATATATTAAATATTATAAAAATTCTTTTAACAAATAAAAACAATCATAGGTTGTTCAGCGGCCACGCACACTGTTGAATTTGCAGCAATAGACGACTTTTTAGGAAGCCAGGTTGTCATGTCTACCATGCTACACAAGTGCTTCCAAGTTCCAACGTTAAGGTAAGTTTACTTAAAAAAGGTAGATATATCAAGGATTACTAAAAATGTTATAGTTAATAATTATGTAAATATCTTATTTTGGTATTTTTTTAAGATTAGACTTTAGATTTTTTTATATATATGTTTTGTTTCGTTAAGATTAGACTTTAATTTTTTTTTTTTAAATGTTACTTTAGAAAGACATACATGTCTTCCTTGTTTAATAAGATTAGATTCTAGATTTTTTTTAAAAAATATTATTTTATAAAGAGTTTGAAATTTATCTATAAGATTTTAATATTCATTTTATAATATAAATATTTTTAATTTTATCAATTATTTTAACCTACATAAATATTTATTATTTTTTATAAACTTAAAAGTATTTAATTAATTAATAATTATTTTTTAATATAAAAAAATAAAAATACTTCATGATTCCTTCCACCCTTGTCCTTTTTATAGGTGAAGGCTTTTGCTTCAGGTATGCATTGTTTTTACTATCTTTGATTTGAGGTGAAGACTTGACATTGCTTAATTTGTTTTTCATTTTCTTGTGTTTTTATAGGTTTTTACATATCTTTATATTTTCATGCATTTAAATATATTATGACTCTTGTTGTGTGAAGACTTTTCATTATGCACATCTTGGTTTATTGACCTTGTTTACAAGTGAATATTTTACATTGATTTTATAATAGATATTTTTTATTGTTTTATTTTCATAAGTAAAGGATTTGTATTATTTTGCACTTTCTTAGTTATTTAGTATATATTTTTAATGTTATTTATATATTATAAAATAATTTAATAAGGATAAGTTCTTTAATTTAAAAATTTGAGATAAAATTATCAAATTGAATCCAAGATCTTATAGTAGACACAGTACTTTATGGTTTTTGTAGAATCAAAGACAATATTGTTGTCATATTATTTTTTTGTGAGGGTAACTTATGATCGCTTTGCTTTTTGTAACCAATGTAAGATGGTCCAAATATGAACAGAACAAATGACTATTCAAATTTTTGCTTCTGATTGGTTGATGAGTGCATGACGATATATGTTATGTCATTTCAGCTGAGTGGCATGGATGGATTAAGAATAACATTCAGTATATGGTCACCACTAATATACATGAATGAAAGCAAGACATATTCAATATTGTGCATGGCTCTTGTGACTTAACAAATGTTTGATTTAGGATGAGGTTTATCTTGAGATAATCTTTAGCAAAATTTTTGTAGATAAATACGATATCCATGATTTGTATGTTTGAATTTTTGATTGCATGTAAAGCATATTTGTATATGAATACCCCCTAAAATGAGGAATCAGCAATGAGCAAATGAAATGTGGAAATGTGGTGATGAGTCGATTGATAGAGGAAAATTGTGATAAAATAAGGGAAGGTTTGAAAAATGATGATGGGAAAAGAAGAAGTTGTAGGAATGAAAAAAATATGGAAATTGTGTCATGAGGTTTGGTTTGCAGGGTGGCCTATGAACTGGACTGGAGTTCACAGAGCAATCACCAAACTGGACTAGAGTTCACAAGGCGGCCTACGAACTGGACTAGTTTACCCCTACACAGTGTTTTGGTAGCTTGGAGGATCAAATGATGTCATAATTGAAAAAAAATTATACCATTGGAAAGCTCTTTTCGAGATTGATCCTATGGTAATAGTTTTGGAAATTTGGAGATTATTTTTTAGGTCAAATATAACCCTACATTTAAAAGTTATGAGTGCATAATTTCAAGCCTTGTGAAGGGTGCACATGATGGTTTTGTGTTGTGTCTACATACAATGTGTGTGATTTTGCATGTATGTAATGTGTACATGTAGTAAATTGTGTTTGATATGAATGATGTGTACTAGGTATGATGAACGATGAACCTAACTAAACATGAGTATGTATGAATGATGATGTGTAAAGGTTATATGTGATAACCTACATATATGCAGAATGCAAGAATATAGAAAATTGGAGGGCACTCCACCTTGCATGGATATCATATTACTTATAATGGTTAATAAGAAATAAATGAAAAAGTATGTAGATCGATGACTAGAACATGAAATAAGAAAAACATGGGGTGTACAAACTAACTAAGGTGTACAAGATGCACATGAAAGAAATGTAATAAATCATGAGCTGATGCGGTGAATGAGAAATGAAAGTGTGATTTAGAAGATGCATATGACAAACAAAGTCAGTGATGATGCTACATGACCCTAATTCTCAAGCATAGTGAATGTTTAAAAGAGTTTTTGGGCTCTCAAATAAAATAGAATGAAGAATCAAACTGATCTAATGGCCAGGAAATATCATAAAGATATCTTAACTACCATAGCTGAGGTTGAATCACTCATGGACCTGTGTGTGCAC
This sequence comes from Wollemia nobilis, assembly GCA_028583015.1. NCBI lineage: Eukaryota > Viridiplantae > Streptophyta > Pinopsida > Araucariales > Araucariaceae > Wollemia > Wollemia nobilis. The sequence continues at coordinate 494,831 of JAQPPZ010013020.1, read as the reverse complement.
ATGATCATTTATCCATTTTGAGGGAGGTTGGACTAATTTAACTTAGCCAAAGTAACTAGCTCATCCTCAAGTGTGCAATGATTTTTACAAGAGAATGTCACTAACGTGAAAAATGTGTCACCACTTGTAAGACTATTCCACTAAAAAATAGGCTCTTGGAGCCTATTGCTGGTGATGGAAATTATCCCATGATATTATGTTAAACTGAAGGACCAAAGGAAGTCAAGCATAGTGGTAGTATTCTTGGAGGCTTTTCCTTTTGTTTTCTACCCTTATTCCTTTTTATTTTTGTGATGCTCTTGTTGTTGTTTCTTTTTTTTGTATAGGCGTTGATTTTTATTTTTTGCCCATTTTTTTGTTTTTGCTTATGCTTGTCCCTTTGTTTATCCCCAATTCATATTTTTATCATGCAATTGATAGGATGAGCAAGATAAATTTTTCACTACATGGTGAGGCTTACGTAAGGTGTTCTCCTCCCTAGATGTAAAATTTTCTTAAGATGTAAAGTGTGGATGGTCCATGAACAAACTCAATTCAGCTAGAGAGAGTCTTGAAAATCTATAGATTTTGATGATGTTTGATATAGGTTGATTAAAATAACCATGAATGGTTGAGCAACCGAAATACTTCTTGTAAACATGTAGCTAAGCATAGGCTCGATGTCATGATATATACAAGTAATGGAATGTTTATGCACAAGAAAGACAAAGAACATGACTAGGGGTGATGTCTACATGATGCAAAAAAATACCTAAAAATGTATAGGAGAATGCAGCCAATATGTTTCTTGGCAATGTAAAGTAAGTGAGACATATACATGCAAGAAGGTGTACTCGAAATATGGGCTTCCATCTACATGACCAAATCTAAAATGTGTGTATGGATGCATAAAATAGTCAAACTAAATGCTAATATTTTGTGGTTATCAATGCAATTTATGGATGTAGATGATTAGGATGGAAGAGGTGGGGAAGTGAGCCTATGAAATAGAAAATAAAGGGGAAGAGAAGAATATGATCAAATAAAAGGTATGTAGTCGCTCGAAGCGTAACCATACAACATTGATCGAGAACCAATAGAGGAAAAGATAAGAAGGGGAAGATGAAAATAGGATCAAATCAAAGGCATATAGACACTTGAAGCGTGATCATACAAAATTGATATAAACCTAGGTGATATAGAAGATTGGTGGAAAGGAAGAAAATAAAATGCAAGATACGTTGCCAATGGATAATTTTGATGTGTTTGCATTTTAGTTCTCATTATTTCGATGTTGGTTGTATTCAATGTTGAAAGTATAAGAGTGTGCAAGTAAGGAAAGTTACCCCTAGAAGAAAAATATTTGCAAGGACAAAGAAGTGAAAATTTTATAGGCTAGACTACTCTAGACTATGTCTATGCTACGCCTATGTTATACTATGAGTATGCTATGCTATGCTAGGCTATGTGTATGCTACACTTGTGCTAGGCTATGAGTATGCTATGTTGTGCTATACTAGGCTATGTGTATGTTATGCTAGGCTATGCTAGGCTAGGCTATGACTATCACTAGGCTATGACTAGGCTATGCTATGCTAGGCTATGTCTATGGAGAAACCTAGTTCCAAATTTTTGTTGAGGTTTTAGGAGAAAACTTTATTTTTTCTAAGAGATTCTAAAAAGAATGTTCTAAAATTTTACTGAGGATTTTTGAGAAACCTGGTTTGCTAAGGGATTCTAAAATGAATGTTCCAAAATTTACTGAGGATTTTGGAGAAACCTGATTTGGTAAGGGATTCTAAAAAGAATGTTCCAAAATTTTACTGAGGATTTTGGAGAAACCTAATTTGCGAAGGACTTCTAAAAAAATGTTCCAAAATGTTACTAAAGATTTTGGATAAACCTGGGTTGCTAAGGGATGCTAAAAAGAATGTTCTAAAATTTTACTGAGGATTTTGGAGAAACCTGGGTTGCTAAGGGATTCTAAAAAGAATGTTCCAAAATTTTACTAAGGATTTTGGAGAAACCTATGTTGCTAAGGGATTCTAAAAAGAATGTTCCAAAATTTTACTGAGGATTTTGGAGAAACCTGGGTTTCTAAGGGATTCTAAAAAGAATGTTCCAAAATTTAGCTAAGGTTTTTGGAGAAACCTAGGTTTTCTAAGAGATTCTAAAAAGAATGTTCCAAAATTTTAATAAGTATTTTGGAGAAACCTGGTTTTCTAAGAGATTCTAAAAAGAATGTTCTAAAATTTTACTAAGGATTTTGGAAAAACCATTGTGATGAAGGTAAGGTAAAATGGTGCAACCTTTTGAACCTAGCGATTGATGTGATTTTATGAGGGCGAGCTAAAGGGTGCCACCTTTGACATTAGGATGCAACCTTTTGAACCTGATAATTGATTTTATTGGATGAGGACAAGGTAAAGGGTGCCATATTTAAATAAAGGATGCAACATTTTGAACCTGGTGATTTACTCGATTGGATGAGGGTAAGGTAAAGGACACAAACTTTAACAAATGGATACTCATTTTTTGAGTATCTAGCAATGTTATCTGAGTGATGGTGATTTATTTGGGGAGTGCCATGTTGGGTGGCACCATCATGAGTATATGAGAGGTGGTGAATTGTGAATGTGCAAGGGGGATTAATTCCATGAGAGGGAACTATTTTTGGAAAGAGGGAAAATCCTCTCCCCCATGTAGAAGTGGTCTGAAAAAGGGAATGCAATCCCCAAATTGCAAAATCATTTAGGAGGGGGAGAAAAATCCCCCAGTCATAAATATTTTGTGAAAATGAGATGAATTTTTTTAGCTGTGAATGATGAAGTGGAAGGAGGTAAAACCCCAATTGTGAATGATGACCTGGAATAATATGAAATTGCTCCTGGTGTTTGAATTATAGATTTGGATAAGATGAAATTACCCCCAATTTTGAATGATGGATGGGGAGAAGATATAATTTGCTCTAGTTTTGAATGATGGATTGGGAGAGGGTGAAGCTACCCCTGTGTTGAATGATGTATGGGGAGAAGATGAAATTGCCCCAATTTTGAATTATGTATGGGGAGAAGATGAAGTTGCCCTAGTTTTGAATGATGGATTGGGGAGAGGATGAAGTTACCTCCAATTTTGAATGATGGATTGGGGAGAGGGTGAAGTTGCCCTCAATTTTGAATGATGGATTGGAAGAGGGTGAAGTTTCCCCCGTGTTGAATGATGTATGGGGAAAATATGAAATTACCCCAGCTTGAATGATGTATGGGGAGAAGATGAACTTGCACCCATTTTGAAGGATGGATGGAGAGAGGGTGAAGTTGCCTCCAATTTTAAATTATGGATTGAGAGAGGGTGAAGCTTCCCCTATTTTGAATGATAGGATACAGGGAAGTGAAACTCCACTGGATGTGGAGAGTGTGGTTGAAAGAGATAAAATCCTCCAAATCGTGAATGAAGGATTAAAGAAGATGAGAAAATTCCTTAGTTGTGGAAGATGTAGAACAAATAGACAAAACCATTATGGAAGGTTGATGAAATGAATGGTGGAATGATGAATATGTGATTGAAAAATTATGAACAATGAGATGTCAGGAATGGTATAAAAATAAAATGGGTGTTGTACAGGGCCATAGCTATGCATAAAATGAACTATGGAACAAAAAATTTAGGGTTCACAACGTAGCCTACAAACTGTACTTGAGTTTGTAGGGTAGCCTACGAACTAGACTGGAGTTCACATGGTGACCCATGAACCTGGACTGTTTGATCCCTATAGAATTTTTTGGCAGTTTGGGGGATCAAACGATGTCAAATTTGGATAAATCATATACCATTGGAAAGCATTTTTAGAGCCCTATCTAATGATGAAATCTTTGGTAAATTGGGAGATGATATGATGGGGAAATTTTGGTTCAAATATTACCCTTATTTTGGAAGTGATGAATGTGCAATTTCAAGCCTTTTGAAAAGGAAAATTTTACCTAACTAGTGAAATTGTTGATGGATGATGATGGAGAAGAGGATAAATAAATTGAAAAAGTGAGGAAGAAGAAGAAAATATAGGTAAAAGGGGAATGGTGAATGTCACATAGCAAAAGAAATGTTATGTAGGTGGAAAAAGGTGAAAAGTGGAAGTGGATGATTGTGGAGATGGAGTAATAGGAACATCCCAATGTAGTGGATAGTGTTTATTACAAGTAGTGATGTTAATTATGCCAACCACTCTACATGAGGGAGGATTACTATGGACATGATTGACTTACCTTGATTGGACCTTCGAGTGGGTTGAGTCCCGTTAGGATTAGTCCTCCTGTGTTCAGGTAATGGGTTCTGATTAATACCTGGATTTTGATTTTATGGTGTGAGGGGGTTTGAAACTTGAATAGTACCATGATCGATAAGATCCACAACTAAGTCTTTAAAGGTGCAATAAGAGTAGACATCATGGGCACAATAGTGATGGTAAAAAAAAAAGGCCTATGCGATGTACCCATGAGGGTTGAATCGATTTGGATCTACAGGTCAAATGTTGGGTAATGTAACATGACTAGCATCAAATAACCTTTGGAATAAAGTAGGTAGAGGCTCAAAAAGTAGAGTCCAATTGTGATGTCAATGTGGAGGACAAGGATCACAAGCTCATTATGGATTGGATGGAGGAGGCACATTAGTATGATACAACTATTGTTGTGGATGAGAAGGTTGTGAGATTGATGAAGAAGATGGAGAGGCTACCGCTACTTGATTGGTCTATGGCAGTTTAGAGAAGGGTTGATCCAGTGTATTGTAATTGAAGCAAGAATTTGAAGTATAATATGGATTTTGTTGAAGTTTGATTTTACCAGATTGGAATTTGATGTCCTCAATAACCTTGTCTTGAGCAATGGCTTCTTCAAATGTGTGGATTTGATATATTTTTATGACAAATATTGGAAAAAAGTGTGACTAGTTCCACATACGGGAGGCTATGAGCAAGGTCATGGATGACCGATCTCCATCAAGAGATAAATTCTATAATGGGCTCATCATCAGCCTATCATAAGGCATAGACGTTAGATAAATTTGATTTTCTTTTTGGTGTTAATGGATAAATATTCCAAGAATGAATTGGCCAATTGTTCGAAGGTGAATAGGCTATGATGTAGGAGTATGTTGTACCAATCAAGGGATTTTTCTCCAAGTGAGAGAGAAAATGTATGTAACATTGTAGACACAAAAACAACACCAATCCGATTATGTGACTGCAAACACTGATCGCTTTGACACACACAGCCCCAAGGGCAGCCCCCAGAGGTCAAACAGTGGTCCTAACCACTCTCACAGCAGTTTTGGAAGGTCAGAGGTCAATTTGGCACCTTCAAGCACTTTGCTCAGTATTCGTACCACCCTGGGATGAATTTAATCTGGGATTTGCCCCACCCAGGGACAAATTTTGAATTCGCTCCAGGGTGGGGCGAATTGTAGGTTTGACAGGCAAAAAGTCAAATCTTGACAAATGGTAGCTCGGATCTGCCATCCAATGCTTCCTTCATCACATGGTAGTATGGGTGAGCATTTTCAAGTGTTAGAGTCATCTGCAAGGTCAGTCATGAAGTCCCAATTTAGGGAGGAATCTCCTTCCCTCTGGGAAGGCATGATTGCCATGTGGCGCCTCTACATGCCAATTTCAAGAGACCTCCAGGTCTATAAATTGGTGAGTTTCCTCACCCCAAAAGGAGAGAAGTAACATTTTAGAGCAATGAAGTGCTATCATTTTATTTACATACCTCACACCTTTTTGATTTGCACCTTTCACATCCTTGATCTCCTTTAGAAGGGAGGTCATTGGGTGACTATTGGGAGGACGAATATTGATCCCAAAACCCGACATTTGGTCACGATATCCCACAAAATTTGCCAAAAATACCACACAAGAGGTTTTGGACCCATACCAAGTGGATTGGTGCCAAAATCAAGCCTCAAACGACGGGCAACCTTCCCCAGGGGCGCCCCCTCCCACACTACCACAGTCCTAATTGCCCCCTTTCGGAGCGATGGGAATTCCATGGAAGATTTGCTTTCTTTAATTTTTGCATTTGATTATCTGATGCTTATATATGTTGTCATTTGAATTTCATCTCGTTTCAAACAATTTTGATCATATTTCTATCTTTGCTCGCTTTTACTAACCTACAGGTAGCATCATCAAATTCCAATTTATGGAGACTAAAGTGGGAAAATATAACTATCTGGGTCTTCCCAAAATGCCCCCAATTACCTAAACCCAAGTTTTTATGTCTTTTGGAGCTTTCAAGGTAGGACGTTGGGATAGTACCTATTCGGTGTTATGTTGTACGTGAATTCGTCCCACCCCGAAATGAATTCAAATCGGTGAGGAATTTTTGGATTGTTCTTTTTGTAGAGCCTTCATGATGATGTCTTGATTCCCTTGTCAAATTTTCATAGCATTTGGACTTGTTTTAGTCTTAGTTTAATTCATTTTTCTCATTCACTTAGCGTAGGCTTGGGGATTGCATGCTTTGTTCCATCCGCAGGTGCTACTGATCGTTTCTTGTTCTTTTGAATGTAGGGTTTAGACATCGGAGGAGCAGCAAGGAGTCTAGATTCATCAACGCAAGTTGTGGTGACATTTTGTCCGCCCATTTTACATGTGGGCATGCGGAAGAAGGAAAGGCGCCCATGGATGTAACTAGAACGAATGCTTAAACACTCCTAGCCCTTGGGAGGGGAGGATGCGCATTGTAACCGAGTTTGGAACATATCAATAAAAATGGATGTCCCATTTTGATTCACCTTTGTTTTAGTTTGATTAAATCATGTTTTTCCCTCTTTTCATGCACTTTCAAGTTTTTAGGATTTAGCACTAAGTTCGGTTTCTCCGTTTGCATCGCATGTTAGCTTTCCATTTTTGCTTTTGTATCCTCATGCTTTCAGTGGTGATCACGGTGGGAACTTGTCCTCTATTTTTAAGATCAGATATCTAATCTAAACTTGGTTTTTTTTCTTGTAGGTACTACGTTTTCATACGCTGACTGTTGTTCGTTCCATCAGGGGGTGAATACAGACCTGTAATTCGTCTCACCAGGGGATGAATTGGAATTCATCCCACCCTAGGGCAAATACAGTCCTGTAATTCATTCCACCCCAGGACGAATTCCATCCTGTGAAGTTTTTGGGCAGAAACTCAGAACCAACAGATCCGGACAGAGAAGAGGTAAGAATTCTGCACATTTTCTTGTCATTTTCTGTCTTCAATTTTTTTGTTTTCTAGTTCCTTCTACATGCATAGAAAAAGTTGCTGCATGTTTTTTTTTATGCAAAATAAAAAGAACCCCACACACCACATGGAAAATCAAACACCAAGGAGCTAGTCATAAAACCCAAGCCCTTGATCAAGACCAACGGTGGATTTCATCACCACCTTGGCTTGAATTTTGCATTTATAAACCCTGATCGCTACTGTTGCTAGATGTAAATCCTAATGAAAGCTGATTGAGTGTATCTGGGGTGATTCCCAGTGCACGAGGATAAGTCTTCTATGGTAGGTGTCATAAATAAAGAGATTCCCCTTTCGTACCACCTATGTTCCACGTACCATCTGCTCTCACGTACCTATAGTTTCCCTCACGTAAGGGCGGGTATATAGAGAGGTTGGTATATCATCTTGGCAATGGTATATCGAAGGGGTGACCAATTTTAGGAGTCATAAGAGCCCTCATTTTGCATTTAAATGTTCTTTACAAAAACCTTCAAAAAAAAAAAAAAACAAGCAAAAACAAAACACACTAAACCAGGTTTAGGACACACTTTCAATATTTAAATGAGATAATCACTATTTGCGTATGTGTGTGCTCTTTTATGTTTAGTGTAGCATAAAAAATCATAAAAGAGATAAAAATCCATTTATCTTGTAGCACATCAACACCATGGTGTACACCCGTAGCCAAGCCCAATCAAGGGCAAAAGCTGCAAAAAGTGTACAAGGGGGTACAAGTCGCCTCCGCTTTAGCCCTAAGGACTTGGTTATACCACCTTGGCGGCCTGACCCACAAGAAAGTCCGCGTCATTCCATGTCAAGGTGGAATTATAGGGACACCCCTCTGGGGGACACGCCTGTTCATCATAGCCCCTTTTAGGAATAATCTTTACACGTGGCACTCAACATAGACATGAAAGCTCCCTTAGAAGCTAGATATGAGTGGCCACTACGCGATGAAACGCTAGAGTGACATAGTGTCCATGAGGAGAGGCCACATGACTATGGCATCCCTCCTTTGACCCCCATCACTGTTAGAACCAATAGACAAACCCTAGAGCATAGGGCTCTCCAAATAGGGTGAGCTAACTCCGCCCACCCCTTTCACACATACAAAAGGGAGTACGAGGAAAACCATCACATTCCTTGAGAGCAATGTATAGCACGAAATCCATGCGCTTCCACACCAGCTATGTACCATGGTCACCCATTGAGGCCAGAGCCTCGGGTAAATGTCGCTAACCTTGATAGAGGGAAGCGACCCATTGAGATATCAGATCATTGTGATCGAGGTAAGTGCATAGGAGAGGCATCTAGGCCTCCTAGGCTTAATATGGCAGAACAAATTGACCTGGCAGTCACCATACATGCCACCTTCCAAGCCCAGATCATGTGGCTTGAGCAAGATCAACAGTAGCTAGAGCGTCTATACCGCCTTAGCAAGGAGCGCATTCAGTGCCAAATAGAGGAGCTACTTCATAACCCACCTGAGAGGGTTCCAACCCCTCGCACCCAAAGAGCAGAACCATATGAAAGGCATAATCCCTTGGTGCGAGATAGGTCTCCGCGACCTCATAAAGTTTTGCCTTCGAGACCCCCTAGACCTGAGAGGGAGGCCACTCCCTAGAAAAATGATGGGTACCCTTCGTGGGGACCCACCCAGGGTCATAGGTCTCGCCTAGAGACTCCTTAGGAAGTTTATGAGGAGTATGAACAAGAAGAAAAGCCGATCGAAATGCCCTACCAAGGCAGAGGAGTTGCTATCCGGCCACCCCCCCATAGGCCTCAAGTCTCCCACAACCCACAACGGGTGGGAGCAAACTAAAGAGGAAGATATTAAATCTTCCAATGTATACAAAGCGCTGGTAGAGCATTTGGAGTCTATGGAAACCAAAGCTTCTGGGCCCCAAAAGCCCACATTACGCCAACTCCACAGTTATCCTGTGCATCTGTCAGTGCCTGCACCCCCTTACCCCAAAAACTTTAAGTTGCCTTAGTTGGCAATCTTTAAAGGTGAAGAGGATGCCCAAGAGCATGTGACCAGATTCCTGAGCCAATGTTTTGGCATTCAGGACAATGATGCACTGTTACTAAGGACATTTATAACTAGATTCGTGGGCCCTGCCTCGGATTGGTTCACTCAGTTGCCGAAGCACAGCATCAATAACTTGGATTAGTTAGTGGATGCGTTCCTTGAACGCTTCACCTTCAACACCAAGAAGAAGGCGTCACTAAGTGGCCTGGCCAGCCTCAAGCAGTATGAGGAAGATACCATGGCAACCTACGAGAATCGATGGAGGACTTTGCTTTCCAAGCTACCCTACCTCCCTCCTATGTTTGACCTTACACAAATGTTCTCACAAAGTTATTTGAGATCGATCTCTGTATTATTGCAGCTGCAGCAATATGCCACCCTAGAGGAAGCTCTGGCACAAGCCAGGATTATCGAAGAGATCAAGATACAAGATGGCGAGATTGCCAAACCTAAGAAGAAAGAATGGAACAAGAACGCAAAAACAGGGACTATGCAACAAAAACCCATTGCGGTTAATCAAGTTGCTATAAATGTTTCTAAGCCTACACAAGAAATACAGCCTCAAAAGGCTAACTATCAGGCAGTGCCTCCTAATAATTATGAAAGAGAAAACTAGAAGCAGGAGCAAAATCAACAACATCACCCTAGGCGACAGTACACCCCTTATACGGAGTCTAGGGACTCCCTATTTGACCGCTTGTCAGTGGTGAACTTAATCAACCTCCCAGAGATTCAAACCATAGATCCTAATGCCCCCAAGCCTAAGGGATACCGAGAGGACTTGTATTGTAGGTTCCACAGGTGAAGGGGACATGACCTGAATGCATGTTGTAAGTTCAAAGGATTGATACAAGACTTGATTGACAATAAGACATTGGCAGTGGACAACCCCATAGTGCCAAACAACCAGTGGATGGGAGTTTTCAAAGACCCCTTGCCTGCCCATGAGGCGCAGGAAAAACCCCTTCAATTCAATGAGGTGCAATAGAATTGCCCCATGCAAGGGTATGTAGGAATGATAAGCATAGTGACTAGGAACAAAAGATACCCATAAGTTGCCCCTGTGGCATCCACAAGAGAGGTTCCATCGACGTCACAACCTCAACAACACCCTATGCAGCTACCTCTACCTAGACCCGCGACCACGATTCAGACCAAACTCACTCGAAGTTTGAGGATCACGTTGGCTAGGCTCTCCATATACAAGCTTATACAACAATCAACGCCCCATCAGGAGACTCTCATGGAGATTTTGAAAGCCATCGAGTTGCAGCCCCATGAAGCGAATTCCTTCAACAACTTCGTGGGACATGTCAAACGATGCACGGAGCCAGTCATCACCTTCTAAGAAGATGAAGTTAAATCAGTATCTAATGACATGGTAGATCCACCCCTGCATGTTATCGCGCGGGTCAACGAGATCCCATATAAGAGGGTGTTGATAGACACTGGCTCGTCCAGTAACATCATTACCACAGCAGCACTGAAACATCTAAAGTTGCTAGCCTCTCACATCATAGCTTACACCTACACACTGCGAGCATTCAATGATGTGATATGCTCAACAGTCGACACAATTGTTCTACCCGTTCAGGTAGGACAAAAGATGATACCTACATTGTGCCATATTTTGGAAGGCGAGATGGCTTATAACATCTTGTTAGGGCAGCCATGGATCAGGGACATGAAGTGTGTCCCGTCAATAGCTCATCAGTTTTTGAAGTACACATTTGAAGGGGGAGTACATGTAGTCCCGATGGACTTAGAACCCTTCAAATATTGTAATGCGATGTAGCTGATGCCGTAATCGACCCTCCCATCGATGCACTTCGATTTTTAGTTAAATCCATCTAGACAGGGTTCGATGTCGCAAGCACCACTAGTGATAAATCCATCAAAACCCCAGTCAGGTGCATCTTCATCATCAGCTCCTTCACCACCAACACCACCTATCATGGCTAAACAAAAGGACAAAGGGAAGCAAACCCTGGAAGAGGCTCAACCCCTAGAAGAGGTGCTACCAACAGTATCAACCATCTCTATCGAAGAGATGACTAGCACAATGGAAGTTGAGGCTCCTAGTCCACCCAACATGGAGTGGACTCAGGAAGAGATTTCATTCCCTCCCTCTCAATCGCCAATAATTACTGTTGAAATGGCCAGTATGGGCCTGGGGGAGTATCTAGTGCGAAATGTTGTAGCAACGACTGTGCTAGAGTTCGTGCAGGACATGGGGAGACCTCACCTCCCCATCGGTACAATTGTTCCCTTAGGCTACCCACCAAACCAGAAAAATTTTGTGTATGGGGGCCTTGATCATGGTACTAAGCCATGCATGCAAGAGGATGCAGATGAAGAGCCTTTTGCAGAAGATGTCAACTATCTGTCTAACTCAAATTTTTCTCTGAGATATCTAGGCCAATGCAATTGGCATGGATACGGGCTAGGCAGGTATGAGCAAGGAGTGCGTGTCCTTTGCCAGCCCAAGAAACCAAATGCCTTATGACAAATTGGGAGTCGGGTTCAACCACCCCCTGCCCTTAGACATCTTGGTGGAAAACATGCAAGGCCTAGGGATAGGCAACAAGGGTGGGTTGGCATTAGATCCTTATGCCAACCCAAACACAACATACACATTGGGAGATTACCTCCCATGGTCAACAACCACCCTTGTTAAGCTCAATAACCCTTCTCCTTTGCTAGAGAGAGGTGAAAGTTCAGGGACTCACTTCCAAGGAAGATACAAACAGTGTCAAGAGGGATCTTCGAAGGATGAATCAGAATGTGAACCAACATCATATGATCCCTTCGAATTCGATAGTGATCACTCACAAGTGCTCCCCATGAATGACCTTCAAGAGAGCCTTTTGACTATGTTCTCTCTAGAGGCTCCAAGCGAGCCGATTCCACGTCAAGGGAATCAGGTCGCCCCATAGAGCGTGGAACAACCACAATGGGGCCAGATTAATTTGCTTGAGCAAGATGAGCTTGTAATGCCTTAAACAGTTGTCGAAGCCAATGAGGGTTTTTGGATCTTCGATAGTGATTACAAAGATGAAACAAAAATGACATATCTTAATCACATGCGGCAGAGGCCGCAACCATACCCCTTGGAGATTAACGACATATTTGAACATATGGACATAGTTCCAGGGCACGAGTGGTACGTAGACCCAGCAGGGTGGGATCAAGTGTTGGATTCGTTGCTCTAGGTATACGAAGAGCGCCTTCCACTCTGAGACCCTAGGGTGATATCAGTGCCGAGGACAGACCCTATCCTCCTATTAGCACATAGGGCCGATCCATTTGTTCCAGTACCTCTAGAGCTAGATCTAGAGCGTAGAGAACATCAAGAGTGTTCAAGTCATCATACTCACGGTAATGGAGACCAAATTCATTTCATCAACATGATCTCCATTGATTTAATTGCACCCATCCATAATTTGGTCGATCCAGCATGATCCTTGCATCTAGACTTAGATGCCATTGACTGGGATCACGTCAATTCACCTCCATCCCTGTTAGAGTACTAGACTTTTGGTAAAATTCCTCATTTTACCCTAGGGACAACTCAGGATATCTTTCATGCCGAAGAGGAACCTGAGGTTCCCAACGCAGAGTCAAACTCAACAAATGATATCCATTTGATCCCAACTCCACATCAGTTGGAGGATGGATCCCACATGTCGGTCAAGGAGATGACTGACGTAGACATCGGCTTGGATCCAATGAATCCACAAATTATCAAGTTGGGGGTAAGCTTATCCCTTGAAGAGCAAGCCGACTACATTGCCCTTCTCAAAGAGAAGAAGGAGGTTTTGCATGGTCATACAGAGACATGCCGGGGCTAGATCCGCAACTAGTCATGCATAATCTAACGCTTGATTCGAAAATCAAGCCACTTAAGTAAAAACTACGTAAGATGCACCCAAAAGTGGCCTTGATGGTCAAAGATGAATTACAAAAGCTATTGGATGCACAGTTTGTCATCTATGTGGATTATCCGCCATGGCTGTCCAACATGGTGCTTGTCAAAAATCTTGACGGGAGGATTCGCATATGCACTAATTTTTGAGATCTAAACAAAGCGAGTCCTAAAGATGATTTCCCCTTGCCAAGCATCGACGCATTGGTAGATGCTACAGCAGGTCACAAAATGCTATCCCTCATGGATGGTTTCTCGGGATACAATCAGATTCGTATCAATCCCGAGGACCAGCTAAAAATGGCATTCACAATGCCTTGGGGGACATTTTGTTATAAGGTTATGCCTTTTGGCCTTAAAAATGCTGGCACCACCTACCAACATGCAATGATGTACATCTTCCATGATTACATGCATAAAACTTTGGAATATTACATGGATGATTTGTTGGCAAAATCTCTTTTGTGCCCAAATCATCTCGATGACTTAAGCAAGATCCTCGATCGCCTCATGGAGCATAAAGTCAGACTGAATCCCAAGAAGTGCGTATTTTGCGTCACATCTAGAAAACTCTTGGGTTTCATAGTCTCAAAGTGAGGCATCGAGGTAGACCCAAAAAAAGTCAAGGCAATCCTTGAAATGGTGCCCCCAACTACCATTAAGCAGCTCATAAGTCTACAGGGAAAGGTTGCATCAATTAAACGCTTCATAGTGCAACTATCTGACAAGTGTTGACCCATGAACAAATTATTGCACAAGGGGGTAGCATTTCACTGGGATGACGAGTGTCAGTCAGCATTTGATGACATCAAATGATACTTGGCTTTGCCACCAGTATTGGCACCACCTAGACCAGGAGTGTCATTCTACTTATACATCTTAGCTACTGAGGTGGCACTGGGCACCATTCTAGCCCAGAAGAATGAACTTCACAAAGAACAGGCTACTTATTATCTTAGCCGCACCCTGGTCAGTTATGAACTTAACTATGCATACGTCGAGAAACTCTACTTGGTAGTGGTGTTTGCTACCAAAAATATATGCCAATACATGCTGAGAAACACTACGTATGTTGTTTCTAAGGAGAATCCATTGCGATACATGATGAGTTATACTTATCATAGTAGTCGCATGGCAAAATGGATCATGTTGTTGATGAAATTTGACATACAGTTTATTGGATAGAAATCCATAAAAGGATAGGTCATAGCCAATCAACTAGCAGAGGCTCCTCTCAAAGATGATCAGCCTCTGGTCATAGAACTACCCGATGATGGGGTCTTCCATGTCTCAGAATCGCCTGATTCTGATAAGCCTGAGTCACAGACCGACATAACCCTATTTTTTGATGGTTCCAAATGTGAGCAAGGTGGTGGCATAGGAATAGTATTCTTCACATCGCAGGGTGCTCCAATGCCTCTGTCATTTAAATTAGACTTCCTGTGCACCAAAAATAATGCAGAGTATGAAGCCTTGCTCATAGATCTTTAGACAACAATCACCATGAACATCAAGCGACTGAACATCTTTGGTGATTCACTGTTAATTGTCAACCAAGTCAAAGGGGTATTCTAGTGCAAATGCCCAGTTCTACATGCTTAGAAAGCCCTTGTGGACAAATTCCTAGCGAAGCTTGAGTGGTACGACATCGAGGCACTCCCTCGGTCATCGAATCATTTTATGGACACTATGGCCTCCTTGGGGTCACTAATCCCGCAAGACATTTCTGGTGATATGACAACCATTCAAGTCAAAACACTATCGCAATCCGTAATGGAGCATGCAAGCTCTGACTTAACGCTAGAAATCCACATGATCTAGATTGAACCATCCTCAGATAAGTTCTATCAAATCCATGATCGTTTGAAACATGCCAACTGGGGGTCCTTATTCTCCCCTACTCCCATTAATAGCAACACAACGCTATTCTTACAAGTTCTCTCCCGCTCAGCATTTTCTAGGAATGAACTTCGAGAGGGATTGGCTGTTCATACTATTGAGGCTTCTGATCAGCAGGATTGGTATTTACCCATTAGGGACTACCTCAAGTTAGGTAATCTCCCGCTTGGATTGACGCCTATCACAAAATGAGCATTCAAGCAGAAAGCGGTTAAGTGTGTCTTGATAGGAGACATTTTGTACCATCGCAGCTATGAAGGAATCCTCCTTCGATGCTTGGACCAGTAAGAGTCCACTTGGGTAGTCGCCCAAGTGCATGATGGTACATGTGGTGGCCACTTCAGTGGTATGGCCATCGCAAAGAGCATTCTTCGCATGGGCTATTATTGGCCATCTTTAGATCGAGTTGTTGCGCATATGTGAGGAAGTGTGTGAAGTGTCAACACCATGCTAATTTGACACATGCACCTTCCCAGGCCTTGCAGACAGTCTAGTCAGCTTGGTCATTTTTGCAGTGGGGCTTAGATCTAATCAAAAAGATCTCTCCTGCATCGTCAAGTCATCACATGTTTATCATAACGGCCATAGAGTATTTCATCAAATAGGTGGAAGCAGTTCTGCTTACCTCTACGATAGGACCCCGCATTATGGAGTTCATTTTGCATAACATCATATGTCATTTTGGTATTCCATCCAAAATAATATCGAATAATGGGACGTCATTCAAGAACAAAGATGTGCGTGCTTTGACCACAAAGTATAGAATTCAACATAGTTTTTTGATACCCTATTATCCGTAGGCAAATGGGCAAGTAGAGGCGTCAAACAAAATGCTAGTTGCCATCCTCAAAAATACGGTCACAGATAGTCATAAGGATTGGTACATCCAAATCCCACTTGCCCTGTGGGCTTATCGCACTAGCATTCGGATGCCCACTGGGGCAACTTCGTTTTCACTCGTGTATGGCTCCGAGGTAGTCATGCCTCTCGAGTTGGAAATTCCTTCCCTATGCATATCAATGCAAGAGTTCATCGATGATGACACTCCGTGGCAGGCCCAGTTAGACCAGCTTACGTTGCTCGACGAACGATGCGTTAATGCTCTCGAGCATTTATGTATCTATCAAGAGCGACTTAAGAAAGCATACAACATGAAAGTTCACCTGAGGGACTTTCGGGTTGGTGATTTGGTCTTGAAGGAAAACCAACAGAATTCTAGTTTTCCATCCCATCTCAGGGACAAGTTCACGAAAAATTGGTTAGGTCCATATGTAATTGATAGCAAAATAGGACCCGGGACATACCGGCTAGCTTCCCTTGATGGAGTCAAGGAACTTGAACCCTTAAATATCAGTCATTTGCGACCATTCCATATCTAAGAGAGCCATATCAAAAAATGCTTCAAGGATTCCTACAATCGCTTGGTGAATCCCAAAATGCTCCAAGGATTTCTACAATCGCTTGGTCAATCCCAAAATGCTCCAAGAATTCCTACAAATTGCTTTGTCAATCCCAAAATGCTCCAAGGATTCCTACAATCACTTGGTCAATCCCAAAATGCTCCAAGGATTCCTACAATCGCTTGGTCAGTCCCAAAACGCTCCAAGGATTCCCACAATCACTTGGTCAATCCCAAAAAGCTCCAAAGATTCCCACAATCGCTTGGTCAAAAATAAGAAAATTCAAAAATAGTAAAATCATCAAAAATAACAAAAAAAAATTGCATCTCATTTCCAGGCATGCTCAAACTTATCAATAGAGAGCTCTTCTCACATCTCATCTTCATATCCACAAAAATAAATCCATCAAAAACACAAAAATATGTAGCTGCATTAAGCATCACATCCATACATTGCATATCTATGATTATACAGGTCAAAGGCACCATAGACTGTAATTACTCCGCCAATCCATCTTGTTCCACGCTTCTCCATTCTATAAGCAGTCCATCAAAAATAAACACCATTCACTTATTTTTACCATACCAGAGTCAGTGGTCTTTTAATGTATCAAGAGTTTTCCTCTTTCAGTCGTCATGTAGCTTTCTAGCCACGTATTGTATCAAGTCAGACAGATTTTACGAAGGTAGAATTCTACTTGGATCACACCTTGTTACATAGCGTCCCAACCCAAATTAAAACACATAAAAATTCCCAAGTTGTGTGAATGAAAGATGAAACCTACACAACAATCCAGGTCACCATAAGCGAAACGGTTATCTTGCTCATCCCCCTGTGTGAATGACCTCACGAATGCTGAGAGTTGGCAAAAGGACAAGCATCTTACCTACCCAATTCCCCAAGAATCTCAAGTTCTCAAAAAGTGCAAACATCAAAATCTTGCAAAAAGTCAAAACTCCAACAAATTTGACATCACCACCAAAGTGCATACATCAAGAGGCACATACAATAGTGATTCTCATCACTCGAAATTCAAATCCTTTGCTCAAGAGAAAAATATATAAAAAAATAAACAGTGATTTTTATCATTACAAAAGAGCAAGTATCCCAATACAATTGAAGAAAAGAAGGGAGTCAAACTTGAATCCCTGGAACTCTCAGCATTTTGATAGGTCATGAGGCAAACCCTAGTATCGGTTTGGTGGATAGCCTATCGGAAACTGGTGGTAAACATCTCGCATGACAATATATCTGTCACATTAACTAATGTACAGATCAATGTTTGCATGTGTACAAGCTAGCTTATGGTATCCTAGATAGCATCGTAGATTACTCTGACTAAATACAACAAAGGAAGTTGGTGGAGCTAATTAGGTGATCCTCAGTATAGGTTGGGTTGATAGCCTACCTGGCACTGGTAGTATCCTGACCAATACCACATAAACGAACTCAATTGCACACACAAGGATGTGAAATAACTTGGTCTAAGACAAGTCCAATTCATACCTTGTCCAAAAGTCTTAGAAGATAAAGTATAGTCATGGATAGTGAGTTAGAACCGTCTGAGTCTCAGGAAACCTTAGCTACATTCCTAAACCAACTATGCTATCCTTCATCCCCGCATTCCCATCAACAATCGCCAAAAAGAAAAATTACAAAGGTCTATTATACTTAGTATGGCACTGAGAGGGGGGGTGAATCAGTGTAGCTTTTTAATCATGAATTAACAGCACTAAAAATAGCAGCAGTAAAAACTTATAAACAGGTTTAGCAAGAAAAGCAAGAGAACATCACACAACACAAGATTTTAACGAGGTTCACCAATATGGCTACTCCTCAAAAAGAATGGCTGCTTGGACTACCATCCAAATCTAGCCCCTTGCAAAGCACCAACTTTACAATTATTTACCAGCACCCACTGGAAGGAGCTACAACCCCTTATTTATCTGCATCAACAAAAAGGAGCACCAACCCCTAATGCCAAGCTGCAACCTGGACTTCAATTTTGAATGTAAATGTTTGATAGGAAAATACCTTCCTTTTCACAAGACCCTGATTGGTCTAAAGCATACCAGATCTCTCTCACTGTTCATAGAATAGACACTTCGCACACTTCTATGATCTACAGCCGCACTGCACCTTCTGCTTTCTCTATGCAATCACTTCGCACACTTCTACGATCTACAGTCAACTTTCATGATCATCTTCTTCCTTTTGTGCACTCTTCTCTATTAGTGATTCATGCACTCTGCTCTATTAGCAAATTCTACACTTAGCCTGATTCAACATGACTTGCTCACTTTGCGCACTTCACCATCATCTCATCGCTTCTGTGCTAAATGCGCTCTTACAGTCGCATATTGCACACTTCGATACTCGCATAGATTGATTCATTAATTCTCCAAACAAACTTCCTTTTATACAAGAATGTTCATGATGAAAACCCTCATCTTAGTCTGTTGTAAACCCTAATCTTTGTCGGCTATAAACCCTAATTATCATTGACTGTAAACCCTAAACTTCATCGACTATCATCAGTCTTCGTCGGCTTCACCATCTGACTCTGTAGCTTCTTCTGTTACTGTTGCCGTGAAAACACATGTCATGATATCGTGACACTTCTACCTCCGTACGCTTCGTCTTGGCTTTTGTCATGATATCGTGACACTTCTCTCTTCGTAGACTTCACCTTTTTCTTTTGTCACGATATCGCGACACTTTTAGCCTTCGTAGACTTCATCTATTCTTTTGTCGTGATATCGTGACACTTCTACCTTCATAGACTTCGTCTTCACTTTTGTCGTGAAATCGCGACACTTTCTATTTTCATACCTAGCCTTTTGCTTTTGTCATGAAATCATGACACTTCTCCCTCTATAGACTTCATTTGATCTTTTGTCATGAAATCATGACACTTCTGCCTCTGTAGACTTTGTCTTCACTTTTGTCGTGATATCGCGACACTTCTATCTTCGAAGCCTTTGTCTTTCTTTCTGTCATGATATCGTGACACTTTTATCTTTGTAGCCTTCGATTTCCCTTATGTCGTGATATCATGACACTTCTACCTTCATCGACTTCCTTTTTGCTTTTGTCATGAAATCGTGACACTTCTTCTGTTGAAGTCTTGTTTTCCGTTTTTATCACAAAATTGTGACACTTTCTACATCTATACGCTTTCTCTACAACTCGTTGCAAAATCATGACGCTTTCAACTTCTGTATGCTTTCTTTACAACCTGTCGCGAAATCATGATGCTTTCAGCTTCCATACGCTCTACTTGGCTTGCACCAGCGAAAACATGACATGTCGCAAAATCGTGACACTTTTCGCTTCCTTGCACTCTTCTCGGCATGCATCCACGAAAACATGACATGTCACGAAATTGTGACACTTTTGCTGCCTTGTGCCTTTCTCTGCCTTTCGCCCGCGAAAATGGAACATGTCACAAAATCGTGACACTTTCGCTGCCTTGTGCCTTTCTCTGCCTTTCGCCCACAAAAACGAAACATGTCACGAAATCGTGACACTTTCGCTGCCTTGCTTCATTGTTTGGCTTGCACTAGTGAAAACATGACATGTCACGATATCGCGACACTTTTTTGTTTGTACACTCCTTCTCGTAGACTGTCACGAAATCGTGACACTTTTCCTTGCAAGCTCTTTCTCTCGAACCTATCATGAAATCGTGACAGTTCTCACTTTGAATTCTTTCCTTTGTAGCATGTTACGAAATCATGACAGTTCTCACTTCGAACTCTTCCCTCGTAGCATGTCGCGAAATCATGATAGTTCTCACTTCGAACTCTCTCTTCTATAGCACGTCGCAAAATCATGACTGTTTTCCCTGCATGCGCTTCTTCTTCGAACATGTCATGAAATCGTGACAGTTTTCCCTGCATGCGTCTTCTCTTCGAACATGTCACGAAATCACGACAATTTTCCCTACATGCGCTTCTTCTTTGAACATGTCATGAAATCATGACAGTTTTTCAACTTGCCTTCTTCTCTTCCAACATGTCATGAAATCATGACAGTTTAACCTGCTTGCGCCTCTGCTTCGAACATGTCACGAAATCGTGACAGTTTTTCAACTTGCCTTCTTCTCTTCCAACATGTCGCGAAATCATGACAGTTTTGCCAGCATTTTCTCTCTCCTCCGATATGTCACGAAATCGTGACATTTTTGCCAGCATTTTCTCTCTCCTCCGATATGTCGCGAAATCATGACATTTTTGCCAGCATTTTCTCTCTCCTCCGATATGTCATGAAATCGCGACACTTTTTTTGCTTCTTGAATATGTCGCGATATCGCGACACTTTTCTTACTTGTCTTTTTCTTTGAATCTTTGCACATGGGCCACTTAGGTCTTCTGGGAAACACATTGTACATACTCTGAATGACTTTTGAACTTCTTGTCCACTGCATCTGAATAACTTCTGAGCATCTGAACTTCCTGTCCATTGTATCAACTGATCTATCTGACTGTGTTGACAACAATGACAATACTGTTGCATATTCTGAACAGCTTCTGAACTTCCTGTTCACTGCATCATGACTGTGTTCACTGCATCAACTGATCTAACTGTCTGTGTTGACAACAATGACAATACTGTTACTGCACCTTGCTCAACAATCTCCCCCTTTGGAATTGTTGTCAACACACATGCAATTACCTATAACTCTTCTCCCCCTTTGAAAATAATACCAAAGGGCTACTACAGACTCCCCCTAAGTCCATGCACAACATTTTTAGGCAAAATTGATTACACTTAGCAAGAATCATGATCATGAGCAAAAATATAATCAAATATTTAAATGCTCCCCCTAAAAATGTGATCCCTATGGCTAGCCAATTCTTGGGAATTTTAACCACTCGACCAATCTGTCTCCAAGATAGAATGCACCTCCACTGGTACTCTTTCTGTCATCGACACATCCTGCCCAATATGCATCTTTAGGATACCATAACCCATACTCCATAGTACCCTTGTAATATTATAGAAGACTTTGTCTCTCTACTGCACTGACTGGTGGACCTCTTCTTCACTTGAAGAATCCTCACTCAGATCTATCTTCAACTGTGTTGGATGCCAGATTTTCTATCCATTGAGACTCTGTACTCTGTACTCTGTCACCTCCAATGCTCAGTCAATAGGCTCACTAAGATCCTGCTCAATAGGTTCACACAGAATCTGCTTAACAAGCTCACATAGAACTTGTCCAATGCTGAATAACAAGCTCATACAAAACCTGTCCAAATCTGCTCCACCAAGCTCTCTAAAAACTTGTCTGAATCTTCTCTAGCAATCTGTCCCAGCATTGTCCTCAAACATTTCCAAAAGGCCTTCTCAAGAGCTCAATCAATCATGCTCAAGTAGTACTCATAATGAACTCAACAATGAATGGCAGTCTTAAACCAAATCCACTTCATAGAAGCATAAAGAGAATTGTTAGAGACTTAATATCTTCTATTCTCAAATCTCAATCTCAACTCAAATCAAGAAAAGTTTATTTTATGGAACTTGAACAACCACATGCATCCAATCACTTGACTAGGCTCAATCAACTCTACTCAACCAATCTCCTCAATGAGCAACTCTTTATCACATACCCTAGTCGAAGCATGTATCAACCAACTCAAAATGTTTTTCTCTAACTCAAGTTCAAGTTCTTTGCACAACTAATGGGCTTCAACAGCAATGCTTAAAACACAACTCTCAAATCAGAAAACCTTGATGCATTCAACCAACCACTTTTGAAAGCGAAACCACAAACAATCATTTTGCCTCCAATGATATTTCAGAAATCAACCACTATAAAGCTGTCACATGAGTCTCCTTGGGATTAGCCTGAATTCGTGCTACCATGCATACTGCCTGCACACTATCTGATCTGGTAGCTGTCAGATACAGTAAGCTTCCAATCAAATATGCTAATTTCACATCTGTCAACAAAATTGAAAAGTGACTCACACTTGTACCAACTTTTGTCCAATACTGTACCATCACTGCAATTTTACTGTCAATTCTGTGCAAGCATCAAACATAGTATCACAACACCAACCAAATCCCTTTTTACATTTTTAGCTTGGTCCATGCTTTCTGCAGTCACCGCTGGTCACACCTTATTGTCAACTGTTCGAATCAGAAAACAATATTTTGTTAACCACTTCACGGCCAACTATAATGCACCTTACTCAAACTCATACTTCTGGACCTCGGATAGGTATGATTCACAAAGCAAAGTTGCTCATCTTGAAGAACTGAACATGAATCAAAAATCAGACTTCAATATTTCTCACTACTGCGTCATAATGGATCTAACAATCTTCACATCAATGTGTAGTTCAAATACCCACTGCTTTTATCGAAACACATATATGCGGCTAGAACAACATCCTTTCACTAACCAAAATATCTGAACTGTTATAATCCTTAACTTTGGACAGTGGCAGTAAGAACCATCACCAGTACAACAATGACATATAGCAATACTACCAATAATGACAACTCTCAATTTTAATCACCACTCTTCAAGGCACTTCCACAAAACTCCATGAACAGAAAACATACTTTGACAACTATACGACAACTCCCCCTAACTACTTGCCTTTCATCCTCAGAAACCCAAACACATACATAGGAGCATTAAAATAAAACTATAAGATTGCTCCCCCTGAGGATGTGCTACCTAGAGTTGCTTAGTGCATCAGAGGAGTAGTCTCCTTCAGACCAAGGAGACACGATTTCCTTTCTTCTATCTTTCTCCAAACTTTCTTGAACTCGGGCTTGGATTTTTCAACTGCATCCTTGTTTTGCACCTTTTCGTGAACTCAAACATTTCTCTGGTGTGGTTGTCTCTTATGCATCCATGATGAATGATTATTTTCCTTTCTTTTATGTACCTGATTTATTCCTTGTCTGTGTTGCGTTCTTTGCGTCTGATGAAATCTACTGTTTTGCCTTAGATTAGATACAAAAGTGCTTGGACAAAACCTTGCTATGTGCCCATGACCATTGCATTGAAAACATTGTACATAGTGTTCACTCAGATATGCAGATGTATTTCTACCAGCATAACTCTTTGATTTATTATTCAATCCACAATGAGTTGCCTTGTGACCATACTGGTTGCATTTGAAACAATAGCCATTAAAAGTGTTAGTATGAATAGAGTGAGAGTGATAGAACCTCTTTTGTTGTGGCTGCTTTGTTGTAGATCTCCTTTGATATTTTCTTCCTTTTGAAGATTCAACTTCAAACTTTTCTTGCTTCGATCCTTCAACAATGAACTTCTTCTTCTCTGCAGAGTTGGAAGATGAAGGTTGTTCAGCTTCATATCCAAGACCATGCTTATCCATGGAGCTTCTTTGTTGGCTTATCATTTTATCTAGCAACTCTGTGCTCTTCTCGAATTTGAGATTTGTATTGGCCTCTTCTAGTTGTTTCTTCAATAAAACAATCTCTTCCTCTTGTTTGCAACAACCAATCTCTTTCTCATTGATCTGTGACTTGAGAGTTTCTTCAATCCTTTTGAGTTCTTCCACCTGTACTTTCAAACTGGTTATTATTTCATTTGCATCCTCAAGCTTTCTTGAGATTTCCTTATTCCTTTTTCTTTCTATCTTCAGTTCATCCAGAGCTACAATTAGATCCTCTTTCAACTTTATTTCTGCATTAATTTCTTCTTCATCACATTTATGTTCTTTTTTTGTTTCATCCTCTAGGACTTCATTGACTTTCAACATATATACCTCTATGTTCTCATCGTTATTCAACTTTACAGCTTCGACCTGAGCTTGATGTGTTTGTAACTTGACATCCTTGATCTCATCATCTCCTTCATGAGCATTCCTCAGTTTGTCCCATATTTCTTTTGTCATTTTACAACTCTTGACCTTTATCAGCTCACTGTCTACTAATCCACACCTGATAGCATTCCTTGCTTTTGAGTCATTTTCAACCAGATTCTTATCGACAGCATCGGTTGGAGGAGTGATGGGTATTGTGCATTCATTGATTACTGAATCCCAGATGTAGTATCCCAAAGCACAAAGATATGCCTGCATCCTGATTCTCTAGGTCGTGTAATTTGTTCCATCAAACATAGGTGCTTTGTTTGATAAAAAACCTTCAACCTCTTCTGATTCAATTTTCTCTTCTACAGGAACTGAAACTGACTGAGATGCCCTTTTGGAGGAAGATCTATTCTTCTTACCCATTGCGTACTAATCCAAGATCAACCCTAGCTGATTTAGCCTTTGAAGGGAACCTTGCTCTGATACCAATTGTTATACTTAGTATGGCACTGAGAGGGGGGGTGAATCAGTGTAGCATTTTAATCATGAATTAACAGCACTAAAAATAGTAGTAGTAAAAACTTATAAACAGGTTTAGCAAGAATAACAAGAGAACATCACACAACATAGGATTTTAACGAGGTTCACCAATATGGCTACTCCTCAAAAAGAATGGCTGCTTGGACTACCATCCAAATCCAACCCCTTGCAAAGCACCAACTTTACAATTATTTACTAGCACCCACTGGAAGGAGCTACAACCCCTTATTTATCTGCATCAAAAAAAAGGAGCACCAACCCCTAATGCCAAGCTGCAACTTGGACTTCAATTTTGAATGTAAATGTTTGATAGGAAAATACCTTCCTTTTCATAAGACCCTGATTGGTCTAAAGCATACCAGATCTCTCTCACTGTTCATAGAACAGACACTTCGCACACTTCTATGATCTACAGCCGCACTGCACCTTCTGCTTTCTCTACGTAATCACTTCGCACACTTCTGTGATCTATAGTCAACTTTCATGATCATCTTCTTCCTTTCATGCACTCTGCTCTATTAGCAAATTTTGCACTTAGCTTGATTCGACATGACTTGCTCACTTTGTGCACTTTGCCATCATCTCGTCGCTTTTGCGCTATCTACGCTCTTACGGCCGCATATCACACACTTCGATACTCGCATAGATCGATTCATTAATTCTCCAAATAGCCCTCCTTTTATACAAGAATGTTCATGATGAAAACCCTCATCTTAGTCAGCTATAAACCCTAATCTTCATTGGCTGTAAACCCTAATTATCATCGATTGTAAACCCTAAACTTCATCGATTGTCATCGGTCTTCGTCGGCTTCACCATCTGACTCTGCAACTTCTTCTGTTACTATTGCTGTGAAAACACATGTCGTGATATCATGACACTTCCACCTCTATACGCTTTGTCTTGGCTTTTGTCGTGATATCGCGACACTTCTCTCTTTGTAGACTTTGCCTTTTTCTTTTGTCGTGATATCGTGACACTTTTAGCCTTTGTAGACTTCATCTATTCTTTTGTCACAAAATCGTGACACTTCTACCTTCATAGACTTTGTCTTCGCTTTTGTCACGAAATCGTGACACTTTTTGTTTTTGTACCTAGCCTTTTGCTTTTGTCACAAAATCGTGACACTTCTCCCTCTGTAGACTTCATTTGATCTTTTGTTGCAAAATCGCGACACTTGTGCCTTTGTAGACTTCGTCTTCACTTTTGTCGTGATATCGTAACACTTCTATCTTCGAAGCCTTTGTCTTTCTTTCTATCGTGATATCACGACACTTCTGTCTTTGTAGCCTTCGATTTCCCTTATGTCGCGATATCGTGACACTTTTGCCTTCATCGACTTCCTTTCTGCTTTTGTCATGAAATCATGACACTTCTTCTGTTGAAGTCTTGCTTTCTGTTTCTATCGTGAAATCGTGACACTTTCTGCATCCGTACACTTTCTCTACAACTCGTCACGAAATCACGATGCTTTTAGCTTTCATATGCTTTCTTTACAACCTGTCACGAAATCGTGACGCTTTTAGCTTTCGTAAGCTCTACTTGGCTTGCACCAGCGAAAACATGACATGTCACAAAATCATGACACTTTTTGCTTCCTTGCACTCTTCTCGGCATGCATCCGCGAAAACATGACATGTCACAAAATTGTGACACTTTTGCTGCCTTGTGCCTTTCTCTGCCTTTCGCCCATGAAAATGGAACATGTCACGAAATCGTGACACTTTCGCTGCCTTGTGCCTTTCTCTGCCTTTCGCCCGCGAAAACGAAACATGTCATGAAATCGTGACACTTTTGCTGCCTTGCTTCATTGTTTGGCTTGCACTAGCGAAAACATGACATGTCACGATATCGCGACACTTTTTCGTCCGTACACTCCTTCTCGTAGACTGTCGCGAAATCGTGACACTTTTCCTTGCAAGCTCTTTCTCTCGAACCTGTCATGAAATCGTGATAGTTCTCACTTTGAATTCTTTCCTCTACAGCATGTCACGAAATCGTGACAGTTCTCACTTTGAACTCTTCCCTCTGCAGCATGTCACAAAATCATGACAGTTCTCACTTTGGACTCTCTCTTCTGCAGCACGTCATGAAATCGTGATTGTTTTCCCTGCATGCGCTTCTTCTTCGAACATGTCACGAAATCGCGACAGTTTTCCCTGCATGCATCTTCTCTTCGAACATGTCATGAAATCGTGATAGTTTTCCCTGCATGCGCTTCTTCTTCGAACATGTCGCGAAATCGCGACAGTTTTTCAACTTGCCTTCTTCTCTTCCAACATGTCGTGAAATCACGATAGTTTAACCTGCTTGCACCTCTGCTTCGAACATGTCACAAAATCGCGACAGTTTTTTGACTTGCCTTCTTCTCTTCCAACATGTCGCGAAATCGTGACAGTTTTGCCAACATTTTCTCTCTCCTTCGATATGTCGCGAAATCATGACATTTTTGCCAACATTTTCTCTCTCCTTCGATATGTCATGAAATCGTGACATTTTTGTTAGCATTTTCTCTCTCCTCCGATATGTCGCGAAATCGCGACATTTTTTCTGCTTCCTGAATATGTCGCGATATCGCGACACTTTTCTTACTTGTATTTTTCTTTGAATCTTTGCACATGGACCACTTAGGTCTTCTGGGAAACACATTGTATATACTCTGAATGACTTCTAAACTTCCTGTCCACTGCATCTGAATAACTTCTGAGCATCTGAACTTCCTGTCCATTGTATCAACTGATCTATCTAACTATGTTGACAACAATGACAATACTATTGCATATTCTTAACATCTTTTGAACTTCCTATTCACTACATCATGACTGTGTTCACTACATCAACTGATCTAACTGTCTATGTTGACAACAATGACAATACTGTTACTGCACCTTGCTCAATAAGGTCTAAACAATCTATGGTGCCTTCGCCAAACAACACAAATTCAACTCATCCATTCCATCTTGCATATCACATAAATTTAGAAATATTTGCATTCATCATAACATATGCATCCATCAAAATAAATTTGCATGCATACATCCATACTCATCACTCATCATGCATAAAATCAAATCACCACATGCGCATAAACAAAATAAAGTCATCTATATATATCATCAAAAATGCCCGCAAGCTACAATGAACCGGTCCTGTGACCCCACAACAAAATCCAAAAGCTCAGAACCCCCTGGGATGAATACTAAGCTGGAATTCATCCCACCCTGGAACGAATTCAGGGCAGAAATTTCAAAAAACAACAAAAATTGAACAAAAATGCACCAAAATACCTAATAAACTTGCCCGATGAGAGTGCTTTGGCACTTGACATCTCGGGCATGCAAAACAGATGTCAGGGTCATAAATCCTCACTATCCTATTCCCTAAGAAGACTATTATAGCCGGACCGCTCCACAGGAAGACGAATTTTTGAGAATTTCATCCCCAAATGGCATCAACAAAAGGGTCAAAAACCCACCCAAAAATAAGGAATAACATTGCCGAACGAAGGCGCCTTCTCGCCTAACATTCTTGGCATCCAAAATAGACGTTGGGGTTACAAATTGTCACTATCCTACTCCCTAAGAAGGCTACCATAGTCAAACCGCTCCATGGGAGGACGAATTTCTGCCAATTTTAGCTCCAAAAAGCGTCACCAAAAAGGGTTAACACCCGCCAAAAATAGGTCTAAATGTCGAAAACTGCACACACGTTCAAGGATAAGAATCTAAAGGCACCTTTGCACAAGTCATCTTGGGTCAAGCGACTCGTCGCTTTTCTCATGAAGGTCATTCCCTCATCGATTCATCGCTTGAGGTGGTAGTCACACTTAGTCACCAATCAACAAATACACACCCAATTAAGGAAAACGACATGCATTCAAAGAATCATTGACAAAGACAATCCTGCTTGGGGCAGTAAACAAGCAATAATCACAATCTGATCAAATCACTTGGCATTTTGTGAATCATGAACTCAAGGTTCTCATAGACAAAATGTTGCGCCCTTTGCCTATTCATGACCGATCAATGTCCAAGATCAAGTAACACCTCACCGAAAAAGTTTAACACTAGAATTGAGTTCCTTCGCTCGTTAGAAGCAAGGATTCAAGAATGCATGCCATTTCCATACTTGGGGCATTAAAAGTTGGTTAGGTTACTGAGAAACCCTAATCACTAGTGCTTTGGTTATCTATTTTTACTCGATGCTGCGCCATGCACAACGCATCCCAAAAAGGGGCATCTATAGACACCAAAACAACACCAATCCAATTATGTGACTGCAAACACTGATCGCTTTGACACACACAGCCCCAAGGGCAGCCCCTAGAGGTCAAACAGTGGTCCTAACCACTCTCAGCAGTTTTGGAAGGTTAGAGGTCAATTTGGCACCTTCGGGAACTTTACTCAGTATCCGTCCCACCCTGGGATGAATTCAATCTAGGATTCGCCCCACCCAGGGACAAATTCTGAATTCACTCCAGGGTGGGGCGAAATGCAGGTTTGATGGGCAAAAAGTCAAATCTTGATCAATGGTAGCTTGGATCCACCACCCAACGCTTCCTTCATCACATGGGAGTATGGGTGAGCATTTTCAAGCGTTAGAGGCATCTGCAAGGTCAGTCATGAAGTCCCAATTCAGGGAGGAATCTCCTCTCCCCTAGGAAGGCATGATTGTCATGTGGCGCCTCTGCATGCCCATTTCAAGAGACCTCCAGGTCTATAAATTGGTGAGTTTCCTCACCCCAAAAGAAGGAGAGAAGTAGCATTTTAGAGCAACGAAGTGCTGTCGTTTTATTTACATACCTCACACCTTTTGATTTGCGCCTTTCACATCCTTGATCTCCTTTAGAAGGGAGGTCATTGGGTGACTATTGGGAGGATGAATCTTGATCCCAAAACCCAACATTTGGTCACAATATCCCACCAAATTTGTCTACAATACCACACAAGAGATTTTGGACCCATCCCAAGTGGATTGGTGCCAAAATCAAGCCTTAAACGGTGGGCGGCCTACCCCAGGGGCGCCCCCTCCCACACTAGCACAGTACTAATCGCCCCCTTTTGGAGTGATGGGAATTCCATGGTAGATTTGATTTCTTTCATTTTTGCATTTGATTCTCTGATGCTTATATAGGTTGTCATTTGAATTTCGTCTCGTTTCAAACAATTTTGATCATATTTCTATCTTTGCTCGCTTTTACTAACCTATAGATAGCATTGTCAAATTTCCATTTATGGAGGCTAAATTGGGAAAATCTGACCGTCTGGGTCTTCCCAAAATGCCCCCAATTAGCTAACCTCAAATATTTAGGTCTTTTGAAGCTTTTGAGGCAGGACATTGGGACAGTACCTATTCGGCATTATGTTGTAGGTGAATTCGTCCCACCCCGAAATGAATTCAAATCGATGAGGAATTTTTGAACTCTTCTTTTTGTAGAGCCTGCCTGATGATGTCTTGATTACCTTGTCAAATTTTCATAGAATTTGGACTTGTTTTAGTCTTAGTTTAATTCATTTGTCTCATTCACTTAGTGTAGGCTTGGGGATTGCATGCTTTGTTCCATCCGCAGGTGCTACTGATCATTTCTTTTTCTTTTGAATGTAGGGTTTAGATGTCGAAGAAGTAGGGAGGAGTCCAGATTCATCAACACAAGCGGTGGCAATGTTTGGTCCATCCATTTTACATGTGGGCACGTGGAAGAAGGAAATGCGCCCATGGATGTAACTATAACGAATGCTTAAACGCTTCTAGCCCTTGGGAGGGGAGGATGTGCATTGTAACTGATTTTGGAACATATCAATAAAAAGGGCTGTCCTCTTTTGACTCACCTTTGTTTCAGTTCGATTCGATCATGCTTTTCCCTCTTTTCATGCACTTTCAAGTTTTTAGGATTTAGCGCAAAGTTCGGTTTCTCCGTTTGCATCGCATGTTAGCTTTCCATTTTTTCTTATGTATCCTCGTGCTTTCAAACATGAGGGTATTTCTACTATGAAGCTGATAACAAGCTAAGCGATAATTGCTAATGTGTTCATGAGGATCCTCTTTACCTTTGTATTTATCAAACTTTAGGATCTTGAAGCGATAAGGGTAAGGAGGGATATGAATTGAAGAATGTGTTGTCTTATTACATAGTTCATCATATGTGGGTTTTTGTGGCCCATAACCAAATTTACAAAGGTTTAGCATCTTAAATTCATCTTATAGAAGTTGAAGTTCAGGTGCTAAATATGTAGACAATTTTGTGGGGGTAGGTGGAGCCTAAGAATGTGGTGGATATTAAAGCTATTGTTCCTCCCAGTGTGGGAAAGGAACATATGACAAATATGTCTATAGGTGGGGCTACTAGATAGTGTAGGATGTTAAATCTTATAGAACACCCTAATGTGGAGTAGACATCTATTGGGTGTAGTAATATTGTGGTTGTAGGGTTTGTGGTTGTTGAACTGGGATCTGCTAGAGAGGGGCCAAATAGAATGGTTAGATCATAGAAGATGACAACCAAGAGGGAGATGTTATGAATAAAGTGGATATAGCAGGTTGTAATGGAGGTAGTGGCATCTGGATAAATGGTACTAGTGGTGGGCAAGATGAGGTGTCAAAATATGGTATATATTTTTGTCTAGAAGCATGATGAGTGGAGAAGCTAGGTGGCATAGGATAGCTTGGAGGATTTATGGGATAAGACATAGGTCATGGGTCAAAGGTAGGCAAGAAACTAGGAGATGAAACTTGAAAATGAGGTGGTGGAGGGATTCAAAATATGGGAGCATATGAATATGGAAGTGGAATAGGGTGTGGCATACCATACATTCTAGGAGGGTGGAACGTAAGTAGAGGCAATGACAAGGAAGGAACATGGGCTTCTATGGTGGGAGCCCAAGGAGGTTGTGTGGTGAAAGTGTTTTCATCGGATAAGGGGGATGAGGTCTACTAATGTAGTTGATATGAGAATTATTATGAGTGAGAAGGTGATTGTGATGTAGCATAGAAAGACACAAATAAGTTTTATTGGGAAGATAGTGGTTGCGATGCTTGAGAAAGTATCCTAATATTATGATATGAGCGGTGCATACTATGGCTCTAAAAGAGGCTACAATGGAGGGATGTGTGTTGAGGGTTCTTGAGTGCTCAAAGTGGAAAATGAGGGATCTGAGATCATCCCTACAATAGGGGAAAATGAGGCAATCTCAAGGTGAGTACGATTGAGCAAGGAAGAGTTATTCTTGAAGACTTATTAAGATAGAATATAGAAGAAAGGATGTGTGAAGGTAGGTGAGGTAGGGGGGGTCTTGTTTTCAAAAGTAAAGAAAGGAGGTGGATGTCCAGGAGCGGTGTAGATGATGTGATCATAAAATGTGGAAGGCAGATTAGGTGAAGGTGAATGGAGAAGATGTGGGTAATCTTCACCAGATAAAGTGGGAGTCTCATTAGGAGACATAGTGTGTATGGGAGGTAAATTTGAATCTATGGGGAGATCTACTGAGTGTGGCAACTTCCCCTATAGAGAGAGGGAGAGAAGTAGACTTACTATAAGTGGTGAAAGAAGCCTCCTACTTGATATGCACTTGATCGCACACTTAACTACGTGTAACAACAGGAATGATGTCGTGTGCTGTGAATTGGTGCTTAGAACTATACAAAAACGGAAATATAAGGTTTTGGGTGTGATCTGTATGAGGTTTTTACGTAATATTGTGATATTTAGAGAATTTTTTTGTTCGAAAATAGAATTCGTAGGTCACTATGTGAATTGAGATCTAGTTCTTAGGTTGACCTATGAATTGGAATTATATTGTGACTCAGATAAAAAATCAAAAGTGACAGGCTATAGAAAGCCAATAGATGTGTTGTTAATCAGTGAATGTGTTGAAACTAGTTTTGTGAGCATGCAAACAATGCATAATTGAAATTAGTTCTAAGTGCAAAAATAAAATGTTTTTTTGTTTTGTGTGCTTTGATGTTGAAATGTGCCTTGTAGAAAATATCATGGGTAGTGGGGTGAAATTCTAGAAATAACAAGAATGCCATCGGTATGGAACCCCCTACAAAACCCAAAGGCACACATAATAGAATAATGTCTCAATTGACAAGTGTCAACTTGAATGGAAGGTGCAGTAAAATGGTAACCAAATGGGGGGAACTCAAAATATGCTAATGAGTCCAAAAATCTTCTCACAAGAAGAGGTGGTACTTTATAAGACCTACTACTAGCCCAGTCGAGCATTTGCTTCACTCTCGGGTGAGATTAGTTAAGAACAATAGTTACCATATTTACTAATTATGTGAGCCTTGTGAATAAAGGCATCTAATCCTGTCCTATTCCAAATATCTCTTTCGATTATGAATTTCAAAAAATCAGTATCAAGAGTAGGGGATTTTATATTGATGAAGTCCAGAAAACCGCTCCTAGGGTATGGTGTCTAGGGAGTGAGTTGGTGGAAGGAGATGAATTCCAACATCACCAATCTCTATCGATGGATTGGGGATGAAGTCCAATATCACCACTATGTATACCACATGAGTGTGCAATGTTGTGTTGTCTAACGATGATGTGTAAGCAAAAGCAACTAACTAAATGCCTTTTCGAAAATGAAACTAGTCCTAGGTGCATTTTTGAAAATGAAACTAGATTCTAAGTGCCTTTTGAAATAAAACTAAACCTAGATGCCTTTTTGGAAAAATAAATGTACTCTAGAAATTATGAAAACAAGCTAACCAAAGTGTATGTAGAAGGAATTTTATAATTTGTCTAGGTGCATGAGAAAGGAATTTAAATTTTAACTTAAATGCTTGAAAGAGATTGAAATTGATTGTACGAAAAGAGATGTGGATTCTACGCTAAAATATGCAAAAGGAATTGAAACACTAATCTAAAATCATGAAAGGAATTGAAATTTATTTTGCGAAAAGAGATAAAAACCATATTGTAAATGATGCAAAAAGGAATTGAAACCCTACTCTAAAAGCATGAAATAAATTGAAATTGATTTGTGCGAAAAGAGATTGAAATGTACCCAAAGGATTCTAGATTTTTTTTTTGAATTGTATAACCCTAATGTCTTGAAATAAATTGGAAAAATTAACCTAAATGTGATTTTGAAAAAAGGTTTACAAAAAGGAATGTAAAGGACATGAAAAGGATTTGCAAAAGCTAATTCTAGATGCAAGTGTGAAAGTAATTTGAAATGCTTTTGAAGTAAAATTGTAGAATGATGTGAAAGATATTGTCAACCTATCCTAGATGAAAATTGAGAAAGGAATTTGAAGTGCTTTTGAAATGAAATTGTGAAAGGATTTGAAAGATATTTCAAATCTAATCCTAAATGTAAATTGAGAAAGAAATTTGAAGTGCTTTTGAAATAAAATTGCAAAATGATGTGAAAGAGATTTCAAATCTAATCCTAAATGTAAATTGAGAAAGAAATTTGAAGTTCTTTTGAAATGAAATTGCAAAATGATGTGAAAGATATTGTAAATCTAATCCTAAATGCAAATTGAGAAAGGAATTTGAAAGATCTATTTAGTATGAGAAAATATGATTGGAAAGGAATGATTTGCAAAAGTTGAAAAGAGATGAAAACCTATTTTAATGACTTGAATAAAAAGGAATGCAACTTTGATTCAAATGATAGAAAAGAAATCTGAAACAAATCAAACTAACTGATTCTACAATAATGTGATAACCCTAATTGATGTATTTGAAAGGGGATTTTACAAAATGATGTGATGCATTTGACAGTAAAACCTCTTTACAAAAGAATGAAAAAATAGGGGGTCCCGAGGGGAATACCTGACTCCTATGGTGTCATATGAGTTGTTTGATATCTCTTCTATGATACCCTATTGTTTTAGAGTTCTCTAAGATAGTTTGATAGAATTCGTAGGGTGGCCTACGAATTGGATGCTGATTCATAGGGTGGGGAGAGAATTGGATTTAGGAGCCTAAAACTCCTATTTTGCTGACCTGAAGTGTATATGAGGGTTTTGTAGGGTCCTATTCTTCTTTCAGGGTACCTGCAATAGCAACATAAAACCAAAAGTTACATCATATTCGTAAGAAGAGCTAGTCCAACACAATTATTGGTGGGTCCCATCAGGCATGCCATAATGAAGTGATCAAAATATGACCATTTGATAAAACAACTAACAAAATGTAAATTGTTTAGAAATGTTGCTTTTATTCATCAAGAGTGCTTTTAGGTTACAAAACAAGTCTTCCTATTTTCTTCACAAATATGAAGTATTCTGATGGTATTCTTTAGAGCTCCTTAGTGAAGGTGGGCTTCTATGTGCATGGGAAATCAATAGTTTTCTGATTTGTGTTCCTTTGTACCTGTTTAGGGCTTGCAAAAAATTGTTAGTGCATTTGGGGGCCTACCTTGGTCAAGCCCTATAATTATAAAGACAAATCGACATGAACATTAGAGTTAATGTGTACTTTGTCTGTCAGTTATGACATGTGTCCTTGAAACTTATCATGTTATCATATAGGATTATACCTATATATTGTAACCCATTTTTGTATCAATATATCTCATCTATTCTAGTCCCAACATTTGGTATTAGAGCCCAGGTGCTCTCCTAAGATTATGAGCTTAAGGGGGATTTCCCTCATGGAAATACCCCCATCATTTTCCCTTCATTTTGCCCCCCTCATTTTTTTGAATAATGAGGGAGTATGCTCTCCATCCTTGATGGATGGATCAAAAACCAAACATTGAAGAAATTAATGGCTGCCCATTATTATTTTTATTGGGGAGGTTATTATTTTTGTATTTTTCTATAGAAGTAATTTCTCCAAAGAGAAATTAAAAATGGGATACTAAAATATTTTAATTTTGTAGCCATTCTATTGTTGCAGAGCTATGAGTTTTTTTTCATGCAAATGTGAAGATGCAATTTGTTATTTTTTTACCTTCTTATGTCGATGTCACAGATCATCTCCAGCCCCCCTTTGATGTGTTGTTTTTTATTTTTTCCTTGTTGTTTGGAAGAATATTACATCAACTATTTTTTCTTGTGATGTGCATTGTGTGGAGTATTGTTGGGTTGATGAATGTGATATATGGCAGCAATGCTCAAAGCTACAGGGTTTTTCATTTTTTTCTACTACTTAGTCTGGATCCACAATCCCTGTGTTGTGTGCTGCATTGAGATGCTTGCTATAGCAACTCTCAAAACACCAAAGTTTTCCTATAACATTATTTCGATCTACTATTAATATGGAATGAGTGATTCCACTGCAAGCTCACAATGTGTGAGTCGTGTAGATAATATGTTTGAATTCTTGATGACTTCGAATTCTCATCAACACTTCGCTGCCTCCTCGATGCAATGTATCTTCAATACTTGAGATATAATTTTACGAATATATATCCTAGGGTTTCAGTGTTTAGAACCCATGGAAATGGAAATGAGGGAGAAGAGTGGATATATCATATGTTGAGTCCTTCCACAATCTACCATGATTATGGTATCACTACATGATTCTTTGTTTTTTCTATTTTCACCTATTTATGCTATCGTTGTTGTGTGTGAGGTGAATTCAGTTTGAAGGTGTGTCAGCGGTGCTATCTACAGGTTCCAATTATCATCTGCAAGTATTCTATAATCACGTGTTATTTTTCATGAGCTGGTGATTTTTTGTTATAACCACAAATTCCATCGAGTTGATTTCCATGTCTTATGATGTATTCCCAACATCTATGGAACTTGTGGGTTTCGGGTCCAAGAAGGATTCATTTGCTCAAAATTCTAGTGAAATAGAGACCATGCATTTTTAATGTGGCAGAGACAAAGCCATTGGAAGTTATTCCTTCGAAGGGCAAGTTACCAAAAATTGTTGCTCTCGAACCCTTAGAGGCCGACGTGACAGACCCCTCGCCACATGTTGTTTATTCAACTCCATGTGTGATCCACCAACGGTTGACATATTTAAAATTTTTTGGATGATAAGCACCACAAGATGCCTCCCATATGACAAAAATTAATTTTTTAAAAATGGGTGGGGCATTTCAAATTTCAAAAGAGGGCTCTTTATTTCATCCAAAAAGGCAATTGATGAAAGGGTATATTTTATAAAGTGGGAGGGCCACTTTATTTTTCAAATTGTATGGGGAATGTTTTGTAAAGGGTGTTTTCAAAATTTCAAATATGGAAGGCCTATGTAATTTTCCTATAAGGGAAAATTGAGAACAATCTGTTTTTAATCTGCCAGAGTGTGATGCTAGGAATATTCTAGGGGAATATTCTCTAATGTTAGGAATATTCTAGATTCCTGATATTGTTGTTTTCCTCACAAATTAAGGCCCCATTGATAGCGAAACATAGGGGTATTTATAGTCATCGGAAAGGTTTTTTCGAGATGAACACATTGGTGGTATCAAATTGTAATTTTGAGGCTATTTCATTTGTCTTTTTTAACCTCAAATATTGTTGTATCATGGAGTGCACTCTCAGTTGAACCCAACACTCCCAAGGCAAATTGTAAGTGATCCTAGTACCTAGTCACCTTCTCTATAGCACCTAGCAAATGCAGCGAATGGTTACCCATGCATTCGATGGGATGATATGGTCACCATAAGGACACCTACTCTATGGACTACAAACATAGACACCCTAGACTCTATCCGAGGACTTTTATGAATCTACTTCTGAATACTACAAATGAAGACACTTTAAAAGATTCTATTCTCTTATTTCTTCTTCTCCTCTATATTTGGATTCTAAGGTTCTATCGTATTTTTAAGTACACTTTTTGCAAATACCGACACTCTTATATGGCTCAGATTTTATTTTGTATTAAGATGCATTTTTGGTAGAGATCGACACCTTATAGATTGAGTTTCACCATGAGAGGGGATGATATTTATGGTGAACCTAGTCAGTGATCTACGAGAGGCAACATACCTAGAGGATGACCTATAGAGACAACGAATCTAGAAGTGGTTGACCCTGAGGCACCCAAGATGACCTTGAGGCACTTAGGTGGATTACCAAGAGGTAACATATCCAAGGAAGTGGTTGACTCTGAGGTAACAGATCGAGATGTATACATCATTGATCTAGTATTATTCATAGTTGGAGATCCAAACGCAAAGACCACAAGCCTAGTCCAATTTATGTAATAAAATAGGATGTTAGGGTTATTTTAGAGAAGTCAATATTAAGAAGAATGTTAGAGTTAATGTTTACTTTATCTGTCAATTATGACATGTGTCCTTGACACTTATCATGTTATCATATAGGCCTCATGCCTATATAATGTAATCTCTTGTATCAATACAATATATCATTCCATTTTAGTCCCAACAATGAAAACTATATTGAAAAGTGCTAATTGAGGGAAATATTGTAAAAACACTAAATAGCTTATACCTACTTAATTTGATGTTGTAGACCTATTGTACAGCCAATTCATAGGGTGACCTATGAATCCTATTTGAGGGGTAAATTGGTCTGTAGCTAACTTATGATGGATATCCTCTATCCATATGGGCTCCAGAAGTGATTTGATGTTGTTTGTACGATGCAAAGCTATCGAAGGATATTCTAGAATGATTTCTGCAGAATGTGGATAGGTTGACTAAAATTGTGAGAGAGTTCAAATGAGGTAAACGACCCTCTATTTATAGGAAAATCCAAGGTCACGGGGGTTGTTAGATATACCAAATCCTAGATTCAATTTCTAGCAAGGTTAGGTTAGGGTTTATGAAGTGTCAAGCTTATATTCCCTAAGAGAAATATCCTATCCTCACACATGTGTGAGGAAGGATTATGGTTAACTAGGATTAGCTAACTCCTAGGTTATATTGAGCTTTAGTTAGGATTTTTAGGAAATATCCTAACTAATTTAGGGTGCACACATGATCATTATTCCTAATTAAACCCTATTAATGATAAAGTGCATGTTTAGTGAAAGTCACTTGCAAATTAGAATCCTAATAGTATAATTAGGGTTTTTCTTAGGGAATGGTCCCATGGGGTCCTAATTAGATGTAGGAAAGGGCTTAGGTAGCCTTAGTGAGCTAGTAGATGGCCCCCTAGTGGGTAGAAGGTATCTTAGACATGTTTTATATAGTTTTGTGAGTTTTGTGCCTACAAATGACTATGGTGGCCTACGATGGCCTATGATTATTTTTTTGAGTTTTGTACCTACAGATGACTATGGTGACCTACGATGTCCTATTATAGCCTATGATGGCATATGCAAACCTACAAGTATTTATGTAGATATACAAGTATATAGAAATGAGCATGTGCAACTTTTGGGTACCTACAATGGCTTCACTATAGATTAATTTTGAGAGCAAATCTATTTTTACTTTAGATTTTACAACATATACTTTTTCATTTCATATCATGAACTCTATATTGTTATCCATTAAATTTGTAGATTTTGATTCTTTTGAAGTAGACATCCTTATAACTCCCTAGTTTTAAATAAGTTCAAAGTTTCTAAATTACAAAACCTATGAAGTAGAAATCCTTGTCTCCCAAATATTAGAAACTAAGAAAATAAGAATTTTGCAAAATTAATTTTCCTAAGTTTGAGGTTGAATACCTTTTGACTCCCAAATTAATTAATTTTGCAAATAATCTATTAATTCAAAAATTAGTAAAGCAAATATAAACTCTCAGTATTAAAGAGAAATTTCATAATTCCTACTTATCACTCTATATCTAATTAAACCTTATTACTCCTTAATTAATATTACTTTATCAAAAAACATAATAAAGCATTAAATTATTTATTCAAACCTTATCACTCCTTAATTATCTTGGAAAACCCTAAAATAAAAAAATTACCTTCTAAAAGTGTAGAATGTGTGCCTTGAATTCTTTAAACATTGCGAACACTATGAATTCTATGAATGCGTTGTATTCTATTTGCTCATGTATGTGGGAATAATTTACTCAATTTCTTTGAACTCAACACTCCTTTAGATCGACATTTTTTTTTGCAGGCTAAAAAATAATAAATGATTGAATATCTCAATATTCTTTTGTATTACATCATCATGTAATTATGCAATAAGCTTTATTTTGATGTTTCTACCTCCCTAAATATATTGTGAATGTTCCATTACCTTATAAAAATGATGCATTCTACCAATATTCACTTAGTTCATCCATTCTCATTTTGGCATCATATAGAAAATACTTAAATGGCTTTTGACACTTCTATTCCATGTGTTGGCTTTATACATTTCCCTCTTTCAACATAAACTTGGCTCTGAATTTTTTGCTTCCAATGATGAATCTTGGTGTTCACCTGCTATGATAACAAATCTTCTCCTTCTAGCAATGGCTCTTGGAGTTCTCTCCTACAAAAACTTCCAACAATGGCTCTTAGAGTTCTCTCCTATAATAGTGGCTTCCAACAATGGCTTAGCTTAGCTACATTCTTAGTGCACTTATTTTCCTTATTGTTGCTTGTGATAATGCTTATGTTGATCATTTTATTTCAAGTCATGTGGTGTTGATGGTTAAATTGGTGATGGATGCTTCATGTTCTCCTTGCACATTCACATTTATGTGGGTAGAATAATGCTACCCTATAAATCTTCTTAGGCATCTTAATGGCTACACCATAAGACTTTTGTTTGGATGTCTCTAGTTGCACCTTAAGACTTTATCATTCTAGCTAAACCTTGATTCTTTATCCTTGATTTGTGGGCATATTTGTATTCAAATTACCACTTGCTAAGTTATAATTTTCTTCTACAATCTAGGGCCTCTTCAAACTTTTGCTTTTTTAAAAGTTATTTAGATCTCCTTAAATAGAACTTCTATTTAATGGTTGCTCTTATAAAACCATAATGTTAAGGTTTATGACCTGAATCTAATGTCAAGGTCTATCTTCTAGACCTTAATATTTTTATAGATAGCCTATATTTTGAATATAATTTTAGAATAGGTAACCTCGATCTATCTCTCTAACAAGGTCTCTCTTCAAGACCTGAATCTTGTGCAAATTTAAATTAACCTCCACTTGATGAAAACTAACTATTAGATATATATTAGTCCTTGATATATCCTTCTTTCTTTGTACTTTCTCTTGCACTTGAAGGTAAAAGACTTTTGTATCAGTTTTAGTAAGTTTATCACACTTCTAACAATCAATATCTACTACAAATTTCTTCGGTTGCACCTAAGAACCCAAATACTTTCAAGGAGACTCAATTTTCCTTGATGCTTCAAACAAAATTAGAATGACTTGATTTTACTGAATCCTTCAACTTCCTCTTGAATTGATAGTTTTCAAAGATTATCTATCCCTAAAAGTTCTTCTGATGTCAAGGGTTGGCTATTTTCCTATAATGATAAACTATCTTCAAGTTGATTTTCCTCAATAGTTGAGTCATTGTATTCACTGGTTATAACTATGGAAAGACCCTATATATGAGTCCTAGTCTTCACTAATTATTCTACAACCATGGAAATACTCTATAGTTGAGTCCTAGTCTTCACTAGTTGTTTCTACAATTGTGGAAAGACTAGTTTTTTCTTACTTTGATCTTACAATAGAGTCCAGGTCTATCTCCCTTTAAAGTAGAAAGACTCTAAATCAATTTTATATTTAGTTAAATAAATTCAACATGTGCAATGAACTACTTGTTATAGCTTTGATATCATTGATGGATTTTAAAGCCTTAGTATT
This sequence comes from Wollemia nobilis, assembly GCA_028583015.1. Lineage (NCBI taxonomy): Eukaryota > Viridiplantae > Streptophyta > Pinopsida > Araucariales > Araucariaceae > Wollemia > Wollemia nobilis. Next base: position 453,333 of record JAQPPZ010013020.1, on the reverse strand, counting down.
AATGTAAACTCATAGGATAAATTTCAAATGATCAAATATAATATAGCCACAATATACTAAGATCAAAATAATGATGTAAGTAAAATAAATATTATCAAACTAATATGTATATCAAGGCTTACAATATATCAACTAACATTTATTAATGAGTAGAAATTATGAATGTAAATAGCCTTAATCATACATGTACAAAGAATGTAGCACAACTTACAATATTAGTTGCTCAAATATATGCAAACTTTATTACTCCTTTTTCCTCTTACAGAATATAGTACTTGACTCTTTACAATGATATTGATAACATCTTCTATATGATTACTATGCTCACTATGCTTTCTATGATCGCTATGCTCGCTATATTCACTATGTTCCTCTATCGAATAATACATAGCCATTGTAGAATGACTCTTTGGTTACTTAACTATTCCTTTCCTTGTTCCAAGTATCATGACTCTTGGCATCTCTACTTGATACTTGCATACACGTGACTCTATCTTGTATGAAAATTTAGACATGACTTTTCACTTAGCAAACTCTAATCTAAAGACACTTGTGCATATAATCACATTACACGTGCACACTTACTCACATGACACTTGTGCATTTACATTACATTAAAATATTACCCACACTCTAATTTAGGACTCTACCCTAGTATAATATTTACAAGGTTTACCATGGGGGTACAACCAAATGATTTAATATACTCCAACATGTATGAAAGCATTTTGATCATATTTTTTTATTACATGAGTTTTTAGGCTCTTTACATTGGTGGCATTAGTTCAAGGACTTGATATAGTGTTGAGGGTCTAATTGTATACAATAGTCCTTGAAGCCAATTGCTTTGTTTCAAAAGGATAAATTTATAGCATGTTATGCAATAAGAATATTTGGTCCATGTTCATGGGATATATAACTAGATATTTGATAGTAGGATCAATATTGTATCTTTTAGAGGCATATAGAAAAAGGATTCAAAACTTTGATCTAGTCAACCTTCCTATTCCTATTAGATGCTTGGGCTATTAATTTATTTTATGTATGAATATCTTATTTCCATGATATATTCTCTCTTCTATATTTAATCTAGGTACTCTTGGAATTTTATTATGTATCTTGTCATAAATAGGTTCATACAAAGCCTCTTTTAGTGATAGAAATTAGGAGGTCCAAGGGTAAGTTAAATTTTTTAAATAAGATGATTTATGTTGTAGAATGGAAAGTCATACTTTCAAGTATTTCCTATGTGGCTATAGAATATTGGATCAACCTTTAAGAGGGATATTCTTTGCCATTTGTTCTCACATGGAGTTATAGATGATATGTTCTTTGTGTATATGTAGAAGTACTTGATATTAGTGGTGGTGGCTATTGTCCATCTAGAGGAGATTCTTATCTAGGGACACCTTTGCATAAGGAAACTTAAAAATGATGAGGGCGTTCAACTAAGACTTCCTTAAGTATAGAGATCTATTAGAGAATCCATTATGGAGAAAATATGTTGTTGTCACTAATGTGTTCTCTCCTTGGCCCCTTAGTTTAGATTATGAGGGTGTGTTGAAAGTGTAATCTAACTTATGACCAAGGCTAACATTGTATGATATAATATTGTATAGGCATATGAAAAATCACTATATAATGTATTTACTTATTTACTTAGTGTAATCATATGGATTATTATTAACCTTTTTATGATTAAATCCATCATATAGTTTGTAATTAGTGTAAAATCCACTTGTCATATTATCTTAGGTTAACATTATTATATAGAAGAAGAAGGAGGAGAAGGAAACAAACATGGGAAAAAAATAAAAAAATGCATGTGGACATACATGTACATGAAAAAATTATGAAAGAGAATATATGGAGCAAAAAGGGCTTGGATATCCATTTCAGAGTTTTTGAAATTTCATAATTTCAAAAAAGGAAACCCAAAAAAAGGATAGATGTCATTGGTTACTTTAATAAAATATTCTTTGCTTCTGAGTGATACAAATTCACTCTTCACTATAATACCATGTTCAAATTCATAATACTTTGTATAAACATCTTGAAACATACATTCACCACCATTAAATTCAAAAAAGATGCAAGAGCAATTTGAAGATAGCAATGATAAACTAAAATAGAGATACAAATCACAAGAAGACATGGAAGGTGGGGGCCTATGGGCACCCAATATATAACACTTAGTTCACACTAATCATACAAGTGATCACTCATTGAAGGGTATTTATAGTGATACCAACACCCCAATGAATAGTTAATATCAAGCCAACATTGACTTGACCTTGAGGTTAACTTATAATAAAATAAAAATAAATTACACCTTTTAAGAAAGGTTATGTTGCCACATTTAACCCATTATAATTTATTATAATAGGCTCCATGTAACATTTTATTATATACCATTTTATAGATTTTGTTTTATGTTTGATGATTTTTATTTTATTTTTCTTAAAAAACTCTAAAGTCATTTTCTAATTTTTGTAAAGTATAGCCTTGCATGCATGGAAGTAGAAAAGAGTTATCCCATATTGTTTCCTTAGTTCTTGATTCATCCATCCTCTATTGTAGTGAATATGAAAATATTTAAGAATTCTATCTATTTAGACCTTTATTTATTCCCTATTTTTTCTAATAAGTGTATAGGGATTTGTAATTAATTTGAGTCATCCATTTGGGCATCATAATGATGTGTCACCAAATTTTTTATAATTGTTTATGCTAATTGCTTTACATTTAATGTTCATTTCATGGTATAATTTAATGCAAATATTATGCATTATTTATTACTAAAGTTAATTTACTTTCTATTAAATCAAAGTTATTTTGAATTGTATAAAATTTAAATTGATGTGACCTCACATTTAATTTGCATACCCTAGAAAATTTATATGTTGGGTTGGAATTTTATTTTTGAATTAATTATATTCAAGGTCTTGTATAGTGTCTTGTAATAAGAATAGTGTTCATTTGCTACACTTAATAAAACTAGGAAAGAATCAAACTATCATCAATACATCCATCAATAAAAACATGGTCGTAACAAATTTGGGAGAAGATGTGAAATATTTCTTTGACATTTATTATAAGTGCAAGAGAGTAATTATTAATATAAATGGGTATGGGGACAATTCCAAATACTTAGAGGCCATGGATAACATCGTGTAGTTGAGTTTTCCAAAGATGGGTTCTCAACCTAAGTTGCCAAAGTGTGCATGTATCATATAATTGATTTTTTAGAGGGTGGATTTGACAAAGAGGTAAATAAGATATTCCAATAATATATTGGTTACTCGCTTCAATAGTGATGCTTTATGTGCTATCTACAAACTTTCTCCTAAAATATTAACTATCTATTAATCCCCAATATGGATAGTTATTTTGATAAAGATATGAAAGGTTTGGGGAAATATGTAGGAGTTGGAGAGTAAATAAGAACAAAACCCTTCATCGAAGAAATGAAAGGTATTTTATTTCTAATTTTAAACCTAAAATAAGATATACTATGACCTAGATCTATAGACCCATGGATTAGTCCAACACATCTCATTTTTCTATACCTTATGTGTAGATAGTAATTTTTATTGTTCTTGAAGGGGTTAGATTTGATTGGACCTTTATTCTCTCAAAGAATTTGGCTAGGATACTTAGAGTGTTTTGAAATACAAAGGACCTAAAGAGGCATAAGTTTTACTAGATTTATTTCCTTATTGATATTCTATGTGTGTTCATAATACATAAAATCAAATATGTCTTATTTTTAAATTTTCTAGAGAGAAATCTTATACGTATACGTTTTAGGAACCTATAGAGGGAGAACACAAAAAGGAAGGATTTTTTTCACTATATTAATTATGATATATTTGCTTGTATATATTCTTTATTGAATAGTTTTTCAAGTTTCCTTATCATTGATAAAGCCGAAATGGCCTTGTAGTTGTATGCTAGCTTATTTATTCAATCTCATTGGGTGTACATTAGGCTCTTAGGTTTCAAAGGAAAGCCCCACTTGTTACCAAAATGTGTACCTAATAAGATGCTACTCAAATATGTAGTTTATTAGATGATGGGAAGTCTTAATAGGTATATCAAAAAAATTCATTGGCCTACATCCACATGTTTTTTTCCCATTCCATTTTCTATTAGGGATTTCAACATAGGGAAATTTAGGAATCATGCATAGTTGTCCACTTGTTTTAAAATTATATTGGAAGATCTACTAGATTTTATCATCATGAAGGGAATATTAGATGGCATTTGAGGTATATCTAGAAAATTTAGTCTTTCAAGTGTAAACAAGGATATTTTAATGAACACTTTTTAAAGGGATATGCATTCTTGAGTAGAGGTGATTAAAAATAATAAAACAAAGGATGCTTTCAGCCATGGACTGGATAATTAAGTTCAAGCACCATTCCAATTAGTTAATCATATTCTTATGAAATAAGAAGTGTAAAATTAAAATCTCTACAAGGCTAGTTGTGGTTGAAGATACTCCTAAACGATTAAAGAAGAAAACCATAAAAAATGAGTATGGTGACTTTAAAAATCTAGTAAGAGTTGATAGTGAAGTTATTATAGAGAGAAATTCCCACAAGGATTTAGGTCTTCCATTAGATAGATTCTTTCTAGTAGAATAAATCAATCCAAAGGGAAAAGCATTTCCTTAAAAAATAAACTTCCATTGAAATGTATTCTTTCAATGGGAGTAAATAATCTAGTGGAGCAAACTTCCCCTAAGAATAGGATTGACCAGGTATATGTCATAGAGGTAGATATAAGAGAAATAGAGACTGGATCCATGTACATATTTTGAAGTTATGGAGGCTAACGATGTAATAAAAGTGAACTCTTGACATGGTGGAGGATACAGTTAATGAAGTGATAGAAGTTGATATTGAACTAGTAGATATCCCTAAGTAGATTAAAATAAACAAAGAATAGAAAACTAGAGTTGTTAGTAGGTATATTAGTCTATCCACGATGAGGAATATTTTGGATCATAAAGTTGAAAATATTTCCATAAATTAATTTTATGATAAAAAATCCAAATTGTTAAAAGGAAAATATTTCATGAAATGAAAAAGATATTAGGATGACATTGTGGCTGAAAGAGTGCATAAAATTACCATCATTTTAGTATATAAGATTCAAGGAGAATGTATAATTTAGATGAATATTGAGATGGATAAATTGGAATAGGATAAATTAAAATATTCAGATAAGAGAATCACCTATTATTTCCAATAAATTCAAGCTCTAGAATTTGAGGGGACCCTTGAGAGGACCAATGCTAGCATACTTGAGAATAGTATTTTACAAGTAGAAAACAATTAATAGATCAAGAAGCATTTTATATCTCTAGGGTGCACTCCCTTATCAAATTGATGCTTTGAAAGAACAATAATCCATTGTAGACACCATGTGACATCACAAGGGAATTATCATTAGTGTAGCCATAGAAGCCATGAAAGTAAAATCTAATTTAAATATTATTTTTTATAAAATTCTATTTCTGTATGAATACTATGATGAAAATTAGGTTTAAAAAATCCAATGAAGCCATTAATTGTTAGCACAATGGGTAGCATTGGAGGTGGAAAAAATATAAGTTGGAATCTAGCCGAGTGAGTTCCCTCCTTATTGAATTTTCAAATTGTGGGTAATCAAGAAACCCTATAAATTCCTAGGCTAAGGCCTTTGACCTGGGTGAGAGGTCTTGGATGCAAGTTGTAGTAGGAAAAAGGAAGGTATTTTCTCTCATCTATAATATTTCTCCTATGGGAGACTGAATGAAAATCCCTAATGAACTTGATAATGTGGAAACTACGCAAGGGAATTTATTCCTCATAGAGATCAATTTCGGATTTGGATGCTATTTGTAAATGGGCATGAGATAAGTGGAGACCTCATGGATATTTGGATACTATAGAATTACTAAAGAATTTATTTTTGGAAAAATTCATATGCGAAGAAGACCTAGAGAAAGTGTTGCTTTAGGATCCTTGGTTATTTGACAGAAAAGGACTATTTTTAAAATGATGGTCAATCAATTTTGACCCTCATTTTTAGAGCCTTCAAGAAATCCTAGTATGGATTCATCTTCTAGGTCTACCCGTCTATCTGTGGCATGAAGATATTTTTGTTGGAATCATCAAGCATATGGGGCAACTCACCATTGACCCAACTACTTTTTCCCAATCAAGACTTATCTATGCTTGATTCTATATTATTATTAATTTTTAGGATGCTTAACCAAGCTCAATGGAGTTGGTTTCTATGTTTTAGCACCTGCATTCAACCAATGGAGTATGAAAACTCACCTGCTAAGTGTGGGATTTGTAATAATATGGGGTATTTATCTAAGGACTATCCCAAGAAGAAAATTCAAAACCAATATAGAAAATAGTAGCCTAAGAAAGTTGTGGAAGCCAAGTAAGCAATAAAGGATATTTTGGCTATGCACATGGATTTGAATTAGGCCTAAAATTTCTCATTTATTGAAGATGAGGTGATGCTTCCAAGAAAATATGAGATATGTTCTCCTCCTAAACTTATTCCCTCTACGGGTTTTGGGGATATTTTTTGGAGGAACCCTACTTGTGGACCTTCCTAGCCTAAGTTTCTAAGGATTTTTCTCATATCCTCAGATTTTGTTATTTCTCCCATCCAAAGCCCACTGGAAAAAATAAGAGAGTACTTTAGATTTACCATGTATTGGAAAATATCTAAAATTCATCTCATCCTTAGTTTATTTTATTTATATCATTCAAATCCCATTGAAAAAATAAGTTATTGCCTCAGATTCACCACCTATTAGGAAAATCTCAAAATCTAGCCCTAATCGCATCATGAGGAACAACAAAAAAGGGGAAGTGGATATGGGAGTTGATTCTAAGTAGGTGTGACCCTTGCACCAAGACTCGAGGCTAAGGGAGACCCTAAATGACATAGTTAATAGAACCCAGATGACACTATCCATGGGAGGGAGGAAGAAGCACCCCACTAAGTCTCGTAAATGAAAATGTTATCATGGAACATAAGGGGTTTGAATTCCCCATTGAAGTATTGCTTGGTTGTGTCTATTAAGAAAGACCTAAAAACTCATATTTTTTATTCAATAAATTACAATTAAGGAGAACAACTCTGAGAAGGAGAAGAATATCATATGGGAAAGAGGCATGTTAAATTGCAATCCATACTTTGGGATATTTTGGGGGCTTAATGTGTCTTTGGGATAATTAAAAAATTTAATGTAAAGTTATCTCTTTATCTAATAGGTTCCTTAACATGTTTTTCTACTATAAAACTTCTAAAATATCCTAGATTTTAACCAATGTGTATGCTCCAAATTTAGTTTTAGGAAGAGGTAGACATTGGGATGAGTTGAGTGTAAATATAAATGCTTTTCTTGAACTTGCTTGGATGTTTTCTAGGGATTTTAAATCCTCCCTCTCTCCCTAAAAAAAAAAGAGGAATCCAATCACCCTCTAATAGTATGGAGGACTTATAATTTTTTGTCAATTCTAATGAGTTGATGGACTTTGAGCTAAAAGGAAGTAAATTCATGTTAAGTAATAGAAGGTTGGAGGGAAATATTATCCAATCCAAGTTGGACGGGTTTTTTGTATATAAATAAGGGATTCATCAATTTTGTGACTATGTTCTCTTTTCTCTTCTAGTATTAGAATAGGATCACAATCCTTTGGTGTTGGATGTTTCAGTTGGGAAAATAATTTTCAAGCATCCCTTCTATTTTTTGGCTATGTGGTTGAAAATTTATGCCCTTGAGCCCCTTATAACTAAATGGTAGAAGAAGGATTTTCTAGGACCCCTAATTTCTCAAGTTTCCAATAAGCTAAGGTTTGTGAAGAGTAATTTAAAAGAATGAAATAAAAATTTCTTTTGTAACATTTTCCAAAAGAAGAATTCCTTGAAGCTACAACTTTTAGCCTTGGAAGCTGCTACAAAATCTTCTCCCCCTCAGAGGCTAATAGAGAACTTGAAAGGAGTTTATTGGTGGATTTCCATAATATTTTGACCTAAAGAAATCCTACTAGAGAAAGAATTCTAGAGCTCTTTCGTTGAAATATGGAGATAGAAATACCAGGTTTTTCATACCACAACATTGAGACACATGAGTTTCAACAAGATTAATGAAATTTTTGAGGATGGTATTAAAATTGGAAATATTGTGTAAATACATGAGGATGCTATACAATTTTTTTAAAATCTATTAGGAGTGGTGGTCCCTATTTATGACTAGGCATCCAATTATTTTTTGAATTTTATTCCTTCTCTAATTTCTAAATAAATGAACTCAAATCTCATTGCTCCATTCCAAGAGTACAAAATCAAAGAGGTAATGTTTTCCATGGTTTGTGAGAAGGATCCTAGACCTGATGGCTTTCTTGTATTTTTTATCAAAAAAATTGGGGAATTATAGGGAAGGATATATATAATCCTATGGGTGAAATTTAAAATACCCTTCATATTACTAGTGATATTAATACTAGCTAAAGTTATGGCCCATAATTTTAATTTCTAAATTGGCAAGAGCTAAGTCTTTCAAAAATACTAGCTAAAGTTATGGCCCATAATTTTGTGTAACACTCTTTATAAAACTACTGGCTAAAGTTATGGCCAATAGAATCAAGGCCATTCTTAGAGCCTTCAATTCTCTAAAATAAAATGTTAGAAAGGACCCCGTACATGTGGAATGTAAAATATTAAATTCTCTCAAAGAAAATGTTTCTATGCTTCCTATCAAATATGAGAAGTGGTCCCATAGTGAAATTAAGCTTACCAATCAGTTGGGTTTCCTATTTTTAAGAGGTGTATGCAATCTACCCACCCCAATCCTCAAGATCTTGTCAAATGATAGCATTTGAATCAACAATGGATAAACTAAACTTTGATGGGGTGTCCAAAGGTAACCCAAGCACCGCAGGGACTAGACGAATCATTAGGAATGATAAAGGGGCCATTATTTTGGATTTCTTTGATTTCCTAGGTGTCTAATCTAGTTTTTTGTTAAAGTTAGGGCACTTTATCAAGGGATCATGCTCCTTGAGAATTTGAATACTAGGAAGGTGGATATTGAAAGAAACTCTCTATCTATTATTAATTATGTTTAATGAATACAACCCACCACTTGTCCATTATGAATTTAATAAAAAATTCCCATTACACTGAGAATTTAGGTGTTGTATTCAAGCACACTTTTAGATAAGGTAATAATGAAGATGGCTTGTTGGCTAACAAGGGGGTTAATCATATTACTCTTCAAATTTGAATGAATATTTCCATACCTTTTTTATTTCTCCAAATGTTTACAAAAATAGGGGTTGACATTGCCTTCCTCTTTTGTAATTGGCCAATGTGTCATAGGAATATTCCTTTTCATTTTTCATCCTTAGTTGCTCCTTGTATTTGTTATATCATGATCACTTGCTCATGAGGAGTGATTTATTTGGTGTATTTTGTGTTGGGTCCCCATACCTTGTCTTTAGTATCCATTTTTATTCATATTAGGTTTTCCAGAGCAAGGTTAAGGTGGAAATCATTGATGAGTGGATTTTGCTTTTTGTCCCTAGTCTATATTTTATTGCTAAATATGGATTTTTACAAGAGCATGAGATTAAAAATTTCCTATCCTTATTATTTTCAAGTTCTATAGTTTCCTTTGTTGGTGGTCCTTGGATTCAACATTGTTGCTATCTCATTCATATTTGATCTTCATGCACCAATGTTATCTATTGGTTGTTATGTCATGTGTGTGTCTTTTTAGGCCCTTCACCACCCTTGAAGTTAGTCAACAATTGATTCTCATAATAAATTTGCATAGTACTAATTCTTCTTGGTTTCCCAAATTCTTTACTCATGATACCTCTTCAGATAATCTTAGTATTTTAGAGTTTTCCTTGAGTGGTTTCATCATAATTTTATATATTCACAAAGGTACTCATTTCTTCGTGAGTTTTTGATCTAGGTAGTATTTCCCTATTGCTTCACATATCTCTAGTGTTGGATTCATTAACATGGAGAACAATGATATCTTTAATGTAGCTATTATGTTTTCTAATTATTCTATGGGTAATGAGATGCTATGCTTGGAGCCTCTAAAATTGATGATTGATAGTGATGTTAGTGAAATCCTTAGTAGGGGAGGCCTACCTAGAATGTATGCAAAAATTAACGGCTTTAACGAATTGATCTCACTATAAGTGGAACACTCCTAGACTAATGGTATTATGAGGGTCAAGGAAATAAAGTTCATAATCAACATATATATCATAGTTGAAGCCCCTTCCCTAGAAATTGAAGAAGAAATCATTCATAGAGATAAACACTCTCTTGCTAGAGTTGGAGAAATTTTTGGAGATGGATAAGAAGTTTCATAAGTTTGATACTAAAATTCTAGGGGATTCTATCCTTGACCCTTGGGACAAAGTTGTGCTTTCTATCATGAATTATTTCACTTTGGACGATAAGTTCAATGTTGTGCATAACTTTAATTTTACCTTTTTAAATCATTTACATTGGGAAAAATGTTGAACGTGCTAGCCTTCCTATTGAGGTCCCTCAAAAAGACCATTGGAGATGTGAAGTGATGGAAATATAATCTACCTCTTAATTAGGTGTTCCTTAAAGTCCTATTTTACCATGTGGTGGTAATATTAGATCAAAAAACATTCCAAACTTGGGATATGATTATGGAAGTCCCACTATATTAGCTAAAAATCCTCAAGAGTCAAAAGGTAAAGAAAAAGAGTTTGTCTCCTCGACTTTGGAGAAAAATATGAGGTGTTATTTGAAATCCTTTATTAAAGTGTTTGGAAAAGGAAAGAGAAATTTATTAGGCTAGTGTAAAAACACTCCTTTTAGGAAAAAAATCCCCAAGTCCCAAATGAAGGAAATAAGATGTTTGGCCTGACTAAAGGATTTGTTTGGGAAATAGAATGTCTCTACCCCCCTATTAATTTTATATGAAGAATATAATTCTAAGAAGGATCCAAATCTCATGGTATAGGTGGTCAAACCCTCTACTCTTTTGAAAAGAAAAAAGAAACCCAATATGGATGATAAATGTGGTGACTCTTTAGTGAAAAAATAGTTGGAGATATCTCCCTCAGAGGCTCCTCTTATGGTCATACTGAAGACCAATTTGGTTTTTCTTCATGATATCCTAAAATCCCTCCATAGAATGAACAAGTTAACTACCACACTTATGGAGGAGGTTGTCAATCATCTAGAAGAAGTCCAAAAAAATATGTTGAATCCCACCCATAGTAAAACCTCTTTCACGATGCAACATGTCGCAATATCACAACACTTTTTCTTATTTGGCCGCGACGATGCAACATGTCGCGATATCGCGACACTTTTTCTCTTTGGCCTCGACGATGCAACATGTCGCGATATCGTGACACTTTTTCTCTTTTGGCTGCGACGATGCAACATGTAGCGATATCGTGACACTTTTTCTCTTTTGGCCGTGATGATGCAACATCTCGCGATATCGTGACACTTTTTCTCTTTTGGCCGCGACGATGAAACATGTCGCAATATCACGACACTTTTTCCTCCTTTGGTCGCGACGATGCAACATGTCACGATATCGTGACACTTTTTCCTCCTTGCTTTCTCCCTTTGCTTTGGACCACGAAAATGCAACATGTCGCGATATCGCGACACTTTTTTTTCCTTGTGGTGTTTTGCTTTTTCTTTGATCTTTAGCATATGGGCCACTTCGGTCTTCTTGGAAAACATGCAAAAAAATGTGGGTCCCCAATTTTGGGGTATGTTGTGGAGCAGCCACAACACCTCCAAATGCTGAATTTCTCTGTTTAAGTTTCGCTTTCCCTTTTCTGATTCACCTCTGGTCATGTTTCCCTTTAGTTAGCTCTTCTAGTTGGTTCCTCTGGACGCCTTTACCTTAGGTGGCCCCTACTATTTTTAGGCTTTCTCGTTCTGTTGCCACCGTTCTTCCCCTTTGCCTCCCTCTTCGGAGGCCCACGATTGTTTTGTACAAGGTTCAAGGACCTTTCAACACCCTTTCAACCAATCAAAAAAAAAAACCTCTTTCACTATAGTGGGGGTCATCCCTAGTGCATTTTGGTTTTAGTTTTTGGTACCTTTTTATCCTTGGCTAGTAAAGTGATTTATCTCTAGTTTCATCTTAAAATCATTTTCTCTGCTATACCTTTATGAGGCTATTTTCTTGTATCTCCCTCTCCCTTGGGGTTGTTCTTCTCTTTGACCACTATATGTTCTTGATTTTTTTTTGTATTTCACTATAAAAGGTTAGGGATCCTCTCAAAATCCCATATTTTTCTACCTAATAAAAAAAAGATAAAAATTGGCCAAGAACAAGAAAAATTTTACACGCTACAAGAAACTATCATGTGCATTAAAAATGGCTTGATGAAGATCAAACAACAAATAAAATATCCTAGAATTGATTCATCAATGCCAACTACCACAAAAATCCACAAATAGTCTACTTGGATCATATTTTCTTAGGAAAATAAATAGAGCAAAAATATCCCATTAACCAAAATTACAAAATAAATAGAGCACAAATATCCCATAATCTAGTTCACCATCTACACACAAAATCCAATATAAGAATAATTCTCAACTTTAGGTAGTTTACTTTGTCAAAAGCCTTGGATAGATCCAAATTCATCACCATTACTAACAATTTATTTTCTTTTATGGTATTAAGAACTTATTGAGTGGCACCAATTGCTTCATGAATTTGTCTACCGTGTAGGAATTAAATTTGCTCAATAGATATAGAAGTAGAGAGGAACCTTTAATTCTTGATGTAATTAATTTTTATATTATTTTGTACACTTAGTTACACAAAGAAATGAGCTTGAAATTGTTTTTTATTGAAATTGTTGCCAAATTCATATTAGCCAAAATATTAAGAGAAAAAAATACAATATAAAGGTAGAACGTGGTCTCGGTGTCCTAATCTGAAAATATAACAACATCGAAACCATGATAGACTTACCTCTAGTAGGAAAAGACAACACAAGTGCATTCACAAGGCCACATAAGGCATCCAACACCATAAATAAGCACATCAAATACCACACACAAATCCCCACTACTATATTACAATATGAGGCCATGAAGGACCAACATAGAGGAGAAGTAAGAAATATTATGATAGTCAATACACTCGAATACAAGCATTGGAAGTGAACAACCACATAAATGATCCCCTAGTGACCCATGTTAAAAACTAAGATATCTATAATGGCTATTATAGGGATAAAAAATCATGTCATCACCAAGAATCTAAAAATATGTGTTGACATTAAACTAAATTACTAGAGACTGTTAGGTTACTCCCTCTAATGAATAACGTGCACATTATCTGCTAAGAATAGAATTCTACACTACCAAAACAAAATACTGCAAGGAAGTTGTTATGATGGGAAAATATTTGCTTAAGAAGATGATTCTAAGTGAGCCTGCTCCACCTCATGCTATTATGGGAGCCTAATATGAGGACTGGAATGAGTGTTGTTGGAAAGGAAGAGACTTTACTTCCATCTTGACCTTATATATCCCAAATTGTATTTTTTTGTTTTCTATGATTTTTAAAGCTATGGAAAATATTAGTGTTCTCATCCCCATTTACAATTCAAAGTGCTCTAACTTTGAGACTCCATCATGCTTCTATCTCTACCAACAATCTTCTCTTCTCTCGTTCCAAAAATTTATGCTGAAGGATTATTTCCTCATGCAATTTGTTTTCTAAATCATCTACTAGATACACTACAACATCCTCCTTAATATCCCTTAATTTTATCTTATCCATTAATTTTATTTTATATGTCCATTGAACTAATGATTCCTTAACCCTTTTTTGGTTTGTTGTAAATTAAATACTAGCAGATTCTCTCAGACTATGATCAAACTTTACCAATTATAATTTGACCAAAGTTACAAAGTTATCATCTTTTAGCCACCCAAAATTGAATTTAAAAGGAAAATGTATTTTCCTCTTTAGCTATAAGAAGTAGGATGTGGGAGTGATCAAAGTCTTGTCCAACTTCAAACCAAGACTTTAATCTATGTGTTCTATTTACCAAACTCTCAGCTACTAAGAATCTATCTTATCTTTTAGACATTATATCAATCCTCTTCTTCATTATTTTCTAAATTGAGATAAAATTTATAGGCATAGCTCTATAAATCTCTTGGATTCAAATACTTCGAAGTAATCAACCAGTGGATCAGTTCAAGTCGTAGTACCCACACTCCACTCATAGAAAGAGTTGAGTTTAAATAACATTCTAAAACTAAATTTTTGGCTTCTAGAAACTTTTGTTCCATAATTTTATCTCGATACTACATCTTATCTTTATAGGGACCATAAATGTTCACCAATATCACTATTTTCCAAATCTCTAAAAAAAATAATTCAGACCCTACTCCAAATTCGATCATTGCAAACTTTGTTAGCCTAAATTTATTTACTTTCCACATTTTTGGAACTCCTCCCAAAGCCCCTATATCATCAATAAGGGAAAAAAATCCCATATTTTAATAAATTTACTAAGATATTTCATCACATTCATAGCTAGCATTTTTATCTCTTGAATTAGAATTTTTTTTTATTATGATTTCTACCAGCCTACATAGAGCAACATTTTTTGTTGAGCTACCCATCCCTAAGACACTAAAGCAGAGAAATTTTATTGATTAACTATGTCCACGATCATCCCTACTATAGGTATCCCCTTTAAATAATATTTCTTGACTTGTTGAACTTCATAGAGGATTATATTATTAGCCAATGATATATTCTACCCCTCTTAAAAATATGTTTTTCCCCCATGTCTTTACTAAGACCTCCCTAAATCATCCTTTCCTTAGTCTTGTTCTTCCTTTTAGATACTTTAGCAGATTCCTATGGATTTTTGGGGACACAAAACCTTCCTAACCATAAGCAAAAATATGTGGGAAGCCAAAATCAAAGTGGTTTACTTGTGAAACATTACTGAAAAACTTACTAGAGTCTAAACCAAGGTTTTGATCTACTACCTCCAAGGAAGAAGAATTTGAGAGTTCTCCTTGCCACTCAAATCCACCCTTCCATGTAAACATACAATACAATTGATGAATCAACACCTATTTACTTATTTGAAAGGGTAAAAACAAAGCAATTATGTATGAGAAATAAGAGAGTGAAATTCTAGAAATTTACAAGAAACCTTAGGTTTAAATTTGAAATTTATTGTCCTTCCACTATAGACATGGAATTTGCAATAACATACACTATATTTCAAGTATGGGAGATATACATGCATATATTTGCATGTTGGACATTTTGAGTCAAAGTTGTCATTGATGTCAAGGAATATGTCAAGGAACAATGCAAAGGTTAATGGCAAAAGAGCTTCATAATATTTTTAATATTATGTGGAAGCATATGAAGGCGGGTTTTTATTAAAACCATGGATGAGAAAAATAAAAGGTTTTTCATAAAAACCCAAGGAAGCTTTTTGAAAAGCTAAAGGAGGTTTTAATATTTATTTTATAAAATATTTAAATTCAAATTGAATTTAAATTTTATAAATAAATATTATTTATACAAAGTGGTAAAATCAAAGAGGGCTTTAATTTTCATAAAAGCCAAAGGGTTATAAAATTAATTTATAAAATTTAAATTCTAATTAGAATTTAAATATTTTATAAATTAATAAAGTTCTTATTAAGCACCGACGTCATATTTTATTGCACCCATCGACGTGCAAGTCAAAGGAGGGAAAAGGGTATTTAAACCCTTGCCAAAGCAAACCTTAGGCATTCGAATTAATATCCAAAATCGGTGGAGACAATGAAAAGTTCGTGCAACAAAGACAAAGGAGGGAGCGCATCGTTTGAAGAGCACGTGGCAAGTGAAGGGAAGAGCCAAGGGCTCTAAGGTCTTAGGGAGAAGACAAAGCATGAAAGGCGCTTCCTTATTGCACGTGGAGCGCTTGGCTCACACGGCTAGCTAGCCGCGGCCAAGGCGCTAGCAAGGGAGAGAGCGCAGGATCGAATCCCGCAAATTGCGGAAGGGGACTTTTGCCAAGGTTTTTATAAATTTGATTTTTAATTTTTCAATGTGCTAAGGTTAAGGAGTAATAAGGGTGGTAAATGAAAATTTAATTATTTCCTTGCTTTGCTAAGGTTAGGGAGATATAAGGGAAAAGTGGTTATGATATTTACCTAGGTGGTAAATGAAAGTTTACTAGGGTAATATCCTTTTTACCTTAGGAAATTAAAATTGGTTTATTGCATTAATTTTTGCAATATTGAGAAGTAGAAAGTGTCATTTTGAAAGGGTCATTTGATGAAATTATTATTGTTGAATATTGATATTGAGATGGAGAAATAAGGTGTATTATGAAATTGAGTTATCTTTGTATTTTGAAGAGTAACACTTGTTATCTAACCCTTGGTACTTGGCAAAGAAGAAAGTGTTTGTGGTTGTGGCAGATATTAGAGGTTCCTTCATCATCAAGAAAAAGGTATGAGCACATTCTTCCATAGTTGAGTTGATTGGTTGGTTTTCTGGAAAATAAGTTTGGAGTGAAAAGGACTTGATTAGGGTTTCCTTATTGAGTGTGTTGAGTTAATGCTTCAAGGTTTTCTGGAATAAAGAGTTGTTGTTAAAACCTTGTTTTATAAGCATTGTTGTTGAAGCCATTGGTTGTGTGAAGAACTTGAACTAGGGTTTGAAAAGAACATGAGTATATTAGTGAGGAAATTGAACTAGGGTTTGAAAAGAACATGAGTATCATTGTTATGTGAGAGTGGTTGATAAGCATTATTGGAAATATTTTGAGTGAATGATCATATGCTTGGACTAGGGTTTGTAAGCAAGGATTGTTTCATTGAGTGATTGGTTGAGTAGAGTTGGTTGAGCCTAGTCAAGTGGGTGTGTGAAGTGATTGTTCAAGTTCCATAAAACAAACTATTCTATATTCTGAATTGAATTGAGAAAGTGAATTGAGGTGTGAATGTGAAGATTTGATTTAACATTTCCTTATGTTTCTCAAAGAGTGATTGAAAGTGATTGAGTATTGAGGTGATGTGAAGCATATTGAGTCTCTAACAATTCTCTGTATGTTTCTAAAAGAGTGATTAAAAGTGATTGAGCATTGTGATGAGTATAGAGCATATTGAGTCTCTAACAATTCTCTTTATGTTTCTATGAGATTGGACAAGTTCTAGTGTGGACTTGTTGAGCAGATTTGAGGTAAGTCTTTGAGAAGACTTGTGGATAGATTTGGGTAAGCTTTTGTGGAAGCTTACAATAATATTGAGAGTATATTTGGATAAGTTCTTGTGGGAACTTATTGAGCAGATTGGACAAGTTCTAGAGAGGACTTGTGGATAGATTGGTGTGAGCTTTTGTGGAAGCTTACAAGGCAGATTTGAGATAAGTCTTTGAGAAGACTTGAGAGTAGAGTTGATTGATTGATTTGTTCAAACCTTGAGTTAAGGTTTGGGGCAGATCCAACAGAGTTGATTTGAGATTGAGTCAAGCTTTGAGTTAAGGCTTGAGGACAGATATTGAGGATATATTTGTGCTAGATCGAAGGACTATGTTTAGTATAGATTTGAGGATAAATTTTGGTGTATATTTGAGGATAGGTTTGTGCCAGACTAGAGATAGATATTGAGGATATATTTGTGCTAGACCGACGGACTATGTTTAGTATAGATTTGAGATAGAGCTTTGGAGGTGACAGAGTTGAGGATAGAGATCTCCATCTAGAGTAGGGAAGATAGGTGTCTTCTATGGATAGAGTTCCATTTGCTAAGGGTAGTGGAGGTAGAGGTCTTCTAGAGGATCACCAACCAAAGTAGAGATTAGGAGATTGGTGTCTCCTATGGATAGAGATCCATGAACTTGATTTAGGGGATTGGTGTCTCCTTTGGACAGAGGTCCATAAACATTGTAATAGGGAAAGGATTCCCAAGAGATTGATTGAGAAAATTTTAGTGAAATATTTTCTCCATGGAGTAGCCCACATTGGGTGAACCACGTAAATTTTGGTGTCTCTATTGTGTGTGGTGATTTATGCATTGCTTTGATTACTTCTATTGATATTGCTATCTGTACATTGCATAATATTGATTGGGAAAGAAAAGTAAAAAGTGGTCTTATATTGTTCACCCCCCTCTCAGTATAAGCTTGTGTTCTTCAATTGGTATCAGAGTGGGTTCCTTCGGAAGAGTTTAACAGCTTGAAGGAAAAGCTAACAAGAACACAATGGATTCTAAGAATGGACCTTCAGATAATTCAGTACCAGTATTTTATGGAAGTGATTATGTATATTGGAGTTTGAGAATGAAGATCTACCTGAAGGCACTTGGCAATGAAGTTTGGGAAGTAGTTGAAAATGGATACTACCCCTTAGTTGATCCACCTACAGATAAGGAAGGTAAGCTTCTACAACATTACAATTCAAAAGCAATGAATGCACTTTTGAGAGGTTTGCATAGAACAGAGTCCATAAAAGTTATGCATTGTCAAGATGCAAAAGGAATGTGGGATAAGTTGCAAAATATATATGAAGGAGATAAAGGTGTCAAGAAAGCAAAGATATGAAATCTCAAAGGACAATTTGAAGAGTTAAGAATGAAGGATGATGAAAACATTAGTACTTATCTACTTTGAATTGATGAGGTTGTTAATGCTATGCAAGGACTTGGACTTAAGGTTGATGAATCAGATGTTTGTGATAAGGTCTTAAGATCTCTTCCAAAAAGATTTAGTGAAAATATTTCTGCTATAGAAGAGTCAAAGGATGGTGATTCTTTGACAAGAGATATGTTGCTTGGTATTCTTACAGCTTTTGAGTTGAGAACAAAAGAACCTATTCCCCAGAAGGAAGCAACCTTCAAAGCAATCAAGAAGACAAAGGGTAAGAAGTCATAATCAAGCAATGAGTCATCCAGTGATGAAGAAGCTAATTATGGTAGAAGAAATAAGGATTCAAGAAGATCTAGAGATGCAAAATCTGTTAGATGTTTCAATTGTGGAAAGTATGGTCATTATGCAACTAATTGTCAAGAAGCTAAGAATAACAATGATGAAGAAAAATAGGATCACAGAAATAGGGAATCATAAAGATACATGCATCAAAATAAAAGCAAGGATGGACAAAGCAGACAAGGAAAGAAGTTCTTTCAAAGGCAAAAGAGGAGCTACTATGCAGATAAGGCAAGTAAGTACTCAAGTGATAGTGATGCTAGTCTTTCAGACAATGATAGAGATGAAGTCCTATTTATGATTGAAGAAAAAGAACCAGTTAAGAATAGGACTCCAATAATTCTCAAGTGTTTTAGATGTGGTAACTTTGGACATCTTGAAGATAGTTGTACAAGGAATGGTTATAGTTTTAGTGATGA
Source organism: Wollemia nobilis (assembly GCA_028583015.1). Taxonomy (NCBI): domain Eukaryota; kingdom Viridiplantae; phylum Streptophyta; class Pinopsida; order Araucariales; family Araucariaceae; genus Wollemia; species Wollemia nobilis. The sequence goes on along the minus strand of JAQPPZ010013020.1, from coordinate 433,890 downwards.
TGAATATGAGGATGCACTTGAAGGACCAGATGAAAAACTTCTAATGGCACTAGAAGAAGGAGAAGGTGATCCTATAGAAGATAAGTCAAAAGAAAATGAAGATGTGGACAAAGGCAAACAAATAGAGGAAGAATCAGATAAAGAAGGATATGATCTAAAGGGAGAACTTATCTATGCTCTTGAAATAGTAAAGAAGGTAAGAAAGCAAAACTCTAAATTAGAAGCTCAGTTTCAAGAATGTGATGAAGAGAGAAGAATGCTTATAGAGGATCTAGACAAATCAAAGGCTAAGACAAAGAAATTCAAGGATAAGCTAGAAGCAAAGGTCTTAGAATGTGAAAGGTTAGTACAAGAAGTAGCCCTACTAAGGGAAGATTTAGAAGACTCCAAAGTCAAGCTAAAAGGGTTCAAAAATAGCTCAAAGAATTTAGATAAGTTCATCAAGATACAAAGGCCTACATCAAGCAAAATAGGTCTTGGATTTGAACAGGAACAAAAGAAATGGGAAGGAAAGTCAACCTCAAGTTCTGGAGGAGAAGAAACTTCAGATGAAGACACTTCAGAAGAAGGCAGTGTAAGAGAAAGTGAGACATCTGAGGATGAGTTGGACAACAGAAAGTTCAACAAGGATAGGAACAATGCACAAAGAAGAAATAGATGGAACAACAATCAGAATAGGTCAAGAGAGACTAAGAGACCAATGAGGTCAAGACAAGGAAGTTTCAATGGAAGATGTTTTTCATGTCACAGGTTTGGGCACATGGCTTCACAGTGTAGGACACATGAAAGACAGGAATATGGGAACATACAACTTTTCCATGGGTATTGCTACTCATGTAATCAGTTTGGTCACAAGGCAATGAATTGCAGGGTTCATGACAGAAGAGGATATGGCTTCATTAGGAGAAATCCTAAGACATTTGCACCTCCAAGGAATAATAACATTAAGTGTTATAAGTGCAATAATGATGGTCACACAACAAAGTGGTGTAGAGCAGATATTCCAGAATCAAGTATGAACAGAGGAATAGGAAAAGGGATATGGATATGAACAAGAACAGGAACAAGAATATGGATATGAACATGAACAAGAATAGGAACAAGAATAGGAATATGAACATGGACATGGAAAGGAACAATCAGAGGAATCAAAAGGATCAGATAAGAAGAAAAGAGGATAAAGGTAAAGACCAGTGCTTGCTGGGAGTAGAAATACTCCCACCCCAGAATTAACCACCTCAAGAGGAGGTGGGGGAGGGGCTAAGCTAAGAGGCTCATTCTTAGCCCCGAGCCCCAAAGGTGACCCTTTGCCATTGATGTCAAAGGGGGAGAGATTTGAGTAAGGGGGAGATATTTGGTATTTGAGTAAAGAGGAGAGATTTGAAAAGAGCATTGAGCCAGGGGGAGCAATGTCCCAGGGGGAGCAGAACCAAGAAAAGGTTAAGTTTCTGGTAAAAATAATTTGGGTTGCCATCAATGACAAAGGGGGAGATTGTTGGACATTTTGAGTCAAAGTTGTCATTGATGTCAAGGAACGAAGTCATCATTGATGTCAAGGAATATGTCAAGGAACAATGCAAAGGTTAATGGCAAAAGAGCTTCATAATATTTTTAATATTATGTGGAAGCATATGAAGGTGGGTTTTTATTAAAACCATGGATGAGCAAAATAAAAGGTTTTTCATAAAAACCCAAGGAAGCTTTTTGAAAAGCTAAAGGAGGTTTTAATATTTATTTTATAAAATATTTAAATTCAAATTGAATTTAAATTTTATAAATAAATATTATTTATACAAAGTGGTAAAATCAAGGAGGCTTTAAATTTTCATAAAAGCCAAAGGTTATAAAATTAATTTATAAAATTTAAATTCTAAATTAGAATTTAAATATTTTATAAATTAATAAAGTCTATTATTAAGTGTCGACGTCATATTTTATTGCACCCATCGACGTGCAAGTCAAAGGAGGAAAAAGGGTATTTAAACCCTTGCCAAAGCAAACCTTAGGCATTCGAATTAATATCCAAAATTGGTGGAGATAGCGAAAAGTTCGTGCAACAAAGACAAAGGAGTGAGCGCATCGTTTGAAGAGCACGTGGCAAGTGAAGGGAAGAGCCAAGGGCTCTAAGGTCTTAGGGAGAAGACAAAGCACGAAAGGTGCTTCCTTATTGCACGTGGAGCGCTTGGCTCACATGGCTAGCTAGCCGTGGCCAAGGCGCTAGCAAGGGAGAGGGCACAGGATCGAATCCCACAAATTGCGGAAGGGGACTTTTGCCAAGGTTTTTATAAATTTGATTTTTAATTTTTCAATGTGCTAAGGTTTAAGGAGTAATAAGGGTGGTAAATGAAAATTTGATTATTTCCTTGCTTTGCTAAGGTTAGGGAGATATAAGGGAAAAGTGGTTATGATATTTACCTAGGTGGTAAATGAAATTTTACTAGGGTAATATCCTTTTTACCTTAGGAAATTAAAATTGGTTTATTGCATTAATTTTTGCAATATTGAGAAGTAGAAAGTGTCATTTTGAAAGGGTCATTTGATGAAATTATTATTGTTGAATATTGATATTGAGATGGAGAAATAAGGTGTATTATGAAATTGATTTATCTTTGTATTTTTGAAGAGTAACACTTGTTATCTAACCCTTGGTACTTGGAAAAGAAGGAAGTGTTTGTGGTTGTGGCAGATATTAGAGGTTCCTTCATCATCAAGAAAAAGGTATGAGCACATTCTTCCATAGTTGAGTTGATTGGTTGGTTTTCTGAAAATAAGTTTGGAGTGAAAAGGACTTGATTAGGGTTTCCTTATTGAGTGTGTTGAGTTAATGCTTCAAGGTTTTCTGGAATAAAGAGTTGTAGTAAAACCTTGTTTTATAAGCATTGTTGTTGAAGCCATTGGTTGTGTGAAGAACTTGAACTAGGGTTTGAAAAGAACATGAGTATCATTGAGTGAAGAACTTGAACTAGGGTTTGAAAAGAACATGAGTATCATTGTTATGTGATAGTGGTTGATAAGCATTGTTGGAAATATTTTGAGTGAAGGATCATATGCTTGGACTAGGGTTTGTAAGCAAGGATTGTTTCATTGAGTGATTGGTTGAGTAGAGTTGGTTGAGCCTAGTCAAGTGGGTGTGTGAAGTGATTGTTCAAGTTCCATAAAACAAACTATTCTATATTCTGAATTGATTTGAGAAAGTAATTGAGGTGAATGTGAAGCATATTGAGTCTCTAACAATTCTCCTTATTTTTCTCAAAGAGTGATTGAAAGTGATTGAGTATTGAGGTGAATGTGAAGCATATTGAGTCTCTAAAAATTCTCTGTATGTTTCTAAAAGAGTGATTAAAAGTGATTGAGCATTGTGATGAGTATAGAACATATTGAGTCTCTAACAATTCTCTTTATGTTTCTATGAGATTGGACAAGTTCTAGTGTGGACTTGTTGAGCAGATTTGAGGTAAGTCTTTGAGAAGACTTGTGGATAGATTTGGGTAAGCTTTTGTGGAAGCTTACAATACATATTGAGAGTAGATTTGGATAAGTTCTTGTGGGAACTTATTGAGCAGATTGGACAAGTTCTAGAGAGGACTTGTGGATAGATTGGTGTGAGATTTTGTGGAAGCTTACAAGGCAGATTTGAGATAAGTCTTTGAGAAGACTTGAGAGTAGAGTTGATTGATTGATTTGTTCAAACCTTGAGTTAAGGTTTGGGGCAGATCCAACAGAGTTGATTTGAGATTGAGTCAAGCTTTGAGTTAAGGCTTGAGGATAGATATTGAGGATATATTTGTGCTAGACCAAAGGACTATGTTTAGTACAAATTCGAGGATAGATTTTGGTGTATATTTGAGGATAGGTTTGTGCCAGACTAGAGATAGATATTGAGGATAGATTTGTGCTAGACCAACAGACTATGTTTAGTGTAGATTTGAGATAGAGCTTTGGAGGTGACAGAGTTGAGGACAGAGATCTCCAACTAGATCAGGGAAGACAGGTGTCTTCTATGGATAGAGTTCCATTTGCTAAGGGCAGTGGAGGCAGAGGTCTTCTAGAGGATCACCAGCTAGAGCAGATATTAGGATATTGGTGTCTCCTATGGATAGAGATCCATGAACTTGATTTAGGGGATTGGTGTCTCCTTTGGATAGAGGTCCATAAACATTGTAATAGGGAAAGGATTCCCAAGAGATTGATTGAGAAAATTTTAGTGAAATATTTTCTCCGTGGAGTAGCCCACATTGGGTGAACCACGTAAATTGTGGTGTCTCTATTGTGTGTGGTGATTTGTGCATTGCTTTGATTACTGCTATTGATATTGCTATATGTATGATGTAGGAGCATCCAGTGAAGGAAAAGCAATCTTGCATCCTCCAACTTCTTTTCTTAATTCTCTGAGTACTTTGAATTTAGTGGGGTTCCTATCCTTTCCTGCGGGGAAGTTTTGTAAAGGGAGGCAAGTTTCGGGGAAGTTTTCAAAAGCAAGGCACAGGTTAAGCTGGAGTCGCGAAATCGCGACATGTCACGATTTTACGACATGTCACGAAATCGTGACTCCGAAGGCGTGTAGTGGGCGAGGGCCAAAATCGTCGCGATATCGCGACGTCGCGATATCACGACATTTTTGCGTAAGGCAAGGCTGAGGCGCGGGGGGCCGCGATACCACGACATGTCACGTTATCGTGGCCCGTTTTCTTTGTTGGTGTTCGAAGGCGTGGGGGGGTCGCGATACCGTTACATGTCGCAATATCGCAACATGTCGCAGTATCGTGGCTCGCAAAGACTGTGGGGGCCGAAGGCGTGGGGGGGTCGCGATATCGTGATAGGTCATGATTTCGTGACCTGTCACGATATCGTGGCCAACGAAAGGCCGACACGTGGCCGAAAGAACGAAGCCAAAAGTAAAACAAGCGAACGGCCTGGCAAGGTCAACTTGACACGTGGGTAGTGTGGAGGACACGTGTTTGTATTGTAATGTGACAAGGAAAGAGCATGACCCGATGAGCCGTCTGCATGTAAGAAAACCAAAGAGGAAGGTCAAAGATATTAATAAGGGGGTGTAAACCACGCATCCTTTTACTTTTGGCAACACGAAAATTACAGGAGATGGATTAATGAATGAAGCAGCGATACAGAGTACAATCAGATTAAAACGGCGGGGCAGGGTATGGGAACCATTAATGCAAACTCCATGGTGGTTCGGACAGTTGCCATTTATGGCAAATTTGAATTCTCGTCCTGGAGGGGGATTTGAATTTAAAATTTAATTAGGTGGAGGCATTAATTGCCGGGGAAGGACAGGGACCGCGTTAAAAGAGGAAATTTTTGTTTTCAGAAAGGGGCGGACCGGAGAACAGGTGAAAGGGAGAACAGAGAGGGGAGAACAGAGCCGAAGCGGAGACCGAATTTTGTAAAGCCTGCGGGCGATTTTATTTTTTTAAAATGCATGTAAATATTCAAAATTTTAATGAGAAGGCAGAGTTAGATTTAAATATGTTTCTCCGTGCTCCGTCAGTGGTATCAGAGCCAGGTTCCTGAGTGCGTAAACAGACCGCCGACCGTGAGGCAGTTTGCGCCAGGACGTGTGAGAGGGTTGGAGTTTGGGTGAAGATGCCTCCGAGAAGAAACCCGATGGGTGGAAGAGGCATGGCAGCAGAAGATTTTCGAGCTTTGCAACATCAAGTCCAAGCCCTGCAAGAAGAGCTACGCAGAGGACGTGAGCCAGGAAGAGATGCAGACAGTGAGGATGAAGTGGAAGAGGAGAATGAGTTTGAAGAAGAGGAGGAAGATGTAGACCCGGCACAGGCCCGGCTATACAAGGCCATATCCCAGATTGGGAAGAGGCCAAAGTTAGAGGTTCCCACGTATTCCGAGAACTTGAACCTAGAGGAATTGATAGACTGGGTGAATGAATTAGAAGAATACTTCGAATACGAAGAAGTTGAAGACAAAACCAGGTCAGATTTGCTAAGACCCGACTGAAGGGTCATGCTAGCATTTGGTGGAAGGGGGTACAGCTGGAGAGAAACCAAAGAGGAAAAGAACGGATTACCAGGTGGGACAGAATGGTGGAGAAATTAAAAAGACAGTTCATCCCTGTTGACTATGAGCTGGATCTGTTACGTAGAATGCAAAGCTTGAGGCAGATGAACAGAACAGTTCAAGAATATACAGAGTATTTTTATAAAATTTCCATCAGAACCGGATACTTAGAAGCCAGCAAAGAAAAAGTGGTCCGTTACATTAATGGGTTGAGACCGAGTGTGCAGGAGGAGTTGAGCTTGGTTCGGGTAAACACCATCGAAGATGCTTACCAGTTTGCTTTAAAGGTTGAAGAAAAATTGAATCGAAGGTTTGAAAGCAAGCAGAAGGTGAAAGAACCGGGAGGAAAGAACGGTGGAAAGGAAGAGAAGAAGGAAGAAGAGAGCAGCAGCCGAGGTCAGAAAGGAGAAGATGAAGACCCAAAACCGCAAGTTCAGAATAATAACTACCCGAGAGGAAGAGGTAGATCTGGACGCGGGTATGGAAGAGAAATATTTCGTGGAACCTGTTTCCATTATGGAGAAGAAGGACATCGGGCATATGAGTGTCCACAACACCAAAAAAATATGAACAAGAAACCGGTGGGTCCCGCCAGAGCAGTTGTGGCAGTTGAAGGTGCTGATTCAGAACATTATGAAGAAGCTGAAAAGGGAGAAGCCATGATTGTGAGAAGGACCATGCTGGTGGAAGAAGACCAGTCTGAGCAAAGGAGAAACCTGTTTCGCACCCGGTGCAAAAGTGCAGGCAAATTTTGCAATGTGATCATCGACAATGGAAGTACAGACAACTTAGTTTTCGAGGATATGGTTACTAAGTTGCAGCTAGAAAGAAGGAGACACCCACATCCATACCGGATTGCGTGGTTGCGGAAGGACCACCGAGCTTGGGTCCGAGAACAGTGTTTAGTCACGTTCCAGATTGGGAGATACAAGGATGAAGTCCTGTGTGATGTATTCCCTATGGATGCATGCCATTTGTCATTGGGCAAGCTGGCAGTTTGATCGAGTGCAGTGCATGATGGCCGTGCAAATACTTATTCCTTGGTGAAAAATGGAATGCGGCACAAGTTGAAGCCATTGCAGACCGAAGATGAGAAAATGTGCAGTAATGCCAGAATTTGTCTGGTAGAGGGCAGAAAATTCTGCCAGGAAACAAGATTTGAGCAAGTTGTAAAGGTTGATGAGTGTTCGGAGATTTTGCAAAGGAAGCAGACCGAACAACTTAGAAGTGAAGGTCACTTCTCCTTCTTACCCGGGGTGTCTGATGCAGGAGCATCCGGTGAAGGAAAAGCAATCTTGCATCCTCCAACTTCTTTTCTTAATTCTCTGAGTACTTTGAATTTAGTGGGGTTCCTATCCTTTCCTGCGGGGAAGTTTTGTAAAGGGAGGCAAGTTTCGGGGAAGTTTTCAAAAGCAAGGCACAGGTTAAGCGGAGTCGCGAAATCGTGACATGTCGCGATTTCGCGACATGTCACGAAATTGCGACTCCGAAGGCGTGTAGTGGGCGAGGGCCAAAACCATCGTGATATCACGACGTCGTGATATCGCGACAGTTTTGCGTAAGGCAAGGCTGAGGCGCGGGGGGCCGCGATACCGTGACATGTCGCGATATCGTGACATGTCACGTTATCGCGGCCCGTTTTCTTTGCTGGTGTTCGAAGGCGTGGGGGGGTCGCGATACCGCGACATGTCGCGATATCATGACATGTCGCGGTATCGCGGCTCACGAAGACTGCGGGGGCCGAAGGCATGGGGGGTCGCGATTTCGTGACCTGTCACGATATCGCGGCCAACGAAAGGCCGACACGTGGCCGAAAGAACGAAGCCAAAAGTAAAACAAGCGAACGGCCTGGCAAGGTCAACTTGGCACGTGGGCAGTGTGGAGGACACGTGTTTGTATTGTAATGTGACAAGGAAAGAGCATGACCCGATGAGCCGTCCGCGTGTAAGAAAACCAAAGAGGAAGGTCAAAGAGATTAATAAGGGGGTGTAAACCAGACATCCTTTTACTTTTGGCAACACGACAATTGCGGGAGATGGATTAATGAATGAAGCAGCGGTACAGAGTACAGTCAGATTAAAACGGTGGGGCAGGGTATGGGAACCATTAATGCAAACTCCATGGTGGTTCGGACAGTTGCCATTTATGGCAAATTTGAATTCTCATCCTGGAGGGGGATTTGAATTTAAAATTTAATTAGGTGGAGGCATTAATTGCCGGGGAAGGACAGGGACCGCGAAAAAAAGAGGAAATTTTTGTTTTCAGAAGGGGGCAGACCGGAGAACAGGGGAAAGGGAGAACAGAGCCGAAGCGGAGATCGGCTTTTGTAAAGCCTGCGGGCGATTTTATTTTTTTAAAATGCATGTAAATATTGAAAATTTTAATGAGAAGGCAGAGTTAGATTTAAATCTGTTTCTCCGTGCTCCGTCAATGTACATTGCATAATATTGATTGGGAAAGAAAAGTAAAATGTGATCTTATATTGTTCACCCCCCTCTTAGTATAAGCTTGTCTTCTTCATTGCATTGATGATATTTTATTTTTTTAGAATTATTTTTAAAGAGGGTAGATATTTCAAAGATATATGTTTTGTAAATTAGTTTAAAGATTACACTATATATTATAACATTTTCGTAATAATGTGTATGTCTTATTTGGTAAAATTAGACTTTAGATTTCCTTTTTAAAATATTGTTTTATAAAGATATTCAAATTTATCTATAAAATTTTAACATTGATTTTATAGTGTGAACCTATTTATACAAATTTCAAACCACACAAATATCTCTTTATTTATTTTTTAATTATATAATTAACTAATAATTATATTATTTAATGTATATAAAAAACATGAAAAAACCTCATGATTCCTCTCACCCTTTTCCTTATTATTATAGACAAAGACTTTACATTGTTGAGTGTATTCTTTATTGTTCTTTTGTTTCTATTGGTAAATTTTTTTGAATATTTACAGACCTTCATATTTTCATGTATCTAAAACTATTATGACCCTTGTTGTCTTGCGATAGGTGAACACTTTTAATTATGCACATCTTGGTTTACTGACCTTGCTTTGACAAGTGAATACTTTACATTGATTTTGTAATAGACATTTTTTACAACTTTTTTTTTCATAGGTAAAGGCTTTTCATTATTTATAAATTCTTATTTGTAGTTAGTATATATTTTTAATGTTATTTATGCATTGTAACATAATTTAATAAGGATATTTTTTTTAATTTAAAATTACAAGACACCATTATGAAATTGAATCCAAGATCTTATAGTAGATAATGAGATAGTATCTACCATTCCCTCGTTGTATTAAATGAAAATTAAAGTAAAAAATATAATATTTTAATTTAAATATTTTTTTATAAAAAAATCTTAATTTTATATTAAGAAATATAAAATTATATTCTTCAAATGTCTCTTTGGTATTTCTTCAAAGCTTCAATAATGACCTAAAAATTAGGTCATTTTTATGTCATTGCTAGTTATCTCTATCAAGCTAAGCTCTATATTTAGACACCTTCATAATTTTCAACTGATATACTTTAAATAACTAACTTTTAAGTTTTTTAAAAAAGTTACTTTAGTTGTCCTTACTTTAACTAGAGTGGATTAAGCCTCCCAAATAGAGATATGGGCTAACTATAGTCCATTACCCTCACTTAAATCTTGTACTAAGCACATACCTAGTTCAATTTGATTCCTCTCCTTTGAGAGTTTATTTGTTTCCCTAGTAAGTTATCTATAAATATGCCAAAAAATAAAAGCTTTATTTGATTGATAGCTTCTTTTATTTGAGAGAATATGGGTTGTATAACCATGTTTTCCATCCTAAAAACACCAAGTATCTAGTTTATTACCACCTATAAGTCTCCATAAATTTGAATTTTTTGTATTTCTTTTGATGTCAACTGAACCAACAATTTAAGTGCCATAATTTTAGCATAATTTTTGGAACCTTATCCTAGCCCATCCTTGAATTTTAAGTAATGAGAGTTAGAAATATAAAGTAATCATATTGCTCCACAAAATCTAGGGACATTTTCTAGCCCCATCAAAAATTCCCTAGGCTCCTAAATTATTGATATTTGGAGGAATAACTTATTTTATTACCTTTGTAGCTATCAACACCTTCTAGTCATTGAAATTTATGATAAATTGGAAGGAAACCTACCAAGTAGCATTCTTTGATCTTGAATTATTCCTATGTTCCTAGATAATATTACTCCCCATGACATAAGCAATTGGAGAGTTATAAAACCTTCGTATGACCTATTTTCAAACCAATATTTCAATGACTCTCATAGAGAGTCTTCTTGTCATCATAGAGGAAGCTTTAGCTGAACTATAATCTCCCTATAAATATATCCGGTAAGGAAGAAAGTTGCTAGTACATGATCAATTGTTTCATTTTATAACTTACATAAATGGCACCTTCTTGGACCATTTCGACTCCTCTTCTATAATACATCCCATATCAAAACCTTGTTTTTCATGGTAAGTCACATGAATAGTCTTGTCTTCAATGGGATTTCTACTTTTAGAGTGACTTCCACCACCATGCTAAATCATCATTTCTATCTTCCAACAAAGTCTTATACCCCAAATTTAGAGTGTACTCCTCCATATCTCCAATATTTGTCTAAATCAATTAGTAGGATTCCTCTCACAACTTGATATATCTATATTTAAGCCTCCCCACATATCCTTCCCACTAGTGTACCTCCTATCCCTAAATTCCTAACACTACCACTTCCTTACATCCCTATCTCTGATTTACAAATGATTCTAGGTTAGCTACTTGGGCAAGAATTCCAATCCCTTGAGATCTTATGATATGAATTACATTATTCGGTAGTTTATGCATAACACCACAACAAAACCAAAGATATAATCCTAATATTTTTCTTGAACCATCCTTTATTTTATAAGGAATTTAATCACCTATAATATAAAAATCTTGAATCATTGCCTTCCAATAGATTAAAACAATATTATTTTGCTTCACTAGGACCCTTATCCACTCCTCGATTATGAGTGGATTTAAATATTTTTCCTATATGATCTTATTCCATAAGACTACCTTTGATATTATATTCCAAACACACTTGGCTACCAAAGCCTTGCTAAATAGGAAGATGTTCTTAAGTCCCCATCCTTCATTGTCCTTAGGTTTAGCTAAGGATTTCCATTTAACCAGGGGAACCCCTTCCCTTTCTTTTTTCTTATCCATAAATAATTGTAGCTTAACTATTGAATTTTATCTAAAATTTCTTTTGGTATATGAGCCAAATATTATCAATATATTGGTGTTGCCTATAGCACAAACTTGATCAATATCAATATCCCCTTGAAGAGAGCCATTTGTTGCACCAAATATTAATTCTTTGTTCCACCTTTTTTATCAACCAATTCGAGTCTTGTATAGTTTAGTCATTGGGTTTCAAAAAGAATCCCAAAAATTTAAACACCTCTTATAGATCAATTTTTTTAAAGGGGAAATTTTGACCTATTAATATAGTCTAATCCTGATCCATATGATTAAAATATATGCTTTAATTTTGTGCATTAATTATACATACCTACTGTTAGGAAGAAAAGATCTAAAGATTGCTTTAAATTCTCTACAACTCAAACTATTCCATTTGTGAAAAGGAGAAAAACATCTATAAAAAGTAGATGGGTGACTTCCACTATTCTACCTATATTAATTCCTTTTTATAATCCTACCCTCTTGGCTTCTAAAATGCACCTACTTAATCCCTTAGTTACCATAGTAAATAATAGTAAACCTTGTTATATCCTCCTAGAAGCTTTGAAGAATTGAGAGACTAACCCATTAACCAAAAATACAAAGAATATAAGACCTTCCCCAAGAGACTCAAAAAAATACCCTAAAAGGATATCTAATAGGAGAGGGAAGAAAGTAGAGAGGGGAGGGCTATGGTCCCTCCCCTGCTCCCCCTCCCATGGCTCCTGGTTCCTGCCCAGTCCTTGGCTCAACCCAGGTCATCCCTCCCGGGGAGTGGTTGTTTGCGGATGATCTCCCGGGGGAGATCCTTCTCCACTATCCGTGCCCCTCCCGGCCGGCTAGGGTTTCCTTGGTTGTTTTTTCGGACTGGTGCTTCCCAGGGATCCTTGTTTGGTTGGGGATCCCTTCCCTTTTTCCCTCAGGCTTCCCCTTGGGGTTTTTTGCAGGTTATTCGCATGGATCTAGTCTCCTGCGTTTCTCGGTGCGATGGAGGTGACGGTTTAGGGTTTGGACAGCTTCCCCCTTTTTCTTGTGAATCCTCGACGAGCTCTATGCTTGGATGGGATTCTTGGTCCCTGTCGTTGGGATCCTCTTTTGTTTTCCCGGGCGGGTTCCTTGTGGTGCAACTCTCTCGGTCACTTCCCGATGGGCCGGATCCTCTCTCGTGATGGTCGTCGGTTTCTCGTAGGATGGCTCTCGCTGAACGGAATGTTTTCCGGTGGGCGGGATGGTTTCTCCACAGGGCGGGATCCGCCAAATTCGACAGTTTTCCCGCGAGGCGGGATCCTTTCTTTTCTGCTGGTTTCCCGGATGGCGGGATTTCCCTGTTGCTTCCTGCTAGGCGGGACTATTTGTGGTGGTTTTGACTGCTTCCCGTGAGGCGGGATTTTATTGTAACGGTTTTTCTTTTCTTCTCGCTCGGGCGGGATCTTCTCGATGGTGGTTTTTGGCTACTCCCCATCGGGCGGGATCTCCAAAACTACTTTCTTTCTTATTTGTCTGTTTCCCGCTGACAGGGATTGTTTCATGCTTACTGTTACCACCGGGCGGGATTTCTGTTTTGGTGTTCAGTTTCAAGGGATTGATGCCCTAGGCCCATTGCTTATGTAATCAGTTTTTTTTAGGGGTTACGATTTATGTAATAGGCTTATACATAAAGCCAGGAGGCATGATGCAAGGCTGATTTTGTACATAAGGTTTTGGGATCCTCTATAAAAACCCTTTTTTAATCTACTATAATAATTACCAAAAAAAAAATACAAAGAATATAACACAAACATTCGATAACCTAGTTTACTATCTATGCATAGAACCCAATATGAATAAGTATCATTCTTAAATATAGTCAATTTAATTTATCAAAAACTTTGGATATATCTAACTTTAACACCATTGCTAATAATTTCTTTTATTTTATGGTATGAATACTTTCTTCAGAAACACCAATTGCTTCATGAATCTATCCACCATGTAGGAACCCAAAGTGCTCTAAATATATAGAATAATAGAGGAATATTTTAATTATTGATGCAATTAATTTTCCTATAATTTTATACCCATAGTTACACAAAGAAATGCGTCTAAAATCATCAAAGCAAGAAGGATTGCCCTTTTTTTTGAAATAAGAGCAATGAAGATAGATTTGAAGATTGCATTTACCCTTCTTGTCCATATAGACTCCTACACAATCTTGAGTAGGTTAGACTCCAAAATATTATAGATCCCAAGAAAGAATTCCATAGTTTAGTCCTCAAGTCTTGGACTCTTATCTTTTTTGAAGGGGGTTAAAACATATGTGAGCTCCACCTTTGAGATTTTGTGAACCAAATCATCATTGGATTTCTCATCCATAAATCTAGCAAAGAGAGAATTTATTCAAATTATTTTAGGTATATTGACTTGACCATGATCCATGTATAGTTGACCAAAATACATTACTCTCATGTTTGCTATTCCTTTAAACAATAAGACTTTACTTCCATCTCAATAACATAGCTTCCAAATTGTATTTTATTGTTTTCTATGATTTATGAAGCTATGGAAAATTTAGTGTTCTCATCCCTTGAATTTTTATTTTTTCTTTCTTTTTGGTTCCCTTATATTTTCCTCCAATAGGTGTTGTAGGTCCTAAATCTTAAATTTCATAGTAGTTTCTTCTACTTGCTCCTTATTTAGCTTCAAATCCAATGTTTAAATTTTTTTTTTTTTTTGCTAAAAGCTTTACATCTATCCAACAAGAAAGAAAAAAAAAAATTCATCAAATCATTGAGCAAAGAGAGACCCCAAAGAAAGCTAAAAAGTAGTAGTTGGAGCAAGAGGTTCTAAGAACTGACACCCAAATCTAGGAATTTGATGCAACAACTCAAATATCAATGTTGGAAGTGAGAGGAAAAAGTATGTCTTCTATCTCTTCTCTCCTCCCAAAATTTCATCTACCATCTTCACGATATCTACTAGAGCAATCACTCCCATCATCTTTCCCTACCGGAAAGGATTCACCCCCCTATAGGTTGCCACTAAAAACAACTACCACCTTCCATGTATAGGAAGGGAAACCAACCCCAAAAAGTACACATATATATAAGCCCTTGTAAATACCATCATTTTATCACTTAACCCCCCCATCAATGATCTTCTCACCTTTTCAATCCACCTTTATTGTTCCCCTTGCTTTTGGACATCAACACCCAGAAGCATTTTTTGTAATACAAAATTTTGAAGCAAATACCCAAAAATAGGTAAAGCAACAAGAACCATAAGATGGGACAAATATGATGCCACTCATATATATGATGCAGTAGATACTATTATCAGAGAATGGGTCAAAATGGTTGTATACCCTAAAGTCAATAAGTCGATGATAAAAATGATAGTAGAGGATTATCACATCAAAATTCAAAAGTACAACATCTCCAAAATTCGTAAAATAGATACACTCAAGGCACTTTGTATTGAAACAAATACTTTTTTCCTCTAGAGCAATCAAATGGATGTAAAGCTTGTAGCCATAAAAAATAATCTTGAAAAATTAGAGTTGATGTTAAAGAAGAAGGAAGTAGAAAAAACTACTATGAAAATTAAGATTTAGGACCTAAAGCACCTATTGAACAAATCTCCAACTAAAGAGTAGTTACAGCAAAAGGATATTCAAATTCATAGTCTGGAGGAATAGTTACAACAAGAGAATACTTGAAGAGAAACTCCTCATAATCTAGTTGCTAAATCCAAGATAGTCTTGCAAGTTTGAGTTTCACCTCTATTGGCAAATATTATTTAAGATCCATTTCTATACATAATCTAGCATAAATGATTGTGTTTCCCTCTATTATGTCTCTAGAAACATGCAAATATCTTCCAAGAAAATTATTGATGATTTTCAATACTTGCTCACTCCAAAACTCTTTTGGAAGTCCATACAAACAAATCCAAACTAGGACAATAATAGATTCAACTAAGGGATTAAATCTCACTCTCTAGGGTTGAACAAATAATCTTGCCAGACCATGATTCCTCTTTTCTGATTCAAAATCCCTATTTTTATTGGTAAGTGAGGAAAAATTAATAATAAAATATCCATTACTAATAAACCACAAAGAATAATCACTAAGAGACTCCTAGTTTTGTTGAACCCACAAATGCAAAAAATTCAAGGTTGGATGAATACCCATGAATTTACAGATCAAATCATGATTGACTCTATATAGGATTGTTTCTTCTACTATCCTCTCCTCATTGACAATCTTTAGTCTTGATTCTGACTATGGAAAGCATCCATTGACTCTTTGAGATGTTGATCTTTTTCTAGCAGGTGGAAAGAGTACTTTTAGTGTAGTTTTTTGTGCTTTTTTCAGTCTTTGATGGATATTTTTCCTTCAACAAACAAAATTTGTCTATCTAGAAGACGATGTGGAGGCATCCCCATTAGGCCTTCCTAAGACAACAATATTGTCTTTGATTCTACAAAAACCATAAAGTACTGTGTCTACTATAAGATCTTGGATTCAATTTGATAATTTTATCTCATAATTTTAAATTTAAAAACTTATCCTTATTAAATTATGTTATAATATATAAATAACATTAAAAATATATACTAAATAACTAAAAAAGTGCAAAATAATACAAATCCTTTACTTATGAAAATAAAACAATAAAAAATATCTATTACAAAATCAATTTAAAATATTCACTTGTAAACAAGGTCAATAAATCAAGATGTGCATAATAAAAAGTCTTCACACAACAAGAGTCATAATATATTTAAATGCATGAAAATATAAAAGTACGTAAAAACCTATAAAAACACAAGAAAATGAAAAACACGTTAAGCAATGTAAAGTCTTCACCTACCAAATCAAAGATAGTAAAGACAATGCATACCTGAAGCAAAAGCCTTCACCTATAAAAAGGACAAGGGTGGAAGGAATCAGAAGTATTTTTATTTATTTTTTATATTAAAAAATAATTATTATCGAGAGGCCCAGGTTCAAATCTCTCCCCTTGGGTTTACCTGCACATGATGATCTTTTCGAACGCCTTTAGCTAATCGATAACGTAGAACGCCTTGGCATCGATCGACATTTTGGAAGGGAAATCAAAGAAGCGCTTGATTATGTTTACAGGTTTGTTTGTGTGTACCCTTAAATATCTTTAAATATGTCATAATGTAATTCAAGAGATTGGTTGTGATAATTTTATTAAGAATTATTGTGTTTGTATGTTCATCAAATCAAATCTAATTGGAGTGGCAGGCATTGGAACGAGAAAGGTATTGGATGTGGTACAGACAGTATTTGTACCGATCTCAACACCACCGCGTTGGGACTTCGAATTCTTCGACTGCACAGATATAGCGTTTCTGCAGGTCTCCACATCGATTAAATCGATCGAATTAAAAAGCAATTTAATTGATTTGCATTAGTGTATTTACTGGTAATGCTGCTATTGCTAGTTACTATAATATGATAGCAGATGTGTTGGAGCACTTCAAAGGGAAGGATGGGCACTTCTACGAATGACTCGGAGGCGGTGATAAAAAGCTTCCTATATATATATAGAGCTTCGCTCATTGCATTTCCCGGGGAGAAAGTTCTGGACGACGCCAAAGCCTCCGCAACCACCTATTTAAAAGAAGCTCTTCAAAAAATTGAGAGATCAAGCCTTTCACGAGAGGTTGTGAGAAATTTTACTTCTGCACTACTGATCTGCATGTCAAAGTGTGTGGGTACTATCCTTTTTCCTAAATAAATTTTCAGTAATTGTACTTTTTGTTAAACAGATAGAAATCAATTTGGAGTATGATTGGCACGCAACCCTGGCGAGACTGGACGCCAGAAACTATATTGATATATACAGAGAAGACAATTCATGGGGAGACAATATAATAACAAATAAGTAATCCCTCTACCCTTATAGTGTAGTTTACTTCGTTATACTAAGAAATGGGGCAGAAAAAAAGTTGCAAATTTTCATTTAATGCAATTGTGTGTTTGCAGGAGGATGTCGCTTATAAGTAATAAAAAGCTGTTAGAGTTGGCAATATTGGACTTCAACAGGATACAGGCGTTGCAACAGCAAGAGCTTAAGGCTATCTCAAGGTGGTGACATACTATTGAAAAAGTGAGTAGTGCTGTTCGTGTGGGATCCTTGCAACCCTTATTAATATTGGATGGCTCTCTTTCTCACAACATCCTCCCAAAAGTTGATTATCCCTCAAGGTTTCATGAACTTCAATGCTTATGCTTCAGATTAAGAGGCGACACGAGAACCTTCAAGGTATACTACTTCGAGTGTTGAGTTAGGCCTGTATTCTTAAAATATATATATTTTTTAATTTTATATCTATCTTTTATTCTTTATCAAGACGGAAGCTGCCCGCGGAGAAATAGCCTCAGCCATAGGGTGTTATATGAGAGATCATCCGGGATCTACGGAGACAGACGCTTTGAATTCTGTTACGGCTTTAATGAGAGAACGGTTCAAAGAATTAGATTGGGAATACCTGAAACCTGATAATGTTCCAGCTATAAGTAAGGATTATGCCTACGCCATGACCAGAGGTGTTCTTCTTTTTTACAAAGAAAGAGATGGGTTCAGCATTTCCACACAAGACATGAAGAATCATGTCACCAAACTACTTATACAACCTGTCTAAATGTAATGTTTAGGGTTAAGCTCTTATCGAGTGCATGTAATGTTTTCTTTTTATTTGTGAGATGTAATGTTTTCTTTTTATTTGTGAGGTGTGAGGTATGTAGATGGCATATGAACGCACAAAAAATGTTGTTAAATATGTTTGTAATGTGTTTCCTAAGGGACAGTGCAACGGTTAGTTTTGGAAGGTTCAAACTGCATTTTGGGTGAGTGTGTGAGGGGGTGGGTGTGTGTTAAATTTCTTATTGATAAGCATAGCTCTCCGCTTTACGAAGGGTTATGGTTGAAGGAGACTGCTGGGCCCTTGTGTTGGTTGTAGGGTTTCTTACACTAACCAAACCTATGTATGTTTGTAATGTGTGAAAACCTTGCACAACTAATGTAAGAGTTTTTTTTAGAAATAAAAAATATTTATTTAATATATATAAAATGAGACTAGAAAATAAAAAGATATTTGAGAATTTGAAAATTAATTGTTGGCTTTTAAAAAATTATGATTATTAAATGAGTTTAACTTGAAAATAAAAAGTTATAAGTACAAATTAGTTATATGCAATGGTTTAATACTCTAGTTGAACTATCAAGAGTTATTTGTATTAACGAGAAAAAAGAATAATGTTATAGATTATGTCGTTACTTTTAGTCCATTTGTCAATTTATAAGAGGAATTCAACATTGTAATGGAAAACCTATTCTAAACACAAAATAGTTACTTTTACAATTTGAATTAGTTGTTTCCACCTATAGTATAGTATTTATTTGTAATTAAATAATTATTATAACCACTTTCATATAGGATTTTTAAAATATCCCCTTGATATATTTAATTATTTAAATATTGTATCATTAATTATTTATATACAAAGTTTTCAATTGTTGATCTTTGCAATACCTTACTGGAACTTGTATCATCATTCATTGCCTAATATGATCAAGCAAGTAGTTAGTGTCTTCATACACTGCAAAGAGAGTTGTAGTTGACGGTTCTTCAGTCTTTTGAAAATGTCTATTAGGTTAAGTCTTTATGGTTTCTTTGATATTCATGTCTTCTTTGCCATGATCACTTTTAGCATATCTTTTTTTCTTTGTCCTCCTTATCTTGCGATTCTGCATTGATACTTGTGGAACTTTTGTTTCATAAGAAGTTAGTCTATCGTCACAATAATATTGATTCATATTGCTAGTTTGCTTCATGTATTGAGTGAGTACAAACATAATTAATTATAGGTAAATCATCAACATTCCTCGAATGTAAATATAACTATTTTTGTGAATTCCACCATGACTTGAAGAACTTTTCATTAAGATAACCATTAATGCTTCAAAGCATGAAAACCAATTAATACTTCAGAGCTACCATGCCTTGAATTATTTTAAAGCTCCAATGAAAGAATGGTTCAAATAATTAGATCGAGAATACCTGAAACCTGACAATGTTCCATCTATAAGGAATATGCCTACGCCATCACCATAGGTGCTCATCTTTTTTACAAAGAAAGAGATGGTTTCAACATTTCCACACAAGACATAAATAATCATGTCACCAAAGTACTTATGTAACCTGTCAATATATAATTTTTAGGTTTAAGCTCTTATATGGTGCATGTAATGTTTTCTTTTTCTTTGTGAGCTTAGGTATGTAGATGACATATGAACGCATACAAAATGTTGTTAAATATGTTTGTAATGTGTGAAAATTGTGCACAATTAATGTAAGTTTTTTTTAAGAAATAAAAAATAATTAAAAATATATATAATGATATTAAAAAATTAAAATATTTTTGAAAATTTAAAAATTATTTGTTAGTTTTACAAAAAAAAAATTATGATTATTAAATAAGTTTACTTGAAAATAAAATTTTTATAAGTACATATTAATTATATGTAACGGTTTAATATTCTAGTTGAACTGTAAGAATTATTTGTATTCATGAGAAAAAGGAATAATGTTATAGATTATGTCCTTACTTTTAGTCCATTTTTCAATTTAAAAGACCAATTCAATATTATAATGGAAAACCGTTCTAAATAATGTTATAGATTATATATTTTTTAATCTTATATCTATCTTTTATTCTTTATCAAGACGGAAGCTGCCCGCCGAGAAATAGCCTCAGCCATAGGGTGTTATATGAGAGATCATCCGGGATCTACGGAGACAGACGCTTTGAATTCTGTTACAGCTCTAATGAGAGAGCGGTTCAAAGAATTAGATTGGGAATACCTGAAACCTGACAATGTTCCAGCTATAAGTAAGGATTATGCCTACGCCATCACCAGAGGTGCTCATCTTTTTTACAAAGAAAGAGATGGGTTCAGCATTTCCACACAAGACATAAAGAATCATGTCACCAAACTACTTATACAACCTGTCGAAATGTAATGTTTAGGGTTAAGCTCTTATCCAGTGCATGTAATTTTTTCTTTTTTATTTGTGAGGTTTGGTATGTAGATGGCATAAGAACGCACAAAAAAATGCTGTTAAATATGTTTGTAATGTGTTTCTTAAGGGACAGTGCAACTGTTTGTTTTGGAAGGTTTAAGGTTCAAACCGCATTTTGGGTGAGTGTATGAGGGGGTGGGTGTGTGTTAAATTTCATATTGATAAGCATAGCTCTCCGCTTTACGAAGGGTCATGGTTGAAGGAGACTGTTGGGCCCTTGTGTTGGTTGTAGGGTTTCTCGCACTAACCAAACCTATGTATGTTTGTAATGTGTGAAAACAATGCACAACTAATGTAAGAGTCTTTTTTTTTTAGAAATAAAAAATATTAATTTAATATATATAAAATGAGACTAGAAAATAAAAAGATATAGAATTTAAAAATTAATTGTTGGCTTTTAAAAAATTATGATTAGTAAATGAGTTTAACTTGAAAATAAAAAGTTATAAGTACAAATTAGTTATATGCAATGGTTTAATATTCTAGTTGAACTATCAAGAGTTATTTGTATTAATGAGAAAAAAGAATAATGTTATAGATTATGTTGTTACTTTTAGTCCATTTGTCAATTTATAAGACGAATTCAACATTGTAATGGAAAACTTATTCTAAACACAAAATAGTTACTTTTACAATTTGAATTAGTTGTTTCCACCTATAGTATAGTATTTATTTGTAATTAAATAATTGTTATAACCAATTTCATATGGGATTTTTAAAATATCCCCTTGATATATTTAATTATTTAAATATTGTGTCATTAATTATTTATATACAGAGTTTTCAATTTTTGATCTCTACAATACCTTACTAGAACTTGTATCATCATTCATTGCTTAATATGATCAAGCAAGTAGTTAGTGTCTTCATACGATGCAAAGAGAGTTGTAGTTGACGGTTCTTCAGTCTTTTGAAAATTCATATTTGGTTAAGTCTTTATGGTTTCTTTGCTATTCATGTCTTCTTTTGCCATGTTTCTTTTTCCTCCTTATCCTGGGATTCTGCATTGATACTTGTGGAACTTCTGTTTCATAAGAAGTTAGTCTATCGTCACAATAATATTGATTCATATTGCTAGTTTTCTTCATGTATTGAGTGAGTACAAACATAATTAATGACAGGTAAATCATCAACATTCCTCGAATGTAAATAAGTGAGTACAAACATAATTAATGAGAGAACGGTTCAAAGAATTAGATTGGGAATACCTAAAACCTGACAATGTTCCAGCTATAAGTAAGGATTATGCCTATGCCATGACCAGAGGTGTTCTTCTTTTTTACAAAGAAAGAGATGGGTTCAACATTTCCACACAAGACATGAAGAATCATGTCACCAAACTACTTATACAACCTGTCAAAATGTAATGTTTAGGGTTAAGCTCTTATCCAGTGCAATTGTTAGGTTTTTGGTTCTTCTTTGGAAGTTTCAAGGTTCAAACCTCACTATGGGTGAGTGTGTGACGGGATGGGTATGTGTTAAATTCCCTATTGATAACGGGGAGTCATGGTTAGGAGGAGGTGGTCTTTCTCACACTAATCATGTATGTTTATAATGTGTGAAAACCGTGCACACCTAATGTAAGAGTCTTTTTTAGAAATAAATAATAATATCTTTACACTATTGTTTTAATATGATTAAAGATACTTGCATCTAAACCATAAAATTGTTACTTTGATAAATTAAAATAGACATTTTTAGCTATAATTAAGCATTTATTTGTAATTTATTAACTAATATGAACTCTTTCATGCAAGATTTTAAAAAGACCTTCATGATATATTTAATTATTCAAATAGTGTGTCATTAATAATTCAAATACTATGTCTTTAATTGATGATCTTTACAACACCTTTACAACAATTATTTTTAATATGGTTAAAGGTATTTGCATTCAATATCACTTAATCTAAATTATTACAACATCAATACTTATAATAATATTTGTTATAAATGACCTTAAAGAACATTTGACTTGTCACAAACAAAAAAATGCAAAGATAATTTAAAATATTTTTAAAAAAACAGTGAGAACAAAATAAGTCTTACAAATATTAACAAGAGCAAATCCTTTATAATCTTAAGAGGTTTTGGAATAATTGTTCACTTTGACCTTAATGTATAGAATTATCTTACTCCTTTAATAAATACTTAGATTAGGAATACTCGAATCTATAAGTAAGTATTATTCAAGGATGTCAATTGCATTATCGGTGATGTGACCCAGGTTCAATCCCCATGGTGGATGTGTATAAGAAGTATTACTTAAAAAAGAGAGTAATTATTATGCATATACCATCATCAAAGGTTTCCATCTTCCTCCTTAAAAAATAAGGGGAATTCAGATTTATTAATGTGATTAATTTTTTCATAATTGAACAATCTTATTTTAAAAATCCAATATAAGTTTTATTGTCCTGTGGATTTATAGTGGCAATAGCACCAAATAGATATACTAAGTGCATAGAAAATATTCTAAATTTTAAGTTCCAATTATAATAATATTATGATCGTAGAAAGGTAGAGTTTCGTTGACCATCCTTATTGGGCATAGGTATTTAGACATGAATACCTTTCAACCACGTTATGTAACAGGGACCTGAAATATAAATAAGTTTTTAGAAAAAAATGATTTTTTTTATCCTTATCTTTAGAAGGATAAATCATCCATGTTTGACTCTTTCAATGATCCGTGTGGCATTGACTAAGTTGGTGGTATACGTGGCATTTCTACTATACAAATTAGCAACAGATTTTTATAGATTATTTTCGTAGCACCTTTCCGTAGATGCTTTCTATAGGTGATATTTATAACTATTTTTTTGTTGTAATCTCCTACAGTTGCTTCAAATGCATTCGACTATATCATTCTTCATTGATTACCTACAACATCCATTGCTAAAAGCACAACATTCGCATGAAAATTCATGTAATATTGCAATCATTTATCATATAATACTCCACAAATCATATTTACCCATAAATCATATGACATACATATTATTGATAATATATATAAATCATGTATATTTGTAACCAAGATGCAGAAATAAATTACATATGACAATCGCATTTCAGCGCTTATTACTTTCCCCCAAACCAAACATAATGCATATCCTCATTCACAAAATCGATACTAAAATTATAAAAAAATGTACATAAAATATAAATCTACAGTTTTTGTGTCAATATATATTAAAAATATAATTTTGGGATGAAACCTAGGTAGGACCAGGGTGGTCTTTTGTCCTATATTTCTCGTGCTTGGTCTTTCTAATTTGTGCGTTAGTTTTGTCAGGACTTGGTGGTTTCTCGGTAGCCACAGTTCCTAGGTATGTTACACACTCTTTTTTATCCTCTAAATTTGTTGTGTTCGGTTAACTTGATGATTGTGTTAATTACCTTATCAACCTCTATTGGTATCTTTATCTCCATGCTTGGGACCGTATTTTATGTGCCACAAGTAGGAGGAGTGGTATACCTCTAGAATCTAAAATCTAATAAGGCATGTGAGTTGTCCTCTGTGGAGACCTTGGTCAAGGCAAAATGCTTACAAAAATTAATTAATGGACAGCCTCATTTTCTTCCCTCCATTGATCTTTTGTTGGGCGAGGTACTGAATATCAATGGTTGAGAAACTTAATTTATTGAACCACCTTTCCTTTGACTTTTATAGCTATCTATCTCAGGAGGTCATTCTGGGTGGAGATGGCCTTCTCCACCAATGTTGCATGCTTCACAAACTCCTTGTAAAAACTATCCAGTCATAACTGCAACAATATTTACTAGATACAGATATGGTCCAAGGCTTTGATAGAATCATACTGAGGTATTGAGCTCAACCATAGACTAAATGTTTTCTCCCTATGCTTTTCTGGGTTTTACTTCTCAAATATTTTCCCCCTATGCAGTGGGAAGCTCACTAGATTCTTACATGCAAGAAGCTGAGTGGATTGCTGCTGGTTACATGCCAACTTTTGATGAATATTTAGAGAACGCCAAAGTGAGTAGTGTCGTTCGTGTGGGATCCTTGAAACCCTTATTAATATTGGATGACTCTCTTTCTGACAACATCCTCCCAAAAGTTGATTATCCCTCAAGGTTTCATGAACTTCAATGCTTATGCTTCAGATTAAGAGGTGACACGATAACCTTCAAGGTATACTACTTCGAGTGTTGAGTTAGGCATGTATTCTTAAAAAAATATATATTTTTTAATCTTATATCTATCTTTTATTCTATATCAATACGGAAGCTGCCCGCGGAGAAATAGCCTCAGCCATAGGGTGTTATATGAGAGATCATCCGGGATCTACGGAGACAGACGCTTTGAATTCTGTTACAACTTTAATGAGAGAGCGGTTCAAAGAATTAGATTGGGAATACCTGAAATCTGACAATGTTCCAGCTATAAGTAAGGATTATGTCTACGCCATGACCAGAGGTGTTCTTCTTTTTTACAAAGAAAGAGATGGGTTCAGCATTTCCACACAAGACATGAAGAATCATGTCACCAAACTACTTATACAACCTGTCTAAATGTAATGTTTAGGGTTAAGCTCTTATCTAGTGCATGTAATGTTTTCTTTTTTATTTGTGAGGTGTGAGGTATGTAGATGGCATGTGAACTGTTGTTAAATATCTTTCTAATATTTTTTTAAGGGTACGGTGCAACGGTTAGGATTTTGGTTTTTCTGTTCAAGGTTCAAACTGCATTGTGGCTGAGTGTGTGTGGGGGGTGGGTGTGTGTTAAATTCCCTATTGATAAGCATAGCTTTAAGCTTTACGAGGAATCATGGTTAGGAGGAGGTGGTATTTCTCACACTAACCATATATGTTTGTAATGTGTGAAAACCACTCACACCTAATGTAAGAGTATTTATTTAGAAATAAATAATAATATCTTTACATTATTGTTTTAATATGATTAAAGATACTTGCATCTAAACCATAAAATTGTTACTTTGAAAAATTAGAATAATTGTTTTTATCTATAATCAAGCATTTATTTGTAATTTATTAATTAATATGAACTCTTTCATGCAAGATTTTAAAAAGACCTTCACGATATATTTAATTATTCAAATAGTGTGTCATTAATAATTCAAATACTATGTCTTTAATTGATGATCTCTACAACACCTTTACGACTATTATTTTGAATATGGTTAAAGGTATTTGCATTCAATATCACTTAATTTAAATTATTACAACATTAATACTTATAATAATCTTCATTATGGTAAAGAACATTTGACTTGTCACAAACAAAAAAATGCAAAGAAAAAAATGCAAAGAAGATAATTTAAAATATATTTATAAAAAAATAATGATAGCAAAAGAAGTTTTATAAATATTAACAAGGTCAAATCCTTTATAATCTTAGGAGGTTTTGGAATAATTGTTCACTTTGCTCTTAATGTATAGAATTATCTTACTCCTCTAATAAAGACTTAGATTAGGAATACTTGAATTCTATAAGTAAGGATTATGAATATACCATCATCAAAGGTTTCCATATTCCTCTATAAAAAATGAGGGGAATTCACATTTCTTACACAAGACATAAAAATCATACCACAAAATTACTTAAGCCAGAGTCAATAATGTAGTTTGTAGTGATTAATCGATGACCCATAATTTCTTGTTGTTTGATACATTAGGAGCCAACTAGACAAATAAGCAGTGTTTTTGGAAACATTAGTGTAATGAGTCACAATCAGAGATACCAACAAATAGTTCATACACAATGATTGGGATAGGGTCATGCTAAACATTCTAGAGACATAGAAATTTGTGATTGTGGCACAGTTATCTTATATTGATTATTGTTAGATTTTCAGGATATATGCAGTGGGAGAGATCTATCACTGGTACTAATAAGATGCAAAACATATGAAAGAAAGTAATTATATAATATAACTGAAATATACTATAAATAGAAAGTGGTGAAAATACAATGTAGTATGGAGGTGATGGTCACTCCATTAATATAAGCTAAAGGACTACATTGTACTCCATTCAGGAGTTCTACCACTATCTACTACACTCTACTATAATGCACTTGATTTGCTTGATATGTTCTTGATATTTCACTATGAGATCCTTCATATAAGAAGAGAGATTCTTTGGCCAACACTCTACCTAGCCATACAAGGGGATACCTTGCACATTATAACTTGCACATTGATACTTGTGCATTTATTACATTTCTTGAAGTAAGTAGCTAACTTCCCTTTCTAGCCTTTGATATTTAATGTTTCTAAATTCCAATATTCTACTTTGGTGCAGTATTCCTTATAACTCCCTAATTTGGAATATTAGAAAACAATAATATTTGAAATAATAGGGCTTTAATTTCCCAGTTGAAACCCTTATACCTCCTACTTTATTATTTGTAAATATAAATATTCTTTAAATATACTTGCTTAATATATTACTAATGCTAAATGGATGATTGCAATAGTAAATATATTGTACCTTTATAACTCTAATAAAACTTTAGTTTATAGAAAGCAATAAATAATATGATATTTTACCTTAATAACCCTTATGGATTATCTTGCCTTGATATTGTGACATGGCAGATTTGAAACCTTGTGGAATATGGTGCTCGTGGGAATTCAATTCCTTCTTTGATCAATGTTGGTTTCTCCCTTGAGTATTACTTCTCTTCTTCATAAATAATGCTGATATTCTCCTTGAGGAATGCTTGGTCTATGATGAATATCCTCTATAAATGGGGTGCTGGTATTGTTGATCTATGACAACTTCTTAAATGTAGACTTACACCTTTGAATGGTGCACAGGAATCCTTCCTATGAACGTGCTTCACACCATTCAATGCTTGACTTTCTTTGACCTCGTTCGATGCTATTTATCCAAAATGGGTGCCTTAAATAGGATTTTTTCCTTGCAAATTGTGGATAAGTGTCACTTGACTAATATTGAGTAGGTGTTGATATTCCAATGTACCTTTATGCAATTATGAGTTTGGTGGTAACCTTCCTAAGATTTGTAACTCCTTTTTAGGTGAGATTTGGATTATTCATGAATTTTTGGGTGCTTAGAACTCTTGTGCCAAGTGGCACTCAAGGATTTTACATGTAAACCTTTCTTCTAATGCTCTAAGTAAGAGCGTTGTAACCCTATCTTTACCTATATCTTTGTATTGTACATTGGCTTGCTATATTTCTTGGAATGTAAGTGTTTTCTCTTATCCTTTTGCATGATGTCTTGATGAGGATAATGGGTGGCTCCATCTATAATGCTTCAAGGTTCTATGGTGCTCCTAATGGTGGTCCTATGCAAGCTTTTTGTGCTCCTTTGTGGTGGTCATTCTCTCCAATTAATGGCCTTGGGTATAACACCTTTCCCTTATACCTTGATGTTGTTTTTATATCTTTTGTAACATTCCCTTGTGCTTAGCTTGATAGTGTTATTACCATGGATACTCTCCTTCTGTATATTGTCATTTCTCTCTGTAGACTCAGATGATAATAGCCTCTTGTAAAGGCTTCAATATTGCAAGTGAAATGCTTACTTCTAGGGCTGGATTATACATGGAGAAATGGTATTTTTAAACATCTTGATTTTAAGAAGTGCAATATCTTTAGTGGCTCTTTCCTCTTGCTTGAAATCTACCCTAAAACCTGTTGAGATAAAGGTTGTGTTATTTCCTACAAAGAGAGATACTTTTGTCCTTTTTTTAAGGAACAAAAGAGGTGCTTTATAATAATTAGATTTACACCAATATGATTAACCTTCTTTTTTTAAATCCTTTTTTATTTTTATGAGGCAACTCCTTGCCTTCACTAATCCTCTTCCTTGGATAATTTAATAAGTGCTAATCCAAGCTAATAAGATACTCTTAATATGTTGGTTTTAAAGTAAGAATTTTTGCACTTTATTAAAACATGTTGAGATAAAACATGTTGAGATAAAGGTTGTGTTATTTCCTGCAAAGAGAGATACTTTTGTCCTTTTTTAAAGGAACAAAAGATGTGATTTATAATAATTAGATTTGCACCAATATGATAAACCCTTTTTTTTAAATCCTTTTTTATTTTTATGAGGCAACTCCTTGCCTTCACTAATCCTCTTCCTTGGATAATTTAATAAGTGCTAATCCAAGCTAATAAGATACTCTTAATATGTTTGTTTTAAAGTAATATTTTTTGCACTTTATTCCTTGAATCTTGAGACTCACCAA
Organism: Wollemia nobilis; assembly: GCA_028583015.1. NCBI lineage: Eukaryota > Viridiplantae > Streptophyta > Pinopsida > Araucariales > Araucariaceae > Wollemia > Wollemia nobilis. The sequence goes on along the minus strand of JAQPPZ010013020.1, from coordinate 405,282 downwards.
GTCTAAATTTGAGGCTTCCTTAAAGTAATTTAATGGTGGATTCCTTTTGCACTTTTTGACTTGTATTGGTGGCTTCTTTTGGCCACAAAATGCTCTAGATTTTGTGCTATTTTTGTGCCTTTAACAATCAACACACAAACTAATTTTTTGAGATTAAATATTTAAAGATCAACTAGTATAGTGCTAATGGATTAATAATGCACTTTAATGGTAAAAATAGTCTCACCTTATTGCTCTTGTAAATAAACTCTCAAAATAATTCCACATGCACTTAATAATATTTGTAAATTTTAAGAGTAATCTATAAAGAACCCTTAATAAATAATCTGCTACAATCAATATTTTAGGATGCAATCTTCTTATTTTCTAGATAGATAATAGGTAGGTGATAATTTTCTTTCTTTCAAAAAATATCCAACTCCTATTTAATTTGCAAATATATCTTAAAATGAATTCTTATTTTTGTACTTTCTTGAAGACTATAATATAAGCCCTTATCCTTGCAACTTTAATATAAATATGGTGCTTAATGGAATTTGATAATGAACCCTAATTTGAAGTTCAACTAATTACATCCAAGTTGCTTACCCTTAATGCCTTCTATAGATGATGTAGATCTTGGTGTTTTAATTCACCAAGTTATTGCCTTGTAGTGAATGAATCCGTAGCTTCTTGTTGGTTGTCCAAAATAGCTTCTTGCTTCACTAAACTGTTGTCTTTAAGCCTAGGGTTTTTTGGCTTGATCCTTCCAATGATCTTTGATCTTCTATAGTAGGTTCATAAATCCCTTGATTTTTAAATGTGTCTTCTTGCTTTGAGAGGTAATCTCCAAATATCTTGGATTTGGTAGGCTTATTTTATTTAAATATTCCTTCAATCTTCTTATTGAATTCTGAATTCAAACAAGATCTTCTTCTTCTTATCAATATTCTAAATGTCTTGAGGTCTTCATTGGATTCTTCTTCTAGATTTGGTACCCTTTTCCAAATTCGTCTTCTCTTGCACTTGTTGTCGAATGGCAATAATTATCCCAAGTCCTTCACTATCAGGATATTCTCCTTGGGCTTGTTAGATTTTGATGTAATGAGCACTAGGAGATAGCAATCACAAGATGCAGAATAATATGAAAGAAAGTAAATCTGCTAGATGACTGAAATATGTTGTAAATAGAAATCATATAAAATAATACAATGTAGCTATGGAGGAAATGAACACTCCATTAATAAAGCTACTGAACTACATTGCACCCATCACCAATGGATGGTGATGTACACAAAATTGTACTATGCTCTAAGCTACACTATCTGACTATGTCCCCCGACTCTCTATATCTATCTAACAATGAGGTCTTTCTTATATAGGAAGATAGGTTCCTTGGCCAACACTCTACCTAGTTGTGCAAGGGACAACTTGCACATATACAACTTGCACATTGACACTTGTGCATTTATTACATTGCATGAAGTAACTAGATAACTTCCCCCTAAAGTAATCTAATGTCCTAAGTATGTACCTTGGAAGATACATTTACATAACCCAAATGATGGAATAAACTCTATTTCTAACACCCCTTGTATTACATTATTTGGGTATTGAAGACTTTTAGTCTTCAATATGGATCTTCTTCTTCATCTTGATCTTTGTACTCTTCCTCTGCATTCTTTGTAACCTGTTCAAGCAAATAATTAGTGTCTCTATAATATGTAGCATTTGTTGATAGAGCTTTCACCTCATAGGCATTTGTGGGTTCTTCCAGTTCTTCAATTTCTTCTATCCTCTGAACCAGGTGTCCCTTCTGATTTCTCTTCTGATATTCCAGTTGAGGATAATTGGTTGGTCACTGAAATTGCTATTGATGAGGGTTCCTTTGATATTGTCGAGTTTGAAATTGATTCCCATTATTCATCTGATTTCCTTGCTTTCAATTTTTGGGATTGTATCTACAATAGCTGGTACTATGACCTTTCTTTCTGCATATCTGACAATACCATGTTTTTCATCCTCTTGCTGAAGAAGCAATATTTCCCTGTGGATTATCTTTTGATGCCAATGCAATGTTAGTCATCTCATCTTTCACAGTATTTTCTACTTCATATTCTTGAAGTATATTGACTAGATCATCAAAAGAAGTATCTTTGCTTAAAACCTGTAAAGATGTGACCAAATGTTTATAGTTGTCTGGAAGTGCTCTCATGGTTACTTGAGTGAGAAGTTCATCCTTAACTGATTCTCCTAAGGTCAATAATTTCCCTTTAATATCTGCTACCTTCCTTAGGAATAGTTCTATGCTTTCTCCACTATTCATCTTTAATGAGTGAAGTTGAGTTTGGAGATGAAGGATAGTCACCTTATTCTTTCCTTCAAAAAATTTCTCTAGGCTTGTCCATGCATCTGAAGATGTTTTGGCTGAACTGATATATGGTTGAATCTCATCAGTGATAGCAAAAGTTATTATCATTAAAGCCTTTGAATCATTTTCTTCAAACTTTAGGATTTCAGTTTCACCTGTGGTAGGTCTCTGTGTTTTCCCTTTGACAATATCCCAAAGTTTTTCATATACTAAGATTGCTTTCACTTTATTTTTCCAAGAGAAATAATTTGGACCCTTGAGTAGTTGAGATTCTGCTAGGAAGAATTTGTTTGATGCCATTTGAATTTCCCTAATATCAATTCTTAGATTTTGTGGACTTCCTTATGTCTCCCTAGATATTTTGGAGTATGATATAGTGCTTTTGTAAAAATATAGTTCAATTTTGGTTGATTTTGTACAAATTTTGTAAAGATCAAAAATCAACTTCTTAACACCTTATTACTCCTATTGAACTAAGCACTTTTCAATTTTTGAAGAGGTTTTAATGTTGGATTTCTTTTGTCCCTTTTTAGAATTTTTGAGACAAGAAAATTATAATTTTCCAACCTTAGTAAAAAACCTAATAACCTCTTTTTATATCCCTTGGATTGTTTCTAATTTCCAATAAATTAATTTGATGTAGTAACCCTTGTGGCTCCCAAATTTGGAAAATTAGAAAATTAATAATATTTGCAAAAATGTTAAAGAATTTAATCCAAGTAGAATTCCTTATTTCTCCTAGGTTAAATTGCAAATATTAATTCAATTTGATAAGTTATCCCTTATAGATTTTGCTTTCAAAATCTAAGATTTAACCTTAGCTTATAACCCTTATATCTCCAAACATGAAAGCAATAATAAAATGGGATTAAACCTTACCTTTGGATGCTAAATCTCCTCACTGTTCAATGCTTTCTTTGGCTAGATATAACAACAATATTAAGGTCACCTTTGGTACTAGAATCAATGGAGATGCCTTGGAATTGCTTGTCTTCAATGCTAGAATATAGGCACTATAAAAATAGGAAGGTTTGACCTTCAAGACCAGGAGCCTTTAATGCTCCTTCTTCCTTCCTTCCACGTTGTGCTTTGGATGGCTTTGACTATGCTTTATTGTGTGTTGAAATTTGGACTTCAAGTACCTTTTATGGATGAATAATCATGGGCTTTGTGACACGTGTCACACCCATTACAAATGAGTGCTCCTCTCCTTCTTTAATGTACCAATTTCTTGTTCAATGCTTCTTGGTCATTCTGTAATGTATGGGCACTCATGTGGGCACTTGTGTGAAGCTTGTGGAGGATAACAAGTGTCACCACTTCCTTGATATTCCCTGTAACTCCTGTGTGAGGTTTCTTGAGCATTGAGAGATGAAATGGTACCTTAGAAAGTTTATGCCAAGTGGCATTCAAACTCTCTACATGAAGTCCTTCCCTGTAATGTCTTCCAAGGAGAATATTATAACTCCTCAAATCCTTTCGTATGCCATTCCTTTGCTTTGCTATGTTTCTTGGGCAGCAAGCAAACTTTTCTTTTGTAGGTGGATTGATGATGCGCTATGGAGCTTTGAATGCCGATTTTGGTGCTTCCTTTGGTGGATGATCTTCTCCAAGTTAAATACCTTGAATGTAGCACCTTTGCTCCTTGTCTTCTATACCTCCAATGTGTTGATTCCTATGTAGATTTTTGATACCTTTTCTTAGTAGATGTGCACTCTTTTTTCTATGTAAATGTAGCTTGATGATAGCCTTATGTGGGCTTTGATTTTACAGGTTCGTCCATCCAAGATGAGCCCTTTGAGTGGCTCCTTTTTCTTGGGAAGAAGAGTGTTGATGTTCGACCTTCCTTGGATGATTTACCCTATAGTTATTGTGCCTTTTGAGGCACTTTCAAATCTACTCTTTTGCTTTAAAAACCATATTAGAGTAGTGCAATAAAATGTACCATAAATTGTATATAAGGCTTCTTTAATGTACCTTATTTTGCACTCTTTTTCCAGATCTGAAATTCTGGTTTTGTGGCAGATTTTTCCTGCAATATAAGGGTTTTGAGGTTGTCTTTTATGAGTAGACACCTTCCCCTTTTTTCTTGGACACTTTGATAACAAATCCAAGCTTAGATAACAGTAGATAGAAGCTCTTTAATTGATGCAATTTTTCTGCACTTTCTTTCCTTGCATCTAACCTTGTAATGCTTTGGATTTGAGACTCACCAAGTCTCAATATTTGAAGCTTCTATTTCTATTTTTGGTTAGTTGTGTTCTTCTCCAGATTTTGGAGGATTCTAACCTATTTTGGTGGCTTCACTTGGCCACTATGTGTTGCAGATTTTTGTGCTTTAATAGTGTCTTTAGACACTTGATACATATCAGATTTTGTGCCCTTCAAAAACACAAAACTAATTTCTTTTGAGAGTAGTATAATAGTGCAAATAAATCTAATAGACTTTATTTTTAATGCACTAACAATTTCACCTTATCACTCCAATCAACTCTCAAGATAATGCACTTAATCAAATTTACTGCAACTAATCAAGAATAATCTGAAATGAACCTTCAATAATTATTCTACAATTTCACTACAATTTAGTATTGTAGGACTTAGTCTTCTTTTTCTTTTTCCAAAGTAGATGATAGGTAGTTGATAGAAGCAATTCTAAAATCTAATCAACTCCTAATTAATGTGCAAATGAACCTTAAAAAGAACCTTTTTTCTTTTGCACTTTTGAAGACTGTAATCCAATTTTCTTCTTGCAACTTTAATCCAAATTCAGGTGCTCTAACAAATCTGATAAGTAATCCAATTAATGAATCTACTTGCACCAAAATTTGCTTACCTTTTGAAAGTTTTTGTAGCTCTTTTTCTACTTTTGTAGAGGATGTAGATCTTGGTGTCTAGGATCACCAAGTTGCTGCTTCAAGTAGGATCTTGCAGCTCTTTGTAGACTATCCTGAATAACTCCTTCTTCACCAAATGATGGTCTCAAACTTTCTTTCATGAGCCTAGGATTTGGTGGCTTGTTCTCCTCTTGTGTTCTCCTCCTTCTACTGTATATTTGGAGAAGTATTTGTCTCTGAAGTGGTGCCTTCTTGCTATGAGAGGTAATCTTCAAATCTCCAATATTTGGTGAGCTTCTTCTATCTTCAAGTCTTCTTGTCAAATTCTAACTTCAAGCAGGATATTCTTCTGGGATTTGGCACTCCTTGCCAAATTCTTCTTCATGGATTTGGTACTCCTTGCCAAATTCTCCTTCATGAATTTGGCACTCCTTACCAAATTCTTCTCTTGGGCTTGTTTTCGGATGGTGATAATTGTCCCAAGTCCTTCACTATCAGGGGCTTCTCCTTGGTAGTGGATTTCTCCAATGAGTTCTCCTAAGAACTCTTTTGATGATCTTTAGCAAGGCTCTACAGGTCTTTTTTAGATTCTTCTTGAGACCTCTCCTAGGTCTTCGATCTTGCAGCTTCTGATGGTCTTCCTTGAGACCTTCTCTTCAACCTTCTACTCTTGGAAGTGTTGGTGGTGAGATCTTCTTCTGGATATCTAATTCTACTACTTCTGGATTCGAGCAGGACTCTCCTAGTCCTTCTTCTTCTTCCAATACTGGAAGTTCTTCAATGAGATCTTCTCCTGATCTCTTCATTTGCTTCAGGTGCTGAGTTGATTTTAAAGAAGATACTCTTCCTAAATTTCTTGTAGGAAGTTTCCCAACTCATTGAATCTTCTTTCCTTGCAATAAAAATATTAGTACTAAAATATTTAGTCTACTTCTGAATTATATATTCTCTTTGAATTCTTCTTCAGGATCAAGGCTTCTATGGCCTTTTTTAGTATCAAGGCTTCTGTGGCCTTTTTTAGTATCAAGGCTTCTATGGCCTTTTCAGTATCAAGGCTTCTATGGCCTTTTCAGTATCAAGGCTTTTATGGCCTTTTTAGTATCAAGGCTTCTATGGCCTTTTTAATATCAAGGCTTCTATGGTTTTTAATATAATTTTATGGATTCTTCTTCAAGGCTTCTATGGCATTTTATTAAAGGCTAATATGGCATTTTCTTCAAGGCTACTATGGCCTTTTTGTATCAAGGCTTCTATGGCCTGTTCTTCAACTATGAAGTTCTTCAATCTAGTAATGGAGATCTTCAGTCTCTTGAATTCACCATGACTCTTCACTAGAAGTCTTCTTCCATAGTATTCTTCTCTTGCACAAGGAACTAATCTCTGCACTATGAAGGTATACCGACCTTCGGGCAATGAAGTTGGAGTCTCCTAGATTTCTATTGTAGGAGGAGTCCCAATCCTCTGAGAATTAATTTTTTACAACAAAAGAAACTTTAGGCAATAGTTAGCAAATTCTAGATATCTTGGATGATCTTCACTAGATGATTTGTCAATCTAGTGGATTGAATGTTGAGTCCTAGTCTTCACGAGTTTTTCTTGCAACTCTATGGAAAAGACTCTAGTCAAATATAATCTCAGTATTTCTAGAACTGAGATTTCTTTTAGTCCTAACTTTGTGACTCTCCCTAATTCTACCACCTAGACTCTTCTGAGAGTTTTTGATAGTGGCTAGTCCAATAGCACGTCATGTTGACAAAAAACTCAGGCTCAATAATAATGGTGGTTTCCCTATTGACCTACTATGGACTAGATCTACCGTAGCTCTGATACCACTATTAGCTTTTGATGTAATGAGCACTGGGAGATAGCAATCACAAGATGTAAAATAATATGAAAGAAAGTAAATCTGCTAGATGACTAAAATATGTTGTAAATAGAAATCATATAAAAGAATACAATGTAGCTATGGAGGAAATGAACACTCCATTAATAAAGCTATTGAACTACATTGCACCCATCACCAATGGATGGTGATGTACACAAAATTGTACTATCTCCTAAGCTACACTATCTGACTATGTCCCCCAACTCTCTATATCTATCTAACAATGAGGCCTTTCTTATATAGGAAGATAGGTTCCTTGGCCAACACTCTACCTAGTTGTGCAAGGGATAACTTGCACATATACAACTTGCACATTGACACTTGTGCATTTATTACATTGCATGAAGTAACTAGATAACTTCCCCCTAAAGTAATCTAAGTATGTACCTTGGAAGATACATTTACATAACCCAAATGATGGAATAAACTCTATTATAACAAATCCATGTTGCTTACCATTAATGGCTTTTATAGATGATGTAGATCTTGGTGTTTTGTTTCACAAAGTTATTTCCTTGTAGTGAATGAATTCATAGCTTCTTGTTGGTTTTCCAAAATAGCTTCTTGCTTAAACAAACTATTTTATTTGAGCCTAGGGTTTGGTGGCTTTATCCTTATGATGATATTTGATCTTCTGTAGTAGGTTCAAAAAGCCCTTGCTTCTAAAATATATCTTCTTGTTGTGAGAGGTAATGTCCAAATCCCTTGGATTTGGTAGGTTTCTTTTGTCTGAATCTTCCTTCAATCTTCTTGTTGAATTCTAACTTAAAACATGATCTTCTTCTTCTTCTCAGTATTTTGAATGTCTTGAGATATTCACTAGATTCTTCTTCTAAATTTGGTACTCTTTGTCAAATTTTTCTTCTCTTGGGCTTGTTTTCGAATGGTGATAATTGTCCCAAGTCCTTCACTATAAGGAGCTTCTCCTTGGTAGTGGATTTCTCCAATGAGTTCTTCTAGGAAATATTTTGATGATGCTTCTATGAGCTCTGCAATAAGGTTCTCCAAACCTTCTTATTTTCCTCCTTGAGACCTCTCCAAGGTCTTCTATCTTGCAGATTCTTTGGTCTTCCAACTGAGACCTTTTTCCAACCTTCTACTTTTGGAAGTGTTGGTGATAAGATATTCTTCTTGGATATCTAAAATTTACTGCTTCTGGATTTTGGAATGGGATCTTGTTGGTTATTATTTTCTTTTGCAATTTGCAGGCTTTAATGGATATCACCAATATCCTATTTGTGGAATCTTCTCTGGAGTCTTATTCTAAATTAGGAACTCTTGTCTGAAGTCTTATTTAGAATTAAGGCTTTTGTAGTCCTTTCTTCTGGATCAAGGCTTCTATGGCCTTTTTTGTTTCTGCTCTTGAATGGATATTCTCCAATATCCTATCTCCTACTTTACTCGTATTATGGAGTCTCTTCTTCATTAATTCTGCTATAAGGCTACTATGGCCTTTTCTTCACTTCTACAATATGTAATATTTGAAGCTCTTGTAATGGAACATTTCTTTGAGGTCTTTGAAATATTCAGTCTTCTCCTTGTTACTATAAGTTTTGGAATGATTATAAGAAGATATTATTCCTAGCTATCTTGTAGGAAGCTTTAGAACATTTTTTTGAATCTCCTTTCCCTGCAATAAGTTGTTAGAAATTGGAAAGGGAGAATTTACAATTATAGAGATAATAATCTTCACTAGTTGATTTTTCAATATAGTGGTATGAATGTTGAGTCCTAGTCTTCACAAGTTTTCTAGAACTTTGTGGAAATACTCTAGCCAAATGTAATATCATAATTTTTGTAACTAAAATTTATTTCATTCCTTTCAATATTTCTTGTGACATTCTAATCCTATTGACCTACTGGACTTCTCTTATGACGACTTTTGCAAGTGGTGGTGAACAATGGAGAGTTCGATGTGCAAAAATGCAAAAAGGAATAATGATGGATGTAGACCCTCCTATTATTGATTCATCATGGCTCTAATACCACTATTAGATTTTAAGGATATATGCAGTGGGAGAGATCTATCATAGGTCCTAATAAGATGTAAAAAATATGAAAGAAAGTAATTGGTCAATATGACTGAAATATACTATAAATAGAAAGTGGTAAAAATACAATGCAGTATGGAGGTGATGGTCACTCCATTAATATAAGCTAAAGGACTACATTGTACTCCATTAAGGAGTTCTACCACTATCTACTACACTCTACTATAATGCACTTGATATGCTTGATATGTTCTTGATATCTCACTATGAGGCCCTTTATATAGGAAGAGAGATTCCTTGGCCAACACTCTACCTAGTTGTACAAGGAGACACCTTGCACATTGAAACTTGTGAATTTATTACATTGCTTGAAGTAAGTAGCTAACTTCCCCCTAAAGTAATATCCTACTCTAACTATGTACCAAAGGTGATACATTTACATGACCCAAATGATGTATTATACTCTAACTCTAATAATTATAACACTCTACATCAATTGATGTACAAATATGAGAAAATGTTATCTATGACATCTTGATTCAAGTATAGGTCTAGGATCATATTGTGATCTTGTATGCACCAAGGCTACTTAGTAGGTGTATGAAGTTGTAATGTCTCACACTTAATTGTCAATCTAAGTTAGATTTAATGAACAATTATCCCATATAGATAACCACAATTCTAACCATTGAATTTTATTTTCATTTTCTTAGTTTCTAGCATAAGAATAAATGTTGCAGTAAATGAAATTATATATAATTTAAAGGATGCAATTATGAATTAATATAGGTTTCATGTGGATCCACTTTATGATTTAATAATACATTCTCTATTTTACTATATTTTATAATTTTATAATATGCAATTTAATATTTATGTTCTAAGACTATTCGACATTCTAATTAACCCTGCTATATTTCAAGAGGAAGATAGTAAGGGACTAACCTTTCTGAGAGTGGGCCTTACCTCCTTGAGGTTAGTATTAATCTCTTCTCCTATTTCTACTCTACTTTACTTCAATAATTTATATTCATTAATCTAACTTAATGCTACTTATTTCATGCTTGCAGGAAAATAAATGAAGCTACAACAAGTAAAACATGCAAGAAATACAAAATACCATTGCTATACTCATGGAAGAAAATATTGTTGCTATTTTATTACTTTATTCCAATATTCATTCATACAATGTAACAATATACTTTTCTTTCTACTATAGACTAAACAATATATAGACGACGGACCTTTTTCAAGATCTTTACATTGTAATTTATAATGTTACATTAAGCTCTTACAATAGAAACTTGAATATCTACTTTGTTACATAGTTTTGAATGAATCTTGACCAAGTGGCAAAGATACTAAACATACATAACAGGGACCTAAAATCTAAATAACTTACTAAAAAAATAACTTTTTTAATCATTTTCTTTAGGAGGACAAATTTATTACAATACGAATTACATAATCTTACAACCATTTAACTAATTACATAACATAAATTACATAACAAATTTATATGTGGTCATCCTAAGTAAAGAATGACAAATCATCCATGTTTGACTCTTCCAATGATCCGTGTGGTATTGACTGAGCTAGAAACATACGTGACATTTCTACTGTATAAATCAACAACATATTTTCATAGATTATTTTTGTAGCACCTTTTCATAGATACTTTCTATAGGTGGTATCTATAACTATTTTTTTGTTGTGATCTCTTACGGTTGCTTCAATTACATTTGACTATAGCATTCCTCATGAATTACCTGCAACATCCATTACTAAAAATATAACATTCTCATGAAAATTCATGCGATATTACAATATTTTATCATATAACACTCTACAGATCATATTTACCCAAAAATCATATAAATACATGCATATCATTGATAAAAACATATATAAATCATGCAAATTTGTAACTAAGATGCAAAAATAAATTACATATCACAATCACGTTTTAGCACTCATCATTTTTCCCCAAACTTAAGGGAATGCATGTCCTCATGCACAAAATAAATACTAAAACTAAAAAATAAATCATACATAAAATATAAATTAGTAGTTTTTGTGGCAATATATATTAAAAATATAAATCCAGGTTGAAACCTAGGTAGGAACAGGGTGCTTTTTTATCCTAAATTTCTTGCACTTGATCTTTCTAATTTGTGCTCTAGATTTGTCAAGACTTGGTGGTTTGTCAGTAGCCACATGTTTTACGTATGTTACATCCTTTTTTTCACCCTCTACATATGTTTTTTTATGTGGGGATTTCATATTACTTTATCTATTGGTGGGGATAATTGTTTGGCTAACTTGATGACCATGTTAATCACTTTATCAACCTCTACCGGTATCTCTATCTCCATGCTTGAGCCCATAATTTGCGTACCACATGTAGGAGGAGTGGGACACCTCTAGAATCTAAAATATAATAAGGTGGTGAGTTTTCCTCAATGAAGGCGTTGGTCAAGGAAAAATGCTTACTAAAATTAATGGACTACCTCATTTTCTTCCCCTCCATTGGTCTTTTATTGGGTGAGGTACTAGATATCAATGGTTGAGAAACCTACTTAAGCGATTTAGACACCTTGACTTTGACTTCTGTAGCTATCTATCTCAAGAGGTCATTCTAGGTGAATATGGCCTTCTCCACCAACATTGCATACTCTACAAACTCCTTGTAGAAACTATCTAGTCATAATTGCAACAACATTTTTTGAGCATGGATCTAATCCAAAGCTTTGATAGAATCAAATTGAGGTATGGGGCTCAATCGCAAACCAGATTTTCCCCCTATGCTTTTATGGGTTGTACTCCTCATTTTTTTTTCTTATTTGGAGCAGGTGAGGAAGGTTTGGAAGTCTTGGTAGTATTAGCCTGGGTGGATCATTTATGCATAGGAGATTCATCTTCCTCCTAAATGATAGAATCAAAGCTCTCTTCAAATATGAACCTCTCACTGGGGATCATATTCTTCTTCAGATGATTGCTTAGTGAGGTCAGGTTCTTCTATGATTTTATTCCAAGTTTTATTGGTATCTATGATTTTGTGTAAAACAAGCAATTTGATGAGGCCATGGTGGGCTATTAGGTATAGATTAGGTTCAACTCTAGACTCCTTTGCCTGAACCCTCTTGACCATGAATTTTAGGGACCTATAGAGTAAATACGAAAAGTTGATGACACAATCTTCTCACTTAGGAAACTTGATATTAAGTAGCAACTTCAAATGACATCCCTTACAAATATACAATCTTCCTTCTGTTGGACATTTTGAGTCAAAGTTGCCATTGATGTCAAGGAACGAAGTTGTCATTGATGTCAAGGAATAACCTACCATTGATGTCAAAATTTCCAGGGGAACAATGCAAAGGTTAAAGGTAAAAGAGCTTCATAATATTTTTAATATTATGTGGAAGCATAAGTTAAGAGGGTTTTCATTAGAATCATGGTTGAGCAAAAATAAAAAAAAAATTCATAAAAATCCAGGGAAGCTTTTTGAAAAGCCCAAGGAGGTTTTAATATTTATTTTATAAAATATTTAAATTCAAATTGAATTTAAATTTTATAAATAAATATTATTTATACAAAGTGGTAAAATCAAAGAAGGCTTTGATAAAGCCAAAAGGATTTAAAAGTTAATTTATAAAATTTAAATTCTAAAGAATTTAAATAATTTATAAATTAATTATTCAAATTTCAAAGGCGTCGACATTCAAAATTAAAGAAGAAAATTAGTATATAAACGATATACCTTAGTGGCATTGAGATCATCCTTTGTTCAAAATAATAAAAGGTGCAATTGTTGTGTTGTGAGAATTCGTGCGAGGAAGAAGACAAACACCTTGTCTTAAGTGCCAGTGAAAGGGTTAAGACTGTCCTGGGCTAAATCTTCATATCCACCAAGTCAGAATGGCCTAGTGGCAAGTGGATGAAGTGCTAAGGCGTTTGTGGGCGGAGTGATCTGTGATCGATTCGCGATGAGAGTTTTTGGTTTGTATGTTTTGAAGCATCAGGTAAGTGATGCGCATTATTTTTATTGGCACATGCAAAGAGGAACATAGAGCACGTTGTGCTCTTGCTCTCCAAATGAGTGCCTAGCTCATGCGGTGGTTGGAGTCGTGGCTAGGGCACTGGTAGAGGCGGCATCGTGAGTTCGAGTCCCACCAAGGCAAAGGTAATAAAAAATTTAATATGTGTTGTGATGCCTAAGGTTTTGACATAAGGTCCTAGGGAGTTAAAAGGGTTAGTTAAAAAGGTTTTTAATTAATCATTATTTTGGTTAATTGGAGGAATAAGGAGTTAGCTTTATTTTTAAATAAAGTATTTATGACATATTGGTTTATTGAATATTTATAGTGTTGAGAGGACTTCTTGCCATTGAGTTATTTTGAAAAGGAGATTGTATTGACATTATTTCTAGTATTAAATATTATTTTAATTGGGAGATTATAAGGTGTATTTGGTCAATAATTTTTGTATATGTTTATGGATGCTTTCTTTAAGATGGAGTGATAAGGTGTATGTGTGTTTTGATATTTGCATTGTATATTTGAGAGAGTTTATCATCTTCTAACTCCTTTGAGCTTGGAAAAGAAGTATTTGTGGTTGTGGTAGATGTTTGAGGTTCCCTCATCATCAAGAAAAAGGTATGAGCACATTCTTCCATAGTTGAGTTGATTGGTTGGTTTTTTGGAAAATAAGTTTGGAGTGAAAAGGACTTGATTAGGGTTTCCTTATTGAGTGTGTTGAGTTAATGCTTCAAGGTTTTCTAGAATAAATATTTATTGTTAAAACCTTGTTTTATAAGCATTGTTGTTGAAGCCATTGGTTGAGTGAAGAACTTGAACTAGGGTTTGCAAAGAACATGAGTATCATTGTTATGTGAGATTGGTTGATAAGCATTGTTGGAAATATTTTGAGTGGGTGTTTATATGCTTGGACTAGGGTTTGTAAGAAAGGATTATTTCATTGAGTGATTGGTTGAGTAGAGTTGGTTGAGCCTAGTCAAGTGGATGTGTGAAGTGATTGTTCAAGTTCCATAAAATAAACTATTCTATATTTTGAATTGATTTGAGAAAGTGATTGAGTATTGTGATGAGTATAGATCATATTGAGTCTCTAACAATTCTCTTTATGTTTCTATGAGATTGGACAAGTTCTAGTGTGGACTTGTTGAGCAGATTTAAGGCAAGTCTTTGAGAAGACTTGTGGATAGATTTGAGGATAGATATTGAGTATAGATTCGAGGATAGATTTTGGTGCATATTTGAGGATAGGTTTGTGCCAGACCAATTTTATTAATGACGGAATTGTGCTAGACCTAAGGACTATGTTTAGTATAGATTTGAGATAGAGATTTGGAGGTGATAGAGTTAAGGATAGAGATCTCCATCTAGAGCATGGAGGATAGGTGTCTTCTATGGATAGAGTTCCATTTGCTAAGGGTAGTGGAGGTAGAGGTCTTTTAGAGGATCACTAGCCGGAGCAAGAGATAGGAGATTGGTGTCTCCTGTGGATAGAGATCCACGAACTTGATTAAGGGGATTGGTGTCTCCTTTGGATAGAGGTCCATAAACATTGTAGGGAAAGGATTCCCAAGAGAATTTATTTGAGAAAAATTTATAAGAAATATTTTCTTCGTGGAGTAGCCCACATTGGGTGAACCATGTAAAATCATGTCTCTCATGTGTGTGATGCTTTGTGTGATGTTTACTACTTTAATATTGTTGATGATATTATTTGGATTAAAAAGAAAAAATTTTTATCTTATACTGTTCACCCCCCCTCTCAGTATAAGCACATGTTCTTCAATTGGTATCAGAGCGGGTCTCTCCATGAAAAGACTAATAGCTTGGAGGAGGATCCATCAGAAACACACATGACTTCAAAAAATGAAGAAGAGACTATGTTTGATATAAAAGAAGAATTATTTACTGCTCTTAGAAAATTGGAAAGGATTAGAGAAAAGAATTCAAGCTTGAAGGAACAAATTCAAGAGGATGAAGAAGCAAGGATGGAACTTCTACAAAATCTCACAGAACTCAAGGTAAAGGTAGAAGAAGGAAAGAATATTGAGCAGGATATAACATATATGTTAAGAGCCAGAGAAATAGAATGTGAAATATTGGAAGCATAAATTGTCTACCTAAGGAATGAAGTTGAAAGGACCAAGGCACTACAAGATGTAGAATATGAGAAACAGAAAGAGGAATCAAGTCTTCAAAAAGCATAAACTTCAAACAAGGATAAGCAAGCAAAGGATATCAAAAAGGAAGAAAGCAAAGAAGAACCTTGGATAAGAGTTAATCACAAGAGGAAGAATACTTCACCACAAACTCCAAGGCATCCAAATAGGTTACATAATTTCTTCCATGGTCATTGCTTTTCTTGTAATAAATATGGTCATAGAGTTGTACACTATATTAATCATGCAAGAAACAATGTCAATAGAAATTTCAATTCTTTTGCACCTCTTATGGATGATGATATTATATGTTACAAATGCAATAATTTTGGGCACAAGGCTAGATGGTGTAAAATGATACTTCCTGAGTCTAGAAAAACAATTTCAACAACTAGAAAATATGAAAGGGAAAATGTTAAGGCTAGATCAATGTTAGTTCAAACAACCCTTCATGCTCAGGATAAAGAAGAACAATGGTATCTTGATAGTGGTTGCTCTAGTCACATGACAGGAGACAAAGACAAATTCATTGTACTAAAAGAAACCAATAGAGGATCAGTAAGTTTTGGTGATAATGGATCAGCAAGGATTGGTGGAAGAGGAACTCTAAGTTTAGATAATGGGAAAATAAAAATAGAAAATGTGTTGTATGTTAAAGGGTTAAAACATAATATGCTAAGTATAAGTCAACTTTGTGATCAAGGGTATATGGTTACTTTCCATCCGGATAGATGTGAGATAAGAAAATCAAAAACTGGAAAAGTCATTGCCAATGCAAGAAGAACCCCAAACAATTTATACATGCTCAGTGAGATCAAAGGGGAAAAGTGCTTTCTATCACAAGAATATGAGAGTTGGTTATGGCATAGAATATTGGGTCACTTGAATTTTGACAACATAGTCAACATAAGCAATAAACAAGCGGTCAGATATTTACCCAAAATAAGAAGACCTCAAAGCACAATTTGTGCACCCTGTCAACATGGAAAGCAAACTAGGACAACATTTAAGTCAAAAGGATATATGTCATTTGAGCCATTGAGTCTAATACATACTGATCTATGTGGTCCTACCAGAACATAAAGTATTTAGGGTGAGAGCTACTTTATATTGTTTATAGATGATTATTCCATAATGGTTTGGGTAGCTTTCCTAAAAGAGAAGTCAGAGGCCTTTGAAAAATTCAAAGCATTTAAGGAATTGGTTGAAAATGAAATTGGAAAAAGGATTAAGTGTCTAAGATATGATAGAGGAGGAGAATTTACTTCAAATGAATTTTTAGATTTTTGTGAACAACATGGAATCAAGAGAGAATATTCAGTAGCAAGAACTCCTCAACAAAATGGAGTAGTTGAAAGGAAAAATATGACTGTTGAGAATATGGCTAGAGCTATGCTAAATGAGTCTAAGCTCTCAGATGGATTTTGGAGAGAAGTAGTCAACACATTAGTATACATAATCACTAGGGCTCAAATGAGGGTAAACCATCACAAGACTCCATATGAGCTTTGGAAAGGAAGACTAGCCATTGTAAAACACTTCAAGATTTTTGGAAGCAAGTGTTACATAAGACGAGAAGATCAAAACTTAGGCAAGTTTGATCCAAGATGTGATGAGGGAATATTTCTTGGTTATTCCTCAAGGAGTAAAGCCTATAGATGCTTCAACAAGAGAACACGTACTATGGTGGAAAGTATAAATGTAACAATTGATGAGAAGATAGATTCAAGAGAACCAGTTCAACAAATTGTGTATCAAGAAGATGGATGTTGTCAAGAAGAGTTTTGTGAGGAATCAGATAAAGAAGAAGAAGAAACACAAAGACTTCTTCCCAAAACTCCATCCAGGTATGTACAGAAGCATCATCCAAAAGAGCAAATCATTGGGAATCCAGATGAAAGACAGACAAGGAGAAGAATAATAACACCATCTCAACAAGCAAATTTTTCTTTGCTATCTAAGATTGAGCCAAAAGATTTCACTCAGGAAAGTGAGGATAAATTTTGGATTAAGGCAATGGATGAGGAATTAGATCAGATAGAGAAAAGCAAAACTTGGGAACTTGTTCCACGACCAAAGGACAAAAATGTGATCGGCACAAAATGGGTATTCAAAAATAAGTTAAATGAAGATGGACAGGTGGTCAAGAATAAAGCAAGGTTAGTATGCAAAGGTTATGCATAGGTAGAGGGAATTGACTTTGATGAGACATTTGCTCCAGTTGCATGGCTTGAAGCCATAAGAATTTTTTTAGCCTTCTCAAGTTTCAAAAACTTCAAGGTATATCAGATGGATGTCAAGTCAGCATTTCTAAATGGTGTTCTAGAAGAAGAAGTTTATATTGAACAGCCAGAGGGATTCATATTAGCAGATAAACCAGATCATGTATGCAGATTGAAAAAGGCATTGTATGGTCTAAAGCAAGCTCCGAGAGCATGGTACTCAAGATTGGATAAGTATCTTCAAGAACAGGGATTCATAAAAGGAATAGCAGACAATAATTTATATATCAAAAATGAAGGGAATGATCTACTAATTGTGGTTGTTTATGTTGATGACATCATTTTTGGGGGAAACAATGATAAGATGTGTAAAGAATTTTCTAAGAACATGCAAAATGAATTTGAGATGTCTATGCTTGGTGAATTGTCCTTCTTTCTTGGACTTCAGATTTCACAATCAGAGAAAGGGGTATTTCTCTCACAAGCCAAGTATATAAAAGAAATGTTAAAGAAATTCAGGTTAGAATATTGTAAACCGATAAGTACCCCCATGGTCACAGGATGCAAGTTGAGTAAGGATGATGAATCTCCAGAGGCAGATCAGATATTATACATATCTATGATTGGCAGCTTATTGTATGTTACAGCTACAAGACTAGACATAGTACAGTCAGTGGGATTAGTGGTAAGGTTTCAGGCAGCACCTAAGGAAACACATGTGGCAGTAGTAAAAAGAATTTTCAGGTATCTAAAAGGGACTATGGATTTTGGGCTTTGGTATCCCAAAAGTGATAGTTTCACACTGACAACATATACAGATGCAGATTGGGCTGGCAACATTGATGACAGAAAAAGCACAAGTGGAGGAGCATTCTTTCTTGGAGACTATTTAGTCTCTTGGCTAAGTAAGAAGTAGGTTTCAGTATCCTTATCTACAGCAAAAGCAGAATATATTGCAGCAGTAGCCATTTGTACACATGTGTTATGGATGAAGTGAACTCTAGAAGACTTCAAGATAAAACATGATCATCCTATTCCCATACTATGTGATAATACAAGTGCTATAAGTATCTCAAAAAATCTAGTGATGCACTCCAGGACAAAGCACATTTCGATTAAGTATCATTTTCTGAGAGAACAGGTGATAGATAAATAGGTCAGGTTGGAATATGTTACTACAAAGGAACAGATAGCAGATATTTTCACTAAGCCACTTTCAAAGGAAACCTTTGAGTATCTTCGAGGAAAACTAGGGAGTAAGACTCCCACCCTAGAATTAACCACCTCAAGAGGAGGTGGGGGAGGGGCTAAGCTAAGAGGCTCATTCTTAGCCCCGAGCCCCAAAGGTGACCCTTTGCCATTGATGTCAAAGGGGGAGAGATTTGAGTAAGGGGGAGAGATTTGGTATTTGAGTAAAGAGGAGAGATTTGAAAAGAGCATTGAGCCAAGGGGAGCAGAACAAAGAAAAGGTTAAGTTTTTGGTAAAAATAATTTGGGTTGCCATCAATGACAAAGGGGGAGATTGTTGGACATTTTGAGTCAAAGTTGTCATTGATGTCAAGGAATGAAGTTGTCATTGATGTCAAGGAATAAGCTACCATTGATGTCAAAAGGTCAAGAGGAACAATGCAAAGGTTAAATGCAAAAGAGCTTCATAATATTTTTAATATTATGTGGAAGCATAAGTTAAGAGGGTTTTTATTAAAACCATGGTTGAGCAAAAATAAAAGGTTTTTCATAAAAACCCAAGGAAGCTTTTTGAAAAGCTAAGGAGGTTTTAATATTTATTTTATAAAATATTTAAATTCAAATTGAATTTAAATTTTATAAATAAATATTATTTATACAAAGTGGTAAAATCAAAGAAGGCTTTAATAAAGCCAAAAGGATTTAAAAGTTAATTTATAAAATTTAAATTCTAAAGAATTTAAATAATTTATAAATTAATTATTTAAATTTCGAAGGTGTTGACGTTCAAAATTAAAGGAGGAAATTGGTATATAAACTATATGCCTTAGTGGCATTGATATCATCCTTCGTTCAAAATAATAAAAGGTGCAATTGTGTGTTGTGAGAATTCGTGCGAGGAAGAAGACAAACTTCTTGTCTTAAGCGCCAATAAAAGGGTTAATATTGTCATGGGCTAAACCTTCATATCCATCGAGGCAGCGTGGCCTAGTGGCAAGTGGACAAAGTGCTAAGGTGTTTGTGGGCAGAGTGATCTATGATCGATTCATGGCAGCAGTTTTTGGTGTGTTGTTTTGAAGCATCGAAGGAAGTGATGCATGATTTTTTATTGGTGCATGTAGAGAGGAACATAGAGCACATTGTGCTCTTTCTCTCCAAATGAGCGCCTAGCTCATGCGGTGGTTGGAGCCACAGCTAGGGCATTCGGTAGAGGCTGTGTCATGAGTTCGAGTCCCACCAAGGCAAAGGTAATAAAATTTTTATTATATTTTGTGATGCCTAAGGTTTTGATATGAGGTCTTAGGGAGTTAAAAGGGTTAGTTAAAAAGGTTTTTAATTAATCATTATTTTTGGTTAATTGGAGGAATAAGGAGTTAGCTTTATTTTTAAATAAAGTATTTGTGACATATTGGTTTATTGAAGATTTAAAGTGTTGAGAGGACTTCTTGCCATTGAGTTATTTTGAAAAGGAGATTGTATTGACATTATTTTTGGTATTGAATATTATTTTAATTGGGAGATTATAAGGTGTATTTGGTCAATTATTTTTGTATATGTTGATGGATGCTTTCTTTAAGATGGAGTGATAAGGTGTATGTGTGCTTTGATATTTGCATTGTATCTTTGAGAGAGTTTTATCATCTTCTAACTCCTTTGAGCTTGGCAAAGAAGTGTTTGTGGTTGTGGCAGATTTTTGAGGTTCCTTCATCATCAAGAAAAAGGTATGAGCACATTCTTCCATAGTTGAGTTGATTGGTTGGTTTTTTGGAAAATAAGTTTGGAGTGAAAAGGATTTGATTAGGGTTTCCTTATTGAGTGTGTTGAGTTAATGCTTCAAGGTTTTCTGGAATAAAGAGTTGTTGTTAAAACCTTGTTTTATAAGCATTGTTGTTGAAGCCATTGGTTGTGTGAAGAACTTGAACTAGGGTTTGAAAAGAACATGAGTATCATTGTTATGTGAGATTTGTTGATAAGCATTGTTGGAAATATTTTGAGTGAGTGTTTATATGCTTGGACTAGGGTTTGTAAGCAAGGATTGTTTCATTGAGTGATTGGTTGAGTAGAGTTGGTTGAGCCTAGTCAAGTGGATGTGTGAAGTGATTGTTCAAGTTCCATAAAATAAACTATTCTATATTCTGAATTGATTTGAGAAAGTGATTGAGTATTGTGATGAGTATAGAGTATATTGAGTCTCTAACAATTCTCTTTATGTTTCTATGAGATTGGACAAGTTCTAGTGTGGACTTGATCAGATTTAAGGTAAGTCTTTGAGAAGACTTGTGAATAGATTTGAGGATAGAGATTGAGTATAGATTTGAGGATATATTTTGGTGTATATTTGAGGATAGGTTTGTGCCATACCAAAGATAGATATTGAGGATATATTTGTGCTAGATCGAAGGACTATGTTTAGTACAGATTTGAGATAGAGCTTTGGAGGTGACAGAGTTGAGGATAGAGATCTCCAACCATAGTAGGGAGGATAGGTGTCTTCTATGGATAGAGTTCCATTTGCTAAGGGTAGTGGAGGTAGAGGTCTTCTAGAGGATCACCAACCAAAGTAGAGATAGGAGATTGGTGTCTCCTGTGGATAGAGATCCACTAACTTGATCAAGGGGATTGGTGTCTCCTTTGGATAGAGGTCCATAAACATTGTAGGGAAAGGATTCCCAAGAGAATTTATTTGAGAAAAATTTATAAGAAATATTTTCTCCATGGAGTAGCCCACATTGGGTGAACCACGTAAAATCATGTCTCTCATGTGTGTGATGCTTTGTGTGATGTTTACTACTTTAATATTGTTGATGCTATTATTTGGATTAAAAAGCAAAAATTTTTATCTTATACTGTTCACCCCCCTCTCAGTATAAGCACATGTTCTTCAATTGGTATCAGAGTGGGTCTCTCCATGAAAAGACTAATAGCTTGGAGGAGGATCCATCAGAAACACACATGACTTCAGAAAATGAAGAAGAGACTATGTTTGATATAAAAGAGGAATTATTTGCTGCTCTCAGAAAATTGGAAAGGATTAGAGAAAAGAATTCAAGCTTGAAGGAACAAATTCAAGAGGATGAAGAAGCAAGGATAGAACTTCTACAAAATCTCACAGAACTCAAGGTAAAGGTAGAAGAAGGAAAGAATATTGAGCAGGATATAATAGATCTGTTAAGAGCCAGAGAAATAGAATGTGAAATATTGGAAGCAAAAATTGTCTACCTAAGGAATGAAGTTGAAAGGACCAAGGCACTACAAGATGTAGAATATGAGAAACAGAAAGAGGAATCAAGTCTTCAAAAAGCAGAAACTTCAAACAAGGATAAGCAAGCAAAGGATATCAGAAAGGAAGAAAGCAAATAAGAACCTTGGATAAGAGTTAATCACAAGAGGAAGAATACTCCACCACAAACTCCAAGGCATCCAAACAGGTTACATAATTTCTTCCATGGTCATTGCTTTTCTTGTAATAAATATGGTCATAGAGTTGTACACTGTATTAATCATGCAAGAAACAATGTCAATAGAAATTTCAATTCTTTTGCACCTCTTATGGATGATGATATTATATGTTACAAATGCAATAATTTTGGGCACAAGGCTAGATGGTGTAAAATGATACTTCCTGAGTCTAGAAAAACAATTTCAACAACTAGGAAATATGAAAGGAAAAATGTTAAGGCTAGATCAATGTTAGTTCAAACAGACCCTTCATGCTCAGGATAAAGAAGAACAATGGTATCTTGATAGTGGTTTCTCTAGTCACATGACAGGAGACAAAGACAAATTCATTGTACTAAAAGAAACCAATAGAGGATCAGTAAGTTTTGGTGATAATGGATCAACAAGGATTGGTGGAAGAGGAACTCTAAGTTTAGATAATGGGAAAACAAAAATAGAAAATGTGTTGTATGTTAAAGGGTTAAAACATAATCTGCTAAGTATAAGTCAACTTTGTGATCAAGGGTATATGGTTACTTTCCATCCAGATAGATGTGAGATAAGAAAATCAAAAACTGGAAAAGTCATTGCCAATGCAAGAAGAACTCCAAACAATTTATACATGCTTAGTGAGATCAAAGGGGAAAAGTGCTTTCTATCACAAGAAGATGAGAGTTGGTTATGGCATAGAAGATTGGGTCACTTGAATTTTGACAACATAGTCAACATAAGCAATAAACAGGTGGTCAGAGATTTACCCAAAATAAGAAGACCTCAAAGCACAATCTGTGCACCTTGTCAACATGGAAAGCAAACTAGGACAACATTTAAATCAAAAGGATATATGTCATCTGAGCCATTGAGTCTAATACATACTGATCTATGTGGTCCTACCAGAACACAAAGTATTCAGGGTGAGAGCTACTTTATATTGTTTATAGATGATTATTCCATAATGGTTTGGGTAGCTTTCCTAAAAGAGAAGTCAGAGGCCTTTGAAAAATTCAAAGCATTTAAGGAATTAGTTGAAAATGAAACTGGAAAAAGGATTAAGTGTCTGAGATCTGATAGAGGAGGAGAATTTACTTCAAATGAATTTGTAGAGTTTTGTGAACAACATGGAATCAAAAGAGAATATTCAACAGCAAGAACTCCTCAACAAAATGGAGTAGTTGAAAGGAAAAATATGACTATTGAGAATATGGCTAGAGCTATGCTAAATGAGTCTAAGCTCTCAGATGGATTTTGGAGAGAAGTAGTCAACACATTAGTATACATAATCACTAGGGCTCAAATGAGGGTAAACCATCACAAGACTCCATATGAGCTTTGGAAAGGAAGACCTACCACTGTAAAACACTTCAAGATTTTTGGAAGCAAGTGTTACATAAGACGAGAAGATCAAAACTTAGGCAAGTTTGATCCAAGATGTGATGAGGGAATATTTCTTGGTTATTCCTCAAGGAGTAAAGCCTATAGATGCTTCAACAAGAGAACACGTACTATGGTGGAAAGTATAAATGTAACAATTGATGAGAAGATAGATTCAAGAGAACCAGTTCAACAAATTGTGTATCAAGAAGATGGATGTTGTCAAGAAGAGTTTTGTGAGGAATCAGATAAATAAGAAGAAGAAACACAAAGACTTCTTCCCAAAACTCCATCCAGGTATGTACAGAAGCATCATCCAAAAGAGCAAATCATTGGGAATCTAGATGAAAGACAGACAAGGAGAAGAATAATAACACCATCTCAACAAGCAAATTTTTCTTTGCTATCTAAGATTGAGCCAAAAGACTTCACTCAGGCAAGTGAGGATAAATTTTGGATTAAGGCAATGGATGAAGAATTAGATCAGATAGAGAAAAGCAAAACTTGGGAACTTGTTCCATGACCAAAGGACAAAAATGTGATCGACACAAAATGGGTATTCAGAAATAAGTTAAATGAATATGGACAGGTGGTCAGGAATAAAGCAAGGTTAGTATGCAAAGGTTATGCATAGGTAGAGGGAATTGAATTTGATGAGACATTTGCTCCAGTTGCATGACTTGAAGCCATAAGAATATTTTTAGCCTTCTCAAGTTTCAAAAACTTCAAGGTATATCAGATGGATGTTAAGTCAACATTTCTAAATGGTGTTCTAGAAGAAGAAGTTTATATTGAACAACCAGAGGGATTCATATTAGCAGATAAACCAGATCATGTATGCAGATTGAAAAAGGCATTGTATGGTCTAAAGCAGGCTCCTAGAGCATGGTACTCAAGATTGGATAAGTATCTTCAGGAATAGGGATTCAGAAAAGGAATAGTAGACAATAATTTATATATCAAAAATGAAGGGAATGATCTACTAATTATGGTTGTTTATGTTGATGACATCATTTTTGGGGGAAACAATGATAAGATGTGTAAAGAATTTTCTAAGAACATGCAAAATGAATTTGAGATGTCTATGCTTGGTGAATTGTCCTTCTTTCTTGGACTTCAGATTTCACAATCAGAGAAAGGGGTATTTCTCTCACAAGCCAAGTATATAAAAGAAATGTTAAAGAAATTCAGGTTAGAAGATTGTAAACCGGTAAGTACCCCCATGGTCACAGGATGCAAGTTGAGTAAGGATGATGAATCTCTAGAGGCAGATCAGAGATTATACAGATCTATGATTGGCAGCTTATTGTATGTTACAGCTACAAGACCAGACATAGTACAATCAGTGGGATTAGTGGCAAGGTTTCAGGCAGCACCTAAGGAAACACATGTGGCAGTGGTAAAAAGAATTTTTAGGTATCTAAAAGGGACTATGGATTTTGGGCTTTGGTATCCCAAAAGTGATAGTTTCACATTGACAACATATACAGATGCAGATTGGGCTGGCAACATTGATGACAGAAAAAGCACAAGTGGAGGAGCATTCTTTCTTGGAGACTATTTAGTCTCTTGGCTAAGTAAGAAGTAGGTTTCAGTATCCTTATCTATAGCAGAAGCAGAATATATTGTAGTAGTAGCCAGTTGTACACAGGTGTTATGGATGAAGAGAACTCTAGAAGACTTCAAGATAAAACATGATCATCCTATTCCCATACTATGTGATAATACAAGTGCTATAAGTATCTCAAAAAATCTAGTGATGCACTCCAGGACAAAGCACATTCCGATTAAGTATCATTTTCTGAGAGAATAGGTGATAGATAAATAGGTCAAGTTGGAATATGTTACTACAAAGGAACATATAGCAGATATTTTCACTAAGCCACTTTCAAAGGAAACCTTTGAGTATCTTCGAGGAAAACTAGGAGTAAGACTCCCACCCTAGAATTAACCACCTCAAGAGGAGGTGGGGGAGGGGCTAAGCTAAGAGGCTCATTCTTAGCCCCGAGCCCCAAAGGTGACCCTTTGCCATTGATGTCAAAGTGGGAGAGATTTGGTATTTGAGTAAAGAGGAGATATTTGAAAAGAGCATTGAGCTAGGGGGAGCAATGTCCTAGGGGAGTAGAACAAAGAAAAGGTTAAGTTTTTGGTAAAAATAATTTGGGTTGCCATCAATGACAAAGGGGGAGATTGTTGGACATTTTGAGTCAAAGTTGTCATTGATGTCAAGGAATGAAGTTGTCATTGATGTCAAGGAATAAGCTACCGTTGATGTAAAAAGGTCAAGAGGAACAATGCAAAGGTTAATGGCAAAAGAGCTTCATAATATTTTTAATATTATGTGGAAGCATAAGTTAGAGGGTTTTTATTAAAACCATGGTTGAGCAAAAATAAAAGGCTTTTCATAAAAGCCCAAGGAAAGTTTTAATATTTATTTTATAAAATATTTAAATTCAAATTGAATTTAAATTTTATAAATAAATATTATTTATACAAAGTTGTAAAATCAAAGAAGGCTTTAATAAAGCCAAAAGGATTTAAAAGTTAATTTATAATATTTAAATTCTAAAGAATTTAAATAATTTATAAATTAATTATTTAAATTTGAAGGCATCGAGTTCAAGTTAAAGGAGGAATTGGTATATAAACTATATGCCTTAGTGGCATTTAAATATCCTTCGTTCAAAATAATAAAGGGTGAATTGTGTGTGAGAATTCTGTGAGGAAGAAGACAAATTTGTCTTAAGCGCCAACGAAAGGGTTAAATTTATGGGCTAAATTCATATCCATCTAGGTAGCATGGCCTAGTGGCAAGTGGTTGAAGTGCTAAGGTGTTTGGGTGTGGAGTGATCCATATTCGATTCATGGTGGCATTTTTGGTTTGTTTGAAGCATCGAGGAAGGATTATTTTTTTTGGTGCATTAGAGAGGATTATAGAGCATGTGGTGCTCTTTTCTCCCTAAATGAGCGCCTAGCTCATGCGGTGGTTGGAGCCATGGCTAGGGCGCTGGTAGAGGCGACGTCATGAGTTCGAGTCTCACCAAGGCAAAGGTAATAAATTTTATAATTTTTGATGCCTAAGGTTTGACATGAGGTCTCTAGGGAGTTAAAAGGGTTTTAAAAAGGTTTTTAATTAATTATTATTTTTGATTAATTGGAGGACTAAGGAGTTAACTTTATTTTTTAAATAAAGTATTTGTGACATATTGGTTTGTTGGAGATTAAAGTGTTGAGAGGACTTCTTATTGTATTTTGAAAAGGAGATTGTATGACATTATTCTTGTGTTAAATATTATTTTAATTGGGAGATTATAAGGTGTATTTGGTCAATCATTTTTGTATATGTTGATGGATGCTTTCTTTAAGATGGAGTGATAAGGTGTATGTGTGTTTTGATATTTGCATTGTATCTTTGAGAGAGTTTATTATCTTCTAACTTCTTTGAGCTTGGAAAAGAAGTGTTTGTGGTTGTGGCAGATGTTTGAGGTTCCTTCATCATCAAGAAAAAGGTATGAGCACATTCTTCCATAGTTGAGTTGATTGGTTGGTTTTCTAGAAAATAAGTTTGGAGTGAAAAGGACTTGATTAGGGTTTCCTTATTGAGTGTGTTGAGTTAATGCTTCAAGGTTTTCTGGAATAAAGAGTTGTTGTTAAAACCTTGTTTTATAAGCATTGTTGTTGAAGCCATTGGTTGAGTGAAGAACTTGAACTAGGGTTTGAAAAGAACATGAGTATCATTGTTATGTGAGATTGGTTGATGAAGCATTGTTGGAAATATTTTGAGTGAGTGTTTATATGCTTGGACTAGGGTTTGTAAGCAAGGATTGTTTCATTGAGTGATTGGTTGAGTAGAGTTGGTTGAGCCTAGTCAAGTGGATGTGTGAAGTGATTGTTCAAGTTCCATAAAATAAACTATTCTATATTCTAAATTGATTTGAGAAAGTGATTGAGTATTGTGATGAGTATAGAGCATATTGAGTCTCTAACAATTCTCTTTATGTTTCTATGAGATTGGACAAGTTCTAGTGTGGACTTGTTGAGCAGATTTGAGGTAAGTCTTTGAGAAGACTTGTGGATAGATTTGAGGATAGAGATTGAGTATAGATTTGAGGATAGATTTTGGTGTATATTTGAGGATAGGTTTGTGCCAGACCAGAGATAGATATTGAGGATATATTTGTGCTAGACCGAAGGACTATGTTTAGTATATATTTGAGATAGAGCTTTGGAGGTGATAGAGTTGAGGATAGAGATCTCCAGCTAGAGTAGGGAGGATAGGTGTCTTCTATGGATAGAGTTCCATTTGCTAAGGGTAGTGGAGGCAGAGGTCTTCTAGAGGATCACCATCCAGAGCAGAGATAGGAGATTGGTGTCTCCTATGGATAGAGATCCACTAACTTGATCAAGGGGATTGGTGTCTCCTTTGGATAGAGGTCCATAAACATTGTAGGGAAAGGATTCCCAAGAGAATTTATTTGAGAAAAATTTATAAGAAATATTTTCTCCGTGGAGTAGCCCACATTGGGTGAACCACGTAAAATCATGTCTCTCATGTGTGTGATGCTTTGTGTGATGTTTACTGCTTTAATATTGTTGATGCTATTATTTGGATTAAAAAGAAAAAGTTTTATCTTATATTGTTCACCCCCCTCTCAGTATAAGCACATGTTCTTCAATTGGTATCAGAGTGGGTCTCTCCATGAAAAGACTAATAACTTGGAGGAGGATCCATCAGAAACACACATGACTTCAGAAAATGAAGAAGAGACTATGTTTGATATAAAAGAGGAATTCTTTGCTACTCTCAGAAATTTGGAAAGAATTAGAGAGAAGAATTCAAGCTTGAAGGAACAAATTCAAGAGGATGAAGAAGCAAGGATGGAACTTCTACAAAATCTCACAGAACTCAAGATAAAGGTAGAAGAAGGAAAGAAAATTGAGCAGGATATGACAGATCTGTTAAGAGCAAGAGAAATAGAATGTGAAATATTGGAAGCAAAAATTGTTTATCTAAGGAATGAAGTTGAAAGGACCAAGGTACTACAAGATGTAGAGGATAAGAAATCACAAAGGGAATCAAGTCTTCAAAAAGTAGAAACTTCAAACAAGGATAAGCAAGCAAAGGATATCATAAAGGAAGAAAGCAAAGAAGAACCTTGGATAAGAGTTAATCACAAGAGAAAGAATACTCCACCACAAACTCCAAGGCATCCAAACAGGTTACATAATTTCTTCCATGGTCATTGCTTTTCTTGTAATAAATATGGTCATAGAGTTGTACACTGTATTAATCATGCAAGAAACAATGTCAATAGAAATTTCAATTCTTTTGCACCTCTTATGGATGATGATATTATATGTTACAAATGCAATAATTTTGGGCACAAGGCTAGATGGTGTAAAATGATACTTCCTGAGTCTAGAAAAACAATTTCAACAACTAGGAAAGATGAAAGGGAAAATGTTAAGGCTAGATCAATGTTAGTTCAAACAACCCTTCATGCTCAGGATAAAGAAGAACAATGGTATCTTGATAGTGGTTGCTCTAGTCACATGACAGGAGACAAAGACAAATTCATTGTACTAAAAGAAACCAATAGAGGATCAATAAGTTTTGGTGATAATGGATCAACAAGGATTGGTGGAAGAGGAACTCTAAGTTTAGATAATGGGAAAACAAAAATAGAAAATGTGTTGTATGTTAAAGGGTTAAAACATAATCTGCTAAGTATAAGTCAACTTTGTGATCAAGGGTATATGGTTACTTTCCATCCAGATAGATGTGAGATAAGAAAATCAGAAACTGGAAAAGTCATTGCCAATGCAAGAAGAACCCCAAACAATTTATACATGCTCAATGAGATCAAAGGGGAAAAGTGCTTTCTATCACAAGAAGATGAGAGTTGGTTATGGCATAGAATATTGGGTCACTTGAATTTTGACAACATAGTCAACATAAGCAATAAACAAGCGGTCAGATATTTACCCAAAATAAGAAGACCTCAAAGCACAATCTGTGCACCCTGTCAACATGGAAAGCAAACTAGGACAACATTTAAATCAAAAGGATATATGTCATCTGAGCCATTGAGTCTAATACATACTGATCTATGTGGTCCTACCAGAACATAAAGTATTCAGGGTGAGAGCTACTTTATATTGTTTATAGATGATTATTCCAGAATGGTTTGGGTAGCTTTCCTAAAAGAGAAGTCAGAGGCCTTTGAAAAATTCAAAGCATTTAAGGAATTAGTTGAAAATGAAACTGGCAAAAGGATTAAGTGTCTGAGATCTGATAGAGGAGGAGAATTTACTTCAAATGAATTTGTAGAGTTTTGTGAACAACATGGAATCAAAAGAGAATATTCAGCAGCAAGAACTCCTCAACAAAATGGAGTAGTTGAAAGGAAAAATAGGACTATTGAGAATATGGCTAGAGCTATGCTAAATGAGTCTAAGCTCTCAGATGGATTTTGGAGAGAAGCAGTCAACACAATAGTATACATAATCACTAGGGCTCAAATGAGGGTAAACCATCACAAGACTCCATATGAGCTTTGGAAAGGAAGACCTACCATTGTAAAACACTTCAGGATTTTTGGAAGCAAGTGTTACATAAGATGAGAAGATCAAAACTTAGGCAAGTTTGATCCAAGATGTGATGAGGGAATATTTCTTGGTTATTCCTCAAGGAGTAAAGCCTATAGATGCTTCAACAAGAGAACACGTACTATGGTGGAAAGTATAAATGTAACAATTGATGAGAAGATAGATTCAAGAGAACCAGTTCAACAAATTGTGTATCAAGAAGATGGATGTTGTCAAGAAGAGTTTTGTGAGGAATCAGATAAAGAAGAAGAAGAAACACAAAGACTTCTTCCCAAAACTCCATCCAGGTATGTACATAAGCATCATCCAAAAGAGCAAATCATTGGGAATCCAGATGAAAGATAGACAAGGAGAAGGATAATAACACCATCTCAACAAGCAAATTTTTCTTTGCTATCTAAGATTGAGCCAAAAGACTTCACTCAGGCAAGTGAGGATAAGTTTTGGATTAAGGCAATGGATGAGGAATTAGATCAGATAGAGAAAAGCAAAAACTTGGGAACTTGTTCCATGACCAAAGGACAAAAATGTGATCGACACAAAATGGGTATTCAGAAATAAGTTAAATGAAGATGGACAGGTGGTCAGGAATAAAGCAAGGTTAGTATGCAAAGGTTATGCATAGGTAGAGGGAATTGACTTTGATGAGACATTTGCTCCAGTTGCATGACTTGAAGCCATAAGAATATTTTTAGCCTTCTCAAGTTTCAAAAACTTCAAGGTATATCGGATGGATGTTAAGTCAGCATTTCTAAATGGTGTTCTAGAAGAAGAAGTTTATATTGAACAACAGAGGGATTCATATTAGCAGATAAACTAGATCATGTATGCAGATTGAAAAAGGCATTGTATGGTCTAAAGCAGGCTCCGAGAGCATGGTACTCAAGATTGGATAAGTATCTTTAGGAACAGGGATTCAGAAAAGGAATAGCAGACAATAATTTATACATCAAAAATGAAGGGAATGATCTACTAATTGTGGTTGTTTATGTTGATGACATCATTTTTGGGGGAAACAATGATAAGATGTGTAAAGAATTTGCTAAGAACATGCAAAATGAATTTGAGATGTCTATGCTTGGTGAATTGTCCTTCTTTCTTGGACTTCAGATTTCACAATCAAAGAAAGGGGTATTTCTCTCACAAGCCAAGTATATAAAAGAAATGTTAAAGAAATTCAGGTTAGAAGATTGTAAACCGGTAAGTACCCCCATGGTCACAGGATGCAAGTTGAGTAAGGATGATGAATCTCTAGAGGTAGATCAGAGATTATACAGATCTATGATTGGCAGCTTATTGTATGTTACAACTACAAGACCAGATATAGTACAGTCAGTGGGATTAGTGGCAAGGTTTCAGGCAGCACCTAAGGAAACACATGTGGCAGCGGTAAAAAGAATTTTTAGGTATCTAAAAGGGACTATGGATTTTGGGCTTTGGTATCCCAAAAGTGATAGTTTCACATTGACAACATATACAGATGCAGATTGGGCTGGCAGCATTGATGACAGAAAAAGCACAAGTGGAGGAGCATTCTTTCTTGGAGACTATTTAGTCTCTTGGCTAAGTAAGAAGTAGGTTTCAGTATCCTTATCTACAATAGAAGCAGAATATATTGCAGCAGTAGCCAGTTGTACACAGGTGTTATGGATGAAGCGAACTCTAGAAGACTTCAAGATAAAACATGATCATCCTATTCCCATACTATGTGATAATACAAGTGCTATAAGTATCTCAAAAAATCTAGTGATGCACTCCAGGACAAAGCACATTCCGATTAAGTATCATTTTCTGAGAGAACAGGTGACAGATAAACAGGTCAGGTTGGAATATGTTACTACAAAGGAACAGATAGCAGATATTTTCACTAAGCCACTTTCAAAGGAAACCTTTGAGTATCTTCGAGGAAAACTGGGAGTAAGACTCCCACCCTAGAATTAACCACCTCAAGAGGAGGTGGGGGAGGGGCTAAGCTAAGAGGCTCATTCTTAGCCCCGAGCCCCAAAGGTGACCCTTTGCCATTGATGTCAAAGGGGGAGAGATTTGAGTAAGGGGGAGAGATTTGGTATTTGAGTAAAGAGGAGAGATTTGAAAAGAGCATTGAGCTAGGGGAGCAATGTCCCAGGGGAGCAGAACAAAGAAAAGGTTAAGTTTTTGGTAAAAATAATTTGGGTTGCCATCAATGACAAAGGGGGAGATTGTTGGACATTTTGAGTCAAAGTTGTCATTGATGTCAAGGAAGAAGTTGTCATTGATGTCAAGGAATAAGCTAATGATGTAAAAAGGTCAAAGGAACAATGCAAAGGTTAATGGCAAAAGAGCTTCATAATATTTTTAATATTATGTGGAAGCATAAGTTAGAAGGGTTTTTATTAAAACCATGGTTGAGAAAAAATAAAAGGTTTTTCATAAAACCAAGGAAGTTTTAATATTTATTTTATAAAATATTTAAATTCAAATTGAATTTAAATTTTATAAATAAATATTATTTATACAAAGTGGTAAAATCAAAGAAGGCTTTAATAAAGCCAAAAGGATTTAAAAGTTAATTTATAATATTTAAATTCTAAAGAATTTAAATAATTTATAAATTAATTATTCAAATTTTGAAGGCACTAACGTTCAAGTTTAAAGGAGGTAATTGGTATATAAACTATATGCCTTAGTGGCATTTTGATATCCTTCGTTCAAAAAAGAAAAAGGGCAAAGTGTGTGTTGTGAGAATTCGTGCGAAGAAGAAGACAAAATTCTTGTCTTAAGCACTAACGAAAAAGGGATAAGATCTTTGAGGGCTAAAATTTCATATCCATCTAGGTAGCATGGCCTAGTGGCAAGTGGTCAAGTCTAAGGGTTTGGGGTGGAGTGATCCGTATCGATTCATGACGGTAGTTTTGTTGTGTTTGAAGCATCGAGGAAGGACGTATTTTTATTGGGCATAGAGAGATATAGAGCATGTGGTGCTCTTGATCTCCAAACGAGAACCTAGCTCATGCGGCAGTTGGAGCCATGACTAGGGCATTGGTAGAGGTGGCGTCGTGATTTCGAGTCTCACCAAGGCAAAGGTAATAAATTTTGATTAATTTTTGATGCCTAAGGTTTGACATGAGGTCTAGGGAGTTATAAGGGTTATTAAAAAGGTTTTTAATTAATATTATTTTTGATTAATTGGAGGAATAAGGAGTTAAATTTATTTGTAAATAAAGTATTTGTGATATATTGATTTATTGAAGATTTAAGTGTTAATAGGACTTCTTGCATTGAGTTATTTGAAAAGGAGATTGTATTGACATTATTCTTGGTATTGAATATTATTTTAATTGGGAGATTATAAGGTGTATTTGGTCAATTATTTTTGTATATGTTGATGGATGCTTTCTTTAAGATGGAGTAATAAGGTGTATGTAAGTTTTGATATTTGCATTGTATCTCTTGAGAGAGTTTATTATCTTCTAACTCCTTTGAGCTTGGCAAAGAAGTGTTTGTGGTTGTGGCAGATTTTTGAGGTTCCTTCATCATCAAGAAAAAGGTATGAGCACATTCTTCCATAGTTGAGTTGATTGGTTGGTTTTCTGGAAAATAAGTTTGGAGTGAAAAGGACTTGATTAGGGTTTCCTTATTGAGTGTGTTGAGTTAATGCTTCAAGGTTTTCTAGAATAAAGAGTTGTTAAAACCTTGTTTTATAAGCATTGTTGTTGAAGCCATTGGTTGAGTGAAGAACTTGAACTAGGGTTTGAAAAGAACATGAGTATCATTGTTATGTGAGATTGGTTGATGAAGCATTGTTGGAAATATTTTGAGTGAATGTTTATATACTTGGACTAGGGTTTGTAAGGAAGGATTGTTTCATTGAGTGATTGGTTGAGTAGAGTTGGTTGAGCCTAGTCAAGTGGATGTGTGAAGTGATTGTTCAAGTTCCATAAAAAAACTATTCTATATTCTGAATTGATTTGAGAAAGTGATTGAGCATTGTGATGAGTATAGAGAATATTGAGTCTCTAACAATTCTCTTTATGTTTCTATGAGATTGGACAAGTTCTAGTGTGGACTTGTTGAGCAGATTTGAGGTAAGTCTTTGAGAAGACTTGTGGACATATTTGAGGACAGAGATTGAGTACAGATTCGAGGATAGAGTTTGGTGCAGATTTGAGGATAGGTTTGTGCCAGACTAGAGACAGATATTGAGGATAGATTTGTGCTAGACCAAAGGACTGTGTTTAGTACAGATTTGAGATAGAGCTTTGGAGGTGACAAAGTTGAGGATAGAGATCTCCAACCAGAGCAGGGAGGACAGGTGTCTTCTGTGGATAGAGTTCCATTTTCTAAGGGTAGTGGAGGTAGAGGTCTTCTAGAGGATCACCAACCAGAGCAGAGATAGGAGATTGGTGTCTCCTGTGGATAGAGATCCACTAACTTGATCAAGGGGATTGGTGTCTCCTTTGGATAGAGGTCCATAAACATTGTAGGGAAAGGATTCCCAAGAGAATTTATTTGAGAAAAATTTATAAGAAATATTTTCTCCGTGGAGTAGCCCACATTGGGTGAACCACGTAAAATCATGTCTCTCATGTGTGTGATGCTTTGTGTGATGTTTACTGCTTTAATATTGTTGATGCTATTATTTGGATTAAAAAGCAAAAAGTTTTATCTTATACTGTTCACCCCCTCTCTCAGTATAAGCACATGTTCTTCACCTTCTACTATGAAAAATGTATTATCAAACTAATAGCTTCCTACCATTTTAAAGGAAAGAAATAGGTCACCACTCCTTTGATCAATCCTTCTCTATCTTGGATCAAGAACCACTTATCCCCAAGTTTTTTAACCAATTTGTTGACTTCCTTATTATTTGATTTAAAGTATCTTTGACCAACTTTAGGAAGGTGTAGGACTTTTGATATTAAGCTCAGGGTAATTTCTATTCAACTCCACCTACATGAGTGACCATGGATGTGGTATCATAGTCCAAAATGAACCACTCAACCACACCTTGGTCATGGCATTGAAACATATCAAGGCCTCCCACCATATAACTTTCTAGAAGAGATTTCAAACATAATCTTTGGGGGTTTGAGTTGCTATGGAGGATGGTTCACTCTTTTATGAAAGATAGAATTCATCATGGCAAGGCAAGGGTTTAAGTAGGCTAAAGGATAAGGGATTGAAGACAATGATTTTTTTCTTTTGGTTTTACAAAATGATGGCTATGATAAAACCCTGTAAAGAAAAATATGAATGCATACATTTATTTCATTATTATTTTGCAAAAGCTTAATTCATATAGAGAAATCCATATAAAATTTCATTCAAAAATTTAAAAAACATTCATTATATTTATTATATTTCATTCTCATGAATTTTGATACATTCCTCTACAAATTATTAAAAAAATTGAACATTGAAACTTACAATCGGCTTCTACGTCCCCTTCTCGGTAGATGCCTTCAATTTGTTTTGATGTATCCCCTATCAAAACTATTGTCGCTTACTTTTTGCCTCTGCATAGTGTAGATGCAAAGACGCGACACTAAAAATGAAATTACAAGTAAATACACAAAGAGACAAATATTGCACAAAATGTTCCAATTTTAATATTGACAATGGGGGGAGCCAAGTGAACTCTTTGATACAATGCTACTCTCCAAGAGTATTTTGATACAATATTACAATGGGCTAGGGTTCTCCGAAACCCTAGCAATAAAATAAAATAGTGTCTTCCGAAGATTGCGCCTTTGATCCCAACAGGGTGAGTGGGCTTCAGATATCCGATGTTGGGCCACTATGATTGTAGTAGTCTTCCAATGCTTCTTTAGATCAATGTTACCCAATCCTACACACACAACAAATAGTAAAATTGTTAGTAAACAAAAGGAGGGTTCCACCATGTGAACCCTCTAAAATGAATACTAAAACCCTAGATCTGATGTAAGCTATAAATGTAAAATGCAATAACAATGAATGATAACCAAATATAGATTTACCTTGCTTGTGAAGATTCTTTGCTCCATTGTTGTAGATCTGATGTCAGATAGCATGGTGCAGCAGACTCTGATTCGTGTTTATATGGTTGCAACAGGCTCGGACGCGCACTTGGCAGGCTCTGATGCGAGCTTCGTAGGCTCTAGAGTGCACCTGTTGTATACAACAGGCTCTGGTGGGCACCTGGCAAGCTTCTACAATAAGCTTGGCAAGCTCTGGTGTGCACCTATGGATCTGTAGGCTCTAGAGAGCGCTTCACAAGCTTCTACGATGAGCTTGCGAAGCTCGGGATGGCACCTGCGGGTGAGGGTAAATCTGCAGAAGCAGATCAGGGGGTGCGAGAGATGCGGCGGATGGATGGGGGCTGTGATGACAATGGAGGATGAAATGGAGATCTATCCTAGGGTATGCTAAAGGTGCTCAGGGTATTCTTCAGCAGAGAGGCCTCAAGATTCTTCAACGTTCCATTCTTTCAGTATTTTAGCCTCCTTTGGGCAATATGAGGGGCTTGTATTTATAACTTAGCTTTAGGGTTTAACTTAGGGTTCTTAACTTTACACTTTTGATCATGTGGCTAAGATTAAGTCATATCCTAGGGCTAAGATTAAATGATGGAAGTGGCATGGATTGAGTGGGATGGATGGTAGGGATTTAATCTGATCGGATGGTGGAGGTTAAATGAACTTATAATTATATAATATAATATTAAATAAATTAAATATAATATAAAATATTAAAATAATATAATATATATTAAAATAAGTCCTATTTTGGTGGGAAAGGGGAAAATGGGCCTTTTGAAGGTGGGAAAGGGAAAATGGGCCTTTTGAAGGTGGGAAAGGGGGATGGAGGACAAGTGGAAGGTGGGATGACTAGGAAGGTGGATGAATGGCTGCAATTTGGTGTCTACAGATGCCCCTTTTTGTACCATGTTGCGTGAAACACAATATGGTGCAAAAATATGAGACACCTGCATGGGCTATGGGCAATAGAAACCGCTTCTCTCGTTGGAATTGCACATTGGCGTTGAAGACAAAAAGAATGAAGAATTTTTAGAGTTCATTGCGTAGCTTACCCCCTCAATTGGTGAATGAGAAAATTCTCATGAGCCAATTGAAAAAGCATGGATTTTGTGCAAATGATGGATGAAGGATGAATTATGATGCGATGTGATACCATTTTTGCCCCAACAGTTGTAGAAAGGGGGTTGGTGTATAATACCATGATGCTTGAAGAATGATGATTGATGATTTGATACCATTTTTCCCCAACGGTTGAAGAAAATGGGGTTGGTGTATAAACCATGATGCTTGAAGAATGATGATTGATGATTTGATACCATTTTTCCCCAACGGTTGAAGAAAAGGGGTTGGTGTATGAACCATGATGCTTGAAGAATGATGACTGATGATTTGATACCATTTTTACCCCAACGATTGAAGAAAATGGGGTTGGTGTATGAACCATGATCATGTAAGATGTATCCCATCATGGGAAATCAAAATCAATATGGTTGTCCCAAATTTGGGGGTGATTCGATGTTATTGAAAAAGATGCCTCACAGGCATCATTGAGTATGCAAGATATGAAAATGCAGAATGACTGAGTCACCACAGGGCTGGCCATTGACTGTAGAAGATTCTTCATCAATTCCATAATGGAACCAATCAAACCTAGCGAGCTTGTCTGCTTTGTGACTATAGTCAGATGAATGAGTGATTGATATTAGTTATCCATGATTTTGCATCCCATGGAAAAGGACGTCAATGATTCCTGTTTGGTGAATTCTTCTTGGCAGTGTTTCACTTAGAATTTGAGGTTACTGATATGATTATGATTCTTGGCAATGAGATAATTGGTGATGATCATGATTAAGTGTCCTTATTATAAACTATTCATGTTATTGAATTGCATGGATTACTATCGCTGCAACCACCAAGTTTATAGAATAATTTATTGGATACGAGGTTCACTTAGAGCCAACTGATGAGATACCATTTTTGCCCCAATGGTTGAAGAAATGGGGTTTTTTTTCGTAAAAGGGTTGGTGTATAATACCATGATTTTTGATAAATGATGATTGATGAGATACCATTTTTGCCCTAACGGTTGAAGAAAGGGGATTTTGATGATGTGAAAATGTGATGAAATAAAATGATTTGTATCTGTTCTTTGCCCTTAATAGATAAAGGGGTTTTGATGATGTGAAAATGAAGTGATTATGTCTGTTCTTTGCCCTTAATAGATAAAGGGGTTTTTGATGATGAAAGTGTTCTTATGGTAGTCTATCCATCCTACCGGATTGCATGGATAACCAGTTGCTGCAACCGCCAAGTTTATAGGATAAACCACTAAATACAAGGTTCACTTGATAGGAATGCAAATGTGATCTATTTTTGCCCCAATAGATGAAGGGATTTTTGAGAAATGAATGAAAATAACATGATTTGTATCTGTTCTTTGCCCTTAACAGATAAAGGGGTTTTTGATGATGTAAGATGAAAAAGTGTCTGTTCATTGCCCTTAACAGATAAAGGGGTTTTTTGATGATGTAATATAAAATAATAAAGTGGTTTTGATGATGAAAAAAATTATGTTCATTGCCCTTAATAGATAAAGGGGTTTTTGATGATGTAATATGAAAAAGTGTTTGTTCATTGCCCTTAATAGATAAAGGGGTTTTTGATGATGAAAGTGTCCTTATGGTAGTCTATCCATCCTATTGGATTGCATGGATAACTAGTCGCTGCAACCACCAGGTTTATAGGATAAACCACTAAATACAAGGTTCACTTGATAGGAATGCAAATGTGATCTATTTTTGCCCCAATAGATGAAGGGATTTTTGAGAAATGAATGAAAATAACATGATTTGTATCTGTTCTTTGCCCTTAATAGATAAAGGGGTTTTTGATGATGTAAGATGAAAAAGTGTCTGTTCATTGCCCTTAATAGATAAAGGGGTTTTTGATGATGTAAGATGAAAAAGTGTTTGTTCATTGCCCTTAATAGATAAAGGGGTTTTTGATGATGAAATATGAAAAAGTGTCTGTTCATTGCCCTTAACAGATAAAGGGGTTTTTTTGATGATGAAAGTGTCCTTATGGTAGTCTATCCATCCTACCGGATTGCATGGATAACCAGTCATTGCAACCACTAGGTTTATAGGATAAACCACTAAATACAAGGTTCACTTATGAATGGATAATGATAAAAGAATGTAAATGTGATCTATTTTTGCCCCAATATATGAAGGGATTTTTGCAATTTGGATGATGTGAACGCAAGGCAAAGGGCGCAACCTTTGACAAAAGAATGTAGTCTTTTGAACCTAGCAATTGACTTGTTGATGATGTGATGTGATTGAATGATTGAATTATTTATTGCAAGTGTGGGGAAGGTGTGAAACCTTGAACACCCCCAAGTTCTAGCTGTGATGTTGATTGATTAGGGGAAAGGTGTGAAACCTTGAGCACCCCCTAGTTGTGATGTTGCTTGCTTGATTGGGGGAAAGGTGTGAAACCTTGAACACCCCCAAGTTGTGATGATGTTTGAACTTTCTAGCGATCTTTGCATATGTGAGTTTGATATATATACATACATGGCTTTTATGTTTGTGTTATGCTTTTGTGTTAATGTGTTAATGTGAATGCAATGCATGTTTAATGAAAATGTTTTTATGGAATGCCTTATGGATGATTAATGCAAGCTAAATGATGTATGTGCCTAATGCTTATATGGATGATTCATGCAAGCTAAATGATGTATTATTGATGCAAGTAAATGTGTAATGAACCTAAGCTATATGAGAGGGATGCATGGTGTTCGAATGATCTTTTTATAGTTCAGAAATTTTATTGGCCATGTTTGATGTCCACTATTTTGTAATCAGGGGTACCCAATTTTAACGACTTTATGCAACTTGACGTATGATGCGAGGCATGAATGTTGACATGGAAGAAGATATGGATGTTGATATGGAAGAAGATATGGATGTTGATATGGAATGAGTACTGCAACATTTTCAAAAACTCAAACATACTAGTATTATCAATCAAACTCACTTGGGTTGTCTAACTTTCTTTAGGACCAATGTGTGTGCAAGTGAGGTTCAATTACCAAATCTTGAGTGTGACAATGACCCTATCTAATCAAGAACCAGTGTGTGTGCATGTGAAGTTCATTGACCCACTATGAGTAAATTGGGCATGACCTGTTATGGAGATGACCTGAAGCTAGCTTGTCCTTATGTGCGGTCAGAGGTCTTCCTGTTTGCCAAGGAGACATGTCGCCCCGCATGAGCTTACTCCACTTCCAGCCATGCGTCTATAGCCCCGGTGAAGATTCACTCCATAGTCCAATGGGATTTGATCTTTTAGGCCTTGGGGATGACTACCCATCCGTGCTAGGGATATGAAGTATGAATCCTTACGACTTGAGGGATCAAGGGTGTTTGGGATTTTATTTGTTAATTTTGTATAGAGCTTTGGGGAATCGGATTCTCAACCGAAGTGTGATGAGAATTTTGACCCTATCCTTACTACTCTATGTTTTTATGCTTATGTTTGAAGAGTAATTGAGGTAGTGGTGAAAACCACTATTTTTGCTTTGGACTATGTTGCATGATGGGACAAGCGAGGATTATCCCTTTTCGCTTCAAGGTACTACCCAAGTATGGTACTAACCCTCTTTGGCTCATAATGTTTTTAAGATGTGATGGAATGTGATTGGTTCAAGATTGTATTCGGAATCAATTGGTAATACTCAAGACCTTCTTAATGTGTAAAGTGTATTTTTGGTCCCAAAGAAAATCGGACATTCATTTGGAGGTTGCTTGCTACACTAGTAATGGCTGAGTGATTGAAAATCTAGGCTTTATGATTTTTGACATGGGATGTGGTTTGACATATGGCTTTTGCGAGGGTTGCATGATTTCTTCAAACTAGGTACCCCCAATTGTTATAACTTGACTTTGTATTTGTGGCCATATCATCATTACTAAGTAAGATCATTCGAACATGGGATGGGATGAATGCAATTATGAATGACTATAGCGGAATGTATATGAAATGTGCAATTATGAATGTATGAATCTAGATGTATGAATGCAAGCGAAAATGAAATGCATGTGAAAAATGCTTATGAATGCGAATGTGGAAGTGTATATGCAAATGCCTATATGTATGCATGCTTATGAAAATGCAATTTGATTTTGTTGTTTTGTTGTTTTGATTTTTTTTTTTTAGCCATGTATGTACATATATAGTAATCACAATAAGCATGGAACACTTTCAAGTGTATGATGTTCATCAGCTCGGGTTTGTCTACTCCCACTAACATAGTAAGCTTATGACCAAAGGAGTTGGGTACCTTTGGGGCCTTTTGAAAAT
The DNA here is from genome assembly GCA_028583015.1 of Wollemia nobilis. Taxonomy (NCBI): domain Eukaryota; kingdom Viridiplantae; phylum Streptophyta; class Pinopsida; order Araucariales; family Araucariaceae; genus Wollemia; species Wollemia nobilis. Next base: position 363,829 of record JAQPPZ010013020.1, on the reverse strand, counting down.
TTGATGTGACCAAAGGGATTGAGACCTTTGGAGCCTTTTGAAATTGATGTGTGACCAAAGGGGTTAAGACCTTTGGAGCCTTTTGAAATTGATGTGTGACCAAAGGGGTTAAGACCTTTGGAGCCTTTTTGAAATTGATGTGTGACCAAAGGGGTTAAGACCTTTGGAGCCTTTTGAAATTGATGTGTGACCAAAGGGGTTAAGACCTTTGGAGCCTTTTGAAATTGATGTGTGACCAAAGGGGTTAAGACCTTTGGAGCCTTTTGAAATTGATGTGTGACCAAAGGGGTTAAGACCTTTGGAGCCTTTTGAAATTGATGTGTGACCAAAGGGGTTAAGACCTTTGGAGCCTTTTGAAATTGATGTGACCAAAGGGGTTAAGACCTTTGGAGCCTTTTGAAATTGATGTGACCAAAGGGGTTAAGACCTTTGGAGCCTTTTGAAATTGATGTGTGACCAAAGGGGTTAAGACCTTTGGAGCCTTTTGAAATTGGTTGTGACCAAAGGGGTTAAGACCTTTGGAGCCTTTTGAAATTGATCAGCCACCGAAGTGACCGAGGAGTGGGGTATGTTTTCCATTACACAATTTAAGTTACTTGTTTTCTTTTGCATTCTAGCTTGAACTATGAAGTGCGTAAACAAAAGATATGCAATTAAATCCAAATAACACCAAACCAAACAATCTTGTGTAGGAATTTTTAAAAGTAAAAGAAAATACAATGTCCTAGGTTTTACCTTGTGTGGCTTACCTCATTCATTATTATTTAAAATGTATTCCTTTTTATTATTATTTGATTTACTTACGTTATGGTACTAACTCGAAATCAAACAAAAGTAATAAGTCAAAACAACTTAATGGAAAACACATCAAATCCACCTATTACGTAATGATGGAATGGCTATTGTGTAAGCCATGTTAGTGATGAAAGGGCTATTGGTTAAGCCATGTAAATGATGAAATGGCTAAGGTTGAGCCATGTTAATGATGAAATGGCTAAGGTTGAGCCATGTTAATGATGAAATGGCTAAGGTTGAGCCATGTTAATGATGAAATGGGCTAAGGTTGAGCCATGTTAATGATGAAATGATGAAATGGTTGAGAGTTTATGATGAAATGGCTAAGGTTGAGTTAATGATGAAATGGCTAAGGTTAGATGTTAATGATAATATTATTTTATAAATGTTAAGATGAAATGGCTAAGGTTGAGCCATGTTAATGATGAAATGATGAAAATGGCTAAGGTTGAGCCATGTTAATGATGAAATGGCTAAGGTTGAGCCATGTTAATGATGAAATGATGAAATGGCTAAGGTTGAGCCATGTTAATGAGAAATGATGAAATGGCTAAGGTTGAGCCATGTTAATGATGAAATTAAATTTTTGTGTTTTAAGGTTGATTATATTGATGGTTGAGGTTATTAATTGTTTTTATGGTGGTTAATGATGAAATGTTTATGATGAAATGGCTAAGGTTGAGCCATGTTAATGATGAAATGGCTAAGGTTGAGCCATGTTAATGATAAAATGGCTAAGGTTGAGCCATGTTAATGATGAAATGGCTAAGGTTGAGCCATGTTAATGATGTATGTTATTTATTAATTTTTATTTATAATGGCTAAGGTTGAGCCATGTTAATGATGAAATGTTATTTTAATGATGAAATGGCTAAGGTTGAGCCATGTTAATGATGAAAATGATGAAATGGCTAAGGTTGAGCCATGTTAATGATGAAATGGCTAAGGTTGAGCCATGTTAATGATGAAATAGCTAAGGTTGAGCCATGTTAATGATGAAATGGCTAAGGTTGAGCCATGTTAATGATGAAATGGCTAAGGTTGAGCCATGTTAATGATGAAATGGCTAAGGTTGAGCCATGTTAATGATGAAATGGTTAACGTAAAGCCAAGTTAAATGTATTTTCCATTAAGTTATTTTGGTTTATTACTTTCTTCTGATGTCTTGTTAATACCATAAAGTACTTAAACCCAATATTTAAAGCTTATCAAAATAAAACCAACTGTAAAAACTTGTACAAGAATTTAAAGATAAAAGAAAACAATCAGTCCTAGGTTTCACCTTGTGTGGCTTACCTCATTCCGTATTATTTTCTTCATTAATGTGTGGTTCCTTTTAAAATTGTGTGGTTGGTGTGTTTGATGTTACCTAATCTTTGTTAAATGAAATAAAGGAAAAATCTATGGCTGGATAGGGCTGCGAGATTCTTGTTGGTAATGACCTCCAACAAGTTTGCTCGAGGGTAATCCTATGGTGTCTAAGGGCAGAGATTTGATGGATGGAGATGAATGCCACCGTCACCAAACCTCAAGCAATAGTTGGTGATGAAATCCAACTACTACTGTTAAAAAGTGGAGCGTGCAGTGTGTGATGTTAATTTTATGTTTCTTGTTCTTTATGGTGTGCAAACAATGTTAAAGATGACTAATTTCACTAATCTAAATCAGAATCCAACACAAAGATGCAAATTTCATCTAAAGAGCGTAGAGTACACCCTTAAAATCCCTGCCTACAAATGATACCCGAAGATATCAAAAGAGCATCGGAGGGTTCGTCCACCTCTCTGCCAAAGGGGCCAGCCTAGGGCAGGATTACTTTAAGTGTCCAAATGTTGTTCCTATTTAGATATACAAAATTTAAGTGATATTTAACCCTAAAATGCAAAATCTAGGATGCTTTTCAGCTTCACATGCACTCAACAATGCAAACAATCACCTAGATCTATGAATTTAGGATAAGAAATGAATTTGAAATATTGAAACACACACAAACCCTAGATATGACTTGCTACAGATTCTTTCTCATATTACTTAATGTTAAACCCAAAACAATGAAAAACAACAGCAAAAAATAGAATACGTAAATTGTTAAATGACCAACTAGGGTTACGGAACTCACTTGGAAGCCTATATTTTGGTGAAGTTATTCTGAGATCTCTACTACTCTTATTGACCTAAAATTTTGTGGAGACATGCTATGGCATGTTAGAAACCTACCCTCAAAATTTCAGCCCAATTCGACTCTGAATGAGTGATATATGGCAAAAACAATCAGGGCAATTTGTGTAGGAAACGTAGTCGAACGCCTCTAATCAACACCAGGTGCAGTAGGGCACCTACCAGGCATAGCAGAGTGCCTACGTAAACTCTAAAAAGTGCTACAGAATGCTTCAGAAACCCTAGCGACGAAATTGACGACTTCTACGCTTCTAAAAATTCCTACAACAAACATAAATAAAATTAAGTTAGCAAGGTAGATCTATCAAATAGTGAAACCCTTGTGGGGTCCCACCGTGATCGCCATTTGTAGATGCAAAGACGCGACACTAAAAATGAAATTACAAGTAAATACACAAAGAGACAAATATTGCACAAAATGTTCCAATTTTAATATTGACAATGGGGGGAGGCCAAGTGAACTCTTTGATACAATGCTACTCTCCAAGAGTATTTTGATACAATATTACAATGGGCTAGGGTTCTCCGAAACCCTAGCAATAAAATAAAATAGTGTCTTCCGAAGATTGCGCCTTTGATCCCAACAGGGTGAGTGGGCTTTGAGATATCCGATGTTTGGGCACTCTGACTACAGTAGTCTTCCAATGCTTCTTTAGATCAATGTTACCCAATCCTACACACACAACAAATAGTAAAATTATTAGTAAACAAAAGGAGGGTTCCACCGTGTGAACCCTCTAAAATGAATACTAAAACCCTAGATCTGATGTAAGCTGTAAATGTAAAATGCAATAACAATGAATGATAACCAAATATAGATTTACCTTGCTTGTGAAGATTCTTTGCTCCGTTGTTGTAGATCTGATGTCAGATAGCATGGTGCAGCAGACTCTGATTCACATTTATATGGTTGCAACAGGCTCGGACGCGCACTTGGTAGGCTCTGACGTGAGCTTCATAGGCTCTAGAGTGCACCTATTGTATACAACAGGCTCTGGTGGGTGCCTGGCAAGCTTCTGCGGTAAGCTTGGCAAGCTCTGGTGTGCACCTACGGATCTACAGGCTCTGGAGAGCGCTTCACAAGCTTCTACGGTGAGCTTGTGAAGCTCAGGATGTTACAATAATATAATATATATTAAAATAAGTCCTATTTTGGTAGGAAAGGGGAAAATGGGCCTTTTTGAAGGCGAGAAAGGGAAAATGGGCCTTTTGAAGGTGGGAAAGGGGGATGGAGGACAAGTGGAAGGTGGGATGACTAGGAAGGTGGATGAATGGCTACAATTTGGTGTCTACATGTGGTGCCTTCAAACATGATTATAGCTAAATTATGTGAAGCTTAAATCATCAAACCATCGAGTTTCTACCCTAATCAAGTTATAGAGAATATTTCATCTTCACATGAAATTAAGTTTTTTCATATATTATGGTGAATTATGGTTGAAATAACATGGTCATCAATCATCATTTTGATCGATGACCTATATGCTTGATCTGCGACATCTTCGTTGATTTGCTCCATATGGCTAGGTCTTGATGATCATTTTTAACCCTAAAAGGTGGTAATTTCTTGCTACCATAGTACGCTAATGTCCCACCACATTTTCATGATGTGCGATGACAAGCTATCTAAATTTGGTGCTACAATGATGCCCATTAGGAAATAAATTTAGGTGAAATCATTTTTAATTAATGTACATCCAAGTTTGGTTGATACTCAAATTTATCTTTAGATAATATTAGAAATTTTAAATTTGCTTTTTCTCTTAATTTTTATTTGATAGGTTTACTTCGTGGTTCACATCACAATATCATCTGCATGTGCATATCCATTTGTTGTTATTATTTTGACTAGCTCTTAGTCAGCATTGCGATTACCCAGATCTGGACATGCTCAAAATCTCTTTTCCTAGAAAAAGAACTTGCTTGAAATCACTGTGTGATGACTTTTTTAGGTATAGCATCCTTTCATGTGCGATGGATCCATGTGTCAAGGCTTTTTCACCTTCTCAGGGCAAAACGTTCAAATACTTATGTCGTATGTGGAGGTTGGTTCAATTGTTTACTCATGTGAAAGGGCATACTTGAGTTTAAATCTATGTTTCCCATGATGATAAGCCAAAATATCCTTGAAAAGTGTGTGCTCTAGCTTATAAAAATTGATGTCTTATCATTCTCTCAAGGCAACAAGTCTGAGGATTTGTGTTTGTATTTCACACTACTTGTGATAATAGTCCATGATTTCTAGATTATATCCCTCTATGATTGTTATCCACGATAACAATATCAACTTGTGACCATGAATATGATCAATGAGCATTTATGTCTTCGTGTTGACACCTTCTCGAATGACATATGCCTAAAACTGTAAGTCTAAGATTCAATTAACCTTAGATTAACATTAGGCCAAGGTAATAATAATTAACATGAATAAATTAAAGCCAAAAATATTCATTAAATAACCAGTCGATAAATACATTAACATAAACCTTATATAGGTTTAGAACTTGCGTAATAATAGGAAAGGGAAGGTGGAGGAAGATCGGGGAGTTTAGAGAGAACGGAGGAGTAGGAGGTGGAGTGGGAGGTGGCAGCGAGCGTGGGGAGAGGAAGGGAGTGGAGTGATAAGGGAAAATGGACGGCAGGAAAGGAGGAAGGTGAATGGAGGGATAAGGAGAAAATGAAGGAAAGGGAGAAGGAATATCATGCCGACCATCCAACAAGATTAGCCGACAAAAGGTAAGTGTGTTCACACTGGGCTTAGAAAAACTAGATTTTTCTAAGCCTGTTTCAAGCTAAGTCCTATTCACACTTGCAACATTCTCCCCCTTAAAGTTGAGAGAACTGACTATACAGTCTCTCAGCTTTACAAATTGAGCTTTAGCCAGCGCCTTGGTGAAGATGTCAGCGACGTTCTCCAAAGTGTGGCAATAGTGAAGCTCAACAATATCAGTTTCCACCATATCTCGGATGAAGTGGTACTTCATATCAAAATGCTTTGATCTACTATGGTGGACAGGATTGTATGCCAACTGAATGGCACTGATGTTGTCACAGAATATTCGAGTTGGACCACTTTGCTGCTCTCCAATCTCTTCTAATACCTTTCGGAGCCATAGAGCTTGAGTACTAGCATGAGTCACCGCTATATACTCAACTTCTATTGAAGATAGTGCTACTACTATCTGCTTCTTGGAACTCCAAGTTATTAGGCCCGAACCAAGACTAAAATAGTTACCCGATGTGGATTTTCTATCATCAATATTGCTGCCCCAATCACTATCACTAAAGCCTTCAAGCTTGATAGTATCACTTTTGTAGTACTGGATTCCAAAATCCAATGTACCCTTCACATATCTCAAAATCCTTTTAGCTGCCTGCAAATGCAGCTCAGATGGATTAGACATAAATCTAGAAACAAGAGATACAACATACTGAATGTCTGGTCTGGTGTTGGCGAGAAACATCAAACTCCCAACAATGCTTCTGAAAGTGGTCACATCAACTTTCGGTGCTCCATCATCCTTGCTTAATTGGATCCCATGTCCAATTGGAGTTGCAACTGATTTGCATTGCTCCATAGCAAACTTTTGAATCATATCTCGAGCATACTTAAGTTGACAGATGAAGATCCCTGAATCTGTCTGATGTACTTCCATTCCAAGAAAGTATTTCATCAAGCCAAGATCCTTCATCTCAAATTCCTGCATCATGGAGTGCTTGAACTCCATGTTAACTTTTTCATTACTACCCATAAAAATGAGATCATCCACATACAAACAAACTATGAGGATGTCATTTCCTTGATTCAAGTAGTAGAGCATGGGTTCATTTTTGCTTCTGATGAACCCATAATCTTTAAAGTACCCATCAATGCATGAGTACCAAGCTCTCGGTGCCTGCTTGAGGCCATAAAGAGCCTTCTTCAGTTTGTAAACAAGATGTTCCTTGTCTTTCTCTTCAAATCCCTGTGGTTGCTCAACATACACTTCTTCTATCAAGTAACCATTTAGAAATGCACTCTTTACATCCATGTGTTGGACTGTCCATCCCTTGTGTGCAGCTAAGGCAAGAACTATTCTGATAGTCTCCTGTCTGGCTACAGGAGCAAAAGTCTCTTCATAATCAATTCCATATTTTTGAGTAAATCCCTTTGCAACTAATCTCGCCTTGTGCCTCTCAATGCTACCATCAGCATTAAACTTGGTCTTGTAGACCCACTTACATCCAACACGTTTCTTTCCTTTAGGAAGCTTCACCAGCTCCCAAGTGTCGTTGTTTTTTATAGAGGTGATCTCCTCTTTCATGGCATCTTGCCAAATATTTTGAGTACAAGCCTTCTCATAACTAGAAGGTTCAAGCTGTGTATTAGTTAACAAAGCATAGTTAACTAAATCTCCCCTAGGTTCCTGCTGGGAAACATCATCACCATACAAGTGCATATTTTCTAATCTTTGTAGAACAGAATTCATTTCACTAGCTTGACTCCTAGTGTATCTTTTTGAAAAATTCTTATCCAACATCTGATATGATGGATGATTCTATAGAGTTCTCTTACCTCTGGATGGAGAATCGATGTCCATGGGTGAGGAACTTACTGATCTCTGCGGAGAAGGACTTGGTGAAGAAGTTGAATCAGAAGATGAACCTGGATCTCTGGGAGGAGACTGCTTACTTTTCTGTGGTGTCTGTTGTTGCACCTGCTGAGAACCTACATCACTAGATTCATCATCACTAAAAATCTGAGGCTTACCCCATTCTCCCCCTTCATCAAAAATCACATCCCTGGAAAGCACAAACTTTCTAGTCCGGGGATTGTAGAGTCTGTAAGCTTTTGTATTCTCACAATATCCTACAAAGATGCATGCCTGACTCTTTGGATCGAGCTTCTTTCTAAGCTCATCAGGAATGTGAGAATATGCCAATGAGCCAAACACTCTAAAATACTTAACATTTGGCTTTTTACCATACCAAGCTTGGTAAGGTGTCTGTCCTTCCAAACTTGAAGTAGGACTTCTGTTCAAGATATGTACGCTGGTCCTGGCTGCATCTGCCCAATATGAATTAGTCAAATGCTTCGTCTAAAGCATAGACCTTGCCATCTCCACAATGGTGCGATTCTTCCTCTCTGCGACACCATTCTACTGTGGAGTGTAGGCAGCTGTGAACTGCCTCTTAATGCCATGTTGCTTACAGAAATTCAAGAACTCATTAGAGGAGTATTCTCCTCCTCTATCTGATCTAAGACATTTTACAAAATATCTACTCTCACTTTCAACTCTTGTTTTGAAATCGACAAAGCATTCAAATGCTTCATCCTTATATTTCAAAAAATATATCCAAGCACATTCTAGTAAAATCATCAATGAAGAGTAGGAAGTAAGAGTTGTTACCAAGACTCTTGGTCTGCATCGGACCACAGATGTCTGTATGCACTAGCTAGAGTGGATAGCTGGCCCGCCATGCTTGTCCATGAGGAAATTTTGATCTGGCATGCTTCCCAAGAGCACACCCTTCACAGACTTCCTTACTATCCTGAACCTTAGGAAGTCCGGTTACCATCGCTTGTGAAGTTAGCATTTTCAAACTAGCTGAATTCAAATGACCATATCTCAAGTGCCATAGGACACTTGGATTGGAAATAGCAACATTTGCTAACTTATCTCCCCCTGGCTGGCCAAACTTTAAAGGAAACAATCTATTCTTTGACATTGGCACTTGTGTAATGATTCTATTACTATTATTTTTATCAAAAATAGTGCATTTACCCTCATCAAAAAGCAACTTGTAGTTCTTTTCTAACATTTGACCAACACTTAAAATATTGTGTTGAAGATGGGGTGTGTAATAGATATCACTTACATGTTTGACGCCTTCTTTAGTTGGAACTGCCATTGCTCCAATGCCTTCAACTGCCAATGATTTATCATCTCCCAATTTGATGTTGGATTTGTATGAGGAGTTTAGAGTAGCAAAGAGCCCTTCTTTGCCACTCATATGGTTTGAACACCCAGTGTCCAAGATCCATGTATCATTCATGTTCTGATCTGCCTGACCATAAGAGAGAAAAATATTTGTGGCCTCTTCCTCTTCTCCAAAATTTCCAAACTGATTGCTCTCGCTGCTACTAGTTCCTTGTGAAGTCTTCGTCCAACAGTCACGAGCATAATGGCCAAGTTTGCCACAATTGTAGCAAGATTTTTTTGACTTATCTCCTCCTTTGCCTCTTCTTGATTGTTTTCCTCTATTTTGTTGTCCTCCTCTATTCTGTTGTTCACCTCTTGTTTGAGAATCCTCCTCTGTTCTGATTTCCTCCTCTGTTAGGAGTTCCACCTCTCTGATTATTTTTGCCTCTACCTCTATTCTGTCCTCTGCCACGGCCTCTACCTCTGCCTTCTTGTGAAGCAAAGGCTTTATCATCTCCTCCGTAACTTGTGGAAGGAGTTTGTTGTAACCTCTCTTCATGTGAGAGAAGTGAGCCAATTAGGGATTCAAAAGACAGAGAAGTTAGGTCTTTGGATTCTTCTATAATTATGGCAACTGAATTCCACTTAGGAAGAAGTGTCCTCAACACTTTCTTCACTATAACTTCAGGCTTTACATCTTCTCCTAAAGTGACCATCTTATCTACTACGGCTTTCACACGCACGCAGTAATCACCAACCTTTTCACTCTCTTGCATTTTAAGAGTCTCAAACTCTCGTTTCAAGGTTTGTAGTTTAACTTGTTTGACTTGGTCACTACCCCTATAACTTTCTTTTAAAGCATTCCAAGCAGATTCAACAGTTATAAAAGAAGCTATTCTAGGGAAAATACTTCTATCAAGGGCGGCTTGGATATGATAAAGGGCAGAAGAATTATTCTTCTGTGCTTCCTTTCTAGCCCTTTTATCAGCCACATTCAAAGCTGCCCATTCAGCAGTAGTAGGTTCAGTATATCCCTCTTCAATCACATCCCAAAGACCTTTGCCTATCAAAAGAGTTTTCATTTTAATTGACCAATACTCGTAATCACCACCATTGAACTCAGGGATTGGTAGACTAGTATTGGAAGCCATATTAGAAAGCAAACTTTATTGCAACTTCAAACAAGTAGTACAAAGAAGTACAAAATAGATCACTGATTTACTGATTTAAATCAAATCTAGCTTTCTTAATATGCTCACTGATTTGGCGTTCTTCTTCTCGAGGATCACCCAAAACTGGAAAGGTGAAATTGTTTGCTTCGTCGTCACTAATTATAATGACTTCAGGTGTTGCTGCTGGTTCATAACTTCATTTGAGAACATTTCGTTCTTCAATTGCAGGTTTCACCTCCACTGGTTCTTCTTCCTCTTCTTCTTCTTCTTCTTCTTCTTCTTCTTCTACTTCTTCTGCTTCTGAATCAGGAGAGCGTGGTGTATAGCTCTCACTTGTTTCTACTTCAGGCACTGTAGGTGTATAACTATCACTTGACTGTCCTTCAGGTACTATTTCAACCGTCTCGGATTCAACTATCCTTTGCCCGAAGATATTATCTTCAGAATCTGCCTCGTAGCCAGAATCTGGTTTCCTCAGATGAGCAATCACTTGATTCTCTAATTGGCAAAACACTGTATGAAGTCCATACCGTTGGACTTTCCCGTCAAAGGAATCAGGAGTCTCTCTTCTCAAAAGAGAGAGTAATGCATTATAGCATCCGGTTGACCGGATCATCTACCCAGAATCACACCGTATGAACTGGGTTACAACTTAGTATGATGCCAAAAAAAAAATTTTATATCAAATGATCTTTGCACCCTTTTATTTTTTATTTTTTTTATTTCTAAAATTTGTTTTAATAAAGACTTTTTTATTAAAAATTAACAATTTCCTATATATATTTTTAATTATTATTTTTTAAATGAAATGGATATTTAAAAAACAATAATCAAAAACTATATATAGAAATTATAATTCTTTTTAAAAAAAACTTAAAAAAAAAATAATAAAAATTTAATTAAAAAAATTTAACCTTTTTTTTTGGAAACCCCACTGGGATTCGAACTGGTAACCTCCGCTGTCTACCCGGCGATCTTAGCCGCTGCACCACGCAGCTTCGGGTGGTAGCAAAGAACAAAGACAACTATTAAACCTTTAGAAAATCATGAGGTCACAAAAAAAACAAAAAATTTTACCCCGGCGGGATTCGACCCCGGGTCTCTGCTCTGCAAGGCAGGGAACTTCGCCGCTAGGCCACGCTAGTCGGACGGTACAAAGGGGAAGGAGGTGATTCTTAAAGATGGCGGTGTAATACAGTTTGAAAAAAAAAATTCAGTTTTTTAATCCCACATGCAGTGGGCAACTAGCTTTGCAAGGCTTTATCAAAGCCTGCAAACGCAGTTAGGTCGATTGCCTTCGGGCAATCGATCCGCCAACCTTTTGCCCGTCAGACGACCAATCAAACGCCACCACGTGGCACACACCGGAGCTCACGTCCACGTCAGCCAGCCATGTCAGCATGCCTCCACATCAGCACGCCTCCACATCAGCCAACCACGTCAGCACGCCTCCACGTCAGCCAGCCACATCAGCCTCGATCCACGTGTTGCCAGCTCCACCGCCATGTCAGCCTGCTATCAGCACCATCACCACATTAGCATCCAGTCAGATCCTCGGGATCAGTGCACTCCTTAGGATCCATGCGATAGCCACTCCGTCGCTCCTCGAGATCCATGTGCTCCTCGGGATCCGTGCGACAGCCACTTCGTCGCTCCTCGGGATCCATGCGACAGCTTCTCCACCGCTCCTCGGGATCCATGCACTTCGACTTTCGTGCCTTACCTCGGCCCTCGGGATCCGTGCCCCCTCGGCTCTGATACCAGTGTAAGTCTAAGATTCAATTAACCTTAGATTAACATTAGGCCAAGGTAATAATAATTAACACGAATAAATTAAAGCCGAAAACATTCATTAAATAACCAGTCGATAAATACATTAACATAAACCTTATATAGGTTTAGAACTTGCGTAATAATAGGAAAGGGAAGGTGGAGGAAGATCGGGGAGTTTAGAGAGAACGGAGGAGTAGGAGGTGGAGTGGGAGGTGGCAACGAGCGTGGGGAGAGGAAGGGAGTGGAGTGATAAGGGAAAATGGACGGCAGGAAAGGAGGAAGGTGAATGGAGGGATAAGGAGAAAATGAAGGAAAGGGAGAAGGAATATCATGCCGACCATCCAAGCAAGATTAGCCGACAAAAGGTAAGTGTGTTCACACTGGGCTTAGAAAAACTAGATTTTCTAAGCCTATTTCAAGCTAAGTCCTGTTCACACTTGCAACAAAAACCTCTACTAATTTTTCAACCTGTGTCCATATAGACGAATAGCGAGCATCCATATCTCTTGCGCTCAATATTTGAGGTAGGATATATGACTTGTGACTTTTGTGCTAGGGTTCACATGGTACAAAATTCATATGCTCACACATTATATTGAATTTATTTTACATTCGAAAGCTTTGATAATAAGAATTGAAGATGACCTTCCATAGAGCCTTGCTACTCAAGGCACGTGGATTCATATGTGGTGTGAATTCAATAAGTTCACACACTTAGAAAATCATTATGTGATTATGCACCTACAAAAATTTACTATGGAAAAAAACTACATAAATATACTACAAAAAAAACTACAAAAATTAATTATGAAAACTAGCTACATAAACTTATGAAAACTAGCTATAAAAATTAATTGTGGAAATAACCTATGGAAACATATTTATAGGGATGTTTTAACTGCTTCCAAACTGAATTTTTGGCTTCCCAGCTATTGTAGGTGAGTTGGAGAGGAGAGGGAAATCCTCCAAGAGAGGTCCCAGGTTCAAATCTCCACCCTACCAAAAAGTTGAATTGGATATCTAAAATCCAATTGATAATGTTGGTGCGAGCAGGGTCGGGTGCGACTCCGGGTGACTTTGACGGTGTAGAACCCCATTTTTGTGGTCTCTCAGACCAAGCGGCCCTGCAAGGGGTTTTTCGCTAAAATTAAAAAAAAAAAAAAACTAAATTTTTGGCTATATAGCCAAAACAAGATAAGGAGAAAATTTTTTATTTATAGGGGTTTATATTATAGAAAATATTAATTATAATAATAAAATATATATTGTTAGTTTTAATTATTTTTATTTTTTTCTTATTATATATATATATATATATATATATATTTTGGAATATGGGGGTATTTACTTATATATATCAATTATTTATTTAAGCTAAGCCATTAAAAAATATTGTAGGATAATAAATCTTCTTAGAATGGGACTGTTTGTTCCCAATAGCAAAGATGTTCTACAAAAATATTGATGTCTTCCTTGACCTTTAATAAAATATTCCATGGATTTCATAACAAATATTTCTAATATCTTAGAGAGATCAATTTCTTTGTTCTACTTCCTTTGGTATCATTGTGGAGCCCTTTATGAAAAATATGATAATGAGCTTAAACCAATGTCAATCAGCAATACATTGGTTCTCATAAATAGGTCTTATCAATGGTTGAACACATTCAAAACCGATTCTGGAAGAAGAAAGTAATATAATCATTTTGGTATCATATTTATTTCACCATTTTATTGCTCATTTTTCTCACATACATATGGATATAATTTTAAGTTTTAGGGGTGCAGAGCTTTGGGAAATCGGATTTCCAACCACTCTATCAAAGTCCTGATGGGAATTGTCACCCTATCCTTACTGATCTATCCCTTTAAGTAAGAAGATTTAAGGCTTTGGGGAATCGGACTACATAACCATCTGGATGGAAATGTAATCCTATCCATATGACCCTCTTTTATTTGGAGAAGAAATTAGAACTTTGGAGATTCAGACTGCATCTAGATGGAAATGTAATCCTATCCTTACTATCCTTTTTTTCTTCCTTTTATCATTTATGGGCTATAAGAAACAAGGTATTTTACTACCTTGCTTTATTAATTTGTGATACCATCATGACTATATGACCTCCTTTCCGTGAGGTAAGAATATGTCTTCCCATACTAAATATGACTTCCCTAAAACCTGATATTGTGACTGAAAAGTGATGAATGATAAGGTGAATAAAATTGTATGATAGAACTCCATCATGAAATAAAGAAAACATATTTTAAACAACATAGAGTGATATTCTAGATTATTTTCAAGAAATATTATTGTTCCATGATAATATTATTTCATTGGTCAAGTAGTGTAAAGATTTTTTCCATCCATCATTTTTATTGGTACTTATTCATCCAAACAAGAAGACTGATTATACTACATTATTTTTAATGATTGCACTTATTTTCTTGGTATATATTAGATTGTAGATCAATTTAATTAGTAAATAGTGTTTTTTTCTTTAGGTATAAAGAGAAGTTCTTATTTAATAATAGTTGATTGCATTTCAGAAATGGACTACAAATCAACTTGTTGCTTAAGGTGGTTTATAAATTCTTCTTTAGATAATGGCTTCCTATAGAGCTTAAGCCTATGTCCATTAACTAATAATATTCATGTTGAATCATCAATGGGATTAATTTTAACTATATCATTCCCAAATATTTCTTCAATCTCATAGGGTCCAAGCCATCGTGTCCTTAGCTTTCCTTGGAAATCTTGGAAGTGAGAGTCAAATAGCAAGGCCCAATATCCTGGTTGAAACATTTGTGGTACAATATGTTTATCATACCATTTTTTCTTTGTACTTGCATTATATATGTTGTTTAATACCTATAATATTCTTTCATCTAGAATATTTAATTGTTCCAACCTAGAATTTTGTGCTTGATCAAATCCATATCAAGTTGTACCACTATGCGAAAATTTTCTATTTCAAATTCAATAGGCATGATAAATTTCTTCCCATAGACCATTTCATAAGGTGATAGTCCTGTGGTGGTTTTCTTAGTTATATTATATGCCCATGTAGCTTATATTATTCTTTCTACCCAATCAACCTTATTGATAGCTACAATTTTTTCTATGTTTTATTTGATATATTATAACAAAATTCTCAATCACTTTGGAGATAAATTGAGATCCATGGTTTGAAACCAATTCTCTAGGTTCTCCAAAGCATTGCATGATATGTGTGTAAAGGAAATCAGCTATAGGCTTAGCTTGTGCTCGTGGTAAGGCTTTTACTTCATCCCACTTGGTGATATAATATGTGCATACAAGTATATGTTTATTGCCTTTACTTGGAGGATCTATTGGCCAAATAAAATCAATTTTTTGGACATTTTGAGGAGTGTTTGTTGTCATTGATGTCAAAAGCATTGTTGTGCTATGTTCGTCATCTTTGAGGACATTAAGTGTTTCTTCCAAAAGCAAGAAGGTCTTGAAAAGCAATAGGTTATAATATTTATTTTTAAATATTATATACCTAGGAGGGCTCAAAGGATAAAGATCCAAGGAAGGAGAAGCAAAGTTCAAATTAAATAATAATATTTTATTATTATTATTTCGGATCAAAAATCGAGTTTAAGAAGATCAAGGATCAAGTTGGAAAAGACCCACAAGAAGATTTAATTTAAATTAAAATATTTTAATCTTTGATTAAAATTTTAATTTAAATAATGATGGGTGCTAAGGTTAATTTAAATATTTATTTAATATTTAAAATTAACTTTAATATTCGAATTCAAATTAAATTCGAATAATCGTCGACGTTGGAACAAGCTATGGTTTGCATATAAATAATGCCAAAGTTTGGCATTTGGAAAATTATCCATGCGATTGTATTTTGGCTCGTGCAAAAGAAAAACATGTATTTTCGCATGTGTATTTGAGCAGAGGAAAGGACAAAGTGTGGTAGCCTCCGAAAACTACTCGAAGCCCCTCGTAGCTGAGTTGGCAGCCAAGGGCTGCGTAAGACGCGTTCGAGATGCCTGGTGCGGGTTCGAATCTCGTGCATGCCATTTTGTTGAAGGGAGGTTCATGTTTGAGTTTGCATCATTCGAGGGAGAAGGAAGTCAAAGGCACGTTCGTGCCTTTTGGCTCTTGTGGAGCCACGCAGCCCAGTTGGTGGGCGCGAGCACTGCAGAAGCGCTTGGGGGAGAACCATCGATGGTTCGAATCCCGCCAAGGCCTTTTGGGCAGCATAATAGAGGTATGCGCATTGTTTGGGTTGACTTGGCTTGCGAAAAATAAAAAGGGAAAAATATTTTTTGTTTCCAAAGGTTTATGTTAATTAAAGTTTTTGCATAATTAATTTGGATTATAAGTTGTTTAGGGGAGTTAAAAGGGGAATGCAAAACTTTGATTTCTGAATTGAATTTTTAAGTGTTTAAGGAGTTATAAGGTAGTAAGGAAGTTTATTTTTGAGATTGAAGGTTGTTGAATATTATTTTAAAGTTGGAGATTATAAGGTGTATTTGAGTATTATTTTTGTATTGAAGAAATATTTTGAAGAAGTGTTAGAGTGATAATTCTTGTCATCTAACCCTTGTGCTTGGCAAGGAAAGTGGTTATAATTGAGACAGGTTTTG
Source organism: Wollemia nobilis (assembly GCA_028583015.1). NCBI lineage: Eukaryota > Viridiplantae > Streptophyta > Pinopsida > Araucariales > Araucariaceae > Wollemia > Wollemia nobilis. Next base: position 347,379 of record JAQPPZ010013020.1, on the reverse strand, counting down.
AAGTCTATTCTTCATCAAGTAAAAGGTATGGGCACATTCTTCTTTGGTTGAAATAATTGATTGGTTGAGATTTTCTGAAAACAATATTGGAGTGAAAAGGACTTGGTTAAGTTTTCCTTTGTGAGTTTGTTGAGTTGATGAGTTTTCTGAAATGGAAGTAAATGCTATAAACCTTGTTTGATAAGCATTGTTGGAGATTTTGAGTGAGTGAATGCATACTTCATTGTTGTGTGATTGATATCCCTTGTTGTTGAGTTTGAATATTGGATTAGGGTTTGAAAGAACATGAGTATCATTGTTATGTGAAGTGGTGAACTATCTTGAACTAGGGTTTGCAAGATCATGAGTATCATTGTTATGATTGCTTGATAAGCATTGTTGTTGAAGTGTGTTGATAAGAACTTGAACTAGGGTTTGCAAAGATCATGAGTATCATTGTTATGTGAGGATTTTTGATAAGCATTGTTGTTGAAGTGATTGGTTGAGTGAAGAACTTGAACTAGGGTTTGCAAATATCATGAGTATCATTGTTATGTGAGGATTACTTGATAAGCATTGTTGTTGAAGTGATTGGTTGAGTGGAAGTGATTGAGCTTAGTTGAGTGGATGTGTTGAAGTGATAGTTCAAGTTCTATGAAACAAATTGTTCCATATTCTAAATTGATTTGAGAAAGATATTGAGTGTTTGTAAGTGTGAAACATATTGAGTCTCTAACAATTCTCTATATGTTTTTGTGATAAAAAGAGAGATTGAAAGTGATTGAGCATTGTTGTGAATGTGAAGCATATTGAGTCTCTAACAATTCTCTATATGTTTCTATGAGATTGAACAAGTTCTAGTGAGGACTTGTTGAGCAGATTTGAGGTAAGTCTTAGAGAAGACTTGTGGATAGATTGGTGTGAGCTTTTGTGGAAGCTTACAATACATAATTGAGGATATAGATTATTGAGTATATTGGATAAGTTCTAGTGAGGACTTGTTGAGCAGATTGGAAAGTTTAGTAGGATTGTTGAGAGATTGGAAAGTTCTAGTGAGGACTTGTTGAGTATATTGGACAAGTTCTAGAGAGGACTTGTGGATAGATTAGTGTGAGATTTTGTGGAAGCTTACAAGGCAGATTTGAGGTAAGTCTTTGAGAAGACTTGTGAGCAGAGTTGATTGATTGATTTGTTCAAACCTTGAGTTAAGGTTTGGGGTAGATCTAGCAGAGTTGATTTGAGATTAAGTCAAGCTTTGTGTTAAGGCTTGAGGATAGATATTGAGGATAGATTTGTGCTAGACCGAAGGACTATGTTTAGTGCAGATTTGTGGATAGAATTTGGTGTATATTTGAGGATATATTTGTGCTAGATCAGAGATAGAGATTGAGCATATTTGTGCTAGATCGAAGGACTATGTTTAGTGTAGATTTGAGATAGAGTTGAGAGCAAGATTTGGAGGTGATAGAGTATAGAGGATGATAGTCTCTAGTGGATAGAGATCCATTAGCTAGGGTAGTGAGGATAGGTCTTCTGAGTGAGGACAGGAGTCTTCAGTGGATAGAGATCCATTAGCCAGTGTAGTGGAGGTAGCAGTTCTTCTAGAAGATCACCAGCCAAAGCAAAGGATATTGGTGTCTCCTATGGATAGAGATCCATGAACTTGATTAGGGGATTGGTGTCTCCTTTGGATAGAGGTCCATAAACATTGTAATAGGGAAAGGATTCCCAAGAGATTGATTGAGAAAATTTTAGTGAAATATTTTCTCCGTGGAGTAGCCCACATTGGGTGAACCACGTTAAATTGGTGTCTCTATTGTGTGTGGTGATTTATGCATTGCTTTGATTACTATTATTGATATTTCTATCTATACATTGCATAATATTGATTGGAAAGAAAAGTAAAAAGTGGTCTTATACTTGTTCACCCCCCTCTCAGTATAAGCTTGTGTTCTTCAATTGGTATCAGAGTGGGTTCCTTCGAAAGAGTTTAACAACTTGAAGGAAAAGCTTACAAGAACACAATGGATTCTAAGAATGGGTCCTCAGATAATTCAACACCAGTATTTGATGGAAGCGATTATGTATTTTGGAGTATGAGAATGAAGATTCACCTGATGGCACTTGGCAATGAAATATGGGAAGCAAGTTGAAAATGGATACACACCACCAACTACTCCACCTATAGATAAATATGGTAAGCTTCTACATCATTACAATTCAAAAGCAATGAATGCAATTTTGAGAGGTTTGCATAGAACAGAGTTCATAAAGGTTATGCATTGCAAATCAGCAAAAGGAATTTGGGATAAGTTGCAAAGCATATATGAAGGAGATAAAAGTGTCAAAAAGGTAAAGATATAAAATCTCAAAGGATAATTTGAAGAATTAAGAATGAAGGATGAGGAAAATATTAGTGCTTATCTACTTCGTGTAGATGAGGTTGTTAATGCCATGCAAGGACTTGGACTTGAGATTGAAGAATCTGATGTTTGTGATAAGATCTTAAGATCTCTCCCAAAAAGGTTTAGTGAAAAGATCTCTGCTATAGAGGAATCAAAATATGGTGATATTTTGACAAGAGATGTATTACTTGGTATTCTTACAACTTTTGAGATGAGAACAAAAGAGGAACCTAATATTCGAAAGGAAGCAACCTTCAAAGCTACTAAGAAGACAAAGGGTAAGAAGTCAGATTCAAGCAATGAGTCATCCAGTGATGAAGAAGCAAATTATGGTAGAAGGAATAAGGATCCAAGAAGATTTAAAGATGCAAAATCTGTTAGATGTTTCAATTATGGAAAGTATGGTCACTATGCAACTGATTGTCAAGAAGCTAGAAATAGCAATGATGAAGAAAAATAGGATCATAAGAATAGGGAATCAAAAAAATACAGGTACCAAAAGAAAGGTAAGGATGGACAAGGCAAACAAGGAAAGAAGTTCTTTCAAAGATAGAAGAGGAGTTACTATGCAGACAAGGCAAGTAAGTACTCAAGTGATAGTGATAATAGTTTCTCATATAATGATAAAGATGAAGTTCTATTTCTGATAGAAGAAAAGGAAGAAGTTAAGAAAAGGTCACCAATAATTCTCAAGTGTTTTAGATGTGGTAATTTTGGACATCTTGAAGATAGTTGTACAAAGAATGGTTTCAGTTTTAGTGATGATGAATATGAGGATACACTTGAAGGACTAGAAGAGAATATTCTAATGGCACTAGAAGAAGGAGGAGGTGATCCTATAGAAGACAAGTCAGAAAATAATGAAGATGTTTTCAAAGGTAAACAAATAGAGGAAGAATCAAAAAGAAGTTGATCTTGAGGGAGAGCTTATTTATGCTCTTAACACATTGAAGAAGGTAAGAAAGCAAAACTCCCAACTTAAGCTTCAGTTTCAAGAATGTGATGAAGAGAAAGGAAAGCTTATAGAGGATCTAAACAAGTCAATGGCTAAGACAAAGAAGTTCAAGGATAAGTTAGAAGCAAAGGTCTTAGAATGTGAAATGTTAGAACATGAAGTGGCTCTACTAAGGGAAGAAATAAAAGAGTCTAAAGATAGGTTATACAGGTTTGGAAGAAGCTCAAAGAATTTGGATAAGATTATCAAGACACAAAAGCCTACATCAAGCAAGACAGGTCTTGGTTTTGAATAGGTACAAAAGAAATAGGAAGAGGAGTCAACCTCAAGTTCTTAAGAAGAAGAATTTTCATAAGAATATAGTGTAAGAGAAAGTGAGACTTCTGAGGATGAGTTGGACAATAGAAAGTTCAACAAGGAAAGAAACAATGCACAAAGGAGAAATAGATGGAACAAGAACCAACATAGAGTAAGAGAGACTAAGAGACCAATGAGGTCAAGGCAAGGAAATTTTAATGGATGATGTTTCTCATGTCATAGATTTGGGCACAAAGCTTCATAGTGCAGGACACATGAAAGACAGGAATATGGGAACTTTAGGAATAGGTAGTTATTTCAAGGGTATTGCTACTCTTGTAATCAGTTTGGTCACAAGGCAATGAATTGTAGGGTTCATGATAGGAATAGGTATGGCTTCACTAGGAGAAATCCCAAGATATTTGCACCTTCAAGGAATAATAATATTAAGTGTTATAAGTGCAATAATGATGGACATACAACAAAGTGGTGTAGAGCAAAAATTCCAGAGACAAGCAGGAACATGAATAGTCAGAGGAATCAGAAGGATCATATGAGGAGGAAAGTAGACAAAGGAAAAGAGCAATGCATGCTGGGAGTAGAAATACTCCCACCCTAGAATTAACCACCTCAAGAGGAGGTGGGGGAGGGGCTAAGCTAAGAGTTTCATTCTTAGCCCCGAGCCCCAAAGGTGACCCTTTGCCATTGATGTCAAAGGGGGAGAGATTTGAGTAAGGGGGAGAGATTTGAGTTAGAAGGAAAGCATTCAGTCAGGGGGAGCAGAAAAGAAAAAGGTTAAGGAAATGGTAAAAAGTAATTGGGTTGCCATCAATGACAAAGGGGGAGATTGTTGGACATTTTGAGGAGTGTTTGTTGTCATTGATGTCAAAAGCATTGTTGTGCTATGTTCGTCATCTTTGAGGACATTAAGTGTTTCTTCCAAAAGCAAGAAGGTCTTGAAAAGCAATAGGTTATAATATTTATTTTTAAAATATTATATACCTAGGAGGGCTCAAAGGATAAAGATCCAAGGAAGGAGAAGCAAAGTCAAATTAAATAATAATATTTTATTATTATTATTTTGGATCAAAAATCGAGTTTAAGAAGATCAAGGATCAAGTTGGAAAAGACCCACAAGAAGATTTAATTTAAATTAAAATATTTTAATCTTTGATTAAAATTTTAATTTAAATAATGATGGGTGCTAAGGTTAATTTAAATATTTATTTAATATTTAAAATTAACTTTAATATTTAAATTCAAATTAAATTTGAATAATCATCGATGTTGGAACAAGCTATAGTTTGCATATAAATAATGCCAAAGTTTGGCATTTGGAAGATTATCCATGCGATTGTATTTTGGCTCGTGCAAAAGAAAAATGTGTATTTTTGCATGTGTATTTGAGCAGAGGAAAGGACAAAGTGTGGTAGCCTCCGAAAACTACTCGAAGCCCCTCGTAGCTGAGTTGGCAGCCAAGGGCTGCGTAAGACGTGTTCGAGATGCCTGGTGCGGGTTCGAATCTCGCGCACACCATTTTGTTGAAGGGAGGTTCATGTTTGAGTTTGCACCATTCGAGGGAGAAGGAAGTCAAAGGCACGTTCATGCCTTTTGGCTCTTGTGGAGCCACACAGCCTAGTTGGTGGGTGCGAGCACTGCGAAAGCGCTTGGGGGAGAACCATCGGTGGTTCGAATCCCGCCAAGGCCTTTTGGGTAGCATAATAGAGGTATGCGCATTGTTTGGGTTGACTTGGCTTGCGAAAAATAAAAAGGGAAAAATATTTTTTGTTTTCAAAGGTTTATGTTAATTAAAGTTTTTGCATAATTAATTTGGATTATAAGTTGTTTAGGGGAGTTAAAAGGGGAATGCAAAACTTTGATTTCTGAATTGAATTTTTAAGTGTTTAAGGAGTTATAAGGTAGTAAGGAAGTTTATTTTTGAGATTGAAGGTTGTTGAATATTATTTTAAAGTTGGAGATTATAAGGTGTATTTGAGTATTATTTTTGTATTGAAGAAATATTTTGAAGAAGTGTTAGAGTGATAATTCTTGTCATCTAACCCTTGTGCTTGGCAAGGAAAGTGGTTATAATTGAGACAGGTTTTGAAGTCTATTCTTCATCAAGTAAAAGGTATGGGCATATTCTTCTTTGGTTGAAATAATTGATTGGTTGAGATTTTTTGAAAACAAGATTGGAGTGAAAAGGACTTGGTTAAGTTTTCCTTTGTGAGTTTGTTGAGTTGATGAGTTTTCTGAAATGGAAGTAAATGCTATAAACCTTGTTTGATAAGCATTGTTGGAGATTTTGAGTGAGTGAATGCATACTTCATTGTTGTGTGATTGAGATCCCTTGTTGTTGAGTTTGAATATTGGATTAGGGTTTGAAAGAACATGAGTATCATTGTTATGTAAAGTGGTGAACTATCTTGAACTAGGGTTTGCAAGATCATGAGTATCATTGTTATGTAAGGATTGTTTGATAAGCATTGTTGTTGAAGTGATTGGTTGAGTGAAGAACTTGAACTAGGGTTTGCAAAGATCATGAGTATCATTGTTATGTGAGGATTACTTGATAAGCATTGTTGTTGAAGTGATTGGTTGAGTGGAAGTGATTGAGCTTAGTTGAGTGGATGTGTTGAAGTGATAGTTCAAGTTCTGTGAAACAAATTGTTCCATATTCTAAATTGATTTGAGAAAGAGATTGAGTGTTTGTAAGTGTGAAACATATTGAGTCTCTAACAATTCTCTATATGTTTTTGTGATAAAAGGAGAGATTGAAAGTGATTGAGCATTGTAGTGAATGTGAAGCATATTGAGTCTCTAACAATTCTCTATATGTTTCTATGAGATTGAACAAGTTCTAGTGAGGACTTGTTGAGCATATTTGAGGTAAGTCTTAGAGAAGACTTGTGGATAGATTGGTGTGAGCTTTTGTGGAAGCTTACAATACAGAATTGAGGATAGAGATTATTGAGTAGATTGGACAAGTTCTAGTGAGGACTTGTTGAGAGATATGGACAAGTTCTAGTGAGGACTTGTTGAGCAGATTGGACAAGTTCTAGAGAGGACTTGTGGATAGATTAGTGTGAGCTTTTGTGGAAGCTTACAAGGCATATTTGAGATAAGTCTTTGAGAAGACTTGTGAGCAGAGTTGATTGATTGATTTGTTCAAACCTTGAGTTAAGGTTTGGGGCAGATCTAGCAGAGTTGATTTGAGATTAAGTCAAGCTTTGTGTTAAGGCTTGAGGAAAAATTTGTGCTAGACCGAAGGACTATGTTTAGTGCAGATTTGTGGATAGAATTTGGTGCATATTTGAGGATAGATTTGTGCCAGATCAGAGACAGATATTGAGCAGATTTGTGCTAGACCGAAGGACTGTGTTTAGTGCAGATTTGAGATAGAGCTGAGAGCAAGCTTTGGAGGTGACAGAGTATAGAGGATGATAGTCTCTAGTGGATAGAGATCCATTAGCCAGGGTAGTGAGGATAGGTCTTCTGAGTGAGGACAGGAGTCTTCAGTGGATAGAGATCCATTAGCCAGTGCAGTGGAGGCAACAGTTCTTCTAGAAGATCACCAGCCAGAGCAAAGGAGATTGGTGTCTCCTGTGGATAGAGATCCATGAACTTGATTAGGGGATTGGTGTCTCCTTTGGATAGAGGTCCATAAACATTGTAATAGGGAAAGGATTCCCAAGAGATTGATTGAGAAAATTTTAGTGAAATATTTTCTCCGTGGAGTAGCCCACATTGGGTGAACCACGTTAAATTGGTGTCTCTATTGTGTGTGGTGATTTGTGCATTGCTTTGATTATTGCTATTGATATTGCTATCTATACATTGCATAATATTGATTGGAAAGAAAAGTAAAAAGTGGTCTTATACTGTTCACCCCCCTCTCAGTATAAGCTTGTGTTCTTCAAATTCCCCATTTATTGAATGGTTTGAACATTATTTTTGGTACCAAAGGTATCTCCATTGTGGGTGTAGGATTACTAGCCCTTTGAAAAGCATTGCATAAATCAACAAACATATGGGCATCCTTATGCATAGTAGGCCAAAAATAACATATTTGAAGTATTTTACTAATTGTTCTTTAAGAGGCATATTGGCCTCCACAAGGTTCTTCATGTGCAACCCGAATGATATCATATAATCATCTTCTTACACATATCTCCTAATCACATGGTTAGGACAAGATTTAAACAATGCTCCATTGATCCACATATAAGGGATACTTTTATGCACTAACTTTCTACACTCATACGGTGTAAAACTTTGTGGTATTTTTCTTGTTACCAAATAATTTATAATATCAACATACCAAGGAGTGAAAATATAAAGAGCATAAAAATATTCATCTAGAAATTTATTAGGAATTAATTCATCATCATCAAATATATGCATACGAGACAAATTATCTACAATAACATTATATTTATCTATTTTATCTACAATTGTGGCATTAAATTCTTACAATAATAGAAGCCACCTAACTACTCTTCCTCCTACTATAGTTTTGTTCATTAAATATTTAATGGCAGAGTGATCAGTGTGAATAAATACTTCATACCCTATTATATAATATTTGAATATATTATTTGCATGAACTATGGCTAAGAATTATTTTTCAGCAACTGTATAGTTGAGTTCTACCCCATGCAAGGTTTTGCTCACATAATAGATGGCATAAGGTATTTTGTTCTCAATTTGTTTTAATACTACTCCTAGTGTATACTCCGAAGCATCACAATGTATATGAAATGGTAATTCCCAATTTTACCCCCTTAAAATGGGAGAGATAGTCAATTTGTTTTTTATAACTTCAAAGGCTTTTTGACATTCCTCTATCCAATTAAATTCACTTTCCTTTGTTAATAGCTTAAGCATAGGAGAGGCAATTTTTCTAAAGTCCTTAATGAATCTATGATAATATCCTACATGTCCTAAAAATATCCTTACCTCAATTTGTGTCTTTGGAGGTTGGATGGATTTAACAACTTGGATATTTGTAGGATCCACTTTAGAACCTTCATCAGATATATAATGTCTTAAGACAATTCCTCATCTCATCATCATGAAATATTTTTCATGACTCATGGAGATATTTTGTTCTTGGTATCTAATAAGAAACTCTTTTAAGCTCAAGAAGGTTTCGTCAAAGTTGTTACCATAAACTGTGAAGTCATCCATATAGACTTCTACACATTCATTGATTAAATTAGCAAAAATAGCCAATACAACACTTTGAAAAGTGGTAGGTGCATTGCGTAGTCTTAAGGGTAGAATTTTGTAAGCATAGATACCTATAGGACATATGAAAGTTGTCTTTTCTTTGTCTTCTTATGCTATTGAGACCTGATTGTACTCGTTAAAACCATCCATGAAGCAAAAGTACTTCTTTCTAGCCAAGGTATCAAGGACTTGATCAATGAAGTATAATGGAAAATAATCCTTATTTATCATCTTGTTTAATTCCCTATAATCTACAAAAATTCTCCACTTACCATTATTTATGGAAAATATCATAAGTGGTGCCACCCATTGGCTATCATGGATTGTATATATAAATCTTGCATGCAATAGCTTAATAATTTCTTCTTGAACTATGTCTTTCATGGTTGGATTCAACCTTCTTTGTGGTTGTCTTACTAGGTGGCAACCTTCTTGGATAAATATACATTTGGTAAAAATACTTGTATGTATTCCTTTCATATCCTCATAGTTCCATGCAAATTTTATTTGATGTTTCCTAAGTACGTCTACCAATTATGACTCTTGTATTCTTATGAGTGAATTATTAATGTTTAATTTTTTTCCAAGTGTAATATCTATATGTTTGTAGTTCTCAGTATTTGCATCTATTCCCATTATTGTGTATTCAAGAACATTTAATTGATAGTTATAAGGCACTAATTTATGAAATTGACTTGTACTTGCTTTGTCATGAGACATGACATTCAAGTGGAAAACTAGTATTTTGATCTTGGTCTCCCTCTTGATCATCTAATAGTAGTGATAGTGGTCTTTAAATCTTTTGTTGTAAGTGTTCACTTAATACATTAACTGATATAGTCTAAATATCATCCAAGTCATCAGGAAAATCATACAAATTTTTTTTTGAAAAACCTTCATCTAATGTTGATTCAGGAAATAGGATAAGATCTTTAGTGTGCTTACCATTATAAATAGTCATATTTCTAGACCTAAAACTGATGTAGGCATCAGGTGTTGTAATCCATGGGTATACTAGAATTTAGGGATGTCCCGCTAATTTCTTCTTTATTTGTAGAACCACAAAGTCTGCAAGATTCTCCCATGAAATTATAGAAACTATAACATCCTCTAACTTTCCTTTTGGTTTAATGGTAGATCTATCTGCAAGTTGAAGCACTATAGAGGTTGGTTGTAATGTATATACCCCTAAATATTTTAATTTTTCCTTAGTCATAACATTGATGGTAGCCCCTAAATATACTAATACATTATGCAAGGCTATTTTACCAATATGGACTGTGAGTATAGGTACTCTAGGATTTGCATATTTTGGAAGTAACCTTCCTCCAATAATTATCTCATATAATTATCCAATAACTTGGATGGTTTGGGATTCATTTTTCTTTTTCCTACCTCAATTTTTTGTGCACATACTCTTTATTAATTTGGATTAAATTGGAATATCCTTGATAGCTTGTAAAAGAGAAATTTTAATGGTAACATTTTCTAGTTGTTGAAGGAAATTGAAAGCTAGTTTGGAGGGTTCTTTAGTTATTGCCAATCTTTTAGGAAATGGAAATTTCATTTCTTTCCTTTTAGGGATTTGAATCTCTTTTTGCTTTGCTGGTATATTCTCTATCTCATATTCTAATATTTCATATTTATCTCCTTTTCAAAATGAGTTTTGGATAGGTTCCTCAATTTTTGTGAAATTCACTCTATTATTATCCAACATCTTTCCAGATCTTAAATGGACATATATCTATTGAACTATTTTTTTATTATTAGGATTGGGTATTGGTTGAGTTGGTAAGGGTGTCTTCTTGGAAGTATTATTCACATTACTTGGAGGTGGGAGGAGTCTATTTTGAGGTTGGTTTTGAGGAGCTTGTCCTCAAAATTTATTTTTAAAGTTTTGTTGTTGGGGTGGTCCTTGATACCAACTAGGTCTTTGATTATCTTAGTAATTTATGTTCTAATTAGACATAATATGACATTCCTTGAGTCCATGGAGGTTGAATCCCATATGAGTTAGACATAAATTGAGTCCATGAAGGTATATTTCATTCTCGATTATTTGGATAAATAAACAAGTTCTAATTCATCCAATTTGACGCATTTGACCAATGGTTGGATCTTTGCTGGTTGGAATAACTAGAATTTGACAAATTAGATGGGCCATTGAATGGTTATTTCTTCTTTGGGCTAAAAAATAAATATCCTTTGCTTCCTCAACTTTAGGTTCTTTTATAGTAGATTTGACAACTAAAATATACTTGTAGTTTTTAGTACTATGATTCTTGTCATAGATTTTAAAAAGTAGCTAAGAAAGGAGTGGAGCACTCCATAGATGAAGTAGGTACCTGACTCATGGATATGACTTGATTTTGGGTCAATATCATAATATATAAACAAGCGGGGGTGGTGAATGTGTGGTATGTGTGTGTGAAGTAAAATGACAATGAAAATTCATAGATCAAACAAATAGATGTGTCCTATGTTTTTACAAAGAAAATTTATTTTTGAATTTTTTGTGTGTGTTTGATGTTATGACTCCCTAAGACTAAGATAACTATCTAGGGTATATAGGTGTTTTCACACTCACCTCTATGTGAAGAACATAAATGTCTTCCTAAATTGTGTCTCTCTAGAGTGGAGAATTTTATGGTGATGAAATCCAAAGAAACCACTCATGGGATACTATTGGTATCTATGGGGTGAGCCAATGGATGGAGATGAATCCCACCATCACTGGTCTCGATCAGTGGTTGGTGATGAAATCCAACTCATTGATATTGAAGAAAAAATATGCAATGTGTGTGGATTCCTTTTAAGATATCATTTTTTATGGTATTTATTTGAAAATAAATCACACTTCACATAAACCAAGGTGGTGACTAAGAACATTGGTTCCAAGTATGAGGCCCTAAAAAGAGTCTGTGGTACATCGCTTAAGATCCATAATGTGTGGAGGCTTCACCTAGCTCTTCCACTCTGAATTAGAAAGTGTTTCAAATAGTGGGAGGAAGTTTGAATACAAGTGACTTATCCCAACATAGAAGAGTGAGAAGTAGAAAAACTTAGCCTACAGTGCAACTAATATGCTTTTCAGTTTGTTTCCTAAAGCATAAATGAAAAACACACACAACACACAAGGGAAAAATTAAAACACCATGAAGAACAACAAAACTTGAATCAACTATAGTGAATATCTAATGCAACTAGAAATGAATGTATAGGTGCAGATCTACCCCTATATGAAAATCTATATGATTTTAAAAATGCACTTCCTTTTCTTTTCTTTTAGTTTTTGATTTATTGTAAATAAAAATGCCTATGAATACCTAAAATTCCTAAAAATGTATGGTATATTGCTTTTTAAATAGAAAAATAAACATTTATTTTTATTTAATCTTTTAAAAAGTAGAAACGTAATTAGGGGTTTGAACATGACTTACCAAGAAGCCTGCATATTTTTTCCCAACTTTACGGATGTGGTACAGAATCCCATAGATACTCTGTTGAATCTCCTAGATAATTTGTGGCATCCACCTAGATGCAGTGTGGCATTCCCTAAATATTATATGGTATTAGTACAACACAGATCGAATCCCATAGCTCCCATAAGCCCTAGCTCTGGACTTCGCAATTTTTGTGCAATTGGATTTTTGAAAACCTGCAGTAAAAATACAAAAAAATGTAGATCAAGAACTCAATATTGACAAGGTAAACTAAAACATAAAACCATTTGGAGGTCCCACCGTGATCACCATTTTGTAAATTAAAAACAACCAACACCAAGATAATAACAACAGATCAAACACAAGAAGTATTACATAATGAAATAATGTTATTATATTGATTTTAAGGAGTTTGTATCTTCTCTATTACAACATTGGTGTACCCCAAGATCAGGGGTCACACAATACAACTTGTGTTGATATAATAATTTTATAATAAAAGGGTTGGAACCCTTGATCAAATGATAGTTGGTGTCTTTGGATCGTCTTCACTCCAAACAAGTGTGAGTGGGCTTGTGTACCCCTACGAGGCCACTCAAAGTTGCAACAACTATCACTAAAAATACCTCATGTAACCTACACACAAACATATCAGAATAAAGTTAGTAACACCTTGGGGCCTCCATACTGTGAGGTCCACTAAAACATGAAAGTGGAAAATACTAACCCTAGCTAAAATATTTACCAAATAAAGTGCAAAAATACATAAAACATAAGTAAAACAATGAAACCTTATACCTTATGAAAATATACCTGATTTTCTAGATCTACGTTCTCTATGACTTTATCTGGTAATGCGTGAATACCCACAAGCATTCAAGGATTTGGTGACTACAAAACAATTAACGATGAACATCCTACAGTGTTCAAGGATGGTTGTGGATGTCTTTTAGTGTTCCAAAAATACTTTATAGTATTTAGGGAATGCTCTAGAGCATTCAGGGGTTGTAATGGAATGCTCTATTAAATGTGATATGGTTCACAAAGGTTTCAATGGTGGATATGGTAGATGTGGCAACGATGAGGAAAAAATGTGTTAGTAGAGTTCTAGGGTTTACAAAATGATGGATGATCAATGCTTTCAGATCTTGATCTCTCAAAAATGTTTCAATCTTGATTCACAAAAATGAATCATCTTTTATAGTTTACCCTTGATCATGTTAGGGTTTCGACGACACCAACTGGTAGTGGAGATTAAAACATGATGAAGGATTGAGATTGAGATTTGATAAGTGACATGGATCATGTTAAATGAATGGTCGATATTAATATGTGATGGGCGGCTGAGATTTATTTACATATATACATATATATTTATTATATATATATAAATATAAATATTATATAAAAATTCATATATATATATATATATATATATATATATATATATATAATGAGTGGTTGTGATTTGATTGTGAATGGATGACAAGTGGCTAGGATTTGGTATCTACAATAATTATCCAAGCTCGCACATAGTAGTATTGAGTAAGGTATGATGTGACAAAAAGCACTCTCATCATTACCATAGGAGACAAACATATTAAATATTTGTAATAATTTTTATTACATGAACATTAAAAATATTTCCTTGGTGTTTTTACCATATAATATATATAAGATGGCATTGGTTGAACTAATACAATTGCTTTATGGCACTTAAAGTAGGCTATTAACATGAAACAAGAAATACCTTGAATACATCATGGTTCCCCTTACTAGCAAGAGTGATACCATGATTATGGAGAGCAACCAAAGTGTAAATAAAATTGGTAGAAATAAATGTTAGTAAAAATGGATAGAAAACAATATGCAACTAGCAAAATAGAACACAAATCATGCAAAAAAAAGAAAGCAAAGTCAAAAACTAGCAAAAGTAGAAAGAATACAAATAAATATTTGGGATGACTCACTCCTTAAAGTGGTGATCACAGTTGAGAGAGGAAAAATAGACCAAAACACATCCACATGTAACAAATAAATTATGTATATGAGTGACACCCATATAGATTTACAAATAGGTAGTCAAAGTAGAAAACAAGGTACCAAAAGCAACAAACAAAACTAGAAATAAACAAAGACTGCACATACATATCAAAAGGTGCTATGCATAAAAGTATTTGTAATGCATGTAATTTATGGATTTCTCCAACTCATCTCCATCCGTTGTTTAAAAATTTATTGTCTCATATCCAAACAACTCTTTCACAATATATGGACTAAGCCATCTTTGTAAAAAGTTCCCCTTGTTATACACATTATCAAGCTTGAGGACAAGGTCTCTGAATTTGAAGTCATTATAACAAAATTTCTTATTATATTTGTTGGAAACATAACTCCTATAGTCCCTATTTTTCTCAAGAGCACATAGACAACTCCCATAAAGAGTAGTAAGTGTGACAACCTCGGCTTCTTAATACTCTAGGCAAGTTTAGGATGAAAAGCTGAGATTATGTTAATTTTGGATAGGAAAATTCATATTTGGCTTGATTTGTAGATGTAGTAGAGGCTATAAATTGTGGATTTATTGGATCAACATCCACATATACTATATATGCTCTTACCTCTCTTGGAATTTGAGAACCATGTTCTCCTTGTCATGGTGGGGTTATACCATGGAGCCTTGTTGCACAAGGTTAAGTTTAATCAAGCTCTATTGACTACACTTGTTGAATGCTAGTTTAGATATGAATACATTTCAATTTATATAAGGGGGTATTAAAATAATTCTAGAGGGTGTCTAATAAATTCTTAGAGTATTGGTTAGAATGCTAGCTTTAACTATGATTTAGTCATAGAAGTATAGTTTACAAAGCTTGATCAATGATCTACATTTTCTAGTCGTTCAATTTGGTATTGATATCATGTTGCATACATTAGGGGCTAGTAGGATATACAAGTAATACTATTGACCATGTTTGTAATGGGGTCCTAATTGGTGATACTAGCAATAAAGTGATGCATTAGGGTTAGGGAGAGGTGGTGGTATATATGTTGGAGCACTAGATGGTGTTCACCTAAAGACCTATCATGCTATGTTGACTACATCACTCATTATATTGGATGGTTGAGGCCTCTCTTGCTATACATTTCTCTAAGAATGGGTTGATTATATAGCTAACATATAATATAAGTGGATTATGTAGAGGTAACTATATGCTATAGATAGGAAAACCACTTCATGGGTGACTCATAAAACTATTTTAATAATGGTTAGGTAGTTGATTGATGATATCTAAAGGGAGTAGGTTAAATAGCTGATGAGGAATCAAATATATTAATGCAATATATTAAAAATATGCAATGCAATGTAATAAAATAGGATCGACACTATATTTTACACATGATGATATTAAACAACCAATGATCCATCCTCTAGATCTTTTAACCGATCTTCTAGAGGTGTTTATTTTTAATGCAACTTCATTCTTCCAGAGATATTCATCTTTAATGCAGCCTCATTCCTCATCAATAACATCCCTATAAGGACCATTCAATATGGATATAGGATAGTTATCAACTAGCCAAAGTTATTCAAATATGATGGCTAGTTGGACTATGTAGAAAGCACAAGATCTTCCAATTTGAGTGTATAGTAAGGAAGTTTAACTTGTAGTAGGATATCCTACTAGATCTGATGTCATATTATAGATCTACATAAGAATAAATATTTGGTGTCTTACAATATTGTGACTCTTACCCTAATCCAAATATGGATGATCTAGTTATTTTTAATCTTGGCACTGATGATCCCATCATTAATGACTATTGTTGTGAATGGTACCAAACTATATACCTATGGAGGGTTACAATTGTAGGATTGAGGGTGGGAGAGTGGATGTGATTAGGAATTCATCCTAAGGAAGCTCAATGGATAGTCCTATTACTTGTTAGAAAATGGTAGGAAAAATTAGGGAAGAGGCAAAGTGAAACAATAACAATAGGAGCAATAATCATACTGATGGTCATGGTGGGAGAGGCAAGTCCTAGCGGGGCACCCTAGTTCTCTATAGAGGTAAATGGGGATGCATTGGCTAGAAAGGTGGCTAGTCTATAGGCTATAATTGTAAATAGGGATGCAACCAAAGTGAATATAGTGGATTAGAGTTAGGAGTGAGGCTACTTGGTTTAGAAGACCTACATGATTTAGTCAACAATAATGAGTCTGACTACTAAGAGGGATATAGTTGTAGTGAAGTTTGTAGCAGTAAATAGTATGAGTGATATTTAATTGGTCCACACTTTCCTAAAATAGTTGGCTATATGTTTTTAAAAAATGATATGTCTCATAAAATTGCTAAAATTATTACAAGATAATTTAAAATACCCAAACCCAGGTATTAAAGCAACAACTTTGCAATTAAATTAAAAACTATTAGGATTGAAGCATAAACTAAAAGAGAGTATTCAAAAACATACTACACTAAGATCATCCATAAAAAACATAAGCTAGGGTAAATCCTAATGCAAAAAAATGATACCTAGTGCATCAAGGACCATACCATCCACTATTAAGCACAATAAAAAACACTCACCCATATAGTATCTTACCTAAAATGTCAACATAATAAAAAGGAGAGATCACATCTAGATTAAATGTGTCTTAAAAGCTTGTATTTAGTTGATAATATTTTATCTTTGATTGCAAAACCTAATATATCATCCTATCCTCCTTGATAGAAAGAAGCAAACAAGTGGTCAATGGATTTGGTTGTACCTACAAGGATGTGAGTGTGTGAATGAGTGAGTGAGAGAGAGATAGACTAATAAGGTCACATGTTGTGATAACAATAAAGTAAAAAATCTTAAGAGTAGTATTACCAATAATCAACAAGTGAAATTATAATGAATAAATGAGGAGATAAAATTAGTATTTATAGAAAACAAAAATAATAGCTTTCCATTTTGAGGCTAACAAGCAAATTACACTCATTTTGAAGCCATAAAATCATAACTATCAGTCCAAAAACATTCCATATCAACCCTAAGTGTAAAAGTATGCAAGGATCATGATCATACATTGAAAATCCTAAAAGTTATTAGGCTATGATCTTCACTTAAAGTGGTGATATTAGCACCATCGATCTTAAGTACACGTGCTTTGGGAGGCACATGTAAAAATTGTTGAAATATGTGTAATTTAATCTTGTTAGACCAATTCTAAAAGTGAGAAGAAGTGCTTGTGAGCACCATAAATGTATCCTATTGGGAAGTATGTATGTAATCCTATAGGTACTCTTTATGTAAAGCCTTTAGGCATCATTCATTTGAGACTACGAGCATATTCATGTAATCCTAAAGGGAACAATTCATATTTTAACCTTAGTGATATTGGTTAATCCACCTTTTTGGATAACCTTTTTTAAAGGTTGTAGTTTATTATCATTTTATTATTGTAATTTAATGTCAAGGTCATAGTTAATAGAGTACCTATAGCCATCCACAACTTGTTCTCTCTCTCTCTCTCTCTCTCTCTCTCTCTCTCTCTCTCTCTCTCTCTCTCTCTCTCTCTCTCTCTCTCTCTCTCTCTCTTTGTTTATCAATGCTATATTATTTTAATATGGACATGGTGAATGTATATTTCAAAATATTCATAAAAAATATTATGCCTTCCATCATGGTATTAGAGAAAATAATAAATTTGTATAATTTAGAAGTAGAAAACATCTTCCATTCTTCAAAGTGATAGAATAATCTCTCAAGGTAAATAGGGAAAATTTTCACTTGGGTCTTGTTTTATTATTTTTTGAATTTTTTTTTTTTTTTAAATTGGGCACCCAACCCTGTTCCCTTCAAAAATCTACTATTTTACTTTTTCTTGATGTGTGCACATGTTCATGTACATTTTGTTCCATATATTCCACACCTGATGCTTCTTAATACTTTATGTATACCTTTATTGCACTAATAGGTGGAGTGCAATAGTAGGTGCTATCTATAACTTCCTTGATGTTGTGATTTTGATGT
Organism: Wollemia nobilis; assembly: GCA_028583015.1. Taxonomy (NCBI): domain Eukaryota; kingdom Viridiplantae; phylum Streptophyta; class Pinopsida; order Araucariales; family Araucariaceae; genus Wollemia; species Wollemia nobilis. Next base: position 329,044 of record JAQPPZ010013020.1, on the reverse strand, counting down.
CCCTTCCACATTTTTTTAATATTTCCCTCTCTTTATGTAGCCTCCTTTGATACTATATCCAAATCCACCATATCTAAAGAGAGTAATGTGGTGGTAATACACTCCATTTCTAAACAAAATGTTGTAGGTTCAAATTTCCAAAGGGTAAATATTTGTAGGTGTATTCTCTAAGAGGGCATATCCTATAGGTGATGTAGCAAAATAAGCACCCTACTTGACCCTCGATATAATGACCACATTCATCAAAAATAAATTAAATATATGATATAGTAGTTGGTACTATGCTTTGAATCCTAGAAGTCACTGGTTTGAAACCTGAAGACTCCTTTTGTTATAGCATCTTTAGAAGGAAAATTGTTCATTGTGGTTTATCCTTCTTTTTAGCTCTAAACCATACATGTGAAACAATGGTTGTTAATATTTATTATGCTAAGGAGGATGCTAGTTCAAATACCTAAAATTTACTTTTGGAAGAAAAATTTGAAGCATCAATTCATGCTTATATGTCATAAATCTAAAACTATGTGCAATGTCACTTATTGATTGATAAAGATAATTTTATTCTTTCTCCAAACTTGGAGTGTTCAGCTAGAGCTAACAAGTAAAGTGCTCAATTTTGGGCATGTTATTTTTCTTCACTCAATCCAGGGTCTATTTGATAAACAAGGATAGTTATTAACATCTCAAAAAATGCATGTGGTGTGTTGGTAAGCTTTCCTGTTTGCTTGGGCAAGGTCTGAGGTTCAATCTCTATCAACTTCAAACCCTTAAAAGTTACAAATATCTTATATATATATATATATATATATGGTAAAATCTAGTCTTATTTTTCCAAGTAGTCAACTTTGACTTAATAAAACATTTCTAATATTTGACAATTTAATTTTTTCTAATTTAAGTGCTAATATACCAAATATTTTAGAGGTCATAACTTTTGCATACAAAATTGTTTCATGCCCATTTTTCCTAGATTGTATGTTTTTTTGAGCTCTACATAGTGGTGACATAAATTTATAAACCAGTTATAGTTCTATGTGGGAATTATATGTGAAATTGATTCCTTAGGGTATGCTACTCATCTTAATGGGTGAAACATAACACTTGGTTAGGTCAATTGTTAGGATTGCTTAGAAGCAAGAATTTTTGGTTTAATTTTAATAATAAATTAGAAGATCTCAAATATCATGATCTTGGTAAGGAGGGAACTCTTAGACTTATTTCACGTTATTTGAACCACATGTAATTTTCTACATCAAAGAGAAAACTAATCCTATTGACGTATGGACCACTTTAAAATATCTCTATGGAAATGTAAATTCTAGTGAAGTTAACAGAATAGAGATAAAGCTTTCCAATTTCAAATTTTTAGATTTAGTAGTTTTGAAGACTACATATCTCACTTTAAACCTCTAAAAGTTGACATAGAAATGGTAGAAGACAAGGTAACAGGTGATGAAAAGTATATCAAATCCATTACTTTCAATCCTTTATCCTAGTTTTCATACAACTGGCATATTTTTTTATGTGAATGCTATGACTATAAAGGATCCACAACCCATTTCACTAAAAGGACTTTTTGAGCTTCCTATTTATTACAAATTTACAATAATAATTTATTAAACTCTTTCTCATACATAGGATCATATAAAATACTTTAAATCAATGAAATCTAAGGATCAATTTCACAAGAGCAAGTCTAAGGTTTCAAAAAAGTTAAATACTTCAAGTATAGTAAAAGAGAAGGACACTCCATAAAAAAATTATTTTTTTAGGTTAAAAGTGGGTTTTTTTCAAGGATTTCAAAACCTGATTACAAAGGATCAAATTACAACATATTACATTAGATTGAAACAAAAGGAATTTTTCCAAGTATGGACAAAAGGATAGGCAAGAACAGCCCAAAGAAACAAATTAAGGAACACGCTTTCTTTTGCGCTAGAGGAAGACATCTTCCTTTGTGCTAAAGAAAAAATGGGCAGGAAGGGAAAGCCCACCAGAAACTCAAATTTGAATCAAAATGCGCCAAACAAGATTTTGAAGCAAACAAAGGGCGGGAGAAAGCGCCAAACCACCCCAACCACTAAAAATAATTTTGAAACTTTCCCATAGGTGGGAAAAGGAAACAAAGCCAAAATTTTAAAATTTGAAACATCCCAAGGGCGAGAAAACCAGAAACCACCCTTAGAAAAAAAAGAATTGAAGAAAAACTAGCATCCCTCGCAGGGGAGCCCGAACAGAAGCAAAATGGAACAATAGCCTGAAATATGGTACTTTAGTGGTTTAGTAGCAAAAGGAACACCCCAGGCCATAGGGTCCTTATGCAAAAAATGAAGCCTTTGAAAACACCTACCCAGCAAAGGAAATAGCAGCAGTAGAACAACACTTTTGAAGGAAAGGATGGGAAAGTGCCACATGAATTCACCAAGAAGGAGTCACGAGGATGCATGATTGTAGACGTTAGAGCACAAACCAAAAAATAGTAGCCATACATCCTAGACAACCTTCAAAAACAACTTCAAGGTCATAGAAGAGGAATTCCCATAAGGAATCAACAACAAGAAAATCAGAGGCCCCCGAAAGCCACGAAAGGAACTGAGAACCTGCAGGAACTACCACTTCAAACCCAAAGAGCAGAGTCATAGTAGAAAGCACATGGGCAACCCCTAAGCCCAAAATAATACTGTGCAAAACTGCTCATGAAGCCAAAATTTCTCAGACCCGCCAAAAAGAAATTTCTAGGAAATAAGGAGGAAAACCTGCAAGGATTCAGCAGCAAAAAGACCAGAGGCTGCAAAGCCACGAAAGGAACTAAAATCCTGCAAGACCCACCACCTCAAATCCAAAGAGCAGAGTCACAATATTAGGCATTTGGTCCCTCCTCAGACCAAAAGGATGTTGTCCAAAACTGCTTAAGAAGCCATAGTTCCTCAGACCTAGTCATTCACAACTGAAGATCCTCAATGAGCAGATGTCAAGAAGACTTCCAAAAACATCTTGAAAAAAAAAGAAGATTTCAAGGAGAAACCCCTAAAAGATCCAAAACACCCAAGAAAATTCCCAGGGAAGAACCTGAACCTAAACATACCAGAACCCAGACATTGAAGGAAAAGGGTGGAACAATGGATCAGAAATGGGATAGAATTTTTCCCACCTTAGGGCAAGGAAATGGGCAGAACAATGGATCAAGGATCTCCCCCCAAAAGGAGATTGTCTGCAACACCTTCCTTCCATGAAGGATGGGAAAAGGTTCCAAGGAAACTGGGAAAGGATCAGGGACCTGGGACAGGGGAAAGGAAGGGATGCAAGAAAGAGGAACAGGACTTCCATGGGAAGTCACCTACAAAGCCCCCCTCCCAGAGCAGTTTTTGGTCTTGGAGGACCTTCCACACTCCATCAAAAATTACATAATAAGATTGAGACAAAATTCTTGAGAGATAAACACAAGCTTTTCTATGATGAAGTTAGATATGTAGAGGAGATATTAATGCACAATAATAGTTGTTAACAGTGGTGGCTTATTACAATTACTAGTAATGATGGTGTTAGAGAGAAATATATAACATTTGAGGTAGCCCTTGAATGACATATGAAAATTAGATTATGTAAATAATAGTTTAAGTATACATATTTAAACTATTTGAGTTGAATTTGTCGAGCCTTTTTAATGTGGAAAAACTATGCACAACTAATGAAAGAGTTTTCTTTAGAAAGAAAAAACTTTGTTAAAAACAATTATTAACCAAGAAAAGAAATTAGAAAATAACAAGATATGTAAAATTTAAAAATTAATAAAATTATTATTATTAAATGAATTTAACTTAATCAATTTTATTCCCCTCGATTGGGTATTATGGTTCCTTTGATGAACATTGTTGCTCCTCATAAATCTTGGTCTATCAATCTACCTACAAACAATCCTCATCGTTTGGGTTCTTTTGAGCCACAGAATTATCCTCCTCCTTCTTCAATAGTGGTTCCTTATGCTTAGTCATATTGTTTGTTCATCCTTTTAAGGGTTGGTTTTGCATTTGGCCTCAAGTCTCGTATTTTGGTTTCTATGACTGTTCTTGAACTTTGGTTTTGGTACCATGTTTAAGGTTTTTTATTTAAGATAGTCTTTGGTTTTTATAATAAAAATTAAAAATATATAAAATATAAAAAATTATTTGATGTTAAATAAATAAATAAAGATATTTTGTTGTTAAAAGGTTTTACTTCATGGAACTTATGGTCATGATAATTTCCATAATTTCATTTGTGTAGAAATAAATATTTTGTGTAAAAAAAATATATTACAACTTTACCTCTATAGGGGAGGGTGTCATAACCTTGAGTCTTATCCACCCATCGTGCCATTTCATTCGCAAAATTGTATAATGCCATGGATGTGATTTTCATGTACTCCGGAATGTAATCTGTCATAGAGGGATCCCACCTGATAGACATCAAATAACATCAGATTATTATTTGAAATGCCTATTTGGTATAAATAAGTCCCGAAAGCCTCTTTCAAGGAAAATAGGTCCCAAAATCCCTTTTCAGGATAAGGGAGTCCCGAAATACCTTTTCGGGGAAAATAGGTCCCGAAATCCTTTTTTGGATAAGGGAGTCCTGAAATCCCTTTTCGGGGAAAACATGTCTTGAAATCCCTTTTTGGGATAAGGGAGTCCTGAAATACCTTTTCAAGGAAAACAAGTCACGCACCTTTTCAGAAGAAATAAAGATAAAAGAGATTTTTCGTAGGAGCAATGACCAAAAATAGGTATTTCTCTTGTCAAAGAGGTCAATGGATTTTTCGGTGCATAACTTACCCAAAATGATGCAACATCTATTTATCGGCCCTACCAAGGATTTTTCAAATGCACAGTAATTTAATCACACGAAGGCTCAAATATTCAAATGTAAATCTATCTTATATTATACAACTATTAAACATACTGCGACTACAGTTTTACAATGCAAAATAAAGTAACCTTTGCACAAACATCTGCAAGCAGAGTTGCAGGTTCAACTCATATGGGAGTCTATGAATGCTAATGTTTCACCTCCACATTCTTTGAAGTGTTTCATTGGGTTCTCTTCACACTTCTTCTCTTCATTCTACGCTGCATGCTATGCACTTTCTTGCTTCTTCTTTCTTGTGTTGCCCTTAACTTCTGAAAGACACCACCTCCTTATATAGTCGAGTGGAAGAGAGGATAAGGCTTATCTTCTGACATACCTTGAACCCAAAAACTAGGATTTCCTTCCAATCGCAACTATTGGTATTAATTGTGCACGCTGGAAAATTACAACAATCGAATGTTAGAGATTTGCGATCGAATTTTGGCAATAAGATCTGTTAGAGATCTTAGAGGCGTGAAATCAAGTTTAATTTCTAACATCCTCCTTTAAATGATATTTCAAAAAGAATATGATGCCTAGCATTTCCCTTAACCTATTTAAGTCTTCCTCCTTGAATTTTTTTGTAAATATATCTGCAACCTATTATTTTGACCTACAAAATAATAAGTCAATTTCATTAGATTTCACTAGTTGTCTAATGAAATTGTAGCAGATGTCGATGTTTTTTGTCCTACCATGAAACACTAGATCCTTCGATAGTGCTATGGTAGAATTTTTGTCACATAAAATAGTTGTTTCCCCTTCCAGTGGATGATTCATCTCACCCAAAATTCTCCTTAGCCAAACCTCTTGGCATACGACTGAAGTGGTGGCAACATACTTTGCTTCTATAGTGGATAATGCAACAATCGGTTGCTTCTTTGAAGACCACAAAATTACTCCTAATCCAAGATAAAAATCATACCTTAAAGTGCTCTTTCGATCATATGTACTACCAGCCTAATCACTATATGTGTAGCCAACCAGTTCAAGCTGGTCTTTTTTGGTATAAAAAATTTCATGGTTCCTGGTCCCATTGATATACCGTAGTATTCATTTCCCTGCCTACAAGTGAGTGTTCTTTAGTGCTTCCATAAACCTACTAATTAGACTCACTACAAACATCATATTTGGTCTGGTTGTTATCAAATACATCAAACTTCCAACAAGTTATTTGTAGAATGTTGGATCAATATTGTTGTTGCAATTATTTTTGCTCAGCTTTAGACCTGTTGCAACTAGTGTGATGGCAGGTTTGTTGTCCTCCATCTTAACTCTCTTCACAACATATTTTACATACTTGCCTTGAGAAATGAATATTCCATCTACATATTGGTCAACTTCAATGCCTAAAAAATATTTCATCAGGCCTAAGTCTGTCATCTCGAACTCCTTATTCATGGCTTTTTTGAACTGGTCAAATAGCACATTACTATTTCTAGTGTAAATCAGATCATCTACATACAAGAAAACTATCATCATATTCCCCTATGTATTCATATTTAGGTACACGATGTGCTCATATGGGAATTTGATAAAACCATTATCCTAAAAGTAGGCATCAATCCGATTGTACCAAGCCCTAGGTGCTTGCTTCAACCCATACAGAGCTTTCTTCAATTTTAGGATCTTGCCTTCTTATCCTTCCAACTCATAGCCAGGTGGTTGGTCTATGTAGACCTCTTCTTCCAACACTCCATTTAGGAAGGTAGACTTTACATCCATCTGGTAAACATTCCAGCCTTTTTGGGTTGCCAATGCTAGGATCATCTTGAGTGTGTCAAGTCTTGCTATAGGTGAATACACCTCATGATAGTCAATCTCTAACTTCTATTTTTAGCCTTTTACCACCAGTATGGCCTTATGCATATCAACTTCATCTTGGGCATTAAAATTTGTTTTATATACCCACTTGACTCTAATGGTCTTCTTCCCTATTGGAAGATCCATCAACTACTAGGTCTGATTCTTCTCTATGGCCTCTATCTCATCATCCATAGCTTGCACCCATTTTCTATTTTGAATTGCTTCTTCAAATGAAATTGGATCACACTCAAAAATAAAGCAAAATCAGAATGTTCTTCATCTATTTGATTTTGGGTTACCTCATAAATGTCTTGCAAGCTCCTTATCTTTGTTGATGTCCTCAATTTGAATATCCTTCTTGCAAGTTGAGGTGATTGTGATGATGAGGCAGTGTTGCTACTAGCTCCAGTGTTACTACTTGAAGCTACAGGTGGATGCACTTTTTATTCTTCCAAACCCTCAGGATCGATAATTACTGGCTCTGGTTGGCCAGTCTTTGATCTCCAATTCCAGGATTCATCCTCTAGGAACTTCACATCTCAGCTGATAATCAACTTCTTCATGATAGTATTATACAACCTATATGCCTTTGACTCTTCACTATACCCAGTGAAGATGTATAGAACATGTGCATATGTTATGCACTCAAAAACTCTTAATGAGCCACGCTCAGCTTTTGGTTGCTCCAAGCTTCTTGAGGAATATTGTCCTTCACACTCTTTGTGGGACACCGATTTAGTAGATAAACTGCACAACATATAGCTTTTGCTCAAAACTCATGCTACAATGCTTTGGCCTTTAGCATAATTCGTGCCATATTCATTATGGTTATTTTCTTCCTCTCTACAACACCATTATATTGTGGAGTGTATTTGGTAGTGAGTTACATTCGAATTCTATTTTACTTGCAAAAAATATGTAATTCATGAGATATACTCACCTCCTCCATATGTTCTAAGAGTCTTCATGAAGTAGCCACTCTATTTCTCAACCAGAGCCTTGAACTCCTTGAATTTTTTGAAAGCTTCTAAATTTTCTTGATGGGATATACCCATGTCCTTCGACTAAAATTGTCTATGAAATTCATGAAGTATTTTTTACCGACAAATGTGATGGTTTTCATTGGACTGCAAATATCAAAATGCACCAGCCCTAATGGATGTGAAGTTCTCCATGACTGTCCTTAAGGGAACACATCCCTGTGTTGCTTGCCAATTAGGTAACCTTCACAAACTTGATTGGGTTGCTCAATAAGGGGTAAACCCTTCACCATGTGTTTCTTATGTAGCAATTTTAGGCCACTGAAGCTCAGGTGATCGAATCTAAGATGCAACAACCAGGTAGCATCTTTCATAACTACACTAAGTAACAACAATAGTTTATTCTAAATTTGAAGGGGAAATATCTTGTTCTTTGTTATGTACACAGTTGCAATTTTCCCATGCTCTTTTTCTCTGATGGTACAAGCTCCATCCTTGAATTGCACAATGTGCCCCTTCTGCACAAGTTATCCAATGCTTAGCAAGTTATGTTTCAACCCATGCACATAATAGACATTAGTGATCTACTTCCTTTCACCTTACCTAGTACGAATAAGAATTTTCTCTTTTCCTATGATAGGTACCTTGTTGTTTTTTCTCATATTCATTTCAAACTTGATTGTTTCATCAATCTATTAGAACATATATCTATTCCCAGACATGTGGTTACTGCACCCATTGTCGAGATACCAGGTGTTCTTTTGGCTCTCCTCCTCAGTACTGCAATTTAACAGCATATTCCCACAAGCATCTCCACACTCTACATTTTTAGATTCATTTGTATAGTAGGCTTGTTGTTTTTTATCCTTGGCTTACTTCTTTCTACACTCATAGCTATAGTGACAAAATTTCTTATAGTAATAACATTGGATCTTTGATTTATCATACCTCTGATTTGATCCTTCTTGCTGATTTATTCTATTGCCTCTTCCTCCTACTTGATGGAATTTGTAGCTGGTCTCTCCATCATTGGAGTTTGACCTTCCTCCTCACTTATGGCCTCTTCCACACTTGCCTCTACTATATTGTCCTCTTCCTCCTTGATAACTGTAGGCTCCTTTGTGGGATTCTTCTTTGCTACTATCTCAAAATGAGACTTACATATTGAATGCTTTCTCCAATGAGGACTGAGTTTAGCAGCTTAGTCTTTGCTCATGTGTTTGTAGAGAAACCATGAGCTCATCTACAGAGAGGGGTATCAAATCCTTTGATTCTTTTATTTCTATCACAACTAATTTGAACCTTGCTGGTAGGCTCCTTAGTATCTTCTCCATAATCCTTCTCAAAATTCTTGCCATTCATCCTCATCTGGTTGATGATACTCATTTTCCAGGTAAAGAAATCTCTCATGGACTCTGAATTGCTCATCTACAAGTTCTTGAACTCCCTTTTCAACATCTCTAACCATACCAATTTCACTTTTTTGATGCCCTAGAAGGAGCTGGAAATAATTTCCCATACCACATTCGATGTGGTTGCCGTTGAAATTCATGAGAAGATTCTCTCCTTGATCACCTGCATTATACAAAATAATACCTTATGATCCTTCTTTTGATTCTCCTTCAACAAATCTAACTCCACTTGGGACAGAGAACTCACGACTGTTGCATATGCTAGTTCTGCATAACCATTCTGGACCAAGTCCCATAGTTCCTAAGACCTTAACAGGATCTTCATCTGGATGCTCCAGTAATCATAGTTCTTGCCATTGAAATGTGGGATCTACAAATACAATGGGTTACCATTGGAAGCCATTGATTCTTATCTTCCATGAATATGGCACTAGCTCTAATACCAATTTGAAATGCCTGTTCAGGATAAATAAGTCCTGAAAGCCTCTTTCAGGGAAAACAGGTCCCAAAATCCCTTCTCAGGATAAGGGAGTCCCGAAATACCTTTTCAGTGAAAAAAAGACCCAAAATTTCTTTTCGGGATAAGGGAGTCCCGAAATTCCTTTTTGGGTAAAATAGGTCTTGAAATCCCTTTTTGGGATAAGGGAGTCCTGAAATACCTTTTCAAGGAAAACAAGTCATGAAACACCTTTTCGAAATAAATAAAGGTAAAAGATATTTTTTGGAGGAGCAACGGCCAAAAATAGGTATTTCTCTGGTCAAAGAGGTCAAGGGCTTTTTTGGTGCATAACTTACCCAAAATGATGCGACATCTATTTATCGGCCCCACCAAGGATTTTTCAAATACACAACAATTTAATCACACGAAGGCTCAAATATTCAAATGTAAATATATCTTATATTATCCAACTATTAAACATACTGCGACTATAGTTTTACAATGCAAAATAAAGGAACCTTTGCACAAATATCTACAAGTGGAGTTGCAAGTTCAACTCAGATGAGAGTCTATGAATACTATAGCTTCACCTCCATGTTCTTCGAAGTGTTTTGTCGGGTTCTTTTCACACTTCTTCTCTTCGCTCTATGTTGTATGCTCTGCACTTTCTTTCTCATGTCTTGTGTTGTCCTTAACTTTTGAAATACACCACCTCCTTATATATCCAAGCAAAAGAGAGGATAAGGCTTATCTTCTAACACACATTTAACTCAAAAACTAAGGTTTCCTTCCAATCGCAACTACTAGTATTAAATGCGCATGTTGGAAAATTACGGTGATCGAATATCAGATATTTGTGATAGGATTTTGGTGATAAGATTTTTCAAATATCTTGGAGGCATGAAATCAAGTTTAATTTCTAACATTATTAACAATATTACAAACAAACCGCTTCATGGTCTAAGGTTTTGTATGTATACGTAATAATCTTAAAATATAATGAAAAGCAAGGACCACATTATGACTAAGTAGTAGATAGCAGTTGTCACAATGTATTGCTATAAAATCAAAGGCCTCTAGCAGAGCCTTTCTGGTTATTGCAAAGACATGTCCGCAGCCAGAGGACCATTTTCTAAAAATAAAACATCAAAGCCATTTTCAGGGCTTTTATGTGGTAAGTATATTTATAAAAATAATGATACTACCTTACCTTGTGATTGAAAACCACCCTTATATTGATGAATCAACACCTAATTACTTAAAATGGATAAAAATAAAGTAATTACGTATAAGAAACAGAAGAGTAAAATTTTAGAATTTTAAGAGCAACCTTACTTTTACATTAGTAATTTGTGGTAGATAATGATATTATACGAGTGAATGCTTAGTTGAGTTGGTGTGAGGTGGTCAGTTCAAAAACATGATCCTACAGTATGGATTCATGCAACTTTGTTTCAAAACACACTGGTTTACCATAAACTCTTTGGTCGATATTTGTAGCACAAGTGGACAAGGCAAGCCTGGCCCCATTGAATGGGAGGTCCACAGTTTGAACCTCTATAATACGAAGTATCATATAAAAAAATCCATAACTTTTCTTTAGATAATGGTATACCCAGATGGTATGGCATTGTCAACCACCTAAGAGTGGCTCTCGAGGTTTCTTTCTAGATTAAAATTTTTAGTCCTTAAGGGAAAGGTGGATTGGTAAGACGTAGGCCACTTACCAAGAGGAGACCTGGGTTCAAACCTTAAAGGCATGTATAGTAGTTTGACCTAAGTTCATTGAGTGTGTGCCATTTTGATGATGTTTGTACCAACCCTGAGCCTCCAGGGGTCTCCATCACTTTGTACCTAGATAGGGGTTATAATAGTAGCACCATGATTTCAAGCTACGATAGTAGATAATGCGACTTAATACGACTTGATCCTATGAACAGTTGTAAAAAACATATATATATATATATATATATATATATATATATATATATATATATATATATATATATATATATATATATATATATATAACGAGGTTACAAAATTTTAAAAGCAACCTTTGTTTTGATTAGGATTTATTGTCTCTCTTCTAAACAGGACTTCACATTAAGATATACGATATTTTAAGTATGAAAGATATGTATGCATATTTGGATTTATTGTCTCTCTTCTAGATAGGACTTCACATTAAGATATACGATATTTTAAGTATGGGAGATATATACGTATATTTGATATTTTATTTTATTAGAATTATTTTTAGAAAGGTCGATATTTTAAAGGTATATAATTTCAAAATTAATAAAAATTTTAGAGAATTTTAATAATAATGCATATATATGTTTTAGTCAGTAATATTAGAATTCGAATTCTTTCTTGAGATGTAATTTTATAAAAGTATTATAATTTATCTATAAGATATTTAAATTAATTTTATGGTGTTGAGTATGAAGGGATTGAAATTTATAATAATATGTTTAAATTCATCGAAAACAAAGAAATTATGATGTTCAGTATGAGGGGATCCCTGTATAATAATAATAATAATAATAATAATAATAATAATAATGTCCTCCACTCCAGGGATGATTCAAATTGAATTTTGATGGAGCAGCAAAAGACAATCCAAGCAAAGTAGGAGCAAGAGGTATAATCACAGATAATAAAGGAAACTCGATTTTAGCATTTTTTGAATATCTTGGTGAACAGTCCAATCATATGGCTGAAGAAAAGGTATTATGGAGAGGTCTTACATTAATCAAACATATCCCAGGCAGAATAATCATTGAAGGGTATTCTCTCAATATTATTAATTACATGAAAAGCTCCAAAAGACCATCTTGGAAAGTTAGAAGTTGCATTGAAGAGGCCAGGAAACTTGCTACTCACCAACAGGAAGTTATCTTCCAACATGCTTTCATATAAGTAAATAAGGTAGCAGATAAACTAGAAAACATTGGGTTGACAATCCAGGTTTGTTGACTTGGATAGACACACTACCACAGGAGGTACGTGCATTAGCCACTATTGAAAATTTTGATAATGATTAGCTAGGTTACCATATGTTTTATAAGTTTCCTCACTATGTGTAAGAGTGTTGAAGTTTCAAAAGTTCATAGTAGGAGAATAGGTGCTAAATCTGAAAAATTCTTTGAGGTCTTGGTTTCCAGGCCTGTCCTTTTGAATAACAAATTCTATCATTTTTATGACCCATTCTCTCTATGGAACTGTCAGTTGGATGGTTGTCTCATGATCATTTGGACTTGTTTCGAACCCGTTCATCTCACGAATATTAATCTACATTATTTCCATAATATCACATAAACCCTAGCATGTTTGGTATCTATGTCCATTGCCACATGATCTATTCGTTTCTCCAAAGAATTTGTGATTTTTCAATAGCCATGAGTGCTAGTTCATTCCCAAAGCCTACTAGCGTCTTAAACAAAAAAATTGGGAATAAATCAAAGGATTTTTTTGTAGATATAGTGGGGACATCAAAAATGCAAATGGAGGTCTCACTCTTTCCAATTCGAGTGATCCCTGCTGCATGTGGAAATATCATTGACACCAATATATTTTCAAAGATGTTTATTTTAATATTGGCAAGATTTGCTTCAGGACTGAGATAGGAAATCTGACAATGTTGGGAATCATCATTTTTTAAAAATCCATAATTCTTGGAACCATCACCGAATGTGATAGGGTGGGAAAAAATTGTTGCATCAAAAGTAATTCATAAAACTACTCCCTTATTCCCAGAATTCTCAGAATTTAGGAGGAGCTAAGAAGAATCGAGAAGCTTCTCACAAAAATATGGACCAATAGAAGGAGGCCATGGGTAGTCCTGATTAGTAGATTAGTAGATTGTAGATTGAATGTTCCTACTATTTGGTTTGGGTAGTGCCCAAGGGGCTTCTTTATTTGTCTTGAGTTTAGATTTCATCTTGTAGTCTTGAAGGATGGATCCTTTTCTCTGTGTTTGTTGTAGTGTTTTCTATTGATGTAATATGTGAATATTTACCTACTTTTTGAGGGTTTTGTATACTTCCTCCTAGGCTTAGGCTAATGCTTGTTGTTCCTTTTTTATGTAAAATATATTTGGGAGCCTTCATATTTCCCGGTATAATATAATATCAATTAAGTTACTAATAATAATTATTATTATTATTTTATGGTGTGAATTTCTTTATTTTCTCTAATAATTTTAAACCATAAAAAATATATTATTATAAAATTAAGTTTACATATTTAATTAATAATTATTTTATTTAAGAGAATTACATGTAAAGGCAAGTTATGGCCAAGTAAGAGTTAACAAATCACAATTTATAGAAAAAATGATTCTTTCAAATTGATTATTTGTGTCAACCAACTAAAAAAAATGGTAAAGTAAAGGAAAGTTATGAAGTAGATAGATAAGATATAAAATGATAAAACAGAATATTCCCTTAGAAATGATGATGTAGAAGAATAATATATTCACATGTCAAACCAACTTTGTTGGACACCAAAAATATTTATAAATAAATCAATGAATCTAAAAATGATATTCGATGATCTAGAACTTAGGGAATAGGATAAAACTATCAAATAATGAGCAAATGGGACAAGCACATGACACCTTAAGGAAAAAATCATATAGCATGGCATTAATTAATTAATTAATTATATATATATATATATATATATATATATATATATATATATATATATATATATATATATATATAAGATATATGTTGGAATTATCCCTAACTAGATTCTAAAGTATTATTGTTAGAATAAATTCATGTTGTTAGGTTTATTGTTTTTGAAGCATATTATTGTTATGATTGGTTAGAGGATATATCACCATCTATCCTTAGCATAGGCTATTGTGAGATGATTGGTTAACGTAGATTTGGGCTTTCAAACTCTATTTAATATTGTAATGATTATTCAATCAATAGAATGAGCATTATTATCTCATTTTGGTATCAGAGCTTGGAGGGGTAGAAGGTCTTGGAGGCTTGGATGGGTCAAAGGTCTTGGAGGATATGATCAGTTCGTAGAGCCATCACCCATAGAGTACTGGATAGGTGGGTCGATACAAGCCTACAGGAGGACTAGATATGACCGCAGACTGGACAAGTCTGATGTGGATACCTGAGAACACCTAATACCAATTGCTGGTAGACTAGCCAATAGGGACTGGCCACCTAAGTGTACATGGAGGGACCTAAGTGGTCACTAACATCATACATGGATGACTATATGGAAGACCTTCTAAACCTATTATGGACAAAAGGTTAGACAAAGGTATTTACTATCGTTAGGTAGTCATAAACTCTATTGGGGGTTTCTTCTTTTAATTCCTAAAAATTATCACCACATGATTCATGTGGGATATTAGGCGTAAATACAATCGAGTGATTATCAACGTGACTTGATGAGATCCAGAATGAAGATCTAGTATTATCTCTACCTGATCTATGATCCACTTTCGATCACTATAGTCGAATGGTCTCGAATAGTATTGCATTCAAAAGGTTTTCAATTGGGAGTTTCATGCAAAAATTTACTGTTGTGCCAAGTTTCTGCTATCTTCGTGGAGAGGAGGCTCCACCACCATGAAATACCTACACTTGATGATAATCCGTGAGTCAATAATTCATTGGTTTTTGTAGCAAGTGATACATCATATCGATCGCCTGATCGTAAATGGGAAGGGGTTACGAAGGCGGATACCTAAGGTTGAACGAAAGAAAAAAAATATAGTTTTTTTGTTACCCTCTCAGACGTCCCTGCTGACGAGAAAAATATAGCAGGCTAGTGGATGATCCACAGTTCCAATCAGTTGTAGACGACTAAATATGTGGTCAACAATGGTAAAAATAGCAATAGTGTTATTCTTTACTTTGTTCTATACATTGTTGTTGACAGCGGTTCAATCAAATCTAGTAAAGGAACAGCAGACGGTGCCACCCCATGAGCGAAGGAGTAGGAGGCCAATTCTTGTAACTGATTTTTCAAGTAGCCATAGCATACTTTTGTACAACCAGTAGAATGATCTCCCAATCGTGTAGGTGGTTAGGTTCCACTTGATGTAGACATCTTACTGACATTCAAAGAGAGAATGAATGTTTGAAGCATTGTTGACGTGAGAAAGAAGAAGAGGTACAATATTTTGTTTGCAATATTTAAAATTTATTTCAATATTTTTTAATAATTTAATATATTTTGCTTAAAATCAATATACTTTTGATAATATAATTGATTTTTAGCTCAAATATTTTATTATTAATTAAAATTATTGATTAAATTTATTTTGCAATCATAATATAAAGGAGCAAAGTATTTTTGATTAAAGGCAAACAGATAAAATTTTTACTAAGTTTTGTTGATTACCAATGGCTACCAATAATAACCTACCTATTCCTGAGTTCAATGGGTTGTATTATGAGTATTGGTCTATCAAGATGAAGACATTACTCATTGGCAAAGACTTGTGGGATATTATAGAAGAAGGCTATACTAAACTAGATTGGACCACCTTGAGTGAAGCTGATATAAATACTAAGAAGGATGCCCAAAAGAAGAACTCTTTGGCTCTCTACCATCTCCAAGAAGCTTTGGAGAAAATTATCTTTCCAAGGATTGCTTCTTGTTCAACAGCCCTAGAAGCATGGATAGCCTTGAGAGATAGCTATCAAGGGAGAAATCAAGTGAAGCAAGTGAGGCTTCAAACTTTGAAGAGAGATTTTGAGAATCTCAAAATGCAAGATGATGAAAGAGTGGGAGATTATTGTGTGAGAGTGAAAGCAATTGTCAAAAAAATGGAGACACTTGGAGAAGATATCAAAATTGAAGTGGTTGTGAATAAAGTGTTGATAACACTTCTTCATAAATGGAATCATATTTCTCTTATTATTGAATAATCTAAATATTTATCTACTCTAACATTTGATGCACTAATTGGTTTTTTGATGTCCCATGAAGAGAGACTCCAAGGTTTTACTTCATCAAGCTTTGGAGGTGATGAAAAAGCATTCTCATCCAAGGAAGGTGAGACTCATGGCAATGCACAAGGAAGAGGACAAGTACGAGGACAAGGAAGAGGAAGAACAAGAGGAAGAGGTAGATCAAGAGATGGCTACTAAAGGAAATGGAAGAGGAAGAGGAGGTGACAAATCAAACAAGTCTTGTTATCATTATGGTAAGCTTGGTCACTTTGCTAGAGATTGTAGACTCAAGGCTTCTCAAGAATGGAGAAGTAATAATTATGGAAACTATGGAGAAGAGGAAGGAACTTCTTCAACTTTGTTCCTCACATATGGAAAATCAGATCAAAATCTTAATGAAACTTGGATTTTGGATACTGGTTGCTCAAATCATATGAGTTGCAAAGAAGAATTATTTGCTACAATGGATTCCACATACAAGTCCAAGATCAAATTGGGAGATGAAAAGGCACTACAAGTTGAAGGCATGGGAACCATGGAGGTTCCAATAAAATAAGGCACAAAGAAGGTGAACAATATCTATTACACTCCTAAACTCCAACATAATTTGCTTAGTGTTGGAAAAATCATGGAAAAGAACTATCAACTTGTTTTTGAAGATGAAAAATGTGTAATTTTTGACAAAAATAATTGTAATAGAGTTGTCACAAATGTACCTATGACAAAGAATAGGTTATTTCCTTTTAAGTTTGGGGAACAAGGAGGTGCTCAACTTGCTAGTGTGGCCATAGAAAATCCAAGTGTGCTTTGGCACTTGAGATATGGTCATCTTAATTTTTCAAGCTTGAAGTTGTTGACTTCAAAAGCTATGGTGTGTGGATTACCAAAAGTTGAAGAGCACAAGGAGGTGTGTGAAGAATGTGCTTTGGGAAAGCACTCAAGAACAAAGTTTCCAAGAGGTCAAGCATGGAGAGTAAGCCATCCACTACAATTGGTACATTTGGATATTTGTGGTCCAATGCATACCAAAAGCTTGGGTAACAATTCTTACTTTCTCACTTTCATTGATGATTTCTCTAGAATGTGTTGGATTTATTTTTTGAAAACTAAGGATGAAGCTTTTGAATGTTTCAAGGATTTCAAAAATAATGTAGAGAATAAAAGTGAGTATGTTGTAAAGAGATTAAGGACTAATATAGGAGAGGAGTTTTACTCAAATGAATTTCTCAAATATTGTAAATATTGTGGGATCAAAAGGCAATTCACTACTACCTATACCCCACAACAAAATTATGTGGTTGAAAGAAAGAACTGCACTATTGTAGAAATGGCTAGATCCATGCTTCAAACAAAGAAACTAAGTAACATGTATTGGTTTGATGATGTTAGGACAAGTGTTTACATTTTGAATAGAAGTCCTACTTCTATTTTAGATGAGATAACTCCATATGAGGGATGGTATGGCAAAAAGCCAAATGTAAAGCACTTCAAAGCTTTTGGTTGTCTTGCATATGCACACATTCCTGATGATATAAGAAATAAAATTGACCCCAAAAGTCAAGCATGTATTTTCATTGGATATTGTGAGTCTTCAAAGGCATATAGACTCTACAATCCAAAAACTCACAAAGTTGTAATCTCAAGAGATATAATTTTTGATGAAGGGAGAGAATGGGGTAATCAAAAATATTTTTTTGATGATAAAACTCAATATACAAGATCCTCCAAAATACAGCCCATTAACAAGAACAGCAATGGAATTCCTCCTCCAAGTCCAAGTCCAAGAAAGAGTTCTACTTCAAATTCTCCATAAAGGCCACCAATATTATCAAGTTCTTCTCCAATTCCAATAGAGGAAGATAGAACACCAAGAGATAAGAGAAAACTTTAGTACCATCCTTATTTTCAAATTATGGACAAGAATTTTCAAATAAGGTACACTAGAAGCCAAGCTAGTGAGATGAATGAAGTCTTGAAAAGACTTGAAAATTTGCACATGTATGGTGATGAAGACTCCCAAGAACCTAAGGGAGATGTTGTAAACTATGCTTTAATGACTAGTGTAGATATAGAGCCATATAGTTATAAAAAAACATGTAATCATGATGTATGGAAATAAGCCATGAAATAGGAAATGATCTCTATAAAAAAGAATGACACTTGGGAGCCAGTGGAGCTTCCTAAGGGAAAGAAATGTATTGGATGTAAATGAGTCTGTAAGACCAAGTTCAATTTTTATGGGAGCATTTAAAGACACAAAGAAAAGCTAGTAGCAAAAGGGTTTACTCAAAATTATGGGATTGACTATGAGGAAACCTTTGCTCCTGTTGCTAGACAAGAGACCATCAGACTAGTTATTTCCTTGGCTTCCCACAAAGGGTGGAACATTCAACACATGGATGTTAAGAGTGTCTTTCTCAATTGGTACTTGAATGAAGAGGTTTTTGTGTAACAACCTCAAGGCTTTGAAGAACAAGGTAAGGAGAACCTTATCTACAAATTGAAGAAAGCATTGTATGGACTAAAGCAAGCACCAAGAGCATGGTACTCACGCATTGATGGCTACTTCCAAAACTATGGGTTTACTAGGAGAAAAAGTGAACCTACACTTTACTACATGAAACAAGGTAAAGACATACTTCTTGTGTTCTTATACGTGGATGATCTAATATTCATGGGTAGTAGTGCTAAAATGAATGAGGAGTTCAAAAAATCCATGATGAAAGAGTTTGAAATGAAGGATATAGGTTTGATGCATTACTTCCTAGGCATGGAGGTACATCAAACAGGACATGGGATCTTCATATATCAACATAAATATGCTCAAGACATGATAAAGAAATTTTCTATGGAGTAATGCAAGTCTATTGCAACTCTAATAGGTCATGGAATCCAATTAAGCAAAGAATATGGAGCACCAAAAGTTGACAAGACCACTTACAGGAGCATGGTTCGGAGTATAATATTCCTCACCAACACACGGTCGGATATACAATATGTTGTCTCTCTAGTTTCAAGATATATGGCTGATCCATCTGCACTTCATCTACAAGCAACTAAAAGAATTTTGAGATATGTAAAGGGTACATTGGATTGTGGTATCCATTACCATAAATGTAATGTTGTAAAATTAGTTGGCTTTAGTGATAGTGATTGGGACAGCAACATAGATGATAGGAAATCTACTTTAGGAAATTGTTTTAGTGTTGGTTCAGGACTAATTACTTGGAGTTATAAAAATCAAACTACTGTTGCACTATCTTCTATTGAGTCTGATTACATAGCAATCACAAATGCTAGTGCCCAAGCCTTATGGTTGAGAAAAGTACTTGAAGAAATAGGTGAGAGACAAAGTGGTCCTACCATATTGTATTGTGACAATATGAGTGCCATACAATTGGCACATAATCCTATCCACCATAGCAAGTCAAAGCACTTTGACATGAAGTATCACTTCATTAGATAAATGGTGGAGAAAAAGGTGGTTGAACTAAAATATTGCAACACTTTGGACAACATAGCGGACATCTTCACCAAAGGAGTTTCTAAAGCTCAGTATATAAAGCTGAGAGACTGTCTTGTCAACCCTCTCAACTTTAAGGGGGAGAATTTTGGAATTATCCCTAACTAAGTTCTAAAGTATTATTGTTAGAATAAATTCATGTTGTTAGGTTTATTGTTTTTGAAGCATATTATTGTTAGGATTGGTTAGAGGATATATCACCATCTATCTTTGGCATAGGTTATTGTGAGATGATTGGTTAGCGTGGATTTGGGCTTTCAAAGCCTATTTAATATTGTAATTATTCTTCAATCAATAGAATGAGCATTATTATCTCAATATATGTATATAAATAAATGAGCATAGATATGGTAGCAAGAGTAAGACCAAATAAGAAAAAAAAACATATAACAAGTAAAGCATAGTTGATTGCATAATCTACTTATAAGACTTGGTAATAAGAGTGACAAAGGTATAAATATGTGAGTATTTAATAGAGATAAAATTTAATTATAATATAGTATTTATAAATATTGAAATACATCTAAAGCATAATTCAATAGACCAAACAAAAAATGAATGAAAAAGGCACTTATAAGATATGAAAACTAATGTTTAAGGTAGCATTGAAAGAGCATTATCAAGTGGGGGTCAAGTAGGAAAAGATAACAAGTATATCTAACCCATGAATTGTTAGATTCCAAAACAAATTTTTTAAATTGAATGGTATCAACATGTTACCTAGTATTGTTGAAAAGAAATACTCAAAAATAAAATACACATGATATAGAGAGGTGTCTATCAATAGCAAATAATCTCACTATAGTGATATTGAATACACTTTAGCCAATAATAAAATGGTTGGTATGATGGGATATTTATACATAAATATATTGTATTAAGATTAAGTAACCATCCTATAGGTTTAAATAATAAAATATTACAAAAATATTGTTTTCAAGTTTTACAATGACCTAAAGGGCTTATACATACAACACAATACAAATTCGATCATGGCCTAAACTAAAGCTTAACTACCACATAATTTAACATCCCTCCTTAAGATGATGAGGGACACAAAGAGACCTTTACTTGCCATCCAACCTCAAGAGAAACTCTCCCACACCAAGTAATTCTTGAATGAACACAAAAACAACCTTAGGCATGACCTTGGTTATGATTTTTTTGCCTTATCTATTGATGGTATGAAAATAGTATCAAAAATCCCATAGACATAAATTCATCTCATATAACACATCAAAATCCCATTGTACTTGGTTGAAATGAAGACAATGGACACAAAAGATATGAAATTGTAAAAGCAATGCCAAGTAATTTTATTATTTATTTGTAAATATGAATATTATAATGAATATACATGATTTCAATAGATGTGCCTTTTTACAATATAAATTTTTATAAAGTTATATTAATTAATTAATATTTAATTAAATGAGGAATTTTATTCCTCATTATTCCTCCAAAAATATGCATATTGGTCCCTAATACATTTAGAAGAGGAGGAAGAAAATATCTATAGTATCTTGTTGTCCAAACAATCAAGAAATATAATTGACCATATTTAAAATGACACGGTAGGATTCCCAAATGAATGTCTTACTAGGTAAAAGGGGTAGGATTCCCAAAAAAATGTCTCATTGGGAAAAAGGGGTAGGATTTCCAAATGAATGTCTCATCGAGAAAAATAGGTAGGATTACCAAATGAATGTCTCATTGGTAAAATGGTCTAGATACTTCAGATGACCATAAGGGAACAACAAACAACTATATTGGAAGGATTCCCAAATGGATGTCTCATCAGGTCAAAGAAAAGGGGTATATATAATCCCTTCAAGTGGAATCTATTGAATAAATAAGAAGAATATTCTTGGAAATTATTTTATTGTTTAAAATGTTAAATGCCTTCCATTTTCACTTGTATTTTGTTAAGAAACAAAGCATTTATAGAGACTCTATGAGTCCACCCACAAAACATGTGAGATTAAGGATTCGTTTTAAGGTTACAACATAGGATCCTTTTTGGTAATTATTTTCAAAGGGAACAAAAATCATATAAAATGCCCTCCTACAATGCATGTGGGATTAGTGTGCTATAATGTACATCTTCTTTAGTAGAAACCTTCTCAATACTAAACATGTGGCATGATTGCTATAGTAAATAGTATTCTTATCATTTAACTTGATTGCTTTTGAATAGAGATATCAAGTTTATAAAATTATTTTTGTTACTTAGGATGTGCATCCATGATGTGGTTACACCATGTGTCCCTTTATGGAAGATGCCTTGGCCCAATGGGATACCATTTGTAATATTTTAAGGGAGCGCTTATCATCATATGTGCAAAAAAAAAATATCTTACCAAGTCAAAGGCCTTAACACTAGGCATGTGGTCAAACAAACTTAAGCCATAATAATATTGTAAATTTATCCATGTCTTTACCACAATATGTTTTTTTCATCCACATAAATGATGTCATAGTAATTAATAATAATTAATTAAATTTTTTATTTAATTAATATTTTTAATTGAATTTTGAATTTTATATTCCTCATCCTTTGGAAGGATTGCAGGAAGAGAATGCTACTTCTTCAAAAATTCTAAATAGTAGACAACAACTATCATCAACAATTACATGATCCGTAACTGCAACTTTAACATATTAATCCATAAGAAAAAATGTATATATAAAATTAGAGAACTACTTTGATGCCTTGTACATAAAGATGTTCATTGGCTTGGCATAACTAGTGTTGAACATGAGGTATGCTCCATATCTGGAGGTTCCTAGAGGATTGAAAATGCGAAGAAGATTTGTCCATGAATTACCTATATCCTAGGCAATATTTTAGCTTAGATAAATTCTTGATGACCATGGAAATAACATTGTTTGGAAGGCAAAAAGAATGTCTTTAAATCTTTGCCAAAGGTAAAGCCACACTTCAATATAGTTTATAAGGTTTTTGTTTTATTTTTTCTTTGATAAATTCTCAAGCTTTAAATGTCTTAGGGTAATAATAGACATTGATTTCAATGTGTACGTGTACAAGTCGTGTATTCTTTATTCTATGTGTATGGATAATAACTTGATCAATATTTGATT
Organism: Wollemia nobilis; assembly: GCA_028583015.1. Lineage (NCBI taxonomy): Eukaryota > Viridiplantae > Streptophyta > Pinopsida > Araucariales > Araucariaceae > Wollemia > Wollemia nobilis. Next base: position 305,954 of record JAQPPZ010013020.1, on the reverse strand, counting down.
TGTTTAAATTTATTATATTTTTTTAATATTTTTCTCTGATTTCCATGATATTTGCATGCTAGTGGCCTACTACCACAATGCTATTTCATGACACATTATCATAATTATATTCTTGTAAATTGAGATGCATTCTAGACTCAAATTGAGGATTATCCACTTGCTCTAAAATCATAAGCACCCATTAAAGATGCTTATTTACCTCATTGGTAGCACAATATTCAACTTTTGTGGAAGACTTATGTATAGTAGATTGGCATATGGAAGACCATGAAATAGGGTTAACACCAAATAAAACATAAAGTCTATGGTGGAGCATTTCTCATCCAAATAATTAACCCAATCAACTTTTGTAAATCCTATGACAATCATAGGTGAACCAACTAAATAATAAATACCCATTTGATAAGTACCTCTAATATATTTGAGAATCCTCGTGGATGCAATCCATTGACTCTCTCAAGGGGATTGCATATTCCTACAACAATAGTTAACAACAAAAGCTATATTTGGTCATGTGTGAGTAAGGTAAGCAATAAATCCCACAAGAGACCAATATAAAGTGTCATCCACTAAGGAAGTCATATAATTATCTCAAATATTTAGTCTCAAAGCAAAAGAGGTTTGAACAGACATACAATCCTCCATCATAAAGCACTAAATAATATATAAGGTATACTTGATTTGTGAAATACTGATACTAAAATAAATTTGATCTATCTAAATCCCTAATAAATAGTTCAATATCCCAAAATATATAATCTTAAAGAAAGTGCAAAGTTGTGACTTCATATCCTAAATTAAGGTCAAACATTTTTCTGTAATGAGAATATCATCTACCTAGAGAACAATCACCAAGGTCTCCACATATTGATGTTTGGTTTATATATCAAGTTCAATGCCACATAATTTAATCCCACAATTAAGGAAGCAAGAGTGGATCTTCTCATAGCAAGTTTGAGTTGCCTACTTAAACCCATACAAGGACCTAGTTAATTGATAAACCAAGGGACCCTCAATCCTATAATTAGGTGGATAATGTATATATGTGTACTCTTGAAGTTCTCCATATAAGAAGTCACTCTTATGAATCTCCTCATTGACTAACAAAGTGATTTTTGGATGCATATTTTATAATTTTTGTGTTATGGGTTTTGCATCAAGAGTGAAAACCAGGTGATGGATAAGTATGGAAGAATCAAAACCTAGAATATAGGTGTAGGATCAATAAAATATGATAATTAACTCAATAAAAAGCTTGGTGTATTCCTCATGATTAATTAAGGTTAAGATTTTTCTTATCTTAAGAATCTTAGGGTTTTTAGAAGACCCAATATTAATGTCCATAGTTTCCTTAATTATAATGCAAGACTTGTCTTCTAGTTAATATAAATTAGGCAACATTGCTAGGATTTCAAGATTAGTAGGATCTAGGGATGGTTGAGTGTTGTTAATTAACTATAAGGTAGTTACATTTACAATTTGGATAAAATATCTATCAAAATAGAATTTTTTCTAGCTTATATAGTCCAAGGGTGTATCTTGAGGAGGATTGTTTAGGATATTCTTTATATCATAGTAATATTCATTAGTAATTAGCTTAGGATAGTCTAGGATTAGGATATTTACACTAGCAAAGCATATAAATTAAGAGAAGGTAGAATCTATGATGAGTAATGACCTATTGTCATGCTCCTCATCCTAATCTAATATATTTAATGAAATGATGTTATCATAGGACTTCCTATATATAAGGAAAACTTCATCTTCACTATCCAATGAAGACAAAGGGAAAAGAAGGATGACAATGACTAGGGATGTAACCTATCCCACAATGTTCTATCTAGGATTTAAATTATAAAGGCTCCTTGATTCCCTACTCATGCAAGCCTAGTCCTTTTCCTTAATATCCCATATTAGAAAGCATATACTTTAGAATGGAATACATGCTTGACAAAAATTATGAATCTTATTATTGTTCATCAAGTAAAGAGTTATTACCATGGATTTTATCAACATTAATTGTACCAACACAAACAAAGGAGAAATTTTTTATTTACACTATTTTACCCTTGCTACTAGAAGGAAATTCTAAGATTCAAGGATATGAAAGAAAGCCTAGATAAGTCCAAAAAAGGTTTATCATTATCTTGATTATTAATGTTAATTTTGGTTAAATTAGAGACTTGAGTTGGAAGTTAAAATGGTAAAATGGTAAAAATTTGTTTTACAACTGTAAGCTTTGGACCTTACCCTTTTACCTCCTTGGATGGCAACCGAGTCAACAGGATTGGACGGCATGGATGGCAAGAAGAGTTTGAATCCAAATTCTTTTTTTCTTTCCTCCCTATTTTCCTTCCTCCCTAATATTTCTCCTAAGCTTTCTAAGTATTGGTTATTAGTTTATGTATTTAAGCAATGTATTTTCGAACCTTTCAAAGGCTAATGAATATCAGAGATTATATTTTGAGCTCCTAAATTTTTGGTTCTATATATGGTATTAGAGCGGAGGGTGTCTAGGGCTTCAATGCAAGCTAGGCACAGATCTTGAGGAGGCCCATAGGTGAGGCATGGATCTCGAGGAGGTTGAGAGGGCCTATAGAGTGCAAACCGAGGTGAGGTCGAGAGGAGGCCCACAAAAAGAATTTAGTTTGAGGTTGACCAGATAACCAAAGAGCACTGGGTATGATGCCCCAAGCAACTGATAGGTGACTTGGTAGAACGTAAACCAAAGGTGGACACGTGGTGAGCAGACAGCGAGGCAAACACGTGGACACATGAACTAGAGGAGAGCTGACTAGACGTAAGGCAACATGGTAGGTGATGTGACGGACAAAGGAGCAACTAGGGTGACATGGCACAAGGAGACTGGCTAAGGAAGTTGGCAAAATTGTGGTCATCGATTGCCCAAAGGTAATCGATAAGCTTTGTGTGTCTTTTTGATTATATAGTGCTATTTCCCCTTCGCACATCGAATGTGGGATAAAAGCACAATTTTTTTTTTGTTTTTTTGTGTAGGCCATGATGAAACAAAGGATGCAAGCCTCCCTTGCATCCTCTTCGGGCCATGCAGCTCGACTGGCTCGAGGAGCCAGCCTTAAGGTGCTCGCCCCCAGCAGGTCACAGGTTCGAAACCCGACAACGACGAAGGTTTTAAATTTTTTTTGGTACAGTTGCCCCGAAAGCTTATAAATACAAGTGTATGGTGCTTGAGTCCCATCAACATTGGAAGCCAAGTTGGTAAGAAGGCTTTTTTTAGTGAGAGGAATAACGGGTTCGACTCCTGCAGGCTTGAAAAAAATTTATTAAAATAATAATTGTTTTTAAAAAAAAAACATTATAAAGCAATTTTTTTTTTTATTAAATAGAAATATAGATATCTTTTTAGTACAATAAAAGGAGAAAAGAACATTGCCTAAGAGGCAATTTATGTAAGAGGACTCAAAGGTGGAAAATTGTGACAATTTCTTTGTAAAAGTTTGAGAGAGGCAAAATATTGAAGACTAGGAATTTGTAAAAAGAGGCAAATTGAAGGGTAAAATTCATGATTCGCTCCACAGGATGTTATCATGCACTTTATGCATTTTTGGTAAGAGATAATTCTGAAATATTTGATGAAAAATTATGAGCTTATGGGCTTCATACTATGTTTAGTCAGTTGTAGAATGCAGTAATAGCACACCAGAGGCATCTAGACTCAGGGTACAAGGAAGACTCTGAATATAACTCTTTTGAGAGTAAATTTGAGCAATCTGAATCCATAGAAGTTGCACCACAAGAATATGAATATACTCATTACAATAATTCAGTAGAAATTCTAGAACCAGAATCACCTAAGATAATATTGATCAGTGACGATGAAGAATAAGTAGCAGAAAATTTCTTGAATCAATAAATAGCGGTGCCACAACAAGAGGAACAAGCAATCAATGAAAGAGTGAATCAAGTCAGATTTGACTTAAATTTGTAATCTCTTCTTTCTTCTTCTTTCTTCATTCTTTTAAAAATCAAATTACTTTATTGTAACCGAGAAATAAAGAGTGTTTTAGTTTATAACAGTTATGGCCTCACATAATAATCTACCTATTCCAAAATTCAACGGATATGATTACGAGTATTGGTCTATAAAAATGAAGACCTTACTCATAGGGAAAGGTTTGTGGGACATAGTGGAAGAGGGTTATATCGAACCCACAGACTGGACAACATTAAGTGCCACAAATAAGAAAACAAAGAAAGAAGTACAAAAGAGCAACTCCTCTGCTCTTTATCATCTCCAAGCAGCATTGGAGAAAAGTATATTCCCTAGAATAGTCACTTGTATAACTGCACAAGATGCGTGGAAAGCTTTGAAAGATGGATTCCAGGGAATTTATCAAGTGAAGCAAGTGAGGCTTCAAACACTGAAATGAGATTTTGAAAATATCAAAATGAAAGAAGACGAAAAATTTGGTGACTATTGCGTCAAAGTGAAAGCAGTAAAAATGGTTACTCTTGGTGAAGAAATAAAGCCTAAAATAATTGTAAAGAAAGTGTTACGAACACTTCTTCAAATATGGAATCACATAGCCATAATCATAGAAGATTCAAAAGATCTTTCCACTTTAACATTTGATGCATTAATTAGGTCATTAATGTCTCATGAAGAGAGATTACAGGAATCTCCTTAAACCAGCTATGGAGGCGATGTTAAAGCCTTCACATCCAATGAAAATACTGGAAGAGGACATGGAAGAGGTCAAGGCAGAGGCCAGTGAAGAGGTAGAGGCAGAGGCAACTACAGAGGAGGAAATCAAAATAGAGGAGGAAAATTCTATAGAGGAGGCAATCAGAACATAGGTGGAAACCAAAATCGAGGAGGAAATACAGGACAAAGTGGAAATCAAGGACAAGGAAGTGACAAGTCCAAAATAGCTTGTTTTAACTGTGGTAAGCCAGGTCACTTTTCTCATGACTGTTGGTCAAAATCTTCTCAAGGCAGCAACAGTCAATATGGAAATTATGGTGAAGAAGATGATACCTCTAATATTTTTCTTTCATATGGACAATCAGAACAAAATTTAAATGACACATGGATTTTGGATACTGGTTGCTCAAGCCATATGAGTGGCAAAGAAAATATATTTGCTACTTTGAATTTCACTTATAAATCCCACATCAAGTTAGGGGATGATAAAGCTTTGCAATTCGAAGGCATTGGAGCCATGGAGGTTCCAACAAAATAAGGCCTAAATAAAGTGAATGACATCTACTACACTCCAAAGCTCCAACACAATCTACTAAGCATTGGGAAAATTATGGAGAATAATTACAAACTTGTTTTTGATGAAGTAAAATGTATCATTCTTGTGTCATCACACAGGTCCCAATGACCAAGAATCGATTATTCCTTCTCAAATTTGGTGAGCCAGTGGGAGCTCAACTTGCAAATGTAGATATAACTAATCCAAGTGTACTTTTGCACTTGCGATATGGTCACCTTAATTCCACTAGCTTGAAACTGTTAACTACTCAAGCTATGGTGACAGGACTTCCCAAAATCAACGAACAGAAGGAGGTCTGTGAAGAATGTGATTTGGTAAAGCACTCAAGGTCTAATTTTCCAAAAGTACAAGCATGGAGAGCTAGCTATCCACTTTAGTTAGTGCATTCGTACATCTATGGTCTAATGCAGACAAAGAGTATCGAAAACAATTCCTATTTTCTCACTTTCATAGATGATTTCTCTAGAATGTGCTAGATTTATTTCTTGAAACATAAATATGAAGCTTTTGATTGCTTCATAGATTTCAGAAACAATGTAGAGAAACAAAGTGAGTATTTTGTAAAATGTCTTAGGACATATCGAGGAGGTGAGTACTCCTCAAAATAATTCTTGAAATATTGTAAAGCAAGTGGGATCAAAATGCAATTCACCACTGCCTATACCCCACAACAAAATAATGTGGTAGAGAGAAATAACCGCACCATAGTTGATATGGTGAGAACGATGCTTCAGACTAAGCATCTAACTAATATGTATTGGGCAGATGCTATAAGAACCAATGTATACATTCTAAATAGAAGTCCAACTTCTAGTTTATATGGCATCACTCCTTATGAGGGGTGGTATGGAAAGAAACCAAATGTAAAGCACTTCAAAGTTTTTGGTTCTTTAGCATATGCACACATTCCTGATGATAAAAGGAATAATATTGATCCCAAAAGTCAAGCTTGTATATTTTTAGGGTATTGTGAGTCTACAAAAGCATATAGACTCTACAATTCCAAGACTCATAAAATTGTACTTTCCATGGATGTAATTTTTGATGAAGGGGGAGAATGCGCTCATAAAATAATTTGTGTTGATGATGAGTCCCAAGATGTAAATTATTCACAGGTATAGCAGGTACAGCAGGTATCTCCCAAGAAAAGCAAAGGTACACCATCCCCTCCAAGCCCAAGCAGGAGTACTACATCAAGTACTTCAACCGTCACTCCAAGTCCTTCTCCACAGAGATCAGTAAGTTCTTCACCGATGTAAATTGACAGTGACTCTCCATCAAGAGGCAAAAGAACTTTACAACATCATCCATCCTTTCAAATGTTGGATCAAAATTTCCAGAGAAGATTCACTAGAAGCCAAGCTAGTGAAATGAATATAGTTGTGTAGCAACTTGAAAATTTGCAATTGTATGGGATGATGACTCCCATGATCCTAAGGGAGATGTAGTCAATTATTATTTATTGGCCAGTGCACAGCTAGAACCATCTAGCTATGAGAATGCTTGTACTCAAAATGTATGGCAAGAAGCCATGGAAGAGGAAATAACCTCTATAAAAAATAATGATACATGGGAGCTAGTAAAGCTACCCAAAGGAAAAAAGTGTGTTGGATGTAAATGGGTCTACAAGACCAAATACAATTTTGATGGAAGTATTGAGATGCACAAGGTGATATTAGTAGCAAAAGGTTTTACTCAGAAATTTGGCATTGACTATGAGGAAACTTTTGCTCCTGTTGCATGAAAATAGACAATTAGATCAATTCTTTACTTAGCTGCCCACAAAGGATGGGACATTCAACACATGGATGTTAAAAGTGCTTTTCTAAATGGATACTTGACAGAGGAGTTCTATGTTCAACAACCTCAAGGCTTTCAATAACAAGGAAAGGAGAACCTTGTTTATAAATTGAAAAAAGTACTTTATGGCCTCAAGCAAGCACCAAGAGCTTGGTACTCATGCATTGATGGCTATTTCAACGAGTATGAATTCACTAGAAGCAAAAGTGAACCAAATCTATACTACCTAAACCATGTAGTAGACATTCTCATAGTTTGTTTGTATGTGGATGATCTAATATTTATGGGTAGTAACACTAAAATGAATATGGAGTTCAAAAACTCCATGATGAAGCAGTTTGAGATGAAAGATCTCGGTTTAATGCGATACTTCCCAGGTATGGAAGTGCATCAATTAAATAAGGGGATATTCATATGTCAACACAAGTATGCTGGAGATATGATCAAGAAATTTGCCATGGAATAGTGCAAATAAGTTGCAACTCCAACTGGACATGGAATCCAATTGATCAAGGACGACGAAGCACCAAAGGTTGACATGACCACTTACAAGAGCATGGTTGGGAGTCTGATTTTTCTTACCAACACAAGGCCCGATATTCAATATTTTGTTTCTCTAGTTTCAAGGTTTATGGAAAGTCCATCTGAGCTGCATCTACAAGCAACTAAAAGAATCTTAAGATATGTAAAAGGTACATTAGATTTTGGAATCCATTACCATAAATGTAATTCTATGAAATTAGTTGGCTTCAGTGACAGTGATTGGAGCAGCAATATAGATGATAGGAAATCTACATCAGGGAATTTTTTTAGTCTAGGGTCAAGACTAATCACTTGGAGTTTCAAGAAATAAACTATTGTAGCATTGTCATCTACTGATGCTGAGTATATAACCATCACACATGCTAGTACTCAAGTCCTATGGTTGAGAAAAGTCCTTGAAGAGATTGGAGAAATTAAAAGTGGTCCAACTTGACTGTATTATGATAACATAAGTGCCATTCAGTTGGCATACAATCCAATCCACCATAGCAGATCAAAGCATTTCGATATGAAGTATCACTTCATTCGAGACATCACGGAGTAGCAGATAGTTGAGCTAAAATATTGCAGCACTTTGGAGAACTTTGCAGATATCTTTACTAAAGACATGGCTAAAGCTCAATATATAAAGCTGAGAGACTGTATAGTCCATCCTCTCAACTTTAAGGGGGAGAATATTGGAAGTTAAAATGGTAAAATTTTGTTTTACAAATGTAATCTTTGGACCTTACCATTTTACCTTCTTGGACGGCAACCGAGTCAGTAGGATTGGACGGCATGGATGGCAGGAATATTTTGACTCCAATTTTTTTTTTCCTTTCCTCCCTCTTTTCCTTCCTCCCTAATATTTCTCCTAAGCTTTCTAAGTATTGGTTATTAGTTTATGTATTTAAGCAATGTATTTTCGAACCTTTCAAAGATTAAATTTTGAGATCCTAACTTTATGGTTCTATAATTTGACCTTTAGATTCATTGTCAGGTTGATTACTTAAGATGAGAGACCTTAATGCATCAGTGATTGGAAGTAGAGAAGAAGAAGAAGAAAGAAGAATGCTCAAAATATGAATGGATAGAATTTAAAATATAAGATTTATGATAATCAACCTTAATAACCTAGAAATAGGCAATGGGTTTAGGGTTAGTTGTAATATTATAAGTATTTTCCTTATATTCATATTTGAAGCACTAATGAAGAGTTGAGAAAACAACCCATATTTTGTGGATCCATGGCCTCCCAAGGAGAATGTTGTAAGTTAATTCATAAGACATGAATTAGAAAAGAACATTAATAATGCAAGGTCTAACATTGAGGGGTAATACTATAGTGCCACCAGCCTCATGCTCCCCATTATCAAATGCTATGATAACAAGATGAAATTTCTCTAAATCTTGTTGGGTTAGCCCAAAATGAGTGATGCAACTTAACCTATAAATATTAAGACTATAGTATTTGTCCACTAGGATTATTTTGATGAACCTATCATAAACGTGGTATTTTATGTTTAATGGAATATATTTTACCATATAGGTTTGAGGGATATCATTCTCATAGAACAATATAGTTGTAAGATTAACCCTAGTGGATCCCACCATAGAAGTGAGGTCATTCAGGTTGAGATCTTGAAGGAAAACTTGTTCACTCAAAATATTGTGTAAGATGTTTATATGAATCACAGAGGCCTAGAGAAGCTCAAGAAAGGAGATTTTGGTCAAAGTACTTTCAATTTGATGAAGCAAATCAAAAGCACCCTTAGTCTTAGCTCCTAATTAAATTCTTAAACAAGGTCTTTCATGGGGAGAAGTTGTTTTTTGAACAAAGGACCAAAGAAGGTCTTCAAGTTCGATCAAATGAAGGAGCTTTGTGTTTTTATTGTCTAATTATGACATAAAAACAAGAAATATGATAAAAATAATTGACCACTTCCACCATAATTTGGTTTGGAGGTAGGAGGTCCCTATAGTGAATGTTTTTTGTTGTGTTTCAATTTTGATTGTGATCGGGTAGTGGATTTTAGAAAATTACAAGCTCTTGATTAGAAGAGGATTAGGATTCAAAGCTATTAAAAACCAATTGACCTCTATTTATTAGGTGTTTGATTTGATTCCTAAGGCTCATGTATTTTTCAGTCGTATATCTCTTAACATGGTGGAATGAACATTATCCAATGGGACAAAGCCAAGAATATTTTTCTATTTTAGGATCTAAAGTCTTGGTAGGTGGTAGCTTCACCATTTTGGATTTCATGACTTGATCTAGGATGATTGAAGGAGATTCATCCAATTATGAGTACTTCTTCCTTTGTTTTGGTTGTTGTGGATTCTCTAAGATAATATTTTGAATGTCATCATAGAAATCATATTGTTGGTTTAGAGTGTGTTTGTAACTCCATCACCTACAATATTTTTATTCTTGTATTTCCCAAGATATAAATACTTATCTTACTTCTTATGGGATTTATATTTTAATTGTCATCACTTGAGAAGTTTAGTATTAGCTCTCTTGACCATGTCAATGGCATCCTCAAAAGAAGATACATTGACCATGTCCAAATAGAAGGACAGTTGTTCATTAATTTTACGTATAAATATGTCCAAAAGGTCTCTCAATGGAGGTAATATTGGAATCTCCCCAAGAATGCTTTCTATTTTTCTAAGAATTTAGCAAAGATTTTTTTTTTTTTTTGAGCTTATATAGGTCATTAATCATGACCTTCTCAATGTAGCTCTAGAATTATTTGACAAATATTTCAACAAGATCCCTAAAGCTCTTAATAAAATACCTTAGTATTTGGTAATATCATTTCAAAGCATGACCAAGAAGTCTCTTGGCAAATATTTTGAGCAACAATATTTCATCATAAGAAATATTACTACAAGAGTTCTAAACAACCTTATATGGGTGATAGGATCTTCCTTCCCTTTGTATATTTAAAACTATTAGTGAATATTATATTATTTGGGTACATGCAAATGTACCACCTTGGTACATCGTTATATTAGGAGTGTGTCTTAGATTAGTGAGTGATTTTATATTTCATGTAATGTAATAATGTGCAGGAAATGCACAAGTATCATGTAAATATGAGTGCAAGTGTTATGAGCGTAAATGTTCACAAATATCAATTATCTAAGAGTGCACATATGCCCTTTGATTAGGAAGAGTTAAGTGAAGAGTCAAGTCCAAGTGTGCATACAAGATAGTATCATGTGTATGCAAGTGTCAAGTAGAGAAGCCAAGAGTCATGAGACTTGGCATATGGAAAGGAAGAGTCATGGTAACCAAAGATTCATCCTAGAATATCTATATATTACTCCATAGAGAATATGAGCTATATGATCTACGTAGCAATATACAATGTTTACATAGTGTTCTACATTATCTATAGAGTCATCTCTAGTTTGTATACATTTGAGCAACTATTATTGTAAGTGATATTATATTGCATATTTCAGACTTTACATTCATATTTCAACATATTAGTTGTCTCAATTATATTTTTTACAATATCATTATTGGTTTCATTTATATTTCAACTTCATTATATTAGATCATGTGATTATATTTCTATGGATTTCATATTAATTATAAGGCTTCAAAAGCCATTAGTGGTATTATAAATTTTGAAATTTGCAAAGTCTAAGGACATGACCACTAGGCAGGAAAAACCAGTGATGTTTAAGGATATTACCATTGGGTAAGAAATACTAGTGAAGATAATTATTTTCATTGAGTTGAATAAAAACCAATGAAGGTAAGAAAATTTCCACTAGGTTGAAGAAAAACCAGTGAAGATTAAGGATTAAGATTTTAGAAAATCAACTCAAGAATAAAAGTTTGTCATTTCCACTCTGCTTCAGAAATTGAGAATATTTATATTGAATTCTTAGGTAATGCTAAAGAAAACTATCTAAGATATTATTACAATGAAATTGATTTTCAAAAGTTAATAAGCTTTCGACAATGAATAGAGAATACCTTCATCTTCGATTGCTTGACATGATATTTCCTCATCCAAGGATTGGTTTGAGTTGTAGTTAAGTTTTAGATATAGATATTGATAAAATTTTTAGGTCTCAAAGATAGACCTTGAGAAGGTAGATTGAGTTAACCTATTCCAAGAAGTCTATTTGGAAAAGAATGAAGTCTACAATAGAAATTGGAGACCCAATAAAAGATATCCCATTAGAAGTAGATAAAGAAGACTTGTTAAAAAGTCCCATTGAAGTAAGATTAAAGACCTAAGAAAGAGGTCATATTGAAGATTGAATATTGGTCCTTAAAAAGAAAAATTACCATTAATTCAACTTGCTCTACAGAGATAGAAAGCAAGAAAGTAAGCAAACTTGAAGGTAACAAGAAGACAATAAGGTTTTAAATTTAGATAAGCTGGCATACAAATGACAAAATATTAGATTGATGCAAAGCATCATAGATGTCCACATTTGGAGAGAAATATTTGAGGACAACAAATTCAAAGAGAGCAAGGCAACATTCATGAAAGAGCTATTCATATTGAAAAAATGATAAAATTAGACAACATTAAGAAATATTGGACAAGTTTTAAAGGTAGAAATAAGGATTACAAGACAACAAGTTTTAGGGTAACATTCATAGCATGATCAAAGGTAATGTACAAGATCAAAAATTCAAAGGGCTATTGTTTTCTTAAGCACCTTCCAAGAGCCAATTGGTGCAATTCACTTGTATCAAAGAATAGATCCACCACCTACACCTACAATAATAAGGTAGAGTTAGAGTCAAATTAAAGAGAACCAAAGTTGTATGTCAAAGGAGAGTGCTAGGTTAGAATAAAAAGGAAGGTAAAATATCAAGCAAAAGCAATGCAATATCCATTAGAGCTATGTAAGGATCACAACATCAAGTGTTGCATGCATTAAATATTGTAGAGCATCTAATTTTGAGAGTTTCAAAGCCAAGGAATAATGTAAGTCATTAGTTCCAAGAGAGTAAATGAATAGTCACCATCATTCATGACTAGTTGGAATGTAGAGATGATAGTTGAGCACCAAGAAGCTAAGCCAATAATTGAGTGTTGATAAACTGGTAATGAGAGTTGAGCATCAAGCAAGAACTTAGGCCAAAGCATAGGGCACCAGCCAAGCTATGTTAGAGACAGAGAATCAATCGAAGTGCATGAAAGTCCAAATATCAAGTTGGAGTGCAAAGGTTGAGCACCATCTATAGGACTATCAAATACCAAGGGATTTTGAAATCCAAACGTCAATCTATAAATAAAAAAGGCACAGAAGTATAAAAGGTACAATGACCATCTACGCATCAAGGATAAGCCAAGGATAAATATTAGTGCAAAGCAATTACCAAGAGGTGAGATACATAGTGTAGGAGACCAATAGTTAAGCACCACCTTAGGAAAAGAATTCTAAGTGTCATTCAAGTAGAAATCTAACACCATATGTAGTTGAGGTGAAGTAAACCACAACCGTAGAGGAAAATCAAATTTTTGAATTGTCTTTAAAAGGAAATTGAGTGTTGAAACAAGCATTCAAAGAGCCAAGCATGTACAATATAATTATTGAATGATAGCACTAGGGAGAAAGTGATAAATATTGAAATTAAATATTTCAAATGGGCAATCAAATTACGTGAATGAACACCTCGCCACTTTGCCAAAGTTTACTGGATATAACATATGGTTTGGATAGAATTTTTGAGTGCAATTAAAGAATTTGAAATATTTGAGGCAGATGAAAGTGAAATGTTGGTAGAAGTGATTAAAGAGGCGCTTGCATGAAGAGCAACATATATTCCATTTGCTAAAAAATTTCAGAAAAGCTTTCAAACAAAGTGCAAGATGTTGATTTTCAAAGCTAGAAAGTAGGAGAAGTGAGTGCCAAGAAAAATCACCATCAAAAGCCTATGTAAGGTAAATTAGGTTTTTGATTAATTTTTTCCAAATCTTAACCTAAGGTTTAGTGGAGTGATAAGGAAAATTATTTGATTTTTTAATTTTTCTAATGTTTTAAAGTTTAATTTGGAGTGAAAAAGTGAATTAATAGTTTAATTAAGGTTTTTAGAGTTTTTGGAGTGATAAGTAGAAATAGATATAAAGTTATTTTTGCATTTGAATATTTGGTTACTTTATTATTTCTTGGCATTCAAATTTCAAAGAATTTTTCCCCCTTTTTTGGAGCGATTGGCAAAGCGATTGTCTGGGATTCCCACGGTTGGTGGGTGGTTGGTGGGTGTGGGTGGTTTAGCCCACGGTATTGTGCCCATTGTATTCTAATACCACATAGTGGTTTAGGGTTGTGAGAGTTTCCTTTATATTTTATTGTAATGTCCCATTTTTGGGCAAGAAAGAAAAATAATAATATCAAGGAGGAGTGGCTCTTGTTTTTGCTGGAGTAGCCCACATCGGGTGAACCAGGGTAAATCTCGTGTGTCATATGTGCATTGTGTGGTGTCATTTCTTCTAAGTTATTTATTTCTGCATTATTTCTAGAATAAGTTTCTCCAGATCTATTCAAAGTTCAAGTGTGCATACAAGATAGTATCAAGTATATGCAAGTGTCAAATAGAGAAGACAAGGGTCATGAGGCTTGGCATATGGAAAGGAAGAGTCATGGTAACCAAAGGGTCATCCTAGAATGGCTATATATTAATCCATAGAGAATATGAGCTATATGAGCTACATAGTGATCTACAGTGTTTACATAGTGTTCTACATTGTCTATAGAGTTATTTCTATGAGATATTTGTAACAAAAAGAGAAGTAATACAAGTTTGCATACATTTGAGCAACTAGTATTGTAAGTGATATTATATTGCATATTTCAGGTATTACATATTAGTTGTCTCATTTATTTCTATTACAATATCATTATTGGGTTTATTTATATTGCAACTTCATTATATTATATCTTGTTATTATATTTTTGTGGATTTCATATTAAGTATAAGGCTTCAAAAGCCATTAGAAACTTAGGATTATCAAAACTAGGGGAAAAGGATGAGTAGCTACAAAAGGATCAAAAGTTTTATTAAACAAGTCATCATAAAAATAAAAGTTAGGGGGGAAAGGATGAGTAGCTACAAAAGGACCAAATTTTTTGTTGCACAACTTATCATAAGAGTACTTATGACTAGGGGAATACCCTTGGATTGTGGCCATTTGTTGTTTTAGAAACTTTGGTTAAGAGGTTAGAGTTTGATGGTTAGAAGAAGTTGGATTTGATTGCACAAAATACATGTGTTGAGAGAAATGGAAAATTGATAATTGACATAAGAAATATATTGGATCATTTGGGTGTATGATATTGATATTAGCATCGCATGACTTGCTCCTAAGGATTTTCAATTAAATGAATTAGAAGATATAATATGAGAGATTGTACGATTATGATTTTGAGTGAATTCCATATTTGTGCTTGTTAGTTTAAAATGAAGGTTATTGACATTAGGATTATGGATTGAGACACTTAATGGTACATCCAAGTTAGGAATGTAACTTTTTCCTACTTGTAAACATTTAGGACAACTCCTATTACCTCACAATAGTTCCTCTAAAGAAGGTAAAGATGAAGAATATATTAAGGAGTATAAGATATTTTTCATATTAATAATCACAAAAGTGGTGATGATACTAGAATCAATGAGATTAGTCATTTATGTATTAAGGTTTTCATTTAAGAATCCAAAGGATGGATCAACTTGATTAAAATAAAAAGTGTTTGAGCTAGTTTATTGGGGACAATCCAAGAGTGGATCCTCCCCTACAAAAATAGTTAGAATGTCATGAAATTCCTCAAGGAGGGATTCCATGAGTTCCTTATATTTATGTATAAAGAAATCCATGTGATTAGAATATTTAAAAACCACTTTCTATTGATCATCATGGATGGTAGTTAGAGAACCTAACTCCTACCTATATAATTGTCAATATGTGAAAGAAATATAATATGTGCTTTTACAATGATACATGAAAGTTACCACTTGGATACATGGCAATATGGTACATAAGGGGTAATAATATGCCTCCTTTTGACTCCCACTGGTTCTCTATAATATACTCCTTACTAAGCATAAGTACATATAAGACCCTATATGGGTGGCTAGTGGCCTAGGATAGGTATGTACCTAATATAGTCTAATAGCTCATATGAAAATTATTTAAAGGATTGTAAAGACCCTTAGTAGGACTAGCAATTGATTATGTCTTTACTATCTAGATTTAACATGATTTAATCTAAACAAAAAATATTTGATGGTTTCAATTAAAGTTTAGATAAATTATAGTTTGATTAAAGCTTAGTTTGGGCAAAGATAAATCTTGGAAGCCATATTTGTGTTAATTCTAGATTCACCAAAATATGATAGGAAAAATGATAGAAAGGGCATTCTAAAGGGTCTTTTCATGATATTTTATACTCTCTCCTCTTCTCACTTTAAGACTATGGGAAGTTATGAGCCTAAAATATAGTTTGTTGGGTTGATTGAAGAACACCTATGTTTCTCCTAAGAAAATTATTTGTTTAAGCTAGATCTTAACCTGGCCCTAATGTATATGCAAAATGCAACCATCAATGCCTACAACGAAATTTTTTTTTTTTTTATGAGAAAAGAAATAATATTTTCTTATTTTAAGAGGTAACGGCATAAGAACATGTAGCAAACAAAGCCTAAAATGTAACTATATGTTATATTGATTGAATGCTAAAGCTTAAAGATTAAGATATTCCTCTTTGTTATTAAGATTAAATAGTTCTTCTTTTCATTTTGTTTATTTTATCAATAAATAAGAATTAGAACCTAGTTTAAACATGCAACAAATAGAATTTAAATCTTAAATTGCTCAAATAAAAAATATTTGGAGCAGAATGACTTGTTTCCACCACTATATAAAAAGAATTGTATGCTTTTAGGAGTATCTCTAGCATTATCATCTACTAATGGTGTTATAGCCTAACCTATAAAATAGAATAAAAGAGATATTTAGTGATATAGGGACCTATTTGAGCTAGTAGAGAATGGTTGAGTCATTTGAATAGCAATCCGACCCTTGTTTAGATAATAATAAAATGAAAAAATGCAAAAAATAAATACTAGGTGTCAAAAGTATCACTAGGTTCCAATAGCATTGTTGATGATTTTACTTGACAAAAGTTTTGTTGTGTGTAAAATAGAGAGTGATAGCACCACTCACTTGTAATTTGCTAGCACTTTCACTTTTGAGAGTAGAACATCAAGATTAAATGTAATATGAGCTATAATTATGATGACTATGATGAAGGGATCTGACCAAAGAGTATGTGTAGATACCCAAAAGTCACACATTACCACTTTCCTCACCTTCACAACTGATCAATTTGCAACACCTATGAAATTTGCATAAATTAGCGTCATAATACCTTACATTTATTAGAAGTGTTATTCATAAGCTTCTTGGGCCACTTAAGCCCTTTACTATGCTTAATCTTAGTCCTCATGTGACCACCCTCAAAAGCTTAACCTTGGTAAAGCTTTATCTTGGTCAAAAGTCACTTTATGGTTAAAATTCACATAAAGGGCTAAACACATGTTTAATTAGCCTAATAAAGCTTAAACATTAACCTTTTGCTCACACATGTTTGCACCCATGCTATTTAAAATATCTTAAATATTTAAGG
Organism: Wollemia nobilis; assembly: GCA_028583015.1. Lineage (NCBI taxonomy): Eukaryota > Viridiplantae > Streptophyta > Pinopsida > Araucariales > Araucariaceae > Wollemia > Wollemia nobilis. Next base: position 288,702 of record JAQPPZ010013020.1, on the reverse strand, counting down.
CATTAGAAGGAATGAGTCACCCTCCACCTCACCCCCTTTGACCTTGGTCTAACCTATGATCAATATAATCAAGGTTAACAATAACCCTTGCTCACGCATATGTGCACCCATAATATTTAAAATATCTTAATATTTAAGGTATGAAAAGGGATGAGTCACCATCCTCCTCATCCTCCACATGGGTGAAGGATTATCTCACACAAAACCACTCATGAGCCCTAATGTCCAAGGGATACCTTACAAAGGACACCTCACGAAGGACACCTCATAGGAGACACCTCATCCCATCCCCCAACATCTCCAAATTCTATAGATAGTGGCTCTTTTCCTCTATTTTTCAAACCACCTTCATCTCACATAATAAAACTTTACCAAAATTCAGATAGACCAAGCCACTTTACAATCATTCATCCTTACCATCAATCCCCATCCATCGATCATCATGACAAATACTCTTTTGCACATTTTTTTATTCTATTGTGATAGGTTCAACAAGTTTTGGAAGTGACTCGGCACTAACCAGGAGCTTCAACAATTGCAGAATACCATTTGCCTTCACCAAAAATAGATAGAAGTAGTTACAAGCAGAGTTGTAGTGTACCCTATGACCCTCAGCAAACTACTAGTTACACCCTAGGGTGCGACTCTACTCAAAATCCAATCCTAAACACCAGCAAGCTACAAAACCCTTTTGATAGGTAAATTTTTACTATATTTACTCATTTACAATCATTTTCCAGCAACTGTAATTATGCATCAACTTAGTTTCTTTTGTGTCTTTTGTCTTCATCAATATGGGGTTTGATCAATGACAGGCTCCTAAACGTTCTAAACCCTTTTTGTAGGTCATACAGGTCTTGAATATAGGTTTGATCGATAGTGGAACATGAGAAGTAAGCCCACTCAATTTGAGGATCCTTGAAATACTGATATGGTGTTGTTGACTCTCTTACTAAAAAAGGGTTTCCACCTTATTAAACCTATTATGTAGCCTCCTAAGGTAGATTTATAAAAAGAAGAATCTCTTATAACTCTTTTTGACCAAATTATATAACAAAACACCTTCACCAATTTTCCATTGTGTTCATTCTAGCATGCCTAGTGGGACACCCCAATATGTTATTGTTGTTAGTTAACCTGAACAAGTTAGTTGACTGATTTTTTGTGCTATAGGTGATACAATACTAGCTAGAAGCCTACAAAAGCCCTGAAAAAATAACTTAGGTCCAAGATAGTTATCTTTATAATCTGTAAGCTAGAGTCGCATGGTAGGGTACAACCCTCAAATTTAAATTAGTCACATGGTACCCTGCAACCTAGCCAAGCGCTCTAGAAACTAGTTCATAAACCACCTCCTACACAGCCAACAATAGCTACATAGTTGTAGGTAAGTCTGGGGGAATAATTTGCCCTCACATGGGATTGCTACCCCCATTGCCACAGATTGCCTCCATAGGCCCAAACCACCTAAGAACAATGGTGTCCACAAAGATGTATTCAACCCCTCTTCTAAGTAGTTTTCAGCTTTGCAAAACTATGTATCACTCCATCTTGCAAAGTTAATGTTGGTCATTTGTCTTTCTTAAGATACTTGTTTATTTACAAAACTACTATTCTATTCCTTATTGTTGCAATTGCTTGTACACAAACCAACTACTGTATCACAAAGACTATCAGCAAAAACAAATCTAGAAAAAAAATCAATAGTTTATTGAGTCGCATGGTAGGGTGTGAACCTAAGTTTTATCCTAGTCGCATGGTAGGGTGTGACGAGAGTTGAGATGCACTTCACCCTCTGAATTTCACTTATAAGCATTCATAGCAGTTGGAGGCCATGGGTAAGTCTGTAAAACCCTGTCTGTCTGGTTCAAAAACAATAAATGTTTGTTAAATATTACCATATTTTATTTTCAAAAAAAACTTCAAAATCACTTTTGGTTTTTCTTACAAAAGTTGGTAATCACTTAGGAAAAGCTTCAAAAGCATGTTGATTATATCTCTAAATATGTTTGGCTTTCATTTCAAACACATTAGAGAGCTAAGTAGTTACATAGTTTATCTTCCCCTTAAATATTTATGTGGGTTGAAATAATTGGTAAAAATTAAAAAAATTACATTATAAAATGAATTTTGAAATCTTATAAATAAATTTTAATATCTTTATAAAATAACATTTAAAAAATAAATCTAACGTCTAATCTTACCAAACAAACAAGATATGTATGTCTTTATAAAATAACATTTTAGAAAAAAGAAATCTAAAGTGTAATTTTAACAAACAAAACATATGTATCTTCTTGTACTCACCTATTTTGGAATTGTAGAAGATCTAGGCGAGCTTGGAAATGGGTTCTTTCCTTTTTTCTTTCCATTTACAACTACAAGATTTTCTTGGACCCAAGCTCTTCTTGGGGAATCTTTTACTATATCTCTCCCATTTTTTGAAGTGTGGCAGGTTTTCAGGATTATCCTGCTCTTTCATATTTGGAAGACCTGTAACAAAATTATTTTTAAAGAGTATACACCTTCTATCACATTTACTTATGTTGATAAATTAGAAGTTTTTAGTAACATGTAGCTACAGACATGTACTCAAGCCAAAAAAGTTGTTATGGAGTGGTGAAGAACACAAGCTTATACTGAGAGGGGGGTGAACAGTATAAGACCTCTTTTTATTTTTTCTTTTATACTTCAAAACAGTAAAGCAATATACCCAAAGCAATATCAAAGCAATGCACAATATCATCCACAAAGTGACACCAATTTTAACGTGGTTCACCCAGAATGGCTAGGCTACGTCCACAAAACTTTTCTCTAAAAGTTACCTCAAAGTTCTTTGGAAATCCTTCCCACTTACAATGTTTATGAGCCTCGGCCCAAAGGAAATACCTTCCCCCAATCAGAATTTATGAGCCTTTGCTCAAAGGAGATACCTTCCCCTCTATATGAATTTATGAGCCTCTGCTCAAAGGAGATACCTTCCCCTCAATCTGAATTTATGAGCCTCTGCTCAAAGGAGATACCTTCCGCTCTACTCTGGAAATGATCCCTCAGAAGATCAACTACCTCTACCTCTTGCCAGCACGTGGAACTCCTTTCCACCGAAGACCTCCTATCCTCAATGCTCAGCCTAAGAGACCTTTGCCTTCTATGATCATGACCACAACAGCTCAGCAACTTGTACCAAACATAATCAATCGGTCTAGTACAAGTCTTCCTCTATCTATCAGATATGTCCAACACTTGAACAAATCAATCCTATGCACACAAGCCTTCTCAAAGACTTGCCAAATCTGTCCTTAGGTTCTTCTCAAAGAACCAGTGCTCCTCTATCCTCAAGTTCTCTGATAGAACTATCAAAACTCAGCTCACAAGTCCTCTGCTAGGACCTATCCAAATTTGCTCACAAGTCCCCATCGAAACCTATCCAAAACTGCTCACAATTCCCCACCGGAACCTGTCCAAAACCTGCTCACAAGTCCCCACCGAAACCTGTCCAAAACCTCAGCAAGCTCACCAAGAAAAACTTTCTTAATAGGAAATCACAAGGTGAATTGCTAGAGACCCAATGTGATTTGTCAAACTCATAGAAGCATAAAGAGAATTGTTAGAGACTCAATATGTTCTATACTCAACTCCCAATCTCAAAACTCAACTCAAATCAACTCAGCTCAAACTCAATATCAAATCTGAAAACTCAACTCAAACTCAATCTCAAATCTGAAAACTCAACTCAAACTCAATCTCAAATCTGAAAACTCAACTCAAACTCAATCTCAAATCTGAAAACTCAACTCAATATCTGAAATGGATAGGATAGAATGCTTTCTTTTAAGAACATGAAACTCCAACAATTGCCAACTATGCAAAGAATCACATAACAATGATACAAATGTTCTTTTCACCATCAATTAGGGTTTCAACAACAATGCTCATCAAACAAGGTTCAATCAACTCCATTCAACTCAAAACACAACCTTGAAGCATTTCACAATCAACATTAGAAAAGGAAACAAGTAGAACTCCTTTTCTCTCCAATATTGTTTGAACAAAAGCATCCACCAACTCAACTCGCAATAGCACACACAACTTTTCAAATCATCAATAAAGGAGTAAGCTCAACACTTTAACTAAGTAAAGAATAGCTTGATTATTACCAATTTAATGAAAGCAAATATCAATCTCAAAGCTGCCCACTTAAGGTTTCACAACTTCACACAAGAAGCAATTGACCTTAAAACATCATGCTTTCATTTCCATAAACAACCAAAAGCACGCTCAACATTACAAGAAAGATTTAACCCTTATACACCTTATTTCTCCCTTATAGTCTTATCACAAATAAAATTTATCTCTCATAAGAATGCAATAAGAAATTTCAACAACATCTTCAAAAAGAATCTTTTATCAAAATACAAACAAGCTTTAAACTCCTTATAACTCCTAAGCTATTTTTTTCTTCTAACAAACTTCCTCCATCCGCAAAAACACTTAGCAAAAATTAATTTCGAAAATACCTTAGCCACATCAAAAATTGCTACGGGGAAATTTGTGCACGAATTCTAACACCACCCGCTACGTCCACTTCATGACGAAAAAACCCTTTCGCGATATTCAAACGTGGAACCTCCCGTTTGGGTAGCGCGCCAACAGCCTAGCCGCTACCGATGCGCCAAAGGCACCCGGTGAGGTTTAAACCTCACGCTGTTAACCTTGATCCTTCTGCATAGGGATAAAATGAAACCATAGTCCCTTCCTTTCCTCTGCCATGACATGACGACAATAAACTTTACGATGGATTCGACAAATAGCGAGTGCAAACAAACGAACAGCAGATCCACGAAAATCAGCGAAGACACAGTCGAATTTACAGCGAGCAACTCCTTTCGAAATTCGGATGGGATAAATCTTTGTTTTCATCGAGGGAGATTTATATGCAATTTGCCATAAGCTCTTTGACGTCGGCGAGGAGTTTAACACGTTGACAGAGGTCTTTGCTAGCGCCCACAACTTAAAACTTTTGCGCCATGGATTAGGAGAACCCATTGCAAATAATAATTTATTTATTTAAAAATAATTAAATGGAACCTTAACAAGGTTTTTAATTATTTAAATAAATACTTCCTCCTGGACCCAAATGCATTAAACCAATGCATCCACCTATAATCTCTAAACCTGCCAACTTGGGATTTGCAAAAGACCTTTGAAACTGTCATGTCGTAACCTTCATCAAAACAAATTATTTGACATCAAATCAAATTCCTTCAAGAGCTTCTTGACATCAATGACAACTTATACACTTGAGCAAAGGCAATGTACCCAAAGTACCCAAAATTGCCAACAAGTGGATCATCTACAAGTTCTTTTGGCACATTGGGCTAATTCTTAGTGTACAATCAACCGGATCCCCCTAGAGCGCTCTTCTCAAGAGCATTTTTTATCCCACTCTCATCGTCGACCTCTGTCATATGCAAGAAGTGCTCTCGTAGATAGGTACTGATACCAACTCTCCCTAGTCAGGAAGCAGCCTAATGTTGACATTGTGTGTTCGTACCACTAGGTTGAGGGGTGGGATGATGTTCAACCAGTTTCACCTGGACCATTTGTTGGTTGAAGCGACACGGGTATTGAAAGAATTAATCACAATGCAGAGGGGTGGATTTCCATCCCATAATCACTTATTTAAGATAACATGTCAGGGCACATTACCCCATATGATATGATTTCTTTCATGTAATGATCATCACACTTGTGTTTTGTTTACGGCTTTGCTTACTAACCTGTGAAAGTTAGTTTAATTCCCCATAGAATGTGTTAACCCACCCACTTTTCATTGTAAAAAATTTAAACTTAATTTAATATAAAAAAAATTTAACCCGGTGTTGTAGGTGAGTTGGAGAGGAGAGGGCAATCCTCCAAGGGAGGTCCCACGTTCAAATCTCCACCCTACCAAAAAGTTGAATTGGGTATCCAAAATCCAATTGATAATGTTGGTGTGGGCAGGATCGAGTGCGACTCTTAGGTGACTTTGATGGTGTAGAACCCCCTATTCAAGGTCTCTCAGACCAAGGCAGCCACAAGGAGTTTTTTTGCTTAAAAACATACCTCTTGAAGGGGCTTTGCTATGAAGCAGCAAAATTATGCCCCCTGAAGATGATTCGCTATGAAGAAACATAAATATGGCAGTTCGCCCATCAGATTTATGAAGTAGCGTCCAGGCACGAGAAACAAGGGCTTGATATCACACATGTGAGTAGGTGGGGTTGTTCGGCATTTTGTGGAAAACCCTCTTTGAAATTTAATTTTTTTCAATCGGTTGGTGAATTATTCCTACCTCTTGTCTTCATTATTCGTCTATAAATACCGGACCATATGTCATTTAGAAAGGGGAGAAATTGTGAGCGCAAAGCAGTCGCAGCAGTTAGGATTTCGAGCGTAGAGTAGTAGAATAGCAGATAGCCGGAGTAGGGAGCAGCAGCCTCCTGGAAACCCCATCTTGTGTTTACCCTGCAAATTTCAACTTGCAAAAGTTTGTAACCGCTTCAAGAAAAGAAGCTTTGTAACCCGGTTTTTACTTCAATAAATAATATATTCTGCTTTGTTATTTTGCTACGCCTTGTTCTTGTTCAACCTGGTAAAATTATTTATCCGAAGACGAATAGAAGGGAGCATTACCCCCGGAGTGACAAATCAGCTCATACTTCGGCACTATTTTTCTCGAAGCTGCACTTTGGACTTTTGCTGCCCCGAAGTGGTAGTTTGGAGCCACTTCGCCCGAATCTGCCGAAACTGCCTTGAACTTGTGCTTCGCAGTTTTCTTTTGAAAAATTGCCACTTCGGCAATAGTTCTTCCAAAGCAGCCACTTTGGAAGTAATTTGTGCAAGCAGCCACTTCGCTTGAAAAATCCTCGAAGCTCCCTCCTCGCTGCTAAATGTTGCGAAGCATATTTTAAATTAACACGACCCAATTCCTTCATGGCTCTCTTCCTCACAACATCCTCCCAAAAATTGATTATCCTCAAGGTTTTCTTATGCTTCAGATAAGAGGCAACACGAGAACCTTCAAGGTATTATATTATATAACATACCTCGAGAGTGTTGAGTTAGACCTGTAATCTTAAAAAATATATATTTTATCTTTTATCTATATTTTATTCTTTATCAAGACAGAAGCTGCCCGCAGAGAAATACCCTCAGCCATAGGGTGTTATATGAGAGATCATCCAGGATCTACAAAGACAGACGTTTTGAATTTTGTTACGGATCTAATGAGAGAACGGTTCAAAGAATTAGATTGGGAATACCTGAAACCTGACAATGTTCCAGCTATAAGTAAGGATTATGCCTATGCCATGACCAGAGGTGTTCTTCTTTTTTACAAAGAAAGAGATGGGTTCAGCATTTCCACACAAGACATGAAGAATCATGTCACCAAACTACTTATACAACATGTCAAAATGTAATGATTAGGTTTAAGCTCTTATCAAGTGCATGTAATATTTTCTTTTTCTTTGTGAGGTTAGGTACATAGATGACATATTAACGCATAAAAAATGTTGTTAAATATGTTTGTAATGTGTGAAAACCGTACACAACTAATGTAAGAGTCTTTTACAGAAATAAAAATAATAATTTAAAAATATATATAAATAAAATGAGACTAGGAAAATATTAATTTTATTTTTTTGAAATAAAAAATTATGACAATTAAATGAGTTTAACTTGAAAATAAAAAAGTTACAAGTACAAATTAGTTATATGCAATGGTTTAATATTCTAGTTGAATTGTCAAGAGTTATTTGTATTAATGAGAATAAGGAATAATGTTATAGATTATGTCGTTACCTTTAGTTCATTTTTCAATTTATAAGACGGATTTAACATGTTAGGAATAATGTTAGGAAAGCCCTCATTGCTTATGACTGGAATTTTTTGGAGGCTATAGGCTTGGAGGACTACAAACGGATAGAGACCATCCGAGCTGATGAGAAGTTTTTATCTATTTTGATGGAGATATGGGACCCTGATAGGGGTTCTTTCCAACTTTCGACGAGGGAACTAACTATTACTTTGGAGGATGTTTACCACATCTTCCATGTGCCTATTGAGGTGGGCTATGACAAGAAGGCCACCCTTAGTCCAATATATAGCAATGTTTGGGATGTTTACTACAGGAAGGGTAGTAATCCTTACCTTGACCTGTACAAGGGTAAGAATTTGGATGCCCTTCCGACTTTTTTGATGTACATACTAGGAAACATGTTGTTGCCTAATAGTATGGGCTCAAGGTTCCCTTGGAACCAGGTTCCCATCGTATTGCAGTTGATCGCAAAGCCAGAGATATATGCTTGGGCTCCTACTCTCTTATGTCAGGTGTACTCTGAGTTGTATGAGGTGAAGATGCAGGAGTGAAAGGGGCTCAATTGTAGCTTGGTGGTTCAGATTTGGGTATGGGAACACATCAAAGTTGGTCACCCAGAGGGGCTACCCTATTCCTGTGATGCTTCACTTCCTCATACTTTTCACTAGCAGGTTAGTGACGAATCTTCTACTACTCACCATGTTTGCATTGCAGATACTTATCGGAATAGCCTTAGCGCCTTGACTCACAATGACATCTGCTTGTGACCTTGGAGAGGTCTTAATTGGGAGGGAGGATGATGCGGTGCAGATTCATTGGGTGAGATGAGGTAGGTGGATGGTGGGCAGTCATGGGTGAGAGATGGAGTATATCTTGTTATCATGGGTGATGAGATAGTTTGGGCTTGTGTAGGGAGTTCCATATGCTCCTATTATGTACAAGCAATGGGGATATGAGCTTAGTCTTCTCTTGACTCTGAACTTTTGCACTGTGGATGACACAAGGTATGATGCAGTGGTGGACCTCCCTGATGCATATGATGTAAGAACTACTACAAATTATGATGCTTGGTTCATAGTGTAGCCTCCTTGGAGGCCAAGCTAGGTTGTGGATAATGTGATCAGCAGGGATGAACCTAATGCTAGTGATCAGACTCCTAGGTAGGAGAAGCGCCACTAGGGTAGTGGTAGTAGGATGTAGTCTACCATTGATACACAATAGAGAGATGTTGATACTAGGTTTGGTAAATATGATGGTGATGGGGGTGATGGATGCCACGATGTATCTCAGGATGTGGGTGAGCGTGATGAGGGGGATGATGAAGGTGCTAAGGGCTAGGATGCTCCTCCTTGCCACATTGAGGAGGAGTGGGGTGTAATTTAGGTGCAGCAGTATAGCCTAAGTGAGGAGGTCACAAGGCTGAAAGGTAAGGTGACTCAGCTTTAGGGTAATGTGACCTGACTGCAGAGCAAGGTGGATGGATTACAAGCTAGATCGAGCAAGGATGATGATGTGGCTACCATCATGACTCTCATATCTGATATACCCTAATGGGCAGTCCATAAGGGTTAGGATCTACCTACTGCTCGAAGGTAGATGTAGTATGTGGCATCTCTTGAGGATACTTTGTTCCAACACCAAATTCTATTGTCGCTTTAGCCTTCTTCTTTTGCATTAGGTTCTAACAGGCATACTGAGTCTAGGCCAGGTAGTTCGAGGTCTCATAGGCCATCTAGCTCTCATGCTTCCTAGGCATCAACTTAGGGACCTCACAGCAGTCATGGAGGTGCTAGCTAGTAGCACTTTATTATCTCTTTTTGTAGTTTTCTATTTTTGTTTATGAGCCTCAGTGCTCTGATGTATACATCTTACAGGTATTTTGTACTCATGCGATTCATATATACATGGCTTTTATTATGATTATTTTATTGTGCGCTTTTGTTTTATTGTATGTATGTATGCATATGAGGTGATGTAATGTATTATTTAAAGGAGGATTAATGTTATGTTCTAATGCTCATTTGGTGTTTATAGACTCTTGCTTGATCAATATTATCTTATTGTTTAATCAAGGGTGTAGATAGAAGGTTTTTGGCATGGATTTATGATGTGTGGTAATGAAAATGTTATGATTTTATGGGGTGGATGATCTAGGGTGTCTTTCAAATACTCAAACATCCTAGTGATCTTAAACAAACTCATTTATGACTCTCACAAATCTTCATAATGCTAAGGTTGTCCTGGTGTTTTCCAATTTCCCAAAGACCAACTATGTATGCAATGAAGTTCATTTTTTATCATGAGCTAGGTCAAACTAATAAAATGTGACTTATACCAATAAGCTAGCTCATCCGATAGTAGCCATAGGTATGTACAAAATAAGGTCACTAATGTGACAGACGTGGTGCCACGCATAAGGATACCCCATTTCCAAGCGGGATTCATTCAGCCCATTGTTGTAATGAGGATCACCCCACGATTTTTGAGACATTAAGAGTTCCAGGGATTCAAGATTCTTTCCCTTCTTTAATTGCAATGGATTTTAGGGAATGCTCATTTTTAAGTTTTCTCATTTTTTTGATGGAGCAACATGTATTTTTATTTCTTTTTGGGTACTTGCTCTTTTTGAGGAAGAGCATGGGGATTATATTGATTTTTGACGTTTTTTAGGATACTTGCTCGTTTTGAGAGAGATCAAGGGAATTTTTATTTATTTTGTAATGTTTTAGGGATACTTGCTTGCTTTGAGGAGGAACAAGGGATTTTATTGCATTTGTAATGTTTTTGGGATACTTGCTCGCTTTGAAGAAGAGCAAGGTATTTTGTCTTTTTTTTAAGGGTAAAGGGGGAGCTTGTCCTTTTATCAACTCTTAAGTTTCCAGTCCATGCGTATAATTGGATGAACAGGGGAAACCTTTCACTTTATGGCAGTAGCAACTCATGACTTCGTTATTCCCAAGGTTCATAATGTTTTAAATTATGTGTTTATGTGCATGGTTCAAGAGAAAACTTGATTGACCAGGAATAAATTATTGCATCTAAAGATTGTTTGATTTTGAATTGAGGTTGCTCAAAACACTAGGAGTGACTGAGTGCTTAAAAAATTTGGAAATTTCTTTATGGTTGATGTGGTTTGTGATGTTTGCGATACTTTCGATGCAGTATTTTGAAAATTAAAAGATACACACAAAATAGCCAATGGCCGCATATTTGTTATTGCTAACAATTATATGGTATCTATCCTACTTTATGTGAGTCCCTTAATTGGAAAAATATTATAGGTAAAGTTGTATATGAATGTGATTGATGGATTGCTAAGTGATGTAGGATTCCCCTGATTAAGGCAGAAAGACATAGTGAACTAGTGATCATCCAAATTAACCAAATGATCTAATGTAATGAATGGTATAAACAAAATGCTTAAAATACATGTATGGAATGCATTGATGGATTTATGAGATGCAAATGAAATATTTTATATTATTTTTTTTATTTTTTATTTTTAGCCATGTATATGTACATATATATAAACTTCACTATGCATTAAATGCCTTTAGATGTATTATGTTCAATGGCTCAGGTTCCAATATTCCTTCCAAGTTGGCAAGTTTATATGTTCCTAGACTTAACTTTTGCTTGACAATGTACGGTCCTAACCAATTGACCATAAATTTATCTCTCAAGTGCGACAATGCTTTGGTGTTTTGTTGATTCTCTTTAAGAACAAGATCTCCCACTTGAAATTTATGAGGATGGACTTTTGCATTGTAGGCAGGTTTGACGCGATCTTGATATACTCCTAGATTTTCTAAGGCATTGATTTACCTTTCATAAAGGAGTGTTAATTGGTCAATACGCTCTTGTCTAGCTGTGTCATCATCCATGAATTCTTGCAATGTAAGTTTCAAAGAAGGGATCTCAAACTCAAGAGGTATGATTGCTTTAGTGCCATAGACCAATGAAAAATATGTTGTCCCTATTGGTATTCTAATGCTTGTTCGATAAGCCCATAGTGCCAAGGGGAGTTGAGTGTGCCAATATCTATGATTTTCTTTGACAAGTTTCTTGAGAATGGCTATCATTGTCTTGTTGGTGACTTTGGCTTGTCCATTTGCCTGTGGGTAGTAAGGATTCAAGAAACTATGTTGGATATTCTACTTGTTGCATAAGGCTCTAACATCCTTATTCTTAAACGACTTGTCATTGTCTAAAATTATCTTGGAAGGAACCCCAAAATGATAGATAATATGCTAAATTATAAGCTTCGCTATTCGAGTTCCAGTTGTGGTGATCATTGGAATTGCTTCAACCTATTTGGTGAAGTATTCCATGGCAGTTATGATGAATTTATGTTATCCTAAAGAGGCAGATGAAATTTTACCAATAAAATATAGGTCCCATTGTGAAAAGGGCCAGAGGCTTTGAATGGGTTGTAATGCTTGTGATGGTACATGAGTCAAATTGACATGATGTTGTCATTTTTTATATTTCTTAACGTATTGATAACAATCACTTTCCATGGTGGGCCAATAATAACCCATGCATAAAATGCACTTTGCAATGGCCATCCCACTAAAGTGACCACCACAAGTACCATCATGGGCTTCAATTATAGCTTTTTGTGCCTCAATGGGATCTAGACAACGAATTAAGACTCTGTCATAGCCACGTCTATACAACATGTCCCCCAAGAGAGTAAAATGATTTTTTTTTGTTTGAACGTTATTTTTGTAGTTCAAATCATTTCTATTGGGAGGATCCCATATTTGAGAAAGTATCTTATCTCATCAAGGCAATAATTGTAAGGCTCTGTGTGGACCAAACAAACATTCTTCTCACCTCCCAAATCTACTCGTTTGATTGTTGACTTTGACACTATTGTTATGATAAGCGATTGGACTTCTCCATGTTAATTCTTAGGGATCAAGTTACTAATCTCATACCAATATAATCTCATACCAGTCAAATTTTTCTAGCAATTTCATTGCTACTTTGTAATATCATTTCAATATTGGTTCCTTGCATTGGACTCCCCCTTCACTTGACAAATGACAAGTTGAGAATCATAAAAGATGCTTATTCTTTTGATACCCATAGCTATAGTTGATTGAAGTCCCATTATTAGGGCTTCGTACTCTACATTGTTATTTTTGTATGGGAAGTCGAGTTTGAATGATAAAGGAATTGGAATTCCTTCGGGTGTGTAAAACATGACTCCAACACCTTGTCCTCTTTCGCACTTTGATTCCTCAAAGAAAAGTATCATGTTAATATTGTCCCTAAGAGGGACTAGCTCTTCTTGTTCATTGACAAAAAATATCGAATCATCTGGAAGCTCTATAATAAGTGGTTGATCATTTGGTAATGGAGCTTCTACGAGTTGATCGGTTATCACCTGACCTTTGATGGATTTTTTACTGATGAATTCAAGATCAAATTCCATTTAAATCATTATACATTTTATGGTATGGATTTGTTTGTATGTGCGAGTCATCATGTATCATAGAGGATTCCCTCTAGCTATGACATAAGGAGTGTTACTTAGCATGTAATATCTGAGTTTCTTAGTGGCAAAAACCACTGATAAGCACAATTTTTTGACATAAGCATATCTTATCTCATAACTTACCAATGTCCAACTAATGTAATAAATGACTTGCTCCTTATGATTCTTGTTTTTATGAGCAAGCATTGTCCCTAGTGCAAAATTTTTTGTTGAGACATAAAGGTGAAAAAGGAATCCTAAACGAGGTAGCATAAGAACTGGTGGTGAAGCCAGATACTTCTTATGTCATCAAAAGCCTCTTGACATTCAATTGTCCAGGAGAACATCACCCCCTTCTGTAGAAAGTGATTGAAAGACCTATATTTATTTGAGATTTGTGCAATGAATCATCGGATAGATTGAATATTTCCTTGTAAACTACACAACTCTCTTAGATTTGTTGGAGGTGGCATCTCGATGATGGCCTTGACCTTATCAAGGTCAACTTCAATGTCTTGCTTGGAGATAATGAATCCTAGAAGTTTTCCTGATGTGATGTTAAATACGCACTTCTTAGGATTTAACATTATCTTATGCTCAAGCAATCGATCAAAAACCTTCTCTAAAACCTCAATATGCTCAAGATGTGTTTTAGATTTGGCAATCAGATCATCCACATAATCCTTAATGATTGTATGCATATAGTCATGGAATATGTACGTCATGGCACGTTGATAGCTCCTACATTTTTAAGGCCAAAAGGAATCACCTTGTAACAAAATATCCCCCAAGGTGTGGTAAATATCATCTTGTGTTGGTCCTCAGGATTAATTCGAATCTTATTGTATCCAAAGAAACTGTCCATTATTGAAAGCATTTCATGGCCTGCATAGGAGTCTACCAATTGATCGATATTGGGCAAAGGAAAATCATCCTTAGGGTATGCTTTGTTTAGATCTCAAAATTTAGTGCGTATGTGTACCCCCAATTTAGCTTACGAATGAGTACCATGTTAGAGAGCCACTCTTAATAATCAATTGGAACTACGAAATTCACTTCCAATAGTTTTTGTATCTCTTATTTGACAATTAATGCTATGGTTGGATGAATTTTCTTGAGCTTTTTCTCTAAAGGCTTAGTATCAGACACTAAGGTAAGGTTGTGGACCACTAGATTGGGATCTATGCCAGGCATGCCCTTGTATGACCATGCGAATATGTCTTTATTTCTTGGTAATATATTGATCATATTCTCTTTCTATTTTGTGGATAAATATTTTGCAATTTTAACTATTTGTGGATTATCCACATCTTGGCTAAGGTTCACATCGATAGATTCTTCGATAAGAATATGGGAACCTTCCATAAGTTGACATGGAGTTGGGATGAGGTGGATATCATCCTCCACATGATCAAATGACTCAGAGGTCTCTCCCTCTACCTCAGTTTGAAAAACCAAAGTAGACAAAGATGAAGATTATTGTGGAATGTAAGCGTTTGAAGCTCACAACAATTATTTGGATAGAATAAAATCAATGATGGATGGCAAGGATGAAATATTGTCCATGGTGATAATGCTAGCATCGATCTGAATCAGCTTCACCAAATTGTACAAGTTACAAAGTAGGGTAAACAAGTCAACATAAATCGTATTGACTTGGTGGAAATAAGGTGGTTGTGATTTGAGGAATGATGACTCACTCTCTCTAGGTTGTAATTTATCTAAAGTGGATGAATGGCAATGCTGCGAGAGCGACCAAGGTGGTGGTGGTGGATATGGCTCAGGGTGCTCATGCTCCTTATTGAAGTGAAATATGGTGTGATCTATATAAAATATCTTGGTATAACACTCACCTCTCTCGATGGGCTCTACAAGAGCTGCATCCTCTTGGGGACCATCAAATATTCAAATGATCCAATCTAAGTTTACTTCCATCTGTCAAAATTCCCCAAAATATTCATCGAAGATATAATCCCCAAAATATTCATTAGAGATGTAATCATTTGGAATATGATCAATCGTGAATGTATGCAATACAATATCTAGAAAGGCCTCATGAAAATGAGGTGTAAAGTTAGGGTCCAAGTACTCATCATCGGTATCATCACAATCATCACACTCATCACCCTCCTCGTCCTCTTCTTCATACTCAAGAGTGAGTCATTGAAAGGTATGGTTGAAGGAAGAGTTTGAGGTAGAAGTTTTATATCCCAGACCAGAACGATCATGTGCTTCTTAGTATTTGGGCTCAACAATGTGATGTGGACCTTGCTCATGTCGTCCAAGTCTGTATCCTTACCATTTAACCCTATGAAAATATCGTAAAGAGAAATTTAGGTTGGATAGATTTTCTAGATTTGCATTAAACTCTTGCAAGGGTTCCTCATTAGTAGGAGGTGGATCGAACAAGGAATACACTCTCCCAAATATGAAGTTGATCTTGTCAGGATGGAAACCCATTCTGTAAACTACACCTATGGCTAATGGTGGGTCACGTGGGTTACCATAGTCTTTAACTAACTCAATATATGGTGTAACTATGATACTTTCTATGATGTACTTGCCAATGCTTGGATTGACAAGATGCACTACAAATTGAGCTGGTTGGGATGATAATTACTCAGTGGATGAGGAGGGTGTTTCTGGGGTGGCTTACAGTTTAGGTGGAGGTGATGGCTCTTCTCAAATAGGTAACCCTATATGCAAGAAAATGGGTGGTGATTTTTGAGATGGATTAGGTTTAATTGGGTTGTTATTTGATGGAGTGGTTTGAGTAGAAAATGTGAATGGTTTTTGTGAAGTAGGTTGTGTGGTTTATTAGTAGGATGATTAGGTGTGGTGGAAAAATGAAATGTTGTGGATGAGGATTTACTAGAGCTGATGCTTTTAGATGCAAAAGTAGGGTCAATTATCAGCAATTACTTCAGGATGGAGGATTTTGATGAAGTGATGTTAGTGGGAGTAGTTTGGATGATGAGTGGTTGAATGGATATGTGGGTTGATGGAAGTAGCAGCTCATAATAATTTGAGATCAAGTTGTAGTATTTAAAATGCTCTATGTCTTCTTGGATGCAATGTACCTTGCCCTCGTGTACATACTTTAGACATTAGTGCAATGTTAAGGGAACACACTTCATATCCCTAATCTAGGGGTGTCCAATAAGTATGTTGTATTGCATCACCTCCTCCAACATGTGGAATAGGACATGAATAGTCTTCACCCCCACCGTGACAGGAAGAACTATATTCCCCATATTTGAGCATAAAGCATCATTAAAGGTCCTTGAGGTGAATGTGGATGATGTACTGTGGGATGATGGTATATTAAGGTGTTTGATGGTGGGAGTGGTAACGAGGTTGATGGAGGATTCGGTGTCAATAAGTATTTTCTTGAATGTCTTCATATCAAT
Organism: Wollemia nobilis; assembly: GCA_028583015.1. NCBI lineage: Eukaryota > Viridiplantae > Streptophyta > Pinopsida > Araucariales > Araucariaceae > Wollemia > Wollemia nobilis. Next base: position 271,946 of record JAQPPZ010013020.1, on the reverse strand, counting down.
GTGAACGACTATGTGCAATGGAGGATCCAGTAAATCTGATAACACATTCTTCTCCTCAAAGTCATAACATGTTATTAAGGGATCCATGAATTTTTGTACACTCCCCACAAAGGAGTTGAAGGCATTAGGGTCTTCTAATTGTACTTGGATGGATTTTAGAATTTCCATCAATGCCTCTCGATGTGGGGGTGACTATTGTATCATATCATAGATTGATAGTTTTTCCAATGCCATTTTCAAACTCTATGTCAACCAGTTGCCTAGGGTGATAGTTGAGAGAGATGGATTACTTGGATTATTAATGGGCGGAGGTGGAATGGATGGCCCTAGTTGTATGGGGATACTTGGCCATAATATCATCCTCAGGAGGTATTAGGTCTTCTTGTTCGACATCAAATATCGAATCATCTGGAAGTTCTATAATAAGTGGTTGATCATTCAAAAATGGAGCTTATGTAAGTTTATTGGCTATCACCTGACCTTTGATGGATTTTTTACTGATGAATTCAAGATCAAATTCTATTAAAATCATTATCCATTTTGCGGTATGGGTGTTGTTGTATGTGTGAGTCATCATGTATCACAAAGGATTCTCTATAGCTATGACATAAGTAGTGTTACTTAGCATGTAATATATGAGTTTATTAGTGGTAAAAACCACTGCTAAGCATATTTTTTTGACATAAACATATCTTGTCTTATAACTTACCAATGTCTTACTAATGTAATAAATGGCTTACTCCTTATTATTCTTGTTTTTTTGAGCAAGCATTGTCCCTAGTGCAAAATCTATTGCTGAGACATAAAGGTGAAAATCTAGAAAATATAATTATGTGCAAGATTTTATACCTAAATCAAAACTTAGGTACATAAATCTATACAAAATTGAAATGTGCAATATGAATGAATAATGTGCAAAATTATATGCCTAATTTTATAATTAGGCATACATAATTTTATTATGCAGACTTGAAACATGCAATGCGAATGTGGTTTGCAAATGCCTAGGTTCTGGTGTCTACAGCATGAATAAAAATTTGTGAATCCTCCTCGATTGAAATATATTTCCATCCTTTTTTATTGTAGTTTTAATCTATGTAAAAAGTCCCCTAACCTTTGTATAGTCATTAGTTGAAGTTCCATATGATTTTGAATAAGTAAGGATAAGTTTGCCTTCATTATTCTAAAAACACCACCTCCATGAGATTTTCCTAGACTTCTTTTAAAATCACCATCAAAATTAATTTTGATAAATCTAATTTTTGGATATTTCTATTTTACCCTAGACTGAAGCAGATCCTTTTTTTTTAATTCCATTATCACAAATGAATATTCCATATATGTTCAAATCCTATAACCAAGTTATTACCACCTTTTTTTTTGCACTTGAGACTTCCCACAATGAGCACCATATTTGTAGATATTCAATAAGAAATGTAATAATACGGTTTCAAACTTGGGCCTAATAGTGATAATTATTTTTAAAAATTCTAGTATTCCTTTCAAGCCATAAATTCCAACTAATAATGGTAGGTTCAATCCTCCACAAAATAAATAATATTTTAGATTTGAAATAATTAATCCAACATTTCATCAAATTTTTCAATGTTGATTTAGCTACCCAATATATTTTCATATTTTTAAAAAAGTAACCCTAAATGGTGTGAGCAAAGCAATAATGAAGAAGTAAGTGGTCTAATGTTTCTAAATCCTTCTCACACATATGAAATTTCCATGATATCCTATTCTTTGTAGACTCTCTCTTGTAAGAATCTTACTTTGAACTACTAACCAAAATAATTTTGAGGCCTTAGGGGGAGGCTCTAGTGACCTAACATTCTTCCAAAGAAAATATTTGGGAGTTGAAAATTTTAATTACTCTAAATCCTCATATCCCAACTTGACCATGTATCCACCATCCTCTAATAGATTCCAAATGAACTCATCCTTTCATGTAAAATAAACAAATAAAACTCGTGAAGCATCTTTTGAAGTTCATTTGCAATTTGTTTCTAATAAAAACCCATGATCTAAGGTTATTTCTATTACTAATATATTTTTTGACCTTTGAACCTTTACAAGCTAGGCATGTTTGAGCCAAGAATTTCCATTTTGAGTCAGATATAAGAGGATGAGGCTTCAACCAACCATAAAACCAAAAATTTGTATAATTCCTCTCATTAACTGGTCGTCTAATATGTTTCTTTATCAATTTTAAACTATTTGGTATGAATTTCCATGTTTATGATCCTTTGGGTGGGGTTCTTTTCCTAAATAATTTCATTGCATCAAGAGAACCTATATATTTTTGAAGTAATATTTTTTTCAATTCTTTCCTTGATATTTGAATAATATCCATCCAAGCTTTACCCCTAATGTCAAACTCATAAGTTTGTAATTTTGCAAGTTTTCTTCTCCAATATTCCTTCCTTTGCAAACCCTATCCCACTTACAAAGAGAAAACCTAATTTTTTTCTTACAACCTTTTCAAAGAAATTTTCTTTGAGTTTTATCAAATTTTTATGCTATACCTGCTAACAATCTTGAAAGTGACATTGTATAAATAGGTATGGATTGTGGTGTAGTACTTATGAGTTCTAACCTTCACACTATGGTTAATAAATTACCTTTTCAACTTTCCAAACAAGCTTTCATTCCATTCAAACAATAGATAAAAGCTCTTTTTTATTTTCTTTATGAGACAAAGGAATACTCAAGTAGGTTGATGGAAATTTTTCAATTTTAAACCCTAAAATATTCACAATAATTTGTTTTAAATATAGGGCAATGTAAACTAATTTTTTTAGATTTTGTAGTATTAACCAGTTGTCCAGTAGCCTTCTCATAACATGATAATATTGATTTAAACTCGATGGTCTCATTGACTTTGGGATGGACCAAAAGAAAATTATCATAAATAAAATTGAGATGAGATTCAAAGGGACCATTTTTTGTAACTTGAATACCTTTGATTTTTCCTTCTATTTTTACCTTTGAGAAAACTCTCCCTAATGCCTCTGCAAGAATAATGAATAGATAAGGTTATAATGGATCACCTTGATAAAGTCCACAAGATGACTTAAAGTAACCAATAGGATAACCATTGATCAAAATTGAATATTTCACATGCTATAACAACAACTAATCCTTTCACATCAATTATAATCAAAACCAAAAATTTTGAGAACATCATAGAAATTCCAAGATACCCTATCACATACTTTGTTTATATCTAATTTTATAAGCATACCTAGTTTTTTCATGAATTGAAGGGAATGTATGGCCTCCTATGCAATGAATATGCCATCAAGAATTAGTTTACCATGAACAAAACCACCTTGTTCCTTCAATATAACACAACTAGAATACATTTTAGTTAGCTTATCATAGTTTTTGAAGTAATCTTATAAATCATATTATAAAGGCTTATTGGATGAAAATTATCAAAATATTATCTCATATTTTTTGGGAACCAATGCAATAAAATTATCATTGATCTCACTCATTATAGCCTTTCTTTTACATGACTCTTCAATCACAACTAACATATCACTCTTCAATAAATCCCAAAATGTTTGAAATAAAATTGCAAGAATTCCGTCGGGACCAAGTTCCTTGTTAGGATGGAAAGATAAAATTGCTTCATGTAGCTCCTCCATAGATATTTTTTTCATCAAGCTTTTGTTTTTTCCCTATGTTATAATTGATGGAATATTTTATAAAAGCTTATCTTGTGCCTCCTTATCTTGCCCAATGTTTAAAAAAATAATTTTGAAATAATTAATTGCTTCCTTTCTTATATCTTCTTTGTCCTCAATATTTATTCCATCTAGAGTTAAAATATTTTTGATGTGATGAAAAGAAAAAATTATTTTTGCTTTACCATGATTTTTTTTAATTTTCTATCTCCTTCCTTAAGCCATTTATCCCTAGATTTTTGGAACCAATATGACTCATTTTTCAATGCATTATGATAATGAAAAAGTAATTTTTTCTTTCCCATAAGAATCTTGATCTATTCCATTAGTTTCTACTATCACTTGTAAATTTTTGAGCTTGGGTTCAATTTTTTCCTTTTCTTAAAAATGTTACCAAAATATTTGGTGTTCTAAATATCCATTTGCTCCTTTAAATATTCCATATTTTAAACAAACTTGTACATATATGATTCTTCAAATTTTTATTCATCACATCATTACATAACCATTTGGAAGATTCAAGGTCTTGGATCCATATAGAATGGAATTAAAATAACTTTGGATGACCATTATTGGGTAAATCACAAGTCAAAAGAATGGGTTTGTCATATGATTTTCTGCGTAAAAAATTATTTGAAGAGATTGTATACTTTATTTGCAACTATTTATTGGATAACAAGAATATATCCAATCTTTCTTATATATGAGATTGCTTAGTGCATCTATTATCTCATTTATATTGAAAGCTTGAAGGACTAACATCCCAAAGGTCATTGGAATTAACAATTGAAGCAAAATCTTGTATTAATTTAGACCATCATGAATACCACTGTTATTTTCAAAGGAAATAGAACAATATTGAAATCCCCCAAGAATACATTGCTCACAATGTATAATCATTGTACTCGATAAAAATATGCTAAGGTCCTTCCAACATTTTTCATGAGGAGTAATTATAGTTGGAGCATATACATAAATTACCTCAACTTTGATATTTTCCTCTTTCCTGTAAAATAGTACAACAACCCAGTTACTTTTAATAATAGCCCATCCCATTTGTATTTGTCCCATATTGTTGTAATATTATTTAAAGCTCCAATAGAAGAAACTACTAGACAATTACCCATATTTTAGATCTTTTTAAAAGCATCCTTATATTCCTCACTACTTAATTTTGTTTCTCATCTTAAAATAAACTCAAGACTATAACAAGCTATTAATTCCTTACAACATTTTTTTTAGGGATCTTATTCATACCCCTAATATTCCATGATATCATTTTCATCATTGTCACTTTTATTTTTATTTGCGAGCTTAGCACCACTTCTTGTTAACACTTAATATTTTTATTTGGCTCCTAAATTTAATATCCCTTTAAGTTTCATTTACTCTTTTTTCATGCTTTGATAATCTTCTCCTTTTCCCATTCCCACCAACACTCTCATCTTCATCAATCTCTTCTATTTTTTTATATTATTCATAATGAGACTTATCTTCTAAAGATTTATGTTGCCCTAAAGAATCTAAAATGCAAAAAAAAGCCTCATTAAAACTTACATCTTGTGTTGCCTTGAAAACCCTAAAGTGCATAATTGATCCTCCATAGTTATTACTTTATTATGTCTCCTTGAAAATCCTAAATTTCCTTGGATATCCTCCATATGCTTTTCTTTATTATGCTACCCTTGAAAACCTAAAGTGCAATAAATACTCTTTACACTACTTTCACTTTTATTGCAAAGAGAAGATTTTATGCTACTTGAGAAAATTGAAGATGACTTACTTGGATTAAGCTTGACCTCCTTCACCTAATTTGCTTTTAAATTTGCCTCCCCATCTTCCTTCACACCTTTAACTCCAATTTTATTTAAATTTATGCATTGTACTTCATCATTCGTTGTGTAATTTTTTCTTCTAATGGTTTATTCAAGTGAACTATAATGGCATTTACCATCTAATAATGCAAAAGGGATTTTTTTTCCACTTTCTTAGGAGTAGAAAATCCTTGATTTAACCTAACTTATCCTATGATGTAATCTCCTTATTTCATATTGAAGCTACCCTCATGCTTAAAATTTTCCATCTCTTTCTCCATCATTTTCACTTTGAAGTATCTTGTCATGTGTTTAATTTTATGATATTTACGATAATGGAATGCAATATTTTCATAATATACTCATTGATACCATACTCTTGATTTAGACTTAATCCTAATGACTACAGTAAAGGTATTGAAATATTCATGGCAACACATATTTGAGTGTATACAACATGTCTTTTCTCCGTAGTAGTCAATCCCTCTTAATTGAACTCACCTAAAGCAGTGTCAATATTCTTCAAAACCTTCTTATTGATGAGTTGATAAGGAAGTCCAAAAAGCCTAATCCATATCAAAAACATTTTAATAATCTTAGTCTCCATGAAAAAAATTCACTCCAGGATCTTAAATATAATACATATTTCCCCCTAAACCAAGGACCTCCATCCATTATTTTATCCCTTATTTTTAAATTGAAGAAGATAATAAGAAAAATTTATTTTGAAAGAAAAATCACGGAGTAACTTGAATTCAATCCCCACTTCCACTTGATCCAATTTTGAATCTCAAAAAAACCTGAATAATATCTGTGGAATTTATATATTAACCCTATGGTTTTAAGAACCATTATATCGTGCACACTCGTCTCATCCTTGATAATGTTAGAGTAATATTCCATTACTTTGGATATTTACCATTTACTCCACTAGGTAAAAGAGTATTTGCATTTATCTTTTACTATCTAGATATTTATTTTTCTATCCTAGGTTAATATCTAAATATCCTAGATTAGTGGTTAAGTTAGAACTCTCTCCTAGGTTAGTAGTTAATCACATGCAACTCCCTATTCTATTGTTAGAGGGTAGTTAGTGTTATTTGCTATCGTCCTGTTAATGTTCTATTTTATCTCCTATTTAAACCTAGACTCTCTATAGTCTAAGGTAATGATAAATCAATATTTTTGTGACTCCATTTGTCATCATTGGTACCAGAGCTTTTGGCGGGTAGGTGAGGTGATGGGATTATTCTTTCCTGGTTCCACCTACCCAGGTTAAGATCCAATTTTTTTTTGCTCGCCCGAAGGTAGAGCTCCTGGCCCACTAAAGACATTGTTGTCCAAGCCCCGCAGGCCATAGGCCACAAGCCCCCTCACTTGGATTGACAGCCTATAGCTATTGATACAGTGTGGCGATCGACAGGTCTCAACTGTCGATCGAGCCAACAGATCGACCATAATCTACGATCGACTGGGCTCAAGGTCGACAGCCTGTCGACCGTGCACCCGTGGAAGGTAGGAGCCTTGCACGGCTCCTACCATAGGGCCCGCACCCCCACCAACCCACCTCCTCGAGTGGAGGCAAGCGATAAGCGACAGGCTTGCATAAGTCTGCTAACACGTTTGCTGGTAGCCAACCAGCATGAGAGGGTAGGAGCGCCCTCTATGGCCAAAAATGTGGACACCACGTGGGACCCTGGCAACACCTATCAGACATGCATGGAAACCTAGATGAGGACAAATCTAGAACAGGCACGTGGCACTGCCACTCTAACCCAATCAGACTGTCCCACCGTCGATGATCAAAAAGCGAGGGCAAGCGCGCCCTCCTTATTCGATGATCGGATCGATGAAATGTGGTAGGCTGACGTGACCTTGGGCATAGATCTCAAGGTACTGATGTGGCTTTATTGGATTGGGCAGACTCGATTGATGTGGTGGACTAGACACGTGGACTGACCCTGATGTGGCGGACTAGACACGTGGACTGACCCTAACTCGGACACGACACGTGAGTGACGCATGGCGGACAAGCCACATGCCACCCGACCAGACTAGCCACGACATGGCAACGACCAAAGGGGGAGGGATATGACTCGGACTTCTCGAAGGCATTCAACAAACGAGTTGTGCGATGAGCCTTTTAAAGGCCATGAACATTGCTCGCGGGAGCAATGTGGGATACATATCCCAGTTATTTTAAAAAAAAGGGCCCGTGAGCTGCCTTCAAATAGAAGAAGACCCGCTTCATTTCCAGCCGAGCTAGCTAGCCCAACTGGCAAAGGCGCTACGCTCCCCCGACAGGAGGTAGGGGGATCGAGCCCAGTCGGGGCCGAAAATCTTTTTGTCGAATGAAGTAGAAAAAAACCAAGGTAAGAACAATTTTTTTTTTGTTTTAATTTTTAATAAAGTTTTTTTATTTAAATATTTTTTTCATATAATTTAAATATAATTAAGTTTAATTATATTTTTGTTATTAATTAAAATATTTTTGTATAACTTTATTTTAAATTTTGCAAATTAAAAAGATAGAGTTTTTTTTTTTTGCAACTTCTACAACCATAGGAGCTTTTGTGTTCTCTCATTGAGGAGATAAGACATAGAAGAGCACCTACTTTTGTTGCAAAATAGACACCCTCATATAATTCTCAAACCTTGTTACTTTAGCACATAATGAAGGATCAAACATGATTTTTTTTTGCCAAAGTTTAAACACAAGGAGATTGAAAACTTGCAAAATTCAAAGACCAAAAATTTGTGCAATTGTATTCTCCATGGAGGGATAAAACACACGACATTGTACATCTATTTTTTTTTTGCAAATTTGAGAAGCAATTGTAACCTTGGAAACACAAAAACTAAGTCGTGTGTCGACTAGTTCTGGAAGCCTTTCAAATGCGGGTCGTGTGTCGACTTGTCTTGGAAGGAGTGCTCAAATTGTTCATTTTGCAAAATTCAAGGGGGAAGACAACATTGTACTTCTTTTGCAAAATTGGAAAACAAAGTAGGAGACATAAAAATATCATTTTTTGCACAACACAAAACACACATTTTGTTGCAAAAATTTAAAAAGGTGCATTATCGATTTTACTCGACACCTTAATTGGCAAACTAGGTGATAATAATTTTGAGGCCATTTCTTGTTTGATTGTTGCATCATTCTTTTTGCAACTATAAGTCATATAATCAAGAACATCCAAACCTCAAAATTTCACAAATTTGTGTACATCCATGCATAGATTTAAAGCCAATTTCACTTGATATTCTCTCCTAAATCAACAAAACCCCTAATTCACTCTTATTTGTTTGGCTTAATTTCCTCCAACTTCTCATCCTTCTTGAAGGGTGTTAAGGTAGGTGCCATTAAATATTTGTTTGAGTGAATTATATTTTGGTACTCTTTTAGGGTAATCAAAAGAAAGAACAAGTTTTTGAAAATAAGGAACCTTAAAAGTTGCAATCCTTTGCACTAAGGGGGGATAATTCCTTTCTTCCTTCAAACATAGATTTTGATAAGAGGGAAATAAAACTTGTAAAGGCAATCAGAAAAGTAGAAGTCATCAACATTAAACTTTTTTCTTTTAGACTTCATAATAGCAATCATGCTTGAAGTACTTGCAATAAGGAAGGACAAATTGGTGAACTTTTTTGATCAAATTGCCTAGAAACCATAGTTTTGCAAAACTTGTAAAAATGAAAACCAAGACACCATTCAGTGTTGGTTTCAAAACAAGAAAAACTAGAATGGCAAAGGCACAACACAAAAGCCATATTTCTAGTGAAGTGTCTCATTCTCATTCTCATTCAAATTCTAGTTCAAAGAGAGCACAAGGAGTGCTCATTGCTAAAATAGTTTTGTAGAGGGAAAACACATTTTGTCACCTTAAGCAAAGCACCATTTCCTCTCTCTCTTTTTTAGGCTTCATAAATAGCATAAGTTTTTGTTTGAAGTACTTGTAATAAAGGGGTGTTTGTACCTCTTTTAGGCTTCATAAATAGCAAATTCTCATTGTTTGAAGTTCTTGTAACAAAAAGAAGAGACTTTTTATGGTGTAAAATTGCCTAGGAGGCAATATTTGTAAAATCCTTCACAAAGCTTCTTAAGTTGCACATTTTTTTGTAATTAAGGGGGGATAAACATTTATTTTCTTCACAATTTTTTGTAAAAATGGAAGAAGACTTATAAGGGTGCATTTTCGGCTGCGACCGACACCTTAGTCACTCTTCTTTCAAAAATTAGATACAACATGTTTTGCAATGAGAAGGGGGGAACTTATAAGGGTGCATTTTTGGCTGCGACCGACACCTTAGTAACCTTATCTTTTGCAAACTCATATTGTAAAATGAATGAATCTCGTATGAAGTGATCTACTCTACTACACCTAGTGATTGCAGCGGCTGGTTACCCATGCAATTCGGTTGGATGATGTGATTACTATAAGGACATTCATTGGTGTGAAGACAAAGTGAGGAATGACCCATTTTATGCTTAAGGAGCAGCCAGAGCACTGTGACAGAGCAAAGAACTAGTATATCAACATCTTCTTCACTGTATTGGGGCAGTTATATACTTTACCCAAATATTTTTGTATAGAGGGATATGTATGTATTACCCAAATAATGTAATAAGGGGGGATGTTAGAGTAATATTCCATTACTTGGGATATTTACCATTTACTCCACTAGGTAAAAGAGTATTTACATTTATCTTTTACTATCTAGATATTTATTTTTCTATCCTAGGTTAATATCTAAATATCCTAGGTTAGTGGTTAAGTTAGAACTCTCTCCTAGGTTAGTAGTTAATCACACGCAACTCCCTATTCTATTGTTAGAGGGTAGTTAGCGTTATTTGCTACCGTCCTGTTAATGTTCTATTTTATCTCCTATTTAAACCTAGACTCTCTATAGTCTAAGGTAATGATAAATCAATTTAATTTTGCGACTCCATTTGTCATCGGATAATCACTTCTAGTGTAGTATTTGCTACTTGGATAGGGTTTTTCGTAGATTTGGACTTCCTTTTATTGCTCATTAAGGCATCCATACTTCCAAATAAGACATTATTAATTTTAATAAGGACTTTCAAAAATAACTTTATTTCCATCTTACCTAGATTTTCTTCACATGAATATTTTAGTTTTTGAGTTTCTCCTAAGATCTACAACAAGAAGTGATGTTTGCTCATTTATTGCACTTTGCTTTCTCCTTCCTACTCATGCTTCCTACTTCTTGCTCACACTTCCTACTTGCTCCTAGCTCACATGCATTCCTAGCTTGCACTCGCTTCCAATTAAAATATAATAATTAATTAAAATATAAATATATGATATTGACAACTTGAGTAGATTTGAACATTAAATAATATATTTAAAGTTCAAATTCAAAAGAAGGCCATATTTATATATTAAACTTCAATAATTAAATTTTGGGGGATTAATCATATAACATATACAAAAATAATAATCTAAATAACTTAATATAATACATTTTTTTTAATTGGTTATATGAGGTTGAAATAAGCCTCACATGTATTACATCGTGACCAAATAGTGTTGTTACAACCTACTTGAAAATTATACATATATTACTTAGCAAAATTCAAACTTATGTCTTTTCCTTTCCTTGAAAGTTTGAAGTATTTAATTAATTGAGCTTATGTCATATGATTGCTCTTGAGGGTTAATCCATAATATTGGAACCTAGTTTACAATGTGAAACTACTTACTATATAACACATGTTCTTTAATGGATTATATGAGATCAAAATGGACCCTCTCCTTATTGCAAAATCACCACATAGAGACATTTCAATGACTTAGCAATTATATATACACATATCTAATTATACACAAAAGGCTTGAGAAGGTTTAAACTTAGATATCCTTCTAGAAGTTGAATAATCTATAAATTAACTAATAGCATTTAATAAAACATATAAAATATATATATATATATATATATAATTTAAAAAATAATTTTTTAAAAGGGTTGTCCTTTCCCTTTTATATCTCTCATGTATATTCATATATATATGAAAACCATTTAATAAAACATATATAAAACACACACACACACACACACACATATATATATATATATATATATATATATATATATATATATATATATATATATATATATATGATTTTAAAATCAAAGTTTTAAAAGAGTTATGCTTTTCTTTTTACATCATATCAAGTTATATAAACTATTAGGTGTCACCTATATTTGAACCTTATGAGCTACATCACTCATATGTCTCAACCATTGAACTAAGACCTCCTTGACAACACAACAAATATTATTAACATGTTTCTTTTAACAATACTATTCTATTATAACAAGTACATATAAAAACATTTACATGTGGTGAATAGAGCAATATTTTGCATAATGGCAATATCTCACTTAAAACATAATTTTATTAATGTTAAAAACTATTTAAAAAAAAAAACTTAACCGCTCGTAGTAGTTTGGCTTGGGAATTTTTTCAAGAGATTTAGGTGCAAACCATGGTAGAGTGTGTAAGTGAGCATGTTAAAAAGAAAAAAAAACTTAACCACTCTATGTTTTTTGAGTAAAAGGTAAAATTTTATTCAAAAAAACTGATCAACTTATACAAATCCATTTTGATATCATGTCTTTCTTGGCAAGGCTCAAAATGTCGTTTTTATGTTTTCTTTTATCTTCTCAGGATCTCTGAATCCGCTATTCTTTAAACTTTACCCCCTTCTTAACTGTATATGTCCTCTTCCAACAAATATTACTGAAGCCCTCTTTGTCCTTTTTTATATTCCTGATAGCTTTCATGTTGCATTTGATTCCATAATTGTGCCCAAATGTCTTGTTCTACCTCTGTCATCGAAGATTCTTTCTGTACTTTGGTCTGCTCTATTTCTAATAACTTCCTTAACATAATCCCCCAGGTCCTCTCTTCTGAACCGAATTCCTCTTTAAAAAAAAAATTATTCTGTTCAAACCATATTTGCTAGCACATGAAGCCAATACCTAAATTCCAAGTTGTGCTTAGTTTTTTGGATTTGAAGGTGTTATGTGACTAATAGTCCCAAAAATTACTACCATAAGGAGGATATCATTTTGTTTGACTAAATATGGAGTACCACCAATTCAATATTGTGTAAGCATAGGAGCAATAAAAAAGGAGTTGGTTTATAGTTTCTACCTCTTGGAAGCACATTACACATCTACTGGGTCCAATGAACCCCTTTATCCTCATATTGTCCCGAGTCATAATGCTTTTGTGAGCAACCAACCATATAAAACAATTAACCTTCGGCAAATCTTTTGGTTACCATATTTCTTTCTAGGGATGGTGTTGTTGGGGTTGGTTCTTGCTACTTTGGTGAGCCTTACGGTAGCCTACTTTCACTGTGTAAGTGCCTTGTTTCCCATATCCCCATGCTATTTGGTTAGGTCCATCTTTTCATAGCCATGTTCTTTTTTCTAGGATTTCTTTTAGTTCACATTTTTCAGCTTCCCATTCTTCACCTAGCCACTAGTCTAAATTTTGCTATCTTTCGAAAGCTACTAGTTGTTGGCTTGGGGGGATGAGATACTAAGATATAAGAGTTTGGCCATGATTATGAAGAGTCTCTCTGATGCAACTAAGATGAGGGTATTGTTTGATAGTGGAAGGGGGAAATTCTCAAGAATCATCCCATAAATTGAGTTTTATCCCATCACCTACTTTCCAATGTAAGTCTTCCTTAATCAGTGACACCCCTCTTTTGAGTATTTTCCATATATCTAATCCCACACCTGTAATTGACAACCGTGGTACATTATCCATTTCGTGTGCTAGGTAATATTTAGCTTTTAGAACTTGACTCCATAACTGAAATAGGTTTGCGATCCACTACCAGTATAACATCCCTATTAGTGCTAGGTTATGTGTTGTTGTAGCTCTGATTCTAAGACCTCCCTCTTCCTTTGGTTGACAGACTTTCTCCAAGCTTACCAAAGCATTTTTTTGATTTTCTTATGCTCGTGACCATAAGAATTTTCTCATCAGTTTATCTAAATTTTTGAGTAAGCTCTTTAGGGCTGCTAAAATAGAAAATTTGTAAGTTGGCATTGCTTGTAACACTGACTTTAAAAGTGTGACTCTACCTCCAAAGCTTAACCATCTATGAGACCAGTGTGATAACTTTGAGAAAAATTTATATGTTATGGATTTCCAATATTTATTTTTTAGACATATTTCTGTTAAGGGAATTCCTAAATAATCTAATGAACGCAAGTCCATTGAGAACCTAAGAATATTTGCTATCCGATCTCTGATTCTCTTATGTACATTAAAGAAGACAACTTTGAATTTTTCTTCATGTAGAAGTTGGCCAGTGGTTGTAGTGTAGCAGTCTAATATTTTTTGATACTGGTTGCTTCTTTTATTGTTTCTTCCCCCCATAATCCTATATCATCTACAAATTGTAGATGAGTGATAGCTATATCTCTATTTATTTGAATTCCTATAATGTTGTTCTCTACTTTTTTCTTTTGTATGAGTCTTCCCAGTTCTTCTGCAAAAATAATAAATAAATATAGAGAGAGAGGATATCCTTGTCTAATTCCTCTGTTGGCCTTGAACATTGGGGAGTGGGTTCCATTGATGAGCATCAAAAATGATACTGTGGATATGCATTCAAGTATCCATTTGATCCATTCTTTCTAGAATCTAAATATTTATAAATTTTGATCCAAATTTTCTCAACTTACTATGTCATAGGCCTTGGATAGATCTAACTTTAGGACCATTCCTTTGTTCTTTATTTGGCCCATATTATGTATATTTTCTTATGCTATTACAATCCCATCTAATATTTGTCTACCCTACAAATCCCCCTTGTTTAGAAGATATGATATTTGGTTATATAACTTTTAGTTTGTTGGCTATTACCTTGGTGATGATCTTGTAGATCACATTGCAGAGGGGTATCGGTCTGTAATTGGCTAGATTCTTCATCTCTCCTCCCTTTGAAATCAAATATAGAAAATTATGGTTGAGGTATTTGAGAATCCTACCACTAGATCTGGCTTCTTCTACTGCTCTAGTTATATATTCTCCTATAATATCCCAAAAAGATTTGAATAATTCTATTGGTAGTCCATCATAACCTGGGGCCTTTCTTGATTGCATGGAGAATACTGTTTAATTTACCTCTTCTTTGATCTCTTTCATAAGCTCCTCATTATGCTCTTGAGAGACTAGTCTGGGGATAATTCCCAAGATTTCCTCTTGGGATTGTTTTGACAAATGTGGATCTACAGTAAAAAAAGTGGAGAAATACTCATTAGTTGTTTTTTGCATATCTGAAGTGGTGGTTTCTAGGAGTTCTACATTTTTTAAAGCATCAATCCAGTTATAGTGTTTTCTAGTTGTGGTCGACTGGTGAAATAAATTTGTATTCCTATCTCCTTCTTGAAGCCAAGTAATTCTAGATCTCTGCTTCCAATAGGTTTCTTCTTTCTTATCTAGATCCTCTTCCTCTTGCATTAAGATATTTTCATGGGAGAGTAATTCATTTGAAAGGGGTTTCGAACGAATTCTTTCTGGAACTCCTTGCATCCTCTTGACTAGCTCTGTTATTTGTTGTTGAAAATCTGATCTTTGGAATTTGCTCCAATTTTTCAATTTATATTTGATATATTTCAATCTGGAGTGTAGCTAAAATTGTACCTTTACAAAGGTTGGTTTCCCTTTTTGCCATCATTTTTCAAGTAACTCCAGTAATTCCTGGTTTAGAAGCCAAAAGTTCTCAAATTTGAAGGGGTGGTTTTTGGATTGGGGTATTATGTTTGTGATATTTAGACGTACTGGGAAATGGTCGAAAGATAATAGGTTTATGATTTCTAAATGACAACTCCATAACTGGTGAATTTCTTCCTCTATCAATATCCTATCTAATCTTGATTTTATTGCTTGGTTTCCTTTCCTTTTATTGGTCCAAGTATTACCACATCCTAGAGGTAGAATGTCAATCAGATTTAAATTATTAGCTTGGACAATTAGGATTTTGTCCTTCTCACTGAGATGACTTAGGCCTCCATCATGGTCATTCACTGACATCTTGGTATTGAAGTCTCCACCCACCAGGAACCTATATTTTGGGTAATCTTCTCTAATATCCTGGATTGACTTCCATTGGGTTTTTTTTTCGTGCACTTCTTGCATCCCATAAAAGGTAATAATTATCTAGACTGAGTCTGATTCTCTATCTCTCAATCTGGTCATCAAGACCCATCTAGTTGGTGTTTCTCCTACCTACTAAAAAGTATATCTATTCCATAAAGTCACCATTCCCCAAAGAAACCATGGAATTATTGGGCCTCATAGTCCCCATTCCTCTAGTATCTCTTGGATATTGTTTGCATTGCTTCCATTTATGCTCTATTTTATTGTAATAAAATCACATTTGGGTGGTTATCTTCTATCATACGTTTAACATCCAATTATATAGGGCATTTTTTAATCCCCTTACATTCCATGTGTGTATAATCATTGGAAACCCATGTTGTAGAAGTTGGCTATGGGTTTAACCACACCTGCCTCTCTCAACTATTCTCCTTGTTGTTGTATTTTTTCTTTGTTTGTATTTCTACCTACTCCTTGAGAGTTTATATTTTTTCTTTGTTTGTATTTATAACTACTCCTTGAGAGTTTGTATTTTTCAACATTTTCTCCATTTGTCTTATCCCAAGGGTTGGCTTATCTCTGTTTTTATCTTCTATTCCCATAATTACCTCCTTAGATGTATGTGGCTCTTTATTATACAGTACTATTGATCCTTCTGTATCTGGTTGTGGTTGCTCTTTATATTCTATCTGTTGTTCTTTGGTTGATGCAAATTGTACCTGTATGGATTGTCTTTCTTAACCCCTCTCATTAATTTTAGGTGTTTTTGTTTTTCTATATCTATATGTTGTGGATTATGAACCTCTTTTGCTATCATTTTCTCTAGATTTTATGTTTGGTTTGAGTGCGGTATTTCCTCTCCTTCCATTAGATCATCTAGCCTGAGAATCTCATATTTGTTGGATGGAGCCCTTCCTTCTTGGCGTTGATTTGTATTTCCTCCCTTCTATTGATTTCTTCCTCTTTCCTGGTTATTATTTTTTGTTCCTTTTCTCATAACCATATAAAATCCTTGTTCATTTTCTTTTTGCTAAGGTTGGTTTCCTAGGTTTGGATTCATTGGATTTGTCTCTCCTTTGGCTAGTTTGGAGCAGTCTCTCACAAAATATTCGTATTCATGACATGCTCTACATATGAAAGGAACATATTCATAGTCTATATATTATCTCCATATATTTCTTTTGAATTTGATGTCAATTTCCATTGACAATGGTTTTCCCAAGTCCATCTCCACACAAATGTTGGCATACATTGTTGATCCTCCTCCCGTTGATTCTCTTAATCTACCTACGTATTTGCCCAATAGATTACCTATCAACTCCAAAATCTCATCTTTCTAGTATTCTAAAGGAAGTGCAAATAATTTTAGCCAGATTGGAGTTGTCGAGGGTTCAGTTATAGGATCAAAAGCGGGTTGCCATGGTTGCATGAATAGACCTGCAGGGCCTATGTTATACGGACCTCCATCGAAAGCTCTATCCTTGTCATATATTATTATGAATTCAGCTATGAAGTATCCATTCAATAATGTGAAGATATCCAATTCTCCTTGTGGTGCCCAATGCTTTATGGCCCAGGAGAACAAGAACCTTGTAGAAGGTCAAAGTCCCACAAAATTGCATATTAAGGTATGCTTGGATTTATACACAATCTCATCTACAATGATTTCTTCTACAATTTTTAGCACTGGGATAGTTTCTATCTAAGGTAAACATATGTTTCTTTTGGCTTGTTCAGCTTCAGTCTCCTTTCTTTTACCCGTGACGTAGGATTTTTTGGGCATGTTCTCCTGTATCATCTCTCTTTCTGTTATTACCTCTGATCGCTTTCGCAAAGGATTACGTATTAGGTCCCTTGGGACTCTAAGTCCTTCTTGCATAAGTCCCCTATGTGAACCCTCCTACAGAGGATTATCCCATTGTATTCTCTCTGCCTAGGGTTTGATCTCTTGATAAATTTAATTTTTAAATATTTTGAAATTTTAGCAAAAATTAGACCCTAAAAAGCATCCCAATGCTCAACTGAAGCCCTAAAAGGCATAGCTACGACAACACAAAATAGAGCTCCCATATATATGAAAAAAAAATTGAAAACAAAGGAAATAAAATCAAGAAATAACATTAACATACTTCAATTATGTATTCCACAGCTGCGACATGATTATTTAGTGTGGCCCACTACAAAGTATAATAACCGCTACTGTCAGACTTAACCACTCTATGTTAATAGTTAGTAATGTTTAATATTTTTTTTAATAAGTTATATGTGACCTCTATTGAGGTCACTCCCACAAAATACTAAAATATTTTTTAATAAGCTATATGTGACCTCTATTGAGGTCACTCCCATCAAAATACTAAAATATATTATTTAATAAGTTATCAAAATACCAAAATATTACATTTGCTACAACATACCTTTTATCATAGTTTTTTATTTATTTTTTCTTAAATATATTCTCTGAAGTGTTATGTTTCCACAATCAGCTCCTTGACATAATTTTGATTAAAAGATAAAATCTCACTTGGCCAGTTGCCTTCTGCAAAATGAATTTCACCAGGATGAAGATGAACACCTCAATTCACTAACCTATCTGCTACCTAATTTCCTTATTTATAAATATGTTCACACTTCCAAGAGATTACCTCTAATAATAGATGATGAACATTAACAATAATATTATTTTTTATCTAGTCTCCACATCCATTTTTGTTAATAGCATTGATGATAATTTATGAGTCCCACTCAATTGAAATATATTTCCATCCTTTTTTTACTGCAATTTTAATCCCTATAAGAAGTGTCATGGTCTCTACATAGTTGTTAGTTGAAGTTCCATATGATTCTAAATAAGTGAGGAGAATTTTGCCTTCACTATTTCTAAAAACATCACCTATTCTAGCTTTTCCTAAATTTACTTTAGAAGCACCATTAAAATTAATTTTGATCAACTTAATTTTTAGAAATTTCTATTTTACCATAAATCGAAGCAAATCCTTTGTTTTGATTCCATTTTCACATATGACTCTTTCATTTATGTTCAAATTCTTTAACCAAGTTATTAGCACCTCTTTTTATACAATTGAGACTTCCCATTGTGAGCACCATAGTTATAGACATTCTGCAATTGAGACTTCTCAATATGACCACCATAGTTATAGACATTCTACAAGAGAGGCAATAATATGGTTCCAAACTTGGGAATTATTTGAGATTTATTTTTAAAATTTATATTAGTCCTTTCAAGTCATAAATTCCAAAAAATAATGGCATGGCCAATCATCCAAAGAATACACAATGCTTTAGCTTTGAAATAATTAATCTAATATTTCATAAACTCTTACAATGTTGATGGAGCTACCTAATATAATATCATATTTTTTAAATAACCCCAAATGGTGTGAGCAAATAGACAACAAAGAAGTATATGGTCTGATGTTTCTAAATATTTTTTACACAAGGCACATCTAAAGGGTTCATAATATCTTCTTCTTTGTAGACTCTCTTTTGTAACAATCTTACTTTGAAATACTAACTAAAGGAATGTTGAGGCCTTAGGGAGAGCCTCTAATGACCAAACATTCTTCCAAGGAAAATATTTGGGAGAAAGAAATTTTGATTATTTTAAAACTTCACATCCCGACTTGATCAAGTATCCATCATCCTTTGATAAATTCCAAACCAACTCATCTTTTCATGTAAAAATTGATAAATAAAATTCTTGAAGCATCTTTTGAAGTTCATATGCAATTTGTTTGAGTTCCTCTCCTTCAACTAGGTTACTAAAATAAATCCATGATCTAGAGTTGTTGCTCATAATAATATAGTCTTTGACCTTTGGATCTTTACATGCTAGGCATGCTTGAGCCAATGGTTGTCATTTTGAGTCAAAGATAAGAGGATAAGTCTTCAACCAAACATCAAACCAAAAATTTGCATAACTCCCTTCATTAACTAACCATCTAATATTTTTCTTTATAATTGCAAACTCTTTGATATGAAGTCCCATGGTAGAGTTATTTTCCTAAATAATTTCATTCCATTAATAAAATCCATATTTTTGAAGTAATATTTTTACTCAATTCTTTCCTTGATCTCTGAGTAATCTCCACCCAAGCTTTGCATCTAATGCTAGATTCATTAGTTAACAATTTTGCAAGCCTACTCTTCCAATATTCTTTTCTTTGCAAACCCTATCCCACTTACAAAGAAGAAACCTAAATTTTTCCTCACAACCTTTCCATAAAAAGTCTCTTAGAATTTTATCAATTTCTTACGTTATACCTATTATTAGTCTTTAAAGTGAAATCATATAAATAAAGATGGATTGCAATGTAATCTTTATGAGTTGTAGTATTTTTAACATGGTTAAGAACTTACCTTTCTAACTTGCCAAGAAAGCTCTTATTCTATCTAAAAAAGAGATCCAAAGCTTCTTTTTATTTCTTTTATCAAACAAAAAATATCAAATAAACTAATTTAAAAAAATCAATTTTTTTTTGAAAAATAATTTGAAAAAACTTGTATTAAAACAAAGATCATTTACAAGTTGGGATGAGACTTTTCCCAGCCTTAGCCAAAGAGAACACATGTTTACAATAGTAAAAGAAGATTTGCATTGGAGCCAAATCTCTTAAACCATATTTCTACAATGGTTGTTCACATGTTTACAACTATAAAAGAAGATCTACATTGAGCACAAATCTCCTAAAAAATATTTTTGGAATGGTTATCCAAATTAGCTAAGCACTGGATTTGCTCACCAACTTGCCTAATCATCTCATCCTCAATAGCCATGTCACCATGCCACTGAACCCCTACCTCCTTCTCAGTACCCATCTTAGCCATGAAGTTTGCCACTTTATTTAGATCTCTACTCACATAAAATGGAATCACATCATCTAATTCCCTCCATAATTCCTTAATTTGAGTGACAAGAATCCTCAACCTCCATGTTTTCAAAGCAAAGTTCCTCATGCAATCTAGAGCTCCAACCATTATTTGAGAATCTGATTCTAGGATTATCCTCCTATAACCTTGTTTTACTGCCCAAATAGAAGTATATTTGATAGCTAAGGCTTCTGCTTCATTGTTTGTGGCCCTTCCCAAGCCTTGCAGTTCCCAATAGAGCATTGTCCCAACATGATTCTGATAAACCACTCCAATTCCAACTCTACCCGGATTGCCTTTTGCAGCTCCATCAGTATTAATTTTAATCCAACCTTCTGGGGTGGTTTCCAACTAGCTCTGTCCTACCCCTCTTGCACTTCAACTTCCTTCTCTATTTCTCCAATAACAACCCGAGTTTCCTCTTTAGCATAGACTGCCACAGTTTCTATGACTTTGCTCCAAATGACCTGCCAAACTCCATCTAAAGAAGAAAATGTTTCTCTAAAAATTTTGGCATTTCTCTCCAACCACACTTGCCACCAAATGAAGTTTAATCCAAGCTCCCAACCAATACAAAGAGCTTTAGATTTAAATCTACCCCTCTTCCATCTTTCCCAAATATTAATCCGATTCAAATCACCATTAACTCAAATTTTATAAGATAAAAACCATCTCTCCCAGATCTGGCGCGTGAATGGGCACTCAAACATCAAGTGATCAGATTTTTCCTCACTCTTGTAGCATAAAATACATTGATATGGACCAATTATTCCCCTACATATGAGATTATCAAAAGTAAGAATTCCATTATGCATGAACTACCAGGCAAAAAAGTTTACTTTTGGCCAACCCTTGGACTGCCAAATCTTTCTCCAATCCTCAACCTGATATGCATGAGGAGGAGGCTCTAGAAGGATCTTATCATATCCATCCTTCACTATGTAGACACCAAGGCTCCCATAGCCCCAAGCTAATTCATCCTCCTCATATCTACCTATGAGAAATCTTTCTACCAAGATTTTAGTCATGATGGGTGTCAATTATGGAGGGATTGAAATTGGCCACTCATCCAACTTCTTAAACTGCTTAAACTTATAATCCCCCAACTGACTAGTGTTGAAATAACTTTCAATTTGGATCCAACCCCTGGTTTCTATGGTTATTTTTATTGGTTGCAGTTTAGGAAATTCAACAATGATAGGTGGGTATTGATCCCATGAATCTGTCCAAAATTGTGCCTTCTCCCCTCTCCCCACTTTCCAAAATAATCCATATTTCACTACCTGAGATCCTAACTTTAGAGCCTACCACACTAAGGATCCATTACCATCCAAAGGAAAATGACCCACCTCATTTGGGTTTACCTATCCCAAATATTTACTAGTTAAAATTCTATTGAATAAAGAAGTTGGTTGGGAAATCCACCTCCAATAAAGCTTTCCAGCCAAAGCTTTATTATTTAACTTTGATCTCCTCAATCCCAAACCTCCTTTTACCTTGGGTTGGCTTACTTTCTCCCAACCTACTAAGGCCCATTTCCTCTCTCCTTTTACTCCTTCCCATAAAAAAATTCTAGCCATCTTGTCCAACTCTTTCCATATGGTATGTGGGGCAACAAGGATAGAAAATTTATAAATTGGCATGGCCTGAATGACTGACTATAAAAAAGTTAATCTACCCCCATAGCTTAACCATTTGTGAGACCAATGATTAATTCTTTCCTTGATACAATCCAAAATATTCCTCCAGATATCTATTTTTAGTTTTTTAAAATGCAAAGGGACCCCCAAGTATACCATTGGGAGAGAAGTCCTCGTGAATCCCAAGATCTCTAAAATTTTGTCCTAAAGCCTTTGATCAAGATTGAAAAAGACCACTTTGGATTTTTTATCATTGATGACTTGGTTTGTGGCCCTAAGGTAGACATTAAGTGTATCTCTAATCATTCTTGCTTCCCTGAAGTTGGCCACTCCCACCAATCTTGTGTCATCCACAAATTGTAGGTGAGTCAAAACTTCCTCACCCACCTTGATACATGTTAGCAAACCTTGTTGTCTTCTCCTCAAGATGAGTCTACCCAATCCTTCAGCCAATATGAGAAAAATATAGGGGGAGCAAGGATCTCCTTGATGAAGGCCTCGAGTAGCTCCAAATGGTTGCAAGGGAAGACCCTTGATTAACACTAAGTATGTCGGAGTAGAAACACAACTCATGACCCATTCTATCCAATCTTGAGAGAAACCAAAGGTTGCCATCATCTTTGACAAGAAGCTCCACTCCACCCTATCATAAGCCTTTGACATATCCAATTTTATGAACATTCCTCTATTACCAGATTTTTGCATTGAATGGATTGCCTCCTGAGCTAGAACCACACCATCCAAGATCTGCCTACCCTCTACAAAACCCCCTTGCTCTAAGGAGATAATGCTATGTAGAAGAGGTTTTAGCCGCTCAGCCATTACCTTTGTGATTATTTTATATATGACATTGCATAAGGAAATAGGTCTATAATCTAAAATATGTACCCCCTCCTCCCCTTTTGGAATTAAGGCAATGAAAGTATGATTTAATGCTTTAAGCATTCTTTTACTACCTTTGGACTCCTCTATAACAACCATTACATCCTCCTCCAAGTTGTCCCATAAGGCTGAAAAACTCAATTGGAAAGCCATCTGGACCTAGTGTTTTTTCGATGCTCATTCCAAAGACTACATTCTTCAGTTCCTCTCTATCAATGGGTTTAAGTAGGGCCTGATTTTCTTCTTCAGAGATAACAGAGGGTATGACAACAATAACTTCTTTTTGAGCCTCTTCATCTTGCACCATACTTTCCTTAAATAGTTTAAAAAAATAATCCATTGAATGGAAATGCATACCTAGAATTGTATCAAAGGAGTGTCTGTTCTCATATTGAAGAGCTTCCATGTTGTTCATCTATCTCCTAGCACAAGCAACCGATGGAAAAATTTGGTATTTTTATCACCTTCTAATAACCAAGTGGTTCTTGCTCTCTATTTCCAGTAGGTCTCCTCTTGGTTGTCAATGTCCTCAACCGCTTTACGCAATGCATCATCCTCTTCTTTGAGCTGCTCTGTAATTGTTCCTTCCCTAAAGTGTTTTTGAACCTCATCCCATATGGCCACCAATGGAGCTCTTTGGACCTAGAAGTTTGTCTTGTTAGCTCACCTCCATTGTTTCAATTGATCTTTGACATAATGAAGTTGCTTGTGGAATCTAAACATTGTTGTCCCATATGTTGGGCGACCTTCTTCCCACCACTATGGAATTTTCTTTCGAAGTTCCTCTTTTTGTAACCAAAATTTTTCAAATTTAAATGGTTTGTGATGCTGCACTGTCTTGATCCCCCCTTCCAAAAAAATGGGAAAGTGATCTAAAATTGGACCCTCCAAAATTTGAAATTTTATATTCCATTTTACAAATGCCTCCTCTAAAACCAAAAAATGGTCTAACTTCACCTTCCTGCTATGTGGCTCCCTCCTCTTATTAGTCCAAGTATAGTTGGTTCTAGGGCATTTAATATCCACCAAGTGTAATGCCTGGACTTGGGCAATCATAAGTCGATCCCTTGGGTCCAAAATTGGGGTTCCTCCTTCCTGATCTCTAGAGGATAATTTAGCATTAAAATCCCCAGCAATAATCCAGTCTAACTCCTCCCTTGAGAATCTCATGTTATGCACAACTTTCCATTGATGCATCTAACCATCTAGGTTTTGAGCCCCATAAAAATTTGTGATTAAAACATGTTCAACTGTCACATTATTCCTAAAATATGATGTGAGGACACCCCTCCAAGCTATATGTTCTATTACCATCCATTCAAGAGAGTTTCAAAGAGTAACTATCCCCCCTGAGGCCCCTTGGGTAGCCACTTCCATATGACCAACACCCCTCCAAAGTCTATTAACTGTTTTACACATAAGATCCAACGACATTTTTGTCTCCTGGATAAGCAAAAAATATGTTTTACATTTTTCTAAGAGTCTTCGAACATCAGATTGATGGGTTCTACTATTTAAACCCCTAATATTCCATGATTGTATAATCATTGGTTACCTTGAGAGCAGTAAAAATCTATTGGCCTCATCGATCCTCTAGTGATCAATTTGTCTCCTTGAACTGCTATCAATTCCTTATTTGATTTTCTACCCACTCCTTGAGAGCTGCTATTTTTTGATCTCTTTTCCACCTGAGTTATCCCTAGAGTTGGCCTTTCTCTGTTCTTTTTTGCTATACCCATGATGACATCCTTAATTATCGGTTGCTCTTGGTTATGCACTATCAATGCCCCTACACTCTCTGATTGTGGTAACTCATTGCACTCAATTACCTGCTCTAGGATGGGAGGAGATGAAAGAGGGGCTTGAACATGGTTGTTATTATTTTCATTATTCCCATCCACTCCTTCCATGAATTGTTCTTCTTCTTGGTCCATTAGTGTCTTGAAGATCTCATACCTATTGGAGGGCTTGAGTTGGGTTTGCTCTTTGCCATATTTTTTTCTTTTGCCTTCTCATTCTTTTGGGTTGTTCAAAACCATCTCCCTGTGCTTCTTTACCCTGAGAAATATTGGTTGGTTCTTTGTTGATTGTTGACTTACCCTCCTTAGGAAGATTTGACATTCCTAGAGGAGCCTCCATTTTTATGTTCATATTGTTTGGGCAAGATCGGGCCAAATGCCCATATTTATGGTAAAATCTGCATCTGAAGGGCAATGCCTCATAATCCAATTGTTGAATCCAAGATAGTCCTACAAGTTCGAGTTCCACCTCTACCGACAAAGGCTGGCTAAGATCCATTTCCACGCATAATCTAGCATAAACAGTTGTGTTTCCTTCCATTGTGTCTTTGGAAACACCCAAATGTCTTCCAAGGGAATTGTCGATAATTTCCAATACCTGCTCACTCCAAAACTCCATTGGAAGTGCATACAAA
This sequence comes from Wollemia nobilis, assembly GCA_028583015.1. Classification (NCBI taxonomy): domain Eukaryota; kingdom Viridiplantae; phylum Streptophyta; class Pinopsida; order Araucariales; family Araucariaceae; genus Wollemia; species Wollemia nobilis. The sequence goes on along the minus strand of JAQPPZ010013020.1, from coordinate 246,432 downwards.
CGGATCCAAATCGGGACAACAGTGGGTTCAATTAGAGGATCAAATCCCACTCTCTAGGGTTGAACAAATAATCATGTCGGACCATGATTCCTCTTTTATGATTCGAAAGCCCTATTTCTATCGGCAAGTGAAAAAAAACTAACAATAAAATATCCATTTCTAATAAACCACAAAGAATACTCACCAAGAGGCTCCTAGTTTTTTCGGACCCAAGAATACAAAAAATTTAGGGTAGGGCAAATACCCATGAATTTACAGATCAAATCATGATTGGCTCTATATAAAATTGTTTCTTCTACCATCCTTTGCTCAATGACAATCTTTGGCCTTGATTTTGACTATGGCAAGCATCCATTAACTCGTTGAGATGTTGATCTATTTCCAACAACCGTAAAGAGCATTTTTAATGCAGTTTTTTGTGCTTCTTCAGTCTTTGATGGAGATTTATCCTTTAACAAATCTGCAAAAGAACTATGCCTCTCTAAAAGAGGATCCGGAGGTGTCCCCATTGGGCCCTCCTGGGGCAACAATCTTGTCTTCAATTCCACAATAACCAAAAATCTCTTCGGCTACCCAATTGATGCCCTAGTTTTCTCTTCCAGAGCTCCGGTTCCCTACAAAATATTAATATTCTTAAAAAAAATCAATTTAAAACTCTAAAAGATCCAAAGTTTTTCTTGAGTATAATTTTTTTTTTTTCAACTTTTACATAAGGTCAACTAACCATTGTTATAAAATGATTAAGTTTTTTTTTTTAACATGCTTATTTTTTTTTTTTCATAACATGTTCACTTTTATAAAGATTAATTATATGATTTTTTTTATCATAACATTCTCACTTTTATACCTAGATAGTTGAAATGGAGTTTTCTGGAAACGGAGCTCTGGCGATTTTGCGGGAAAATTTCTGAGCAGGCGACAGGCGATGTTCTAGGGTTTCTGGAGTGAAGGAAAATCCAGGGCCTTTGGTGGGTTGACGTAGTGTTACTCTGAAGGATCGTCTGCTGCCCCGGGAGGGCCCAATGGGGTCTCCTCCAGATCCTCTCTCTGGGAGAAAGAGCTCATATGTTGAGATGCTAAAAGAAAATGCTTCGTCTTCCAATGACGAAGCTCAGAGGAATGCTTTTCAAACGCTCTTCAAGAATGCTGGCAAGAGCTCAACTGCACACCGAGTTAATGGATGCCTCCCACAATCCGCCTCCAGACCTAAGATTGTCATCGAACCAAAGATGGTCGAAGACACAATCATCTACCGAGCTAACCATGATCTGATTTGTAAATTCATGGGTATCCGACCTACCCTAAATTTTTGCATACAGGTCGAGACAGGCTGGGAGCCTCACGGTGAGTACTCCTTATGGTTTATAAGCAATGGGTATTTCATTATTAGTTTCTCTTCTTTAGCCGATAGAAACAGAGCATTTGAATCAAAAAAGAGGAACCACGGTTCGGCGGGGTTATTTGTTCAACCCTGGAGAGTGGGTTTCGATCCTCGTATTGAACCCACGGCTGTCCCGGTTTGGATCCGGTTGTACGCTCTCCCGATGGAGTTTTGGGGTGAGCAGGTTCTGGAAATGATTGGTAATTCCCTCGGTAGACATCTGGGCGTCTCCAAGGACACCATAGAGGGTAACACAGTTGTCTTTGCAAGAATTTGCATGGAAATGGATATTAGCCAGCCTCTACCGGCAGAGGTGGAACTTGAGTTGGCGGGACTATCCTGGATCCAACGGTTAGATTATGAGGCCCTGCCCTTCGGATGCGAGTTTGCCATAAGCATGGCCATTTGGCACGGTTTTGTCCAAATATTTTGAACACAAAAGCGGAGGCTCCGCTTGGAATGCCAAATCGCCCCAGAGAGGGTAAGTCTACTCTTGTCAAAGAACCATCCAATACTCCTCAGGGTAATGATGTTCAGAAAGATGGCTTTGAACAGCCCAAAAGAAGGAGAAAGCAAAAGAAAAATGGCAAGGAGCAAGCACAACTCAAGCCAGCCAATAGGTATGAAATTTTTAAGTCACTAGTGGATCAAGAGGACCAAGTCATGGAAGGAGTGGATGGGAATACTGAGGATAATAACATCCACACTCATGCTTCTCCTTCATCTCCTCCTGTCTTAGAACAGGTGATTGAGTCCACTGAGTTATTGCAGCCAGAGAATCCAGGGGCATTGATAATACACTCCCAAGCACAACCGGTAATTAAGGATGTCGGCATGGGAAGTGCGAGAAAAGAACAGAGAAAGGCCAGCCCTAGGGATTACTCGGGTGGAAAAGAGATCCAAAAATAGTAACTCTCAAGGAGCGGGCGAGAAAGTCTAATAAGGATCTACTAGCAGTGCAAGGAGACAAGCTGATCACTTGGAGGATCGGTGAGGACAATTGATTCTTACTGCTCTCAAGGTTTTCAATGATTATTCAATCTTGGAATGTTAGGGGTTTAAACAGTAGAACCCATCAATCTGTTGTTCAAAGACTCTTAGGAAAATGCAAAACAGACTTTTTGCTCATCCAGGAGACAAAAATGTCTTTAGATCTTATGTGTAAAACAGTTAGTAGAATATGGAGGGGCGTTGGTTATATGGATGTGGCTGCTCAAGGTGCCTCAGGGGGGATTGTTACTCTTTGGAACCCTCTGGAATGGACTGCAATAGAACATATAGCTTGGAGGGGTGTTCTCACATCTCATTTTAGGAATAATGTCACAGTTGAACATGTTTTAATTACAAATTTTTATGGGGCTCAAAGCATTGATGGCCAGAGGCTCCAATGGAAAGTTGTACACAACATGAGGTCCTCAAGGGAAGATTTAGACTGGATTATTGTTGGGGATTTTAATGCTAAATTAACTGCTCGAGATCGGGAAGGTGGAACCCCAGTTTTGGATCCGGGGGACCGGCTTCGATTGCCCAAGTCCGGGCCTTTCACCTAGTGGATATCAAAGGCCCTGGAACCTACTTTACTTGGACTAACAAGAGGAGGGAGCCACACAGCGGGAAGGTAAAGCTAGACCATTTTCTGGTCTCAGAGGAGGCATTTGTTAAGTGGAATATTAAATTCCAGATTTTGGAGGGCCCGGTTTCAGATCACTTTCCCATTTTGTTGGAGGGAGGGACTATGACGGGGCGGCACCACAAACCGTTTAAATTTGAGAATTTTTGGTTACAAAAGGAGGATCTTCGAAAGAAAATTCCACGGTGGTGGGAAGAAGGTCGTCTACCTTTTGGGACAGCAATGTTTAAATTCCACAAACGACTTCATTTTGTCAAAGTTAAATTGAAACAGTGGAGGCAAGCTAATAAGTCGGATTTCCGGCTCCAAAGAGCTCCCTTGGTGGCAGGATGGGAAGAGGTGCAAAAACACTTCGGGGAAGGAACAATTACTGAGCGACTTAAAACCGAGGATGATGCCTTGCGCAAAGCGGTTGAGGACATTGATAACCAAGAGGAGACTTACTTGGAAACGAGAGAGCAAGAAACACTTTGTTATTAGAAGGAGATAGAAATACAAAATTTTTCCATCGATCAGCTTGTGCTAGGAGACAGATGAATAACATGGAAGTCCTTCAAGATGAGAATGGACACTCCTTTGATACTCTTCCTGGTATGCATTCCCACTCAATGGATTATTTTTCTAAACTTTTTAAGGAAAGTATGGAGCAAGATGTGGAGGCTCAAAATGAAGTTATTGATGTCATACCCTCTATTATCTCTCAAGAAGAAAATCAGGCCCTTCTTAGACCCATTGATAGAGATGAAGCTGAAGAATGTGGTCTTTGGAATGAGCACAGGCAAATATCCAGGTCCGAGATGGTTTTCCTATTGAGTTTTTTAGGCCTTTTGGGATACCTTGGAGGAGGATGTTTTGGCTGTCACAGAGGAGTCCAGAACTAATAAAAGAATGCTTAAGGCAATAAATCATACCTTCATCACTTTAATTCCAAAAGGGGAGGAGGGGGTTCATATCTATGATTTCAGACCTATTGCCTTATGCAACGTGATTTATAAAATAATCACAAAGATAATGGCTGAACGGCTAAAACCTCTCCTTCATAACATCATTTCCTCGGAGCAAGGGGGTTTTGTAGAGGGTAGACAGATCTTGGATGGGGTGGTCCTCGCCCGGGAGGCAATCCATACAATGCAAAAATCTGGTAATAAAGGAATGTTCATTAAAGCTGGATATGTCCAAGGCTTATGATAGGGTGGAGTGGGGCTTCCTGTCAAAGATGTTGGCAGCCTTTGGTTTCTCTCAGGATTTGGATAGATTGGGTCATGAGTTGTGTTTCTACGCCTTCTTATTCTGTTCTAATCAAGGGGCTTCCCTCGCCACCTTTTGGAGCCACACGTGGTCTTCGTCAAGGGGACCCTTGCTCTCCCTATCTCTTCCTCATCTTGGCTGAAGGATTAGGTAGACTCTTCTTGAGGAGAAGACATCAAGGCCTGATAACAGGTATCAAGGTGGGTGAGGAAGTTTTGACTCACTTACGGTTTGTGGATGATACGGGATTGGTTGGAGTGGCCGATCTCGGGGAAGCTAGAGGAATCAGAGATACTCTTAATGTCTACCTTAGGGCCTCAAACCAAGTCATCAATGATAAAAAATCCAAAGTGGTCTTCTTCAATCTTGACCAAAGGCTACAGGACAGAGTTATAGAGATCTTGGGATTCACTAGGACCTCTCTTCCAGGTAGTTTACTTGGGGGTTCCTTTGCATTTCAAAAAATTAAAAATAGATATCTGGAAGGATCTTTTGGATGGCATCAAAGATAGAATGAACCATTGGTCTCATAAATGGTTAAGCTATGGGGGCCGATTAACTTTCTTACAGTCAGTTATTCAGGCCATGCCAATCTATAAATTCTCTATCCTGGCTGCCCCACATTCTATTTGGAAAAAGCTGGACAAAATGGCTAGAAGATTTTTATGGGAAGGAGCAAAAGGGGAGAAGAAATGGGCCTTGGTTGGTTGGGATAAAGTTACCCAGCCCAAGGAAAAAGGAGGGTTGGGACTGAGAAGCTCCAAGCTTAACAACAAAGCTTTGGCTGGAAAACTGTATTGGAGGTGGATTTCCCAGCCAACATCCTTATTCAGTAGAATCCTAACCAGTAAATACTTGGGTCTTGTTCACCCCAATGAAGTGGGCCGTTTCCCTACGGATGGTAATGGATCCTTAGTGTGGGAGGCTCTCAAGCTTGGATCTCAGGTTATTAAAGACCAATTGTTTTGGAAAGTGGGGAGAGGGGAGAAGGCACGTTTTTGGACTGATTCATGGGACCAGTACCCACCCATCATTGCTGAGTTTCCCGAATTGCAACCAATTAAATCCGCCATAGAAGCCAAGGGTTGGGTCCATATTGAGAGTTATTTCAACACTAGCCAATTGGGGGAGTATAAGTTCAAGAAGTTTAAGCGGTTGGAGGAGTGGCCAATTACAATCCCTCCGGAGCTGGCACCCATCTTGACCAAAATCTTGACAGAAAGGTTTCTCACAGGGAGAGACGAGGAGGATGAACTAGCTTGGGGCTATGGGAACCTTGGGGTATATACAGTGAAGGACGGATACGATAAGATCCTCCCAGAGCCTCCCCCACATTTATTTTCGGTTCAAGATTGGAGGAAGATATGGCATTCCAAGGGCTGGCCGAAAGTGAATTTCTTTGCCTGGCAGTTTATGCACAATGGAATTCTCACCTTTGACAATCTCAGAAATAGAGGAATCATCGGTCCATCTCAGTGTGTTTTATGCCACAAGAATGAGGAAACAGCTGATCATCTGATGTTTGAGTGCCCTTTCACGCGTCGGATTTGGAAGCGTTGGTTCTCTCACTATAAACTCCAGGCTAATGGTGATCGACTCGGACCAATATTTGGGAAAGATGGAAGAGAGGTAGATTTAAATCTAAAGCTCTTCGAATTGGTTGGGAGCTTGGCTTACTTTTCATCCGGTGGCGGGTGTGGTTGGAGAGAAATGCTCGTATTTTTAGAGAAACCTTCTCCTCGCTAGATGGAATTTGGCGAGGTCATCCGGAGCAAAGTCGCGGAAACGGTTGCCATCTATCTTTGAAGAGGAAAATCGAGGTTGGTCCTGGGCCCTTTGGAAGAGGGAGCTGTAGAGCAAGAGAGACAGGACAGAGCTAGCTGGAAACCTCCCCCAGAAGGTTGGATCAAAATCAATACTGATGGAGCTGCAAAAGGCAATCCGGGTAGTGTTGGAATTGGTGTAGTGTGCCGGGATCATGCTGGGTCTGTGCTCTATTGGGAAATGCAAGGTCTAGGAAGAGCCACAAACAATGAAGCAGAAGCCTTTGCTATTAAATCTGCTTCCATTTGGGCTGTTAATCAGGGACACAGGAAGATAATTCTCGAGTCTGATTCTCAAATTCTGGTTGGCGCTCTAGACTGCATGAGGAACTTTGCTTCGAAAGCATGGAGGTTGCGGATTTTGGTCTCTCAAATCAAGGAACTATGGAGGGAATTAGATGATGTGATCCCCGTCTATGTGAGTAGAGATTTAAATAAGGCGGTCGATTTCCTTGCAAAGATGGGTGCTGAGAAAGAGGTAGGGGTGCAGCTGCACAGTGACATGCCTATGGAGGATGCAGTGATTAGGCAGGGTCTTGAACGATCCTTGAGACAATGAGCAAAGTTTATGCTAAGGGTGGTTTTTGTCGCGATATCGCGACCTGTTGCGCCGTCGCGGCCTTTGGAGGGAAGCTGTCGCGATATCGCGACAGGTTGCACCGTCGCGGCCTTTGGAGGGAACCTGTCGCGACATCGCGACATGTCGCTGTCGCGGCCCTTGGAGAGATGTTGTCACGATTTCATGACCTGTTGCGCTGTCGCGGCCTTTGGTGGGAAGCTATCACGATTTCGTGACCTGTTGCGCCGTCGCGGCCTTTGGCTGGAAGCTGCAGCGATTTCGTGACGCTTTTGGAGCAGGGGCGCCAAGGAGGATAATCGTCGCGATATCGTGACACTTTTGGTGAATTGGAGCCAAGGGGAAAAACCGTCGTGATTTCGTGACATTTTTGAAGAATGGGAGCCAAAGGGAAAAATCGTCGCGATTTCGTGACACTTTTGGAGAATTGGCGCCTTGGGGAAAAGACGTCGCGATTTCGTGACACTTTTGGAGAATGAGCGCCAAGGGGAAAAGTCGTCGCGATTTCGTGACACTTTTGGCGACTGGGCGCCAAGGGGAAAAGTTGTCGCGATTTCGTGACAGTTTTGGAGAATTGGCACTAAGGGGAAAAACCGTCGTGATATCGCGACACTTTTGAAGAATGGGCACCAAGGGGATAACTCGTCGCGATATCGCGACACTTTTGAAGATTGGGCGCCAAGGAGAAAACTCGTCGCGATATCGCGACACTTTTGGCGAACAGGCGCCATGGGGAAAACTCGTCGCGATATCGCGACACTTTTGAAGACTGGGCGCCAAGTGGAAAACTCGTCGCGATATCGCGACACTTTTGAGGATTGGGCGTCGAGGGGAAAACTCGTCGCGATATCGCGACACTTTTGGCGAATAGGAGTCATGGGGAAAAATCGTCGCGATATCGCGACACTTTTGAAGACTGGGCGCCAAGTGGAAAACTCGTCGCGATATCGCGACACTTTTGAAGGTTGGGCGCTGAGGAGAAAACTCGTCGCGATTTCGTGACACTTTTGGAGATCAGGCGCCATTTGGAAAACTCGTCGCGATATCGCGGCACCTTTGGTGATGGGGCGCCAAGGGGAAAAGCCGTCGCGATTTCGCGACACTTTTGGTGATCAGGCGCCGCGGGGTCTGGCTGTCGCGATTTCGCGACTTGTTGCTCTGGCGCGGCCAAGGCTGGTTTGATTGTCGCGATATCGCGACATGTCGCGATTTCGCGACATGTCGCGTTTTCGCGCCTTGTTGACTTTTTGCGCTCTGCGGTGGAAAGTGTTGACTTTTTGCGCTCTGCGCTTGTAATCTTGTTTCTTTGTTCTTGGTAGGGATGTGTTTACTCCCTTTTGTAACTGTTCTTTGTTTTAATACAAGTTTTTCAATTTTTTCAAAAAAACATTCTCACTTTTATAAATATTAATTATATGACCTATGATTTCTTGTATCATAAAAATTATGATTTTTTTCTAAACTACAATTCGGGTGAGTTTGTGTGAGGGTTGGGTGTATGGTTGTGTGTTAATCTCTTATGGATAAGTTTAGCTCTTGGTTTTATAAGAGGTCATGGTTGAGATGGAAATGCTCACTCCTAAGCATGAGTTGTGGGGTTTCTCACACTACATAGGAAAAAAATAATAATAATAAAATAAAATAAAATTAATTAATTTAAAATTTTAAAATTATTGAAAAATATTTTTTATTAACGTATCCTCGCCAATAATTTTTTTTTAAGTATTAAAAAAATAATAATAATCGTCAACCATATTTAATATTAAAGTGTCCACAAGGTCAACTTATAGACATTTTTCCAAATTTTATCCAAAATCAACACATCCAAATCATTTAATAAAGTATGATAGATGGACATCCACTTTGACAAGAAGCATCTTTATATCCTCCAAAATGATTTGGAGAGGGTCAATAGCATTGATTATTAAAATTAGGCAAGTGACAATAAAATAATTAAATTAAACGAATAGCATTTATTTAATTTAAAAATAAATAAATGTTTAATTTAAATTTAAGTTTAATTTTTTATTAAAAATTAAATATAATATAAAAATTTAATGTAAATTATTATTATTTATTATATTTATATTTTAAAATAAACAGTTTTAAAATAAAAATGATTCATTTTTAAATAAATTATTATATTATTATTATTTTTTAAATTAATATTTTTAAAATCTATTATATAGAAAAAAATAAGTTTATCATAATCATAAGAAGATATTACAAAAAGTTTGATATATATATATATATATATATATAAATTTAAACATTAATTTTTTCTTTAAATGTTAAGAAATTTAACCAATCTAACTTATTTTTATTGGTTATCCTTCCATGTTTTAAACTTGGGTTTTTGAAAAGAAAACCATAACCATATCAATATTATGTCCTTCAAAATTACAAAAATTAGAATAGTAGTTAAATGATATATATAATTATCAATCTGTTATACTCATTGGAAAAAATTATCAAACCGTTACAATAGCATTATATAATTTAACCGAAATATATATAAAATCTATTTTAATTCTATAAAATTTAATTAAAAAGCATTTATTTATTATATTAGTAAATTAATATTTAATTTTAATATAAATTAATAAATGTAATTTTTATTTATTCGGGAAAGTTGTCGTATATTTTATTTTGGTAGATTTTTACTTCAAGATCTTAGAAAAGCCGACTAGGTTACCCTAGTAGTTAAGATGATGGTTATTTCTTAAGAAAACAAATCTTAAAAAAAACAAAATTAGAACCACCACCTAACTAATAAATATAATTAATAAATTAATTTAAATATATATATATATATATATATATATATATATATATATATATATATATTTTAAAATTATTATTATTTTCTTTATCAACGTCCCAATGAATTATCAAACTTTTACCTAAACTACCTAAATTAAACTCTCAAAAAAAAGAATATTACTATGCCCGGAAATTATGGCCCCGCCACCTCAAGTATTTCGTGTTCTACATGCCAGCTCAGAGGTGCAGGCCAGTGCCCTTCCGCGTAAATACCGCTCAACTTCCCTGTCACGTTCTTCCTAGCGCCCCTTACTGAGATCTGCCGCCGTCGTCTTGCACGCAACTTGCGTGCTACTTGTCCCTTTAAATTCTGCAAGAACTCCATTCGGCATTACTGCAGTACTATTATTATCAAACAGGCAGAGAACTCTGCGATATATCTGTCAACCGAGCGGAACCTGGAAGCGGAAGGTCGTGATATCTGTTAGGTGACAGAAAACTTGAACCGAAAGTCTGCCTGATTTGCCTTAGGAACGATGGTGCCTGTTACAAGGTCTATCGCTGGCTTTGCGATCTGTCAGTTGACGGTGATTTATTTGACGGTCGTTTCGGTCCCGACTGCAGCTCCGTCTGTTCCAGGTGCGTTTTCTCGTCATTTGCTGTGAATTTTAGAAAATTAGAATCTTTAGCCTTAATAATGAGGTGTTTTAGGATCACATTTGTTGCTGTTAAGCTTATCTCATTTTTACTGAGATAATCTTCTAAAAATATATATGTTTCTGTTAGGAAATTTTCATCTCTGTGAATCCTTAAATTTCCAGCAAAAATGACGAAGATCGAATATAACCATATGTTAGATGTTTTTAAGGTAGCTTTATTTCGGCTATGTATGCTTTTTTCTTTGAATTAAATAAGTTTTTATAAAATTATTTGATGTTAAAATCGATTTATTTGGGGCTTTGGGGCTGTCGCCTGTCGAAAATTTTGCAGAGTTTATTTATTATTATTGGCGCTGGTTAGACTCTAGCAAAAATCAACAAATTTCTGGTTAGACTCTAGCAAAAATCAACAAAATTATTATTATTATGATTATTATTATTATTATTATTATTTTACTTTCTGGCGAAAAATAAGAAACGCCTCATTCTCTTGTTCAGAATGAGTTCTAAATAACTTTAATTTTTGAGTCTGCGTCTATCTTCAACAAGAGAAGAGCAGCCAAAATTGTAGGCAGGGTTATGACCACACACCTACAACGTTATTATGGACGCCATGGATGTTTCTGTTCACCCCAAAAGCCATCTAGGGCCTGTAAATGAGTTTGTTTGCACCTTTAAAAATATTTCTCAGGCATCATCAGTCCAGTCGGTATCCCCAGTCATTTTTACGTTATATATCACCAAATTTTCAGCTATATTTTCCTTGGAGTCTTCCCAGTAGGCCTCAACATTCTTCCTCCAACTAGGTCTCTCTTTTGTTTCGATTTCATATCCATGCCCCCACGTCATATCTTTGTGTTATTTTTCTTTCCAAAATCTCTTCCGTAACTCTCACCACCCTGTCAAAATTTGCTAGATTTTGCATTTAGTCTCTAAACTAGCGTGGTGCCTTTTCATTTTGTCCACTTAAGGACCTCGCTAACAGTTATCTACCCACTCTCGTTATCAAATGAACATTAGATCCGAAGATTACGTTCCATGGGCAAATCGATATCTACATGTTCAGGTTTCTTGTATTGGCGGCATCTTTGAGAATATGGAAAATCAACTGCCGAAAGTGGCTGGCAACTGAGTTGTTACTCTTTTCATGGTTCTTCATGATGCTTAAGCTAAATCCTCTAATTGGAGTGTAATGCATATCATTTGTCTTGCCTTAACATGTTTCTTCCTTGTTTGGCTAGGTTTAATTAGAAATTTCATAGTTGTCAAACTCGACTCGGACTCGGCAAGGTACCCTCGGACAGAGAAAAAACACTAGCAAAAAATAAAAAAAATTGTTGAAAATTTTTATTATTCATTCATATTATTTTATTTATTAGTATCTTCTAACTTATTTATATTTGAAATTTTTTATTTTTCATTCATATTATTTTATTTATTAGTATCTTCTAACTTATTTATATTTTTTATTGTATTCACCAAAAGTTTGTAGTACAAAATTGGTTGAGCCGTGACAAAATATAAAATCAAATAGTAGTAGCTATAAACAAATACAATGCAAACAAAATATAAAATCAAATAAAATGCAAGTAGTTACAAACTATACAATCTCTCAATCAAATACAGTCAGTAGCTATAATAGTCAAACTATACAATCTCTCAAGAGTTTGCCCTTTGACTTAGAATAAGCTCTAAGTTTCTGCCTATAAAATATTGTCCAAAATAAAATATAATTCAATTTTTGAAACGTAGAATACGGTTTTAATTTTTTTTTTTTTAAATTAATTTAATTACATCAAGTAAGATAAGGTATAAAATCAAATAAAATGCAAGTAGTTACAAACTATACAATCTCTCAATCAAATACAGTCAGTAGCTATAATAGTCAAACTATACAATCTCTCAAGAGTTTGCCCTTTGACTTAGAATAAGCTCTAAGTTTCTGCCTATAAAATATTGTCCAAAATAAAATATAATTCAATTTTTGAAACGTAGAATACGGTTTTAATTTTTTTTTTTTTAAATTAATTTAATTACATCAAGTAAGATAAGGTTTTGAAAGAGTTATTTTTTTTTATATAAAGCTAATTACAGGCAAAACGGAAAGGGTTATCTTTTCCTTTTTAATTAGTTTAATCACATTGAAGTAAGGCAAGGTTTTGAAAGGGTTATTTTTTTGCTTTTTAGTTTAATCAAAGTAAGGTAAGGTTTTGTAAGGGTAATCATTTTCTTTTTTATTAATATAATCACATCAAAGTAAGGCAAGGTTTTGAAATGGTTATCTTTTTTTTTTTGCCCATTAGTTTAATCAAAACGGATAATCACATCAAAGTAAGACAAGGTTTTAAAAGGGTTATCTTTTCTTTTGCACATTAGTTTAGTCAAAACGGAAAAGGTTATATTCTCTTTTTTAATTAGTTTAATCACATCGAAGTAAGGCAAGGTTTTGAAAGGGTTATCTTTTTCTTTTTATATTAGTTTAATCACATCGAAGTAAGGTAAGTTTTGAAAGGGTTATCTTTTTCTTTTTATATTAGTTTAATCACCTTAAGGCAAGGTTTTGAAAGGGTTATCTTTTCTTTTGAACATTAGTTTAGTCATATCTAGTTATATAATTTATTTTGGTGTTATTGTGGACTACATTATCATATACTCAACCATTCAATAAAAGTTAATAATCATTAATAATAATTCAACTTAAAGTAATAATTTTTTTATTTAAGTTATTTAAATATTATAATTGATTTAAATTATTGAAAATATTTAACATTTTAAATATTAATAAAGTAAAGTTTTTTTTAATTTAAGTGATAGTATGAATAAGAGATTAAATTTATGAATTTTTTTTAATATTTTAATTATTTAGTAGCATTCATCAATTGGCATTAACTCCAAGACCAAGGTTCAAATCTTGCTCAATGATACATAGATAATATCTAAGCTTTATTGTAACACCACTATGTGGTGATGATATAATAAAGATGGGCCCTATTCCAATCTCATGTAACCAATTGAAAAAACTAATTTAGTAGCATTTAAATATAATTAAATAGTAATTTAAATAAATATAATACAAATAAATTGAATTATATTTTAAAATTTTATAATTGTAAAATAATATATAAATAAAATGCGAGTAATTAATTAAATGTACTTAAAATCAATGTAGTTTGGAATGAATTAAAATTATTATGTTATATTATTTTTAAATATTAAACTTGTTTTATTAAATTAAAAATATTTATAAAAAATATAATTAAAAAGATTTTATAACAAATATATGAATTATGATACCCCTGCCTCCTTGGGTCTTACCCGAAAGTGGCATCCATTTTGGGATGTTTTCCAAAAAAAAAAAAAACAAACAAACAAATATATGAATTACTATATTTTATATTTTATATTTTATATTTTATATTTTAAATTGTATAAAAATAGGTTTGTAAAAAATAAATAAGCATTAATTAAGTGTTATATAATTTAAAAGTATATATAATAATTGATTTAAAATAATGGTTTATTTGTTATTAGATATATAATTATATTGTTCATGTAAATAAACATTTGAATTATTTATTTCTTTATGCATTTTTTAATTTTTTATTACTAAAATATATATTAAACTATTGTCTTTTGTTTTGTTTTTTGAAAAGGTTAAAATCTTTTTTAAAAGGGCTAGATTCAAATTTTGGCAAACCTTAAAATTTGAAAAAAACTTGAATTAACTTCTCAAAAAATAACAAAAAACTTAGTACCATCTAAAGAGTAGAGATTCTTAGCTTGATAATACTTTTGCTTGATGTTGAACGGACGAATTTGAATAGGCTTGATAGTCATGCAATTACTAACGATGTTGTCCCAAAAGGGGCCAAAAAGTGTTGCAAGAAGCAACAATAAACCTGACCAATAACTATTCATTCTCCACTATCCCATGGGTACTACCCAAAAGACTCAACATTTTAATCCTAGGGGGCCATGGAAACTTTTTCGTGTTGCATTGACTGAGTCAAACTGCCCCTACTAGGGTCTAATGGCTTTAGTGGGATTCATAAAGAAACCAATCCAAGAGCTAATCATCCTTCTCAAGGACTTTAGACCTGTCCTTATTGTTGCATAAGTCTTTGTTGGCCAAAAAAAGAACCATTTGGTTCACCTCCAACCATTCAAAAGTATCCATATTTTGCTTAGAATTTAGCATGGAACCAATCAGACTTTCACTACCATGTTTAGTCAAAAAGTCATCCGTAGCATTATTTTGTCTATCAACATGGACTAGAATGACATCCTTGAACTGCTAGTAGATGAAATTAATTTGGCTTACAATGTTTCTTATCCTCCAAGCCTTTGGTCTAAAATTTCTCATAGCATCCTAAAGCCCCACCATTATTTGGGAGTCAAAATCAACGATGATCTTTCTAACCTCATTCTCCCAAGTAATAAGAGAACCTTGTCTAATAGCCAACCCTTCAGGTTCATTATTAACAGTCATTCTAAGATCCCCCAAATCCTAATAAAGGATTTTTCTCTTGAAGTCTCTTCTAATAAAACCAATATCTGCATCCCCCAAGTTATCCTTAGATGCACCATCAGTTTTGATATTTTTCCACCTTGGGTGAGGAGGCTCCCATGATCCCAACTTCTTTGACTTGGGAGCCAACTTATTCTCTTGGGTTTTCTGGTCCTCAAGGTGAGCTCTAACATTTTTACAAATTTTGGTAACAATTTTGTGTCAAACCAAGTTCATTGGACTGAACTCCTCTCTAAACATTTTTGAATTGCTTTCCAACTAAATGTGCCACTAAATGAAGTTTGAACCTAGGGACCAACCTAGCTAAATGGAGATATTCTTGAAATTTCTTCATTTTCATATCTCCTAGATATTATCAAAAGTAACCTGAAAGTTCAGGTGGGCCTTAAAGAGGTCTATCCACCTTTTCCATAACTCTATGGTGAATTCACATTGGAAAAGCATATGGTCAATCATCTCCTCTAGAGAATTGCACATGAAGCACTTGAAGGGGCCATAAAATCCTCTCTTCATAAGGTTATCATAGGTGAGATAGCTCCTATGCATCACTTTCCAAGCAAAGAAATTTATTTTAGGCCAACCCTTAGCCACCCAAAATCTATCCCAAGGGGTGTCCAATAGGATCAGTGAAGGGGGGAGCAAAGCATTATAACTATCATGGACAATGAACACACCTAGATTTCCAAGGCCCTAGCGATCCTATCCTCTTCCCCTTTCCCCATAAGGTACCTCTGCTTGAGGATCTTATCAATAAGAAGATTTTGATGAGGAGGGATAGGAACAAGTCATTCTTTCATTTTTTTCAACTAAAAGAAAGAGAAATCTCCAATCTATCTGTAATGAATGTAGGAAGTCATCTTAATCCATCCTTTGTATTCAAGGTTATGTTGCTTGCAAGGGATGCAACTTAAGGAACTCATATATTAAGGGGGGTGTTGGTCCTAAGAATTAGTCCAAAAATTAGCTTTGTCTCCTTTACCCACTTTCCACAAAATTTCAAGTTAAAAAAATTGTTCGTAAGCTTTCAAGACCTTCCAAATAGAGAAGCCTAGGCCACTTAGAGGTGTGTGACCAATTTCTTGATGGGGGATAAAACCCAAATACTTACTAGTGACGACTTTGTTGAATAAAGCCTCTTGGTTGGGAGATCCATCTCCAATAAAGCTTCTTGGCAAGAGCTTGATTGTTTAAAGCCACTTTACAAAAACTAAGACCTCTCAAGCTTTAGGCTAACATAATTTATCGCAAGTAATAAGAGCCCACCTCTTACACATCCTTGGCTCATCCCAATTTTTTTTTGCATATATGAATTCAACTCTTTGAGGACTCCCATGGGGCCGTTAAGATGGAGAATTTATAAATAGGCTTGGATCACTGATTGGATGAGAGTCATCCTTCCTCCAAAAGTAATCCAATGATGAGTCCAATGATTAACTTTAGTAATAATTCTATCCATTAAATCTTTCCAATCAACTACCCTTAGTCTCTTGAAATAAAGGGGAATCCCTAGGTAATCAAATGGAAAAGCACCCTGGGCAAAGTTGAAAATGGTAAGAATATGTTCCAGGATTATTTTTTCCATATCCAAGAAAACAACCTTGGATTTGGTCGCATTCACCTATTGGCTAGTAGCATCCAAGTAGGTTTTTAAGATGGCTTTGAGCATTCTAGCCTCCCGAATGCTAGCTTCCCCAAGGAAACATGTATCCTCAACAAATTGTAGGTGAGTTAGTGTCACCTCACCTAGTTACACACCTACCAAAAGTCCTTGTTGCTTATTTTTTGAAGGAATATACCCAATACTTGTACCAAAATAATAAAAATAAATGAGGAAAGAAGGTCTCCTTGATAAATACCCTAGGAAGCATAAAAATGGACCAAGAGAGAGTTGTTGATGAGAACAAAGAAGGAAATCGTCAAGACACAACTCATGATCCACTCTCTCCACTCCTAAAAAAAGCCAAATTTCTTAAGCATTTAATCCAGAAACTACCAGGGGACTCTATCATAAGCCTTAGACATGTCTAGTTTAATAAACATGCCTCTTCGACTAGATTGTTGCATTTAGTGGATAACCTCATGAGCTAGAATAACCCCATCCAAAATTTGGTGCTCCTCCACAAATCCTCCTTATCCTTGAGAGATTATGTTGTCCATAATCTTCTTGAACCTTTCAGCCATCAACTTAGTGATGATCTTGTAGGTCACATTGCAAAGAGCAATCGAGCGAATATCTCCAAGGCTAGAGGTCTTTCCCACTTTAGGAATCAAAGTGATAAAAGTATGTTTCAAAGCTCGAAGCATAGTTCTATTTGAACATGATTCTTCAATAGCCTTGGTTGAATCCTCACCTATGACATCCTAGAAAGACTTAAAGAATTCTATTGGAAAACAATCGAGCCCTAGAGATTCCCTAGATTTCATGTTGAAAACTATGCTTCTCACCTCATCTTTATCCATTGGACTAAAAAGGGCTTGGTTTTCTTCGGTTGAAATAATCTGAAGGATACAATTAAGTATCTCTTGTTGTGCTACAAGATTAGGGATACCAAGGGCAATAAAAATATTTTCAAATAAAATGTTTATTGCTTGTTGCATACCTGGTATGGTGTCCATCACCTGACCATTGGAGTCTTGAAGGTAAGGTAAAGAATTCCATTGTCTACTTTTCAAGGTGGAGTGATGAAAGAAACTCATGTTTTGATCCCTCTCGAACAACCAAGCAATTCTCGCTCTTTGTTTCCAATAGATTTCCTCTTGATTGTTAATAGACTAATTATTTTTAATCGATTCATCTTCATATTTTAGGTCCTCGATGATTTTTTTAGTCCTAAAGAGGGTGGCTAGCTCATCCATCTTTGCCAACAAAGGAACTTTTTGGGACTGAAAATCATATTTACTACATATTTTCCAAAATTTGAGGTGATATTTGACTTGATGGATTTGTTTGGAAAAAACATACATAGCTCCCCCATGGGAAGGGTGACCCTCCTCCCACGAGAAGGGGATTTTTTCCTTAAAATCCTTCTTTTCTAGCTAAAAATTCTTGAAGTGAAAAGGTCTAGGGAGGGGATTGTAGCCCAAATTCCATTCCAGAAGAATAAAAAAATGATCAAAGTTAGTGCAATTAAGAATCACATTCTAATAGACCCATGGAGAAAGGCCTCTTCAAAAACCAAAAATTTGTCAAGTGTGTCCTTCCTACTTATTGGTCCTACTTGTTTGTTTGTCCACGTATAAAGAGCTCCCACATGCTGGACATCAATTAAATTGAGTTAGTTGATTTTGGACATCATAAATCTATCCCCTTGGTCCAAAGAAGGATTTCCCCCTTCCTTATCCCTAAGAGCAAGTTTAGCTTTGAAATCCCCTACCACCAACCAATTCACTTTCTCTTTTTCAATTTTACTAGCTTGTAAAACTAACCATTGGTCACATAACACCTTCAAATCCAAAATACTAAGCACAACTTGGAATTTAGGGATTGGCTTCATATTTTGGCAAATATGGTTGGAACGGAACAATAGAATTTTTAAAGAGGAATTCGGTTCAAAAGAGAGGACCTAGGGGATTATGTTAAGGAAGTTATTAGAAACAGTGCAAACCAAAGTACAGGAAGAATCTCCAATGATAGAGGTAAAAGACATTTGGGCACAACTATGGAATCTAATGCAACATGAAAGCTATTAGGAATAGAAAAAAGAACAAAGAGAGCTTCAGTAATCTTTGTTGGAAGAGGACATATATAGTTAAGAAGGAGGTAAAGTTTAAAGAATAGGGGATTCAGAGATCCTAGGCAGATAAAAGAAAATAGAAAAACTGCATTTTGAGCCTTGTCAAGAAAGGTAGGATATCAAAATGGATTTGTATAAGCTGATTAGTTTTTTTGAATAAATTTTTTATCTTTCACTAATTTCTCCATAAAATTTGTGGTACCATAGAATTTGGAAACCAATAGATCACTGAAGATCTTGCTCTTGAATAAAGAAGTGAGGATACTCCATCCAAGAATGTGATCTAAATCCATCTAGAGAAGAGGATTCCATAAGGTCACCACTTCCCCTAAAGACCTTTGGGATCCAACTGTCATGTGCTTAGCCTATCTCCAAATATTCTTAACAATATTATCCATCCTCTGAATAGAAGCTTTAGTCTCTTGAAGGATAATACAATTAGATTGATGGTTTTTAATTAAGATCTGAACAACAATTTGATGAGGTTTACTATTTATACCTCTTATATTCCAAGATTATAATAAGTATTAATTTGCTTGACCTTTCTCTAGTTAACTACTTGGTCTCCCTTAATAGCCAACTTCTCTTGATTTGATTTGTCTTCCTACACTCTTGTCTTGAGAGTTTTTTAACCTTTTCTTTGCTTTTGGATTCCAAGATCAGGTTTCCCTTTATCCTTATCTCTATTTTTCATTGAAACATCATTATCCACCATAACTATTGCAAGGTTTTGGTTCTCTGGAACTATCAATGCTAAGTGGTCAGTCTCCAAATCCGGTTGTAAAGAAGCGTGTTGGGTAGTTTCCTCAAGCCTTACAAGGGGAAGGTTATCCTTTTGAGATTCATCCATTATGGTGGTCTCCTCCTCCATATCTAGTAGAGAGTTAAGAATTTCAAACTTGTTGAGATTTATCTCTATTAACTAGTTGGATCATGTTGGATTGCTATGTTTTTTCTTCCTTCTCTTAGGAGCTTCGAAACCCTCTTTAGGGGATTAACATTCGAGGTTGTGGGTTGTTCCTCTATTTTCTTCTCAGAAAACTTGTTATTAATGGTGTTTTCCTTTGGATATATGGGGTATTTTAATATGCCCTCCTAGTAGATGCGGTTCAGATGACCATGATTGTGGTAGATCCTACACCAAAATAGTATTACCTCATAGTCCACCTGTTGGATCCATGTTAATTTTTATTTCAGCTAGGAGACGATGGTTGAGATCCATCTCCACATAGATCCGAGCATAAACAATAGAGTCTCCCCTCATTGTGTCCCTGGCAGCTCCTAAGTAGCACCCTAAGAAGTTACCCAATTTCTCAAAAATCGATTTACACCAGTATTCCATGGGTAGGATGTAAATTCAAACCCAAACAACCACCGTAGATGGCTCCATCTGAGGGTCAAATCCTAGCTTCCAAGGTTGCATAAAAAGGCTCACAACACCATATGTTCTCCTCCCTGATTCAAAGACTTTGTCTCTATTTGTTTGTGAAGAAAAACTCGCTATATAATAACCATTGCTAATGAGAGAGATTGAGGTGTCCCCAAGGGGCTCCCAATTTTTTTGGATCTAAGAGGATATAAATCCAAAAGATGATTTTATGCCAATGAACTTACATATTAGGTCATGATTGCTTGCATAGAAAATGGTTTTCGCCACCAAGGACTAATCTATCACCAATTTAGGATAGAGGGCAACCTAGGGTAAGCAACCATTAACCCTTGTTTGGAAATATTGCTTCTCTAGCTTCTTGACTATCACAAAGAAGATTGAATGAAGGGCTAAGTCTCTTAATGATACGTCCTCCATGTCCTAGTTCCCTTTAATGAAGGGATAAATCTCTAACTTCTTGACTATGGTAGAGAAGATTGAATGAAGGGCTAAGTCTCTTAATGAGACATCCTCCATGTCCTAGTTCCCTTTAACAATTTTTGCAAACATTCGCTTGGGGGAGGGAGGCCAATGAGGGGACCCAAAAGGGCCCACATTGACAACCATAGACCACTCCACAACCTACACACAACACCTTGCCTAAAGGGGATACCTCCATAGTCAAAAAACCCTAGGCATCGAGGCAAAACCAGCATTGCTTTTCAAGTTACTCACTAGCATGCAAATCACCCTCCATTGCACCACTAGCATAAATTTCTATCTTTTGTTTTTTTTTGAAAAATTTGAAAAAACTTGTATTAAAACAAAGATCAATTACAAATTGGGAAGGGAATTTTCCCATCCGAAATCATAGAGAACACAAGCTTACAATAGAAAGGAAGATTTGCAATGGGGCCAAATCTCCTAAACCATTAACTAGCTAACAGGGGGATCAGATTGGTCTATAGATGCAACTTGTTGCGAAATCGCGACACTCTTACCCTCTTCTCCTTTGGTCGCGAAAATGCAACATGTCGCGATATCGCGACACTTTTCTCCTTTGGGCGCGAAAATGCAACATGTCGCGATATCGCGACACTTTTTCCTCTTCTGTCCGTGACATTGCAACATGTCGCGATATCGCGACACTTTTTCCTCCTTTGGCCGCGACGAAGCAACATGTCGCGATATCGCGACACTTTTTCTCCTTGGGCAGCGACGTTGCAACATGTCGCGAAATCGCGACACCTTTTCCTCCTTTTGCCGCGACGAAGCAACATGTCGCGATATCGCGACACTTTTTCTCTCTTGGCCATGGAGAAGCAACATGTCGCGATATCGCGACACTTTTTCTTTCTCGGCCGCGACGAAGCAACATGTCGCGATATCGCGACACTTTTTCTTTCTCGCCGCGACGAAGCAACATGTCGCGATATCGCGACACTTTTTCTCTTTCGATCGCGACGAAGCAACATGTCGCGATATCGCGACACTTTTTCTTTCTCGGCCGCGATGAAGCAACATGTCGCGATATCGCGACACTTTCTCTCCTTTGGCCGCGACCAAGCAACATGTCGCGATATCGCGACATCTTTCTCTCCTTGACCGCGACGAAGCAACATGTCGCGATATCGCGACATCTTTCCTCCCTTGGCCATGACCAAGCAACATGTCGCGATATCGCGACACCCTTCCTCCCTTGGCCGCGACCAAGCAACATGTCGCGATATCGCGACACCTTTCCTCCCTTGGCCGCGACCAAGCAACATGTCGCGATATCGCGACACCTTTCCTCCCATGGCCGCGACCAAGCAACATGTCGCGATATCGCGACACCTTTCCTCCAGTGACCGCGACCAAACAACATGTCGCGATATCGCGACAACTATCCTCCCTTGGCCGCGACGAAACAAAATGTCGCGATATCGCGACAACTTTCCTCCCTTGGCCGCGACGCAGCAGCATGTCGCGAAATCGCGACACCATTCCACCCTTTGCTTTTTCCTTGATCATTAGCTCAGGGACCTTTCAAGACCCTGCCTAATCGCCTTGTCCTCGCAGCCATGTCACTATGCAACTGAACCCCAACCTCCTTCTCAGCACCAATCTTAGCCAGGAAGTCGATCGCTTTGTTTAAATCTCTACTCACGTAGACTGGAACCACATCATCTAATTGCCTCCATAGTTCCTTAATTTGATTGACAAGAATCCTCAACCTCCAAGCTTTCAAGGCAAAGTTCCTCATGCAATCTAGAGCTCCAACCATTATTTGAGAATCCGATTCGAGTATTATCCTCCTATGGCCCCGTTTAACCGCCCAAATAGAAGCAGATTTGATAGCTATGGCTTCTGCTTCATTGTTTGTAGCTCTTCCCAAGCCTTGCAGTTCCCAATAGAGCACTGCTCCAACATGATTACGACAAACCACTCCAATTCCAGCTCTACCCGGGTTGCCTTTTGCAGCTCCATCAGTATTAATTTTAATCCAACCTGTTGGGGGTGGTTTCCAACTAGCCCTGATCTGTCCCTCTTGCACTTCAAGTCCTTCTTCCATTGCCCCAATAACAACCTAAGTTTCCTCTTTAGCATAGACGGCCACAGTTTTAGTGACTTTGCTCCAAATGACCTGCCAAACTCCATCTAACGAAGAAAAAGTTTCTCTAAAGATTCTAGCATTTCTCTCCAACCACACTTGCCACCAAATGAAGTTTAATCCAAGCTCCCAACCAAGACGAAGAGCTTTAGATTTAAATCTACCCCTCTTCCATCTTTCCCAGATATTAATCCGGTTCAAGTCACCATTAACTTGAATTTTAAAACATGAAAACCATCTCTTCCATATTTGGCGCGTGAAAGAGCACTCAAACATCAAGTGGTCAGCTGTTTCCTCGCTCTTGTAGCATAAGACACATTGGGAAGGGCCGATGATTCCTTTACATCTGAGATTATCAAAAGTGAGAATTCCATTGTGCATGAACCGCCGTGCAAAAAAGTTAACTTTCAGCCACCCTTTGGAATGCCAAATCTTTCTCCAATCCTCAACCCGAAAAGTATGCGGGGGAGGCTCGGAAGGATCTTGTCATATCCGTCCTTCACCGTGTAGACACCAAGGCTCCCATAGCCCCAAGCTAATTCATCCTCCTCGTCTCTACCTATGAGGAATCTTTCTGTCAAGATTTTAGTCATGATGGGTGCCAAATCCGGAGGGATTGAAATTGGCCACTCATCCAACTTCTTAAACTGCTTAAGCTTGTAATCCCCAGATGACTAGTGGTGAAATAACTTTCAATTTGAACCCATCCCTTGGTTTCAATGGCTGCTTTTAAAGGTTGCAATTCAGGAAATTCAACAATGATAGGTGGGTATTGATCCCAAGAATCTGACCAAAAACGTGCCTTCTCCCCTCTCCCCACTTTCCAAAATAATCGATCTTTTACAACCTGAGATCCTAACTTGAGAGCCTGCCACACTAAGGATCCAGTACCTTCCAAAGGGAAACGACCCACCTCATTTGGGTTAACATGTCCCAAATATTTACTGGTTAGGATTCTATTGAATAAGGAAGTTGGCTAGGAAATCCACCTCCAATAAAGCTTTCCAGCCAAAGCTTTATTATTTATCTTAGATCTTCTCAGACCCAAACCTCCTTTTACCTTGGGCTGGGTCACTTTGTCCCAACCAACTAAGGCCCATTTCCTCTCGCCTTTTGCTCCTTCCCATAAAAATTTTCTGGCCATCTTGTCCAACTCTTTCCATATAGTATGTGGGGCAACCAGGATAGAGAATTTATAAATTGGCATGGCCTGAATGACTGACTGTAGAAAAGTTAATCTACCCCCATAGCTTAACCATTTGTGAGACCAATGATTGATTCTATCCTTGATACAATCCAAAAGATTCCTCCAGATCTCTATTTTTAGTTTTTTGAAGTGCAAAGGGACCCCCAAGTAAACCACTCGGGAGAGAAGTCCTTGTGAATCCCAAGATCTCTAAAATTCTGTCCTGAAGCCTCTGATCAAGATTGAAAAAGACCACTTTGGATTTTTTATCATTGATGACTTGGTTTGTAGCCCTAAGGTAGACACTAAGAGTATCTCTCGATCATTCTTGCTTCCCCGAAGCCGGCAACTCCCACCAATCCAAGTATCATCCACAAGCTGTAGGTGAGTCAAAACTTCCTCACCCACCTTGATACCTGTTAGCAAACCTTGTTGTCTTCTCCTCAAGAAAAGTCTACCTAGTCCTTCAGCCAATATGAGAAACAAATAGGGAGAGCAGGGATCCCCTTGACGAAGGCCACGGGTGGCTCCAAATGGTTGCGAGGGGAGACCCTTGATTAACACTGAGTATGTCGGAGTAGAGACACAACTCATGACCCATTCTATCCAATCCCGAGAGAAACCAAAGGCTGCCATCATCTTTGCCAAGAAGCTCCACTCCACCCTATCATAGGCCTTTGACATATCTAATTTTATGAACATTCCTTTATTACCATAAGTTTGCATTGAATGGATTGCCTCCCGAGCTAGAACCACCCCATCCAGGATCCGCCTACCCTCAACAAAACCCCCTTGCTCAGAGGAGATAATGTTATGTAAAAGAGGTTTTAGCCGCTCAACCATTACCTTTGTGATTATTTTATATATCACATTGCATAAGGCAATAGGTCTATAATCTGAAATATGAACCCCCTTCTCCCCTTTTGGAATTAAGGTGATGAAAGTATGATTTAATGCTTTAAGCATTCTTTTATTACCTCTGGACTCCTCTATAACAGCCATTACATCCTCCTCCAAGTTATCCCAAAAGGCCTGAAAAAACTCAATTGGAAAGCCATCTGGACCTGGAGTTTTTTCGGTGCTCATTCCAAAGACCACATCCTTCAGTTCCTCTCTTTCAATGGGTTTGAGAAGGGACTGATTTTCTTCTTCAGAGATAACAGAAGGTATGACATCAAGAACGTCGTTTTGAGCCTCTTCATCTTGCACCATACTTTCCTTAAAAAGTTCAGAAAAATAATCCATTGCATGGGAATGCATACCTGGAAGAGTATCAAAGGAGTGTCCATTCTCATCTTGAAGGGCTTCCATGTTATTCATCCGTCTCCTAGCACATGCAATCCGATGGAAAAATTTGGTATTTCTATCACCTTCTAATAACCAAGTGGTTCTTGCTCTCTGTTTCCATAAGGTCTCCTCTTGGTTGTCAATGTCCTCAACCGCTTTACGCAAGGCATCATCCTCGGCTTTGAGCTGCTCAGTAATTGTTCCTTCCCTAAATTGTCTTTGAACCTCATCCCATCCGGCCACCAAAGGAGCTTTTTGGACCTCGGAAGTCTGTTTTGTTAGCTCGCCTCCAAAGTTTCAGTTGAGCTTTGACATGATGAAGTTGTTTGTGGAATCTAAACATTGTTGTCCCATAGGCTGGGCGGCCTTCTTCCCACCACTGAGGAATTTTCTTTCGAAGTTCCTCTTTTTGTAACCAAAAATTCTCAAATTTAAATGGTTTGTGATGCTGCCCTGTCTTAGTCCCTCCTTCCAACAAAATGGGAAAGTGATCTAAAATAGGACCCTCCAAAATCTGAAATTTTGTATTCCATTTTACAAATGCCTCCTCTGAAACCAAAAAATGGTCTAACTTTACCTTCCTGCTATGTGGCTCCCTCCTCTTATTAGTCCAAGTATAGTTGGTACCAGGGCCTTTGATATCCACTAAGTGTAAAGCCTGGACTTGAGCAATCATAAGTCGATCCCCTAGGTCCAAAATTGGGGTTCCCCCTTCCCCGATCTCTAGAGGATAATTTAGCATTAAAGTCCCCAACAATAATCCAGTCTAAATCTTCCCTTGAGATTCTCATGTTATGCACAACTTTCCATTGGAGCCGCTGACCATCAAGGTTTTGAGCCCCATAAAAATTTGTGATTAAAACATGTTCAGCCGTGACATTATTCCTAAAATGTGATGTGAGAACACCCCTCCAGGCTAGATGTTCTATTGCAGTCCAATCAAGAGAGTTCCAAAGAGTAACAATCCCCCCTGAGGCCCCTTGGGCAGCCACATCCATATGACCAGCACCCCTCCAAATTCTGTTAACTGTTTTACACATAAGATCTAACGACATTTTTGTCTCCTGAATAAGCAAAAAATCTGTTTTACATTTTTCTAAGAGTCTTCGAACAACAGATTGATGGGTTCTACTGTTTAAACCCCTAACATTCCATGATTGTATAATCATTAGTTACCTTGAGAGCAATAAGAATCTATTGGCCTCACCGATCCTCCAGTGATCAGTTTGTCTCCTTGAGCCGCTAGCAATTCCTTATTTGATTTTCTACCCACTCCTTGAGAGTTGCCATTCTTTGATCTCTTTTCCACCTGAGTTATCCCTAAATTTGGCCTTTCTCTATTCTTTTCTGCTATTCCCATGCCGACATCCTTGATCATTGGCTGCTCTTGGTTATGAACTATTAATGCCCCAACACTCTCTAACCGCGGTAACCCACCGTGGTCAATTACCTGCTCTATGATGGGGGAGAAGAAAGAGGAGCTTGAACATGAATGTTATTATTTTCACTATTACCATCCACGCCTTCCATGAATTGTTCCTCTTGGTCCACTAGTGTCTTAAATATCTCATACCTATTGGCGGGCTTGAGGTGGGTTTGCTCTTTGCCATCTTTTTTCTTTTGCCTTCTCCTTCTTTTGGGTTGTTCAAAACCATCTCTCTGAGCTTCATTGCCCTGGGAGGTATTGGCTTGTTCTTTGTTTATTGTTGCCTTACCCTCCTTAGGAAGATTTGACATTCCTAGAGGAGCCTCCATTTTTGTGGTCATATTATTTGGGCAAAATCGGGCCAAATGCCCGTGTTTGTGGCAAACTCTGCATCTAAAGGGCAGAGCCTCATAATCCAGCTGTTGAATCCATGATAGTCCCGCAAGTTCAAGTTCCACATCTACCGGGAGAGGCTAGCTAAGATCCATTTCCACACATATTCTTGCGTAAACAACTCGTGTTCCCTTCTATTGTGTCTTTGGAGACACCCAAATGTCTTCCAAGGGAATTACCGATCATCTCCAAAACCTGCTCACTCCAAAACTCCATTGGAAGTGCATACAAATGGATCCAGACCGGGACAACAATGGGTTCAATTCGAGGATCGAATCCCACTCTCCAGGGTTGAACAAATAATCCTGCCGGACCATAATTCCTCTTCTCTGATTCGAAAGCCCTGTTTCTATCGGCCAGAGAAGAAAAACTAACAATAAAATACCCATTGCTAATAAACCACAAAGAGTACTCACCATGAGGCTCCCAGTTTTGTCGGACCCAGGAGTGCAAAAAATTCAGGGTAGGGCGAATACCCATGAATTTGCAGATCAAATCGTGATTGGCTCTGTATAAGACTGTTTCTTCGACCATCCTTGGCTCAATGACAATCTTGGGCCGTGAATCGGACTGTGGCAGGCATCCATTGACTCGATGCGCTGTTGATCTGTTTCCCGCAGCCGTAAAGAGCATTTTAAAGGCAGATCTTTGAGCTTCGTCCGTCTTGGATGGAGATTTATCTTTTAGCATATCTGCATAAGAGCTATTCCTCCCTAGGAGAGGATCCGGAGAAGTCCCCATTGGACCCTCCTGGGGCAACAATCTTGCCTTCAGATCCACAGTAACTAGAAATCTCTTCGGAAACCCAACCGATGCCCTAGATTTTCCTTAGCTCCAGAAACCCTAGTTCATCGCTTCCCGCCCGAGTTCAATTTCTATCTTTTGTTAAATATAAGGTTTTATCAAGATTAAATATACATTTCTAAGAAGTTATTTTCAATTTTAACTTATGTACTATTTAAGTTTAATAATAAAAAAATATAAATTTTAACTATATAAAATTAATAAATTATATTTGTATTACATTTTAATTCTATTATTATACTATTTCAACAAATCTTATTATTTAATTTTCTTATCAAACAAATATTTATTATAAAAATTTGGATCTGAATTTTAAATGATATTAATATAAAATTGTAATTGTTTTAAATAATACCTCTGAATCCTTTTAATCATACCAGATAAATGACTACAATATCAATCCCGAATAGTGCGAATATCCAGAATAACCGGTGATCCCCTATCCCTGTCTTAGCTACACTCACTGGCCGCGGTGGGATTCTTTTCGATCCGTCTAGTTAAGAGGCTAACGAGTTAACTAACATCGGACGGCCCCTTAAAGTGAGGATGTATAGCTTAAAAATAGGTCTAAAATTATTATAAGCGAGTCGAGCGGGATATTTCAGCGCCCGACCTTATAATATAATATAATATAAGGGGCAGCTGCCTTTTGCCCTTCAGCACTAGCACCTTATAATATAATATAAAGGGCAGCTGCCTTTTGCCCCTTCAGCACTAGCTCGATCTGGATGCAGTGGCCCCGTCATTAGTATCGACTTTTGAATCGAACATTGCCAGCAGCTGAGTAGGATAAGGACTCCTTCCAGTAAATCGCGTTGGAGGGGGGAGGGAGGGATGGAGAAAGAATTACCTTTATCGGAAAGGGAACCATGAGAATCCAGTTTACCGACGAAAGAAGAACCATTCCATAGGGTTATTTTTTTGAAACTTTATGTCAACAACAATCAACAATTAGTGGAATAGTCTCATAAGGTAAGTGTTAGTGTGGATGGTCACTTGCTGAGAAGAGACCTGGTTCAAATTTGTGGTGTCAGATTGTAAAGGTAGTAGTCTGTTCTGAATCTTTTGAGTGCGTGTCAGACTAACGATGACAGTATATCCAAGTGACCGGCGGTCCCCATCTCACGCCAAGTCAACAAAAACGAGATAGATAGGTTTGATGGTTGCAGTCCCCATCTTGCCAGTCAACAAAAACGAGATGAATAGGTTTGATGGTTGCAATCCCTATGGTTTAAATTGCCGTAATAAAAAACAAAGGAATAACCGACACCAACGACTAAGCGCCCGCTTGAGGACTGCATTTATTATGCACAAAAGCCATCGGCAAATATTACAGTCAAAATATAGGCATAGTCATCTCCAAGCGGAAACCCGACACCAACGACGTTCGGCGCCCATTTGAGAGTAAGTTCGTTCGTTGCTGTCTCGCTTCTCTCCATGTTTAAAATGATGACCCTCAAATGCTAGCACTTCCCTCGTTTGTGTCATGTAAGCCATCGGCAAATATTAGCCTAAAAATATAGGCATGGTCATCTTCAAGCGGAAACCCGACACCAACGACGTTCGGCGCCCATTTGAGAGTAAGTTCGTTCGTTGCTGTCTCGCTTCTCTCCACTGTTTAAAATGATGACCCTCAAATGCTAGCACTTCCCTCGTTTGTGTCATGTTATGTTCGTTTATCTCAACACCTGTTCTGCCAAATCCACACTTGTCCGAAAGTTGAGCAAGTTTCCCACAAATCAATTTTTTTGTTACACAGACTTGTAGAAACACTTTTCTGGACCCCGAGAGGACTCGGGGCGGCTTAGTCCACTCCAACTCGGGATTCGGGCCGAGTCTGACATACAAGAAAATATGCATTCTCCCATAGGGAAGAATATAGCTTTATGTGCTCTCTTCCTTAGAAAAATTGTCCACCTCACTGTGTCAAAAATTTTGTCTAATATTATGAATTCGCATGGGATTAGATTAACACCATTATTAGGCATATAATCTGATACTGTGCCATATCCATATATCCCATTCTTCAAAGCCATTACATAAGGATCTCGTGCCCCTTTAGTTAATGTGTTTGCCTCTGAAAAAATTGTCAAGCAGTGCTTATACGCTTCCCCATGTGTCTATCCCTGGTTTCCTTTAGAGGGCCCCTAGAAATTCAATTTGATCCAGCTTGTATTTGGGTATTGTTATTTAATGTCTGATTTCTTGTTCCTGTGAATCTGGATCCCATTGTTGGGAAAATGTACTTGAGAAATTCTCTAGAATTTTATTAATAATTTATTTTCTTGAGAGTTTGTCAGGTTCTTTATGTATAAATCATGTAAACCCTTAAGGAAATTAGAAAAATGTTTTCAGAATTTAACTATAAGCGAGAATTTGACAAATTTGAGACCTTGACATCTAGAGAAAAGACTCATCAGAGAATTTAAACTTCTAAGTGTATGAGCTTCCTTAAAGTTTTTCGTGGTTTTCACATAGAAATTATTTTATGTTTTTTAATTTAATTTTAGATGGGGCTAATTTTGAAGGTTATGTTATTCTATTTTTGCAGAGGCGGTCATGCATTCGGATTTAGTTGTGCACAGTTCGCTGGGAAGAAGTTTGCTTCAAAACAAAAAAAGTAGGTTTTTAATTCACTAGTTTGATAATTTTTCTGGTGTCACTAAGTAGGTTTACTTATCTTCTATTTGCATTTCTTTGTAAAGATGTTTCTGTTGCTCTGGTGATTGTTGGTGATGTTTTACTCCCATCTTCCTCCCAGTACTTCAAATTCATTATTTTACACTAGCCATATTAGCATGACGGCATGCCCATGACGTTTTAAACCTAGGCCATTTGGTGATAAGTGTCCCTGACCACTGCAGAATAGATATGTCAGTTATGGGCGTGAATGTACTTTGTTATTATTATTGCTACTTTTTCCTCTTTATTGGTTTATATATAAATATGGATGTTAAAATAGTCATATGAAGGTGTATATGTTCCAGGGATATAAAAGTAATATATGTGATTAAAGGTCTTAGACGTCCACTCAAAGTATTTACAGATTTCTTTTTTATTTTTTTTGGGTAACGCTGTAGATGCTTTTTAGATGATGTTTTGTCTCTGACTTCATAAGCCCTCATCAGATCAAAAATGAGGTCGATGGGGATGTGGTGTAATAGTAGTGGAAACACTTGTAGAGTGTGACTGAGGTTGAAATCCCTTTTATTACAATGAGGTCAATATGCAGTGTAACAAGCATGGTGTACATGAAAGCATTACCGAGGTTTAAAGTTGTAAGAGTGTTACCCAGGCTTATGGTTATCCCGTCCATGATTCAAGGCACCCCATAAACTCACCAATATTTACAAAGTGCAAAAAATAGATGAAGGGGCCAGAAATGAGGTGAACATTTGCTTTGTATAATCTTGAGAAATAATTTCTTTCAAAGTTCTGTTTGTAAACAGAGTATGATTGGATGAGAAAACATTGAATCTTGGGTCATGTTTCTTAAACCTTAATCAAGACAAATGATTGCGATGGAGATTTGAGCACCTAATAAAGGTGGGTCTGTACAAAATATGATGTTTGGTGGACCAATTTACAGAATAGCAAAATGACCAATACTAAAAGTCTAAAAGACATACAAAGCATGTTTTATTACGTACAGAAGAAAGGCCTAGATGCTGCATTTGAAATTTAAATATGAGAAGCTTAGGAGACTATGATGGGATACTCGAGCAGAAAGGAAGGTCTCTGCTAATACTGCCAACATACAACATTTCTAGTCTTAAACTTGCAGAATCATATACAGTATTGTTACAATTGGGTGCATGTCTCATGTTGTTTGAAACATTGCAGTGTGTTTGAAACATTGCAGTGCTCAGATGCCAATATAATGTTGTCTCCTTAAGCATAAAAGCGCACAGAAAAAGAGATTGCAATATTGAGACAGTCGTTGGTTATTCTTTTTGTATGGATATTGAGGTTCATCTTTAGATAAGAATTTGTGTCTTCATGATGCATGATTTCCTAAAAAGCTTGAGACCACTATTTTGTCTTCAAATTCTCTTTCATTCATGAATCTGCTCATTTCCTCCAGCAAAATCATGACAAATTTGGAAGTCCCTTTCTAATAACTACTGAGGATAAATCATGACAAATTTGGAAGTCCCTTTCTAATAACTACTGAGGATATCTTGCTTCAATTGCATCAAATGTTATTGGATGAAAGTTTGTTTTTGAAAAGTTAATCAAGGATAGGATTAACTTTTGATTATTTTTCAGTAAAATGAAAATAAAAATTCTTGATTCTATTTTCTTTTGATGAAAGCATAGGAGTAGGGTGCTATTGGTCTCTGCTTCCAAGGAAGCGAGATTCATTACTGTGTGTTTTCCTTGAGAACCCTATCTTCCTATGTATGGAGCCTATTGTGAAGACCTGGAAGTCAGTTTGGATGTATGCACAGGTTTCTCTAACTCTAGAGGAGACCCAGAGTACATTTGTCAACAGTTTCAAGTTCATTAAATTAGAAGCATTTTTCATTTTTCAAATATTGAGTGTTCTATCCACTGTCTTTAAGAATCATGCTTTGCAGCAAAATGATTAAAAGATACATTGACATTTGGGGCAATTCTACACTTTCACACATGATTTTTGGGGCAGTTCTACACTTCTACATTGTCTTGATCTTTGGCTAACTTTAAGACTACAACTGTCAGCTGGCTACCAAAAGAGAGTGGGGACCAGAGCCATCTAAAGATTGGCCTTCTTAGATTTGTGAATATACTAGGTGCATCAAGGATTTATCTTTTCTGTGTCGTGTTTCTTCGGATTAGACCAATTATGAGGATGAATTGACTTTGAATAGGGTATTATGTAGGTCATACAAGATAATGCAAGGTGCCTTATTGCATTGCAAATGCCTGCCAAGGCCTCCCAACAATAAGGCCTTCCATTTCATTTCTTTCTGCAAGTGGAGATTGCACATATACTGACTACTGTCTTTGATGTGGTTACTTGCTGGAAAGCTTGTAGAACTCTAAAGTTGAAAGTTAATAAAGAGATTTTGGGTCTGCCACATTAACCCTATATTTGAATGACCTATGAAACAACTCAATTTCTGTAGCTAAAACCTCCAAAGCTTTCTGAATTCTTTTCAGGTTAATGAGTTAGAAATATGAAGAGGCTTTGTAGCAAAAAGAGCTAATGCACAAAATGTAGGATAACATTTTACAGTAGCAAGCATTTTTTGATGGACCAATTAAGAGGCATGCCATTGTACCATGATATATTAAGTATTCCAAAGCCTTCTAATTATAGTTAATGGGTTCTCACACCCATTCCTCTGGATGCACGCACCCGTACACCACCCGTATCCATTTCGTGAGTGCTTGTTTACCTGTACCCATAATTTCTAATTTAAATTCATCATCTCATTGTTCAGTGCTTGTCATTATTTTTTAACCTTTATATGATAAATATATTCTTGACGTCTTTATGTTATTGATCTACCAAATTTAACTTTTTGCCCCTATATTTCAAATTTTCATTTTGTTATATATTTTATTATTTTAAAAAATATACCAATTTGCCATACTTCACTCCCAGTGGACCCAAATTTGGAGAGTACCGCACCTGCACCCCTGAACCTTAGTAACCTTGCTTCCAATGTTTGTATTGAAGACATTATTTCCTGTAGGACTTGATAACTGATTGAAAGGTGTTTGAAGGAGATACCCTTTTAGGCCTACTAATAGTGTTTGTTTTCAGTCTCCTACATTCAGTAGGAGATCATCCAATCCAGAGGTATACAAATAGATCTTGTTATTCCATAAATGCTTTTATTATTGAGGTTTTTGTGCCCATTGCATTGGTTTCTCCCTTCTCTAAAGTTGTATTGAATTTCTTTCCATAGTAATAGATTCATAGACTGCAGCAAACACAATTAGACAATCCAGGCCGTGCTACATTCTTTCCTCCTGCAAGTGTCAAAGAAAGTGTCTAATTATCTGAAAAAAAGTTACGTGGCCCTTGAGCAACATGATACCTTGTATTCAGCCCAGAGCAACTATCATAATATATGATCTTAACAGTTAGATGACATTGCTTTATGGATCTCTTGAATTCTATTCCATTTGATAAGTCCTGTTTGGTATACATTTTCCTATGCCATTGAATTAAACTTGTGTCCTTGAGACCTTGGAGCAAACCCAAGTCAGCATAATGTTCTAGATTAAATGATGCTTTATTCTGCTACATCTCATATTAAAGCTAGTCTTGTGAAGAGAACTTCTGAAGTTTTATTCTTGCCCATTCCATTTTCTAGCATGATCAGGGCACTGTTTTAAGTCTTTACATTGTAAAATCATAAAATCAGTCTGCTTTCACCGTGGTTATCATGGACCCAGTTTGAGGCCTAGAGGATGTGCAAATAATATTTTTATCGTTCTTGTAATCTTTTTTCAGAGTCAATCTAATCAGTTAAGTAGGATTTCTTTAATATAAAGGTTTGCATGCATATCTTCTATTGTGGTCAGCAATAAGTCTAGCAAGAAGTCTATTTGTAATAGTTGTTATAGCAATAAGTCTATTCATAATAGCCATTATGCTTTCTTAACCATTTTTAAGGCAAATTGCATCTAATGACAAGGCTAATTCAGACTTGTGACACTTCCTGGGAAGCTGGTTGAGCTATTTGAAGCCTAGGGTATGGAATAAATCCAAGATCTGTTTTGGTGAGCATGGTAAAGTTATCACACAAACACCAAAATTTGTGTGAAGGATGTGATGCAGGA
The DNA here is from genome assembly GCA_028583015.1 of Wollemia nobilis. Classification (NCBI taxonomy): domain Eukaryota; kingdom Viridiplantae; phylum Streptophyta; class Pinopsida; order Araucariales; family Araucariaceae; genus Wollemia; species Wollemia nobilis. The sequence goes on along the minus strand of JAQPPZ010013020.1, from coordinate 212,251 downwards.
GCATCCATGTGTAAACAATTGGAGTGTCTGAACAAGAAGACCAACCATCCATAAATTGAACTGTCTGGTGGGAGTTGAAACGTAACTTTTGTGTTTATAAATTGAAAGGCATTTGCAATAGGTAGGGGGATGGCAAAGAGAAAGTAGTGGGATTCTGAGAGGAACAAGAATTCAAGCAATTTGCCAGAGAATGTAACTTGTTATAGCTATGAAGCATATTGTTAATACAATTACAATTCCTTTTGTGTCCATTACCTATTTTGGAGTTTGTGTGTGCTGTTATGAATTAGAAATATTCGATTTGTGTATTGCTCTTTGTGCATTTGCAGGTTAGTGTGTGCAAGAGATACTACCAAATTGACACAATTGATTGAAGGGTCCGATTGGGAGTTCGTTGCCTGGAGATCGCCATTATAGGATGACATAGAAAAATCTAACCTCTATCTGATGATTGTTGTTTGAAGATCGTTTTCGGGGATTGTCGACCAAAGGTACATGATGCAGTCCTAGACATGTTGACTAGGGAATAGGTTGCTGCAACGTTAGGGAGTGCGACCAAGGATGATGCCACGATTGAGCCTGCCGTCAGGATTAAGTAATAAAATGTCAAGTGGAGTAAAAGGCTGATCGATTATTATTCGTTGCTTACCAAATTCCGTCGAAGAGGATCATTGTCAAGAGCCTGCTGATTTTGATTGAACTTTGCCGACACCATCTACCAAATGCCATCGTGAAACGTACCATACTGGGAAACATCGACCTGAGGTTGTAGTCATATCACATGCCATCCTAAACAGTGCCGACATAAGTGGAAGAACCTGTCGTCATTAGGTTGCCAACACAAGGGAAGAACCTGCCGTCATTAGGTTGTCGACATAAGTGAAAGAACCTGCTATCATCAGGTTGTTGTCACAACTAAATCTTGTCGTCATGCATCGATGAAGAGCGATGCCACTGGAAGCTTTGTCGTCAAGAGGGATACTTGCCATCTGAGGTTGTTTAACCATCCAGGAGTGTTGACAGAGAGGAGTTACAGTTGTTGGGAATTGTCGATTGAAGCATCTATTGATCATTGACGATTCATAAACAATCTACCTCCCTCCTTACCACTGCATCATTTTGGTATAAAAGACAAAATATGTTGAAGGCGTGATGCATGTAAAAGGAATGATGGCACAATGAGGAAGAAGAAGACTGTGAGGCCCTCGAGCTGCGGACATAGTCGAGATGTTGAGGGGAATTATCAATTGATTGGAGGTGATCAAAACGGCCCAAAGAAGAGGTGTCCATATTGAGGAGATCAGTGACAACGAAGAAGAGTAGGTTGATCATGTGGAAGCTCAAGATGAAGAGTAAGGGGAAGAGGAAGAAGAGCGATTGATCCGGGCGATCTCCAATATGGGTCGGAAGCCGAAGATAGAAACCCCGCCATACCATGGAAGCTTGAATCCAGAAGAGCTCATAGATTGGATTACCGAAATGGAGTACTTTGATTTTGAATCAATAGAAGACCCCAAAAGGATGAAATTTGCCTGCACTACACTAAAAGGGCATGCGTCCTTGTGGTGGGACCATGTTCAAAATGAAAGACAAAGAAAAGGAAAGAAAATTAAGACTTGGGAGAAAATGGTCACCAAGTTGAAGGCCAAATTCCTTCCTTCTAACTATCAATTGAGTCTTTCCAGAAAATTGCAAAACCTGAGATAGAAGGATATGAGTGTGAAGGAGTACATAGAGGAATTTTATAGGCTTACCACTCGGGTTGGTCATGTGGAGGATGATGAAGAGAAAGTGTCAAAGTACATCAATGGACTATGGATGTCTATACAAGATGAAGTTAGTATGATAAGGATAAGGATAGTAGAGGAAGCCTACCAATATGCCTTAAAAGGTAGAGAAGTTGTTGCAGAGGCAACAAAATAATCAAAGAGGAAGAGGATGAGGACAAACAAGCAATGGAAGAGGACAATAGAAACCAGAAAGAGAAGTCAATACTTCTCGTAGTGATTCCAGCCATAACACTAGAGGAGGTGGAGACTCCTCACGAGGAAGAGGTGGTTTTGGTCGAGGAAGGGGTAGAGGATTCTCTAGGTGTTATAGATGCAAAGAAGATGGTCATCAGGCATTTGAATGTCCAACAGCTCAACAAAGCAGCAATATGGGAAAGGAGGTCATGAACCATATTGCGCAAGCCGAAGAAGAAAGTGTGCTTCCCCAAGGTATGTGGAGGAGCTCGAGCAAGGAGAATCTCTCATGATGAAGAGAGTGCTATTGAAGCTAGAGAAGAAGGAATTTGAACCTGTTCAAAGGAGAAATATTTTTGGAACAATGTGCAAATTTGGTGGCAAATGTTGCAAGGTCATCGTAGACAGTGGGAGTACAAATAATTTAGTATCTATTGAGATGGTAGAGAAGTTTGGGTTGAAGAGGGTAGAACACCCCACTCCATACAAGGTCCGTGGTTGCAAAAGAGACACCAGATTCTAGTAAGTGAACAATGCAAGGTGAATTTTCAAATAGGATCATACAAGGATGAAGTCTTGTGTGATATTATGCTTATGGATGCTTGCCATGTGTTGTTGGGAAGACCTTGGCAATTCGATAGGAAGGTAGTATATGATGGTAGGGAAAACAACTACACCATTATGAAAGATGGTAAGATACTAAGAAGCATGTACTAAGTTTGTTGAAGGACAAGGAAAATGGTCCAAAAGTATGTTTGATTTTTGGAAAGCAATTTTTGAAGGAGATGACAAGGAAGAAGGTGTATTTTGCCTTGATTGCTAAACCCATAAAGGGTGGGATGGCAAACAAGGAGGAGGAGATTCCAAGTGAGGCGAAGGATTTGCTAGATGAGTATGCAAAAATTTTGTCAGAAGAATTGTCGGATGGATTGCCACCTATAAGAAATATTTGCCATCACATCGACTTCATTCCTGGATCGAGTTTTGCCCAATAAGGCAGTGTATATATTAATGCTGATGGAGAATGAAGACAAAAATAGACAAGTTCAGGAGCTGTTGGACAAAGGACTTTTCAGGGAGAGCTTGAGCCCATGTGTAGTACTAGTTGTGCTTGCACCAAAAAAGGGTGGAGAATGGCGTATGTGTCCAGATTCTAGGGCTATCAATAAGATAACTATAAAGTATTGATTTCCATTGCCTTGCATAGACGATTTGATGGATTGCTTGAGTGGAGCAAAGTACTTCACAAAGATAGATTTGAAGAGTGGCTATCATCAGATCCGTATTAGGGAAGGAGATGAGTGGAAGACTGCATTCAAGACAAATGATGGATTGTATGAGTGGCAGGTTATGCCATTCGGGTTGACAAATTCACCCAATACCTTTATGCGGTTGATGAACGAAATGTTGAAGCCATTTCTTGGCAAGTTTGTGGTTGTCTATTTGGATGAAATTTTTATATTCAGTAAAAGCGAGGAAAACCATTTGACACATCTAAGATTGGTCTTGCAAAGGCTAAAGGAAGAGAAGTTGCTAGTCAACTTGAAGAAATGCAGTTTTTTGAAGGAGGAATTGGTGTACTTGGGATTGGTGATTTCCCAAGAAGGGTTATGGATGGACCTTGAGAAGGTTAAGGCCATTGTGAATTGGCCATCACCTAGAAGTATGTTTGAGGCTAGGAGTTTCCATGGTCTCGCAAGTTTTTATAGTAAGTTTATCAAAAATTTTAGTGGAATTTGTACCCCGATCATAGAAACAATAAAAGGAGGAAAGGATGAATTTAAGTGGACGACTACAATAGAAAGAAGTTTTCAAATTCTAAAGGAGAAGATAATGGAACAACCTGTTCTAGCTTTGCTAGATTTCAACAAGGTCTTTTAGGTGGATTGTGATGCAAGTGGGAAGGCAATAGGAGGAGTCTTGAGCTAGGAAGGCAAGCCCATTGCCTATTTTAGCGAGAAGCTAAATGAGGCAAAGAGGAAATACTTGGTCTATGACCAGGAATTTTATGCCATTGTCCAAGCCCTAAAGAAATGGAGGCATTATTTGCTGCCAAAGGAGTTTGTCTTGTTCTCAAATAATCATGCTTTACAGTTTATCAAACAACCAGAGTAAGTTGAATCAAAGACATATGAAGTGGTTGGAGTTTTTGCAGGGATATTCATTCGCCTTGAAGCATGGAAGTGGTCGTTCGAATTGAGTAGCTCATGCCTTGAGCAAAAAAAATTTGTTTTTGAACACAATATAGGTTGAAGTTGTGGGTTTTGATGTTATGAAGGAGCTTTATGTTGATGATATGGACTTCAAGGAAGCTTGGACAACATGCAATAATCCTACTATAGGGGACAAGATGCCATGGTTGGATTACTTCATCCAAGATGGACTATTGTTCAAGGGACAACAATTGTGCATACCACGAGGTTCAATGAGGGAGAACCTGATAAGAGAGAAACATAGTGGAGGACTAGTTGGACATTTTGGAGTAGACAAAACAATGGGACAACTTTGTGCCAGTTACTATTGGCCAAGAATGAATGCAGATGTAAGAACGTTTGTGCAATATTGTAGAGTTTGTCAGCATGCCAAAGGAAGAAGCCAAAATACTAGGTTGTATCAACCATTACCAGTACCAGAGAGACCATGGGAGGACGTGAGCATGGATTTTGTTCTTGGGTTTCCAAGAATACAAAAGGGTAATGACTCTATTGTTGTTTTTGTTGATAGATTCTCGAAGATGGCATATTTCATACCTTGGAAGAAGACAAACGATGCTACTCATATTGTTGATTTGTTCTTTCGAGAAGTTGTAAGATTGCATGGTTTGCCAAAGAGCATTGTGTCGGATAGGGATGCAAAGTTTTTGGGTCAATTTTGGCATACCTTGTGGAAGAAGCTGGGTACCAAATTGAGCTTCAATTCAACTTATCACCTACAAACAAATGGACAAACCGAAGTAGTAAATAGAAGACTTGAGAATTTGCTGCAATGTCTAGTTGGTAAGAAGCCAAAGTTGTGGGATACTGTGTTGGCACAGGCATAATTTGCATATAACAATTTGGTAAATAAAAGTGCGGCCAAAAGTCCATTCCAGATTGTGTATGGAACTCATCCTCGAAGAGTAGATGAGTTGCGGAACACATATGAGTTATAAAAATCTAGTGCTATGGTAGAGGATTTTGCTGAATATATGCAAGATCTACATTGTGAAGTGAAGGTTGATTTGGTAAGGAATGTCATGAAATACTATGTTCCACGGGGACGCGTCCCCTCGTCCCCTGCGTCCCCAATACGGAGGGACGACATCGGGGATGTTTCACTGTCGTCTCCCTTTTGGGGACGGCAGCGTCCCCTAGGCGACCGTCCTTGGGATGTCCCCTATGAGGGGATGTATGGGGATGTCCCGGAGGACACCCAGTCGTCCCCCAGCCATCCCCGAGGACGCCCAGCCGTCCCCCACGATAGGGGTCTCATGCCCAAAAATAAAAATAAAAAAGGAAAGGTATGGGGGTGGGACCATGAGTATTTCACTATTTGGTTGTATTTTTATTTTTTGTTCTCTTTGTATTTCACTCTTTTTGTTGTAAATGAGCATTGAGACTATTAGTATTACTATTTTTCATGATTACTAGTGGCTGAGTACTCTCCCTGTTATAGTGGCTGACCATTTACGCTGTCATATTTGAACAGTTAGGAGTAACTGTCATTGCTTACATGGTGGGAACTGAACAATGGTGGTTGTCAATGTTTAAATATTACTTTAGTGATTGGACATCAGTGCAGAATTGCTAGAGACTGAACAGTAAAGCTGTCTTGCTTTTATAATTTATATTGAGGGCTGTAAAGTTGTAAACTGATGACTGTCTTGATTGACCATTGATGGCTGAAAAAACAGATAACTATCTTGCCTGAACATTGATGACTGAGAAAAGTGAAAACCAATGACTATCTTGCTTGAACATTGATGGCCAAAAAGTAAAAACTGAGAACTGTCTTTGTTTGAACATTGGTGACTGAAAAAAAATAAAAAAATGATAGTCTTTGCTTGAACATTGGTGGCTGAAAAAATGATGACTGTTATTGTTTGAATGTTAAAAGCTGAACAGTGTGGTATTCATTACTTGAGCAATAACAACTATTTTGGTTATCTATTAGAGATTGCACTTGATACATTTGTTGAAATGGCTGCACTTAGTAATAGGCTAATAGCTGAGTTCATTTCAGATTGAAACATGTTTTAAGAACATGCATACTTTTTAAGTTTTTAGTATTTTTCATTTTTGTTGTGTGTAGAATTTGTAGATTATTCTAAATTTCTAAAAAATTTCATAGTATTATACCAACCGTCCCCTAAAATCAGCCTGTCGTCCCCCGCCATCCCCGTAACTCGTCCCCTCGTCTCCCAGGCTCGTGGAACCTTGATGAAATACAAGCAACATGCTAACCTCAAGCGTAGGAGACAGGAATTCTAGGTTGGAGATTTGGTTTTGGCACATTTGTGGAAGGAAAGGTTTCCCAAAGGCACCTACAACAAGCTCAATTAGAAGAAGATTGGACCTTGTAAGGTCTTGAAGAAGTTTGACGTCAATGCTTATGAAATTGAGCTTCCAGAGGGCAACGATATTTCACCAATATTTAATGTCGTTGACTTGTATCCATATTATGATCAACCAAAGGGCGATGGTGAAGATCATGTGGTTGATATTGCAGTCAAGAAATGGATATCATAGCTTCCAAAGAAGGAACGTGATGAAATTGAAGCCATCATAGGTTCCAGAGTGGTGAGAAAGACAAGAGGAAAGGCATAGTTAGAGTATCTGGTTAAATGGAAGAACTAGGAAGTTGACACAACAACATGGATGAAAGCTTTTGAGATCGCCGAATATGGAAAGTCCATTTAAGATTTCACCAATGTTCATGAAACATTTTTGTCACCCGATGAGTATGATGCAGGAGCATCTGCGTGTAAATAGTTGGAGCGTCTGAGCAAGAAGACCAATCATCCATAAATTGAATCGTCTGGTGGGAGTTGAAACGTAACCAACTTTCGCGTTTATAAATTGAAAGGGATTTGCGAGAAGAAGGGTGATGGTAGAGAGAAGGTAGTGGAATTTTGAGAGGAACATGAATTCACGCAATTTGCCAAAGAATGTAACCCGTCATAGCTATGAAACATATTGTTAATACAATTACAATTCCTTTTGTGTCCATTTACCTATTTTGGAGTCTGTGTGTGCTGTTATGAATTAGAAATATTCGATTTGTGTATTGCTTTCTATGCATTTATAGGTTAGTGGGCACAAGAGGTATTGCCAAATTGACACAATCGATTGGCCAAGGGTCCGACTAGGAGTTTGCTGCTTGAAGACCACCATTGTAGGATGACCTAATCAGAAAAATCTAGACTTCGTCTGATGACTGTTGTCTGAAGAGCGTTTTTGGGGATTGTCGACCAAAGTTATGTGACATAGTCCTGAACATGCTAAGTGGGGAATAGGTTGCTGCGACTTTAGGGAGTTCCACCAAGGATGATGCCATGATTGTAAGGATGATGCCGTGATCGAGCTTGTTGTCAGGATTAAGGAATAAACTACCGTCAAGTGGAGTAAAAGGCTGATATTTTATTTTTTGTTGCTACCAACTTATATTGAAGAGGATCATCGTCAAGAGTCTACTAATTTTGATTGAACTTTGTTGACATCGTCTAGCGAAGGCCCTCATGGAACGTGCTGTATTGGGAAACACCGACCTGAGGTTGTCGTCATATCACATGCCATCTTGAAGAGTGCAGACATAGAGGAAGAACTTGCCATCATTAGATTGTCGATACAAGGGAAGATCTTGCCATCATCAGGTTGCCGATACAAGGGAAGAACCTGCTGTCGCAGCTAGAGCTTGCCATCATGGCTAGGATCATGCATTGATGAAAAGTGTTGTCATTGGAAGCTTTGCTGTCAAGATGGATACTTGCCATTTGAGGTTGTTTTACCATCAATGAGTGCCAACAGAGAGGAGTTACAGTCACTAGGAATCGCCGACTAAAGCACCTATTGATCATAGACGATCAGAAACAATCTTCTCCCCTCCTTACCGTTGCATCAGGATGGGAGGATAGGCATGAGACCATCAAAGCTTTAGAAAAGGGTGGACTTCAAATTTGGGATATGCTTAAGGCCCATTATAAGTCTTTGAATTACCTCTCTTAATGGAGGTAAGCTTAGTCCTGGACTTGTAAGAAAACCCTACAAAATCTCTTCAAATGTAAGAGCTTATCTAATCTCTGTATAAAACGGTGTAACCAAAGAATCAAAGAAGTTGGCATTTAAAAAAAAAATTCTATAGAAACTATTTTCAGCTATTTCCTTAGTCAAGTAAGAACATCTTCTCCAGCCCTTGCTGTCTTGTAAATACTAGAGACTTTAACCATCAAAACTATACAAAGAAGTGAAAGAATTTTTTCATAGAACTGCTTCATAGATATCCCTTGGAACACATAATATAACAATTTGTCTCTTTCCAAAATAGACCATTTTACCACAAGGAGAAGTGCAGACTTTGAATCACAACAGAAGTGCAACTACACCATCACAACAGAACAAAAGCAAAAATTTTACTGTCAAACCCATTCTTTAAATAGCTCCGCAAAACCTCTGCATAAGAAGAAGTGATCAAATAATTCTTGTAGCTAAATAAACCTATCAAATTATTTCAGACTAAACCACCTTCAATGGGAAGATGCAGGTGAACTATTTAAAATAAATATAATGTTTTCAATTAAGTGGCTCAGTTACGAAGTATAATATTCTATAAAAAATTACAAATAAGCCAAACTCTTGAAGTGACCAGAAATGACATATTTTTCAGAAATGTATGAGGGGGATAGTTTGAAACCTCTAAATATCTATATGTTCCAAGGGAGCCATAGCTATTTGTATAAAGCATCTTAAGAACCTCATGTCTTTAACTCATGACTCAGAACATGTTGTTTTATCTAACATAGAGAAATGCACAAATTAATTATTTAGAACAATGGTGATTACCGAAAGAATGTGTAGTCTTGAACTAGTACAGTTACCCATTCTCAAGAAAATTCTAAACAGAATTTAAAGTGGAGGGGGCAAAAAAGAAAATTTAGGGCTGGCTGGTTAAATATTGGTCTTTCTTATCAAATGATTACATTTGATTATGTCTACTGTTGATGAAGTTGGTTTTGCTCATGATCCATGACAAATATGATCTCAACAAAGCTTGTTTGCAACCTTTTAAGTACAGTACCTAGGGCTGATGTTGTGCCTGATGGTACTGTTCAATTATTCTTTCCCCTCTTAACACTATGGGAAAAATATCTTGCTTCCAGTGTAAGTTTATACCTTCTTTAATTCTTAATTCTCCTTATGAAAAGGCTTTGCTTCATGGAATGAATGATCTATGGTTCACCAAAATGGAAATGTTAACAATGAAAAGCATGAGAATTGTGCATTCATTAGCACAACTTATTTTATGGAGATAATTTTTTTCTTCTATTTAAACGGTAAGTTTTATTAGAAAAATGTTATTGTCAATATTTATACAATTTTGGTTTTCAACTTCTTTGTGCATTTTCAATTTGTTTAATTTTGTGACCTGTGTTTTTTTCTGTAGGCTGCCTGGTAAATTTTGAGTTCCAGAATTATACTATATTAACAAGCCAGTGTAAAGGTCCAGATTACCCGGCGAACGTTTGTTGTAGTGCACTAAAGCAATTTGCATGCCCATTTGTGCATGACCTAAATGACCTCACAAACGATTGTTCTGAAACGATGTTCAGCTACATAAACCTCTATGGAAAGTATCCACCAGGTCTGTTTGCTAATTCGTGCCGTGAAGGTACAGCGGGCTTAGCATGTGATGTTGAAGTTCCAGAAGCAAGTCCTTCTAAGAGTGATAATGCTTCGAATGCATGTCGATTGGTGCAAAATTTCTTGGTTGTCTCCTGGCTTGTAATAATCAGTTTGTTGGGAGTTTTGGTGTTTACAGCATGACCTTTAGACTCTAAGCGAGCATTGGTCATTGCAAAATCAGTATTTTGTCCCTGGGTACAAATTCGATGTGTATTTCCTGTTCACTGCCCATATTTTTGGTTATTTGATTTGCTCTTCTTTTGCTGAGGTAATTAAAACCTCTAGAGTTGAGGTCAAGTGTATCTGTAATTTTCTTAACTATATACGATATCCTTTTCTTTTTTTCCCCCTTTTTCCCCCAAATGTTTCAAGGATGCTTGTATTTCTCTTTGAGTATTAATTCAATTTACTGGTTAGCAGATAACATTTACCAACAAAGCTATGACAATGAAATTGTTCTCATGAATACTGGAGAATGTATTCAAACACAATATGCTGAAGTATCATGCTGGGTTTGGGCATATAGGAGTTACTAGACCATGATATTTTTAGTGGACTTGGCTTACTGGTGGTTTCTCTTCTTTAAGAATCAGAAATGTACAAATGCTGCAAAGTAAGCTTGCAGTTTGGTTTTACAAATAAAGATTTGATTTCTTGACTCAGCTTGTTTGCAGTTTGGAGATGGGCTTAAATATTCTTTAGAATGATGGGCTTGTTGATTGTGTGTATTAATACCACATTTGCAAACTGTAATGAGTACGTCTTGCATCTAGCATGTAGTTAAAGTTTCAATCTTTTCTCTCTGGACCATTATAGTTAAGAACATGCATAAATAGAATGATTTGGCCTCTCAAGAAAATTACTTTGTTGATGTTATTATAGGAGTGCTAATTGATATTGAAAATTTTCAGTTTTATCTGTTTATCCCAGTTCACATTTGAAGTTGTATGCAGAGAACAAACAAAGTACTATGATTATTTCTTATAGCCTTGGCCATTGTTAGAGATTCCATTATAAACTATGACATCTCAGAAATTAACCCTAATTGTCCAGGTAATCTGTTTTCTTAAAATGTCAATATTCTCAACCTTCTCCAAATTCCTGCAAAGGCATCTTTGACTGTAATCCTTTCCTAGGAAGATTGTTTTAGGATTAGCTCTGCCTTCAATAATCTTGACTAAAAGAGCAGTGTTGCCAATAAGTACTATAAGGAAGCTGTAATATACAGCTACCAATTCCATTTGATCACACTCCATGCATGCACACTGAACATCTGCTTTAGATCAGCGTAATTATCTATACATAAATATGCATTATTGCAGGGGGCATTAGTCCACTAACATGGTACAAGCTACTAGGCCACAGTTCAGCAACAGTAAGCTACAAAATTATGCTCATATTTGAGAAATTAGAAGCATCTGGAATATTTTGTATCAAATGCAAAAATGTTCACCAATTCCATTTGATCACACTCCATGCATGCACACTGAATATCTGCTTTATATCAGCATAATTATCTCTACATAAATCTGCATTATTGCAGGGGGCATTAGTCCACTAACATGGTACATGTTACTAGGCCACAGTTCAGCAACAATAGGCTACAAAATCATGCTCATATTTGAGAAATTAGAAGCATCTGGAATTTAATTTTGTACCAAATGCAAAAATGTTCCTTGTTATTCTAGAATTGAAGGTTTTTCTTTTTGGGTAAATAAAAGCATAATCAGTGAATTGTTAATCAAAATGGGATTATATCCCAAATTCATAGCAGCATAACATTGAAACAATTTGAGTCTAAACCTTTTGATAGTGATAATGGAAAAAGGAAATAGAGAGTTTGAGAAAAATTGGAGTCTAAACCTTTTGATAGTGAAAGGAAATAGAGAGTTTGAGCGGTTGTGACAAACAGAGCTTTTGGGGGCTTCCTCCGAGATTTTTTTAAAGAGCTCTTTATATCTTTTGATCGAGCAAAGCATGAAAAGCTTGAAAGTCAAGAAGCAATCGTATGAATGCAAACGGAGTTCAAATCGACACCTTGTGATGGACCCTCCCACAATAAGGATAATACGGCTTATTATAAGAGCATGACAATGTAGTTTAGCTACAACAAAACATCAATACAATTTGGCATATTTGTCTCTTTAGATAGGAAGTCTACAACAGCAGCTTCAATCATACAATGAAACATTATACCCTAAGAGGGTGTTCATCATTGTCGAACTCAACTGGCATTCTGAATGACAGCTGCCTGATTCATGTCAATGTTTCCATAGTCTTTATCAGTTTGGATTTCCTTGTACAGCTTCTTGAAATTCATCATGACCTCATTCCTCTATCTTAGATAACCTGTGGTATCATTCAGAGTTTGCAGCCCATAAAAAATGAGTCCCATTTGATGACTTGAATGTATAAACTAGAGCAGTTACCATTTGATGTCTTGAATGTATAAACCAGAGCAGAGCTACGTATCCAATTTCCTTTAAAAATTTAAACCACATTGTGGTGCTCATATAGTTTGTTGACTGGATGCTCAAAACCTATGTCAATGTCAGCCCAAAGGATCTAGAGAGTGTCTTGATCAATTCGTGGGAAGATGTTATGCTTCTCCCCAAGCAAGACCCTATCCGTATGATTCTGTGGGACATTTTGATGCAGAGATTTGACCACTTGGAAGAAAAAGGCAAAATCTTTGACCACTGGAAGAAAAAGTCCAATAGATTTTGCCTTTCATAAAAATCTTCTTGCAAAGTATGAATCATTGAAGGCCAGGCACGAGACCATGACAACTTTGGAAGATGTTAGGTTCAAATTTGGGATGTGTATATTTCTGGATTTGATGTCTCAAAGGAGGCAGGCTTTGTTCTGGACTGGAATATTATTCCAAAAACCTCTCAAAGTTTGTGCAAGTGGGAAAACTTATTCAATATCTCCTTTAAACTGTGATCGAGAAATGGAAATTAGAAGTTGCCTTTGAAGATCTCCTTTAAACTGTGATCGAGAAATGGAAATTAGAAGTTGCCTTTTCAAAGAAGTTTTACTGCAAACCAATTTCTGACTATTTCCTTGGTCAAATAAGGACCTCTTCTCGAGCTACCACTGTCTACTAAAGACTGGAGACTCCAGCCATGAAAACTCCTCACATAAGTGGAAAAAAGTAAATTTCATAAAACTGCTTCATAGCTCCCTTGGAACCCAATGACCTGTCAGTCTCTTTCCAAAAGTAAGCCATTTCATTAGATCGGAGAACCGTTGACTTTCAATCTCTACAGAGCTGCTACTGCATGAGCATAATGACAGTAAAACTTTATTGTAAAAACCCATTCTTTAAACCATTCTGCAAATATAAAATTTTCATGATGCTAACTTTGAGAGTCAAAAATTCATTCTGGGAGCCTAAGTAAACTTTTCAGATTGTTAATTTGAAATATATTCTTAGGGTCTATGCTGTAGAAGCTTGGTAAATCAATGTCAAGACTGAATAAGAAAAAGCTTTCTTCATAAATGACCTTTGTACCACAGATTTTTGAACAGAATCAATTCAAACAAGTAAATGTGTCTTCAGCAGAAAGGAAGAAGAAAAGAATTTGTATTGCAGATGCATTAGAACATAAGCTCTATTATTTCAAACACCACCCCAAAATCAAGGAAGTGAAACCCTGGCAGGGGTACTAAAAATGCAAATTATGTCCATGAAGATTGCTACTGCTTGCTGGAGGATGACCGTATTGACTATGCCTTGATCAAATTCAATCTCTCTGTTGCATTTGAAGTGGCTTGTATTCTCATCAATCTACTTTAATTAACAAATTATTTTCATTTTTTTGTTTAGCTCTCTCAAATGTTCCTTGGTTTAACCAAAACTGAGTTACACAGTATGATATGGTACACCTGTGATATATAAAATCTCTCAACTGATTGCATGGTTAGAAGGGCAAACAAATTTAAGGATGGATGGCCTGCTTTTTTCTTATACAATGGAGCAAACAAATTTAAGGATGGATGGCCTGCTTTTTTCTTATACAATGGAGCTTTACTTATTTCATTGAACACCCAGTTTTAATGCCTTATTTAGTGGAGGCAGTTCTGTCACCTTACATCCATGGCATGCATTCTTATTTTCCTCTAAGCAACACTGATTGAAAAAATGCAGGTGAAGTGTTTGAAGTGTGACATTTTCAAATATGTAAAAGGCATATTTATTAAGTATCTTAAATAATAAAGAACAACAATCTATTAAATATATGTATATTCCGAGGGCGTCCTACCCAGGTGAAGTGTTTGAAGTGTGACAACAATGCAGGTGAAGTGTTTGAAGTGTGACAACAATGCAGGTGACGTGTTTGAAATGTAACATTTTCAAATATGTAAAAGGCATATTTATTAAGTATCTTAAATAATTAAGAACAACAATCCATTAAATATATGTATATTCCGAGGAAGTCCTACCCATTTGTATAAATTTTCATAAATCATCTCAAGCACTTTTAGTCTTTGGTTTTTGTCTAAGAAAATATGGAGTTAGATGTTTTTGAGAGAAATGTAGGAGAGGAAAAGAAAAAGAAAAACTTTAGAGGCTAGTTAAATATTGTTGGTTTTTATTATCTGATTAATTTCCTCTTATTCTTAATTTTTTATTTTTATTTTTATTTTTTAAATTTTATTTGAAATAAAAAATATTTTCAAATTAAACAAATAGATATGTGAGTTATATACAGGTAGGTTCTACTATTAATAAAAAAAAAACATGGTGGGTCTATTTTATTATAATTTATTATTTTTTTAGACATATATAAAGTGTTTTTTAAGTAAAAGTACAACTAGTGGTATATATATATTTTTTGATTAGGTAAAGAAGGGGTTTTAAGGATCCCGAACATGAGGGTTTTAAGAGGGACTTACAACCCAAGATGAGGGTTTTGAGAGGATCCCACAACCATTACAACAAGCTCCAAAAGGAGAAATACAGGTTACACCCAAAAGGGTAACCTGCCAATGAGGAGCAAAGGTCAGAAAAACCAGCCACCAACCCTCCTACGTAAAGTATAGCAATAAAGTCCTAGAGGATATGAACTGAATGTGCCAGATGATGAGTGTCGTCAAACACATCATTTAATCATTATAATTGTCAGTCCAGGGCGGTGTCCAATGGCTGTATACGAGAGCAGAGGTAAGCAACTTGGAAATCAGTCTACTCAAGAAATGACTTTATTGATGAGATCAATTAGTTTTGGGGGTTTTTCGTGTCACCTCTAATCCTATGAGCTAAATTGAACTCCTAATTACGATTGCTGAGACAAAATTGCATAAATGGAAAGTTTGCAGAAATTTGAAACTAATTACTTTTGCAGAATAAAAAATGACAGAAATGAAACCTATTTACGCTTGCAGAATGGAAATGACAGTAAGGACAACTTTGTAGAAAGTAAATCCTAATTTTATTAGCAGAATTCAAAATGTTGCAGAAATGAAATAGCTGAATACACAACTGGAAATGCCAAGAACTGGAAATAAATGCTGGAAATAGGGAAATCAACTACTGTAAGAAATGCCAAGAACACAAAAGTGTTGTAAGAAAAATCCTACACTAGGTAACCAACTATTATATACAGACATTCATACTACAAGTATTAATACTACAGTTAACGAATGCAATGGAAATTGATAGGTTTATGCTAACATGCTGCAACAAGAAATGAACAAAAATTGTCAAGAGCTGATCCTTCCCATGGTCCTAGAAGTGGGCCCTTGCTCCCTGATCCTAAAGAAGGTAAAAAAACTACCTAATTCTCACTCAATCACTCAAGAAAATAACTGAATGAAGAAACTGCACTTTTTATTGAATTTGAAATAACATTGCAACAATGCAAGAAAAATCTTGCAGAATCACTGCTCTGTTACAGCTGAAACAACTGTTCTATTCCTATCCTTCTATGCAAATGTCTATCTATATGCTCAACCAATATGGGAGCTTGTTATTTATACTATTCTATTACATATGTGGATTTGTTCTGTTGTTGCATTTCAGGGATTCAACAACTGTTCTGAAGTTGTCCTCCTGAAATGCAGGAAACTGTTCTGCTGTAGTTTATCCATTTCACTTGTTGGGCGCAACATATTGGAAGAAATGTGGTGGAAGGGGTGAGAAATCTTCCCATACAGTTGTATTCATATTCATTTCACCACTTGTCACCTTTCTGACCATTCTGTTGATGGTTTTGACCAAAACTGGTCCTGCTCCGCTCATTCCGGAGCTTGCTCCGAAATATCAGGCAGTGTAATAGTTCTGACGCTTTTCGTGCATCAATTGCTCAAGATGATGGGTTTGACCGGCTCGGTAGTCTTCTTAGGTCCTCAAAAGACTTCTTCCACAGGTTTTACGTGCTGGTATTGACAAATTCCAAGCCATGTTGTTTATTTACAGCTGGCTGGAATTTGTATGGTCAAATTCTGTTTTTCTGCACAGTCAACCTAGTTTGAACAGGTTTTGGCGCCTTTTTGCAATTTTAACAGGTTAGAAGGCAAGGAAAACAAACAACATGATTCCAGAACGGAATACACATCAACATACATTATTGCCTATTCAAATAAATGTTTACTTGCTAGGTAAATCAGCTAAAATAGTGTAGAAAATGTAGAAAATGGTCAAAACAAAGTGCTATGCTCCAGAACATCTAAACATGTAAATAATAGTAGATAATGCATTCCATCATCAAAATTAGCACAAAAACATAGCATAAGGTTTATCAAATTGTTTATGAAATATTCAAAAATGGTCTATGAATGAGGCAATTTCTGGCCTCATCACCAGATAGAGAACAACACCACACTCGTCTAATGGGAGCAAACTAAAACATCCTGCTCAAAATTAAATTTGAAAATTAAGAACCTAAGCAAGCGAGAGGAACATTTCGATGAACAGTAAACTAGCACCAAAAACCAGGCAGCAAACCCCATGAGTCGCCAAAACCGAAGCAATTGCCACAAAACACTGGCCCTCGCAACTCCACTGACAACAAAAGCCTTGTTTTCACCTAGTCGTAGCCAAACTAAACCAGAGAGCAAATATGCTACCGTAGAGTTGAGGCCTGAAGATGCATAGGTTTTCCCAAAACCTGCTCAAGCACTAGAGAATTAAAAGATAGAACTCTCACTCAAGTGCAAAAAAATCCAAAAGATCCTATCGAACGAAAGCAACAGAAATAGCATTGGGATACTAGGGCCCCTTAAGCCACAGGGACATAGATCTCGCAAACCGCCAAAAACCCATTAGAAGCTTCGTGCGCTCAAAAGAGAAATAATCATTAAGCACCAAAAGCACTAGAGAGAATCAAAGGACAAGTCAACATGCTACCAATTGAGAAGAAATTAAAGAATAAACCGGCCCAATATTTAGCATGCCACAAAACCAAGAGCAAATCACTCTGCCCGATGAAGGATCTGAGGCTTACACTTGCAACGATACGAAAGAGAGTAAAATACTGAGTTGTTTAAATCGAAGCAAGAGCCGCAAAACAAAAACAATTGTTCTCAGGTACAAGAAAAAGGAGACAACAATATTTTGCATCGCACCTTAGAGGGAGAAGGGTAAGATCCTGAAAAAATAAGCCTTAGAACCTTGGGATAAAAAAAACCACCACTGTTGAAATTCGAGAAAGAGATCTTTGCAAACCGCCAAAGCTAGGAAACCCCCCAGAGACATGGGGCCAAAAGCCAAAAACCACCACAACACAACCCACTTTCACCCCAACTTGTTTGTGTCGGTATTTGGCCTTGTCTCCCCAAAATAGCCATATACAACAAGAAATAACCAAACCCAGAAGAAAGTGGCACAAACCAGCCACGGACCCACTACTGGTAGAGAACCCTAGCAACATAGCCATCCAAGCACCATCCAACCAAAGCAGCCAAGCCATTGGAGCTGAAGCTAGCCAAGAGAACACCGTCATATTCTGTAACCAAACACATACCAAGCTCACCCCAACAGGTTTGGGTCAATAGATGGCCCTTTCCTCTCCCTGGAAAGCCAAAAAAAACATGAAACTATCGAACCTAGAAGAAATGTTGCACAATCCAACCAAGTCCCCGAAACTAGAAAACAACCCAAGAAACGCAACCACCCAACACACCCACCAACCAGAGCAAGAGCCAGCCAAGGGATCAACAACCATAATTTTCCACTGCATTATAACGACCTAGGATCACCCCTACAGGTTTGGGTCAACATTCGACCCTTTGCCCCAAATAAGAGTGATAATGTCAAACCCATAAGAGAGCCGAAAATATCATCAAGACCATCAGCAAGCAAAACATCATGGTCATGAACCACAACATAGAAACTAAGCATGAATAGCAATGAGATTTAGAATGAGAGAAAGGAGGCCTCCGTTCAAAGGATTTTAGAGCATCGAAGTCGGAGTGCGAGCGAAACCATCGCAGAGGAAGCCCTCAAGGAGGAAACCCTCACAGACCCTTTGCCACGGTGAGGCTCAAGCCCTATTTGCCACAGTGAGGCTCAGGTCCTCTCAAGCACTCTCTGCCACGGTGAAGCTCAGGTCCTCTCAGGCACTCTTTGCCACGGTGAGGCTTAGGCCCTCTCTACCATGGTGAGGCTTATCTTGTTGGTCTGGTTTGGAAGAGTTATCCTGTGATTTGGTTCTCTTTTATCGTTTCTCCTTCTTTGGTTCCCAATAGTCTGGGCCTATTGAAATCAGAGTTTTTCCTGCCTGCATTTGAGAAGTATTTTGGAGGCTCTTTCTTGGTCCTCCCTTGGTTGAAAAGTCTCCAGATCTTCCCCTTTGCCCCTTCTTTGGCCATTTGCTTCTTGTGAAGGTTTCCTTCCTGCCCCCTTTTCCCTTTGGTTTGGTTCAGTTTGGCTTGGTTCGGTTGGGCTTGTCTCGACTAGTCTTAGGCCCCTTTCTTCGACTCGAAACGTTTTGGTTCAACTCGTCTTCGATGGATCTCTTCTCCTTGGTTTTTGGCCTGGCCTCTATTACTTCTACATGTGTGAGGGTTCCTTTGGTGGCTCTCCTTCCTCCTCGACGAGACGAAGCTCGGGGTGTTAGCTCTATGCTTTGGAGTTGAAGAAACCATGGGTCGCAACAGGGGCCAGACAGACCCCCGTCTTTCTTCTACGGTTTTTTTTGGCGTTCCCTTCTTGGAAAATTTTTTTGCAGGCACATGCTCTCCTGAAGAGCTTATCTTTACAAGGGCCAGGAGGGTCCTTATCTTCCTTAGACGGATTGCAGAGGCCTTCTCTTCCTTAGACGAACGTGTCTTACCAAGGGCCAGGAGGACCTCTTGTCTACCTTCGACATGTGATGACTCTCTCTTCAGGGGAGAGCAACCTGTAGATGCTTGCTCTCTTGGAGAGCTTGTTCCTCCAAGGGCCTAGTGGCCCTCTGTCCTCTTCCGATGGTTCATGATCGTCTTGTTTGCTTGGTCCTGGAGAGACCCCTTAAGGAGGGAAATTTTTAAATTTCAAATTTGCTTGTTTGAGCGGGATTCCCTTACTTTGACGAAAGTTTTTCTTTTTTGAATTTCTTGTTTGAGTGGTAGCCTTGCTTGGGCAAGAATTTTCAAATTTGATTTCCTTGTGGATCTTGTCTCGTTTGAGTCTCATTGTAAAAGGTTCGGCTAAGGCCCTTTAAAAACCCTTCCACCAATCTATAAAAAAATAATAATAATATTGTTTTACTCTAATTCAAGTTATTATTATTACCATGATCAGTTGAAATAATCTAATTATTTAAAAGACTGCAAAGAAAATAAAGATTAAATAAAAGATAAAACTTAACCTTCAATTATTTAATAAATTATTTATATAATAATTAAAAAACAAAATATTAAAAAAAAATATATAATTCTAATTGATGAGAATGCTAACAAATTTCAATTTTCAACATGTACAATTAGGTGAGGTTCCACTCAATATTGGGAGGATTTCAAGAAAAATGATCTTTTGTTGAAGGTAGTACTTTATTTTTTTTGTTTGTGGAAAACATCCCATAAGGGATGCCACTTTTGGGTAAGATCCAAGGAGGTAGGGGTATCTCTTCCGCCAAAAATACCCAGGGCTCGCACCTGGCCTACCACCTTTGACACACGCAAGGAGCATGCTTGAAACAACACAAAACAAGAACACACAAACACAAACACAAACACAAACACACAAAAAACTAAAACAAATAAAACATACTCCTTTGGGTGTGTCGACAAGAAAAAGCACAACCAAACACATGCACAAACAAATTACAAAAAAAGAAACACTAACCACATAGAACAAACACACAAACAACATAACAAAACACGACTAAATAAAACACATAAATAATAAAAAATAAAATAAAATAATAAAAAAATATAAAAAATAAACAACATCAAAACATGAAACACACAGAAAAAACCACAAAATCATCATAACAAAACACTATCATAACAAAAACAACAAAAAAAAACAATACACCACAAAAAAAAAACCACAGAACACAAAACACAAAAAAAACCACAAAAACAACATAACAAAACAAATCCAAAACAAAAACAACAAAATGATTTAAATACACCAGAAACAAAATCAAGGAAAAATAAATACAACAAAAACTAAGCCAAAGGAGCTATGCTGCTATTGACAAATCAAACAAAATAAGGTAATACTAAAAATAAACCAAAGCTTAACAAATTACCAAAAATATCAGAAATTACTTAGCAAAATAGCCAAAGCTTCCAACATTATTTTTTATGTTGGTAAAAAATTATTGAATCAATAAAACCATACAAGAAACAGAGAATCTAAAAACAATAACCCTTACAAGGGCAAAAAAAAAGAGACCCTCAAAACCATCGAGCACCCGATCAAAAGACACCCAACAAAAAATAGCCTCAACCAGACATATCTGAGTAAGCATATTAGTAAGATGATGAGAACAATCCAATGGGAGCTGATCCCATTCCCTAACATTCCAGTCTTCCTGAAACTCAGAAGCCCATTTTGCCAAGCAATCAGCCACACTATTCCATTCCCTGGGAATATGAACAAAGGAAATAAACTCCATATGCCGGCAAATTTGAATGATCTACCAAGCCACTAACTCCAGCTGCCAATGAACATTAGAAAGATTATGAGTCTTCAACAAATTAATAATTTGAGATTCTGACTCACAGATTATCTTCCACCATCCTAGAGCATAACCTTTTTCCAAAGAAAAATGAATAACAAGGGCCTCCATTTAATTATTAGTTGTCTTCCCCTTATAATAGGAGAAAATGAAAAGAGCTGCACCACTACTATCTCTTCCAACACCACCAATACCTGCATACCTAGGATTCCCTCTAGAAGAGCCATCAATATTAATCTTAAACACCCCCCGAGGCGGAGGATGCCATACGCCATCTATCTGCACTTTTTGATTGAGGCCTCTCCTCCTGATCGATAAAGAAGGACAACGACCATTCTCCACTAAACCTAGGTCATGTATCATCAAAATCTCAGATTGCTCCAAAGCTTCCAACATTGCCATAAAGAGTATGATTATAAACCTTAGGATTATGACATCCTTATCCTTTTATTTGTATCTTGCTTCATTCCAGATGGGACTATAGGCTAGTTAGAACCATGACACTACTATTGGAATTTGTATAGTCTTTTTGAGGATCCATTTTGTTTGTAGTTTGAATCTACCCTTTTGTTTTGCACTTGGGTTGGTTTTTTACATTGTACTTTTTTTTTCCTTTATTGTTATTTCTCAGCATCAAGGCAAGCTCTTTTAGTGATTTCTCATCATGCAATCCTTCCTATTCCCTCTCTTCATCAAACCGTGTTTCCATAATAACTATTTCCATTTGACCATCCTCATCATCTACTTGCTCATCCATGGAGAGAATTTCAAAGGTGTTAGGTGAAATTACTGTTTTCTCTTTTGTTGCTATTTTTTTTGTTTGTTTTTTTGTTTAGGGATTTGAAACCCTACCAAGTCCCCATCCTTTTTCTCTTTGTTAGAGACCTTATGTGGACAATCCTTGGCTAGATGGCCATATTCATGACAGATTCTGCATCTAAATGGAATATTTTTATAATCTACTACTTGCTCCCATATTTCTTCCCCATATTGTAAAGTAATATTCTTCAAAAGTAGTTTGTCAAAATCAATCAAAACACAACTCCTTGCATAAATCATATGCTCTAAGTGTTTGATGCTATCAAAAGTCATCATGAAAACTCCTAAAGAATTTCCAATTGTTGCGAATATCTTTGGATGTCAGTATTCTATCGGAAGACCAAATAAATGGATCCAAACAGGGGCAGTTGATGACATTTCTTCCTCAACTTTGAACTTGGTATGCCAGAGCTTCATGAAGAGCCCTGCCCTACCAAAAAACCATGGCCTCCCTTAAAAAATATTCTCCCTATCTTCTTCATTAACAAAAAAAAATAAGAAAGTAAGCATTAGGGTAAGTATAAATTTGGACCTTATCTGTAGTGCTCCAATTTTTGGCAACCCATTGCTTGAAGGTAGCAAGAGTTCGTCGAAATCCCATAAATTGACAAATTAGGCCTTTCCTCTCCATCACATCTATTCCTTTCGGGACATCCGTTATTTCCAACTTCACTAATGGGGATCCATTAGTTGCTTTCATACAACTCATATCTGTTTTTCTTGAATTGACCTTTGGCATCCTCAATGGTTTCCTTGGCAATCGTTGATTGTGTTCCCCTCCTGTTTGAGGTGGTCCTCCACGGATTGCTTCTTTAAAATTTATTTTTGGCTCAATGCATGCATATTTGTTGAAACCCTCCATCCTAGAATCAAATAAACCCTACTTTCATCCAAGCAAACAAATCCTAATTTTGTTTTATTAGGACCTCACACTAGTGGCCATATGAAATCCCATCCCAAACAGGCAGACTCGTAAAGCAAAACTCAGACGATAGATTTGGAAGAACAATGGCCTGCATAGAATATAAACACGAAAAAACCTATGTCTGCATCACTTATTTTATTCGTGATAGGAGCTATTGTATCAGTTCACACATTCTCAGATATTGAATCAGTTTTAGCTATCGAATCGGTTCACACATTTTCAACTATCCAAACGAAACTTCACATTACTAAAAATTTACTTAGAAATCGACGAGGAGCTTACTAGAGCTCCCGAGCGTCCGTCTTTAAATTTTACCCACTACCCCTTCAATGATACCATCTAGGAAGAAAATATTTTATTTTATTGACATTTTTTTCGAAGGTAATACTTTATAACTCAAATATTATTATGACAAATTTATATTTACCCACTACCCCTTCAATGATACCATCTAGGAAGAAAATATTTTATTTTATTGACATTTTTTTTGAAGGTAGTATTTTATAACTCATAAAAATTATTATGACAAATTTATATTTATATATACGATATATATAATATTGATTTGATTTTAATTTTTTAAATATATTTATTTTGGTTTCTAGGACCAAAGTCTAAAATTATATCACTACAATATTAAAAAAAGCAATTTTTTTTTAAAATATAGATAAACATCAAATAAAACATTTCTTGTAAAAGTATAAACAATAAATATTTTAAATTTATTAAATAATTTGAATGAATTAAATGATAAGTGGTTAGAAGTTAAAGTTAAAGTTAGAGATTTAGGTTTGTTAGTAAAAAAAATCATAATTATTAGGCTTTTTATATTATATATACACACTTGAGAAACAAATATAATATAAAAAATTAAATAATAAGATGATTAAAATATATTAAATAGAAACTTTTATTATTTTAATTTTTATTACTCTTATTTTTATTTCCAACTAGAGAATGGATTAATCACTACTCTAAAATATAATTTGATACAGATTTTACACAGCCTTAGGTTTCCTTTAGCTCAACTACAAGTTTGCTCTCACCAGCTGCGTATTGACACAAATCATCACCTCCTTAAAAATCAGCGTATTTGCATATTGTGCAGTCTTGATGTGGAATCCAAGGAGCATTTCATTTTCACCTGTCCTGTCTACTACGAGATACAAGGTAGATATTACTGCTTATTTAGAGACACCCATACTCTAAAATCTTGGATTAATTATGAAGATCAAAGATGAATTGCCCTGTTCATCCGAGAATTATTCAATTTTAGGAAAGAACTACTTAGTAACAATTTGCAGAAGATAACAAGATCCTGACTTATCACTTCATTCTTCCAGTCTGCAAAGGCCACGATCAAGAAGCATGAGATAGAACAAGATCAACTAGTCGTCGACTCCAACAAAGAACATCTACGACAACATCCAACTCTTATATCACTCACTTCTCTTCAGCATTGAATGTTAGGAGTAATCCTTGATCCATAGATCTTTTATGTCATATGTCTTTGTTTACTGTTTTTCTTACTTTATTTTCTCTGGACCTGCATTAAACACTCCCGTTGCTTTACTTTATTTTCTTGTATATGTCTTACTTTACAGTCCTATTGACCTCTTTTGGTCACCTATTAAAATTAATACAAATTCAAATTCAAATTTAATTAAATATAAATATATTTTTTTTTATATTTTTAACTATAATTATATTTTAAGTTTATAAAAACCTAAAAATCTAGGTTAAATAATGTTAAATATTAAAACAAATAAAAACACTAACACATCAAAGTGATGTCTATCTTTTTTTTATTTGTGGAAAACATCCCAAAAGGGATGCCACTTTCGAGTAAGACCCAAGGAGGCAGGGGTATCCATTCCGCCAAAAACGCCCAGGACTCGGACCTGGCCTACCACCTTTGACATACTCAAGGAGCAAACAAACACACAAAACCAAATTAAAAAAAGTAAATAACAACAAAAATAATAAAATAAAATAAAAAACATGCTCCTTGAGTGTGTCAAAACCAAAAGCACAACCAAACACGCACAATAAGATAAAAGAAACCACAACACAAACCACATAGAAAAACACAAGAACCACATAACAAAACACAAACAAGACAAAAACAACAGAACACTACAAAGACATAACCCAAAAAAACATGAAAAATAAACACAACCAAAACCTAAAAAATAAAATAAATAAAATAAAAATAAAAACAACCAACAACGAGACAATAAACAAAAACAAAAAACATAGAAAACACTCACACATAAAAAAATGAAATAACACAAACAAAGAGAAACCCAAGAACAAGAACGAAAAAAACACAAGAACAATAACAAAAAACATAAAAAAAAACAAAACAACAAAAACACAAGAACAACAAAAAACAACACAAAGAACACAAAAACAAAACAAAACAAAAGAACCCACCCACCTTAAAAAACTAAACAAAAAAAAAAGAAGACAAAAGAAAAAAAAATGAACAAAACAATGACCTATCTAGACCAGAAGACTATTAATGCAAGAATCAACGGAGGAAACAAAATAAAGAATAGAATGAGCTAGGGAACTAAAAAAACTGAATGAACCAAAGAGAAACAAAAAAAAAACAAGAAGAAACCTGGAGCCATCCAAAGAAATGATAGAAAGAAGAGCTTCCCTAATTTGAGAAGCCCACCATATAGGAGGGTGGCCATAACAAGTAAGATCACCTTTGTCCAAAGCCCAATTAGCTAAAGCATCAACACTCTTGTTTTGATCTCGACCACATGATTGTAATCAACTTTCAAAAATCCCATCGGATTAACTGAATCTTCTCAATAATTCTTTTATTCTCCAATCCACCTTATGATTCTTAGAAGGAGTCTTCAAGAGATTAATCATAAGTTGAGAGTCGAGACTCAACTAACACCTTTTCCCATCCAACCTTAGTAGCCTCCTGAAGGCCTCTAAGGATACCATACCCCTCGGCAAGGTTATTGGAAAGAATACCCAAATTCTCAGCAAAAGTAAAAACCAGGGAGCCATCCGAAAGTCTACCAATTCCTCCCACACTGGCTTTTCCGGGGTTCCCTCTAGAGGCTCCATCGGTATTGACTTTTCCAAAATCCTTAGGAGGAGGTTGCCAATTTCTAGTCCTATCCATCTTACTAATACTCACATTCCCTTTAAGTTGGTTGCCCTTAGAAGGTTTAATCTTCAATCTTTGCATCACTTGATCCCATCTTTGGTGGGAGTTTTGGGGGTGATTAAGGAGTTGATGGACTGATTCAACTAAGTTGGCTATGGTCTTTTGCCAAATATAGTGAATATCCTTCCTATCTTGATTAAAAATTTGGTTGTTCCTTTCATTCCAAATATTCCAAAGAAGAATGGTAGAACCCATCCAAACTAACTGCCTAATAAAATGATCAACACCCTCTTGATTAGGCCAATCCCTCCAAAGTTGTTCAAAAGTGAAAAAATTGGACCATTGTAAGCCAAGTAAAGTTGCCATTCTCCTCCATAGCTCAGAGGCTAAAGTACACTCAATAAAAATATGGTTGATATTTTCTACATTCTCTTCACACATTTCACATCTAAAAGGGCCATGAAAACCATGCTTCATAAGTTGCTCACCAGTAAGCACCCTACGATGCAATAAAAGCCAATTAAAGAACCTCACCTTAGGCCAGAGCTTTTGAGCCCACAATTGAGAAAATATGTCAGAAGAATGGTTGGGATTATTATGGCATAAGGTCAAATAACCTTGAGCAACTGAATACTCACCCTTAGTAGTGTTGTTCCATCCAAAACAATCTTTTTCATGGGACCAAGAGAGGGATCTCATATGAAGGATGCCTTGGATATCTTGTCTTTGCCTTTCAGGATTTGAATAGGCCAGTCCTCAATAGGGATCCAATATCTACCAGCCTTTGAATTACCAGTATGGTACCGATGGTAATTAGCCACCTTTATCCAATTAGCTCGGTGAAGCTCCTCCATCCAAGGCCTCCAATCGGGAAGCGAGTTATCAAAGGCTTGTGACCATCCCAAGAATCTGTCCAAAAATTTGCATGTTGACCATTATGAATGATCCAAAATAATTTTTCTTTATCAAATCCTCACCGAGTCTTAAGAAGCTGCTAAAATGGAAGAACCTTTGGTAGGCAATTGATAGCGAACAAGGTCTTTAGGACTTTTGTTCTCGACATATTTAGCATGGAGATTATTGGCCCAAAGAGCATTGGGGTTATGCAACATCCTCCAATATAATTTAGCAACTAAAGCTTTGTTGTTATTAATTGAAGACCGGAATCCTAACCCCCTTCACTCTTAGGAAGACATAAAGTATCCCATTTCACCAAGGCCCATTTTCTTTTCTCCTTAGTACCACTCCAAAGGAAACGATGACTGATTTGATCCAATTCTCGAAGAACAACCTTTGGGATATTCAAAATGGAAGAAACATAAATAGGAATAGCTTGAAGGACTGATTTTACCAAGGTGATTCTACCCCCAGAAGAAAGCCACTTGTTGGTCCACTTTCCAATTTTCTTCTTGACTTTGTCCAACAACCAATTCCAATATTTATTTTTCTGCCTTTGAATATTTATGGGAATACCTAAATAAGTGATTGGAAGAGAGGTCTTCTTATATCTTAATTTATCCAAGACCATGGATTCCTGTCTAGCGAGCAGTGAAAGAAAATAACTTTAGATTTGTCTTCATTGATCAATTACCTGATAGCCTTAGAAAAATAGCTAATGATTTGTTTAATTTTAGAAGCTTCCTTAGCGTAGCTTTACCTAAAAGGGTAGAGTCATCCACAAATTGAAGATGAGAGATAGGTCTAGCTCCATGAGCAATGGTAACTCCCTCAAGGGTTTTGTTTTCCCTCTTTTTGGTTATAGTCCTACCCAAGCATTCAGCAAGAATGATGAATAAATAAGGGGATAGCGGGTCACCTTGCCTAATACCTCTGGAAGCTAGGAAAAACGAGAAGGCCTGCCATTGATAAGAACTAAGTAGGAAACTGAAGAGATACATCCCATAATCCAATCCATCCAATCCTTAGAGAAACCAAATTGCCTCAAAACTTTGATAAGGAAGTGCCAATCCACTCTGTCATAAGCTTTGGATAAGTCTAACCGGATGAACATAGAAGGAGAATTTTGCATATCCATGGAATGGATGGCTTCCTGAGCAAGAACTATCTCATCTACTATTTGACGTCCTTCCACATATCCCCCTTGCTGCGGGAAATAATCTTATGCAAAAGAGGCTTCAACCTTTCTGCCATGATTTTAGTAATAATTTTGAGAAGAACATTACATAAAGCAATAGGTCTAAAAGTTGAGATATGATCAACCTCTTGAGCTTTTGGAACAAGAGTAATATAAGTTTTATTGATAACCTTCAAAATTTCTTTGGATTTCCTGGCTTCTTCCACCACCTCTAATAAATCAACATGAAGGATATCCCAGAACTCTTGGTAGAACTCAATAGGAATTTTTTTGCATTTTAAAAACTACTTGTTGAAGCTCATTGATAGTAACATGAGCAGTCAAAATAGAGTTCTCCTCGGAAGTGATAAGAGAAGGGATTGATTGAAGAACATTTTATTGTGAAGGTGAGTCAAGAGGAGTAGCAACAAAAATATTGGAAAAGTAATCAACAACAATAGAGTTCATGCCATCCCAAGTATAAACAACATCTCCAGAATCTGATTTTAAGGAAGAAATAAAGTTGTGAGATCTTCGAGCTAGAAGAGATTTGTGGAAGAAATTTGTGTTTCGATCTCCTTCTTTGAGCCATTGAATTCTAGATTTTTGCTTCCATAAGATTTCTTCTCTTTTTCCCATTCCTCTAAGCTGAGTTGTGAGTTTAATTTCATCTGCACTTCTCTTCTCTGTGAGGCCATCTAAATGGATTTTCTTATTCAAATTTTCAAGATGAGCAATAACTTCATGTTTTTTTATGAACATCCCCAAACTCTTTCCAGTTCCAAGTCTTGATTTTGGATTTAATGTATTGCGGTCTTTTGGCAAAACAGAACATCTTAGTCCCATGTCTAGGTTTACCTTCCTTCCACCATTGTTGCACAGAGGTCTGAAGGAAATGTCTCTAAGCCACATTAATTGAAAATGAAAAGGAGAGAAACTCACATTGGTTTTCCACATTTCCACCATTGCTGGCCAATGATCCGAACCAGCATTATTAAGAGTCTTCACTTTAGGAATGTGACCATGGATTAAGAAATTTTAGAGAGCAAAAACCTATCCAATCTCTCCATTATACAAGCTAAGCCTTGCCTTCTGTTAGACCAAGTCATAAGGCCATTATATGGTTGGATATCCACAAGATGGAGGTTTGCAATATATTCGCTCATGAGGTCAGTACTTTTGTCCAAATTTCTATTTCCCCCCTTTTCTCATCCAGAGAGAGGATGGTATTGAAATCTCCTCCGATCAAGATCCAAGCTTTAGGAAAATGAGAGATAATATGAGTAATATCCTTCCACTGTCTTCTTTTTCCTCCAAAGAAGTCGGGGCATAAACAATAATGCAGAGCATAATCTGGTTGGAATGTCTACTTTGAATAGCTATAGCCAAAAAACCCCAGCTGCCAACCATATGGTGAATAACTACCTCTTTTGGGTCCCAAAGACAAGCAATGCCACCGAAGTCCCTTGGGAGCTGAGGAAACCACTTTCAGTGGCCAAATTTTCTGGCAATTAAGTCCATATCCTCCATTGACATCTTTGTTTCTTGAAGGAAAACAAGATGTGGATGATTTATCTGAATCATTCTTCTAATTTCATTTTGTTTTGAAAGACTCCCTTTGAGTCCTCTAATATTCCAAGTGATGATCTTCATTAATACCGGGGCTAAAAATGTTGGGAAGGGCATTAATCTTACCTTCCTCTACAAGCTTTTCACCTTCTTTTACCATATGATATTGATTGGTCTTGCGACCTACTTTTTGATTAGAATCCATCTTCAATTTTTTTCCCTGTTTCTTGACTTATTCCAATTGAATCCGAGATGGCTTCTAACCTTGAAGAATGCTCATACACAGCCAAAATTTTACTAGATGGTTCAATGGAGTCTATATTGGGACTGCATTATTTGAAGTTTTGACATTTGAAATATTGTTTTTCTTGTGTAAATTTTCTCCTTTTTTTTTTTGAAAACCTTTGATTTGTTGGTTTGTCTCTGAGTTCTTTCCTTCATATTTAAATTGTGTTTCTAAGATTTCAGTTTCCATTATTTCCTCTTCCTCACTTGGGACATCATTTGTGGAAAGGATTTCAAACATATTAGCAAATGACTTTGATTGATCCTTCATTCTTGGTTTTTAGAGTGTTCTTCTTCTTAGGTATTTGGAAACCTACTGAGTTTATATCTTCTTTCTTTTGATCAGGAATTTTATTTGGGCAAGCATGGCCAAATGACCATATTCATGGCAAATTCTACAATGAAAAGGAATGTTCTCATAGTCCACTACTTGCTCCCAAGTGTCTTCCCCAAATTGTAATGTGATCTTTTTAGGTAGGGGTTTGTCAAAATCCATTAAAACACAAATTCGAGCATAAATAATATGTTCAAAATTTTGAGTACAATCATGAGTCATCATAAAAGTTCCTAAAGAGTTTCCAATTGAAGAAAAAATAGTAGGATTCCAAAATTCAATAGGGAGGCCAAAGAGTCTAACCCACACGGGAGCTATAGAAGGCATCTCTTCTTCGGCTTTAAATTTAGTATGCCAGGGCTTCATGAAAAGCCCTGCCCTTCCAAAAAACCAAGGACCCCCTTGAAAATTTTTCTCTCTATCTTCATTATTAGCAAATAAAACAAGAAAATAACCATTTGGATAAATAGAGATTTGTAACTCACCTTTAGTTTTCCAACTTTTTGCAGCCCAGACTTTGAAAGCAGATAGACTCGGACGAAAACCCACGAACCGACAAATTAGTCCTCTTTTTTCCAAATCTTCAATGCCAGTCTGAATGTTACCCATATCAAGCTTAACAATAGGAGTTCCATCAGTTGCTTTAAGACATCCTGACTCCGTTTTCTTGGGATCAATCTTAGGCATTCTTAGAGGTTTATGAGAAGCCCTAATATTGATATTAGCATTGGGTTGAGGCTGTCCACCATGAAGGGCATCCCTAAAATTCATTTTTGGGACTGAGTCTTCAAAATTCTTACCCTTGACAGGGGTTTTCACAGTAGAATTATTTTGTGGGTGCACCTTAGACCCAGATTCACTTGAGATATGAGCCATTTTTTGATCAAGCTGCTTGAAACTTATTTCGTGGTCTCTTTAATCCTTGCCCTAGACGCCGTGGAAAGGTATGGTTTTCACTTTTCTTTTGTGCAGACAAATTGGAAGCCGTTGTCACTCAAGTTCACGGTATGATCTGTTGAAAGACAAATTTCTAACCCATCTTGTATCCCCTGCAACATTTCTTGCTAAAATATTGAGCATAAACCACAAAAATATTGGCCGCTAGGGCCCGAAGGCCCTAAAAACCAACCTCCGGAGCTGCTTGCACTCAACCCCAGATGAAACCCTCGCATAGCCGCTTGCCAAATATATCGTTCACACATAGGGATGCGCTAGGATCTGTGTTGCTCCAAATGATATGAAAATTGGTGGAGACGTTCTAGGGTTTTTCAGGCATCTACCCTCAAAATTTCAGCTCAATCCGAGTTCGGATGAGTGAGATATGGCCGAAACGAGTTCGGCAGTTTGGGCAGTCCTGCGAAAAACGTCTCTACCATTCAGCTCCGAAATTTTTACCAGTCTTTACTGAGAATCCCAAAGTGATGTCTATCATACTAAAACCAGATTTTGCATTTTATTATATCTAATGTGTTATAAATTCATCCTACATTTGGGAATGTTGGATGCTTATTTATGGTAAATGGGTTGTTTAAAAGTCTATAAAAAAATAATAATTAAATACATTTTTATGGAAAACCTTAGTGCATATGAAGCATGTAAAAAGGGTTTATCATAAACATTGTGGCAATTTGACTTAAGTGGTACCATATATTTTTTTTGTTTGTTTGTGTTTTTTTTAATTTTAAAAAATAGAGCTCTAGAATTTGTTTTGAGGAAATTAGAGGAAAAAAGAAAAGAAAAGAAAAAAAATATTAATATCAAAATTGAGTTTGATTTTAAAGTAAGAGGAATCTTGGTAATTGGAAGTTAAAATATCCTTCATAAAATTTAAATTTTGGTTTAGTTTCTAAGAGAATTAAAAAAAAATTATATCCCCAAAAACCTTGCCAAAGTAATTGATCTTTTGCAAATTTAAAGTATTTATATAATATAAAAATCAATATATCAAAGATGATGGTTGACAGGTTTGAAAATGTAATAATTATACTTAAATAATTTTTCGTAGAGGATGAAATCTACACTAATAAATACTTGGTATTCATCTATTCCAGTTATCCAAAATTGGAAAGCTTAGCAATCTGTTTCTCATTTATTGACTTGGAAGTTTGACTCCTTGAGACATGGTTTGAGCATCGATCTAAATAGTCTTTGGTGGAATAAACTTATCCTCCATAATGATAAACCTTTAGCTTTATGCAATGATATTCAAGGTCTAGCTTTTTTTTAAGAAAGGTATTAATAGAATTAAAGATATTTGGGATCCAAGTAGTTGCTCAAATTTTAGTTGGAACCAAATATGCAATTATTGTTCCCTTCCATCTAGGTTCAAAGAGTCTTATGGTTTAGTTGTGGCTTCCATCCCTTGTGAGGTCCTTATGAAGTTGGGAACTACTGCCCATTATATTTGGAATGAATGGAGATGGCTTAATGGTCATATAATCTCTTCCATTTACTTCTAGTTGGTTATACAAAAATCTTCTGTGTCTTCCTTCTTTAGACTCTAAGCTCAATGTCAAGTGGCAAGTGAATTTTACCAATGCCCAATGGTAGTTTCTTGCTACTCAAATTTGGAAAGCTTATGTTGAATCCAAAACTCAACTTCTTGGATGGTGGATTTTGCATCAAAAACTTTCAACTCCTGAAATTTTGGCTGCGATTTTACACATTCTCCCTCAATGCAAATTTTGTAATGCTATAGAAACTTTTATTCACTTGTTTTGGGTTTGTGACATGGCTAAAACATTTTGGGATGTCTTCTACTCTTTTTTTTCCCCTCTTTCACTAGATCTTGGAAGGTTTCTTTGCTTGGTTTTTCTCAACTGGATCAGTGCCCCAAACTCTGGGATGTTGGTAGACTCATCATTCTCAAGCACATTTGGAAGTGCATACGCAAAAAGGTGTTTACTAGATCTGCTTCTCCATAGGATATAGTTGTAGCATACTTGACCTTTGATCTTTTGTTACATGTGGGACATATTCATTCCCAAGTCTATGGAACTTCTAACACACCTCGAGATGTTATTGATAAACTTCATCAACTTTCTCATATGATTTAGGATCTTCAAAAGGTCCAACAAGAAACTAAGAAGAAGGCAGTTAACAATGATGAGCAGGTTCAGGTTTTGATTACTTCTGTCTTCTTTGAAGACTTTAGAAGATATCACGGAAGACACCCAAAATTTCTTCGTATAACAGACTTTCCCACCAAATAGTCTTTTTGTTGATGTCAACTTCTATTCTTATGTATACTCAGTTATGAATTCTTTACTCTTGATCCACCTCATTTTGTTTTTTATTTTTTAGCTGGTGGACAGTACTAGCACCAAAATATTGTAATGTTTCGGTTAATGAATTAATATAATCTAGCTTTTTCTAAAAAAAAAAATACTTAGTATCAAAGAAAAATGAGTTGAAAGTTTATTTCTAGATATGTTCATGTAATATTTGGATTTTTTAATCTAAAAAATCATTATACTTTCATGGTTTTAATTTTTTCTTATATATAACTTTATTATTTCTATTTTGTATTTAGAGTGATAAGAAAAAACTAGAACCCAATTTGGATTTAGTTTTACATAGTTTGATTTAAAGAGTAGAGGGACTTGATCCTAACAACCTTGGAGATGGTTGTTATATTTTTTACTTTTTACAATAAATATTGGTTTCAATATTAATTTTATTTTTAAATACTATTAAAATAAATAAATATAATAATAAGGAGAGTGACCTTGAGTAAGAAATGAGCCTCACTTTAAGTATTCTTGTTCTAGATATTTGGAGAATTTCAAAGAAGAAAGAATGAGGAAAATCAAGGTAACAAGGAAGGAAAGTCACTTATTAAAATCCTAATTGAAAATAAAATTAAGTGACGAAAGTAAGGATATTATAATTGAGCAAAAGGAAGAGTAAATCTATGGGAATTTTTTATCAAAAGTGATTACCAAGGACGAGGTGATTGAACATGATATAATGGTTCTTTAAAGTATAGGATTAATATGCATGATTGAAAGGTTAAAAAACGAATAAAACAAAAGTGGAGTTTGAGTTTATATTATTTTATGTTTTTACTTTCAAAAGGATTTATTTTATCATCTTTTCTAGTTCAAAGTTCAAGGATAAAATAACATGTGGAGGTCTATGATTTAAGGGGAGAGATGACTTGTATTTATAACTATGGAGTGAGAAATGTTTTATGGAGATGAAAAATCTCACAATGCTTTTAATGTGGGTTAGGCTTTTTGGACTCACATATCAACTGATCAATATATTTTTATTAAGATAAGTGGTAATAATTTGAGGGGTTAACTATTGAGGGATGAAATATTCTATGTATACTCAAATATGTATTTCATAGATATTTCAAAACCTTTGTCAAAATTCATTAAGACTATATATGAATTAAGAGATAAAGGTCAATAAGTGGATTATAAAAACATTATATTCTTATGCCACAAATGTTATGAAACCAAACACTGTGCCAAGAGATTGTATAGTGAAAATGAAAAATAGATGAAAATTTCTAGTCATAAGACAAACTCAAACATGATGCAAAGGGATCATATTGTAGTAGAATTAGATTAGATTAAAGTTTTTTCACTCCTAAAAAAGTGGAAAAAAATCCCCTTTGCTATATCAGATAGTGAATGCCTTTACAATTTATTCAGATCAAATATTAAAAAAAACTAAGAAGGATATATGAGATAAGAAATTGCAATATGTAGAATTTAAAAAGTGCAATGGAAATTGTGGTTAATATATTTTAAAATGAAGAACTGGAAGAGATCAAATTTATTCTAAGTGAATTGTATTCATTTTTATTTAGTAGAAATTTCATTCCTTCAAAATAGTAAAAGTAGCATCAAATTTGTCCTTCGCACTTTAGGGTTTTAAGGAAATTATAATAAGAAACTATGGAGGATAATAGCATCAATTTTATTTATTTGAATACCTTTTTCCTGTTCCAAAAGCTCAAGAGGCTGAATATATCTCAGCTTTCAGACCTATTGCTTTATGTGAAGTTCTCAAAATCATTACTAATATCATGGCAGAAAGGTTGAAGCCTCTTTTGCATAAATTTATTTTCCCTGAACAAGGGGGTTATATGGAAGGGCATAAATAGCTTATGACACAGTTCTTGCTCAGGAAGCCATCCATTCCATGGATATGCAAAAGTCTCCTTCCATGTTCATTTGGTTAGACTTATCCAAAGCTTATGATAGAGTGGATTGGCACTTCCTTATCAAAGTTTTGAGGTAATTTAGTTTCTCTCAGGATTGGATGGATTGGATTATGGGATGTATCTCTTCAATTTCTTACTTAGTTCTTATCAATGGTAGGCCTTCTCAATTATTCCCAGCTTCTAGAGGTATTAGGCAAGGTGACACCTATCCCCTTATTTATTCATCATTATTGTTTAATGCTTAGGTAGGGCTATAACCAAAAAGAGAGAAGAAAAAACCCTTGAGGGAGTTACCATTGCTCATGGAGCTAGACCTATCTCTCATCTTCATTTTTTTGACGATTCTACTCTTTTAGGTAAAGCTACAGTTAAGGAATCTTCTACTATTAAGCAAATCATTAGTTGTTTTTCTAAGGCTACCGGGAAATTAATCAATGAAGGTAAATCTAAAGTCATTTTCTTTCACTGCTCTACCAGATAGGAATCCATGGTCTTGGATAAATTAAGATATACGAAGACCTCCCTTCCAATCACTTATTTAGGTATTCCCATCAATATTCGAAGACAAAAAAAATATTGGAATTGGTTGTTGGACAAAGTCAAGAAGAAGATTGGAAAGTAGACCAATAGGTGGCTTTCTTCTGGGGGTAGTATCACCTTGGTAAAATCAATCCTTCAGGCTATTCCTATTTATGTTTCTACCGTATTGAATATCCCAAAGGTTGTTCTTTGAGAACTGGATCAAATCGATCATCGATTCCTCTGTAGTGGTACTAAGGAGAAAATAAAATGGGCCTTTGTGAAATGAGATACTTTATGTCTTCCTAAGAATGAAGGGGGTTAGGATTCTGGTCTGCTAATAAAAATAAAGCTTTAGCTGCTAAATTATATTGGAGGATTTTGCATAAACCCAATGCTCTTTGGACCAAGAATCTCCGTGCTAAATATGCTGAGAGCAAAAGTCCTAAAGACCTTGTTCGCTATCAATTGCCTTCCAAAGGTTCTCCCATTTTAGCAGTTCTTAAGACTGGTGAGGATTTGATAAAGAAAAAATTATTTTGGATCATTCATAATGGTCAACAGGTAAATTTTTGGATAGATTCTTAGGATGGTCACAAGCCTTTGATAACTCAATTTCTCGATTGGAGGCCTTGGATGGAGGAGCTTCATCGAGCTAACTAGATAAAGGTGGCTAATTATTGTTGGTACCATACTGGTAATTCAGAGGTTGGTAGATATTGGATCCCTATTGACGATTGACCTATTCAAATCCTTTAAAGGTAAAAACAAGATATCCAGTGCATCCTTCATATGGGATCTCTCTCTTGGTCCCATGATAAAGATTTTTTTTGGATGGAACAACACTACTAAGGGTGAGTATTCAATTGCTCAAGGTTATTTGGCCTTATGCCATAATAATCCCAACCAATCTTTTGACATATTTTCTCAGTTATGGGCTCAAAATATCTGGCCTAAGGTGAGGTTCTTTACTTGGATTTTATTGCATCGTAGGGTGCTTATTGGGGAGCATCTTATGAAGCGTGGTTTTCATGGCCCTTTTAGATGTGAAATGTGTGGAGAGAATGTGGAAATTATCAACCATATTTTTATTGAGTGTACCTTAGCCTCTGAGATTTGGACGAGAATGACCACTTTAATTGGCTTATAGTGGTCCATTTTTTTTACTTTTGAACATATTTGGAGGGATTGGCCTAATCAAGAGGGTGTTGATCATTTTATTAGGCAATTAGTTTGAATGGATTCTACCATTCTTCTTTGGAATATATGGAATGAAAGGAACAACCAGATTTTTAATCAAGAAAGGAAGGATATTCACTATATCTGGAAAAATACCATTGCCAACTTAGTTGAATCTATCCATCAGCTCCTTAATCACCCCCAAAACTCCCACCAAATATGGGATCAAGTGATGCAAAGATTGAATATTAACTCTTCTAAGAGCAATAAACTTAAAGGTAATGTGAGTAATTGCAATATGGATAGAACAAGGAATTGGCAACCTCATCCTAAGGATTTTGGAAAAGTCAATACCGATGGAGCCTCTAGAGGGAACCCTAGAAAATCTAGTGCAAGAGGAATTGGTAGACTTTCATATGGCTCCCTGACTTTTACTTTTGTTGAGAATTTGGGTATTCTATCAAATAACCTTGTTGAGGGGTATAGTATCCTTCGAGGCCTTCAAGAGGCTACTAAGTTTGGATGGGAAAAGATACTAGTTGAGTTTGACTCTCAACTCATGATTAATCTTTTGAAGACTCCTTAGAAGAATCATAAGGTTGATTGGAGAATAAAAAGAATTATTGAGATGATTCAGTTAATCCAGATGGGATTTTTGAAAGTTGATTACAATCATGTGGTCAAAGATCTTAACAAGAGTGTTGATGCTTTAGCTAATTGGGCTTTGGAAAAGGTGATCTTACTTGCTACAACCACCCTTCTAGATGGTGGGATTCTCAAATAAGGGAAGGTATTCTTTCTGTCATTTCTTTGGATGGCTATAGTTTCTGAAGGTACCTAGTTTCTTCTTGCTTTATTTTTGCTTCATTTCGGTTCGATCAGGGTATTTTAGTTCTCTAGCTCAAACTAATATTTCTTTTGTTTCCTATGTTGATTCTTACCTTAACAGTATTTTGGTCTAGAAAGGTCATTGTTGTGTTCTATTTTTTTTTTCTTTTCTATTTATGTGTGTGTTTTTTTTTGTTTTGTGTTTTTTGTGTTGTTTTTTGTTGTTCTTGTGTTTTTGTTGTTTTATATTTTTTGTTGTTGTTCTTGTGTTTGTGTTTCTGTATGTTTGTGTTAATTGGTGTTTTTGTGTTTTGGTGTGTGAGTGTTTTCTATGTTTTTATTTTTCTCTATTGTTGGTTGTTTTTTTTTTTTTAATTTTTTTTTTATTAATTTTTAGGTTTTGGTTGTTTTTGTTTTTCATGTTTTTGTTAGTTGTGTCTTTGTAGTTAATTGTTATTTTTTGTTATGTTGTTCTTATATTTTTTCTGTGTGGTTCGTGTTGTGTTTTTTTTAATCTTATTGTGTGTGTTTGGTTGTGATTTATCTTTTTGACACACTCAAGGAGCATATTCTTTTTTTTTAAAATATTTTTGTGTTTGTGTTTACATGTTCTTGTTTTTTGTTGTTTCAGGTTTGCTCCTTGAGTATGTCAAAGGTGGTAGGCCAGGTGCAAGCCCTGGGCAATTTTTGTGGAATAAATACCCCTGCATCCATGGGTCTTACCCGAAAGTGGCATCCCTTCTAGGGATTTACACAAAAAAAATACCTTTGTTCCTTTGATCCATATTTTTATGGAACTTGTTAACTTTTCTTAGTTTTGAAATGTTTTTCAATAACATTTTAGTTATTTTGATGAAAATATTTGATAATAAATAATTTTAGTTTTATATTTTTGTAATAATATATTTTAAATAATAATAATAATAATATTTTAAGTCTTTTAACACTATTGCAAAAGCAATTGTAAAAAAATATTTTATCCTAAAAGTTATTTTACTAATAATTTTATTTTAAATCTTCTAATTTTATCCTAAAAGTTATTTTACTAATATTTTTATTTTAATATACTAATATAACATTTTGGCTAGATTACAAATTCAAATAAAACTACAAATTTAAACTAATCTGCCTACCCAACAAACCAACTATCCTACCATTGGAGCTTATGACTATTGGAACAAGACCCTCTAACATCCTCTATCATGGCTAGAATTGAGGAACTACACAAGAACAGAGAAGATCAGAGAAGAACAAACTACACTAAGGCTTGCATAAGAACTATACTAAGGCTTGCACAAGAACTGCCTGAAGAACCACACAAGAATTGCACAAGAATTGTATAAGAATTTCTTGGAAAACTACACAAGAACTGCGTGAAGAATTGCATAAAACCTACCAAAAGAACTGCACAAGAACTACCTAAAGAACTACCCAAGAAATTGCTTAACAAGTTAGCCATAGCTTCCAACATTACCATCAAGAGACTAAACAAGGAGAATATTGGTCCTAGTTTGGTCTGGCCACCACCTAGGAGGGAAACCATAACACCTAATATCTCCTTTGTCAAGAGCCCAATTTTCCATAGCATTTACCACTCTATTATGTTCTTTGGGCACATGATTGAAAACAACCTCTTGAAAACTAGAAGCTATTAATCTAATCTTATCTATGATCCTTTGAATTCACCAGTCTACCTTCTCAGGCCTTGAAGTTGAATTTAGGTAATTGATCATAATTTGAGAGTCTGACTTTGTTATCACATTTCTCCATCCTGAATTTAGTGCTTCTTTCAAACCTCTCAAAATACCTTATCTTTTTGCCAAGTTATTGGAAAAAATTTCTAAATTTTTGGCAAAAGTAAAAATTGGAGTACCATCCTCTAACCTACCTATCCCTCCTTTACTAGCTCTACCAGGATTTCATTTGGATTATCCATCCGTATTGATTTTTCCAATATACTTTGGAAGAGGCTACCATTGCTTTGTTCTATCCATTATCTAAGTGATCACATTCTTCCTTCTATGTTGGGCTAATCCAAGGTTGATATTTAATCGAGCCATTATTTGTTCCCATAGTTGATTTTACTATAGCGACCACGGGGAAGCGGTGCGCCGCCCACCAACTACTCTACTTGTAATTCGATTGAATCCTTTAATGTTAAACATGCAATAAATGAAAGGCACAAAGCAGATATAACTAGAATGCAAAGAAATAAATGAATGAATGCTTTTTGTATTGATATTGCAAAGAAATATATGAATGAATGCTTTTTGTATTGATATTCCCAAGATCTAGTTACATATGAATCCCTCTAAGGGATACCCTTTGTTTGATACATGATTTTACACACAAAGAGGGCAATAGGTGTATAAAATATCCCCTCGCACAGGGGGCACACTTCTATCAGGCTTCCTAGTGACGCACATGGAAATGTATGAGGGCTTACAGATACCTCCTTCTTTAGGTTTGATTGCTAGAGGGATCCTCTTGCTTTCGTATGTTGCAAATTTTCCCGATGAACCTATAGCCTTGAAATCAATGAAACAACAACACACACTTAGATTTTTGAGATTGCCTCCTCGGATGAGGTTGTTAGCAACGAATAAGCTCAATGGAAACAAATGCAATGAACTAGTACTATGAATGTGAATAACTAAAATAAAGCCTATGCTAATGAAATGAATGAGAAAGTAGAATGAAAGAAAATAACACCTAAAACCCTAGACTAGGTTGCGGGCCACTGTCTAGGACAACGACTGCTAAGGTGAAATATCCTCCTATTGATCCAATGATTAAAGGGTCAAGTATGATACTAATGTTAACATGATTACCTTATGTGTTCATATTTGCCCTCCAATCCAACAGGGCTCCACTACAAGAATCGATCTCCAAGGGAAGCTCTCCAAGTCTCTAGAAGCTCTCCTCAATGATCCAACATGTTCAAAGTTTTGATGTATGATGTTCTCTCTCTGATTGATAAAAGGAGGTCTAAGAAGGTCCCCTAATTGATCAAAGAAGGTCCCCTAGTGCTTTTAGGTTTGATCCTTATAAAGTGTTTGAATCCCTAGGTCAATGTTCAAACCCTAGGACTAAATCCCTCATGCGTACTAGGTGTTAGCATGATAAGATCTTTATTTTTCTATGTTTAACTAAATTATAAATCAAGACTGGAGTCTTCCATGTAGACTGGCTATGACGAGGAATGCAAAGTTACCCCCGCTCGCCCTTATTGCATGCAGAATACCACTTTTTCCCAATATTAGGTTAGATGGATGGCAAAATGCATTTAAATCTTAGTCACTATCATCTGCAGCGACTAAGGTTTGGCCGCTCGAAGCTACAACGACTAGATTTTGGCCGCTTTGGTCTACAATGGCCAGGCTTGGATGGGCTGAAAATGCCCCATATGAGTGGCCAGAACCACTTTTGATACTTGGAAGATCAAAAGGTTTAGTCACATGACCTATGAGTGTGCCTATGTGAGTAGTCTCCCTTAACATGACATATTTTAGGTGTCTACATATACCCCTTTTTGTGATGCGATGAGTGAAAGAAACATCGTAGAACAAAAATGTAGACTGCTATGTTTGTAGGGTGTATGATGATCATTGATATAATAAATGCTGGATGGTCCAATCATGTAAGACGACACTCATCCTTAAATAATTGCTTCAACATTTGGAAGAATTTACTTAGCACAGGGCTTGCATATCAATCACACTCATTCCTCACACTCAATCGAGTAGCTTCTGTTGCTACAATTAGATCCAACCGATAGAAGAGCTACAAATTGAAGATGCCATGTTTTCTTATATTACCAACAAATAGGGAAGTTATGTAATTTGTTGGATGCAATGATTCGTAGGACGAACACAATTTTGACATGATCGAGTGATCTTTTTTTGATTTTGATTATGATTATTTTGAAGACTTGAACTACCCCCCCTCACACAAATAAATTGGTGAGGGAAATACGATGAATGAAGCGACAAGTCGCTTGACCATTTTGACTAAGTTTGGTTCCTTTCTAGTGTTTGTTATTTAATGGATGACCCCCATCCAAGTGTGATTTCACTTGTTTATGATGATCACTCATATTTATCCCGGGGAGCGGTCCGACCA
The DNA here is from genome assembly GCA_028583015.1 of Wollemia nobilis. Taxonomy (NCBI): domain Eukaryota; kingdom Viridiplantae; phylum Streptophyta; class Pinopsida; order Araucariales; family Araucariaceae; genus Wollemia; species Wollemia nobilis. The sequence goes on along the minus strand of JAQPPZ010013020.1, from coordinate 170,324 downwards.
CAAATAGCCTTCTTAGGAAGTTAGGGTGAGTGATCATATTTATGCTTGTATTGCATCACTTGGCTCACTTTTTTTGGTGTCATAGGAGAATTAGGATGATTCCATTGTACCCATGGAGCAGTCCGACCATCTTGGTCTTCTTCGAGGTCGAGGTGATGCATAGTAATTCTAAAATGAATATTTTACTTCGAGTAGCTCTATGGTGACTTACTCATCTCACCAAGTTGCATGGAATGCAAATCACTACAACTGTTGTGTTGATAGAGTAAATAACTGAATACGAATCTTACTCAAGATTTGTTTTTATTTAATTTTTTTTGTTATTTTGAACATTATGATAACCATGAGTCATCAAAATGTGTTTATTTAATGTTTTTACTACTTACCATGGAGAGAATTCCTATTGTTTTTATCTACGTTGCTAGATGTTGTTAGGTCCAATGACCCTCAAATGCCTACCCATGGCCGCTCTCGTCCTGAGTAGCCAAAAAATGCGGGCCGCTAATGACAGCAGCGACCAAGGCATAATTCGAGAATACAAAAAGTAACCCTAGGATTTTGAATTTTCACTTTCACCAACTATCATTTTGCGTTTCAAAGCTCTGTAGTGAAAGCGACTTCTACGATTTGGAGCATTACTGCGATTCAGAGGCCATGGTTGCACAGGGAGAGACATCTGCAAGTGAAGGATCCGGAGCTTCTCAGGTATTCTCTCAAACATTGACCCTGTCTGTTTCATTTTTGGGTAAAATGAATCACATTAAGTAATTGGTACAAGAATCTCATTAAATTTGATGGTAACGAACCAAACCCATAGTTAGGTCTAGTTTAGGATTTGTTGAGATGGGTTGGTCCCCATTTTTTTCATTTTTCAATTTTTTTGGTATTTTTGACCTAGGTCTCACAGGTTTGCCATGTCACCCATCGGCCGTTGCTGCTCAGAGCGGCCAACTTGACCTGTGGTTTGTCTATTGTCACTTAGAGCAGCCAGATTTGAAATCCAACGGTCAAAAATTTTACCGTTGGGGTTTGGTCGCAGTTGTCCACAACGACTAATTTTTGGCCGTTGTAGGTGATAGTGGCCGAATGCCTTGGTTGATTTTTGTAAGATTTTGAACTCTTGCAAGGTGATTATGCTAATTTTTCTAAAATTTTGAGCTGCTTCCTTGCATTGTGCTACTTGATTAGTTGCATTATTTCTCTTTGCTCAGGCTTAGGATAGGTTTGTCATTATGTGCATCATTTTCCATGTTTTATAGCGATTTATGCCTCAAATGCATTGTAGTTATGCTTTGTTTTCTCTTTTGCTCTTAAATTATTACTACTCATGCTCGTGACCTGAAGCTCATGAATGATCTTCTTCCACTCATGGATGATACATACTGGTATTGGCTCAAGGTCCGTGGGCTATAGTTTGTCACTAGGATACTCTATATTATGTCAGATTAGGCTTACCTCATGACCCTGGTGCATCGGTGGGATTCTCGGACTAATACCTTCCACCTTCTTACTGGCAAGATGACTATCATGCCAAAGGATGTGTATAGGACATTCCAGATCCCCTTTTATGGAGTGGACATTGTATTTTTGGCCACTAATGATCGTGACACTGTATTTCTTTAGGTGTTCAGAAGGCATGCTGCAGATGCCTTCAAGGACATCAAATATAGCGGTGTATCTATCATACATTGGTATAAGGAGCGTGTCTTCACGGGGAGGCACACAATATTGCTAATGGTCATCAACAACACTCTTATTCTAAATTTCTCAGGCTTGAGGTTCCTGTGGAACCTCCTTGCGATGGTCTAGGATCTGATGGACAACAAGGAGCCCATCATCTATGCATGGGGTAGATCTTTGTTGGCCCAATGCTATGACAAGTTGTATCATATCCATCGATAGGATCACGTCAACATCGCTTGCAGTTTGCTTCTACAGGTTTGGGGATGGGAGCACATCAAGGTAGATCGTCCTAAGGGGCTTCCTGCCAAGATTACAATTATTAAGGAGTGGATGCAGTGCTATGCTACTATATGGGCTCAAGGGTACGAGAAGCGCAAGAGCCATCCTCATGTGGGGGAGCTTTCCCACTACACTGCTACTTTTATTAGGCTGAATGTCAGGGATATCATATGGCATCCATATCACGAGTACCCAGTTTGGGATGACCCAACTAGTTTCACAGCTAGGACATGACGTGAGTAGTGGCTCATCGACCATAAGGTTGGCATCAAGGAGTATTTTTTCTACTCTCAGGTTCTTCGTCAGTATGGGCTACAATAGGATATGCCACTAGTTCCATTTTTGTACAAGCATCTCATAGCAGAGGGAGACCTTCATCCTCCATGGATCACATATATTTCTAACAAGGAGGATGCCCCAACGATTGACCCAGGAGTCACTGGGGGAATAAGATGCATTTGTGCAGTGGTGGGGGGATCTGATGTGGCATGGTGATGGCATATTACACCATAAGGATGATGGTGGGGATGCCGGTGTAGATCCAACACGACATAGAGTCTGAGCTAGGACTGAGGTATGGGGCCAACCAATAGAGCAGGTGGTAGCAGAAGAGCAGGAGGCTCCTGAGGAGGATTTGGATCCCAAGGAGAGGGATTATCCTCTGAGAGCCCAGTTGCATGAGGTCGAGGCTGAGCTCTAATCGACCAAGATCTAGGTACAAAAACGAGATGCCACCATAGCCCAGTGAGATGCTACTATATAGCAGCTCATGCTACAAATCTAGTATTTGAATGCTACTGTTGAGGGCAGTGCTGCTAGGATGTAGTTTGTTGTTCCTCATTCTACACCACAAAGTGATACCAGGGCAGATCCTGGGACAAACACAAGGGTAAAGATTCTACGCTTATAGCCATTTCTAGATTAGTACAAGGGGCAGATCCAAGGGTATGTCTCCCATATAGCCTCTCTCCAGATGCATCTTGGGAGGCACGAAGTTGTCCTTAAGGAGGCACTAGGTGTAGGTGGCTCACAGGTCAATAGGCGCTCCACCTCTAGGTAGTCTTTCGTCCATCCTAGCCAGATGACTTGGACTCGCATAGAGATACCAATAGGGTTACATCACTCTACGCATGACACAACCACATGGGGAGGTGATGCTGGGGGTACATGCCCTGTGTTCAATTTATGGTGCACTTGTATTTAATTTTTAAGGTTTGCTTGACCTATATGATTGTAGCCTGCGGGAAATTTTGTATATTCATGAACTTTGAGATACATGTTCTGAGACATCTTTTGAGACACACATATTTATATGAGACTCTGCATTTATGCTTCATTGTGTGTGTCATTTATTGCTTATGTTTTTGTTTTATTTATGCGATGTTATGATGACATTATGATGAGTTGATATATGTGTTAGATGATAGATGATATGGATTTGAGATGGATGCTTTATGTATGTGTTTATGTAGATGCTTATATGATTTTATTATTGTGACATGATGTGATGTATCATGAGTTGATCTAATTATGGATTTTATGATTCTATGTATGGATGAATGCAATGATGTGATCTTTGATGTAAATGGATGATTTATGAACTATGTATTTATGGATGTAATGTTTTTGTTAGATACATATTTAATTTTGATTTAATTGTGTGCATCTAACTTATGCTATGATATGGTGAATGAAATATGTAATGTGTTATGTAAATGAACTTGTATGTTTTAATCACTTTAAAACATAATGGTATGCATATGATATGATTTCAACAATCTAATGGGTGATACCACAAAAAGTATAACAACCATGAATGTTAAATAATCATTCTAATAATAAGAATTAATTATTTTAAACCATTCATATGTGTGATGTAATGATGTGGAATGCATTTATTTTTTGGATAAGCTTCTGTAATTTAAGAAATATAAAATAATCAGTGGCCGTCCAAATATCATTTTTGACATATATCCGGTATCTAGTTTATTATCTAGTTTATTTTATTAATACCCCTCTAATTTACAAAATTTTATAAAGAAATTTGATGATGTGATTGATGATATGATTTTTTGCTATGTAAGATTTAATTTTGAGGCGTTTCCTAAAACTCAAACACTCTAGTCATCCTATCAATAGCTGCGTACTAACCATACTAGACTTTTTAAGAAGCAAGGCTTTCATCATGGACCTATGGATTCATTATCCTTGTGTGTGCAAATAAATATATTTAGATAGAACTCAATCATTTCCTCCGATGTCAGGCGGGATTCTTTCAACCCATTTCTAAGATCGGGGATCCTCAATTGTTCATCTTATCTAGTGTTGGACTTAGTTGGATTATACTACTAGGTGACCTTGGGTTACCTAAAACTAGCTCATCCACATTCAAAAATTGGTATACACAAATGCTAGAATCTTATGTAATAGACATATCATCATATGTAAGAATTTATCCTTCCAATTTTGTGCAATGCTGAGAATTCTAGGGATTCAAGCTCCAATTCCTTCTTTTCTTCATTTCATTTGGGATACTTGCTCATGTGTAGTGATGAGAATCATTATTTATTTTGATTGAATTATTTCTTGATCAAGGGACCTATGTAGTTATGATAATCACTATTTGCTTTGAACTATGACTTTGAAAACTAGGGTTTTGAATTTGTGCTTTGTTTGGGACTTTTGCTTTTGTTGATGAAAGCAAGGGATTTATGCAGTGATGATAATCACTCATTTTTGGGTAGGGCAAAACTTGTCCTTTTGCCAATTCTCAGCACCTTTAAATCGGTTGCACAAGGGGATAAGCAAGGAATGTCCTTTTCACTCCACTATATGCAGCTTTTATCTTCCCTTGTACCAGCTAGGATTTTAGTGTTTTTAATTAGTGAAAGGATTATGAATATCTGAGGTATTCATGACTAGTCCTTACTCTCTACTAATCAATATAACTTCCCATAAAAGTTGATAAGACCACTAGACATGGTTGAAAGACTAGGAAACCTTAGTATATCTTGTATAGCAACATGAATTGGTTGTGTTGAAAAACACAATTACACACATGGATGCATGGCTGAAGATGAACTTGAATATTGTGATTGAGATATAAACTATGGCATCATTTGTAAGAATGTGATCATAACATATGCGAATGCAATGGATATGTAATTATGTGGATATGGATGTGAGATGCAAATGTTTTTGTATTTTTTATTTTTGCATTATTTTTGTTCTTTTGATTATTTGCATTTTTTTGTACTTTTGATTATTTGCATTATTTTTGTTCTTTTGATTATTTGCATTGTTTTTGTATTTTTGATTATTTGCATTGTTTTTGTACTTTTGATTTTATGTTGACCAAAGGGCTTATTGTGCCTTTGGGGCTTTTAGGGGTTGACCAAGCGGCATGAACATACCCTTGGAGCATTTTGATTGAATTTGACCAAGCGGCTTGGATACCCTTGGTGCCTTTTGATGAGATTTGACCAAGCGGCTTAGAGATACCCTTGGAGCATTTTGATTTTTGAACTTTTTATGTTTTTCGAATTTGTTTGCATTTTTGATGCTTTATATTGTTTTTGTTCTTTTGATTATTTGCATTGTTTTTGTACTTTTGGTTATTTGCATTGTTTTTGTTCTTTTGATTATTTGCATTGTTTTTGTATTTTTGATTATTTGCATTGTTTTTGTATTTTTTATTATTTGCATTATTTTTGTACTTTTGATTTTATGTTGACCAAAGGGCTTATTATGTCTTTGGGACTTTTAGGGGTTGACCAAGCAACATGAACATACCCTTAGAGCATTTTGATTGATTTTGACCAAGCGGCTTGGATACCCTTGATGCCTTTTGATGAGATTTGACCAAGTGGCTTAGAGATACCCTTGGAGCATTTTGATTTTTGAACTTTTTATGTTTTTCGAATTTGTTTGCATTTTTTATGCTTTATATTGTTTTTGTATTTTTGACATATTTGAATGTTTTTGTGTTTTATGTGTAAAATATCCTCAAGTGGATGATATTGAGAGGCTCAAGCTCTTCAAAACCATCCAATGATGTAAGGCGATATGCTCCAGGCCCAACCTTATCTGAAATCATGTAGGGGCCTATCCAATTTGCCATAAATTTATCTCACAAATGCGGCGGTAGATTTGAGTTCTATTGGTTTTCTTTGAGCACAAGATCTCCAACTTTGAATTCCCTCAAATAGACTTTACTATTGTATGCTCGTGCAAGGTGATTATAATAAATGCAAAGATGCTCCAAGGCATTTACTCATCGTTCATCAAGAAGCATTAATTGATCAAGGTGACATTGTTGCATGGTGTCATCATCTATGAAGTCCTTCAATGCTACGTGCAAGGTTGGAATCTCCATACTAGGGGTATGATGGCCTTAGTGCCATATACAAGTGAAAATAGTGTTGCCTCAATGGGCGTTCACACACTAATCCTATATGCCCATAATGCTAGAGGTAACTACAAATGCCAGTCCCTATGATTATCTCTCACTATTTTTCTCAAAATGAAGATTATTGTTTTGTTTGAGGCTTCTGCTTACCATTTGCTTGTGGATAATAGGGTGTTGAAAAACTATGTTGGATGTGGTATTTGTCCATTAAAGCATGCACATTTTTGTTCTTGAAATATGGTCCATTATCCGATATAATCTTCAAAGGGACCCCAAAATGACATATGATATTATAGAGTATAAACTCCGCAATCCTCGGTCTAGTTATCGACGTCAAGGGGATCGCTTCGACCCATTTAGTGAAATACTCAATGGTCGTTATGATGAATGTATGTTGGCCTAAAAATGAGGGAGATATCTTCCCAATCAAGTTTAATCCCCACTGTGAGAAAGGCCTATTGGTCATCAAATCTGCCCAGGAAAGGATTTGGGTAAGTGTATGCGCCCTAGACCTGGACCAACATTGAAAGGCCGAAGGGAAGAGATGCCTCTCGAGCCAATATCCGGAGAAAGGCCGGATCCTATGCTAAACTACTTTGGTGTTTTGAGATAAGGGTGCAGGAAAGAGATAAAAAGAGTAAGGGTGCAGGAAAGAGATAAAAAGAGTAAGGGTGCAAGAAAGAAATAAAGGGAGTAAGGGAAGAGAGATCAATGATTTAAAGTGGGAGAGAACAAGAAGCACGATCACTAACTAATAACTTGAAGCAGCAGCAAGGAACACCAAGAATAAACGAAAGAAACGCAACATTAACCTTCCTATGTATCCTCTGGGCGAGTTCCAGGATTCTCCTTCTCCCTTTCATCGAAATTCAGGGTTCAAAGTAACGACGATTAGGACAAGCGAATATAATAGAAACCACTACCCACCAGGCAACATAAAAGAAAACCAATATAGTGTTTTTCCTCCCCTATGTATCCTTTCGAAGAATTTTAGGGTTCAGTCCCCAATCGCACATCGAAATTTAGGATTCAGAGTAACAATATGCAAATGAAGACAGACAAAAGAAATAAACACGGAAGGCAACATACAAGAGAGAAATCGAGCCCAAAACTCTTTAGTATTAATCACAGGACTTCAAGTTACAGCAACTTTCTAGCAGAAAGTTCCCCCCTTTTCTTACATTACAATGCCTAGGTTTTTATAGAGGACCCGACCCTCTGAGTCATTATTACATAGAATGGTGAAGTATACTCTTGAGATCTGAGAAGTCGGCTCCTCGTGGCCCTCGTGACTGAGCTCTCAAATCCATTACCAGAACTGGCAACTGTGACCGAGTCAACCATGGAAACATGCATTGATGAGCCGTCTGAGTGTCCTTGGTTTCTGGGTGCAATGCTCGAGTGGCCGCCATGCTTGTCGGGCTCTCCTTCAGGGACTGATACTTCATTTCCAATTGCCAAAAATGAGCAGCGAGCTTATCGGGCAAGTAAAAATGCATTTATGAGGCACTTGATCGTCTCAAGAAAATACCCGACTTGGAGCGCGTGCCCCTTTTGAGTCGCGAAAAAGCAACATGTCATGATATCATGACATTTCTATGTCTTCAGCTTGGTTCTTCTTCTTGCATCGTGAAAATATGACATGTCGCGAAATCACGACATTTCTATGTCTTTGTCCTCTTTTGTTGCTTTTGGCCACGAAAATGCAACATGTCGCGATATCGCGACACTTTTTCCTCTTTTGGTCGCGAGAATGCAACATGTCGCGATATCGCGACACTTTTCCTCTTTTGGTCGCGAGAATGCAACATGTCGCGATATCGCGACACTTTTCCTCTTTTGGTCGCGAGAATGCAACATGTCGCGATATCGCGACACTTTTCCTCTTTTGGTCGCGAGAATGCAACATGTCGCGATATCGCGACACTTTTCCTCTTTTGGTCATGAGAATGCAACATGTCGCGATATCGCGACACTTTTCCTCTTTTGCTCTTTCTCCTTGCTTTGAGCCGTGAAAATGCAACATGTCGCGATATCGCGACACTTTTTCCTTCTTTTGGCAGAGCTATCTTCTTTGGCTTGTTCGGCAATGAAGCTCTTCTTCTTCATTTTATGTACAAGGGGGTGGCATTGAAAGCCAAAATTGCTGCAACACTTACAAATACTTTCGAAGCAACAAAAAGAAATACTTTTGCAAAAGGAAACACTATACAAAATTTTGATTTTTAATTTTTTTTTTCCTACCCCTTGTGCAATGTGACAAAATTGTCAACATTCTTGGCGGCTCACGGGGCATTTAGCTTGTCTGAATGCAGAGATCCCAGGCCTTTATCCATTGGGCAACAGAGTCATTCCCATTGTCCTCTTCTCTGACTATCCATTGACGACATTTTTTTTTTTGTTTGTGCCTAAGCTCCTAAGCAACACTTAGCGCCTTCGACACTTATTTACTATCCGGGCTATTTACAGTATTTACACAAAATTTTGTGACATGATTGGCATGCCGCCACCATAAAACCAGCTTCGGGTGCCTATCCGATGAACCTGCAATGTTCGGACCAGATTTGATTGAACTTCAGTTGATCTTTGAAGTTCGGTTGGCCTCTTCTCGAAGTTGTCCATGTTGCGAACAAGGAGCAACGTAGTGAGTTGTCGCTCCTGCCAGTACCCGTTCTGTTGATGAAAGATGTGGCGAAGAAGTTCGTCGCATGAGGGGCCTCTTGGGGTACTGGTCATAGTGGGGGCTGGAACCAATACCAGAATACCAAAGAATCTACTAATTATGGGCTGGGTACAAGTTCTTCCATCCTCCTGATGCGGTAACAAGGCTCCTCTGGCAAAGAGTAATCTTCTAGGATCTCTTCAGGTTCAGCTTGATGAGACATGCTTAATGGATTCTGGCTGAACACTCGCGGGCCATCCCTTGGGATACAAAAAGGGTGCAAAAATGTGCCCTCTTCGTTCTCAGGCTCTACCACTTGGGCCTGCTCTTGTCCTTGGCCCGTCCTCTGATGGAGACTGCAAGCAACCATATTGTTCATTGTCGGGGCAAAGCTTGCATATTCCCATCGTCGGACTTGGATGAGATCTGCCTCTCGAGCTCCACACGACTGCATTTCAGGCCTCTACTCAGTATGAGGAGTCTGCCATGATGAATACTGCGTTGGATAGACAGGAGCAGCAATTACCGGATAAGGTGATGGGGTTTCTCCCCACTGCCACTTCCCCGATAGGAGCAGAAGTTGTTCTGCTCGTACTGCTTCCTCAAATATTTGAGGGAATCTTCATTCACCTGATTGCAGTAAGATGAGGCTCATGTCCGGGTGAAAGGCCTAAACATAGAAGAGGTGGGCTTGGGCGGGCGTCGGTTGGATCTCCCCTAGAATTCTCTTCCAACTTCTGTAGAATCGGACATTGAAGTCCATGATGCTCTCCAAAGATGCTCTCATGATGGTGGAGAGGTACATCAAAAGCTGGAAGGGGTCCTGAGAGCCATCAAATGTTCTGATTAGTGCTCTCGCTAAGTCATCCCATGAGCAGATGCTTTTATGCCCGAGCAGTTTGTACCACTACAGCGCCCTTCCTTCCAAAGATAGAACTAGAAGTCTGATCATGACATCTTCGTGGGTTATGTCATGGAGGGTCGCTAAAGCAGCAACATCTTCAAGGTGTTCTTGGGCCATTCCCTTAGTGCCATTGTATTTTGTCAATGTCTTCAAGGCGCTTTTGGGAATTTCATGGTAACTTTGAAGATTCAGGGGGCCAGAATCATCCCAACTAGGATAGCTTACCCTTGCCATTACAGCAACGGTCTGCAGAGATCACGGTTATCGCCGCTAAGTCGGAGTCGCCAGGTGAACATTCTTTTCCCCGCTTGTGAGGTCAAGGCTGCTCACCGAACCTTGATTCCTCCGGGATGTCTTCTTTCAGATTTAAAAACTGGACCTTCAACTAAACAGAGTCGCCAGGTGATTTCGCAGGATGGAGACAAGCCAGAGATTCACCAAACTCGGGCTTCCTTTAAAATATGGGGACTTTTGGCATGAAGGCACAGGTTTAGGTACCGGTCTCTATGACTTAAATATTTTTGGGTTGAACAGAGTCGCCAGATGCTAAGAGTCTTTTGGTAATGAGAGCATCGATTCTCACTACCACTTAGAAGGTGAGACTGACCGGGTCCCACCGGGAACTGTTAGAATCGTTGGCCCCGATGGAGACGGGTTAGAGATTCGTGTTCTTAAAATATGGGACCTTGGTCCCATCGGGCATGCCAAAAACTATTGGTCATCAAATCTGCCCAGGAAAGGATTTGGGTAAGTGTATGCGCCCTAGACCTAGACCAACATTGAAAGGCCGAAGGGAAGAGATGCCCCTCGTGCCAATATTCGGAGAAATGCCGGCTCCTATGCTAAACTACTTTGGTGTTTTGAGATAAGGGTGTAGGAAAGAGATAAATAGAGTAAGGGTGCAGGAAAGAGATAAAAAGAGTAAGGGTGTAGGAAAGAAATAAAGGGAGTAAGGGAAGAGAGATCAATGATTTAAAGTGGGAGAGAACAAGAAGCATGATCACTAACTAATAACTTGAAGCAACAACAAGGAACACCAAGAATAAACGAAAGAAACACAACATTAACCTTCCTATGTATCCTCTGGGCGAGTTCCAGGATTCTCCTTCTCCCTTTCATCGAAATTCAGGGTTCAGAGTAATGACGATTAGGACAAGCGAATATAACAAAAACCACTACCCACCAGGCAGCATAAAAGAAAACCAATATAGCATTTTTCCTCCCCTATGTATCCTTTCGATGAATTTCAGGGTTCAGTCCCCAATCGCACATCGAAATTCAGGATTCAGAGTAACAGTATGCAAATGAAGACAGATAAAAGAAATAAACACTGAAGGCAACATACAAGAGAGAAATCGAGCCCAAAGCTCTTTAGTATTAATCGCAGGACTTCAAGTTACAACAACTTTCTAGCAGAAAGTTCCCCCCTTTTCTTACATTACAATGCCTGGGTTTTTATAGAGGACCCGACCCTCTGAGTCATTATTACACAAAATGGTGAAGTATACTCTTGAGATCTGAGAAGTCGGCTCCTCGCGGCCCTCGTGACTGAGCTCTCAAATCCATTACCATAACTGGAAACTATGACCGAGTCAACCGTGGAAACATGCATTGATGAGCCATCTGAGTGTCCTTGGTTTCTGGGTGCAATGCTCGAGTGGCCGCCATGCTTGTCGGACTCTCCTTCAGGGACTGATACTTCATTTTCGATTGCCAAAAATGAGCAACGAGCTTATCGGGCAAGTAAAAATGCATTTATGAGGCACTTGATCATCTCGAGAAAATACCCGGCTTGGAGTGCGTGCCCCTTTTGAGTCACAAAAAAGCAACATGTCGTGATATCGTGACATTTCTATGTCTTCAACTTGGTTCTTCTTCTTGCATCACGAAAATATGACATGTCGCGAAATCGCGACATTTCTATGTCTTTGTCCTCTTTTGTTGCTTTTGGCCACGAGAATGCAACATGTCGCGATATCGCGACACTTTTCCTCTTTTGGTCGTGAGAATGCAACATGTCGCGATATCGCGACACTTTTCCTCTTTTGGTCGTGAGAATGCAACATGTCACGATATCGCGACACTTTTCCTCTTTTAGTCACGAGAATGCAACATGTCGCGATATCGCGACACTTTTCCTCTTTTATCGCGACACTTTTCCTCTTCTGGTCATGAGAATGCAACATGTCACGATATCATGACACTTTTCCTCTTTTGGTCGCGAGAATGCAACATGTCGTGATATCACGACACTTTTCCTCTTTTGGTCGCGAGAATGCAACATGTCGCGATATCGCGACACTTTTCCTCTTTTGGTCGCGATAATGCAACATGTCGCGATATCGCCGACACTTTTCGTCTTTTGGTCGTGAGAATGCAACATGTCGCGATATCGCGACACTTTTCCTCTTTTGGTCGCGAGAATGCAACATGTCGCGATATCGCGACACTTTTCCTCTTTTGGTCGCGAGAATGCAACATGTCGCGATATCGCGACACTTTTCCTCTTTTGCTCTTTCTCCTTGCTTTGAGCCACGAAAATGCAACATGTCGCGATATCGCGACACTTTTTCCTTCTTTTGGCGAAGCTATCTTCTTTGGCTTGTTTGGTAGCGAAGCTCTTCTTCTTCATTTTATGTACAAGGGGGTGGCATTGAAAGCCAAAATTGCTGCAACACTTACAAATACTTTCGAAGCAACAAAAAGAAATACTTTTGCAAAAGGAAACACTATACAAAATTTTGATTTTTTTTTTCCTACCCCTTGTGCAATGTGACAAAATTGTCAACAGGGCCATGCTGCCTGGATGGGTTGCAAGGCTTGTGATGGCAAGTGGGTGAGATTTGCATGATGCTAACACTTGACGTATTTTCTGACATACTCACAATAGTATTTTTCCATAGTGGGCCAATAGTAACCCATCCTCAAAATGCGTTTAATGATGGCCATGCCACTGAAGTGACCACCACACGTACCATCATGAGCTTGTGATATTTCCCAAGATGCTTCCTGGGGCTCAAGACAATGAAGGAGCATTCCATCGTAACCTCGTCTATAAAGGACCTCTCCTAGAAAAATGTATCTTGTCACCTTCTGTTTAAATGTTCATATTTTAGCATGCGATAGGCCTTGCGGTACTATTCCAAGCTTCAAGAAATCCCGCAATTGGGATAGCCAATCTTGATAAGCCATAACTTCTATGGATAAAATGACATGTTCTTCTTATGATCCAAAATTTGTGAACATAGATTGGGAAACAATCCTGTGGTGAATGGTTGTTCCACACTCCGTAGGACCTTGAGAGATCAAATATTCCCAAGGGGTTGTTTGCAAGAAAGATCTAACTCTGAAGGACCAATCCTAATTTGGTTCGTTCTGGATCATGTTGACTGACTCTAGGTTGTCAATAACCTCATATTGTATTGCTAAAAATGTGAGCACTTTCACATGAACGGTTGTGAAATCAGTAGATGAATTTTGAGGGATTAAGGATCCCAAAGATGCCATGGTGTCTACGAATATTTTTTATGTACGAGGGATTGCCTTGATGTCATACCATTCTAGTCAGGCTAGGTAGGTGTCAACAAGCTCCTTGTAAGCTTTCAAGAGTGGGCACCTACATTGGAACAATCCTTTGACTTGATTTACTATGAGCAAGGAGTCACCAAAGATATTCAATATTTTAATGCCCATTGCAATGGCTGTTTGGAGTCCCAAGATCAAGGCCTCATACTCTGTGTTATTTTTTATGTAAGGGAAGTCTAGCTTGAATGATAAGGGAAATGGAGTGCCCTACGGTGTGATAAAGACTATCCCTGCTCTGCCCCCTTGCTCGCACTTTGAACCATCGAAGAACAATGCCATGTCTCTTTGTTTCTTAGGTTCTTCAAGTTTTGGTGGATCTGATAATGCGAAGACTACATCATCAGGCAATTCTATAGTGAGAGGTTTGCTATCCTGAAGAGGTGCCTCTACTAATTGATCTGCTATGACTTGTCCCTTGATGGAATTTTGGCTTATGAATTCTAGATCAAATTCTATCAATAGCATGATCCACTTTGCAGTACGTGTATTATGATATGTCTTGTTCATCATATACTACAAAGGATTCTATTTTGATATAACGTAAGTCGTATGGCTCAACATGTAGTGTCACAATTTTTTGGTTGCAAAGACCATTGCTAAGCACAAATTTTCTACATACGCATATCCTAGCTCATAACTCACCAAGGTGCGACTAATGTAATATATGGCTTGCTCTTTGTCTTGCACGTTCTTCTAGGCCAACATGGTGCCCAAAGCAAAATTAGTAGCCGATATGTATAGCAAAAATGGTATGTCTGGCCTTGGTGGAGCCAACACTGGTGGTGTTGCCAGGTAAGTTTTGATCTTCGCAAAAGCTTGTTGGCACTCTTCATCCCAATGAAATAGGACATCCTTGCGTAGCAACCAATTCATGGGTCGACACTTGTCTGATAATTGTGCAATGAACCATTTTATGGATGCTACCTTGCCTTGCAGGCTTCGTAACTCCCTAATGTTGGTAGGGGTGGCCATTTTCGTTATAGCTTTTACTTTTGTAGGATCGACTTCAATGCCTCTCTTGGAAATGATGAAACCTAAGAGCTTACCAGAATTCACGCCAAACATGCACTTCTTAGGATTCAATCTGACATTGTGCTCTATGAGGTGATCAAAGACTTTTGTCAGGACCTCAGCATGCTCTTGCCATACTAAATATTTGGCCAGCAAGTCATCCATGTAGTCTTCCAAGATTGTGTGCATGTAGTCATGAAATATGTATGTCATGGCCCGTTGGTATGTGGCACCAACATTCTTTAGGCCAAATGGCATCACTTTGTAACAGAAATTTCCCCATGGAGTAATGAAAGTAGTCTTATGTTGGTCTTTGGGTTTGATTCGGATTTGATTGTATCCAAAAAACCCATCCATTAGGGAGAGCATCTCATGACCTATAGTGGCATCAACAAGAGCATCTATGTTTGGCAACGGGAATGAATCCTTTGGAGTTGCCCTATTCAAGTCCCTAAAATCTATGCAAATGTGCACTCTTCCATCTGGTTTTCCCATGGGCACCATGTTCGAGACCCATTCAGGATAGTCAATGGGAACTATGAAAATCACATCCAATAGTTTTTGCAACTCGTTCTTCACCATCAAAGCGATGGTTGGATGCATTTTCCTCAATTTTTTCTTGACTGGCTTCTTTAGGGGATCCAATGAAAGGTTGTGAACAACTAACTTTGGATCAATACCTGGCATGTCTTTGTAAGTCCAAGCAAATAGGTTTGGCCTCTCCTTGAGGAGAGGGATAATGATGGCTTGTTCCTCTGGAGACAGACTCTCTTCGAACTTGACTTTCTTTGGTTGAGTAGGATCATCACTGATGTCCATCTCGAAAGTTACTTCTATAGCCATATGTGACCCATCCTCCAGCTGGTGAGGCGTGGGTATCAAATGAATGTCATCGATGGGATTTATAGGTCCTACTGACTTAGGATCCATACCAGCATGGAACACATCATATGCACAGCCTGATGCAAAATGGAATGGTTGTAACATCTCTTCATTAGAGAAAATATCCTCAGGCTCTATGGGTGAATTAGCACGATCCCAATCAATAGCCTCTGTATCAAGACACAAAGGTTTAGTGGGATCTGTTGGGTTATGAAGTGGAGTGGTCAAATCAATGGAGATCATGTTGATGGATGGAATGAAATCTCTAGGACCACATGGGTGAAATTTTATCTCAGATGTTTCCCTTCTATACTCACGATGAGGCTCTGGAGGAAAAGGAATCTCTAGATTCAGCCCATGAGCTGGTCGGATAATAGGATCATTGGGCTCTAGCAGCTCTCTGAATGTTGGTAGAGGGGGATTGACCATGCGGTGAATGGCAACTAGGTCGATAGGTCTTCCTAGAAACCACAAACTAGGGTCTATGGCATGAAGTGCCACCTCTCTTTCTACTAGTGCATTGACTTGCTATAAGTGGTGAGGCCCAAGATAGGCCATCTCGGTTTCGTCTTCAAAGTCATCGTCACTTATCCAAAAACTGTTAGCATTGGTATGTGGCCCCAAGACAAGAGGCTCATGTCTTGGCCCTAAGTAGGTCATTTTTATCTCATCTTCATACTCTTCATCACTTATGAAGAAGCCATTTGCATTAGTATGCTACCCCAAGTCATGGGGCCATTGTCTTATTCCTAGATAGGCTCTCTCTGTTGAGTCCTCTGACTCATAGCCACTTTCGTCCGATATGAATCCACTATCATTGTGGATGGACCAGGTAAATCTATGTAAATAGTGAGGCCCATGATAGGCCAAGCCTACTTGTGCTTCATCATCACTTGCCATATATCCATTTTCTTCTTGCTCATCATCCCATGAGTTGTAACCCATTGGGGTGGCATCAATTGTGGGGCTTGGATGATAAGTTTCGGGTGGTGGTATGCTCACCATGACCACTTGTCTGTTGTTTGGATATCTTGCACTTGGTGGGTGATAAGGAATAAAATCGATGTCTTCTCCTAACCCTAAGCTTAATCTGTCCAAGGCTACTGCTAGAGAGTCATCCCGACCTCTGATATGATAGCCTAACCCAAACCTATCAGACGAAAGCTGGTATTGTGGCTCGAATGACCGCCTATGCCCCTGCTCGTATATACCAAGACCGTAACCATGCCAATGGCAATGTTCAAAGTAGCTTAGAGCAAACTCAGGGTTAGAGAGGTAATGAACATTAACAGTGAATAATTCTTCATTGTCCTCTTCTACATCGGTAGACTTATGGGCGCATTCTAGTCCATCATAGACAAAGTTTGTCTGATTGGGAGGGATCCCAAGTGGGACCACTATTCCCACTGGTGGTCTTAAGTCTTTTGGTCATCCCATGTCTTGTGTGGACTCTATGATGGGCGTAAATGTTATGTTATGCACAAGATACTCTCCTATCCTCGTACTTGCCAAATGTATTGTCACATGTGATGTGGATGATCCTACAGATGACACTGGTGAAGCGGGCTCTAGTATCTCCTCAACTTGATCTTGGAGATCTTCCTCCTCCATGGGAGTTGGACTCTTCTTAACGTCTATGATTAGCACTTCCTTGAGCCCTCTTTCCTTGACCATGGGTACCTTTAGCTTCTGATTATCTTTTGGTTTAGACATTGATGGTCTCTTAGAAGCATTAGTCATGTTGGGCGCTAGATGAGGTGTTGATGTAGATGGGTCCTTTTGTACCCCTTTGCTCTTATCATTAAGTTGTGTAGCTGGAGATGAAGGTCCTACATACAAGTGGGCAGAAGGAATCACAAACTCTCCTAGACAATCCACCTGATGAACATATTTGAATGGCTCTTCATCAGCCAACACCATGTAGACCTTGTTATCATGCACATACTTGACACATTGGTGTAAGATTGAAGGAACACACTTCATGTCCCTTATCCAAGGTCACCCTAAGAGGATGTTGTATTGCATGGCCCCTTCCAAGATATGACACATCATAGGGATGGTCTTATGCCCCACCTTGATAGGTAGGACTATCATTCCCACAATATTGCATAAAGCATCATTAAAAGCCCTTAATGTGTAGGCTCTTGGAATGATATTGGACTTGGGGATCTTAAGGTGTTCTATTGTTGTTGTTGTGATGATGTTGATTGATGAACCTGTATCGATCAAGACCCGTTTGAAAGGTAAATCATTGACTGATGCCATAATGTGCAGTGGAGGGTCTGGTAAGGCAGTAGGCACTATCTTAATCTCGTAATCATAAAATCGGATTATAGGTTCTTGGAATTCTTGTACTTGTCCCACAAAATGGGTGAATGCATTTGGATCTTGTGGTTGGAGCTCAATCGACCTTAAAATCTCCATCAAGGTCTCCCTGTGCTTTGGGGACTATTGTATGAGCTCATAGATGGATAGCTTAGCTAGAGTCATTTGTAAGTTTTTCTCAAGTCTACTCCGAATAGTTACCATAGGTCGGGTTGGTGGACCTGGAAGGTTGTTTTGCCCCTACCTCTGCCTAGGTGTAGTGGGGATGTTAATGGGAGCTACAGGAGGTTGTGGTTGACCATACCGTCTACTCCTGGTTGCTATATTGACAATTTCAACCATCCCAATGCACCCGTGGGTAGGCATATCAATTCGGACCTGATTGACTTGTGCACCTTGCCCTCTAGGGACCTCATGGTTTGGCAGTGGGTTTTTGTAGATGCCCATATCTCTATTGTCAGGAGCCAATGGGTTGTCAACTTTAAGTTCTCCCACCTCAATCATGTTTTGCACCTAGTGCTTGAAACCAATGCAAACCTCAATATTATACCCCGGTATCCTATGGTAAGGGTAAAATTGATCTTCCCTATATCCTTTTGGCTTAGGATGGTTGGGATCTATAAGAGGTATATCAGGGAACCTGATATTTCCCGCCTCACTCAATTGGTTGAAGATTGATTGCATTGATTCTGTTAATGGTGTGAAATAGCGAGGGGGTTTGCATTCTTTGTTTCACCCTTGATTATTCTTTTGATCATAATTGGCTGGTGGGGGCTATGCTTGATAATTTTGGGGTTGGTGCACAGCCCCATCCTTAGGCACAACCAATACCACTTGATTAACTGGAGTAGGGTTTGCCTTCTTCTGCTTGTGTTTGCCATTTTTGTCATTTTTGTTCCACTCCTCCTTGGTTCAGAGTTTGATGGTTCCCTCATCTACTTTTATGTCCTCAATGAGTTTGGCCTATGCCAAGGCTTCCTCAAATGAGGGGTATTTTTGAAGTTGTAGCAAGAGGGAAATGTGTTTGGAACAACTCTTGGCGAACATCCGGACAATCTCTTCTGTGGGGACGGAGAATGATAATTTTACCATGACTTTTCTCCATCTATTCCCATAATCCATTACTGGCTCATCGTCATAATGTCTCAAATTGGCCAGGTCTGAAAGGTTCACCTTCCTCTTAGCACCAAAAGAGAAACATTTCAGGAAAGCGTTCACTAGTTGTTCAAAATTGGATATGCTATGCTTGGGCAGCTGGTTGAACCATTGAGTGGCGGCACCCAAAAATGTCATTATGAATGTCCTCAGCATAAGAGCATCGTTGTCTTCAAGATGAAAATATGCATTGATGAAATTGGTAACATGCTCTTGTGCATCTTCTTCACCCTTAAAATTTTCCAACCTAGGCATCTCAAAATGCTTAGGGTATGCGGGGCTAGGGACAGATGGACATAATGGTTGATTGTGTATTTTGCTCAATGTTGGTTGGCTACCCACCATCTCTTGTTTTTCAAAGGACTTCATATTTTTAGCAAGTTCTTGGAATACCTTTGAGGTGAGGAGTTCCTCCTCTTGTAGACCCCCACGGTGGTGGTGGAGGTAACCCTCTATCCATTTGATTTGCTCTATTTTCTTCCCTCCTATGAGGGGATTCAGGAGGTGCCTGATCCTGTTCTATTAGGTTTACCCTTTCCCCACCAATTGGATTTCACTCATGATTTGGAGGGTGGTTTTGTTATGGGTTTCCTTCTTGTCTAGTGTGCTCCTCTCTTGGTGAGTCAGCGCGTTGATCTCTTTGATGATCATTTCTATTTGCTTGTTGGTTGATATGAGCTAGCTGCTCAACTTGCTCTCTTAAATATTTCTCATGTTGGTGCAACAACCATTCTCTTTATTTATCATGTTCGAGAGCTTCTACAAGCTCTCACTCTTTGCACAAGGCATTTTCTAACCATCACACGTGGTTAACTTGTGTGGTCATAGAAGACTCATGCTTATCTGATCCTGTTCTAGTGGTTTTGATTCACAGATTTCTCGAAGAGGTTTCTACTATTTCTTTGCTCTTGCTAGCTAATGTGACTTGTTTAGTGTATTGTTGAGTGTCTCCATGATTAGACTCTGTATGTTTACTATGGGGTCACCCTGAGGCACCCCCAGTTTGAGAAGTGGGCTTAGAAGTCATGGTTCATGAACTTCCAGATGCAGAATTCTCTGTGGCTATGGTTTTAGGAGGTGGTCTCGAATAAATCTGATCCACCTCATCTAACTATCTTGTTTTCCATGGCTGATCCCATGGGGTGCCATTTACTCCAATGAGGTCATAGTCTATTGGAATCCTTCCTCTTGTGTGAAGGATATCTTCTTTTTGATGTCTATGACTAGATGTATCTCTAGTTTCCTGCCCCTCAGTGGGTTGATCTGTTCTAAGTGTCCCATGTGAATGTTGGGATGTTGCGACTCTTGTGTGTCTTTTTGGTGATGAGGGTTTTGTGGCCCTCTCTACCCTCCATGAGGATGGATATGGGGAAACCTCATCATCCCTATGTGAATAACGGGGTCTAGAACCCTCCTTATGTCCATGTGAGGAGGAAGCTCTTGAAGCTTCCTCATGTCTCTGAGAAGTTTCTATGTGTTTAGAGGAAGGCCTTGAGTCTTCCTCATGTCTCCTTGATGATGATGGCCATGAGGCCTCTTTGTGTTTATGTGATGTAGTTTCATGTTGTGGTTACCTGTTTGGGGTTTCTCGAGGAGAACCCCCAAGGGTTGAGTTATCACCCCTTAGACTCATGGAACTACATCTCACGGTCTTTCGAGTAGGTCTTTCAATGTTACTACGACTTCACCTAAGGGTATGTATTGCTTCAAATTCTCCCTCGGTATCATACTGGGGATGTTTACTTCTTGTTTTGACCATTTTTTTTGGGAATTTAGCTTTTGTGTTGCACTTAAATATAACCAAACAATATCAAGCAAATGTTTATCTTGATTACCAATTTAAGTGTGCCCTAAGCTATTCGTTGTATTTTGATGTTTTTTTGTTTCTTGTTTCTTGTTCTTGCTTTGGATTTAGAATGAGGAGACTCATCCATAGTGATAATCAAGAACACTCATGCCAAACATGATTTCTCAAAAGAGACTAGGGTACACCGCTTAAATCCTAGTGGGGGGTTTGCCTAGCTCTTCCACTCTAAACCAATGATTGTTCCAATAGTGGGAGATAGTTTGAACACAAGTAACTTAGTGTCACTATAAGTAAGTTCCTCAATCCATTTCTAGGAAGCTCTAGGGGGTAAAACAGGTGGAAGGAGATGAATGCCAACGTCACCGAACTGAATTGAGGGTTGGTGATGAAATCCAACTCCCCAATGTTTAAAATATGTGTGTGTGTGTGGGGTTCATTTTAATTTTTGCATGAATAAGAATGCATCATACAACAACAATGACTCTTTCCTATATGCCTAATGCAAAATGCATTTCAATTTTTAGAAAGATGCATAACTACTATGAGATTAATGGATGCACTCTATTAGGTGCAAGTATGGCCTTTAGAAAGGCCTCAAAGCAAGCAAACCAACACAGAGTTTCTAGCACGTTGGATTCTAGGGCAAACTTTATAGATAGAAGTCGTTGTTCCTAGCAATGCCTAGTGGAAAATCTAAAAGAAAACCTAAGATGTGCAAGATGCAAGTTCTTTCTCTTTCATTATTTCAGTTTTCCAAATTGAAATATGTCTTAATTACCACTATTTTTAAGAAAATAGAAATAGATAGAAAACCATAAAGTGTCAAAAAGTTGTACCAACCTTTAATCCAGCTCAGAGAATCAATTATTTGACCTCTGTTGCACTCCATTTGGCCGTTGTTGACCAGAGTGATTGATTTCTAGCCTTTGTAGCATAGAGCGGCTAACTCCTAGCCATTGTAGACAAGAGTGGCTGATTTCTGGCCATTGTAGATCAGAGCAGCTAAACCTGCACACAAAACCCGAGTCAATAAAGCGGTAGAAAATGAAAGTAAACTAAATAACTATGCAGGAGTCCCACCGTGATCACCATCTATAGTGACCCCAGTGGCATGTCATCCACCAACTACTCTACTTGCGATTCGATTGAATCCTTTAATGTTAAACATGCAATAAATGAAAGGCATAAAGCAGATATAACCAGAATGTGAAGAAATAAATGAATGAATGCTTTTTGTATTGATATTCCCAAGATTCGGTTACATATGAATCCCTCTAAGGGATACCCTTCGTTTGATACATGATTTTACACACAAAGAGGGCAACAGGTGTATAAAATATCCCCTCGCATAGGGGGCGCACTTCTATAAGGCTTCTCGATGATGCACACGAAAATGTATGAGGGCTTACAGATGCCTCCTTCTCTAGGTCTGATTGCTAGAGGGATCCTCTTGCTTTTGTATGTTGCGGATTTGCCCGATGAACTTGTAGCCCTAAAATCAATGAAACAACACACGCTTAGATGTCCGAGATTGCCTCCTCGGATGAGGTTGTTAGCAATGAATAAGCTCAATGGAAACAAATGCAATGAACTAGTACTATGAATGTGAATAACTAAAATAAATCCTATGCTAATGAAATGAATGAGAAAGCAGAATGAAATAAAATAACACCTAAAACCCTAGACTAGGTTGTGGGCCACTGTCTAGGACAACGACCGCTAAGGTGAAATCTCCTCCTATTGATCCAATGGCTATAGGCTCAAGTATGCTACTAATGTTAAAATGATTACCTTATGTGTTCATATTTTCCCTCCAATACGATAGGGCTTCGCTACAAGAATCGATCTCCAAGGGAAGCTCTCCAAGTCTCTAGAAGCTCTCCTCAATGATCCAACTTGTTCAAAGTTCTGATGTATGATGTTCTCTCTCTCTGATTGATAAAAGGAGGTCTAAGAAGGTCCCCTAATTGATCAAATAAGGTCCCCTAGTGCTTTTAGGTTTGCTCCTTATAAAGTGTTTGAAGCCCTAGGTCAATGTTCGAACCCTAGGACTGAATCCCTCATGCGTACTAGGTGTTAGCATGAGAAGCTCTTTGTTTTTCTATGTTTAACTGAAGTCTAAATCAATACTGGAGTCTTCCATGTAGATTGGCTGTGAGGAGGAATGCAAAGTTGTCCTCGCTCATCCTTATTGCATGCAGACTACCACTTCCACCCAATATTAGGCTAGATGGGTGGCAAAATGCATTTAAAGCTTAGTCGTTGTCATCTGCAGTGGCTAAGGTTTGGCCGCTCTGAGCTACAATGACTGGATTCTGGCCACTCTGGTCTATAGTGGCCAGGCTTGGATGGGCTGAAAATGCCCCATATGAGTGGCCAAAACCACTTTTGACACTTGGAAGATCCCAAGGTTTAGTCACATGACCTATGAGTGTGCCTATGTGAGTAGTCTCCCTGAACATGACATGTTTTAGGTGTCTACAAATTTGAATTTTGTGTATGATTTAATAAATGTTGGATAGTTTCTATTAGATTTTCTATGGTCTTAAGCCAGACATAGTGTATGTCCCTACTCTCTTGTTGAAATATTTGCTTATTTTGATCCTTCCAAATGTTCCAAGGAAGAATAATCCCTATCCAAACTACTTGGTTCACATACCAATATTTTCCTTCTGTTCTATGGATTATTCATTGGACCATATTGAATTAAGAAGGTAAACCATCATCTTCCACAATTTAGAGGCTATGGGGTATTCTATGAATAAATGGTTTAGTGTTTCAGTGTTATCCCAACATATTACACATTGAAAGGGTCCATTAAATCCTTTCTTCATAAGTTGATCCCTTGTGAGTACCCTTCTATGAAAAACAACCAGATAAAAAAACTGACATTTGGCCATAAATTTTGAGCCCATAAATGTTTGAACAAATCTTGATCTAGATGGGGATTAATATGGCTTAAGGCTAAATAACCTTGAGCTACAGTGTACACACCATGCCCTAAGCTATTCCAACCAATACAATCTTCAGATTGTGACCATGAAGGTGATCACATTTGGAGGAGTCTATGTATATCCTTTTTTTGAGCTTTAGTGAGTTGGATTGGCTAGTCTTCCACTGGGATCCAACATATTCCCACCTTTGCATTTCTTTTTTGACTTTTATAGTATTTGGTAACTTTTATCCAATTCATCCTATGTATTTTATCCATTATAGGCCTCAATTTTGGATGTTGAATTGATAGCGAAAGGTGTCCATCCCAAGAGTTTGTCAAAAATGTATCTTTCGACCATTCTAGACTATTCAAAAAATCTTATTTTTTATCAAATCCTCTCCACTTCTTAGGATATTTAAAATTAGAGACCCTCTAGAAGGTAGTTGGTGTAAAATTATATTAGAGGGGTCTTTGTTTTCTATATATTTGGCTCTCATATTTTTGGCCCAAAAGGCATTAGGGTAGCTAATTAACCTCTAGTATAACTTTACTGCCAAAGCTTTGTTATACTACCGATCAAATACCTAGACCACCTTCATGGGTAGGAAGGCATAGGGTCTCCCATCTTACTAGGGCCCACTTCTTCTCCATTTTTAATCCTCTCCAAAGAAATATGTGGCTAATAAGCACTGACTTAGGGATGTTCAACATTGCTAAAACATAGATTTGGATAGATTTAAGAACTGATTTAATAAGAGTTATGCGTCTTCCAAAGGAGAGCCATTTATCAGTCCAATTGCCTATTATGTGCTTCACTTTCTCCAATAACTAGCTCCACTACTCTTTCTTTTGGCTACCAAGATTCATTGGAACACCCAAATATTTTATTGGAAGAGAGGTTTTTTGAACCCTAATTTATCCAATATCAAAATCTCTTTTCTAGGTGAACAATGAAAAATGAGTACTTTTGATTTATCTTCATTAACTGTTTACCCTGAAGCTCTAATGAAGCAGTTAATGATTTGCTTTATTGAAGTTGCTTCCTTTATTGTTGCCTTCCCCAAAATGGTGAAATCATCAACAAATTGTAAATGAGAGATAGGTCTGACTCCTTTAGCTATTGTGATTCCTTCTAACCTATAAAAATATTTATTCTTAGCATAAGTCCTTCCTAAAAAATATGCTAAAATTATGAATAGGTATGGAGAGAGAGGTTCTCCTTACCTGATACCTATGGAATCTAGGAACAACTGAGTGGGACAACCATTGAGAATAATCAAATAAGATACTGAATACATACAATATTTGATCCACTTTGTCCATTCTTGAGAGAATCCAAAATTTTCCATTACTTGGATAAGAAAATGCCAATCCACCCTATCATATGCTTTAGACAAGTCCAATCGAATGAACATAGAAGGAAATTTTTGAGCTTTCATAGAGTGAATTGCTTCCTAGGCTAACACTATCTCATCCACTATCTGACGCCCTTCTACAAATCCCCCTTGTTCTAGGGAGATGATATTATGTAGTGGTGGTTCGAACCTCTTTGCCATGATTTGTGAGATGATGTTTAGTGTAACATTGCGTAAAGCAATTGGTCTATATCTAGTAATGTTATCTACCTATTGAGCTTTTGAAATAAGTGCTATGTATGTCTTGATTTATTTGAGGATTTATTTTGCCTTTATAGCCTCTTCTACCACCTGTAGAATATCACCCTTTAAAACATCCCAAAATTCCCAATAAAATTCAATCAGGAATCCATCTGGACTTGGGTTATTACCCTTTTGTATTTTTAAAACTGCCTTTTGCAGTTCCCTCATAGTTACTGGTGCAACCAGGACCACATTTTCCTCGATAAAAATAAGAACATGTATCTCCTGTAGAATTTCTTGTTGGGATTTTGGGTCAAGCAAATTGGCTATAAATAGGTTTAAAAAATGGTTCACAACTAAAGAAGACATGCCTTCCTAGGTGTGGACTATATCTCCAGATTCATTCTTCAATGAGGGGATAAAGTTATGTGTTCTTTGAGCTAGGAGAGACTTATGAAAGAAACTTGTGTTCTTGTCTCCTTCTTGTAGCCACTAGATCCTTGAATTTTTCTTCCACATAAGTTCTTATCTTCTTTCCCATTCCTTTACTTGATCTAAAAGATTAATTTCTATCTTGATCCTTTTTTCTATGAGTCCTTCAAGATGAATTTACTCATCCAACTCCTCAAGTCGGGTTAAAGCTTCCATTTTCTTTGCCCTGACATCTCCAAATTCCTCCTAGTTTTAAGTCTTTATTTTAAATCTTCTAATCATGTCTAATATATGAGTTACAATTTACAAACATCTTATTTTACTTTTGTATACAAGACAAACTCAATTTTTAATTTTTATTAAGAAATAAAACTATTTTCAAACATTTTTCACTACATTTTATTTATGGTTTATGTCTTGGGGCATCAAACTATAGCTCCCCTAAAAGACAATAAAGGTTATAACCAATTGAACAATGTGGTATTAACTTTATTTTAAATTTTCTATATTTATAAAACCCTATGTTTGATTTGAATTTTAATTTCTTATAAAATTATTTAATTATAAAACTTACTTTAATAAAATAATATTTCCCATCATTTAATAGAATAATTCTTTTCAAATAATAATATTTTGTAACTATTTTTTATTAAAATTTTTGTTTTCATTCTCTTAGTATTGCTCACACTACTAAATCTTGTATGAAGCCATGTTTTAGACAACCAAACCTCTGAAAGGTTGAAAGAATACTTCAAATAACAAAAATATTAAGATATTAAACAACCAAATCCTTAAAAACTTTAAAACATATTTTTATTTCAAATATATAATATTTGATTATCAATTTATAAGTTTGATTCTTTAGCTAATTTAAGTTGTCTACTATTACCTAAATTAAAAATAGTAAATTAAACACATTTTATTATACATTTCCTTCAATTTTTATTAATGTAACTATTATTTACAAATGTATATATCCCATAACTTAAGTTTTGAAAATTTTATTTAAGGTGAACAGTGGATGTTATATAAAATTCTAAAATAAATTATGATACTTTTTTTTTAAATTATTAAAGAATAAAGTGATAAGGTAAAATTTAAATTTATCTTATCAAAAACCTCAGATTATCTTCTTTATGGAAAGTGACCCTTCATCATATCTTATGGCAAGTGTGGCTTGAAAGAAACAACAGGGTTTTTTCTTCCTCTAAGGATCCCATATCTGTTGCCAATAAAGCTATTGCCTTTGCTGCCGAAAATTCCCAGCTCTTCCCTTGTCCCAAATATCCTGATTCTAGGTTGGAGTCTATTATGTTCTCTTCCTTAAAAATTCCCTACAAATTCAGTTCTAGTTTTCCAACGCCCCATCCTAGAGTCGGTTCCCATTGGATTTTTACCCCAAGTGAGTGGCTAAAACTTAACTTTGATGGTGCCTACAAAGGAAATCCAGGGGATGCAGGTGTAGGTGGTCTTGTCAGAGATCACAGTGGTAAAGTTATTATGGCTTATGCTGAGTATCCGAAGTATCAAACTAATAATTTTGCTGAAGATCATGCACTGTGGAGAGGGCTAGATCTGCTCAAGTATTATAAAGAAAACAATTTTATTGAGGAATATTATTTGAATATTATAAATACTCTCAAAATCAATAGGGTGTCCTCTTGGAATGTCAGAACCATTGTTCAGGAAGCTAAGAAGCTATTCCAAAATTTCAATGATATCTCTATCAATCATGTGTACCGTAAAGCTAACAGGCCTGTAGATATTCTTGCCAATTGGGGATTTATCCATAAATCACTATCCATTTGGAAAGAAATATTTCCCCAAGAAGTTTTAAATGCAACTAATAATGATTTTGTTTGAAAGGTGTGGTCATAGGTTGGCAGGTCAACTTCTCCAATGATGAATAGCTTTTTCAGCATGCTTTGTTTCTTTGGTTCCAATTATTATGGTGATTTTTTTTTATTAACATGACTTTTAGTCTTGCTATCAGTACTGGTGGTTGGTTCTCCCATTTCATTTATGTGAAGTATTTTATGTCCCAAGGTAAGCCCTATCAGTGGGTTTGTCTTGTGGTGGTCTTCTCCAAGCATGTCATGTCCCTTAGTAGGTCTAGGCGGTGTAATTGGATATTGTCAAAAAATATTAATATGCGTCAAGTCTTGAGATCCTCTTTTTTGTGTCTTACAAATTTTGAGAATCATTTTCAGTCAATTGGCACTCCCATTCTTATCCCAGTCCCATCCTTTATGTATTATGTCTTGTGCCATGTCTATATTTTCCAATGTCTTTTCCCTATGGAGAATTACTAAGTGGTATGCCAATCACTCCAACTCAGCTTCCAAAAAGGTCATTTATTGTGCCAAAAATTTCTATATTTACAACCTTGGTTTGTGTCAATCCATTGTTGTCTGGTTTTATCTGCTATTGTGTGTCCTAGGCAGTAAGAAGCATAGTGTCTAGTTTCTTTGATCTTAAATTTTCTCAGTCTTTCCAACATGTTCTTGCTTGAATCATCTAGCCTTTAGCTTGATCCCCTATCTCAGACCTTTTTGTAAGCTCATGGTCTCATTCCTTTCCTCAACAAGTTCAAAGGGGTTGAGTAAGATATCACTGAAGCCTTTGTCAATTCATGGAATAATGGTTATATTTTTGTGCGTAATATCTATTTCAGAGTTACTGTTAAGCTGATGGCCAAGGTGACAAAACTTCTAGGGAAATGGCAAGCAATGCGAAGATATTATCATAACTGGGAACCTGAGCTCCAAGGCTTCCCATTACTATTTCTAAGTTATTTATTGCCCCTGTGTAGGCCTTTTTGAATACTATGTTTCTTCCTATTCAGGTATCCATTATAGTTTTTGATGATCTTTTGCGAGCATCCTTTGCATGGGTTTTTATTATAGCTCATTTACAAGGTTTACAGGTAGTTACTTCTCTTAAGCAACCCCTATGTGGGTATTGCTCAGGCTGTATTTTTATGTTTGTGATGTCAAGCATTCACTCAACCTTATCTGTTGTTGTTTGGTCCTTTTTGTTCAGGTTGTAGCTAGCCAATGTGCATGCTTGTGTCATCTTATGCTATTTTTTTAGCTATTAGTTTATGTACTTGGGTTTGGGGCCCATTTAAACCCCACACTTAAGCAATTTTACCTACCAAAAAAATTAATTTTACATTGAAATATATTTTATAGTGAATTTTGAATTTATTTAATTATAAGGTTGAAAATTTCAAATGAGTTTTAAAAACAAAAAGTGATTAAAATAACAATATTTATTAGGCAAACAATAAATGTATATTTATTTTTAGAAATAGTTTTTATATTATTCTTTTAAATATATATATTTTTTACTAAATTATAATCCAACAAATATTATAACTTTGTTAGGAACCTTGTAGTAACTTAAAGCATATCCATACAATATTGCAATAATAAATAAAAATTAATGCAAATAATTAACATTATTGCAAACTAAAATGAAAATGCATAGATTATGTTGTAAAAATAAAATTACATTACAAAATCACAAGCCACTTTGAGCGGGCAACCTCCTTGGAATAAAATCTTAATTATAATGTTAAAAATATGAGATGCACATCCTCTTACCCCCTTGGTTCTTTTAAAACTCTAGCTAACCCTAACATTAACATTCAAGGGTTTCCATCCACATGCAAGTGGGGGCCTGATCTAGCAACTCCTAATCAACAATTGGTACATCTTTATATGATGTCTCTTTATAATAAATAACAATTACATCATATGGGTCCTTAAGCCTAGGCATCCAATGCACCACATGACCATGCAATTATGGATGATGTTAGGATAGGGTCCTAACATGCCCTTCCTCTTCAAAAAAGCTTTGTCCTAAAATATGGAGATGAGGAAACTGATGCTAGAGCTATTGAAGAGATTCCCATGTGGCATCATCCTATTGTAAGCCCCACCACTAGACTAAGAGTTTAATTATGGTGTGGTTGAGAAAAGTGCAGGTTCTTCAGTCCAAAATGTTGTCAAGCTCCAAGATGATTGAACCTTCATCAGTCAATTTAGGAAGTGTCAATTGGACCTAAATGTGGTTTTGAAGTACCTTCTTCAAACAAGAGATATGGAAGACTACATGGATATTGGAATAAGGTGTTAAAGCAAGCTTATAGGCCACTTGTCCAATTCATTGCATTATTTGATAAGGGCCATGGAATTTGACTACAAGCTTCTAGTAAGCACAAATTTGCATTGTTATTTGCTTGTGTGGTTGTAGTCAAAGGAATACCATATCCCCTACATTGAAACTATGCTTTGAATGGTATTTATCTATTTTTTTTGGTATTCCATTCTAAGCCATAGCCAAATTTTTCTTTAGTTGTTATAGTAGTTTGGTAGAGTATTAAAGTGTCAAATCCACTGCCTAGACATTGAATTTTCTTGGAACATATGAATAATATGATGGAGGTGGGCACACATAAATTAACTCAAAAGGAGTTAGTCTAGTTCTTGTTTGGAATGAAGTATTGTACCACCACTCTACCAAGGGAAGCCACTTGGCCCACTAGGTTGGATTTTTAGAATCAAAACAATAGAGGTAAGTTTATAAGCATTTATTGACAATTTTTGTTTGTCCATTTGTTTGGATATGGCAGGCTAAGATCATTCTCAATTACATACCCTGCAATTTAAATATTTCCTACCAAAAAATACTGGTGAAAGTAGGGTTACGGTTAGACATAATGGATTTTGACATACCATGGAGATGAAAATTGGAGTCCATGAATATCTAGGTAATGGTGGAGGCTTTGTAGGGTTGGGCTAGGGAAAAAATGAGCATACTTCGAGAGACGATCCACCACCATAAGAATGAAATTTTTTATTCTTGACTCAAGAATCCCTTTAATAAATTCCATAGAAATGTAAGTCTATAGATTTTATGTAATTAGTAAAGGTTGAAGAGTGATTGGAGTACAAACTATTTCTCCTTTCATCTATTGGAAAATCTCACACAACCACAAAAGTTTGAATGTCCTTTTTTATTGCCATCTAATAGATTGAGTGTTTAGCCTATTTATAGCTTTTCAAAAAATTTGAATGACTTATCATCGGTGAAGCAAGCATCTCCTTCATTATGTACTCATGAATAGATAATTTTTTGGAACCACAATGTAATATTAATATCTCAATAGTTGTCCATCCTAAGAGTATCTAGTGTTTGAAATAAGGTACCTTTGGAGTTGAACCCTCAAATTTTGCAAGGATGGTTCTTTGGCTATCTCTTCTCAAAGTTGGGTGATCCATTGGGAGAATGGAGAAGACATGGCACACAACATTCCTTGATCGAAAAACTAATGAGGAAGGGCATATACCACAATATTTTCCTTTCCCTTTTGTACATAATTTCATAATCATACCCCAAAAATTTTGAAAGCCATTTTTGTTGTGTTAGAGTCGATACCCTTTGTTCCAAAAAAAATTAAATTTGTATGATTCATTTTAATGGAAAAGTGTTTCCCAATGAGGTAAGGTTACTAGTGATTGACATCATGAAGAATAGCCATTATTTCTTTTACATAAGTGAACTTATCTAATTTTTTTCCAAACAAGGCTTTAATAGTGAAAGCTAGGGGTCACCCTTCTAGCATTAATACCACACCAATTCCATAGTCCAAATAATTTCTCTCAATTATAAATGGTTTTGAAAAATCAAGAGTAGCTAACACTAGAGTAGAAGTCATGGCTTTCTTGAGATCTTAAAAGGTATTTTTAGCTAGCACCATCCATATGAATATATTCTTCTTTAACATGGGAGTTAGTGGGGCTATTATTTTATCATAACCTTGGATGAAATGTCGATAGTAGCTAGTGAGACCCAAAAATCCTTGAAGTGCTTTGAGAGTTTAAGGTTTAGGTCAATATTTTCTTCAATTTGACCTTAACCCATTCCTATGAGGTAATATGACCCAAATATTTAACCTCTTGCATTCCAAAGGAATATTTAGATTATTTGACAAACAACCGATACTCTTTCAAGAGTTACGAAGTTAAATCTAGATGATGTAGGTGCTATCTCCAAGTGCAATTGTAAACTAGAATATCATAAAAGAAGATAAAGTAAACTTGCTTGGGTAGATCTAGAAGACATTGTTTAGGAGACTCAAAAAATTTAAAGGTGTATTACTTAGACCAAAAGGCATGACCAAAAATTCATAATGGCCTTAATGGGTCCTGAATGTTATTTTCAAGATGTCTTCTTCTTTGATCTATATTTAATGGTATCTAGATCAAAGATCCAACTTGGAAAAAAATTAGCCCCATGTAACTCATCAATAACTAGAATAGGAAATTTATCCTTGATGCTGATTTTATTGAGTTCACGAAAGTCTATACATAGCCATCATGACCCATCCTTTTTCCATACTAATAGCACTAGTGAAGAGTAGGGATTGACACTACATCAAATTACCCCTATTTTTAATAACTCCTAGATCAAGTTCTCAATTCATTATTTCTTTGCATATGCATACCTATAGGATCAAATATTAGGTGGCAAGTTCCCTCATACAAGTTTTATTACATGATCATAGGATTACTATGGAGGTAGCCCATTGGGTTTCAAAAATATGAAATTATGTTTAGTTAGAAGTATTTGGAAGTCACTTTGTTGTTTAGGATCTTCAGTATTTTGTGCCTAGATTGCAAAAAATTGTGCCACTACCCTATATGAGGAATTTTTAAAGAGTTTATCCATTCTATTTGAGCTAATGATCTGAGTGGATAATGTAGGTGAGACACAAAGAGTGTATTGGTTCCCATTCTAAGTAAATTATGTCCACAGTTTAGCAAAATTTCATGTTACTATTCCTAAAGTGTGAATCCATTGTACCCTTAAACAACATTGCATCCCCCTAGGGGAAGACACAACATATCAGTTTGAGTTCATATTATCCAATATTCAACTTAACATTTTGATATTTATCTTTACAAGGTAATGTTCCTCCATTGACCACCATGACTTGAAAAGAATTGAAGGAATGTAACAATTTGCTTGCTTAGCTATTCATAGATCAATAAAGTTATGTGTTTACCAAAATATATAAGGATTATAATTTTTTGCCCCTTGAAATATCCTACAACCTTCATAGTTTGAGGGATCAATATTCTTACTAGTGCATGCACTAAAAATTTTGGTTGAGGTTCTTCTTGAGATTCACCCTCATCCAGGTGCTCTTCTTCTTGTTTTTCCTCTTCTTTTTTTAGGAATTTAGTTGTATAATCATCCATGTCCATAAATTACGATTTTTATTGTACATATTTATGCCTTGGAGAATATTTTTCATCAATATTTAGCACAACCTTTGAGCTCTATGGGCTTCTATTTCCTCCCTAGTCAATCACTTAATTGTTGGATTTTTATTCCCTAGATTAGATGTGGCCTTGAATGGAATTGGGGCTTTAGCCTATGGAAATTTAGACAAATACCTTTGAGTAGCAATTTTTTCCTCTACTAACCTAGACAACATTATTGCGTACATCACAGATTGTGGTTTAAACATTTTTACCTTGGATTTATTGTCATACCTCAACCCATTGAGAAAAAAACTCTGAAATAATCCTTCACCCAAACCCCTTGTTTGATAAGCTAACTTCTCAAACTAAGATTGATATTCACAAATAGTGGAGGTTTACTTTAATTTTAGTAGAGCTCCTATAGAGTCCTTATACTTATTGGGGCAAAAATGAGTGAGTAGTTTAAATTATTTCTTAGAAATAATAGGAGTCATATGTTGCACCCATTGATGCCATTGAAGGGCTTAAAACTAAAAGTAAATAATTCCATGGTGATCCATAAATATAGGGGTACATTGTGGATCTTGAAATAGTAATTTACCTGGTACAACCAACCATCAGTGTTCTTTCCATTAAAATTTAGAAAATATAGATTAAGCATTTTATATGGGATATTATTATTAAAAAGAGTAGTGTCTTCTCTTATGTATTCCCATAACTACCAACATTTCCCTTAATTTCACTACTGCTAATTTGATGATATGCATGAGTGGCATATTTTAAGCATCCTTCAACCTCATGGATTTTTTTCTTGATTCTCATTTTTACTTTGATCTGCTCACTGTTTAAATATGTCGTCTTTCAAGTGTTTAATCTCATGTTCAAATTGGTTCTACATTTGAGTAATTTATTGACTCAATAACCTTATTTATTTAGACAATTGGTTTTGCTCCATATTTTCCATTGCTCATTTAGTTCCTCTAGCCATGGATTTGTGGTTTAGACCTCCTAAATTGACTTATTAAAATAGAATTGTAGTTTTAGCAGTTACCATTTTTAGTAATGGTTCCAAAAATATTTTTAGGTGCTATATACCAAATTGATTAGCTCAAAGAGATAATCAAAATGGACTATACCCCAAAATAACAATTTTTTAACTTTGAAGAAAACCTCACAGGTGTTATATACCAAAATGATTAGTATGAAAACATGATCATAATAGACTAGGTCTCAAAATAACATTTTTCATACTTTTTAAATATTAATTAACTATTACATTGGGTTCCTACTGTAGACATGAAAAATTGATCCACTAAGGTGAGCCATTTTCTCTAGATCCCTTGCTTTCTCCTTGGGAAATTAGGGTCATATTTTAGTCAACTTTTACCTTGCCAAATCTTCTTTATTCCCCTTAAATATTATATTATTGGATCAATATCAAAAAGAGCTTTCCAACGGTATATGATTTGTCCCATTCTAACTATGTTTGGTCCTCCAAAGTGTATTAAAATTGCATAGGGATCTTGTTGTTGTGAAATCATGGTCCACTTTTGAGGGGTGCAATTTCGCATTCCTAAGAATGTCTAAATGTTGCAAAATTGTGGTCGACCCTTGTGGGGTGCGATTTTGCATATTCTAGGGTTTTATCTTAAGGAAACTCTAATTTTCAAAGTTGAAATTATTTTACGTCGGCTTGTATTAGTTTTCCCACCCATTCTTCATTCAAATTCACTATAAAAGGAGGGTTTGAAGTCTTATTTTTGGACATAACCAAGTTTCCAAGTGATTCTACACAAGTTATTTCTTCAAATTATTTTTAAATTTTATCTAAGTGATCTATTTCTCTTCTACAAGTAAGCTAACTTGCAAGTGTGAAATATAGTATGTTGAAGCTCTGTTTTCTACTACATTGGATTGTGTGTCATGGATCTTGGTGGACAAGCATTGAAGCCCTAAGGAGAGATCGAATATTTGGAGGTCTTAACCCTTCTACCTACTTTTTTACTATCTACCAGGTGTTTTCACTTATTTGCATCTGCATTTTAATTAGTTTTTATTATGCATCTGTTAATTCATAATTTTTGAGTTTTTCTCTTCGCTTCTACAAAATAACACCCGATCATTTTGGGGCTCAATTTCATCAGTATGAAAAATCCCAATCACTTCATGTTGGGCATGATTTTGCACAAAAACCATCACCCCCAAACCCTGGATCTATGTTATATGTTGCGTTTAGATCATATTAGTACATTTTATGCTCTGTTTTATCAATATGTTCTATTACATTTCATTATGCATGTTCATCTTTCAAAGGTCAAATTTTGCTTTTGTATTCAAATGTCAGATAAAATGACCTAGGGGGATTGATTGTTGCACCTCCAAGCATTGCTATACAATGGCCTAAGTAGACCCCCTAATGCTAATCACATTTTTCAAGTGTTTGCTAAGTTATTTTGCAGGAATAAAGATCATTGGATATTGTTGGATAAAAGATAAAAATTTGGATCAATAACCAAATAAGATAAGTGCCCTAGTTAATATTTAGGCTATTTATTGAGTGTTTGTTATTTATTTTAAAACCCTAGATCTAATATAAAAAGGAATATATTTAATTGATTTCTAGAAATTTGAAAATATACAACATATAGTGTGCACTTAGGGTTTTAAAATTGTTTGTGCATATTCTCTTGAACCTTTGATAAAAAGGATTTCATTTTGCAACCCTAGGTTAGAAATAATTCAAACAAAGAATCATTCTAGGGTTAGCTCTTGTTTTCTTTAATTTTTTATTTCTACATTATCCTTATCTTTCATAGCTTAGATCTAAAAAGGCCAAATATAGGTGATTGTCTCGAATTGAACACATCAACACATTCCACCCCGAACTTGGAGCGCTTCCTTAAACCATTCTTGGTGAAACCTTCCCCTCTTTTTGACATCAATGTGTAGACAACAATTTACCCCCATGGTCACCTTGGCTTCCTTGTGGATCCAATCGAGAATTGTACATGATAGGGAAGTTTTCTCCCTCTACATTCTTTGGTGAACCTGATGTGAACATCTCTTTTTCTTCTAAAAACTCTAAAAAAGATCACTAATTCTGTTTGTTTACATAAAAAAATATCTAACAACTGTCTTAAAATATTTTGGTTGTTTTTTTTGGTATTATTCCTTTCCACTCTACCCTTCTTTCCTTTTCTAATGGCTTCCAACCTTGGGAATGGGTGAAGGCTTTTAGAGCTTGATGAGATTTTCCAAGAAAATGAGCAGATTGATAGAGAAAATCATAATCTATAGGAAAATGAAGAGATTGATAATAGTATTGATCTTATTAGGGGACCCAATAGAAACCTTATCTTTAAATCCTTTGATATATGTGGAGATTTTACAAGTATCACAAGCATACCTTGGATATGGCTTTAGAAGAGGAAGCCCTACTCGAAGACGTTAGAACATATTAGCATAAAATTATTCCTCCTTGAGATGTTCATAATAACTCCTTGAATGAATCTTTGAATCATGGTAATTTTGTCCATCATCCAACTTATACCACTAATATAACCACCAATGTTGGAGGAAATCCACAAGATCCTCCAACTAGTAGTGTCATTCAAAATTGTATTTGATTTTCTCCTCAATCTACTTATCTCAATAATTTTGCTTTTGGTCCACCAATTATTAATTATCCTCCCTAGAAATATACCAAATATCACAATAGTATCAATACTTCTAACTTGGGCCAAGTATCCCTTCAACAACCTCCCTCAGGGAATCTGGGATTATTGCATAACAATGATCCAGAGGTGCAAAACTTGACAAACATGGTAAAACAGTTAGTTTCAAAGTGGAGATGATTCAAACTTACATTTTCACTTACATTTATAAAGATATGTG
Organism: Wollemia nobilis; assembly: GCA_028583015.1. Classification (NCBI taxonomy): domain Eukaryota; kingdom Viridiplantae; phylum Streptophyta; class Pinopsida; order Araucariales; family Araucariaceae; genus Wollemia; species Wollemia nobilis. Next base: position 133,487 of record JAQPPZ010013020.1, on the reverse strand, counting down.
AAATTAACCATTGGATCCCATTGTTACTACTAGACCATATCCTAAGCACTTTTATATACCAATTTTATCCATATATAAGGAAACAAAAGATCCAATAGAGCATTTACGAATATTTAGAACAACATGCCATGATCTCATAAATGATGACATGTTGTTACTAAAAATTTTTACTAAATGTCTTGGTGGCATGACATTGGAGTGGTACTATCGGTTACCTAATTATTCCTTGAGGAATTTTGAAGAAACAATAGAATCATTTTTTCAACAGTTTAATGTTTATGTTGAGAAGAATGTGATCATGGAAGATTCTTATAATTTAGAACAAGGTAAAGAAGAGAGTTTTTCAGAATTTCTATCTCATTGGATAAGTCTAGTTGGATGCTTAAGATATACTTTACCTCCTTGAGACATGCTTGAGATATTTATTGGAAATTTGCAAGAACAATTATCCTATGCACTAGAAACAACTACTATCACATCCTTTGAATAGGTAGTTGAGTTAGAAAAAAAAGTGGAATAGGATCTTATCAAAAAAGGACAACTCAAAGTAAAAGAAGAAAAATCTACTAAGTCACAGTATAAGAATAAGCATGTGGTAGGTGATGGTGTACCGAATAGTAGGTCTATTAATATCATTGCTAACACTCTATAAAAGATAATACTTAGAAAACCTCCACAGATGAATATCACAAGACTTGGCATACCCATGGAAGTAGTTCTACAACAACTTTTGGAATCTAATATGATTGAGTTACCTCCCATAAGAATACTACAACTAATTGGTACAAGGTAGGTCAGCATTGTGCATATCACAAAGTAGAAGGACATTCGACAAATTCTTATAAAATGTTAAAATATGTGGTTCAATATATGATTGACGTAGTATGTCTTGATATAGGAAGTTTTCAATCTTTAAATGGTCAACAAGGGTCCACAGTTAATTAGAATGTACTTAAGTAAGGTAAAAAAATAACTAATCAAGTATATTATAAGAATGTACCACCTCTTTATGGCAATGTGGTTGGTATGGTAGCAAAAGCTTTAGTTTAGAAATAACCACATTTATTGGGGATAATTTTATCGAGATAGTTATGATTGATAATGGTGTTAGGATTAAAGAATAAAATATGAGCAATAATTTAATGCATAAATAAACACAAAAGAAATCAATGCAATACCCAATAGACATATATTTATGTGGTTCACCCAATGTGGGCTACTCCATGGATAAAATAACCAAGCCCTTTGTATTCCATATAAAAAAACCCTTCTGTACATAGCCACGCATCGAACATTACCCTCAATCTCCATACAACATCCTCTTATAAAAGTGCATTATAATTTTAGGGTAAAAATCCTGCCTAAAATCTACTTTCCGATTTGTGACCTAATATCAAATGGTCCAGATTTACATAGAGGAAAAAACATCTATTTTTGGCTAATTCCCCCCAGATTTACAACTAAAACAAAGACCTCCAATTTAATTAGGATCCATAATCAACAATCTCCCACTTGGAGTCTGATCATAGTAACTCCATCGCTACTGCACTTGCTGGACTATCCTTCAACTTTGGGCCTAGAAATATTTTCACCTTTTACTGTCATGCTTTAAGACCAACTGAAACTGAGCAGGAACTCAGTTTCTCCTTGGTTATTGCCTTTGTGAACATATATGTAGGATTTTGGCTAGTGTGTATCTTCTCCAATTTTAACTGTTCATCTTCCAATACTGAGCGTATGAAATGGTACTTGGTATGTATGTGTTTAGTCCTGGAATGGAAAGCTGAATTCTTTGTAAGATGAATGACACTCTTACTATCACTATATAATGCGATATTCTCCTACTTCTTTCCCAACTCTTCCATGAGCCTTTGTAACAAAATCATCTCCTTACCTCTATAACAACAACATACTCTGCTTTTATTGTTGATAGTGCAACAACCTTTTATAATTTTAAAATCCATCTTACTGCAATTTCACCTATAGTAAAAACATACCTTGTGGTACTCCTCATGTTGTCTATATCACCTGCCATATATGAATCAACATATCCCTATAAAGTTGTATTAGATCCTCCAAAATATAATGCTTGAGTGATAGTACCTCTCAAATACTTGAGAATCCACTTCACTACCTCTCAATACTTTCTTCTTGGATCACTCATAAACCTGCTCATAACTCCCACTGCATGTGCAATATCTGGCCTTGTGCACCCCATCACATACATCAAACTGCCAACTATTGATGAATAAGAAACCTTGAACATGTAGTTCATCTCCTCCTATGTCTTAGGACACATCTCTTTGGTCAGTTTGAAATGATTTCCCAAAGGTGTGCTAACAGGTTTTGCATCCTGCATATTGAATCTTTCCAACACCTTCTCAATGTACTCACTCTAAGACAATGTTAATTTACGATTTTTCCTGTCTCTTGTTATTCTCATACCAAGGATTTGCTTTACAACACCCAAACTATTTTTCAACCTACATACTGATTCCTCCTTTCCTTTGACTTCATACCCTTGTGGTTGCTGCATATAAATATCTTCCTCCAAATACCCATGGAGAAAAGTTGTTTTTACATCTAACTGTTCAAGATGTAAATCCTCTACAGCCACTAAGATTAAAACAATTCTAATTGAAGTCACTTTAAAAACAAGAAAACAATTTCATCATAATCAATACCTTTCTTCAATGCAAACCCCTTTACAACCAGTCTAGCCTTATACCTCATTTTACCTCCACTTTATTATTTCACCCTGTAAACCCATTTATTCTATAATGCTCTTTTTCCAGCAGGCAACTGAACCGGATTCCAGGTCTGATTATTTATCAAGGAGTTCATCTCCTCTTTCATGCCTTGCTCCCACTTCTTCTTGGTTTCTATCTACATTGCTTATTCATATGTTTCTAGTTCACCAAAGTCAGATAATAATACATAATATAATAAAGGATAGTAACAAGAGGCCTACTTATCCTGGTATATTTTCTAAAAATAGTTGTAGGAGTTTGAGGTGCTAGTTGCTGTTGTTGTTGATTTTCTAGCATCTTTGGAGTTTCAATTTCATCAAACACTATGTATTCTATATTTACCTTTTCCTGTTTCTTTTATTGCAACTGATCCTTATACATGACCTTCTCATTGAATATTACATCTCTAATCCTAATGATTTTGTGATTTGCATAATCCCAAAAGAGATAACCAAAATCATTAACTCCATATCCAATGAAAAAATACTTGGATTTTACCTCATGTTTAGTTGGATTTTCTTTACTAATATGCACGAAAGATTCACAACCGAAAGTCTTTAGAAATGAGTAGTTAACAGGCTTACCTGTCCATGCCTCTTCTGGAATCCCACCATCTAGGAAACTTGAAGATCATCTATTTATTAAATAAACTATAGTATCCATAACATCTACAAAAAACTGTAAGGGCAATCCTACATATAATCTCATGAACCTAGCACGTTCCATGATAGTCTTGTTAATCCTTTTTGAAACACCATTTTCTTATGGAGTTCCTAGGACCATCTTCACTCTATGAATCCCATGATATGAATAGTAACTATCAAACTCTTTGTTGCAATACTCACCTTCATTATCATATATGAGACACTTTAGCTTATTTCCTGTCTAATTCTTAACCAAAGCTTTCCATTTATTAAAGGTATACAAAACATCCAATTTATTTCAAATACAATAAACCCAAGTTTTCATAGTTTCATCATCAATAAATGTAACATAATAATGAGAGCCACCAAGAGATGATACCTGAGCTAGTCCCCATACATCTGAATGTATAAGATCTAGATTTTCACTCTTCTTTTCTTTTACAACTCTGATAAATCTGACTCTTTTCTATTTTCCATAAATACAATTATCACAGAAGTCTAAATCAACCTGCTTCAAACCTGGAAATAAATACCTTGAGTGGAGAAAATGCATCCCCTTCACACTCATGTGCCCAAGCCTATGATACCACGAAGTTGTATCCACTCCTGTAGAAGCTAAAGCAACAGAAAGATTAGTATTACCAGTACATACATACAACGTACCTTCCTTATTTCATTTTGCTAATAACATTGATACTTTAGCAAAATTCCATGAATTTGCTAAGAATGTAACTGTACATCCTTCACTGTCCAACTACCCTGTGGATATTAGATTTCTTCTTAAGTCAGGAATATGCCTTACCTCTTTCAACAACCACTAGTTTCCATTTGGTAACTTTATCTGTATGTTACCATTTCCAATGATTTTACATGGTCTATCATCACCCAAATAGACCTGTCCAAAATCACATTGAACATAATCTAGAAAATATTTCCTATGGGGTGTGGCATGATATGATGCACCAGAGTCTAGCACCCAATAATTATTAATATTATCTAGTGAAATAATTAAGGCATCTTGCAATACATCACCTGCTACGTTAATGCTAGCATTCCAACTAATTCCCTTTGGATTTGGATCTTCCTTTCTTTGGTTTTCCATGATTCCCTTGGCTTTTTTATCTCTCTTCCCCTTGTTCTCTACAGTCAAATAATTACCTGATGTTTCACCTATCCTTTTTCATCACATTTTATCGCTAAGGATAACACCAATAACATAATTAAACTTTAAAGTATTTGAACCAGAGATAGAATTACTTATAGCCATTACCAAGCCATTCCAGCTTTCTGGCAATGAACACAAAATCAAGAGAGCCCTAACCTCATCATCAAATTTGACTCCTATAGAACTTAAGTGATTTGTGAAAGCAACACAAAAAAATGGCGTACCGATATGATGCAAACAAAAACATATATAGATGCTAAGTCCTACGAATGCGATGAGCAAATGCATGAAGGAGTTGACGTAGAAATGAGATGTGAGCAAACAAAGCATGGCCTCCTTTTATTGATATTGTTTTTAATATGATTACAATACGTCCCCCCTATCTAGGGCTCAGAATATTTGATACAATTTGTTACATCAATGGGTGGCTAAAAGAAGCCGTGCTTCCAAGATCGGACGGTACGCTTCCAACGTCTTCTACATGCCCACATTCGAAGTGGGCGGGCTAAAAGTTGCCTCCGCTTGTGTCTGTGTGTTCATCGTTCCTTGCTGCCCCTCTAGTATTCCTGGTGGTGAGATACTACGCACAGAAATACAACAAATTGTTAATAGCATATGCGTATCTAGAAAAACATGCAATCCCCAAGGCCTCCGACGGGCGCTTGTGGGATATCAGTGATGCGACTAATAAATCAATTATAGAATGATATGGAAATGTAAAGGACAACTTCTAGAATTGGTATCACCTGATTTTATGTCGAAGTAGCGTCGGACGGCCCCGTTATGCTCGTTTTCCCGTTGGGGGCCTCTCCAAAGCGAGCGCTCCAATGTCTCACCTATGCTTATCCAAATCACTTGAAACTCACGAGTTAGGAATTATATGTAATTATAAGACTACCCAGATGCTCATAATTTGCATATCCTACCCAGATTCTCCTGTATGTGACAGGGGCACCCTACGAGCTAGTTAATACGTAAAATAATAAAATGATCATAAAATCATGTCAGAATGAGTTCAAACTTTAACAGAGGCATTAAGATATCATTTGGTACATATTGCAAAAATAATAGTAAGGAAATAATGCATATATATCTAATCACTCTAGGGTGGGACGCTGGGGACTGTCACAAAACCTGCAAAAAGTGACCTTGCAAATGTCTTGCCTAGAGGCCTCCAAAACTCTTGCAAACTTTTGGTTAGACTAAAAATAGCATTTTGAGATGACCTAGAAGGTCAGATTTGGTAGATTCTACCCAGGTTTTCTTATATCCGAAGGAGCTCCCTATAGGTTAGTAGATGCATAAAATGATAGAAACCAGGTCAAATCATGTCAGAAAGAAATGAAACTTGGACAGCAGCATAAGTACATTAGATACAACATAATGCTCTGGGGTGGGATGATTAGGACTACAACAGTTTGGGGGGCACCCGAGGGTGGGACGCCCACCGTTTAAGGCCTAGTTTTGACATCAATCCAAGCGATATGGGTCCAAAAATTCCTAGGAGGTTGTGTCGATGAGTTTGGGGTGGGATTGCGATCGATTGCTTGGGTTTTTGGATCTGGATTGCATTCCTAGTGTTCACCTGATAACCTCTCTTTCGGAAGAGAGAGATTAAGGATGTAGGAAGCACAAAGAGGAATGGGGGTATAGTTTGGCAGCACTTCATTGCTCCAAATGCTCCAGCTCTGTCCTTTTTTTGGGGTGATGAGGCTCACATTTTTATCGACCTAAGGGTCTCCTTTGAATGTGCATGTGAGGGTGCCACTTGGCTCATTATGCATTTTTGGGGAGAGAATATTCCTACCTGATTAGGGCCTCCTTGATTGAGGCCTCCATGACTGCATCTCTGATTTGAAGCATTCCTTCACACTCCCATGCCTTGAAGGCGGAGTTAGGTGGCGAATTTGGGCTGCCATTTGTCAAGGTTTGACTTTTTCCCAGTCAAACCTGCTAATCGTCCCACCCTAGAGTGATTGCTACTAATCATCCCGAGGTGGGACGAATAGGATTCTAATCGTCCCAGGGTGGGACGAATAGGGAGCAAAGTTCTTAAAAGGTGCAAAACTGACCTTTGACCTTCCAAAACTGATTTGGGAGTGGTTAGACATTGTTTAACCTCTGGAGGCCGCCCTAGGGGGTATGTATGCCAATTCGGTTAGTGTGTGTAGTCACATAATCATATTGGTGCTATTTTGGTGTCTACAGATGCCCCTTTTTGGGATGCGTTGTGTGTGGCACAGTGCTGAGCAAAAATAGATGACCAAAGCACTTAATGATTAGGGTTTCTCAGTTACTAACCAAATTTTGATGCCCCAAGTATGAAAAGGGCATGCATTCTTGAATCCTTACTTTTGACGAGCTAAGGAGCTTAACTCAAGTGTAACCTTTTTCAGTGAGGTGTACTTGATCTTGAACATTGTTCAGACATGAAATAGGCAAAGGGCACAACCTTTTGTCCGAGGAACCTTTTCTTCATGCTTCCAAAATGCCAAGTGTTTGTTTAGCTTGTGATTATTGCTTGTTTGCTGCCCCAAGCAAGAGCGTGATTGTATTTGTCAATGATTCTTTGAATGCATGCCATTTTCTTTATTGGGTGTGTATTTGTTGATTGGTGACTAAGTGTGACTACCCCCTCAAGCGACGAATCGATGAGGGAATGACCAAAAATGAGAAAAGCGATGAGTCGCTTGACCCAAGATGACATTTGTAAGGGTGCCTTCAATTGTTTTCGTTGAACGCTTATTGTAGTTTTCCACCATCAAACCTGTTTTTGGTGGGTTTTGACCCTTTTTTTATGCATATTGGGGTAGAATTTATCAAAAATCCTCCTTCCCGTGGAGCGGTCCGGCTATGCTAGCCTTCTTAGGGAGTAGGATAGTGAGTATTTGTAACCTCGATGGCAGTTTTTCATGCCACGAATGTCAGGTGCAAAGGCACCTTTGTTCGATAAATTTATTGCTATTTTTGGTGCATTTTTTGGATGCAGTTTTTGTTGCTTTATTTCTTGCTCTGTAATCGTCCCAGGGTGGGATGAGCACTAACTAGAGATTTCATCCCAAGGTGGAACGATTATAGGCCTAATAGCCTATATAAGGACCAAAATTTGCTTTTGGGCTCATTTACAATAATTTTTCTTGGCAATTTGGAGCAGTGAGGAGGAGGAGTGCGAGTGTGCGTAGCAGAGCACTATTGAAATTTCATGAACATCATGAGTGCAAGAATCGGATCTTCGAGTGGAGGAGCTGAGGCGAGACTGGTATGATGTTCCTTCTCTCTGCCTGTTATTCATGCGTATTTTATATGAAGTTTAAAACTCACATATAAAATATTTGTTCACGTTATTTTGTTTTTAAGGTTTTAAAAACCTAATTTTTTGTTGTGTGTATGTTGGTTTGATTTTATTCGTATACCAAGTTGAAAACCTGATATAGGAACTTTATTTGCTTTGTTTTGTGTTCATATTAAGTTTGAAACCCTAATATGATTTTTTTTGTTTTGTTTTGCGTTCACATTAAGGTTGAAACCCTAATATGATTTTTTTTTTTGTTTTCACATTAAGGTTGAAACCCTAATATTATTATTTTTTTGTTGTTTTTTGTTGATTGTACAATTATTTTCATGTATGTTATCGTTGTTGTACAGTTTTATTTTAATGATTCTATACTTTCGTTGTACGTTTGTTTTACTATACTTCTTATGTTGTACTTTTGTTGTACAATTATAAATTGTAGTTTGTATTTCTGCTGTACAATTTTATTTTAATGTTTGTGTTTATATTAAGTATGTACTTAATATATTTTTTCATTGTAATTTGTTTTTTTCAGGTGGTGAAGAGTTGGTACTGCCAACCGACTGTTATATCTAATGCTCGAGATGCCCTGACAGTTATGGATTGGGAGTGGCTTGATGCCCTTGGGCTCAAGCAGGTGATGCGTCTTGAGCCTGTGGTGGGAGATCGGGCATATTTGACTACCCTGATAAATCTGTGGGATCCTCGCACCAACACTTTTCATCTCCAAACAGGGGAGATGACTGTTACTTTGGAGGATGTGTATTGGATTCTGCGGATTTCGATAGATGGACTTCCTATTCGGATGACCCATCGTGACCAACGAACGATGGTATTGACACGATGTTTTGGTCCAGCGGTGGAGAGGGGGGTGGAGAGGGTTGTGGAGAGGGAAGAGGCTGACTGCCAGATAGGCGGTATCCTAGTGCGGTGGTGGCTGGAGAAGGGCATATTAGGGGTGAGGCATGCTTTGATCATGACCCTCATATCCAATATGCTACTTCCTGACTCCTCAAGTGTGAGGTTCCCTTGGAACTTGCTTGAGTTGGTTTTCACATTGGTGGAGTGTCCTACATCAGCTCCACTTATTATGATATGGGGTCAGACGTTATTGGCATAGTTGTATGACGAGTTGTATGAGGTCCAGTATCAAAAGCAGAAGGGGATCGGGTGTAGCTATCTCTTGCAGTGTTGGGGGTGGCAGCACATAACTATGGAGCGGTTGCAGGGTTTGCCTTGGACCACCCGAGGTGAGATGGTGGATCGAGAAATTGGTTATACCAATTTATGGTGGAGGTCAGAGGAGCATGGACAGAGTCTACGATGGGTAGGTGAAGTAGGTCACTATACTGATGCCTTCTCTCATCTAGTGCCAGGGCAGGTGTTCTGGGGGCCGTATCGGGACTGTCCAGCCTGGCCTGAGGTTGGAGAGTGGCTCCGGTGTGTGCATAGGTGTAGATGGTTGATTGGGTGGCATAGGATAGAGTAGGAGTACTTCCCATATGTCCGGGTGACATGGCAGTTTGGGGTGTGCTAGGGATTTCTTGATGATCCCTTGATCTATCAATGTCATGGTGATGAGAGGACTCTAGTCTAGCCTACCATTGAGCCACTGGGCGAGGGGTACGATGTAGTTATTGATGTACCCAACATGGACGATGTCGGGGTGATTGTAGAGTATGATCGATGGTGGATTATGCGGTGATGGTGGAGTGAGGTGCCTCTAGGAGGTATGGATACTGTAGCAACAAGAGGTGGGGGTGCAGAGGCACCAGTGGAGGGTTGGGGGGCTTCGCTTGATGATGTTGACATGGTGGATGTCGATGACTTCAATAATGATTAAGACGATTTGGCGGTTTCAGAGCAGCCGAATGTATAGGATGTCCTAGAGCAGTGGGTGCCAGAGCAACAGGTCATCCTGGAGGTACCTATGCCTCAGGCTCTCTTAGGGTATGTGGAGGCTGGGCTTCGTGCTAAGATAGCATGATTGGAGGGTATCCTATGAAGATGGGAGGAGGAGCATAGAGATGCTTTGGTGGAGGTAATGCAAGAGAGGGATCTCCTACGGACTCAATTGGCATAGTGGGATAGTGCATTGGTTGTGTATCACCAACAGGATATGGATTGGGGTCGATACCAGATAGAATTAGAGACAAAGGTTATCCACATCAGTGGACAGTTTCTTGTGCTTGATGGAGGTGGTTCATCGTGCTGTACAAGAGGTATTGAGACTGAGTAGTCTGCATCATCTCATCACAGGTGGCTAGGTGAGGGTAGTGTTGGTGGGCAGGGTGCGAGGGATGGCAGCAACCACCTTGAGAGGTCCCATAGGACCCATACTACTGGGGGTAGTTCCAGTTGTACCGATCTTGCGTGATCATGGTGGCCGACTCCCTAGGCTTTGGGGATTTTGAGTTTTTGGATTTTGTGACATCATAGGACCTTATTATTGTAGCCTGAGGGCATTTTGACTTGATATATATACATGACTTTTTTGGTTTGATTATATACTTGTCATGGTTTATTGTTCTTTATGCACATTTATTTATGTTGATGTATGCATATGCTATTATGACTGCAGATGATTTTAACTATATGATATAGATGTGTGCATATGGAATGGATGGAATGATTTTTTAGTATACAGGCGGTGGCACCATAGACTATACAGGATTTATTGGCTTTTTGTACTATGTTATTGCTTTATGGAATAACTTTGCATTTGTAATTTTTGTTTTGTATTTTATGATGATGATGTAAGTAATGAAATGTACAACAATTGTTTTAGAATGTAGTTAAGGTTTTTCTGAGACTCAAATGCTTTAACTAACTAGTCAAGACTGTACATTACCTTATAAGACTTTTGAAAAAGGTACAAATCAAACTTGAGTTTGACCAAGTTATTTCACATCCCTATGTGTGTGATTGAGTTCGTTTATGTGGTATTCATAAGGATACTGCCAGTTCCAGGTAGGTTGTCCACCAAACCTATACTTAGGATCACCTAATTAGCTCCACTAACTCCTTTGTTGTATTTAGTAGGATTAATCTATGGTGCAATCTAGGATACCATAAGCTAGCTCATCCACATGCAAACATTGATCTGTACATATGCCCAACAACTAATGTGATAGATATATCGTCATGTGGGAGGTTTCCCACCATTGACCAGCAGGCTATCCACCAAACCGATACTAAGGATCACCTCATGACCTTTCAAATGCTGAGAATTCCAAGGATTCAATAGTTACTCCCTCTCTTTTAATCATATATTTGCTCAATAGTGATGATAATCATTGTTTATTTTGTTTGAGCTTGGGATTTTGAGCAGTGATTAGAATCGCTATTTCTTGTGCTTTTTAATTTGTGCACTTTTGATATTCATGTTTGGATTTGGAATTCTTTGTAGTGGTAAAAACCACTATTAATTTTGGGGAATTGAAGGGAGTTTTATTGTCCTTTTGCCAATCCTCAGCATTCTTGGGGTCATTCACACAGGGGGATGAGCGAGATAATGTTTTCACTGTATGGTATCGTGGACCACTTTGTAGGTTTCATCCTTTGTTCACACAACTTGGGAATTTTTATGTGTTTTAAGCTTGTGTTGGGATGATATGTAACAAGGCGTGATCCAAGTAAAACTCTACCTCATAAAAATTGGTCTGACTTTGTACAGTATTTGGCTAGAAATCTAGATACAACTGAATGATGAAAACCCTAAAGACATTAGAAGACAACTGACTATGATATGGCAAAAATGCGAATGGCGTTATTCTTGTTGGATCATTTACAAAGTGGAAAATGATGGAATTGTCGAGTAATTATAGTCTATGGTGCGTTTGACATGTATGACCAGCAAATATGCAATGTATGTATGCGATGCCTAATGCAGCTTCTTTTTTTGTGTTTTGATTTTTAAGAGTATGCATGAAAGTGAGATGCAATTTTTTTGTTATTTTTGATTATCTGTTGTTTTTGAATATGTGTTATGGACGGTTTAACCCGAATGGGTGCGGACCAAGTGATTCTTACGGATCCTTAGAAGTTTTGACCAAAGGGATTATAGATACCTTTGGGGAGTTTTGGGTGACCAAGCGGTGGCAAGAATCCTTGGAGCTTTTGGTTTGACCAAAGGGATTATAGATACCTTTGGGGCATTTTTGGTTGACCAAGTGATTGTGGGAACCCTTGGAGCTTTTGGTTTGACCAAAGGGATTATGGATACCTTTGGGGCATTTTGGGTGACCAAGTGGTGGCGAGAACCCTTGGGGATTTTGGTTTGACCAAAGGGATTATGGATACCTTTGGGGCATTTTGGGTGACCAAGCGGTGGCAAGAACCCTTGGGGCTTTTGGTTTGACCAAAGGGATTATAGATACCTTTGGGGTATTTGGTTGACCAAGCGATTGCGGGAACCCTTGGAGCTTTTGGTTTGACCAAAGGGATTATAGATACCTTTGGTGCGTTTGGCTTACCAATCGATTGTGGGAACCCTTGGAGCTTTTGGTTTGACCAAAGAGATTATGGATACCTTTGGGGCATTTTGGATGACCAAGTGATGGCGAGAACCCTTGGGGATTTTGGTTTGACCAAAGGGATTATAGATACCTTTGGGGCATTTTGGGTGACCAAGCGGTGGCGAGAACCCTTGGGGCTTTTGGTTTGACCAAAGGGATTATGGATACCTTTGGGGCATTTTGGGTGGCAAAGCGATGGCAAGAACCCTTGGGACTTTTGGTTTGACCAAAGGAATTATAGATACCTTTGGGGTGTTTGGTTGACCAAGCGATTGTGGGAACCCTTGGAGCTTTTGGTTTGACCAAAGGGATTATAGATACCTTTGGGGTGTTTGGTTGACCAAGTGATTACGGGAACCCTTGGAGCTTTTGGTTTGACCAAAGGGATTATTGATACCTTTGGGGCGTTTGGTTGACCAAGTGATTGTGGGAACCCTTGGAGATTTTGGTTTGACCAAAGGGATTATTGATACCTTTGGGGCGTTTGGCTGACCAAGCTATTGTGGGAACCCTTGGAGCTTTTGGTTTGACCAAAGGGATTATGGATACCTTTGGGGCATTTTGGGTGATTAAGCGGTGGTGAGAACCCTTGGAGCTTTTTGTTTGACCAAAGGGATTATAGATACCTTTGGGATGTTTTTGGTTGACCAAGTGATTGTGGGAACCCTTGGGGCTTTTGGTTTGACCAAAGGGATTATAGATACCTTTGGGGCATTTTGGGTGACCAAGTGGTGGTGAGAACCCTTGGGGCTTTTGGTTTGACCAAAGGGATTATAGATACCTTTGGGGAATTTTGGGTGACCAAGCGATGGCAAGAATCCTTGGGGATTTTGGTTTGACCAAAGGGATTATAAATACCTTTGGGGCATTTGGTTGACCAAGCGATTGCGGGAACCCTTGGAGCTTTTGGTTTGACCAAAGGGATTATAGATACCTTTGGGGCATTTGGTTGACCAAGCGATTGCGGGAACCCTTGGAGCTTTTGGTTTGACCAAAGGGATTATTGATACCTTTGGGGCATTTGGCTGACCAAGCGATTGTGGGAACCCTTGGAGCTTTTGGGGTGGGCCATGGCTCTTTAAATGTTGAATGACCTCAAATGACTAATGTTCAAGGGTTCTAGTTCCTTGATTCCTTCAAGAGAGGTGAGCTGGTATGTTCTAGGTCCTATTTTACTATCAATTACATAAGGACCTAACCAATTTACCATAAAATTGTCCCTTAAATGGGGCGGCAAGTTAGAATTTTGTTGGTTCTATTTTAAGACCAGGTCACCAACCTGAAAGTCCCTTAGGTGAACTTTCATGTTGTATGCTTTCTTAAGTCACTCTTGATAGATACGTAAATGCTCGAGAGCATTGACACGTTGTTCATCGAGTAATGTGAGCTAGTCTAACTGGGCCTGTCATGCAGTGTCATCATCAATGAACTCTTGCATTGATATGCACAGAGAAGGTATTTCCAACTCGAGAGGCATGACTGCCTCGAAGCCATACACTAGAAAAAATAGAGTTGCCCCAGTGGGCATTTGAATGCTAGTGTGATAAGCCCATAGGTCAAGTGGTATTTGGATGTGCCAATCCTTATGACTATTTGTGACCATATTTTTAAGGATGGAAACTAGCGTTTTGTTTGACGCCTCTGCTTGCCCATTTGCCTATGGATAATAAGGTGTCAAAAAACTATGCTAAATTTTGTACTTTGTTGTCAAAGCATGCACATATTTGTTCTTAAATGACATACCATTATCCAAGATGATCTTGGATGGAATACCAAAACGATATATGATGTTATGTAAAATGAACTCCACAATGCAGGGCTCAGTCATAGAGGTAAGCGAAATTGCTTCCACCCACTTAGTGAAATACTCTGTAGCCGTTATGATAAATGTGTGATGACCTAACAACATAGGGGAGATATTTTCGATGAGATCTAAGCCCCACTATGAGAATGGCCAAGCCGATTAGATTGGCTGCAAGGCCTAAGAAGGTACGTGTGTCAAGTTAGCATGGTGTTGACACTTCATGCACTTTCGCACATATGCACAACAATTTCACTCTAAATATGGCCAATAATATCCCATGCGAATAATGCACCTTGCAATGACCATATCGCTGAAGTGTCCACCGCATGTACCATCGTGCGCTTGGGTGATCGCCCAAGTGGACTCCTGCTGGTCCAAGAAATGGAGGAGGATTCCTTCGTAGCTTCGACGGTATAAAATGTCTCCTAGCAAGACATGTTTTGCCACTTTCTATTTGAATGATATTTTTGCGGTGTGTGACAATCCAAGTGGGAGGCTACCTAACTTGAGATAGTCTCTTATGGGTGTGTACCAATCCTGCTGATCAAAAACCTTGATGGTATGAATGGTCGATCCCTCTTGAAGTTTGTCCCTAGAAAAAGTTGAGCGGGAAAGAAATTGTAAAAATAGCGTTGTGTTGCTATTAAGAGGGGTTGGAGAGAACAAAGACCTCCAGTTGGCGTGATTTAGACTATCATGGATTCAAGAGAACCTATCCTAAGATGGTTCAATCTGGATCAGGTGGATTCCTGGCATTATGTCAAAGCTTGCACGCTCCATCATGGATTGTGATAATGTTTTGACTTGAATGGTTGTCATTGCGGGATTAGTGACCCCAAGGAGGCCATAGTCTCCACAAAATTATTTGATGATCGAGGGAGTGCCTCAATGTCGTACCATTCAATCTTTGCCAGGAATTTATCCACAAGGGCTTTGTAGGCCTGTAGAACTGGACATTTGCATTGGAATACCCCTTTCACTTGGTTGAAAATTAACAATGAATCACCAAAGATATTCAAGCATTTGATGTTCATGGTGATAGTTGTCTAAAGACCTATGAGCAAGGATTTGTATTCAACATTGTTATTGGTGCACGGGAAATCAAGTTTAAATGATAAAGGCATTGGAGCCCCTTACGGTGTGAAAAACATGATTCTCGTGCCACCCCCTTGCTCACATTTAGAACCATAAAAAAATAAGGTTATGTCGGCCTATGACTCAGGCTCATCAAAATCTGGCAATTTTGAGACATGAAAGACACCATCATCGGGAAGCTCTACGGTCAGAGGCTGATTGTCTTCAAGAGGAGCCTCTGCTAGTTGATCGGCGATGACTTGACCTTTGATGGACTTTTATCCAATGAATTCGATGTCAAACTCCATCAACAACATGATCCATTTTGCCGTGTGACTACTGTGATAAGTACGACTCATCATGTACCGCAATGGATTCTCCTTAGACACAACATACATCGTATTGCTCAGCATGTAATGGCATAGCTTTTTGGTGGCAAATACCACCACCAATCATAGCTTCTCAACATATGCATAGTTAAGTTCATAACTAACCAGGGTGCGACTAAGATAATAATTAGCCTGTTCTTTATGTAATTCATTTTTTTGGGCTAGCATGGCACCCAGTGCCACCTCGATAGCTGAGATGTATAAATAGAATGACACTCCTAGTCTAGGTGGTGCCAATACTAGTGGCGAAGCCAAGTATTGTTTGATGTTGTCAAAGGTTGACTGGCACTCGTCATCCCAATGAAATGCTACCTCCTTGTGTACTAGTTTATTCATGGTTCAGCACTTGTCAGATAACTGCGCTATGAAGCGCTTTATTGGCACGACCTTACCCTGCAAGCTTCTGAGCTGCCTGATGGTGGTTGGGGGAAGCATTTCGAGGATTACCTTGACTTTATTTGGATCTACCTCGATGCCTCATTTTGAGACTATGAAACCCAAGAGTTTTCTAGATGTGACGCAAAATACGCACTTCTTGGGGTTTAGCCTAACCTTGTGTTTGATGAGGCTATCAAGGATCTTGCGTAAGTCATCAAGATAATTTTGGTGCAAAAGAGATTTTGCCAAAAAATCATCCATATAATCTTCCAAAGTTTTATGCATGTGATCATGGAAGATGTATGTCATAGCGCGTTGGTAGGTGGTGCTAGCATTTTTAAGGCCAAAGGGCATGACATTATAACAAAATGTTCCCCAAGGCATCGTGAACGCCATTTTTAGTTGATCATTGGGATTGATACAAATCTGGTTGTATCCCGAGAAACCATCCATGAGGGAAAGCATTTCGTGGCCTGTTGTAGCGTCTACCAATGCATCAATGCTAGGCAAGGGGAAATCATCCTTGGGACTCGCTTTGTTTAAATCTTGAAAATCGATGCATATGCGAATCCTCCCATTAGGATTTTTTATGGGTACCATGTTGGACAGCCATGGTGGGTAATCTACACAGATGAAAAAATATGCATCCAACAACTTTTGTAGCTTGTCTTTGACCATTAAGGCCACTTTTAGGTGCATCTTATGTAGCTTTTGCTTGACTAGATTTACTGTCGGATCAAGTATTATATTATGCATGACTAGCTATGGGTCTAGCCCTGGAATGTCTTTGTAGGACCATGTAAAAACCTCCTTCTTCTCTTTGATAAGGACAATGTAATCGGCTTGCTCTTCAGGGGATAAGCTTACCCCTAGCTTGATGATTTGTGAATTCATTGGATTAGAACTGATGTCTACATCAATTGTCTCCTTGACTAACATGTGGGACCCGTCCTCCAAATGGTGTGGAGTTGGGATCAAGTGGATATCATTTACTGAATTTAGATCTGCATTGGGAATGTCAGGTTCCTCTTTAGCATGGAATATATCCTAAGTTTGTCCTAGGGTGAAATGAAACATCTCCCGCAATGCCAGTACTCTGATGGGGATGGTGGTGAGTCAACGCGATCCCAGTCTATGGTATCTAGGTCTAAATACAATGGTCATGTTGGATCGGTTGTATTGTGGATGGGGGTAGTTAAATCAATGGATATCATGTTGATGGAATGAATTTGGTCTCCATTGCCGCCTGGGTGTTGATTCGGACATCCTTGGTGATCCTTGTACCCCGTATCTGGCTCTATGGGTACTGGCATAATAGGATCGACCCTATGTGTGGATAGAAGGATAGGGTCTAACCTTGGCACTGATGGCCCTATAGTATCTCTAGGTTGGAGGTGATCCCTATATGCCCAAAGTGGTGGATGAAGCACTTGAATAACTATACTTGATTTAAATGCCACCTATGCCTTGGTCCCATATTTAGATGTTCAAACATATCATCGAGGTCTATGGGGTATTTATGTTGCCTCATATGGTTGAGATATGCCATCTCAGTATCATCCTCATAGTCGCTATAGGAGATCCATAGGAATTCATTGGCTCTAACAACTATGTGCCCCTCTGGCTAGTATAGCCTCCCACTAGGCGTTTCTTGATCACTATCCTCACTCTATGAAAACCAAAAATTTTGCACGCAGGCAGTCGATGTTGAAAAAGATATTTGGATATTCTTCCTTCGATGTATCACTTGGCCTTATGGCTGGTATGGGAGGCTCATTTTTTTCAAGCAAGTTGATTTGGTCCCTTCTGGGTTGTTATGCTCTCTACGGGAGGGCTGGATTCTCTTGAGGTAGCAATTGCCCGATCGAAACATTAAAGGGGAACATTGCCACGAAGTTCTCCTGATAGTCGTCAATGGGTGTCACCTGCGAGTGATTGCTATTGGACTCAAAAGGGTCCCAAGGTGCTACCTCATAATCTAACTCATCTTCAAAAGACCCCCCTTGATCTTGTTCATATCCCCCTTAGAGGTTACTTCTTGAACTTTCCCCTTCCTCGATCAAAGGGGAGGGGTTGTTGAGGTCAACAAGGTTTGTTGTTAACAATGGGAGATAACTCCCCAATGTGTATGTTGTGTTGGGATTGGCATATGCATCTTGTGCCAACCTATCCCTGTTGCCTATACCTAGGCCTTGCATGGTTTCTACCAAGATGTCGAGGGGCAAAGGGTGGTTGAACCCTACTCATGATTTATCATATGGCATTTGGTATCTAGGTTGAAAAATAATGTGCATTCCTTATTCGTATCTGCCCAATCCATATCCATGCCAATCACATTGGTCTAGGTATTTCAAGGGAAATTTTAGGTTGGACATATAGTCAACATTCTCAACAAATGGCTCTTCATCCTCTTCTTCTTGTAGTTAGGGTTCAATGTCGTTCTCGAGGCCCCTATATAAAAAATTAGTTTGATTTGGCAAGTAGCCTAAAGGGACGATAGTGTCGATGGGGAGGCGAGGTCTCCCCATATCTTGCATGGATTCGAGTGCGGGTGTTGCCACAACATTCCGCACTAGGTACTCCCCCAGGCCCGTAGTGTCCATCTCAACGGTAATCGTCGGTGGTTGATGGGGAGGGAATGGGAGTTCTCCCTGAGTCCACTCCATGTTGGGTGAACCAGGTGTCTCGACTTCCATTCGGTTGGGCACCTCTTCGATAGATATGGTTGAGACTAATGGTGGTACCTCCTATAGGGGCTTCTTCTAGTTGTCCTTCGATGTGGCCACCATAGGTGGCATCGTTGGTGAGGGAACAGACGATGAATATGGGCCAAGTTGGTGAGTTGAGGGACTCAACAGTGGGGATGTAGGCAAAATCGGACCCTGTGTGGATAGATTCAATTGAAAGTCCAAATGTGTCGATGGGAGGGTCGATTGTAGCATCAGATGCACCGCATTGCAAAACTTAAAGGGCTCTAAGTCTGCTGGGACTACATGTACTTGCCCTTCATATGTGTATTTGAGGAATTTATGGGCTATCGAAGGGACACACTTCATATCTCTGATCCAAGGCCGTCCTAGCAAGATATTATAGGCCATCTCACCCTTAAGGATGTGACACAACATAGGAATGGTCTTTTTTCCTACTTGGATGGGCAAGACAATTGTGTCAACCATAGAGCATAACGTGTCATTGAATTCTTGAAGAGTGCAAGTGGATGCCACAATGTGGGATGCTGGCAGCTTAAGGTGTTTTAATGCCGCTATCATGATTATGTTGTTGGATGAGCCAGTGTCCAATAAAACCCTATTGAATGAAATCCCATTGACCCACGCAATGACGTGCAGGTGTGGATCCACCATGTCACTAGTCACCAATTTCAGTTCATCTTCCCTGAAGGTTATGATTGGTTCTATGCATTGTATCACATGTCCCATGAAATTGTTGAAATAATTCGCTTCGTGGGGTTGTAGTTAAATGGCTTTGAGTATCTCCATCAGAGCCTCCCAATGGGACGGTGATTATTGGATGAGCTCATAAATGGAGAGCCTAACCGACGTGGTCCTTAAAATTTGAGTAAGTTTAGTCCAAATCATGGCCACTCGTCTAGGTGGGGGGGGGGGTTACGTAGGGTGTTGTGGAGGCTATGACGTTGATGGAACATATCTTGTAGCTACAGCGAGTGCAGTCGTGTTTGGGTATCTTTTGTTCCATGTCACGATGCTTATCATCCCTATGTATCCTTGCATGGGGCAGTTTTTTGTTACCTCATTCACTTGTAAATTCTTTTCTTGCACATCATGGGCAGGCAGGGGGTCTTTGAAGACCTCCATATGTTGGTTGCTCAGTGCTACGAGACTATCTACCATGAGCGTTTTGTTGTCTATCAAGTCCTGCACTAAGTGTTTGAATTTCCAACAAGTGGAGATTTTGTGTCCTTTTTGTCGGTGAAATCTACAATATAAGTCTTCCCTATAGCCCTTGGGTTTTAGCATGTTGGGGTCTATGGGTCGACTTTCCGACAATTTTATCAAGTTTGTCATGAACAAGCGGTCAAACAAGGAGTCTCTAGACTCCATGAATTGTATGAATTATCGCCTAGGGCAACGATGCTAATTTTTCTCTTGTTTATGATTTTCCTTTTCATAGTTATCAAGAGGAACTACCTAATAATTAGCCTTTGGGGGTTGTGTCATTTGTGTAGGCTTTGGTATAGTTATGGCAACCTGATTGACAGTGGTGGGTTTCGGTTGCATGGGCCCAGTTTTAGCATTTTTGGGCCACTTTCTTGCGTGGCTTGGCAATCTCACCATCTTGTATTTTGATCTCCTTAATTATCTTGGCTTGTGCTAGGGCTTCTTCAAGGGTAGCATATTGTTGTATCTAAAATAGCACAGATATCAACCTTACGCAACTCTTTGAAAACATTTGAGTCATGTCTGCCATGAGAGGGAGGTAAGGTAGCTTTGAAAGTAATGTCCTCCACCAATAACCATAATTAGTCATGGTCTCATCATCATACTGCTTAAGGCCAGCTAGGTCGCTTAAGGATGCCTTCTTCTTGGTGTTAAAGGAAAAATGTTCAAGGAACCCATCCACTAGCTGGTCTAGATTATTGATGCTATGCTTCAAAAACTAGGTAAACCAATCCGAGGCAGGGCCTGCAAACGTGGTTATAAACGTTCTCAGAAGCAATGCATCATTGTCATGAATGCCAAAGCATTGACTCAGGAACCTTGTTACGTGCTCTTGGGAATCCTCATCCCCTCTAAAAATGGCCAATTGAGGCACTTTGAAGTGGTCGGGGTATGGGGGTGCCGGAACTGAAGGATGCATAGGGTGACTACGAAGCTGGCGTAAGGTGGGATTTTGGGGCCCCAAAGTCTTAGTATCCATAGACTCTAAGCACTCTAGCAGTGCTTTGTATGCATTAGAGGATTTGATTTCCTCTTCTTTGGTTTGTTCCCATTGTGAATTACGAGGAACTTGAGGCCTATGGAGGGGTAGCCGGATAGCGCCCCCTGCCTTGGTAGGGCATTTCAACTCGCTCTTCTTCTCGCTCAAATTACTCATAGGCCTCTTTAGGAGTTTTTGGACATGACCTATAAACATGGACGGGTGCCCGAGGAAGGCGCCCATCATTGGTTCTAGGAGTGGCCTCCCGCTCAGGTCTAGGAGGTCTTGGAGGTAATGCTTGATAAGGTCATGGAGACCTGTCTCGTACTAAGGGGTTGTGCCTCTCATAAATTTTTGTCTTATGTGTGCGAGGGGTTGGAATCCTCTCATGCGTAGTGTTTTGGATCAACTCATCTGTCTGTCACTGAATGTGCTCTTTGTTAATATGATACAGTTGTTCTAACTGCTACTGATCTTGCTCAAGCTATGTAATTTGTGCTTGGTGGGCGGCATGTTTGGCAAATGCCAAGTTGATTTGTTCCACCGTCCTAGGTCTAGGAGGCCTAGATGCCTCCCCTACATATCTATCATGACCGTGGTGATCCGAGATCTCTATGGGTCACTTTCCTCTGTCAAGGTTAGCAACATTCACCCGAGGCTTTGGCCTCAATAGGTGATCTTGATAATCAGCAGGTGCGGAGGCGCATTGCTCCCGTGCGGTGTATTGCTCTTGAGGAATATACTAGTTTTCCTCGTGCTCCCTTTTGTACATGTGAAAGGGACGGGCGGAGTTGGCTCGACCTATCTGAAGAGCCTTGCACTCTAGATTTGGCCTATTAGTTCTAATAGTAATGAGGGGTGGAAGACGAATGATATAATCATGTGGGCCCTCCTTATGAACCCTATGTTGCTCTAGCACTTCATCATGTAGTGGCCACTCATAATGAGTGTCTAGGAGGGTCTTCCCATGTGTGTACTCCTCCTAAGAGGGTCTACGTTGAATGGGAGTGCCCCTCAAAGGGGTGCCTCTATAGTCCTGTTCTATAGTAGTATAGTGTGGACTATGTTGTGGGTCAGGCTGCCAATGTGGTATAACCAAGTCCTTAGTGCTATAACGGAGGCGACTTGTGCCTCCTTGCATACTTTTCGCAGCTTCTTCTTGTGATTGGGCTTGGCTACGGGTATACACCATGATGGTGGTTTTTCTAAAAAGATATGTATATTTTTATCTCCTTTACAATTTTTATGCTATACCAAACAAAAAGGGACCACACAAACAAAGAAATGATTATCTTGTTTACATATTAAATGTGTGTCCTAGATCTGGTTTAGTGTGTTTGATTTTTGTTATGTAAACCTTGTAAATAAAACTCTGTTATACATGCATAATGAGGGCTCTTGTATCTCCAAAATGGTCACCCCTTAAATATACCATTGCCAGGCCATTATACCGAACCTCTCAATATACCCGCCCTTATGTGAGGGAAACTATTGGTACACGAGAGCATAACAGTAAGTGGAACATAGGTGGTGCAGAAGGGGGGTCACTCTATTTTTGACACCTACCTTAGAAGACTTATCCTCATGCACGGGGAATCACCCCCGCTACACTTGGTCAGATTTCGTCAGGATTTATGTCTAGCAACAATCGTGATCAGGGTTTTATGTATGCAAAATCCAAGCAAATATGGTGATGAAACCCACTGTTGGTCTTGATCAAGTGTTGGGGTATTAAGACCAACTCCTTGATGTTAATTTTATTAGGTGGTGTGTGTGGTTCCTTTTAATTGTGTAAATAAAGAAAACATATAGCAAAAGATGATTTTCACTAATGCAATGCTTTAAAGTACATTTTATCTTTCAGAGACAATTAGTAGCAAAAAGGAAATCACAAAACCTAACTAGAACTAAAACCTATAATGAGGACTTGCCATTTGTGCAAGTATCATGCAAGCAAACTAGAGAAAAATGCATTCCTAATCAATTTTATTCCATTTAATTTACTCTATGTTTTTATTTTTTCTTTATTGCAAGAAGGGAAAACAAACTACTTAACCTTTCTATGCAAGTGTCTGAAAATAAAGCAAAGAAAACAGAAAATTGCAAAAATAGAAAGTAGAAAAACATAAAGGATGTTCAGAAGGCCTACCTCCTCTCTGTCTAAACCAGATGCCTCTGAGTTTCTGCTCAAAAAATGCACAGAGCTCTAATCATCCCGGGGTGGGACGAATAGCAGTTTTGTATTCATCACAGGGTGAGATGAATATGTATTCATCCCGAGGTGGCACGAGTAGCAGTCCAGTGCCCGAATGAGTAACACCTGCAAAGAAAAACCATAAAATTTGGATTAGAAACTTGATCCTAACAGCATGGGGTAGGGTCCCACCATGATTGCCATTGAAATCAATGCAAAAAAATGACATACCGATATGATGCAAATAAAAATAGATATAGATGCTAAGTCCTACGAATGCAATGAGCAAATACATGAAGGAAATGACGCAGAAACGAGATGTGAGAAAACAAAGCAGGGCCTCATTTTATTGATATTTCTTTTAATATGATTACAATACGTTCCCACTCTCTAGGGATCAAAACATTTGATACAATTACATCAATGGGTGCCCGAAAGAAGCCGTGCTTCCAATATCAGACGGTATGGTTCCAGCGTCTTCCGCATGCCCACATTCGAAGTGGGTGGGCTAAAAGTTGCCGCATATTGTGTCTATGTGTTCATCGTTCCTTTCTATCCCTATATTATTCTTGGTGGCAAGATCTTGCGCACAAAAATACAACAAATCATTAATAGCATATGCGTATCTAGAAAAACATGCAATCCCCAAGGCCCCTAGTGGGCGCTTGTGGGATATCAGTGATGCGACTAATAAATTGATTATAGGATGATATGGAAATATAAAGTACAATTTCTAGAATTGGTATCACCTGATTTTGCATCGAAGCGGCATCGGACGGCCCCGTTATGCTCGTTTGCCCGTCGAGGGCCTCTCCAAAGGGAGTGATCCAATGTCTCACCTATGCTTATCCAAATAACCTAAAACTCATGGGTTAGGCATTATATGTAATTATAAGAATACCCAAATGCTCAGAATTTGCATATCCTACCTAGATTCTCCTGTATATGACAGGGGCACCCTGTAAGCTAGTTAATAAGTAATATAATAAAATGATCATCAAATCATGTCATAGTGAGTTCAAAATTTAACAAAAGAATTAGGATATCATATAGGACATATTGCAAAAATAAAAGTAAGGAAATAATGCACATATTTCTAATCGCTCCGGGGTGGGATGTTGGGGACTGTCACAAAACCTGTAAAAAGTGACCTTGCAAATGTCCAGCCCAGAGGCTTCCAAAACTCCTGCAAACTTGTGGTTAGACTAAAAATGACATTTTGAGATGACCCAAAAGGTCATATTTTGCAGATTCTTCCTAGGTTGTCTTGTATCTGAAGGCACTCCCTGTAGGTTAGTAGACGAATAAAATGACAGAAACCAGGGCAAATCATGTCATAAAGCAATGAAACTTGGACAGCAACATAAGTACATTAGATACAATAGAATGCAAAAATAATAGTAACAAAACCATGCATAGATTTCTAATCACTCTGGGGTGGGGAGATTAGTACTGCAACAGTTTGGGGGGCGCCCAAGGGTGGGACGCCCATCGTTTAGGGCCTAGTTTTGACACCAATCCAAGTGGTATGGGTTCAAAACTTCCTAGGGGGTTGTGTAGATGAATTTGGGGTGGGATTATGGCTGATTTCTTGGGTTTTTGGATCTGGATTGCGTTCCTAGTGTTCACCCGATAACCTCTCTTCCAGAAGAGAGAGATTAGGGATGTAAAAAGCACAAAGAGGAATTGGGGTATAGTTTGGCAGAACTTCGTTGCTCCAAATGCTCCAGCTCCATAATTTTTTTGGGTTGAGGAGGCTCACATATTTATAGACCTAAGGGTATCATTTTAATGTGCATGTGAGGGCGTGACTTGGCTCATTATGCCTTTTTGGGGGAGAGAAGATTCCTCCCTAATTAGGGCCTCCTTGATTGAGACCTCCATGACTGCCTCTCTGATTTGAAATATTCCATCGCACTCCCATGCCTTGAAGGAAGAGTTAGGTGGTGGATTTGGGCTGCCATTTATCAAGGTTTGAATTTTTTCCAGTCAAACTTGCTAATCGTCCCACCCTAGAGCGATTGCTGCTATTCGTCCCGGGGTGGGATGAATAGGATTCTAATCATCCCAGGGTGGGACGAATAGGGAGCAAAGTGCTTAAAAGGTGCAAAACTGACCTTTGACCTTCCAAAACTAATTTGGGAGTGGTTAGGACCACTGTTTAACCTCTGGAGGTTGCCCTAGGGGGTATGTATGCCAATTCGGTCAGTGCTTGTAGTCACATAATCGGATTGGTGTTGTTTTGGTGTCTATAATTTGTAACCATGTTAAATTCATTTAAATGATTAGTAACAGACCCACATTATGACATATGCATATTAAATAAATGTTTCATAAGAAATACCTTGTTCAAAGCCAAGGGTTTTTCATATAGTTTAGCCAATGAATTCATTAAACCCTTTGTTATATTTTTCTTTGAAATATTGAAGGCCACCGATGATGCCAAGCACATCCGTATTGTTCCTAGTTCTTTTCTATCTAGAAATTCCCATTCTTCGTCTGTTGTCAACTATGACTTATTTTCTATTCTGCCTAATGGTAGGTAAAGATATTTTTGATAAAGATAATCCTCCATTTGCATATTCCATAGCTGGTAGTTTTAGCCATTAAACTTCTCAACCCTAAATCTGCCTTCTTCTGCCATTTCTCCCACTCAAAATAGAAACCCTCTTTTCAATTGCATTTTTCAAACCCTAGGCTTTGATATTAGTTGTTAAGATTAAAGCATAAAATACGAGTAATAATTTAATGCAGAAATAAACCCAGAAGAAATCAATGCAATACACAATAGACACATATTTACGTGGTTCACCCAATGTGGGCTACTCCACGGATAAAATAACCAAGCCCTTTGTATTCCATCCAGAAAACCCTTATTTACATAGCCGCACACCAAAATTACCCTCGTCTTCCATACAACATCCTCTTATAAAAGTGCATTACAAATTTAGGGTAAAAACCCCACCTAAAATCTACCGTTCGATCTGTGACCTAATATCAAATGGTCCATATTTACATAGAGGAAAAATAATCTATTTTTGGCTAATGCCCCCACTACACCCCCTGGACCCCCTAGCGAACACAAGTAGGGGGGCTAATGCCCCCCCTACACCCCCCTCTTTCACGTAGTGGGTCCAAGTGCGAATGAAACAAAGTCCTCCGATTTAATCAAGCTCCATAATCAACAAATGGTTCTTCCATTAATTTATGCACATATAATATTTTTCAAAAAAATGGATTAAAAGATGAAGAAGCTTGAGTCCATGATTTAAACTTTCAACATTGAGTACCAAGAAGCTTGTAGTACCATATATCCTCCCCTTAAGGTTGGACTTAAGATTTTAGATACATTTTTCTATGTAGTGTCTTGCCCTTCATATTTTAATATGCTTCTCAAACATCCTTGGATCCATGCAATGAAGGTCGTCCCTTCCACATTTCACTAATGTTTAAAATTTGAATTTAAAAACCAACTTGTTACTATTTTTGGTGATCCTCATCCATTTGAATATTTCTCACCAAATGATCTAGCTCAATTTCATTTATCAGATTCCTAACCTAATATAATTAAGAAATTTGAAAATTTTAATGTAAGAGAGCAATCAATAACTAAAATATCTTTGTAGAACCCAGGTGTTGTAGGTGAGTTGGAGAGGAGAGGGAAATCCTCCAAGAAAGGTCCTAGGTTCAAATCTCCACCCTACCAAAAATCTGAATTGGGTATCCAAAATCCAATTGATAATGTTGGTACGGGCAGGGTCGGGTGCGACTCTCGGGTGACTTTGACGATGTAGAACCCCCTGTTCATGGTCTCTCAGACCAAGGCAGCCCCGTAAGGGGTTTTTTTCTTTAAAAAAAATCTCATCCTAGGATCAAGGTAATCCTTCTCATTAGGAGCCTTTTATAGATAAATCTCATCAAGGTTTAGAGTGGAGTGTTGAGTATGAGGGGTCATCCTCTCCTCCTTTGTTGGTTTCAACCCCAAATAAGTGTACCACATATGAATATGTACCTCAAAATGACATCTGATTTAAAGGGTATGTTATTTACACAACTTAGGTTGAGTATTCTAGTTATCAAGTGGACTTTGGTTCTATGTATCCCGAGGACCTTGAGCAACTAGGAGTTATTCCTGCCCCACCACCTCTTGAGGATGATTTGTTCATTCTCATCGAGGAGACCATAGATGTGAACATAGGTTGTAAGGAATCCTGTAGAATCCTTAAGTTAGGTAAAGCCTTGTCCATGGATTAGTATGAGCAATTAACCAATTTGTTAAAATAATTTCAAGATATTTTTTCTTGGTCATATGACGACATGCCAGGGCTTGATCCTTCCCTCATTATACATCATTTGGTAGTCAAGCCTAGTTCCAAGCCTATTAAGAAAAAAAATAGGAAGATGTATCCTAAGGTCACCCTTTTAGTCAAGGAGGAGCTCCAAAAAATCCTTTGATATCAGTTTTATAAAAGCCATTGACTATTATGATTGGATCTCCAATATTGTTCCTATAGTTAAGAAGGAAGAAACAATCATATTATGTACCACCTATCAACAGGTGATGACTTATATTTGGAATGCTTTCACCCATAGATGGTTTCTTAGAATGCAATCCAATTTTGATTATCCCTGAAGATCAGGTAAACACAATATTCATCACTCCATAGGGTAACTTCTATTGGAAAGTCATGCATTTTGGCTTGAAAAATGTAGGTGCCACCTATCAACAGGTGATGACTTATATTTTCCATGATATGATGCATGATATTCTCCAGGATTATGTGGATGATATTTTAGGCCGCTTCATAGAACGAAAGGATCATGTCCATGATTTAAGATAGATTTTTAAAAGGCTTAGGTATTTCAAGGTTCATCTTAAACCCGCTAAGTGTGTGTTTGGAGTCACATCTAGTAAGTTTTTAGGCTTCAGAGTTTCTAGGTGAGGCATTGAGGTGGACCTTGCTAAGATAGCGACTATAATTGACATACCTCCTTCCCACACCCTGACTAAACTGCATAACCTATAAGGAAAGCTTTAGTCTATTTGTTGGTTCATTGTCCAGTTAGTTGATAAGTTTCATCCCTTTATTAAGCTTCTTAAGAAATATGTGGTCTTCCAGTGGGATTTTTAGTGTCAAAATTTTTTTGATGCCCTCAAATAGTATCTCACTTCCTTGCCTATCTTAGTTCCCCATGTGCCTAGTAGGTATTTGATGCTTTATATAGCGGCCACTACTCATGTTTTGGGAGCCATGCTGGCCCAACATGATGATCAAAACAAAGAGCGAGCTATCTACTATATCAGTAGAACTTTGGTTAGCTATGAAACCAAGTACACTCCCCTAGAGATATTTACCTTGTTGTAGTGTTTGCTTACCAGATGTTAAGACACTACATGCTTAGCCATAAGATATTGGTAGTTGCAAAATTTGACCCTTTGTGTTATTTGATGTCTAAACCCCACATTTTAGGTTAAGCTACTAAATGGGTGTTGGCCTTTAGTGAGTTTGAACTAACTTTCATAGGTTAGAAGGCCATCAAGTATTAGGTAATTACTGATCAGCCAACCTCCGCTCCCATAGAAGCTACCCATCCTTTAGTCATTGAGTTTCTTTATGAGTGCTTCAATGTCAAAGTTGAAGAACTAGAGTCTTGGACTTTATTTTTTGATGGATCCTAATGCATGAAGGGCATTGGTGCTAGAGTCATTCTAGTCACTTCATAAAAACAAATCATCCCCTTTTCCTTAAAAAAATATTTCTCTTACATAAACAATACTGTAGAGTATGAAGTTTTATTCCTTGGCATTAGATCAGCCTTAGCTCTACATGTTAGATTCCTATTAGTATTTTGTGACTCAACTTGTGGTCAATCAAATCAATGATGTTTATTAGACTCGAGATGATAAACTTAAGCCCTACAATGGTATTATTACCATGTTGTTATCCTTATTTGACCAAGTAACCATAGAGTCTATCCCTATATCCTCAAACCACCATGCAGATGTCATGGCTACAATTGCATCCATGTTCCATTTAGAGTTGAAAGATGATCAAGCATCAATTATCATTAGACAATTATAGGATCCCACATCGCTTGTTTCTTATCTTGTTTTTTTAGATTGTTTGACCATCAGAGATTCCCCATATGAGGTATGGTATACTGACATTTTTAATTTCTATAAGGATGGTTTGATTATGGTTTAGATCAAAATAAATGTAAGCTTTTACGCAAAAGAGCATGTTGATTCATCATAATCAACAATACTTTGTATTGAAATTATTTAGAATTTATCCTCTTGTGATGTCTTGACTCTGATGAAGCCCGACTTGCTCTTAGTGAGGCTCATAAATATTCATGTGGAGGTTATTCCAATGACAATGGTATTGCCAAAAAGCTCCTTTGAATGGGGTACTATTGGACTTCCATGGAGAAAGATACATGCAATTATGTGTGATGCTACTACAAGTATCAACACCATGACCATCTTGTTCATGCTCCTTCTCAATATCTTCATGTTATCTCTTCCACTTAGCCATTCTCCATGTGGGAATTGGACATTATAAGGAAGGTTAACCTAGTGTCATCTAATGGTAATAACGTTATCATTATAGTGACTGATTACTTCACTAAATGGGTCAAAGCCATACCTTTGGCTATTGTAACTGTAGCCCAGGTTTCTAAGTTCATATTCAACCATATTCTTTGTATATTTAGGATTCCTTCAGTGATTATCTCTAACAATGACACTCCTTTCAAGAATATAAATATCCATAATATTTGTGGTAAGTGCAAGATTCAACACATGTGGTCAAATCCTTATTACTCTCATGGTATTGTACAAGTCGAAGCATCCAACAAGACCTTGATGAAGATATTAAAAAATTTGGTTAGTAAGACCAATCATGACTGGCATATCCAGCTTTATCCTACCTTGTGGACCTATAACACTAGCGTGTGTACTCCCACATGTGACTAACCACATGTCTTAGTATATGGATCTAACATAGTATTTCCTTTTGAGCTTTAGGTTCCCTCATTGCACATCTTATTGCAAGATGCCTCGATTGATGATGAGTATCATGCAGATCATTTGCACCAAAGATTTGTTGGAAGAAAAGTGCATTCATGCCTTAGAGAATTTACAAGCCTATCAGGATGGGCTCCGACGATATTACTCTAAGAAAGTTTACAATCATTTTTTTGAGGTTGGGGACCTTGTCCTCAAGAAATACCAAAAGAACAGTAATTCTTGTGCTAAACTTCAAGGTAAGTTTTAGCCCAATTGGTTAGGGTCCTTTTTCATAATGATCAAGTTTGACTCAAGTGCCTATCGTTTAGCTTCTCTAGATGGTAAAGAACTTAAAAAACCAATGAATATAATGCATCTCAAAAGATATTATGCATGATTCATCATTTTATATTACATTTTACATTTATCTTAGATCATACTATATTCATTTTGCTTGCTCATATTGCATGGTTGCCTATCATACTTTGCATGGATGCTTAACATTCTATTTCTCTTGCATCTTTGCTTTTCATAATTGCATGGTTGCTTGTTCATGATTGCTTGATCATATAGACTTTAGGGGATTTTGTGACAATGGCAAGTTATGATACCTAGTTAGGTCATAGCTCACATGGATTACCCTCTCACTAGGTCTATGATGCCTAGGAAAGTCCCCAACCTAGGTTCCATTCATTTTCATCCCCTCTTTCTTCCTCTCTTCTCTTCTGGCACACACACACACACTCACATAGTGTTATGCTCAAATTTATTAGTGAAGAACACAAGCTTATACTGAGAGGGGGGGTGAACAGTATAAGACCTCTTTTTACTTTTTCCATTATACTTCAAAATAGTAAAGCAATATACCCAAAGCAATATCAAAGCAATGCACATTATCATCCACAAAGTGACACCAATTTTAACGTGGTTCACCCAGAATGGCTGGGCTACGTCCACAAAACTTTTCTCTAAAAGTTAATTCAAATTTCTTTGGGAATCCTTCCCAATTACAATGTTTATGAGCCTCGGCCCAAAGGAGATACCTTCCCCCAATCAGAATTTATGAGCCTCTGCTCAAAGGAGATACCTTCCCCCAATCAGAATTTATGAGCCTCTGCTCAAAGGAGATACCTTCCCCTCTGCTATGGAAATGATCCCTTAGAAGATAAACTACCTCTACCTCTTGCCAACACGTGGAACTCCTTTCCATTGAAGACCTCCTATCCTCAATGCTTAGCCTAAGAGACCTCTGCCTTCTATGATCATGTCCATAGCAGCTCAACAACCTATACCAAACACATTCAGTCGATCTAGTACAAGTCTTCCTCTGTTTGTTAGATCTGTCCAACTCTTGAACAAATCAATCCTCTACATACAAGCCTTCTCAAAGACTTGCCAAATCTATCCTCAGGTTCTTCTCATAGAACAAGTGCACCTCTGTCCTGAAGTTCTTTGATAGAACCATCAAACTCAGCTCATAAGTCCTCTGCTAGGACCTGTCCAAATATGCTCACAAGTCTCCACCGGAACCTATCCAAAAACTACTCACAAGTCCCCATCAAAACCTATCCAAAACTGCTCACAAGTCCCCACCGAAACCTGTCCAAAAATTGCTCACAAGTCCCCATCGGAACTTGTCCAAAAATTGCTCACAAGTCCCCACCGGAACTTGTCCAAAAAACTCAGCAAGCTCACCAAGAAAACTTTCTTAGTAGGAAATCACAAAGTGAATTGTTAGAGACCCAATGTGATTTGTCAAACTCATAGAAGCATAAAGAGAATTTTTAGAGAATCAATATGTTCTATACTCAAATCCCAATCTCAAAACTCAATTCAAATCAACTTAGCTCAATCTCAATCTCAAATCTAAAAACTCAACTCAATATCTAAAATGGATAGGATAGAATGCTTTCTTTCAAGAACATGAAACCCCAACAATTGCCAACTATGCAAAGAATAACATAACAATGATACTCATGTTCTTTTCACCATCAATTAGGGCTTCAACAACAATGCTCATCAAACAAGGTTCAATCAACACCATTCAACTCAAAACACAACCTTGAAGCATTTCACAATCAACATCAGAAAAGGAAACAAGTAGAACTCCTTTTCTCTCCAACATTATTTGAACAAAAAGCATCCACCAACTCAAATCACCAAGCACAAAACAACTTTTCAAATCATCAACAAAGAAGTAAGCCCAACACTTTAACCAAGTAAAGAATAGCTTGATTATAACCAATTTAATGAAATCTAATGTCAATCTCAAAGTTGCCCACTTAAGGTTTCACAACTTCACACAAGAAGCAATTCTAACCTTAAAACATCATGCTTTCATTTCCATAATCAACCAAAAGCACTCTCAAAATTACAAGAAATATTTATCCCTTATACACTTTATTTCTCCCTTATAGTCTTATCAACAATAAACTTTATCTCTCATAAGAATGCAATAAGATAATGCAAACAACACCTTAAAAAGAATATTTTATCAAAATAAAGCAAGATTAAAACTCATTATAACTCCTAAGCTGTTTTTCTCTCTAATAAACTTCCTCCATCCGCAAAATACACTAGCAAAAATCAATTTCGAAAATACCTTGGCCAACACCAAAAATCGTGCTATGGAGAAATTGCACACGAACTCTAACACCACCCGCTACGTCCACTTCAATGAAGAAAAACCCTTTCACGTTATTCGAATGCGGAACCTCCCATTCGGGTAGTGCACCAACAGCCTAGCCGCTACCGGTGTGCCAAAGGCATCCGGTGAGGTATGAACCTCACTCTGTTTCCCTTGTACCTTCTACGCTAGGGCTAAAATAAATAGCAGGCCTCCCTATATTCTGACGTGAATGACGACAACGAAACCATACGGTGGATACAAAAAATGAACGATGGATATCCGAACAACGGATCACGAAATCTCAATGAAGAATAAATCGAACATCAGATCGTGAAATCACAACGAGCAACACTTTTCAAAAATGTGGATGGGATGATCTTTGATCTTCATCGTGGGAGATTTATATGCATATTTCCCATAAAATCTTGATGTCGGCGAGGAGTTTAACATGTCGACGGAGGAGTTTAACATGTCGACGAAGGTCTTGGCTAGCGCCCACAATCTTAGATCATAGCGCCATCAAAGTTAAGACATTTGTGCCATGGGTTAGGAGAACCCAATGCAAACAATAAATTAATATTTATTTAAAAATAATTAAAAGGAACCTTAACAAGGTTTTTAATTATTAAATAAATACTTCCTCCTGGACCCAAATGCATTAAACTAATGCATCCACCTGTAATCTTTAAACCTGCCAACTTGGGGTTTACAAAAGACCTTTGAAACTGTCATACCGTAACCTTCATCAAAACAAATTGTTTGACATCAAATCAAATTCCTTCAAGAGCTTCTTGACATCAATGACAACTTATACACTTGAGCAAAAGGTAATGTACCCAAAGTACCCAAAATTGCCAACAATTGGTTCATACATACTCTTACACACCTCTATTGGGTGACACTTGCTAATTCATCATCCATGTCAGTAGTAAGATTACACCCTTATTACGCTATTGGTTACACTCCTCTTGACTCAGTGGGAACTACACCATTATAGGATAAGCTCCATGGCCATTTTAGTAGGTCAAAACATACATCCTAATGGGTAATCACCCCATAATAGTCATTAGAGAGGAACCACCTATAGCGGGGTATGCTCCATCATTTGATCATTTGTCCATATTAGTGAGTGCTACACACATAGTGGGTTTTCACTTCACATTTGGCCATCCTTTTGAGCATAACATCCTTCATCCAGGGTTTGATCCGTTTTCTCTTGATTTCTATATCGTTGACCTTCTTTGGAGATGTGCTTCTTCTTCTTCTTATCTCATATTTCCTTCTTATTTCTAACCTCTTCTTCTATTCATCATTGCATTTCATATTAGATAGATTGTATTTCATGCTATTTGTATTAGATTCATGCTATACCCAATAATCCTTGCCATGTTGTTTTTTGCTTGTATTTTCTTGTGTTTCTATGTTTTTCTTTATTTATTTGTCTTTTTAAAATTTATTAAGGAATTTTTCATTCCTTTTGAAACTCAAGGGGGCATCCTAGTCTTAAAGGCATTAACGGTAGTAATGTCTCACCTTGTGTGCAAACGTCTAGAGTATCCTTCATGATAATCCTTTTGCACCACCCCTTTATCCTAACCTGGCCACCCTTTCTATGTTTGTTGCTTTCTTACCCATAGGAGTCTACATATTTCTTTGACGCATTTACTTGGACATAAATGCATCAAAGAGGGGATAAAATGCAGACACAAAAAAATTGACCCACTAAGGTGAGCTATTTTTCCTAGATACCTTACTTTCTCCTTGGGAAAGTAGGGTCATATTTGAGCCAAATGTTTCCTTACTAAATGTTCTTCCTTCCCCTTGAATCTTATATCATTGGATTGGGATCAGAAAGAGCTTTCCAACGATATATTATTTATCACATTCTAACTCCGTTTGGTTTTCCAAAGTGCATTGAAATTGCATAGTGGTCTTACTATTACAAAATCACGGTCCACTTTTAAGGGGTGCAATTTCACATTCCTAAGGTTTTCTAATTGTTGCAAAATCGTGGTTGACCCTTGTGGGGTGTGATTTCGCATATTCTAGGGATTTCTCTTAAGAAAACCCTAATTTTTAAAGTTGACGTTATTTTACGTTAGCTTATCTTAGTTTTCCTATCCATTCTTCTTTTAAATCCACTATAAAAGGAGGGTTTGAAGTCTTATTTCTAGTCAGAACCAAGTTTCCAAGTGATTCTATGCAAGTTCTTTCTTCAAATGATTTTTAAGTGCTCCCTAAGTGATCTGTTTTCTCTTCTGCAAGAAAGCTAACTCTCAAGTGTGAAATATAGTCTGTTGAAGCTTTGTTCTCTACTGCATTGGATTGTATGTCACTTATTTTGGTGGGCAAGTGTTGAAGGTCTAAGGAGAGATCGACTATTTGGAGGTCTTAACCCTTCTATATACTTTTTCACTATTTTTAGGTGTTTTTACTTAACTGCATCTACATTTTAATTAATTTTTATTACGCATATGTTAATTCATAAATTTTGAGTTTTTCTCTTCACTTCTACGAAATCATGCCTAGTCATTTTGAGGCATGATTTCATCGATCTGTGAAATCACGGTTGTTTTGTATGAGGTGTGATTTTTGACAGACCCTATTTGGGGGTAACCTACTACCCCCAAACTCTAGATCTATGCATGTTCATCTTCTAAAGATCATCTTTCCCTTCTATTTTCAAATATCAGCTAAAAGGACCTAGGGGGATTTACTGTTGCACCTCCAATAATTTCTATACAATGGCCTAAGTAGACCACGTAACGCTAATCACATTTTTCAAGTGTTTGCTAAGTTAATTTGTAGGAATAAATATCATTGAATATTGCTAGATAAAAGATGCAATCTTGGATCAATCACCATATAATATAAGTGCCCTAGTTAATCTATAGGTTATTTATTGAGTGTTTGTTATTTTTGTTAAAACCCTAAATCTAATATACAAAAGGAATCTATTTAATTGATTTCTAGGCATTTGAAAATATACAGCATATAGTGTGCACTTAGAGTTTAAAAAAAAATTGTGCATCTTCTCTTGAACCCTTGCTCAAAAGGATTTCATTTTACAACCCTAGGTTAGAAATCATTCAAACAAATAATCATTCTAGGGTTAGCTCTTGTTTTATTGTATTTCGTATTTCTGCATTATCTTTTATCTTTGATAGCTTACATCTAAAAAGGCTAAATATAGGTGATTGTCTCAAACTGAACACATCAACATATTCCATACCAGACTTGGATCGAGTTCTTAAACCATTATTGGTGAACCTTTCCCCCCTTTTTGACATTGAGGTGTAGAGAACAATATACCCCCATTTTCACCTTGGTTTGCTTGTGGATACAGTCAATAATCATACACGGTAGGGTAGTTTTACCCCTCTACATTCTTTGGTGAACCTGACGTGAACACATCTTTTTCTTTTGAAAAATCTAAATAAGATCACTAATTTTGTTTGTTTATATTAGAAAAAATTTAACAACTATCTTAAAATATTTTTTTGTTTTCGTTGGTCTTATTCCTTTCCACTCTACCCTTCTTTCCTTTCCTAATGGTTTCCAACTTTGGGAATGGGTGAAGGCTTTTAGGGCTTGATGAGATTTTCCAATAAAATGATCATATTGATAGAGAAAATCATAATCTAGAGGAAAATGAAGAGATTGATAATAGTATTAATCCTATGAGGGGATCCATTAGGAACCTTATATATAAATATTTTGAACATATGTGGATCTTTTACAAGTATCACAAGCATACCTTGGATATAGCCCTAGAATAGGAAGCCCTACTCGAGGATGTTAGAACATCTTAGAATCAAATTATCCCTCCTTGAGATGTTCATAAAAACTCCTTAAGTGAATATTTGGATCATGGTAATCCTATCCATCATCCAACTTATACCCCTACTATAACTACCAATTTTGGATGAAATCTGCAAGATCCTCCAACTAGTAGTGTCAATCAAAATTGTATTCAATTTCCTCCTCAATCCACATATCTCAACAATTTTGCTTATGTTCCACCAATTATTAATTATCCTC
This sequence comes from Wollemia nobilis, assembly GCA_028583015.1. Classification (NCBI taxonomy): domain Eukaryota; kingdom Viridiplantae; phylum Streptophyta; class Pinopsida; order Araucariales; family Araucariaceae; genus Wollemia; species Wollemia nobilis. Next base: position 96,702 of record JAQPPZ010013020.1, on the reverse strand, counting down.
CCCAGCAAGATGTCACATATCACAATAGTACTAATAATTCTAACTTGGACAAAGTATCCTTTCAACAACCTCCCTTAGGGAATCTGGAAATATTGCATAACAATGATCCAAAGGTGCAAAACTTGACAAACATGGTAAAACATTTAGTTTCAAAAGTGAAGATGATTCAACCTTCCAGTTTCACTTACAGTTATAAAGAGATGTGCAATCAACCATTGGATCCCATTGTTGCTACTAGACCTTATCCTAAGCACTTTTCTATACCAATATTACCCATATATAAGGGAAAAAAAGATCCAATAGAGCATTTAAGAAGATTTATAACAACATGCCATGATATCATATATGATGACATGTTGTTACTAAAAATATTTCCTAAAAGTCTTGGTGGCATGGCATTGGAGTGGTACTATCGGTTACCTAATTATCCTTGAGGAATTTTGAAGAAACAGTAGAATTATTTGTTCAATAGTTTAATGTTTATGTTGAGAAGAATGTGATCATGAAAGATTTTTATAATTTAGAACAAGGTAAAAAGAGAGTTTTTTAGAATTTCTATATCGTTGGATAAGTCTAGTTGGAAAAACTTGATATAATTTACCTCCTCGAGACATGCTTGAGATATTTATTGGAATTTTGCAAGAACAATTATCCTATGCACTAGAAACAACTACTATCACATCCTTTGAATAGGCAGTTGAGTTAGCAAAGAAAGTGGAATAGGCTCTTATCAAAAGAGGACAACTCAAATTAAAAGAAGAAAAATCTACTAAGTCATAGTATAAGAATAAGCATATGGTAGGTGATGTTGTAATGGATAGTAGGCCTGTTAATATCATTGATAATACTCTATAAAATATAATACTTCAAAAACCTCCACATATGAATTTCACAAGATTTGGCATACCCATGGAAGTAGTTCTACAACAACTTTTGGAAGCTAATATGATTGAGTTACCTCCCATAAGGCAACCAGATACTACAACTAATTGGTACAAGTTAGGTCAATATTGTGCATATCACAGAGTAGGACATTGGGCAAATTCTTGTAAAATATTGAAGTACATGGTTCAAGATTTGATTGACGTAGGACATATTGATGTAGGAAGTTCTCAATATTTAAATGGTCAAAAAGGGTCTACGGTTAATCAAAATGTACTAAAGTAAGGTCAGCAGACAACTAATAAATTATCTTATAAGAATGTGCCACCTACTTATGGTAATATGGTTTGTATGGTAGCAGTAACTTCAGTTCAAAAATATAGAATTGGCCTTCTCAACAAGAAATGTTTTCCCCAACTAAGATTTCTATTTTAAAAACTCTTACAAACTTCCCCTGCTCATGAGGAAGCATTATTAGAATTTCTAAAACAAAAATTTTTTCCTACAGATATTTCCCCAAGCACTATGGCTAATATTGTAAATTCTCTTGGGATACATCGTATCACATTCTTGGATGATGATATTTCTTCCTCAGATTTGCAAGAATATTCTTCCCTTTACATCACCATATTTATTGAGGTTACTTTTATCAAGAGATTTATTATTGATAATGGTCCTTCCCTTAATTTATGCACATATTAGTTTTTTCAAAAAAATGGATTAAAAGGGGAAGATTTAACTAAATCAGGTGACATCATTTAAACTTTCAACAACGAGTTCCAAGAAGGTTGTGGTACCATATCTTCCCCTTAAGGTTGGACCCAAGATTTTAGATACATTATTATATGTAGTGTCTTACCCTTCATCATTTAATATGCTGCTTAAACATCCTTAGATCCATGCAATGAAGGTTGTCCCTTACACCTTTCACCAATGTTTAAAATTTTAATTTAAAAATCAACTTGTTACTATTTTGTATGATCCTCATCCATTTGAATATTTCTCACCAGATGATCTAGATCACTTTCATTTATTAGATTCATCACCTAATATAACTAAGAAATTTGAAAATTTTAATTTAAGAGAGGAATCAATAACCAAAATCTCATCCTAGGATCAAGACAATCCTTCTCATCAAGAGCCTCTTCTAGATAAATCTCATCAAGGTTTAGAGTGGAGTGTTGAGGATGAGGGGTCACCCTTTCTTCCTTTGTTGGTCTCAACACCAAAGCAGTGTACCGCATATGGGGATGTACATCAGAATGACATCTAATTTGATGGGCATATCCTTTATATAGCGTAGGTTGAGTCTTCTAGTTCTCAATTGGACTTTGGTTATATGTCTCCAGAGGACCTTGAGAAACTGGGAGTGATTCCTTCCCCACCACCTCTTGAGGATCAGTTGTTCATTCTCATCAAGGAAACCATAGATGTGAACATATGTTTTGAGGACCCCCATAGAATCCTTAAGTTAGGTAAAGCCTTATCCATGGATTAGTAGTAGAAATTAACCAATTTGGTAAAAAAAATTCAAAATATTTTTGCTTGGTCATATGACAACATGCCAGGGATTGATCCCTTCCTTGTTATGCATCATTTGATAGTTAATCCTAGTACCAAGCCTATTAAGCAGAAACTTAGGAAGATGCATCCTAAGATCACCTTTTTAGTCAAGAAGGAGCTCCAAAAAATCTTTGATATCGGTTTTATAAAAGCCATTGACTATTCTGATTGGATCTCCAATATCGTTCCTGTAGCTAAGAAGGAAGGAAAAATCAGAGGATGTACCTACTTTTGGAACATTAACTTAGCATGTACCAAGGATGATTTTCCATTGCCCAACATACATAGATAAAATCATAGATTTCACCACAAAATATGGAATGCTTTCACTCATGGATGGTTTCTCAAGATACAATTAGATTTTTATTATCCGTAAAGATCAAGTCAAGATAACATTCATCACTCCATGGGGTACCTTCTATTCGAAAGTCACACCTTTTGGCTTGAAAAACATAGGTGCCACCTATCAGCTGGTGATGACTTATATTTTCCATGATATGATGCATGATATTCTCCAGGATTATGTGGATGATATTTTAGGTCGCTCCATAGAAGGAAAGGATCATATCCATGATTTAAGACAAATTTTTAAAAGGCTTCGGTATTTCAAGGCTCATATTAAACCCATTAAGTGTGTGTTTGGAATCACATCTGGCAAGTTGTTAGGCTTCATAGTTTCTGGGTGAGGCATTGATGTGGACCCTACTAAGATATCTATTATCATTGACATGCCTCCTTCCCGCACCCTAACCCAATTGCATAGCCTATAAGGAAAGCTTTAGTCTATTCGTTGGTTCATTACCTAGTTAGTCGATAAGTATCAACCCTTTCGTAAGCTTCTTAAGAAATATATGGTCTTCAAGTGGGATTATGAGTATCAAAAATCTTTTGATACCCTCAAATAGTATCTCAATTCCTCACTTGTCTTAGTTCTCAATATGCATAGAAGGTATTTTATGCTATACATAGTAGCCATTGCTCATGCTTTGGGAACCATGCTGACCCAACATGATGATAAAAACAAAGAGCGAGCTATCTTCTATATCAATAGAACTTTGGTTAGCTATGAAACCGGGTACACTCCCCTAGAGAAGATTTACCTTATTGTAGTGTTCACTTCCTAGAATTTAAGACACTACATGCTCAGCCATAAGATATTGGTAGTTGCAAAATTTGACCCTTTGCGTTATTTGATATCTAAACCCCATATTTTAAGTTGAGCTGCTAAATGGGTATCGGTCCTTAGTGAGTTTGACCTAACTTTCATAGGTTAGAAGGCTTTCAAGGGTCAGGTAATCACTAATCAACTAGCCTCTGTGAAGGTTAAGGTCCAATAACACGCAGCGGAAAATAAACAATTAAAAAATTAAAATTTAAACACTTTATTTCATTATTCTCCAACCAACTCAATATTACACATTCTAATGTATATATAAGTAAGGGATATGGAGAAAGTCGGCAGAGGGAGATGGAGGGATAAGGGAGTTGGAGGGATAAGGGAAAAGAAGGTATATCGGAGGGATAAGGAGGAAATGGAGGGATAAGGAGGGAATATAGGAGGAGAATAGGAGAGAAAATAGGATAGGGAGTTAGGAAATATTGCCGACAAGAAATTGCCGACAAAATTAGGAAGAAGATTTCACACTTAGGGCTTAGAAGGAGCTTTTTCTAAGCCACTTATGGAAAATCCCTGTTCACACTTGCAACATTCTCCCCCTTAAAGTTGAGAGGACTGACTACACAGTCTCTCAGCTTTACAAATTGAGCTTTTGTCATCGCCTTGGTGAAGATGTCTGCGACATTCTCCAAAGTGTGACAATATTGAAGCTCAACAATTTCATGTTCCACCATATCTCTGATGAAGTGATACTTCATATCAAAATGCTTCATTCTGCTATGGTGGACAGGATTATATGCCAACCGAATGGCATTGATGTTGTCACAGTAGATTCTGGTCGGACCACTTTGTTGTTCTCCAATCTCTTCTAGTACTTTCCTTAGCCACAAGGCTTGAGTACTTGCATAAGTAACTGCTATATACTCAGCTTCTGTTGAAGATAGCGCTACTACTATCTACTTTTTGGAACTCCAAGTTATTAGTCCTGATCCAAGACTAAAACAGTTTCCTGATGTTGACTTCCTGTCATCAATATTGCTACCCCAATCACTATCACTGAAGCCTACAAGCTTGATAGTGTTACATTTATGGTACTGGATTCCAAAATCCAATGTACCCTTCACATATCTCAAAATTCTTTTAGCTTCCTGCAAATGCAGCTCAGATGGGTTAGACATAAATCTAGAAACAAGAGATACAACATACTGAATATCTGGTCTGGTGTTGGCGAGAAACATCAAACTCCCAACCATGCTTCTGAAAGTGGTCACATCAACTTTCGGTGCTCCATCATCTTTGCTTAATTGGATCCCATGTCCAATTGGAGTTGCAACTGGTTTGCAATGCTCCATAGCAAACTTCTTGATCATATCCTGAGCATACTTATGTTGATAGATGAAGATCCCTGTATCTGACTGATGAACCTCCATTCCAAGGTAGTAGTGCATTAATCCAAGATCCTTCATCTCAAACTGCGTCATCATGGAGTGTTTGAACTCCATATTCATTTTTTCATTACTACCCATAAAAATGAGATCATCCACATACAAACAAACTATGAGGATGTCATTACCTTGCTTTAGGTAGTAGAGTGTGGGTTCATTTTTGCTCCTGGTGAACCCATAATCTTTGAAGTACCCATCAATGCGTGAGTACCAAGCTCTTGGTGCCTGTTTGAGACCATAGAGTGCCTTCTTCAATCTGTAAACAAGGTGTTCCTTACCTTGCACTTCAAATCCTTGTGGCTGCTCAACATACACTTCTTCTGTCAAGTAACCATTGAGAAATGCACTCTTCACATCCATGTGTTGGACTTTCCATCCTTTGTGTGCAGCTAAGGCAAGAACTGTTCTGATTGTCTCCTGTCTGGCTACAGGAGCAAAAGTCTCTTCATAATCTATTCCATATTTCTGAGTAAAACCCTTTGCCACTAATCTTGCCTTATGCTTCTCAATGCTTCCATCAGCATTAAACTTGGTCTTGAAGATCCATTTACAGCCAACACATTTCTTTCCTTTCGAAAGCTTCACGAGCTCCCAAGTGTCGTTGTTTTTTATAGAGGTTATCTCCTCTTTCATGGCATCTTGCCAAATCTTCTGAGTACATGCCTTCTCATAACTAGAAGGTTCAAGTTGTGCACTAGTTAACAAAGCATAGTTAACTTGATCTCCTCTAGGTTCTTGCTGGGATTCATCATCACCATACAAGTGCATACTTTCTAATCTATGTAAAACAGATTCCATTTCACTAGCTTGACTCCTAGTATATCTTCTTGAAAAATTTTTATCCAACATCTGAGATGATGGATGATACTGTAAAGTTCTCTTACCTTTGGATGGAACATCAATATCCATTGGTGAGGAACTTACTGATCGCTGTGGAGAAGGACTTGGTGAAGCAGTTGAATCAGAAGATGGACTTGGTGGATGTGTGGGCGGAGACTGCTTTCCTTTCTGTGGTAGCTGTGGTTGCACCTGCTGAGCTACTACATCAGTGCCTTCAACATCACTGAATATTTGGGGCTTACCCCACTCTCCCCCTTCATCAAAAATCACATCCCTTGAAACCACTATCTTTCGAGTTGTAGGATTGTAGAGTCTATAACCCTTTGTGTTTTCACGAGTATCCTACAAAAATGCAAGCCCGACTCTTTGGATCCAACTTCTTTCTCGGCTCATCAGGAATGTGAGCATATGCCAATGAACCAAATACTCTGAAATACTTCACATTTGGTTTCTTACCATACCAGGCTTGGTAAGGTGTCTTCCCTTTCAAACTTGAAGTAGGACTTCTGTTCAAAATGTGAACACTAGTCCTTGTTGCATCTCCCCAATATGCATTACTCAAATGCTTTGTCTGAAGCATTGATCTTGCCATCTCCACAATGGTGCGATTCTTTCTTTCTGATACACCATTTCGTTGTGGAGTGTAGGCAGTTGTGAACTGCCTCTTGATGCCATGATGTTTACAAAAATTCAAAAACTGATTAGAGGAGTATTCTCCTCCTCTATCTGATCTAAGACATTTTATAGAATATCCACTCTCACTTTCAACTTTTGCTTTAAAATCAACAAAGCATGCAAATGCTTCATCCTTATGCTTCAAAAAATATATCCAACACATTCTTGTGCAATCATCAATGAAAAGTAGGAAGTAAGAGTGATTACCTAGACTCTTGGTCTGCATCGGACCACAGATGTCTGAATGTACCAATTGAAGAGGATAGCTGGCCCTCCATGCTTGTCCATGAGGAAATTTCGATCTGGCATGCTTGCCCAAGGCACACCCTTCACAGACTTCCTTACTATCTTGAACTTTGGGAAGTCCAGTCACCATTGCTTGTGAAGTTAGCAATTTCAAACTTGCTGAATTCAAATGACCATATCTCAAGTGCCATAGGACACTTGGATTGGTAATTGCAACATTTGCTAACTTATTTCCTCCTGGCTGGCCAAACTTCAAAGGAAATAATCTATTCTTCGACATTGGCACTTGTGTAATGATTCTATTACTATTGTTTTTGTCAAAAATGGTGCATTTACCCTCATCAAAAATCAACTTATAATTCTTTTCAAGCATTTGACCAACACTTAAGAGATTGTGTTGAAGATGAGGTGTGTAATAGATATCACTTACTTGCTTTATGCCTTCTTTCGTTGGAACCTCCATGGCTCCAATGCCTTCAACTGCCAATGACTTGTCATCTCCCAACCGGATCTTTGGATTTGTATGAGGAGTCTAACTTAGCAAAGAGTTCTTCTTTGCCACTCATGTGATTTGAACACCCAGTGTCCAAAATCCATGTATCATTCATATTTTGCTCTGTCTGGCCATAAGAAAGAAAGAGATTTGAGGACTCTTCCTCTTCTCCAAAATTCCCAAACTGACTGCTCTGGTTGCTGCTGCTTCCTTGCGAAGTCTTTGACCAACAATCTCGAGCATAATGGCCAGGTTTGCCACAATTGTAGCAAACTTGCTTTGATTTGTCTCCTCCTTTTCCTTTGCCAGATTGTTTCCCTCTGTATTGTTGTTGTCCTCCTCTATTCTGATTTCCACCTCTGTTGGATGATCCTCCTCTGTTAGGAGTTCCCCCTCTTTGATTATTCCTGCCTCTGCCTCTTTGTTGACCTCTGCCACGGCCTCTACCTCTTCCTTCATGTGTGGCAAAAGCTTTGTCATCTCCTCCATAGCTGGTGGTAGGAGTTTCCTGTAACCTCTCTTCATGTGAGAGAAGTGAACCAGTTAATGCATCAAAAGACAATGTGGTTAAGTCTTTGGATTCTTCAATAATTATTGCAACAGAATTCCATTTTGGAAGAAGTGTTCTCAACACTTTCTTCACCATCATCTCTGGCTTAATATCCTCCCCTAGTGTGACCATTTTGTCGACTACTGCTTTCACTCGCACGCAGTAATCACCGACTCTTTCATTCTCTTGCATCTTGAGATTCTCAAAATCTCGTTTCAAAGTTTGCAGTTTTACCTGCTTCACTTGATCACTACCTCTATAGCTTTCTTTGAGGGCATTCCATGCATCTTGTGCATTTACATATGAGGCTATTCTAGGGAAGATAGTTCTATCTAAGGCAACATGAATATGATAAAGGGCAAATGAGTTATTTTTCTGGGCTTCCTTTTTAGCCCTTCTATCAGCAGTTGAAAAAGCTGCCCATTCTGCAGCAGTTGGTTCTTCATAGCCATCTTCTACAACATCCCAAAGGCCTTTTCCTATCAACAAAGTCTTCATTTTTATAGACCAGTAATCATAGTCGCTACCATTAAATTCAGGGATTGGTAGACTATTACTTGCAGCCATTTCAAAAAACAAACTTTGATTTCACTGAAATAAGCAATTACAAAGCAAAGTAATTCTCTTACTGATTGCTTGTTATGAGACTCCCAATACTGGCTTTAGCTCTAGCTCTGGCTCTGCTCTGGCTCCACTGGCTCTGACTCTGCTGGCTCTGGCTCTACTAGCTCTGGATTTACTGGCTTTGGCTCCACTTCAATATTGAACCCTTAAACGGGGTTCCAAGGGGCTAAACGGGTGCTCCGGAAGACTTCCCGTCACTTTTCCAGATTCACAATATGCAAATTTTCAAGCCCCCTTGGGCGAGTTTTAATTGACCACAAAAAACTCTTCAAATAAGGCTTTAAAATTTTTCTAAAGTTTTTAAAAAAAATTTAATAAATTTTTATATTTTATTTAAATTATCTTTTAAATTTATTATTAAAAAGATAATATTAAATAAATATATAATTGAAATTTATTAAATAATTTTTAAAACTTTAAATAAAAAAAATAAAACCTTATAAAAAAAATTTTAATTTTTTTTTACCTTGCCGCGACTTGATCCCGCGACCTCCCCACTATCACGCGAGCGACTTGCCGCTGTGCCAAACGGCCGGCTGAAAAACAATAGGGAACACGTCCCTTTTATCCCTCGGCAATGACGATTTTTTAAAAAAAAATTACGGTTTGGCGACAACGGGATTCGATCCCTGGTGATCCGCTTACAAGCGGATCGTCTTGTCCGTTGGGCTACGTCCCTCGGACGTACCGTAACAGGCACGGGGGCAGCCTTAACAATATGCGGCGGCCATTTAAAAAAAAAAAAAACAAAATGTTTAATCCCACATTTGATGGGAAACGATCGCAGGAGGGTTTTTAACCCTGAAGACTCACAGAGTCTTCCGATTGCCTTCGGGCAATCACAGTTGCTCTGATTTTGCCACCAACCGACACATCAGCCACGACACGTGCCAAAATTTTGGACCAATTACGCACTGCCACATCACACGCCTCGTCAGCCAATCGGACGTCGCCACGTCAGCTGTCGCCTCGATCCACGTGCCATCTCTTCAGCCAATTGGACTCCACCACGTCAGCTCCTCAAAATTTGTGCCGCTGCCACCTGTCACCTCGGGATTCATGCCGGGGCGCGCCCCCCCCTCCCTCGGAACCGTGCACGATAGGTTCCACCTCGAGAATCGTGCCCGGCTGCCATCGGATTCTACCTCGAAAACCGTGTCCGGGCTCTGATACCAGTGAAGGTTAAGGTCCAATAACACGCAGCGAAAAAATAAACAATTAAAAAATTAAAATTTAAACACTTTATTTCATTCTTCTCCAACCAACCCAAGAGAGAGATGGAGGGATAAGGGAGTTGGAGGGATAAGGGATAAGAAGGTATATCGGAGGGATAAGGAGGAAATGGAGGGATAAGGAGGGAATATAGGAGGAGAATAGGAGAGAAAATAGGATAGGGAGTTAGGGAATATTGCCGACAAGAATTGCCGACAAAATTAGGGAGATTTCACACTTAGGGCTTAGAAGGAGCTTTTTCTAAGCCACTTATGGAAAATCCCTGTTCACACTTGCAACACTCTGCTCCACTAGAAGCTGCCCATACTTTAGTCATTGAATTTCTTGATGAGTGCTTCAACATTGAAGTTGAAGAATGAGAGTCTTGGACTTTGTTTTTTGATGGATCCTGATGCATGAAGGGCACTGGTGCTAGAGTTGTTCTAGTCACCCAACAAAAAAACTCATCCCCTTATCCTTCAAACTTTATTTCTCTTACACAAAAAATACTGTAGAGTATGAAGCTTTGTTATTTGACCTTAAAGCAGCCTTGGATTTGCATGTTAGATTCCTATAAATATTTGGTGACTCTCAACTTTTGGTCAATCAGATCAATGATGTTTATCAAACTTGGGATGATAAAATTAAACTCTACAAGTAGATTATCACCAAGTTGTTGTTCTCATTCGGTTGAGTAACCATAGAGTCTATCCCTAGATCCTTAAACCACCATGTAGATGCCATGGTTGTCACTGCATCCTAGTTCCCTTTAGATTTGAAAGATGATCAAGCATTAATTATCATTAGACAACTCTGGGAGCTCACATCACTTGGTTCTTGTCTTGTTATTTTATATTGTTTGACCATCAAATATTCTCTATCTGATCCATGGTATACCGACATGTTTAATTTTATTAAGGATGGTTCAATACCTGATGGTTTATATCACATTCAGTGTAATATTTTGTGCAAAAGAGCGTATCAATTCATCATAATCAATAATACTTTATATTGAAATTATTTTGAAGGTATCCTCTTGTGATATCTTGAATCTAATGAATCCTAAATTTATCTTAGTGAGGCTCACAAAGGTTCATGTGGAGGTCATTTCAATGACAATGGTATTTCCAAAAAGCTCCTTCAAATGGGGTACTATTGTACTTCCATGGAGAAATATCCATGCAACTATGTGTGATATTACGATAAGTATCAATGTCATGATCATCTTGTTCATGCTTCTCAATATCTTCAAGTTATCTCTTTCCCATAGCCATTCTCCATGTGGGGATAGGACATTATAAGGAAGGTTAACCTAGTGTCATATGATGGTCATAATTTTATCATTACAGTGACTGAGTACTTCACTAAGTGGGTCAAAGCCATACCCGTGGGTATGGTGATTGAAGACCAAGTTTCTAAGTTCATCTTCAACCAATTTTTTTGTAGTTTTAGGATTCCTTCAGTGATTATCACTAACAAAAACACTCCTTTCAAGAATAAGAATATACATAATATTTGTGCTAAGTGCAAGATTCAACATAGGTGGTCAACTCATTATTACCCTCAGGGTAATGGATAAGTCGAAGCACCCAACAAGTCCTTTATGAAGATCTTAGAAAATTTGGTTAGTAAGACCGGTCGTGATCGACATATCAAGCTTTATCCTACCTTGTGGGCCTATCGCACTAGCATGTGTACTATCCAACTTTTGGTAAATCATATCAATGATGTATATGGATCTAAGGTAGTATTTTCTTTTGATCTCGAGGTTCCCTCATTGCATATCTTGTTGCAAGATGCCTCATTTGATGATGAGTATCATGTAGATCATTTACACCAATCAGAGTTGCTAGATGAAAAGTGTATTCATGCCTTAGAGCATTTACAAGCCTATCATGATAGGCTCCAATGATCTTACTCTAAAAAAATTTGCAATCATTCTTTTGAGGCTGGTGACCTTATCCTCAAGAAATACCAAAAGAACACTAATGCTTGTACTGATCTTCGAGGTAAGTTTCAACCCAATTGGTTAGGGTCCTTTGTCATAATGACCATGTTTGACTCAAGTTCCTATCATTTAGCTTGTTTGGATGGTAAATAATTTAAATAACTAATGAATATAATGCATCTCAAAATATATTATGCATGATTCATAATTTTACATTGCATTTTACATTTAGCTTAGATCATACAACATTCAGCTTGTTTGCTCATATTGCATGGTTTCCTGTCATATTTTGCATGGCTTTCTCATATTTTATTTCTCTTGCATTTTTGCTTTTCATAATTGCATGGTTACTTGTTCATGACTGCTTGACATATAGACTTCAAGGGATTTTATGATAGTGGCAAGTGATGGTACCTAGTTAGGTCATAGCTCACATGCATTACACTCTCACTAGGTCTATGATGCCTAGCAAATTCCCCAACCTAGGGTCCATGCATTTGCATCCCCTCTTTCTTCCTCTCTTCTCTTCTGACACACACACACACTCACATAGTTTTATGCTCAAATTGTTTGGTTCATACATACTATTACACACCTCTATTGGGTGGTACTTGCTAATTCATCATTCATATCAGCAGTAACATTACACCCCTATTAGGTTATTAGGTTACACTCCTTTTGACTCAATGGGCACTACACCCAATTACAGGATAAGCTCCATGGCCATTTTAGCTGGTCACAACATACTACCTGGCAGGTATTCACCCCATAATAGTCATTAGCAAGCAACCATCCATAGCGGGTCATGCTCCATCACTTTATCATTTATCCATATTAGTGAGTGCTACAACCATAGTGGTTTTTCACTCCAAATTTGGCCATCCTTTTGAGTTTAACATCCTTCATCCAAGGTTTGATTAGTTTTCTCTCACTTTTTGTCTTGTTGACCTTCTTTGGATATGTGCTTCTTCTTCTTCTTATTCTCTCATATTCCCTTCTTTCTTTACCCTTATTTTATTCATCGTTACATTTCATATTAGATATATTGCATTTCATGATAGCTGTATTGGATTTATGTTGTACCCAGTAATCCTTGCCATGTTGTTTGCGTATGTTTTCTTGTGTTTCTATGTTTTGCTTTCTTTCTTTGCATTTTTCAAATTTATAAAGGAAATTTTCATTCCTTCTGAAACTCGAGGGGGTATCATAGTCTTAGAGGCATTAACAGTAGTAATGTCTTGCCTTGTGTGCAAAATTGTAGAGTATCTGTTATGATACTCCTTTTGCACCACCCCTTTATCCTAACCTAGCCACCCCTTTTTTGTGTTTGTTGCTTTATTACCCATAGGAGTCTACATCTTTCTTTGATGCATTTACTTGGCCATAAATACATCAAATATGGGGCAAAATGTAGACACAAAAAATTGACCCACTAAGGTGAGCCATTTTCCCTAGATCTCTTGCTTTATTCTTGGGAAAGTAGGATCATATTTGAGCCAACATTTCCCTTGCTAAATGTTCTTCCTTCCCATTGAATCTTATATCATTGTATTGGGCTTAGAAAGAGCTTTCCAACGATATATGATTTGTCCTGTTCTAATTACATTTGGTTGTCCAAAGTGCATTAAAACTGCACAGGGGTCTTACTATTGCAAAATCACGGTCCACTTTTGAGGGGCGCAATTTCGCATTCCTAAGGTTTTCTAGCTATTGTGAAATCATGGTCGACCCTTGCGGGGTGTGATTTCACATATTCTAGGGTTTTCTCTTAAGTAAACCCTAATTTTTAAATTTGATGTTATTTTGTGTTGGCTTGTCTTAGTTTTCCTACCATTCTTATTTTAAATCCACTATAAAAGGAGGGTTTGAAGTCTTCTTTTTAGCCAGAACCAAGTTTCCAAGTGATTCTATGCAAGTTATTTCTTCAAATAATTTTAAGTGCTCTCTTTATGATTTGTTTTCTCTTCTGCATGAAAGCTAACTCACAAGTGTGAAATACAGTCTATTGAAGCTATGTTCTCTACTACATTGGATTGTGTCACTTATTTTGGTTAAATAAGTGTTGAAACCCTAAGGAGAGATCGACTATTTGGAGGTCTTAACCCTTCTATCTACTTTTTTACTATTTATTAGGTATTTTTGCTTATCTGCATCTGCATTTTAATTAGTTTTTATTATGCATCTATTAATTTGTAATTTTTGAGTTTTTCTCTTCGCTTTTGCGAAATCACACCCAGTCATTTTGAGGTGCAATTTCATCAGTTTGTGAAATCATGGTTGCTTTGTATGAGGTGTAATTTTGCATAGACTCTATTTGGGGGTAACCTGCTACCCCCAAACCCTAGATCTGTATTATATGCTACATTTAGACCATATTAGTGCATTCAGTGCTCTATTTTATCAATTTGTTCTGTTATATTTCATTGTGCATGTTCATCTTCTAAAGGTCAAATTTCTCTTCTATTTTCAAAGGTCAGCTAAAAGGACCTAGGGGGTGTTGTGGCCTCACCATAACTATTCCCAAATATTGGGGATCCACATTTTCATATTATGTTTTTGAGGTTTCTATATGTCTTTGAGTGACAATATTGACGAGTCCTTGCTCCTGGATTTCGCCTTGTAGGCACCTAGGTTCATTTTTGGTGTGCATGTCATTTCAGTTTGACAAAGTTGTGTTTTGTTTAAGGATTTTTTTAATTTATTTCAATGTTCTTTGTTGTGGATTTTCTTTTGTTCCTTGTTTTATTTAGGGTCCACCTAATGTACTGTTTGAAAAGGATTAAGTAAAATAAAAAATAATAATATATTATTATTATACATATAAGAATAATATATTAAAATGAAAAAAAAGTAATAAATAAAAATAAAAGATATTTATATATGTATATATATATATATATATATATATATATATATATATATATATATATATATATATATATATATATATATATATATATATATATATATATATATGGTATTAGTCATTTTGTCTTAGCTTAGAATTTTGGTTATGTGGTTTTAATATTTGATCGTTTTCTTATAGTAAAGTGTTGGTTTTATTATAATTTTGAAATAATATTAGCCTTATATTTTTAATATGCTTGATTTTTATGTAGATCTTATCATATGTTCTTTAGTTGGGTTTCATTTCGAAGGTTTTAATCTAGTTTATTTTATTGACGGTAGCTCCACGACTTGCGAACCAGATGAAATGGGTTTGAAACAGCAAACATAGGTGGATGTTGGGGTCGACGTGGACAATGGGCACATTTAGATGGAACATGCGATGATACAGGGTGATGTGGTGAAGCACCGGTTTCTTCATAAAGGAGGCTTCGAAATCATATTATCAGTGGTGATAGAGCCAAAATTGGTAGTGACACGAACAAAATATCGAGATAATAGCCGCATTTGAAAATAGTGGTGGCTAGTGATAAATCATGATGGAGGATGTTTAGAATTGTGATGATGGGAGATGTCCACACAAAGTAGAGATTGTGCACATATGCACAGGCTAGGATAAATGGTAATTTGTGGTGATCATCAAGGGGTGGTTTCCATGGCGAATGGGGACCACTCTCTACGAGGCCAATGTGGAAATTACCATGTTGAGGTGGATGCATGTTGCCGATAAGGTTTTGGCATGGATGATACATGGAATTCAACTGGAGCACAAAAATAGACACCAACATTGAGATAAACAAATGATGCAAATAGAAAGGTCTACACGACAACGATAGCGGATCTACACTTCACACCCAGAGCGAACGAGTTTACAGTCATTGGCAACAAGTGTTCACAGTGGATATCTAGGAAGACAACATGTTACCAATTTCAAATGTTATCTTGTCTCCTTGATGTGGCACCCTGGATGCGTAGATAGCTAAAATTGGGAAGCTAGCCCAGATTACATGGTCGACCAACATAGGATTATGTTGATGAAGCTCATGAAGGGTGAACAACAAAAGGTATACCAAACTGGAGGTATTTGGAAGGTTTGGCTACATGAAGAATAACATGATTGTAAGAAGCTGATCCACATGTGCAAACAACACCAACGCAAACAGGTCGTAAGGGCATAGCATTAGACACATTTGACAATGTCATAATGGAATGAAAATAAGCAGTAAGTGGAAGATGAACGACAAAAAGTGATAATTTGTCACCCATTGAAGTGAAAATCATGACAACCATCTGTACAAGTAGTAGAATAGAAATTAGAATGATTTAGACCATCACCAAGCAAGAAAAAATGTCAAAATGAGGCGACAAGGTCACATCTCAAGTAAATTGATAATCAGGTCACCAAAAGTGCTCAGAGTGATGTAGAAGTGCCTCGACAAGGACATGGATAGAATAATAGAGACAGTTAATTTCATGTGGAAGGTGACAAATAATTTGATGACCAATGCGATGATGGGTAAATCGATGACGTGGTTTACGTTTCGCACAGGTTGCATAAATTTCAGCTCCATGGATAGTGCGCTTGATAAGTACATCTTAGGAGGTCGATCAGAGCATCTGTTTTGAATGGATGATTGGTGATAGTTTTGACATGGCAAGGCTATTTCAAGGACTCGATTATAGTGATTAGGAAAGGCTATGTCTATAAAGTTATGCATAGGAGAAACGTTGCGCAGATCCCCATTATAAAATTAGTAAAGAGGAAATTGATGTCGATGCTAGTAGGTCTAGGGTACCAACTACATCGGTGAGATGAGGTGGAATTGTTATACTAAGTAAGATTCATGCAGCAAATTTCTAGGCTAGACACATGAGGCATTTCTTATCAGAGCAAAGGAGTCATCGAAACAGACAGGTGAATTGCTCATAATTGAAGGCATATGTTATGACTTGCTTTACATTATAGAAGTAGGCATCTAAAATCAGGGAGCTTATCTGTCGAGTCAATACAAAGGAGAACGATGGGGCTACATGCCTTAAATATGCAAAAAGACATATGTGAATAGGCCTCAGTCATCTATTTGGGAGTTATAAGGCTCAATATTTCTTTTGAAAGCCTTGGTTATAATATATGTCCTAGTAAATATAAGGGTTAATATTTTTTTGAAGGCCTTGATTATAATATATGTGCTCATAAATATTTGGTCGCGTTCATAAATATGATGAGTATGAGTTTCAAAAGGCGTTATATTTGTCTACGAAATTTATCAAAGAGCGATGTTATGAAGCGATGTCAAAGGAAAAAGAAAGAAGGGACAATTTTAGAGGGGTTAAATATTCAGTTTAAATATGGAAGTAGGGGTTGGAAACTATTGAAAGAGAGACTGCATGCAAGATGGGTCTATGTTTTTTATTTTTTCCCTCCATTTTTGTTGGATTGTAATTTTTTATTGATGCCTGAGAGAAGTTGTATTCTGCATTATGAGTTGAATGGAAAATTTGTTGTTGTCCCATATGTTGAAGCTTTTGGAAGGTTTTAATGCATAGTTTGTTTGGTTATTCTGCTTTTAGTTTTTAATGTATTGCTTATCCCATAGGATATTGCACCTCATTGAAGATGGATTGCATGAAAATGAATCATCTTAGTGTAGGTTATTTTGATGTAGGATACTGACATTGTAGGGTTAATGGAGGTTTTAAATTGCAGTGTGTCATTTTTCATTTTGATTTCATTTTTTTGAGTTTATTATCTAATCCTAAAATTTTCTTATTTGTTTTAATATCTGCAAAAAAAATAAAATAAAATATAAAATATAAAAATCACAAAAAACACAAAAAAATAGTTACCTGGTTTTCAAGAATAAGCTCTGAAATTCTGTTCAGAACATTTTCATTTTTTTCTCAATTATTTTCAAATTTCCAAAAGCACTGAAGGTTTGCAGGTTTAAAAGGAATTTTGCAGTCCCATTCATGCATAGTCCCTTATTTTGATTCATGTTTTCATTTAAACACTAGATTAGTCCCTCTATATGAAAATGCAATTTCATAAACAGGGGATAATTTAGAAGCATTTCATAGGCCATTACAGAAAATGTAATAAATTGATTTCTCTTCCTAAAAATCATAATTTCACTGAAGAGAGGAATTTGCAGGACATTTCAAGCAATAAAATAATTCTCTTTATGGAAATTATTTTCATTAAAGGTGATTATTTAAATTGCAAATCAAAGGCTTTTACAGCTACATAAGAGGAAACTCTAATCATTTTTAGATCACTTTAAAAAGCAGATTTTACCCTCTATTTCAGGTTCAAAGTAGGGCTAATAAATAATCAAATTGGTCAAAACAAGCTTAAAAAATAACAATGAGTAATAATAGTATACTATATTAAAACAACCTCAACACAGGTCCCTTGTCTACAGTTGTTTTGCAGAGCACTGAGGTATTCAATGCACTCATTTAATAAGAATACATGCACACATTAAAGCAAAGGGAACCTTGGAGAAGTTCGTACTTCTTTTCAAGAGAGGGTTTTATAATGCAATCTTAACTATGAGTGTGGTTTTACACTTGGGAAAAATTACCACCCAACATTTTGGCACTAGAAGGAGGGCCTAATTTGGTTGTTTTGTTATAAAAGCTAACTTGTTCATGTTATTTGAAAGAGTGATTTGAATGCATTTATCTTGACTAATGAGGTTTTATTGATCATATCTATTGATTTGAAAGTTCTCCAATTGATGATACATTTATGCTAACCTTTTGTATATTGGAGAATGGTCTTTAATGTTATGTTTCAATTGATGCATATCTTTTGAGATTTTTTAGTCATCTTTTGCTTATTGTAAGATACTTCTTTGACTAACAAATTTGGTTTTAAAGTCATATTCTTTAAGGTTATCTAATGGTATTTCTTGCTTCTTTAAGGGTATATTTTCCTCTAAATATACCTGGGCCTTCACATCCTATGCCCATAGATATTTTGAATAATCTACCTCAGTTTAGGCATGATGGGATGGAATTAGCTGAAGAGCATATTCAAGGATATAAGGGCCTTTTAATTCATTTGTAAATCATAAATGAAGATGTTGTTTGTAGGATGTTTCCATCCACATTAGATGAATTTGCTTATGATTGGTATAATGGTTTACCCACAGGTTCTATCACTTCTTGGGATCAATTGAATGTAGCATTTCTCAAGCAGTTTGGAAAATTGATTGATCCGGATAGGATATTAAATTAGTTTGTTTCTATTTGTAAAGAACCCAATGAGTTTAAAAGCTAATTTAATGATAGGTTCCATAGGTTGTACATCGATATGGAGAGTCATTACATCATTTTAAAAGAAGAGGCTATCCAAGTATACCTAGAAGCCTTAGACCCTTTTACCTCTACATTTCTAGGGAGAAGTCTTAAAGAGTCATCTTTGACTATAGCCTACAGTGAGGCAATAACGGTAGAACAACGATGCATTTCAAAAGGTTTCGATGTGGGTCAATTATCATTGCTTAATCCTAAGGCTCGAAATAAAATACTACTAAAGAATTTTGTTGAGGAATCCCCTTCTCCTATGATGGATTGTGTTTCAATAGTAATGGATTCCAACCAATACCAACCTTCAAACCTAGTAGTCTTGAATCAAGTAAATGAGGATGGTGATGATCAAGTTGATCAAATTCTAGAGGTTGGCTTAGGGTCACTTTTTACAAAGGATTATTGGGACAAATTTAGAAGTTTGAATACAATAGTAGATCCCATGGAAGAAACCTTTGACCCACCATTATATGAATCCGAGGAAGAGGAATTTTTCAAATTTGAAGAGGATGAATTTTGAAGAAGATGAATTCTTTGAAGTTGAGGAAGGAGAATCAATAGATGAATCTAAAAATTATACAAAAGGCTTGATAGAATCCAATTCTTTGATCTTGAAAGATAATTGTGATGATGTTTGGGAAGAGTATGAGGAATGTGTTCCTTTCATGAATACCGATAAAATTTTTTCATCTCATGTGCAAGACACTAAAGATGCTATCCTATATGAAGAGCCTACAATTTCTAAACCTTTAGAGAATCATATGCCATTTGAAAGCATGATAGAGCTTTATCCTATGGGTTTAGAAGATGATTATTATAATGGATGGGGAAGATATGAAGACTTGTTTGTTTCTCACTTTCCTACTAATGAAGGTTTTGTGTCATTTGATATGCAAGATGCTGAAATTGTTATGTCACAGGAAGTGTTACAAAATGATGATGATGGAACCCATGAAGAAGAAAATATCACAATGACTCACCAAGGATTGGTAAATGAAAATGTAAAAAAGGTATATTCTAGCTTTTTGTTTTCAAACATCCAAACTTCAAGTGAAAAATTTTATAATCATTCTTTGTATTCAAATGTTATTTATGATGAAATTCCACTAGAGGAGAATGAAGAATTGGAAGTGGTGTTTGCTCATATCACTAATGATATTACTTTGTTAGATGAGGGAGAAGTAGACATGCTTGAATTTTTGAATTATATGTATCAACATCCAACAATTGAATCTAAGATACAAGATTATAATGATTTATATTTAGTAAATATCTTAGATAATTGTAAATTTTTGCACAAATATGATTGGTCTAAACACATGGATGATGATATTGCTTTAAAATTCTTAGAAATAGCCTTTTGCTTGAAATAAATCCTCATGCTTGTAAAAATGAATATTATTTTGAATTCTACATCTCATTGAATAAGCAAAATAGTGTTTCAAATCATATATTCACTTGCGAGTTTAATGAATCAAATGCTCCACATAAAATTGCTAATAAACTTGAATCAAAGTGGTTGTGTGAGAAAGGCAAGATGATAAGTGTTGCATGGCTTGACCTAATCATGTTTTGCTGGGATTTTTGTAAATCTTGGCCTGCATTTCAGGTTAGATGGCTTTCAAAGTGTGTTAACCGTGTTTGGAACCCAGGGAAATAATGGTCCAATTTTTTTGCATCATCTTGTATAGTAGTGTATATAGGTTTGGTTTTCGTGTGTTGGTTTTGGTTTCCTATTTTGGTTTTGGGTTCCTATTTTGGGTTTTATTTCAAATTTTGGTTTAGTGAGTTTCTTTTCTTGTCAATTTCATGTTAGAGCAGGTTTTCAATTTTTGGTTTGCAAGTTTGAGTTTTGGGTGTATTCCCTCGTTTTGTGGTTATGCTCTGGGATAACTACTAATTGGTGACCTATTGAAGGATGATTTGCATATCATGTGAGATAGAATTATTTAGTAATTACTCCTAGATGTTGGGGACTAAGATATTGAATTTTGGGAAACATGAATCATTTTTCTAAGGATACACATGAACACACAATATTAAGGGGTATTCTTGGAATATTGAAAGATGAAGTTATTTAATTTGCAAATTAAGGTGAAAATATTTATATGCTCAATATTTAACCTTACTTGATCTCTTACCCAGGTGGCATGTGAAATTTGCAAAGCATTAAAACAATGATACAAAAAAAAAAAAAAAAAGAGCCAAATCAATCAAAGGGCTTAGGACATCTCCATCGGGGCTATAGACGCCTGGCTGGAAATGGAGCAATTTTTACAATATAGGCAAATGAAAATTTAATTTAATATCTGGGTGAGTGAACACATCTCCACCAAGACTATAAATGCATGACTGGTTGTGGAGCAATGCAAAGGCACATATTTAATAGTAATGTTTATAGCCTAATGCAAACCAGTGATAGATTCTGAATGGTCTTTGGGAATGCTAAAATGAAAACACTTTTACACACCTAACTAAAGAAATGATTCATGTGTTTTCGATTGATATTGTCTATCCTCGCCTTATCCATGGATATTGCTAAATAGTTTTATTTTTAATCTTCAATTAGTTGGGTTTATTGAACTGGAGATTCTAGGTTTTTCGTTCGGAATGCTCGGGAGCATTCCCCATCAGAGTCACCATTTGTTGTGGCCTCACCACAACTATCCCCAAATCTTGGGGACCTACCTTTTCGTATTGTGTTTTTGAGGTTTCCAGTGTCTTTGAATGGCAATTTTGATGAGTCCTTGCTCTTGGATTTCACCTTGTAGGCACCAAGGTTCATTTTTGGTATGCATGTCATTTCAGTTTGATAAAGTTGTGTGTTGTTTAAGGCTTTTGTTAATTTCTTTCAAAGTTCTTTGTTGTGGGTTTTCTTTTGTTCCTTGTTTTATTTTGAGTCCACCCAATGTACTGTTTGAAAAGGATTAAGTAAAATAAAAAAATAATAATATATTATTATTATACATATAATAATAATATATTAAAATGAAAAAAAATAAGTAATAAATAAAATAAAAATAAAAATAAAATATATTTATATATGTATATATATATGGTATTAGTCGTTTTCTTTTAGCTTAGGGTTTTGGTTATGTTGTTTTAATATTTGATCATTTTCTTATAGTAAAGTGTTGGTTTCATTATAATTTTGAAATAATATTGGCCTTATATTTTTTATATGCTAGATTTTTATGTAGATCTTATCGTGTGTTCTTTAGTTGGGTTTTATTTCGAAGGTTTTCATTTGGTTTATTTTGTTGATGGTAGCTCCACGAGTCATGAACCAGACGAAATGGGTTCGAAATGGCAAACATAGGTGGACGTCGGGGTCAACATGGATAATGGGCACATTTCGATGGAACCTACGATGATACAGGGTGATGTGGTGAAGCATCAGTTTTGTCATGAAGGAGGCTTCGGTATTGGATGATCGATGGCGATAGAGCCAAAATTGGTAGTGACACAAATAGAATGTCGAGACAATAGCCGCATTTGAAAATGGTGGTGGCTAGTGATAAATCGTGGTGGAGGATGTTTAGAATTGTGATGATGGGAGACGTCTGTGTAAAGCAGATTTTGTGCACATATGCACAAGCCAAGACAAATGGTAATTTATAGTGGTCATCAATGGGTGGTTTGCATAGCAAATGGGGACCACTCTCTACGAGGTCAATGTGGAAATTACCATGTCGAGGTAGATGCATGTTGCCGATAAGGTTTGGGCATGGATGATACATGGAATTCAACCATAGCATGATAGTAGACACCAATGTGGAGATAAATAGATGACACAAATAGAAAGGTCTACATGGCAATGACAACATATCTACACTTTGCATCTGAAGCAGATGGGTTTACAGTCATTGGCAGCAAGTGTTCACAGTGGATATCAAGGAAGACAACATGTTACCAATTTTAAATGTTATCCTATCTCCTTTACGTGGCATCCTAGATGCGTAGATAGCTAAAATTTGGAAGCTAGCCCAAATTACATGGTCGACCAACGTAGGATAATGTTGACGAAGCTCATGAAGGGCGAAAAACAAAAGGTATGCCAGGATGGCGGTATTCGGGAGGTTTGGCTATATGAATAATAACATGAGTGTAAGCGGCTAATCCACATGTGCAAATAGTGTCGACACAAATAGTTCGTAATGGTACAACTTTAGACACATTTGGTAGTGTCAGGATGGAACAAAAATAAGCAATAAAGTGGCAAATGAACGATGAAACATGACAATTTATCACCCATTGAAGTGAAAATCATGAAAACCATATAGACGAGAAATATAAGAGAAATTATAATTATTTAGACCATCACCAAGCAAGCAAAAATGTTGAAATGAGGCGACAGGGTCACATCTTGGGTAAATTGATAACCAGGTCACCAAAAGTGCATCGTCCGTAAGAGTTTTGGCAGTCGGTAATGCTCAGAGTGATGTAGAAGTACCTCAGCAAGGACATGGCTAGAATAATAGAGACAGTGAACTTCATGTGGAAGGTGACAAAGATACCGATGACCAATACGACGATGGGTAAATCGATGATGTGGTTTACACATGCAGTGTAAATTTTAGCTCCATGGATAGTGCACTTGACAAGGACATTTTAGGAGGTCGAGTAAAGCATCAGTTTTGAATGGATGATCGATGACGGTTTTGACGTGGCAAGGCTATTTCAGGGACTCGATGATAATTATTGGGAAAGGCTATGTCTATGAAGTTATGCACAGGAGAAACGTTGCACAAATCTCCATTATGAAATCAGTGAAGCGGCAATTGATGTCGATGCTGGTAGGTCTAGGGTACCAACTACGTTAGTGAGATAAGGTGGAATTGTTATACTAAGTAATATTTGCATAGAATATTGCTAGGCTGGACATGTGAGGTGTTTATTGTCAGATCAATGAATTCATCGAAATGGACGGGTGAATTACTCATCATTGAAGGCAGATGTTATGACTTGCTTTATGTTATAGAAGCAGGCATCTAAAATCAGGGAGCTTATCTACCGAGTCGATACAGAGGAGAACAATGGGGTCGCATGCCTTAAATATGCAAAATTACATGCGAATAAGCCTCAATCATCCACGTGGGAGTTATAAGGCTCAATATTTCTTTCGAAAGCCTTGGTTATAATATATGTCCTAGTAAATATAAGGCTTAATATTTCTTTGAAGGACTTGATTATAATATATGTGCTCATAAATATTAGGTCGTGGCGATTCATAAAGTTGATGAGTATGATTTTCAAAAGGCATTATAGTTGGCTATGGAAGTTACCAAAGAGAGACGTTATGAAGCGATGTCAAAGGAAAAAGAAAGAAGGGATGGTTTCAGAGGGGTTAAATATCTGGTTTAAAGATGGAAGCAAGAGTTGGAAACTATTGAAAGAGAGACTGCATGCAAGATGGGTCTGTGTTTTTAATTTTTTCCCTCCATTTTTTTGGATTATAATTTTTTACTAATGCCCAAGAGTTGTATTCTGCATTACGAGCTGAATAGAAAATCTGTTGTTGTCCCATATGTTGAAGCTTTTGGCAAGTTTTAATGCATAGTTTATTTGGTTAATCTTCTTTCAGTTTTTCAATGTATTGCTTGTCCCTTAGAATATTGCACCTAATTGAAGATGGATTGCATGAAAATGGATCATCTTAGTGCAGGTTTTTTTGATGTAGGATACTGACATTGTAGGGTTAATGGAGGTTTTAAATTGTAGCATGTCATTTTTAATTTCGGTTTTATTTTTCTGAGTTTATTATCTAATCCTGACCTTTTCTTATTTTTTTAATATCTGCAAATAAAATAAAATAAAATATAAAATATAAAAATCACAAAAAAAATAGTTTCCTGGTTCTCAAGAATAAGCTCTGAAATTTTGTTCAGAGCATTTTCATTTTATTCTCAATTATTTTCAAAGTTCCAAAAGCACTGAAGGTTTGCAAGTTTAAAAGGAATTTTGCAGTCCCATTAATGCACAGTCTTTTATGTTGATTCCTGTTTTCATGTAAACGCTGGTTTAGTCCCTCTATATGAAAATGCAATTTCATAAAAAAGGGATAATTTAGAAGCATTTCACAGGCCATTATAGCAAATGTAATAAATTGATTTATCTTCCTGAAAATCATAATTTCATTAAAGAGGGGAATTTGCAGGACATTTTAAGCAACAAATAATTCTATTTATGGAAATTATTTTCATTAAAGGGTGATTATTTAAATTGCAAATCAAAGGCTTTTATAGCTACATAAGAGGAATCTCTGATCATTTTTAGATTCACTTTAAAAAGCATATTTTATCCTCTATTTCAGATTCAAAACAAGGTTAATAAATAATCAAATTGGTCAAAACAAGTTTAACAAAGAAAAATGAGTAATAATAGTATACTATATTAAAATAACCCCAACACAGGCCCCTTATCTATAGTTGTTTTGCAGAGCATTGACGTATTCCATGCACTCATTTAATAAGAATACATGCACACATTAAAGTAAAGGGAACCTTGGAGAAGTTCATACTTCTTTGCAAGAGAGGATTTTATAACAAAATCCTAACTATGAGTGTTATATTGCACTTGGGAAAAATTACCACTCAACAAGGGGCTTGATTGTTGCACCTCCAAGCATTGTTATACAATGACCTAAGCAGGCCCCTAATGCTAATCATATTTTTCAAGTGTTTCCTAAGTTATTTTGGAGGAATAGAGATCATTTAATATTGTTGGTGTAGACACCAAATCCTAGCCACTTATCCTTCATCCTAGTCAGTCTACCACCCACTTGTCCACCATCCCCATTTCCCGCCATTCAATTGGCCACTCCATGCCTTTCCCACCATCCAATGGCCCACTTTAGCCCTTTCCCACCATTTTTTGACCCCATTTGACTTATTTTATATTTATTTTATATTATTTATGTTTAAATATAATATTTTATATTATATTTTAATATATTTATTATAAAATATATATTTATAAGCCCAATTAACCTCAACCATTAGATCTAATCTAATCTCAGCCATCCATCTTCCTTAATCTATGTCACACTTAAAGTATAATCTCAGCCTTTGGATTTGATTTAATATTAGCCACACGATCAAAAGTGTTAAGCTAAAACCCTAAGAAAACCCTAGTCTTGATTATAAATAGGAGCATTCTCAATGCTCAACCCCTGGAAAATTTACTTGACGAATTACTAAAGGAATCCTGAAGAAGTCTGAGGCCATTGCATCCTGAAGAGCCATCAACCATCAAAGCCCTAGCTTTCCTTAGGATTTCCCCATTCCAACAACTTCCCTAGCCATTTTCTATCGCTGCCATAACATCCCATCCACAACATTCTTCACATCCCCATGATCTACTACTGTATATCAAACCCTAACCCACAGGCTCACTATAGAGCCTACCAAGCTCACTACAGAGCTTGCCAGGTGCCCACTAGAGCTTTCCAGGTGCCCATTAGAGCCTACCATATCTTGCAAGCTCGCTCCAAAGCCTACCAAGCGCCCACTAGAGCCTACCATCATCATCAACACGAACCAGAGCTTACCACGTCAAATCAATCAGGTGTCGTTAGGGCATCCTACCACAAAATCTGCAATGAAGCAATAGATCATCATCAACAATAGCAAGGTAAATCATTGTTTGTTATTATTTCATTTTATTATCTATAGATTTTGCATGCTACTTCATTTGTTAATAGCTAGGGTTTTATTGATAATTGAGGGTCTCACGCTGTGGAGCCCTCATAGGTATTACTAATCCCTTGTTTATTTGTATGTGTGTAGATCTATAGGTTTCATTCATTATTGGATAGCTACTGAAGCTAGAGTGGCCCGGAATCGGATATCACAAAGCCCACTCACTCTGTTGGGAGCAAAGCACATTGAAGACACTCATTTTTGGTAGCTAGGGTTTCGGAGAACCCTAGAAATTGTAATTACTATATCAAAATAATTCTGTTGGATAGAATAATTGTAACAAGGAGTTTCTCAGCTCCCCCCATTATTGAATAAAATATCATTTTGTGCAATTATTGTCTTTCTGGAATCATTTATTTTATATCTACTTTAGTGTCATGTTTTTGTCTTCACAAATGGTGATCACGGTGGGACCCCACAAGGGTTCTACATTTTGATTTGATTTACTTTGCTAATGTTATTTTGTTGCTACATTTTATAGGGTTTTATGGAGTGAAAAATCAGCCAAATTCATCGATTAGGGTTTCTAGAAGATTCTGTAATAGTTGTAGAAGGTGCACAGGCGCTCTACAGCACCTGTTGATCATCACAAGTGCCCTGTCACACCTAGAAAACCACCCTGCTATGCCTGCAAATGCACCTAGTTGTACCTAGAAGTAAGTTGAAGCAGAGCGTAGGCTTCTGAGTAAGTCCCATAGCCCTTGTTTCAAATTTTGAACTTACGTATTCTATTTTTCTGCATGATGTTTTCAGATTCTGAACATAAAAGGAACATAAACTAAGTAATCTGGAAAAGAAATCATTGTAGAGTGCATTTAGGGTATTTTGTGCATGCATCCATCATACATTTTGAAATTTTTTGTTTTAAAAAGAGTTGCAAATTTGATTCTTGCACCTTCTTGCTTGCATTTGAAAGTGAAAAAACATCCTTTAGAATTTGCATCTTAGAAGTTAAAGATTTCTTATTTTGCATATCTAAATAGGAACAATATTTGAATGCAAAAAGTACTCCTACCCTTGGGTGGCACCTTTGGTAGAGAGGTGGACGAACCCTCCGGTTGCTATCTAGGCAGGGGGTTTTAAGCGGTGTACTTCACACTCTTTAGAGGAAATTTGCATTCATGTGTTGGATTCTGATTTAGATGTGTAAAATTTGTTATCTTTAACCTTGTTTGATAACAATAGAAAACATAAAATTTTTAAAATTAATCACACACTGCACGTATCACATAAAAATAGTAGTGGCTAGATTTCATCACCAGCCATTGCTTGAGACTTGGTGATGGTGGCAGTCATTTCCATCCACCAATATCTGCCTTAGACACCATAGGATTACCCCCGAGCAAACTTGTTGGAGGTCATCACCAACAAGAATCTCGTTGCCCTTGCCAAACCATAGTTTTTACCTTTATTTTGCATTAAGTAATATTAGAACATCAAAACACACAAAACTATCACTTTAAAAAGAATACACATTAATGAATGAGATAATCAATGAATGAGGTAAGCCACACAAGGTAAAAAACTTAGCATTGATTGTTTCTACCATTTTAAATTTTGTACAAGTTTCAATTTTGGTAATTACTTTGACAATTTTAAGTTTGGATTTGATTACTTTATGGTATTAACATGAAATCAGAAGAAAGTAATAAATCTAAATAACTTAATGGAAAATACATCCAATTCACCCACTACTTCGGTGGCAAACCCTTATCCATCCCTACCACAAGTAGGATCCCTTCCACATAATATTGAGTAGCCTACCACCCACATAGACATGGACAAGGTAGAGGCTATCTACAAGTCCTCTAACTATGTCCTTGAGCCCCTTAGTCAAGACTATGTTGAACAACCAGAATTGGCTATAGCCTATCCATCCAACACCACCCAAGGATATCATAATTCTACCTATGAATATGGTATACCTTCTTCTTCTAGCCCAGCCCAAAACACAAGTGTTTTTAACACTTACCCTTCATCTAGCCATATCCAAGCATATTCCAATCCCTTGTATGAGGAGTATGTGAATGCTACCTCACAAATGCCGACCTCCCAAGTTGCCACATCAAGTGCAACTTGTGCCATACCCATTTCTTCTAATCCATCCTCATCACTTCCTTCATCCTCCAATCTAGCCGCAACCATGTCAATTTCTACCATGTCTGAACAAGAACTTTAGGATATATCAGGTTTCGTGAATAGATTGCTCTCACAGCATAGAAAGGCTAAGTAGCAAGTTCATGTAGACCCTATGATCCATGCGGTTCCAACCCAACCCATCATAACCAACCAAAATCCAACATGGATACCCCAATCTTTGATGGCTTCCATTCCCAATCCTCCACCAATTCATACCCCAACCCATACCAATTACCATTTCTTCTAGCCAACCTCCCAACCAATTCTTCCAACATCCTCCTCATCAATCATCTCCTTCTTTCAATCACCAATCTTCACCCCATGTTCAAACCAATCCATTCCACAAAAATAGGCTAATCACTCCACAACATTTTTCTTCCAATCCATCTCCCAATCATCAGGTAATCCAAGGCTTCCACATTCTTGGGGAAGATCCTAGGATACAGGCCATGCAAAAATAGATTGATCAGTTGATGCAAAACACCCCTGGCATGTCAAGCTAGAAACTGACCTTAATTCAACTGATCCACCAACCAATTCATCCTTCGGTGCCATCACCGCCATATCCAGCAGACTTCACATTACCGAAGTTTGATAAATATAGGGGAACCGAGGACCCTAAGGAGCATGTGAGCTCATTTGTTCATGCATGTTTTCAGATTCAAACCGATGATGCCCTCATGCTCCAAAATTTTCCTCAAACACTAGGAGGAGATGCCATAGAGTGGTTCAATCAGTTGCCAACACACAACATTTACACTTTTACTCAACTGATGGATCTATTCTTGGACCGTTTTGCCCTAAACATTAGAAATAAGGTCTCATTATCAGATATTTATTATTTAAAACAATGGGATGATGAGCCTATTTACGATTTTGGAAACCGTTGGAGGGCAATTATAACCAAATTGCCATTCTCCCTACCAATGGATGAAATTATCAAATTATTCACCAAGAGTTGCTTAAAACCCATCTCTTGGATGCTTCAGCTTAATACTTATCACACATTTGAAGAAGCTTTAGCATAGGCTAGCATCATTGAGGAAATCAAAATCCAAGAGGGCATCATTAAGCCTAAGAAGAAAGAATGGCAAAACAAGGGCCAATATCGAAATAATCAATCTAGCCAAAACAAATCATCACAAGCCTCTATGACTAATACACCCAATCAAGTTAATCAAGTGGTGGTGAGCCAGCCTGTAATGGCTCCACAACCTGTGCAACAACCAATTGCCTATCACGTGGTCCCATCAGTAACACAAGCACCCATGGTGCAAAACATAGTGCCAACTGTGGAACAACCTCCCTACCACCAATACACTCGACCTCAATATCAATACACTCCCTTAGCGGAGTCGTATTCTTCCCTTTTCTGAAGGTTGTACGAAACAAACAAGTTAGCCTTACCTAAAGTCAAGCCCGATGACCCTACCAAACATCCCAAGAATTACAAAGAACACCTATTTTTCCCATATCATAGGCAAAATGGTCATGACATCAACTCCTGCCATGTTTTTAAGAACATCATGCAAGACCTCATAGACTTGGGGGCCATCAATGTGGGTAACCCTTTAGCTCCACAAAACCAAAATTTGGGAATTTTTCAGACACCTCTTCCCAACCATGGAGAGGCCCAAACTAACATAGGAGGTAACAACCATCAAACACCTCCTAACCAAGTCAACCATGTCCAACAATACCAAAATTTTGTAGGAGCGGTTCATGTAGTCACAAGAGGGCAAAGGCAAAATCAACAGAATGCCCAAAAACCTTCAAATCCACCACCCATCCAAACATCTCCAAATCCATCCCCTCCAATCCATCTATCCAATCCACCAAATCAGCCAATCCATCACCCTATAAGGCTAGCGGTAACCTTAAGTAGTCGGTTGACTACTAGCTTGAAAATGGCATCAGCTAAATTATCTATATATGAGCTTATCCAACAATCCCCTAGGCATAGAGAAGCTTTAATGGAGATCCTTAAGTCTATTGAGTTAGAATCCCAAGACTCTAACACCTTCAATAGTTTTGTAGGGAGTGTTAGGACATGCATGGAGCCATCCATCACCTTTTATGACTTTGAAATAAAGTCGATAACCTCAGAATCCATGGATCCTCCATTGCATATCATGGCCTTGATAGATAAGAAGCCATTCAAAAGAGTCCTAATCAACACTGGCTCATCCATTAATATCATCACTACCATTGCCCTTCACCACCTCAAGCTACCACCTTCCCACATTTCCAAGTCATCATTCACCCTCAAAGCATTTAACGATGCTTTGTGTACCACAGTTGGCACTATTGTTTTTCCCATTGAAGTAGGGGCCAGAATGTTGCACACAATGTTTCATATATTGGAAGGAACCATGGCATACAATGTACTCCTTGGTAGACCTTGGATGAGGGAAATGAAATGTGTTCCTTCAATTCTCCATAAATGCTTGAAATACGTTCATGATGGACAAGTCCATTGCATCCCCGCATATGTAGAACCTTTTAAGTATTGCAATTTCATTTCAAATCCTTATGAATCCATGTTTCCTTCCACCCATTTATTTTTATCTCCATCTTCATCTAATCTACATTATTCCTATTCTAATCCATCTTCTTCCAAAGGTCCTATTCTTGAGGAGTTACCCATAACCGAACCCCCTAAATCATCTATTTCTTCTTGTACATGTGGTCAAGGTCAATCCACTTTCACCACATCATCCACATCAACCATTCCTTCTTCTACAACCACTTCTTCTTCATCATTGCCTCATCCACCTTCTTCTAATTCCAAGCCATCACCCAATCCTTCTCCATCAGTCGATGTTTCACAAGTTGAACTTTCATATTGTGAAATATTTAACTCTCCACCAACATCCATAGCCAACTCCAATCCTGAGCCATCCATCCCCACATCATCCACCACCTCATCCCAAGTCGAGGTCCACATCACTAGTCCTAGTATTGGTGAATACGTGGTCCAATATGTTACCATTACCCCTCTAGCCATTCCCACAACCAAGGATTTCGGTCACCCACGTGACCATCCTTTAACCATAGGTGTTGTATACGACATGGGCTCCGCTCCAAATAGTATCAACTTTGTTTATGGAGGGTTGGATTCCTCAATTGGGATAAACCCACCTAAAGAACCTAAAGAACCAAGACATGCCAACATACACAATATGGCAGGATTTCCATCTCGTTACTTTCACATAGTCAATTGGCAAGGTCAAGGTCTAGGTTCCCATGAACAAGGGATACATGACATAATAGATCTCCCATATCAAGGAGCACATGACCATTCAGGCTTAGGGTTTACCCCACTTTCCTCCATCGCTTCTCTTGAGCAAGCCTTCCAAAGACTTAGCATCACTGATGAAGACAATGCCTCTCCTCCATTTGCCTCAACTACTTCTCTTGAACAAGCTCTTCAAGAGCTTAGCTTCAATGAAGAAGAAGATCCCCTATTTTTTTCCTACCCACTCCTAGATTTCGATGATGAAAGTTATGAAGAGTTTGAACTTATGCTTCTGATGATTCTGAAGAGGAGTCTCAACCCGTTATTCCCCTTACCCAATAGGATGAGTTTTACCTCATAATGTTCCCCATCCATAAGCCCATATTTCACTTGCTTCTTCCACAAGAACAAGTTGACCCACCTGGGGAACCACCCCCACCTTAGGCCCATGGAACCATCCATCCAAGCCAAAAGTTGTAACATATGTACATTAAAACAAAAAACAAAAAAAAAATTAAAAACAAAATATTCAAAAAAAATGTTTTTTTATTTCATGTGCATAAAATTTAATTTCATGTTTATTGCTGCTTTCCAGGATTCACAAGACTCTACATTGATGCAACTCCACTCATTCCTCTAAGTAAATATGAATCCTATTGACTTATTCACCCCACTCCGCAATCCATATATATTTTAATTTATTTTTTTGTTGTTTTTTTTTTTTTTTTCCCCTTTTTTTTTTTTTTTTTTTTGGGGGTTTGTGGGGGGGTTGTGTGCTTCTTTCTTCCTCTCCCCTCCTCCCCCCCCTCCTCCCCCCCCTCTTTTTTTTTTTTTTGGGTGTTTTTGTTGGGTGGGGGGGGGGGGGGGGGTGGGTGGTGTTTGTTGTGTTTTTTGTTAGTATTATTCCTCGGTGGGGTGGGGGTGGTTTGTTTTTGTTTAGTTTGAATGAATGGTTGTTGTGTTGTGTGTTAATTTTTTTTTTTTTTATTTTTTTTTTTTTTTAATGAATATAATTTTTTCCTAAAAAGTTGTGTTTTTTTTTTTTTTGTTTTTGGGTTGTGTTTGTTTTTTTTGTTGTCCCCCCCTTTTTTTTTAAAAAAAAAATGTGGGGGATTTTTTTTTTTTTTTTTTTTGGTAAAAAAGAAGCTATAAAGAGCCTGACTTATTTTTGATTATCATAAGATTATCGAAGACTATGTGGATGATCTTTTGGCCAAATTTAAAACTCGACAAGAGCACATTGGTGCATTGGAACATATTTTGACCGACTTCTAGAGCATAAGGTGAGGTTAAATCCCAAAAAGTGTGTCTTTGGTGTTACCTCAGGTAAACTTTTAGGATTCATTATCTCCAAACGAGTCATTGAAGTGGACCCCAAAAAAGTCAATGCCATAATGGAATTGCCTCCCCCAAAGAAAATTAAGGAATTGCATAGTTTACAAGGAAATATAACATTTTATTGCGCAACTTTTTGATAAATGCAGGCCATTCAATCACCTACTACAAAAGGGGTGTCATTTGTGTGGATAGATGAATGTCAACAAGCCTTTGATGACATCAAGTGATACCTAACTTCTCTGCCAGTATTAACTCCTCCTCGTTCGGGGATCCCTTTCTATATTTATATCTCCGCAACAGACTCTACTTTAGGGATAATTCTTGCATAGAAAAATGAACAAAATTGAGAGCAAGTTGTTTATTACATTATTCAAACATTGGTGAGTTATGAAACCCGATATGCTTATGTAGAAAAATTGTGCTTAGTAGTGGTTTTTACCACTAAGAAACTTTGATATTATATGCTTAGCCATACAACTTATGTCATAGCTAGATAAAATCCTATGCATTATATGATGTCTCGCACTTACAATAACACTTGTACCGCTAAATGGATAATGCTCCTTATAGAATTTGATCTCGAATTTATCAGCCAAAAATCCATTAAAGGTTAGGTTATAGTCGATCAACTTGTGGAAGCTCCACTACATAGTGATCATCCTTTGATTATAGATCTCCCAAATGATTCGGTATTTTTTGTTACTAAATTAGAAGAAGATGTCATTCCCAAGGAAGACGTTGATATCACCTTATTCTTTGATGGATCTAAGTGTGAGAAAGGTCAAGGTGTTGGAGTTGTATTTCATACACCTCAAGGGATTCCCATCCCTTTATCATTCAAGCTAGACTTTTCATGCACAAACAACACCACAGAGTACGAAGCCCTAATATTAGGTCTTCAATCAGCTATAGCTATGGGAATTAAGCGTATTAGGATATTTGGGGATTCTCAACTTGTTGTCAAACAAGTAACCAAAGAATACCAATGCAAAGAACCTACCATTAAGATTTATCATGAAGTAGCAATGAATTTTCTCTCAACATTTGAATGGTATGAAATTGATAACTTGCCTTGTTCAACTAATAGATTTACAGATGCAATGGCCTCCCTTGGATCATTGATTCCAAAATACAACTTAGGAGAGGTACAACCCCTAATAATCTCAACAATCTCTAAAGCAACCATTATCCATATTGATCCTAAGGATGAAAAAGACATTTGCTTTATCCATTCGAAGTCATGTGAGTCTTGGTCAAGCCAAATAGTAGCCTTTCTAAAATTTGGAACACTCCCATCTGATATTTCTTGATCTGCAAAACACTCTTTCAAGAAAAAAGTAGCCTATTTTGTTCTCTTAGGGGATGTGTTGTATAAATATGGTTATGATGGAATCCTCATTCATTATCTCGAACAAAGTGAGGCTCAAAGATCCATAGCTGAAGCCCATGATGGTACTTATGGTGGTAATTTTAGTGGGATGGCCATTGCAAAGCATCTTTTATGCATGGGTTACTATTGGCCCACAATGGAACACGACTATTGAAACTATGTCAAAAATTGTAAGCAATGTCAAGCACAAGCTAATTTAACTCATGTACCATCACAAGATTTACAACCTATTCAAAGCCTTTGGCCATTTTCACAATGGGGCCTAGACCTAATTGGCAAAATCTTACCTCCTTCCTTGGGACAACATACATTTATCATCACAACCACTAAATACTTCACAAAGTGGGTTGAGGCCATTCCTCTAACCAATATGATAGGGACTCGAATTGTGGACTTCATACTCCACCATATCATCTATTGTTTTGGTATACCCTCTAAAATTATTTTTGATAATGGCAAGTCTTTAAATAATAAGGATGTTCAAGAAATTTGTGAGAAATATAATATCCAACATAGTTTCTTGACTCCTTATTACCCACAAGCAAATGAACAATCCAAAGCTACCAATAAGACCTTGATTTCTATTCTCAAGAAGCTTGTTAACAAAAATCATAGAGACTGGCATACACAAATCCCTTTGGCACTATGGGCTTATCGAACAAGCATCTTAATATCAATAGGAGCAACACCATTTTCCCTGGTCTATGGAGCTAAATCCATCATGCCTCTTGAGCTTGAGATCCCCTCCTTGCAAATTTCTTTGCAAGAATTCATAGATGATGACATCGCTAGACAAGCACATCTTGACCAACTCACTCTTCTTGATGAGAGGTGAGTCAATGCACTAGAACACTTACGAGTTTATCAAGACCACCTAAAGCGTGCTTACAATACCAAAGTCCATCTTCATGAATTTCAAGTAGGATATCTTGTACTTAAAGAGAACCAACAAAACACCAATGCTTTACCACACCTTCATGAAAAATTCATAGGTAATTGGTTAGGTCCTTACATAATTTCCAAAAAAGTGGGTAATGGTACATATAGACTTTTTTATTTAGAGGGTGTAGAGAAAACCAAACCACTTAATTTTATCCATATAAAGGCATTTTATTGTTAGTATGATGTTTATATGTATATATACATGGCTAAAAAAACAAATCATTCACATAGGCAATGCATACATATTGCATTTACATATAGGTATTTTTACATGTATCTTTCAAATTGCATTCATACATACTGCATTTGCATTCATTCCACATGCATTCCATAGCATTTTACATCCAACATGCATCCCTTCATTCTCCAAATTGCATTCATCCCATCCCATGTTCAATGATCTTTTATAGTAGTGATGATATGGCCAAAATCAAAAAGTCAAGTTTCCACAATTGGGGGTACCTATTTGGGGCATTTATGAAATCTCCTCCAATATAATAAACCAACAATCCCATTTGTCACAAATCATAAACCCAAAATTTTCAGTCACTCAACCACTACTAGTGTGTCTAGCAACCTCCAAAAATATGTCTAATTTTCTTTAGGACCAAAAACACTTTTTCATATTAAGAAAGTCTTGAGTATGGTCAACCAATTCCAAAAACAATCTTGCACCAATCACACTCCTTCACATTTTAATTTTTTTTTGAGTCAAATAGGGATAACACCATACTTGGGTAGCACCTTGAAGTGAAAAGGGTATTCCTCGCTTGTCCTATAATGCAACATAGTCCAAAATAAAAAATATTGGTTTTTACCACTATCACAGTTGCTCTCCAAATATAAACACAAAAAAATAGATTAGTAAGGATAGGGTCACATTCTCATCACACTTCGGTTGAGAATTTGATTCCCCAAAGCTCTATCCAAAGTTAATAGTTTCCATGCACAAACCATAGATCCCTAAAACTACAAGGATCGTACTACATTTCCCTCAGAAAGTTATGTGGTCATCCCCAAGGTCTAAATATTATATCACTGGACTATGGAGTGAGTCTCCACTGGGGCTATAGATGCTTTGACTAGAGTAAGCTCATGTGGGGCGACATGTCTCTCTTCCAAAAAGTAAGACCTCTGACCGCACATATATGCAAGCTAGCTCCTTGGTCCATTCTATAACAAGTCATACCCAATTTACACATAATAGGTTAATGAAATTCACATGCACACACATTGGTTCTTGATTTCCTAGGGTCATTGTCATGCTCAATATTTGGTACATGAACTTCACTTGCACACACCTTGGTCCTAAAGAAATTTAGACAACCTTTAGTGAGTTTGGTTGATAGCACTAGTATTTTTGAGTCTTTGAAAATCTTTCAGTATTCCATATCAACATCCATAGCTTCTTTCATATCAACATCCGTATCTTCTTCCATATCAACATCCACATCTTCTTCCATGACAACATCCATGTCTTCATCATGGATCAACCCACATAATGCCACCAAGTTGGGTACCCCCGATTGCAAAACAATGAATAAAAATGGCCAACAAAATTCTGAACTAAAAATGATCATTCGAACATCATGCATTCCTCTCATATAGTTAGCATTCATATACATGCCATTTTTCTTGCATTAATCATCCATATAAGCACTATGCATACACATCATGGTTAGCTTACATTAATCATCTATAAAACACCCATAAGACATGCATAAAACCATTTTTATAAAACATGTATTGCATACACATAAAAGCATTAACACAAGAGATACCACAAATATAAAATCCATGTATATATATGTATATCAAAGATATCATATGTACAATGAATGCCATAAAGGCTACAATGGAGCACCAAGGCTCATATACAAAAGTGCATCTAAGCACTAAGCTAATGCCTATGAGTGGACCC
Source organism: Wollemia nobilis (assembly GCA_028583015.1). Lineage (NCBI taxonomy): Eukaryota > Viridiplantae > Streptophyta > Pinopsida > Araucariales > Araucariaceae > Wollemia > Wollemia nobilis. The sequence goes on along the minus strand of JAQPPZ010013020.1, from coordinate 59,218 downwards.
CTAAGACCTAGCAGGAGCCCTAGATCTAGAACTAGATGTTGTATGCCTCGATGCCTCAGTCCTAGAGGACGAAGGAGGATCAGGCAAAGGGATGTGATTAGCCATGCACAAATCCTCCAATGAGTGTGCATAAGCCTTGCTAACATGTAGTCATCATAAGTCGATCTGATGACACCGCTCTCTCACAAAAATCTCTACCCAAAGCCTCATGACTATATCTTGATCACTAGCCACATCTATCACCCACTCTACCTCCACTTGAGCTATAGTATCTAGGGCCTACCTATGTGACTCAATTGTAGTCTATCACTCCTCATGAAGCTGCTCTACCTCAGCCTGCATCCTATCCATATCGGAGATCTCCCCCATATCCTCATCATCCTCCCCCTCATCCTCAACCACCTCCACCTTAGGAGTCTTCTAAGATGCTCCCCTTGATTGCCTCTGACTCACTGATCACTAAGGCCTCACCCTCTTTGGAGTCACCCTCGATACCATAGTTTCTACCTTACCACTCACCACATTTGGTACCCATGCTGGTTGGGTACCAAACCAAGCTAAATACTTTGGTATCACATCGACATCATCTACGTTGAAGACCTCCAGCCACTCATAATATCCTATCTAAACCCACCATAGCTTCAAAAATGGAAGCCCCACCTCATCCCATTGATGTCGGTATAACATCGACTCATTTGAAACATCCTAAGGTAAGTTGAACTGCCTCAACTCCCATGAGTACTAGAAGTCCTCCACCTCTTCATCCCTCCTTCCAACCAACCACTGAGCCTACCTTACCCGATGCAACTACTCCTCATCACCATCCCACCAGACTCCTCACCATGGCCTCCATATCATGTCATCCCGAGTCAACCCTGACCACATATCCCAATACCACTGGTCGGTATACACCTCGGTTGCACCTCCTCTACCACTACCCATATTTTAGCATAGGGTTCCTCCATCTGTCATGCCTAGCATGGCAACCCCTCTAGCCAAGCCACACTAAAGCACTCCCAATACCAACACTGCAAGAGGAAGCTACACCCAATCCCATTCCTCCCTCTCCATGTCAACTCATAAAGCTTCTGATATAGATGCATCAATAATGTAGGAGCCCATGCATATCCCATGGGTTGGTTAGTAGGTCACTCACAAATCCCAATAGGTTCCAAGGGAACCTACAACTAGTGCTATTAGGTAGCACTATGTTCGCTAGTATGAACATGATCAAGGCTAGGAGCGCATCCAAGTCCTTTGCCTTGTACATGCTTAGGTAGCATATACCTCCATCCCCCATCCGTGCCTCCTACCACCACTCCCCAAACATCTTCTCCATATCCACCTTCTTGTCATGTCCAACCATCACCTTCTCCCCTTCTATTGGCACCTTGAGGATGTGGTATACATCCTCAAGGGTGACAGTAGCCTCCCCAATTGGTAGCTAGAACATTCCCCTATCAAAATTCCATCTCTCTTTCAATGATGAGAGATACCCCTCATCCGCCCTCACAACATCCAACTTAGCCACCCCCTCCAAACCCACCTTCCCCAAAAGCTCCCAATACCCATCCATGAGCTTCTTCCTCATCCCGAGAACAAGAGGATGGAAGCAATGTCGAGGCTCTATCTCCCTCAATTGCAACAATAAACATTTTTTTATTAATATATATTATTTCAAAAAAAAAGTTCTACATAAAATACAAAGTGTTTTTAAACATTATCAGGGTAAATTATGCCTCAGCTCCACCAACAACATTCGATCCCTTCATTGCTATAGCTTCTGCACATATTTCCACTAGCCTCACTTAGCTCACCAATCCACTCCACTCCTCAGGCATAGCTTCACAAACTCTCAAATGCATAAATGAGCCTTAAAATCTAGTTTGAAGACTATTTATAGCCTAACCTAGTGCATTTAGGTGTAGGCCTATGCCTGCAGTACACAGGACATGCTTAGGTGCATCGAGGCACTTGCAGAATGCACCAAGCGCATATGGGTGTCTGATGCAAAAAGGGCATGAAGACAAAATCAACAAAAATAGTAGCTTACCTCATCCAAATTTCACCAAATTTCATCCACACATCGTTCATCTTATAAAATCAGGTTTTATGAAAACATAAATCGTTTTACATGCATATAATTCAATTATGAACCAAATATTTAAAATGAAAAAAATAAGTTACAAAAGGCATCAACAAATCCAAATTTTCACAAAACTAACACTCAAATTTTCTACATCATATTCTGCATCATTCCACAAAATTTCACAAAATTTGGAGTTGATTTGACCATTGAATCACTTGTTACCACCTATAAAAAGGTAAAATGAATCACTAAACAGGTACAAAAATTCCATATCAACATCCATATCTTCTTCCATATCAAAATCCATATCTTCTTCCATATAAACATCCATGTCTTCATTTCATGAAATCACCATAGTTCTTCATTTGACATTCTTCCATCAATATTATTCCACTATCATAATTTACCTTCATTTATTCTAACACGTGTCAAAATTACAAGTGAATATCGTATATAGTGGTTTATTCTATATGCTTGGCGATTACAGTGATTGGCATCCATGCTATTTGGTAAGATGAATGAATTACCATAGGAACGCTTGGTCATCATCATCATCACTTATCTCCTTGTCCAAGAACACAATCACATTTGGTACTTCACATTTTGAGTGAAACCTTGCCAAGAACAATTTGCACAAAATCAGTCATTGATGGCCTAGTTCATGAGGCTTAAAACATGAACACAAATCAAATTTCATCATTCACAATCTCCTTAACACCTTTGATATATACACTAGCTAGGTTGATAGATCATTAGCAGTATGCCCAAGTTTCATTACTTTTTCTTCCTTTTTGCATTATCATTTTGCATATCAATGACGCCGATAAGGAAAAATGCTTCAAAAACATCGAATCACCCCAAATTTGGGGCAACCACATTTGATTATGATTTTCCCACGACGGGATACACCTTACATGATCATGACATCTATATTTAACATAATTCCCTTCCCACCGTTGGGGCAAAAATGGTATCACATTTTACATCATTCATATCGTCCGCATCTTACATCATTCATATCATCTTCATCATTCATCATTTGCACAAAACCCTTCATCCGTAAGGGCAAACACAAACACATCACACCACATTTCTCACCAACCCCCTTCCCATCATTGGGGCAAAAACGATATACATCATTCATCATTTACACAAATTTTTCAATTGGCTCATGAGATTCATTCGCAACTCATTTTCCAATTGAGGGGGTAAGCTATGCAAATTAAAAAATTCTTTATTCTTTTGTCTTACATCATCATTGCTCAAAAAAATCCAACAAGATAGAGAAGTTGCTTCTGCGTCCAAAGCCCAACTAGGTGTCTTGTATTTTTGTACCATATTGTGTTTCTCGCAACATGGTACAAAAAGGGGCATATGTAGACACCAAATCCTAGCCACTTATCCTTCATCCTAGTTAGTCTACCACCCACTTGTCCACCATCCACATTTCCCGCCATTCAATTGGCCACTCCATGCCTTTCCTGCCATCCAATGGCCCACTTTAGCCCTTTCCTACCATTTTTCGACCCCATTAGACATATTTTATATTTATTTTATATTATTTATGTTTAAATATAATATTCTATATTATATTTTAATATATTTATATAAGCCCAATTAACCTCAACCATTAGATCTAATCTAATCTCAGCCATCCATCTTCATTAATCCGTGTCACACTTAAAGTATAATCTCAACCTTTGGATTTGATTTAATATTAGCCACACGATCAAAAGTGTTAAGCTAAAACCCTAAGAAAACCCTAGGCTTGATTATAAATAGGAGCATTCTCAATGCTCAACCCCTGGAAAAAATACTAGAAAATCTACTTGACGAATTACTAAAGGAATCCTAAAGAATTCTGAGGCCATTGCATCCTGAAGAGCCATCAACCATCAAAGCCCTAGATTTCCTTAGGATTTCCCCATTCTAGCAACTCCCCTAGCCATTTTCTATCATCGCCATAACATCCCATCCACCACATTCTTTGCATTCTCATGATGTGCTGCTACAGATCAAACCCTAACCCACAGGCTCACTGCAAAGCCTGCTAAGCTCACTATAAAGCTTGCCAAGAACCCACCAGAGCTTGCCAGGTGCCCATCAGGGCCTACTGTATCTCGCAGACTCACTCCAAAGCCTACCAAGCATCTGCTAGAACCTGTTACCATCATCAATGCAAACCAGAGCTTATCGCATCAAATCAGCAAGTGTCATTAGGACATCCTGCCACCAAATATGCAACGAAGCAACGAATCATCAACAAAAACAATGTAAATAATTGTGTGTTATTATTTCATTTCATTATCTGTAGATTATGCATGTTGTTTCATTTGTTAATAGCTAGGGTTTATTGATAACTGAGGGTCTCACGTTGTGGAGCCCTCACAAGTATTACTAATCCCTTTTTTATTTGTATGTGTGTAGATCTGTAAATTTATTCATCATTATACAACTGTTGAAGCTAGAGTGACCCAAAATCAAATATCACAAAGCCCACTCATTATGTTGGGAGCAAAGCACATTGAAGACACTCATTTTTGGTAGCTAGGGTTTAAAATAACCCTAGCAATTGTAATTACTGTATCAAAATAATTCTATTAGAAAGAATAATTGTAACAAGAATTTTCTCAGCTCCCCCCATTATTGAATAAAATATCATTTTGTGCAATTACTATCTTTTTGGAATCATTTACTTTATATTTTCTTTAGTGTCATATTTTTGTCTTCAAAACTAGATAAAAGATAAAAGCTTGGATCAATCACTGGATAAGATAAGTGCCCTAGTTAATATTTAGGTTGTTTGTTGAGTGTTTGTTATTTTTGTTAAAACCCTAGATCTGATATAAAAGAAAGATATTTAATTGATTTCTAGGCATTTGAAAATAAACAACATATAGTGTGCACTTAGGGTTTTAAAATTATTTGTGCATCTTCTCTTGAACCCTTGATCAAAATGATTTCATTTTGCAATCCTAGGTTAGAAATCATTCAAACAAAGAATTGTTCTAGAGTTAGCTCTTATTTTCTTACATTTTGTATTTTTGCATTGTCCTTTATATTTCATAGATTAGATCTAGAAAGGTAAAATATAGGTTATTATATCAAACTGAATACATCAATATATTCCACCTCAGACTTGGAGTGAGTCCTTAAACCATTCTTGGTGAACACTTACCCCCTTTTTTTACACCGATATGTAGAGAACAACATACCCCCATGGTCATCTCGGCTTCCTTATGGATCCAACCAAGAATCGTACGCGATAGGGAAGTTTCCTACTATATTGAAAGACTGTTTATTATATAATGTTTATTCTGATAACTATCTTATAACAACCTACCAAGTCGACCCAAGGAAGAGGGATTTTGTTTTTTGACATAGATGACCAATGTTTTAATCAGTATAAGGTATGACCACTTTTGTGTTCCTAAGCATTGTAGATGATCCTCAAATGGACATGAGTGACTAGCTTTCCGTAAAAATCTTATGGGGTTCACTTTTCTAACCTCACTCATTAGAAAAGATGTTATTAGTGGTCCTCCACCTTTCCCGTAAATTTACCTTGCATGAGACAATTCAACCACGACATAGGGGTTATCATTTAAGGCCCATAACACTTAAAGTGGGGTGCCTATTCCCCAACTTAAACATGTTATCATTATGTAAACTATTTATGAGGTAAAGCCTTGGTTATTAGTTATTTTCCATATCCCATGGAACCAAACAATATCATTACCATTCCTTGATAATGATTATGATTACTCTTGCCAATATGTCGTGGATGATGTAGTGGGTCGCCTTATATTAATCCATTGTTGAGATACCATGTAGGATTTTTATGGCGTAATACCTTAGTGATTAGTTAATTTCCATCTCCCATTACCACTTTTTGATAATGATCATGGTCTCACATTTCAAAATTGTGAATAATATGGTGGATTATCCCATACCAACCCACCGTGGATTTTTCTATGCCTCCTGCTAGGATTCTCTATTCATAGCTATGTGCAAGGAGCCACCACTATACTGCTCTATGAATGATCTAGTGAAATATCCCATACCATCTCACCTCACCTCCCTTCTTAGCCTCACCCTCTAAGATTTGCTATTCACAGTTAACCAGTAATTATCTCTCGTTAAACAACTAGGATTGGGTACATTTGAACCTTTAGTTGATTGCCTCCCACAATTTAACTATGATTGGATAAACTTGATTATAAGGTTTTCTAATATAGTGCTATATTCGTGACCTTCCCTCTATCCCAAGAGTTTCAAAAAGCATTTATAGTTGTTTCTTCAAAAATAAAATGTATATTAAAAACTTAATTTCAAGTAATGTTTTACTTCAATCCTAGCTCTAAGATTTGGCATTTGCCAAATTTATAAGAAAGAACGAGATAACATAATTTTATTTCTTTAAAACACATCCCTTTTGTTTTACATTTTTATCTAATTCCTTAACATGGTTCTTATATGCCATATAAAGTATTCCTATACCTATGGAATAAATGACGTTATTATATATTTTTATCTTATTTGGAGAGTTACATTGAGACTATGTAAAATCTTACTGAACATTACATTCGCATATGAAACAAACAACATTAAAGATCAAATCAAGTTCCAATAATTATATATTCTAACAAACTCTTAAGGAGGTTCTTTCTTCCTGTTTTATAATGATTCATTCTAAAAAAGAAGATATTTGAATAATATTCTTCTCTAGCCTTCTAAAAGTGAAGTGAATAAATTTACTAATGTCTATATTTGTCCATTAATGATTAAATAGTATTAAGACATTTAATTCTATCTCGCAAAATTAAAATTTAGAGAATTTAGACATCTTCATTAAAGACGTTCCCAGAGTAAATACAATCACATTCTTTCCTCGAAATCTTAGTTCGTAAAATAAATAAATGCAATCTTTTGTAATTAAGAGATCATTTAACTACCTATATCTTGTAATAAAAAGGAAATACAATGTTGAATTTATCTAAAACAATACTGGCATAATGAATCAAATTTCCATCCTTTTGAAGTCATTAAAAAAAATAATAGATTCTCATTATATAACTCTTTTAAAATTTAGATATATATGCATAAGCTTAAATTTAAATTGTCCTTCGTTCTCTTGAATATCTACCAACAAGAAAAATATGGTAAATTTTTTTATCTGATTTAATCTAGAGGATTCTTTTCCATGAATACCTCCTAAGTGTCTTCTCATAATAATTAGAGAATGAACATGCACAAAAATACATTTGACTTGGTACAAAAATATTGGGTGAAAGAAAACTTTATTAATATTTAATTCATACCTGTTCACTATAATGCATAGTTCTTACAAGGATATTCAAAATACACTACACGTTTTAGTCTTTCATCCTCTCATGGTCCTTCAGTCTAAAATCTTCTCTGACAAAATGAATGTAAACTTAGGGATCAGGATGACTTATTAATAAGAATGCAGCCTATTAAATACATATGCATCACAAGTACATGTTTATAAATTAATATACTATTCTAGTTTTTCATTCAACTCATGAAGAATGATTATTATTTTTATATTGACGTTTTTTCTCAAAACTATTTATTAAGACCTGATTTCGTGAAGGATTATCAACACAATAGTAATCTATTCCAAAAATATTTAACTCTACAATATAATTAAATATTCAAGAAATTCTGTAAGTTATTTTCCTCAACAACACAACAAAGGCAACTAACAATGTATAAAAATTCGGAAGTAATATAAGAGGTTAAAAACACCATGGGAGATACATTTTATTAAAGTTTATTTTTATATTTTCTTGAAACTAGCATTGCGCAACTTACGTAATTAAGAATACACATAGGATTTAAGTTAATTATTTTTAAAGAAGGTAAGTATTATTGAAGATATCACATTATTTGGTTTTTGTAATATTAGTTTGATAGATGATTTATATTTTATAATAAATAAGTTAATATGAGACCAACACTAACGATGTTGATTGATGAACATCAGACCTAGATTGGATTGAGGTAAGTCAAGAGAAAAACCTTACAGTGCAGGCAACCATTTTTGTGAGTATAGTTATTTAAGGAGGTGGACGTCCTCATAATTTTATAGAAGTTCTAATCATTTCAACAAAATTTCGATAGAGCTAAAGTGATGAGGCGTTACTAGATGTTGGCAGGAAAAGACATTGATGCAAACGGGTCGGTTTCCACGTGGCAGGTCCATAGACATTGGTTCAAGGGGGTCGGTTTCTACGTCGCAGGCCTATAGTCGTATAACTGGTAGGTATCAGGAGGGGCTTCACTTGGGACTATTTTTAGAAGAACTGGTTGTTGGTCCAGGTTTACCAACACATGGAAGTTGCATGTTCAAAAGTTAGTTTTTGCAGATTCATGGGTAGGTAAGAAATTTTTTAGGGTTTTGATTAATTTCTTCAAATTTAAACTAAGGCTTAAAGGAGTGATAAGTTGGTTATTATAGTTTATTTACAAATTATCATAATGGAGTGATAAGGGAGTTACTTAAAAGTTTTATTTTTAAAGTTTGGAAAAGTTATTTAAAGTTCTTTTGGAAAATTTGAAGTTTATTTTTTTAGCGTTGCAAACTTTTGAAGAGTATTTTATTTTATTTTTTTAATAAAAATAAAATTTGAATTTTTTCAAATTAATTATTTGGAAATCACATGTTTACAACATTAAGCTTAGGAAGTCAAAACCTAGTTTCTAATAATTTAAGGAATAAGAAATTCAAATTTATAGATTTGTGAAAACTTAGAAACTTAAAATTATTATTCAAAACTTAGGGAGTTATAAAGTTGTCAACTTCAAAGGAAAATGACAAATACAAGAATTTTATTTTCTAAATCAACTTTGGGATGTGGTGAATGGACAAAGAAATGTCCTAATAGGCAAAACAAGAATTCAAAAATTCAAATATGATGATGCTCAAGCTCTTATGTTAATTCTAATTGGTATATCAAATGAAATTCAATCACACATTAGTGAAACGAAAACTTCAAAAATAACATGGGATAAATTGTGTACGATATTTGAAGAAAAGAATAAGGTAATAATTTTACATCTACAATCACACTTGTATACAATAAAAGTTCATGATGGAGAAAAAATAGAACAATTTCTTCGAAGGATATCAAAATTAAAATCAAAATTACACACCTTATAAGATTATGTTGAAGATCAATTTCTAGTCTTAGTTGTACTTAGAGCACTTCCCGAATCTTTCAAAATGTTGATCACATGTCTTTCAATATCAAACCAAAAGGTATCATTTGAGGAATTAATAAATATTCTTCAGCAATATGAACTTGAAAATTAGTTGAGAAGTGAGTTATCCAATAAGGCTCTTGAATTAGAATAGAATTTTGCACTTGATCACAAAAACAAAAGAAGTATTATCATATTTTTGAGAAAGAACATAATATAAAATCTAGTAAATATAATGCATTGACAAGGAATATTCAAGACAAAGAATATCCTAAAGGGAGCCAAAGAGATCAGAGTAATCAACTAGAGTATGTTGCTCAATTAATACCTGTAGAAAGAGATCTTTTTACAAATCACATATGTTTGTTATCAAGTATTGAGAAATCCAATAAATACTTAGAACCTATGATAGTAAATGCTTGTTGTGACACTAAAGACAAAGATATAGATTGTAGCTTAGATGATTTGAGTATAGTTCATGATTGGTCAAAAAATCTTATGCTATCAAAATTGATGATGATAGAGATTCAAATGATGATAGAGATAATGATGCTCAAAGTTGTGTTGATATTGATAGAAATCAGTCTAATGATATTTTTGGTTATTTTGAAAATAATACTAAAGGATTTGGTTCAAAGTTGTTAAAAAAATGGGATATAAATATATAGGTTTAGGTAAACATGAACAGGGAATGAAAGAACCAATTGTATTGGAAATAAGACCAAAATATGAAGGTCTTGGATATACAGGTTAGACTAGTAGTAATGAGCAAGGAACTAAATTTATGATAGAAAATAGCAACATCAAATCTATCATAGGGATTGATAGATTCGGTTGCAATAAAGGACAAAATAATAAAAGAAATTTTGTAACAGAAAAAAAATGTAGCCATTGTGGTAAATATGGACATAAGATAGAGATATGTTGGAATCTCCATTGTTGTGAAACTTGTGGAGGATAAAATCATTATCAAAAATATTGTTTATATAAAGAGAAGGAAAGTCAAAAATTAAAAATAGATTGTGGATGGATAAGTATGAATGAATGAAATAAGATGAAAGGAATGTTGTATGGTTTCTACAAACGAAAACCAAGTGTAATAAAAAATCAAAGTTTATTGAATGAAAATAATGATATTTGATCTTATCATGAAGAAATATGAAATAAACGATTATAATCCAATCATATCTTGGAAGGTAACCTACAGTGAAAGTAGTAAAAGAAGTGGAAGCATTTGTAGTTATGATCTTATAGATACAATAGCCTTATGAATATTATTTTTGATTGGTGGAAGGAGTTTTTAAAGGGTCCTTGAACCTTTTACAAAGCGAGAAAAAAACAAATGACAGTGCTCAACTATATATGGAGATAAATACCAAACTAAATAAGAGACACCAACCAAGAAGATCAAGAGACAGACAGGGTATGCAGACCCAAATCCAGAAATATTACAGACTCTAAAAGGAAATGGTACGCAAACCAAAAACTGGAAAACAACAAGAAACAAACACAAAAAGCATCAAGAAATGATTTCTCTAAACAACATAATAAAGGAACAAGAAACTTGCTTTATGACTTTTTACCTCATCTTAAATTTTTCTTCATCGAAGTAAGGAGTTCACAATCTAGGGAGGGTTCATCATCAAATTTTTTAGAACACCCACTCACCATCGTTGCCTCCACCTGATGAGTTGATACCTTGCAATTTGGGCATTTGCATCCTGGCTCCAGCCATATTTCAAACAAGGTCTACCACTCAGATCCTTTAGAACTTAGACCCTTTTTGGGTAAGCATCCTTTCTTCTTAACACTGCCAACATCAGTCGAGTATTTCTTCTGAAGTGGCTCAGACTCCAGAGTCTCAAACAGCAAGGGAACAACATCCAGAGTCTCGAACAACAAGGGAACAATGGGGGACAAATCATCAAGAGGAAGAGACTCCTCATTCACAAGATAAGATATTTGATTAGGATCAGTGGAAGCTTTTGGACTATTCAAAATATGTCTAAGGCCATGGGAGGGTCAGTCTTACTTTTCATTGCTACTCACATTAATATTAAATTTCTCTTGAATCCCAGTGTTGGACTAGGGACATGAGGGACCATATCTAATGGGGGATGGAGGGCCATCACAAATTTTGTTTGAGTCTTTAGTAGGGATACTATAGGGCTTAGGGGCTTCAAAAAAACTTGTAACTATGGTTTTGATGACTTAGTCACTTAGAGGTAAGAAATTATTAGGACTAAAAATTAAGGGGTATACCTGATTGGAAATGTCCTCAGTATGTGAAGGTGCTCGAGGCTAAGTGGTTGCTTGCTTGCCCTTATCAATCTAGTTCTTTCTCTAGAAATGTTGCATAGCCTAACCACTTTTTAGGTCTTTCCTATCACAAAGTTTATCCTCTTTTATTTTTTTCTAAGATATGGGCAGTGAGTTCTGAGGTACCCCTGCATTTGGTATTCAATGTAAAATAATGGTTTATTCTCATACTCCACTGCTTATCATATGCGATAAGATCCTGAAGTGAGATCAACGTAGGTGGGGAGCTCTGAGTTTAGATTTGTAGTGACACAAATGCAAGTATTAATTAGTTAGGTTATTGCTTTAGTAATTGAATCTATGGCAACCAGTTCTCCAATGGTTTGAGATATACCTTCAAGAATCCCAATGTGCCAAAACTGAGTGGGTAGACCAGGAAGTCTAATCCAAATTGGTGTCATATTTATGCTCTGAGTCTTAGGATCAAAATCCTCTCCCCACCAATATTTATGCCATATTGGTACTTTATGAATATTATAGTGGATGATCTAGAGATAATAATTATCTAGAGGTGACCTAGATACAATGATCCCGAGGTAGTGATCCAGTGGAAGTGACCTAGAGGTAGAGACCTAAAGGCAATGACCTAGAGGTAAAACTAGTGGCAGTGACCCAGAGGCAGTTACCTAGAGATAGAAACCCAAAGGAAACTCAGATACATTGATGCAGAGGTAGACACATATTCAATCATAATAGAGTTAAAGCTGAAGATTAAAGAGAAATAATAATTAGATATTGAAGGTAAAAACCTTCCTACAAAATATTGTAATACGGAGAGGTGTTGGAGATATTACATTATTTGGTTTTCCTTGCAATATTAGTTTGGTAGATGATTTATCATTTATAATGTATGTGGTAATATGAGAAAGAGTGCAAAGTGTCAAGAGAGTGTGAAGAGTCATATGATATAGGGTAAAATGAAAGTTATCTTTATGAGTAGTATGAAAGGTTGTAATTTTCTGATGGAAGAAGAGCAATAGTCGGAATACTGAAATGTCATGAAAAAGGATATATTGGAGGTAAATTTCCTCCCATTGTAACCATGTTGTATCATTAATGAAATTTTGGTATATTTTGTTCATTTGTGTTATATTTCATGAAATATTACTTGTGAGATTTTGTTGTTGTTAAGCTTCATTGCTAATAACATTAATTTAATTTTTTTTTAGATCTTGGTTGAAGCTTTTTGTGAGTTAACCTATTCAAAAATCTAACAATTTCAATGACTTATTTTTATACACACCATATTTTAAGTAACTATATCAACATTTGTATAATTTGACAAAAAAACCTCACTTAATCCCTCGATATTACCCCGAAAAATATCTTGTAGAGCTTTTTTGGAAAAAATATGTTCTTCGGCTATCAATTATTGGACACTAATTACAGAGTGACGAAATTAAAGGGAATTATATTAAATGGCACCTTATTATATCTAAAATATTTAAAGGCTCTCTTTTATATCTCCTAAGGTTTTTATGTAGGTTAAAAACTAAATGTAAATATTCAAATATTTTATTTATTTTTTAAGTTCAAACAAAATTTGACGATGATATTTACAATAATAAAAACTTAAAGGAAAGTGAAATAGGCTAAGCAAAGTATAAATTTAAATTTTAAAGATTCCTTAGTCAGTAGAATAAGATTCAAGTCTTTAGATAATATAAACTTGTATATTTTAAGTTATTGAGTTATCTCGATAATATATTCATAGTTTTCCTAAAAATAAGGTTCTATTTATCAAGAAAAATTCAATACTTAATAAAATTTAAATCTTATAAACACTACAAAAATTTTAGATAAATTGAATCTTAAAAACACTACAAAAATTCTAGACTGAAACTAGAGCAAAGAGCAGGTACAGATGATATAAGAGGAGTCCAACCTAAATATTCTATAGAAGTAAACCTTCGTACTCACATATGTTCCTTCCAGTATTTTTTTCTTCCTTCTTGCTTTCGAGAATTTTCCTCCCCCGATTTGGCATCCCCAAAATAAGTATTGGTCCCTATTTTTCACTCATCCATCTGTCATATTGCTATCCCATTGTAACACTTAGATATTCAAGACTACACTCTACGTTCACTTATGAAGCCCACAATATCCAATGTTAGCAAAGGATTTTGAAGCTCCAAAGATAAAGAAGAATAAAAATAGCAAGACACCACACTCCAACAAATCAAAGAAAATAAATTTCAACAGGTATGAAATTCTTAATTCTCTCTTGGATATGGAGGAGACGACCATAATAGTTGAACCTTAGAAGGATAACCTTCCCCTTGTAAGGCTTAAGGAAACTACCCATCATGTTTCTTTGAATTAATATTTTGGGGCTAATCACTTAGCACTGATAAATCTAGGGAACCAACCCCTTGCAATAATTATGGTGGATAATGATGTTTCAATGAAAGATAGAGAAAAGGATAGAGGGAAACCTGATCTTGGGATCCCACAAGCGAAGAAAAGGTTAAAAAATCTCAAGAAAAGAGTGTAGGAAGAAAATCGAACTAGGATAAGTTGGCTAATGAGGGAGACCAACTAGTCATCCAGTGAAAGGTCAAGCATATTTACATTCATTGGAATCCATGTTCCCAATGATTGTTCAATCTTGGAATATAAGAGGTCTAAATAGCAGATCTCATCAAATTCTTATTTAGAGTTTAATTAAAAATCATCATTATGACTTTATTCTCCTTCAAGAGACTAAATATTTCATTCAGAAGATGGATATCACTGTTAATAAAATTTGGAGACATGTTGAGGACATAGCAGTTGGATCCCAAGGGGCTTCATGGGGAGTGGTGACTTTATGAAATCCTCTTCTCTGGATGACTTTAGATCACTCTACTAGTTTAGGTATCCTCACTTCTCTCTTCAAGAGCAAGAAATTTGGGGAGATTTTATTGGTTTCCAATTTCTACGATGTTACAAATTTTGTGGAGCAACAACACCAATGGTTAATTTTAAAGGATGGTAGAACTAGAAAAGAGGAAGTGAATTGGATAGTGGTAGAGAATTTCAACTCTAAACTTGATCTTAGGGATTAAAAAGATGGAAATTCTTATTTGTACCAAGGGGATAGATTTATGATGTCTAAAATTAATCAGCTCAATTTAATTGATGTTCAACATGCGGGATCCCCGCATACATGGACAAATAAACAAGTAGGGTCAGCAAGTAGGAAAGTCAAGCTTGATAGATTTTTTATTTTTGAAGAGGCTTTTCTTTGTTGATATTTTAGGATGGAGATTCTTGATTGCACTGACTTTGAACACTTTTTTATTCTTATATAATGGAATTTGGGCCATAATATCTCCTAAAAATTTTCATGTTGATAATTTTTGGCTAGAAAAGGAGAATCTAAAGAAAACAAATCCCCATATGGTGGGAGGAGGGTCATACTTCCTATGGGAGAGTTATGGATGTTTTTTCTAAACAAATACAACATATCAAATTTCATCTCAAATCCTAGAAAAGAAGTAGCAAATCTGATTTTCAATCCCAAAAGACTCCTTTTTTGGCAAAGATGGAGGAGCATGCCACCTACTTTAGTACTGACACAATCATAGAGGATCTAAAATATGACGATAAACTGGTCAAAAAATAATTAGATTCCATAGACAATCAAGAGGAATTTTTTTGGAAAACAAAGATCAAGAACTGCTTAACTGTTGGAGGGGGATTGAAATATAAGTTTCTTTCATCTCTCTACATTGGTAAGTAGACAAAGGAATTATTTGACTTACCTTCAAGAATCTAATGGACAGGTGATGGACACCATACCATGTATGAAATATGCAATAAATATTTTTTTCAAAATATTTTTACTACCCCTACTATCCCTAATATTGTAGTGCAACAAGAGATACTTAACTGTATTCCCCATATTATTTCAACCGAGCAAAACCAAGCCCTTTTTAGACCAGTGGATAAACATGAGGTGATGAGAATAGTTTTCAGCATGAAATCAAGAAAATCTCTAGGGCCCGATGGTTTTCCAATTGAGTTCTTTAAGTCCTTTTGGGATGTCATAGGAGATGATTTAACCAAGGCTATTGAAGAATCATGTTCAAACAAAACTATTCTTTAGGATCTATATCATAATTTCCTCACTTTGTTTCCTAAATTGGTAGCTTGGATATTTTTGCTTGATTGCTCTCTACAGTGTGACGTACATGATAATCATTAAGTTGATAGCTAAAAGGTATAAAAATATTATGGATAGCATAATCTCTCAGGAACAAGAGGATTTATGAAGGGGCATCAAATTCTATATGGAGTTATTCTAGCACAGGAGACTATCCATTCTATGTAGAATTTTGGTCGAAGAGGTATGTTTATATGTCTAAGGCTTATGATAGAGTCCCATGGTAGATTTTGGATCAAATGCTTGAGAAATTTGGCTTCTCTTAGGAGTGGAGACAATGGATCATGAGTTGTGTCTCGATAATTTTCTTCTCTGTTCTCATCATTGGCTCCCCCTCGATCCCTTTCCCCGCTTCTAGGGGTATTCATCAAGGAGATCATATTTCTCAATTTCTTTTTATTATTCTAGTAGAAGGATTGGGTAGATTCATTCGAAGAAATAAGCAACAAGGTCTTTTGGAAGGTGTGCAATTAGATTATGAGATGTTGACTCATCTTCAATTTATGGATGATACAGGTCTCTTTGGGGAGGCCAAAATTTGGGAGGCTAGAACGTTGAAAGACATATTAAAATCTACATGGATGCTACTAATCATTAGGTGAATGCGGCTAAATCCAATATTTATTTGCAAATATATATAGAAGTGAGATCTTGTTAGTTAGGATAAAATATGTTAACCTAAAGCTCAAGGAGGCATTGGTTTTCATAAAGCAACTTTAAACAATCAAGCTCTTGTTGGAAAGCTTTATTAGATATGGATATCCAACAAGGAGGATTTCTTTAGTAAAGTCATCACTAGTAAGTATTTGGGTTCTATCCCTCATCAAGAAGTTGATCACATTCCTTTAAGGGGCCCTAGCTCCATTATTTGTAAGGTCTTGAAATTTGGTGAACAATTAGTAAAATCTAGAATTTTCTAGAAAGTAGGTATAGGAGACAAAGCTAAATTTTGGAGTGATTCTTGGGACTAGAATCCCCCCTTATTATATGAGTTTCTATAGTTGCAAACCTTGCAAAAATTCCTCAAGGGTAGAATATGGATAAATATGGCTTCATACATTACTTCTATGCATATTGAATATTTCTCTTTATTTTAGTGGAAGAGGTTAGAAGAATGGCCTATTCGTATCCCTCTTCATCAAAGACTTATTATTGATAATATCCTCAAGTAAAGGTGTCTTACAGGAAAATAGGAAGAGGATGGGATTTCCTGGGGCCTTGGTACTCTAGGTGTCTTCACTGTTTGTGATGGTTCTAATGATTTGCTTCCTCCTTCGTTGATCCTAGAAGATACCCCATGGGATAGAGTTTGGGTAGCTAAGGGCTAGCCTAAAATTAATTTCTTTGCTTGGGAAGTGATGCATAAGATTTGTCTCACCTATGCTAATCTTATGAAGAGAGGTTTCTATGGCCCTTCTAACTGCATCATGTGCAACTCTTAGGAGGAGACAATTGATCATATGCTTTTCCAGTGTGCATTTGCAACAGAGTTGTGGAAAAAGGTGGTTATACCTCTTTAAGATTCACCTAAACTTTTAGGTATCTCTTTCTAATATTTGGGATATTTGAAAACATAGAAAATTCAAGAATACCTCCATTCATCTAGGTTGGTCCCTAGGCCCGAGTTTCATCTGGTGGCACATTTGGTTGGAAAGAAATTCCAAAATTTTTAGAGAGGATTTCAATCCAATGGAGTTGGTTTGGAAAACAATCAAGATTTTTGAAACTGTTAGAGCTCGCTTTAGGGATAAGAAAACTCAGGTGAATGAGGGGACTCCAAAGCAACAAAATTTGGGACCATGGAAGCCCCCTCCCCTAGGTTGGGAAAATATTAATTTTGATGGTGCAACTAAGGATTACCCAAGGGCTACATGCATTGGTTTTATCAGAAGATATTTCAAGAGGAAGATCCTCCATTGAGAGTTAGAGGGTCTTGGAAGGGCTACTAACAATTAAGCTGAAGGACTAGCTATCAGATAAGGTTTTCTCAATTCTTGGGAGAATGGGTTAGAAATATCATAGTTGAGTCTGACTCATAAATTATGGTGGGGCTTTTGGATGCTATTAAAAATTTTAGACCAAAGGCTTGGAGGATAAGAAACATTGTGAGCCATTTGGTAGCAATTCGAGGATGCCATCCCAGTCTATGTTGATAGATAAAATAATGCAGTGACTAATTTTTTGGCTAAACATGGTAGTGAAAGTCCAGTTGGATACATTCTGAATTCTAATCATGATAGGGACACTTCTGAATGGTTGGAGGTGAACCAAATGGTTCTTAATTTGGCCAGCAAAGACTTAGGTAAAGATGAGGATAGGTTCAGATTCCACTAAGACTTTTGGAACAATGGAGGATGAACAATTATTTGTTGGGATTTTTGATGCCTCTTGTAGCAATTTGTGGCCCTTTTTGGGATAGCAACGGTAGTGTTTGCAAGAATGTCAAGCCTGCTAGGTTACTAGAAGAGCAAAAATGGGAACAGGTTAAAAGTTTCTACTCTTTATATGGTATTCAATTTTATGTTATTTTTTAAGATGTTAATCTAAGTTTTATTTGGATTTTAGGGCTTGCCAAAAGTGGCAGACTTATGACTATAATTTGATTCTCGTTCTATCAATAAAATTTTGTTTTTACCTTTTCAAAAAAAAAACTTATGAAGCTATTTATTTACTAATTTTAATCAAGGATAACTTAATAAAGCTTTTCTTTTTTATGGTAATAATTATAAAGTGTGTTTCCGCCCCTTTTTAATAACATATCACTTTTTTTAATTAATATTTTTAAATAATTAAAAAATTTATTTCTTTATTATTTTAATTAATATTTACAAATAAATATTAAGTTATTAATAATTAAAGCTATTAAAATAATATAAATATCATTGTTAATACTTTATTTTACATTAATTATACTAGACAAGCATTTTAGAATTTAAATCATTCACTTGTCTTACCAATTTTATATTATTATTGTTTTCTTATATTAGTATTAGTTTTTTAACATTAGGATAAATTAATTTTCTTATTTATTTTTCATCAATTTAATTAAATACCTAATGTTAATATTTTTTTATTGATAGTAGAAGGGGTTTTAAAGGGTCCCAAAATCTATTACAAGTAGGGTTTTGAAAGGCACCCCCAAACCTTAGATCTAGCAATAAGATATCAAGAAAGATTGAGCTAGATTCCATGAATAATTTTACCATTAACTTTGATATTAATATTTTAAATATTAATAATATTGACGTTATCATTAAAAATTTGTTTAGTAATTCCTTAACCAAAAAAGTTCCACATTCCAATGTACATACAACACAAGATGCAAAACAACAATATGCATAATATTATTTTTCCTTAAGTAAGAGGCTTTATGATAACTGCAATGTTATCACCTGCCTACTAAGGATGACTCTTTTGCTTTATAGCAATCTCTTCATCTGATGGTGCATTTTAATCAAACAGATACACGCATTTACAATGCATCTATATGAAGGATGTTTTTTTACCCTTGAGCCATCGATGAAAGTTTCATCCTTCATTTTCCTTTTTTCTCTCAATTTGGTAGATTGTCTTCAACCATCCACCTAAGAGAGTACATGATCCTGCAACCACAAAATTAATCAGCAAATCCATATTTTAAAAATATCGATGACTAAAAAATAAATGATTATCAAATAATTTTGATAAAACAGGATCATGCATTGAATTTTAACACATCAATTTCTTACTTAAATAATAACAAAAAGTCTTACTAAGGAGGGTCATTACATTTCTAGATTTTTTATCTGTTACATATCCCTATTCACAACTATCACTACACTCAACTATTACCAATTGTTATCAATAACCTTTTGTTCTAACAACTATCCCTTCCATTACTAACACCAAGTATTATTTTTGTTTGTTAAGAACTATTACACCATTGTCAATTAAGTGATAGGTGTAGTCTCCTCAATATGCTCAAATCTGTGATTAGGGATTTTTGGTTGACTTTTTGTGGTTAAAGTTTAACATACAATAAAATTAGGGTAACTCTAGGCTAAGGTGTGTGTACTACCCATAGCCCTATGTTAAATTACAACAATGATCAATAATTCTTAGACTAATATTTTAGGCCACTACTCAAGGAGGATTCAATGAATACCCTTGAGTGCACAACCAACCTCTTTAGTAATACTAGAGGATGATTTTCCTAAGTAGTGTGCTCAATGCACTATGGATAAATACATGATCAAGAGCTTCCTAAGACTAAATACTTCTTCTAAACTTAGGGGATCTCTTTATATACTGAAGGGTATGTGGAAACTCATGTCCATATACGAGTGTTGTCTTAGGTTTGGCTAATGGATTATAATCACCCCTCACTTCATTAGATGCTTTATGGGTAATCTAGTTTAGCTAATAATGACTCCATGGTATTTTAAAACCCCTGACATAGGGTTTCAAACCTATTAAACTAAAATAAAAAATGACTTTTGATTTCATAGGATAAATCACAAAAAACACAAAAGGAATAAAACATATACCTAACATGCATGGAAGAATAGGACAATAATTGGTGCAGCTGTAGTAGGACATAACCTTAAAAAGTAATTTGATACGACTTGTTAAGAACCTTGTAGTAAATTAAAGCATATCCATATAATATTACAATAATAAACAAAAATTAATGTAAATAATGAGTAGTATTGCAACATAAAATAAACATGCAACATATTATATTGCAAGAAATAAAAGCACATTACATAATCGCAAGCCTCTACAAGAGGGAAACCTCCTTGGAAACAAAGCTTTGTTACAATATGAAAAATATGAGATGTCTATCCTCTTGCCCCTTAGTTCTTTTAAAACTCTAGCTAACCCTAACCCTAATGTTTAAGGGTTTCCATCCATGTGCAAGTGGAGGCCTAAGCTAGTAACTCCAAATTAACAACTATTAGATATTTTATATAAAGTCTCTTTATAATAAATAACAGTTTCACTTTCATTATATAAGCCCATAAGCCTAAGCGTCTAATGTACCACATAACTATGCAATTATTAATGATGTTAAGATAGGGTCCTAACAAAATTTTATTATTATTTTTATTTTTTATTTTTTATTTTTTAATTTTTATTAGAACCAACAATTATATTTGATAAAAATAAGAGAGGTTATAATAAAAAGGGATCTATAAAAATCACAACTCGAGGTATAAGGCCACCTAGACGATTAATATTGTAAATATGATGCTCGAGGCCAAAAACAAAAACAACCCTTAAAAGGGCGAATACAAAACATAACTAGGCAAAGGTTTGAGCCCTATTATGGGCACTGATAGAATGGCCTGAGGCTAGGAAACGTCACCCCATCGACCTGCTACACCAAAATAGAGGGACCTTGAGGCAAATGGAGGTTAGGTGAAACCCTACTAATAGTGCACGGAGCCTCATGCCAGTACTTGATAAGATTTATCAAATGTACCAACTCATGAGTCAACTTGGAAGCCTACGAATGGATCTAAACAGTAATAGCAAAAAATATCGTAATTATTTCATGCATAAAAAACTGACTAGGAATTGAATATCTAGAATAGACAACATCATTCCTAGCTTTCCAAAGTTGAAAAAAATAATAGCACGAAAGAAATTCCATTCAGCAATATAAGTAGGTCAACAACTATTATCTCCAAAAACGCTCATCTGCCATATGAAGAATTCAATATGAAAGGGTTTGAACAATGAGTGAATCCAAGACCAAGCAGACTAAGCACGTAGACAAAACCAAAATAAATGTTTAAAAGTCTCAAAAATACCATAAGCAAAACACTTAGGATTAGGAAGACCAACCCTACTAAGTCTCTCTCCCATAGGAAGCCCTTGATAAATAAGAGACTAGAGAAAAAATGTAATCTTAGGTTCAAGGTTAAACTGCCAGATATGGTTCAAACAATCAATCCAAGTATAAGAGGTAAAGTGATATATCATCTCTCATTAAGTTTGTCAATACCATGGAAATAGGACTAATAAGTTTATAAAGCAAGGAAGAAGAGTAGTTCTTAAAAGGAGTATCCATATTCCAACACCAATCCCTCCACCAGGCACTTAGGGGTTGAAGGCCAAGCTTATGAAGCATGACATCAGGTATAAGCTCTTGAATCTTAAGAATAAAAGGAAGATTTTAATTTTTAAGATTAAATTTTTGTTTGAGATCAAGCCAAGGAATCCAATCTCAAGAGTGCACTAAATCTTTAATAAAGTAGATGCCCTTGTGAAACAGTATTAAAGTTTTAATCCTTGATATATCACCAAGAAGAACTAAAGAGTTAGATAAAATAGGAGACCACCAAATATTTTGAGAATTAAATGAAAGACCATTACAAAAACCATCACCAACCCAATGAATATGAGGTTTCATCGCCTCAAAAGCTCACAAAATACTTTTAACAATAAAGGAACCCTAAATCTTAACTGGAGCAAAAATAATGATGAGAGTATGAAGGTCAATATAGCCCAAGCTTTGCGTTCATAAGATAATCCTGAATAAATACAATGGTAAATCAAAATATTCTAGGCTTCAAGGCCTTCAATAGCTTTAACCACCCACTTAGTACACAAAGAAATGCTTTATTTATAAATATAAATGATTCCCATACTACCCTTATCAGTAAACGTGCAATAGATATCCCAACCAACTCAATAAAAACCACACGAATTCTCCCCCTTGGCCCAAATAAAATCCCTAAGGAGTCTAACCAACTTATTATAAGAATTCTTTAAAAGGGTCCAATAGGAGGAGTAATAAATATCGGTGGCAATAAGAATATTTGTGCAAACCTAAAACTTATTAACAAGAGAAAGAGGACACAAGGCCCAACTAGAAATATTATTTTCAATTCTATCAATGACCTACTATGATAGTTCAGAGGGTGAGCTATCAAAATCAAATGGGATTCCTAAGAACTTAAAACACTCACCCCTTTGAATTCAATGCCATGAAAAATGTCTAAGCAGGCATAGAAGAAGAAGCAAGGTGAAAACAAAGAGACTTAGACCATTGGATGTTGGCACTCGAAGCCTTACAAAAAGTGACCAAACGAACCAAAGTATTTGAAACTAAAACCTCATCCTCATTGATAGTGATAAAAGAATCATCTGTAAAGTGCCCATTAATAAGTTGGGTGGACATGTTAGGCAAAAGAATACCTTTGATCAACCCTTTTGATACTTTATTGGCAAGAATATAACCAAAAGCTTCAGCAAAAAGTATGTAAAGTGAGGAGGCCAAAGGACAACCTAAACAAATAGAACAAAATAAACCAAAATTCTATGACCTATATCCATTAATAGTAAGACAAGTTGAAGTATCAATAAACAACATACTGACAACCTTGATAAAAAAGGAGTCAAAGTCAAGATCTTGAAACATGGCGAGAATGAAAGGCCACTCAATACGATCATAAGATTTCTCAAAGTCTATTTTAAGGAAAACGGATTTTTGGCCAAAGAGACGAGCCCATTATAAACCTTCCCATAAAGTAATAAGATTATCCAAGATATATCACCCTTTAATGAAACCCATTTGCTCTAGTCTGATAATCATAGGGAGAATGTTGCAAATATGGAGAGCCAAAGCTTTATCCAAAATATTATAAGAGACATTAAGCAGAGTAATAGGTCTTTAACTGGTGATAATCTTAAGATTACCTACTTTAGGAATAAACTTAATATTTCTACAATTGATGATATTACCCTGAGAATTGTTGGCTAACACTTCATTGTAGATATTCAGTAGATCGGACCTAGTAAACTTCCAAGTGGCTTTATAAAATTTATATGGAAAGCCATCAAGACCAGGGGACTTGTCATCCGACATAGTCATAAAAGCATTATGAAGCTCAACAAGTGAAAGAGGAGCCTCACAAATAAGTCTTTCATAAGCAGACAACTTAGTAGGAACAACATCAAGACACTACTATAGCATTATTTGACATTCTATAGAATCCTACTACACTTGAAAGATAAGCTTATAATGATCTACAAAGGTCAATGTAATATCAGGAAGAGAATTTAGCCTCTCATAAGAGACTTGAATAGCCTTGATATGGATCTTGACCTTCTTGGAATGAAGGGATTTGAAAAAGGCTTTAGACGAGCAATCACCAACCCTTAGCCAGTGTAGACGAGCCCAAATCTGAGCCCACTTGGCTTCGTGTCACTATAATTTGGTGGTGAAGACCAAAAACCCTGGTTTGCAACTATTGGTCATACGGATCATTTTCTAGCAACTGTAAATTATATTGATACTCATTTATAACAACCAAATGAGCACGATTTCTGACATGTGCCACCTATTTGCAAAAATACCGCATGAAAGAGGTAGTACAAACAATCACCTCATTCCACCAAGAAATCCAACTGATAGAGTGAGGAGGCCAAGTTAATAAATTTAAAATTCTCTCAATCACAACAATCATGCTAGGGTGTTGCAATAAATAAGAATTTAAATAAAATTGATTGCATGGAAAATTAAATTGGCGACCACTCGACGCAATCTGAAAGAAAATTAGGAAATGATCTAACAACAAAAATTGATCCCAAACCATCACAATCTTATTATTAATGGAGAATAAAAAAAGTGTTGCCTTGACATGATAACTCGATCAAGGTTCTTCCAGACTCTGTCATTACATGCACGAAAATTGGATCACATGAACCAGGGTGGAGGCGTGCAATTACGTTGGCAAAAAATAAGATCAAAAAGATCTCATTTACATTTAAGAAAAAACTAGACCTCACTCTCTTCAACACATCAATATATTGGGAGGTGACCAAATTTATCTTCAACATGTTCAACCATATTAAAATCACCATAAAAAAACCAATATGACATCGATAAGTGATCAACTAGGTACCACCAAAGGGTAAAGCAACTAGGCCCATTATCAGACACATAAATATTAGCAATACCCAAGGTGTTCTTGTTGACAATATTGTCACATTCCACCAAGGGGCAGAAAAATTAAAACTTTATATGATATTTTTTTTGGTTGAAAGTTTTCTTTGTTTATGAGTTATAGCAATTTTGATTTCCCTATCGCCCCCTGGTGGACAAAAAGAAAAGAAAATAACTTCGGGCCCGAAGCACTTCAAATCATCACTTCGAGCAAGAAGTTTGCTGAGAAAGCAAAAGAAACGCTTTGCACCCGAAGCATTCCCAGCAGCTACTTCGGGTGAAAATTTTGCGAAGCGATATCCAAGTAAGTTCGCCGAAGAAGAAAAGATAGCCCGAATCGGCTAAGGCAAAGAAAATACTTCGGGCCTGAAGTATTTCTAATATCCACTTCGGCCAGATTTCTCCCGAAGCAGTATAAGTCGAGAAAGTACTTCGGCCAAAACTCCCTCAAACCACCGTTTCAAAAGGAAATCGGCCCGAAGTGTTTATCTCAACCCATCAGCGAAGCAGCGAAGGATAGAGGAAAATCGGCTTCGGCACTCCACACCCCCGAAGTATTTTTGCGAAGCAGAAATCAGTGAGGCGCTTCCAGGAACACTTCCCGAGTTGAGCATTTTTCCCGAGGCAATCATAGAGCCTCATAAATGCATATTTTCTTGCCTGATAAGCCCGCTGCTCATTTTTGGCAATTGAATGCGAATATCATCCTGTGAAGGAGAGCCCAGCAAGTATGGCTGCCACTCGAGCACCACACCTATAATCCAAGGACACCCAGGTGGCCCATTTAATGCGACTTTCTTCGGCTGACTCAGTCGCCATTGCCAGTTTTAGTAGCCGATTTGAAGGATCATTTGCAGTAGCAATGAGGCACCGATTTCTCAGGGCCTGAGGGTGTACTCCGTCGTTTTTGTAATAATGATTCAAAGGGCCGGGTCCTCTATAAAAACCCAAGCTTTGTAATGTAAAATGGGGGGGAACTTTCTGCTAGAAATCTGCTGTAACTTGATGTCCTACGTCTAATACTAAAGATTTTTGTACTCCATTTCTCTCTTTTATGTTGCCTTCTATGCTTAATTCTTTTGTCTATCTGCACTCGTATACTGAGACTCTAAATCCTGAATCCGATGTGCGATTGGGGACTGTACCCTAAAATTCGTCGTGAAGGATACATAGGAGAGGAAAAAAATCCCTATTGCTTTCTTTTATGTTGCCTGGTGGATTGAGGTTTTTGTCATTCCCTCGTCTTAATTGATGTTACTCTGAACCTTGAATTCCAGCGAGAGAGAGAGAACCCTGCGAACCCGTCCAGAGGATACATAAGAAGGTCGACACTGCATTTATTTCGTCTATTCTTGGTGTTCTTTGCTGCTATTCGAGTTATTAGTGAGTGATCGTTCTTCCTGTTCTTCCCCACCTTAAATCATTATTCTCTAACCCTTACCCTTTTTATTTCTTTCTCTAACCCGAACTCCTTTTATCTCTTTCCTGCACTCTTATCTCAAACCCCAAAAGTAGATTAGTATGGGAGCTAGCCTTTCTTCAGAGATCGGCACGAGGGGCATCTCTTCCCCTTGGCATTTCAATGTTGGTCACAGGTCCAGGGCGCACAAACCCACCGAAAGTCCTTTCCTGTGCGGATTTGATGACCAACAGTTATTGGCATGCCCGATGGGACCCAAAGTCCCATATTTGAGAAAATTTCTAGCCCGTCTTCACCGGAGCCAGTAGTTCTAACAAATTTCCTGGTGAGACCCAGCCAACCTCATATTTTGAGTAGTAGTGAGAATCGATGCTATCATTGCTAAAAGACTCTTAGCATCTGGTGACTCTGTTTTACCCGAGAATATTTAAGTCATAAAGACCAGTACTAAAGCCTGTGCCTTCATGCAAACAAGATGGAGAGTTAGGAATAGAGGAGAGGAAACTGATTTCTTTAAGCTTGATATTGATGCCTCTGGGGAATGCTTTAGGTTAGTTACCCCTGAATATCTCTTATGTGGGACATCCTCGCAAGAGGCTGCTGTTGACGAGCAAGGCCTAACTTCTGATAGCACAGCAGCTAGTTTTCCTCCAAATCCTCCCAACTCATCGAAGCATCCTAGTGCCTCCATCCCCTTTGGCCTTCCGACGAGCAACCCAATAGGGGCTTTGGGGACTTCTGTTCCATAGAACCCAGGCACAAATATCGCACAACAACAACAAATGCAGTAGCAACCACAGCCCAGATTATTTCCAGCATGGAATTCTTCATCACCGTTGAATCTTGCGGGCCAAGGGCAAGTTCCACCTGCTGCAATCAAAAAGCTCCCGATGTTCGATAAAACCGAGAAGACTACTCTAGAGCATATCTAGGACATCATTTCCCTGGCTGCAATCCACGATATCACAGAAGAGCGAGTGATGGTGAAGCTCTTGGTTCTCTCCCTTAGAGGAAAACTCCTCTATTGGTACAGATATCTGCCATCCGACACTATTACGGGATGGGACCGATTAAGCCGGGCGATTGATGCAAGGCTTCAACAAGTCCGTCGATCCAACTTCTCTTCTGCAGCAATTCACTTCAATCCAAAGACATCCACAAGAAGAGATTGTAGACTTTAATGTTAGGTTTTCTTGAACCTGGCAAAGAGTCCCAGTTGGACTTCGCCTAACTGACGAAGCCACGGCATACTACTTTCTTCGGGCCTTCAACCCTGATATCGGTCTTATGATAAGGTACTCCAATGTCAATACTTTTCCAGAGTTGTATGGGTTGGCCAAGAAAGCAGAATCAAACCTAATAGCCATAGGCAAACTCCCTCAAATAATGCCAATGCCCATACTCCCCGAGTTCCTTCAAGCCCAGTATGCGAGCGCAGTTGCTCCATAGATTTTTGCACTCCCTACATATCCGATCTCATCTTGGAACCCAAATCCTGTTGTGTCGTAGATCATTGCTCCACAGATACATTTCCCCACACTTTCAACTATTCCCCCCACTATCACTCCAACATTCCCAATGTTTCCAGCACCCCTCCAACATCCTGCCCTACCTCTGATACCCACCATGGCTTCTTTACCATCAGTTCCCAAGGTCAATGATATGCAAGCCAAGATATTGCAAGAAATGCAATCATTAAATGCCACAGTGTAGACCTTGTCCAATGACATGACCATTGTCAAGAAGAAGCAAGCGCAACAAGAGTTTCTACCAAGAAGGTCTTATCCCACGCCTGCACTTACCAAAGATCAAGCTGTTCATCAAGGAAAAGCTTCGGAAAGAAATGTTGCGATAGAAGAAGCCCCAAGCACTTTTGACCATGTATATTAGTGCTCTTCATGTAATGATCCTCATAAGGAAAATACATGCATGTTGCATCAACACTACGTGCAGACGCTAACAAGCAGCAGTCAAGGCGGTCAAGTCAACGTCATCAGACAATTGGATCAGAACTTGTCAATCGACGAGGAAGAGCTAGTCGCGGTCCTTACTAGGGGAGGTAAAAGGTCGATAGAGGTGGATGCTACTCAGATGGCCCCTTTGAAGGTACATGCTTGATTTGAAAAGGGACATCCATCCTCTTCGGCCTCGAGCGAAGCTCCTCCGCCAGCTCCAGTCAAGGAAAAGGCCCAAAAAGCCACTGTCAAACCACCTCAGGTGGAGACCAAAGAACAGGCTAAGGAAAAGCTCAAGTTTCCCTTGCTCACCAAGCGACAAAGGGTCGAAGCGACGGAGCAATATCACACCAAGTACAAACTGAGAAAGGAGCCTGAGGTGTATCGGATTCGAAAGAAAAAGAGCGAATCCGATGTTTGTGTAAGAAGTACCCTGATATTATGGCTTGGTCTTATCACGACCTCAAGGGATATGATCGGCAGCTGATCCAACATACGATCAAATTACAAGAAGGGGCCAAACCTTTCTGACAGAAGCAAATGGCAGTCAATCCAAAGATCGAGGTCTTGATGAAGGCCGAATTGCTAAAAATGCTCGAGGCAAAGATCATTTATCTTATCAAGCATTCTTCCTGGGTAGCAAACTTGGTCCCTGTCAGAAAAAAGAACGAAGACATCCGGTTATGCATGGACTTTCACAACCTAAATCATGCTTCCCTCAAGGACCACTATCCTCTCCCACAGATCAATCAGATCTTGCATTCAGTGGCTGGAGCTCAACGATTCTCCCTGCTTGATGGTTTCTCCGGATATAATAAAATCTGGGTCAGGGATGAAGACCAGCATAAGACCATGTTCACAACCAAGTGGGGCACATTCGCCTACCAGCGGATGCCTTTTGGCCTCTCGAATGTGGGAGCTACTTTCTAGAGGGTGATGGACCTAGCTTTTGGCGAGCTTCTAAACAAGGTTATCGTTATCTATTTGGATGACATGACCATCTTCTCCCGAAGGAGAGAAAACCACCCAGAACACCTTCAAAAAAAATTTGAAAAATGCTGAGAATTTGGCATCTCGATCAATCCAAAGAAGTCAATATTTGCAGTCAGCGAAGGAAAGCTGCTGGGACATGCTATTTCAGAAAAGGGTCTCGTCGTGGATCCTGACAGAGTCGAAGCTCTGATGAAGCTTCCAATCCCAGCAGATAAAAAGAGCCTTCAATCTTTCTTCGATCAGATTAACTTCATAAGGAAGTTTGTCCCAGACTTCACCCAGGTCATTAAGCCGATGTCTGAGCTTTTAAAGAAAGACACATAATTTGTCTAGACAGAAGAGAGGAGGAAAGCATTCAAAGAAATCAAGGCCCGAATTGTTCAGGCACCAGTCTTGATCAACCCTGACTACAGCCAAGATTTTATCCTGTATGCAATAGGAGAACCTGAAAGCTACACCGCGGTTTTAACGCAAAAGGGGGAAGATGGAGAGGAACGTCCCATCATGTTCCTTAGCCAGATAATCAATCCCCATGAAGAAAAATACAATTTCATCAAGCGTCAAGTGCATGCAGTAATGAAGTCTCTCAAAAAATTCAAACAGTTCATTTCTCAGAGTCGAACCACAGTATTCGTCATTCACCTGGATGTGCGTAGTTTCATTATCCAAGGGGAACTGGGAAGCAAGAGAGCTGGTTGGGTGAGAAAAATCCAAGATTTCAATATTGAGATCAAGCCCACCAAGCTAGTTCACGGTCGCGCACTATGTCAAGAGCTGGCGAAGAACGCGATGGCCAAAATAACAGACTCCCAGTCGGACGACTTGTCAACAGGAGAATGTCTCACTAATCAAGAAGAGGCCAAGAAAGATTGGATCGGCGAGATAGTAGAATATTTCAGCACTGGCAGATGCCCCTCGCATCTGAATGCTTCCTAGTGAAGACATTTTAGGATGCGGTCCGCCCGATACACTATGCGCCCAGAAGGCCTATTTTTCAAGAACATTGACGACGTCCTCCTCAGATGCATAAAATATGATGATAAGAGGAGAATCCTGGGCGAATTCCATTCAGGCCTATTTGGAGGGCACTTTGCTGGAAGAGCAACAGCGCTAAAGATAATCAAGGCAGGTTACTATTTGCCCACCCTCTTTGTCGATGCCTTCTCCATTTGTCGAAGGTGCGAGCAATGCCAGAAATTTGTCGACCGAAGCAAAAATGCTTTGATGCCACTCCAACCGATACAAGTGGAAGCCCCCTTTCAGCAATGGGGACTGGATTTCATAGGAGCCATATCACAAAATTCCTTCACTGGACACAAATTCATTCTGACTGCGATAGATTACTTCACCAGGTGGGCCGAGGCAGTTCCCACAAAACATGTCGATCAAGATACCATCATCACCTTCCTGGAAGGATTGATTACCCGCTTCGGCATCCTCGAAGCAATTATTATAGATAACTGTCCTGGTTTCACAGGCGCAAATATCAACGAATTCCTATACAAGTATGGGATATATCACAAGGTGTCTTCCAATTATTACCCCCAAGGCAATGGATTGGCAGAATCCACCAAAAAACCCTGTTGAGGATACTAAGAAAGTTGATCGATCAAAACAAAAGAACTTGGCACCTCCTTTTGGATCGGGCCTTGTGGGCCGATCGGGTTTCTATCAAAAGGTCAATCAAGACTTCGTCGTATGTTCTGGTCTACAACAAGGAGGCCATCCTGCCCACTCACATCGAGATCCCTGCATTGCAGCTGCTAGAAGAAGATGAAGCTAACCTGATGGAAAAGCGCCTAGTCCAGCTACTACAACTAGAAGAGGAACGTGAAAAGGCCTACTAGAACTTCACATGGCATGCTGAGGTAACCCGAGAATGGTTCAAAATGAAATCATCCGATCGCACATTCAAAGCAGGAGACCTGGTATGGAGGTGGGATTCATGGAAGGCTAAGCCTAGGAATCATGACAAAATGGATGCATTCTGGGATGGACCGTTTGAAATAGTAAAAGTGAATTCGGCCAATTCCTTCATCCTCAAAGATGCGAATGGCCAAGTTTTACCAATCCTCGTCAATGGTCTTCATCTGAAGGCCTTCAATCACTGAGATATGTACTCCAAAAAAAAAAAAAATCGTGCACATATTTTTGTATATAGGATTTCAATGCTTTGTATATACTCTGTTCAAAAGATCGCGGAGAGTAATTGCCACTTCAATCGCAAAAGCTAGATTCTCGGCTTTGGCTTCACAAAGCGTGATCGAAATCGCCTTCAGGAGGGTTTCGGTCCGAAGTAGCCGACGAAAGGAAGTTCGCCACGAAGTAGTTCATCCTTGTAGAACCAAACCACATGCAGATCAAGGACGTGGAAAATGCTTCACTAAAGAAATGTGCCGAAGGCGTTAATCCAAATTAATTCTTGGCGAAGCCCTCCTCGATGAAATAGGTTTCGATCGGCGGTATTCATGAACCGAAGCAACAGTGTAGCAAAGGGGAACTTCGGGCC
The DNA here is from genome assembly GCA_028583015.1 of Wollemia nobilis. Lineage (NCBI taxonomy): Eukaryota > Viridiplantae > Streptophyta > Pinopsida > Araucariales > Araucariaceae > Wollemia > Wollemia nobilis. Next base: position 27,624 of record JAQPPZ010013020.1, on the reverse strand, counting down.
CGAAATGAAGAAAATTAGCCTGAAGAAGAACTTCGTGGCGAAGTATTTTCATCGAACCCCGCTTTGGGGCAGACACATTTAAGATGTGCCTCAGGGAACATGCCGACAATAGCCTCAAAATGGGGCCAAAATAGGTGAACTCAATACGAAAGAGGTGGCACTCATCCCAAGGCAGTTTGTCAACCCAAAAGCCATGCTAAAGTACCAGGTGGCAGGGATTCGCGTTCCCAATACAAAATCCAATTGCCGAATTGCATGGCTCCGCGTACGACACAGCCATATAGCCAATCATATGTCATATCGATACTTTCAGGCCAGGCCCATGAAGTAACTACGATGGTTGCCATTAATGTCAGAGGTTTCCCTTTGAACTTATAAAATGCAGATGCCCGTTAAGAACAAACCATTTGCAAGTGTGAGGGTCGAGTCTGCATTCTGTCACCTTGGGGAGCTTCTGCATCAAGGGTTCTGTTGTTCACCATGATTACCCCGTCCTTTGTTTTGCGGTGTTGAACTCTTCCACATCACAAGTTATTCTGCTGTAATCGCTCACAATGGGAAGGAAGAACCCCACGCATAAGGGAAAAGAACCAGATGCGACAACTCCAGAGAAGGTGAGAGCCACGAAAGAAAAGAAATAGACTCCCAAGAGGGTCAATCCTCCCCCACACACAAGAAAAAACATGATGGAAGGAATGGAAGAGTTCGATGATGAGCCCAGTATAGAACCACCTGTCGATAAGTGGGCAAAAATAAAAGACCTAGAGCTCTCAAGAACTATGGCCGAGCTTTGGTATACCATCAATTTCATGAAAAATAGGCTCTCAACGGAGAACAAGAGGGCCATGGCATATTATTCCCACATATACTGGTATCTGGTCCTTCCTACACATCACTGCCCCAAGCTCATATACATCGTTGCTCAGAACCATCAACCGCAAACCCGACAGGTGTTGGACGCCTCGAGTAAAAAATTATTTTCCATTCTGAAGGAGGATGTATAGGCAGCGTTCGCACCACAGCAAAGGCCACCAAAAGGCTATACCATTCACAATGTCAGCTTGAGTGAACAAATGGATAAGTTCACTGCTAATCCCTTCATTCTGAGCTTTTTGCATGAAAGCCTCAAAAGTGGACTTCCTTCTGGTAAGTGACCCCAGATGCCCCTACCCCTAGAGGCCTTTAAGAACATAGACATATTCTCTATCATTGCATGGGTAGGGGGCTTGCCAAGAGATACTTCGGTATGCCCATGGCAGGTGTCGCTAGCTGAATGCATTTCCAGAGGAGAGTTCTACGCTCCTGACGCTTCGCGACCAGACACCAACCCAGTTTTCTTCGATCGGGCAGAATGGGTGGCCCGAAATCTGCATATGTGATTTTCATCCATGAAGGATGCTAGCAAGGAGCCGTACTTACAGCCTTGTTCCTTCTTGGTTTGGCTCTTCTTCTTTCATGTACATAAATCCCTTCCCCATTGTGATGTTTCACCAGTCGACAAGGATGGAATCCCTTTGCTTGTATATCAATGGACCCGACTCTTGCTGAGGTCGGAGTCCTATTACCCTTTCAATCAGTAGTTTTTGGGACCTGCGATGCACATTCTGATAGGGTCTAGCCCTTGGGTACCTCTCAGCCTCAGATATAAAGTGGTACTGGAGAGAAAAGGGGATGTGTTTCAATTGACACAATGGCTTGTGATCCACCTTTTCGGCTTCACAGGGAAGCTGTAGAACACAAGCTTATACTAAGAGGGGGGGTGAACAGTATCAGACCTCTTTTTACAATTCCTTTATACTTCAAAATAGTAAAGCAATATATCCAAAGCAATATCAAAACAATGCACAAGATCATCCACAAAGAGACACCAATTTTAACGTGGTTCACCCAGAAGGCCTGGGCTACGTCCACAAAACTTTTCTCTAAAAGTTATCTCAATGTTCTTTGGGAAACCTTCCCAATTACAATGTTTATGGGCACCAACCCAAAGGAGACTACCAATCCCCTAATCTCAAATTCGTGGGCACCGACCCACAGGAGACACCAATCCCCTAATCTCAAGTTCGTGGGCATCGACCCATAGGAGACACCAATCCCCTAGCTCAAGTTCGTGGGCACCGACCCACAGGAGACACCAATCCCCTAGCTCTGCTCTAGCTGGTGATCCTCTAGAAGATATTTGCCTCCGCTGCCCTTAGCAAATGGAACTCTATCCACAGAAGACACCTATCTTCCCTGCTCTGGTTGGAGACCTGTATCCTCAACTCTATCACCTCAAAGCTGGTCCTCGAATTTGCACTAAAAATAGTCCTTCGGTCTAGCACAAATTGTCCTCAGGTTCTTCTCATAGAACCAATGCACCTCTGTCCTCAGGTTCTCTTATAGAACTATCAAACTCAGCTTCACAAGTCCTCTGCTAGGACCTGTCCAAATCTGCTCACAAGTCCTCAACGAACCTCGTCCAAAACCTACTCACAAGTCCCCAACGGAACCTGTCCAAAACCTCGCTCACAAGTTCATCAAGAACACTTGCTTGGCATGAACCCATAAAGAGAATGGTTAGAGACCCAATGTGATTCATCCACCTCATAGAAGCATAGAGAGAATTGTTAGAGACTCAATATGATTCATCAACCTCATAGAAGCATAAAGAGAATTGTTAGAGACTCAATATGTTCTATACTTAACTCCTAATCTCAATCTCAACTCAATTTCAAATCTCAAAAGAATAAAATAGATGTAGTATGCTTTTCTCAACCAATTTGGGCTTTCAACAACAATGCTCATAGACAAGGTTTAACCAACAACATTCAACTCAACATCAACCTTGAAGCATTCAACCAATCATCACTAGAAAAGGAAACAAGTAGAAATCCTTTTCCCTCCAAAGATATTTGAACAAAACAGCCACCAACACAATAACACCAAATGCAATGAATAACTTGTTCAAATCAACTCAATGGAGTAAGCCCAATATCATGTATCAAGTAAAAGCAATAACTTGATCAACCAACCTATATGGAAGCAACTCAACCATCAACTTCAACACAGCCATCCAAGGGTTTCACCAACTCAAAGCAAGTATCAAGACTCACAACCATAAACCCTAGTGCACAATGCTTCCACTACCCCAAACCAGAAATATGCATTCACCAAAACTCTCATCAATGATAACAATGCATAAGTAGTCTTCAACAAACCAGAAACTAGGACTTATACCCAACCAAAGGAAACCTTGTTGAAAACCTTTTCACTCCAATCTTATTTCAGGAAAACATACACCAATCATACTCATAAGAAGAATGTGCCCATACCTTATTGAAGTGAAGGAACCCCCTTTGGAAATATGCCACCATCACAAAATTCTTTTGCCAATCTTCACAAGGGTTAGTAGATCACAAAATAATCAACATTACTCCACTTTTCAATAATCATTACCAAAGCCTTTAATTGCACAACTTCCTTATCTCTCCTAAAACCACTTGTACCATAAAATAAAATAAATTACAACATTGCATAACCTTATAACTCCCAAAACCACTTATACCATAAAAGTAAAGTAAAATATTACATAACCAATAATCAACATTCCACACTCTAGTTATGACTTCCCTTATATCTTCCTAAAACAATTAATTCTCTAACCCTTATATCTCCCTATTACCATAATACAACAGAGATAAGATTGTTACCTTTAAAAAAACTTATTGCGCACTTTCCAACATCATCACTTTATCAATCAAAAGCTTTTCTTTTTAAAATATGTACTCGGAAAGATTCGACCCGAAGACCACAATGCTGTCACTAGAGTCCTAGCCAATTGTGTCTCTTGAGTCTGCTTGGAACAAAAGGTGTTCACTTTAATCTTATACCCATCACGGATTCGATATCACAAAAAATGAACTATTTGGTCACCGCAGGGACTTGAACTCAGAACCTCGTCTATGCCAAACTTTCCGCATAGTCCATCCATCGATTGAGCTATTCGCCCAGTTGAAACTGACCTCATGACACTTTCAATTTATTTTCTTGTGTGAAAACCTTTCTCTCAATTATCGTGCACCCTTCTAGATGTTGCCACGTTGCTAAGATTACTACTCCTGTTCAGGTAAACTTTGCTCCTCCAAAAATGCGTCGATTTTTATTATGTTCTAAGCCACGAATGCAGTGCCTGAATGATCACCATTGTTCGCTGTCCACTATCTCCGATGGATGCTGTATGCTCACAGCCAAAGGTTTAACATATCACTGCGACACTTTTTTCGACATCAAATATCCTCCTTTGAAATATCACCTGTGTCGCCTCGTTTGATTTTCAAAGAACATCGCTTCACCTTATTCTTAAACTTTGCACCAACCAATCACCTACCTTCCTCCTCGGCACCGCGACCATTCGTCACAGCAAAGACTTGTCCATCACGTGCGCCTCCTTTGCTGGCTCAGACGAAGACGAAAACGAAATGCACACAAATTGATATCGATTACTTTGCCCCCTAATGAATTCCATTGCCACCTTTTATATGCACTAAGATGCATTTATTAACACGTCGGAACTTTTAATTTAATTTAATATTTTAATTTAAATTTTAAATAAATAAAATTTAAACTAAATATTTAAAATTAAATATCTTCATCACCGGGGCACCTTTTTTAATGAAACGAAAAGCCAACTTGGGTTTTAAGAAAAACCCATTTCAAATCTGTTGTCCATGGTTTTAAATAAAACCTTTTATTTTTTCTGCCTTGGTTTTCACAAAAACCCTTCCGCTTCTTGACATCAATGACAACATCAACACTTGAGCAAAGGCAATGTACCCAATGTACCCAAAATTGCCAACAATCTCCCCCTTTGTCATTGATGGCAAACCTTTACTAAAAACACATCTTCAAGAGCCAAAACTGAAACCCACAACTGAGAATCTACCTTTGAAGTTTTGCTCCCCCGACTTGAAGCTTTCCTCTTCACTTGAAGCTCTCCCCCTTACTCATATCTCTCCCCCTTTGTCATCAATGGCAAAGGGCCACCTTTGGGGCTCGAGACTAAGAATGATCCTCTTAGCTTAGTCCCTCCCCCACCTCCTATTGAGGTGATTAATTCTGGGGTGGGAGTAAAACTCCCATTAGGCACTGATCATCATCAACATCTATAACTTCCTTTTCGGGCCTTCTCTTGAACTCTTTGTCCGTATTCTTGTTCCTGTCATTGTTCTGATCCTTGGACCTGATCATGCCACTGTTCCTGTTCCTGTATCCTAGAATTTCAACTCTACACTGTCTGACTGTGTGACCTTCATTGTTGCACTTATAACAAGTAACAATGTTATTTCTTTTAGGCATACTTGTTCTTTGAATCCACAAGTTCTGACCAAACCAGTTCTGACCAAACCTATTTTGACCAAATCTGTTCTGACCAAACCTATTTTGACCAAGCCTATTCTGACTAACCTAGTTCCTGTTATTTGCCTTGCAATAAACTACCTTATGCCCAAACTGATTGCAAGAGTAGCAATACCCATGAAAGAAATTACCACTTCTAAAACTGTCATTTGCCTTCTTCACTTGAGCCATGCAATGTACAACCATGTGACCAAATCTGTGACATGCAATACATCTGCCTTGAAACTTTCCATTATTTGACCTCTTAGGTTCTGAAGACTTCTTCTTCTCATTCTAAATTATGTTTTCTATTTCTGTGCATCTATCATTTAAGGACTCATGATCTGAAATACTTTCCCCATCAAAACTTTCTTCCTTTTGGAGTCTCTTACTAGACTCTCCAATTTGTTCCTTGTGAGGCTTAACAAAACCGAGGCCTGTTTTGTCTGTTGTCTTTCTTTGACCTTTGATGAGAGACTTAACCTTTTTGGAGCTATCTTGAAACCTGTATAGCTTATCCTTGTATTCTTTAGTTTCCTCTTTCAAAGAAGCCATTTTCTGATCTAATTCACTATACTCAAGCACCTTAGATTCTAACTCATTCTTGAGTTCTTGTGCCTTATCCATAGAGACATCAAGACTTTCTATAAGTTTATCTCTCTCCATGCAACATTCATCTAACTTATCCTTGAGTCTAGCATTCTTCTTTCTTTCCTTTTTAAAGACACTAAGAGCATTAGTAAGTTCACATTCAAGATCCTCTATTTGATTGCACTTTGAATTATCAAGGCCTTTTTTAGATTTCTTATCACTAGAGGTGCTACCCTTTTCAAAAACCATACATGCATCTTCCTCTTTTTCTGATATGAACAAAATCTCATTTTTATAATCACCTGAAGAACTTTCACTATCACTACTAAAACACTTACTTGCTTTTTCAAGGTAGACGCTCTTCTTTTCTTGATTGCTGTGCTCATCTTTGATTTTAAGAGTTGTATTGGCCTCTTCTAGTTGTTTCTTCAATGAAACAATCTCTTCTTTTTGTTTGCAGCAAACAATCTCTTTCTCATTGATCTGATACCTGAGAGTTTCTTCACTCTTTTTGAACTCTTCTATTTTCAGCTTCAGATTGTTAACAACTTTGTTAGATTCCTCTTCATGTTTTTTGTATATACCAACTTTATTACTCATTTCTTCTGTCTACATTCTTAAACTGTCAATTTCTTTTTCTAGCTTGCTGCAATACTCTGTTTTCCTAGAAGATTGCATTTTGAGATCTTCAAAAAAATTCTTGTAATCTTCTGCTTGAACTTTCAAGCTGGTGATTATATCTTCTGCATCCTCAACCTTTTTACTCAGGTCTGAAATCAGTTTCTTTTCCCAATTTGTTTTTGCATCACTTCCTTCTTCATCACACTCCTATTCTGAATCTATTTCTTCACCAATTTTGACCGGATCATCTTCATCTTCACTTCTACTAAACCCATGGCAATGATGATCATTATGATAGAGTTGACCACAAACAAAACATTCTCTTCCTTGTGAGCAATTAGCTGCAAAGTGACCGATCTTCCCACATCCGGTGCAAAACTTTATTAATCTGGCTTGTTCTCCACTGTTTGATTCTTCTCTTGAATCTATTTCCATTCTTAGAACAGCAACATTGAGATCATCTTCATTTCCTTTCATGACCATGTGAGTTTTCTTCTTCTTGTGTCTTATGGTTTTGCTTTTGCCTTTCCTTGCCATTTGTGTTCTTGTAAGATCTTCCTTCAAGCTGTTAAACTTTTCGAAGTAACCTTGCTCTGATACCAATTGTAGAACACAAGCTTATACTGAGAGGGGGGTGAACAGTATAAGACCTCTTTTTACAATTCATTTATACTTCAAAATAGTAAAGCAATATATCCAAAGCAATATCAAAACAATGCACAAGATCATCCACAAAGAGACACCAATTTTAATGTGGTTCACCCAGAAGGCCTGGGCTACATCCACAAAAATTTTCTCTAAAATTTATCTCAATGTTCTTTGGGAAACCTTCCCAATTACAATGTTTATGGGCACCAACCCAAAGGAGACACCAATCCCCTAATCTCAAATTCATGGGCACCGACCCACAGGAGACACCAATCCCCTAATCTCAAGTTTGTGGGCACCGACCCACAAGAGACACCAATCCCCTAGCTCAAGTTCATGGGCACCAACCCACAGGAGACACCAATCCCCTAGCTCTGCTCTGGCTGGTGATCCTCTAGAAGATCTCTACCTCCGCTGCCCTTAGCAAATGGAACTCTATCCATAGAAGACACCTGTCTTCCCTGCTCTGGCTAGAGACCTGTATCCTCAACTCTATCACCTCAAAGCTGGTCCTTGAATTTACACTAAACATAGTCCTTTGGTCTAGCACAAATTGTCCTCAGGTTCTTCTCATAGAACCAATGCACCTCTGTCCTCGAGTTCTCTGATAGAACTATCAAACTCAGCTTCACAAGTCCTCTGCTAGGACCTGTCCAAATCTGCTCACAAGTCCTCAATAGAACCTGTCCAAAACCTACTCACAAGTCCCCAACGGAACCTGTCCAAAACCTGCTCACAAGTTCATCAAGAACACTTGCTTGGCATGAACCCACAAAGAGAATGGTTAGAGACCCAATGTGATTCATCCACCTCATAGAAGCATAGAGAGAATTGTTAGAGACTCAATATGATTCATCAACCTCATAGAAGCATAAAGAGAATTGTTAGAGACTCAATATGTTCTATACTTAACTCCCAATCTCAATCTCAACTCAATTTCAAATCTCAAAAGAATAAAATAGATGTAGTATGCTTTTCTCAACCAATTTGGGCTTTCAACAACAATGCTCATAGACAAGGTTTAACCAACAACATTCAACTCAACATCAACCTTGAAGCATTCAACCAATCATCACTAGAAAAGGGAACAAGTAGAAATCCTTTTCCCTCCAAAGATATTTGAACAAAACAGCCACCAACACAATAACACCAAATGCAATGAATAACTTGTTCAAATCAACTCAATGGAGTAAGCCCAATATCATGTATCAAGTAAAAGCAATAACTTGATCAACCAACCTATATGGAAGCAACTCAACCATCAACTTCAACACAGCCATCCAAGGGTTTCACCAACTCAAAGCAAGTATCAAGACTCACAACCATAAACCCTAGTGCACAATGCTTCCACTACCCCAAACCGAGAAATATGCATTCACCAAAACTCTCATCAATGATAACAATGCATAAGTAGTCTTCAACAAACCGAGAAACTAGGACTTATACCCAACCAAAGGAAACCTTGTTGAAAACCTTTTCACTCCAATCTTATTTCAGGAAAACATACACCAATCATACTCATAAGAAGAATGTGCCCATACCTTATTGAAGTGAAGGAACCCCCTTTGGAAATCTGCCACCATCACAAAATTCTTTTGCCAATCTTCACAAGGGTTAGTAGATCACAAAATAATCAACATTACTCCACTTTTCAATAATCATTACCAAAGCCTTTAATTGCACAACTTCCTTATCTCTCCTAAAACCACTTGTACCATAAAATAAAATAAATTACAACATTGCATAACCTTATAACTCCCAAAACCACTTATACCATAAAAGTAAAGTAAAATATTACATAACCAATAATCAACATTCCACACTCTAGTTATGACTTCCCTTATATCTTCCTAAAACAATTAATTCTCTAACCCTTATATCTCCCTATTACCATAATACAACAGAGATAAGATTGTTACCTTTAAAAAAACTTATTGCGCACTTTCCAACATCATCACTTTATCAATCAAAAGCTTTTCTTTTCAAAATATGTACTCGGAAAGATTCGACCCGAAGACCACAGCGCTATCACTAGAGTCCTAGCCAATTGTGCTGCTGAGCTGCTTGGAACAAAAGGTGTTCACTTTAATCTTATACCCATCACGGATTCGATATCACAAAAAATGAACTATTTGGTCACCGCAGGGACTTGAACTCAGAACCTCGTCTATGCCAAACTTTCCGCATAGTCCATCCATCGATTGAGCTATTCACCCAGTTGAAACTGACCTCATGACACTTTCAATTTATTTTCTTATGCGAAAACCTTTCTCTCAATTATCGTGCACCCTTCTAGATGTTGCCACGTTGCTAAGATTACTACTCCTATTCAGGTAAACTTTGCTCCTCCAAAAATGCGTCGATTTTTATTATGTTCTAAGCCACGAATGCAGCGCCTGAATGATCACCATTGTTCGCTGTCCACTATCTCCGATGGATGCTGTATGCTCACAGCCAAAGGTTTAACATATCACTGCGACACTTTGTTCGACATCAAATATCCTCCTTTGAAATATCACCTGTGCCGCCTCGTTCGATTTTCAAAGAACATCGCTTCACCTTATTCTTAAACTTCGCACCAACCAATCACCTACCTTCCTCCTCGGCACCGCGACCATTCGTCACAGCAAAGACTTGTCCATCACGTGCGCCTCCTTTGCTGGCTCAGACGAAGACGAAAACGAAATGCACACAAATTGATATCGATTACTTCGCCCCCTAATGAATTCCATTGCCACCTTTTATATGCACTAAGATGCATTGATTAACACGTCGACACTTTTAATTTAATTTAATATTTTAATTTAAATTTTAAATAAATAAAATTTAAACTAAATATTTAAAATTAAATATCTTCATCACCGGGGCACCTTTTTTAATGAAACGAAAAGCCAACTTGGGTTTTAAGAAAAACCCATTTCAAATCTGTTGTCCATGGTTTTAAATAAAACCGTTTATTTTGTCTGCCTTGGGTTTCACAAAAACCCTACTGCTTCTTGACATCAATGACAACATCAACACTTGAGCAAAGGCAATGTACCCAATGTACCCAAAATTGCCAACAGAAGCCCTTCTTACTTCCTTTTTTCCCTTCAGAGTACCAATTTGCCCTGGAAGTTGCTCGAAAAAGTGACGCGACTGACGAAGCCTATGGCCACGAGCGGAAGTGGGCACACACCTGCGATTTCCCTTTCAAGATGGGAGTAATCAAGGTTTTTGCCTTGAAGCAGAACATATACCTGGAGGAGAAACTCGCTGATTTTTGTCTGCTCCAAATACCACAGAGGTGGCTCTACAACCCATTGGGGGTAATGAGAGATCATTTGAAAAGCAAAAACTTCCATGCTTGTCCATGCCCCAAAGTTTTGGAACAGAGGAATAACCCCAACGGTACGGACTTGGAGTGGCACTTAGAGGAGATGAGGACGTTGCCTCCTTGGTATGACTTCTATCCTATGGAAGTCGAATTCGACCGAGACCAGTACCCGTTCCCAACTCCCGACTCCACTTTCTAGAAAAAAGCAAGGGATGATTTAAAAGAGGAGTTGAAGGACTAGGACGAGGAGTAGTTAAGAGAATGGTGGATTATGAGATTCCATCGTCGAAATATGAATTCTTACGGGCTTCTAACAATGGACAGGGAATTCTTAATTGTGTATCAGACTAATATTGGGTCTTGGAAACCCCTGTCCTTCGTCGATTTCATTCCACCGGCTACTCCAAGACCATAAAAAGGCCCCGGGAAGACTGATAATGTCTCCAAGGAAAAAGCAGTCAGGGCCACGCCTAAAGCTTTACTACAGAGTTCATCCAAAGATCTCGAGATGATGATAGAAGAATCAGAGCAACCCCTCGAGAGGAGGAAAAGAAAGGAGCGAGAACCTACCCAAGCACCCTCGAACTTCCCAAAACGATCGCGTATAGGCATGCCTAGCGCCCCTGTCTAAATATTAGTATCAAGTTCGGCCAAAGTGAACGACGGAGGAACTCCACCAAGTGCCGAAGCAATCCCAAACGTAGATGTCATCGACGTGGAGGAACTCATGGAAGTCATGGAAGCCGAGAATACCGAGGCCCAGAAGGAACAAACACCAATCACCCAGGAGATTGCCATGGTCGCTCTACCAGGAGGGCATGCAGGTACATTTTCTTCATCCTATGCTTTGGTTGCTCGTAAGTCCACCCTGACCCTGGTCGAAAGCTCTCACCTATCCGCCCTACCTCCACAAGGTCAGTCACCTCCTCATGCCGTGCCCCTAACTACTCCCCCCGAGTCTTCTGGCCAAGACAAACCCATCAAGGTTACTTCGCCTAGCCACACCACCAATCCTCCAGTCGTCGAATAGGATGAAGCTAATAGTCCAGTGCCAAACCCCGAGGCTCATTCCTCTATTTTACATAACATACTCCCACTCATAGAAGCCCCCGTCACCCTTGCTGTCGAACCTTCGAGTGAGGCTATCCCCTTTAACTCCTTATATTTGTTCAATCCCTCAGCTGTAGACCCATCCGCATTCGACTCCGAGCTGTCCTCAATACAAGAGTCCCTCTTGGCCAAAAAACTCCTCCAAGCCCGACAGAACACAGAGAGAATGTTGAAAGAGGCAAGAAAGAAGAGAGGGTGCTCTCTCGCTCAAGTTGAGAAATGTGCCATCTTCGATTTCGAGGCAGGAAAGGTGCATAAAGTAAAGAAGATACCCAAAGTCCAGAAGCCCCTGGATGAAATGAATCCAGTGGACTATGAATATCAAGATAAAGAAAAGGACCTAGAGCATCTGAACGTGGACAAGGAGTCTACCTCTATGCACATCGAAATCGAGACCTTCAAGGCACATGCCAACATTGCCAACAAGCGTAGGTTCGAGGCTGAGAATGCTAACATCAAGCTGGAGGAGGAGCTAGCAAGGGCTTGCTCCAAATTGGCAGAGACCGAGGAGCAGTACAGGCTGATGCAGAAAGAAGCACATGCCCTAAGGCTGCAAATAGCACAACTGGAGTGCACAGCTGAGAATCAGGCACAAAGGCAGGCCAAAAATGATTTAAGGGTCAAGGAGCTTGAAAGTAGGATCTTGTAAGATCAGGTACAGCTGCATGAGAAGGAAGGCCTAGGGCTATTCGATAGGAGAAAAATCAAAGGGATTCGCTCATGTCTACTCAAGAATTTTAGGTCTCAGGCTGTTAGTGCCCTTTCAATTTTAGTTTACACCATAGAAGCCCAGGTTGTCATCGTCGAAGGAGGACCAATCGTCGAAGAAGTCATTCATAATGTTAGAGCCCGACTCAAACTGGCCCTTAAGGTCCAAGATGCAGGGTATCAAGATTTGAAGCTCGCAGCAATGAGTCAGACAGCAAGGGATTGGTCAACAGCCCAGGACACAGTTCGCGCCTTTTTCTCCATAGCCAAGAAAGCTCAAAAGGCAAAAATCCTACTGGATGCATTCAAAAGCGAGAGGCACGTGTCGATGGGCTACTTCGAAGACCTCTTCTCCTTAGGCTTCTTGAGCTTCACGGATGATGATGGAAAGCCCTTAGCGAAGGAAGAAATCATGCCGAAGTGGCAGCAGTTTGAAGACAATGTCTCGGAGATAGACGAGTGGGTTGAACCTATAACAGAGAAGCAGGTTGTTGATTACATATTGAAATACTGTAGAATCACTGCTTCCCTAAACGATCTGTATACCAGGTCCCAGCATGCAAAAATCGAGCAAATCGATAGGTTTCGCACCCTGGTCAAATCTCTGGGAGATCAAGAGTTGTTCACAAAAAAGGTCTAGTCTCAGATTTTTCAAACCCTAAGAAACATCCATGTTCACCTGGCCCCATTGCCAATGGCTGAAGACGTAGCAGAAGCAATGGCGACAAGAGCGGAAGAAGCAGTAGCAGGAGAAGAGGAAGAAGAAGGACAAGCTATGGAAGCTTCCCCAAAAAAGGAACAAGGAGAAGGGTCTGGAGGTAACTCTGGCCCAATGGATGAAAGCTGAGGGTTCTACCATCGATACGAGCTCGTTGTCCCGCAAGCCACCAATAATGTTGACAATATTGTCACATTCCACCAAGGGGCAAAAAAATTAAAACTTTATATGATATTTGTTTTGGTTGAAAGTTTTCTTTGTTTATGAGTTATGGTAATTTTGATTTCCCTATCGCCCCCTGGTGGAAAAAAAGAAAAGAAAAGAACTTCGGGCCTGAAGTGCTTCAAATCATCACTTCGGGCAAGAAGTTTGCCAAGAAAGCAAAAGAAACGCTTCGCACCCGAAGCATTCCCAGCAGCTACTTCGGGTGAAAATTTTGCGAAGCGATATCCAAGTAAGTTCACCGAAGAAGAAAAGATAGCCCGAATCGGCTAAGGCAAAGAAAATACTTCGGGCCCGAAGTATTTCTAATATCCACTTCGACCATATTTCTCCTGAAGTAGTATAAGTCAAGAAAGTACTTCGACCAAAACTCCCCCGAACCACTGTTTCAAAAGGAAATTGGCCCGAAGTGTTTATCTCAACCCATCAGTGAAGCAATTTTGTCAGCGAAGCAACGAAGGATAGAGGAGAATCAGTTTGGCACTCCACACCCCCGAAGTAGTTTTGCGAAGCGAAAATCAACGAGGCGCTTCCAGGGATGCTTCCCGAGTTGAGCATTTTTCTCGAGGCAATCATAGAGCCTCACAAATGCATATTTTCTTGCCCGATAAGCCCGCTGCTCATTTTTGGCAATTGGATGCAAAATATCAGCCTGTGAAGGAGAGCCCGGCAAGTATGGCTGCCACTCGAGCACCGCACCTGCAATCCAAGGACACCTAGGTGTCCCATTTAATGCGACTTTCTCTAGCTGACTTGGTCGCCATTGACATTTTTGGTAGCCGATTTGAAGGATCATTCGCAACAGCAGCGAGGCGTCGATTTCTCAAGGCCCGAGGGTGTACTCCGTCATTTTTGTAATAATTATTCAGAGGGTTGGGTCCTCTATAAAAACCCAGGCTTTGTAATGTAAAATGGGGGGGAACTTTCTGCTAGAAATCTGCTGTAACTTGATGTCCTACGTCTAATACTAAAGATTTGTGTACTCCATTTCTATCTTTTATGCTGCCTTCTATGCTTAATTCTTTTGTCTATCTGCACTCGTATATTAAGACTCTAAATCTTGAATCCAGTGTGCGATTGGGGACTGTACCCTAAAATTCACCTTGAAGGATACATAAGAGAGGAAAAACATCCCTATTGCTTTCTTTTATGTTTCCTGGTGGATTGAGGTTTCTGTCATTCCCTCGTCTTAATCGATGTTACTCTGAACCCTGAATTCCAGCGAGAGAGAGAGGAGAACCCTGCGAACCCATCCAGAGGATACATAGGAAGGTCGGCACTACATTTCTTTCGTCTATTATTGGTGTTCTTTGCTGCTATTCGAGTTATTAGTGAGTGATCGTGCTTCCTGTTCTTCCCCACCTTAAATCATCATTCTCTAACCCTTACCCTTTTTATTTCTTTCTCTAACCCGAACTCCTTTTATCTCTTTCCTGCACTCTTATCTCAAACCCCAAAAGTAGATTAGTATAGGAGCCGACCTTTCTTCGAAGATCGGCACGAGGGGCATCTCTTCCCCTTGGCCTTTCAATGTTGGTCACAGGTCCAAGGTGCGCAAACCCATCGAAAGTCCTTTCCTGTGCGGATTTGATGACCAACAGTTTCCATTAGTATTCAAAAAAATCTAGATCACATAATGAGAAGGATCCTCGCCAAACCCAAGCAGATAATCCTCAAGTTTGAAGGAGATAGAAATAGAAGCACCACCCCATCCATCTTCATTGTGAGTAGTGAAATGCATAAAATAACCTGCAATTCAACTGAGAGAAACATCTAACAAAAAACCAGAGATATTAAATTCTTGTAAAAAAAAACATCAACATGGCCAATACTTTGTAGAGCGAATCGAATAAAAAAAAAATCTTAAGGAATTTTTAAGTCCCCAAACATTCCATGAAAGAAAATTCATGAAGGAATATCCATGGAGTTATCTCCCACAAGGCTGCTCCAGCATCGAATAATTATTATATGCAGAGGTCTGAGAAGGTTGAACTAATTCACCAACAATAAAGGGATTGCCCACACTATCAATCAACATCAAAAACCTATTAAATAAAGAGGTTTAAGAAGGTTGAAATAAGTCACCAATAGTCAAAGTATGATGATTAGCCTCTTAGCTTTCCATTTATGATGGTGAGCCATCCCGAGATGGACTACATGAACACCTAAAAGGTGGAGGTATTGGCAATGAATTCCTTTCTTTTGAGGCTGATTTATGTTTGGGAGGTTTCTCAGCAAACAGATACTGAGTCAAAATAGGATGATACTGAGGAGTCAAAATAGGATGAATAGGAACAATAGGAGGTTGAGATGGTGACTTCACAACATTTATCTCTATTAGAAAGCATCAACTTAGAAATTGTGATCCAATCACCCTCAATAGAGGGTTTGGGAGGTGCATATGTGGTATGAGGAGCAAGGGCAACCATCGAAGGTTTTTGAGCAACCAACGAACAATTCTTGATATGATGCGTGGTAGATTGACACAGTTTAAAAATATTAGGTAAATTAAAGTAAACAATTTTTTCATAAAAACACTCAGTACCAACCTGAATGTCCACAAATTCTTTGAGATCCTGTGTGAGGTCAACCTTAACATAGACTATTTTATTAGGTCATGTTGATAAGAACCGCTCTTCATCCTGATAGATCACCCGACTAATGGGTTTAACAATATCTTTAATAAATGCCCATAAATGTAGCAGAAGACCAAGGAGACACTTTCAAGTCAACTTACTCTGAAACTTGGAAATAATTTCAAGGAGAAAGGACCATCAAAGTGTTGTGAAGAAACCAACAACTAGAATTAGCAACCATGGTTTGCAATTACAAGATTTTTTAAAGGAAAGAAAAAAAAAAACCTTTAGTAAGATTGTCGATACCCGCAACCACAATGCCATAAGCTTTCGAGTGAAGTTTCAATTAATTTTAAAAATATTCTTACAATGGGATTCGATCAACAAAATAATTTATAATACAATGATTCTCATACCATTTTACAATTGGAGAAACAACATCAAGAGAGAGCACAACATCTAGAGAAGAATCATTACCTCATCTACCACTTTCAAAATAAACTTTCAAGCTCGCTTTGGTACCATGAGTTCCACTATATGTAACAAACGGTACATATGTGAATCGTGAAACCATAAAAAAGGAGAGTAATCATCTAATTGGTGATAATATCAATATCTAAAATCAAAACAACTAAATTTACCAATGACAACAAACCCAAACCCTAGCAAAACAGTTTTTCCTCATCAAACACTAGCCATCCTAAAAAGTTTTTGAAAATATATTCTATAAATATAATTTAAAATAATAAAAAATGTTTAAAAATAGAATTCAATCTAAAAAATATATAAATTTGAGTCCCGGGGGAACAACGCAACGGTTTGGGCTTTGGCTCTTCTTCAAGAGGTCTAAGGTTCAAACCGTGGCATGGACGAGTGTGTGAGAGGGTGGGTGTGTGGTGGGTGTGTATTAAATTCCCTATTGATAAGCATAGCTCTCAACTTTAGGAGGGGTCATGGTTGGGGGGACCCTACCCAGCCCTGTGCGTTGGTCATGGGGTTTCTCACACTAACCAAATCAATATATATATATATATATATATATATATATATATATATATATATATATATATATATATAATTTAAAATAATTGAAAATGTTTAAAAAATAAGATTCAATCTAATAAAATATTTAAATAATTTATATAAATCCTAAAAATTAAGACATTAATACAATTCATTTCTTTATCAATAATTATTTTAAACTATTTTTGGTGATAATTTTAAACCATTTAAATTTTTTATCTAAGTAATTGACTTGAGTAAGATGCATACTCAAATGTCCTATTTAAATTTTATTAATTAACAATAATATAAAACATACTAATGAAACTTTAATTTTAGAAAACCATGTGAAAAAAAAAAACTTTTACAAAAACACTTAAAAATTTTAAATCCATAAACATTCCAAATTAT
This sequence comes from Wollemia nobilis, assembly GCA_028583015.1. Classification (NCBI taxonomy): domain Eukaryota; kingdom Viridiplantae; phylum Streptophyta; class Pinopsida; order Araucariales; family Araucariaceae; genus Wollemia; species Wollemia nobilis. The sequence goes on along the minus strand of JAQPPZ010013020.1, from coordinate 10,325 downwards.
AAAACGATAATTATATAAATTTTAAAAGTTAATTGTTAAAGTATTTAATTTATAAAATATTAAAACAACTAAAATATTATCATTTTACCAATATAAAAAAGCCAATATTTGATTTAGTGGGGTAGCTTATGTAATCTTATAAAAATTAAAACAATAAACTATTCAATTTTTTTTATACTTTGCTTATTTTCGTGACAACTAAACTTTCCTACAATTCAAAATATCTTGTTTAAATTTTAAATATAAAAAATCTCATAAAACTTAATTTTTTAATAAATTAAAAAAATTAATGGACAAAATTTTGAGTTATTGAAACTCAACATGTAGGATCTATTGGTTGATAGAGATTAGTGGATTGCGATCTCGGAAATAAAACCAACATTAATGATAGATGAGGATTGGTTGAAGATCGATAGGAAGGTAAGGAATTATATCATATTGTGCTTATTTGATTTGGTATTATTTAATGTATCGACAAAGCCCATGACAAAGTCATTATGGGATAAGCTAGGAACTTTGTATTAAACAGTCATTGGTAAATAAACTCTTTCTTTGAAAGAAGTTGTATACCCTATTTTACCACACTTCTAGCATTTCCTCTTTTCTAGAGCAACAAATTTACCCTTAGATCTCAATTTCCTTTCTCCTGATTTTTTTTGCTTCTTTCTTGAGAATGACTTCTCACAACTAACGCATCCTTTTGATGATAATCCTCACGAAATTTTTGTCTTATTTTATCATATAGCAATGTTCCTACTATATCCTCTATATTCAATGTAGAAGTAGTATTGGTGATATCCATAACTAAGTTATCTCACGAATTAGGTAATGAACAAAGTAAAGTAATACACTTTTCCTCTTCATCCATTTTTTCCTTCAACAATCTTTAATTGACTTACCACAGTGTTAAAAGCATTTAGATATTCAATCACAGAGTCATCATCATTTATCCAAAGTGAATAAAACTTCTAAATAAAGTGTTTATGTACCAGCACCTTTGTCTGATACAAAGTTTCCAGCTTATCTCATAACGACTTTATCGTGATCTTTGTCGATACATTCAACAATATCAAATTAGATAAGCAATAGTCAAGTATTTAAGGAGTCACATTACTATGGCTATATTATGGAGACAATACTCCATGAGAATAAAATCCAAAGGAACAATCTAAGAGATTATAGAGTTGTAACAGGGAGAAAATGGATAAATCTTATATACAAAATTTTGAGCATTTAATCTTGTAAGTTTTCTTCATGTATAGTTCATGAATGACATAGGTCATTTACATTCATATTTTAGTATAAAAACAAATGTTATTTGATTTGTTATATAGGCCTAATATACATATTATTTTACTCATATATTTCTACTCGTTATAATATTATATTTTGACCTTTAATATTATGGCTATTTTACACTCGGACCTGTGTAATATCCTATGATATTTTATGGTAGTTATTGGAAATATATTGAATATTTTCCATGTTATTCTAGTGGGGTTAACTCTAAAAAGCAACTGGACACTATCCATGTATCCTCACTAGGGTTTGGGGTTGGGTTGGGCCCCAAGCAGGGGTTTGTGGACGGTAGCCCCCAATAAAATTTTTAGGGTTTCTTAAACTATTTTTAAACCCATATGGGTTGTTTAAGGTTAACTATTTGAACCCATGGTTTTTTGCCCATGGTATTATAAAATCCATTTTTGTGTTGTTATTTAATTGCACTTGCATTAAGGTTTTTTTTTTGGTAAGTTGGATTTTGTATTACTTAGAGGGTTTTTTGAGAGGATCCCAAAACCTTATAATATCATAGGCCATAACCCTAGCATATACAGAAATCCTCGTGGGCTGAAGTAGCACAAAAACCTTGCTTGAGACTTACCAAAATATAGAAACAAATGCCCATAGGGCTACATACAATATTATCCCTAACGAGAGGTAGACATAGTTTAAAACCAAAAAAACCCAAACCACCAAAATCGGTTACAACCCACACATCCATCATCAGCAAAACAAGAAACTTCGGGGAACCTCCATCAGGATTCAGTTTGCTCCTGGTCGTCATGGGTCTGGCGCCCCTTGTAACGCTTCAGAGCTCTGAAAATCGCATTGGTAGAGGCCAGAATGTTAGCTACCATGTCCTCCAAGAACTGAATCGAAAGGTCTTCGGCTTCATTTTCTGTGTTAGAACTGATCTGTTGTGTCGACTGGTTCTCCTTATCTGTCTTCACCTTTTTCAGGTGTTGAGAGGCTCTGGCAAGGGTGGGAGTATCCCCAAATATCCCTCGCTTTGTGGACCGGATGCAAGAGAAACCTTTGAAAGGGGATAGTTTGTCATTAGCTGGTGGACTATTTTGAATCGTGCTAGGTGCCTATTCATCATGGCCAACAGAAGGGCTCACTAGGGCTTGGGGGTTCATGGGTGGGACAACTTGGATGGGAGGACGATTGGCCAACACATGTCGATACAAGACAACCATTAAACCCTGGTGAATGGGCATGCATGACCCCTTCCTACTCTTTTCGATGTCCAAACCCAACAAATGAACAAGGTAATAAGGGATACACACTTTCTTGGTGTCCCTCAGGTGGTTCACAAAACTGATGTGAAAATTGCAGAGTGGTTTGTCAGGATCATCGCATGTTATATACTGCATGATAGGAATCATGACGAGATTCCATGGCTTTGAAAGGGATGATCGAAAGAGGGAAAACTTGTCCCACCCCAAATTCTTTTCTTTATCAGTAAACTACTCAAGTTCTTCATCCCAATTGTGACTATCCCAATGAATGTTATGACTAGTATAGGGTAGACCAAACACCTCACACAAAAGCTTGACAGAGACACGAAAATGAACACCTCAAATAGTGACTTCACCCATATTCCATGTCTCGATAAAGGCATGGGTGACCTCGTCATCAAGCCCCTGAAACTTCTCAAGGAAGGAAATTAGCCCCTTGGCCTTCATAAAAATTAGGGCTTCATTACACAGATGGAGCTCAGTTGGTTTGATGAAAGGAGAAGACATTATGGACAAAACCAAGGCTCCCGATGACACAACTGGACTGGGAAGAGGGATGGGAAGGGAAATGCAGAGAACTATAGATCTTAACCACCCAAGGATAATGTGAAATAAATAGGCATGATCCTTGGACGCCTGACAAGGAGGAAATTGAATGCATGCAGAAACTTCCATAATTGTCCAAGGTGGTGAAAGAAACGGAGTGGCAACCACAGGACGAGCTGATATGGCAATTGCCACGTGCCTTTTCCATGTGTAGCAAGATACCTGATGCTTATTGATGACCTCACACACGATCCCGTTGAGAAAAGAGAGCCAAAGCCTCCTTCTGATGAAAATAGGGCTTAAGCCAATGAAATACCTCCTTCGAGCAAAGTTGATCTGATCCCAAAGGCACAAAGATTTTGCAATCATTCTAGCGAGGCACCTCCTTATGCCATTGTGGGGTTTAGAAATTCGAGGGAGGCCGGGTCGTCCTTCAATGCACTTTGGGCCTCGACCAAAATTACCAATCTTACCAACCTCCGCTTTGGAAATGTGCCAAGCTGACGAGGAGACAGGTGGCATGGTAGAAGCAAAGACACCAAGGATCACTGCTGACCTCCTCCTAGGTGGTTCCATGAAAACTGTCTTGGTTTACGGCTCTCACCACATTTGTCGAGAAGCTCTGATGCCATACGACAAGACACATGGAAAAAAACCCTTTGTTTGTCATGTGGTCTGACATACCATTGCCCTCCCTAAAAGTATGCCAAAACTAGATTGAGGAATGCTGAAGAAGGAGGTTCCTTGCCTCAAAAATAATGTTGAACACCTTCTAGGATGGGGTCTTGGAGTTAAGCAAGTAGTTGGTAATGTTCATCGAATCCCCTTCAACTAGCAGAGGATGGGGATCCTCCAAGATGAGCTTGAGACCCCTTAGGACCCCTTTGGCTTCAATGATGTGATTTGATTGGATCCCTAGATTTTTGCATTAAGCAAGGATGAGCTTCCCATTATGGTCTCTAACAACACCACCTGCTACTACTGGACCTGGGTTGCCTCTGGCCGCTCCATCAAAGTTTAGCTTTATCTAACCATTAGGGGGCCTAATCCACTTGGTCTTTTTTTTGGATAGAGCCTAATTTGCTAGGTCAGGATACCCGTCAAGCTTCAGAGTCATGAAAATTTCCTCCTCGAGGCCAAAATTTGGGATTGGGTTGGAGAGGATCTTGGATTTCTTAATGGCAAAGGCCAGGGCTCTGTGGGCAATAGAGGAAGGGTCTCTAGGGGAGTTTCCAAACACCCTACTATTTCGCTCCAACTAGATCTACCAAATGAAATGGTGGAAACATGAATTCAATAGGAAACAGAGTTTTGGTTTTCAAAAAGGAATGGGCCATTGAAATAAGGCTTCCTTAATTGTCTTGGGAGGATTCCACTAAATATGAAAATTGGAAAGGATGACTCCAATGATGAAATTGACAAAAGAGCAGTGTAGTAAAAGGTGGTCAGAAGACTCACAAGCTGACATGCACATGTAACACCTATTTGGGAAAGCAAATCCCCTTTTATGGAGGTTATCAATAGTGAGGGCTTTATTCTGAAAAGTGATCCAAGAGAAGAAATTTATCTTGGGGATCAAGTATTTTCGCAAAACCAAGTTGCAAGGGAACTCCACCCTTGGTCTGCTACATAGAATATTATAAGATGACTTGATCGAGAAGGTGCCACTATCTATTCCTCTCCAAATCCTGTGATCAAATCTCCTTTGAGAAGGGATGGTGACCCCCCTTAGGAGATATGATAGCACAAAAACCTCCTCATCACACCCATCCACTTCGTTAATCAACCAATGTGGGTATCCATTCCTCCAAACAATGAAGTCAGCCACCTTCTGATCACAGTTGGGGTCCACCACAGATCTGAGGCAACCCAACTCGGTATGCTGACACAGAGGATCCTCCTCAAGCCACCTGTACTTCCAAAAGTTTATCTTCTGCCCATCGCCCAAGATCCATATAGTTCCATCCACAACCAAGTGTCGCGACTGGATGACAGCCTTCCAAAAAGGCGATCCATCCATGGGAATGCCTTCATCGAGGAGAGAAAGGTTGGAGAGGTATTTCAATTTTACTATTTTGACCCACTCAACTGAATCATTGGAGATGATCCTCCAAGCATGTTTGGCCACCAAACCAAGGTTCATCAAGCCCATTCTCCTTAGGCCTAGTCCCCCTGGTCCTTGATTTTGCAAACCTTTTTCCAAGATACTAGGAAAATTCTATCCTTGTCCTCATTGCCTAACCACAAAAAGGTCCTTCGAATCTGCTCGATCTTGTGAAGGGCCGAAGCTGGGAGCCTGAACACCGACATAAAATAGTTCAGGATCCCCTGAAAGCATGCCTTGTTAAGGGTGGATTTACCTGCTTGGGAAAGAAACTTACCTTTCCAGGTAGCTAATTTTTTATGGATGTGCTCTAAGACCATATTCCACAAACTCTCCTTAGCCTAGCCACATAATATGGGAATACCAAGGTATGTGGTAGGAATGGAGTCAATGGAGCACCCAAGGATCTTGACTAACTGGTTCTGCCATCTTACCAGTGTGTTGAGGAAGAAAAGCTTACTTTTTATGAAATTCACTTTCTCACCCATAGCACGCTCATAGAGGAACATGATCCTTTTGATGTATCTAGCCTAGGCTACTGAGGCATAAGTAGACAACAAAGTGTCATCCATGAACTACTGATGGGTGATCGCTTCAATCCCAAAAGTGGGAATAATACCAGTCACCTTATTCCTCTGAAGTGCCTCCTTAAGTGCTTTACCTAGTACTTCTGCTAGGATAATAGAAAGGATGGGTGACAAGGGATCTCCTTGGTGAAGCCCTTTAGTACTTTGGAAGAACTCGGAGGGTGAAAGCTAAACTTGGAAAGGACTGCATAGAGGAATCTTCTGTTAACTCTATCAAAATCCTTGTTCATGTCGAGTTTGAGGAAAAGGGCTACCTTCTTAGCCATAGAAGCAAAGTGAAGGGTCTCATGAATCATGATGACCCTGTCCAATATGTTCTTGTCTTTCATCGAACTGCCCTAACATGGGTCAATGAGGAGGGGGAGGATGGGCTTTAACCTATTGGCCATGGTCTTGATTAGAACTTTGTAGACAACATTATAGAGGCTTATGGGCCTAAAGTTAGAAAAGTTTCTACAAGCAGATGATTTCGAAATCAAAGCCAGGAAAGTGGAATTTAGCCCATGGTGAACAGTTTTGGAAAGTTGGATTTCCCTTATGGCAGCACAGACGTCCTCTCCAGTGATGTGCCACACTGTCTGAAAAAAGTGAGGGGGAAAACCATCAAGACCCGGGGCCTTATCAGGTTGCATGGATAAAAGGACTTCCTTAATCTTGTTCGAGGAGAAAGGTTCCATGAGCTTTTGATTAGCCTCCTGGGTAACTCTGCATGGGATATTAGTTAGGAGCTCGACCTGGGCTTGTTGATCACTTTTAGGAAGAGCTCTGAGTAAGTCCTAAAAGAAAGCCAATGCTTTGGCTCTTATCTCCACTAACTCCTTGGTCGAGGATCCATCACTGCAAATGATCTCTCTAATTTTATTGGATCCTCTATGCTGCATGGTCGAAGCATGGAAGAAACTGGTATTGGAGTCACCCTCCTTTAGCCATAAGTCCATCTATTTCTACCTCTAGAAGGTATCTTTCCTGGCTAGGATGTTATGATAGTCTGATAGGAGGATCTTCTCTTCGTTTCTGGTGGTTGCGCTATGATCCTCATTTTCCATTCTCTTTTCTATCTCTTGTAGCCTTTCTGAGATGGATTTTTTGCATTCAAAAATATTGGCAAAGACCTCTTTGTTCCAGATTTTGAGATTTTCCTTAACTATCTTGATCTTTTGGGCCAACAGCATCAAGGCTGATCCTCCAACCTTCTGTTTCCACCAAGAAGCAACTTGCCCTTTAAAATCCTTATGTTTAATCCACATGGACTCAAACCTAAAAGGAGTTTTGAAAGAGGGAGCTTTCTCAGATTTGAGTATGATGGGATTGTGGTCCGACCCGATTCTAGGCAAGGCGAGTAGGGTTGCATCACCTAGGAAAGGAATGGCTTCTTGAGAGATGAATAATATGTCTAGGTTAACCTGGATAAGCCCATTGCCCACCCTCCTATTGCTCCAAGTGAAGGATGATCCCTTGAGCTTAATGTCAATGAGCTCGTTATTGTTGACAAAGTTTTTGAAGTCCTCCATACTTCTGTTGCACAAGTCATAACCTCCTTTCTTCTTTGACGGGTGCAAGGGGTAGTTGAAATCTCCATCGAGGAACCAAGGTATAGTCCTGAAGTTACTTCACATCTAAGTAATGGTTTCCTATATCTCAGCTCGCTCTACAAGAGAGTTAGAGGCATAAATGTTGGACAGGATCCATGAATGATTGTTGGTATTTGAGTAAAAAATAATGTTGAGGATTCTATTTGAGGAAGACAAAAGCTTCCCTTCCACTAGGGTCGGATCCCATAGGCACATGAGCCCTCTCGATGTGCCTTGAGCAGGGCTAAACAGGGTTTCCCCTTTGCTCCAAATGACTTTGGTAGCCTTCCTTGATGATAACTCATCATTTTTTGTTTCTTGGAGAATGAAAATAGAAGGTTGCATCCTTTTTATGAGGTCAGCAACCATCCTTTGCTTGGCTGCGCTATTTAGGCCTCTCACATTCCATAAGATGACCTTCATTTCAATAATTTAGGAGTTTTCTTGCCTCCCTTCACCAGTTGGAAGGGGGATTTGGTGCCTTGTTTTTCATCCTTCTATGTGTTAGAATCATCTGAGAACAACATTATTTGAGTCCCATTTGCCACATCCTTCACAGTTTCTTTGTTTCGGTGGTCATTACCAAAGGGTCTTCCTCTCTTTCATTCACTTTCGTAGTCAATAGTCTACTTTTTGCTTCTTGTGTTCCTTAGGCTGATCTGCCCCGATAAGGAAGGCCCTCCTTCACCTTTATCCCACTAAGGTGGGGATTTCTTGTTACTTTTCAAATATTCTTCAATGAAAGATTGCGAAACACCAGGTTTGAGGAAAAACTATACCTAGAAAACTGAGCCCTCTGCTCAAAGACTGCCTTGCAACGAGGGTTTTGAAGGAGCCTCTTCCTGGTTCTAACCTGGTGAGGGAGCTTCTACATGTGCGTATTCTTGCTCAAGATTGTTATCAGGTTCCTCATGGTCCATAGAAGGTGGGAGACGATCCTCCCTCTATTCAACTTCAGCTTCACCTTGAGAAGGAGTCTTGGCTTTGTCATAGGATCGGTGTGCAGGGTTGTGCAAAATGAGTTTTGGCTGAGACTTTTTGTTGCTGGCCCCAGGGCCTTGGTTCCTCTAGTTTACTCTCTTAGCATCTTATTCCCGTTGCTTTTGAGTCCTCATATTTGGGCATTGGGACCTGAGATGCCCCTAAGTACGACAATGAGTGAAAAATGTAGGTCTATTTTCATACTCAATAGGTTGCCTTTTGATTAGGTTTTTCCCTCTATATAGGTTTATGAAAGTGGGGAGCTTAGGTTTTAAGCTAGCAGTAACACAGAACCGAGCATGTACCATATTGGACCTGACCTTGGTGAAGGAATCAAAAGCCACTAACTCCCCAATGGACCGATCAATCCCTATGATTACATTCTCATGCCAACATTGAAAGGGGAGGTTTGGAAGTCTCACCCACAGTAGAGCGACATTTATGTTTTGGATCTCAGGATTAAAGTCCTCCCCTCATTTCTTGAGAAAGAGGCTCCTACGCCCTAGGAACCACAACCTTCCGGCCAAGATGTTGTAAAATTTTATCTGGTTGTTAAGTCGGATAACAAAGAAACCTTGGGACAGGGCCACAATCTCCATGTTGCCACTAGTTTTCCACTTGGAGGAAGCCCATCTGTGAATAGTGTCCATATTCGGGCGTCCCCCCAATAACTTTCGAATCAACGTAAACTTCTCCATCTCCATATAGCTTTCCATCAAGTCTTCCAAAATGACCAGATCCTCCCTTGAGGGGTGGAGCTCCTAGGTGGAGGAATGTGGTAGGACGTCTAAACCTAGAACTTGGGCATAGGATCCCTTACGGGTCTGATGGGGACCTTCATTTTCAGGGGGATCCTTCCTGCTATTGCCCATCCCATCAGTCTGAGCACCCGTCGCATCAGAACCAGATCCTTCACTACTGTCAGAGCTAGTCCCCCCCAAAACCTTGCCCATTCATCCATCCTCCCTCCTCTCACCTGCTTCCACTCTGCTACCATCCTCCACTCACTCGCCTGTCTTCTCTCCTTTCCCACCACTCATCCTCTTACCATAAAAAACCAATTTCTCATTTCGATTTATTTGTATATTTGATTCACTTGCATTAGGGTTTGAAGTGAGATGAGAGATGAACATTATTGTATTGGAGATAGTTAATTTTATATGATAAGGAGATATTACTATGTTGGGTTTTTTCCAGTAAGGATTTCCTAGGTGAAATACTGGTTGATATATATCAGTGGATTATGATCTCGAAAATAAAACCAACATCAATGATAGATCATAATTGGTTGAAGATCGATAAGAAGACATGAAGTTCTATTAGATTATGCTTATTTAATTTGGTATTGTTGAATGTATCGACAAATACCATGACAAAGTCATTATGGGATAAGCTAGGAACTTTGTATTAAACAAAGTCATTGGTAAATAAACTCTTTATTTGAAAAAATTATCTACCCTATTTTACCACACTTCTAGCATTTTCTCTTTTTTAGAGCAACAAATTTACCCTTAGATCTCAATTTCCTTTCTCTTGATTTATTTTTGCTTCTTTCTTGAGAACGACCTCTCACAACCAAGGCATCCTTCTAATGATAATCCTCATAAGATTTTCATCTCATTTCCTCAGATAGAAATATTCCTACTATATCCTCTACATTCAATGTAGAAGTAGTATTAGAGATATCCATAACTAGGTTATCCTAAGAATTAGATAATGAACAAAGTAAAGTAATAAAATTTTCCTCTTCATCCATTTTTACTTCAACAAGGTTTAATTGACTTACCACAGTGTTAAAAGCATTCATATTTTCAGCCAAAAAGTTACCATAATTTATCCAAAGTGAATACAACTTCCAAAGAAAAAGTTTATTTACCAGTGACTTTGTATGATACAAAGTTCCCAACTTATCCCATAACAACTTTATCATGGTCTTTGTATATATATTCAACAATACCAAATTAGATAAGCATGAATTAGGTAATGAAAAAAGTAAAGCAATACACTTTTCCTC